>CM048748.1:5990833-8682500 GCA_026315105.1 Locusta migratoria | reverse complement strand
TATCCTCTCAGTAATAAAAAATGATAATTTGAATCATTATTTTCTATCAAAATTAATAACACTTGTATTATTCACACATAAACTGCAACAATACAACAATTGTAATTAAAACTGGAGAGATAACAATTTAAGGAATATAGAAACTAAGATATTAAATAAAAAGCAAATAAAATACAATAGCGAGAAAGTTTAAATATCTTGGTAAAATCCTAAAACAAATTTGATCAGGTGCACTAACAGTAAATACATGATTTTTCAAAATTTACTACAGCTAGACCTACTTTTTATTGTCGTGGTTGGGGAGTTTACACTGAATTGTCCTTATGCTATTGCAAGTTCTATAACTTGTGAATTCTTTAGCAGTGATTCAATAAAATGTGTGTGAAGTGTAAAACAAAATGGATATAACTGGTATCCCAAATGTGTATACTATGTAGTCACATATATTTCCTTGTGGGGTTGTCATCAAAGTAGCATTCAGTTCTGCAGATATCTGCATTTATTCCTCTCTCTAATCAAGTCATTTCTGAAAGTTTTTCTTAGAGAGGCAATGGAGAAGATCCACTTTTTGTCTTCTGATGGAGTCCAAGAGGGGGAGGGGGGTCAGTAGCAAACTATGTGTAATACTAGTGATGTGACTGAGTTTCATAAAACTGGTACTGTGGAGTCTTAGAGTAATGACTGCCCCGACTACGACACGTGAGGAGGTCGGTAACGTAAGCTGCCTCCAAATCATGTCCGCAGACGGGCCGCGCCTCCTGCCGCAGGCCTGCAGCGCCCTCAGCCGAAAGAGGGCACGAATGGATGGGACTGCGGTGGGCAGTCTGGCGTAGTCTTGGGCCTTGGATCATCATCATGGCGTGTGTGACTTGTCTACTTCAATAAAGTTATTTGTGTTGATGGAACAGTGTTGGTCGTCCTGACACCGGAGTCGACATAACAGGTATAACATGTCAAAGTGGAAAAATACCATGCACCAACATAATGTAAAGCAATAATGAACCATAGATTAAATTTAACACAACACTGTTTTATGGCTTTGTAATTTTGGAGATGGTATGCTGTTTCTATCCTAGGACCTTGAGCTGATTTACCTAGCCAACTACAGGCAAACCTACATTGTAACATGGATTTAAAATAACGGTATAAGACGCCAGTTGTGACAACCTCTATCTGTAAGGCAAATGAGGGTGATTCCATCTCACTAGCTTGTCCACCAAACTTTATAACTCTTGACACTGAAATGGAATGTACATAAGTAACAAATGGAGGCTCCAAACAGCATAAGGGGACTAGTGACCTCACACTTTAGTATCCTTTAAACAACAACAACAAACAGCACACAAAACTGATACATGGTTCTGCAACTGCTTAGGATCTGGAAATATTTAGTATTTTTTAAGAAAAACCAATGCTGTGATCAATATAAATCAAAATGTAAGTACAAACTGCAATGAAAGTATTAAAATAATAATTCAGTTGTTATGGACTAATCTCCACTTGAGATCATGTTAAATTATTACAAGTAATATAAAAATGTAGATGTTGAAGTAACTGATTCTCATTTAATTATTTTACATCAAAATAATTTAGAGGTAAATGTATTTAATTGTCAAATACCAGAGGTACTGAGTGCCTGAAGGTGCATAAACAAGCCTGAAAACTTAATCAGTTTTCTTGAAAGAGGATTCTGTCCTGTTTATGTGTCTTTCAATGACTTAGTACCTCTACTAATTTGTGAGTTGTTACCTTTACTTTTAAAGTATTCTCTTTCCACCAACGACTTTCCATTATCATGTCTTGATTGTGAGTGACACATTCTGTAAATCTGAATATTGTTGACTAGCATGTTCATTTACATAGGTTTTTATATTTTGTCCACACATGCAAGAGCCTCTAAACTTAGGAATTAGGTAACCTGAAGATAGTTGAAAATAAGTTACCCACAATTTGTATTCATCTCTTACTGACATTTTCAGGTCGCCACTGATGACACATAACTCTTACTTGATAATCTGAGAACATGAAATAATTGCTACTGAAATTATTTAGCCACTGTTCCTAGAAAAAAAATAATTAACATTTTCTGGGTTTTATATGCACAAGATATTATATAAATTGTATTCTTTTCTTGGAACTGTTTGGATTCAAAATCCTATTTAATATTCATTAGTTTCTATTTTAACAATGGAAAATCCAATTGGAATGTCAGTAATGGAGGATAGGTAACAACTCACCCTAAAGAGGCTCACTGCACTGCTGACAGACACGAAAATAGATAGTCACATTCACGCAAATTAAATTTTTGGCCATGGCCTTTGTCAGAAAAAGAAACACATGCACTCACACAATCACTCAGGCAACTATACATACACAACCACCATGGCTTGTGGCACTGGAGTGGCTGTGAGTTAATATCTATCCTCCATTATTGAACTTCATTACTGATTTGTTGACCATTATTTCCATTACATCAAAACCTTCCTGTCTGTTTAGTGTTTACTTCTGACAGTAGTACTTCTAATTTCCTCACATCTTGCATGATACTGTCATCTAAATGTGGCCTGAAAAAATGTGCATTTAAAATATCAGTTGAAACTCATCAATTCACAGAGTTCAATACATATTATGCTTTGAGCTTTGCACTTTGCTGCCTTGACTTCAGCACTGTAAATCTTTTTCACTTTCATATAGATTTCCTTGTCAGCATTATTATACTGTGGCCTGTCATAATAAATATGGGGTTGCAGTTTACTGCAACTAACCTGCCTGGATGTTTTCTTGTAGCATTAATGACAACAATTTTCAAAATTTTTGGTTACAATTTCATTAATGTCCACATTGGTTATTATTTATTCCCATTTCATTAAATTCAGTTATCAACTGGTTTAACTTTGTCTTATTAATTGGTCTTATAATTTTTGTGTTCAGTGGAAGTTTCACTTATTTTACTGTTAAGAGTATGCCTGAACCATAGTCCCTCATGATATGAAGTGCAACTGATCCACAGCACTTCTCTCCATCATTTTCATCACAAAGTTGATAAAAGTCCTCAAGAAGTTGCAAATACATATAGGTATTGTCTCGTCTCATTTAATGACCAGTAATCTGGGCAAGACTGCCATGGCTAAAGGGATGTAGCCAATGGGAGCAAGTACAGTGCTTTGTGCTTCCAATGAACTCATTTGATGATTTGTTAACTCATGGGGCAGGAACAAAGAGCAGTCCACTGTCATCCCCCACCAATGTAGCCAACTGGCAATGGGACCACTAAAGACCCACACTGTTACTACACTTAACTGACCAACTGGCCTGATGACATAGCTGATTGGCTTGATAAAGACTGAAAAACCACCAGTTCTGTTGGTATGAGATGAGATTAGATTAGATTAGTTGGTTCGTTCCATAGATCTGTGTTGAGGAGATCCTTGTGGATGTGGAACATCCTGAGTCACCAAATTTAATGCAAGTGAGCAGATGCCAAGTAAAAAATAATCTGGGCTGATTCTAGTATACGACTGACTTCAGAATCACTGTCTAATATATATGTCACTCACATTCCTTGTGCGGAAGTCATGGATCACTCCAATTCTCAAGCATGAGGATCCCTCATCCAACATACATGAGAATGGTGGGGAATCAAAAACAAAGCAATAATAAAAGATGACATTGCATAAAAAGACGCTTTTCTACCAACTTCATGCATCACAAGGCCTAGTTTCAAGTTCAAAAACATTAAAATATGAATGATAGAAATGAAACCTGTACTCCTTAACCGAATGTCTTGTTTTACCCTTTCTCACTAAACGGCATAAGAGAATATAGGCTACTGCATTCTCTGTCTCTCAACAAGAAACTTCTATTGATTAAACTCATCTTTGTTACAAATACATTGAAAACAGGTTAATAAATGTAGGATATCTTGATTTACTGGATCAGACATAGCCTCATGGCTATCCACTAGTTTTATGGAACATAAAAGTTTTCTGTGCATCCTATAAAATTAATTCTTATAGCATGAAAACATTCCACCTCAACATGAATGCTCTTCTGCATTTTCATTATCATGATGCTGGTTTTACAAACAGAAGTAAGAAATATGATAAAGTGAAAATGTGGATCTGCCAACATATGTAGTATTACATTACGTTCCTCAGGTGGCACCTGGTGAAAACTACTCTTGTAACGATGTCTCAGTTTCTATAAAATTTGATAGTGATGAGAGCAGGAAAAAAAAGAAAGAAAAATAACCTGTGTATCGAGAGCAAGTCTTGGTACCACAATAAGCCGGCCGCGGTGACCGAGGGGACTGAGGTGCTCCAGTCACGGTCTGCACGGCCACTACGGTCGGGGGTTTGAATCCCCCCCTCGGGCATGGATATTTGTGCCATCCTTAGGATAATCTAGTTGATAAGTAGTCTGTAAGTTTAGGGACTGATGGCCCCGTAGTTAAGTCCCATAAGCTATACAAACATTTGGACCATTTTGAAATATCAAGATTTGGAAACAAAATACCAAGGATTGGAGCAAAATCATCAGCTACAACATGGCCTAATGGTCAATCTACACAGAAACCATACCATGTGACAACTAAAACATGTAAGCAAACAGTAAGTAGAGATCTGGTGCTGCCACTATTAAATAAATTCTTGGTTCTGGATGAAGACTGTATTATAAGAACAAAAACAGGGACAAAATGTTTTACAAGCAATAAAATAGAGAACAGAAGAAAACGGGTTATAGTACTTGGTGACAGTCACACCAAGAGAATTGCCAAAAAAATAAAGAAATGAACGAATACAGTGTATCATTTATGGCCACTGGAATAACAAAACCAAGTGTGCCCTTGACTGAAAAAAATGAAAAAAGCAACATGAGAGATTTGTTTACAAAACATGGTTTACACTAGAACAACACTGGAAAGTCACACATTGGTAAAATGCTGACAAAATACAGAAAGACAACCATGATGCAAGAAATCCAGTCTCAGCCACAGCAGAGGCTATGCGTGACAAAATAATAAAATCTGATGCATCAACAATTAATGTAAACAGCATTCTCCTGCGAGCAGTGGAAGGGTTTGTCAAGCCAGACATATTTTGCAAGCAACAGTAGCATAAACAGGAACACTACCACAAATGTCAGCAGTTTCAGAAGTTCCATCTAGTATTGGTCCATCCTCAGTCTACAGCAGAGATCGCCAAACTGGGGATCATGAGTAATTTTGGGTAGCTCGCGGCCACAACGGGAGGAAATTCTTAGGCTGCTTGTGGCGACAACAGTAGCAGCGGATTGGAAATTCCCTTCTCCCCCACCAACTGCCCTGCTCGATCGTCAGTTTGCAGACAGCAGTAATATGCATCTATGCTCAGTTCATGCGTACACGTTTAGGCTCTTTCCTTGTTTATTGTTAGAATGGCTAGTTCAAGCAAAAAGCCAAAAATATATCATTTTCTTGCAGAGTCGGAGACCGAGACCTTTTTTACGCAAGTGGAAGATAAATGCGTGTGTTTACTTTGCAATGGGAGAGTCTTAGTCGGGAAGAAAGGAAATATTGAGCGTCATTTCAAGACCATTCACAGTGGAATTGAAAAAGACTATCCGCTGAATTCAGTGCTGAGAAGAGAAAAGGTTATGCTGCTGAAATTTCAACTAAATGAGCAACAATCTACTTTCTTTAAGACACTGGACAAGAACAAGGCAGCCACAGAAGCATCATTCTGGATTTCCAAGGTTATCGCCCTACATAAGAAACCATTCGAAGATGGTGAGTTAATTAAAGCTGCATTTTTGGAAGCTGCAGATACATTATTTGACAACTACAAAAACAAAGATGAGATTATGTCTGCTATTAAATCTGTTCAGCTTTCTGCTTACACAGTGATGTGAAGAGTTGAAGCTATGAGCTCTGATGTAGTTTCACAACTTAAAACTGACTTTGATCATTGTAGTTATTTTTCATTACAACTTGACGAATCAACGAATATAGTTGATACAGCTCAGTTGGCCGTTTTTGTAAGAATGGTCTTTGAAAATTTTGAAACAAAAGAAGAGCTGGTAAATGTTGTGCCGCTTACCGGTCACACTACCGGAAAGGATGTATTTTTGGCATTTAAAAAGCTTATTGAGTCTGAAAATATTCCTGTGAAGAAGTTGGTGGCCTTAACTACGGATGGAGCTCCTGCAATGATAGGCGTTGAAAAGGGATTTATTGCCTTGTGTCGAAAAGACAGTGATATATTAAAGTTTGTGACTTATTACATAATACACCAGCAATCATTATGTGGAAAGTTCTTAAGTATGAACAATGTCATGAAAACAGTTGTCAAAGTAGTAAATAAGAGCACATGCACTTCATAGATGACTGTTCAGAGAACTAACAGAAGAGTTATAATGCCAGTATGGTGATCTTGTTGCTTCACACAGAGGTTCGTTGGCTTAGCAGAGGCAGAGTTTTGCAACGTTTCAAAGAGTTGCTTCCTACAATAGTAGAATTCTTCAAAGAACGGGATGAGCCTTCCATTGAACTTGAAGATCCCACATGGCTACAAGATTCTGCCTTTCTCACTGATATAACTGAAAAGTTGAATGGTTTGAACTTGCAGATTCAAGGCAAAGATAAGGACATCAGTGGAATGATTTCAGATGTGATGTCATTTTCAAAAAAGCACGAAATGTGGGAAAAAAATTGTAACCAGTTTGAATACAAGCACTTTCCCGGTTTGAAGCAGATCATTGACAAACAAGACCCTCCACAACACCCCAGGAAAAACCAAGAATACGTGGATATTCTTTCAGACCTCAAAGAACAATATGATCAATGATTCCAAGATTTTAAAAACATATTGATTGTGGCACAGTTCGTCAACTCCCCTTTTGTTGAGATCGATGGAGAAGATTTCTTAACTTGTATTGTAAAAAGTTTTGGTGGAGATAAAGCTGCAGTCGAAATGGAAATTGTTTATTTTCAAAATGATCTGTCTCTCAGAAGCCTTTCTACCACTATAAATATTTGGCCTCTAGTTCCCAAACAAAAATAACCAAATCTTGTTGAAGTTGGATTGAGATTGAAAGCGATGTTCAGCTCTACACACTTAGGTGAATTAACATTTTCCACTATGAAGTTCATTGAAAATAAATATAGAAACAGACTGACCGATGAACACCTGGATAACTGCATCAGAATGGAGGCTACTGCATACTCTCCAAACTACAAGATAATACTTGATGGCCAAAACAGTTCCACTCCTCTCATTAAAATGAAAATTTAGAAACTTTTTGTAACAGTTCCTATCTTAATTGTTATTTGATTAATAATAGAAATGTATGTTTTAGGCAATAAACAGAATATGTTATTTCAATGTTGCGTACTTTATTTGGCCCAGTACTCTTTGGTAGCTCATAGAAGATTTATGAATGCTATGGTGGCTCACTGACTCAAAAGTTTGGTGACCACTGGTCTACAGCAATGAAAGACTTCTCAGCATCTCCACCATCATCAGCAGCAACAGAGGCAAGCAGAAGCAGCACAAGAACCAGGAAATGCACAAATCTGCATGATTTTTTTGTACCCAGCCTTAGTTGCAGGACTAACATAAAGCAGTAACTTCAGGTACACACACTCCAAGTAACAGTGTGAAATTATGTAAGAGGCCTCAGTCAAAACACAAAGACAAGATACTGACTTGTTTACAGATCAAGATTTGTAGCATCAGAATTAAGATTTTATAATTTTATACTCTTAAAGGTATTAAATTATCGAATTGTTAATGGAAGTCATTATATTTCAAAATAAACTGCGATAATGAGAGCAGTACTTACCTCCAGTGGTGAGCTCAGTGCACGGGCAGCATGTGGTGGAAGATCTCGCAGTTCAACTGGTGGACGGCACCAGTGATCAGGAACATGTGCCATGAACAGCTGGTTGAAAGCAGAGAAGCCGCAGGGAATACATGCTGGCAGGCACACCAACCACAGGAGCAGCTTCTGATACAGCCCAAATTCTCCCACTTGCGGCAGAACTTCGTCCAGGTCCATGACATCCTGTCAACAACCATATTGCACAATATTTGATTGCTATCTTCTTAAAGAAAACACTTCTTGTGGGAATCAACTCTACAAAATGCAGCTGTGTAGAATATTATAACAGAAAAACTTTTGATGAGATTGTTACAGAGTTGTTGTCATGTAAACACCACAAAATTTCTTTATTCACAGGAAGAAGTCATTACTATATAATGATTACATCAATATAATAGGTATTATGCATTAGGCTATGCCAGTTCTTGCCATGGGCATAACCTATTCCACTTTTTCCAGACAATGATAGTGCTTTTAATGTCAAAATATTTTCTTCCTTTCATATTGTCCAGCATTAGATAATGTTTCCTTCCTCTTCCTCTTTTTTTGCCATTCCTTCCTTCTACTCCAGTGATGTATTCTTGGATAGAAACAAATGATGTATTGTATGTGCTGTAGTGTAGTGCACACCGCATAATTGTAATCAAGCGCACCAACTATGTAATTGCAGTGTCCGCCACCAGAGGCACACGAGACTAGAGACAACCAGCACACCCTCTATGAACGAAAGCGGATGTAGCGCGGAGTCACACAGGCAATTGTGTAGTGAATGGCAAACTGTCATGTTATGTTCAGTTCTATACTTAATGGCCGACGTGGGCCATTTATGTTAGACTTTTATATGATAAAGTTTGGAGGTTACAACAGTATGTATTCATACTATTAGCATTATTATTTCAGCTTGTAAAAAAGTATATTTTGACATGTTCCACATCCATGAGTGTCTCCTTAATACGGAACTATGGAATGATCAGCTAATCTAATCCAAAGTATACAATCCTCCCTCAAACAGTGTTTCAAAAAGTTCATTTTTCTCTTTATATTGATTTTCAACGTACTTTGTTCTTCTCCATCTCTTCTCAATACCTCCTTATTTCTACTGGGTCTTCCCAATTCATGTTCTCTATTCTCCATATCCACATCTCTAGAGCCTCCAATTGTCTTTCATCTTTGTTACATAATTTATGAACCATAGAGTGCAGTGCTCCTGACATAACACTGAAGTCTTTGTTGGTCTATAGAGTAATTTCACTCTCGTCTTGGAACCTTCTTTTACCATGGAAATTCTTTTCCTAATTTCTATTGCACAGTATGAATCACTCCTGATCAAACTTCACCCAATACTTAAACTTATGTACTTGATCTATTTACTCTCATCCTATGATAATATTGTATGACAGTTTTCTCCTGTTCCTCCAATTATCATGTTTTTGGTCTTGTTAATTCTCATTCTATGTTCCTCTAAAATCAAGTTGAGGTCATTTAACATTTGATCCACATCTCTTGGATTTTCTGCCATCACAATCACCTCATTTGTATATCTTATACACGCTACTCTCCAGCCCCAAACACGTACTCTTCTTGTTCCATTTAAAACTTTCATTGATTATTTCATTGAGGTAGATACTGAACAGTGTTATAAACAAACAGTAGCCCTGTCTTACACCTCTTATATTTGAATTGCTTTGCTCATCATATCTCTTGTTCCTACTCTTGCTCTCTCATGTAAGTACAAGTTCTCAATTAGCATACTGTCCCTCCAATAAGCGAAACCAGTGAAGTTGTAAATATAATAAACAGCTGATGGTTGACATTGTGTATTTTTTAATGTTTCCTCTTAAATTTATGTTGCATTTCATACCAAAATATTTCATCTATTTGCAGTCGTGACATATACGCAGGGGTCAATGGAAGCAAGTGCTTACTCACAAGATAATATTGCCATGAGTCTTCCGACGAACGTGTGGTGCACTGGTTAGCATCGGAGATCGCTGTGTGGTGCAGTGGTTAGCATCGCAGATCGCTGTGCTTGCGAACCCCAATTCAAATCCTACCACGAGCAGAAAAAATTTTAAAACAACAAGAACAAGGCCGACAGCTGGGAAAAATTCCAGGTAGAACTTAAGAAGACATTTGGAGACCACCAGTAACAAGTCCGTTTATCGGAAGAGCAATTTAAGAACAGGGCCCAATGACATGGTGAATCACGGCAGTCTTATATACAGAGTGTTTTGGCCCTATGTCATGTAGTTAACTGGCTATGACTGAGGCTAAGAAAATTTCACACCTAATGGGCATTGCAAAAAATGCAAGACATTAAAAGACATTTCGACAACAAGAGTTTATCCAAGCGTGTGAGAAAATTTAAGAGCTGCAACAGAGGAGATTTGGATAAAAGAAGTATGACAGACTCCCAAATTTAGTCCCTATGGCAGTTGTAAAAGACGAGCATGATTTTCCTTCTCTCACATGACAAATTGTGAGAGAAGAATTACAACAGTTTATGGCACCCAGGACTGTTGGACCAAGTGAGCGCCAGATTTTGGCCACAGATGTCAGTCCTGTACATCATGAGGGAACTGACATTGCTGATGAAGTATTTCAAATATTAGCATCTGTTGTGATTTTATCATGCTTAGGGACGACACCGTCTGATCTACATTACAACCACCATTCTCCGGCCTCTATCGTGTACTGAAACGATCCCAGAAAACTTTCAACATTCTTATCAAAGGTTCACCCATCACAGTCTCTATCAACTGCAACAAACCAGCTCACATCGACCCTGCTTCCTCTCCCACAGCCAGCGACGACTGTGACTCATCTCTAGTCGCCCACCCGGTATGTCACTATCTTTGCTGCACACAACATATTGCGCCCCACAGATGAGGCAGATCCTCTAGATGAGCCATTTAGCATTAAAGTCTGTTTTCGGTGCCTGGGATATGACATTACCACAAGCCAACGGCACCACGTAAACGACGATATTCTGCCTCATGCAGAAGAATTTGGTGGTTACACATTCCAAGAACTTGAAAAAATCGCTAAAAATACTTAATGGATTCTTTTTTTCCTCGTTAATGTCTTCCATAACTTGATTGCTAAAAGAGAATATTACCTGTTCAGTACAAAGATGAGCATGAAACCCAAATTGATTTTTGTTTAGACATTGTGGCTGTCGAGATGTTCTACAATCCTCCTGTGCAAGAGTTTTTTCCAGAATTTTCGAGAAAGTAGTTTAATAGGAGATTGCACGATAATTTGTTGCATTGTTTTTATCATCTCCTTTAAAAAGAGATATCACTACAGCCAATTTTAGTCTATCATGGACAATCCCGTCTTGCAGACGTGCACACCAAAACCTGTGCGAAAGTATGCCTGAGCTTCAGGGATGACCTGTTGGATCACGGTCCAAGTAGCCAATAAGCTGTTTATCGTTATTCACGCCGGAGGTGAAGATCTTAGTAAATGCAAACACTGATATAATAACATTTCTCCACTGAACTGAATGTTCGAATAATTTTCAGGCTTGCAACCAGATGTCATCAGTTAAACTAAACGATATGTTCAGCGGACAGCTGTTTGTCGTCTTCATGTGACTGATGGAGAAGCCAATGCTAGAAAGTGGCGAGCTCTATGCCTCTATATCAGCCCGGGCTACGTAAGACAAGAATGTTATTTCTGTACGATCTCTGAGTTGGAGCCGGAGATTATTGTTCCCATCAGCGTATTGTGTCGTCTTCAGTTAGAGCAAATAGTGGAGACCGGAAGTAATAGGGTTGCACGCGTTTTCCAACTCGTACGTTCTGCCGAGGTTCATCGGATTTTCTGCCATGTGTGTTTTCTTGAATTATTTTGTAATGGAATTCCAGAAAAATGCAAACAAACAAACCCGAAATTTCCGAATATTGTACGAGTATCTCCACGGGGCATTCAATGAAGAATGACAAAACAACTTTGGCCACAGCAACATCTTATTGGGATGTCATTACATTATAAAAGAATCCGCAGAAACGAGTGAGGTGAGAAATCTGACGACGTCTGCCAGCGGTGCGTTTGTCTGCTACCGGCAGTACGTTTCACTGCATTTCAATGCAGTTTCAGTACATGCTTTAAAGGCCAACAACTCAGATAAGCCAACGTGATCAATTTCTCACGCCGAATTTCGCGGTGTTACTTTTACGTCTTCCATCGCTAAACACTTCGTAAGTTGGGGAAAAAAATAGTAGGGTGTGCTGTGACTATAGTATCAGCGAGCCACAGTTGAAATCGATCATTTCCACACATTGCCTGGATTGGACAATCCTGAGTAAAGCAGGTGGCAGACCAAGGACGGTCCCAGAACGTTTTTTTTTTTTTTTTTTTTTTTTTTTTACACAGGCGACTTTTTATTTGCTCCAAGTATGATAGGTGACGAAGGCAGATACTTGAATGATTCGACACAATTTATTTATCAATACCGGTTTCGGTCTAAGGCTACCATCTAGATGGGAAAAAATTGTGAACCCGTTTACAAGTCAGTCACCGGCAGCTCAAGAATAACATGCTGCACGCGTGTACTACTTTTCCTGCTAGTTGATGGTCTTATACCGAAATCGGCCGTGTTAAATAAAATTGTTCAATCTGTTCATTGAGCAGGCAGTGAAAGAATGCAAAGAGAAATTTGGAGAGGGCATTAAAGTGCAGGGAGAAGAAATAAAAACATTGCGGTTTGCCGATGACCTAGTAATTCTGTCAAAGATCTGGAAGAGCAATTGAATGGGATGGACAGTGTCTTGAAAGAAAAAAGAAAGATAAGATGAACATTAACAAAAGTAAAACGAAGGTAATGCAATGCAATCTCAGAAAATCAGGCGATGCTGAAGGAATTAGATTACGTAATCTATATATATATATATATATATATATATATATATATATATATATATATATATTGCTGTTCGTTAGTCTCGCTAAAACTCGAGAACGGCTAAACCGATTTGGCTGATTTTAGTCTTGAAATATTCGTGTAAATCCAAGGAAGGTTTAAACGATGATAAAATATGGAAAAGTTGTCTGGAAACAGGAAAATCAGGAAAAACTGAAACAGTTTTTTTCCAGTGAGCTATCAATACCTTTCGTCCAATTGCGATAAAATTTTGTACATTTCATGTTGAAAGCAAGAGGAAGGTTCGCATCAAATAAAAATTAAGAAAAGTCGCCCGCAAAATAGGAAAATTTTGGAAAAACCGAAAGCGATTTTTTCCATGAATAAAAGTCAATTGCCACAAGTTTGTAGGAGCATCACTTGACTACGGCATTCGCACGACGGAGAGGGGTAATTCTGTTTTTGTTTCGTTCATTATGGTCTTGGAAAGTTTTCAGTAAAAAAAGAAAAAGAAAAAAAATAGGAACAGTTAAAAAGGAAGTCGCAAAATTCGAACCAAGTTCCTTTTTCAATGTGTTTCTAAATGTGCTCAACACTAAGTTGAGAACCGTTCATTCGATTGCCATAAAATTTTGATAATTTGACGTTCAAAGCGAGATGGTTTGGATGAAGTAAAAGTATGGAATGCTTGGCCAGAAAATAGAAAAATTTGTGGAAAACTGAAAGAGCTCTTTTCTTTGGGATATCAATATCATTCGTACTATTGCTATAAAATTATGCACATTTGACGTTCAAAGAAAGAGTACATACATACTTCTGTTGTTCTGCCGTTCTATCCACTTTTTACAAAAGGGAAAATGCATTTTTACAAGTTAATTATAACTTCTGAAAAATATTTTAGAAGTCAAACAGTAAATAGCTTTTCCAGAGAAATTATTGTTTGATATTTCACTTTATATACTTCAAGTCAAAAAATATCTTGAATTACACACTTTCTAAATTCCAGATTTCATCACAATAGATTCAGTGTTTTATGTAATGATATATAGCCAAATCGGTTCAGCCGTAGTCGAGTTTTAGCGAGACTAACGAACAGCAAATCATTTTTATCTTTGATACTTCATATCATGTAAAGCGAACTATAGTCTTTCGAAGCATGTTTCTAAACGCAACCAACACTACAATCAAGTCATTATTTTACATGTTTTAAATCTAAATGTTCCTTGCAATTTTTCCATATTTTATCACCGTTTACACCTTCACTGAACTTCCACAAATGTGACATGAACATTATCCTGGACATGTGTGCGTGATTTGCCCACTCTTTCCGCCCACTATCGAGCCGATACTTAGACTATCTGATGATGCCTTTATAAAGCTACTGGGTCTAATATATATATGATTTAAATTAATATCGTTTATATTAAGAGGTAAGTGATACAAAGTTCACCGGCTCATCCAGTGAGACTATAAAAGTAGGAAGTCCTTTCTGAAAGCATTTGTCTGAAGTGTAGCTTTGTTTACAACATAAATCAATCAAATGTTAAGGCCGTAAACTCCACAAAATACCTAGGAATTACTATTACTTCAGACCTAAACTGGAAAGAACACGTAGATAATATCGTGGGAAAGGCGAACCATAGACTGCGTTTTATTGGCAGAACCCTTAAAAGCTGCAACAGAACTACTAAAGAAACTGCATACACTGCGCTTGTCCGTCCATTTTTGGAGTATTGCAGCCCAGTGTGGGATCCTTATCAGGTGGGTTTGACGGAGGACATCGAAAGAGTACAAAGAAGGGCAGCTCGTTTCGTATTGTCACGATACAGGGGAGACAGTGTTACGGAAATGATACAGGATCTGGGATGGGAATCATTACAACAACGGCGCTTATCGCTGCGGCGTGGGCTACTTGCGAAACTCCAATCGCCAACATTCTCCTCCGAATGCGAAAATATATTGTTGACTCCCACTTACATCGGTAGAAATGATCATCAGAATAAAATAAGAGAAATCAGAGCTCGAACAGAGAGATTCAGGTGTTATTTCTTCCCGCGCGCTATTCGAGAATGGAATGGGAGATAAATAGTATAATTGTGGTTCGATGAACCCTCTGCCAGGCACTTAAATGTGATTTGCAGAGTATCCCATGTAGATGTAGTATTGTATGGTAGTGAAACGTGGACGATAAGTTCAGATAAAAAGATGATAGAAGCTTTTGAAATGTGGTGCTACAGACAAATGATGAAAATTAGATGGGTAGATCACGTAACTAATGAGGAGGTGCTTAACCGAATCGGGGAGAAAAGGAGTTTCTGGCATATCCTGACTAAGAGAAGGGATAGATTGGTTGGACACATTCTGAGACATCAGGGAATTGTCAGCATTAGAAGGAAGTGTGTGGGGTAAAAATCGTAGAGGGAGATGAGGTACGAATATAGCAAGCAGATTCAAAAGGATGTAGGTTGCCAAACGTATTATCAGATGAACTGACTTGCACAGGACAGGGTAGCGTGGAGAGCTGCAACAAACCAGTCTGAGGACTGAAGACCACAACAACAAACAACAAATAAATGGCGTTGAAGCAGCAGTTGCCTGAATAAAGTATTTGATTATTCAAGCAAATTTTAAATAACCGTCCAAGTGACACTGAAGTAGTACCGCAGGGTTGCCATAAATTCCGGTACTAAAATAGGGACTGTATGTAGTGAAAAGAAATTCGCGCACTCACTTCACAGGGCGATTCCTCAGATGCCAGCAATTAAAAAATAAGTTTCTCACAAAATTTCGTCCTGCACATATTTCCGGCATGATGTCATTGTGTTCAGTGTGTTTCAGAATTACGCTACTACTCCATCAAACGTCTAAGAGATGTAGAAGGCGTCCTGAGGAACGAAATGAGCATAGAAACCCATGCCCGGAAATGCTATTTAAAGACGCTACGGAGAGTACAAGTTACCAGCGCCGGTGCTTGCTAAACATCTCCTCCAGCAACTTGTAGCGTCGTAGGATGTCGTTTTAGGGCAAGCGTTTCAATGCTCATTTTGTTCCTCAGTGCGTCTTCTACATCTCCTAGAAGATTGTTGATGTAATTCTGAAAGACACTGATGTACGGAACACGCACCTAACTCATTCTTCGATGTCCATTTACTGTCAGAAATAAGCGCAGTACGAAATTTTGTGATACATTTTTTATTGCTGGAATGTGAGGAATCGAGTTGGGAAGCCTTATACTAAAGACGGCACAAACATCGATACCCGAGGGAGGATTCGAACCCCCGACGGGGACGTGTGTTTTCATTCCACGTCTCATCATCAATTACAGGACCGGTTTTAACCATCTTATAACTCAAGAGTGGCTCAGTAGCACAGTGGTAGAGTGCCAGACTAGGAATCCAAAGGTCGCGTGTTCGATGCCCGCCAGGTCCTAGCATTTTTATCTGTCACTTTTCACTTCTTTCACCTCTGGCAGTATTGCTGATGTCAAAAATGTCGAGTAACACCGTGGTTGGGAACCCACGTCAAACTGTAGGTCCCCCTATAACTGGCTGGGTAAGTCAGTTCGAAGGTCGGAGGAAGGCAACGGCATAGCATCTCCAACAGGGGACCTACAGCTTAACGTAGAATCCGAACCGCGTGTCTTTTCTGGCGACTCCTCACATCGTTGAAACGCGCAGGATGGGTTAAAACGCAGACTGAAAACATCCGAGGTCCGACCGGGGTTCAAAACCGCGACCCTTCGCTTTCAAGTCGAGGGCTTTACCCCAAGACCACAGGTCCCGACAGTAACATCCTTGCATATGAGCACTCGCCGTATGGCTGGAAATACAACTGTTCTGACCTACACTACCATCAGAGAGAGAGAGAGAGAGAGAGAGAGAGAGAGAGAGAGAGAGAGAACAATGCACCAGTAAGGAGTTATCATACTGGCCACAAACTGATATTCATGTAACACAAAATGCGAAATTGTAAACTTTCGCGACCGATGTATGAACAAATGACGCCTTGACACGCGGCTTGCAAGGACAGTAAGCAGAAGGAAACTTAAGATAGCAGGGCATAAGGTCGCTGTGAATGTCCGTCCTTCCGTGTGGTCAGGTGCCCATGTCGGACGCACAGTAACTATGCCTCGCAGACAGGCATGTCCGCAAGAACAGACGCCACAGATGTTAACTGTTTGCAGCCGGGATAGGCAGAGTGATTATTTCAGTACAGATGTACTCCAGAGTACGAATCCCTTGTGGGAATGCATCGAAACGCGGGGAGCAACAGCATAGGGGGAACTATTGAGCTACATTGGTAATTTGAGACGGGAGGAAAGCGTGTCAGAATAACCTAAGTGGCAAGGTACCACTTGCGTATAGCGGGTGTCCGGGTTATGTCCAGTCCGGCACAAATTCTCATTCGTCGCCTTTGTTATATCACGACACAGACATCGCAGCATTATCGGAAATTCTCTTCACTGCCACTATTGGGTTTTGTTTGTTGAACACTATAGATCCACCAGTATTTACTTGGTACACTTCACACTGCTCTAGGGCACTTACGAGGGCGGGATGTGCAAAATATCGTTTCTAAATATGGACGTATTGTTTGTAACAAAGACTTACTATTTAGATATCAGGATAATACTTTAGAAAGGCACGTCTAAATTTGTCTTTTAAACACTAAGAAATGCCTGATATTCATGGTAAAAGTTTCAGAGGGCAAGAATGCTGTCTCACTACATCAGTTTTCCCAAATATATTTTAATTATCTACCCACATAACGAACGCTGTATAAGTCCCTCTACGAATTTTCGTGACACTCTCTCCCCTATATCGCGATACAAAGGTATACTGAATTCTTTTGAAAGAAAGTAGCTGTATATTGAAACAGACACCAACTAGGTGGTTCGCAGCAGTCCCTGACGCTGATTTCTCGACGCGCTGTGAGGCAGCGAAAGCGTGAGGCTCCGCTAAAGTCACCGGGCAGCAGAGGCGGATACAGGAAGCCGCTACTTGAGTAGTTGACACCTCGCGTGTCTCTTACAGCTCGCTCAGATCCGTCTCTACACCCGTACAGAACTCACACACTTTAGGCGCCACAGCTGGAATTCTATTCCTCTGACTGCAAGAGAAATGCAATTTTGAAACAATCATCACAACTAAGTCTACAAACATACTCCGCAAGCTTCGCGTGGGAAATCATTTAACAAAAATTAGTCTACTGGTCCCGACCGTAAACCAATTAGCTTCCCATCAGAGTAAGCTGATGTAATGGCCCCATACCTATGATGTACAACCGCTCGCTTAGCGAACGTTCCGTACCCAAAGATTGGAAAGTTGCACTAGTCACTCCAGTATTCAAGAAAGGCAATAGGAGTCATCCGCAAAAATTCAGGCCTATATCACTGACGTCTGTTTGCAGCAGGATTATTGAACATATACTTTCCTCAAATATTAACTACCTCGATGAGAACGACCTATTGTCCAGTAGTCAACACGGATTGAGAAAGTACCGTTCTTGTGAAACACAGCTAGATCTTTACTCACATGACGTGATGAGTGCTATCAACAAGAGATGTCAAATTGATTCCGTATTTCTATATTTCCGGAAGGCTTTTGACACTGTACCTGAGAAGCGTCTTCTAATGAAATTACGTACTAATGGAATATCACCACAGTTGTGCGAATCGTGATTTCCTGTTAGAAATAACAGTACGTTTTAATTGACGCAGTAGAACAGGAGTGATATCTGGCGTTCCCAGGGCAGTGTATAGGGCCGCTACTGTTCCTTATTTTTATAGCCTATTTAGGAGACAATCTGAGTAGCTCTCTTAGACTGTTCGCGGAAGATGCTGTTATTTATCGGCTAGTAAAGCTACCAGAAGATCAAAAGCAACTGCAAAATGATTTACATAAGTTATCTGCATGGTCCATGGTGCAAAAATTGGCAATTGACCCTTAATAATGATAAATGTGAGGTCATCCATGTGGCCACTAAAAGAAATCCTTTAAACTTCAGTTACACGATAAGTCCGTCAAATCTACAGGCCGACAATTCTACTATATATCTAAGAGTAACACTTATGAACAACTTAAATTGTAAAGAACACATAGAAAATATTGTAGAGAAGGCGAACCAAAGACTTCGTTTCGTTGGCAGAACAGTTAGAAGATGCAACAGTTCTACTGAAGAAACTGCCTACTCTACACCTGTGTGCCCTATTTTGGAGTATTGCTGCGCATTGTGGGATCCATACCAGGAGAGTGACGAATGATTTAGAGAAAATTCAGAGAAGGATATAGGGGGGAGAGTGTCACGTAAATGATGCACGAGTTGGGATGGAAAGAGTTAAAAGAAAGGCGTTATTTGTTGCGTCGAGACCTATTTGCGAAATTTCTTTCACCAACATTCTCTTCAAAATGCGAAATATTTTGTAAGCACACACCTACATAGGGAGACATGATCATCATAATAAGAGAAATCAGACAGAAAACAAAGATTTTTGGTGTTCCTTTTTCCCGCAAGCTATTAGAGAATGGAACTATAGAGAAGTACCTTCTGCCACGCACTTCGATGTCACTTGCAGAGTACTAGTCATTTCCTGTTCCACTCCACTACAGCGAGGGATAAGCGACTGCTAATTTGTTTCCGCTCGATACGTAATTTAACTTGGGGTCCTTATACGAAACTTAATTTTACGGCAGAAGACTAGTTTTACCGTCAGATTCAAAAGTCTGCCCTCTAAATAAATTTCCTCCATGGTCTACCAACCAGCAATTCCCATCTGAGTTCTTTAAGTACTTTCGTAATACTCACCTGTCGATCGAAACCACCTGTAACAAATCTAGCAGCCCGCCTTTGAATTTCTTCGATCTTCCTTTAAACCGATATGGTGGGATTCCCAAACACCTGAGCAGTACTCCAGAATGGGATGCCCAGTTTTCTACACAGATTAGACAGGCCAACGATGAAAAAACTTCCAACATTTTAACATTTTTCTTATGTATTTCAGACTGCTAAACACGAAAACGAAGTTAAAATTGTGGTAAGTAGTTATAATAATAATAAAAAAAAAAAAAACAAAGTTATATCTTATCCTAACCTTTCATCAACTCTCCGTCATGTTCTCCATGGTCCACATATTCCTGTTCCTCTCCCATTAGAAAACATGACACTTAGCAGTTATGAGTCTGAAGTAGATTATAAAAAAAAATGTTCAAATGTTTGTATAGTCTATGGGACTTAACTACGGGGTCATCAGTCCCTAAACTTACAAACTACTTATGAACTACTTACAAACTAGGACGGCACAAATATCCATGCCCAAGGGGGGATTCGAACCCCCGACCGTAGTGGCCTTGCAGACCGTGACTGGAGCGCCTCAGCCTCCTCGGCCACCGCGGCCGGCGTAGATTATCAGGATGCGTTTCAGAGTGATGTAACAAACGTAGACCTCAGAAGTTTACTTAAATTGAGTTAAATGACCTGGTAAGATATTTGGGTTTCTAAGGGAAATGCTGAACTTCTTGGTTCTAGACTAAGAGAAAATAATTTACTAGCTAGAGGAACATCAATTTTTCTGTGCATGAATAAAGATAAAGATTTTTCACATTACTTTACACAAAAATATGATTTGGTATATTATTCTGATATTGCTGGTCTTACACGAAAATTCTGGATTGAATATAAACCAGAAATCTGGAGATTTTTTATAGATTATTCAATGAGGTGCTTAAAAGCAGTTCCATTATACAATGGTAATGTGTATGCTTCAATTCCAATGCATCACTCAGTACATCTCTAAGAATTCTATATAAATATGGGACTACCAGTTCATGATTGGAAGCTGTGTAGTGACTTAAAAGTATTATGTATGCTTCGAGATCAGCAGGCTGAATTTACGGAATTCCCATGTTTCGTCTGTGAATGGGATATAGAGCAAGAGAGTGGCCACCACGGGACAGCTTACAGTGCGGAAGAAAGAATATTTTGCGAAAATACTTTGTAGATCGGAAAAATGTTTTACTACCACCACTACACATAAAACTTGGTACGATGAAGGAATTCGTCAAAGCTTTATCGAAAGACGGGCAATGTTTTCAGTGTCTACGCTCAAAATTTCCTAATCTGTCGGATGCCAAAGTTAAAGCAAGTGTTTTTGTTGGACCTGACATTCGGAAAATGTCTATTGATCCAAATTTTGAATCAACGATGACATTGTGTGAAAAGGAGACCTGGAAAGCTTTCAGATATTTCGTCACTGGATTTTTGGGTAACAAAAAGGACCCTGAATATGTAACCACTGTTAAAAATAAGTTTGGAAATTTGAGAAGTTGGGGAGTTTCAAAGAATCACTTTTTAAAAAGTCACTTTTATTTTTTTCCGGAAAGAAGTCAAGAGCATGGAGAGCGTTTTTTCATCAAGATATGAAGGTAATGGAGACCAGTGTCGTTGGAATGCCAGCACGATGGGAGACTACTTCATAGCGTAAATTAATGTCTGCCGCACAAGAAGAAAAGCTGAACACGAAGTTTTCGAGAGAAGAGAGTAAGAAAGTATAAAGATATGTAGAAGGAAAAACTTCAGTACTGTGTTTATGATTTACATGAAAATAAAAGCGAAATGAATGGCTATTTTAATTTTGTATTTTTTCATTGTGATTTCATATGTACACTGTGTTTTCCGTTTGTAACACTTTCAATGAAAAGCAAGAAATATGTATGTGATAGAAGAAAAAAGTTCATATTTTGATTCACCATCCCAAAAACCTATAAATCAGCCTAAATTATACATAAAGATTTTCGAAACTATTTTTTTGCTGGCCTGTGTTATCCACATATTGCGATATGAATGGGACAGTGCACAAATGGTTTAAATCATACTTAAGTGGAAGAGTGCAGAAAGTTGAAATAAGCAGTTCACGTGATATGGAAGAAACAATTAATCCCTCTATAGCTGGCTGGCGTCGTGTTGGAACGCGGAGCGATAGGGGAAGCGTGAAGGGGAGGAGCTACGGCCAGGCGACAACAGTGGAGCCTGCGGGAGCAACACTGCGTAACTCGAGGCCAGCCACGCGCTAAGAGTAAACATTATTGGTTGTAGTCGCGGTAATGGAGGGAGATGAGCAGAACGGCTGAAACCTGGGCCGCCTTCGAACTTGACGCCGATTATAAGTGGGGAGCTATCAAAAATAAGGTACCGCAAGTTTCGGTCTTGGGTCCTTTGCTGTTCTTAATATATATTAATGATTTGCCATTCTACATTCACGAAGACGCTAGGCTAGTACTTTTTGCTGATGCTACAAGTATAGCTATCACGCCAGACAAGCAGGAATTAACTGTTGAAATTGTCCCAGAAAATTATTAAGTGGTTCTTTACAAATGAACTCTCATTAAGCTTTGATAAAACCAAGTTTCATATAGTAAACGGGATGACACCATTAATAAATATAGACTTTGAACAGAAATCTGTAGCTAAGGTAGAGTATTCAAAATTTTTACGTGTTTTAATTGATGAGGGATTGAATTGGAAGAAATACATTGATCTTCTGAAACGTTTGAGTTCTACGACTTATGCTATCAGGTTCATTGCAAGATTTGGTGATATACATCTCAGTAAATTAGCTTACTACACCTATTTTCATTCACTGCTCTCATATGGGAACATATTCTGGGGCAATTCAACATTTAATTAAAAAAAATATTTATTGCACAAAAGCGTGTAATTAGAATAATTGATGGAGCTCATCCAAGATCATCCTGCAGACATTTATTTAAGGATCTAGGGATTTTCACTGTAGCTTCACAATGTATATATTCACTCATGAAATTTGTTATAACAATCCGACCCAATTCAAAAGTAACAGCAGAGTGCATAGCTACAACACTGGGAGAAAGGGTGATATTCACTATTCAGGGTTAAATCCAACTTTGGCTCAGAAAGGGGTGACTTATGCTGCCACAAAAGTCTTCGGTCACTTACCAAGCAGCATTAAAAGTCTGACAGATGGCCTAGTATTTAAAAAGAAATTAAAAGGATTTCTGAATGGCAATTCCTTCTACAGTTTAGATGAATTTTTCTATGAAATTTATATATATATATATATATATATATATATATATATATATATATATATATATATATATATATATATACACACACACACAGTCATAGCTGAGAGCAGGGGCACGTCCACTGTAGTGAGAATTAGGCAGCGAGGGAAGCGCCCGGGTAGCCTAAGTGCCAGCCAGCGTGGGAGCTCAGCGCGCACTCTGTAATAAGGAAAAAAAGAAACACGTGGCGAACAACCCAGAACAAACACGAATGAAGGATCGTAACGGACCTAACAATCCAAATCAGTAAATAAATCAATTAATTTAGAAATTGGTTAAGGCAACGACTAGTCCGAAGCGGGTGCACCACAAATTTTCAGCTTCACCACTAAATTTATTTCAGTGCCCTGCAACGGTCTAGATGTTTCAATATTTGGAATGCACCGCATAATGGCCCAGGATATTTCAGTTACAGCCGCATTTATCAGTGTGGTGGCGTGGATCGTGGATGGAGTGTTGGACTCTGATGCAAAGGGCCATAAATTTTAGACTAACTTTCCCTGTAAGTTTTAATTTTGATATCAAATTGTAGACTCTTCTAGATGTAACGAGAACCAATGTTCTTGTTCATTCCATATATGTATGCGTGTGCAGTGGCGAATATAGCAAATAGTTTCGGTGAGGGGGGAGGGAGGTGGTTGTAATTCTATCGGACCAAACTGCGTGGTCATCAGTCCGTAGCATACAAACTACTTAAACTAAACTAACCTAAGGACCACACACACACACACACACACACACACACACACACACACACACACACACACACACACATGGCCCAGGGAGGACTAACCTCCACGGCGAGCAACCGCGCGCTCCGCAGCGAGACGCTTTAGACCGCTCGGCTACCCCACCGCGGCGGGGGAGGGAGGTCCAAGAGTAAACATTTCGTAGCATCGTATCCCAAACTGATAATTGATGCCTAAAAAGGAAAAGTTGCTGGATGTTCCGATCCATGCTTAGTTGTGGCGTTTTCAGGAGAGGCATACAATCATTAACATGATTTCTAAAAAAGGATACCGTACTTATCCCCCGCCCCTTATACACGCCACTGTGTATGTGTGTGGAGTGTTTTTTTTTTTTTTAGCTTAAGGGACTTAACTGCGGGGTAATCAGTCCCTAAACTTACAAACTACTTATGAACTACTTACGAACTAGGACGGCACAAATATCCATGCCCGAGGGGGATTCGAACCCCCGACCGTAGTGGCCGTGCAGACCGTGACTGGAGCGCCTCAGTCTCCTCGGCCACCGCGGCCGGCTGACAGGGTGTCCCTTTTAACCAGCTACACACTGAAGTCTGTACTCTTACTTTTTTTTATATGAAATAAATTGCAATTTGCGATCACTTTTGGCTTCTCTGTACTAGGTTTAGATGTAATATCAATGTGCAGCGAATGAAAATTTGTGCCCGGCCGGGATTAGAACCCGGGATCTCTTGCTTACTAGGCAGACGCGTTGACCACTCCGCCACCGAGGACAGTGATCAGCCCGACTGCAGAGGACTTCCCTGCACGTCTCGCGCCACACACAAATCTCCATTCGCAACACTCTCTCTTTCCTATGACCACGTCCTCTTTCATTCGCCGCACATTGGTATTACATCTAAACCTAGTACAGTGAAGCCAAAAATGATCGCAAATTGCGATTTATTTCATTGAAAAAAATGAACGCTGTAACGTCGTCAAAAATATATAATTGTATACAAGCCGAGGCTGGGCTCCTGATGACAATTAATTGTGTCTCGATATCTCATGGTCTGTTCTCCCTGATGCGGGAAGACAGTATTGTGGCTGCGAGCATTACAGAACAATTAGGCTATGGTAATAGGAAAGAGTGTGGCGAATGGAGATTTGGGTGTGGCGAGAGACGTGCAAGGAAGAGTCCTCTGCAGTCGGGTTGGTCACTGTGTCCTCGATGGCCGAGTGGTCAACGCATCTGCCTAGTAAACAGGAGATCCGAGTTCGAATACCGGCCGGGCACAAATTTTCATTCGCCGCACGTTGGTATTACATCTAAACCTAGTACACTGAAGCCAAAAGTGATCGCAAATTGCAATTTATTCCATTGAAGAAAAAAATGAACGCTGTAACGTCGTGAAAAATATATAATTGTCTTCCATTCGGGGTCGGAGCAGGGTGATGCTTCTGGGACCTCTTATTTCCACAATTCCATCTGCACAATCACTATAGGATAGACGAGCAGGGTGCTGAAGAATATTCGTAGTTCCTTCGCTGAAAGTGCAAAAGGTGCTTGGGAAACACCCAGTTTCATGAGGTATGACGACGTAATATTTCGAGACACATTTTAAATTCTCCTTTGCACATCTTCATGGGGAAACAACCATGTGGCCAATTGCACCGGCTCTCTCCTACTGACAGTATTTCTAAATCAGATAACCATCCCTGACTCAGAAAATAAAGTTGGTTTGGGTGTTATTGTTCCGTAGCAAATGGATAAGTTGAGTGAGCACTTGGCTCACACTTTCGTGCTTATGCCGAAATAAAGTTCACGTTCACGCCAATTCTTGATCAATCTATGGTGTAGGAAAGTAAGGCTAGTGTTTAACGCCCCGTCGACAGCGAGGTCGTTAGAGGCGGATCTGACGCTCGGGGTGTTTGGGTTAAGGATAGGGAAGGGAACTGGCCGTGCCCTTTGAAAGGAACCATCCCGCATTTGCCTGGAGTGATTTAGGGAAATCACGAAAAACCTAAATGCGAATGGCCGGAGGTGGATTTGAACCACCTTCCTCCCGCATGCGAGTCCAGTGTTACCACTGCGCCACCTCGCTCGGTCAATCTAGGGTGTCCTCGATGAGTGGTGCTTACTGATTGCCGCCAACTGTCACTCTCAGAGGGTTTTGTAACCTCTCCTACGATGTATAAATCGTCGTATACCTACTTCTTTAATTATAATTAATGCATTTGTTGTTCTTATTTGTATCAAACTTACTGAAATTTAGACTCCAGTGATTTTACCATTCTATGATAGCGGATAGGATGACCAACTCATTTGATATTCCCCATTATTTCCAAGCATAGGGCTCACTTTTGATTAGTCTATTGCCCTCTGCAGCTGATTCTGCCAGTGTTGTCAGGTCCGATTTTTTCTCCGTAGATAAAACTTAAAAATTTCGGAAGATGCAGTAAAAAATCGGGAGGTAGGCCAAATTAAAAAATAAGAATGAAAGGCAGCCCAGTTATTTATTTCAGAACTACTGGAGCGAAAATAATACACTCTCTTATAATCAATTTATTCTTTATTCATTCTTCCCAGAAATAAACTTGCTTCTCCTTAACTTTTCGAGCGGTCTGGAGCGCCAAGTTACGGATCGCGCGGCCTCCCGCGTCGGAGGTTCGAATCCTCCCTCGGGCATGTGTGTGTGTGTGTGTGTGTGTGTGTGTGTGTGTGTGTGTGTGTGTGTGTGTTGTCCTTAGGTTATTTTAACTTAGTTTAAGTAGTTTGTAAGACTAGGGACTGATACCAATGTAGTTTGGTCCCATAGAATTACAAACATTTGAACAGTTGAATCTTAACTTTTTTTCTAAAATAAAAGAGAGAAGTCTCTTAAGTTACTGTTATACGAAATAAATATTCAATACTTCCCCCCTCCCCCCCCCCCCCCACACACACACACACTTTAACGAAATTTGGTGCTGTTTCGAATCTTGGCTTCGCTACTAGATCGAGCTGATAATTATGGTATGTGTTATGTAGCAGCATATACAGTGTGTAAACTGTTAGATGGCTGAGTTGTGAGGGGGGGAGCGGGGAGCAGAGGAAGCAAGCCCCGCCTCACACCACGACAGCCGCGGGGCGACAAGCCACGCCTATGTCCTGCAGTGCTGACAACACAAACTGTGCGGCATGTTTCCCCGAAAGTACAGGTGGCGCACATCGCTTTAAATGTTGGTCGTAAATGAAACAAAACAGCATACTCACGAGAATGGTTGATAACGAAACCAACTACAGGAATCACTCAAGTTTCGTGCTACACAAAACGGAACACTCAGAACACTGTAATGCAAACAATAAGAAAGCAGACGTCTGTTGTGGCCTCCCACAGCACTTTCAGTCTGTAATGTTGACTGCAGCCTCGAAACAAACACTGCCGGCCGAAGCCGCCCGACGTCTGCAGACTTATACCGATTCAGGGCTAGGGAGAGCTCTGCCATCTAACAGTTAACACACTGTACTATTGGCGAAGGAAGTTTGGAAAATTTCGGAAGATTCAATCGAAATTTCATATTTTCAGTAGTAATCTTAAAAAATCGGAAAATCTGATTTTTTGGAAACCATGACAACAACTGCTCCCTGCGCATCACTATGTACGTCACTCATGGATATTCGCATAGGCTTGTCCAAACACTTGTTTCACACCTAACTCCTTTCCTTCTGAATATTTAATTAATTTGTGTCTTTATCTTAATGCATATTTAATTTTGTCCTTTGACCTGGGTAAAGAAGGTATATATCATTGGTATATGTTTAAGTCAGAATTATTTTCAAAACAATCTTTAATTATTTCAACATAGCTAAAAATTATCGAAATTCTAGTTTTCTTTTCCATTTTAATCCTCTCTTTCTCTCTTATTTATATTAAATCCCAGAGGTGCCTCATCCTCGAGAAAGAGGAGGAGAAAGGGGTGGGGAATTTCCTAGGTCGTCTTGGCCTACTTAACACTCCTACTTTCACCGCTCGATATTCCGTAAATGTGCCACGATTATTGTCAGAATATCCTCTTGGAAAAAACAACACATCGTGGCGTGACTGAGTTCTCAACAATACGGCGTCTCTGCAATGACCACGCCACGCCGTTGCTGAGAAATAGTTCGAGGCGAGGCGGCTGGAGTTTTGGTTTGTAGTTTTTGAAAGGGACTAAACATCATCGGTTATCAGTCCCTTGTTCCAGTCTTAGAGCTAAAACATTGTGTTAAGCGTTACGTGCTATATGCTTTAACGCGTCAAGGTTCTAAAAGACGAAGGGTTGACATAAATATAAAGAAGGGATAAAAGTACTGGGACAGGATAAGAGTGTTTTTGCTGGGTGAGTACATAAATATAAGTATCACATCCAGCCACTCTGTACACATTAAAACACCTGCCTAATAGACTTAGGCAACAGGACCAACAGATAAATGACAGACACACAAGAGACTTCAAATGGATTGGTACAGTCCACACTCACGAATAAAATTTAAAACTCTGTCAACCATGGAGGCATTGTCAACTAAAACAAGAGTCAAGGCGTCAGGGATATTAAAATTCCGTCGCTCTGCGGCTAAATTGGGGCATTCCACTAAGTGTGGGCGACTATCAAAATCGCACCACAGCGACACTGAGGAGGGTCCTCACGACGCAGAAGGTGTCCATGCGTCAGCCAGGTATGGCCGATACGCAGCCGGCAAAGGACCACCGACTCCCTGCCAGAAGCCCGCAGTGAGGACTTCCATGCAGCGGTGGAGGGCTTTACAGTGCGGAGCTTGTTTGGTTCGGTCAAGCTCGCCCACTCACAGTTCCAAACCCCGACGACCCTGCTACGTAACTGGGATCGGAGGTCTCTTTCTGGTAGGCCAATATTCAGAGCCCGTGAAGTGGTGGCCTGTTTGGCCAGCTGATCAACACGTTCATTGCCTGGGATGCCTATGTGGCCTGGCGTCCAGATGAAGGCGACAGAACGGCCTGACTCGCCAAGAGCGAAGACAGCATCTTGTACTGCTCGCACTAAAGTGTGCCTGGGGAGAAACTGGTCGAGGGCCTGTAAGCCACTCAGGGAGTCGCTACAGACAACATACGACCCCCTGGGGCGGGCTCTGAGGTGTTCAAGAGCTCGAAAAATAGCGACCAGCTCCGCAGTGAAGATACTGCTTCCGCAAGGCAATGAGCGCTGTTCAGTATGGTCACCACAAATAAAGGCGTACCCAGCATGAGCATCTGCGAGGGAGCCGTGTGTGTAGATAACTGCTGCATCGCGGTATGAATCTAGCAACGCTTGGAACTGGCGACGGAGAGCTTGTGGTGGTACCGAATCTTTCGAGTTCCTGGACAAGTCCAACCTAATCTGCAAGCGAGGGTTACTCCAAGGAGGGGTATGGAAGGAGCAGCGGCAACTGCGAGGGATAGGAAGGGAGTCAAGGGAGGAGAGAAGGGAACGCAGACGGACCGAGATCGGGAGACCCGATCTCGGCCGTCGCTGCGGAGAAGGGCGGGCGGTAGTCGGGAAGAGAAGCCTGCGATTCGGATGGTGAGGTGAGGAGTGTATGTGGGCAGCATAGGAAGCGAGCAACTGCTGCCGCCGGAACCGCAGGGGAGGTACCCCTGCTTCGACTAGGAGACTCGTGACCGGACTCGTGCGAAAAGCTCCCGTTGCCAAGCGGACATAACTATGTAGAACAGGATCCAGTACCCGGAGGGCTGAAGGCGCCGCCGAGTCATACACTATGCTCCCATAATCCAGCCGTGACTGGATTAGGGCCCTGTAGAGCTGTAGAAGTGTTTGGCGAGAAGCTCCCCACACAGTGTGGCTGAGGCACCGAAGGATGTTAAGATGCCGCACCCAAGTCAACCGGGAGTCGAGAACCATGCCGAGGAAGCGATGGGTTTCTTCAACACGAAGAGGTACATCGCCCAAGTAAAGCTCGGGATCGAGGTGAAGTTCCCGACGGCGACAGAAGTGCATTACTCGTGTCTTGGGGCCCGAGAGACGGCTGGAGAAGAACACGTACTTATCCGTCCCCAGTCGGCAACAACTTGTGAAAAACGTGAAATGCAGTGAGGACACGGAGCAGTGATGGCAGAAGGTAAGTCATCAACAAACATCTGAGTACCGTAGCATCAAAATCACAGGCGGTCAAATTGATTGCACGCATTACAAATTCTCACAGGCACGTATATTTAAATGAGGAAGGACTTCGACACTGCTCTTACATTCATAGTAATTCGATTCTGAAAAACCACTCAGACTGTCGTACGTTTGAGACATTTTGTATATAGGAAAACACGATTTATATACATCTTATAATTACAGGAAAATCGGAATAACCATACTAGAAATATCTCCTACGAAGTTTCCGTGATAAGTTGTCTCTAAATTCGCTTGAATACATATTATTCGGTCAGTCAAATGTGTTCTAATAATGTCTTGCATACCACAAGGATCATAAGAACGTCTAACGATAAGAGATGATTTTCACATGCAAACCAGTATTTTGTTAGAAAACTAATTTGCCTTTGGAATTACCAGTTCTTACAGAATTAAGTGCGATTTTAAATAATGCATTACGTTTACTTCCGACACATCAACTGTAAGACGAAAACCGAATTCCGTAAACAATTTTTACTATCGGTTTACATTTTAAGGCTAGATGTGTATTTATTATCCCAATAAAATATTACATCTTGAAAACAGCTGTTTGGTTCCTGATTTAGTCAACAGAATCGCTGTTTCTCTTAAATAAACAGATTCATATCCAGTCTACTACTTATGATTGTTTTTCAAAAATGTTCAAATGTTTGTAAAGCTTATGGGACTTAACTGCGGGGTCATCAGTCCCTAAACTTACAAACTAATTATGAACTAACTTATACTAAAGACAACACAAACATCCATGCCCGAGAGAGGTTTGGAACCTCGGACGCGGGAGGCCGGGCGATCCGCAACACGGCACTCCAGATCGCTCGGCTACTCCCGCGGGGCTATAAACTAAGTAGTTCGTAAGACTAGATACCGATGATCTCAGCAGTTTGGTCCCTTAGGTTTATATACATTTGTCAATTTGAATAAGCCAAGAACGTTTCAATAACGGTTGCATTTACATGGGCACGAAAATAGATTGTGGAAGTGCAAAAAACCGTTTTACAGAAGCGGATTACCAGGATCGGTTTTGGATTATTTTATATGAACAACCAAAAGGGGGAATATGGCAATCCGGTTATGGAACCCAGGTAAATAGGGCGTCTAAAAGGCTCTCGGAGTAGTGCTTGACGGAAGCAGCGGTTTCAATAAAAATAGAACCGATATTTACATGTTTCCGGATGCTACTATCCTTGGCTATTTATATTGTCTACAAGAAGTGTCATCGTTGAGCATATCTATAAATTAATTAATTCTTGCATTGCTGTGATGCTTAATTCTGCGCGATACAACTGCTACTGTTCTTACGAGTACATAGACGCAATGATCACAGTAACTCTGATAGCAACAGGCTACTTAATGATTCGCAGATGTTTCCGTCAGAATGGTATCCAGAGGAAGTTTTCATTGAATTTACGAGGACTGTTCAATAAAGGATGACCATAACATACCTTTGCTCAACCTCGCAATTTTGATGGTCGTTTTCAAAATGAATGTGATGCACATGACCCAGCGTTTCTGCCAGTCTTCAAATACAGGATGAACACCATTTTTGAGAGGTGCTTCAAAATCGCTTCCGCAGCCTTCACCACTGCTGCTGATGATGATGATGGATAATGCCTCCCATGAATGCTTTCTTCAAGTTAGGGAATACAAATATGTCACATGGGGCTAAATCCGATTATATGGAGGGTTTGGTTTTTGCAAGATATTCAGCAACAACATTGGCAATATGCGGCCGCACATTATCGTAGTGTAGCACCCAGCATGCTTCGCGGAAGTGTGGTCTTTTGCTCCTGATAAGGACTTCCGATGTTTTCAGCACATTCATGTAGTATTGTGCAGTTACTGGTTGTGTGTGTGTGTGTGTGTGTGTGTGTGTGTGTGTGTGTGTGTGTGTGTGTGTGTGTAAGTACGACATACTGATAAACCATCCCATGAACATCAAGGAATGAGATGACCATAATTTTCCCAGCAGAAGGAATCATTTTTGCTTTTTTGTGGGTTGGTGATAAGGGATTTCCACGCACGCTGAGCTTCCTGTTTACGCTCAGGAACAAAATTATATAACCAAGTTTCTTCACTATTGATTACATTTGAAAGACACTCCGGATCTTCTATATGCCGGCCGCGGTGACCGAGGGGACTGAGGCGCTCCAGTCACGGTCTGCACGGCCACTACGGTCAGGGGTTCGAATCCCCCCTCGGGCATGGATATTTGTGCCGTCCTTAGTCTTAGCTAGTTCATAAGTAGTTTGTAAGCTTAGGGACTGATGACCCCGTAGTTAAGTCCCATACGTTCTACAAACATTTGAACATTTTTTTCTCCTAAAATCAGCTTCAACCGATGTAGACCAGCTGGCGAATGTCTTCTTGAAAGAAGCAACGGTCTTGGAACCCATCGCAAACAAACAAGTGTCACGTGTAATGTTTCTGTCACCAACCCAATGGCACCCAATGAAATGTTCAGTTATTCAGAAATGATCTGAAGGTAAGTCGTCGATCCTCTTTCACGATGACAGCAGCAGTGTTGATGTTTTCTTCCGTATGAGCATTAACCGGGCACTAGGCTCACCTTCCTTTGAAATTGATTCTCAGCTGAAGATTTCTTTAGACGAAATCAGAATTTAAAAGGTCCGTATTGTTCCTCGCATGTTCCCTTCATTACAGCGGTAGGCGATATTAGAGATGGGACATCGGACAACGAAATATCGATGTATCGAACTAAGTTGCTAGTTATTTTAATCGATATTCACCCTGCCGTTATATCGTTATTATCGTATGTTGTGGTGACATAATAGGAAATATTATTATTACTATTTTCTAACTCAAAATAGAGAATCCCAAACTTATTTTCGTTTTAATATTTCAGTATTTAGAATATAACACAAACTACAATATTTTAAAATTTGGAGTCTTCGCATAATTTTGACTGTTGTTGGCTGTCTATTTTCGTCATTTCCTCTCTCTAAATTACGGCTGGTACAATTGTTTCAAAATATCTATAATTGTACAGAATCTTGAAACCTCTTTTGTTGTTTTTATTTTAGTGACACTTTACTGTGAAAAGAAAAAATCAATGCCTGTTTAAAGTGACGCATGAAAGCATTTAAAACGAAGTGATACCAAAAGTGCTAAGTGCAATTATTGTGGGAAGATACTCTACACTTGGTAATACCACAAACTTTAAAGCATATTTGAAGTCTCAACATGCAAGAGCTTTTGATCATGGACGAATCGGTACCGAATCACAGAGGAAAACAGTGTCAGAATCAAACCCTAATAGTGCTGAAATGAAATGTTGAAATGTTTGTTAAGCTGATGGGACTTAACTGCTGGGTCATCAGTTCCTAAACTTACAAACTGCTTATAAACTAACTTAAACTAAAGACAGCACAAACATCCATACCCGAAGGGGGATTCGAACCCCGACGGGAAAGGCCCCGCGCATCGGAGCATAGCGTCTCAATGCTCTCGGCCACTCCGTCGGGGCCTTAATAGTGATGATGTAGAAAGCAACCCTTGAAGTTCTACTCCAGCTGTTGCAACCAGTTAGTTAGCTTGTAAGCAAGGAAGTATCTCTACTGCTCTGAATCATGTGGCTTCATTTGCAAAATAAGGAGAACGACGACAAAAAACGATTGAAGATATTTTGTTTCGTATTTGTAAAGCTTGTGTGCCATTTATTACTGTGGAGAAAGAACGGTTCGTCAATTTCTTAAAAGTTCTATCTCCTTTGTACAAAATGCTGCCGCGCGGGCCAAGCCGTGCCCTCTAAGGCGCCTTGCTGCGGAATGCGCGGCCGTTTCCCGTCGGAGATTTGCGCCCTCGCACGGGCATCGGTGTGTTGTCCTTAGGTTAGTTTTTTTTTTTTTTTTTTTTTTTTTTTTTTTTTTAGTTTAGTTTGTAAGTCTAGCGACTGATGACCGAAGTAGTTCGGTGCCATAGAATTACAAACATTTGAACATTTTGTACGAAATGCCAATCAGAAAATCGCTTGTAAAATTAATGAACCAGAAATATGAAATCCTTCGTTTGTAGTTTCACCAAGGATTAAATTGTGTAACAACAGTGACATTAACCTCTGACGTAGGCCCGACAGAGAGAAATCAAACAAAAAGTTTTATGGGTGTTACTGTCCATTATGTGCTTCGTGATAGAGATGAAACAAGTTCAGTTTCTTTAGGACTTTTTGAGCTTTAACGGCATACCTCAGACTATATTTCACAGGTTTTGAAAGATAGTAAAGAATTTGAAATACTGAATGACAAAGTCACAGCTATTGCTACAGACAGTAGAGAAAATAATCAAGGCAGCAGGGTCTACGTTTTCTCGGCAAAAGCACATTCACTATTTCCCTCACACGCTAAAACTTGCTTTGTCCTCTGTAGAAAGACTTGAATTTGGAGACCCCCTTATCAAAACTATGGCTTCACCACTGGAAATTCATAACTACACATGACAGACAAAAATCTCTATGTTTAGTACGGCGTTATTCGATAATATCGAATATCTACATTTATCTTTCGATTTTCCATCCCTAGGCGTTACTGAATAAGTCTGAACTTGCCTGCCTCTCACAAGCGGAAACCCGGAGTCCCAACAATGAAACTACTACGGCGTGATTGTTTCACAATAAACTAAGACAATATCTTAAGACTAAATTTTAGCGTGAGAAATTATGATCGTAAAAATGATGATGATTCTTTATTTAACAGTCGTCTTAATGAGAGACTTAACTTGACGGATGGATTTTACTGATTTTCCCCATTTTTGTAAGTACAAAGATGAGACAGTATTGTCACATGTTCGAATAAATCGTTCCCGCATCTTTTACATGCAGGTCCCTTCAGATTTAAACACCAACGACGACGACAATTTTTTATTTATTTTGGAAGTATTTTTGTTTTGATAGTTTCTACGTCCAAGAGATTCTCATTGTGGATCAATTGGAACAAAATGTACATCTAATCTAATATAATCATCTATCCACGTCGTTGAGCCATGCAAGCCACACCAACTCGGCACTGTCGGTGGTTCTTGGGATGGGCTTTCTATTTGCATTTTCACGGATTCTATGAGATTATTTTTGGCTTCATTAGATTTTTTTCTCCGCCTGTAGAAATGGATTCTTACGATGTCTCTTTTAAGCGAAATTCATAGCTTTCAAGACAGCGCTACGATTGGTCGCGGTACTGAGTGATATCTCTCCTTCGACAAGTAGCACGTCGCTAAGTAGTTGTTTGTAGAAAGGAAATCCAAATACTGCAGAATCTCTTTTTTATAAGTGTTTCGTCAAATCGCCACGAGGCTAACAGCTGTTGTTTCGCGTTCACGCTTCCTCCCCCCACCATGATGTAAACGTCATGATGTCAGCCTCGACACTAATTCTGCAGTTATTAGTAAATAAAACAGCCAGTGTCTCAGAGACGAACCACGACACTCCATGAGAGATAATAGAGGCCCAAATGGGTCGTATTTGTTTTTACAACACAGGTACAATAACTCCACAGCATTCATATCTGACTAGTGTGGAAACCAGAAAACAGATGTGTAACACTGATACGTGAAATCAAGTACGCAGACTCAAGACAACGTTAGTACCGACATTATGATCGTGCAAGATGCAATTATCTTTCGGTGCTGTGCCTATGATACCAGATATAACAACCCTACTTAGTTTACAGCGTTTTTGTCTTTATCAGTAGGTTTATTTCTTTTCCTACTTCGCTGATTTCAGCAGACGCAGTTTACCTTGAGCTTTGTGTACTCTCTTAATACGAGATATATGTGGTCTAGATACTCCTTGCATATTTGTGAAAGCACAACTAATCAGATTGAGGCCATCTGCTCATATTAGAAGTGTGAAAGTTCGAAATCAACAAACACTTTTTATTTAACCAGACGATCATCAGAATATGTGACACAATAACTCCCTGTTCCAAAGGCAATCTACAGGGTTCTTCAGATCCTGCATTGCAACACAAGGAGCACTGTAAATGATCGTAGTTTGCGCTTCAAACAGAACAAAGCGTATGGCATTATTTCCTGGAAATCTTGAGGAATCCGTACAGGCCCCACGGAAAGGCCTCACGTCCTCCGAACAAAATGGCCTCTTCTACGTCATTGTGTTAAAGAGTTGCCTCTTAACTGAGGTCGCGCAGGAGTCGCCGCATGGACTAAGGCATCACGCTACGGAAACGGGCGGCCGCTCACGCCGGAGGTTCGAGTCCTCCATAGAGCATGGGTGTGTGTATGTTGTCCTTAGTATAAGTTAGTTTTAGTTGTTTGTAAGTCTAGGGACTGATGACAATAGCAATTTGGTCCAATATGTTTACAAAATTTGAACATTTCTTAACCGAGTGTCAGTGTAACGTGCCTGTATGTACAGAAGTCTCATGTTATTGTAGTATTGATGCAGCCTGCTCCTCATAATACCCAAGTGAAAAAATGTTTTGCGTCATCTCTGCAAGTCGTAAACACATTCTTCGTGGAAATATCAAGGAACGTGGTCCTTTGAACTGTTCAAACGTTTGTAAAGCTTAAGGGACTTAACTGCGAGGTCATCAGTCCCTAAACTTACAAACTATTTATGAACTACTTACAACTAAGGACGGCACAAATATCCATGCCCGAGGGGGGATTCGAACCCCCGACCGTAGTGGCCGTGCAGACCGTGACTGGAGCGCCTCGGTCCCCTCGGCCACGGGACCGGTGGGAAATCTAAGTGTATTTAACACCACGCCAGCATTTTGGTATGAAAACTGTGGCTTTAAGATTGAATTAAGGAGAAGAATGTTGATTGCCTCAGTAAAGCGGTTTTCCAATTCCACAATCGTTTTTCGTGCCCATGTGAACGAAACCGTTTTTTATACGTGCTTGCCTTATCAGGTTGCGCCTTCTTGTTAAGATTTTTCCTCTGATACGGACAGAGAAACATTTTCTGCAGTGACAGAAAAGTATAAACAAGTATATTCCCGTAGTTTTTCGTAATACACGCTTCGTAACTAAAAACAAAAATGTTTCAGCAAAGGATAATAATATATTTACCTTAATATATATATATTATGTGGGATGGGAGTTATGAGCCCCATGACCCTCCCCGTGGATTCGCCACTGGTTTAGAACGCAATTGTTTCCCATCAAGGGAAAGCTCAAGGCTCCACAACCAAACGGTGAACCGTTTCATCAGCATTTCTGAGAAGAATTCTCAAGTTTACGGACGACAACTCCAGAATACATCGTGCAGACATAGTCAACGATTTCATCATTCGTGCACCTGCCTATTCCCTCGATATTGGCTCAAATGAAAATGCTTGGTATAAATTGAAAAGATTTATGGAAGCGCGTCCTGACCAAATACGCAATCTATGGGAGTTACGCACAACTGTCATTGAAGAATGGGATAAATTAGACAGCAGTGGTTAAATAAAATCGTGGGCAGCAGGTTGCAGGTTTGAATTCATGCAAGGGATCAGGCAACTCCTAATTGAATGAGGTTGCTCCACAATGGGTTTGCCCAAGAAAAATGATTTTAGGTTATCTTTGAATAGCCGGCCGCGGTGGCCGAGGAGACTAAGGCCCCCCTTCATGGTCTGCACGGCCACTGCGGTCGGGGGTTCGAATCCCCCCTCGGGCATGGATATTTGTGCCGTTCTAGTTCGTAAGTAGTTCATAAGTAGTTTGTAAGTTTAGGGACTGATGACCCCGTAGTTAAGTCCCATAGACTATGCAAACATTTGAACATTTGATTTCTGTTTGAATACAAAATAAGTGATTTGTTGGGTTTCGTTTGTCAATAAGTAGAAAGATGTATTATGTTACAAATACCGATTCACCACAGTATTATATATCATAGAACATTTGTTTGGTGTATGATGCAAAACTTGCTTTAGAGAAAAAAAAGTACCCGCTTCAGTTACACAGTTTCTCCATTAGGTCAACCACGACCGGTTTCAGGCAACTTAAAGCCCATCGCCTGGTGTGTAATCGCAAATCACTGCCTCCCGCTAGCAGTGTTGCGCGGCCTCGCTGCTTAGGAATTGCGGTTACATAGCAGACGATTGACTTCAAACGGCCCGAAACCGGCCGTGTGTAATTTAATGGAAAAATTCAGCAGCTGAAGCGGGTACTTTCTTCCTCTACGACGCTCAACTGCGGATGTTCCGCCAACCGAATCCCTTATTTGATGTGTGTAGTGCCAAGGAGTCCGCCGAGACGGACGAATCACTGTCAGTAGTGTCGCATGACCACATTTACATCTGCATCAAGATGAGTAATCTGCAGTTCACTCTCAGCTGCTTGACGTCACACACTTTCAATTCCTTCCCATTCCTGAATAGCACGTGGTTAAAACGCAAACTTCTCGTTGTGTGAGCTATTTCTCCACGACAATCATTTTTCGTTTTGTAGGTGGTACTCGACAAAATATTTTCACATTAGGTAAGAAAGTTGTTACAGATTTAAATTTCGTGAAAAGAACCGACTTTATTTCAGTGATTGCCACCCAAACTTGCGTTTAATATACGCTGTAATACACAACTAGATGGTCTTCTTTTACCATCCTCGATGTCCTCCGTCGGTCATATCTGACAAAATTCCGAAACTGCAAAACAACAAGTGCAGCAGCACATTCATTGTCTTTAGTATTACTGTTGCATCTTCTAAGCAGTCTGCCAATAAAGTGCAGTCTTTGGTTCGTCTTGCTCCAGCATTTTCTAGTTATTGTAATCTCTAGGAGCTTGGAGAGTCAGCCATGATAAAAATATTTCACCTGGTACATAGGATGTATGAGACTGGAGAAATACCCTCAGATTTTAAGAAAAAAGTAATAATTCCCATTTAAAAGAAAGTAGGCGCAGTCTGGTGTGAAAATTATAGGATCATCAGTTTAATAAGTCATGGTGTGCAAAATTTTTAACACGAATTATTTACTTAAGGATGGAAAAGATGGTAGAAGCTGACGTCGAGGAAGATCATTTCGGATTCAGGAAAAATGTAGCAAACACGGGAGGCAATACTCACTTTGCGACTTATTTTAGAAGATAGATTAACGAAAGGCAAACCTACATTTCTAGCATTTGTCTATTTGGAGAAAGGTTTTGACAATGTTGATTGGAATTCAGTCTTTCAAATTCTGAAGGCAGCAGGAGTAAAATATAGATAACGGAAGGTTATTTGCAACTTGTACAAAAACCAGACAACAGTAGTAAGTGCACCCGGGACAGAGGAATTACTGACATTCGCAGCCTGTCTGCTTTGTTTTAAATCAATGGGGAAAGATGAAAATTTGTGCCAGACCTGGATTCGAACCCGGATCTCTTGCTATTTTTTTTTTTTACAGCACAGCCCACTGCAGAGATATACATGTGTGACATATGTCGCTGGAGTAAGTGGCGTAAGTGCATGTAATGAAGTACACAAAAACATTTAAAAGACTTAACAGGTCAAATACAGCAACAAAAAATCTGAAAAGGCGTTCCAAGACATTACATTGCGACAGAAAATGTGACTTGAAACTGGGGAAAAGTCAAACCTGAACCCGTCGCCATTAAATAACACCTTAATAAAATAATTGCGCAGCAAAGAATTATGAATGAATATTTAATAAGCCCTTCATTATTTTTTCCACAAATGTCATGCATTTGTATTTAAGGTAATATTTAAAAAATGTACATTTAATAGGTGTTTGTACTGCTATTCTACTTCCCCTTGAGGGGAAAAAGTAAATTCTGTAAATTAATTTCACATTTTCTTAGCTGACGGTAACCACAACATACGTTTAGAAGTTCCACCAATACATTTATTTCGTTCTCTCTCTCTCTCTCTCTCTCTCTCTCTCTCTCTCTCTCTCTCTCTCCTCGCATTATTAGGTGATCTGTTTTGCTGTTAGTTCCGTGTAAAAATGTTCAAATGTTCGTAAACTTATTGGGTCAAAGTGTTATCGTCCTCAGTCCCTAAACTTACAAACTACTTAACTAACTTACACTAAGGACGACACACATACCCATGTCCGAAAGAGGACTCGAACCTCCGGCGGGAGCGGTCACCCAGTGATGACTTAGACCATGCGGCCATTTCCGCGAGGTTTGGTTTCATCTAAAGAGGTGCATTTTCTGCCATTTATGTTTCTTGTTCTGCGCCTGGCTGGGTGGCTATTGGCCACAAAGCAGTATTGCCTCAAAAATTGGACTGACATATATTTATAGTTGTTTCTTCGGAGTTTTTGTCAAAAGTGTACTACAAAAACTGCTGCTGTCCTGACCACCAAGTCGTATGTACGTTTCCTTCGGCTCATCTGTATTTGCGACATTCTGCTTTTCCAAACTGACATATAGATAGCCGTACGTAATACAAAAAACTTCTGCAAGTTTCCAAAAAAATATTGCAGCAATTGCCAAGTTCAACTCTACTTCTTGCACCAAGATGCAGAAAACTTTGCATCTACCTCACAGCCGCGGTGGAGTAGCCGAGCGGTCTAAAGCGTCTCTCTGTGGAGCGCGCGGTTGCTCGCCGTGAAGGTTCGAGTCCCCTTGGGGCATGTGTGTGTGTGTGTGTGTGTGTGTGTGTGTGTGTGTGTGTGTGTGTGTTTGTTCTTAGATTAGTTTACCTAGGTTTAAGTGGTTTGTAAGTTACGGACTGATGACCACGCAGTTTGGTCGGATAGATTTACAAACATTGAACATTTTCTACCTCACAGAAGCTATTCCAGTAGCCACCGAATGGTGCATTGTGAAGGGTACCTTGTCATCGCTACTTTCCATTCCCTCTCCTGTTCCACTCGCAAATGGAGTAGGGCAAAAGCAACCCTTTAAGCTCTTCTGCATAATCTCTAATTCCTCTGACCTTCGTGGCCCTCGAGCGAAATGTTTGTCAGCGGCAGTAGAATCAGTCAGGAGTTAGCTTCAAATGCAGATTATAAAATTTTTCTCAACACTGTTTCGCGAGAATAACGTCGTCTTCCCTCTAGTGATTCGAGTTTCTGAAACATCACTGTAACACTAAAGTGATGATCGAACCTAACGATGGCAGATCTAGTAGCACACCTGTGAAATGCTTCGGTGTCTCCCTTTATTCCGACCTGGTGGAGACCCCAGATACTCTGATAGTACTCACGAATGAGTAACAGTGTTGCTATATCAGCATGCTTTACAGATGAGCTACTCTTTCTTAAAATTCTAACAGGGAACCGAAGTCGACCCTTCGCCTTCGCTACTACCGTCCTCGCTTGCTTGGTCGATTTCACACTACACTGGCCTAGCAAATGACATGGTGAGGGCGCCCTGTGGCCCTGCGGACGGCAGTGAGACGCTGTGGACCTGAGTCTAAAAGTGTCTGATACTCTAGACGCATCTGGCAATAAATCATTCGCAGAACAGCAGACAATTCTGGTCTGATATTAATTCGATCCAAATCTGGTCTCGGGGAAGATATATCCCTCTTTACATGTCCCCCTACATGTTCCCGAGGCCGTTCTCTGGCGGCGTGGTAGCATTGTGGCAGCGCGTTATGATCTGTAAACACCGGAGAACCGTCAGGGTGTCAGCCGGTTGTTTGTTTGGGACAGCAGGAGGGGGAGTGAAGGTAGGAAATGAGTAAGGGAAAGGAAATGTAGTTCGGGAAGAAAAAGAAAAACTGCATTAGCTCGGGACCCCATGCTCGACACGCACGAACCCACGAAAGAACCGTGAGCCCCTGGGGAGGGGGGGGGGGGCAGTGTGTTGGAAGGCGAAATGGGTGGAAATGGTCCCCTAGCAGCTAAACATAACGCTGACCATACCAGATAGTCAACTCAGGCCATAATAAAAACACTACCACCTTGGATCACACCATTTTGGCAGGCACAATTGAGCTTTTTGCTCTTCATCAGGGTGTTCTGTATTTCCGCCGCCACCACCATCTGCTCTGAATCTCTTAGAGCCATTCAGAGTCTTACAGACCAGTAACCGGTTCATCCTGTCGTGCACCGTATTCAACACTCCCTTCAGTTGTTAGCTGAAGACGGTTCTCAAGTTCGCTTCCTGTGGGTACCTGGCCACGTAGGCGTGCCTGGAAACGAGGCAGCTGATGCTGCGGCCAAGGCTGCAAACCTGCTACCTCGGACAACGATCTTTTGTGTCCCATCAAATGACATTCAAGGGGCTACTTGCCGACGCATTTTATCGTCGTGGCACAGTTTGTGGCACTCGCTTCACGACAATAAACTTAGAACCATAAAACAGATCCCAACGGCTTGGAAGATCTCATGCCCCTCTCGGCGAGAGGAAGTAATCTTGGCCCGGTTGCGGACGCACATTGGCTGTTCAGCCACCGCCTCTTGCTGACTGGTGACCCCGCACAATTGTGTTCCTGGGGTCACCCGATCATAGTGCGCCATGTTTTAATGTCCTGCCGTAATTTCAATCGTGTCCGTGTTGCACTTAATCTACCGTGCACTCTAGAGGAAATTTTAGCTGACCGTACACCAGCAGCTGCTCGGGTCTTGCGTTTTATACAAAGGACATTTAATTCCTCCTCTCGATATATTTTACTCTATGTTTTTAGTAATCTCCTGGTGCTATCCTCATTGGCAGTTGTCTTTAACTCTCCGATTTTTTACTAAATCCATGTTCGGGTTCACCCTCAAATATATATCGCTCGTTCAGTGTGGTTTGAACCACACATCCGGAGCTTCCCATTGGCATGGTGCAGGTGAAATCGTGATTCGTTCCGCCCACATCACGTTCCGCTATTGTTCCAGAGTCAATCGCTGCTGTTCGGCGATAAATACCAGCCGCTGCGGCGGTTACGTTGTGTTCAAATTGTCACCAGTGTACGGCGCCGGCTCCCATCCCGTAATTAACCAGGTTCCGACGGTCTGTCCACTGGAAGACGTATCTATACTGAAGTGAGCAGAGATTTGTTGCACTGTTGCACCCGTCTGTACAACTGACGATCCGTCTCAGAAATCGGTGGTCACGGTCATCGAGGGTGGCTGGACGACCGACAGTTCGTCTGTTGTGGAGCGTGACACTATCATTCGACCTCCGACGAGACATCCTCGATACGTTTGAAGTGTAAAGTCGAAATTGCGCACCATTGTCAAAAACGAAATTTACACCCGTCGGACAGTCCGTTCTAACGGCAACTCACGACGATGTTGTATGTTGCATAAATCACTTCTCAAAGGGCAGTATTCCAACATCGCCGGACTGTTTTTCCTACTTGGCCGCGGCGGAATAGCCGTGCGCACAGCGACACCGTGCTGCGGTGCGCGCGGCCGTTCGCCGTCGGGGTTTCGAGTCTCCCCCCGGGAATAGGTGTGTCTGATGTCCTTAGCTTACCTTAGTTATATTTTAGTCTGTGCCATAGTTAAAGTACACTGTAAGCTACGGATTAATAATCAATCAGCTGAGTCCGATAGATTTACAAACATTTTATTTCCTACTGGTCTGCGTAAACTTACGTTCATCACACCAACTTGCAATTCTGTCTACATAAGCCTGTATTCTCCTACAGTCACTGAACTACGACGGCACCTTAGTATAAACCACAGGGTCATCAGCAAATACCCGTACACTGCAAATCATGATATCTACACGTCTGGACATTAAAATTGCTACACCACGAAGATGACGTGCTAAAGACACGAAATTTAACCGACAGGAAGAAGATGCTGTGATATGCAAATGATTAGCTTTTCAGATCATTCACACAAGGTTGGCGACACCAACGTTTTCACATAAGGAAACTTTCCAACCGATTTCTCATACACAAACAGCAGTTGACCGACGTTTCCTCGTGAAACGTCGTTCTGATGTCTCGTGTAAGGAGGAGAAATGTATACCATCACGTTTTCGACTTTGATAAAAGGACGGATTGTAGCCTATCGCAATTGCGCTTTATCATATTGCGACACTGCTGCTCGCGTTGGTCGCGATCCAATGACTGTTAGCAGAATATGGAATAGGTGGGTACAGGAGGGCAATACGGAACGCCGTGCTGGATCCCAACGGCCTCGCATCACTAGCAGTCGTGATGACAGGCATCTTATCTGTATGGCTTTAACGGATCATGATCGTCGCATCCGTTTGGCGACATCGCGGTGAACGCACATTGGAAGCGTGATTGTATGGAATGCCATTGGTTACACGTCTCTGTCACCTTGTGATGTTTCTTTTTTTTTGGGAGTATTATTGTATGATTTGACCGTGTAGTCCCTCTTCAGTCTTGCAATATATATATATAATCTCTTCTTGATTAGCCCGGTTAAATTTTTTGTTGAGGTCCTGTTTTACCAGTGCCTCTATTATTCACTCTTCCAATAGTAGTCAAGGCCATTACACTTCGTCACATGTAATGAAGTTATGATGAGAAGTGGTTACACCAGAAGATAAATTGCGACTACTGAAATGAGAACTCTTCACAGTGCATTTCTTATTAACACATCAGGGTTTTATTTGACCCATAACTACAGAATATTTGAGTCCAGCATCTGGTTTACAACACGGTACATGCAGATGTCTTACAACTTTTTAACGTGTTAGCTCAGTCAGAACTAATCAACAACTATAACAACTGAATGACAATTCAATGATGCTTTAATTATTCTGAGGTTCACTAAAGTTTCATTAAAGAATAAAATGTCTCTTTGGAACCTCTTATGACAAAGGGGAGGTTTATTTTCAACAATTATCCTGTAAATGATAACTTAGGACAGTAATAGTCCGCAAAAAACCTCATACAACATATAAAAAATAATTCATTTGGACATCTTGTCCATCCAAAGTGAGCATGTAGTGTTCGAGACATTACACCCTCTTCTTCGCATCGAGGAAACTTAACAGTTGCCGTTACATTTCAGATGTGTTACGACCCGTGGTTCTACCCTCCATTAGATCCCTGCGAAACCCTACATTTCAGCAGGATAATACACGACCGCCTGTTGCAGGTCCTGTACGGGCCTTTCTGGATACGAAAATGTTCGACTGCTGCCCTGGCCAGCACATTCTCCAGATCTCTCACCAATTGAAAACGTCTGGTCAGAGGTATTTCTCAGTATCTATGCACCCAAAACTGCGTGAAAATGTAATCACATGTCACTTCTAGTATAATATATTTGTCCAATGAATATCCATTTATCATCTGCATTTCTTCTTGGTGTAGCAATTTTAATGACCAGTAGTGTACTTTCTTCAGAGCTATTCTCTACCGTACTACTCGCGAGAAAAGGAACACCTAAATCTTTCCGTTTTAATTCTGATTTCAAACCACTTGTGGGTATATAAAACAGAAGTGGTCTTATCACTCTACTCATGAACATCTTATTGGGTTCTATTACTTTAGAAGTCTTCGAGTCACTAACTATCTGTAAACCAAATCTTACTGGGTTCTATTACTTCAGAAGCCTTCTGGAAACCAAATCCTTCGTTCACAGTACGCAGTGGGACACAGTGTTAAACGTTCTCCAAAAGACAGAGCCTGCCTGTTGCGCTACATCCATGGACAACAGTATATCATGTAAGGGCAAGCAGGGATTCGCACTAGCGGTACTTTATAAATCAATGATGATTTACGTCTTGCCGGCCGCGGTGGCCGAGGGGACTGAGGCGCTCCAGTCACGGTCTGCACGGCCACTACGGTCGGGGGTTCGAATCCCCCCTCGGGCATGGATATTTGTGTCGTCCCTTAGTCTTAGCTAGTTCATAAGTAGTTTGTAAATTTAGGGACTGATGACCCCGCAGTTAAGTCCCATAAGCTTAACAAACAATTGAACAGTTTGATGAAGATGATGACAACTGCGCATGTCTACTTGCAGGGGATCTTTCCATGCCAGAAATTTACGGAAGACTTGCGGAAGCTCGCTTCCTGGTGCTCACACGCGTTAAGGTTAGCGGCGAGCAGCAAGTCCGGAATTATTACATAACTCGGCATTCCACGCTCTTCGTTTTCTACTAGCCTTGAAAACTCAAAACTTGTTTGAAGACCTGCTCAAGAGGCAACACAAAAGTCTGGGGAATGCCAACGCTGAAACACGAAATACACTGCCTTAGAGAGCAAACAGAAGACGCTGATAGGAGGTTCAATTGTGCATCAAATGCATGTCACTCTAAGCAATAACTCCTCATAAGCTAACGTTAGCATTACAGCACATTTAGTGCAACAAAGCGTTAAACCAAGTGTTTAGAGACGGATCTGTCCTGTTCCAGAAGATGCTCAAGTTATCATGCTACAAGAAGCCTTCAAGATGCAACTGCCGTCCTACCGCAAACAGTTTCTGAAACTTCTAAGCCGCTGATCGTTCTGAGGGAATTGGAACTAAGACACAAAGGAACTGGTGGCTTTAGCTGCCAGCAGGCAATGAATAAAATAAATGGACAACGGTGAACTCTGTGCCAAGGCAGAACTCGATCCGGGGTCTTGTTTAGCAGGCAGCAGCACTGACACAGTGACCACCGCGGCTCCACGTATTACACTACGGTAGCACGCCCACCTCCAACTTACTCACACAGTACTGACTTAGCGCTTCTGCACATTTTACTCATTAGGCGCGACATTTTGCCCATTCTTAGTTCGAGCCTAGTGAGCATCCGCAGTCACCGTCTTTGCCTTAATTATACATGTGTGGTGCCTCTTCTTTCTGACGTATTCAAAAGAACAGACTCCAGTTATATACGGAACCAGAACTATTAGTGTCAACATGGTTGGTTCGCTACGACTGTGCACGGTACTACTATTTAGATCAATTAATTCAACAGTTTGGAATCGCAATATTTTTACTTAAAATGATAGGTTTCGCCAAAAGGTTTTGCCATCTTCAGATATAGTCCACCAGTCGACTGTTGCTAAAACACTAACATGTTCGAAGACGCCGTGCACGGAGATACCGACCGAAAGAATGTCCTACAGTACAGGGTCAAAATTTAAGCATAGTCCGAACAAATTGATCAAATCGGTTGCTTTTAGTAGATTAGTTGTGGTGTAGGATGGGCGCAACCATTGTAAAGCTGCAATAAGTACGTTTGCAAAGGCCGACGGCAAAGTTGTGGTTTAATCTTATTCAGTATCGTCATCCGTTACCGAATACTCCTTCACAGGTACCATACTTAGGACATAATCACTTAAACCGGTTTTCTATCCGTTTTTGCAAAATATCTAAACAAGTAACCATAGAAAATTGCTCATATTTTAACTATATATTCTTTAGGCATTTATCCGAAACTCGATTTTACCGTCTGCGAAATTTTTTACCCCACTGTTTCGAAGCTCACTGTTTATCAAACTTCTGTGTCCTCAGACGTACTTACTTGGAAAAAACAAAGGTTTTTAGAATGGCTAGGAACTGTGACTGCTGCGAACGGATGGAGGCAGAGTTGGTGACTCTTCGCTCGCAGCTTCAGGCGACGTTGGCTACGCTGGCAACGCTTGAGACTGCGGTGGGTGGGCGCCGCTGTTGTGGGCCGCTCGCGGGGGTGCAGCAGACGCCCTGTGCGTCTGTTGTGCCCTCCGATCGGCCTGCGGCTGTGGCCAGCCCGCTCACTGCCCGCGAGGAGGTAGCCCCCCAATCCGTGGTGGATTGGGAGGTCCCCTCAGCGCGTGTCAGGCGGCGTAAGACTTCCCGGGGGACCGAAGTGGAGGCCTCCCCGGTTAGTCTTGCCAACAGATTCGAGGCGCTGTCTGTGGCAGGGGATGTTCCTGATGCGGATGGTGTCGCTTGTCCTGTACTCGCCCCTCTGCCTTCAAGATCCGGGCACTCACAGAGGGTGGGTTTGTTTGTAGTTGGGAGCTCCAACGTTAGGCGGGTAATGGAGCCCCTTAGGAAAATGGCTACTAGAGAGGGGAAGAATTCCAATGTGCACTCCGTGTACATACCGGGGGGAGTCATTCCGGATGTGGAACGGCTCCTTCCGGATGCCATGAAGAGCACAGGGTGCAGCCAACTGCAGGTGGTGGCTCATGTCGGGACCAATGATGTGTGTCGCTTTGGATCGGAAGAGATCCTCTCTGGTTTTGAGCGGCTATCAGAAGTGGTTAAGACTGCCAGTCTTGCTTGCAAGATGAAAGCGGAGCTCACCATCTGCAGCATTGTCGACAGGACTGACTGCGGACCTTTGGTTCAGAGCCGAGTGGAGGGTCTGAATCAGAGGCTCAGACGGTTCTGCGACCGTGTCGGCTGCAGATTCCTCGACTTGCGCCAAAGGGTGGTGGGTTTTCGGGTTCCGCTAAATAGGTCAGGAGTCCACTACACTCAGGGAGCGGCTACACGGGTATCGGGGGCTGTGTGGCGTGGACTGGGCGTTTTTTTTTTTTTTTTTTTTTTTTTTTTTTTAGGTTAGATGGCCTCGGGAATACACAAAATGGGTTTCAGTCTCAAAGGGGGCAGGTCAGACACGGGAAGAAAGCAGACCTAAAAACCATTGGTGTAACAGTTGTAAATTGTCGTAGCTGTGTTGGGAAAATTCCAGAGCTCCAAGCGCTGATAGAAAGTACTGAGGCACAAATCGTTATAGGTTCTGAAAGCTGGCTGACGCCTGAGATAAATTCGGCCGAAATTTTTTCAAAGGGCCAAATGGTCTTCAGAAAGGATAGAATAAATAAAACAGGGGGTGGCGTGTTTATTGCTGTTACAAACGGTTTATCCTGCAACGAAATTGAGGCAGATACTTCCTGTGAATTGGTCTGGGTAGAGGTTATACCTGACCACCGAAATAAATTAATAATTGGATCTTTTTATCGACCCCTGACTCAGACGATGCGGTTGCAGAAATGTTCAAAGAAAGCTTGAATCATATTTCAAATAGGTATCCGAAGCATACTGTTATAATCGGTGGCGACTTTAATTTACCCTCGATATGTTGGCATAATTACGTATTCAAAACCGGGGGCAAATATAAAACATCGTCCGAACTAGTTCTGAATGCTTTTTCTGAGAACTACTTCGAACAGTTAGTTCATGAACCCACTAGAATAGTACGTGGTTGCGAAAATACTCTTGATCTCCTAGCAACAAATAATCCCGAGATAGTAAAGAGCATCAAAACAGATACAGGGATTAGCGAACATCGAGTTGTAGTAGCGAGACTAAATATCGAAATTCCCAAATGCACCAAAAATAAACAAAAAATATATCTATTCAATAAAGCAGATAAAAATTCGCTTCACGCTTTCCTGAGTGATAGTCTCCAGTCCTTCAAAACTAAAAATGCGAGTGTAGATCAGTTGTGGCTTACTTTCAAAGACATAATATCAGTAGCAATCGAGAGATTTATACCAAATAAATTAATAAAAGAGGGGGCTGATCCCCCGTGGTACACAAAACAGGTCAGATCACTGTTGCAGAAACAAAGAAAAACGCATGCAAAATTGAAAAAGACACAGAATCCGCAAGACTGGCAATCTTTTACTGAAACTCGCAATCTAGCGCAGACTTCAATGCGAGAATCTTACAGTTGTTTCCACAACGAAATCCTGTCTCGTAATCTTGCAGAAAATCCAAAGAAATTCTGGTCATATGTGAAGTACACTAGCGGCAAAACACAAACAATACCTTCACTACGCGATAGCAATGGTAATACTACCGACGACAGTACTGCTAAGACAGAATTACTAAACACAGCTTTCCGAAATTCTTTCACCAAAGAAGACGAAGTGAACACTCCAGTATTCAATCCAAGAACCGCTGCCAGCATGCGAAACTTAGAAGTAGATGTTCCTGGAGTAGTAAAACAACTTAAGTCACTAAACAAAAATAAATCTTCCGGGCCAGACTGTATACCAACTAGATTCCTCTCAGAGTATGCTGATGCAATAGCTCCGTACTTAGCTATAATTTACAACCGATCACTCAGCGAAAGATCTGTACCCAAAGACTATACCAAGTTACTCCAATAGTCAAGAAAGGCAATAGGAGTGATCCCCAAAATTACAGGCCTATCTCATTGACGTCGATTTGCAGTAGGATTTTGGAACATATATTTTGTTCGAATATTATGTACTACCTCGAAGAGAACGACCTATTAACCAATAGTCAGCACGGATTCAGAAAGTATCGCTCTTGCGAAACACAGCTTGCCCTTTATTCACATGAAGTTTTAAGTGCCATCGACAAGGGATCTCAAATAGATTCCATATTTCTGGATTTCCGGAAGGCTTTTGATACTGTACCCCACAAGCGGCTTCTAATGAAATTGCGTGCTTATGGAATATCTCCCCAATTGTGCGATTGGATTCACGATTTCCTATCAGAAAGGACACAGTTCGTTGTAATTGACGGTAAGTCATCGAGTAAAACAGAAGTGATATCTGGCGTTCCACAGGGAAGCGTTATTGGTCCCCTACTCTTCCTCGTGTTTATAAACGATTTAGGAGATAATCTGAATAGCTCCCTTAGACTGTTCGCGGATGATGCTGTCGTTTATCGCTTAGTGAAGTCAACAGAGGATCAAAAGCAACTGCAAAGCGATTTAGACAAAATTTCTACTTGGTGCGAAAATTGGCAATTGACACTAAATAAAGAAAAGTGTGAAGTAATACACATGACCACTAAAAGAAATCCGCTGAACTTCAATTACGCGATTAATCAGTCAAACCTTAAGGTCGTAAATTCTACCAAATACCTAGGAGTTACAATTACGAACAACTTTGACTGGAGAGAACACAGAAAATATTGTGGGGAAGGCGAACCAAAGGTTACGTTTCATTGGCAGAACGCTTAGACGATGCACCAGCTCCACCAAAGAGACTGCCTACATAACACTTGTGCGTCCTCTCTTGGAGTACTGTTGCCCCTTGTGGGACCCTCACCAGGTGGGACTGACGGAAGATATTGAGAAGGTTCAGAGAAGGGCAGCTCGTTTTGTTTTATCACGTTACGGGGGGGAAAGCGTCACGGAAATGTTGCACGAATTGGGGTGGAAATCATTAAAAGAAACACGTTATTCATTGCGGCGTGATCTGTTTGCGAAGTTTCAATCACCGACTTTTAGTTCTGAATGTGAAAATATTTTGATTCTTAGGGAGACATGACCATCCCAATAAAATAAGAGAAATCAGATCGAAAACGGAACGATTTAGGTGTTCTTTCTTCCCGCGCGCTATTAGAGAATGGAACGGTAGAGAAAAGTTATGAAGGTGGTTAATGAACCCTCTGCCAGGCACTTAAATGTGATTTGCAGAGTATCTATGTAGATGTAGATATCAACGTAAATTCGATAAAACGTAAGTATATGGGTACCACAAATGCCGACGGCCGTTTCTATACTTTTATTCCTGCCAAATCGTCAAAATTCTTACACCATGTTCTTCAGATAAGATGGAACGTGTTAGTGTAATAAAAGATATCTTTTCACGATATTATAAGATAGGCATTTTTAAATGTTGTCTTATATAGATATTTTTTTGTAAAATACTAATTTACATCTCAAAATACGGCTACTGTGTAGATCCCTAGTACCTTAAATAAAAGTCTGCAGGATGACCTTGGATGGGCTCCAGCAAGTATTCTGATATACGCTTTTGTGCAATGAACACTTTTTTACTCAGTGATTAATTACCCGAAAGTGTGCTACCATACGAAAGAAGTGAATGAAAATAGGCTTAGTAAGCTAATTTACTGAAATGTCTATCACCAACGTTAGCAATAACTCGAAAAGCTTAAGTAACTGAACTCAATCTTTTCATTAGATCATCAATGTATTTGTTCCGGTTCAATCTTTCATCAATGCACACTCCAAAATATGTTTTATATTCTATCTTAGCTACAGATTTCTGCCCAAAGTGTGTGTTTACTGATGGAGTCATACAGCCGCAGTGGAATAGCCGAATGCTGTGGACCGCGCGGTCGCTCCCCTGTCGGAGGTTCGAGTCCTCCCTCGGACATAGTTGTGTGTACTGCCCTTATGTTAGTATAAGTTGGATCAAGTAGTTTATAAGCCTAGGGAGTAGGGACTGCTAAACTCAGTAGTTTAGTCCCATAGATCTACAAATATTTGACCATTTTTAATCATGCCATTTACTGTACACAACTGTATATACTGTGTTTTATTAAAATTTAACGAAAGTCCATTTGCAGAGAATCACTTAATGATCAGAAATAAATTATTTAGAATTTCAGCGGTTACTTCTCGTTTGTCAGGTGTGATTACAATACTTGATCGTCAGCAAAATGCACTAGCTTTGAATCTTTGTGAATATACGATGCAAGTCATTAACATATATTAAAAACAGCAAAGGACCTTCTGGGACACCGGTCTTGGTACTCCACGTTCTTGCTAGTTCGAGGAAACAGCTGGTTTTAAGAAATTACTTTGCACGTCTTATAGTTTGACATCTTTTCTTGATAAAGGATTTAATTCGTTTTCATTATTTGTTACAGGTACTGTATAGTGTTAAATTAAGTAAAGTATTGCACGAAAGTGCAAAGAGTTTCCAGGGGTAAAGGACGCATTGCTTATACTTTGGGTACGGTTGATTTTAGCTCAGAGACTGCAGTGTGTGGAATGGAGAAATACATCGGAATTTTATTTAAATGAAACTGGAGTGCCCTGCGTTGGCTGAGATGTTTGCCTGTCAGACAAAATGATGGGGCGGGGTTTATAATTATTCCAGGCTTCCATTCGCTTAGCTCGCCACTCCGCCCTGACTGTCTACTCCTCACGCCACTCAGTGACCGCCTCCTCTCTCGTCTCTCTACCCATCTGATCATCCCCTCCTCTCTGTATATTTGCTCCAGGCTTCCATTCGCTTAGCTCGCCACTCCGCCCTGACTGTCTACTCCTCACGCCACTCAGTGACCGCCTCCTCTCTCGTCTCTCTACCCATCTGATCATCCCCTCCTCTCTGTATATTTGCTCCAGGCTTCCATTCGCTTAGCTCGCCACTCCGCCCTGACTGTCTACTCCTCACGCCACTCAGTGACCGCCTCCTCTCTCGTCTCTCTACCCATCTGATCATCCCCTCCTCTCTGTATATTTACTCCAGGCTTCCATTCGCTTAGCTCGCCACTCCGCCCTGACTGTCTACTCCTCACGCCACTCAGTGACCGCCTCCTCTCTCGTCTCTCTACCCATCTGATCATCCCCTCCTCTCTGTATATTTGCTCCAGGCTTCCATTCGCTTAGCTCGCCACTCCGCCCTGACTGTCTACTCCTCACGACACTCAGTGACCGCCTCCTCTCTCGTCTCTCTACCCATCTGATCATCCCCTCCTCTCTGTACATTTACTCCAGGCTTCCATTCGCTTAGCTCGCCACTCCGCCCTGACTGTCTACTCCTCACGCCACTCAGTGACCGCCTCCTCTCTCGTCTCTCTACCCATCTGATCATCCCCTCCTCTCTGTATATTTGCTCCAGGCTTCCATTCGCTTAGCTCGCCACTCCGCCCTGACTGTCTACTCCTCACGCCACTCAGTGACCGACTCCTCTCTCGTCTCTCTACCCATCTGATCATCCCCTCCTCTCTGTATATTTACTCCAGGCTTCCATTCGCTTAGCTCGCCACTCCGCCCTGACTGTCTACTCCTCACGCCACTCAGTGACCGCCTCCTCTCTCGTCTCTCTACCCATCTGATCATCCCCTCCTCTCTGTACATTTACTCCAGGCTTCCATTCGCTTAGCTCGCCACTCCGCCCTGACTGTCTACTCCTCACGCCACTCAGTGACCGCCTCCTCTCTCGTCTCTCTACCCATCTGATCATCCCCTCCTCTCTGTACATTTGCTCCAGGCTTCCATTCGCTTAGCTCGCCACTCCGCCCTGACTGTCTACTCCTCACGCCACTCAGTGACCGCCTCCTCTCTCGTCTCTCTACCCATCTGATCATCCCCTCCTCTCTGTATATTTGCTCCAGGCTTCCATTCGCTTAGCTCGCCACTCCGCCCTGACTGTCTACTCCTCACGCCACTCAGTGACCGCCTCCTCTCTCGTATCTCTACCCATCTGATCATCCCCTCCTCTCTGTATATTTGCTCCAGGCTTCCATTCGCTTAGCTCGCCACTCCGCCCTGACTGTCTACTCCTCACGCCACTCAGTGACCGCCTCCTCTCTCGTCTCTCTACCCATCTGATCATCCCCTCCTCTCTGTATATTTACTCCAGGCTTCCATTCGCTTAGCTCGCCACTCCGCCCTGACTGTCTACTCCTCACGCCACTCAGTGACCGCCTCCTCTCTCGTCTCTCTACCCACCTGATCATCCCCTCCTCTCTGTACATTTACTCCAGGCTTCCATTCGCTTAGCTCGCCACTCCGCCCTGACTGTCTACTCCTCACGCCACTCAGTGACCGCCTCCTCTCTCGTCTCTCTACCCATCTGATCATCCCCTCCTCTCTGTATATTTGCTCCAGGCTTCCATTCGCTTAGCTCGCCACTCCGCCCTGACTGTCTACTCCTCACGCCACTCAGTGACCGCCTCCTCTCTCGTCTCTCTACCCATCTGATCATCCCCTCCTCTCTGTATATTTGCTCCAGGCTTCCATTCGCTTAGCTCGCCACTCCGACCTGACTGTCTACTCCTCACGCCACTCAGTGACCGCCTCCTCTCTCGTCTCTCTACCCATCTGATCATCCCCTCCTCTCTGTATATTTACTCCAGGCTTCCATTCGCTTAGCTCGCCACTCCGCCCTGACTGTCTACTCCTCACGCCACTCAGTGACCGCCTCCTCTCTCGTCTCTCTACCCATCTGATCATCCCCTCCTCTCTGTACATTTACTCCAGGCTTCCATTCGCTTAGCTCGCCACTCCGCCCTGACTGTCTACTCCTCACGCCACTCAGTGACCGCCTCCTCTCTCGTCTCTCTACCCATCTGATCATCCCCTCCTCTCTGTATATTTGCTCCAGGCTTCCATTCGCTTAGCTCGCCACTCCGCCCTGACTGTCTACTCCTCACGCCACTCAGTGACCGCCTCCTCTCTCGTCTCTCTACCCATCTGATCATCCCCTCCTCTCTGTATATTTGCTCCAGGCTTCCATTCGCTTAGCTCGCCACTCCGCCCTGACTGTCTACTCCTCACGCCACTCAGTGACCGCCTCCTCTCTCGTCTCTCTACCCATCTGATCATCCCCTCCTCTCTGTACATTTACTCCAGGCTTCCATTCGCTTAGCTCGCCACTCCGCCCTGACTGTCTACTCCTCACGCCACTCAGTGACCGCCTCCTCTCTCGTCTCTCTACCCATCTGATCATCCCCTCCTCTCTGTATATTTGCTCCAGGCTTCCATTCGCTTAGCTCGCCACTCCGCCCTGACTGTCTACTCCTCAAGCCACTCAGTGACCGCCTCCTCTCTCGTCTCTCTACCCATCTGATCATCCCCTCCTCTCTGTATATTTGCTCCAGGCTTCCATTCGCTTAGCTCGCCACTCCGCCCTGACTGTCTACTCCTCACGCCACTCAGTGACCGCCTCCTCTCTCGTCTCTCTACCCATCTGATCATCCCCTCCTCTCTGTATATTTACTCCAGGCTTCCATTCGCTTAGCTCGCCACTCCGCCCTGACTGTCTACTCCTCACGCCACTCAGTGACCGCCTCCTCTCTCGTCTCTCTACCCATCTGATCATCCCCTCCTCTCTGTACATTTACTCCAGGCTTCCATTCGCTTAGCTCGCCACTCCGCCCTGACTGTCTACTCCTCACGCCACTCAGTGACCGCCTCCTCTCTCGTCTCTCTACCCATCTGATCATCCCCTCCTCTCTGTATATTTACTCCAGGCTTCCATTCGCTTAGCTCGCCACTCCGCCCTGACTGTCTACTCCTCACGCCACTCAGTGACCGCCTCCTCTCTCGTCTCTCTACCCATCTGATCATCCCCTCCTCTCTGTATATTTACTCCAGGCTTCCATTCGCTTAGCTCGCCACTCCGCCCTGACTGTCTACTCCTCACGCCACTCAGTGACCGCTTCCTCTCTCGTCTCTCTACCCATCTGATCATCCCCACCTCTCTGTACATTTACTCCAGGCTTCCATTCGCTTAGCTCGCCACTCCGCCCTGACTGTCTACTCCTCACGCCACTCAGTGACCGCCTCCTCTCTCGTCTCTCTACCCATCTGATCATCCCCTCCTCTCTGTACATTTACTCCAGGCTTCCATTCGCTTAGCTCGCCACTCCGCCCTGACTGTCTACTCCTCACGCCACTCAGTGACCGCCTCCTCTCTCGTCTCTCTACCCATCTGATCATCCCCTCCTCTCTGTATATTTACTCCAGGCTTCCATTCGCTTAGCTCGCCACTCCGCCCTGACTGTCTACTCCTCACGCCACTCAGTGACCGCCTCCTCTCTCGTCTCTCTACCCATCTGATCATCCCCTCCTCTCTGTATATTTACTCCAGGCTTCCATTCGCTTAGCTCGCCACTCCGCCCTGACTGTCTACTCCTCACGCCACTCAGTGACCGCTTCCTCTCTCGTCTCTCTACCCATCTGATCATCCCCACCTCTCTGTACATTTACTCCAGGCTTCCATTCGCTTAGCTCGCCACTCCGCCCTGACTGTCTACTCCTCACGCCACTCAGTGACCGCCTCCTCTCTCGTCTCTCTACCCATCTGATCATCCCCTCCTCTCTGTATATTTGCTCCAGGCTTCCATTCGCTTAGCTCGCCACTCCGCCCTGACTGTCTACTCCTCACGCCACTCAGTGACCGCCTCCTCTCTCGTCTCTCTACCCATCTGATCATCCCCTCCTCTCTGTATATTTGCTCCAGGCTTCCATTCGCTTAGCTCGCCACTCCGCCCTGACTGTCTACTCCTCACGCCACTCAGTGACCGCCTCCTCTCTCGTCTCTCTACCCATCTGATCATCCCCTCCTCTCTGTATATTTACTCCAGGCTTCCATTCGCTTAGCTCGCCACTCCGCCCTGACTGTCTACTCCTCACGCCACTCAGTGACCGCCTCCTCTCTCGTCTCTCTACCCATCTGATCATCCCCTCCTCTCTGTATATTTGCTCCAGGCTTCCATTCGCTTAGCTCGCCACTCCGCCCTGACTGTCTACTCCTCACGCCACTCAGTGACCGCCTCCTCTCTCGTCTCTCTACCCATCTGATCATCCCCTCCTCTCTGTACATTTGCTCCAGGCTTCCATTCGCTTAGCTCGCCACTCCGCCCTGACTGTCTACTCCTCACGCCACTCAGTGACCGCCTCCTCTCTCGTCTCTCTACCCATCTGATCATCCCCTCCTCTCTGTATATTTACTCCAGGCTTCCATTCGCTTAGCTCGCCACTCCGCCCTGACTGTCTACTCCTCACGCCACTCAGTGACCGCCTCCTCTCTCGTCTCTCTACCCATCTGATCATCCCCTCCTCTCTGTATATTTACTCCAGGCTTCCATTCGCTTAGCTCGCCACTCCGCCCTGACTGTCTACTACTCACACCACTCAGTGACCGCCTCCTCTCTCGTCTCTCTACCCATCTGATCATCCCCTCCTCTCTGTATATTTACTCCAGGCTTCCATTCGCTTAGCTCGCCACTCCGCCCTGACTGTCTACTCCTCACGCCACTCAGTGACCGCCTCCTCTCTCGTCTCTCTACCCATCTGATCATCCCCTCCTCTCTGTACATTTACTCCAGGCTTCCATTCGCTTAGCTCGCCACTCCGCCCTGACTGTCTACTCCTCACGCCACTCAGTGACCGCCTCCTCTCTCATCTCTCTACCCATCTGATCATCCCCTCCTCTCTGTATATTTGCTCCAGGCTTCCATTCGCTTAGCTCGCCACTCCGCCCTGACTGTCTACTCCTCACGCCACTCAGTGACCGCCTCCTCTCTCGTCTCTCTACCCATCTGATCATCCCCTCCTCTCTGTATATTTGCTCCAGGCTTCCATTCGCTTAGCTCGCCACTCCGCCCTGACTGTCTACTCCTCACGCCACTCAGTGACCGCCTCCTCTCTCGTCTCTCTACCCATCTGATCATCCCCTCCTCTCTGTATATTTGCTCCAGGCTTCCATTCGCTTAGCTCGCCACTCCGCCCTGACTGTCTACTCCTCACGCCACTCAGTGACCGCCTCCTCTCTCGTCTCTCTACCCATCTGATCATCCCCTCCTCTCTGTATATTTACTCCAGGCTTCCATTCGCTTAGCTCGCCACTCCGCCCTGACTGTCTACTCCTCACGCCACTCAGTGACCGCCTCCTCTCTCGTCTCTCTACCCATCTGATCATCCCCTCCTCTCTGTATATTTGCTCCAGGCTTCCATTCGCTTAGCTCGCCACTCCGCCCTGACTGTCTACTCCTCACGCCACTCAGTGACCGCCTCCTCTCTCGTCTCTCTACCCATCTGATCATCCCCTCCTCTCTGTATATTTACTCCAGGCTTCCATTCGCTTAGCTCGCCACTCCGCCCTGACTGTCTACTCCTCACGCCACTCAGTGACCGCCTCCTCTCTCGTCTCTCTACCCATCTGATCATCCCCTCCTCTCTGTATATTTACTCCAGGCTTCCATTCGCTTAGCTCGCCACTCCGCCCTGACTGTCTACTCCTCACGCCACTCAGTGACCGCCTCCTCTCTCGTCTCTCTACCCATCTGATCATCCCCTCCTCTCTGTATATTTGCTCCAGGCTTCCATTCGCTTAGCTCGCCACTCCGCCCTGACTGTCTACTCCTCACGCCACTCAGTGACCGCCTCCTCTCTCGTCTCTCTACCCATCTGATCATCCCCTCCTCTCTGTATATTTGCTCCAGGCTTCCATTCGCTTAGCTCGCCACTCCGCCCTGACTGTCTACTCCTCACGCCACTCAGTGACCGCCTCCTCTCTCATCTCTCTACCCATCTGATCATCCCCTCCTCTCTGTATATTTACTCCAGGCTTCCATTCGCTTAGCTCGCCACTCCGCCCTGACTGTCTACTCCTCACGCCACTCAGTGACCGCCTCCTCTCTCGTCTCTCTACCCATCTGATCATCCCCACCTCTCTGTACATTTACTCCAGGCTTCCATTCGCTTAGCTCGCCACTCCGCCCTGACTGTCTACTCCTCACGCCACTCAGTGACCGCCTCCTCTCTCGTGTCTCTACGCATCTGATCATCCTCTCCTCTCTGTATATTTACTCCAGGCTTCCATTCGCTTAGCTCGCCACTCCGCCCTGACTGTCTACTCCTCACGCCACTCAGTGACCGCCTCCTCTCTCGTCTCTCTACCCATCTGATCATCCCCTCCTCTCTGTACATTTACTCCAGGCTTCCATTCGCTTAGCTCGCCACTCCGCCCTGACTGTCTACTCCTCACGCCACTCAGTGACCGCCTCCTCTCTCGTCTCTCTACCCATCTGATCATCCCCTCCTCTCTGTATATTTACTCCAGGCTTCCATTCGCTTAGCTCGCCACTCCGCCCTGACTGTCTACTCCTCACGCCACTCAGTGACCGCCTCCTCTCTCGTCTCTCTACCCATCTGATCATCCCCTCCTCTCTGTATATTTGCTCCAGGCTTCCATTCGCTTAGCTCGCCACTCCGCCCTGACTGTCTACTCCTCACGCAACTCAGTGACCGCCTCCTCTCTCGTCTCTCTACCCATCTGATCATCCCCTCCTCTCTGTATATTTGCTCCAGGCTTCCATTCGCTTAGCTCGCCACTCCGCCCTGACTGTCTACTCCTCACGCCATTCAGTGACCGCCTCCTCTCTCGTCTCTCTACCCATCTGATCATCCCCTCCTCTCTGTATATTTACTCCAGGCTTCCATTCGCTTAGCTCGCCACTCCGCCCTGACTGTCTACTCCTCACGCCACTCAGTGACCGCCTCCTCTCTCGTCTCTCTACCCATCTGATCATCCCCTCCTCTCTGTACATTTACTCCAGGCTTCCATTCGCTTAGCTCGCCACTCCGCCCTGACTGTCTACTCCTCACGCCACTCAGTGACCGCCTCCTCTCTCGTCTCTCTACCCATCTGATCATCCCCTCCTCTCTGTATATTTACTCCAGGCTTCCATTCGCTTAGCTCGCCACTCCGCCCTGACTGTCTACTCCTCACGCCACTCAGTGACCGCCTCCTCTCTCGTCTCTCTACCCATCTGATCATCCCCTCCTCTCTGTATATTTACTCCAGGCTTCCATTCGCTTAGCTCGCCACTCCGCCCTGACTGTCTACTCCTCACGCCTCTCAGTGACCGCTTCCTCTCTCGTCTCTCTACCCATCTGATCATCCCCACCTCTCTGTACATTTACTCCAGGCTTCCATTCGCTTAGCTCGCCACTCCGCCCTGACTGTCTACTCCTCACGCCACTCAGTGACCGCCTCCTCTCTCGTCTCTCTACCCATCTGATCATCCCCTCCTCTCTGTATATTTACTCCAGGCTTCCATTCGCTTAGCTCGCCACTCCGCCCTGACTGTCTACTCCTCACGCCACTCAGTGACCGCCTCCTCTCTCGTCTCTCTACCCATCTGATCATCCCCTCCTCTCTGTATATTTGCTCCAGGCTTCCATTCGCTTAGCTCGCCACTCCGCCCTGACTGTCTACTCCTCACGCCACTCAGTGACCGCCTCCTCTCTCGTCTCTCTACCCATCTGATCATCCCCTCCTCTCTGTATATTTACTCCAGGCTTCCATTCGCTTAGCTCGCCACTCCGCCCTGACTGTCTACTCCTCACGCCACTCAGTGACCGCCTCCTCTCTCGTCTCTCTACCCATCTGATCATCCCCTCCTCTCTGTACATTTGCTCCAGGCTTCCATTCGCTTAGCTCGCCACTCCGCCCTGACTGTCTACTCCTCACGCCACTCAGTGACCGCCTCCTCTCTCGTCTCTCTACCCATCTGATCATCCCCTCCTCTCTGTACATTTGCTCCAGGCTTCCATTCGCTTAGCTCGCCACTCCGCCCTGACTGTCTACTCCTCACGCCACTCAGTGACCGCCTCCTCTCTCGTCTCTCTACCCATCTGATCATCCCCTCCTCTCTGTATATTTACTCCAGGCTTCCATTCGCTTAGCTCGCCACTCCGCCCTGACTGTCTACTCCTCACGCCACTCAGTGACCGCCTCCTCTCTCGTCTCTCTACCCATCTGATCATCCCCTCCTCTCTGTATATTTGCTCCAGGCTTCCATTCGCTTAGCTCGCCACTCCGCCCTGACTGTCTACTCCTCACGCCACTCAGTGACCGCCTCCTCTCTCGTCTCTCTACCCATCTGATCATCCCCTCCTCTCTGTATATTTGCTCCAGGCTTCCATTCGCTTAGCTCGCCACTCCGCCCTGACTGTCTACTCCTCACGCCACTCAGTGACCGCCTCCTCTCTCGTCTCTCTACCCATCTGATCATCCCCTCCTCTCTGTATATTTACTCCATGCTTCCATTCGCTTAGCTCGCCACTCCGCCCTGACTGTCTACTCCTCACGCCACTCAGTGACCGCCTCCTCTCTCGTCTCTCTACCCATCTGATCATCCCCTCCTCTCTGTATATTTACTCCAGGCTTCCATTCGCTTAGCTCGCCACTCCGCCCTGACTGTCTACTCCTCACGCCACTCAGTGACCGCCTCCTCTCTCGTCTCTCTACCCACCTGATCATCCCCTCCTCTCTGTACATTTACTCCAGGCTTCCATTCGCTTAGCTCGCCACTCCGCCCTGACTGTCTACTCCTCACGCCACTCAGTGACCGCCTCCTCTCTCGTCTCTCTACCCATCTGATCATCCCCTCCTCTCTGTATATTTACTCCAGGCTTCCATTCGCTTAGCTCGCCACTCCGCCCTGACTGTCTACTCCTCACGCCACTCAGTGACCGCCTCCTCTCTCGTCTCTCTACCCATCTGATCATCCCCTCCTCTCTGTATATTTGCTCCAGGCTTCCATTCGCTTAGCTCGCCACTCCGCCCTGACTGTCTACTCCTCACGCCACTCAGTGACCGCCTCCTCTCTCGTGTCTCTACGCATCTGATCATCCTCTCCTCTCTGTTTATTTACTCCAGGCTTCCATTCGCTTAGCTCGCCACTCCGCCCTGACTGTCTACTCCTCACGCCACTCAGTGACCGCCTCCTCTCTCGTCTCTCTACCCATCTGATCATCCCCTCCTCTCTGTACATTTACTCCAGGCTTCCATTCGCTTAGCTCGCCACTCCGCCCTGACTGTCTACTCCTCACGCCACTCAGTGACCGCCTCCTCTCTCGTCTCTCTACCCATCTGATCATCCCCTCCTCTCTGTATATTTACTCCAGGCTTCCATTCGCTTAGCTCGCCACTCCGCCCTGACTGTCTACTCCTCACGCCACTCAGTGACCGCCTCCTCTCTCGTCTCTCTACCCATCTGATCATCCCCTCATCTCTGTATATTTGCTCCAGGCTTCCATTCGCTTAGCTCGCCACTCCGCCCTGACTGTCTACTCCTCACGCAACTCAGTGACCGCCTCCTCTCTCGTCTCTCTACCCATCTGATCATCCCCTCCTCTCTGTATATTTGCTCCAGGCTTCCATTCGCTTAGCTCGCCACTCCGCCCTGACTGTCTACTCCTCACGCCATTCAGTGACCGCCTCCTCTCTCGTCTCTCTACCCATCTGATCATCCCCTCCTCTCTGTATATTTACTCCAGGCTTCCATTCGCTTAGCTCGCCACTCCGCCCTGACTGTCTACTCCTCACGCCACTCAGTGACCGCCTCCTCTCTCGTCTCTCTACCCATCTGATCATCCCCTCCTCTCTGTACATTTACTCCAGGCTTCCATTCGCTTAGCTCGCCACTCCGCCCTGACTGTCTACTCCTCACGCCACTCAGTGACCGCCTCCTCTCTCGTCTCTCTACCCATCTGATCATCCCCTCCTCTCTGTATATTTACTCCAGGCTTCCATTCGCTTAGCTCGCCACTCCGCCCTGACTGTCTACTCCTCACGCCACTCAGTGTACGCCTCCTCTCTCGTCTCTCTACCCATCTGATCATCCCCTCCTCTCTGTATATTTACTCCAGGCTTCCATTCGCTTAGCTCGCCACTCCGCCCTGACTGTCTACTCCTCACGCCACTCAGTGACCGCCTCCTCTCTCGTCTCTCTACCCATCTGATCATCCCTTCCTCTCTGTATATTTACTCCAGGCTTCCATTCGCTTAGCTCGCCACTCCGCCCTGACTGTCTACTCCTCACGCCACTCAGTGACCGCCTCCTCTCTCGTCTCTCTACCCATCTGATCATCCCCTCCTCTCTGTATATTTACTCCAGGCTTCCATTCGCTTAGCTCGCCACTCCGCCCTGACTGTCTACTCCTCACGCCACTCAGTGACCGCCTCCTCTCTCGTCTCTCTACCCATCTGATCATCCCCTCCTCTCTGTATATTTGCTCCAGGCTTCCATTCGCTTAGCTCGCCACTCCGCCCTGACTGTCTACTCCTCACGCCACTCAGTGACCGCCTCCTCTCTCGTCTCTCTACCCATCTGATCATCCCCTCCTCTCTGTATATTTACTCCAGGCTTCCATTCGCTTAGCTCGCCACTCCGCCCTGACTGTCTACTCCTCACGCCACTCAGTGACCGCCTCCTCTCTCGTCTCTCTACCCATCTGATCATCCCCTCCTCTCTGTATATTTACTCCAGGCTTCCATTCGCTTAGCTCGCCACTCCGCCCTGACTGTCTACTCCTCACGCCACTCAGTGACCGCCTCCTCTCTCGTCTCTCTACCCATCTGATCATCCCCTCCTCTCTGTATATTTACTCCAGGCTTCCATTCGCTTAGCTCGCCACTCCGCCCTGACTGTCTACTCCTCACGCCACTCAGTGACTGCCTCCTCTCTCATCTCTCTACCCATCTGATCATCCCCTCCTCTCTGTATATTTACTCCAGGCTTCCATTCGCTTAGCTCGCCACTCCGCCCTGACTGTCTACTCCTCACGCCACTCAGTGACCGCCTCCTCTCTCGTCTCTCTACCCATCTGATCATCCCCTCCTCTCTGTATATTTGCTCCAGGCTTCCATTCGCTGAGCTCGCCACTCCGCCCTGACTGTCTACTCCTCACGCCACTCAGTGACCGCCTCCTCTCTCGTGTCTCTACGCATCTGATCATCCCCTCCTCTCTGTATATTTACTCCAGGCTTCCATTCGCTTAGCTCGCCACTCCGCCCTGACTGTCTACTCCTCACGCCACTCAGTGACCGCCTCCTCTCTCGTCTCTCTACCCATCTGATCATCCCCTCCTCTCTGTATATTTACTCCAGGCTTCCATTCGCTTAGCTCGCCACTCCGCCCTGACTGTCTACTCCTCACGCCACTCAGTGACCGCCTCCTCTCTCGTCTCTCTACCCATCTGATCATCCCCTCCTCTCTGTATATTTACTCCAGGCTTCCATTCGCTTAGCTCGCCACTCCGCCCTGACTGTCTACTCCTCACGCCACTCAGTGACCGCCTCCTCTCTCGTCTCTCTACCCATCTGATCATCCCCTCCTCTCTGTATATTTACTCCAGGCTTCCATTCGCTTAGCTCGCCACTCCGCCCTGACTGTCTACTCCTCACGCCACTCAGTGACCGCCTCCTCTCTCGTCTCTCTACCCATCTGATCATCCCCTCCTCTCTGTATATTTACTCCAGGCTTCCATTCGCTTAGCTCGCCACTCCGCCCTGACTGTCTACTCCTCACGCCACTCAGTGACCGCCTCCTCTCTCGTCTCTCTACCCATCTGATCATCCCCTCCTCTCTGTATATTTACTCCAGGCTTCCATTCGCTTAGCTCGCCACTCCGCCCTGACTGTCTACTCCTCACGCCACTCAGTGACCGCCTCCTCTCTCGTCTCTCTACCCATCTGATCATCCCCTCCTCTCTGTATATTTACTCCAGGCTTCCATTCGCTTAGCTCGCCACTCCGCCCTGACTGTCTACTCCTCACGCCACTCAGTGACCGCCTCCTCTCTCGTCTCTCTACCCATCTGATCATCCCCTCCTCTCTGTATATTTGCTCCAGGCTTCCATTCGCTTAGCTCGCCACTCCGCCCTGACTGTCTACTCCTCACGCCACTCAGTGACCGCCTCCTCTCTCGTCTCTCTACCCATCTGATCATCCCCTCCTCTCTGTATATTTGCTCCAGGCTTCCATTCGCTTAGCTCGCCACTCCGCCCTGACTGTCTACTCCTCACGCCACTCAGTGACCGCCTCCTCTCTCGTCTCTCTACCCATCTGATCATCCCCTCCTCTCTGTATATTTACTCCAGGCTTCCATTCGCTTAGCTCGCCACTCCGCCCTGACTGTCTACTCCTCACGCCACTCAGTGACCGCCTCCTCTCTCGTCTCTCTACCCATCTGATCATCCCCTCCTCTCTGTATATTTACTCCAGGCTTCCATTCGCTTAGCTCGCCACTCCGCGCTGACTGTCTACTCCTCACGCCACTCAGTGACCGCCTCCTCTCTCGTCTCTCTACCCATCTGATCATCCCCTCCTCTCTGTATATTTACTCCAGGCTTCCATTCGCTTAGCTCGCCACTCCGCCCTGACTGTCTACTCCTCACGCCACTCAGTGACCGCCTCCTCTCTCGTCTCTCTACCCATCTGATCATCCCCTCCTCTCTGTATATTTGCTCCAGGCTTCCATTCGCTTAGCTCGCCACTCCGCCCTGACTGTCTACTCCTCACGCCACTCAGTGACCGCCTCCTCTCTCGTCTCTCTACCCATCTGATCATCCCCTCCTCTCTGTATATTTACTCCAGGCTTCCATTCGCTTAGCTCGCCACTCCGCCCTGACTGTCTACTCCTCACGCCACTCAGTGACCGCCTCCTCTCTCGTCTCTCTACCCATCTGATCATCCCCTCCTCTCTGTATATTTACTCCAGGCTTCCATTCGCTTAGCTCGCCACTCCGCCCAGACTGTCTACTCCTCACGCCACTCAGTGACCGCCTCCTCTCGTCTCTCTACCCATCTGATCATCCCCTCCTCTCTGTATATTTACTCCAGGCTTCCATTCGCTTAGCTCGCCACTCCGCCCTGACTGTCTACTCCTCACGCCACTCAGTGACCGCCTCCTCTCTCGTCTCTCTACCCATCTGATCATCCCCTCCTCTCTGTATATTTGCTCCAGGCTTCCATTCGCTTAGCTCGCCACTCCGCCCTGACTGTCTACTCCTCACGCCACTCAGTGACCGCCTCCTCTCTCGTCTCTCTACCCATCTGATCATCCCCTCCTCTCTGTATATTTGCTCCAGGCTTCCATTCGCTTAGCTCGCCACTCCGCCCTGACTGTCTACTCCTCACGCCACTCAGTGACCGCCTCCTCTCTCGTCTCTCTACCCATCTGATCATCCCCTCCTCTTTGTACATTTACTCCAGGCTTCCATTCGCTTAGCTTGCCACTCCGCCCTGACTGTCTACTCCTCACGCCACTCAGTGACCGCCTCCTCTCTCGTCTCTCTACCCATCTGATCATCCCCTCCTCTCTGTATATTTGCTCCAGACTTCCATTCGCTTAGCTCGCCACTCCGCCCTGACTGTCTACTCCTCACGCCACTCAGTGACCGCCTCCTCTCTCGTCTCTCTACCCATCTGATCATCCCCTCCTCTCTGTATATTTACTCCAGGCTTCCATTCGCTTAGCTCGCCACTCCGCCCTGACTGTCTACTCCTCACGCCACTCAGTGACCGCCTCCTCTCTCGTCTCTCTACCCATCTGATCATCCCCTCCTCTCTGTATATTTACTCCAGGCTTCCATTCGCTTAGCTCGCCCCTCCGCCCTGACTGTCTACTCCTCACGCCACTCAGTGACCGCCTCCTCTCTCGTCTCTCTACCCATCTGATCATCCCCTCCTCTCTGTATATTTGCTCCAGGCTTCCATTCACTTAGCTCGCCACTCCGCCCTGACTGTCTACTCCTCACGCCACTCAGTGACCGCCTCCTCTCTCGTCTCTCTACCCATCTGATCATCCCCTCCTCTCTGTATATTTACTCCAGGCTTCCATTCGCTTAGCTCGCCACTCCGCCCTGACTGTCTACTCCTTACGCCACTCAGTGACCGCCTCCTCTCTCGTCTCTCTACCCATCTGATCATCCCCTCCTCTCTGTATATTTACTCCAGGCTTCCATTCGCTTAGCTCGCCACTCCGCCCTGACTGTCTACTCCTCACGCCACTCAGTGACCGCCTCCTCTCTCGTCTCTCTACCCATCTGATCATCCCCTCCTCTCTGTATATTTACTCCAGGCTTCCATTCGCTTAGCTCGCCACTCCGCCCTGACTGTCTACTCCTCACGCCACTCAGTGACCGCCTCCTCTCTCGTCTCTCTACCCATCTGATCATCCCCTCCTCTCTGTATATTTACTCCAGGCTTCCATTCGCTTAGCTCGCCATTCCGCCCTGACTGTCTACTCCTCACGCCACTCAGTGACCGCCTCCTCTCTCGTCTCTCTACCCATCTGATCATCCCCTCCTCTCTGTATATTTACTCCAGGCTTCCATTCGCTTAGCTCGCCACTCCGCCCCGACTGTCTACTCCTCACGCCACTCAGTGACCGCCTCCTCTCTCGTCTCTCTACCCATCTGATCATCCCCTCCTCTCTGTATATTTACTCCAGGCTTCCATTCGCTTAGCTCGCCACTCCACCCTGACTGTCTACTCCTCACGCCACTCAGTGACCGCCTCCTCTCTCGTCTCTCTACCCATCTGATCATCCCCTCCTCTCTGTATATTTGCTCCAGGCTTCCATTCGCTTAGCTCGCCACTCCGCCCTGACTGTCTACTCCTCACGCCACTCAGTGACCGCCTCCTCTCTCGTCTCTCTACCCATCTGATCATCCCCTCCTCTCTGTATATTTACTCCAGGCTTCCATTCGCTTAGCTCGCCACTCCGCCCTGACTGTCTACTCCTCACGCCACTCAGTGACCGCCTCCTCTCTCGTCTCTCTACCCATCTGATCATCCCCTCCTCTCTGTATATTTACTCCAGGCTTCCATTCGCTTAGCTCGCCACTCCGCCCTGACTGTCTACTCCTCACGCCACTCAGTGACCGCCTCCTCTCTCGTCTCTCTACCCATCTGATCATCTTTTCCTCTCTGTATATTTACTCCAGGCTTCCATTCGCTTAGCTCCCCACTCCGCCCTGACTGTCTACTCCTCACGCCACTCAGTGACCGCCTCCTCTCTCGTCTCTCTACCCATCTGATCATCCCCTCCTCTCTGTATATTTACTCCAGGCTTCCATTCGCTTAGCTCGCCACTCCGCCCTGACTGTCTACTCCTCACGCCACTCAGTGACCGCCTCCTCTCTCGTCTCTCTACCCATCTGATCATCCCCTCCTCTCTGTATATTTGCTCCAGGCTTCCATTCGCTTAGCTCGCCACTCCGCCCTGACTGTCTACTCCTCACGCCACTCAGTGACCGCCTCCTCTCTCGTCTCTCTACCCATCTGATCATCCCCTCCTCTCTGTATATTTGCTCCAGGCTTCCATTCGCTTAGCTCGCCACTCCACCCTGACTGTCTACTCCTCAAGCCACTCAGTGACCGCCTCCTCTCTCGTCTCTCTACCCATCTGATCATCCCCTCCTCTCTGTATATTTGCTCCAGGCTTCCATTCGCTTAGCTCGCCACTCCGCCCTGACTGTCTACTCCTCACGCCACTCAGTGACCGCCTCCTCTCTCGTCTCTCTACCCATCTGATCGTCCCCTCCTCTCTGTATATTTACTCCAGGCTTCCATTCGCTTAGCTCGCCACTCCGCCCTGACTGTCTACTCCTCACGCCACTCAGTGACCGCCTCCTCTCTCGTCTCTCTACCCATCTGATCATCCCCTCCTCTCTGTATATTTACTCCAGGCTTCCATTCGCTTAGCTCGCCACTCCGCCCTGACTGTCTACTTCTCACGCCACTCAGTGACCGCCTCCTCTCTCGTCTCTCTACCCATCTGATCATCCCCTCCTCTCTGTATATTTGCTCCAGGCTTCCATTCGCTTAGCTCACCACTCCGCCCTGACTGTCTACTCCTCACGCCACTCAGTGACCGCCTCCTCTCTCGTCTCTCTACCCATCTGATCATCCCCTCCTCTCTGTATATTTACTCCAGGCTTCCATTCGCTTAGCTCGCCACTCCGCCCTGACTGTCTACTCCTCACGCCACTCAGTGACCGCCTCCTCTCTCGTCTCTCTACCCATCTGATCATCCCCTCCTCTCTGTATATTTGCTCCAGGCTTCCATTCGCTTAGCTCGCCACTCCGCCCTGACTGTCTACTCCTCACGCCACTCAGTGACCGCCTCCTCTCTCGTCTCTCTACCCATCTGATCATTCCCACCTCTCTGTATATTTGCTCCAGGCTTCCATTCGCTTAGCTCGCCACTCCGCCCTGACTGTCTACTCCGCACGCCACTCAGTGACCGCCTCCTCTCTCGTCTCTCTACCCATCTGATCATCCCCTCCTCTCTGTATATTTACTCCAGGCTTCCATTCGCTTAGCTCGCCACTCCGCCCTGACTGTCTACTCCTCACGCCACTCAGTGACCGCCTCCTCTCTCGTCTCTCTACCCATCTGATCATCCCCTCCTCTCTGTATATTTGCTCCAGGCTTCCATTCGCTTAGCTCGCCACTCCGCCCTGACTGTCTACTCCTCACGCCACTCAGTGACCGCCTCCTCTCTCGTCTCTCTACCCATCTGATCATCCCCTCCTCTCTGTATATTTGCTCCAGGCTTCCATTCGCTTAGCTCGCCACTCCGCCCTGACTGTCAACTCCTCACGCCACTCAGTGACCGCCTCCTCTCTCGTCTCTCTACCCATCTGATCATCCCCTCCTCTCTGTATATTTACTCCAGGCTTCCATTCGCTTAGCTCGCCACTCCGCCCTGACTGTCTACTCCTCACGCCACTCAGTGACCGCCTCCTCTCTCGTCTCTCTACCCATCTGATCATCCCCTCCTCTCTGTATATTTACTCCAGGCTTCCATTCGCTTAGCTCGCCACTCCGCCCTGACTGTCTACTCCTCACGCCACTCAGTGACCGCCTCCTCTCTCGTCTCTCTACCCATCTGATCATCCCCTCCTCTCTGTATATTTGCTCCAGGCTTCCATTCGCTTAGCTCGCCACTCCGCCCTGACTGTCTACTCCTCACGCCACTCAGTGACCGCCTCCTCTCTCGTCTCTCTACCCATCTGATCATCCCCTCCTCTCTGTATATTTGCTCCAGGCTTCCATTCGCTTAGCTCGCCACTCCGCCCTGACTGTCTACTCCTCACGCCACTCAGTGACCGCCTCCTCTCTCGTCTCTCTACCCATCTGATCATCCCCTCCTCTCTGTATATTTGCTCCAGGCTTCCATTCGCTTAGCTCGCCACTCCGCCCTGACTGTCTACTCCTCACGCCACTCAGTGACCGCCTCCTCTCTCGTCTCTCTACCCATCTGATCATCCCCTCCTCTCTGTATATTTGCTCCAGGCTTCCATTCGCTTAGCTCGCCACTCCGCCCTGACTGTCTACTCCTCACGCCACTCAGTGACCGCCTCCTCTCTCGTCTCTCTACCCATCTGATCATCCCCTCCTCTCTGTATATTTACTCCAGGCTTCCATTCGCTTAGCTCGCTACTCCGCCCTGACTGTCTACTCCTCACGCCACTCAGTGACCGCCTCCTCTCTCGTCTCTCTACCCATCTGATCATCCCCTCCTCTCTGTATATTTGCTCCAGGCTTCCATTCGCTTAGCTCGCCACTCCGCCCTGACTGTCTACTCCTCACGCCACTCAGTGACCGCCTCCTCTCTCGTCTCTCTACCCATCTGATCATCCCCTCCTCTCTGTATATTTACTCCAGGCTTCCATTCGCTTAGCTCGCCACTCCGCCCTGACTGTCTACTCCTCACGCCACTCAGTGACCGCCTCCTCTCTCGTCTCTCTACCCATCTGATCATCCCCTCCTCTCTGTATATTTACTCCAGGCTTCCATTCGCTTAGCTCGCCACTCCGCCCTGACTGTCTACTCCTCACGCCACTCAGTGACCGCCTCCTCTCTCGTCTCTCTACCCATCTGATCATCCCCTCCTCTCTGTACATTTACTCCAGGCTTCCATTCGCTTAGCTCGCCACTCCGCCCTGACTGTCTACTCCTCACGCCACTCAGTGACCGCCTCCTCTCTCGTCTCTCTACCCATCTGATCATCCCCTCCTCTCTGTATATTTACTCCAGGCTTCCATTCGCTTAGCTCGCCACTCCGCCCTGACTGTCTACTCCTCACGCCACTCAGTGACCGCCTCCTCTCTCGTCTCTCTACCCATCTGATCATCCCCTCCTCTCTGTATATTTGCTCCAGGCTTCCATTCGCTTAGCTCGCCACTCCGCCCTGACTGTCTACTCCTCACGCCACTCAGTGACCGCTTCCTCTCTCGTCTCTCTACCCATCTGATCATCCCCTCCTCTCTGTATATTTACTCCAGGCTTCCATTCGCTTAGCTCGCCACTCCGCCCTGACTGTCTACTCCTCACGCCACTCAGTGACCGCCTCCTCTCTCGTCTCTCTACCCATCTGATCATCCCCTCCTCTCTGTATATTTACTCCAGGCTTCCATTCGCTTAGCTCGCCATTCCGCCCTGACTGTCTACTCCTCACGCCACTCAGTGACCGCCTCCTCTCTCGTCTCTCTACCCATCTGATCATCCCCTCCTCTCTGTATATTTACTCCAGGCTTCCATTCGCTTAGCTCGCCACTCCGCCCCGACAGTCTACTCCTCACGCCACTCAGTGACCGCCTCCTCTCTCGTCTCTCTACCCATCTGATCATCCCCTCCTCTCTGTATATTTACTCCAGGCTTCCATTCGCTTAGCTCGCCACTCCGCCCTGACTGTCTACTCCTCACGCCTCTCAGTGACCGCTTCCTCTCTCGTCTCTCTACCCATCTGATCATCCCCACCTCTCTGTACATTTACTCCAGGCTTCCATTCGCTTAGCTCGCCACTCCGCCCTGACTGTCTACTCCTCACGCCACTCAGTGACCGCCTCCTCTCTCGTCTCTCTACCCATCTGATCATCCCCTCCTCTCTGTATATTTACTCCAGGCTTCCATTCGCTTAGCTCGCCACTCCGCCCTGACTGTCTACTCCTCACGCCACTCAGTGACCGCCTCCTCTCTCGTCTCTCTACCCATCTGATCATCCCCTCCTCTCTGTATATTTGCTCCAGGCTTCCATTCGCTTAGCTCGCCACTCCGCCCTGACTGTCTACTCCTCACGCCACTCAGTGACCGCCTCCTCTCTCGTCTCTCTACCCATCTGATCATCCCCTCCTCTCTGTATATTTACTCCAGGCTTCCATTCGCTTAGCTCGCCACTCCGCCCTGACTGTCTACTCCTCACGCCACTCAGTGACCGCCTCCTCTCTCGTCTCTCTACCCATCTGATCATCCCCTCCTCTCTGTATATTTGCTCCAGGCTTCCATTCGCTTAGCTCGCCACTCCGCCCTGACTGTCTACTCCACACGCCACTCAGTGACCGCCTCCTCTCTCGTCTCTCTACCCATCTGATCATCCCCTCCTCTCTGTACATTTGCTCCAGGCTTCCATTCGCTTAGCTCGCCACTCCGCCCTGACTGTCTACTCCTCACGCCACTCAGTGACCGCCTCCTCTCTCGTCTCTCTAACCATCTGATCATCCCCTCCTCTCTGTATATTTACTCCAGGCTTCCATTCGCTTAGCTCGCCACTCCGCCCTGACTGTCTACTCCTCACGCCACTCAGTGACCGCCTCCTCTCTCGTCTCTCTACCCATCAGATCATCCCCTCCTCTCTGTATATTTACTCCAGGCTTCCATTCGCTTAGCTCGCCACTCCGCCCTGACTGTCTACTCCTCACGCCACTCAGTGACCGCCTCCTCTCTCGTCTCTCTACCCATCTGATCATCCCCTCCTCTCTGTATATTTACTCCAGGCTTCCATTCGCTTAGCTCGCCACTCCGCCCTGACTGTCTACTCCTCACGCCACTCAGTGACCGCCTCCTCTCTCGTCTCTCTACCCATCTGATCATCCCCTCCTCTCTGTATATTTACTCCAGGCTTCCATTCGCTTAGCTCGCCACTCCGCCCTGACTGTCTACTCCTCACGCCACTCAGTGACCGCCTCCTCTCTCGTCTCTCTACCCATCTGATCATCCCCTCCTCTCTGTATATTTGCTCCAGGCTTCCATTCGCTTAGCTCGCCACTCCGCCCTGACTGTCTACTCCTCACGCCACTCAGTGACCGCCTCCTCTCTCGTCTCTCTACCCATCTGATCATCCCCTCCTCTCTGTATATTTGCTCCAGGCTTCCATTCGCTTAGCTCGCCACTCCGCCCTGACTGTCTACTCCTCACGCCACTCAGTGACCGCCTCCTCTCTCGTCTCTCTACCCATCTGATCATCCCCTCCTCTCTGTATATTTACTCCATGCTTCCATTCGCTTAGCTCGCCACTCCGCCCTGACTGTCTACTCCTCACGCCACTCAGTGACCGCCTCCTCTCTCGTCTCTCTACCCATCTGATCATCCCCTCCTCTCTGTATATTTACTCCAGGCTTCCATTCGCTTAGCTCGCCACTCCGCCCTGACTGTCTACTCCTCACGCCACTCAGTGACCGCCTCCTCTCTCGTCTCTCTACCCATCTGATCATCCCCTCCTCTCTGTATATTTGCTCCAGGCTTCCATTCGCTTAGCTCGCCACTCCGCCCTGACTGTCTACTCCTCACGCCACTCAGTGACCGCCTCCTCTCTCGTCTCTCTACCCATCTGATCATCCCCTCCTCTCTGTATATTTACTCCAGGCTTCCATTCGCTTAGCTCGCCACTCCGCCCTGACTGTCTACTCCTCACGCCACTCAGTGACCGCCTCCTCTCTCGTCTCTCTACCCATCTGATCATCCCCTCCTCTCTGTATATTTGCTCCAGGCTTCCATTCGCTTAGCTCGCCACTCCGCCCTGACTGTCTACTCCTCACGCCACTCAGTGACCGCCTCCTCTCTCGTGTCTCTACGCATCTGATCATCCTCTCCTCTCTGTATATTTACTCCAGGCTTCCATTCGCTTAGCTCGCCACTCCGCCCTGACTGTCTACTCCTCACGCCACTCAGTGACCGCCTCCTCTCTCGTCTCTCTACCCATCTGATCATCCCCTCCTCTCTGTACATTTACTCCAGGCTTCCATTCGCTTAGCTCGCCACTCCGCCCTGACTGTCTACTCCTCACGCCACTCAGTGACCGCCTCCTCTCTCGTCTCTCTACCCATCTGATCATCCCCTCCTCTCTGTATATTTACTCCAGGCTTCCATTCGCTTAGCTCGCCACTCCGCCCTGACTGTCTACTCCTCACGCCACTCAGTGACCGCCTCCTCTCTCGTCTCTCTACCCATCTGATCATCCCCTCCTCTCTGTATATTTGCTCCAGGCTTCCATTCGCTTAGCTCGCCACTCCGCCCTGACTGTCTACTCCTCACGCAACTCAGTGACCGCCTCCTCTCTCGTCTCTCTACCCATCTGATCATCCCCTCCTCTCTGTATATTTGCTCCAGGCTTCCATTCGCTTAGCTCGCCACTCCGCCCTGACTGTCTACTCCTCACGCCATTCAGTGACCGCCTCCTCTCTCGTCTCTCTACCCATCTGATCATCCCCTCCTCTCTGTATATTTACTCCAGGCTTCCATTCGCTTAGCTCGCCACTCCGCCCTGACTGTCTACTCCTCACGCCACTCAGTGACCGCCTCCTCTCTCGTCTCTCTACCCATCTGATCATCCCCTCCTCTCTGTACATTTACTCCAGGCTTCCATTCGCTTAGCTCGCCACTCCGCCCTGACTGTCTACTCCTCACGCCACTCAGTGACCGCCTCCTCTCTCGTCTCTCTACCCATCTGATCATCCCCTCCTCTCTGTATATTTACTCCAGGCTTCCATTCGCTTAGCTCGCCACTCCGCCCTGACTGTCTACTCCTCACGCCACTCAGTGACCGCCTCCTCTCTCGTCTCTCTACCCATCTGATCATCCCCTCCTCTCTGTATATTTACTCCAGGCTTCCATTCGCTTAGCTCGCCACTCCGCCCTGACTGTCTACTCCTCACGCCACTCAGTGACCGCCTCCTCTCTCGTCTCTCTACCCATCTGATCATCCCTTCCTCTCTGTATATTTACTCCAGGCTTCCATTCGCTTAGCTCGCCACTCCGCCCTGACTGTCTACTCCTCACGCCACTCAGTGACCGCCTCCTCTCTCGTCTCTCTACCCATCTGATCATCCCCTCCTCTCTGTATATTTACTCCAGGCTTCCATTCGCTTAGCTCGCCACTCCGCCCTGACTGTCTACTCCTCACGCCACTCAGTGACCGCCTCCTCTCTCGTCTCTCTACCCATCTGATCATCCCCTCCTCTCTGTATATTTGCTCCAGGCTTCCATTCGCTTAGCTCGCCACTCCGCCCTGACTGTCTACTCCTCACGCCACTCAGTGACCGCCTCCTCTCTCGTCTCTCTACCCATCTGATCATCCCCTCCTCTCTGTATATTTACTCCAGGCTTCCATTCGCTTAGCTCGCCACTCCGCCCTGACTGTCTACTCCTCACGCCACTCAGTGACCGCCTCCTCTCTCGTCTCTCTACCCATCTGATCATCCCCTCCTCTCTGTATATTTACTCCAGGCTTCCATTCGCTTAGCTCGCCACTCCGCCCTGACTGTCTACTCCTCACGCCACTCAGTGACCGCCTCCTCTCTCGTCTCTCTACCCATCTGATCATCCCCTCCTCTCTGTATATTTACTCCAGGCTTCCATTCGCTTAGCTCGCCACTCCGCCCTGACTGTCTACTCCTCACGCCACTCAGTGACCGCCTCCTCTCTCATCTCTCTACCCATCTGATCATCCCCTCCTCTCTGTATATTTACTCCAGGCTTCCATTCGCTTAGCTCGCCACTCCGCCCTGACTGTCTACTCCTCACGCCACTCAGTGACCGCCTCCTCTCTCGTCTCTCTACCCATCTGATCATCCCCTCCTCTCTGTATATTTGCTCCAGGCTTCCATTCGCTGAGCTCGCCACTCCGCCCTGACTGTCTACTCCTCACGCCACTCAGTGACCGCCTCCTCTCTCGTGTCTCTACGCATCTGATCATCCCCTCCTCTCTGTATATTTACTCCAGGCTTCCATTCGCTTAGCTCGCCACTCCGCCCTGACTGTCTACTCCTCACGCCACTCAGTGACCGCCTCCTCTCTCGTCTCTCTACCCATCTGATCATCCCCTCCTCTCTGTATATTTACTCCAGGCTTCCATTCGCTTAGCTCGCCACTCCGCCCTGACTGTCTACTCCTCACGCCACTCAGTGACCGCCTCCTCTCTCGTCTCTCTACCCATCTGATCATCCCCTCCTCTCTGTATATTTACTCCAGGCTTCCATTCGCTTAGCTCGCCACTCCGCCCTGACTGTCTACTCCTCACGCCACTCAGTGACCGCCTCCTCTCTCGTCTCTCTACCCATCTGATCATCCCCTCCTCTCTGTATATTTACTCCAGGCTTCCATTCGCTTAGCTCGCCACTCCGCCCTGACTGTCTACTCCTCACGCCACTCAGTGACCGCCTCCTCTCTCGTCTCTCTACCCATCTGATCATCCCCTCCTCTCTGTATATTTACTCCAGGCTTCCATTCGCTTAGCTCGCCACTCCGCCCTGACTGTCTACTCCTCACGCCACTCAGTGACCGCCTCCTCTCTCGTCTCTCTACCCATCTGATCATCCCCTCCTCTCTGTATATTTACTCCAGGCTTCCATTCGCTTAGCTCGCCACTCCGCCCTGACTGTCTACTCCTCACGCCACTCAGTGACCGCCTCCTCTCTCGTCTCTCTACCCATCTGATCATCCCCTCCTCTCTGTATATTTACTCCAGGCTTCCATTCGCTTAGCTCGCCACTCCGCCCTGACTGTCTACTCCTCACGCCACTCAGTGACCGCCTCCTCTCTCGTCTCTCTACCCATCTGATCATCCCCTCCTCTCTGTATATTTACTCTAGGCTTCCATTCGCTTAGCTCGCCACTCCGCCCTGACTGTCTACTCCTCACGCCACTCAGTGACCGCCTCCTCTCTCGTCTCTCTACCCATCTGATCATCCCCTCCTCTCTGTATATTTACTCCAGGCTTCCATTCGCTTAGCTCGCCACTCCGCCCTGACTGTCTACTCCTCACGCCACTCAGTGACCGCCTCCTCTCTCGTCTCTCTACCCATCTGATCATCCCCTCCTCTCTGTATATTTGCTCCAGGCTTCCATTCGCTTAGCTCGCCACTCCGCCCTGACTGTCTACTCCTCACGCCACTCAGTGACCGCCTCCTCTCTCGTCTCTCTACCCATCTGATCATCCCCTCCTCTCTGTATATTTACTCCAGGCTTCCATTCGCTTAGCTCGCCACTCCGCCCTGACTGTCTACTCCTCACGCCACTCAGTGACCGCCTCCTCTCTCGTCTCTCTACCCATCTGATCATCCCCTCCTCTCTGTATATTTACTCCAGGCTTCCATTCGCTTAGCTCGCCACTCCGCGCTGACTGTCTACTCCTCACGCCACTCAGTGACCGCCTCCTCTCTCGTCTCTCTACCCATCTGATCATCCCCTCCTCTCTGTATATTTACTCCAGGCTTCCATTCGCTTAGCTCGCCACTCCGCCCAGACTGTCTACTCCTCACGCCACTCAGTGACCGCCTCCTCTCGTCTCTCTACCCATCTGATCATCCCCTCCTCTCTGTATATTTACTCCAGGCTTCCATTCGCTTAGCTCGCCACTCCGCCCTGACTGTCTACTCCTCACGCCACTCAGTGACCGCCTCCTCTCTCGTCTCTCTACCCATCTGATCATCCCCTCCTCTCTGTATATTTGCTCCAGGCTTCCATTCGCTTAGCTCGCCACTCCGCCCTGACTGTCTACTCCTCACGCCACTCAGTGACCGCCTCCTCTCGTCTCTCTACCCATCTGATCATCCCCTCCTCTCTGTATATTTACTCCAGGCTTCCATTCGCTTAGCTCGCCACTCCGCCCTGACTGTCTACTCCTCACGCCACTCAGTGACCGCCTCCTCTCTCGTCTCTCTACCCATCTGATCATCCCCTCCTCTCTGTATATTTGCTCCAGGCTTCCATTCGCTTAGCTCGCCACTCCGCCCTGACTGTCTACTCCTCACGCCACTCAGTGACCGCCTCCTCTCTCGTCTCTCTACCCATCTGATCATCCCCTCCTCTCTGTATATTTGCTCCAGGCTTCCATTCGCTTAGCTCGCCACTCCGCCCTGACTGTCTACTCCTCACGCCACTCAGTGACCGCCTCCTCTCTCGTCTCTCTACCCATCTGATCATCCCCTCCTCTTTGTACATTTACTCCAGGCTTCCATTCGCTTAGCTCGCCACTCCGCCCTGACTGTCTACTCCTCACGCCACTCAGTGACCGCCTCCTCTCTCGTCTCTCTACCCATCTGATCATCCCCTCCTCTCTGTATATTTACTCCAGGCTTCCATTCGCTTAGCTCGCCATTCCGCCCTGACTGTCTACTCCTCACGCCACTCAGTGACCGCCTCCTCTCTCGTCTCTCTACCCATCTGATCATCCCCTCCTCTCTGTATATTTACTCCAGGCTTCCATTCGCTTAGCTCGCCACTCCGCCCCGACTGTCTACTCCTCACGCCACTCAGTGACCGCCTCCTCTCTCGTCTCTCTACCCATCTGATCATCCCCTCCTCTCTGTATATTTACTCCAGGCTTCCATTCGCTTAGCTCGCCACTCCACCCTGACTGTCTACTCCTCACGCCACTCAGTGACCGCCTCCTCTCTCGTCTCTCTACCCATCTGATCATCCCCTCCTCTCTGTATATTTGCTCCAGGCTTCCATTCGCTTAGCTCGCCACTCCGCCCTGACTGTCTACTCCTCACGCCACTCAGTGACCGCCTCCTCTCTCGTCTCTCTACCCATCTGATCATCCCCTCCTCTCTGTATATTTACTCCAGGCTTCCATTCGCTTAGCTCGCCACTCCGCCCTGACTGTCTACTCCTCACGCCACTCAGTGACCGCCTCCTCTCTCGTCTCTCTACCCATCTGATCATCCCCTCCTCTCTGTATATTTACTCCAGGCTTCCATTCGCTTAGCTCGCCACTCCGCCCTGACTGTCTACTCCTCACGCCACTCAGTGACCGCCTCCTCTCTCGTCTCTCTACCCATCTGATCATCTTTTCCTCTCTGTATATTTACTCCAGGCTTCCATTCGCTTAGCTCCCCACTCCGCCCTGACTGTCTACTCCTCACGCCACTCAGTGACCGCCTCCTCTCTCGTCTCTCTACCCATCTGATCATCCCCTCCTCTCTGTATATTTACTCCAGGCTTCCATTCGCTTAGCTCGCCACTCCGCCCTGACTGTCTACTCCTCACGCCACTCAGTGACCGCCTCCTCTCTCGTCTCTCTACCCATCTGATCATCCCCTCCTCTCTGTATATTTGCTCCAGGCTTCCATTCGCTTAGCTCGCCACTCCGCCCTGACTGTCTACTCCTCACGCCACTCAGTGACCGCCTCCTCTCTCGTCTCTCTACCCATCTGATCATCCCCTCCTCTCTGTATATTTGCTCCAGGCTTCCATTCGCTTAGCTCGCCACTCCACCCTGACTGTCTACTCCTCAAGCCACTCAGTGACCGCCTCCTCTCTCGTCTCTCTACCCATCTGATCATCCCCTCCTCTCTGTATATTTGCTCCAGGCTTCCATTCGCTTAGCTCGCCACTCCGCCCTGACTGTCTACTCCTCACGCCACTCAGTGACCGCCTCCTCTCTCGTCTCTCTACCCATCTGATCGTCCCCTCCTCTCTGTATATTTACTCCAGGCTTCCATTCGCTTAGCTCGCCACTCCGCCCTGACTGTCTACTCCTCACGCCACTCAGTGACCGCCTCCTCTCTCGTCTCTCTACCCATCTGATCATCCCCTCCTCTCTGTATATTTACTCCAGGCTTCCATTCGCTTAGCTCGCCACTCCGCCCTGACTGTCTACTTCTCACGCCACTCAGTGACCGCCTCCTCTCTCGTCTCTCTACCCATCTGATCATCCCCTCCTCTCTGTATATTTGCTCCAGGCTTCCATTCGCTTAGCTCACCACTCCGCCCTGACTGTCTACTCCTCACGCCACTCAGTGACCGCCTCCTCTCTCGTCTCTCTACCCATCTGATCATCCCCTCCTCTCTGTATATTTACTCCAGGCTTCCATTCGCTTAGCTCGCCACTCCGCCCTGACTGTCTACTCCTCACGCCACTCAGTGACCGCCTCCTCTCTCGTCTCTCTACCCATCTGATCATCCCCTCCTCTCTGTATATTTGCTCCAGGCTTCCATTCGCTTAGCTCGCCACTCCGCCCTGACTGTCTACTCCTCACGCCACTCAGTGACCGCCTCCTCTCTCGTCTCTCTACCCATCTGATCATTCCCACCTCTCTGTATATTTGCTCCAGGCTTCCATTCGCTTAGCTCGCCACTCCGCCCTGACTGTCTACTCCGCACGCCACTCAGTGACCGCCTCCTCTCTCGTCTCTCTACCCATCTGATCATCCCCTCCTCTCTGTATATTTACTCCAGGCTTCCATTCGCTTAGCTCGCCACTCCGCCCTGACTGTCTACTCCTCACGCCACTCAGTGACCGCCTCCTCTCTCGTCTCTCTACCCATCTGATCATCCCCTCCTCTCTGTATATTTGCTCCAGGCTTCCATTCGCTTAGCTCGCCACTCCGCCCTGACTGTCTACTCCTCACGCCACTCAGTGACCGCCTCCTCTCTCGTCTCTCTACCCATCTGATCATCCCCTCCTCTCTGTATATTTGCTCCAGGCTTCCATTCGCTTAGCTCGCCACTCCGCCCTGACTGTCAACTCCTCACGCCACTCAGTGACCGCCTCCTCTCTCGTCTCTCTACCCATCTGATCATCCCCTCCTCTCTGTATATTTACTCCAGGCTTCCATTCGCTTAGCTCGCCACTCCGCCCTGACTGTCTACTCCTCACGCCACTCAGTGACCGCCTCCTCTCTCGTCTCTCTACCCATCTGATCATCCCCTCCTCTCTGTATATTTACTCCAGGCTTCCATTCGCTTAGCTCGCCACTCCGCCCTGACTGTCTACTCCTCACGCCACTCAGTGACCGCCTCCTCTCTCGTCTCTCTACCCATCTGATCATCCCCTCCTCTCTGTATATTTGCTCCAGGCTTCCATTCGCTTAGCTCGCCACTCCGCCCTGACTGTCTACTCCTCACGCCACTCAGTGACCGCCTCCTCTCTCGTCTCTCTACCCATCTGATCATCCCCTCCTCTCTGTATATTTGCTCCAGGCTTCCATTCGCTTAGCTCGCCACTCCGCCCTGACTGTCTACTCCTCACGCCACTCAGTGACCGCCTCCTCTCTCGTCTCTCTACCCATCTGATCATCCCCTCCTCTCTGTATATTTGCTCCAGGCTTCCATTCGCTTAGCTCGCCACTCCGCCCTGACTGTCTACTCCTCACGCCACTCAGTGACCGCCTCCTCTCTCGTCTCTCTACCCATCTGATCATCCCCTCCTCTCTGTATATTTGCTCCAGGCTTCCATTCGCTTAGCTCGCCACTCCGCCCTGACTGTCTACTCCTCACGCCACTCAGTGACCGCCTCCTCTCTCGTCTCTCTACCCATCTGATCATCCCCTCCTCTCTGTATATTTACTCCAGGCTTCCATTCGCTTAGCTCGCTACTCCGCCCTGACTGTCTACTCCTCACGCCACTCAGTGACCGCCTCCTCTCTCGTCTCTCTACCCATCTGATCATCCCCTCCTCTCTGTATATTTGCTCCAGGCTTCCATTCGCTTAGCTCGCCACTCCGCCCTGACTGTCTACTCCTCACGCCACTCAGTGACCGCCTCCTCTCTCGTCTCTCTACCCATCTGATCATCCCCTCCTCTCTGTATATTTACTCCAGGCTTCCATTCGCTTAGCTCGCCACTCCGCCCTGACTGTCTACTCCTCACGCCACTCAGTGACCGCCTCCTCTCTCGTCTCTCTACCCATCTGATCATCCCCTCCTCTCTGTATATTTACTCCAGGCTTCCATTCGCTTAGCTCGCCACTCCGCCCTGACTGTCTACTCCTCACGCCACTCAGTGACCGCCTCCTCTCTCGTCTCTCTACCCATCTGATCATCCCCTCCTCTCTGTACATTTACTCCAGGCTTCCATTCGCTTAGCTCGCCACTCCGCCCTGACTGTCTACTCCTCACGCCACTCAGTGACCGCCTCCTCTCTCGTCTCTCTACCCATCTGATCATCCCCTCCTCTCTGTATATTTACTCCAGGCTTCCATTCGCTTAGCTCGCCACTCCGCCCTGACTGTCTACTCCTCACGCCACTCAGTGACCGCCTCCTCTCTCGTCTCTCTACCCATCTGATCATCCCCTCCTCTCTGTATATTTGCTCCAGGCTTCCATTCGCTTAGCTCGCCACTCCGCCCTGACTGTCTACTCCTCACGCCACTCAGTGACCGCTTCCTCTCTCGTCTCTCTACCCATCTGATCATCCCCTCCTCTCTGTATATTTACTCCAGGCTTCCATTCGCTTAGCTCGCCACTCCGCCCTGACTGTCTACTCCTCACGCCACTCAGTGACCGCCTCCTCTCTCGTCTCTCTACCCATCTGATCATCCCCTCCTCTCTGTATATTTACTCCAGGCTTCCATTCGCTTAGCTCGCCATTCCGCCCTGACTGTCTACTCCTCACGCCACTCAGTGACCGCCTCCTCTCTCGTCTCTCTACCCATCTGATCATCCCCTCCTCTCTGTATATTTACTCCAGGCTTCCATTCGCTTAGCTCGCCACTCCGCCCCGACAGTCTACTCCTCACGCCACTCAGTGACCGCCTCCTCTCTCGTCTCTCTACCCATCTGATCATCCCCTCCTCTCTGTATATTTACTCCAGGCTTCCATTCGCTTAGCTCGCCACTCCGCCCTGACTGTCTACTCCTCACGCCTCTCAGTGACCGCTTCCTCTCTCGTCTCTCTACCCATCTGATCATCCCCACCTCTCTGTACATTTACTCCAGGCTTCCATTCGCTTAGCTCGCCACTCCGCCCTGACTGTCTACTCCTCACGCCACTCAGTGACCGCCTCCTCTCTCGTCTCTCTACCCATCTGATCATCCCCTCCTCTCTGTATATTTACTCCAGGCTTCCATTCGCTTAGCTCGCCACTCCGCCCTGACTGTCTACTCCTCACGCCACTCAGTGACCGCCTCCTCTCTCGTCTCTCTACCCATCTGATCATCCCCTCCTCTCTGTATATTTGCTCCAGGCTTCCATTCGCTTAGCTCGCCACTCCGCCCTGACTGTCTACTCCTCACGCCACTCAGTGACCGCCTCCTCTCTCGTCTCTCTACCCATCTGATCATCCCCTCCTCTCTGTATATTTACTCCAGGCTTCCATTCGCTTAGCTCGCCACTCCGCCCTGACTGTCTACTCCTCACGCCACTCAGTGACCGCCTCCTCTCTCGTCTCTCTACCCATCTGATCATCCCCTCCTCTCTGTATATTTGCTCCAGGCTTCCATTCGCTTAGCTCGCCACTCCGCCCTGACTGTCTACTCCACACGCCACTCAGTGACCGCCTCCTCTCTCGTCTCTCTACCCATCTGATCATCCCCTCCTCTCTGTACATTTGCTCCAGGCTTCCATTCGCTTAGCTCGCCACTCCGCCCTGACTGTCTACTCCTCACGCCACTCAGTGACCGCCTCCTCTCTCGTCTCTCTAACCATCTGATCATCCCCTCCTCTCTGTATATTTACTCCAGGCTTCCATTCGCTTAGCTCGCCACTCCGCCCTGACTGTCTACTCCTCACGCCACTCAGTGACCGCCTCCTCTCTCGTCTCTCTACCCATCAGATCATCCCCTCCTCTCTGTATATTTACTCCAGGCTTCCATTCGCTTAGCTCGCCACTCCGCCCTGACTGTCTACTCCTCACGCCACTCAGTGACCGCCTCCTCTCTCGTCTCTCTACCCATCTGATCATCCCCTCCTCTCTGTATATTTGCTCCAGGCTTCCATTCGCTTAGCTCGCCACTCCGCCCTGACTGTCTACTCCTCACGCCACTCAGTGACCGCCTCCTCTCTCGTCTCTCTACCCATCTGATCATCCCCTCCTCTCTGTATATTTGCTCCAGGCTTCCATTCGCTTAGCTCGCCACTCCGCCCTGACTGTCTACTCCTCACGCCACTCAGTGACCGCCTCCTCTCTCGTCTCTCTACCCATCTGATCATCCCCTCCTCTCTGTATATTTACTCCATGCTTCCATTCGCTTAGCTCGCCACTCCGCCCTGACTGTCTACTCCTCACGCCACTCAGTGACCGCCTCCTCTCTCGTCTCTCTACCCATCTGATCATCCCCTCCTCTCTGTATATTTACTCCAGGCTTCCATTCGCTTAGCTCGCCACTCCGCCCTGACTGTCTACTCCTCACGCCACTCAGTGACCGCCTCCTCTCTCGTCTCTCTACCCATCTGATCATCCCCTCCTCTCTGTATATTTGCTCCAGGCTTCCATTCGCTTAGCTCGCCACTCCGCCCTGACTGTCTACTCCTCACGCCACTCAGTGACCGCCTCCTCTCTCGTCTCTCTACCCATCTGATCATCCCCTCCTCTCTGTATATTTACTCCAGGCTTCCATTCGCTTAGCTCGCCACTCCGCCCTGACTGTCTACTCCTCACGCCACTCAGTGACCGCCTCCTCTCTCGTCTCTCTACCCATCTGATCATCCCCTCCTCTCTGTATATTTGCTCCAGGCTTCCATTCGCTTAGCTCGCCACTCCGCCCTGACTGTCTACTCCTCACGCCACTCAGTGACCGCCTCCTCTCTCGTGTCTCTACGCATCTGATCATCCTCTCCTCTCTGTATATTTACTCCAGGCTTCCATTCGCTTAGCTCGCCACTCCGCCCTGACTGTCTACTCCTCACGCCACTCAGTGACCGCCTCCTCTCTCGTCTCTCTACCCATCTGATCATCCCCTCCTCTCTGTACATTTACTCCAGGCTTCCATTCGCTTAGCTCGCCACTCCGCCCTGACTGTCTACTCCTCACGCCACTCAGTGACCGCCTCCTCTCTCGTCTCTCTACCCATCTGATCATCCCCTCCTCTCTGTATATTTACTCCAGGCTTCCATTCGCTTAGCTCGCCACTCCGCCCTGACTGTCTACTCCTCACGCCACTCAGTGACCGCCTCCTCTCTCGTCTCTCTACCCATCTGATCATCCCCTCCTCTCTGTATATTTGCTCCAGGCTTCCATTCGCTTAGCTCGCCACTCCGCCCTGACTGTCTACTCCTCACGCAACTCAGTGACCGCCTCCTCTCTCGTCTCTCTACCCATCTGATCATCCCCTCCTCTCTGTATATTTGCTCCAGGCTTCCATTCGCTTAGCTCGCCACTCCGCCCTGACTGTCTACTCCTCACGCCATTCAGTGACCGCCTCCTCTCTCGTCTCTCTACCCATCTGATCATCCCCTCCTCTCTGTATATTTACTCCAGGCTTCCATTCGCTTAGCTCGCCACTCCGCCCTGACTGTCTACTCCTCACGCCACTCAGTGACCGCCTCCTCTCTCGTCTCTCTACCCATCTGATCATCCCCTCCTCTCTGTACATTTACTCCAGGCTTCCATTCGCTTAGCTCGCCACTCCGCCCTGACTGTCTACTCCTCACGCCACTCAGTGACCGCCTCCTCTCTCGTCTCTCTACCCATCTGATCATCCCCTCCTCTCTGTATATTTACTCCAGGCTTCCATTCGCTTAGCTCGCCACTCCGCCCTGACTGTCTACTCCTCACGCCACTCAGTGACCGCCTCCTCTCTCGTCTCTCTACCCATCTGATCATCCCCTCCTCTCTGTATATTTACTCCAGGCTTCCATTCGCTTAGCTCGCCACTCCGCCCTGACTGTCTACTCCTCACGCCACTCAGTGACCGCCTCCTCTCTCGTCTCTCTACCCATCTGATCATCCCTTCCTCTCTGTATATTTACTCCAGGCTTCCATTCGCTTAGCTCGCCACTCCGCCCTGACTGTCTACTCCTCACGCCACTCAGTGACCGCCTCCTCTCTCGTCTCTCTACCCATCTGATCATCCCCTCCTCTCTGTATATTTACTCCAGGCTTCCATTCGCTTAGCTCGCCACTCCGCCCTGACTGTCTACTCCTCACGCCACTCAGTGACCGCCTCCTCTCTCGTCTCTCTACCCATCTGATCATCCCCTCCTCTCTGTATATTTGCTCCAGGCTTCCATTCGCTTAGCTCGCCACTCCGCCCTGACTGTCTACTCCTCACGCCACTCAGTGACCGCCTCCTCTCTCGTCTCTCTACCCATCTGATCATCCCCTCCTCTCTGTATATTTACTCCAGGCTTCCATTCGCTTAGCTCGCCACTCCGCCCTGACTGTCTACTCCTCACGCCACTCAGTGACCGCCTCCTCTCTCGTCTCTCTACCCATCTGATCATCCCCTCCTCTCTGTATATTTACTCCAGGCTTCCATTCGCTTAGCTCGCCACTCCGCCCTGACTGTCTACTCCTCACGCCACTCAGTGACCGCCTCCTCTCTCGTCTCTCTACCCATCTGATCATCCCCTCCTCTCTGTATATTTACTCCAGGCTTCCATTCGCTTAGCTCGCCACTCCGCCCTGACTGTCTACTCCTCACGCCACTCAGTGACCGCCTCCTCTCTCATCTCTCTACCCATCTGATCATCCCCTCCTCTCTGTATATTTACTCCAGGCTTCCATTCGCTTAGCTCGCCACTCCGCCCTGACTGTCTACTCCTCACGCCACTCAGTGACCGCCTCCTCTCTCGTCTCTCTACCCATCTGATCATCCCCTCCTCTCTGTATATTTGCTCCAGGCTTCCATTCGCTGAGCTCGCCACTCCGCCCTGACTGTCTACTCCTCACGCCACTCAGTGACCGCCTCCTCTCTCGTGTCTCTACGCATCTGATCATCCCCTCCTCTCTGTATATTTACTCCAGGCTTCCATTCGCTTAGCTCGCCACTCCGCCCTGACTGTCTACTCCTCACGCCACTCAGTGACCGCCTCCTCTCTCGTCTCTCTACCCATCTGATCATCCCCTCCTCTCTGTATATTTACTCCAGGCTTCCATTCGCTTAGCTCGCCACTCCGCCCTGACTGTCTACTCCTCACGCCACTCAGTGACCGCCTCCTCTCTCGTCTCTCTACCCATCTGATCATCCCCTCCTCTCTGTATATTTACTCCAGGCTTCCATTCGCTTAGCTCGCCACTCCGCCCTGACTGTCTACTCCTCACGCCACTCAGTGACCGCCTCCTCTCTCGTCTCTCTACCCATCTGATCATCCCCTCCTCTCTGTATATTTACTCCAGGCTTCCATTCGCTTAGCTCGCCACTCCGCCCTGACTGTCTACTCCTCACGCCACTCAGTGACCGCCTCCTCTCTCGTCTCTCTACCCATCTGATCATCCCCTCCTCTCTGTATATTTACTCCAGGCTTCCATTCGCTTAGCTCGCCACTCCGCCCTGACTGTCTACTCCTCACGCCACTCAGTGACCGCCTCCTCTCTCGTCTCTCTACCCATCTGATCATCCCCTCCTCTCTGTATATTTACTCCAGGCTTCCATTCGCTTAGCTCGCCACTCCGCCCTGACTGTCTACTCCTCACGCCACTCAGTGACCGCCTCCTCTCTCGTCTCTCTACCCATCTGATCATCCCCTCCTCTCTGTATATTTACTCCAGGCTTCCATTCGCTTAGCTCGCCACTCCGCCCTGACTGTCTACTCCTCACGCCACTCAGTGACCGCCTCCTCTCTCGTCTCTCTACCCATCTGATCATCCCCTCCTCTCTGTATATTTACTCTAGGCTTCCATTCGCTTAGCTCGCCACTCCGCCCTGACTGTCTACTCCTCACGCCACTCAGTGACCGCCTCCTCTCTCGTCTCTCTACCCATCTGATCATCCCCTCCTCTCTGTATATTTACTCCAGGCTTCCATTCGCTTAGCTCGCCACTCCGCCCTGACTGTCTACTCCTCACGCCACTCAGTGACCGCCTCCTCTCTCGTCTCTCTACCCATCTGATCATCCCCTCCTCTCTGTATATTTGCTCCAGGCTTCCATTCGCTTAGCTCGCCACTCCGCCCTGACTGTCTACTCCTCACGCCACTCAGTGACCGCCTCCTCTCTCGTCTCTCTACCCATCTGATCATCCCCTCCTCTCTGTATATTTACTCCAGGCTTCCATTCGCTTAGCTCGCCACTCCGCCCTGACTGTCTACTCCTCACGCCACTCAGTGACCGCCTCCTCTCTCGTCTCTCTACCCATCTGATCATCCCCTCCTCTCTGTATATTTACTCCAGGCTTCCATTCGCTTAGCTCGCCACTCCGCCCTGACTGTCTACTCCTCACGCCACTCAGTGACCGCCTCCTCTCTCGTCTCTCTACCCATCTGATCATCCCCTCCTCTCTGTATATTTACTCCAGGCTTCCATTCGCTTAGCTCGCCACTCCGCCCTGACTGTCTACTCCTCACGCCACTCAGTGACCGCCTCCTCTCTCGTCTCTCTACCCATCTGATCATCCCTTCCTCTCTGTATATTTACTCCAGGCTTCCATTCGCTTAGCTCGCCACTCCGCCCTGACTGTCTACTCCTCACGCCACTCAGTGACCGCCTCCTCTCTCGTCTCTCTACCCATCTGATCATCCCCTCCTCTCTGTATATTTACTCCAGGCTTCCATTCGCTTAGCTCGCCACTCCGCCCTGACTGTCTACTCCTCACGCCACTCAGTGACCGCCTCCTCTCTCGTCTCTCTACCCATCTGATCATCCCCTCCTCTCTGTATATTTGCTCCAGGCTTCCATTCGCTTAGCTCGCCACTCCGCCCTGACTGTCTACTCCTCACGCCACTCAGTGACCGCCTCCTCTCTCGTCTCTCTACCCATCTGATCATCCCCTCCTCTCTGTATATTTACTCCAGGCTTCCATTCGCTTAGCTCGCCACTCCGCCCTGACTGTCTACTCCTCACGCCACTCAGTGACCGCCTCCTCTCTCGTCTCTCTACCCATCTGATCATCCCCTCCTCTCTGTATATTTACTCCAGGCTTCCATTCGCTTAGCTCGCCACTCCGCCCTGACTGTCTACTCCTCACGCCACTCAGTGACCGCCTCCTCTCTCGTCTCTCTACCCATCTGATCATCCCCTCCTCTCTGTATATTTACTCCAGGCTTCCATTCGCTTAGCTCGCCACTCCGCCCTGACTGTCTACTCCTCACGCCACTCAGTGACCGCCTCCTCTCTCATCTCTCTACCCATCTGATCATCCCCTCCTCTCTGTATATTTACTCCAGGCTTCCATTCGCTTAGCTCGCCACTCCGCCCTGACTGTCTACTCCTCACGCCACTCAGTGACCGCCTCCTCTCTCGTCTCTCTACCCATCTGATCATCCCCTCCTCTCTGTATATTTGCTCCAGGCTTCCATTCGCTGAGCTCGCCACTCCGCCCTGACTGTCTACTCCTCACGCCACTCAGTGACCGCCTCCTCTCTCGTGTCTCTACGCATCTGATCATCCCCTCCTCTCTGTATATTTACTCCAGGCTTCCATTCGCTTAGCTCGCCACTCCGCCCTGACTGTCTACTCCTCACGCCACTCAGTGACCGCCTCCTCTCTCGTCTCTCTACCCATCTGATCATCCCCTCCTCTCTGTATATTTACTCCAGGCTTCCATTCGCTTAGCTCGCCACTCCGCCCTGACTGTCTACTCCTCACGCCACTCAGTGACCGCCTCCTCTCTCGTCTCTCTACCCATCTGATCATCCCCTCCTCTCTGTATATTTACTCCAGGCTTCCATTCGCTTAGCTCGCCACTCCGCCCTGACTGTCTACTCCTCACGCCACTCAGTGACCGCCTCCTCTCTCGTCTCTCTACCCATCTGATCATCCCCTCCTCTCTGTATATTTACTCCAGGCTTCCATTCGCTTAGCTCGCCACTCCGCCCTGACTGTCTACTCCTCACGCCACTCAGTGACCGCCTCCTCTCTCGTCTCTCTACCCATCTGATCATCCCCTCCTCTCTGTATATTTACTCCAGGCTTCCATTCGCTTAGCTCGCCACTCCGCCCTGACTGTCTACTCCTCACGCCACTCAGTGACCGCCTCCTCTCTCGTCTCTCTACCCATCTGATCATCCCCTCCTCTCTGTATATTTACTCTAGGCTTCCATTCGCTTAGCTCGCCACTCCGCCCTGACTGTCTACTCCTCACGCCACTCAGTGACCGCCTCCTCTCTCGTCTCTCTACCCATCTGATCATCCCCTCCTCTCTGTATATTTACTCCAGGCTTCCATTCGCTTAGCTCGCCACTCCGCCCTGACTGTCTACTCCTCACGCCACTCAGTGACCGCCTCCTCTCTCGTCTCTCTACCCATCTGATCATCCCCTCCTCTCTGTATATTTGCTCCAGGCTTCCATTCGCTTAGCTCGCCACTCCGCCCTGACTGTCTACTCCTCACGCCACTCAGTGACCGCCTCCTCTCTCGTCTCTCTACCCATCTGATCATCCCCTCCTCTCTGTATATTTACTCCAGGCTTCCATTCGCTTAGCTCGCCACTCCGCCCTGACTGTCTACTCCTCACGCCACTCAGTGACCGCCTCCTCTCTCGTCTCTCTACCCATCTGATCATCCCCTCCTCTCTGTATATTTACTCCAGGCTTCCATTCGCTTAGCTCGCCACTCCGCGCTGACTGTCTACTCCTCACGCCACTCAGTGACCGCCTCCTCTCTCGTCTCTCTACCCATCTGATCATCCCCTCCTCTCTGTATATTTACTCCAGGCTTCCATTCGCTTAGCTCGCCACTCCGCCCAGACTGTCTACTCCTCACGCCACTCAGTGACCGCCTCCTCTCGTCTCTCTACCCATCTGATCATCCCCTCCTCTCTGTATATTTACTCCAGGCTTCCATTCGCTTAGCTCGCCACTCCGCCCTGACTGTCTACTCCTCACGCCACTCAGTGACCGCCTCCTCTCTCGTCTCTCTACCCATCTGATCATCCCCTCCTCTCTGTATATTTGCTCCAGGCTTCCATTCGCTTAGCTCGCCACTCCGCCCTGACTGTCTACTCCTCACGCCACTCAGTGACCGCCTCCTCTCGTCTCTCTACCCATCTGATCATCCCCTCCTCTCTGTATATTTACTCCAGGCTTCCATTCGCTTAGCTCGCCACTCCGCCCTGACTGTCTACTCCTCACGCCACTCAGTGACCGCCTCCTCTCTCGTCTCTCTACCCATCTGATCATCCCCTCCTCTCTGTATATTTGCTCCAGGCTTCCATTCGCTTAGCTCGCCACTCCGCCCTGACTGTCTACTCCTCACGCCACTCAGTGACCGCCTCCTCTCTCGTCTCTCTACCCATCTGATCATCCCCTCCTCTCTGTATATTTGCTCCAGGCTTCCATTCGCTTAGCTCGCCACTCCGCCCTGACTGTCTACTCCTCACGCCACTCAGTGACCGCCTCCTCTCTCGTCTCTCTACCCATCTGATCATCCCCTCCTCTTTGTACATTTACTCCAGGCTTCCATTCGCTTAGCTTGCCACTCCGCCCTGACTGTCTACTCCTCACGCCACTCAGTGACCGCCTCCTCTCTCGTCTCTCTACCCATCTGATCATCCCCTCCTCTCTGTATATTTGCTCCAGACTTCCATTCGCTTAGCTCGCCACTCCGCCCTGACTGTCTACTCCTCACGCCACTCAGTGACCGCCTCCTCTCTCGTCTCTCTACCCATCTGATCATCCCCTCCTCTCTGTATATTTACTCCAGGCTTCCATTCGCTTAGCTCGCCACTCCGCCCTGACTGTCTACTCCTCACGCCACTCAGTGACCGCCTCCTCTCTCGTCTCTCTACCCATCTGATCATCCCCTCCTCTCTGTATATTTACTCCAGGCTTCCATTCGCTTAGCTCGCCCCTCCGCCCTGACTGTCTACTCCTCACGCCACTCAGTGACCGCCTCCTCTCTCGTCTCTCTACCCATCTGATCATCCCCTCCTCTCTGTATATTTGCTCCAGGCTTCCATTCGCTTAGCTCGCCACTCCGCCCTGACTGTCTACTCCTCACGCCACTCAGTGACCGCCTCCTCTCTCGTCTCTCTACCCATCTGATCATCCCCTCCTCTCTGTATATTTACTCCAGGCTTCCATTCGCTTAGCTCGCCACTCCGCCCTGACTGTCTACTCCTCACGCCACTCAGTGACCGCCTCCTCTCTCGTCTCTCTACCCATCTGATCATCCCCTCCTCTCTGTATATTTACTCCAGGCTTCCATTCGCTTAGCTCGCCACTCCGCCCTGACTGTCTACTCCTCACGCCACTCAGTGACCGCCTCCTCTCTCGTCTCTCTACCCATCTGATCATCCCCTCCTCTCTGTACATTTACTCCAGGCTTCCATTCGCTTAGCTCGCCACTCCGCCCTGACTGTCTACTCCTCACGCCACTCAGTGACCGCCTCCTCTCTCGTCTCTCTACCCATCTGATCATCCCCTCCTCTCTGTATATTTACTCCAGGCTTCCATTCGCTTAGCTCGCCACTCCGCCCTGACTGTCTACTCCTCACGCCACTCAGTGACCGCCTCCTCTCTCGTCTCTCTACCCATCTGATCATCCCCTCCTCTCTGTATATTTGCTCCAGGCTTCCATTCGCTTAGCTCGCCACTCCGCCCTGACTGTCTACTCCTCACGCCACTCAGTGACCGCTTCCTCTCTCGTCTCTCTACCCATCTGATCATCCCCTCCTCTCTGTATATTTGCTCCAGGCTTCCATTCGCTTAGCTCGCCACTCCGCCCCGACTGTCTACTCCTCACGCCACTCAGTGACCGCCTCCTCTCTCGTCTCTCTACCCATCTGATCATCCCCTCCTCTCTGTATATTTACTCCAGGCTTCCATTCGCTTAGCTCGCCATTCCGCCCTGACTGTCTACTCCTCACGCCACTCAGTGACCGCCTCCTCTCTCGTCTCTCTACCCATCTGATCATCCCCTCCTCTCTGTATATTTGCTCCAGGCTTCCATTCGCTTAGCTCGCCACTCTGCCCTGACTGTCTACTCCTCACGCCACTCAGTGACCGCCTCCTCTCTCGTCTCTCTACCCATCTGATCATCCCCTCCTCTCTGTATATTTACTCCAGGCTTCCATTCGCTTAGCTCGCCACTCCGCCCTGACTGTCTACTCCTCACGCCACTCAGTGACCGCCTCCTCTCTCGTCTCTCTACCCATCTGATCATCCCCTCCTCTCTGTATATTTACTCCAGGCTTCCATTCGCTTAGCTCGCCACTCCGCCCTGACTGTCTACTCCTCACGCCACTCAGTGACCGCCTCCTCTCTCGTCTCTCTACCCATCTGATCATCTCCTCCTCTCTGTATATTTACTCCAGGCTTCCATTCGCTTAGCTCCCCACTCCGCCCTGACTGTCTACTCCTCACGCCACTCAGTGACCGCCTCCTCTCTCGTCTCTCTACCCATCTGATCATCCCCTCCTCTCTGTATATTTACTCCAGGCTTCCATTCGCTTAGCTCGCCACTCCGCCCTGACTGTCTACTCCTCACGCCACTCAGTGACCGCCTCCTCTCTCGTCTCTCTACCCATCTGATCATCCCCTCCTCTCTGTATATTTGCTCCAGGCTTCCATTCGCTTAGCTCGCCACTCCGCCCTGACTGTCTACTCCTCACGCCACTCAGTGACCGCCTCCTCTCTCGTCTCTCTACCCATCTGATCATCCCCTCCTCTCTGTATATTTGCTCCAGGCTTCCATTCGCTTAGCTCGCCACTCCACCCTGACTGTCTACTCCTCAAGCCACTCAGTGACCGCCTCCTCTCTCGTCTCTCTACCCATCTGATCATCCCCTCCTCTCTGTATATTTGCTCCAGGCTTCCATTCGCTTAGCTCGCCACTCCGCCCTGACTGTCTACTCCTCACGCCACTCAGTGACCGCCTCCTCTCTCGTCTCTCTACCCATCTGATCATCCCCTCCTCTCTGTATATTTACTCCAGGCTTCCATTCGCTTAGCTCGCCACTCCGCCCTGACTGTCTACTCCTCACGCCACTCAGTGACCGCCTCCTCTCTCGTCTCTCTACCCATCTGATCATCCCCTCCTCTCTGTATATTTGCTCCAGGCTTCCATTCGCTTAGCTCACCACTCCGCCCTGACTGTCTACTCCTCACGCCACTCAGTGACCGCCTCCTCTCTCGTCTCTCTACCCATCTGATCATCCCCTCCTCTCTGTATATTTACTCCAGGCTTCCATTCGCTTAGCTCGCCACTCCGCCCTGACTGTCTACTCCTCACGCCACTCAGTGACCGCCTCCTCTCTCGTCTCTCTACCCATCTGATCATCCCCTCCTCTCTGTATATTTGCTCCAGGCTTCCATTCGCTTAGCTCGCCACTCCGCCCTGACTGTCTACTCCTCACGCCACTCAGTGACCGCCTCCTCTCTCGTCTCTCTACCCATCTGATCATCCCCTCCTCTCTGTATATTTGCTCCAGGCTTCCATTCGCTTAGCTCGCCACTCCGCCCTGACTGTCTACTCCTCACGCCACTCAGTGACCGCCTCCTCTCTCGTCTCTCTACCCATCTGATCATCCCCTCCTCTCTGTATATTTACTCCAGGCTTCCATTCGCTTAGCTCGCCACTCCGCCCTGACTGTCTACTCCTCACGCCACTCAGTGACCGCCTCCTCTCTCGTCTCTCTACCCATCTGATCATCCCCTCCTCTCTGTATATTTGCTCCAGGCTTCCATTCGCTTAGCTCGCCACTCCGCCCTGACTGTCTACTCCTCACGCCACTCAGTGACCGCCTCCTCTCTCGTCTCTCTACCCATCTGATCATCCCCTCCTCTCTGTATATTTGCTCCAGGCTTCCATTCGCTTAGCTCGCCACTCCGCCCTGACTGTCAACTCCTCACGCCACTCAGTGACCGCCTCCTCTCTCGTCTCTCTACCCATCTGATCATCCCCTCCTCTCTGTATATTTACTCCAGGCTTCCATTCGCTTAGCTCGCCACTCCGCCCTGACTGTCTACTCCTCACGCCACTCAGTGACCGCCTCCTCTCTCGTCTCTCTACCCATCTGATCATCCCCTCCTCTCTGTATATTTACTCCAGGCTTCCATTCGCTTAGCTCGCCACTCCGCCCTGACTGTCTACTCCTCACGCCACTCAGTGACCGCCTCCTCTCTCGTCTCTCTACCCATCTGATCATCCCCTCCTCTCTGTATATTTGCTCCAGGCTTCCATTCGCTTAGCTCGCCACTCCGCCCTGACTGTCTACTCCTCACGCCACTCAGTGACCGCCTCCTCTCTCGTCTCTCTACCCATCTGATCATCCCCTCCTCTCTGTATATTTGCTCCAGGCTTCCATTCGCTTAGCTCGCCACTCCGCCCTGACTGTCTACTCCTCACGCCACTCAGTGACCGCCTCCTCTCTCGTCTCTCTACCCATCTGATCATCCCCTCCTCTCTGTATATTTGCTCCAGGCTTCCATTCGCTTAGCTCGCCACTCCGCCCTGACTGTCTACTCCTCACGCCACTCAGTGACCGCCTCCTCTCTCGTCTCTCTACCCATCTGATCATCCCCTCCTCTCTGTATATTTGCTCCAGGCTTCCATTCGCTTAGCTCGCCACTCCGCCCTGACTGTCTACTCCTCACGCCACTCAGTGACCGCCTCCTCTCTCGTCTCTCTACCCATCTGATCATCCCCTCCTCTCTGTATATTTACTCCAGGCTTCCATTCGCTTAGCTCGCCACTCCGCCCTGACTGTCTACTCCTCACGCCACTCAGTGACCGCCTCCTCTCTCGTCTCTCTACCCATCTGATCATCCCCTCCTCTCTGTATATTTACTCCAGGCTTCCATTCGCTTAGCTCGCCACTCCGCCCTGACTGTCTACTCCTCACGCCACTCAGTGACCGCCTCCTCTCTCGTCTCTCTACCCATCTGATCATCCCCTCCTCTCTGTACATTTACTCCAGGCTTCCATTCGCTTAGCTCGCCACTCCGCCCTGACTGTCTACTCCTCACGCCACTCAGTGACCGCCTCCTCTCTCGTCTCTCTACCCATCTGATCATCCCCTCCTCTCTGTATATTTACTCCAGGCTTCCATTCGCTTAGCTCGCCACTCCGCCCTGACTGTCTACTCCTCACGCCACTCAGTGACCGCCTCCTCTCTCGTCTCTCTACCCATCTGATCATCCCCTCCTCTCTGTATATTTGCTCCAGGCTTCCATTCGCTTAGCTCGCCACTCCGCCCTGACTGTCTACTCCTCACGCCACTCAGTGACCGCCTCCTCTCTCGTCTCTCTACCCATCTGATCATCCCCTCCTCTCTGTATATTTACTCCAGGCTTCCATTCGCTTAGCTCGCCACTCCGCCCTGACTGTCTACTCCTCACGCCACTCAGTGACCGCCTCCTCTCTCGTCTCTCTACCCATCTGATCATCCCCTCCTCTCTGTATATTTGCTCCAGGCTTCCATTCGCTTAGCTCGCCACTCCGCCCTGACTGTCTACTCCTCACGCCACTCAGTGACCGCCTCCTCTCTCGTCTCTCTACCCATCTGATCATCCCCTCCTCTCTGTATATTTACTCCAGGCTTCCATTCGCTTAGCTCGCCACTCCGCCCTGACTGTCTACTCCTCACGCCACTCAGTGACCGCCTCCTCTCTCGTCTCTCTACCCATCTGATCATCCCCTCCTCTCTGTATATTTACTCCAGGCTTCCATTCGCTTAGCTCGCCACTCCGCCCTGACTGTCTACTCCTCACGCCACTCAGTGACCGCCTCCTCTCTCGTCTCTCTACCCATCTGATCATCCCCTCCTCTCTGTATATTTACTCCAGGCTTCCATTCGCTTAGCTCGCCACTCCACCCTGACTGTCTACTCCTCACGCCACTCAGTGACCGCCTCCTCTCTCGTCTCTCTACCCATCTGATCATCCCCTCCTCTCTGTATATTTGCTCCAGGCTTCCATTCGCTTAGCTCGCCACTCCGCCCTGACTGTCTACTCCTCACGCCACTCAGTGACCGCCTCCTCTCTCGTCTCTCTACCCATCTGATCATCCCCTCCTCTCTGTATATTTACTCCAGGCTTCCATTCGCTTAGCTCGCCACTCCGCCCTGACTGTCTACTCCTCACGCCACTCAGTGACCGCCTCCTCTCTCGTCTCTCTACCCATCTGATCATCCCCTCCTCTCTGTATATTTACTCCAGGCTTCCATTCGCTTAGCTCGCCACTCCGCCCTGACTGTCTACTCCTCACGCCACTCAGTGACCGCCTCCTCTCTCGTCTCTCTACCCATCTGATCATCCCCTCCTCTCTTTTTGTCTGCTCTTTGATTTATGTGGGGCCTGCAGTGTTCGAAATTTCTTTTAATGACATATTGAGATATTTAGGCCGAGGCAGTGCTTTAAACCATGAGGCCACACAACGAACGTGTGTCCAGGGCGATGTCGTCAGAGTGCTCCATAAACAGGTTTGCCATAACTGGAGCTAATGGGCTTCCCATCACGACGCCGTCCGTTTGATTAAAATATTCTCCCCCATACAGAAAATATGATGACGTCAGAGTATGCTTACACAAATCCGCAACAGTGTACGATACGTTGACGAAACGTTCGTTGTCTGTCCTCATGAACGTGAAAAACTGGGTGAATTCTTGGACCACATCCTTAATATCCATGACAAGATCAACTTCACGATTGAGGTGGATATGGAGGGTGCCTTGCCGTTCCGTGAGGTCCTCCTCGACAGCCGTAAAGCAAATGGATGTCTCAGCTTGCGCGGCAGGCACGCGACCTAAAAAAAACATTGCCTTTGATGGTCATGTCGAGAGCGCCAGTGACGTCACAGGCAGCAGTGCAGCTATATAAGGACGACAGCAGCAATCACTCGACAGTCAACCACTTGACAATGGCCGAGGAGATCTCGGCCGAAACGTCGTGGACAGTAAACCACATGACGCGGCTGGATGCTCGAGAAAATTTTATCAACTTAACTCGCCGCGAAACAATGCATTCAGTCTCTTTAGTCTTTTTCTTTTTTATCTTTTGTGTTCTGCCATAAAACGCAGTCTTTTGTTCGCCTTTCCCCACAACATTTAGTATGTGACTTTCTCAATTTGGGACTGTTGTAATGGTAATTCCTTGTTATTTAGTTGGATTCATGCACGTCGATTTGATTGATTTACATTTAAATGAAGTTTAACGGATTCCTTTTAGTACTTACCATTACTTAGGCTTAATTTCCAGTTTTCTAGCCAGGCAGGTATCTTAACTAAAGGCGCAGCCAGAAACTAACTTTCCCTATTTTTTTAAACACAAGCACAACATAATTACATGATAAACTTTATTGGCAACAAGTACAGCAATGTCTCAGGTTTTAAGCGACATAGTGAGCAAAAGAATTCAGATGCTTGTCAGTTCGTTGGATCAGCTTTGGTATTCCTGTGTCTTAGAGGTATGCCGCCTATGAATGGAACCAGCGTATATCACTTCTCTCCAGCGCCTCGTCGTTGTCAAAACGCTGGACGGAGAACAGAAATTTCTTGAGGTGTAAGAAAATACGGACATCGCTGAGAGCGAGATGAGGACTGTAAGCTAGATGATCAAACAGCTAACAGCCGGCCGAACTTCCGTAAAACAGATGCTGTGGGCGCAGCCGCTTGGGGACGAGCAGTCACGGAGCAGCAACATTCGCAGGAAGCGTTCCACGTCCTGCCGCCTGCCATTTGACAACAAAGAAGAGATGGAGGCGACTGTCACACGCTGGTTCCATTATTCAAAGACACTGAATAGAAAAGTTGATCCCCTCCCCCTTTTAACGAAAATATTCAAAATAACAGCTTTCAATCGATACCTGTAAACATCACCTCTTTATATACATACTTTACTAAATGCAATTCAGTGCCACAAAAAATGTAAAACTTCCCTGTGGACGTGTCAATTTGTATCTTCTGTGATAACAATATTTCTGTAAATCTTACGTCTGTGAACATATGTAAGCGACATTCAGTTGTTACCTGATTATGGCTTAAGAAGCTGAAAGTCAATTAGTAACTCAATAAATAATTTTGCAAAACATCAGGAATTTTCCCTTTTGATAGTATTGTTTGTACCTTGCCTCTAGTATACTTAACATATGAACAGATGACAAGAATTTCTTTGGATTTTCTGCCAAATTTCGAGGCAGATTTCCGTTGTTGAAAGTATTGTAAGCATCTCGCATTGAAGTCCGCGCTAAATTTCGAGCTTCAGCAAAAGATCGCCAATCTCGGGGATTTTGAGTTAGTTTAAATTTGGCATACTTCTTTCGTTGTTTCTACAAGTGTTAAAATGTTATGACCTGTTTTCCAATGGGGGCTAGAGACCAGCCTTCAGGAAGACATTAAGTTTTTTTTTTTTTTTTTTTTTTTTTTTTTTTTTTTTTTTTTCTACTTGATATATGTTTCGTTTATTTTTGGTGAATTTGGGATTTTCGGTATTAAGTCGTGGTACGACAATCCTGAGTTGATGAATTTCTGTATTCGATTTCATGCTCGTTATGACCTCAGGATTATTTGACGCTATGAGGTCAAGTGTGTTTCGACGCCATATACTATTCGAGTGTGCTCGAAAATTATTTTCAGAGGATGCATTTAGCACAATTTCAGGGGGACTGATGAGCGAGTAGTTTAGTCCTCTATAAACCCCAACAACAACAATATAATTTCGGGTGATGTATTACGTGTACTCCTGGTTTTAAACATATGTTTTCGCTAAAACAGAGAGGTTAAATTGAAATCACCGTCTACTATAAGCATATTAGCCGGGTACATATTTGAAATTAGACTCAAGTTTTCTTTGAACCTTTCTGGTATTAAATTTTCTACGGCACTCCTGAAGAATTTTGTTGATTGTCTTGCAGACACTATTATCGAAGCTAGAGTCGATGCTACACATGTATTAGGGTGGTAGGATCTTGGGAATGATTATTTTGTTGTCCGCGAGCTCCTTTGCTCCCGAACAAACGCAGATAGACCTTGTTCCCTAATTTTGGGCAGTACTATTTTCCAAGCACCCTGTATTAAATGTATAGGGCGGTGCTGCGGCCGCTGGCGAACAGGTATGGTTTCGAGAAGTGCGAGCCCGGCAAACCAGTTAGGCCACTGGACGGGCTTCCATCGCTAAGTCCGGCCACCTAACAGCATCACCGCGGCCTCATCGCGAACAAAGCCACACAAGTGTCGATACGCGCTGCCCTAAGCTTGACTTTAAGACCTCTCCGCTTTGCAAAACTGGCCACGCAGCGCTATTGCTGGATACGTGCAAATATTGATGATGCGTCACCCATACTGAGTTTCCAATTTATTATTTCCTGCAGACAGATGATGTCGCCCAGTTATTTTCTCAATTTGGGAAAAAGAGCAATGTACACCATCGGCGAATTAAATATTTTATTACGGTATGTTCGAATTGTTTTCTGGGATGTGGGAACACTAACGCCCACACACCGCGCTCAGACCAACGCTTGTTATAGGGAGTGCGGATTATACTGCAGTAGAAACCACCTTCCGAAGTTGCATTCAGACGTGATTAGTGTAAACGCTTTGCGAAAGAATCTATGTAACCTGCAGGATACCATGATATAGCAAATATGGTTAGTGTGTAAGCAGTACACACAAATATCTTTTTTGAGGTTGTAGAACATTAGACGTATTCTCAGTGCTTTAGATTGACAAACATGAAATTTTCGCTCTGCAGGATAGGTTCGCTGATATAAAACTTCCTGGTAGGTTAAAACTATGTGCCAGGCCAGGATTCGAACCTTTTGGACCCACCCTTCGCGGGCAAAGAGTTGAGGTATTGGCGGAACTAAGGCTGAGGGGGCATGCACAGATAGATAAGCTCGTAAACCATTTGGCCGCGTAAGGCAAAGGTCCTGGGTTCAAATGCCGGTCTAGCACACAATTTTAATCAGCCAGGAAGTTTCAATCAAAACTTTTGTTGGTTTAATTAGATTTTTGGACGCTACCTTGCAAAGCCTAGAAATAGGAGGATCGTCTTTTTATTTTACTCATCATAGGCAGCGATCTTATAATAATATATAGAGATATGCCAAGATCGCAATTTTTATTTTTTTATGCGAGATTTACACACGACCGGTTTCAACGCTCAAGGGTGTCGTCTTCTCATCTGCTACAATTGACATTTAACTGCTTATTAAAGCGTTCCACATGTGATTTTGACGATGCTTTGGTGGATAGTTAAATATAAAATATTGTGCTGGTGGATAGTCACAATTATGTCTATTTTACTGTTTTAATTGTGACTACCGACCAGCACAATATTTTATACTATTTAAAAACTCAGCGTAGCCAGGGTATTTATTTATTTATTTATTTATTACTGCCCTGAGTTAGTACTCCTCCTATACCTTCCTCTGCGATTTTTACCCCACACACTTCCCTCTAATGCTAAATTCACAATTCCTTGACGTTTAAGAATGTGTCCCACCAATCTATCCCTTCTTTTATTCAAGTTATGCCAGAAATTTCTCTTCTCCCCAATTCTGTTCAGTACCTCATTAGTTACGCGATCCACCCACCTAATCTTCAGCATTCTTCTGTAGCACCATATTTCAAACGTCTCAATCCTCTTCCTGTCCACACTGTTTCTCGTCCATGTCTCACTCCCATACAAGTCAACACTCCATACATATGCCTTTAGAAAGGACTTCCTTAGGCTTAAATCAATATTCGATGTTAACAAATTTCTCTTTTTCAAAAACACTTTTCTACCCATTGCCATTCTGCATTTTATATCCTCTGTACTGGGACCATCATTTGTTATTTTACTGCCCAAGTAACAAAACTCATCTACCTCCTTTATTGCTTCGTTTCCCAATCTAATTCCTTCAGCATCACCTGATTTTCTTACACTGCACTCCATTACCCTAGTTTTGCTCTTGTTGATGTTCATCTTATATGCACCTTTCAGCACACTGTCCATTCCGTTCAATTGCTCTTCCAGGTCCTTTGCAGAATTACTATGTCGTCGGCAAAACGCGATGTTTTTAATTCTTCCCACTGAACTTTTATTCCTTCACCAAATTTCTCCTTGCTTTCCTTTATAGCTTGTTCAATGTACAAATAGAATAACAATGGAGAAAGACTACAACCCTGTCTTACTCCCTTTCCAACCACTGCATCCCTTTCATGCCCTTCGACTCTGACAACTGCTGTCTGGTTTTTGTACAAGTTGTAAATAACCTTACGCTCCCTATAATTTACTCCTGCTTTTTTCAGAACTTGAAAGAGTTTATTCCAATCAACATTGTCAAAAGCCTTCTCCAAATCTACAAAAGCTAGAAATGTAGGTTTGCCTTTTCTTAATCTATCTTCTAGGATAAGTCGTAAAGTGAGTATTGCCTCCCGAGTTTCTACATTTCTCCTGAACCCAAACTGATCTTCCCCGAGGTCGGCATCTACCAGTTTTTCCATCCTTATGTATATAATTCGTGTTAATATTTTGCAACCGTGACTTATTAAACTGATAGTTCTATAGTTGACAATGTACAAAATTATAAGTGCAGTATCCAAACAAAGAAAAATACTAATCAAAATACAAATGACAAAATTCGTACGAGCTCATATTTATTGAGTCATATGTTGCATAATTTTTCAGGTATACATTCATTTGAACATTTTGAACCGGGAGCGGAGAGTGAAATTCGTTAATTACAAAACTTCAGACAGATGGACAAAGACTTATTTCGATTTCCTCTTCAACTGCCTTGACGCTACTGTGGAGGGCAGAGCTCAGAAGGGGACGGCCCGGTGCAAAAGATAGGTGTACGGGCTGAAGGTTAAATAGTCAGCCGGTTGTAGTTTTACGTGCCGGTTCCATTATTATTCATTTTTTTCTGAATAAAAGAAGTCTGTGGAAGCAAGCGCATGAAAACATTCGACACTTTTGCAATTTAGTACATTGACTGAATTACTTCTTGTTTATTTTCAAGAGAAAACAGGCAGTAGTTTTTCTGTCTGTTAAAACCACTTAATCTTTCAACTGAAAAGACTATGGTGTTTTGGCTGACTGAGCAATCAATTTATATTTATGAATGAATTTAGTATGCATTAACCACAAATCCGAAGGTCGCGGGTTCGATCGCCGCCAGGTCCTATGATTTTTATCTGTCACTTTCCACTTCTTTCACCTCTGGCAGTGTTGCTAATGTGAAAAATTCCGAGTAGCACCGTGGTTCGGAACCCACGTTAAACTGTAGGTACCCCAATAACTGGCTGGGTAAGTCAGTTAGTCGGAGGAAGGCAACGGCATACCACCTCCAAACATGACCATACCTAGTAAAGCACTGTGGTGTTCAAACCAATCTTCGAAATGTTGACTGCTTTTACCTTTAATCAGATAACTACAGCAGTGCTGCTGTATACTACCCTTGGAAGGGGATGAGGCAAAGTTAAAACGCTTATATAATGTTGATTTAATTATGTAATGAGTGAAATAAGTATTGTATTAAAAACACAGTAAATCTGATTCATATTTTGTTGTAGATTAAATTATTACAGGTTCCATCAACGCGTAACTAAGAAAGCTGAGATATTGCTAGGGTAAGCCTGTGATCACTTACATTGCGGACCCTAAACTTGGAAAGCGCCGACCACCTGGATGTGATTACTTTCCCGCACACCCACAGTCTGTAGCGGATGAGACGGCCGATGACCGCGGCAGTGGCCACGTGGGAGCGGGAAGCTTGCCCGCTTGCGTTTTCATCGCTGACAGCGGCAGCGGGAGCGCGCCCGTTTCATGATTCAAATTACGCAACAGTGCTTGGCGCACGGAGCGGCGGCGTGGCGCGTGCCATCGCAGATTGTTGGCGGCTTCTCATTGTCTCAACTACAGGGAGTTCCAAACTGTAATCACATACACTGCATCTCAGAAGTGGGGACAGGGACAGGTAGAAACCTGCTGTTTGCGGCTTAATGTTCACATATATATCTGAAGATCTAACAGATCAGAGTCCAGTGTGTTAACGTGAGCATATTTTCTAGATCCAAATTCGGAAATCGCAAAAACATTCTTCTATTGTAAAAAAGAAAAGTCTTCATGGAAAAGAATCAATGTAAACTTTCAAGCTAATTTGTTACAAAATTTATTTTCTACTAGTACGAGAGGCCTTTGAAAAGTCCGTGCAAAGTCCGAGTGATGGCACCAGGTCATGGTAAGTTAGCAGCGTCTTTGGAAAGAACGCACACCAAGCTTCAACCACATTGGTCTATTTCTTTGTGTTTGGCATTCGTGTGATTCAAGGAAGTCGAATGAATGGACGAAAAAGAATTTCGTGTGGAGATTAAATATTATGAAAAGCAAGTCGCCTCAGGAGACTAAAGACAAGCTTGATAAAAATTACGGTGACACTGCACCTTCCATTAGAACAGTTTATAAGTGGTTTCAAAATCTTCGGAGTTGCCATATCCGAACAAGTGACGCTGAACGTTCTGGACGCCCTGTGGAGGGATTACGACTCCTGATATTATTGATAATATCCATGAAATGGTGATGGATGACAGAAGACTTAAGGTGCGTGAGATTGCTAGAGCTGCGGGCATCTCGAATGAACGGGTACATAATATTTTGCGTAAAATTTGGACATGAGAAAGCTATCCGCCGCAAGATGGGTGCCGCTATTGCTCACGCTTGACCAAAAACGGAATCGTGCGAAGTGTTGCAAGGAAGGTTTGCAGCTGTCCAACAAGAATCTGCAGAACTTAAAAACGTCTTTCGTCACTGTGGATGAAACATGGATACATCACTATAGTCCTGAAACAAAAGAATCTAAACAATGGGTTACCAATAGACAATCTGCACCAAAAAAGGCGAAGACTGGTCCTTCAGCAGGAAAGGTTACGGCGACGATCTTTTGGGATTTGCAAGAGATAATCCTCGTCGACTATCTGGAACAGGGTAAAACTATTACGGTGCATATTATTCATCGTTATTGGATCGTTTGAATACCGAGCTGCAAGAAAACGGTCGGCAATTGGCCGAGATAAAAGTCCTTTTCCATCACGACAATGCACCAGCACACACCTCAGCAGTTTTGGTCGAAAAAATTATTGGAAATAGGATTCCAACTCGTTTCATATCCCCCTATTCTCCAAAATTGGCTCCCTCGGACTACTGTTTGTTGCCCAATTTGAAGAAATGGCTGGCTGGACGAACATTTCTTTCAAACGAGGAAGTGATTGCAGAAACTAATAGCTATTGTGCAGACTTCGACAATTCTTAATATTCGGAAGGTTCAATGTTCAAATGTTTGTATAGTCTATGGGACTTAACTATGGGGTCATCAGTCCCTAAACTTACAAACTACTTATGAACTACTTACGAACTAGGACGGCACAAACATCCATGCCCGAGGGGGGATTCGAACCCCCGACCGTAGTGGCCGTGAAGACCGTGACTGGAGCGCCTTAGTCCCCTCGGCCACCGCGGCCGACTATTCGGAAGGGATCAACAAATTACAACAGCGTTGAATGAAATGTATAAGTCTAAAAGGAGACAATGTTGAAAAATAAAAGTGGTTCTCCCAAAAACGTTAGAAGTTTTTATTTTTGCACGGTCTTTTCAAACGCCCTACGTACCTTCTGTTATGATGGAGTTCTGTAAACTTTCCTCAGCATGTCTGTATTCAACAGCATATATAAACATTCATCTCAAGTTTAATCACAATTCACTCTAGTTACTGATGAGGCTTGCTTTATTGCAACAAGATGTGTTTTATTACACACTTTCGAAAGTAGTCTTTCAGTAGCAGTATAGTGATTAATTCCAGATCAATCATTTCATAATTGTTAAATTCGTGACAAACTGCTGTCGCGACTCTTTTTAGCGCCCCTGGCCTCTCGTTCTGATGCCTCCAAATGCCGGACGCTATTTTTCTTCGACTGTCCCGTTGCCTCCAAATCTCAAGTGGACCGGGGGCCTCATTTCGTTCTTCCGCCGCCACGGGCGTCCTACAGCCTTAGTCCGCCACTGTTTGAAGGTTAATCCTTCCAAGCATGAATTTTTATTTCAAACTTTGAAAACTACCACGATTAATGTATAGTGCGTATATACTGAGAAAATATTGAAAAAAAAAAATCCTTAAAATTATATTTCACTACTAGCAACAAAACGTTCATAGCTGGTCAGCTATATAGTGCTTCCGTGATGTACCCGATACAGTGAATGTCACTTTATGCCTCTCATCTCTCCAGAAAGTAACTCATAATGCAACATTAGTATGTGATTGACTACTTTTACATGGAGGAATACTAATGTAAACAAACCCACATGTTAGGAGTAATTCAATGCAGCTAACTGTCGAAATGATTCAGTAGCACTCTGCAATAAATAATTTCTAGGACAATCTGCTAGCATATGTAACACTACGTATACAAACAGTTACAAATGAATCTGTGGTAAAATGTTGATCAGTTTGAGAGATAATGATAAGGTTTGTAGCTGAACAGCTATACTATGAATTAAAGGGTTAAATGTGCAAAATTTCATCAAGATCGAAATAAAACTGTAGATTTTGTCGAAGTCCATAGGTAAAGTACCCTCCACCACGCCCCATACATGTATCGAACTATGTGCAGTGGGTCGGTCTTACGACTACAGCAATTGTTAACTTATGGTAAGGAATAAGTGCGTTAAATTTAGTTGAATCGATCGAGTAATTTAGGATGGGATGTAATACATCATCACGTGATGCGGCAGTTTTTCTCGCATTTCACTGTTTATGACGTCATATGTCCTGAACTGTATTTTGTACGTGATCCTTACACCCACAGTGACGGTTCTCTAGGTTTGAAGGTCAACTGTATAAAATTTCGTCAAGAGTGGAACAAAACTGTAGTATGTATGTAATACAAACATATAATCACACAAACCGATGGACACAATACTTTACGCATAGAGATTTGATTCTAAATAAGTACTGAAGGCCTCACTATGGTGGTTGTATGTGTGATTATACTTACATATTAATTCGGCCATTTCTGGCAATCTCCGAGAGTGAACGGAAACATTTATATAACGCCCGCATTCGACTGAGACTTGGTTCATTCGAGTGTCCCGCTTCGAGTGACACCACTCAAACCCGCTGAGTGAAAACATTCAAAAGGCCGCAGACAATTTCCATTCGACTGTAAAAACCAACTGAAGGACAACAATCGACTGATCAATCGGTTTGTAAAAAAAGTGGGTAGTCCCATCACTAGGTTCAAAGACAGCGCACGGGTATCTGTTCAGAGGCAAGGCGAACGTGTGGTTCCTGAAGAGGAACCACAGTAGTAACAAGGGCAACAGTCTGCATGGTTGACTGAATTGGCCTTGTAACATCAGCCAACATGGCTTTGCCATATAGTTACTCAGAACGGCTGAACATAAGGGGAAACTACAGTGACAAGGTGGAATGGCCGAAAGCTCTAAGGAGCCTTGCTGTGGAGCGCGCTGTTGCTCCCCGTCGGAGGTTCGAGTCCTCCCTCGGGCGTGTGTGTGTGTGTGTGTGTGTGTGTGTGTGTGTGTGTGTGTGTGTGTGTTCCTAGGTTAGTTTAAGTAGTTTGTAAGCCTAGGGACTGATAATCTCGGTTGCTAAGTCCCATACATTTACAAACATTTCAATTTGATTTGGAAACTGCAGTCATTACTTTCCCTAAGGGCATGCAGGTCTTGCGTAAAATAGCTAAAATAGCGCCGCATTCGGATCTTCGGGCGGGGACTACTCAGAAGGATGTTGTCATCAGGAAAGACAAAACAGCCATTCTACGGATCGAAGCGAGAAATGTTAGATCACCTAATAGCGTAGGTAAGTTAGAAAATTTCAAAATAAAATGGATAGTTTGAAGTCAGATATGGTGGGGAATAGTGAAAGCCGGCCGCGGTGGCCGAGGGGACTGAGGCGCGCCAGTCACGGTCTGCACGGCCACTACGGTCGGGGGTTCGAATTCCCCCTCGGACATGGATATTTGTGCCGTCCCTAGGATTAGCTAGTTCATAAGTAGTTTGTAAGGTTAGGGACTGATGACCCCGTAGTTAAGTACCATAAGTTCTACAATGTAGATGAATTTTTAGATAAAACATAAAAAAATATATAAAAAAAATTAAAAAAATTACAAAAAGATTCTTAAAATATAGATTGTCAAGTACAGACAATTTACTAAACTGACACGTTCCACATCATTACGAAATGTTGTATACATGATCTAAGGAACAAGTATTAATCTAATCTAATCTGAACATTTTTTGATTTACGTCTTACAGATATTGATTAATTTCGAATTCGGTATTTCTTATGAATTCTGCAGTTTATTATTATTATTATTGTGGTTTTAGGGCGCACAACTTCTACGGTCATTAGCGCCCAGACAAGAACTTAGATTCACTAGATCTCAAAAAATAATTGGTGACAGTCAGAAAATCAAGAAGAGGCTAAAAAAGAAAGATAAAGGACAATGAAAAGGGTTAAATATCCTTCGATAAGTTGGCCAAGTGGATAAAACGCAAAACTCTAGCAGCTGCTCGTGTGTCATCAGCTAAAATTTCCTCCAGTGTAGACGGAAAGTGAAGGGCTACACGGAGATGATTAAAATTAACACAAGAAAGTAAAACATGTCGCACTGTCAGCTGTTCACCGCAGGAGCACAGCGGTGCAAGGTCGGCGGATAGCAAGTGACGTTGGCTGAAACGACAGTGACCGATCCGCAACCGGGCCAGGATGACCTCCTCCCGCCGAGAGGGGCGTGAGGAGGTCCTCCAAGCGGTCGAGATAGATTTGACAGTTCGCAATTTATTGTTGTACAGTGAAAGCCACGCACTGTGCCATGACACGATACTCAGGCGAAGAGCCCGTTGAACATCGTCCGGTGGGATGCAAAAGGTAGCCATGCGAGGCAAAAGAGCTGCGGCCTTGGCTGCTATGTCGGCGGCCTCATTCCCGGGCACACCCACGTGGCCAGGGACCCACAGGAAAGAAACGTGACAGCTGTCATCTGCTAGCCACTGGAGGGAGCGTTGGATCCGATACACGAGAGGATGGTTCGAGAAAAGGTCCTTAAGACTCTGCAGGGCACCAAGGGAGTCCGAACATATGGCATAGAAAGGTTCGCGGTGGCGGCAGGTATACAAAACGGCCTGGTGGAGGGCAAAAAGCTCAGCCGTGAAGTTCGAGCACCGGTCAGGGAGCTTGTATTGGAAACGGTGGTCGCCGACGACGAAGGCAGATCCGACACCGGCAGTGCTCTTGGAACCATCAGTGTAAATAAATATGGCATTATCGAACCGCGAACGGAGTTCATTCTCCAGTTGACCTGCGTTAAGGAAATTGGTCTGTAATTTTGAGCCCTGGCGTAGGGGCTGAGAGCATTGAGGCACCATGCAATGATGCGCGAGACCGATACCCGTCGGGGGTTCAAATCCCTCCTCGGGCATGGATGTTTGTGCTGCCTTTTGTATAAGTTAGTTTGTAAATTTAGGGACTGATGACCCCGTATTTAAGTCCCATAAGCTATACAAACATGTGAACATTTTGGATAGTGAAGTTCGGTGGCAGGATGAACAGGATTTCTGGTCAGGGGAGTACAGGGTTATAAATACAAATCAGTTGGGGTTAATGTGGAGTAAATCTAATAAAGAATAACAAAAATAGGGATTGGCGTAAGCTACAGAGTCCCGAGAGTTCGGTGATAAGTCCTTTGCGTTTTTAATACGTATTAAAATACCTTCCCATTCTACATCCACGAAGATGCTACGCTAGTGATTTTTATTTTTATTTACTAGCTTAATTCCCGTTGCTTCGCACGCATTTACTGGATGGTCGGCATTGGTTGTTTCTACTTCCAAATATAAATTTTCATAGATTTAGCTATAAAACGGTTTTCCTAATAAAGTATTCTGATACAACTTCCTACAGCCATTGCACCACTGATGGCAGAACTCAAAACATCCCAATCAAATTTTTATTTATTTTTCTATCTTAATTCTAACCATGGCTCCAAATCCAAATTTTCACATTTCTAGCATCAAATAGTCTTAGTAGCACGCTTAAATGATTTTCCCTTATTTCACCAGTGTAATGGTTGAATTCTCAAAAATATCGTAACACGAGTTTTTAAAATTCAAATCAAAAATCTAAATCCGAAGTTTTATATCTCTTGCTTCAAAACTGCCTTAATAGCAACGTATTTTCAAAAATCCGTTCCGTTCCCCGTCGGGGGTTCGAATCCCGCCTCGGGCATGGATGTTTCTGCCGTCTTTAGTATAAGATAGTTAATAAGTAGTTTGTAAGTTTAGGGACTGGCGATCCCGCAGTTAAGTTCCATAATCTTTACAAACATTTGAAAAAACCGTTCATCCCTTATTTCACACCCTTAGGGATGGGAATATCGAAAAATCGTTGATGCCTAAAGTGTAAGATAAACAATGTCTACAAATTTCAAGTTTCTATTGTCTGTAGTTTTACTTTTCAGCGTCGTTTTCCTTTAGAAATGAATCGAGAACGCGAAATTTCTTTCTTACGCTTTGGCATCTTTCTTGGTAGTTTTACTTTCAAACTGCAATATGCATTTCTCTTTATTCTTACGCTTGCTGCAGAAAAACTAATGAAGAATGTGTATCAAGTTTCGCTGTATATAACCTCTGTGCTATTATAGTGTCAAAAGTCATCGCTGGTTTTCAAATGTTTGTATAGCTTATGGGACTTAACGACGGGGTTATCAGTCCCTAAACTTACAAACTACTTATGAACTAGCTAATCCTAAGGACGGCACAAATATCCAAACCCGAGGGGGGGGGGATTCGAACCCCCGACCGTAGTGGCCGTGCAGACCGTGACAGGAGTGCCTCAGTCCCCTCGGCTACCGCGGCCGGCCCGCTGGTTTACAGCCAGAATTTTATATATGCTGACGAATTTCACAACTACGTCTACCACCCTCTTATAGCTATCGACACGGGAATGTTATGGTGTACAACGGGAGACTTTTTGCAACAACACAGAGATCGCTCGTCCCCATTATGTAGTTTTTGCTGAAGAGAAAAATAATGACACCTACACGTAGAATTTTGTATAAGTCGGTAACTTTCAAGCTTCATATCTTCTACTCCCTTATCGTTATCAACCCTCTACAACCATAATGCACAATGGGAGACTGATACCTGCTACAACATACAAACACAATTCGTTTTTGATGTGTAGTTTTGGCTGCAGAGTGAAATATAGGCACAAACAACTTCTATATATTATTGAGAAGATTTACTTTTATTTACTTACTTGCTGACGATACACGCCGGTAATCCCACCGGACAAACAATAATTAATTGAGGTAATAGTGAATAATGTTATCTATTTTTGACGACGTTACAACGTTCATTCAATGAAATAAATCGCAATTTGCGATCAGCTATGACTCACTGTACTAGGTTTAGATGGAATACCAAAGGGGGGGGGGGGCGAATGAAAATTTGTGCCCGGCCGGGATTCGAACCCGGGATCTCCTTACTAGGCAGACGCGTTGACCCCTCCGCCACCGAGGACACAGTGACCAGTCCGACTGTAGAGGACTCTTCCCTGCACGTCTCCCGCCAGACCCAAATCTCCATTCGCCACGCTGTCTCTTTCCTATTACCATAGCCTATTTGTGTAATATAGGAAATTCGTAGGCACACGCAATATTTCTCGTATCTGAAGGAAATAGCTGGTCATTTGTATAAATAATAAACAGGAACACAGAGCACAATTTTTTTCTTGGATTGTCCATAAAGTTTGTGAAATTCAACAAGAATCTTACGATTCTGCAATAGTGACCTCGGTAAGTTTTGTGTCGTGAGTGTGTGCAAACACTTTTCTTTAAAGAGAATATATTGTTACCCGTATTGTTTGCCAATACTTAAGTACAATGAAGGTTGCCCCTGCGATGTTTCTGTTTTCAAAACCACCTTCACTATTTTGAGTGAAGCAATGGCGCCTTTGCCTGGTCTCAATCTGCTTGTTGTAGATGACTGTCAGCAGCCTGAATGAATTCGATGAGAAATTCCTTCGAATGGTTTCTATAACTGACAATGGCTCTTTTCAGCTATTTCTTAAAACTGAGTCATCTCGTGTCAGCTGACGGAGTCTTTAGATTATACTGTGACTATCGAGTCCTTTAACTTCTGTCTGCTCGTACGGAACCGACACGAAATAAATTTACCAACGTAACCTTCAAATGTACCCAACTGTAACTCAGCTGTGTAACTTTGTTACCAACAGGATCAACTGAAATGCGTACTTTATTCTGGCCCCCACGCTTTTCAGTCACCAAGTCTTGGGGATAAAAAGGAAGAATTCCCATGAAATGTTTTCCCTTTTTTCAATTTAAATGATGTTTTGAGTACGATCCCTTAATTTTCCATATGAGAATTCTTCAATATTATTGACTGTGGCTTTACAAAGCCACGAGCGCACCCAGGCAGCTCACGTTAGTTAAAAAAATTATATTCCGCGACAAAGGGCTCTGAGTGCACTTGTTAGTAGCTTATATTAGTTACATGTCTTGGCTTTCTCAGACTGAAACTGAAATTGATACGTCTGTCTGTTTGACGATATTTTTCTAGGAGGGCCCGTTACCCTGCTCCTCGTTGTTGGGAACGCCCTTGATTGACACCTTGAATCACTGAACAACGCCCTCTTGAATAATGTCTTGGCCTAGGCGTCCAGCAGCTACCGATACTGAAGGAGTGCCTTATACAGTGCAGTGATTGAGATCGACACTAACTGCACCTATATATGTATTAAGTGATTTAAGTATTCTGGAAACAGACAGACAAAAGGAAAAACATAGTGCTTAGGGAGTGATCATAAACTGAGTAGACACTTTGCAATACTGCACAGTGAACACTAGCCAAACTCTGCTTTGGGACTCAATGTCCAGGAACCTATCTTTTTTATTTTTCTATTTATGTACATGTGAGGAATAGGAATGTTAGACTTATGTTAACTGAACAGAGGCACACCCGAATGTCAGTGAACACTTGCTATACTAAATACCGTGATGCTAATAAGTCGTTGCACAAAATACTAACAATCTTAAGCAAAGTTTGTATGATATGCCAAAGCAAAATATGAACATATATGCAGCTATAGGTTGTAGTGATTGTAAAATATGTGAATAGTCAATTATTATGAAACTGAAAGACAGTTCATCATTATGAAAACAACGTGTCATTGCACCAGTGACTTTACATATACTGATTACTAGTATTAAGTTCAAATTACTTATTTGAATTATGATTATATGTATCTTCTGCTATGGTATATGCCTTATACCATGAAAACTGAAACATTTTCTACAAGTTGATACATAGACAAAAAGGTATGCAAAAAGATCATTCTGCTTATGAGGATTGAAGAGTAATATTTACCAGTTATTTAGAATTTCGGGAATAGGAAATGAAAGAATTAAAAACAGCTGACACTACACATAGTTAGTGCATTACGTAGAAGTTTTGTAAAAGAAAAGTGAAGCTATTTAGAAATTTGAGTAAACAAATAGAGTGATGTAAGAATGCTACTGTCTGTTGTGAAATTAGGGAAAATTTACTCTGTGTCTAAATTTAAGTCAGTAGATAATCTACATTGACACAGCTGAGTCATTTAATTTTGTATATATATGTATTTATATCTTATGTCACTTACTGCCTTATGTGCTATATTTTTATATATGTTGTTTATTATGATATTGAGGATACATACTCAAGCCCATTGCTATTTTTATGAACTTGAAAGAAATCTATCATACATTGATACTGAACAATGCTGTTACGTGGAGAGCTGACGAAAGCCTTGATCAACTTTCAGTTGTACAATGCTTTCGGGGGAGTATTGAGACGTAACAGACCACTTAGGGAAACACCTAAAGACTGTACATTTGCATGTAGGCAACACCAATACAACTTTAACTCTTGTAAGAAAATCCATAGAAACTAATAACTACTCAGTTAATGTTCATCCATTGGTAGGAAGCAGAGTTATTGCATATTAAAGCTGTATTCCGGAATGTAAAGTAAGCACCTGTAGAGTTAACAGATAGTAACAGAAAACATATTAAATGATATTAGATTCTCATCAAACTCGGTACATGGACTTAAAATGCCGTTTGCTGCATTAATGCAATACTGGCATAATTTATTATGTGAATTCCGAAGACTTAATCTGAAACCAACATGACCACATGGTCAGCTTTTAAGCATTACTTGGAAACTATGATATTTGTAGAACTAAAAGAAACTGTCAATAGTTAAGCTTGCAAAAACGTAAATCTGTACATGATAGGAATTATATTCCTAACATAATTCTCATGTCTTTATGAATTCCATTGTTCGAATACATGTAATAGCATATATTGCTTAATTGTGGCAATTCTTATCAAAGTGGTAGTATTTAAAAGAATAAACATTTAATGCTCTACTTACCAATATTAAGTATATCTTGTAACAAATCCGTTGTTAACGATAAATGTATAACTTCCTGGTTCTAACAATAATATGTATTGTCACATGTCAAAATAGTATATAAGGACCCGAGCAGAGAGACTCGGGGCGTCATTATTAAGGCTGTCTTTGGGCAGTCACTATGTATGTCAGTATGCAGATCAACAATGTAATGTATTATTGAATACAGTTTTATGAAAAGTGCGACTTATGTGTTGAGGTCACATTAAGTGATGTAGGTCTGTAAGATGTCACGCAGCACGCAAATTAACCCGAATTTCAGGCATGTGGAGAACTTTACAAGCGAAGCAGATTCTACGAGATACGCCCAACCTAAGACAATCTGATAATGTGTTGACCTTAATAATTTTGTAATTGTAACCTTGCTACGCGGAAGTTACATTTATTTAGCATCAGCTTAAGGAAGTTTTCAGTTTGTGGCAGGGACATTACACCGTCCTTTTGGTTTGAAGGTCAAGTGTGCAAAATTTCATACAAATTGGAAGAAAATTGTAGATTTGTATGCAACACGTACACACAAACACACTGCTTTACAGGTATTTAAAGATAATGTGACTTCCTGAGGTTTTGAGAGAAAAATCTAGGAGATTACTATATGGGGACGTACGAGGTCTTCTTCCATATCGATAATGTTTCATCTCTCAGGATGAGCAGCGCCCAAGAGTTTCTAAGCTGTATATCAACTTCAGGATCGCCTGCACCTGGACTACAGTTGCGGTCTGTCCCATTCGATTTCTTTTCTCAAAAGAAAATGAATTCTTCTGTGAGCATCGTTTTGTGTCCTCGAAGCATTTTGACGCGATTTCATAGAATGTCTTGAAGAAATGTCACGCGACAATACTTGGGAAAATTGTGACAGACAATTTTCGCAAATTAGGGATTTAAGATACTTTCTCGAAATTTCTAGTGCGCGTATCGTGCAAACAGATACGCTTTAAATCCGATAATCTCTTAAATTTTAAATTCCATTCTGGTTCTTATTTCCGCTGCGGGTAGATGCATCGTTTTGGGCGAGTCTAGATAACAATACCTGAAATGCTGTAGAGAGATGTGTGGTGAGCATGGCACCACGTCCAACGTTAAGAGACTCTGAACGAGATATAATCGGCGCAAGACGCACTGATCGTGGCAGATTACACAAGAATTCCGGTATCCGAGGTCAACGGTGTATACTAGTGTAGCTTCAATATCGCTGCTGTCACGTGCGCGAACTACTGCACACGTGAACCACGTCTGTCTGACTAACGGAGAAAGAGAGAGTGATCGTCAGGTCGCCGACTTAAATGTGGGGCATCGGGAACCGTTTCTATCACGACAGTATGGACAGACATCGCACCCAATGTATTCTCGTGTCTCTTGCATACGCAGTATTATACAGAGTATAAGACAGGTTGTAGTGGGTCCTCAACCGATTATACTGAGATAGGGACCAATGGTTGGAAATGCAAATTTATTGTGTTATGAGCGTATTCAGCACAGACGGCATAAAGATAATTCCTATGAGCTACGTTTTTGTTATGCGAGTACGCCATATCTATCCAAAACGCAATAAGTGCATTTCCAAACATTTATTGCCTCTCTCAATATAAACATTTGTGGACCCATTATCACCTGTTTCAGTTTGACCCAAATGGTTTGAGACACCGTATGACGAATGTTATATAAATATTTTATACATGCATAAAAAGTGTTGCATCACCACGATTCTAAAGGTTTTACATTAAAATGGAATATAAATATACAAAAACATCATTTCAGTTATGTTTACTGCTCAGCAAAACAAATTCACAAGTTGGTCCACTTTGTGCAGCATAGATCAGTTCCACTGATGGTAACACGTCCCCTTGCACTGTGTTCGTCGTGGCGTAATGTCGACGAATCACCACGGCACTGGAGATTCATATTGTCCCACTCGTCAACGGCAATTCGTCGTAGATCTCTCAGACTGCTTAGTGGGTCGCCTCGTCCAAACATGGTTCTTTTCAATGTAGCCCAGGCATGTTCAACAGGGTTCATGTCAGCAGAACGTGCAGGCCGTTAGTCTAAAGTTGACTAGGCTGCCTCCGAAAACGTCTACGACTATTGTGTGCTTATAGCACAGACATACATTACTAGACTGGCAAACTTGCCTCTGCGACTGAAGTTTGACGCCGCCATCTTGCCTCACCTAAGGTCAAAAAGTTTCCCTGCGGCACCACTATGATCTGACACGATATGACGTTGTAAGCTCTACTAGCTGTTTTGAACATGATTTGCATTTAATTTAACACTTCCGCATTTTCGAATCGTGTTATGAGAAGAACATGTTACGTACGGTTAAACAGTAACAATGTCTAGGCAGAAGTAGTTATCTGAAAAACACTAACAAGAATAAAGCTATGTGTTAACCACGACAAATAACACTTCTATAACGGTCATATTATTAAAAGAAAAACCGAAGTTGATCGAAACAGGAAACAGATTAATAAATACAGGAAACACGACTCAAAGTGTGCGTCAAATCAGAGTATAGATTTCGTAAGAAATCTCAATAAGGGTACACTATTATAATGACCATACTACTGAAAGAAAATACGACGCTGAACGAAATTTTAACAGATTAATAATAACAGCATATCGAAGCAACTCATTATCGTATGTGATGAAGCTTATAGCTTAAAAAAATTTCAGCCATATACAAAACACGAAATTCCTACACGTTAAAACTCTAAGGACAGCCTCAGTTAAGTCAGTTCATCCGTATTTTTACGACTGTTTTCTGTAATAACTCACACGACTGCTCGCACGTTATAGTATAGAAATATGGCGGCGAGACTTCACTGACACCAGTGATACTGTACACGGCATTACCAGTCTAGTAATGTATGTCTGTGGGTTAAAGGCAGATGCGAGTTTCATCTGCGAGTTCTACTTGATGCCAAATCAGACGAGTGCATCCCCTATGGTGCATAGTGTCTAGGTGTGGTCCCTGGACCTTGCTATGGGCGTGGAGAGTGAATCTCCGTGTCATGCAGCCTCTTATATAATACGACGTCCTGTGGTTGCAAGAAAATCGCCATTTAGCATGGTGGCGTACCTCTGGGGGTTCCTCGGATTGAAACACGTAGTAGCGGTGATCAGCCGCTGTGGCAGCGTCTGGGCCGCCAGGGCCAGGCAAGTCATCGACAGTTCCCGCGCTCTGTACTTCCGCTTCAGTAACATCGCTTTGGTTACTTTGAGACGTCGGGAAACTTGCCGTGATGATAGTCCCTCCTGGCACAAAGTAACAATGCATATGCGATCAAACTTCGCAATTGACCTTCTAGGCATGGCAGAACTACTCAATGGAAGCAGTGTACTTCCTTCCTTGAGTCATGACGAACTGATCGGCCACTCCTTCGCATTGGCGCTGCTTATGCATGGTTATTTACATCGTTTTGTGGATTGAGTGACATCTGTGAACAATCTAAGAATATTATTCTTGATGGAATATTCGTATTCAACGAAGACCTTGACACCAAGGGGATGAAACAACGTTTATTATGTGTGTAGAAAAGAGTAAAGCAAACGCCATGATCAGGTCGTGAAGATCACGCTACTAATGACCGACCGCCAGAGGTATCTACAGGGGATGCGGAATGATGGAGCAAGAGGTCAGCGCACTGGATTCCTCGCCGTTGTCGATTTTAAGGCCCTGGAGCCGCTAGCTCCCGGGACATTTCTTTCTCATTTCTTCTTTCGTTCTTATGGACTTTTGTTCACCTTTGTGTGTAACGCAATTTTCTTTGCTTTCATTTTTAAAATCGTTTTAATGGCAGCTCACTTGTTTGTATAAGCAAGCCCCAGGCCAATGGAAGACTCCCTGTGCAGTGCAGACGTGTCCCCAGTGTGTGTTGTGGCCAGGACTGAGCGTCACACTGTAGCGACTACATTCTTCTAAACACATCTGTTGTTAAATACAAGGAGAGGCATTGAATTAAAATTTATTCTGTGGCCGGGATTGGAGCCCAGAACCTCCTACTTACTAGGTAGGCACCTTAGACCACTCGGCTAACACAGCGTTACAGCCAAAGCGACTACACAGAACATGAGGCAGAATTAAAGTATATGATGTGGGGGGAGACGTGCTTTAAGACAGTCCGTGTAGTCGCTTTGGCTGCAATGTTGTGTTAGCTGAGTGGTCTAAAGTGCCTACCTAGTAAGCAGGAGGTCCCGGTTTCGAATCCCGGCCACAGCATAAATTTTAATTCAATGCCTCTCCTTATGTTTAATACCTTTGGTATAACGAGACAGGCAAATCCTTATTCCAAACCATAAAACAGATAGCGTTGCTGTTCATTTCACTCACAGCAATTTAAACAGTACTCTTAAGTTCCTATCTACCTACGTTCTTTAAAATCATGACATTTCAGCACAATAAAAAATTAAAACAGAAAAGTCCGCTACTTTTGAAATGGCAGGCTATACGTTAAATTTGAGTACGAAAGAAGTTATTTGTTGGGTTTTGTTCGACAGTGAGTGGGGAAATTTATTACTCTGTAAATACCAATTCACCGCAGTATAAAATACCATAGAATTTTTGTTTGATGGGTGATGCAAAACCTTTTTTTATATTGCTGCTCGTTTCACTCGTAGCAATTTACCAACGTGACGCAACACTATTTTAATGTATTATAATGGTTACTTATAATTACTATAATAGTACAAAAATTACAATGAAGCGAAGAAAGACAGAAAAAGTAGTTAACGTAAACACGACAAACAATGAATGTAAAAACACAGTTCCTCGAAATTATGTCGAAAACGTGATGCTTTATTTGACGCCAAATATATGAAGTCGTGGTATGGTGACGGTGAACAGACTTTACGGATTGATCTAGGAGAGGATACAGAACAAAAAAGGACTTGTGTCCGGAAATTCATGGTTCCATGCTGGAGACAGTTTATTGAAACATACTTTGTTACGAAGACTGACCTAATACGCGTTATACCATGCAACCATTATTCCATAAGTTCAGTATTAAGTAGCATACACCGCAACTGCAAAGGTGTGAAGTATTATTGTGTTTAGACTGAGTATTTTGTCCACTACAGCAGCTGCGGTTAATAATAATTAAGGTAAGGCTGCAACCAGTCGCAGGGTACAGATTTTATTGTCGACCGGTTTCGGGCAATTCGCCCTTTTACAGGCCTATAACTGTGTCCTGTATGTTCAACCTGAACATACTTACTCCTTGGCGCTACAGCCCATGTAGGGCCTTGGTCGCTCTGATGATCCCAGGTAAATCTTTACGATCTTCTGCTCGTTTGATGAGGAACAAACGGGAGAGACACTTCATGTTCGGACTGAACGTATAGGACAATTACACTGAAGACGCAATGAAATAGGTATAGGCATGTATATATATGCCAAAACACAGAGATGCGAACACTCAGAGGACGGAGCTGCGGTCGGCAACGCCCGTACAAGACAACAGGCTACAGCTGGTTCAAATTTTATTATGACTGAAGATACTCTAGAAATATGGAATTAGTTTGAGAGTACTCAGTACTCTCGTGAGAGTAAAGATTTCGAAACCCATGCTGGTTTGATGTTAATACGTGATATATTTCTAGATATTTCATAACGTTGGAAAAAGTATCTGCTCGAACGTCCTGCTACATGTCGATATCGCTGCAATGGATCTGTAACTCAGTGATTTACTTTCATTTTCTTTCTTATGTATCAGTGTAACATTCCATTCATCTCCCTCACTATAAATACTTCAATGCTCGACATCACATCGCAAGAGAAGTAATTAAGTAATCCTGAAACGTCTGAGTTCAGCTACTTATGCTATCAGAGTCATTGCAAAATTTGGTGATATAAATCTCAGTAAATTAGCTTACTACGCCTATTTTCATTCACTGCTTTCATATGGGATCATATTCTGGGGCAATTCAACATTGAGTAAGAAGTATTCATTGCACAAAAGCGTGTAATCAGAATAATTGCTGGAGCCCACCCAAGAGCATCATGCAGACATTTATTTAGGGATCTAGGGATACTCACTGTAGCTTCACAATATATATATATTCACTCATGAAATTTGTTATTAACAATCCGACCCAATTCAAAAGTAATGGCAGTGTGCATAGCTACAACACTAGGAGAAAGGATGATATTCACTATTCAAGGTTAAATCTAACTGGCTCAGAAAGGGGTGAATTATGCTGCCACAAAAGTCTTTTGTCACCACGTAGCATCAAAAGTCTGACAGATAGCCAACTAGTATTTAAAAAGAAATTAAAGGAATTTCTGAATGGCAACTCCTTCTACAATGTAGAAGAATTTAAAAAGAAATTTTAAAAAATCCTTAAAATATTGATTGTCAAGTATAGACAACATTTACTAAACTAACACGTTCCACATTACGAAATGTCGTATACATGATCTATGGAACAAGTATTAATCTAATCTAATTGCGTAGTGTGTGCACAAGATGCTCTCCTAACGAGTTGGACTACTCGAGAAAGACATTGCCTGTAGAAAAATGACCTCCCTGGTACGACTACGATAGTGAAATGACAACATGGTGGATCATGATTGGTGATTGTGATAGTTGCGCAGCTTGCTGGAATGACAGAAGAACATAGATTAAAAGAAATAATCTGGCAAAAGCTTCTTGGGGCCATTGAGTGTGCATCTGCACTGAAGACTGGATCTATGATTGTATTCTCCTTAATTATATATATGTGAGTTCTTTCGAAACAACAGTCACCAGACTTATAAGTTTGTTGTTATGGTCTTCAGTCCGGAGACTGGTTTGATGCAGCTCTCCACCCTACTCTATCCTGAGCAAGCCTTTTCATCTCCTCATAAGAACGGCAACCCACATCCACTTGAATCTGCTTACTATACGCGTCTCTTGGTCTCCCTCTGCGATTTTTACCCCACACACTTCCCTCCAATGCTAAATTTAGGATTCCTCGATGTCTAAGAATGTGTCCTACCAAGCGATCCCTCCTTTTAGCCAGGGTATGCCAAAAATTCCTTTTCTCACCAATTCTGTTCAGTACTTCTTCATTGGTTATGCGATCTACCCACCTAATCTTCAGCATTCTTCTGTAGCACCACATTTCAAAAGCCTCTATTCTCTTCCTGTCCGCACTGCTTATCGTCCATGTTTCACTCCCGTACAAGGCAACACTCCACACAAATGCCTTCAGAAAAGACTTCCTTACACTTAAATTAATGTTCGATGTTAGCAAATTTCTCTTTTTAAAAAATGCTTTTCTTCCCATTGCCATTCTGCATTTTATATCCTCTGTACTGCGACCATCACATGTTATTATACTACCCAAGTAACAAAACTCATCTACCACCTTCATTGTTTCGTTACCTAATCTAATTCCTTCAGCATCGCCCGATTTTCTAAGACCGCATTCCATTATTTTTGTTTTGCTCTTGTTAATGTTCATTTTATACGCTCTCTTCAACACACTGTCCATTCCATTCAACTGCTCTTCCAGGTCCTTTGCTGTCTCTGATAGAATTACAATGTCATCAGCAAAACGCAATGTTTTTATTTCTTCCCCCTGAACTTTAATCCCTATTCCAAATTTTTCCTTGCTTTCCTTCACCGCCTGCTCGATGTACAAATTGAATAACATCGGAGAAAGGCTACAACCCTGTCTTACTCCCTTCCCAACTGATGCTTCCCTTTCATGCCCTTCGAGTCTAATAACTGCGGTCTGGCTTTTGTACAAGTTGTAAATAACTCTCCTTTCCCTGTATTTTACCCCTGCTGACTTCAGAATTTGAAAGAGTGTATTCCAGTCAACATTGTCAAATGCTTTCTCCAAATCTACAAAAGCTAAAAATGTAGATTTGCCTTTCCTTTATCTTCTAAGATAAGACGTAAAGTGAGTATTGCCTCCCTGGTTCCTACATTCCTCCTGAATCCAAACTGATCTTCCCCAAGGTCAGCTTCTACCAGCTTTTCCATTCTCCTGTAGATAATTCGTGTTAAAATTTTGCAACTATGACTTATCAAACTAATGGTTCTGTAATTTTCACACCTGTCTGCGCCTGATTTCTTTGGAATGGGGATTATTACATTTTTCTTAAAGTCTGAGGGTATTTCGCCTGTCTCATAAATCCTACACACCAGTTCAAATAGTCTTGTCGTGGCTGGCTCTCCCAGAGAGTTTAGTAACTCTGAAGGTATGTCATCTATTCCTGGGGCCTTGTTCCGACCTAGGTCTTTCAAGGCTCTGTCAAATTCATCTCTCAGTATAGCATCTCCTATTTCATCTTGATCTATGTCCTCTTCCCTTCCTACCACATTGTCTGTAAGTTCATTTCCTTTGTAGAGCTGCTCTATGTACTCTTTCCACCTTTCAGCTTTCCCTTCTTTGCTGAGAACCGGCTTCCCATCTGAGTTCTTGATATTCGTTGAGTTGCTTTTCTTGTCCCCAAATGTCTCTTATTTTCCTGTAGGTGGTATCTACTTTTCCCCTTCTTATACATTCTTCTACAGATTTGCATTTGGCTTCTAGCCACTCCTGCTTAGCCATTTTGCACTTCCTGTCAATTTCATTTTTTAATCGTCTGTACTCCATTTTGCCTGTTTCATTTACTGCATTTTTATATTTTCTCCTTTCATCGATTAAATCTAGTATTTCCTGTGATATCCAAGGATTTTTTGTAGGTCTTGCCTTTCTACCTATTTTGTCCTCTGCTGCCTTCACTATTTCATCTCTCAGTGCTACCCATTCCTCTTCTACTGTTTTATTTCCCCCTGTTTCTGTCAATTGTTGCCTAAATCTCCCTCTGAAATTCTCCAGAACTTCACTTTCCTTCAATTTATCTAAGTCCCATCTCTGTATTTTCCTACGTTTCTGCAATTTTTTCAGTTTCAGCCTACAGTTCATGACTAACAAGTTATGGTCAGAGTCTATATCTGCCCCTGGGTACGTCTTGCAGTTTATAACCTGGTTCCGGAATCTATGTCTTACCATTATAAAATCTATCTGATACCTTCCGGTGTCTCCTGGTCTCTTCCATGTATACAACCTTCTTTTGTGATTCTTAAACCAGGTGTTTGTTACGATTAAATCATGTTCCGTGCAAAATTCTACCAGGCGACTTCCTCTTTCATTCCTCCTGCCCAGTCCATATTCACCTACTATTTTTCCTTCTCTTCCTTTTCCTACAACCGAATTCCAGTCTCCCATCACAATTAAGTTTTTCTCTCCCTTAACTGTCTGAATAATTTCCTTTAGCTCCTCATATATTTCTTCGATCTCCTCATCATCAGCAGAGCTAGTTGGCATATAAACCTGTACTACTGTTGTCGGTGTTGGCTTCGTATCTGTCTTGACAATGATAATGCGATCACTGTGCTGCTCATAGTAGTTTACCCGCATTCCTATTTTCTTATTCATTATCAGTCCTACTCCTGTGATACCCCCAACTGATTTTGTATTTATAATCCTGTACTCACCTGACCAGAAATCCTGTTCATCCTGCCACCGAACTTCACTAATCCCCACTATATCTAACCTCAACCTATCCATTTCCCTTTTTAAATTTTCTAATTTTCCTACCCGATTAAGGGATCTAACATTCCACGCTCCGATCCGTAGAATGCCAGTATTGTCTTTCCTGATGACAACATCCTCCTGAGTAGTCCCCGCCCGGAGATCCGAATGGGGGACTATTTTACCCGAGAGGATGCCATCATATGTTCATACAGTAGAGCTGCATGTCCTCGGGAAAAGTAACGGCTTTAGTTTCCCCTTGCTTTCAGCCGTTCGCAGTAGCTGTGTGGCAATGCCACATTAGCTGATGTTACAAGGCCATCTCAGTCAATCATCCAGACTGTTGCCCCTGTAACTACTGAAGAGGCTGCTGCCCCTCTTCAGGAACCACACGTTTGTCTGGCCTCTCCACAGATACCCCTCCGCTGTGGTTGCACCTACGGTACGGCTATCTGTATCATTGAGGCACGCAAGCCACCCCACCTCGGCAATGTCTGTGGTTCATGGGGGTGGGACTTATAAGTATAGAGAACAATCTTTCAAGATTCACTTAATACATTAGTGGTATTTCAATTAAAATATCTGAAAATTCAACTTTGGTGTGTCATATAGTTATCAAATATATGAGTAAGGACCTATGGTTATGAATTTCACGGTAACAACTACAACTATTCTGGTTCCCCACTTTGTGAATTATCTGCACCAGCCTTCATAAGTGCAATGAGGAGGCGATTCACGCTGCAGCTGTTCGCTGCTACGGTATTCGGTTATCATTTAAATGAGTTCGAACAAGGTTTTAAAGTCTGCACATGAGAGATAGGACCCAGCATATCCGAGGTATGTATGAGGTGGGGATTTTCTCGTATGAGCTTTTAAAGAGTGCGCCGTGAATATCGGGAATTGGGTAAAACATCTGCAATCCGACATCGCTACGGCCGGAAAAAGCTCCTGCAAGAACGGGACAAACAACGACCTAAGAGAATGGCTCAACGTGACCAAAGTGCAACCCTTCAGTGCTGGGCCATCAAAAAGCGTCAGTGTTCGAACCATTCAACGAAACATCATCGATATGGGCTTTCAGAGCCGAAGGTCCACTCGTGTAGCCCTGCTGACTCCACGACACGAAGCTCTGCGCCTCGCCTGGGACCGTCAGAGCTGACACCGGACTTATGACGACGAATGGAAACATGGTGCCTGGTCTGACGTGTCTCGTTTTCAATTGTATCGAGCAATCCTCATGAATCCGTGTTTCCTGGAGGTTCTTTATGGTGTGGGGCATGTGCAGTACGTATGCACCCTGGCTGATCTCATCCATTCGTGTCCATTGTGTATTCCGATGACTTCGGCACTTCCAGCAGGACAATACGACACCCCACACGTCCACAACGGCCACAGTGTGGCTCCAGGAACATTCCGCGTTGAAACACCTCGGCGGGCCACCGAAAACCCCGGACATGAAAATTATTGAGCACATCTGGAATGCCTCGCAACGCGCTGTTGACCCCCTTGCACTCTTACTAGTTTACGGGCAGCCCTTCAGGATGCACGGTGTCAGTCTCCTCCATCAGTGGAGCCCGTGCCACGTCGTCTTGCAGCACTTCCTCACGCTCGCGTGGGCCCCACACGATAGCAGACAGGTGCGCCAGTCTCTGGCTGTTTAGTGTATATACCTGCAGAAGTACAATAATTGCCCGACAATAAAATTGGTTGCTACCTTACTTAAATTAATATGTATAGGTTACTAAACTCATGTACATTTGCGAAACAACTGTTCACGATATGACACGCGAACAATACAGTGTGGTCCATTGATAGTGACCGGGCCAAATATCTCACAAAATAAGCATCAAACGAAAAAATTACAAAGAACAAAACTTTTCTAGCTTGAAGGGGAAAAACAGATGGCGCTATGGTTGGCCCGCTAGATGGCGCTGCCACAGGTCAAACGGATATCAACTGCATTTTTTTTAATAGGTACCCCCATTTTCATTACATATTCGTCTAGTACGTACATAAATATGAATGTTTTATTTGGAACACTTTTTTCGCTTTGTGAAAGATGGCGCTGTAATAGTCACAAACGTATGTGTTATCGCGTAACTTTTTGCCAGTGTGGACGGTATTTGCTTCGTGATACATTACGCGATACCACATACTTATACCTTTGTGACTATTTCAACGCCATGTATCACAAAACATTCATGCAGTCAAAATGGAAGTACCTATTTAAAAAATGCAGTTGATATCCGTTTGACCTATGGTAGCGCCATCTAGCGGGCCAACCATAGCGTCATCTGTTTTCCCCCTTCAAGCTAGAAAAGTTTTGTTCTTTGCAGTTGTTTGGTATGGTGCTTATTTCGTGAGATATTTGGCCCGGTTATTATCAATGGACCATCCTATATATATTTTAAAGATATTTCTAATGTCACTCATGAAAAAACGAAATTCATGTTCGTTGTCAGTTTTAATATTTACGTCATTGAGCAGTACATCAATATACAAAAACGGTTCAAGAGAGCATCTGTTGACTCAACTGCTTTTAGTAAAGTTTGAAATTCTTACGTATCTTGTCACTAATTTCATTCTATTTCGCAATGTCACACCCTTTCGAAACAATGAAAGCGAGAAAGAAAAGAATTTGGAACACGAAACGCAAAATTTGTAATCTAAGGCTGTCGGAGGCCTGGGGCGGTGGGCCCCCTGTCCGCGTGAAGGTACAAATGCACGCAACTTCCGAGATCTGGCGGCCCCCTAGGACAAGAGGCACAGGACAGACGGGACAGTCTTAAAAAAAAAAAAATAGCTTTGGAGGCGCCAGAGAGAGAGAGAGAGAGAGAGAGAGAGAGAGAGAGGGTGAAGGGCGCGCTCCAGAAAACCTCTCAAGCACAGAGTAACCTCTAGGTATTTGGAGGCCTGCGGAGTCCGCCCGCCCCCCCCCCCCCCCCCCAGTCCGCCACTGCTAAGACGCTATGTTTTCTTCTTCGTCTTCTTCATTGCCATCGGGTAGTCGGTTCTTTGCAGACTTGGGATCATGTTTTGTTTATGTTGAATGAGTTTCTGGCTCACCTTTATTCTTTTGTGTTGAGAAAGAAAAAAGTTTGTAAACCTATTGCCCAGACTTACAAACTACTTAAAATAACTAGAGGACAAAATACGCACACACACAGGCCCCAGGGATGACTCGAACCTCCGACGGTGCGCTCCGCAACAAGGCGTCTTAGAGCGCTCGGCCACTCTACCGCGCCTTTTGTATTACGTTGCGTTATATGGTAACAATGGTATAATCTGTTCGCGCAGATAGAACTATTTCAAAACTTCAACCGTCCTTTTTCTTGGAAAAATATTTGATGTTGGCACCTGAAACAAAATAGTTGACCTCTTTATTTTCATCCTTCTGTAGACTCCCATGTTTCGAATTAACGTGGCAACTTTCTTTTCAACCAAACAACACGAAAAACATACTTAATGATACCATATGTGGAAAGTGAGTAGGACACAAGATTAATACGCGTATACACACGAATCAATCTGAATCCAAAATGTAACTACATAGCTGCGCACTTATTAAGTATTATGCGCGTTTTCACGTTTCTTATTTCAGGAACGTAAAAATGTGGGTTATTTCTTTAACAAAGGAAGATACTATAAACGCATCAACTTTCGGAAGGTTTTCAGAGCGGTCTTCAGAAAATTGTATTCCATTTTTACATAAAATTTGTAAATGCGTTTCGCATAAAAAACCTAGAGTATAGGCAGAAACAGTAAGGAAATATCTAGTAACTTTCGCATATATCTCTTCGTCTTCCTCGTGTACTGTAACGTCAGCGCCGCGTTGGAGTAGCCAAGCGCTCCAAGGCGCCTTGCCGTGGAGCCGTTAGAGGTTCAAGTCCTCCCTCGGGCATAGGTGTGTGTTAGCATAAGTTTAAGTACTTTGTAAGTCTAGCGACTGATAACCGCAGCAGTTAACTCCCTTAGAAATACAAACATTCGATCATTTGAGAGCTTCAGCCAATAACAGAACGTTTTCGATCACGTGACCTAATCTCGAAAAAGTAATGATTTTTAAGTTTTAATTATATATAAATAACATTTTGTACAATAATGACCGACAACTATTTCAATGTTGTTATCATTCAGAAAGACAATAATTCGAACCATATTTTCAATACAGAGAAATAACCTATTATTAAACTCATATTTTGCTGTAAAACATCGAGACAAGGTGTAGTACAGTCCAAAAGTGTTCAGGAATAACAATAATCGTCATAATATTAGTAAAGATATGTGCCCATCAATCAGGATAAAATATTTTCATTAACTTCCACAGTCATTAAATGTTAATTTACTAACAAGATATAATTAAATAAAGAGTAAACGATCTATTGATGGCTAACTCCTACTCTACAGACGAATTTTTGGGAGAACCAATTCATGCACATATTATTATAAATGTGAACTAAAGTGATAAATAAAATAGGAATTCTGCAGATCTTTGCAGTAATAATGAGTTTGTTTTGTAAAAATATCTTATGTAATGGAGAATATACAAAGTTCCCACGTTTGTAGCAACTTCGCTATTAACTTTTAAATGAAAATATTCTTCATACTTTTTGCTTTACCTTGAGTACCATTTTATTTATGATCTCTAGAAGTGAAAGTAGCATCTTTTTGTATTTGTCAATATGAATTTTTATTTTTATATGTTTTGCATGCACGAGGATCTTCTTCACTATGGATCAAGGGGCATATGCCTCCTCTGAATACGCCACAACCAAGAATGGATCGGGACGTGCATATTTATTTATTTGTTTATTAAGGGATTAGTGTGGGATACGATGCCACAAAATTTCTATCACTTATTACATCAGCCTTCCCCGCCCCCTCCCGATAATAAATGATATTCGCCAATGCCCAGAGACCTTGAGATGAGAATTAAGAGCAGTGATTGGAACGCAGCAGATGTCACAATAAAAAGGAAGCACAGGGTTGATACACGGAACGACAGTGCTATATCAGCCACCTCAGTTTATGTTAGAAATGTGCCGGCCGCAGTGGCCGAGCGGTCTGCGGCGCGCCAGTCACAGTCTGCACGGCCGCTACGGTCGAGGGTTCGAATCCTCTCTTGGGCATGTGTGTTTTTGTTGTCCTTAGAGTAAGTTATTTTAAGTTAGTCAAGTAATTAGTTTGTAAGTCTAGCGACTGAAAACCACGAAGATTGGTTGCATAAGACCTCACACACATTTGAATTTTTTTTTCTTTTAGAAATGTGAAAGTCATTTTCATACAATAGAGCTATGCGGTTTGCTCAACCTAATATGGATCCCACACACTTTACTGGTATTCCGGGATGCAATAAGTGTTACCGATTGCAAATAGATTGTAGGTGTGAAGTATTTCATCAATAAATCGAAGCATGCCTTAGGCATTTCTCGCTACCGGGGGAATATTATTTTTTATGTAATATTCACATCCATTGTTATTCCAAGGTATTTATATAATCAATAAAGTAGCCATCACTCAAAATTTAACTCCCGCTATTCAAACTAGAAGTCTTAAGCTTCAGAAAAAAAAAGTTATCAGAAAATGTAAAATTTTGCACTACATGACAATATAAAAATATAGTAGCGTTCACCTACTAGTTTAGAGACTGATACGGGACTAACTTGATTATGTACATACCTTGGCATAACAATGGGTGGGCATTTTATATAAAAGGAAACACACTCGGTAGCGGATAATGCCTATAGCATATTTTATTGCTAAAATACTAAACACCTGCAGTGTGTTTGCACCTGAAGTCTGTTTCCATACAGTAAGCCCCACAAAAAAATCAAAAAATAAAATTCTTTCGTGCGCTAAATACATATCCACACTCCACGAAGCTTTACGAAACACTCATTTCATCATCCTGGAATAGTAGCCAAGTCTGTGGTAGCCATAGAAGGCTGAGCAACTAACTTATACTAAAGACGACAGACATCCACGCCCGAGGGAGGATTCGAACCTCCGATGCGGAAGGCCGCGCGATCCGCAACGTGGCGCTGCAGACCGCTCGGCTAATCCCGCGCGGCAGCGTACTTGAGCTGAAAGAACAGCGCCTACAGGGAAGATACGATTATGCAGAGAGGTATGAGAGAATAAGCTTTGTCAACCAAGACAACCTTGACCGCAGCTAGGCACGCGATTTCCATTGTGATGTTAGCATCCGCTGTCGTGACATTTTGCGCCGTAAAACAAAACTCACCAGACAGAATGGGCTGCTACTAAGATCAGCTTTATCCTCAATAAAGTTACTTTCTTCCTGTATTATTGACGTCCTTCTGTTGGGATTGGTCGATTCACATGAAACACTACGTGTAAGTAAACTAGTTCTCAGTTCTGAATATAATCAGTCAAGGTTAATACTAGGAAACCAAGACGTGGGAGAAGGAAGTGGATTTAATCATGTTCCCCCGGAATACATGCCCACCAGTGCTTCATCCATGCACAAAATATCTACATCTACACTCATACTCTGCAATCCATCCAAAGATGTAAGGCGCAGGGCACCCAGTACCAGTACTAGTTACTTGCGTTTCTATTCCACTCCCATATAGAACGAGGGAAAAACCAATGCTTGTATGCATCTGTACGAGCCCTAATCTCTCTAATCTGATCTTTGTGGTCTTCATGCGAAATGTAAGTTGGCGGGAGAAGAATCATTGTGCAGTCAGATTCAAATTCAGGCCCTCTAAATTTCTTCATTAGTGTTTCTCGAAAATAACGTCACACTCCCTCCAGCGAGTTTCCCAAGCATTTCGGTAACAGTTGCGCATTGATCGAACGTACCCGTAACAAATCTAGTCGCCCGCCTTTGAATTACTTCTATGTCTTCCTTTAAACAGATATGTGGGGATCCATAACACTTGAGCAATACTCTAGACGTGGTGTACAAGTGTTATATACTCGTTTCCTTTTCAGACGAATCACATCTTTCCAATTCTACCAATAAACCGAAATCTATTATCAGATGCTCGTTCCATTTCCATATGGTTGTGCATCGTTACGCCTAGATACTTAATTGACGCAACTCTCAAGTAGCACACTTCTAATGCTTTATTCTAATATATCTGGATTATTTGTCCTACTAATTTGCTTACTCTTGAATTTTTCAACATTTAGAGCTAGCTGCCATTCCTCACACCACCTAGAAATTTGGTCCAAGTAATCCTGCATCCAGCTACAGTCAGTTAAAGACGACACCCTCCCGTACACCACAGCATCAACAGCAAACGGCCGCAGATTGCATCTCACTCTGTTCGCCAGATCATCTATATAGACTGAAAATAATAGCGATACTATCACACTTCCCTGGGGCACTCCTGGTCTCTGATGTACACTCACCATCGAAAACAAAGTATTGGGTTCTATAATTTAAGAATTCTTTGAGATGCTCATATATTTGGGTGCCTATTCCATATGCTCGTACCTTCGTTAGCAGTCCGCAGTGTGTTACTGTGTCAAACGCCTTCCGAAAATCGAGAAATATGCAGTCTGCCTGACCCCCGACGGGGAACGGCCTCGCGCATCGCAGCATAGGGGCCTCAATGCGCTCGGCCGCGGCGATGCATGGACAGCTTTTCGGTCTCAAGGAAATTTACTATATTAAGACGTATGTCCACTAGCAAGTATTTTCAGCAAGTACTTGCCGATGTGTTCACAATAGAACAAAAACTTGCGTAAGTTTTCTTCTCCAAGTCGTTTAGGCAAGTAACTTGCTGCAAGTACTTGCAGAAGCGTTTCCACCAGGGTCACGTTGAGAGATAAGCAAGTGCAAGTTTACTATGTCATACCCAAAACTAAGATCAGTCCTTACCATCGTTCCATTAAAGAAAAAATACGTGACGAACAAAAATTCAAGAGAAAAACATTTGGACATTTTGAAAGATTCGGCAAAAAATGCAAGCTAAGTAAGAGACTAATGCCGCAGAATACTCGTAAAATCGAATTGGTACCCTCTCTGGACCTGGCGACTTGTTTTCAACTCTAACAGCTGTTTCTCTATACAGACTATGCGTATTACTATGTCTTCCATTTGGGAATTAGTGCGGTCATCAAATTAAGGTCTGTTTGCATGGTCTTCTACGTGAATGATTTCTTCAATGTTACATTCATAACTTCGCCCTTTATTTTGCTGTCTTCTGTTACCATCCCAGAATGATCAATTGGTGACTGCATAGCGCGAATCTCTGCTAACTCTTGCCTGATTTGATTTGCTTGACCTTTTTTGAACCGGCAGTGCAACTGTTTTTGCTTTCTCTTCATTCTTCGAATATAATTATTGAACCACGGTAGATCTTTCCCGTCCTTAATCCACTTTGCTGGCACATATTTCTCCAGCGTTTTATTTATTTTGGTGGTCGATCTGTGAGACCAGTCTCAATCCATCACTGACAACAAGTGGGACGCACTCGACCACCCGCCTGTAGTCATGACATTTCCAGACACCCATTGGAAAAAGGCCTTTGAAGGTCGATTCCTTTCGGACGGAGATGCGCAGCAGGCACTTACGGACTTTTGACGCGGCACGAGCGGTTTTTTACCAAACGTGTAATTTTAAACCTGGTTCATCACGTGAATGACTCAATACTCATACCAATTTTTGCTAATTGGTATAGTAATTCTAGACGGCACGACCTTCAGACGGAAAAGTTCCGCTCGCCCCTTATTATATTTTACGCTTGGAGAGCAGCTGCTTCGGTAATTTAGGAGTGGGTAAGTTCGTGGAACATTACGTGTTATTAGTGTTTTGAAGTCTAAAGTAGCCCAATGAAAGTGGAAGCGAACAAACTACGAGCACCAAACAGTCTAATCTCAATGACAATCAGAACTCCGAATGAAGTGGTACCATGATCAGTTTAGGACTTGCTAGTAAATTAACAAAGGTCACATTAAAGTTGAATCCTGACTTATTAACGTGGGAGAGGGGGAACTGTTAAATTAAAAATAAAGAACCAGTCACCTACAAAACTCACCAAAACATCACACAGTCTCTAGGAGGAAGTTTCCAGTGAAGACCACGAACTAATTCATTTGTTATCACATTTATCTGTAGCGAAATCGTAGAAGACCTTCAGCAACAGTCTAACTTCTCTCTAAGTGACCACAATGTATGAATTAGGGCTCAAATTCAATTCTACTGACAGTTGCACTTCGCAGTCAGGAGGGAGATGTTACTGGTAGCCAGCCGCGGTGGAGTAGCCGAGCGATCTAAAACGTCTCGCTGCGGAGCGCGCGGTTGCTCGCCGTGGAGGTTCGAGTCCTCCCTGGGGCATGGTTGTGTGTGTGTCGTCCTTAGGTTAGTTCACCTTAGTTTAAACAGTAAGCTATGGACTGATGACCATGCAGTTTGGCCCAATAGATTTACAAACATCTGAACATTTTTACTGGTAGCCAGGGTACCCTCCACTTATGGACTCTGGATGTAAATATAACTACATAGTCACCACGCTATTTAATTTATAATAAAGAACAGACGAAATTCATTCATATCCTTAGAGATCCAGTTGCAAAACTAATGAGAAAAGTGTGGAAAGCAGTACAGCAGTTCACTGGCGCTTGTCTAGTATGATTTAAGACATTCGGCACTCCAGTCTCAAACTGAAATTAAATCAATCGTTTCTAATAAAGCCTTTAACATCTACGCCAGAAGTAAAAATTTACATCTACATGAACACACTTAAGTGTAGAGCAGAGGGTTCATCGAACCGCTCCTATATTTCTCTACTGTTGCGTCGGCCGCAGTGGCCGAGCGCTCTGCGGCGCACCAGTCACGGTCTGCACGGCCACTACGGTCGGGGATTCGAATCCCCCCTCGGGCACGGATATTTGTGCCGTCCTTAGTCTTAGCTAGTTCATAAGTAGTTTGTAAGCTTAGGGACTGATGACCCCGTAGTTAAGTCCCATAAGTTCTACATACATTTGAACATTTTTGAATCTTCTCATCCAATGTCCAAGCCAATTCCGTTGCCTCTTTCTGATTACCTTTAGAATTTCTCTCTCTTCACCCACTCTTCTCAACACGTCTTCATTTCTCACTTTGTCTACCCACTTATCCCTTCTATTCTCCTCCAAGTCCACGTCTCGAATTCTTCTAATCTTTTGTCCTCTTCTCAGTGTCCATGTCTCAGAGCCATATAGTGCCTTCTCTTCCTCAGATTCCTGTCCATACGGCCGCATAGAAGCCGCCTCTTATTAAATACCCCATTTGCAATTGCTATACGGGTTTTCACTTCCTTGTGGCATTTCAATCTTCTGTAATTATGCTTCCCATGTATTTGAAAGCACTAACCTGCTCTATTACTTCCTAACTTAGCCTTATTGTTGTTCCTACCTTTCTTGCGTTTATAACCATACATTTTGTGTATTTCTTACTAATTTTCATTCAAAATTCCTCACAGGTCTTACTAAAATCATTTAACATTTCCATTCATTGTTCTTTCACTCTCTGCCAGTAATGCCATATCATCGGCGAATCTAATACCTTCTATTCTCCTACCACTGACCCGTACACCTCTTTTGTTTCATACATTTCTGTAAAATGTTTTCCAGGTGTATGTTAAACAGTATTGGGGAGAGACAGCAACCTAGCCTCACTCCTCTACCTATCGTGCTTCCCTCTGTCATCTCATTCCTAATTCGTACTCTTATTTTCTGTCTCAGGTATAGATTCTTAATTAGTCTTCTATCCCTCCAGTCTACTCCATTCTTTCTTAGTATGTTCATTAACTTATTCCACTATACACTGTCGAAGGCCTTCTCCAAGTCAATGAAAACATTATACAGTTCTCTTTCTCTTTCGATGTATCGCTCGCCTATAATTCTTATCAGTCCAATAGCATCTCTCGTTCATTTTCCTCTTCTAAAACCAAACTGCTCCTCTGCAATACTTTTTTACAGTCTTCCATGCAGTCTTCCATTTATCACCGGTACCAGAACTTTTGCTGCATGAGAAATCAAACTTATGTTTCGAAAACCCTCACATTCCTTGGCATTTCTTTTCTTCTCAATAGGTATCATTACTGATGAGAGAAAGGCATCTGGCAATTCACCTTTTTCATATATCTTATTACATAGATAAGTTAATTCTTTCAGCGCACTACTCCCATGGCTCTTAAACAATTCTGCTGGTAGCCCATCAATTCCACTTGCTTTGCGATTCTTCATCTCTCTTAAAGCCTTTTCTACTTCTGCCAAGATGCAGCATCCTTTGTCCTCTTTAGTAACTCATCTCCTCTTCCAGTTCAATATTGTTCGGTTTCTGATCGGTCTCATAAGCACTCTACGTATCCTTGCCACCTTCCCAAAACTTCTTCCAGTTTATGAACCACTGTGTCATCGCTCCTTTCTGTTTCAATACTTGTCCTATTTTTCTTTGCTTCAAAGACTAGATCAGCAGCTAATCTATACATCATTTCATATTTTCCTTCCTTTTCTAGTTCCTGACTTCTGTCTCACAAACATGTCTTCCTTGCCTCTTCTGTTTCTCTCCTTAGTTCATTATTCAGCTTTCTATTCATACTTTTCCCTTCCTCAGTTCCTACTGTCTTCCATTTCCTTCTCTCTTCCATCTTGCACAGCAGTGTCCTAGTTACCCACTCTTTACTTTCTCTTTTGAGCTTCCTCATCCCTAAAACTTCTGCAAAGAGTTTTTGGCTCAATCTCTTCCATATCTCGTTTGCAGTCTCTTATTTAGGCCCTCTATCCCATTTTGACAAAACAGTGTTTTGCGCAGAGGAAAAAGGAACACCCAAATCTATTCGTTTTCGATCTGATTTCTCTTTATTGTGACGATCATGTCTCCCTATGAAGGAGGGTGCTAACAAAATATGTGCGCATTCCGAGGAGAAAGTGGGTGAGAGAAATTTCGATAATAGATCTCACCGTAAACGAATAACGCCTTTTGAAATGATTTCCACCCCAGCTCGTGGATCATTTTCTGACGCTCTCCCCCTATATCTCGATAATACAAAATGTGCTACTCTTCTCTGGACTTTCACTATATCTTCCGTCAGTCTCACTAGGTGAGGGACCCACAATTCGCAGCAATACTGCAAAACAGGGCGCACAAGTGCAGTGTAGGTAACATGGGCGGATCCAAGGTGGGGGGGGGGAGGGTCATTCGCCGCCCTCCCCCCAGTAGGGGCCCTAAAACTCCTCCTGGGGAACGCCAGATATGACTTGGGTTTTACTCGATGACTTTTCGTCAGTTACTACGTACTGTGTCCTTTCTGGCAGGAAATCGCGCATCCAGTCGACATTTCACAACCATCCTATTTGATTAGAAGGTCCTTGTGAGGACAGTGTCAAACGCCTTCCGGAAATCTAGAGATAGAACTAAGATGGCGATATTTATTGTTTTAACTCTTACGCTTAAATGATGCTTAATTACAGGTGGCCGAGCAAGCTGCTGCATTTGGCCTTGTTTTCGGCAGAATACCGATCAGTGTCACAAGTGACTCCCCTCTTCCCGTCTTGACTCGCGAGAGGTCGGCGGCTCACACTCACCTCCAAACATCCTGATTTAGGTTTTGCGTGATTTTCCTAAATAACTCCAGGTAACTGCCGAGACGGTGCCTTTCAAAGTTCACAGCCTATTTGCTTTCCCATAATGAACGAATATCAACCCGACTCTGATGACCACGCTGTCGACGGGACGCTAAACCGTAATCGCCCTTCCTTACATATATTTTCACTCACTCCCTCTTTCACTCACTCATTCACTCCTTCCTTAGGATAAACGTTCAAGATGTCCTATTTGAATTAGCACACCCTGCACCCAACATTTCTTGATGCGAAAACTGGTTGTTGGTAAATATAAAGACTATATGGTGTTAAACGCTAGGCCTACTGCTAGTAGAGGCACCAGTGATTGACGTCTCTCGCATACAATTTGTTTTACCCAGTACCCGATCAAAACAGGGAATTTCATGCGAAGCTTTGCAGTTATTAAATTCCACACAGCATCATTTCACACTTAGTAACACTCGTTCGTGTATGTTTGGACCATGCTTGTAACGATTTTTCCACTACAATTTTGTACTAGTAGGTGCAATTGTTGCTTTTTGTTCTTGACGTACAGTTTAATAACCGTGTAGCTGCAGACTTCCCTGTTATCACTTGCCTCAAACCTTGGAGCAGCGACATCAGCAGCCCTCGTAATACCTGTACAAGTGCCATCATGAAGAACGCGCAACCTTACTAAGACACCTTCAAGTCCCTATTACAACTTATCTCGCCGAGTCACAAAATTATCTTGGGAAACAAGTCGACCTTCAGTTAATTTCGCGTGTCTAGAAACCGTGGAGTAGGAGAAAACCATGAGGGACGTCCATTTGCAGTTAAAGTAATCCCGAAGCTACACGTCAACTGAGATACGAGACTATCGAAAGCACCTGTTACCGCAGACGTCCGCTACATTTCCCACGGGGAACATATATGAAGGGCCGAAAGTTTCCTTTGTCCTATAGCTCTATCGTCTCGGACGTCTCGTCTATGTAGATTCTGCCTTAGCGAAGCGAGACGGGTGGGAAGGGTGCAATTACCAAAGTTATTAATGAAGACGTCATTTGCTTTGTGGTAGCTCATGTCAGTTTCTCTGAATTTAAATTAGACTGAACAGGGTAATGTAAATGTCATAGCTCCAACAGCCACTGACGAAATTTGAACGTATCTACTTGACTTTTCGTAGAAATTTGAATGTTTCTGATGATATACATTGTAATGTAATGTGGAATACGCGTTATGTATCCATACAGTATATATTTCTGACATGAGCGTGGACAAAAGATCGATTTAATTTGTATAAATAAATGACAATTATAGATGCGACTTTCATAGCATAATAAATCGTTACAGAATATCTTCAGACCTAGTCTCTAAATGGGTATGATAGTTTTAATTTTCCTTTGCGTATCTTTGACTATGAAGTCTTTTAAATCATGATAAATTTAAAAACAAACTTCGTCACTCACGACCATACAAAACCAATAAAATGCGTTCCCATAACTACGAAAAAAACGCGTGTGAATAGCCGCGTAATCGGTTTAGAACTGCACGTTCGATGTATATTGATTCAGGCCGAGATACTTCGACTGCAAGCATTCTTGTAAATTACCCGGAACAGTTTTCAGTCACAATACATAACGCATGTTCTCAGCGGATGAAATTCAGTAAATGGGAACTCTAGCGCTGAATTCATGGCAGTCACACCACGATGTAATTATCCGAACGAGACTGATATCAGTAGATACGATCAACGTCCACAGACAAAGAAATTATTACAATTTCAAGAAAACTGGATTAGTCATTCAAGAGAATGAGCTTCACAAATTGAGCAAGTCACTTAATGCATTGTGCAGCCTCTGGCCCTTATGGAAGCATTTCTTCGACTGGTACTGACTGACAAAGTTCTTGGACGGCCTCCTCGAATTGGCGCGTAAGATCGACAAACTAAATATGAAAAAAATGTAAAGCTAATGGAGCAAACTGCCGAGGTCATCGGTCCCTAGACTTACAAACTACTTTAACTTGAACGAACGTATGCTAAAAGCAGCACACACACCCATACCCGAAGGAGGGCTCGAAACTTCGACGGGAAGCGGCCGCGCAATCTGTGACAAGCGCCTCAGACCGCACACACATACTGGCGCGGCCGTCGAAATCGCGAGATGGGTAGAGGGCCTTATTATTTTACTGTCGTTCGCCACTAGGGAGAGAGACAGCCACCTTGCTGCACAGATACGGTTTGGGAAGCATGAAGGCAAGTCGCTGAAACTCTCATTGTGTGAGGGTACGCATTATCTGGCTGTCATGACGGGAAACAAAACGGGACAACAAAAGAGGCCCTGCTATACAGTTAGCTTCACTCCTGGGAGCAAGTTTTAAGATTGGACTATTTTAAAATTTCGCTCTTCACAATACGCACACAAACTGAGAAGAAAACGTTGTCAGTCCCTAATGTAATTATGATATCACATACGCCATACGCAGGAAAAACAAAATCTCACATTATATCGCATGTCAGAGGGACATTCGCAACTGGCAGGGTTCAATGTGGTGATTACGGACTTTCCGCAATGTCCACTACGTACTACTTGATGAACAAGAGAAGCCAACGAAGAGGACTCGAAACACTGGCTGTGCGCTGGTTTACTGCAGAGCACACAGTATCAGCTGTGTGCGTACCATGAAGCGGGATATTTGAAACTGATTACATCCAAACGATATATTTCCGGACATGGTTTCCATATCAAAATCTTATTTACAAAGTCTCCACTACGAGCCACAGAATCCTGAATATGAAGATGTAGAGGTCAACAAATACATCACCAGATTTGGATCTTTAGCTCAGTTAAAAAAATTGAAAACTTATATCATGACAATTAGTTGGAGGAATAAGACGAAGTGCGATACATTCTAATATGAATAAACTCCAAGGGGAGCAAACCATCCAAATCGTTGGAGGTTTCATTTACTGTAGAGATGGTGAAGCACGGCGGATTTGCACTCGAATGAAATACTGCAGAACCATAAAACTATTCCAGTACACAGTTGCTATTCCAAGCCTAACCTGAAAATGGATAGTTGGTATAATGTCCAGCCCATGAAACTGTTAAAGGAGTGATGTTATATCTAGATGAAATCAGTGATTTTGTTGAGACTTCATTCAGTAAAACTTTGGCCCGAAAATTAACTGTACAGTTCACATTTTTAATCCTAACATTAGTTACTTTAAACAGGAGGACATTTGGAATATGTAAGAAAAAACCAAACTATTTGGAATCAACGACTACAAAATTTTCGTCCAAATCAAATGTTCAAATGTTTGTAGAACTTATGGGACTTAACTACGGGATCATCAGTCCCTAAGCTTATAACTACTTATGCACTAGCTAAGACTAAGGACGGCACAAATATCCATGCCCGAGGTGGGATTCGAACCCCCGACCGTAGTGGCCGTGCAGACCGTGACTGGAGCGCGTCAGTCCCCTCGGCCACCGCGACCGGCTTTTCGTCCAATCCGTTAAAAATACTGTACCATTTCATTGATATTTCCAGATTTTACTGTATTACAATTAGTTAAACAAAAGTAACACTACATAACATTCTAACGTTTTATCAATGTTAATAATGCTATAAATATGCCAAGTCTATTGTGGTTTACAAAATACCGACAATCCCATAACACAAATTTACAGTGCTACTTTTGCGTGATAAGATCGCTTCGAAGGAGGAATATCGACTATTTACTTCACATTTTCGGCTATGCTCCGAAGCCACAATACTCCGTATGGTGGAAAGCATTTTTATTAACAAATACTGAAAAAATTTATAATCTTTCTGCGCGTTACACACTAATTTGTTTACGACCCTGAAATCGTTTGTATGAAGAGTTATTTCTCCTTATAACAGTTCGAGAGTTCTCCTGATTACAGTTTTTTTAAGACTTTAGAAGCCCCTGTTGTTAAATCGACATTTAGTTATTTCAGATAGAAAGTACTGTTTCAGAAATTACAGTAGCATTTGAAAATGGTCGCCTTGGAACTCTAAGCACTTTTGTTCTCATGAAATCATGTTCAAACTCCCTATAAACGTAGATTTATCAAAAATTAAATGTTTTCCATTTTTACTTCTGCCGTTTTATGATTATTTTAATACACATTACTTTCTCTTTCATATAATTCGTTGGATAAAAATCAGTAGTAGGCAAGTCTGGCGAACGATTCAGCCACAATCCTTTGCTTATTGGGCATTCTTTGGTGAAGATATCATGAATACACGGCATGTTTAACAAGCACAGTGTCACTTCCATCAACGCCCAAGTCCAGGGAGAGGAATACTCTACTTTTGGAAGATTAATATACGTGTTCATGATAAACGTCAGGAGTCTTTTCGAGTAAAAAAGTGCGAACACTGGGTTTCAACGGCACACCCTTTCATTCCACAGCATGCAGTATACTTTACCTGACAATAACGAGGAGGCTCACATAGCACAGATCAGTCGACTGCGAAGGGTTAAAGCGTAAGGCGTAGCTTCCAGATAATGGATTGCCAACTAAAATTTGTGTGTGTGTGTTTTCCCTTTTTTGTGAGTAGGGGGTTGGGTGTAAGGTTAGGAAGAAGCAATCAAAGCTCCACGATTTCTTGAGGGAGAAGGCATGCGAACCTATTCATTGATCGTTGGGGGTAGGGATTTTATTTCAGCTCAAAAAGAGATGGGAAATCATGTAGCAACGTATGGTGGGAAACCCTTTCATGGAGAGTGACGACACAAAATACAAGATAGGAAGGACACGAACAAGGCCAGCCGCGGTGGAGTAGCCGAGCGGTCTAAAGCGTCTCGCTGCGGAGAGCGCGGTTGCTCGCCGTGGAGGTTCGAGTACTCCCTCGGGCATGGGTGAGTGTGTTGTCCTTACGTTAGTTTACCTTAGTTTAAGTAGTTTGTAAGCTACGTACTGATGATCACACAGTTTGGTCCCATAGATTTACAAACATTTGAAAATTTGAACAAGGCCAGAAACATATTTGTCATGTCTGGTTCATCAGATACCAAGAAATAGGAGCAAAACAGGCAACGATCTTCATTAAACAGGGTGTTACAAATTACGACCCCGAATGGTGATACAGACCTGTCATTTTCGGCGCTTAGAAGAATTTACGTTATTGAACATACTCGGCGTGTTCCGGACTGAACCAGAGGATTCTACGATGCATGCGACTTTCTTTTATGATGGCTATTGTCTGTTCTTTTTTTCTGCTTTACTAAGCAAAACAAACGTTTTATCTCACCCTGTTCGTATCGTTCCTTTCTCGTGTTGTATGTCGTCAGTACCGCGCCAAGTACGTGTTTCCATCCAAATGCTGCTATGTGATTTTTCATTGTTTCTTCAAAGTTTGTAACCGCCGTGCTGCAACACCGCATATATTTCAGATGAATGTGAAGTGTTCCGGCAGACTTTTACAATTTCCTTCTGGATTAATCCATAAAGATATGGCTCCGCCCGTCTTTCATGGGACGCCAGGGTGTTAACGACAATATAATTATTAAAATGAAACTTTACGAGTCCATTCCATAGTCTATATCTGGGACAGTATAATACAAACAATAATAGGTGCTCCATTATCAGTCCTTGGCCTACTTGCTTCATCTCGCTTGCCGCATTGCCCCGATCAAGCTGCTGCTGCAATGCAGCAACGCTACTTGCAATGTAAAGAGGCCAAATAATGCAATACATTTTTTTCTTTTTGCTCGACTTCACTTTTCAGTGTAAAAGACACTTCGAAAGGTAATTTACCACATTAGGATATACATATTCAACTTCTGTATCATTTTGAAATTTTGCCGAACATACCACCACCTTTAATTAAAGTTCTAAAATTACGGCTGATTGAAAGAATCTCTAGCCACATCTGCCCGTATCTAATAAAGCTGGTTTCTGATACGCCATTTTTTGGAAAATTGGTTTCAAACTAATTACCATTTGTGTACTTTCGCTTTCAGCGTACCTAATTAAACCGCCTGAATGTTCATTATTCTAATACTTTTCTTTCACTTAATTTTGTTTTATATTTCCAACTGTTTATTTACGTTTTAATTTAATTTTTTAGTTCTATCCGGCTACGCTTCACTGTGGCTCAGTCTGATATGAAATTAAAATATAAACGTATAAAAGATTTCTAGGGAAAATAGATTCACCGAGAAAATACATCAGTATGTAACTTGCTTTGCTTGTCTGTGGCCAGGTGGAATGAAAGGAAGGAAAAAATGTTCTCAGAAAATCATTATTTTTGTAAGGCCGGTGGATTGACTAAATACTTTTGGTTGGGAGTTTTCTGGATAAACAGTTTACCGACTATGAAGTACGCAACGTATAATTTCCATGACAAATGCATTAATAGTTGTCCATCTACTCCCTACCTCAACTCCTGTTTCCCCTCTACATCCTCCCTCTATCGACTCCCAAGTCTGTCCATCTCCCCATTCACTTCCTTCTGTCTTCCAACTCTTCCTCCATCTCTCTGTCCATCTTCTCCTCCAACTCTCTCTCAATTTCCTCTTTTTTTCTCGTAGCATTTCCAAATCAAGAAATTCAAAATTAGCAACTTGTTAACAATTTTGTAGCAACGGCAGAAAATGACCAGAAAGTCACTTTCAGAAAAATAAACGATATTAACACAACACCAATAAACAGCATTTTTATAGTCTGCTGTACTACATCTAAACCTTCCCCGTGAATCACACAATCTATTGATAAAAACCGTAAGATAATCCGCTCAGTAGTTTTTGTCTTTATCAAGGACAGAGAGAAACAGTCGTGGTTGGAGGTATTGTTTTATAATAATATGTATATTTACACGTGAACATGAAAATTGACAGTACACGGCGTTAACATGGTGGAAAACGCCGCGAGCGAAATTGCGTTTCTTCAGAGGCTCATATCTCGGGTTTTATTGCTCACAAAGATGAAGGGCGAACTGTATTGCATAGCACTTGACCTAGTCATTAATGTTAGTATCATGAAAAGTATCAGAAGGCTTACACTATCCTACAATACAGTGTCAATTTAAATACTACGCACTTCCTGTAGCCTAGCACAGTCATTTGACTAGGAAGGTCTTTACCTTAACATATATAAAAATTGAGGTTTTTGTGCCTATATTTCACTGTGCAACCAAAACTACACATCGCAAACGAATAGTGTTAATATGAGGGAGGAGGTAAGTCTCCCATTATGTACTATGGTGGTATAGATTTGATAACGATAAGGGGATGGAAGATATGGGAGTTTAAATTACCGACTTCTATAAAATCTCCGTGTGGGTGTCAATATTTTGCTCTTCAGCAAAAGCTACACAATGGAGATGAACGATCTCTGTGTTCTTGTAGTATAGTGTCCCGTTGTACACCATAGCACTTCCGTGTCGATAGTTATAAGAGGGTGGAAGATTTAGTGCTTGCAAGTCGTCAGCTTATAAAAAATTCGGACTGAAGACCAGCGATGACTCTTGACATTATAATAGCAAAGAGGTTATATACAGCGAAACGTGATGCACATTCTTCAGTAGTTTTTTCTGCAACAAGCGTAAGAATAAAGAAAAATAAATGCATATTGCAGTTAGAAAGTAAAACTACCGAGAAAGATGCCAAAGCGGAAGAAAGAAATTTCGTGTTCTCGATCCGTTTCTAAAAGACGGAAAACAGCGCTGAAAATTGAATCTACAGACGATAGAAATTTGAAATTTGTAGACGATGTTTATTTTACACTGTAGGCATCAGCGATTTTTCGACTATTTTGATACTATAAATGCGAAAATTTGGATTTGGAACCAGGTTAGAACTTTGAAAAAAAAAATGTGTTTGGCATGTTTTGATTTCTGCCGTCAATGGTGCAATAGTGGGTGGCAAGCTGTATCAAAATACTTTATTAGGAAAGCATTTTTAAGACTAAATCTATGAAAATTTATATTTAGAAGAAGAAGAAACAACCAATGCATACCATCAATTCTATGCGTGTGAAGCAGCGGGAATTAAGCTGGTACGGCTTATAAAAGAAGCGAAAATCACGAAAAACCATGGTTTTTGGGTAAAAACTGCAAATTGTTGGGATGGTCACTTCTATACTTTTCTTAAGATTATAAACTACTTTTTTAAATTTTTATACCACTATTCCTTAGCGAAATCCAGAAATCTGAAGTTACCGATCCTTGCGCAAAATTATAAAATTCTATTTTAAGCCGTTTATTGCACGAGGAAAAATATCTTAATAACAAACCATAGCAAATGGCTCCAATTTTAACTGCATGCCAATCAAATGCTATGGTAAGAGTGCCACATGAGACATCATCATTTCCTGAAATTGCATTAGAAGGACGTTCATGTTTAAACGTTCATTTTCATTAATATACACATACGGGGCAACTACAATGTTACCACTGCTATGTTGATAAAGTTGACACCAATGTAAATCAAAACATCGTAGTAGCGAAATCTATGAACAACGGCCGGCCGCGGTGGCCGAGGCGCTCCCTCACGGTCTGCACGGCCACTACGGTCGGGGGTTCGAATCCCCCCTCGGGCATGGATATTTGTCCCGTCCTTAGTATTAGGTAGATCATAAGTAGTTTGTAAGTTTAGAGACTGATAACCCCGTAATTAAGTCCCATAAGCTCTACAAACATTTGAACATTTAGATGGTAGACAGATGGAAGGAAAGGAGAAAATGGAGAGATTGGATAGAGGAAGCAGGCAGATGGGAGGGGATGAAGATAAGGACCAACAGTAGGGAGGGGAACAGAGGGGCAGACTCGCGCAATTATACGTCGCTTGCTACCGAGTTGGTCAACCGTCTGATCTCTATGCAAACAACGGACAAACAAAAATTGTTGTCAACCCACTGACTTTGTAAGAATTTATTTTCTGAGAAACCATCTTCTTCCTGTCTTTTGATTCCAAATGGCCAGAGTAACGCAAAGCAGGTAAATGTTCAAATGTTTGTAAATGTAAGGCATTTAACTTCTGTGGTTATTAGTCCCCAGGCTAACAAACTGCTTAAACTAACCCCCCCCCCACACACACACACACACATGCCCGAGGGAGGACTCGAACATCCGACGGCGAGCAAAGGCGCGCTCGGCAGCGAGGCCCCTTAGAGCGTTCGGCCTCTCCAAAGCGTCCAAGTAGGTAACAACTGGATTTGTTTTTTCTCGGTGAGTCAATGTTCACAAGAATTCATTATTATGCACATTTAATAAAAGGAAGGAAGAAGGAAAATGAATGAATTTAGCTGCACTGGAATAACTCAATGGAGACAAGGGAACATCCGAACCGTGCCGGTATTTGAAGCGGCGTCCCGTGGTGTGGGCCGACGGTCGCCTGGTTACCCGCGCTCGACTTGCAATCGGGTTTCTAGTGGCCACTTTCTTTTCATCCCGTGTGCAGCTTAATGGTACAGAATTGTGCATGGGGGTCATTTTGAACGTTCGATACTACCCGTCTACTTTGACCAAAGACGTCGAATTTTACGTCATTCTGTCTTTACATTTATGATCATTACTAATCGATGACAATAATTTAACTGTGGAAGAAATAAAATTTCTATGGGTGCATACGTTTATGTCCGCATCTCGTGATTTTTAAAATTTTAATTTAAGAAAACAACAAACTGTCTTGCGCATCTGCATAAGTGTAATAAAGTGCTTTTAGATATTTAAAATTACATTTGAAATTTGGTTAAGAAATTTTATGTTTATTAACCGTTCGAGAAGTATGAAGTACATACTTTTTTCTCAATGTTTGTTGTTATTTGTAATTTTTGACGTGATGATCGTGTGGCCATTAGACCCCCACTGGGCTCGTGTTCAGTCTTTATGTGACGCCATTTCGGCGAATACTGTGTCAATGATGAAGACATACATCTCGACCTCTGTTATCGGCGTAAAACATGTATCTGTGTGCATCCCGCGAAATTGTTTTATTTTTTAAATTTTATTTCATTATTACTTTTTTAACAACACATTGATCAGGGTATGAATTTGTTTTCATTGCGTGAGATTTTTTTTAAACACGAAATTGATCTGCGATCTGTCTGCATCCTGTGACTGTTTTTTGTTGTGTCAAAAAACAACACACACTATCCTAGCTCTTCGTGTTTTCAGTTCAGAAATACGTACAGGGTATCAGTATCTAGACCTGATCTATATAGGTCAGGTCAAGTTACCGATAACAGATATATCGAAATATACCGATACCCCAATAACTATATGTGAAATAAAAATATGAAGACATGGTATCGGTAACTAGACTTGACCTATATAGCTCACGTCTAGGGTGGAGAAAGATGATGCGTCACCGCTCTATAATCCCTCATAACGTCGATCCTAATCATTCGAATTTAATTTACTCTTAAAAATTAATAAAATAAAAAACTAGTATAAAACGGGATTAGAATTAAGAATGGCTGAACAAACAAAAGCGATGTTCCATACTTTTACTTTAGTGGGAGGTGAAGCACTTGAACAGGAAAACTGAAAAGATTAAACTTTGAGGGAATATCAAATCATGTGAATTACACAAGCTCTAAATATATTTTTCTTGACAAATGTAGAGCTGTCGATTTGTTCTGGTACCGGTAGTGAAGAACAATTGAAAGTTTCACTTCACCACGAAGTATCACGAACATAAGCAAATCGTTATTCGAAGAATGTTCCGACTGCCGTTAAGTGTCTTCAAAAATTTCAACAATCCATTTGAATTCACAAGTAATGACTTAATAGTGTGACAATTACTGCTATTCTATCTCAAGTATAACGTGACTTTTTGTGAAATGCCACAATTAGGTCTAGAGAAACATCTGAACTTAGTAGATGAACGAATTGTCAACCGCACTGTTAACATCTGGGAACCTCTTCCGTACAACAGTATGAAACATGAAGAAAATAAAACTGAAAGCCGAACTCTGTGTAATGGGACTAGCCCTTTTCTCTTCCCTCCTTTCTCTTACTTGACGAAACGTCGAAGTGGTTCCTTCATCTTCGGAATCAAAGGAGTATGGTGGATGGTACAGTACTTCCCAGTCCCATCGACCAAACAGAGCAGCCACAGCTTGCCCTGTATGCGCCCACGCTTTGTGCAAAACAATGGGTGGGTTGCGCAGTACGTGTTGCCGCTTCTTTCGGCAAAGCTGGTCGCAGGTGATGATGTACTGCCACTCAACATACGATGGCTTGGTGAGAGGTAAACGGCGTCAGGTAGAAACCTAAACTCTGCAGTTAGAGAAGTTTCTCTGGCGCCATGGCGTGGAGCGGCGTGGCGCCAGCACAACGCTCTGCCAGCCGTTCTCAACTTTTCAGACCTCGAAGAAAGGAACGAAGGAAGACTAGGATTTTGCGTTCTGCTGACAGCGTGTTCAATAGAAACGGCACATAAGCCCCGATAATGTACGTTAAGATTGGGGGGTAAAATTTGGTTGTGACCTTTTGAGAAACCAGTCTCGAATTTTTCTGGAGTGATATCGGGAAATCACCGAAAACCTAAATCTAGATGATGGCCGGAAGCGGATTTGAAACACCGACCGCAAGAGTGAGAGTCGAGTATGTTAACCAGTGCACCACCTCACTGGGTCTTCAGACCCCAGAAGCCACCACTTCTCCTATAAGTACTTCCTCAAGTGGGATCGCGAAACAGTGCAACCGTTTCCAACCCACCCACTAAGGAAACTTCTGCCACTACCGGGAACTGGAGTTGGTTGTGTTTGAGTATCAGACATGCTATCCGTACCACCCTTTTCGGCGTAGATGAGTTATTGCGGGCGCGTGATAATGTTTGTTCGACGCTTATGGATGGTCTTTGGTCTCTCTCTCTCTGTCCCTGTCTCAGCCCTCTGGTCTGGGGCGTCGAAATTCGTTTACGATTGTTAACACTGCAATAGTGTCGTCACATGGAGGAACGTTGGTGGTCGCGTTGTGTCTTTCGGATACAGGGTCAACACTGTACCGTAAACAAAACTAGGGGAAACAAGTATTAGAACAGTAGCAACTGAACATGTAGATGCCTTTATTCGTAGGAACCGTTTTCGACTAGTACCGCGGCTCTCGCCTGAGGTGTATCGTATAATAAGGTCTAATATTAGATATTTGTAGAAAAGAGCGAAGAACGTTTGAGAAGCTAGACTGTAGATGTCATTCGTAATAATTTAAGCTAACTATATCCTTGAAGGTGAAGACATATTCGTAAAAAAGGTAAAGTACTTATGTCACTCAGAATAGAAATCTACAGTGTAGGTTGTCAAAAGTAGTTTCATATTACACGATATACCTGAGGTCAGAGCCGCAGTACCACTCTGACACGGTTCTACAAGTAAAAACTTTTGAAAATCTACTGTATGAAAATTAACAATAGAATGTTTAGATCCGCTGACGCGCGGGTTGCCTATTCCGGGAATATGTATCTGTGAAATTTTACTGGACCGTTGTGTTAAATAGGACCTCGATTTTTCTAACTCGAGATATCAGAGAACGTATCAAAAATGATATGTAAAATATAGACAATGTGACGTAAAATGCAACAATGTCCTCAAAATTTCTAAATTACAAGTGGGGAGAAATATCGTAGCGTTATAACATAAAAACCTGCGGGCGCTCCTGTCTAGACGGGCTACGTCGCATTTCTTTCTTTGTTGAGGGAAAGACAATGCAATTATCCATCAGCGAGTTAATAACGTGTTCTCTTGGCGAGGAAAAGCGCTGTGTTTACACTGATGAATAGAACATAATACTGGATAGGAAGGAAAAGACACAGTTCACGATGTACGAACAGTATATAGTCCACTCGTAAGCCAATACAGAGAGAGATCGCAATACAGGGTGAGGGCGCAGTTCGGCTCACCGCGGACTGGCGGCGCGCTGTGGCGGCTGCCCCGCGCTGCTGTCCCGTGTCCATGTCGCGCTGCGGCCGCTCTCGCTCTCACACTCACTGCACTGCACTGCACTGCCGGCAGGCCACGCGCGCTGCCCGCGCCGCCGCCGCGCCGGGTCACGTGGCACTGCCGCCGCCGCCGCTACCCTCACCACCAGTGGCGTAGCTGTCACCAAGGGCCCCGGGGCAAAAATGACATTGGGGCCCGCTTTAAACTAAAACTGTATACTGATGCAAAACTATTTCATCAGCTCCTTACCGCCCACTGGAAGAAATAATAAGGCAAACCTAAATACTACTAAGTAAATTATGTGTCACGCAGCAGATAATCTATATCCGTATATAAAAAAAGGCTTGTGTGTGTACGTTCTGACAGACTTTTCTCCATGACCACATACTGGCAGCCACTCGTGGTTGTGGTGGTAGATAGCCCTTGGTCTAATGATGTTAGTAAGGGAGTTTGGTAGCGGTGCGTGGCAGTGGGTGAGTGTGCCGAGCAAAACTTCGCAAAATTTGCAATAAATACTCTTAGGAAAAGCTATATACTCTGTGACTTACGAACATTCAAATGTTCAAATGTTTGTAAATCTATCGGACCAAACTGCGTGGTCATCAGTCCGTAGCTTACAAACTACTTAAACGTAGGTAAACTATCATAAGGACAACACACACACCCATGCCCCAGGGAGGACTCGAACCTCCACGGCGAGCAACCGCGCGATCCGCAGCGAGGCTCTTTAGACCACTCGGCTACTCCACCGCGGCTATTTTCACATATACGGATTTCGTGTATTATTTAGCTTCACCTAAGATTATTTATTACTCCATATTTCGTGAATTTTCGCCCACCACACTCACCCATTAATACATAACGCGGCCAGAATACCTTACGCACGATAACTGCTTCACAATATCTCAATTAAACAGTCTGTATTCATCTCATATTTAGAATAATACTCAAGCTGTCTCTCATGCCATATATTCTAACGCAAGCAACACTGGGTTTCTCAGCTAGTATAGTTATAACTGTAAAAGTTTGTTTGGTACTCTTTTACGCAAAAATTACTGTGTGCATTTGGATGAAATTTTGCCGAGGGACAGAGTTGGGCCTGGGCAGGACATGCAGATAACATGCTCCATACCGATAAGCCTTATTTCTTTGATAGCCTAGTCAAAGAAAGAAAATAGGGGAAATATTCGTGTAGGATGGTTTCAGCAAAAGGAAGTTGCCGGATTTTGCATGATGAAACACTTCTATTGAGCTGTGCCGCTACCAGGTTGCATGAAGTAATAAGTAAAATAAGTCGACATCTTCGCTTATTATCACGACACTGGGGTAGAGGGCAGCGTTTAGAATGGACAATTCACTATTCTGACGAAGTAACAATATTTTCTCTTTTTCTTGCATGAATTTCAGAGTGCAGTTGGTTACAGCACTTCATTGGGATATATGATTAAGGAGCACTCCCTTCGGGGAATTCACTATACAAACAGTTTAGTTACCATAATAATACCGCTCTGTTATAATACATTGTACAGGCTTCATATTCAAATGTGGTCAAACCGTGTACTGTCAAACACACTGCTAGTAATTCAGCGCCATTCACTGTTATTTCGCGAAGATTGGCAGCCATGGAAGTTCCGACTTCAACCGACAACACACTAACGGGGGTAGGGTCATGTCTTAGCGAACAAGCAATAGACCTTGTTATATTTATATTCTGAGTGGGAATAATATTTGGATTTCACTTCGTGCGTTTGAGGTTTGTTGCTCAGTGTTGAAAACGTTAAATGTTTGAAATCCTTCATTCATCTTATATATCATATACAGTAGGTCGTCGACTATCCGAAGTAATTGGGGGACGTGGATGTTCGGAAAACCGATTATTCCTATAAACGAACTGTACATTTCTATTTGCCAATAACAAGTGCTGTACAGTAAATGTATGTATTCACTATTTGGAAGTGCTCGATCCTTCACACTGTGCCGAGCGGCACGCCGCTATACTGCGAAGGCGCAGCTGTTGCTGTGAGCAGCTTTGATGCTGCCTCTACTTCTGCAACGCCGGCTGAAGTGTACCGATTGTTATACACACAGCGACTGGCAGCTTGGAAGGTCAGCAGCACCACCGAGCGGCGTCTTGTGAAGGTTCCACTAAAAGCAAAGTTTCGCCACCCGGTGGCCCAGTGCAGCTACTGTGGGATACTTGGTTTGAGGGAAGGTGAAGTTAATGGACGGTAGGGTGGGAGAGCAAAAACAAAAAATCGATAGTGTACTGTAACTTTTTTCAAACTTCGCTCACGATGGTCGAGGGGGGCCGTTTGAGCTCGGGGGCCCCGGGGCACTGCCCCGCCTAGCCCTATGATAGCTACGCCACTGCTCACCACTCAACAATTATTTCACGTCTTCCGTCTGCTAGTCAACACTGCCTCGTACGTCAATGTGCACTACACCAAAAACAAGGGACTTTTATAAAACAATCCACTTTATTCGTCGACATCAATTTTATCCTATGCTACACGGAACCCACTACATCAGTGAGGCAGCTTTTAACCCTCCGTTGCTCGCGCAGATGACACATCGTCAGCGCAATTTTTCCGCTCAGTTTTCTCTGACGGGGCTGCGACGAGTTGGCACCATTGTCGGTACTCCTCCATTTGTTAGCTTCGGCCGTTGCTGACTTTCAGTTATGCAAGTTTTCCAGGGCACCGGTCTTCCGCGCGACTACTGCTCTCGTAATCTAAACTGAAGTATAGGTCGCGCACTTTTTCCTGGCCCCTCTGTGGTCGGCTGAGTTCGTGTGTCTACGGAATGTTTACGCTCTCTACCAACCTTACCTCCTAACAGGATTGTACACCGTCAATGCATCGTTGAATTGTGCTCGGTATTGATTATTGTCTTCCACTTTATTATTGAAAAAATAATTCCACATACTCCGACGACTTCTTTTAGAAAAACGAAGGCTGTCCTTCAAAGTAGTGTGAAAAATACTAATCCCGAATGTTATTCAGATACTACAATAAAAAGACGCAGAAAGCGTTGTTACACCCGCTCAATAACTCTCTTAAAAATATTAACATTTCATAGATATTTGTTCCAGTTTTCTATTACTCAAACATTACAGTGATAACTTCGTCTTCCATATGTGACGCTTTAACCTCTTACATGTTGTTTCTTTTAAAACCGATAAGCTTATACGCCGTAGAGTAGTGGCGATTCGTGAATGAGTCTTTCATTTGAAAGAATACAAATAAAGAATCGTAAGAATCGAATCGTGATCCGGACGAATCGTCGTTCAAAAGAATCGTCTGTCTCGCGACGATTCCAAGTTCCGACGATTCATGATTCGAAGGCGACTGCCGAATCTTGCCGAATCGTGCCGAATGCCGGAGAGAAGAGGGGGGGACGAATCGTCGTTCAAAAGAATCGTGTCTCTTGACGATTCCAAGATCCAACTAGGGCTACCATACGTCCTCTTTTTCCCGGACATGACCTCTTTTAGAGGCAAGAAAATGAGTCCGGCCGGTATATATAAAATTCTACAAAATGTCCTTTTCTTGGGATCCGAGAAAGAAAATTTATTTTTGTGTCTTTGGCGACAACTAGTTCGTTCGTACTTCAGTTCCAAACTGTTCGCTACTATCACGCGCATACACAGAGCGAAATTGCCGTTCACAATTACGATCTCCGCATGGGTCTGATAGTTGCAACCGATTCGGAACTTCTCTGCGAAGGAACCCGGTTGTATGTTCTGTTTTCAACCAGTGTATTCTGTCCTCGTCATTGTTTTCTTTGGTGTTTCTATTAACATCTTTGTGGTTTAGGTTAAAACTGTATTGTGTGTTTTACGTGGTTCATTAATAAAGATGTAAATTGCATTATGTTAACAATAAAGAGTCCTCTTTTTTTACGTGAACTGCCCTCTTTTTTGATGATGAACATATGGTAACCCTAGATCCAACGATTGAGGATTCGAAAGCAAGTGGCGAATCGTGCCGAATAATTAAGAAAATCAGAAACCGCGTGAACAGAGGAAGCACAGAACGTAGATCGTGAACCGTTAATTATTAGCCTATTCACGAATTACAGATGACAGAAACAAAACGCAGCGAAATACACAGCTGCCAATACATACGACTATACGTCTTTTATACAGTTTACACATTATGTATTTAAACGAACAATTCTTACACATTTATGTTTCGCGTATCCCGGAAATGGCTGTAACGATTTGGATTATATTTTGTGTTTACAGAGGTTTAAGCTTTTTGAGTTCATCTACATAGTTGTAGTTTTTGTAAAAACGCAATTTTACAAAAATATTCTTTTTATATAAAAACGGGATATTAAATGCGAATTTTTTGTATCTCGAAAGAAGTGTAATATGTAGAGACGGATTTTTATTTTTAAAGTTTATTTATATAGACGTTGTGCTGTCACCGTGTATTTTTCTTTCAGTATTTCCACAGCACAGATAATACTTTTGCTTGTTCATTTCAGGATATAATATATATAATTCAAGCTGTTCTTCCCATAAGGTCCGGCTAGTCCGTACCTTGTTTTGAAAGAAAATAGTCGTTATAATCAGACTAGTATCCGAAGTTGCTTGATATGGTTATCAGGACACCTGGAAATTTTGTCCATATCTACATTTGAAAGATAACTATTCTTTCCAATAACATTAAACTTTATTCTTTCTTCGTTAAGAACCACATCAGTTTTACATTTCTGATTCTGATATGGACTGAACGAAATCCTAATTAAGAACAACAATTGCTTTAAATCATAAAACAACAGACAGTCATCTTCAAATAACCTTAATCTTCTCTCTTCCTTGGCACTGTGCAGTTCTTTTACTCCTTGGCAGTGAGCACAAATTCACCCGCCAAAACCTGCGGAAATAAATTCCGTCTGGCAGTATTTACTCACACAGTGCCAAACCCCTTATAACATAAACTATTTGAATATCTTGGGTCGAGCTAGAAACCAATAGTGTACAATGTTACACTACAACGTGTTTCCTTAAACTAATTGATTTTGTATAATAAGTACTTCATAACGATGATGTATGTGTTAATTACTATAGATTTAATGAAATTTATATTTAAATGGCCGAAGAATTCAAACAGAATGAAAAAAAATTACAAGGTTACAGCAGGATTCGAAATAAGTAACCTAGATTCACTAAACCTACTATGCTACTAAATGAGCTATGATGACAGCAGAAATAGTTGGTAGTGTAATATGTATTTAAATCCGCTTGCAAAACTTCAGACTATTTTCTCGAGAATTTTTGAGATCTGAATCGAATGGCTTTGCCTCATTATTATTTTAAGTCTGAACTTTATGCACCATAAATATCTAAAAATCCGATACCCAAATTGTCTCCTTTTTGGCATTCTGTAAGATTCGTGCCGTCGCAGAGCAGAAAGAATCGTAGGAACAGATTCGCAAGGTTAGAATGACAGACATGTATTGCCATCTATGAGCATGATGTAGAAGTAAGAATTGTGCCAATGCAGACTAAAGAATTGCGCACCAATCGTAGGAATCGATTCACAGTGTGGGATTGTTTGCAAGAATCGATTCATAATAAAGAACCGTGCTGCCCAACTCTAATAGGCCGTAAGCTGGCGGCACTGGGAGAAACAGGCGGAGCTTGTTCTAACAGCCTATGCGCTATGAGCTGAATGTAAGCTTCAGCTACCAACATTCTCCGCTCAGGGGCCACGTTTAAGTGAATGTTAAGTGTATAAGCCTCTATTGATTTCCTAGTGTCAATCCACATTTCATGCGCGCAATTTTAGGGAAAAAAAAAAAAAAAAAAAAAAAAAAAAAAAAAAAAAAAAAAAAACACTTGAAACAGAGTTTAGTACACACGCTCCACATTATTAGAGTGCCCATTCGTCCCGTTTTTCCCGGGACAGTCCATTTTTTTCCTGTAATGTCCCGCTGTCCCGAAAGTTTTCATATGTTTAATGTTCATTTAATAGCACAAATTAATAAGCTAGGAAGCGCTGTCTGTACCACTTTTTATCGAACTTGGTTTACGTTTTACTTAATTTAAGGTTTTGGGCTTTTATCACTGTATTCCCTAGTTATCTAGTAGGAATTCAGAGAGAACAATACAACAAGCAAAGCACTGTTGGTACTACTGTCACTCAGCGCGGAAGCGGATGGAAGCAATCATAAAGGAATTTCTCATCTAAGGTCTCTCTCAGTTTGCACGGACCGTTTAGATTCATGTCAAGTTTTACCCAAAGAGATAGAATATCTCTTTGGTTTTACCACAGTGTAAGCAGTCTGATGACGTTTTAGTGGATGCGTGAAAGTTGCAAATCTGTGCGGTCACTGTTTCATCGTGCCGAAAAGAAAGTGTAATTTTAACAGCAATAAAAACTGAGTTTATCACTAGGCCGCGGTGGAGTAACCGAGCGGTCTATAAGGCGCCCCACTGCGGAGCGCGCGGTTCCTCGCCGTCGGAGGTTCGAGTCCTCCCTGGGGTATGGGTGTGTGTGCGTTGTCCTGACGTTAGTTTACCTTAGTTTATTTCTACGGACTGATGACCATGCCGTTTGGTCCGATAGATTTACAAACATTTCAACATTTGATTTTTATCACTAGAAGCGGAGAAATATAGTTCACGTTATAAAAATTAAAATTTGGTAATGGACATGGTGAAAGGTCTGACATTGTGAATCACATTGAGACAAAGAAACAACACACGAGAGTTCAAACGAAAAGTGCAAACAAAAGTGTGACTATTTCGTAAATGTAAAAATATTAACGGCAATAGATCGGCAGCTGGCACCTGGCAGCACAGGAAGATACGTTTGCATATCATAGTGCGATGCATAACCACTGTTTTGTCAGTGGATCGCACTACATCAGTTGTTTAAAAACTTTTCAATCCTAAACTTACATGTGGACGTACAAAATGTAATGTAGTCATTTCAAACGCTATTGCACCTTATGCAGTTCAGCATATTTTAAATGAACTGAAAAGTGCTAGATTCATTTCTTTGATGATTGAGTCATCTAACCAGCTGGATTTGAAGTTGGTTCCTCTCCTTGTCGCGTACTTTCACCCCGAGAATGGCATCATGCCGAAAGTGCTCAAATTGATTCATTTATCTGAGGAAACTTCAGATTTACTTCAGAATTGTGAGCTGGAGACTTTAAAAAAGTATGAACTTAAAGAAAAGGTTATTGCAATTTCTGCAGACAACACCAACACCAATTTTGGGTGTAAACATAATTAAGGTAAGAAGAATTTGTTTTATAAATTGCCACAGGAGACAGTGAATAATATTATAGGTGTTGCCTAGCACATGTGATGCACAGTTCCTTACGAACTGGGTCAGATTACTTACCAATTGACTGCTAATTAATTGTAAACAAAATTTACCAGCATTTCCACATATATACAGTAAGGGTGGAATCTCTTAAATCATTCTGTAAGTGTACTAAACTGAATACAAAACAGTAGGCTACTCGGTCACAGCAAGACAAGATGGCTATCTCTGTAACCAGTACTGGGAAAAATTATAGAGTTATTTCCTGCTTTGAAGTCATATTTTTATTTCCCTTGATAAGTGTCCTGGCGGACCGCCAGTCACGCTCTGCACGGTCACTACGGTCTGGGGTTCGAATCCCCCCTCGGCCATGGATATTTGTGCCGTCCTTAGTATTAGCTAGTTCATAAGTAGTTTGTAAGTTTAGGGACTGATGACCCCGTAGTTATGTCCCATAAGCTATACAAACATTTGACCATTTTGATAAGTGTCCTGTTATCTTAAAAAAAATCTTTGAAAAACCTCTGTCTACTGTTCTTTTAAACTTCCTTGTTAGCCAGTTTAGGTCTTTTTCCATAACAATGAAATGTATTAAGCAACAACAAATCAACGTAGTGGGAGTATATAAAAAAATAAGCAAATTATTGGAAAAATTACAGTGTGGAACATTTAAAAGATTTCTCACATCATTTGTACATGAGCAACTACGAAACTGGAAGAAGACGGTGAAATTACTGTAGAAGAATTTCATTGCACTAACTACCTTAATGAATGGTGTTTATCATTTATCAGACCATTTAAAACATATGCCTGGGTGGTCACTGTAAAAGAGCAGTACAGTGGAAGGATATTCAGGGCTGCTCTGCTTTTGTTAAAAATATTGTACCACAATTTTTCTTGTGATGGAGACAAACGGTTCGACGATTTTTCATGTTTAGAGTACTTACTTACTGTAAAAAAAAAAAAAAAAAAAAAAAAAAAAAAAAAAAAAAAAAAAAAAAATCCTTTAATGATGTATCATGTGCTGAATGTCATGAGACAATGTCAAAAGGAAATGTACTTCTCGTTAAAATACATAAAAGGGAAAGTATGGTAACAGTGTAACAGAAGAAACGTAAACATTGAGTTGAGAACATTTGAGTGTACGGCGTAAACTTCAGTGTCTATAAAATCTGTCTATACGCATTATGTCCCTTTGTTTTCTTTAATTGTCCCAGGTTTTTTCCTGATATTTTTAAAATATCCCCCTTTTTAATAAAAATGAAATGGACAATATACCCACAATATATTACTGGAATGGTTGCATGAGCTGTGGTGTAGATGAAACAACTAAATGGAGAAAAACTAAATAACCTCGCAATTTTAAAACAACATCGTGTAACATTTACTCAATGAAGCTCTTGTAACAAAGATTGAAACAGATATCCAGAGTTTATTCTGGGATAAAAATAAAAAATGCGTTATCACGAAATGTAGAAGTAATTACATCAGTGAAGGTCGGGGTAACGTTTGTGGAAGAGCATGACATCAGATCTTACATTCAAGAAATTTCAAAGATATATATGTAAACTGTACTGTCAAATCATGTGCTCCATTTTGTTTACTATTTCTCATGTAAATTACCGAGATGACAATAAGCTAGGTCAAAAAATGTTCAAAAGTTTGTTAAGCTTACGGGACTTAACTGCGGGGTCATCAGGCCCTAAACTTACAAACTGCTTATAAACTAACTTATGCTAAAGACAGCACAAACATCCATGCCCGAGGGAGGATTCGGACCCCCGACGGGGAACGGCCTCGCGCATCGGAACATAGCGCCTCAATGCATTCGGCCACTCCGCCGCGGCAGCTAGGTCCTTGTTTAGACATGAAAGTTCTTACGTAAGCATACAAACCTGAATATTAACTTGCAAAGCAGATGTAACTTTGGATATATCTGTAAATTGTTCGTATACATCGTTCAAAGTGTACAAATGAACAGCAATTTGGTGGATGACGCCTGTCATCGCGCAAGTGACGGAGGATTAAGGCTATGTCCTACATGAGCGACAAAGCGCGCGTCAACTTCAAGCGACAAAACACGACCACATGTATAGTTATACGAAAGTGTCGCGGCTGAGCTGCATCCGGCGCGCTGCCAGACGCCCGCGACGTTTGAATTCAAACGCGTTTGACCATCACCCCTTATAGGGGGTGCTGGTTTGACTCTTGTCGCTGTCGCACGCGCGATAAAGTGTCGAGTTCGCTGAGAGTCGTCTGCTTGTCGAGTTTATAAAGGACGTCGCAAGAATTCTGCGAGCTAATAATCCCTGACGTTTATGAAACTGCAACTGTTTATGAAATAACAGAATATAATTAAGAATTTTGACTGGGATAAGATGTGTCAAAAAATCTCGTAAATTTACGACTGAAGTTAAATGTTTAAATTGTTTCTGACAGTCTTTTGTTTTTATTCTGAGTGGTAGTTTGATTTACACAATGATGAATGTGTTTTGAACAATTACATTTGAGTGTCTTTTAAGCATTTACATTAACGACAAACTTACTCCAGAGAGAGAGAGAGAGAGAGAGAGAAAGTGATAAAACTAGGATGTCACACGAGATGTGTGTAAAATTATGTTTCCGAATAAAATATCTTGATATGTTTCAGTAGAAATTTAATGTGTTTCGTAGGCCTTCAGTGGGATGCGTGTGTTTGTAGTAAAGATGAATATATCGGTATTAACTTGGGAAAAAATGACTTGGTAGCCCACATCACTAACCCTATGCAACGCCTACTGCTAGCAATTCCGTCAAGAATTAAATGATTTACTGTCATCTTACAATAAGACTCATTTTGTACTTATTCCGTTGTTGATAGTTTGCAGCCACAATATCCACGAACATTCTTCACTTCGTAAATTTAATGCAAAGCATTTTTTTATCCTAAGGGTAAATAAAACTTTATTTCCTTACTCTGGAGCTATAACGTTATTCTACGGTTTACGGGTACCAAATTTTAGAAACAGCCGATTGGTTCTAGCCGCCATCTTGTAGCGAAAAGTTGTCTCTCACGTAGGAGAGACAGCCATGTCGTCGAATGTCGCTGCAATGTGGCGTTAACTGTATGCCGCGCGCCTTGTCGCTCACGTAGGACATAGGCAGACATGCCAACTTTGAAAAGTGAAGTCGTGCTTTAGTTTGTCACGTCGAGAAGTCGTGATTTAGGTGACATTATTATTTGTTGACAAATTCTACACTACTCAGTACTACACGTACTGAGTATATCTGTGTGGTATTTGTGTATGGGTTTTGTAATGGAAACGCTAGAGAATGTGGCATGTCGATTTCCTAATGCAGACTACCAGGTTCAAGAGTGTTTACTCGTGTGTTTAATACACTTCGTGGCACATCGTCTAAACCTAAGACTCCCAGAAAAATGGATCAGTTAGAGAAGGACACGTGTTTTCGTAACGAAAGCCCCAAATCTTATCCTTTGGGATTTTTGCCTGTGGGGAGGGTTGGCCAGGAAGTTTACAAAGGAAAAGTAAACACAAGAGCTATTTTGATTTTTCTCATTATAAATAGTGCATCTCTCGTAAAAGAACGCGAAGTAGACCTGCACATGGTGTTATCAAGAGAAGTCAAAAGTGCACTGAAGCTCGAGGTGGCATTTTTGAAACAACTTTGAACGTCCTCATTCATCTTTACCTTCAGTTTGTATTACACACTAACAGCTGTATCTCTGCAGCAATCAAATATGGACACAATTCACATGGCACTTTTATTGCAATTCATCTGTACTCTCATGTCCTAAAACTATTCCTCCTGAAACACCCTGTATAAGGGTTTTACATGTACATTAAAATCATACACAGAATATTAGTTTTACCATCGACAATTAACGCTGCAGTACAATCAATCGCATGATCAGTCAAAAGTTCAAAACAAGTGTTGTGGGTAACTGTTCGCAAAAGATAACGACAATAACCATGACGATTATAAAGTGTCGTAAACAGTCGGTTACCATAATACGAAAACTTCATGACAGCCTAAATTACACACTGTTCCAAAACACACCCCGTTTGAACATCAAACATACGTGCGGGTGCTGTTTCAACCTCTCTGGTCCACGACTACCGAAACAAAGTCTGGGAAGACTGGAGAACGGAACTGATTGTGTAGAATATACAGGGACGTCGTCTCCATGCATGTGGCGCATGCCTATCAGTTACAACCGTAGAAGAAAAATTACTTTCTTACAGTAAGCGCAGCAAGTGCTGTCTGCACTGACTAGTGACTACTCTGCATGTGGAGGAAGAACCGCATCAGCTCGCCACTCTCGATCCCCACCCTCCGTCCCTCGCCCTGCGAGTCCGCTTGCTGCCGACAGGCCGCAAAGATCAAACATTCTTAGATATTATGATGTCTCTGTTCAAATAAAACTCCTCTCATTTACAAATACCAACATAAATTATAAACTTCTGTCCTGCTTAATAACCTCCCTTTCGTTACATTTGTATTCAGATAGCTAGATTTCACCCGTCACGTCTTGTACATCGGCTTCCTATGTCACTCCCTACCCACATTCCCTTAGTCTGTACAAGTCGGCGGAGCAGCACACCACGCCCGCCCACCGCCCGTGAGCGCAATTGTAAGCATGGGCTTATGTTGTGGCATCAGAGACCACCGCTTGGATTAAGGTAATCTTAAAAGTCGGTTTTATGTTTCTCACATCTTTACCGAGTATGTTCCAATTGTAATTCGTTGTTACCCGAACATTTGTAGGGCCACAAGGAAAACCAAAAGACATTCCAAGAAAATAGAAACACCGCAATAACAACTTACGGTGTCACACCACGGAGAGCGCATTGTAAGCTTTGTTTACCATTTATACTGTCTTCTTAACACAAAATAAGCCCATGTACCATGATAACCGTTTGTAATTCCGCCTTGTAATTTTGTGTAAATTCTGTCACGCAGATAATCTGAAGATGCCCTGCTAAAGGGCGAAACACGTCATTAACTAATAAAAAAATTTGCAATCAAGACGGTTTGAAGGAATATTGCTGTAGGTAATGTAAATCACTTCCATTCCAATGACGTCATTGGCCAAAGCTTATGGTTGGTATCCCCATCTTCAATTATGCCACCAAAGCTTCTCAAAATTGGGAAATCCTTATTACAGTTACTCATTGCTGTGTATTAATGCAAACTGAACAATCATTTTACTACTATGCAAAAATAAACAAACATCTTTAGTATTTTCATTTATTTACTTTTGAAAGATACATTCTGCATACACAAACATACAAAAGAAATCATTGAGGTCCATTTACAGGTGTTTAAAAATTGCCAGTCTGTTATATATTGATCTGTTATCAAGTTTTTTCTCATTCAAAGTTTTTGTCATTTGGCAAACACGACCCTTCATATATTGTTGAGATATTGCCTTGATTAGGCTACAAACATGTGTGTCTAATGGGTTTAAGTCTAGAACATGGGAGTTCAGGGAACAAAATAAATTCAGATCATAGGCCTGTGTTGCAACTTGGCAGGGCATGTTGTAACTGTCTGACAGAAAATCATAAGTAGCATCTGTTTGCACAACTGCATTAACACAATCAGTACACTTAATGATCCTAACAATTTCTTTAACCACAAAACCAACAATGTACTCAATGACATTTTCTGAAAGCAGGGACAGGGTAGTATTAACTGAACAGTAATCATGGTCATGTACACAGTGTAACGATAGTGCTGATCTCCTCATCTCAATGTTATCGTACAATACCTTCTGCCTGATCCTCTCATCTCAATGTCATCCTACGATACCGTCTGCATCGGATACGGAATCGTGTGGTTCATTAGTGATGTATGTTGCGTGTGAAGTTACAAACGAAATAGCCAGCCTAGGAATCAGTGTAGGACAGTGTCTCGGTGATACTGTGATCAAAATAAGTGATAGTTTTCATTAATTAGGAGATTCATATATTTGCTTTCCAGACAGTTCTATAAACAATATTTTCGTCATTGTATGTTATTTAAAGACTTAAACAAACAAATTGTAAAATCTTTTGTAAAAAAACATAAAGACATGAAAGTAAATAGCATTGCATATATGTTAGGCTCATAAACAAGTTGTGTAGACCAGCTAATTGTGCAATTAATGATGTACTCGAGATTTTAATATTGTATTTCTTTGTATGTATTGACTCACTTGAGATTTTGAACCTATTTTGAGAATTTCCAAGATAATTGATAGCTCAATATATGTTAGGAACATGTGTGATGTACTCGTTAACTAATCAATTGACATTTTACATTTTGCTTTGTTGTCAACAGAAAGATCGGAAATTTCGTCTTAAAAATACATGCGCCATATAAAATTATTGTATGCATAGTTTTCATTTTATATTGTGAATACTTTTGTGTACATGAAATGTTTTATTTGTATGTTCGGTAATTGTAAATCAGTATATTCAATTGTTATGAACAATGCGTAATGTAAAGTCATTATTGCCGATGTTATATATTTGCCTCTCCGCCTTCCGTGGGGGAGTTCGAGTTTCAGTCGTTTGTCAAGTGCTCTGGAAGCTATGTCTGTCTGTTGTTTTTAAATGGAAGTACTACCCTCCTGATGCTTTGCATTTTTATGATTTGTAATGTTTTGGTGCAGACGAAGTTTGATTACAAATTAAAGAAGAAGTGAAAAATTGTATATATCGAGTGTTTATTTCTACCACGACGCCCCAGGAGAATAATGTTGCAGCGAGCAGAACCCCCATACATCGTAACGTTAAAAAGCTGAGTATCGGTAGAATGAAACTGTAATTACTTACAATATACTAAAACATATTATAACAGACATCATTAGTTTCAGTTTGAGTTTCAAGAAATTGTGAGGTCTGCAAGTTGTGGTAGCTGCTTACAAATAGAATGCTAACATTATCTTGTGATAGTTCCCGGTTTTCCTGCACTTTATTTCATTCCTAGTGACTAATCTCTTAAATGCAGACTTAAACTGCAAGCATGTTGGATTCACATTCCAGACACCACATTGCCGTATTAGGCCAAAGAACAATTCAAGATGATCTTCGCTAAGTTTGTATGTGAGCAAATACTTGACTTCATGTGATCTTACATACAAATTAAATAAAGCACGAACACTAAGCAGACTTACTTTAAGGCCCAAGAACCCTACCTTCCTGTTGCTGTGAATGATTTTTTAACTGACATCCCCTTGCCTACATAGAGTGTGTTAATATAACAGAGTGTGTCATGAACAAATTGCTGCCAGAAAGGTTCATTCTCTGCAGTAAGAAGTGCCTTGTAAACTCTGCCAAATTTACTTGATGAGTTAAGCTAATCGAAACCTTTATCAATTATGGTAATGAATTTCACAGTTTCTTGAGACCCTGCAAATTCCTTCAGAACTAAATGTCCGTCACAGAATTGTCGCGCCTCAGCTACGGAACTGCTTAAGATCTGGACAGCTAATCGTACACGCATTTTATTCTTGAACGACAGCATATGTTTACTACTTATTTGCTAGATGCAAACCTTCAGCACTCTGTAGTTCAAAAAGGGATTGTACATATGCCCATTTAACCTCACCATTAGGAGTACAAATAACTTTCTTCTCTGCTAGACAGTTCCATATCAATTCATCATGTGGCATGCATCAAGAAGAATAGCAATAGAAGAAGAGGGCAATGAGGGATGTGGAAAGAATGTGTTGAAATTTATTTCATCACACAAATCTGCACCCAAACATTTGGACATGGTGAGATTACAGCTTGCCCCATCAAATGTTACAGAAATAACTTTAACCCCTATATCATGCAGTCTCTCAATGCAAGATTTTATTAATGTGGACCTTTCTGCTCCAGTCAAAGAGTCGATAAAGAAATATCCGCAAGGAATTTTCCAGCTGCCTGTTACAGCTGTGCACATAATTACACATCCCATTTTGGCAGTTGGAAGGCAGTCACTGTTGATTTCAGTTTCAATGTCAACATAACCAACAACCCTACCATTAGCAAATTCTATATGTTCTTTTAAGTACATGTCATCCATGCTAAGAGCCACTTATGGTACTATACCGTTTTCTTTGCAGTCTTTTGCTTCCAGCTCAAGTGCACTACAACATTCTTGGCTGAAACCTGGTTCACAATTCAGTTTCATGTACCAAGAACGAATTGTTCTTGGTGATGGCAAAGCATTATTAAATTTCATTCTAACAAAATCATACGCTTTAGGCGACAAATAATGTAAAGTCAATGCAAATGACCTCAAATCAGGATCATATTTTATGCCTGGTCTGTTTACATGACTAGTGCCATTCTGTGCTGCTTTTTCAAGCAAACAGCAAACATCTGACGGTAACGAATTTCTTAGCATTTCCACACTATTTTCATTAATTATCCTGTCTTTGAGAAGTAAATCAATAACTTCACGGTCTGATTGTATTCGCTTCTCATTTCGTCTAATTTTCTGCTGTGGCACCTTTAGTTTTTTCTTAGCACTAGTTAACTGCATGATTTTTTCCTTCAACTCTTCCATCAGTTTCCTTTTGTGTGGGACAGATCTGTTACATCAGGCACTTGGCAACTCGACAAATTGCTATCACACACTTGTAAAGTTTTATCACTAGCTGCTTCCCGAACAGGAGGCTTCCTTGAGACAACAGCTTTCTGATAATACGATGGATACGAAGGAAATACAGAAGGAACAGCTCCTTCTCGAAGTCTTCTTGTCTGCCCAGTTAAATCTTTGTGTTCCTCACGAAAGTGCTGCGAACAAACAGCTGAAGCATTTGTAGGTGACCAGTTCTCCCTGCGAATTGGTTTTACCTAAGCATCCCTCAGCTCTGTCCTTTTTGGAAATCTGAAACATCATAATAATACGAGATAAGAGACAACAACAACACAAGTAACAACGAAGTGTCTGTGCCAGTAGTTAAAAGACATTATTAAGCTATTCCAGTCGCTGCTACATCTATTACAACACTTAAAATATACATGTACTATTGAAACATTGGCGGAGCTTCATGTAAGACAAACTGTAATGTAAATATTTAGACTTACATACAGTACAAAACCGAATATAAACAGTATGTTTCTACTTACCCATGGATTGAAACATGTTCTTTTCCTTGTTCCTTTCGCTTGCTGTACCAAAAATTACAGCCATATACAACACACGAATTGACCACTATGTTGAATCTCTAAACAAAGCGTAATTCATCAGATATTTTAAGACTGTTTTCGGTAATACACACACCACTGCAGACACGATTTATAGTAACCCAATATGGCGGCGAAGCTTCAATGACTCCAGTGATACTGCATACGGAATTGCCAGTCTAGGAATGTATGTCTGTGGTTGGAATGGACAGACGCGCAACTGAGCTTTATTCTGTGTTACGTCAGTGGTTACGATTCTTCTCCCAGACTTGGCGTTGCTTGTTAGTTATATGATTCTCTTATATTTTGTTTATTTTGATTTATTTTTTAACGGTCTTAGTACAGAATGAAGCCTGTCGATAGGGTCATCAGTCCCTAAACTTATAAACTACTTATGAACTAGCTACAACTAAGGACGGCACAAATATCCATGCCCGGCGGGGGATTCGAACCCCCGACCGTAATGGCCATGCAAACCGTGACTGAAGTGCCGCAGACCCCTCGGCCACCGCGAAAACTACAACGTATAAAATTATACAATATATCTAGCAACCAACATATGTTCACGGTACAAAAGTGCATTCTATATTAATACAATTCAGACAAATTACCTAGCTATTGTTTGTATCCATTCAAACACATTAAAAAGAAATTCGATGATAAGGTTGGACAGTGACAAACAGTCCGCCAGTATCGAAAAAGTGTAATTTTTAATTTGGCGTCAATAACATGCAAAGTGCATCAAAATTAAAACTATCTAAACATTGAACAGAATGACGACATAACAACCAACAATCAGTTGTTGTAAATTGCGGTGGCTGTGTTGACAAAGTACCAGAGCTTAAGCTGAAATAAAGCTTAGATACGTAACACTGGCTAACACAATACACTCTGCAAATTTTTTTACAATTAGAAAATGTATGAAAGGAGTTTTTGGGTGTTACTTGTAGTATTTTTCTCTGATGTAAGTATCAATACATGGGGAATGCATATTTGTTTCTGGTAACAATGAAGTTCTTGTTTCGCGTGAGATACGTATTTTCAATAATAATCCTATGACTTTTGTCTTCTGCGGATCATTCTTCTTCTTCTTCTACTACTACTACTACTAATAATAATAATAATAATTCAGCTTCTTCCTTGCACGTACTGAGACAACGATTACGACTGCTACGTCGCAAAGCTTCCTTGTAGTTTCGCTCAGCCTCCAGAGACCGCAGCACCGTCCACAACTTCTCGAGAGCACTCTAGAATTTCTCGAGACTTTTAGCGTCGCGCGTTTCTCGAGAGCGCTCATAGCCCATGCCTACTTTGTAGCGTAAACCGTGAGACCTGCGCCACAGTACCGGGTGATAAAAAAGTTAGTATAAATTTGAAAACTTAATAAATCACGGAATAATGTAGATAGAGAGGAATAAATTGACACACATCCTTGGAATGACATGGGGTTTTATTAGAAGAAAAAAAAGTATTGCTAGACGCATGAAAGATCTGCGCGCGTCGTTGATGATGATCGTGTGCTCAGCCGCCACTTCCGCCATGCTTGGCCTCCCAGGTCCCCACACCTCAGTCCGTGCAATTATTGGCTTTGGGGTTACCTCAAGTCGCAAGTGTATCGTGATCGATAGTGACGGGACAACCGACTGTTTTCAACAACCGATTGGTCAGTCGGTTGTTTTTTCGTTCAGTCGGTTTTTTCAGTCGAATGAAACAACCGAATGAAAATAGTCTCTGTGGCCGTATGAATGTTTTCACTCACTGGCGGGGTTTGAGTGGTTTCAGTCGATGCGAAACAATCGAATGAAACCAGTCACTATCGGTTGCAGACGCTATATGAATGTTTTCACTCATTCAGTGGGTTTGAGTGGTTTCAGTCGATCTGCAAGCATCGAATGAAACAAGTCTCTGTCCTTTATATGAATGTTCTCGGCATTGAGTGGTTTCACTTGATGCTATACAACCGGCTGGAAAAAGTCTTTGTCGGTTTCTGCATTTATATGGATGTTTTTATTAATTCATCGACTCATACTCCTTCAGCCTTTTCGGGTATAAATGAAGCGTGATTCAGCATGAAACATTCTTAGAGACAAATCTTAAAAATATAGCAAGGTGTTCGTGCGTGCAAATCTGCAGTTTTGTTCCAATCTTGATGAAATTTTGCACACTTGACCTTCAAAGCAATAGGAATGCCACTGTCTACATCAAATTTCATTCGGTGCATGGCGGAGGGTACTTTCCACACTAACTTCGACAAAAACCACAATTTGGATGCGATCTTGATGAAATTTTGCACACTTGACCTTTAAAACAAGGCGAAGGTAAATGTGTACAATAAATTTCGTAGGTGCATGGCGGAGGGTACTTTACCTGCTAAATTCGACAAATTCCGTTTGTATTCGAATTTTAATGATATATTTCACTCTTCACCTTCAAAGAAAGAGAATGGTCTCCGTCTACATCTACTTTAGTTTGATGCATGAGAGAAGGCATTCCAGACTTCGACGCCAGACTTCCGATCTTGATGAATTTTGCACTCTTGACTTTCAAAACAAGTGGCAGTTCACTGTTCATCTAAGATTTACTATGGTACTACCATGCGCAAAAATATCCGAACGACCTGAATTGCGTTTCGCCTGATGTGCATGCAACCCAACTAACGTACGTGACTTGCGGGTGCTCTGCTCGCTCCGCGGTATAGTCGTTCGACTATTCAAAATGTAGCCACTACAGACAACTGCGCTTTATGGCAATCATCCAAGATGTAAATTAACACCACGATTTTGCAAATAAAAGGAAACACGTTATTAAGTTCTTAACGTTTATTAAATCCAATTTATTACAATGACACATCTTAAATATTGTCCAACATATTACAGTCTCATATAACAATCTCCGTCACATAAAACATTAATGAATGCTTAAACGACATTTAATATTGTTACAGACAACAAATTTTACTATAGTGTCGGGAGTCTTTAAAGTCCTGCAGAAATTCGAAGTACTTTTGTACTCTAAATCGTTTTCTCTCAATTGCGAAACGTCGTTCCACTGGCGAGCGGATTTTTATTAACCGATTGTTGAACTAACCAGATAATAAAATCTCAATTAACAGCAGCAAACGAACTATGGAAACTTCAATATTAACTGCGTATCACCAACATTTTCTCCGTATTCATACCTGAACAATTATTTGTACACAGCTTTGAACTTTTATTGATATGATAAGCTACCCTGTTCTGGAATCAAACCAACCACCTGTAGCCGTAGCCGTAGCTAAGCAATGCATTCATGTCTCATATATACTTGATTATGCCTAAGATTGTCACAGCTGACGAAGCATAAAGATGTGTGAAATATTGGAGATTTCCTCACAAATATGAGAACGAGCAAATAAAATCATATAAAATGCCAATTCTTAAAATATTTTTAATTATGTATTTATTTTTTACTGAACCAGGAACTTAATAATCACCGTTATGTCCCTAATCACAAACGCCCAGACTCAGTTCGGTGTGGGACTGACATACGAGGCTGCTCCTATCGGAGGTTCGAGTCCTTCCTCGGTCAGGGGTGTGTGTGTTGTCCTTAGATTAGTTTAAGTAGTTCTAAGCGTAGCGACTGATGACCACAATAGTTTGGTCCCATAGATTTACAAACATTTGATTTTGAATTACATACCCGGTATCTAAATGGAAGATAAAAAAGTGAAGTCAGATGTTAGTAGTAGAATTATTTCACCAGCAGCTGGATGTTTGAATCTGTAATCAGGATATAATTACGTTATGCGTCACCGGGAATCGAACCCCGAACCTACCGATTTCCTTTCTAAGCACGAATGGACGTTAAATCTCAAATGTTAACTCAACAGGAATGACGATGCGTGCGTGTCTGACAAGTAACAAACGGCACCTATCGTTGTTATAATAAAAATAATAATAACAATAATAATAATAATAATAATTTCGTGTGGCTCAGTGTTCTGGTGCAAGTCTTTCAACTGGGCGCCACTTCAGAGACTTGCATGTCCCTAACCTGCCCCAATCAGCCAATCGGGAAAGGCGACCTACAGTTTAACGTGGAATCCAAACCACGTGTAGTTTATTACGACTCCTCACATTGTTGAGACGTGAATGCTGGGTTAAAACACAGATTGAAAAAAATCGGCGATCTGACTAGGTTTCGAACCCGCGACTCTTCAGTCACCATTCAAGCGCTTTACCCCAAGACCACCGCAACACCCTGGTTCGCGTTCATAATGCACGAAGATACATTCAATATAATTTTTTACTAGTAGTCCAGTGTGCTCTATCTAGGGCGTCAAATGAAATTATGAATATTTTGTGCTGGATCTGGATTCGAATCCAGATATGTCCTTTTCATGGATACCTAGAGGGGTCAGCAGTCTTGGAGAAAGCAACGAAGTGATTCAACTATATGATTCCGAGAGGGTCGAGTGAGAAAAAGAGGAGATCCGAATTAGAATCCCAGTCCAGCACCATAATTTTTAACGTCTCAATTTAAATTCAATACGAGGCACGTGACCTTAAAGGACCATTGTTTTGTAAAATAAAGTTTTGTAATGTAAGAAAAGCTTTCTAGCGACAGAGTTACTTTTTGCCGTGTATTCTGCCTGTTACTGGCAACGATAAATCGGCTCTGTCCGAATTGATAGCGAAATAATTCAGTTTAATACGGATTTTTAACTACGGTGCAACTTGACGATCTTCACTTGGTGTTACCAGAGGTGAAGTAGACATGATCGTGCCAGTTAAAAATATACACATGTCAGACCCTCTTCTTGTCAGTCGAGTCAGCTGAAGCAGTATGATGTAGTGAAGACTGTTAACCTCTGCTCTTTCTTACCAGGAAATACGACATTGGATTATTTGGCTCCATAACAACACTACAACACTTATTGCGCGTGTATGCAATGCATATGGATTCGAGAATTTACTTGTACTATGGCTGACATTTCTGTATATGCTTGACCTAAACTGCAACTTGATTGTTTGTTTTACTTGATTTTTGTACTCACTGAAATAAAAACTGCCTGACATTCTAGTACGAGACTTTTCTCTCGTCCTTACCTCCTGGTGGATTTACTTTCTAACCAGAGAAATAAACCCGGTAATTGATTCACAAACGAGTAGTTCACGCTGTTAAGAAATTTCATGAAGAAATTTCATTTCCTCTTAAAACGTGCTAAAATTTCGTGTGGCTTATTGGCCTGGTGCATGTCTTTCGATTGGACGCCACTTCGGCGACTTGCGTGTCCCTAGCCTACCCCAGTTATCCACCCGGGGAAAGGGGAACTTCAGCTTATCGTGGAATCCGAACCACGTGTCGTTTCTGGTGACTCCTCACATCGTTGAGAGGTAAAGGCCGGATTAAAACGAAGACTTAAAAAAATCCGAGTTCCGACCGGGTATCGATCTCGCGACCCTTCGGTTTCCAGTCGAACGCTTTACCCCGAGACCACCGAGGGATTTATTCGCTTTGAAGTGAAACCAGAGTTGTCAGCGAATTCTCCAATGTCAGCTTACTCCATTTGTGAGTTTTCATCTTCGAAGCTGTGTTTTACTTTTTATACTCTTGACAGAGGACTCTTAGCTAGGAACAGGGGACTGATGACCTAGCTATTTAGTCCCCTTAAAACAACAACAACAACAATGAAACCAGAGTGTGGGCCCCACATATCATCTTTCACAAATTTACTAATTAAGAAAAGCTCATTGTCGGGGTAGGATGAGGTCTGGGCCAGATTAATCTTTTCGCCTTATAGCAAAAGTATTTTGCCGTAAGAAGTATCATAAGTTGTGTTTCTGTAGCTATGGAAATGATCAGCTGAAATAAAGACCATAAACTACGGTACAGATAAAAATGGAAAACGATTATCAACGTAAGGCAGAGCTAATGCTCAAACATATGTGTTTTTTCTTTTTCCTTGCCTTCCTCGACCGAGTAACGGAAGGCGTATGCAAAAATGTGTAATGTGTTATGAATACTTCGAAAGCTACATTTACGTTTACTCTTCAAAAAAGAATACTTTGTTTACAACGAATTAAAATTACTAGGCATGGCGTGATTTGAACCGATTTATGACAAATTACCAACTTACCGTCTTACTCACCACGCCATGCTTCGAATACGCTCTCCTTACTGACTGGTATGTCATACGTGAGGTAACACACTTTCTTAAGAAGATACGATAGCCGGGACAATACGACCTTAACCACTATGTGCATCTAAATTTTACTTTTAATCTCAGACAAACTGTCAGTATTACTATGTATGAAATTTAGAGACAAAATTCATTTCCACGATATTCGTAATAATACTTACTAGGAACTTGTTTATGAACGCTTTTTCAGAGCCAGTAGTTGGGAATGAGTTTGACTTCTTAGGCAAAGAAAGCGTTCTCCACATCGTACGGCACTTCGCTTCCTCTTGCCTTGTCCACAGGTGTTTACTTGCGAAATGCCACAACTCAAGAGCTTTGATAAAGGTCGCATTCTTGCAATTTATGAAGAGGGATTCCCGTGCTCTAGGATACAGCAAATCCACGATACACCTGTGGGTGAAGAGGATGGCAGATGAAGGCCATGTCAATAGTCATCGTCGTCCCGGACGTCCACGCACTACGACAAAGGAGCAAGAAAATGAAAGACAATGATATACTCCGCTGCAGTGATGAAGACCCATTCCGCACCAGCACCGAAATTATGAACCTTCTACAACTACCTGTAAGTAGATAGACCATCCGCCGTCGTCTCAACGAGGAAGGAAGATATGGACGAAAATCAGCGATACAGCAAATGTCGACAGAACAACATAAGACTGCCAGATTAAATTTCGTACTGGCATACGTAAGCAAACCAATTTCATTCTGGGAGCAAGTAATATTTACTGAAGAGAAGGTATTTTCCACAGCACCAAACGGTTCCGTCCACGTGTTTCGTCCAACTGGAGCGAGATTCGGCAAAAAATACGTCCATCAGAGGCTAAGGTGTGGCCGAACTGCTGTCACAGTTTGGGGATGGATGTCGGCAAATGGTTGCGGCATTTTGTGGGAACTGGACCGTCCGCTTACCAGTAGTTACTACTGTGAAATACTGGGTAACATAATGCTTCCTTCTGTTCGTGAGACGTTTCCAGAAGTCAGAATAATATTCCAACATGACCGTTCCCCCTGTCTACCCAGCAAATTGTGTGGAACAGTGGTTTCGAGTGAACGGAGACGTTGATATGTTGGACTGGCCTCCCAAAGATGCTGACCTCAATCCCATAGAGCACGTGTGGGCAGAGATGGAGAAGATTATTAGGAGCCGAAGACCTACGCCAGCAACGAAGGCAGCACTATCTGAAGCAGTTCAGGATGCATGGGAAGAGCTTTCCCAGAATAATGGGTTTGTAAAAAAACTAGTTACCTCTGTTCCCCGGTGGTTAAGTGCAGTTGTAGAGGAGAATGGAAACTGGACACGTTACTAAATTATGTTGTCATCAGAGACAAAGCTTTGTTTATATTAAATGGAAGTGTCTTATTTTCTTCATTATTTTTCTTGAAAATTTACATTACTTCGAAGAAAAGAGAAATTATTCAGTGTTAATCTCAACCCTTCTGTAATAAAGTATTTCATCTTAAATTATTACACGAACTTTAAGAAAAACCAAAACTAGCATGAAAATGAAGAAGGTTTATGATGTCGATGCCAATGAAGGCCTCAAAGAAAGAACTATTTACTTTTTTAATTAAGTGAAGAAAGCATTTTATTTATTAATGTTCTGTTTATTTAGATGTAGGCAGGGTATCAGTAGAGATAAAATCATAAGAGAGATGTTATTTTTAAAAGTGTTGAAAGGCCAGCTGGTAGACGCAAACTGGAGCGTTTGGGTCCACTACAGCCCCAGTTACACGAATAAGAATACTTTAATCGCTATAGTTGTCTTTGTCCTCCTGTATTAAAGCCCTTATCATCAATTAAAATTCAAGTTAGAGACAGGATTCCAACCCGTTTCCTGTAGATCAACTATACACCGAATCACCTACTGCCCCGCACATGCACTTACATAGCAAACACCTCGCCCGAGGTGCGTCCCTTGTGCTGGTATGCGCTGCCAATACGCATGGAATTGATCAGTAGCATTGTGAGTGAAACAACCTACAGAATTTCATAACGTATTGCTACTACACGATACCGTTCTCTACTGATTTCACAAACAGAACCCTCCAAGACTCGGTTTTTAAAATACTTATCTGACTTATTCTTCTGATCACTTGCTCACAAATATTTACCTTTCCCGCTCCTAATCAAACAATCTTCAACAAAAATTCATTCCAGACGAAAATGCACTTAAAACATCATTTTACGACTTCTTAAATTTGGAACAGTTTGCTGTGGGCATGAACTGAGTAAACTACCTAAGCAATTTCAGACTCTTCCAGATATAAGAAAATATGGGACTGGAAATAGCTTAACCACTTTTGAATTAAAAGTTTTCTTGAGATTTTCCTATTGATTTTCTATGTGGATACTTGTAGCTCTATCACAGAACAGCTAAAAAATTTACTACGAACGTGACTGGCTCCACGAGCTGCAAGCACCGTTGCATCGCAGGCGACTATCAAGGCTAGCGAAGACTTACAGTATGAGGTTCTTTCTTACTGGGCAACTAGTTAGTAGACCAGATGAAGCGATACGTAAAAGAAGAGACTGGTTGCAATTTCGTGTGAAACCACTTTCCTGTACTCAAAAACATGAATTAATAACTTTATCTCACACCTTAAGTGAAAATCACTCAGCTTGTTGAATGGAAATGACATGAAAAATCAAGTGAATTTATCAGCTTAATTCTGTGCTAACCAGGAAATAACTCGCCGTTCACAGGGTTGCCAAAAGTACTCTGCAATGTTGTCCATTAGACTAGCGACAGCCAGAATACGTTTGCTCGGCGTCTTTTCCTTGTGAATGAATTCATTGGCACCACCTCTAACACATAAATGCACAAATGTAAAGATAGCGTTACACAGATTTCAAGACGCGAACTTCACAAACAAATTTCATAAGTCTCGAGCATATAGTTTCCAATCAAAGGAACCCTGCATATAAGCCTTTCCCAGTGACTGAAAAATAGGACATCATCTGCGGGAACATTAAGCATCTGAACAATTTCAATGTTAGTTCGATTCCAGCTTCTAAGTGAAAAGAGAAGCATTTATGACGAGAATATGAAACAAGGAACAAAAAGTCGTGTCAGTAATGCCAAGAATATGTAATTCATTTTACAAAAACAAAGTTACGATTACAGTGTAGCTGCTAATAAAATGAAAAGCACTTGATGAATGAGCTTTGCAATTTCCAGACTCCTAGAAACCATAAAGTGACGAAGGAAACAGGAAGAGGTTTTCCTCGGAGTGTGTAAGTCGGGATTTCCATATAGTATCTCACAGGTGGCGTAGTTTCTTCGTAGTTTATTTCTCGGTTGTTCCATTCTCACGAACTCTCTAGGTAATCACAACATTCCAGCGATAATTATTAATTGTTAAATTGTTAAATATTTACTAACTCGCAGTCGAATATAACTCAGTGATCAAAGCCTACTGTAATTTCATCTTAAAGTCCATTAAAACCTCTACCCTTTTAGAGTAGACCCCGTTCGTATTAACTTGGCGTCCAATACACCTGTTCATCGACTTTGTTGAGTATCACGTAAAATTACAAAACCAGAAGAGGAGGATTAGGATTTAATATCCTGTCGACGTCGTGGTTATTTGAAATGGAGCACAAGCTCGGATTGTTTCGTTAAGAATATGGAAAGAAATTGGCTATGCTTTTGAAAAGGAACCATGTTGCCATTTGCCTAGAATAATTTAAGGAAATCACTTGAAAAACAGAAGGACAAACAGACATGGAAACTATACACTTTCGTCATTGTATCACTGTGCAGTCATAATTCAGATAGTAGAAAACGAAAGGTGAAATACCGAATTTAATACTAATTATACCTGGAGGCAACAAAAACTTACAAATTAAAAGTCATTTCTACACGATGCCGTTAAGAAGGCTGTTGCCTTTCTATCGAGCACTGAAATCTCCAATAATGATTACTAAATCAAAGTTTTAAAATAATACCAACTTCTGGCCTTTGTACCGATCCGGTTTTATGGTATAAATGACACATAAAAGTAGTAAGGTTTCGTGAAATCACATTCTATAGACGTTTCGGTTAAATGGTTTATTTGCAGTAACAATCGTACAACACTAAATTACAATGTCACAACATCTAGTTTTACGATCTGGTCAGCAGTGGAAATCAAAACATCTTAGTAATAAAGCCTGTAAATAACATTGCTTCTTGCATTCGTTAATTCGCTTTCTTTATCTGTAAGAGAAGCTTCCTCGTCACCTTCTTATCACATAATCCTATGAAGTCCTTACGTTTTATTTCCTTAATTCCCAGAATCTACGACGAGGTAAAGAGAGGCAGAAAGGAAGAGGAGGTGGTGAGAGGGAGAGAGAGGAAGAAGAGATGGAAGACAGGATGAAAGGAGGTATGGGACGGACAGAATTGCGGGATAGACAGAGGGAAGAGGAGGGGCTGGAGGAGGTAGAAGGGGACGAAGAGACATAGGCAGATCGTGTGTGTGTGTGTGAGAGAGAGAGAGAGAGAGAGAGAGAGAGAGAGAGAGAGAGAGAGAGAGAGAGAGAGAATGGGAATGGTAGACAGAATGCAGAAAGCAAAAGCTTTCCTCAAGGGCAACACGGTATTTGACTGTTCTCTGGTAATCATCTTAAATGGGTGATCATGTCATCTTATGCTCAAAACGTGAGCTGCGGTCTAAGGCGCCTTGCTGCGGAGCGTGCGGTTGCTCCTCGTCGTATATCGCGTCGCCCCTCGGGCGTGTGTGTGTGTTTATGTGTGTGTTGTCCGTACATTACTTTAAGTTAGTTTAAGTAGTTTGTAAGCCTAGGGACTGTTAACCACGCTAGTTCTGTTCCAAATATTTACAAACGTTTGAACATTTCATAACATGACTTGTTTTCCTTGTCAATGGCAGTATTCTTTAAAAACAACCGGAAATGGAATTCAAATATAATTCTTTTGAGTCATGTGATGCCTGTAAACTCAACCTACCTGGTGTGCTCCAACTATTGTAACATTCACTAACAGTGATACATTGTCTGTGAATTCGTATTTTGGGAAAAGGTCTACAAATATTGCGTAGTGCCGAGCTGTACAAATAAATCTATAAAAATCTAGAATATATGATTTTGCATGTTCCAAGCAATGATAAAGGCATAAGATGTGGTTTATACTCGCGCTTAGAGATCCTAATCAGATAGCGGTCACTTGGTGCGTTTAATTTTGGGAGGATTACTTTGATGTAAGCAAACACTCCGTACAACAATTATTATTCCATTAGTTCACAACCGGTATTAAGAATCACGCTCTGCAGCCGCAAAGGTGTATAGTATTATTGTGTACACATCAGTGAAATGATTTTTACATTTGTGAAACAGGTGTTCACGATATAACACGCCAGAGTTTTATATTTTAAGTCGTTTACAAACATAGTTGATGAAAGTACAAATTTCATGATGGTTGTCTTTTCAATATTAACGTCGGTGAGGCAGTGTTTCAGTATATGATAAAGACATCAACACTTTGTCTCGAAAACGCCTTTTTAGCGCATATAGTGAAACCAACTGGATTTGAACACGGAATGCAAAATTTGTGAACGATACTGGAACCTCATAACTACCAAGCTTATGTGGAGCTGATTAAGTCCATTCAAAACTTCGACATTTTTTCTTGGAATATTTTAATTTTGGCACATAACCCAAGATAGTTATCCCTTTAATTTTATCCGTCTTTAGCCAGCAAGTTCCGAATTAAGTTGACAAATTTCTTAGTAACAAAACAGCAGGAGAAAAATGCATAGTAATTTGTGGAAAGTGGCTAGCGCGCAAGATTAAATTGCATATACACATGAATTAATCGGAATCCGAAATGTAACTACGTAGTAGCGCACTTACCGTGTAATTTTTGCAGTGGCTTTTATAACAGAGTTAATTTAAATGTGAAATGCATTTGGTAGAAATACGAAGACTTAATCTAAGACGCAATCCATATTTACACACGTTTATGGTGTGTAACAGTTTGTATCTTTGGACTAGTCAGTCTGTTGACATAAACAAATATACGTATATTTTATTTTAAATGCAACTTTCACCTTTCTTACTTACGATACGTAAAAATCTGGATTGTTTTCAAGAAACTAAGATACCTTAAACGCATCAACTTTCGGAAGGTTTTTTCAGAATCAGACTTCACATAATTTTCTCCCTTCTTACAAAAAAGTTATAAATGTGTTTTCCATCACAAGAAACTTAATTGTACACAGAAAAAGTAAGGAAAAATTTAGTAACCCTCACTAACACTGCTCCAACACGCATATGGCTTCTTCTTCCTCGTGTTGTGTGAAATCACCAGAGCTTAAGCCAATAACAGAGCATATTTGATCACGTGACCTAAACTTGCAATTTAATGATATTCATGCTATAATTTCAAAATAATAACAAATGTTTTGTGAGAACAACGACGGGAAATTCTAATTCAACATTACAATCATCCAGATTGAAAACAATTCGAGCCCTATTTTAAACATAGCATAATAGTCTACTATATATGGCACATTCCAGATTTGGTAAGCCATTTCAATGTGTAAGTAGGAAATGGGGAACAAAATATTATGTACTGATTAGACTGATGTATTTTCTCGGTTCGTCTATGTTAGCAAGAATACTTTTGCTTACTGTCCCATTCATTTCATACCAGACTGAGCTACAGTAAAGCGTAGCCATGTTTACCTAGTTAATATGAAATTTTCGAATGTTGGCAAGCAGAAGTAGTAAGGATGGTGAAATTAATAAAATATCTCGACATGAAACATAAATCATTTCTTCCATAAGACCTCTGATTATAAAATCGCTCATACACAGATATTAAATGCCAAATGAGTAATTAATCCTTTAACTATAGTGAACTTCTACAGACGTTCATTGTAATTGGGCCTTGCAGAAGGTGGACTGCTGTAAAAGCTGGGGAAAATAAGTCCCCTATGATGAACTTCAGTCTCTAATGACCATTCTGTCGACGGGACGTTAAACGCTAATCTTCCTTCTTGTTTTCGCATAAACTGGTGCAGTCCTCTGGAGGGAAAATCTTTCCCAGGCGATTTCAAAAACAGTCCACCTCTGCAAGGCCATATTATTGTGGTATTTTAAGAAGTCAGCAGTAGTTACAGAGCTAAACGTCGCTCTCTGCGTAACATTCAAGTAAAAGCCGATAAAGAATTGCATCGGGTGACCATTTGATAACACAGGACATATTTTAAGGCGTTAATATCACTTCTCATAGACTCTAAAACAAAATGAAAATGATCGTTCTCCAGTGAATTCGAGTCACCGAAAGTGCTATGTTCTTAACATATCAGCGTATTTTAACAATTACATATCGATAATTATTGTCCGCGGTGGGCGTCAGGCTAGAACTACGAACAAACTATACCAACTGCGAGATACTATACAGTAATTCCATCTCACGCACTCTTAAGGTAACCTCTTCCTGTTTTTTTCGCACCTATCTGTTTCTGGGAGACTGCAAACTGGAGAGTTCATTGATCAAATGTTTTCACTTTTATTTAAACAGCATCACCAGTAGTTACACCGTAATCTTTACGAGTACACCATACTTATCGCCCCTTTCGATTTTATGGAATGAATTACATATTCTAAACTTTACTGTCGCGACTTTTTTTCCTTGTTTCATATTCTTATCACGAATGCTTCTCCTGTCACTTATAAGCTTGAATGGAATTATCATTGAAATTGTACATATGTTTAATTTTTTCGCAGATGATAAGTCCTATTTTTCAATCATCGGGAAAGATTTATTTGCACGTTCGTCTGATTGGAAACTATATGATCGAAACTTATGAAATATGTTTGTGAAGTTTGCATTTTGTGATCAGGATAATTCTATCTTCACATTTGTGCAGTTATGTGTTAAGAGTTGGTGCCAACGAAAAAATTCATAAGGAAAATAGTATTCAGGTATTTAACATTAAAATGTATTGTGCAGAAAATGTTAATAGTTTCTGGTGATGCTATAGTTAAAGAAATACGATTAAGACTTATTGGTCTAGGCTAGGTATTTATCTTCTCAGTCAACACAGTGGCAGGCTGCCCGCCGCGCCTTCGAAGCCGCTATCTCCTTCAGCGCTAAGGCAGCGCGAGGAACACAGACGCCGATCAAACGTATTCTGCCTGTCGCTAGTCTAACGGAGAATTGGCAACATTGCTGAGTACGCTTGGCAACTCAGTAAGCGGGAGTTACTTCCTGGTAAGCACAGAATTAAGCTCATAAATTCACTTGACTTTTCATGTCATTTCCATTCAATAATCTGAGTGATTTTCCCTTAAGGTATGACATAAAGTTATTAATTCATATTTTTTGAGTCCAGGAAATTCGTTCCACGCGAAAACTGCAACCAACCTCTTCTTTTAAGGTTACGCTTGATCTGGTCTCCTAACTAGTCGGCCAGTAAGGAAGAACCAAGTACCGGAAGTCTTCGTTAGCCTCGGGGTAAGGTAGTCGGCTGCGAAACGAACATGCTGTCGACTTTCGATGTCAATCGTGCTGAGAGCAAAACTTTTTAGCTCTTCTCTGACAGAGCTATATAGGTATCCAGATTGAAAATCAATAGGGAATTCTTAACAAAACTACTCAGTCAAAAGGTGTTTAGCTGTTTCCAGGACGGCATTCTCTCATATACCCTGAAAGTGACTTACAACGCTCAGGTGGTTTACCGATTCCGTGCCTGTTGAAACCAATTTCTTTCGAGTTAAGGCTGTCGCCGAACCATGTTGAAGTCAATTTGTCCAGAATTACGTTTTCTTGACGGTTGGACAACTACTTCCAAAAATGAGTTAAAAAACATGAGACTAGTATAATTTCTGTGTCAGAAGCGTGCTTATAGTTGATCATTTCATTGAGCACCAAATTGTCTTAACTGCGCCTAGTCGATATGCTAAGCGCAGATTCCATTACGTTGCCGTAGTGGTCTGTTGGATAGGTTGTAGTTTAATATCTGCCATTTGTGCGTTCGATTGCGCCCTATGGGTGTATATTATTAACTGGCACGGTCATGTATACTTCACCTCTCGTAATACCAAGTGAAGAACGTAAAGTTACATCGTAGTTAACAGTCCGTATTAAACCGAATTATTTCGCTATCAACTCGGACAGAGCCGATTTTTCGTTGCCAGTAACAGGCAGAATACACGGCAACCAGTAACTCTGTCGCTAGAAAGCTTTTCTTACATTACAAAACTTTATTTTACAAATCAATGGTCCTTTAAGGTCACGTGTCTCGTATTGAATTTAAATTGAGACGTTAAAAATTATGGTGCTGGACTGGGATTCTAATTCGGATCTCCTCTTTTTCTCACTCGACCCTCTCGGAATCATATAGTTGAATCACTTCGTTGCTTTCTCCAAGACTGCCGACTCCTCTAGGTATCCATGAAAGGGACGTATCTGGATTCGAATCCAGATCCAGCACAAAATATTCATAATTTCATTTGACGCCCTAGATAGAGCACACTGGACTACTAGTAAAAAATTATATTGAATGTATCTTCGTGCATTATGAACGCGAACCAGGGTGTTGCGGTGGTCTTGGGTAAAGTGCTTGAATGGTGACTGAAGAGTCGCGGGTTCGAAACCTAGTCAGATCACCGATTTTTTTCAATCTGTGTTTTAACCTAGCATTCACGTCTCAACAATGTGAGGAGTCGTAATAAACTACACGTGGTTTGGATTCCACGTTAAACTGTAGGTCGCCTTTCCCGATTGGATAATTGGGGCAGGTTAGGGACATGCAAGTCTCTGAAGTGGCGCACAGTAGAATGACTTGCACCAGGACACTGAGTCTCACGAATTTATTATTATTATAACAACGATAGGTGCCGTTTGTTACTTGTCAGACACGCACGCACTTATGGGACTTAACTACGAGGTCATAAGTCCCTAAGCTTACAAACTACTTATGAACTAGCTAAGACTAAGGACGGCACAAATATCCATGCCCGAGGGGGGACCCGAACCCCCGACCGTAGTGGCCGTGCAGACAATAAATGGAGCGCTTCAGTCCCCTCGGCCACAGCGGCCGGCAATATTTGTTCAGGTATGAATACGGAGAAAATGTTGGTGATACGCAGTTAATATTGAAGTTTCCATAGTGCGTTTGCTGTTGTTAATTGAGTTTTTATTTTCTGGTTAGTTCAACAATCGGTTAATAAAAATCCGCTCGCCAGTGGAACGATGTTTCGCAATTGAGAGAAAACGATTTAGAGTACAAAAGTACTTCGAATTTCTGCAGGACTTTAAAGACTCCCGACACTATAGTAAAATTTGTTGTCTGTAACAATATTAAATGTTGTTTAAGCATTCATTAATGTTTTATGTGACGGAGATTGTTATATGAGACTCTAATATGTTTGACAATTTTTAAGATATGTCATTGTAATAAATTGGATTTAATAAACGTTAAGAACTTAATAACGTGTTTCCTTTTATTTGCAAAATCGTGATGTTAATTTACATCTGGGATGATTGCCATAAAGCGCAGTTGTCTGTAGTGGCTACATTTTGAATAGTCGAACGACTATACCGCGGAACGAGCAGAGCACCCGCAAGTCACGTACGTTAGTTGGGTTGCATGCACATCAGGCGAAACGCAATTCAGGTCGTTCGGATATTTTTGCGCGTGGTAGTACATGGCAGAGGGATGGAATAAATCTCCACACCGTTTCACCGATAACCACAGAAATATCTGTGACAAGAGTGAATAATTATGAAACTTAAGATGAATGTTTTCATACTGTTGACGAATACAGACGCGCTGAAGAAAATTTGTAGCACTGATAAATGTTGTATGTCTTCTTGTACTCCTTCAAATTAGATGGAATTAACAAAAATATTTTTATACGAAACATTTTAATACAAAATTCTTTAATAAACTTTTGTTTCCTTTTTCTAAAATATCTAATGTTTTTGTGATCTTCGAATTTGGATCTAGCAAATATGCTCAAAGTTAAAATACTTAACTCTGTCCTACTAGTACCTTAGATATGTATGAACAATAAGCCGCAAACCGCACGTTTCTACCTGTTCCCACTTCGGAGATACAGTATGCGAAATTAAACTTGCAGCGATCATTTTGGAACACCCTGTAGTTTCCACGCTCCTTTATTAAGACAGTAAGAAACCGACAACAATCGGCGTGGCACGTCCCGCGACGCCACCAGACACTGTTGTGTGGAGTTTGGCGCGCGCCTGCTGGCGCTGTCAGCAGTGAAAACGCAAGCGAGGCAGCACCCCCTCTCGTGTCCCCGCTCCCCGCAGTACTTCGTGGTCATTGTCCACTTATCTTCTACAGATTGTGGGTGTTTGTGAAAGTAATCTGATCGGGCCCAGATGATCGGCGTTTTTGAGGTCTGTGGTGGGCAATGAAAGTGATCGCAGGCCCGCTCCAGCGATATGACATCTAATTAGTTACTCGTTGATGGCAACTCGAACAATTTAATCTACAACAAAATATGAATCACTGTTACTGTGTATTATAAAACGAAAAGTTGCTTCATTCAGTACATCATTAAATGAACATTGTAATACGCATTTTAACTTTGGTATACCCCTTTTACATGGCGGTATAATTTAACACTGCTGTAGTTACCTGATGTGCATGTCACTTTCATTCATAGAAATGTAAGCTAAAACAGTAATAAGTCTTTTCTATTGGGATAATGATTACATGGTTCAACCGACAGAAAACCTTACTGCCTCTTTTCACTTGAAAAGAAAGAATGAGTAATTCAGTCAATGTACAAAACTGCAAAAGTGTCGCGTGTTTTCATTCGGTTGTTCCCACAGACTACTTTCATTCGAAAAAAATAAACGAATATTAATCCAACATAGTAAAACTACGACCGACTGACTCTTTCATTCGGTTGCTCCCACTGACTGGTTTCACTCAAAAGAACTAATGAAGAGGCCAACGTATTGTGTCAATTTTTTCATTCGGTTGGTCCCATCGACCGATTTAACTCAAAAGAAAAGGAATGAGTGGTCCAACCGACTGTGTCGATTGTTTCATTCGGTTGATCCCACCGACTGGTTTCACTCGAAAGAACGAATGAATAGTCCAACAGACTGAATCGGTTGTTTCATTCGGTTGGTCCCACCGACTGGTTTCACTCAGAAGAATGAATGAATAATTCAACCGATACGAGAAACTACAATCGAATGATCGATTTTTTTCCAATAACCGAATGAATCGATTGTTTTCATTCGATTGTTTCCATCACTAGTGATCGACCGACACCTCTAGGGATGCTGAAAGACAACATCCGACGCCAATGCCTCACCATAACTCCGGACATGCTTTACAGTGCTGATCACAACATTGTTCCTCGATTACAGCTATTGTTGAAGAATGATAGTGAACATATTGAGCATTTCCTACAAAGAACATCATCTTTGCTTTGTCTTAATTTGTCATGCTAATTATTGCTTTTCTGATCAGATGAAGCGCCATCTGTCGTACATTTTTGAACCAATTTTTTTTAAAGATGTTTGTGAGTTCTGCAAGTCTGTACTATGTACACTGGCCTAGCTCCTATAGTTTAGGCTCCAGAGGTGACTAAATTGCAGAAGCGGTAAACGATTCTACTTTATGATTCTTATTTTAGTTCATTTCAAATATTTCTATTAATATTAAGTATAGTCTAAAATTTTCCCAGGATTCTACAGAAGAAATAAAAGGAAAGCGAATGACGATACGTTCAGTTTTCCTCGAGTTAAAAAAGGTTAGAGAGACAGGCAGAGAAAAAACGTGTTTCCATTTTATCTAATAGTATGATTTTAGAAAGAGCAGCATTCGATAAATGGAAACAAACTATAGTTTACATTTTAAAAGACAGGAAGGTGGAGGAAGGAAGTGAATAACTGGTTCTATTGGGCACTGAAACAAATCAATGCGACAAGTGAAAAGATGTACCGGGAGGGGATTTGAACCCGAATTTCCCTCTTTGGGCCACAAGACGCCTTAACGACTTTTCTTTTAAGTGGTTGTCTATCTGAATGACGCCTCACAAGTCGGATGTAGCGCTCCCATTGCCGCAACCGGGTGTTCCCGTACGAGATCCAACGATATTATTCACATGTGCCAATGAACCATATGCTTAGAAACGCATCCGTTCTTTCGGAAAAGTCAAAAAATGTTTTCCTACGAACCGCGGATCTTTGGATGAAAACGTTCCTCACAGTGTCAACGTTCAACAGTACTAGTTTTTGTTTAATTTGCTTTCTCTTCCGTCGTCGTGTTGAACAAGTGAGTTTTTTATCTTCTTGGGGCAGAGAAAGGACAGTCTGCTGCACTCGTGAAAACTGGTACAGTTAAAGCTATCTAATTTCATCACCTCTGGAATCAATTTACCGAAGTGCATATTTCAGGAAAAGGAACGCACTACGTGCTACAGCCGAAATAATTTTTCCCAATTATTCATGATAACGCATTGCTTGGAAGCAACTTTAATCAAATTTTGCAGTTTCAGTACGTGATGCACTAGTCCCACACCAAAGAGATCTCCAGGTTCCTGGTAAATTACGAACATCTTTGAAAATACGTATCCACGTGCCAACTGAGGCTGTGTTCACAGTGGCACCGACAGACCGTCGTCAGATGCCGCCGACAGAGTTCGACTGAAAACATCAACCGATGGTGTGGTCACACTGCATCTGATATAGCTTGTCACTTGGCCCGTTTAAAGGAGAAAGTTGGGTTAGGTTTGGATGTATTCTGTGTCTGAAGTATATTAAATTTCAATTACCTGGGGTGCAATGGATTCCACCGACATTTTTATGCTTCGAAATTAGTGCTACAATGCAGTTTTTGTTATTAACACTTTCGCTGCGGCTGACGCTATCCTACAGTGAGCGCGGACGCTTAGGCCAGGCGCACATTGAGACACAGCCGACGGAGGGCAGGGCAGCACAGCACAGGTTTCTGTAACTGCCGCGTTTAAATGCAGCAGCGCAAGTTGCGGCACAGGGCAGGACCAGGGTTGCCAGGTCTGGCGATTTTTCACATTCTTGGCTACCTTTTTCTTAAAATACTAGCCATTCTAGCTTTCTGGCGACTGGCGATTCAATTTGGCTAGTAAAAGAATATGTTGGCGATTTAATGGCTACTTCATTTTATTTCATACAAAACGAATGTAAAGCAATTCCTCTTCAGACATTTCGTCAATGTCACCGACTAAAAATCGGTTGAATGCTGAGTGAACTTATTAGAGAAGTTAGATGAAATGTCTGCAGGTATGCTATCTTTGATCTATGGGAGAGTGCCACAGAGATGTAAAGAAACTGAACTTGCAGACTCATGAAGACTGCTATTGTGAGACGAACTCTTTGCTTCACAAATGTTCAAATGTTTCTAGATCTTATGGGACTTAACTACGAGGTCATCAGTCCCTAAACTTACAAACTACTTACGAACTAGCTAATACTAAGGACGGCACAAATATCCATGCCCGAGGGGGGGGGGGTGGTGGTGGAGTTCGAACCCCCGACCGTAGTGGCCGTGCAGATCGTGACTGGAGCGCCTCAGTCCCCTCGGCCACCATGGCCGGCCCCTGAATTTCAGGATTATTATTGTCGACTCACGTGACATAATTACCATTAACATAATAAAGTTAACTGATTACAATTGCGATAATCGGCATTTTACTGATGAAAAAGATGGCTATATTTTGGCATTTTATTGATATAGAGATGGCTATATAGTGGCATTTTATTAATAAAAAGATGGCGATATTTTGGCTATTTTTTGTTTAAAATTTGGCGACAGAGCTCTCGAAAAACCTGGCAACCCTGGGCAGGGCAGTGCAGCTCCTGCTTCCGCCTGGGCCGCACAGTGTCCGGGACACAGATTGCTGTACAGGAGAGTGCCGCGGCAGGCAGGCCACCTGCTGGGCTGGGGGTACGGTTTGTTGCCCCACTGTCCGCTCGCTGCCAGTCTTCTCCAGCTGCTTACCGCGCGTTTTCACGAGCCCGTGTTTGACATGGAGGAAAACGCAACTTAAGTAGTTCGCCCGAACCTGGTTTTGTATGATACCAATCACACTGACTACATGAAAACCAAATTGAAACAACAAATTTGGGATTCTATTGCAAAAGATCTCCATATTCAGAATGGTATTATGCTTTATTACTTCATTTTAATTCAAATACATCGCGTTAAAGATCAAAGCAATGTTTTGACATGGTTACAGGCAATTTGTCTTTTCAAATGACAGTCGCAACAATGTCAATTGTTTTATCTAGTATTTTTCTTTTAAAATGCTATCTGCTTGCCAAGATACACTTCCAAATGCACTTGTAGCACTCCTACTACTGTTAGGTATCAATGGAAGTAGTTGATTGTTTGGCATCACAATACTACCATCATTTCCATTGTTATCATCAACTGTATCACTTCGCAAGTAATTGTGTAGAACACATGCCGCCTTAACGACACCATCAACGCTGTCTATTTTTTATCTCGAATGGTTTTCTGAAGCAGCGAAATCGTGATGCTAGAATTCCAAAGGCGCATTCAAATGTTTGCCTGGCTCGTGAAAGTCTGTAATTGAAAACTTTGTTTCTATAATTACCTGTAACGCTTCTACTTGTATATGGTCTCATTAAATTGTCTAATAAAGGAAATGCCTCATCCCCCACAAAGACGGAAGCTCTTCTTTGGAATGTGGAGGTAACTGTAAATTTTGTCTCTGTAACTTCTTTGCTAACGTACTGCTTGAAAAAAATATTCCCATCACTAAACCTCCCCACTGACCCCACATCAATAGTGATGAACTTGTAGTTTGCATCGACGGTGGCCATTAGCACTACAGAATGTGTATGTTTATAGTTGAAGAATGACGAACCACTTTTTGCTGGCTTCTTAACCACAATATGCTTTCCGTCAATAGCCCCGATACAGTGTGGAAACTACCATCGCTGTTCGAAACATTCTGCGATTGTTTTCCACATCTGTGCTGTGCGTTGCGGTAAATATAGTGGTTGCATGGTGTCCCACATTGCATGCGAGACTTCATTAACTATATTTGACACAGTTCTATCACCCATTCTGTAGCTGTAGGCAATACTTTTGTAACTGTCTCCTGTGGCTAAATACCTGTGGGGAAAAACTGTATTTAAGGAAAATGTCATAGTATGCGCTGTAGATGTTCTGTCATGATTATCATATATAGTACTAAGTTTATGTAATAACTACACAGACAAAAAGAAAACTAATAAGGTCAGAGCATTGAGATTACATAAACTTTAAATTTTTATCCATAGGTATGATACGACTATTTGCTATGACACACTGACTATTAAATGGCAATAAATTTATACATTATTGTCTTGCAGGTGGTAAAGTTAAAGCCATTTGGATTAAATTAAGAAACTGCCACCGAGATGCGCTCAATAGACAAAGAAAATGTTATATAAGTGGAGCTTCAGGTAATCAAATAAAGCAATGGAAATTCCAAAAACAAATGGATTTCTTGTTGCCTTACATGCAAACAGAAACCGCGACGACAATTTTCAGGAAAGTGTTGAATCACAAGCCAGGTCTGAAAAATTCAGACACTGTTGCGATGGAAAATATGGCAAATACCAAAGTAGTGTCTGATTATGATGACTACGAAACTGAAGAGATTGGAAATGCTGATAATTGTGAAATTGTCTGAAAAATTCAGACACTGTTGCGATGGAAAATATGGCAAATACTAAAGTAGTGTCTGATTATGATGACTACGAAACTGAAGAGATTGGAAATGCTGATAATTGTGAGGAAATTGTATCTGAAACTAAAAAATCTGAAGAATCGGACATTTCTCCATTAATCAGGACACCATGTTGTCAGGGCCGGCGCAAGGCACGTGCGACAGCACGGGGCGACACTTCCCGAGGGGCGGCAAATCTGCCACCCACCTTTTTTTTATGTTTTAGGACAAACTCAACATTTATGCCCAAGAGGGGATTCGAAACCAAACCTAGGATGGAGCGGCTTTGGGAACTGTGGCATGGCGCCTCGACTACCTGCCGGCTGCCCCTGTTGAACAAGGGGAGGGAGGAGGACTGATTCCTTCCTCGCCACTGTGGCAGCACCGTTGTGTTTACTCCGGAGGAACAGAGGGGGGGAAGCAGTCTAGCCAGTGTTGCCAACTTGGGAGTTTTGCCCCTAAATTTAGGGGGACTCTGCGGTGTGGGGGGAATTTGGAGGGATTTGTACTTCAGAGGGAAGTATTCTTTGAGGGGAATTTTTAGGGACTTCTCAGACATGAATAACGCATACCTATCAAAATTTGTTTAGCCCTACCTTACAATGAAATACTTCATTGTTGTGTTTTCGTTGGCACTGCCCTCCTTTCAAATGTTCAAATGTTTGTATAGTTCATGGGACTTAACTACGGGGTCATCAGTCCCTAAACTTACAAACTACTTATGAACTAGCTAATCCTAAGGACGGCACAAATATCCATGCCCGAGGGGGGATTCGAACTCCCAACCGTAGTGGTCGTGCAGACCGTGCAGTGGCGGCGCTAGACGAAAACTAGGCGTCGGCGAACTCGTATTTGCGAGACCCCTTTCATTTTTTCAGTAAGGAAGGAAATGTTAAATGAGCTGAATTATACATCAATAATCATTATACTAAAATTCTATTAGTATGATATACTAGTATTATTGCAACGACAAAAATTGCAATAAACAAACACAAATTAGAGAAACTTTTCAGCTTTTCGTCTCACCGAATTTTTTAAGATCACATCTTAATACTACCAGCTATTTCCGCTTCAGTTGGTAGTACTGACAAAGCAGATAGTCTTTCTTGGATCATTGTACTTTTCAAGTTAGTCTTAATCAATTTTAACTTAAGTACTGACTTAAGCTGTACTGACTGGAACTGAGCATGATTCTGATTGTTATACGAACATCTGGATATACTTCTTCCAAATCGTTTCCTAAAATGTACTGCAGAAATTGTTTTGCAAGTATTTATCTAAAAATTGCATCACTGCTACACTCATACGGAAATAAATATGGACAACTAAAAAGCTCCCGGCCGGGAATGGCCGAGCGCACTAAGGCGTCATACCATGGTACCCGACGTCGCTTCCGTCGGGGGTGGAATCCCACCCTTGCGTACGGATGTTGTGTTCGTGAACTGGTTAAGCTAGTGTTAAGTTAGATGTAGGCCGTCGCTACATAACCTAGCAGTTGGAAAACACCGTTGAACATCAAAATCAAATCAAATGTTTGTAAAGTCTATGGGACTTAACTACGGGGCTATCAGTCCCTAAACTTACAAACTACTTATGAACTACTTACGAACTAGGACGGCACAAATATCCATGCCCGAGGGGGGATTCGAACCCCCGACCGTAGTGGCCGTGCGGACCGTGACTGGAGCGCCTTAGTCCCCTCGGCCACCGCGGCCGGCCCGTTGAACATCAAATAAGAAAAAAAGAAAAAGGGGAAAAAACTAAAATTTTAACAATGTTTTGCGAGGCCCCCACGGGTGCGAGGCCGTCGGCGGTGGCCGACGTCGCCGACGCCTAGCGCCGCCACGGACCGTGACTGGAGCGTCTCAGTCCCCTCGGCCACCGCGGCCGGCTGCCCTCCTTTAAAGGCGCTTCTGCAACGTCTGTCTACTGTACCGTACTACTGTTGTATTGGCGATTGTGAACTGAAGTTGAATAAGCTGGAAGTGTATGTGTATTCAAGTGACTATGACTTCAAGAGAAAAAAATATATTCCCAGAGATACACGAAGGCGTGGGAATCAGATCCCTTGTTGAAAGCTATGTTTATTTCCAGTTCGTTAGATTTTATAAGCATAGCTGAACAGGGACGTTTATATATCCTAACCTTCCTGTAGCCTATATACTACGGCTTACATCTTAGAATGTCATGCAGAAACTACTGCTTTTTCTTTTAGTGACCCTAAAAAGTAGAATATTAGTAATTAGGTGTTCGTTGACAGCAGAGCTTTATTGGAATGTTTTACCAACGAAAATGAATACATATTGCACCAAAGCTACTTTTTTTTATTGAAATGCTGACTAGTTTCGGGCTTTGTCTTAAGAAAATGGACAAAGCCCGAAACTAGTCAGCATTTAAATAAAAAAAAAGCAGCTTTCGTACAATATATATAAAATGTCCTTCCTAGAATATTTAAGAGCTACAAAACGCGACGTAACAAAATTTTTTAGGGTTTCTTTCAGGGGAAATTCACATACGATTTAGGGGAAAATTGAGCTTCAGGGTTGGCAACACTGAGTCTAGCGTACATGCCAGTATTCTTATGAGTGTAGCGCTGCTAGCCTGTTACGCGCCGTGCTTTTACTCACAACTAATTTTGCAAAAGATGAAATCTAATCTGGAAAATCGAATGCAATGTTTGATACTGCGGTTACATGTTAAGTCTGAAGCACTTTTGCTAAGCCCTTCAATGACAAGTTTCCGAGTGTTTCATTCTTCCCGCGTTATGGAAAAAAATGGTTGAAAATTACTACAAACATGTCCAACACCTACAATGAGTAGAAGTAATCCGAATGAGTAAATACGCTGCGAGTATTTACACGGTATAAAGCCTGGCACAGGTGGAGTTTCGACGTATTTTTGATTTTCGTTTCTGAGCGATAGTCGGACGTTTTGGCTTTTGAGCCATGAAACACCTGTCTCCGCCTGCACGAACAACAAACTCTGACCGGCACTTTTATTTGACAATACTACTCGCACACTATCACTTTGCCAACATTTATTTACTGTATAATGTTTGTGAATCCACGTTTCATCTAAGTAAACTACTGGTCGCTTTGATTCTGATGAAAACCTGAGAAAGTGTGGTCTTTTAGCAACAATGCTCTCTCGTCCGTTCAAAACAAAACGTTAATTTTGTCACATTGTAAAACGAATATCCATAGACAGAACATTGCTTCTAAGGGTTTCCTTGCTAGCTTTCAAGCTCATTTCTGTTTTACGAAATTTGTGCAGTTTTCGCAAATTTCGTATTTCTTTCAATTGTTCGTAATACATACAAATTGCTGACTGATAATACATTTATCCATATCGCGCTGTGAGCTTCTTCTTGGGCGCTAGTTTAACCGTAGTCTCGCTGTACCTCGTCACGTGACCTAGTTCCTGGCACTTCCGTGTCACCACTTCGCCTTTCCAGGCAATAGGTATTGTTCATTGTTGCGTGCTCTACAACGAAAACTACAAAATTCGTTTCGGTAGATGTCCGAGGGAGTCAAGATTGGCCAGAAGCACTTTCATTGCGTTTCGTAAGAACAGAACAATTGGTGCGTCCGAATTTCTTGCAACCTGGGGTGTAATAGGTAAGTGCTTTTCATATAACGTACAATTAATATTGCACATGCATGTTACTCATAAGTTAGAATTTTTCTCCTTCCAGATTGCAGTATACGAAAATTTATTTTTCTTATGATCTGTTACTTCAAAAATTGACAAGTCGCCAAATAAGCATGCGTCGTCTCGATAGCTAGAATGAAAATAAAGCGCAGAAAAGAGACGTGATACGGCGATGACTAATATTTTGCCCCTTACTCCATAATTGGAAAAGAATGAATTGACACCTGGAAATTACGACAGATGTCGAGTGTTCTTTGAAATGAACAACCGCAGTGCAGTGAGTTAACATATTTTGACTATCATCAGTACCCATCGATGCACGGGTGTGTATTTATTGCATTATATGTTACTCCATCTCCTTATTCTTCCTCTCTCCATTGTCTTCTGCCCCACTCTTTGACCGTTTCACCTGCGTCTGTAGTGAAATTCGGTCTGAAATGCAATTTCACGTGGCTCGACTTTCATGACTTCAACTCCTGAACAGTGTATCCTACAGTAATATAAGATTCCACACACATTTGAACATTTTTGTAAATTCACAATCGTCTCGATAGCTAGAATGAATATAAAGCGCAGAAAAGAGACGTGATACAGCGATGACTAATATTTTGCCCCTTATTCCATAATTGTTGTTGTTGTTATTTGGATGTTTGAGGGGGACAAAACTACAAAGGTCATCAGTCCCCCATTCCATCACGAAGTGTCAAAAATATAAGCGCGGGCGTCAAATAAATGCGCCCAGAGATTAAGTTTGCAAAGTGGGAGGGGAATCCCACTGGATCAATAAAACATCAACAAAATGGACAAGAAATTAAACGAAAAGAGATGATCACACAAAGACATCTTACAACAAAGAGGCCAAGTATGCCCAATACGGAGTCTACAAAGCACCAAGGAGTCCCAGCAAGAGGCCAGCATGGACGAATGCCATGCAGTCGTGGTCTCCTTGACTACCTGAAGCTTGTTGGGTGTGCCCAGGTTATGCCACTCGGCATCCCAGCACTGATGTACACAGTGGCGCAACAATTAACGGAGATCAGACGCCAGGAGGCCGATGTCCAAAATGGACGCACCGACTGCCTGTCTGGCAAGTCTGTCGACACGTTCATTGCGCGGGATGCCCACATGACCCGGAGACCAGATGAACACCACTGATCGCCCGGACTGTTCAATGGCACAAAGCGTCTCCTGTATGGCCAACACCAGAGGAGACCGCGGGTAACACTGGTCCAGAGCTCTAAGGCTGCTCAGGGAGTCGCTGCAAATTAGAAAAGACTCACCTGAGCAGGACCGGATATGCACGAGAGCTCTGTGAATGGCCACCAGCTCTGCAGTGTAAACACTGCAGCCATTCGGCAGAGAGTGCTGTTTCACACGGTCACCAAGAGTATATGCAAATCCCACACAGACATCAACCAGGGAACCATCGGTGTAGACCAGGTCATGGCCAGGAAACTCGGCTACGACAGCCGAGAAATGGCGGCAGAGTGCCTCCAAGGGAACCGAGTCTTTGGGCCCATGGGCCAAGTCCAGCTGGGTACACGGTCTTGGCAAGCACCATGGGGGTGTACGTGCATGGACCCGATAGAGAGATGGAAGGGGAAAAGACTCAAGCTCCAGCAGGAAGGATCGAACTCGAAAGGCAATCGTATGACCCGATCTAGGGCGTCGCTGATGGGGAAGGACGACCACATCGGAAAAGAGGAGACGCCGGTTTGGGTGGCCTGAGGAGCAATATACGTTGGCTGCATAAGCCACTAGCAGGTGTTGGCAGCGTATCTCCAAAGGGGAGACCCCAGGCTCCACAAGTAAGCTGCTCACAGGGCTGGTGCGGAAGGCACCCGTCGCGATGCGAACCCCACAGTGGTGGATGGGGTCCAACAGGTGCAATGCTGAAGGCGATGCTGAACCATAGGCAATGCATCCAAAGTCAAGCCGTGACTGTACCAGTGCTGTGTAGAGTCGTAATAGTGTGGAGCAATCAGCGCCCCAACTGATATGGCCCAGGTGGCGAAGAACATTCAGATGGCGCCAGCATTCCTGCTTCATCTGACGTATGTGAGGATGCCACGTCAGCCGGGTGTCGAAGACAAGCTCTAAAAACCTATGTGTGTCCACTACTTGAAATAAGTGGTTGTCGAGGTAAAGTTCGGGGTGTGGGTGAACAGTCCGACGCCAACAGAAATGCATAACACTAGTCTTGGCCGCAGAAAACTGGACGCCGTGGGCAAGAGCAGAGGACTGCGCTTTTCGAATCGCTCCCTGCAGTCTGCGTTCAGCCACTTGTGTGCTGGAAGAGCTAAAATAGATGCAGAAGTCGTCAGCATATAGTGAAGGGGATACTGACGACCCAACTGCTGTCGCTAGGCCATTAATGGCTATTAAAAATAAGGGAACACTCAGAACAGAGCCCTGAGGAACCCCGTTTTCCAGCACATGAGAGGTGCTTCGAGAGGCACCAACTTGAACTCTAAAAGAACGGACAGCTAAAAAGGTATTTATAAAAATCGGAAGGGAGCCTCGGAGGCCCCACCCATGTAAAGTAGTGAGTATGTGGTGTCGCCACGTTGTGTCATACGCCTTGTGCATGTCAAAGAAGACGGCTATGAGATGTTGGCACCTGGAAAAGGCTGTGCGGATTGCGGACTCGAGGTACACCAGGTTGTCGGTGGTGGAGCGCCCCCGGCGGAATCCGCCCTGGCATGGAGCCAGTAAGCCCCGAGTCTCGAGGATCCAGCACAACTGCCTACTGACCAAGCGCTCCAAAAGTTTACAGAGAACATTGGTCAGGCTAATGGGTCGATAGCTATCCAAATGTGCAGCGTTTTGCCCGGTTTCATCACAGGTATGATGATACCCTCCCGCCACTGCGAAAGGAATACCCCGTCGCTCCAGATCCGGTTGAAAACGGCGAGGATATTACCCAGGCTTTCTGCAGACATGTGTCGCAGCATTTGGGCATGGATGCTATCAGACCCAGGGGCAGTGTCAGGACAGTGTGCGAGGGCACCAAGTAGCTCCCTCTCACGGAATGGAGCGTTATAAGCCTCAGCACGGCGGGTGGTAAAAGAGATAGGCTTGTGTTCCACCTGCTCCTTTAACGTACAGAAGGCCGGTGGGTAGTTTGCAGAGGCAGAAGCCCGAGCGTAATGCTCGGCAAACGTCTCTGCAAGCGTCATTGGATCCGTACATATGGCTCCATTCGCGGAGATGCCAGGGATTGTTGTTGTTGTATATCCCTGTAAGCGCCTAATACGGCTCCAGACCTGGGAAGTGGAGATACCTGACCCAATGGTGGAAACGTACGTCTTCCAACACTCCCGTTTTCGTCTTCTAATTAAACAGCGAGCACTAGCACGGAGCCTTTTAAAGGTAATGAGGTGCTCAAGAGAAGGATGCCGCCTGTACCGCTGTAGGGCCCGTCTACGCTCTTTAATGGCGTCAGCGACCTCTGGTGGCCACCACGGCATCGTCTTACGCCGTGGGCGCCCCGAGGAACGAGGAATAGTAGCTTCTGCAGCAGACAATATAGACCGCGTGGCACTCTCAACCACCACATCGATGGTATCGAGTGGGGGAGGGCCAACGAAGGCAGCAGAGGTGTAGCCTTCCCAGTGAGCCCTTTGAAGAGCCCACCGAGGAGGGCGTGCTGGGGACTGATGTTGTGGGAGTGACAAAAAGATCGGAAAATGATCACTGCCACACAAGTCGTCATAGACACTCCAATGGATGGATGGCGGAAGGCTGTGGCTGCATATCGACAGATCAATGGCCGAGAATGTGCCATGTGCCACACTGAAATGTGTGGGGGCAACTGTATTCAAGAGGCAGAGGTCGAGCTGAGAAAGCAGGTCCTCGACAACCCTGCCACGGCCAGAGATCGTAGAACCACCCCACAGGGGATTGTGGGCATTAAAGTCCCCCAATAGCAAAAAAGGTGGTGGGAGTTGCGAGATAAGTGCAGCCGAGACAGCCATAGAGACATCGCCATCAGGAGGGAGGTAGAGACTGCAGACAGTAATATCTTGTGTTGTCCTTACCCTAACAGCCACCACTTCCAATGGTGTCTGAAGGGGCACAGGTTCACTATATACAGAGTTAAGGACATACACACACACTCCACCTGACACCCTGTTATACACGCTACGATTGCAGAAGTATCCCCTATAGCCCCGAAGGGCAGGGGTCCGCATTGCCGGAAACCAGCTTTCCTGGAGGGCAATGCAGAGAGCAGGGGTAACGCTCAAAAGTTGTCGTAGCTCAGCCAGGTGGGTGAAAAAACCGCCGCAGTTCCATTGGAGGATGACAGAGTCCGACAGCTGGGAAAGCATGAATGAAAAAATGTTATGGATCACACCTCAACATCGTTTGTAGCCACCGGTAGGGATGCATCAACTTCGATGTCCATTGTGTCTGATGCATCCAAGAGAGCAAGATCCTGGTGGAAGCCACAGAAGGGAGCGTCCCGAGGGTCCCCTTCTGAATGAGGGCAGCCGGAGAAGGTTGAATCTTCTCCGACAGAGGTTTGGGGGCTGCTCCCGAAGCAAGTGCCTTGGGAGCAGGAGGAGGAGTGGAGCCCCCGGCCACTGTGGGAGCAGGCTTGAGTTGACGGCCCAGAGGGCCGGCAGATGGTGGAACACTAGTGTCTGCTGCAGTCTTAAAAGAGGATGGTGACGATGTCACTGCTGCAAAAGAGGCAGTCATGGTAACGGGGAGAAGTCGCTCATACTTCTTTCGAGCATCAGAATATGAAAGTCGGTCCAAGGTCTTAAGTTCCATAATTTTCCGTTCCTTACGAAGAACGGTGCAAGCCACAGTTAACGCAGAGGGGCGGCGGTGTGCATGGCGTGTCCGGGTGTTCTGGACGTCCACAGTCCAGAGCAATGTAGCATTGAAAGTACATCTAGAGGACATGTGGCCGAATTTCCAGCATTTGAAGCATCTCATAGGGGGAGAAATGTAAGGTTTCACGTCGCACCGGTAAACCATTACCTTGACCTTCTCAGGCAGGTTATCGCCTTCAAAGGCCAGGATGAAAGCACCAGTGGCAACCTTGTGATCCTTTGGCCCCCTATGGACACGCCGGACGAAGTGGGCTCCTCTATGCTCCAAGTTGGCGCGTAACTCGTCGTCGGACTGTAACAAAAGGTCTCGGTGGAAAATTATACCTTGGACCACATTTAGCGACTTATGTGGGGTGATGCTCACAGCGACATCACCCAGCTTGTCGCAGGCAAGTAACGCCCGCGATTGAGCTGGGGAAGCTGCTTCTATGAGCACTGCGCCACTTCGCATCTTGAACAATCCGGAAACTTCGTCGTACTTGTCTTCAAGATGTTCCACAAAGAAAAGAGGCTTCGTAGATGTAAATGACTCACCATCCGTGCGGCTGCAAACAAGGAATTTGGGAGAATATGGCTCATTCGCAGATCTAGCCCGACGTTCCTCCCACGGTGTAGGCAGGGAAGGGAACGAACGGGGGTTATATCCAGCAGCATTGTAATCTCCTCTTCCACGCTTAGAGGCGCCGTTTTCGCGACCGGCCACGCTTTTATTTGCTCGTTTCATCCTGGTCCCACGAGCAGCTAGGGAACTAAAGGTCCACCCAGGCAGAGCCCCGCTTGCCTGGGTACGCCTTATACAACTGTGGTGCGGCAGGTTCCTCAGAGGTTGCTCGCTAGCAGCTGTTCAACCTCAACAGCCATGCATCTCCACGGCACGTAGCGCACCTTGAGATTGAGGTGTTTTTTTAATATATTGACGTTTGTACCGTCCTCGCGACCTGGGCGATTAAGCCAAGATCCCCGGGCTCTGAAACGTACAACGTTCCACTGTCGCGCCGAACGATGGTCGTTGAGACACACACAGAGCTTACGATGTAGCAGACTGTTGGCGCGACACAGCCCACGGCTAGAACCCCGGGTTCGCCAAGCCCGTACCCAGCAAATTAATGCTGAGCCTCTGAGGGGTATTCCATAATTATAAAAGGATGAATTGACACCTGGAAATTACGACAGATGTCGAGTGTTCTTTGAAATGAACAACCGCAGTGCAGTGAGTTAACATATTTTGACTATCATCAGTACCCATCGATGCCCGGGTGTGTATTTATTGCATTATATGTTACTCCATCTCCTTATTCTTCCTCTCTCCATTGTCTTCCGCCCCACTCTTTTACCGTTTCACCTGCGTCTATAGTGAAATTCGGTCTGAAATGCAATTTCACGTGGCTCGACTTTCATGACTTCAACTCCTGAACAGTGTATCCTACAGTAATATAAGATTCCACACACATTTGAACACTTTCGTAAATTCACAAGGCTTATTAAAATTAGCTAGATTTCTTCAATCAGGTTTGACTCCATTTTTGAGCTGGTGCCCAGCGACTGTTTTGTACAAATCTGAAGAGAACGTCACCAATCAGTCGTAATTTTTTATTTTATTTTCCAGATCTACATAGATTTCGGGCACAGTATGGCTCTTCTAAATGCTTAGAGTTATTTTTACATCTATACCGTCATGCTGAATGTAACTGTAAACACGACGGTTACATGGAAGCACATATTAAAAACTGGCCACTCATTGACCGAAACCTAGGTAGATCGGGAAAAAAATTGCGATTGATTGCTGGTATTTCCTAGAGATTTGTTTAAATAAAATTTCACAAACGTTTTGTAAAAAAAGGGGGGGAGGAGGCGGCAATTCAGCAGCTCGCACGGGGCGGCATTTGGGCTTGCGCCGGCCCTGCATGTTGTAAAAAACAACGAATGACAAAGAAGAAACTTGATGTTTCCACACTGATACAGCAGTCCATTTTGCAGCGTGAACGAATGGCAAACGAAAGAGCCATTGAACACAAAAAGATTGAAGACGCAAAATCTGCCACTGACCCACTTTACTATTTCTTCACGTCAATGTACCAAGCAACAAAAAATATGCCACCAGTAAAGCAACATTTCATCCGAGGTAAAATATTTGAAGTGGTTTCGCAAACAGAGGCATCTCTGCTAGGAATTCACAATCCTACAACTGAAGAACTGCAATCACCTCGAAATTACGAAGCTACAAGTGCTGTACATCCATCGTACTCGTCGGAAGCCAGCAATACGTCCCTGACACTTATGCAGAATGCAGTGGACTTGCATTCAACTACAGCTGCTGGATCTTTAGATCAACTCATGAATACTAAAACGATTTTTGTAATTAGCTTTTCTGAACTCATTGATGCAACTAATGAATAAGACTGACAAATTGCGTAATTAATTTTTCACAATAATCTATGTATCGTTTGTTTAAGTCTTTAGTTTGTAATAAATTTCAATAAAACGTACCTCAAGAACACAGCGAGTTTTTCTTCAGTTGCAATTGGTTTTTGGGCATTATATCCTTCGGAAAATATAGATTTCCTCAGCAGTTCGTGAACCTCGTGGAATTGACTCCGATCTAAACGGAAGTAGTTCGTGAACTGTTTATCAGAAAACTCTGATGTCAAAGCGAATTCACCATGGGTGCTTCTTTTGATCATGTAACTGCTTTTCCATTCCAATTTATCTCGTTTTGAAGCATTATATAATGACATCAGCATGTCCATTTCCTCATCAGAATCAGACTCTGAAGTAAGGTCAAAGAGTTCAGCCATAGCTGTACAAGGAAACACTGCGCACTGTTTCAACAAACAACGACTGTGTGACAATGGCTTAAAAACTTTCTCCCAATATGCGCAGACGCTGTAGGCCAGTCAAATTAGACATTAAAAAGCGCAAATCGTGATGTAGTTCTAAATTTTTGATATGTTGTTAGGACCAGTTAGAGTAGTATGAAACCAGGTTTGAAGCTTCGAAAACCCTGTGCTTCCCAAGTTATAAGTGAAAAACTCCCAAATTTTCGGACATTTTTTAGATTTTGCCTTCTAACGCAAAACGTTACGATGTTGGTAGTTTTCACCATTCCCAAAGTACATAGAATATGTAACAATTTAAGCCTAACCGCAGCGTTATACGTCCAATAGTTTTCTAGATATGAAGCGTCAAAAATGGGCTTATTTTTACTAAAAATGAAAATTATAAGTTTTGCTCTGACTTCGAGCTGATTATTAGCATAACCGCTCATCCTGCGAGAACAGACATGAGAATTGAAGTTGTAGTAAATTTTATTAGCTTTAAAATAAACATAAGATGAACTCTCTAGAGCGAGTAGTTCTCTTAAAATTGTACAAAACGGAAAGTCAGGAAACTGAAATTTTTGAAGAAACGAGCCTAAACACTAATGACAAATTGTGGACATGCAAAGAAATAAAAATGTATACCACTGTCTTTAAAGAAGCTTCGTGTAATAAAAAACATACATTTCAATAACTGAAAACTCTCATTGTTTTGGTTTCTTAGAAGGTCCTGGTTGTTCACAGTCGTGTTCTAGGACATAAGGAGGCTCCTACGGTGCTGTACCCATTGCTGGCTGTTCGTCCGAAGGCAGGAGGAGATCATCGTAATCGTCTTCATCCTCGTAGATCAGGCTCATAGTGACGTTCTAGCAAATGGTACCAGAGCAGTGAGTCCACAAATCTGAGCACTGAAGCCCGGCTCTCCGGCAGTTGCACGATCCCATGCATCCCTTCTTGAACTTATATGAGAGCGATCTGAGAAGTTTACGTGGGGTTGGTTCACATAATGTTGTTACTGGTAATAGACCAACGGAGCTCTTCGACCAACCGCACTGTGTGGCATCCTTCGCCACTCCCAACCATGTTTGCACTTGGTGATATGTGCGGTAGGAATGGAAGGAAGCAGCTTCTTTGGTCGGGGGCAGACGTCCCAGATTCACCTTCGCATTGGCTGCTGACTTGACGAACAGGCGGAATCGAAGGCCGTGTAGGTTGTCAAAGGATGTGTCCCCTCCATACAGACCGATAAGGCACTTCTCTCCAACATGAGCTATAGTTTCATGACTAGTATCTGACAATAGAAACACAGCGGCCAGGTCAATCAGATACTTTACCTTTGAAGGACACTCCACAATTTTGTTTTTCCTTGCCAGAAAAGAGCTGAAGTTGTGTCACATCCGCTAAATGCATGTAGGAAGAGTTCAAATGCGGGGCGGGAGGGGGGGGGGGTAATTCTATTTCTCCTCGACAGAAAGAAGTAGTGGAAAACTGAGTACCACTTGACTTGACTCTATTGTTTTTCTGGAAATAACATTTCGGACGGTAGAGCCCAAGCCGCAAAGGAGAGCGAGTAGGTCCACATCCTCCCCAACCACGATCACGTTCTCGTAGGATACGCTTTTGCTGAGGGCAGTGCAGATAATGTCGCGGTCTAAGTCTTCTGTTGCTCTCTTAGTTTCAATGCCCTCGAGTTGAAACGCAGAGCACAGTTGGTCAGTGAGATGTCTTTTGTTTGAGTCGTTGGCTAACACTTTCTCCTGGGGCATTTTGATGATAGTGGAAGAGTCAAATACGAACTCATTGCAAGAAAGGGCAGCGCAGCGGCGCAATCGTTCTGCAGTTTTAGTACTCCTGAGGGCTCCATCTTCAGGATATCCAAACACCACTGCGACGTTCCTACCAAAGGTGTTTAAAGTGTAGGTAATGCAGGTAGCAACTATAGCCTTCATCGAGTCGTTTCTGTGCCAGATAGCCTTGTGGAGAAGATATCCCCCATCGACCACTACAAATGTCCTGGTTCCAAGAGAAGGGTTTTGTGAAAGTGGTGCGAAAGCGGCATAAAAAGTTGACTTCGCTCACTTACCCATCCCCTCTTCGTTGAACCATGCCAGTGGTTAAGGGGCCAGTTCGAACTTAAAATGCTCTTTCAGTTCACTGTCCGACTTTTTTGTGATTGAAAAATGGTGAATGGATTAACGTCGACACGCTTCTCGTGTACTTTAATGGAGTTCGTGATTGTAAACAAAGTTACCACTTTGTCTTTTCTTTTGAAAGTTACTTTCCCAAAGGAGCTGCCAGTTATTTTCTTGACCCCTTCAAATGCCTTTTTCCTGAGCTAGGTGGCAATTTATTTCAGCACCTCCCACGATTCCGTTGCTGACGGATAGTATTTTGTCTGTAGATGGAAATGGATGATGGATACTGAACCATTTATTAAGTTTTTCCAAGTCAGTAGTGTCTCGTATCATCTGTGCTGACCTCATATCAATGTGTTGTTCTGATGTTCCAGCTCTTGGCACATGTACACCCTTCCTCCTGTTCACCGTGAAAGCACACTGCTGAATACACCACGGCCGTGAGTTAATCCTCCCTGGCTCTTCACTGATCTCATTAGAACCTGTTCGATAGTTAAATCTGTCCACAGCCATGATCAAAATTTATGAGATCTGCGAATCGTGAAGTCTCCTCTAGTAAATTCCTCTGGGACCATTCGGTGTTGTAGTTTACTCAGTTATTGAAATGTATGTTTTTTATTACACAATTGCATTTCTTTAAAGACAGTAGTACACATTTCTTTGCATGCTCACAATTTGTCATTAGTGTTTAGGCTCATTTCTTCAAAAGTTTGTTTCCTGACTTTCCGTTTTGTACAATTTGAAGAGAACTACTCGCTCTAGAGAGTTCATCTTGTGCTTATTTTAAAGCTAATAAAATTTACTACAACTTCAATTCTCATGTCTATTCTCGCAGGATGAGCGGTTATGCTAATATTTGCTCGAAGTCAGAGCAAAACTTAAAATTTTCATTTTTGGTAAAAATAAGCCCATTTTTGACGCTTCATATCTAGAAAACTATTAGACTTATAACGCTGCGGTTAGGCTTAAATTGTTACATATTCTATGTTCTTTGGAAATGGTCAAAACTACTAACATCGTAAAACTCATAGTTTTTGCGTTAGAAGGCAAAATCTAAAAAATGTCCGAAAATTTGGGAGTTTTTCACTTATAACTTGGGAAGCAAAGGGTTTTCGAAGCTGCAAACTTGGTTTCATACTTCTCTAACTGGTCCTAACAACATATCAAAAATTTAGAACTACATCACGATTTGCGTTTTTAGCCCCTTTTTTAGTACGATTTGACTGGCCTACTGTGCCGCCAAGTGTTTCCTTTGCTGCGCTGCCCTGCCCTGCCCTGCGTCGGCTGTCTCTCAATGTGCGCCTGGCCTTATAAGCGGCAGCCGCAGCGAAAGCGTTAATAAAAATTTCAAATGCATACGAATGAGCTACTCCTGTGTGGAACGAAGAAAGTGACGAGGATTGTGTACTGTTCTTAGTTACTGCTAATCCTTGACAATTTTTACGAATATGTGAGGTACCGGTAAAAGGAGATATGTCTATTACATACTTGATATTTCGTGGTATCACTGACAAGCAATATTACATTTTTGCTGAATTTATTTGTAGTTGTGCAGACATACACCAGTTAACCTCCATGCTTTAAATAATGAAAAACTACACCAGTTAGGGAAGTTTATTGCTCAACACGAATTTCGAGGATTTATTCGCATCTTTTAGTGCATTTGTTTACGTAAGTACGCTACTTTTTCGACGTTTCAAGGTGTGATTTCCTGACACACTTGCCCTGCAGTTGTCTCTTTTACGTTAGCTACATAAATTCGGAAAATCGGACAGAATAAATATTGAGGTGTGTTTCTTATCCTAATTTTAGAAACCATGACTTTTTCTGTCTGCTTAAAGGTATTGTGCCTCTTCCATTACTCAGAATATGCAATATAATAATCGTGACTTAGACCTACCTGTGTAAAAAACCAGTGTAAGTGACGATTTTTGTGTTCTGATATCCAGTTTAATGGAACAGCACAATACCTGCAAGTATAGACAGACGTACTATTAGTATGTACATCTACATCTACATACATACTCCGCAATTCACCATAAGGTGCGTGACGGAGAGTACAATGTACCACTACTAGGCATTTCCTTTCCTATTCCACTCCCAAATTGAACGTGGAAAAAAAAGAATGCCTATATGCCTCCGTACGAGCCCTAATTTCTCTTATCTTGTCTTTGTTATCTTTACGCGAAATGTAAGTAGGCGGCAGCAAGATCGTACTACACTCAGCTTCAAATTCCGGCCCTCTAAATTTACTTAACAAAAATTCACGAAAAGAACGTCGTCTTTCTTCCAGCGATCCCCAATTGAGTTGCCGGAGCATTTCCGTGACACTCGCGCATTGGTCGAACCTACCGGTAACAAATCTAGCTGCTCGCCTCTGAACCGCCACTATGTCTTCCTTCAAACCGATGTGCTGCGGATCCCAAATACTTGAGCAATACTCAAGACGTGGTCGTACAAGCGTTTTGTACGCGGTCTCCTTTACAGGTGAAGTACATCTTCCCAAAATTCTCCCAATAAACCGAAGTCGGCTGTCTGCCTTACTCACAACTGTCCTTACATGCTCTGCAGTGTTACGCCTAGATATTTGAACGACGCGACAGCATCAAGAAGCTCACTACTAATGCTGTATTCGAACATTACAGGATTGTTTTTTCTACTCATGCGCATCACCTTACTTTTTCTACATTGAGAGCTAGCTGCCATTCTTCGCACCAACTAGAAATTTTGTCTAAGTCAACCTGTATGCTATTACAGTCAGTTACAGACGACACCCTCCCATACACCACAGCAAACAGCCGCAAATTACAACTTACTCTGTCCATCAGATCATTTATAATAGATAGAAAATAATAGCGGTCCTATCACACTCCCCTGGGGCACGCCTGACGATACACTCGTCTCTGATGAACACTCGCCGTCGAGAACAACGTACTGCGTTCTATTACTTAGAAAGTCATCCAGCCAGTCACAAATCCGTGAACCTATGCCATAAGCTCGTATCTTCGTTAGCAGTCTGCAGTGTGGCACCGCGTCGAACGCCTTTTTGAAGTCGAGAAAAACACAATCCGCCTGTTGCCCTTCGTCAATGGCTCGCAAGATGTCATGTGAGAAAAGGGCAAGCTGAGTTTCACATGAACGATGTTTCCTAAGCCCGTGCTGATTCATGGAAAGAAGCTTTTCCGTTTCAAGGAAATTTACTATATTCGAACTGAGAATATGCTCCAAAATTCTACATGAAACTGATGTCAACGATATTGGCCTGTAATTGTATGGGTCAGTTCTCTTTCCTTTCTTATACACGGGAGTCACCTGCGCTTTTTTCCAATCACTAGGAACTTTGCGCTGAATTAAAGATTCAAGATTTTTATTATGCTACGATTTCCCTCATTACAATAATACAAAAAAAAAAAAAAAAAATAAATAAATAAATAAAATAAAAAAACTACATCTTTGCAAGAGCTACATAAAATCACATATGGAATCGTCACGGTGTATTTATGAAAACACATGCACTAAAGGCAAGAAAAATTCTAGAAATGCGTTGTGCTAAGCATAAAAATACATAATGGATTTAAATCCATGAAGAACATAGTATAAGGCCACCCAGAAACATCCGATTATGACGAAAGAACTGAAGTTACGGTACACTGGACTTCAATGACTCTCATTCAATATATTTGTGAAAGACTAGTGTGAAATTAAGAATAATTCTGAACACAGAACCCAATGAAAAGGGGAAGCACACGTAGGCCTGCACCACACTTGCAGGTCACTTCATAAGAACACTCATCACCTTGTTAAAGAACGCCAGAACCAGTAAGAATAATTTGTGGACAGCTACTACACGATTATCACAGTGTAAAACAACGTAAGAGACCACTACAATAACATTAAGATAAGCCACAATCCAGAATAGTTCGCATTTTTAAAGGTTATAATTTACGCCTAAAATTTCTGATAAAGGATGTAACAAACCTGGGGTTCCCAATAAACTATAATACCAGACCACAGATTCGGAACAAACTGTATCATTTAAAGCATCATTTAAATTCTAAAAAACAAATTTCACCATGTGCTCCATTTAGCAGCAGGCGTCAAACAAAAATCACTTTGAAACGAGTTGAAGAAATCACTAGTAGTAAAATGGCCGAAGCAAGATTAGCTTTGTACATTGCAATACATTCCGCAATAATGAATATTGATCATTTGTCACAGTTATGCAATAACACATTTTCTTTGAATGACAATATATCAGCTGATCTTCGTCTGCATCGAACAAAATATAAGGTAATAATTATGAATACACTTGCACCCCACTTCACTGATCTGTTAGTGAGAGATATAGGCGAACACAAATTCAGACTTATTATAGATGAATCGCAGATATTTTTGTGTCCATATTCAGGGCCGGATCTAGGACATTTGCTAGGGTGGGAGGGGCAAGCTTAACTTTGCCGCCCCTTCTTTCAACCCCCCCACCCCTGTAAGAATAGACTTTTTGGCGCTAACTCGGTTATATATTTCTAAATAAATGTCACAATCTCACAACATGAACTTTTTTATTGACTGAATTAAGATCAAAGGAAAACAGAACAATTTTAATACATACAAAAATATTACAAGATTACTCATCGTACAAAAATCAATTCAAACTATCGCTTTTCGAGCTTTTTTTGCTGCAAAACTGTTTCTGATATCATAATTTATAGAAGCAGGTCGTTTGTGCTCTGTGGATATTATACTCAGATTTGTTAAGCAGTCGTGCTCCTCAAGTTATTTAATTAGTTTTCGTTTGCTGAAACTTTTTTCTCCAGACGAAACAGAAACTAGAATGGTAAGATATATTTTAACGCTGTAGTAAGGTTGACATTGATTGATTTTGATTTTTCAGGGAAGCCAAAACAGTCTTGGTCCAACCCGCCACTGCCCGCACCGAAACTAAGTTTATTGTGCGGTATCGCTCCCTGTATATCTAGTAAAGCCAACCAATGCCCTTGAACAGTGCAAGGAGTCCATTTACCAGTTCTTTATGAGACATAATTTCTTCGGGTCTGGTTGTTCCAAATCTTGTGCCTTTTACTCTGCAATGCAATGCATTCGAAGATTAGATGTGATACAGTTTCATCACCGTCATCACAGATCCTACATTTAGGGTCCTCTTCTGTTATTCCCATTGTATGTAGGTGTTTTTTGAAATTCCCATGGCCTGTCAGCAATCCAACCGTGAGTGTAATCTCTCTCCTGTTCAGACCCAGGATTGCAGAGCTTCTTTTAAAACATGGCTTTGGCATCATTACCTTGCCATGTTTTTGTTGGTAGACTTTGGTCCAATATTCTACGTGCTGTCTTCTGAGCCAGTTACGTAGCTCCAATTTGATCATTGCCTTGGTGATTGTCAGGACAGGTTCCAGTCCAATAAATGGAGTCTCTGCCCCCATCCTAGCTAATCTGTCGGCATGTTCGTTGCCCCTGATCCCCGAGTGGCCAGGGACCCACAATAGGTTTACTCTATTGCTTTCTCCTAGCTCCACCAGAGCCCTATGACATTCTGCAACAATTTTAGACCTTGTTGCAGGAGCTGCCAGTGATCTCAGGGCTGCCTGGCTGTCTGAATAGATATAAATGCTACGGTCTTTGTAGCACCTACGCAAATTCTCCTCCACACACGCCCTGATGGCAGTGATTTCAGCCTGGAATACTGACGCCAGTTTTCCTAGAGAGATGACGCTCTCCAGTCTTGGCTGCACCCCGTATACCCCGACCCCAACGCCTTGGTCTGATTTTGACCCATCAGTGAACCAGACAATATCCCCTGTACGGTGTCGAACTATTTTCTCCCATTGCTCCCAACTTCCAATTGTTATATTGAAAGGCTTGTTGAAGCAGTATGGGGTTATAATATAGTCGGCTGGCATTTCCCCAACCTTTCCTATATTTACCTCACTCACTATTTTAGTGTGTGATTCTGGATATCCCAAAGAGTTCCAGTTGTTACTAGTTTTGAGCCTGTATGCACCAGCTGCTGCCTACATCTTGACCCAAAGGTGTAATGGGGGCATATCCAGCATGGTTTCCATCCCAGCAGTTAGTGTGCTGCTAATTCCGCCTGTTATGGCTAAGCAGGCTAATCTCTGCACCTTACCAAGCTCCTTAGCAGCAACCTGCTGTTCTACCTTCTTCCACCACACAACTGCCCCATAGGTGATCCTGGGTCTAATCATTGTGGTGTATATCCAGTGCATACCCTTGGGGCTCAGGCCCCAATTTTTGCCACAAGCTCTCCTGGTACTCACAAGAGTACCTTGTGCCTTGGAGCAAATATTCCTAATGTGAGGGGTCCATGTCAGTTTCTCATCTAGGGTAACCCCTAAATATTTCACTGTTCCCTTCACAGGTAGCACTTCATTGAAAAGCTTTAGATTCCAACTAGAATGTTGTATATGCTTCTTTGTGAATGGTACAACAACAGTCTTCTTAGGACTAACCCCCAGATCCTGTTTTCTGCACCAGTCTTGCACAATGTCCAATGCATCTTGTGCCATATTCTTCAATGTGTCAGCAAATTTGCCAAGTATTACTATGACAAGATCATCTGCGTATCCTTGGCAAAAGTACTGCCTAGAGTTTAATTCTCCAATGAGATCATTTACCACTAGATTCCACAATAAAGGGGAAAGAACTCCTCCTTGTGGGCAACCCCTAGTGGTGTTGATTACCATTTTTTCATTCATCATGGTAGCCTCTACCTTTCTTCCACTGAGCATGGCCCTAGTCCACCTACATATAGTGGTCCCTAGGTCATGCACCTCTGCTGCCCTAACCATGGAATTGAAGGTCGTGTTGCTAAAAGCACCCTCGATGTCCAGGAAGATACAGAGGGCTATTTCCTGAAAGTGAAGTGCTTTCTCCACCTTCCCAACGAGTTGGTGGAGAGCTGTCTCACATGATTTACCTGGCTGATATGCATGTTGGTTTGAATGTAGAGGAGCCCTACTTAACCTCCTTTCTCCAACATGCACATTAACCAGCTTTTCCAATGTCTTAAGAATGAAGGAGGACAGGCTGATTGGTCTCATATCCTTGGCCTTGGTATGATCAATTCTCCCTGGTTTTGGAATGAAGACAACCTTCACTGCCCTCCAGGCACTGGGAATAATTCCTGCTGCTAGGCTAACCTTGATTAACCTGCACAGGAATCTGATAAGATTTTCTCCCGCTTGTTGCAGGAGAGCTGGAAAGATTCCATCGGGGCCAGGTGACTTGAACAGTTGAAATGTTCCCACCGCCCATCGGACCTTACTGAAATCGACACACTTCTAGGCCAAATCCCAGTCCTCTTTGCGAATACCTGAGAACCGTTGTCTCTCAGGTATCGCATTCTGGTCTGAGTTATCCCCCAGAGTATATTGAGGAAAGTGGGTCTTGAGGAGCAGTTCCAGCGTTTCATGTGCTGTCTTTGTATAGTCCCCATCCTCCTTCCTCAATGTTCCTCCTGGATTAGTTGGTACCCTAGTGAGGAATTTATGAAGTCTCGCTTGAGCAGCTGTGCCCTCCACTTCTTCACAGAATACCTTCCAGGATGCCTCCTTTGCCCGTCTGATGGCAAGGTTGTAATTGACAAGGGACTCACGATACTTTGCCCATTGTCCTTTGCGCCTTGCAAGGTTAAACAGTCTTCATATCTGTTTCCTTTGCATTTCCAGGTTATTATTCCACCAAGGCACACTCCCATTTGTGCACTTCTTGGTGATTGAGCAGTTGTCCTGGTATGAGGTCACTATAGCAGAGGTTACGGCCTCTGCTACTTCCTCAAACTCTGTTGGATTCCTTATCGAAGTTTTAATTTCTGATAGGCTGAAGTCAAGGTCTCTCCTATATGTCTCTCAGTCTGTTTTCCTGGGATTCCTATAGGCCATGGTCTGTCTGGTTCCCATTTCAACCTTGAATTTAATATACATGTGATCTGATGAGGATGGCTCCAGGACCACATGCCACTGTTTGACGTAACTTCCCATCATCATGGAACCAAAAGTTATGTCAATTACTTCTTCCCTTCTACTATTCCTGAATATAGGTTCATCACCCCTATTCAGGATCTCCAAGTTGTTAGGAGAAATTCAAGAAGGTGCTCACCTCTACTGTTGGTGTCCTTGCTGCCCCACGATAGATTGCGGGCATTGGCATCACATCCCACCAACAGTTCGTCACTTTGCCGATGGCAGGCTACCGCCAGTCTCCTCACTTCCAAAGAAGAAGGAGAGCTGTCTTCATAAGGAAGATGTGCCAATTTCCCTCATGATACCTTCCTCAGGTTGCTGCATCCTGATGGTCACCAGGTCCCTGGAACAAATATCCATCATTGGTATGAAAGGTATTCCATTTCTTACATAAATGCATGTTCTGGAGTTTTTTAGATTTCTAGCATAAATTAGCTTACCTCCAGTGCTACCGAGGCCCAACAATACACCCCCTTTGTATAAATAGGGTTCTTGTATCAGGGCCACGTCCACCTCCTGTCTCCCCAGGCTACGGCTCAGGGCAGCAGTGGCCCCTTTACTGTGCTGCAGGTTTATCTGCAGCACTTCCAGTCCCCATCTTGCTGCCATTATTGCCTTTAAGGTCTTTGATTAACCTGACGGCGACCTGCGAGAACCCTAAAAAACAGTTTCAGGTCTTGCTCTTCCATTGCCTTCAGGGACTTCTCTCCAACCTCCACCATCAGGGTTCGTCATTCTGGAACGACCTTTTGGTTAAATACCCTCCAATCCTCTGTCAAGAATTTTGGGTTCTAGACCCTTATTTTCTCAAACAGTCTTTGGAGTGACATCCTTAAGGATCTTTGGTACCCATATTGATACCTATGCGGTCTTCAGGAGTTCGGTTGCTGTCTTGACCAGCAGCTTCACATCCTCCCACAGGGATATCACGGGCACCTTGACCTTAAGCCATTCTGCTGAGTGCTCCCCCTCGCAGACAAAAATGAGGGCACCGCGATCTAGATAGACCCTCCTGAATTTGGGTCCCGGACCAGCGTCCCCCCCCCAATCTCTTCAAAGAGGGCCATCTGCACGAGCTGCTGCTGTTGGGAGGTGATGCTCACCAGTGGGTAATTACAAGATTACTCATCGTACAAAAATCAATTCAAAATTTCGCTTTTCGAGCTTTTTTTGCTGCAAAACTGTTTTTGATATCATCATAGTTTAGAGAAGCAGCTCGTTTGTGCTCAGTGTATATTATACTTAGATTTGTTAAGCAGTCGTGCTCCTCAAGTGTATTTAATTAGTTTCAGCTTGATGAAACTTCTTTCTCCAGACGAAACAGAAACTAGAATGGTAAGATATATTTTAACGCCGTAGTAAGGTTAGGATACCCCTCTACAAATTTATTTTTATAAATTACACTTAATGTTGATGATGCAGTGGAATCATGGAAGGCTCTGTCGACTGCCAGCGCATGTCGTCTGAAACTTTCAACTTCAAGTTCTTCCTCGCTAAGATCCTCTGCCAGTTCCGCTGTTTTGGCCTTCAAGTCCTCCACTTCCATTTCTCGAATTTACACACCACACAGAAAACTAATTTTTGCACCAATTTTCTCAAGTGCGGTAACCTGGTACTAAGCTCTGTCAATTATTCCTTATTTCTTCTGCGAATGTTGGATACTTCATCCTCACAAAGCTCATCGGCCATTTTCTTCTTTCTTCGAATCCTTTTTTCGGAGAATACCGTTGATACCTCATTATCTTCTGCTAGCACTTTGGCCTCAGAAATAGCTTCAGAGGTACAAGAATCCCGGGAAGTTTTGAGAAAGCCCAAAAGTTCTTGAATGTTTCGAACAGTTTTATCAACATCGCCGAAACTGATTAACATGAGCAATTTATTTTAATATCGCATACCAGAAACAAGTTAAAGTAATGAATTTGAATTTTCTCATATTTTTTAAATAGATCTTGTCTGATTTTGTTTCTGGTGTTCACAATTTGTAAGTTTCAGTTTCTTCCAAGTCTTTCAAAACTTTATGAAAATGCTTGTAAACAGCTTCAACCGCAACTAATCTTGCAGATCACCTAGTCTTCCTGAATGTCTGCTGAATTTGCTCCTACTAAATTTAAAGAGTGAGAAGCACATGGTAAGAAATATAGGCCAGTCGCCAGGTATGTTTAGGTCCAAAAAAATTGCAGGAAGCTGAATTTTTGGTATGTTGTTAGGACATGTTATAGTAGTATTAAACAAAGTTTGCAGCTTCGAAATCCTTTAGCTTAACTTTTAAGAGCCAAAAACCCTCGAAATGTTCGGACTTTTTTCTGTTTTTAGCTTATAACTCGTGAAGGATGTTTTTTTGATGAAAAGTCACTCACACCTTTATTAATGTAGATAAAATTTTCAAAAATTTAAGCCAAACCGCAGCTCTGTAAGTCAAATAGTTCCCGAGATATTGGACTTCAAAAATTGACTTATTTCTCCAAAAAGTTCAAATTTCCTATTTTAGTCATCTTTCGGCTCTAATGGTCATCCCACGGGGAAAGTCTTACAAAACAAAGTTACAGAGCAGCTATTTAGGTTTAATCTAGGCCCAATAGAATTGTAGTTATCGTTAAAAAACGAAAAGTTGGAAAAATCGGCTTATTCAATAAACTGACCCAAATGAATTGCAGTTCTCTTATCCTATATATGTTAAAGAAAAAGGCAGAATTACTCATTGAAGATGATTATTAACGCATTGTATATAAATAGGATTTTTTCAACACTGTTTTCAGAAAAAAAAAAAAAAAACAACAGAGAAGTTCCTTGAGTCTACTTCCTGCTATTATGGCACAGATGGCATAGGCGAAAACCTCCAAGCTATGTTGACGAGCTGAGGATGCTGGTGGCTCTCCATAATGTCTCGGGCTTTCAAGTACAGTTTTTGGTCGTAGGTCACAAAATATGTTTCCCGGCCGTAAATGCTTGTTCTTTAACTGGCTTCCAAAAGTGATGTTAAAACAATGTGGTAGTCGGTTGGGGAGCATGGATAAAATGGAGATATACAATCTTTGAACGTTTGTAAGGAAGATCTTCTGTCACTTGCTCCATGAATCCATTCCGTCTTGGGATGCCTGGCATGTTAGTTGCTTTTCCAAACAACCACAGCAGGTCTGGGGATTTTGGCAAAATGTCTTCAGCGATTTTCACTTAGTTAATTGAAATGGCTGACAAGCCAAATTTCTTTCGAATAGAAGTGTTTAATGTGTGTGGCAGTGTGTGAACCTGATAGACTCTGCAGAAACAGACTTCAAACGTGGTATGGTTTTGTCTGGGTGAACGGATGAGTGAGGGGTCATGATCATTACACCACCCATTTCATGGACCGTATTTTCTCCATCAATTGTGTTAACAATCACATCTGCATTGTCGAATACAAACTGCATAAAAGCTCCTTTGTCAAATAGTTGGGTCACTTCTCCACGGAGGATAGCGGAACTTTCAAAACACATAGCCTCCGTATATGTTCAAGAAATTCCCATACCATGGCAAAGTTCAACAAGGTGCTTTGATCCAAATTTTCTATACAAATAGGTTCCAAAGCTTATTTGAATTGAGGATAGGAAAGATTTGGGCTTCGTTGCAGCCATGATTCCATAAGCAAATCCTATGCACTTTTTCCACTGTTCGAGAGAAGAACGTTTGTTTTTCAGGATAATCTGTTCAAGCAACAGTTGCAGAGAATCAGGAACTGATGCCCTTGCGTCTTTTAAAAAGGCATCTGAAGGGATATTGAGTAGCGTCAAATGTTTGGGAACGATTGTCTTGCAGGATAATCTCTGCTGCAGCTCTGACAACTCTAAGCCGTTCTTCAGCAGGATCGCTAAGTCTTTGATTGTGCCACTTTTCATAAACAATGTTTTGTCCAATGACTGAACATCAAGACTGGGCTGTGATACGGACCAACCTGTGCAAAAATAATTTTTTCTCCATATCGCCTTTTTAGATGAGCTTGAACACTTCCAACTGTTGGTTTGTATTTACCTGTGAAGTTCTCTGCAATCAAGTCACTTATGGAAAATTGGTTTTCCTCTCTTGTTTCTGCAAGGTATGCATATATACGCTCCAAGTTCGGTGGAGAGAGGAACAGGATTTCTGGTCAGACGAGTACAGGATTATAAATACAAAATCAGTTGGGAGTATTACAGGAGTAGGTCTGATAATGAATAAGAAAATAGGAATGCGGGTAAACTACTATGAGCAACACAGTGATCGCACTATCATAGTCAATATAGATACGAAGCCAACACTGACCACAGTAGTACAGGTTTATATGCCAACTAGTCCTGCAGTTGATGAGGAGATCGAAGAAATATATGAGGAGCTAAAGGAAATTATACAGGCAATTAAGGGAGAGGAAAACTTAATTGTGATGGGAAACTGGAATTCGGTAGTAGGACAAGGAAGGGAAGGGAAGATAGTAGGTGAATATGGTCTGGGCAAAAGGAATGAAAGAGGAAGCCGCCTGGTAGAATTTTGCACAGAACGCAATTTGGTTATAATAACGCCTGGTTCAAGAATCACAAAAGAAGGTTGTATACGTGGAAGAGACCAGGAGACACCGGGAGATACCAGATAGATTTTATAATGGTAAGACATAGATTTCGGAATCAGGTTTTAAACTGTAAGACATACCCAGGGGCAGATATAGACTCTGACCATAACTTGTTGGTTATGAACTGTAGGCTGAAACTGAAGAAACTACAAAAAGGTAGGAAAATAAGGAGATGGGAACTGGATAAATTGAAGGAACCTGAAGCTCTTAAGAATTTCAGAGGGAGCTCTAGGCATCAATTGACAGAAACGGGGGAAAATAAAACAGTAGAGGAGGAATGAGTAGCATTGAGAGATGAAATAGTGAAGGCAGCAGAGGACAAAATAGGTAGGAAGGCAAGACCTACAAAAAATCATTGGATATCACAGGAGATACTAAATTTAATCGATGAAAGGAGAGAACATAAATATGCAGTAAGTGAAACAGGCAAAATGACGTACAGACGACTAAGAAATGAAATTGACAGGAAGTGCAAAATGGCTAAGCAGGAGTGGCTAGAAGGCAAATGCAGGGATGTAGAAGAATGTATAAATAGGGGAAAAATAGATACAGCCTACAGGAAAATAAAAGAAACATTTGGAGATAAGGAAAAGAGCTCTATGAATATCAAGGACTCTGATGGAAAACCAGTTCTCAGCAAAGAAGGGAAAGCTGAAAGGTGGAAAGAGTATATAAAGAGGCTCTATGAAGGAAATGAACTTCGAGGTAATATTGTAGAAAGGGTAGAAGAAGTAGATGAGGATGAAATAGGAGATACTATACTGAGAGATGAATTTGACAGAGCCCTGAAAGACCTAAGTCGAAACAACGCCCCTGGAGTAGATGATATTCCCTCAGAGCTACTGAAGTTTCTGGGAGAACCAGCCACAACAAACCTGTTTCACCTAGTGTGTAAGATGTATGAGACAGGCGAAGTACCATCACACTTTAAGAAAAACGTTATAATCCCCATTCCAAAGAAAGCAGGTGCAGACAGGTGTGAAAACTACAGAACCATCAGTTTAATAAGTCATGGTTGCAAAATATTAATATGAATTATATACAGAAGGATGGAAAAGCTGGTAGAGGCCGACCTCGGGGAAGATCAGTTTGCGTTCAGGAGAAATGTAGGAACTCGGGAGGCAATACTCACTTTACGGCTTATCCTAGAAGATAGATTAAGAAAAGGCAAACCTACATTTCTAGCTTTTGTACATTTGGAGAAGGCTTTTGACAATGTTGATTGGAATAAACTCTTTCAAGTTCTGAAGCAAGCAGGAGTAAAATATAGGGAGCGTAAGGTTATTTACAACTTGTACAAAAACCAGACAGCGGTTGTCAGAGTTGAAGGGCATGAAAGGGAGTAAGACAGGGTTGTAGCCTTTCTCCAATGTTATTCAATTTGTACACTGTGCAAGCTATAAAGGAAAGCAAGGAGAAATTTGGAGAAGGAATTAAAGTTCAGGGGGAAGAATTAAAAACATTACGTTTTGCCGACGACATAGTAATTCTGGCAGAGACAGCAAAGGATCTGGAAGAGCAATTGAACGGAATGGACAGTGAGCTGAAAGGTGCATATAAGATGAACATTAACAAGAGCAAAACTAGGGTAATGGAGTGCAGTGTAAGAAAATCAGGTGATGCTGAAGGAATTAGATTGGGAAACGAAGCAATAAAGGAGGTAGATGAGTTTTGTTACTTGGGCAGTAAAATAACATATGATGGTCGCAGTACAGAGGATATAAGATGCAGAATGGCAATGGGTAGAAAAGCGTTCATGAAAAAGAGAAATTTATTAACATCGAATATTGATTTAAGTCTAAGGAAGTCCTTTCTGAAGGCATTTGTATGGAGTGTTGCCTTATATGGGAGTGAAACATGGACGATAAACAGTGCGGACAGAAAGAGGATAGAGGCTTTTGAAATGTGGTGCTACAGAAGAATGCTGAAGATTAGGTGGGTGGATCGCGTAACGAATGAGGAGTACTGAACAGAATTGGGGAGAAGAGAAATTTCTGGCATACCTTGACTAAAAGAAGGGATAGATTGGTAGGGCACATTCTTAGACATCAAGGAATTGTGAATTTAGCGTTGGAGGGAAGTGTGTGGGGTAAAAATCGCAGAGGAAGACCAAGAGATGGATACAATAAGCAGATCCAGACAGATGTAGGTTGCCATTCTTATGTGGAAATGAAGAGGCTTGCTCACGATAGGGTATTGTGGAGAGCTGCATCAAACCAGTCTCCGGACTGAAGACCGCAACAACAACTCTCGATAAGGAGGGGATGTTCAGGACGCCCACGTTTACCTCCTGCACCAGTAGATCGCGACAAGGAGTGCAATTTTAGGTAGCAATGTTTGTGGTACTTACCCTCAGCAGCAATAAGTTCACTTATACATGAAAGATACTTAAGAATCTGTTGTCCCCATTCACCAGCTTGCCTAGCTTTTTCCACAATCGATTCTTTCACTTCCAGTGTTTCCACTTGATGGATTTCATCCCGTAGATATTTAGGCAATTTTATCTGCTTTTTCACCACAAGGCAAACAAAAATCTCCAATGATGTGACGCCTTGAACCCGACGCACTTCTCAGCTTTTCCTCACGCGAAGACTGTGGTTGAGCAGATGAAACATCTCCTCCTCGCTGGACAGATGCTTTCACATTACTTTCCACAGTGTACCTCTTCCTGCATACGTCATGTTCGGATAATTCATTTAAATTGCAAGAAAACCTCATGTTCCTTTCAAGCCTGCGTTTCTGACACACTTTTATCAGCATCTAAATTACATGCTTTTTCACTGTCACTGTTCCCTCTCCATGCACTCCTCGACGACCCTGTAATAAACATCCGACGGGGGTAGCTTCGACATATTGTAAGAACGCAAGTACTTAAAACACCACCACCATCGAGATTTAGACGATTTTTGTTTGAAACGTTCGTCACAGATCCGAATACGGTCGTTTCTAAGGACAGACTGGGTGTAGTGAGGAAGACCTCGGAGGCAAGAAGTTTGGGAGGCAGAACAGAACACCCGCTGGGTCACCACTCGGAGTGATGGCCTCGCTAAGAACGAAAGTCCCAGTCCCTTAATGGCTGACCAATACTCACAAACGGAGAGGCTTTCGTTGTTTTTACAGCAATACCTACTTTCAAAAAAATATTGGTATGCTCTAACACATAAATTACACCTATTTATATACAATGCGTTAATAATCGTCAAACAGTAATTCCACCTTTTACTTTAACATATATAGCATAAGAGGACTGCAATTCATCTGGGTCAGTTTACTGAATAATCCGATATTTCCAACTTCTCATTTTTTAACGATAACTACAAATCTATTGGACCTATGGACTTCGTTCTGTACTTAGATTAAAGCTAAATAACGGCTCTATAACTTTGCTTTGTATGACTTTCCCCGTGGAATGATCATTAGAGCCAATTTTCTAGCCGAAAGATGACTGGAATCGGAAATTTGAACTTTTTGGAGAAATGAGTCAATTTTTGAAGTCCAATATCTCGGGAACTATGGGACTTACATAGCTGCGTTTTGGCTTAAATTTTAGAATATTTCATCTATATTAATAGAGGTGCGAGTGACGTTTCTTCAAAAAACCATCCTTCACGAGTTATAAGCCAAAACCAGAAAAAAAGTCCGAAAATTTCGAGGTTTTTTGGCTCTTAAAAGTTAAGCTAAAGGATTTAGAAGCTGCAAACTTGGTTTAATACTACTCTAATATGTCCTAACAACATACCAAAAATTCAACTTCCTGCCATTTTGTTTTTTTGGACCTAAGACTTTTTTTTTTTTTTTTTTTTTTTTTTTTTGTCTACGACGACTGGCCTAATAGGCCAGTTCATTCTTCTGAAGTATTCTTGACTGGACCCCTTTGTACTTTCCAGCCCTGTTTGCTCCATGAGACTTGACATATCGAATTACTTGTGTCATCTGCACATTGTGGCAGATATCTGGAGTGCAGTCAAACATCAGTGAAAAGTATTTAGCAGCTAAAATATCTTTAATTATATCTTGTTTTATTTTGTCAGCAATCAAGTCTCGGAACTCATCTACATTTTTGTAAAAATAGCTCATCTGGCCTTACTTGTGGCGTTCAATACGTAGACGAAGGGGGGACACTACAGTATGATATGAGATCAATTGTATTTAGAAATTTGCCGCTATATGGATCACCAAAATCACCATCATCTTTTGTTCCACTAGAAGGACTTCCTTGCTTAGCTAGAAAAAGGACAGTATCAATAATACAGTGAGATTCCTCCTGTTTCCATCCGGTCTTGCTGCCCAGTGTGCGATACTTAACAGGTGGGTTTCTCGGAGGACATCGAAAGAGTCTAAAGAAGGGCAGCTTGTTTTGTATTGTTGTGATACAGGGGAGACAGCGTCACGGAAATGATACAGGTTCTGGGATGGGAATCATTAGAACAAAGGTGTTTATCGCTGCGACGTGGGCTACTTACGAAACTACAATCGTCAACATTCTCCTCCGAATGCGAAAATATGTTGCCTCCCACTTACATAAGTAGAAAAGATCATCTGAATAAATACGTGAAATCAGAGCTCGAACAGGGAGATTCAGATGTTCTTTCTTCTCGCGCACTATTCGAGAATGGAATGGGAGATAAATAGTATAAAAGTGTCCGATGAACCCTCTGTCAAGCAGTTAAATGTGATTTACAGAGTATCCTGTGTAGAAGTGTGAGCACCTGAAATACTAGGACTGGAACGTTATACAAATTCACCTGTTCTACAAATATTACCTTGATATGAAATATGAATATTCATTTATCTGAAGAAGGAAATCTATGCAAATTAATAAACATTGTGCATTTACTTATGCAATAACGCAAACATCTCCATCCTTCTGACTAATATCTAATAGATTTTTAATGTTTGATTAGCTGAATTACCTGTGACAGGGCAACACTGAAGTCAGCAACCAGGAATTTTAGTTTTATTAAATGATTTCGGTATTTCTTGCAATCATTTTAATAGTTGTGTGTCAGTTAATTTTATTAAATTATACCAGAAAGATACATTCTGTAATTAAAAAAAAAAAAAGGGTAGGTCAAAATTTGCCGCCCTCAAATTCTGCCGCCCGTGGCAACTGCCCCCCCCCCCCCCCCTTAGATCCGGCCCTGTCCATATTATTAGCAGTTGCGGTTCGATATTGCAGCACACAAATGAACGAATTCGTGTCCACATTTTTGGGCATTGTTGAACTAGAACAAATGTGATGCTACAAGTATAGTTTCAGGAATAAAACAACTTTTTGCTGAATCTGAAACTTGATCCTAAAAAAAGTGCAGGGGCTCGGAACAGACAATGCCAGCGTGAGGTGCGGTATAAACAATGGAGTATACGTTAGGATGAAAAAGGAATTTCAAAACAATTCTATTGTTCTCATGCGTTGCGTCTGTCACTCACTGCAGCTCGCACTTTCTCATGCTACAGAAGAAACTCTGCCCAGAAATGTTGAATTTCTTATCCGAGAAACTCACAAATGGTTTTCGTGTTCTCAGCGCCGCTTAGAACATGGGCACACATACAACACAATTAATTGTGAGGAAGGTGACCGTGATCCTCGAAATATTCCAGAAATATGCAATACTCGCTGGATTTTCATTGAACCCGCTGTTAACAGAACTAACATTACATTTTGAACTTGCCCGCCACAAAGCGCACTGCTTTACTGCGGAACTTTTATACAATATGTATAGCAATCCAGCCAATAAGGTATACTTATACTACATTCAGAATGAACTACAAAAAATCAATAAACTTTTTGAATCGGAGAATTCGGATCCTACCAAGTTGTTAGGCAGTTTGGCCAATATAGTTCGGTCCATAAGCAAAAATCAAATGTTCAAATGTTTGTATAGCTTATGGGACTTAACTACGGGGTCATCAGTCCCTAAACTTACAAACTACTTATGAACTAGCTAACACTAAGGACGGCACAAATATCCATGCCCGAGTGGGGGGGGGGGGGGGGCGGGGATTCGAATCCCCGACCGTAGTGGCCGTGCAGACCGTGACTGACGCGCCGCAGTCCTCTCGGCCACCGCGGCCGGAGGTCCATAAGCGGCAGAATAATGTATCCCACTGCTATAATTGATCCTCTCAAGAGCAGCAATGATAGTTATATTGTCCCATCCCCATATCTCGGCCACGTAGTCGAAAATGAACTAAAACTCTCCAATATGTCCGATGATACAAAGAAAACTTTACGTAACAGATGTGTCAGTTTCACAAAAAGCTGGTTCATGAGCTTCAGGGTAGGTTACCAGATAACTCTGAAGTGCTCCAACAAATATCGTTACTAAGTGTGAAAGAAACATTGAAAACAGTGAAACAGCCTATTACTGGTTTGGTATTGGTAATGGGTTTTGAACAAAATGCCGACAAAATTGAAAACCAGTGGCGGAACGTTAATTACATAAAATGGACGAATCAAACATCGACTTCTACATCTGGCAAGAGGTTAGTACAGTGATGCAGGAGGAGAAAATCCTTTTGCGGAGTTAGTCTCCCTCGCATTTTCAGTGTTAACTTTACCATAGTCCAATGCAGAAATCTAGAGAATTTTTAGCCAAGTGAACTTGGTGAAAAACAAACTCAGAAACAGACTTAAAACGAATACACTCTCGGCTATTCTGAGTGAAATCTGCAGCAGAAGTAGCAAAGAAAATGAGGATGGGGACGATGATATTTATTTTTGCTGGATGATTGTTTTTCACATTTTAATTTTTATACATAAAACACACAAATAATTTGGCCATTTTTGTTGGACTGTTTTGCCATTTTCTCTGACAGATAGTTGGCAACACTGAGAAATATGCAGTCTGCCTGTTGCCCATCATACATAGAGGGTGGTCTGGAAAGTTTTCAGAAAGGAATAGATAGAAAGTACTTACATCACAGAAACTCTTTTTCGATGTAGTGTTGATGTAGATTAATGCACATATCCCAACTACGCTGCAAGTGCCTTGATCACATCCCGAAAATACGTAATCTCCACGCCTGCTAAATAGTCGTCAACTTAGGTTATCACATCTGCGTTTGAAGTGAATCTTCGTCCAGCACGGGAAAAAAAAAATAGTTTTGGGAGTCTGACGAAGCCATATCAAGTTAATAAGGCGGATGTATCAACAATTTATACCTTAGTTTTTGTAATTTTGCCATGACGACGGGACGTGTGCGTGCGCGAATTGTCTTGATGGAAGATAATTTTCCTTCTTGCTAAACCTGACCATTTTTTCGCGTATCTTTTGTTGCAATTTGTCCAGGAGCTTAGCGTAATATTCTCCAATGATTGATTGTCCAGTGGAGTGAATCTACAAACAGAATGCCCTTCACATCCCAGAACACTGATGCCACTACCTTTTCAGCCGAAAGAATTGTCTTTGCTTTCTTTGCTGGTGGAGAATCAGCAAGTTTCCACTGCTTTACTGTAACTGCTCTTTTGTCTCTGAGGTATAATAGTTTCATCTGTGGTCAACCAAACCGGCACAAAAACTCCCGTTCGTTCCTCCTAAAATGGACCACTCATTGTTCCGAAATGTCCATTCTCGCGCGGTTTTGTTCCAGCGTCAAGAGTCGCGGCACCCACATTGCACATACTTCCTTCATGACTAATTCTTCGTTTAAAATGTGATCTCATCAAAAACATAAAATGTACAAAAATGCAAGTCTCGCGACGAATTCCTTCCATCATAAAAAGTCGTGAGACCTCGTGGGGAAACCAAGTCGGTTATTTTAGTTGGGTGTTCATGGAACCAACTATTCAACATCTTGTCATAATTTTTTTATCTTATTAATTATCTAACAACATCTGTAGTGACTATATCAAAATTATACATCTTTATTTCTATAATAAATATAATGAGTTAGCAATCACACTATAATATAATTGCATAAGAATAAACGTAATAAACTGGCAATTGCACACAGTCATAATGACATAACAATAACATATTCCATTATGCAACCAAACGTTATCACATAATAATGAAGTGCACTCATGTGCATAAAGTCTTTAATATTAGTTTATGTTGCCATGGGAAACAAAGTCTTTAAGTTAGTACTCTACCAATATTTATAGCAACTATATTAAAATTATACATTTTTACTTCTATAATACGTATAATGACTTCTCAATGGCACCATAAATATAATGACACGAGAATACATATAATGATCGGGCAATTACATATCGACATATAAAAATATATTCCACTACGTAACCAAACGTAATTACGTAGGAGTGAAACACCTCGCATTTGCATACAGTATTTTAAATATTAGTTTACGTTGCCATGCGATTCCCAAGTCATATTTATAACACACTAAATGTGACGTAATACCAGTGCTGTAGCTGTAGGACGTATGCAGCAGACCTCAGCTGATAGGAAGCCGAAATCTGTAGATAGGTCTCTTAGGAAGAAGAAGGTTCTGCTGTTAGGCAGTTCTCATGGCAGAGGTGTTGGCCAACAGTTACAGGAAGTACTTGGGAGCGAGTACCAGGTCACCCGCATAATGAAGCCTCGTGCAGGGTTAGCTCAGGTTACTTGTAACATAGGGGACTTATGTAGAAATTTCTTAAAAGAAGATCAGGTAGTTATAGTGGGTGGGGCTGGGAATAGTCTTGATAGGGACGGGGAATATGATATAGGTGGTGATCTGGAAAGTACAGCAACTCAAACTGGTAGCACGAATTTCATGCAGCTGTTTCAGCGCCATGATAGGCCTCATCTTAATACAGCTCTCAGGTGTATTAACATGAGGCTTGAATGGTCGCTGATGACAGAGGACATGGATCACATTGCAGTGATGCCAGTTGAGACTATCCAAAGGTCGGATTTCACTAGGCACCGTCTGCACCTCAATAGGTATGGGAAGGGGAGATTGGCAAAGCTCATAGGTGACAGTGTAGTAGGGGGTGGGGGTGTCACTTATGGAAAAATTCCTGTAGTAGTTGTTAGAGCTGCACATTTTTTAGACTGAATACAGCTGATACGCATTCCTTCTTAAAGGAAGTCTCTCTAACAAAGGAATCACTTTTGACAAAGTCTACGAATCTAAGTAATAAAGAAATTATATTTTTCATCAAAATAAACAGGGTATCAGAGATAAACTTAATGACCTGCTTATTGATGTTGACTCCGATATTATTGGTATTTCAGAGCACTTTTTAAGTGATCTGACGATTCAGAGACTTCCTTTGCCTGGATACAGGTTAGCTGCCTTCTTCTCTAAGAGTTCCTTGCAGTGTGGGGGAATGGCCATGTATATTAAAAACGATTTTTCATTGGAATCAGTTTTTCAAAACACTGCACAGAAAAGATATTTGAATGTTGTGCAGGAGTTGTTAATGTTAATGAAACTAAACTAGTAATTGTTGTTATTTATAGGTCCCATGACTCAGATTTTAAAACGTGTCCGCCCAAGCTGGAATTGGTTCTGGGTTCACTTTATAGGAAGTATAGAAAATTAAGTTGTGTATGGAGATTTCAACGTCAATTGTGTGATAGCTCCAGAAAAAGTTAATTGTTAGATCTATTTAATTCCTATAACCTGATGCAAACAGTATTTTTTCCAACGAGGCAAGGCAGTAGCAGTTCTACTATTGACAATATTTTTGTTCATTCATTATTCGAGGGGCACTGTCAGCAGAATAGTAAATGGCCTATCAGACCACGATGCCCAAATTTTATTTCTAAGAAGTTTTTGTTCTCAAACAAATGTTAAACATAGTTGAAGACTACACGGAAAGAAGGGGTTAAGTCAATTTTACAGACTTTACAGGAGAGTAATTTCAAAGTTTAAAACATTTTTTTTGTGGTTTTAGGACGCACAACTTCTCAGGTCATTTGCGCCCAGATCGGAACAGAGATTCGCTCGATCTCTAAAAAATTTAGAACTACCAGATAGAGTATCAACAGAAGGCTAAAAACGGAATATAAAAACAATTAAAAGGGTTAAATATCCTTCGATAAATTGGCCATGTCGATAAAACGCAAAACTCGAGCAGCTGCTCGTGTGTCATCAGCTGAAAGTTCCTCCAGAGTTGACTGAAAGTGAAGGACTACACGGAGATGGTTAAAATTAATACAAGACAGTAAAACATGTCGCACCGTCAGCAATTGACCGCAGGAGCACAGCGGTGCAGGGTCGGCGGTTAGCAAATTACGGTGGCTGAAACGGCAGTGACCGATCCGCAACCGGGCTAGGATGACCACCTCTCGCCGAGAGGGGCGTGAGGAGGTCCTCCAAGCGGTCGGGATCGGTTTTACAGTTCTCAATTTATTGTCGTGGAGTGAGAACCACGCACTGTGCCAGGACGACACAATACTCCGGCGAAGAGCCCGTTGAACATCGTCTGTTGGGACGCAAAAAGTAGCCATGCAAGGCAAAAGAGCTGCTGCCTTGGCTGCTATGTCGGCAGTCTCATTCCCGGGCACACCAACATGGCCATGGACCCACAGAAAAGAAACGTGACAGCTGTTATCTGCTAGCAACTGGTGAAATTCGAGCACCGGTCAGGGAGCTTCTATTGGAAACGGTTGTCCCCGATGACGAAGGCAGATCCGACACCGTCAGTGCTCTTGGAACCATCAGTGTAGATAAATATGGCATTCTCGAGCCGCGAACGGAGTTCGACAAGCCTACCAAATCCGGGGTGCTCTCCTTGGGGAGCGAACTAAGTTCAAGGTGGGTTTGAACCTGGGCCAGATGCCACGGTGGCAATGGGCTCTTGCTCAACCGAAAGGTGGAAGGAAGGGTAAAATCTAACCGCTGAAGCAGGCGGCGAAACCGAACTCCAGGTGGAAGCAAGGCTATCGCAGACAACTGATATTGGCGATCGAGTGAGTCGTCAAAAAATAATAGGTAAGATGGATGGTTGGGCATCGACCACAGGTGGCATGCATACCGACACAAGAGTATGTCACGCCGAGTGGTCAAGGGTAACACCACAGCTTCGGCATACAGACTTTCAACAGGGCTGGTATAAAACGCACCGGTCGCCAGGCGTAATCCCCGATGGTGAATAGAGTTGAGACGGCGGAGAATCGATGGCCGTGCAGAAGAATATACAAGGCTTCCGTAGTCGAGCTTCGACGGAACAGTGGCCTGGTAAAGGTGAAGCAGGACGGTACGATCCGCTCCCCATGATGTGCCACTGAGGACATGGAGAACATAAAGGGATCAGGCACAACGGGCAGCCAAATATGACATGTGGGGACCAGCAAAGTTTACAATCCAACATGAGTCCCAAGAATTTCGTTGTCTCCACGAAATGGAGAGCAACGGGGGCAAGACGTAGAGAATGTGGAAGAAATTCCTTGTATCTCCAGAAGTTTATACACACCGTTTTCTCAGTGGAGAAGCGGAAGCCGTTCGCAATGCTCCAGGAATATAGGCGGCCAAGACAGCGTTGAAGACAACGCTCCAAGACACACGTCCGCTGGGCGCTGCAATAAATTGCAAAATCATCTACAATAAGGGATCTGGAAACGTCGGCTGAAAGGCAACCTACGATCGGATTGATTGCAATGGCAAAAAGAGCCACGCTCAAGACAGAGCCCTGTGGCAACCCATTCTCCTGGTGAAAGGTATCTGACAAAACAGAGCCCACCCGTACCCGGAACTTGCGATCCGCCAAAAACGCTTGAATAAAGAGAGGGAGGCGGCCACGAAGGCCGCATGTGTACAATGTGCGGAGATTGCCCACCCTCCAACAGGTATTGTAAGCCTTCTCTACGTCGAAGAACACAGCTACCGTTTGACGCTTCCTTAAAACGTTACTCATAATAAAGGTCGACAAGGTGATCAGCAGCAGAGCGGTGTCTACGAAAACCACATTGAATATTAGTCAGGAGGCGTCGAGATTCGAGGAGCCAGACCAACCGAGCGTTAATCATGCGTTCCATCACCTTACAGACGCAGCTAGTAAGAGAGATGGGGCGGCGATAACTGGATGGAAGATGTGTGTCCTTCCCTGGTTTGGGGATGGGGACAACAATGGCTTCACGCCAATTTGTGGGAACCTGACCTTCAGTCCATATGTGATTATAGGTGCTAAGTAGGAAACACTTGCCCGCAGAAGAAAGGTTCTTCAGCATCTCAATATGGATGGAATCAGAGCCGGGTGCAGAAGTTCGGGACAGGGCGAGAGCACGTCTAGCTCCTGCATGGTGAAGAAGACATAACTTTCACGATTAAAAGAGTGGAAAGAAGGCGGCCATGCCTCCTCTACCTGTTTGCGAGGTAGGAAGGCAGGGTGGTAATGGGCAGAGCTCGAAACCTCCGCAAAGAAACGGCCCAATGCGTTGGAAACATCAGCGGGGTCCACAAGGAAAGCGTTCTCGACGGTCAGGCCAGAAATCGGGGAGTGGACCTTTATGCCGGATAAACGGTGTAGGCCACGCCAGACAGCCGAGGAGGGAGTAAAGCGGTTCAAAGAACTGGTAAAAGCAATCCAGCAAGCTTTTTTGCTGCCGTTTATAACGTTTTATATAAGTATGTGTTGCGTCAGAAAGGAAGGTCGGTGCACTGGTGTTGATGCAGACAAGATTGAGGTGTTGGAAAAGGTCCACCAAAAGGGAGCCTCTCGGACAAGGTGCCGCAGAGCCCCATAGGAGATGGTGGGCATTAAAGTCGCCTACCAACACGAAGGGTGAAGGGAGCTGGTCACCGAGGTGTAGCTCATCTGCCCTAGTAAGGGCGGATAACGATGGCGAATAGATATTACAGAGGGAAAAGGAAAAGGTGGATAGAGTGATGCGGACGGCAACTGCCTGTAGGTGAGTATGCAATTAAATGGGATGGTTATAGACGTCGTCCTGAATGAGCATCAGAACCCCTCCATGGGCTTGGGTACCTTCCACAGGTGGCAGGTCGAAACGCACAGATGTGTAATGTGGGAAGGCTGCATGATCACTTGGACGTAACTTAAGTTTCTTGGAGACAGACTAGAAGCGGGCAGTGCAATCGAAGGAGTAGTTTTAATTCCTCCCGATTGGAACGAAAGCCGCGAATATTCCATTGAAGGAGCGCCATGATAGAAAATAAGAGAAAAAGGGAAGATAAAAAGGAACAAGCAGGTGGGGTCACCTCGACGGCCGCTGAGGACCGGACTTCGAGGAAGCACTACTGTCACTATCTAGAGGCAGAGAGTCATGTTCCATAGGTTCAACTGATGTATCTGCCACCTTCCCGAGTTGATCAGGAAGGGAAACCTCCGCCGCTGGTAAAATTCCGGTTGCCCGGCTAACACTAGTGTGTCCCGGCGAGACAGAAGATGATAGGGGCCGACTACTGTTGGGCGGCGTGACAGATGGGTCACGCCTCGGCGGGGAAGGAGAGGAACTCTTTCTTTTGTTGGCTCTTCTGGAAGAGTGACGGTGAGAAGAGGCAGTTGACGGTTGGGAAGCCTGAGAACGCAGAAAATCTTCACGGACGGATTCCTTTTTCAAAGTCCGGGCATCTTGTTTAGGAGCCCGCGGTTTATTAGAGGTTGACAAAGACTGAACTTTAGAAGCAGCAGGAGGAAGCGGGGACGTGGAACGGGCAATCTTCGGGCTGCCCGATCGCACAACTGTGTCAGCGAAAGTGAAATAACAGATCTGTGTACCTGCATCCTTAGTAGATCGAGTGGAGGTGAGGACCTTACTGTATGTGCCCGCCGGGAGGACAGTGGGCTTTCGATCGCCAACAACTTTCGAGCGGCAGATGTTGATACCTTTTCCGTAACCCGAATTTGCTGAATGACCTTTTCATCCTTATATATAAGGGCAGTCCCGAGAGGAATCCGCATGGTCACCGCATCAATTAAGGCAGTGGAGGGGTCGGAGGTGGGCAATCCCCCTCATGGGTGTCCCTACCACAAGTGACACATTTTGCTGCATTAGAGCAAGATCGACGGGTATGGTTGTATCTGTGGCATTGGAAACAGCGCGTTGGGTTTGGTATATAAGGGCGGACGGAGGTAACTTCATACCCTGCTTTGACCTTGAACGGGAGTTCAACTCTGTCGAACGTCAAAAAAACAGTACGAGTTGGTGTCAGCTGGTTATATACCTTTCTCAACACCCTATGCACGGCTGTTACACCCTGATCGGACATATAAGTTTGTATGTCTTCGTCAGACAACCCGTCAAGGGACCTCGTGAAAACTACCCCCCGTGACGAGTTGAGCGTGCGATGCGCTTCTACCTTGACAGGAAACGTGTGTAACAACGTAGTCCGTATTAGTTTTTGGGTCTGGAAGGCACTGTCCGCTTCCAGCAACAATGTTCCATTGCACTGATGCGAACAGGTCTTAACAGGGCCAGCAATCGCATCAACACTTTCTGAATGACGAAAGGATTTACAGAATCGAAATCTTTACCGTCGGTTCGAGAGACAACAAGGAATTTCGGAAGATTAGGCAAAGTTTTCTTATGCTGAGGTGAATCTATCTTTCTTTTTGGGTCAAAGTCACAGAAGAAGAGAAGGAAGTCATTGCGGAAGTGTCCCCCGTGATTACCGGCGTCTCCGATGGGGCGCTCCTTCCTAGTGGGGGCACTCTCTAGGGCTCACCCGCCTTAGGTGATTGTTCACACCTCAGGTCACACCTCTCGAGAACTGACGGAGGGACCAATCGGCATGATCGGAAGGTACTAGCTCGGGTAATCACCCCTCCCTGGGCCTGGCCTTTAACAGGGGGTACGTACGTGCCCTACTTGTCTACCCGGGGCGGGGAATTACGCGTTACCCCATCACCTGCTACGCATGATAATGCGTGGGTCGGCCTTCAGACACCCACAGGGAGGAAAGAAGAAGAATAGAGGAAGTGAAGAGAAAGGAGTGTCTCAAACGCCGAAGCGGAGACTAATGAGGAGAGGAAGGCTAGGAGAGTACAGCAAGGAGAGAAAGGCAGAAGCAAAGGTTAAGAAAGGAAGAAACCAAGGAATAAGAGAAACTAGGACAAGAAACAACCTTAACTCGCAAAGGAAGCCCGTCTCCGGGCGAAAGCATGAACCGGGAGAGAAAGTGAAGCAGTCTGGGGCGGAAGAAAGGCATCTTCGGCTCGGGGCCCCGTGCGCGCCACGCACGTACCTACAAAAGAGCTGTGGGCACCCTGGGGGGAAGTTTAATTCGTTACAGTTTCATTGGTTATTGACATCCGCTTCTGTAATTTATACAGTTCATTCTACGACCTTTCTTCAGTATTCCCTGAAAGTATAAAACAATATCTTTTTAAAAAACTGGACTCTTTACGTCTTTTTATCTGTAAATCTATTTTTTTTCTTAGTGTAACGCACAAGTAAGATTATCAAAGATTGTTATGAGATATTGGGATGATATTTCACTATATAATTTCCCTGCAATTTCCCTGACAACATTCTATTTATATTTGAGTGTGATCATTATCGTACAGGGTGTTTATGACTAATTAGGTTTTAGTGAACACTTTTTATCAATATCCTGTTTTTATTTTGTCCCAAGTCCTTCAGCAAATTGAATTTAGATATTAATGTACATTTCTCTGTAGCAGTTGCAAATCAGTATAATTCTTCTTGCAGTTACAACGTTCTCCTATTTCATGTGACATTGCTCTTAGCTTTTTAGATACTTCAGACTGACTACCAAAGCGCTGTCTTTTTCTAGACTTAGCACAGCAGCTTGAATCTGGATCTTCCATCGCCAGTTGAAACACCGTCCTCAGTTGGATATCACACGAAATTCAATCTACTACACCACAAAGAATTCAAGTGAATGTCAAGGCTACTCTGTGTTAGCGCAAATCACGAGACGATATTCGCTTCTGCCACAGCATAAAGCAAAGAAGCTAATGTGAAATCTGCTCCGTGTTTGCTTCGACAATACATATGAAAATCAACAATGACATTGCATTTGACGATGTCAACAATGATACTTCAGTAACAGCAGGGGCAAAAATACAGCTGACTGCTGAGAAATCGACACCGGCTGGACTTGACCCGTTTCCTCAGTGTACACCATATTTTGATCTCGCTATAACTCAGTGACTAAACCCATTACAGTCATTTAAGTTCATCCAAGTGAAAGTACGTCTGATGAACTTAATAAGGATACCAGTAACTCATTTTCGTGAAATTTGGACTTACCCCTTCTTTCAGTGTAGTCTTCAATTATCATCTACTTAGAAAAGTTAATCCAGTTGCAATTGATACCTTTTTAAGCCTAATTAAGAGTGGCAGGATGTTTATAGTGTTGATAATGCAGATGATAAATATAATACTTTCCTGAACACATTTCTTACGCTGTTTGAAAGTTGCTTTCCGCTAGAATGCTCAAAACAAGGTACTTCCAGTAACAGGCAGCCAACCCTGACAAAGGGGATAAGAGTATTATGTAGAACGCAGCAATTGTATCAAAATGTTGGAAGCAGTCAGAATGACGATGCACTAGCTCATTACTAACAGTACTGTAAGGTTTTGAAAAATGTCATTAAGAAGGCAAAAAGTACGTGGTATGCAAAAAGAATAGCAAACCCTCGGGACAAAATTAAAACCATCTGGTCAGTCGTGAAGGAAGTGTCTGGTAGGCAGCATCCGATAGAAGATATAACGTCAGTACGTAGTAAAAATGTTTCTGTTACTGACAAGTTGGATATATATTAGCTGTATTTAATAATCACTTTCTGAATATAGTAGGTGAATTAAATAGAACCCCAGTTTCTACAGGTAATTATATAACGTTTTTAGAAAATGCCTTTCCGAGGCTGTTTACCTCAAATGGTCCTCCATTATATTTCCATAGGGGAGATAATAATTAAATCACTAAAGACTAAGGACTCTTGTGAATATGATGGGGTATCTAACAGGATTATAAAGTATTATGCTCCATTCTCAGGTATTGTTGAAAGAGTGCGAGTATTAACTGAGGACAAGTTAGATAAAAATCAGTGTGGTTTAGGCATCTTAGAGGCTGTCAGGACCAGATCTTTAGCCTGCGGCAGGTAATGGAAAAGTGCTATGAGTGGAACAAGGAATTGTATCTATGTTTCATAGATCTGGAAAAGGCTAATGACCGTGTTCCTAGGAGGAAGCTACTGTCAGTTCTTCAAGATGATGGTATAGGAGGCAAACTTTTGCAGGCAGCAGTTAGAGTAGATGGCAAATTAAGCTCATGGTTCAGGGTAGTTTCAGGGGTAAGACAAGGCTATAACCTGTCACCACTGTTGTTCATACTATTCATGGATCATATGTTGAAAACAGTAGACTGGCAGGGCGGGATTAAAATAGGTCAAAACAAAATAAGCAGTCTCGCATATGTGTATGACTTAGTTGTAATGCCAGATTCGACTGAAAGGTTGCAAACTAATATTTCAGAGCTCGATCAGAGGTGCAAGGATTATGATATGAAAATCAGCATCTCCAAATACGAAAGTAATGTCTGTCGGAAAGAGATTCAAACAGATTGAGTGCCAAATAGGAGGAACAAAGTTAGAACAGGTAGACAGTTTCAAGTACCTTGGGTGTATTTTCTCACAGGATGGCAACATTGTGAAAGAACTGGAATCGAGGTGCAGCAAAGCTAATGCAGTGAGTGCTCAGCTAAGATCTACTCTCTTCTGCAAGAAGGAAGTACCAAGACTAAGTTAGCAGTGCACTGCTCTATCTTTCGACCAACTTTGTTGTATGGGAGTGAAAGTTGGGTGTATACAGGTTACCTTATCCATAAGATAGAGGTTACATATAAGAAAGTAGCAAGAATGATTGCAGGTACTAATAGATGGGAACAATGGCAGGAGGGTGTCCATAATGAGGAAATCAAAGAAAAACTGGGAATGAACACCATAGATGAAGCAGTTAGAGCGAACTGACAGATGGTGGGGTCATGTTACACGCATGGGAGAAGCAAGGTTACCTAAGAGAATCAAGAGCTCGGCAGCGGAGGGTAAGAGGAGTCGAGGTAGACCAAGACGGAAGTACTTAGATTCGGTGCAGAATGATTTTGAAGTAAAAGGCATAACATCAGACGAGGCATCAATGTTAGCATTGAACAGGGGATCATGGAGGAATTTTAATAGAGGTACCTTGCTCCAGACTGAACGCTGAAAGGCATAATCAGTCTCTAATGATGATGATGATGATGATGATCTCCATATTTTAGCCCAGTACTAAGCCATATTTGCAATTTTTCCTTTCAGAATGGTCAGTTTCCTAACAGATTAAAGTACTCAGTAGTGAAACCACTTTATAAAAAAGGAGAAAGGGATAATGTAGACAACTATAGACCTATTTCTATGCCATCGGTTTTTTCTAAAGTTATTGAAAAGGCTGTATATTCAAGATTAATTGATCATTTCAGTTCACATAATTTGTTGGTTTCAGAAGTGGTTTAACGACTGAAAATGCTATATTTTCGTTCCTCCGTGAGGCTATTGACATTAGGCGTCGTCTTTGATTTAACAAAAGCGTTTGATTGTGTTGCTCACAAAATATTGTTGCAGAAGTTGGAACATTATGGAATACGAAGAGAAACTCACAACTGGTTCACCTCTTAGTTTAATAATATACAACATGAGGTAATTCTCCACAGTCTTTAAAATAGCTATGACGTACAACCGCAATGGGGCACAATTTAAAGTGTGGGGTGCCCCAGGGTTCTGTTTTGGGACCACTGTTTCTTAATTATATAAATGATATGCCTTCGAGTATAACAGGTGATTGTAAAATATTTTTGTTTGCTGATGATACCAGCTTGGTAGTGAAGGATGTTGTTCGTAATATGCAGTTTAAGAGAAGTTCATGGCTTGTAGATAACACAAATCACAGTAAAGCTCATTTTTTACAATTTCTAACAAAACTGACATTCTGATTACACATAATGGGCATATGATAAGTGAGACGCAACAGTATAAATTTCTAGGTGTTCATATAGACAGTAAGCTGCCGTGGAAATCCCATGTTCAGGAGCTTGTTCCAAAACTAAATTCTGCTCTATTAACCATTAGAACAATATATGAAATGAGTGATTTGTCAACACCAAAAATTGTCTACTACACTTACTTCCACTCACCTATGACACTCTACGTTATTTTTTGGGGTAAATCGACAAACAAAAAGGATATTTTTGGCTCAGAAATGGACGGTTCGAGCAACATGTGTAAATTCACGAACTTCATGTCGACCCCCTTTCAGTAGTCTGGGGATTTTGACACCAGCATCGCAATACATTTTTTCTTTAATGTATTTTGTTAATAATATCAGCTTATTCAAACGAGTTAGTAGCTTTCACTCGGTTAATACTAGACAGAAGTCGAATCTAGATTTGCATCACACCACCTTGACACTTGTGCAGAAGGGTGTACAGTATTCTGCAGCATCCATTTTCAATAACCTGCCACAAGAACTAAAGAATCTTAGCACTAACCCACACGCTTTCAGATCTAAACTGAAGAGTTACTTCATGGCTCACTCCTTTTATTCTGTCGAGGAACTCCTAGAAAAATTATGCAATTAAGCTAATTCATTTTTTCTTTGATTCTTTTCACTTAGTCTTAAGAGTTACGTGTGCATAGGGTTACTTAAAAATTTTCTGTTGCCATTCTTGTGTTAACTTCATATATTGACTTGTTTCATGACCACGGAGTCTTACTCCTCAATTAGGTCCTGCAAAACAGAAAACCATATTATTACTATTATTCCTATTTCTTGGGAATGCTATCTCCGTACAAAAAAAATCGTTTATACGTTGTTTAAAGCGACGGGGAGACGAATAATACTGTATTCTGTAGTGCCAGTTTAGTACTGTGCGTCATTGGTTCGGCCAAGGTTAGTTTTGGGACTAAAAGAATATTCTTGGACAGAGATGTCCTCCTTTCTATGCTAATAGTACATTGATTTCTTTGAACTGATGTGAACACTGATGTTATCATCGACGTTTTTCTAATAACAATACCTAGGACAATAGTTGGTAGCACTTCGGTTTTTGATGTAAAATATAGAATTTTAACTTGTCAAAACAAGTATTTCATTTTACCACTCTTCATGGCTATGTACACCTCATGATTATTGTATTGTGCATATTGGAATGGAAACCATGTTGGATATGCCCCCATTACACATTTGGGTCAAGATGGAGGCAGCGGCTGGTGCATACAGACTCAAATCTGGCAACAACTGGAACTCTTTGGGATATCCAGAATCACACACTAAAATAGTGTGAGGTAAATATAGGAAAGGTTGGGGAAATGCCAGCCGACTATATTATAACCCCATACTGCTTCAACAAGCCTTTCAATATAACAATTGGAAGTAGGGAGCAGTGGGAGAAAATAGTTTGACACCGTACGGGGGATATTGTCTGGTTCACTGATGGGTCAAAATCAGACCAAGGCGTTAGGGTCGGGGTATACGGGTTGCAGCCAAGACTGGAGGGCGTCCTCTCTCTAGGAAGACTGGCCTCAGTATTCCAGGCCGAAATTACTGCCATCAGAGCGTGTGTGGATGAGAATTTGCGTAGGTGCTACAAAGACCGTAGCATCTATTCAGACAGCCAGGCAGCCCTGAGATCACTGGCAGCTCCTGCAACAAGGTCTAAAATTGTTGCAGAATGTCACGGGGCTCTGGTGGAGCTAGGAGAAAGCAATAGAGTAAAACTATTGTGGGTACCTGGCCACTCGGGGATCAGTGGCAACGAACATGCCGACAGATTAGCCAGGATGGGGGCAGAGACTCCGTTTATTGGACTGGAACCTGTCCTGACAATCACCAAGGCAATGATCAAATTGGAGCTACGTAACTGGCTCAGAAGACAGCACGTAGAATATTGGACCAAAGTCTACCAACAAAAACATGGCAAGGTAATGATGCCAAAGCCATGTTTTAAAAGAAGCTCTGCAATCCTGGGTCTGAACAGGAGAGTGATTAGACTCGTGGTGGATTGCTGTCAGGCCATGGGAATTTCAAAAAACACCTACATATAATGGGAATAACAGAAGAGGACCCTAAATGTAGGATCTGTGATGACGGTGATGAAACTGTATCACATCTAATCTTCGAATGCATTGCATTGCAGAATAAAAGGCACAGAACATTTGGAACAACCAGACCCGAAGAAATTATGTCTCATAAAGAACTGGTAAATGGACTCCTTGCACTGTTCAAGGGCATTGGTTGGCTTTACTAGATATACAGGGAGCGATACCGCACAATAAACTTAGTTTCGGTACGGGCAATGGCGGGTTGGACCACGACTGTTTAGGCTTCCCCGAGAAAATCAAAACCAACCACCCCAGTTTTTTAACTAAACATACGAAATTGATACAGCAATGAAAACGTAAACAAAGGTCCACAAGAGTAAGGAGTGAATTATCTAACTAGTATCAAAAGTGAATAAGCAATATGAAATAGCTTATTCGTTGGTAGGAACTTAAATTATGAAATAGTTTAATGTAAATCTGCAAATATAAACGAGCACATGGCTGTCCAAATAGATGTTATGGATTTCAGCTCTAACATGTCCAGCGCAGAACAGCTGTTCAATCGTACACTTCTTTAAACTAGCCCAATTGGGCAAATTATAAAGTTTACAAATATGGAGTAGGCATCTACGTGATCAAGAAGAACTGTACTATGTTTAGATATTAGTTTGTTGTGAAGGAGCATATTATTAAGACTTTTTACGAAAATGTATTCTTCTGGCGATACAAAATTTTTATCATGCTAGAAACTTGTGTATTTGAAATTGGGTTAGCACAATCCGCGAACGAAATTTTAACAATAGATCACATATTCATCAGTTTCAACGTGGAATGCTATCTGAGCTTTCTAACATGAGATACTTGATGTTATATATGACACCCAAGGGTCTGCTCATAAGCGTTAGGCCATATGATTTTGTTACTAGAAACAGGTCGCTAGGTATGTAATTAATCAGTTATTAATTCTCCTGTTGTGTCTACGTACTTCTAACAGAGGCCGTCAAACAGGGCTTGGCTCCCGCTCGTTCCCGCCAACGAGAGCTGGCGAGACCGCCGCACCCGGGAGCCGGCAGTACCGATAACACAGTCTTATTTTATTGCGCCCGTCCGGCACAAGTCTTCATTTTATAAGGCTGCGATCGCAGTGCCGGAAGAAAGGAGGGGGGGGGGGGGGGAATCCAAGTTCCGATTTTCATGATGAAAAAAGTGTTGACGGTATATAAGACCAATCCACTATGTTTTATCAATCAAGTTTTTCCTTACATACTTTGCCTTCTCTGTAAAAAAAATGTCTACTTTTCATTCCACCCGAGTTTTTAGTTTTGTAATGCTCCTCACTCGGTTTTGATGAAGTACGAATTAAAAAAAAAAATGATTTTTGTACTCACAATAGTAAACCATCTTAGCTTTCGAATGACTTTCACCTTTTCATAATTCATAACAGTCGTTTTCAAATGGCGTTATTTGTCAATGCGTGCACTTGATTTAGAAACCGTGTATTGAAAATGTTCGATAGCGAACAGCTTAGCGTTCTATGCATTTTAGACCGTACATTACACCAAGTGAAATGGAGGTAAAAGAACAGAGAAGTTTTTGAAATGGTATTCGCACTGATATCTACCTCCTTTCACAAGTAATTGCGAGTTACCTGAGCGGCGTCATGCCGCGACAAGTCTACGAACTCTGCGTTGTTGAGCGTAGCGTAAAGCACTGCAGCGCCGTAAATAGTATTTGCTGGCCACGTATGTTGGTATCTTGTGATGTGTTTATAATTACTTTTTGGTTATGGATTATTTACAATTTTTAATGGGAAGCGACTGATTAAAATGGGCAATGATCTGCTATGGTTTTACCTAAGGTAAATACCTTAATGAAAGGTATACAACTAGTTTGTTGTGCACATCGTATAACTGATGGAATACATATTTCGTGTTTCAAACTACAAGAGTAGAATAAATTAATGTAAACTGCGAATTTGCTGTTGATGTACTGAAATAAAATCTTCTGAAATTCTACTTAATGATTTTGTAGTTGGAGATGGCAAACAGAAGCAGCCCAAAAATATATTTACATTTATTGATGCATCTACACCTAAGGTGACTATTACACTATTTATCCTTTTAATTTTCACTTTTGTAGCTCTCGGAAAATGTGCCATAAGGTGAAACAATTTATATACAGTGTCTCACATCAAAACACTGTCCCTCACGCCCGAGACTAAAGTAGAAATGAACTAAGTGAAAAGGAATTCAGAACAGCAAAATTAAACACTTAGTTCCGTCCTTATAAGGAAGGGGTACTGCAACTTATGACCATGGGGGTACGCGAGGTGTACCTGTTTTACGTAGGGGCACGATGTACTACGTTTCAATTCATTTCCACTTTCAAAGAATTCTACAAGGTTCTCAGAATTTTTATTTATTTTGTTAGGAAGCTGTCTGATGGGAACTGCTTTTCTATGAACACTTCCTGAATTACCTGATGACTATTTTCTTTGTCTCCATGGTAATTTCATCTCGATTTTTGTACTTTAACGTCAGACACTGCAGATCAGTAAAGGATGGAAGCAGGTGTCATTTTGTTTCATACTGTGATTTGTTTTTTCCTTCATGTGGGATCGTCACCCACCGTCAGTGGAAGATTGACGATAACACAGGGGTGACCAATAAATTGTTCACTGCCATGTGCTTCAAGCCACCCAACTGTTAATTAATTTTGTTATTTTATTACTATTGTCTGCACACTGTACTGACTCATATAATTATAAGCACATTAGAAATATGTGGTATGAACTCATCCCATTAATTTCGACATTTAGGAGAGTTTTTCGTTTTGTGAACAACTAAGCATTTCTTAAAGTTTTTATTCATATTAAAGAATTAATAGTAATAGAAGAAAAATAAACATTTCTATAAGTGTAATTGAAAAAATATCTTTCTGGAGACGTGTGATTCTTGTGCTGCACAAGCAACACCGTAGCCCAATCGGTTCGTGCCGGCGCCGACTCGCGCTAGGATTATTAAACATATGGAATGTTCACGTAAGGAAAGACTCCTAAATTTTAGTCTAAATTCATGGGAGGAGTCCATTACCCCCTATTTCTTATGTGCATAAGATTCGACGAGTCACTACAGTGGAAGGACAATAGTAATAAAAGAACAAAATCAATGAACTGTTAGCTGGCTTGTTGAAGTAGGCAGCAATCGATCTGCTGACAGTAGGTGGGGATTCCTTATTGCTGAGGACGAGGCCCACCCCACACACACACACACACACACACACACACACACACACACACACACACACACAAACACACAAACACTCTTCTGATCCTTTACTGACCTGTCCTGCAGTGTCTGAGGTTAAATTAAACTGGCGTATGTAGAAATTTCGGAAGTACCATCCTGCAGACAAAGAAAATGGTCTTCAAATGAGTGAGCTAAATGTTCGTAGAAACATTGTTCCTCTCAGACAGGTTACTAAAAGCAACTTAGTTCATTCTTACTTTAATCTCAGACCTGAAGGTATCGCGTTTATTTTCTGAAAGCAACAAAAGAAATAGGTTCATAATTTTTTTCTGGTTACGGATCATTAACACATCACGAGGGACCGTCAAACGTAACCAGCAATTCAGTTTTCGACACTGCAGTGCTTCACGCTCCGCTCAATAGCTGCCGAGTTCGTAGGCTTGGGATCATGGCATGACGCCGCAATTACTTGAGAAAGGAGGTAGGAGTCAGTGCAACTACCATTTCAAAAACATTTTTGTTCTTTTAGCTCCATTTCACTCGCTTTAATATATGGTCTAAAATGCAGAGAACAGTAAGCTGCAGGCTATCAATACACGATTTGTAAATCAAGTGCACATACTTGACTGTGTTTGCGCTATCCAGTCTCTGAGCAGCTCACAATTTGCATGATACAATACACATGTTGTGTTGCTATTTTAGTTGGTGGATCTTGCATTCATTTTACTTTGCACAGACTAGGAAATTTGTCACACTGTTACGAATTACGAAAAGGTGAATGTTTCATTCGAAACTTAAGATGTTTCACTACATGGTGTCCAAAAATCAGATTTTTTGAACCGCATACTTTCATCAAAATCAAGTGAGGAGCGTTACAGAACTAAAAAACTCGGGCGGAACGAAAAGTAAACTATTTTTTCTTAGGCAAGGCAAAGCTTGTAAGGAAAAAATAATTTCATAAAATGATGTAGCGTGGTATTTTATACCGTGAACAATTTTTACAACGTGTAAATCGAAAAAGTTTATTTCCCCTCATTTTTCGTCTCGGCCATGTCTGGCGCGCTATGTGAACACGCATGCCGGTGGCGTGCGCCGACTAGGCTGAGGCGGCTCAGCTCGGCCCAGCGTGAACCCTGGACTCGGGAGCACCCTGACTCGCCCCGTCCCGAAGCGTCTCTCTCGACAGTGTGACGTCATCGCTGCCCTTCTACTCGCCGTCAAGAGCGAGCCGCGAGCACAGACAAATATATACCGTATATACTCTAATAATCCGTGCATGTTTTTCCCCAATTTTAGGACGAAAAACTGAGATGCGCGGATTATTTGAAACATCGTTGGTACTGCTCCGCCTCCAACAGTACAATCCCATTATACTATTGCATTGTTGCGGCCTCAGTCTGTGGCGCATCATTAGCACGTTAGGAGTGAACTATTAACGTCTTCAAACTTGTTAATTATGGCTACAAGTTCTCGTTATCGCTCGTACACTGCTAAAGAAAAACTGAAAATTATTGAAGAAGCCGAGAACATTGGAAACCGTGCAGCAGGAAGAAAGTACGATGTGAGTGAGAGCTGCATTCGCGACTGGCGAAAAAATAAAACGCAGCTTCAGGAAACTAATAGTAATCGCCGAGCATTTCGCGGCCAAAAAGCGAAGCATCCGGACCTCGAGAAGAGGCTCTGCGATTATGTAGATGAGAAGCGACAAAACGGATACGCGGTGACGAGTGAAATGTGCCAACTAAAAGCATTGTCTTTAGCCAAAGAACTAGGCATTACCAGTTTCAAAGCTAGCCGGGGCTGGCTATCGAGATTTTTCAACCGAAATGGTTTAGGTTTCCGGAGGAAAACTACAATCGCTCAGCGGCTTCCAGGCGATTATGAGGAAAAAAAAAAAAGTGAATTTTCATCGTTATGTGATAAATCTGCGCCGTAAACAGTCCTATTGCAAATTGGTAATGCGGATCAAACGCCAGTCTATTTTGAGATGCCGCTCGACAACACAATGAACAGGAAAGGAGAATCCAGCATAATGATACGAACTGGCGGCATTGAGAAACATAGATGTACAGTGATGATGTGTGTAACTGGCGATGGACGAAAGCTACCACCTTACGTAATATTTAAAAGGAAAACTATTCCGAAAATATCAGTAAAAGGCGTATTAGTGAGAGCGAATCCGAAAGGGTGGATGGACAATGAACTTATAATTGACTGGGTGACATGTTTGGCAACGTCGTCCTGGTGCGTTACTGAATTTACGCAACATGTCGGTCCTGGACAGCTTCCGCGGACATACAACTAAGGAAGTGCGGGACAAATTACAAAAAGGGAAAACTAACTTGGTCATTATCCCTGGAGGCCTAACATCCATCCTACAACCACTAGATGTGTGTATAAATCGGCCATTCAAAGCTGCACTTAAACAGCGATATACGCAATGGATGGCTGATGAAAACCATAAGTTCACACCTAGTGGAAAAATCAAATGGCCGGATTTGTCCCAGATTCTTAACCAAGATAATTCACATTTCATTTTTTTCGATTGCAGGTACGCGTAGAGTCCCGGCTGGCGGGGATAATGTTCCCCGGCCGCCCGCCCGTCTAATGGGCCAGCCGGCCAACTGCACGCCGCTGGCCGCCCGCCCGCCGGCTGGCAAGCTGCACGCCGCTCAATCGGTTGCATTTTAACGATGTATCAACCTGTAGAGCAGCGTTGCTTCAAACCAGTAGTTATTATGCATACTTTGGAACACATAACGTTGCAACAATGTTTTTAATATTTGTAAATAAAACAAATTAAAGCGAAATATATATAATTTTTCTTCCCTCATCAAAATTGGGGTGCGCGGATTACTGGAGTATATACGGTATGTTACTCTGTGCCGCGAGCGAGGCGGGAAGCGAGCGGTAGTGGCAGCCGCTTTGACCGGCTCTATTCTAACATAACAGCAGTTACAATTATGAAGTCAGAAAAAAATTTTAAATAGACCAACCGGTTTGGATAGAAACAATACTCTAGGAGGCCTACCTGGTATTATAGCAATATTTATTTTGTGATTGAAACTCTGAAGTCCTGGGATGCACTTTTATTTGGAACTAACATCATAAGGCCTTACTAATAGACCCCATTTATAAACAATATTACTTTGCTATGTAGCTGTTTACAACTGTAACTACACTCCAAACAAGTGGGTAAAACACTTAGAAATGAAACAAGTGGTTTCAGCTATGTTGGTCATGAAAACATTCCTCTTATATCACCCTTGTCACTATATTAATTTTTTTAAATGTCAGACTCACAATTTTACTGAAAGAAGCTACTCGTCCACTAAATGTTTTTATTTGCATTACGTAACCTTAATAGCCACTCCCATGAACCACAGACATTGACGAGGTGGGGTGGCTTGCGGGCCTCAACGATACGATACAGATAGCCGTAGGTGCAACCACAGCGGAGGGGTATCTGTGGAGAGGCCAGACAAACGTGTGGTTCCTGAAGAGGGGCAGCAGCCTTTTCAGTAGTTACAGGGGCAACAGTCTGGATGATTGACTGAGTTGGCCTTGTAACATCAGCTAATGTGGCTTTGCCACACAGCTACTGCGAACGGCTGAAAGCAAGGGGAAACTACAGCCGTTACCTTTCCCGAGGACATGCAGCTCTACGGTATGAACATATGATGATGGCATCCTCTCGGGTAAAATATTCCGGAGGTAAAATAGTCCCCCATTCGGATCTCCGGGCGGGGACTACTCAGGAGGATGTGATCATCAGGTAAGACAATATTGGCATTCTACGGGTCGGAGTTGTGGAATGTTAGATCCCTTAATAGAGTAGGAAAATTAGAAAATTTAAAAAGGGAAATGGATAGGTTGAAGTTAGATATAGTGGGGATTAGTGAAGTTCGGTGGCAGGATGAACAGGATTTCTGGTCAGGTGAGTACAGGATTATAAATACAAAATCAGTTAGGGGTATCACAGGAGTAGCATTGATAATGAATAAGAAAATAGGAATGCAGGTAAACTACTATGACCAGCACAGTGATCGCATTATCATTGTCAAGATAGATACGAAGCCAACACCGACAACAGTAGTACAGATTTATATGCCAACAATTCTGCCGATGATGAGGAAATCGAAGAAATATATGAGGAGCTAAAGGAAATTATTCAGACAATTAAGGGAGAGGAAAACTTAATTGTTATGGGAGACTGGAATTCGGTAGTAGGACAAGGAAGGGAAGATAGTAGGTGAATATGGTCTGGGAAAAAGGAATGAAAGAGAAAGTCGCCTGGTAGAATTTTGCACAGAACATAATTTAGTTATAACAAACACCTGGTTCAAGAATCACAAAAGAAGGTTGTATACGTGGAAGAGACCAGGAGACACCGGGAGATACCAGATAGATTTTATAATGGTAAGACATAGATTTCGGAACCAGGTTTTACAGTGTAAGACATACCCAGGGGCAGATATAGACTCTGAGCATAACTTGTTGGTTATGAACTGTAGGCTGAAACTGAAGAAACTACAAAAAGGTAGGAAAATAAGGAGATGGGAACTGGATAAATTGAAGGAACCTGAAGTTCTTAAGAATTTCAGAGGGAGCTTTAGGCATCAATTGACAGAAACGGGGGAAAATAAAACAGTAGAGGAGGAATGGGTAGCATTGAGAGATGAAATAGTGAAGGCAGCAGAGGACAAAAGAGGTAGGAAGGAAAGACCTACAAAAAATCCTTGGATATCACAGGAGATACTAAATTTAATCGATGAAAGGAGAAAATATAAAAATGCAGTAAATGAAACAGGCGAAATGGAGTACAGACGACTAAGAAATGAGATTGACAGGAAGTGCAAAATGGCTAAGCAGGAGTGGTTAGTAGGCAAATGCAAGGATGTAGAAGAATGTATAAATAGGGGAAAAATAGATACAGCCTACAGGAAAATAAAAGAAACATTTGGAGATTAAGAAAAACAGCTCTATGAATATCAAGGACACTGATGGAAAACCAGTTCTCAGCAAAGAAGGGAAAGCTGAACGGTGGAAAGACTATATAGAGGGGCTCTACAAAGGAAATAAACTTCGAGATAATATTGTAGGAAGGGAAGAGGATGTAGATGAAATAGGAGATACTGTACTGAGAGAAGAATTTGACAGAGCACTGAAAGACCTAAGTCGAAACAACGCCCCTGGAGTAGATGATATTCCCTCAGAGCTACTGAAGTTTCTGGGAGAACCAGCCACAACAAACCTGTTTCACCTAGTGTGTAAGATGTATGAGACAGGCGAAGTACCATCACACTTTAAGAAAAACGTTATAATCCACATTCCAAAGAAAGCATGTGCAGACAGGTGTGAAAACTACAGAACCATCAGTTTAATAAGTCATGGTTGCAAAATATTAACACGAATTATATACAGAAGGATGGAAAAACTGGTAGAAGCCGACCTCGGGGAAGATCAGTTTGGGTTCAGGAGAAATGTAGGAACTCTGGAGGCAATACTCACTTTACGGCTTATCCTAGAAGATAAATTAAGAAAAGGCAAACCTACATTTTTAGCTTTTGTAGATTTGGAGAAGGCTTTTGACAATGTTGATTGGAATAAACTCTTTCAAGTTCTGAAGCAAGTAGGAGTGAAATATAGGGAGCGTAAGGTTATTTACAACTTGTACAAAAACCAGACAGCAGTTGTCAGAGTTGAAGGGCATGAAAGGGATGCAGTGGTTGGAAAGGGAGTAAGACAGGGTTGTAGTCTTTCTCCATTGTTATTCAATTTGAACATTGAAACATCTATAAAGGAAAGCAAGGTGAAATTTGGTGAAGGGATAAAAGTTCAGGGGGAAGAATTAAAAACATTGCGTTTTGCCGACGACATAGTAATTCTGTCAGATACAGCAAAGGACCTGGAAGAGCAATTGAACGGAATGGACAGTGTGCTGAAAGGTGCATATAAGATGAACATTAACAAGAGCAAAACTAGGGTAATGGAGTGCAGTCTAAGAAAACCAGGCATGCTGAAGGAATTAGATTGGGAAACGAAGCAATAAAGGAGGTAGATGAGTTTTGTTACTTGGGCAGTAAAATAACAAATGATGGTCGCAGTACAGAGGATATAAGATGCAGAATGGCAATGGGTAGAAAAGCGTTCATGAAAAAGAGAAATTTATTAACATCGAATATTGATTTAAGCCTAAGGAAGTCCTTTCTGAAGGCATTTGTATGGAGTGTTGCCTTTATGGGAGTGAAACATGGAGGATAAACAGTGCGGACAGGAAGAGGATTGAGGCTTTTGAAATGTGGTGCTACAAAAGAATGCTGAAGATTAGGTGGGTGGATCGCGTAACTAATGAGGAGGTACTGAACAGAATTGGGAAGAAAAGGAATTTCTGGGATACCTTGACTAAAAGAAGGGATAGATTGGTGGTACACATTCTTAGACATCAAGGAATTGTGAATTTAGCATTAGAGGGAAGTGTGTGGGGTAAAAATCGCAGAGAAAGACCAAGAGATGGATACAGTAAGCAGATTCAGACAGATGTAGGTTGCCGTTCTTATGTGGAGATGAAGAGGCTTGCGCACAATAGGGTATTGTGGAGAGCTGCATCAAACCAGTCTCCGGACTGAAGACCACAACAACAACAACAACAACAACAACAACAACAACAACAACCTTAATAGAAGTTACTCAGCACGAAGTATGCTAGAGAGTTCACTTCAGATATCTGAGAATGTTCTCCGATCGTGAGGAACTTCTGTAGTTTTATTCATACGAAATCCGAGAATGTTCTCTGCTGTGAGCATAGGGTTAACAGATGACGACCTTCAAAAAAGAGGACATTTCTTGAGACATAAAAAAATTTTCAAAGGTGGTACAGGTTATTGGGCATTTACTTAACAGACATTAAGATAAATTACAATTTTTACATCTACAGTGTTATATCATGAAAATATTTTGTCATCTTTGTTCTTTATTTAATTTAATAAATTGGAGCAAAATTTGTGGCTGACTGGCTATGGATGAAAGCTTCATTTTGTGTCGAAAGAATTCGCTGGCAACTGTCGTAAGAGTGTGGCTGGAGTACTGCCCTCTGAGATAAGAGGATTTTTGTGGAGGAGCGAGGAACGAAATTCTGAAGCAGAGTGCTGCCGACGCGGCTCTGCAGAGCTTCAAGGTGCAGCATTGGGCACAGCGCATTTGCTATACTTTTAAGAACTTTCCACACTGTGTTTGCACTATCCAGTCTCTGAGCAGCTCGCAATTTGCATGATACAATACACATGTAGTGTTGCTATTTTATTTGGTGGATCTTGCATTCATTTTACTTTGCACAGACTAGGAAATTTGTCACACTTTTCCCAAGCAGTCTTCCATCTAGATCTGAAGTATCCTCCAAGGTCTTAACGATACATTTAGATCCAATAAAGCTTCAGGTGAGCAATTGTTTGATGTTCCGATCCTAGGAACTTATTTTTTACTGTTGAATTACATGAGTAATTTTCATTAATTCATGTACCACAGTAGTTACAGACATAAATCGATGTTATTTAAAGCACACTTGCTTTGCAATTATAATCCCAACTGCCTGCATCCAATCCTGACTATCTGATCCTTAACTTAAGAAATACTGTCCATTATTTGAAAATTTATTTTGTTGCCTTATTGTGACGGTGTTTGCGTTGTGCTGCCTTATAAGGCAATTTCTATCTATAGGCATCTATTTCAGCTTTAATACCATCATCAGGTTATCTGTGAAAATGTGCATCTTTTCAGTATAATACATCAAATTTAATAACTAACTATAAGTTAAATTTATAAATACGTGTAGTTACATACGCCTGTTGGTCTTGACACCCATATATTCCAGTTGTTTTGCTACTGTCAAGCTGTTTATTTTATACTCCTAAGTTAATACTGGAGCAATATTATTAATAATTCTATATAGATTTTCTTAATTACTGTCTGACAGTTCCTTGATAGATAAATCAACGAGTCTATATCGATTACATGCAGTTAATTTATAATTTTCGTAATATTTACAAGAGGAATCCTGTTGGTGTTTGTGATTTTTTGATGTGTCATAAATTTTTATATTTTCACAGATAACCTGATTATGCCATTCAAAACGAAATAGGTGCCTATCGTAATAAATAGAAACTGTCTGTTAAAGCTGCATTTGGAGTTTTAATTACATAATGTTCTTGGAAACGTATATAATGCTATGAGCCTAATAGACACCAAGAAAGATATCATTTACTGTTCAGGAATGCAACTGGTAAATAATTTTTAAAGAATTCATACAAATGAAGTCAAATTCAGTCGTCGCCATTCCCAATTTTTTTCCCCCATGTGCACAATATATGACAACTGCAAATGGGCAAAGGTGAAAATGTGTACTCAAGAGGGATCCGAACCCGGGTCTCCCACTTTCTAGGCAGTTGCGCTGACCACTACAACACTGGGAACACAGTGATCACTGCACCTGCAAGGTCTACCCCATCAGACACAAATTCCCAGCTTTACCCTGCCCACAGTACTCAAACTCTTAGTTTTGATACTCATTCCCGTAAGAGTACGGGCTCCAAACTTGCCCATCCCATTCTCTTTTTTCTTTCTTTTTTTTTTATTACCGCTTTAAACGACCTCTACCTTCACTTTCAAATGATGTTATCACATCACTGTTTTCATAGTCTTCAAATGTACAAAATGAAAATTACAAACACATTAAGTTTGAAGCTGTGACAAAATCGTATTTGTATCTCAAGTACTGGTGACTGTCCTATGTTATAAGAATCTGGTCTGTACTACATCTAATGCATATTAAGGTATTTGTTCGTCGTCTTACAATTTAAGAAGCATTAAATATTGACACCTGTGGAATCAATTACATGACTACATAGCAGTGAAGTCCTAACTAACATGTCATCATTTCACCACTTGTAATTTTTGTCTTAAATGCTAAACATTTTTCCACACTTGGTTGGTTGATTGCCTTCGGAGGATGGGGAACTCCTTGGTACAACCCCCGTGCAAAATAATAATTACACGCTGTATCAAAAATGATTCAGGGCATAAACACTGAACGATTTTAACTGAATTTCCACTCTCATAATTGGTGTTTACGCACAAACGGTTGGAAGATAATAAACCTTACTTTTGTTGACAATTGAAATGAATGTGCCTGGTGAGCATAAAAGATATTCTAACTCAGAGCTGTTTTCTCCGGGCCTGAAGTCATGAAATCGTTTTTGTAGTTCCTCGCTAAAGACACATTTGCATTTTGGCATGATCTCGATGAAGCGTGACCACTGCTTCCCTTCACAGCAACTGACAGACAACTGACAGTTACGCAGTTGTAAATAGTCGTTCTAACGTGAAATACTTAGAATCCGGTGTATCTTGCATTGTTGCAGACCTGTGTTCTTAATTGACTGCCTCGCAGCTCCCATTCCGCGACAGTTACCACGCCAGTTATTTCAATTGTTGTAAAGTATCTTTACCTCAGAGCATCAGTGGCATAGAGAAAATTCTAGAAAAAATCACATTGTTTGAAGAACGGTTAAATTATCTAGATTTAGTGATTATGACACTTCAGAGAGTTGCATTTACGCATTTTGAAGTTGAAACTGTTGCATGATGCAAAAAAAGAGGGAAAAAAAGAGGACATTTCCTCATTTTCCTAAAACCCCGGCCGGACCACTTTTAGGGTCCCAAAAAGAGGACATGTCCAGGTAAAAGAGGACGTCTGGTAACCCTATGTGAGCAACTTCCCCCACCCTGTTACTCACACTGAGAAGGTACCTCTGTTGAAGTGTATTCTCATACTCCCTTCATTCATGCGAACCTGAGTATTTCCTCTGGAATTTAGATTATAAAGTAGATACTATGTTTCATTCATACGGCCCCATATGACATCACAGGGCAGGATATTTTAACTAACATTTTCAAATAATTTTGCTTATTTTACCTTGATGTAATAATTAGGCAGTCTTGCTGTACATACTCCAACCTTAAACATCAAGCAACACTGCATATGGCCCACTATCTGTTTCCTCGAAGTAATGCTGGACAAACAAGTAACAAAGATTTCTGGAAAGACCTGAAGACAAATAATTGTGACTAGAGGATCAGATGAAGCAGACATTACCATAAGGCAACACTGGAAAGACTTAAAAGTTCTCCCCCTCTTGAATTTCAATTAATATTTTTCAAGTGTAGCTTAAGATTTTAGTACTTTTCCCCTGTGAAATTCTATTCTCATTTTTTTGGATGTGGCCTAGATCTGAGTAAATATGGTATAGTGTTTAATTTCAAACTAGGCTTTCCATAGTTACAAAAATATATCATAGGTAGCACATGTTGTAATGTGCTGTGTACACCCCTGTAAGGGAATGAGAAATTACAAGCCACCAAATTTGATAACAGTACACTACAACCCATCTAGCAACACAGTTAATGCACCACATATACTTCAAATTATAATATGTCCTAACTTAGTCTTTCTCCAACACATTATTGTTAAATTGTTTTTTTCCAAGCTGTATGTTGTGATGTCACTTTCTGCTGTAATTCCTCCTGTTTTATGAGACTGGCAGACTACTACTGTGTTTAAACCTGAAATACTACTACAGGACAATATAGTACTGCAGTGCTTCCAAAATGTGTAGGACCAACAGATAGCAATGTAGGCCTGTGCTTCCCAGTAGTTTCTTGGCTAAATAGGTCAGTAAGAGTGTAACCTTCAAACAGTCAACAGTATTCATGATCTCTGCCTTTATTAATGTTTAGGGTACAGGTGCATCAGTGTAGTATAATCCGTCTAAGAAATTTTAGGACAAAGATTCTTTATACCAGTAAATGTGGTGGCAAGCATAGTATATTTATACTTATTTAAAAAATATATACAGGGTATATACAATGCTAATGGCAAACCTTAACTTACCTGTAAAGAAAAGTAAACCTCCATTAATTAAACATGTAACACTGGGTGAAAAAATGAAAAGACTTATAGAAGGAATGGAGTACATGTATAGGCTACACTGAGAAACCAGCCTTGATTCACATAAAGAGTCTTATAAAAAAATATAAATATCAGTATCACAAGGAAGTAATGAGACAGAGAAGAAAATATAAGCAAACAGATCCAAAGTTCTGATTGTGTTTCAAGGTCGTGCTGGTCAGTAATTAATGATATGAGGAACAGTGTTTCTAAAACTAAAATTAATAATATAGAGTTATTAAGACGAAAAATTCCTAGCAGGAAAAATAAAATATAAAAAATAGACGAAGATTACTCACCAGGCGAAGGAGCACAGGTGTGACAGCATCACAAATAAATAAATGAATACACACACACACACACACACACACACACACACACACACACACACAATCGCAAGCTTTCGCAACCCAGTTGCGTCTTCAGGCAGTAGGGAAGGAGAGGGAAAAGGAAATGATGAGGGTTTTAAGGAAGGGGGTAAGGAGCCATTCCAATCCCGGGAGAGGAAAGACTTACCTTGGGGGGAAAAAAGGAGGGTAAACAAATGCACACATGCCCACACATTGGGCTTTCTACAGTATGTCTGCCTAGGTGTACTTGTGTCTGTGTGAATGTGTGGGTATGTGTGCATTTGTTTACCCTCCTTTTTTTCCCCCAAGGTAAGTCTTTCCTCTCCCGGGATTGGAATGGCTCCTTACCCCCTTCCTTAAAACCCTCATCATTTCCTTTTCCCTCTCCTTCCCTACTGCCTGAAGACGCAACTGGGTTGCGAAAGCTTGCGATTGTGTGTGTGTGTGTGTGTGTGTGTGTGTGTGTGTGTGTGTGTGTGTGTGTGTGTGTGTATTCATTTATTTATTTGTGATGCTGTCACACCTGTGCTCCTTCGCCTGGTGAGTAATCTTCGTCTATTTTTTATATTTTATAATATAGAGTTAAGTGTACAAAATGTTAAAACTTATATCATACTGTAGTTACCAATATATTTAATGATTACTTTATAGATACTATTGAAAGTAATACTTGTGTGAAGCAGGACAGGCAGTTTCAATATAAGAAAACTGAAATTGACTATTGCAAGCTACCAACAGTAACCATCAAGGATGTAATACAACTAATTGACAGCCTAAAAACAAAAAATCAGCAGGCTGGAATGAATTTTCTCCTTTCCTGCTAAAAAATGCAAGGGTGAGCTAGCCAGACTATTAGTCCCTATAATAAACTGTATACTAGAAGGTGTATTTGTACAGATTTTGAAACTTGCTATTGTTAAAACTTTGTACAAAAAAGGGGAAAGAAAGCAACCACAGAATTACAGGCCAGTTGCCTCAACCTCAATATTTGGTAAGCTAATAGAAAAAATTGTGCTAGAGATCTTAATCTAGTTCTATAACACCAATAACATGGTATGTGACTTCCAACATGGGTTTAGAAGTGGTCTGAGTACCATATCTGCAGCAGTATTGTCCGATGGAAAAAAAATAAATGAGGGCTAAAAAACAGCAGGAGTGTTTTTACTTCACTCTAAAGTGTTTTACAGAGTTCATTATGGTGCTCTCTTAAAGAAACTTTCAGATAATGGTGCGAGTGGGAAGCTGATAATAGAATCTTACCTAAAAGTGTACACAAGTTGTCTATGATAATGAAGAGGTAATTGAAAAGACAAGATCAAAGGTGGTGGTTGTTGTGGCCTTCAATCCAAAGACTGGTTTGATGCAACTCTCCACCCTACTCTATCCTGAGTAAGCCTCTTCATCTCCTCAGAAGAACGGCAACGTACATCCATTTGAATCTGCTTACAGTATTCGTCTCTTGGTCTCCCTCTGTGATTTTTACCCCACACACTTCCCGCCAAAGCTAAATTCACAAATCCTTGATCTCTAAGAACGTGGCCTAACAATCAATCCCTTCTTTTAGTCAAGGTAGGCCAGAATTCCTCTTCTCCCCGATTCTGTTCAGTACCTCCTCATTGGTTACGTGTTTCACACACCTAATCTTCAGCATTCTTCTGTAGCACCGTATTACAAAAGCCTCTATCCTTTTCCTGTCCACACTGTTTATTGTCTATGTTTCACTACCATACAAGGCAACACTTCACAAAAATGCCTTCGAAAGGACTTCCTTAGGCTTAAATTAAAATTCGATGTTAACAAAATTCTTTTTCAAAAACGCTTTTCTTCCCATTGCCATTCTGTATTTTATGTCCTCTGTACTGTAACCATCGCCTGTTATTTTACTGCCCAACTAACAAAACTCATTTCTCACCTATATTGGTTCGTTACATAATTAATTCCTTCAGCATCGCCTGCTTTTCTAAGACTGAATTCTGTTACCCTTGTTTTGCTCTTGTTAATGTGTGTCTTATATGCTCCTTTCAACACACTGTCCATTCTCTTCAACTGCTCCTCCAGGTCCTTCGCTCTGTCTGACAGAATTACAATGTCATCAGCAAAATGCAAGGTTTTTATTTCTTCACTCTGAACTTTATTTCCTTCCCCAAATTTCTCCTTGCTTTAAGAAATATAAAATTTGGAGTGCCACAAAGCTACATTTTGGAGCCCTTCTTATTCATATCCTATGTGAATGACTACCCAAATGTGTCAGATACCAATCATTGTACTACTATGTATGCTGATGACACCTCGGAGGTATGCTGGGCACCCAGTACTGGCAGCCTACATGCAGTGGTACAGAATTTGGTTGAGAAAGCCCAAAATCATTCTGAAAATGAAAATTTTAGGGTTAATGTTAGCAAAACTAATATAAGTAATGTGGAAATCCTCCTCAGGGGTGATAAATTATTTTTCAAAAACAATAGATTGGCTGGCCAGTACTTAACCTTTGTGCTGTACTGCCGTTTGTGACACAAATGAAGAAAAAAGGAAACAGACAAAAAAGACAAGATTTCAGAACACAGTTCCTTCCTCAGGTGGGAGAGAAGGGAAGATAAAACAATGGGAACAGAAGGACAAGGTAAATCATGACCTAAGTCATGAGTTAGGTGTTTAAGGAGTATGGATGTCAGAGATACTGTACATTAGTACTGAGCCAAGCCAGAGAGGATAATAACTTAAGAGGAAAGATCAAGCAGTAAAGAGAAAAAACAAATGAGTTAACTGAATGGTGCTGAGCGGTGGATCGGTGGGGGGGGGGGGGGGGTGCCTAAACGTTTTTGATTAACAGGAAAATATGGAAAGATAAAGAGGAACACACACATTCTTACACCGCTCAGCATCATTCGGTTCACTCATGTTTTCTTCTCTTTACATCTTTATCTTTCCTCTTTGGTTATATATCCTCTCTGGCTTGACTCAGTTCTAATACACAGTATCTCTGACATCCACACACCTTTAACACCTTCCTGATGACCTAGGTTGTGATTTACCTTCCCCTTCCGTTTCTATCCTTTTTTCTTCCCTTCTTTCCCACCTGAAGAAGGAACTGTGTTCTGAAAGCTTGGCCTTTTTGTCCGTTTTCTTTTTTCTTCATTTGTGTCACTATCGGCGATACAGCACAAAGTAAGTACTGGCCAACTAATCTACTGCTTCTGAAAAATAATTTATCAAAACTAATATAATTTGTTTAAAAACAAGTACAGCTGTAAATGAAGACATTCTGGATAATACTTGTTTGGAGTGTAAAATTCTGGGGATATATACAGATGACAGACTTTTGTGGACTCAACAAATAGACCACATGTGCAGAAAATTAACATCCAGTTTGTTTTTGCCAAGGAGACTAGTTAATTATCTTGATAGGGAAGCAATAAAAATAGCATATTTTGGGTTATTATATCCCTATTTATCTTACGGAATTGTATTGTGGGGTGGGAGCTACCAAAGAAAATAATAAGGGTATTTGTATTACAGAAGATAGTAATAAGAATTATGGCAAAGGTTAGGCCCAGAACGTCTTTTAAAAACCTGTTTATAAATTATAATATTATGACTATTTATGGTGTATATGTGTTTCAAACAATTATGTTAGTGAAAAAAGACAAAAAATTATGAATAAGAATAAGGAAATCCATAATTATGACATCAGAAACAAATCATACTTTCATATGGTTAGCAGAAGGTTAACCCTTAACAACAAATACACCGTACATTAAGGGAGCAGTATTTTATAATTCTTTGCCAAGTTATCTGAAACAGCTTGCTGGGAGAGTTTTTAAAACCGAGTTAAAAATAGGTTATATAGAATGGAGCTGACCTCAGAAATGCAATGATAAATATAGTTTGTTAATCTAAATCGTATGTAATTTTTATGTATTATGTATAAATATTCTAAATGCCCATGCATGTAAAAATACATGTTTGCAGCTAAATAAATAAAGAAACTGTTTTCAACAATTACAGTGGATAATCAAAAATTATCTGTGAATTGATTTTTGTTAGGTATGAAGTATAAGGATCTGTCGAAAACACTTTCGACAGGAGGAAGATACAACTCTATTTTATTATTGGGAGGGAGCTTTGCAAATAATTATGTAAAGAAATTGGCTGTAGGTGTATCAGCCTTATTTTAAATCTGCCAAAGAAAGAAGAAACCCAAGGGATTCCAGAAACCACAACAGGGCAGGGCATTTCCTGACCACGTACTTGAGACTAGAAATTCAGAGTTATATGTACATACCTGCCAACCTTTGAAACAGGTTATCAGTAAAAATCACTCTATTTAAAAATAAATAAATAAATAAAATAAATAAACGATTTACCCGGCTTGACGAAAATGATAATGTGGGCTAAAAAATACATTATTGTATGCTTTAAAAAACTTCAATGATATTATGCCTGCTTACATCATAGACTAAAGATTTGTAAATGAACATAACAATCAAGAGGAAATGTTAAACAGCTACCAGGCATTGTGAATACTGGTTTGGAGCACACATAATAGAACTTCCTTGGTAAATTAATCAGATATAACTGTTAAAGGCTTTACACACTAAAAGTAATTAGACACTAGAAATACAAGAGTTCACCTTGAAGTCATAGTTGTGGTCTTTTTAGCTTCCTGGAAAAATCCTTAAGAAAATATTTCTTCCATAACATGGACAAAACTCTGAATCTTCAAAATAAATGCCACAGATTTTCATATTGATGATCTTAACTCTGTTTCATTTTTTTCGTGTGACCAGAGCTGTATTTCTTTGCAACTTTTGACGTAAGAAACAACATGATCAGGGCACATTGTGTTCCACCAAGAGGAAGTAAACAGACTATCGATCCTAATATGTCGCTGTGTCAGCGTTTGGAGACTTCGCAAACCAGGTGTCTAATTGTTATCTTCCTTACGATTTAACATAATGTATCAGCGTGTCCTTGAAATCTTGAAAACTAGGAAAAAACATGGAATTATCAAAATCTGTAAAAATCGGGAAAAACCCTTGAATGTTTTATATTTTCTCCAATTTCACATACAGTGAAACCCACTTTTACCTTCCCGGTTCACAATTTTAATTCGCCCTGGATTTTCCCCACGATTTACATTTTATGAAACCATGTTCGAGCAGTTAAAAACTTATGTAAGGGACAAATTGAAGGTCATACGATTTTCACCTTCAAGATACATAGTGAAGTTGCTTGACATTTTTTGCGTTTATTGGAATGCATAGTTCGCGTTTCATTGTTTACAGTTCGCACTAAGTTGTCGTATGGTGCAGTGACTGATGGGTCCAACTGTAATTTACGATCGCTCCCATCAGCCTTCGCACCTACTGTTTATTCAAATGTAGTTTTTCGTGCTTATTATAATGAGTTGAGAATTAATTTATTCTCACTGTACACTGAAAATATTTATGTAATTATTTTTGTGACATTTCATAAACACTGTGAATGATAGTTTGCGTATGTGTTTTTCTTTTCACATTGGAAGGAGCAAAGTACATTGTAACCTCAGAAAGAATACGGTGCAAGAGATATTTGCGCTTGAAAATGTGATTAAATTTTCAAAAATCATCCGAATGATGAAAAAACAATACAAAGCATGAAAAATTTGCAACTGGTGGAGTGTTTCATTATTTAAAGAATGAATGACACAGACTTCGCGAAAACATCGATATGATGATTAAAATTGTCAAATGTTTCCTATGAAGTTACCAGTATCAGTTACACTTTGAAATTCAGATAATGATTATTACATAATAAAAACAGGCCCTACCTAGTATTGTGATGTCTATTACGTTATATATCATATAAAAACTATGAAAATGCAAGTGTGATCCTGTGAGTAAATTTTAGTGCTAAAAAAGTTTTCTTTTTTTAAAATCACCTGAAAAATTTTAAATCGAGATTCCACTATATTTATATTTCATACTTATTCCGGTGGTTTATTTATTTAAATAGCATATAAATAACACAGCAAATTGATCTACTACAGTGAAGTTTTCGGTCTATGAGAAAAGAATGTGACAAGTGAAGAAATTCTAAAAATGTTCAAATGTTTGTATAGCTTATAAACTTAAATGCGGGATCATCGGTCCCTAAACTTACAAACTACTTATGAACTAACTAATACTAAGGACGGCACAAATATCCATGCCCAAGGGAGGATTCAAACCCCCGACCATAGTGGCCGTGCAGACCATGACTGGAGCGCCTCAGTCCCCTCGGCCACCGAAGAAATTCTAAGGCTACACACATGAGCAGCGCTGTATTTAGGGTATGTGACACCCCTGTGCAGTAATTTATTTGAGAGAGAGAGAGAGAGAGAGAGAGAGAGAGAGAGAGAGAGAGAGAGAGAGAGAACAAAACCCTCTACAGGCGCCACTGCTATCAACACAACAGCCCAGATTTTAAAATTTATTGCTGTAATCCAAACTCTGAATAATTATGATTTCAATTAACATTAAAGTAATATTTTAAAAAAAATTTCGATGGTAAAATTTTGCCGCCTCGTGCAGCTACACATGTTGCACTTGGCTAGATACAGCCCTGAACATGAGTATATTTCCTAAGTTGCAGAGGAGCGTACCTGTACTTTTTTTAAATTTAAAAACAATGTAATTGTGGATCTTTGTGTAAATTTTGGATCACTCGTGGATTTCTTTCAATTGTACTCATATATTCGGATTCAGCACTTTTGATTTGTATGCTGTTGAAAATATATAGAAAAACTGTTAAAGAATAATTTTTTGTACTTTTTACATCAAGTTAATAAACGGTGAACCTGGAAAAAAAATTAGATTATTCCTTGAAAAACCTGGAAAAAACCTTGAATTTGAAAATTGCTTATCACTGGGCACCCTGTGTATGTGTACTATTGGATGTGCAGAAGTAGGCACGATAAAAGATTCAAATTTTTGTCAGTGAAATCTTAAAATGTTGTGCTGTAAAATGCTGCAATTTCCATAAATTTTATGGACAAATCGTAAAAAGTTGTCAGGTATGTATGTACTATTTGTAAGAAATTTGTTTGAACCCTGAAAGAAAATGTGTCTTTCTTGTCTCCAGTACTGTACATTTTTCTTTTTCTGCCCCTCCCCTTTTTCCTTCTTTCTTTCAAAATATAACAATTTGAAATAAAAACATGTAAACTTTTAAAAGTCTTCTGGTAAAATTTCTGGGCTGATGAGCCGTGGTCCAGATGTAAAACTTCCTCCCGACGTTTCGTCTCCAACTGCGGGAGACATCTTCAAGGCTCTTCCGGCTACTGCCCCTACACCTTCAACCTTCAAGATGTCTCCCGCAGTTGGAGACGAAATGTTGGGAGGAAATTTTACATCTGGACCACGGCCCATCAGCCTGGAAATTTTACCTGAAGACAATGCCGGCCGTGAAAGTTTACATAGAATGATTTTAAAAGTCTGTTCTTATTCGGGATACATCTGTACCCCAGCACAGCAGAGCCGTCCATGAATATGAGTGCAACATTCAAGGGTTAACCATGTTTAACATACCATAATTTTACTGCCTGCTGCAGCAGAAGCTATCACTGAACTGGTAAAGTTTACACTAAAATTCATTGGATGTGTTAAATGGTGTTCGAAGTAGTAATATCAGGTTCTCACAGCAACATTAATTTAATTCCTCTACAAAATAATAGACATAATTCCAATAGATTAATTACAAATATATGAAAATAAGGCTTTTCCAACCTTTTTAGAGACTGGTAAAGATCCTGGGTATTATCCTCCTCTTTTTAAAGATTCCCTGACAAAAACATACACATCTACTTTTTGTATTGTATGTAGATTTTTTCCAATCTAGTGATTGACTACTTCTCAATAACTTTTTAATATAGTGGCTTAGGAAATTAGCTTCTAGAGAGTAATTCCATAAGTAATTTGTCTCGTAGACAAATGTCAGCAACATCATTGAAGAGCACTCAATTTGGAATAATATGATTTTAAAATCATTATTGTTGACTGAGTGACCCTTTTTAGCAACTAGCCATGATATAAGTATGTGAATGGTATGGGAGGGGGGGGGGGGGGGAGGACAACTTAAAGAATTTACAAGGCTTCTACAAAGTAAAAGATTACACCTTCAACCTTCTTTTAGTTTTAAACGTGGTTGCGTATAATTATTATTACTACTACTATTAGTTTACTGACCTTGTGATATGTTTTGCTGTACTTCAAACACTTCAAGGAACCAGAAGCTTCCATAAATTCAGCCATGATATTGGCTGAGAAAGTTGGAAGCAAGTAGGTTCATAATCTAATCAAAATAACACTGACAGAAGTGGCAGGGTGCAGTGCTGCCAGCCACACCTGGCAAGGTTCTGCACATACCTACAAAACAGGCAACACAGATAGTATGTGGCACTCGAAAGAGTAACTACAATTGGATGAATCCTGGCCACGTCATTGGACTCACTGAAATGTCTGTCACAAAGTAATTTCAATTGGAGTAAAGCAGTTATGTAAGAAATTTGCTATTGAAAAGGCAAATGAAGTCTACATTTACATTAGCAATTAACTGAAAATAGTGCCATGCTTACAATGTTACATAAGATCATCATTGCATTTTGTTTCAAGATGTTGGTTATGAAAGGGTTTTATCTTATACACAATCTTAAGTAATTTTGGCCACAATGGCCATCTTCAGATGCTATGGGCGGCATATGGTGCTCAAATTTTACATTTGTTGTCAAAGTCAACACACACATTTGTTCACCAAATACTGCGAACAGCATCTGAAATGATCACCGTGGGTGTCAAAACTGGCTATAATTGCATAAAAATTATTTAGAAAAGATACATACATACAACGCTTTCAGCTATTGTCTACCAGCCATGGCCGCCTCCAGAAAATAGGACATTCACGCAATCACACAGACAACACAGTCATGTGATTGCGTGAATGTTCTATTTTCTGAAGAAGGACATGGCCGATAGACGATAGCTGAAAGTGTTGTGCGTGTCTCTTTTTGTGTGTGCCACAGATTTCGTCGCCACTTCTTTGCTGTGAGTTGTAAGCTGTCCTTATTACTATACTGTCAATTCCTACTGGACTTTCCATTATTAAAAACAAATTACATTAAACTATTTCTTTTATAAGAAATGTATGTATGTCTACAGCAATCAATATTTTACTGTTCTAATAGTAGAACATATCTACAATTTTCAGTGCATTTTCTAATTCCTTCCTATATAGGACATTATAATTTTGATCAAACTTTCAACAGCCTGACATAACTGAGTCCCTGGCAATCCTCAAAGTATTTCATATCTTTTCTGTGAACTTTCCAAATTTGTCCTGGGTTTTCTTCACAGCTTGTTAAATGTATAAATTAATTAAATAATGCTTAGGATAGACTACAAACCTGCCTGACAAACTTAAAGATAAGACACAGAGGCAGTGTTCCACTGAAGTTGTCAAACTGACACTTAACCCCTCGACCATGTCCGATTAGCTGAGTTCGGGCCAGCAGTCGTCAACATTTGGGAGGTCGTATCAAATGTATTGAGGCTTTTATATTGTCCACAATGGCCTCTTATTTTAACATTAGTTTTTTGATGATATTTTGGAATAATTGACGATGAAAATTATTGTGAATAATTTCTATGACCGCACGTGTACCAACCAACAACTAAGAACTGTATTTCCTGTTGACAATGTCGTTCATATAAGGCACATTTCTGGAACAAGATTTTGAAACTTATTACTAAAGGAAAATCCAATAGGAATATCAATAATGGAGGATAGGAAACAACTCACCGTATAAAGAGGCTCACTGAGCTGCCGACAGACACGAAGATAGGTAATAGATAATCACATCCACACATTTTCGGCCACAGCCTTCATCAGAAAAAGAAACACATACTTTTACACAATCATTCAGACAACTATACACACACACACACACACACACACACACACACACCTATCATGTCTGGCAACTCCAGCAACACGAACTAGACTGTGAGTGAGGTGAGGAGTGGAGGGGAAAGGATGCTGGGTAAAGGTGGAGATGGCAAGTTCCAAATTGCATGATGGATTTTAAAGGCGGGAATTTGTATTGCGGCAATGAATACAGTGAAGGGAAGACGCGGAAAAGAATAAAACGGAGGTGTAGAGCAGTGTAGGGAGGGAGTGGGGGCATTTGAAGATAAGAATAGTAAGTAATAATAAGGATGTGATTATTTTCGTGTCTATCAGCAGCTCAGCGAGCCTCTTTACGGTGAGTTGTTACCTACCATTCATTATTGATATTACTAAAGGAAAGAAATACTTGGAAAGATGATATCTGTAAAAGTAATGTGCACATATTTTATCCTCTCCTAAAGTCTTGGAAACTACTAACTGCTTCTTCTCACAGTACACATTTTTGCTGCCAATAGAATTATAAGTAACATACAATTGCAGAAAAGTATGCCGAAACACATCATATTACTAAGCGAAGCATGAAATGTCATGAAGCTCGAGAAAAATTACATGGTCAAGGAGTTAAGCCACTTGCAACATTTGTTTACACTGTGTGTGTGTATGTGTGTGTGTGTGTGTGTGTGAATGTGTATGTGTGTGTGCGCGCGCGGCGCGCACGTGGAGGGCACATGTGTGTAATGACTGATGTAATAAGGCTATAAAAGTCATACCTGTATTCCTACAAATGGTGACTAGGTGCCAAACAGATAAATGTTGGGAAACCTGCATTTTAATTATTAATCCATAAAGATATGAAAAACTTTCATTTCAATAGCTTCAATTTATTTATCTGAAAAGATTAACTGGAAGCAAGCAGCAAAGGATAATCAAGTGTGGCAGCATATCCAATTAATGAATTGCCCACTACAGATTTTTTTTAATTTGTTTTTGGTATACTTGAAAAGCTTTATCAAAAGATTGCCAGTATCTATTACATAAAGAAACCTACATAAGGAACTTACAAACCTGGTGTTACACATATATGGTTACATTTGCCACAAGGCTGACATGATCCACAACTTACAGCCTCTGCCAGACAGGAACTTCTGTCTCCAAACAACTGCCTGTACATCCAGAGTATGTACAACACATGAACTTTTGAGGTTGTACTTTTACTGCAGAAGCTTTGCCAGCAGAAAAAGAATATTTACATAATATGCCAGCCTACTTCTGGGCACATTTTGAACAAAATATTAAAGACCAAAAATAAGAATTATTTGACCCAATTTTCAATTATTGTTTTCTTAATTTTATTCTACTCATCCACATTAAAATGCCTTTATAACTGATAGATAAAAAGAAATTAACAATAATATTTCTGGTTTGGAAACACTGTCGAATTGTGTAGCTACATGGCAGCTCTACATCAACAGTAACTGATTAAACATTCATAAAGATTAATAAATTCCATCAGAAGTACAGTAAATTAACAAACAAAATTTTACTAAACTACTTATAATAAATCTGCAGAATTAAACTACAAATTCTGAAAATGACAGCTCAGCCAGACAATATCTGGTTACTGAAAACATGATGGTGGTAGTATTGGGTTTAGGGAATGCAGAACAGTTTTAGGAACGTTGAACACTTGTTTTATTAATTTGAATTTACAATAGCTATAACTTTTACTTCCCTATGCTGAAGTGCTAATGATTACAGAACATTTAACTGAGGCCACAAACTGCCTGCATTGTATATCATTTATGCGACTTCAATCCAAAGTAACATTTTCAAGCAATACATACGAAAATTAATGCCGTAACATTAATACCTAACCCTCGTATAGCTCCTGGGTTTCACATGGAAGCAAGCAGTAGCAGCAGCAACAGGGAGTGGAAAACTGAAGGGATCACAGAGGAATAATATCTTGGAAGATTTCCAAAACAATCATTGGAGTAGAAGGTTAATGAAGATACACTCGTACAGGAATTTGTTCACGGTGTTGAACTTTCATGGCACACATTTCCATAATCCTGTCATACTTCCACAAGCACACAAGAAGCATCCAAGCACCCATAACATTCATAACAAGGTTTACATATAAAACACATTTGTCAGTCCATTTGTCGTTGGCAAATCAAGCATTCATCCTTCTCAAATATTAAATAACACTCTCAGCAGCAAGCATAAACACATCCATAAACTATCACACATTATCATACACTACACATAGGCTCATTGATACAATGCAGTTTACGTACTTCCATGCCTTTGGAAGGGTACTGAACACACTTCGGCTGGCATGTAATTTATTCACAGGCACACAGGGACGCAAGTATCACACATCAGTCAGAAAAACACGAGGAGGTCCAAGCTCAATAAGAAATACCGTACTTATACCTGAGTATTTTCACAACGGAAACCAGACTAGCAAATAATAAATGCATAATCTGTTGCAATGGTCACACTTCAGAATCAGCATAGAAAAATAATGACCCATAACATGAGAAATGTGACCACATGACCAAGCTCAATTCATTTCTATTCATTAAACACCCAATGTGCGGAAATGCTCTTGAGGACCTCCTCAAATCACAGAATTTTTTTTGGTTCAGGTCAGTGAGTTACCTTGGACTTTTATTATCTATGTCACCTAAAACAAGACTTACAAATAGTTACAAATTTACACAACCATCCTTATGGATTCGTGAAGTAATCTGATAACATGATTACTTACATGCTCCAATAATGAGCAAAACAGCCATCAAACAATATAACAAAACCTGACTCCACTATACAAATTAAACTCAGCAATATATAAAAATATTTCGGATCTCACTTACAGGAAAGTCTAGTAGAGACTCCTTATGAACAATTAAATTGTACAGCGCAGAATTTGTAACATTTACTTACCCCTGATTGTAAACTAGGAGTAATACTGACCTGTCCTTTAAAATAGGGCAGACGATAAACGCAACATAATTTTTCATTCATATCAAAGCCACTGAGATCAATTATTCTCAGCTTCAAATGCTTTCATAAAGGCACTTCAATCAACAAATTTTTATTACCGAAATAAATATCAGCCATTAAGTGAGTGATGTGCCTTTTATGTTAAAAAGTCTCAGGTATTTAACCAAAGCACTTCACATCTTGGTAACAAATCTGACCAGTAAGATATGTCAGTTGCACTGCAACGTTTAAACATACTTCCTCTGCTGGAAAATACTGTAATTTTTTCATGTTTACAATTTCCTGAGCAAGAAAAACACACAATGTGCAGAGGAGGAAATGCGACATGCGTCGATCAGAAGATAAGGCGTACAGTAAGACATTTCTCATTAAAAAATTATATATTTTGTGTAACCAGAATTAGCCTCGAATGATCCACACGCATCTTCTTCCATCCTTCCTCACAATGCATCACATCCTGTCGAGTTGCGTCGATCGGTCGGTCCATAGTCTTCAAGCACACTCTTTCGCCCTGGTAGGTGCGTCCCTCTCACAACAAACAACCAGACACACGCTCGTTCGTTCGTTCGCACATAATTCGTTTCCAGTAACTGTGCACACGAATATTTAATCACTGTACTATTTTGTTTTCTTTTATTCATTATAAATCAATCGCTCACTCTGTTGCACTGCCTTTCACCCTGGACGAGCCTTCAGAGTGGAGTGGGGATTTGCAGACAACCAAAAGTAGGAATAATATTGAGAAAGTATTTCATCCAAATTTCTTCATGTGGGATTATACATACAGAGGCGGATCTGTAAAGGGAAAATTCTTAGCTTCAGAACCAAAACTGGAAACACATTACTATTTCTACAAAGACTTAACATGCATACATGTTTTGGAGATTGGCATTATCCTTCCAGTCTCACTATCATTCATTTTAACACACATACAAAACAAATTCCTCTACACACCAGTGCCATGAAACAACACTTCGTAAACTTTTCCAGTTAAATTTATATCTCGTATTTAAAATATCAGGCAGAGACTAACATGAGTAGAATCTCTGATAATTTTTCCAGTAGGAATTACTAGTCGAGTTACATCCTAACTATTCCTGTTGTCTTTATGTGTACATGCTTTATTGTAAAACAAAATCATTTCATTTCCATCACCTCTCAAAATTTAACTTCTTTGGCTTCAGATAATGAAATTGTGTGTTACACCTACTCCACTTTTAATGCTTCGGTCAATGAAGTATCAAGTTAACCCAATATTATATAATGTTGCTTGCATTTCACAGCTTTAAATAAAGATGAACAAATGTGCTACTCACCAACTGGAGGCTGGTGTGGCTGCAGCAGATTTCAGCTTGCGCACTTCTCTCGTAGCCCATGTAGCAAGAGTTTTGGTCTTTGTGACACGAGACCGACGACCTTGCGTCAATAATTCTGTAATGGGCTCCACATCCAACAGTGGCAGCATCTTAGCACCAAATGCTGTGCACAGGTCACTGCAGAAAAGCAGAAACACAAAACCAATCTTTAACATTTAGATAATGGAATACTATTAGTATTCAGTTAGCATAGAGCGCGCGCGCGCGCACTCGCACACACAAAACAAACAAACAATATATCGTGCGGCTGTGTGCAAACACCCACACACAACCTATCCACCTTTCCACTGTTTAACTTTCAAATAGATAACTGGTTACATCCAGCAAACTACATTGTAATCCACTAATCCAACAGAAGGCGAGTGAGTGTGCCTTCAAAACACATGGAAGAAAAGGAAAGTAACTGATACAGTTTACTCTTTTAACTTTATAAATTATGCCCTATAGTATTCTAATATTGAAGATTTACTCTCTTAGTACAACAAGCATACAACAAAATCCAATACGTAAACAACAACACAGTAACATGTTAAAAATGTGCTGCATTATACTGCAATTACAAGCACTTGAAATGACAACTATGACTGGCAAATACTATTCACACTAAAATAATTATTCTGTATGGCAGTGGTGGTAAGTCTGACCAGTGCACAAATACTTCAAAAATCGACAACAGTAATAGATAATAACACTTCATATATTAAAGAGATAACTCATGATTTACAGCAAGATAATAAACTACACAAAAACAATGGCAATTGATACAAACCCAACAAGTCCTGCGCAGCATGCAACGTTACTGTCGTTTCTATCACCATCTTGAGCAATAACTGTAATAAACTGTACAATATATGGCACATGGGGTTCCATTAGCTGAACATCTGGGCTTGGAGTCTGGCCATCACCTTTCAGGCCTTGTACAATGCCCGTATAGGCTTCTAATACACCTTCACGTAGATCGTTTAGGTAATCTATCATGTCGAAATCATTCTGAAACAACAAACATTTATAGAACAGAGGAGGAACAAAAAATACAGCCCTGTAACAGTTTTTCACAATAATTAGATAACAATACATGAACATATTAACTATCCAGTCTGCTGTTTAAATTATTCTTTACTGTATGAACAGTGTTCCAGAGAAATGTTGGTATATGAACCCTTTGTAAGAAGGTTTGTATTGCTTGTGTTTAATTATCTTAAATTTACTAATGATGGAAGCAAAAAATGTGAGAAATAGGATAGGCTGCAAATTATACAAAGACAAGAGGGAGAAAAAGCCAAGCAGAATGTAATCCAAGTTCCTACACCAAGGTGTTCATAATAAGAATTCAATTGATGACATGAATAAATATAGTAACAGTCAGTAATTTCTATGCTCTTATGGAGGATATACCCAAATACAAACTTTGTGGAAATTACGTGTTTGGTCTCACAGAAAAAAAAAAAAAAAAAGACTAGCAATGTCAATAGTCTGACAAAAGTGCCAACCACCAAGCAAGCAGGCAGGGACATATATCTAGACCTGGATACACTTCTCATATACCACTAAAAAACTATCATGTTCCCATCACTCATGTAGGGGCAAAAAGCTTGCACCAGGCTTATAGCCAACATGGACCAACATTTTAAAATCTGCATCTATATCAATACTCCAGAAGTTACTTCATAGAGTGTGACAGTGGGTACTTAGTAAACCATTATCACTTCCATCTCCTATTCCAGTTACATTTGGTTTGCAGAAAAGAATGATTGCCACTATGGCAATAGAAGAGGTATTATTGTAGACTGATGCTTGGATAAATGAGGGATCAGATAATCTACTGTAAGGATAGCTCCCATCTGTGTAGGTCAGAAAAGCTGGCAGTAGATGGAAAGGTCCAGATGGGTTGTGAAGCAGCCATTTAAATCAAGCATATGCTCCGCTGCCTGTTGTGTCACAGGGTGGTCTACCTCATTTCTGGCCACAGTTTGGTGGTGGCCATTTATCTTAATGGACAGCTGGTTAGTGGTCATGCCGAAATACAAAGCTACACAGTGATTGCAGCGAAGTTGGTAATTTACATGGCTGCATTCACAGGTGACCCGGCATTTGATTGGGTAAGGGGGCCTGCGACAGGATTGGAATACGAAGTGCTGGGTGGGTGGATATTATCCCTGTGGCACAGGGATGGACTATGATGTTATGCAGGTTGGTAGGGTGTCAAACACTATTTTCGGACGGGAGGGAAAGATCTCTGAAAGGATGCTTTTCACTTCTGGACTTAAGGATATAAAATCAAAACCATGGGAAAGGACGCAGTTCAATTAGTTGGTTGGGTTGGGGTTTGAAAGGGACCAAACTACTATGGTCATCAGTCCCTTTTTCCAATCACAGAGACAACATAATAGACTGCTAAAATGGGACACAATGTGTTAAACTACATCAAACTGTAGGTGGAAAATGTCAGAAATCAAAGAATCAACTACAGGGAAGAGAAGACCAGAGCATCCAGGCTGGGTGTTCACAAAAATAAAAATAGAACATCCAGCCACTCTGAAACACATTAAAATCACATGCCTAAAAATCACATTCCTAAAAACATCAAGCAGGTGTAGAATAAATAGATAAAGCATCCCCAATAATGTCAAATGGAATTGTGGAATCTACTGTTAAGAATAAAAGTTAAAACAGAATCAGCCACAGAGGCATTGTCACCTAAAACAAGTTGTATAGACAGAAAGATTAAAAGTCCACCTTTGAGGGGCGGAAGTTGGGCATTCGAGTAAGATGTGGGCTACTGTCAAAGGCGCACCACACCGACAATGAGGAGGATCCTCACAACAGAGAATGTGACTCTGTGTAGAGTATGGTCGGTGTGGAGTCGGCAGAGGACGACAGAATCCCTACGAAGACTCCACACAGAGGACCTCCACATGTTGATTGTCTCCTTTATGAGTCGCAATTTGTTGGGCGTCCGTAGGGTACACCATTGTGTACTCCACAGACCAAAAGCGCGACTATGTTAACATCGAACAGATGTCAGGAGCTGGGATACCTATATACAGGGTTGGTTTATGGGTAGCCTCTTTTGCTAACCAGTCAGCCATCACGTTTCCAGTTATCCCAACGTATCCTGATGTTCAAACAAATGCTACCACCCACCCACCCACAACAGTCAATGTCGTACAGGGAGAAGCAGTTTAGTAGTTAAGAGTCCAGGATAGTACTGGTGACAAGGGGAGCTCACTTTTGTGGCTGGTTACTGGTGGTAGAGGGAGGATTTAAGTTGTGTGGGTATAGCGAATTTACCCGAATGCAAGCTGACTTCTAATGTAAACCGCACCCCAAAAATTAAAATCAGCCTGAGGGGGGAAAAAACAAAAAGATTTCAAGCTGCACTTAAAAATGAAAACAAATATGGATAGAGTGGCCCTTCGTTTGTGATTTGCACACTTAAATTACTATTACAGCAATAGCAGTGAGAGGTAACTGTGTATATTGACACCTTTCATTGCGCATACACTCTTGGCAGCAGCAGCAATGTGTGTGTAATTATCAGGGAATACTGCAGATAAGGATATTCTCTCTCTCTCTCTCTCTCTCTCTCTCTCTCTCTCTCTCTCTCTGTGTGTGTGTGTGTGTGTGTGTGTGTGTGTGTGTGTGTGTCTCACATACCTCCAAAGTGAATTCCAAGATCACACCAAATAACCATTTTACACAAAAGTTGCACTTCCGCAATTCACATACGAAACTAACTCTCCTAGCAACTCAAAATATTTCCACCAATTAAAAACAATATTCAAGTGACTTCACTTACTCACAACAACAAAACATCGTGTTGGGTAAAAAAAAAAAAGAGCACAAAACTGGAACAATATGCATGTATAAGCAAATGCACAGAAAGAGCAGGAAATAACTGATTTACAAGTCACACACAACTCCAAATTTCTATTAACTTCAATGTATGTCAATGTTTGTATGTATGTATGTCAATGTATGTCAATTTATCACATTGATAAATGAACAAAGGACTTTCAATCACTGGGGAAAATATTTACGGGTTTTCATAAGTAAGTTTCAGCATAAAAGCTACAGATCTGGAGAAACAATATCAACATCGGACTGTCAGAGATGAAGTGAAAAATCTTGAGATTGCTGCCTAAATCAGACAGTTGGCAAGTACATATCTGCCCACTCAAAATGTTGCAGTTTTGAAGGAAATAACCTCACTTCAAAAACTGAATAAATAGAATACCACATTTACATGATCATTCTGTTTTAAACAATTTAACTCTGAAACCAACATTTAATCAGGAAAACAAAATAGATTCAGCCAATGGCTGTGCCACAGTAGATACAACAGTTTCCATCCTATCACTGAAGTTAAGCACATTGAATCTGGAGAACACTTTGGATAACACTATATATAGTTGATACTGGACATACTCTAGGATAATTCTTACAATTAGTTGAAAAATGGATACAGGATTAACACGTATCAAGTTGGTCAAGAAGGAGAGTAAATGAATTATTTTCAGCCGCAACTGACAACTCTACCACCATTTGGAATGCCAAAGAAAATCATGACATGTTGAAATTGGTGTATGGTGCCAATAGTGTAGACCTTAAAGACTGTTGCATCTGGTATGAGTGATTTAAAAACATAACTGAACTAATGGAAGATAAGCAACATCTGGGAATTCAATTGACATTAGAAGCAAAGGTTCAGTGAGTGAAAAATATTGTTCAATCATAGAGAGATATAATTCTAGAGATTTTTGAAAAACTTAGGATCTCTTACAGTCCCATGTAAAGTATTTTAAGACGTTATTTACAAATGAGAAATGCAAGTACAAAATTTGTTCCCAGACTTTACGGTGATGAAGGAAAATCATGTGTCACTCTACATAGCATCGAATGACCTTGGACATTCAGATCCTGTTCTTCATGACCAAAATTTTTAATAAAGATGAAATACGAACTATGGAAATCAGCCCGAGATGAAAATTCAAGGATTCTCAATGGAAAACCAACCAACTTCCTCACCCAAAACTGCATCTGGACAAGTGGTGTAAAAACAGACAAAACACAAATTCGTCTTGAAACAAAAGAAATTTTACGTGCGACAGCGGCGGCGTTGCCGTAATGTTGGCAACGAAATGTTCGTTTTTGAGGATAACTGACCGAACAAGGGTTCTTAAAAGAACCTGTCAGCAATACAGCACGCACAGCATCAATTATTTATTTCGGATCAACACAAAATAATATTTACCTCATTCTATGTGATTGACTTTTCGAAGAGCATTCAAAGATAATTGCAGACATTAGCACAATACACTGGTGCTTTTGTAAATACCAAATAAATTAAAATGGACAAAGCACAGAAGCTGATAAAAATGAATGCTCAAAAACGAAAGTGTTTGTTAAAAAGTGAATATCAGTGTGAGAGAAATCCAAAATCTAGTCTGAAAGTAGTAATCCATGTCACAGCGAAACAATCAAAGCTAACAATAACAGTGCAGTCAAAGAATGCAACAAAAACTGCTTAACTTTGACATTCAAAGACCTTGTTAAGATGCAGTTCTGCTAACCAAAGAGTCGGAGGTGATAGTTGTATGACAGTGTTGTGTGCCTGAGTGATTGTGTGAGTGTCCTATTTTCTGAAGAAGGCCATGGTCGATAGCTGAATGTGTTGTATGTGTGTGTCTTTTGTATGTGCCTGTCGCAGCTCGTCGCCACGGATTGCGGTGAGTTGTAAACTGCCCTCACTATATTATTAATTCCAACCTGGACTTTCCATTATCACATACCGTTTTCATTCACGAGGTACTGACAGTGCCTTGCTATGTATGGATTCTGCACCAAACACTTCTTCAGTCACCATATACAGGTCCCTATTTGTCACATGGTGAACACACTTTTGAGAACCTTCAGAATAGCAAGGACAGAAAGTATCAGTAGAAATACTGAAACCAGTGTGGGTAATGCCAGAGCCAACGGCAAATAACCAGTCAATCACATTAGAGGCACAGAGAAATGACTCCTGCATGGATTATAAGGCATCCAGCAATAAGCTCATCACAGAGCAAGTAACACCAGACTCGTTAGTGACCATCCAACATACCACATCAAGGCCTATATCAGTGATTTGCATGAGGACAGAAAGAGTTGTTAAGTTAAGTACCCCTATGTCCCTGGTGCTCTGCATTTGAGGCGGTGGGGAACGGGGGGTGGGTGGGGGGTGTTGGCTGAGTGGAAATAAGTAGCTTCCCAAGCAAAATGAGAAACACTTTTTGCAGCTCAATTTTTTTTACTTACTTTACTGAAGTCCTTTATACTGGATGGTATAATATAATTGAACTTTCCCTATTTAAAACAGAAACTAATTACCTTACAAGTAATGAACTTGGTAGCATTAATGTCAAGGGCACAGAAAGAGAGAGAATACAGAAACAATTCCAATTGAAACAATGTGCTGCTGGGGTTCGTCACACAATTATGTAGCGGTACCATTAGTGCTACAAAAGGGCCTTGATATAGCACCCATCAATGTCTAGAAGAGTCTGAAAGCAAAGGATTGCATTTGACACAGTGTAACAAAATATATAGGTGTGAAAGATTGGTTTCTATAGTATGTCTGCCTAGGTGTGTTTGCGTCGGTGTAAATTGTGTGTGTGTGTGTGTGTGTGTGTGTGTGTGTGTGTGTGTGTGTGTATTTGTTTACCTTCCTTTTCTTCCCCCAAGGTAAGTCTTTCCTCTCCCGGGATTGGAATGGCTCCTTACCCCCTTCCTTAAAACCCTCATTTTCTTTTCCCTCTCCTTCCCTTCTGCCTGAAGAAGCAACTGGGTTGAGAAAGCTTGCGTTTGTGTGTGTACGCGCGCACGCGAGCTATCACACCTGTGCTCCTTCACCTGGTGAGTAATCTTCATCTATTTTTTATATATAAACTTTTGCATAATTCTAAACACACGGGGAGGAAAAAAGAAAGAAAAGAGAAACACGTCAGTGAACAACCTGGATTTGTGTGGTCTTGAAATCTCGAGATGTGTGCATGTTTCCTGATAAGTCCTGTCCGTGAAGTAGCTCTACAACCAAAAATCACAAGGAAAGATTTCAGGTGATCATGCCAACCAAGCATTTGAATGTTTGCTTGTCTGTAAAACTTTTGCTACATTTGTGGTGAAGTTCTCTTTGCTTTTGTAGCAGTTTCCTAAATTTGTTGTTGAATTACGCTGGATTCCCCCCCCCCCCCCCCCCAATATCTCTCATAATTGTGCTTGGCACATACTTACCTGATGTGTATTGTACAGTGCTCTTTAATTTTGTATAGAGTTGTTCAGCACTGATAAGTGTTAGTGACAAAACTATCAGATTGAGCAGTTAACAACTCTGAAATCTGCCCCTTTTCACTTTTGTTAAAGAATATATTCCTTACCATAGATATTTCTATTTACAGCTTTATTCATTTATACTATAACAGCTTTCAGATTGCCGATTCCTTTGTCTACGCTAACCGAATCAAAAAGTGTGTGTTTTATTTGACATCAGCAGGTCAAAAGATGCTCTCTCCAGAGTTGGCTCTCTTATTTAACTGTTCACAGTAATTTTCAGATACAGTATTTAGTACAATTAAACTTCCTGGCAGATTAAAATTGTGTGTCAAAACCGGGACACTAACCTGGGACCTTTGCCTTTCGAGGGCAAGCGCTCTACCACTGAGCAACCTCGACAACTCGCAACACCGGCCCACAACTTCAATTCTGCCAGTACCTCACCTCCTACTTTCCAAATTTCACTGTCTAGCAAGTTACGCAGGAGATCTGTGAAGTTTGGAAGTAGGAGGCGAGGTACTGGCAGAATTGAAGTTGTGGGGCAGTGTCTCGAGTTGTCGGGGTTGCTCAGTGGTAGAGCGCTTAAGGCAAAGGTCTCCGGTTCTAGTCCTGGTTCCGGCATACAATTTTAATCTGCCAGGAAGTTTCATTCATTTAGAACAATGTTTCCCAATTCTCTGACCCTGCGACCTGTATTCAACACATCTCTATCAGGTAAGTTAAAATCTCCACACCTAAAAGGGTAACTTAACTAGGAAACCTACAGAAAATATTTTTTATGTTTTCACTCATATGTTCTGCCATTTACTACTGCTGATCCAGGTCATCTATAAACCCATCCCATGACAATGTTTTCACACTTTAACCACACTTATTTCACATCCCAAATTTGTACTATTTCATTGGATAAAAATGAGAGCAGTTCTGTGATCTATACATATACACTCCAGCAGTTAACCATCACTATATTAGTCTTTTCTTTCCCTGATCTATTGTGTTAAATACCTTAACCAGAATCAATGTCGTAACAGGCCAGTGGAGGGATTTCTCTATCGTAAAAAACCCACATGTGAACACCACATGTACTCTGCTACCCAAATAGTTGTTACCTGCACGTCGTTTATGCCTGATCTATTCAGGGCGATCCTAAATTTGCGCCCAAGGTCACCCCAGTATCTTCTGAGCCTCTAGTTTGTCTTCCACATGGCTTCAAACCAGAGGACAACAATCTGTTCTGGGAGCAGTGCTGCAAATTGAAAGTTCGACTTCTACCCTATGAGTGAGGCTAGCTGTCTTCACCAAATTCACCAGCAGCCTAAAGAAGCCAAGGATGACCTCTGAATGCAGGTGGCAAGAGTCATTGGCACCAACACGAGCAACGATTTGCAGCCGGGTGCATCCAGTGCCCTCTACTGCCACCTGTAAGCCACCTTCACAACTCAAATGAGACAGCCAGCAAGCAAAAGGAGTATACACTGGCATTCTTTCACAACCTTTGCAATATTTCTCTAAGGGTCTCCATCATCTGATTAACACTGAAGCTCCTAATGACTAGAAAAACCCACCCTCTGCTTCTGCCCGGATCTCTCTGAAAGAATGACCACTGCCACAATGGGCGAGGCAGCCGGTGCTGGCTCAACAAATATTATCAGCAGCAGGCAACACCTCAAACCAATTGCTAGGGGACTGCCTTACGTTTGGTTTCCTGTTTTGCCCTCTGCCCAGTTTCATGACCCCTACACGGTTTACAATCATGGTCAGACAAGTATCAACTTGGTACATTAAAAACTGTAACCACAGTGGAATCAGGGATCCGAGATGATGCAGTAGGTACCAGGGATACCAGAGAAATTGCCTCAGGAGCCAGGTGACAATGTAACCCAGGGCAGCAGACTACACTAGAATGTTGACTGTGGCCAACACAGCCTCCAGCTGCTTAGGGACAGCGGGCAATGAATCTGTACACAACATGTACAGTCCCTAGGCAACTCTGACAAGTCACTTAAAATTACCAAATGTACCAAAATATACGAAAATATAGAGCTTGAAAACAGAAAAGATTATGAAAATTTACCAAATATGAGATAATAAAGCTCTCAAAAAATCTTAAGCACTAGCAAAATTTAAAGAAAAGGTTGTAGAACTTATGGGACTTAACTACGGGGTCATCAGTCCCTAAGCTTACAAACTACTTATGAACTAGCTAAGACTAAGGACGGCACAAATATCCATGCTCGAGGGGGGATTCAAACCCCCGACCGTTGTGGCCCTGCAGACCGTGACTGAAGCGCCTCAGTCCCATCGGCCACCAAATTTAAAGAATTTACTAGTAATGAAAATACAGAAAAATTAAATTATGCAACTACTACTCTGCATGTGATAACACTGACAGTAGCTGGACTCAATTCAATATTTAAAAATTCATCACACATTATCTCTTAATAGAGTTTACCTGGCATAAAAAGTAATTTACTTGAGAAGTAATGCTCGTCAAACCAATATTTGCCAAGTTTTTACATAAGCTGTCAAAAACGTGAACAGTTGTGCTGTTGACCCAGTCCAGTGTTAATCGTTAGGCACATCAAAAGTACTGTATTTACTTGCAAAATCTCCGCTCCTGTGCATTTTGCGCACCATAGTTTTTAAAACCAATTTTTGTACTTTTTAAATCCTCGCGTATTTTGCGCACCCTAATTCTTTAGCATTTTCTCCTTTATAAAACTTCGTAAACTTTTCCCTCTTAAGATATCTGTGAAACGGCAGGGATTGTAGGAGCTGTGGTTAAGTGTTTTCACAATCCATTCCCAGTGCGGAACATGCTGTAGTTGCTAATCATTATGACTTATGTGACTACGGGCGGACGTAAACATTCCCCCTCCCGCCGACCTCTGCCACGGCAGCACAGCCAACAGACTTCTTTTCACAACCAAATACCGTAGTATATGAGGCGCTTGCTCAGCGTCCTTGAGTGTATGTGCATATTAATGTGAGTGTGTATTAATTAAATGAAACTTTTCCGAAAGCTCTACAAACCTTACTTACTTCGGCTGCCAATCGTTTTCTGTGTGTAGTGCACGATCTGGTTTCCTATGCAGGTTATACTTTTAATCACACCTACTGCAACCACGCCATACTAAAACCTTCGCTTATCATAGCCTTCTTTTCATACAGTAACAATATGGCGCAAAAGGAATATTGTTTACGTGAAAGCTACTTATTAAGAAGTTTTAACGAAGTAGTACATATAACGAAAAATATGTTGTCTAACGTTACAGTACAATCTCGTGCTACTTTAGTGCTACAATACAGTACTTATAAAATTTTTCCGATCTGACAGGGAGGGGGGGGGGGGAACCCTTGCAGCCAATTATTGTAGGCAGTAATCAGAAACTGACTACCTGTACATTTTTAATGAAAGTCCAGCTCCAGTTGCAATTAGTTGTGCTTTATTTAAGCCCACACTACCGGTTTCGGCTTCTATGTTAGGCCATTTTCAAGTGTGACAGACGTTATGCCATAGAGAAAGCAACGTTGCTTTCTCTATGGCATAACGTCTGTCACACTTGAAAATGGCCTAACATAGAAGCCGAAACCGGTAGTGTGGGCTTAAATAAAGCACAACTAAATGCAACTGGAGCTGGACTTTCATTAAATTTGAACCACAGTTGCGGCAACAGCGACCATCAAGTGATGGAGAAACTAATACCTGTACATTACCGTATTTCTCGCTCCCTGTTCGTTTTCATTTTTTAAAGGCTACAACTTTACTTTTGTTTTATCATTTGCTGATCAGTTTTGGGTACAATCCTAGTTTATGAGCCCCATCTTCTTGATGTGTAGATGTTGGCAAGGGCGCGAAGCAGCCAGTCAGGAGTCGCGTTCACACGGCCATTAAGAAACAGCTTTAATGTTTATGGTTTGTAAACAAATCGCCACAGTGCAAATAAAAGCATTAAAATCAAGATTTACGTTCTGAACTGGATATGATAAATAAATGATACTACAGCAATGGCGTTCCTTCTGCTTTTATTGAAACTGCATACTTGCGTTAATAATGTTAAATGCACGATATGTGACTTATAAATGAACATTATTTAAATTCAGTATTACGTCCATATTTATTTACATACAGTGTTTTCATTTCTTGCATAGAGTCATCAGTACTAAATGACTTTGGTAAATATCAAAACACGGGCTTTAATGCTAGTAAATATATCACTGTACGTAACTTATTAGGTATTCCGTGAATATTATTCAGTGAATTGAAAAGCTATTGAAAGCACGTTTGAGGTACCGTATGCAGCAAGCGGAGAAATAGCCCGAGTAAACTTTTTTTAATTCCCCATGTATTTTGCGCAGTGGGATTTCAAAACAGATTTTTCATCTAAAAAGTGTGCAAATTACGAGAGTAAATACAGTAGTTGTTTGTTGTATCATAAATTGTGCAGTCTTCATCACATGCAAAGTGTGTGTGTTGCACATTGACATAAGTTACACACATTGTTCTCGCTACTTTAGATATTATTCTCTAGTACCGAGCTAAAGTAAAATGCATCATACAAGTGTTACTTCTGAAGTAAAGTTTATAAACACTTAACTTACAACTAAAACAATGAAATATTACTGGGCTTCTAAAACATTTCTAGATGAAATAATTCCCAGGGTTTTCCTGGATTTCCCAGGGCGTATCACCTTCCTTTTAATTAAGCAAAACTGTAAATTGAAATTTAATTTTTTACTGTCATTTGAAACATCAAATTAGCCACGAAAATTCAGTATTCACTACATTTTTACAACTGGTGTTGGATAAACTGGTCACATATTGCACACTAATTTACCCGACACTTTACAGTGTTATACAGTGGTATTTTTTATGTATATCAAAGCTGTACAACCCAATCAAAAAATATTTTATTTTTCCGTACTCACTCTATCAACTTGGGCTTGCGATGCCTGAGCCAATGTAGGAAAAATTACTTCAAGGTACTTCTTGAATTCTGCACCAATACTCAGAGCTATATCTCCAAACACCGACAATATCTGTGGCTTTACTGACCGATGAACAGTTGTGTCCTTTAAAACAATAAACAAATATATGAAACAAAAATTTAACAATTAAATACATATATATTTAGAGACAACCTTTACACTTACCCGTAAGTTTTCAAGAAGCAACATCATTATTTCATCACAGTATGGAAGAACTTTGATTTTTAAAGCTCTACAAATGTCTCCAGTTAATCCAACTGCAGCACCACAAACCTGTAACACAAAGTTCTAGATGAAATTTCTACAGCAACTCCAAGCACAAATAACAAACAAAATTTGTGAATTGTAATGCAAGTGCAATCTTATAGACTCCGTCCTATTGAAATTCTCCGCAGTCCCCCCTTAGTGACTTGAGGCTGAGCAAAAAGATTGCCTACTACAAATAACTTCTTGGACTAACAAAGAATTTCACATCTCAAAGTTCAAAAGCACCAGCATTCACAAATCTAGTAGTATATAGTGCTTCAGCTTGGTACTTTCATCGCCAGGTATAAGAAATATAGTAGTTAGGTTACAGTCTATGTCAACCATTCTATCTTATTTCCTTTGAAAATCATTATTCAAGAAACAATTAAAATATTTAAAACTCCAGATCAGTAAAAGTGCTTTGACAAGGATGTTTCACATCTGCTTCTGCACGGAGGGTATAGGCTGATGGTTCACGAACATTAAGGACAAACATTCAATTCATACTTATTTAGACCTGTGGAGGTAGTATTTTAAACCTGACTACGAATTATGCATTCATAAAAACCAACAGGCAAATGGTCACAGTGAAAATATTATATTTGTAGTTACTAAGCCTCCTGGTGTGTGTGTGTGTGTGTGTGTGTGTGTGTGTGTGTGTCTCCATGATGTTATTTCAAGTATAATATTCGCTCTTCACCTACAGGCATAGTAGACTGTTACGCAAAAATTAAAGAGTTTCATGGCTCCTTGGTACGTCATCAGCATGCTCTAACTGTAGTATGGGTCAGAATGAATCTTTTAGCTTTTTTTAAATCACACTGCAAATTTTTTGTAGCTTCATTTATTTCTTTGTTATCAAATTATATTCTCTCGTTACTTTTGACAATATTCTCTTTGGTAAGTAGCTAATTTTGGTTTGTAAATTTGCTGTCTAAAAATAAAAAAATAAAAAATGTTCCTTGGAAAGTAATATTTACCTGACCTTCAATAGCAATAAAAATAATAATGCTTTAAGTAAGATAAGGTAAAATACACTTTTCCCCATGTTCACAATGTTAATTCGCCCTGTGTTAACATATTTACATCTTATGAAATAAAATTTCGAGGGGAGGAAAAAGCAACATGTATATGACGTAACTTAATACTACCATAACAGTCTCCTGCAGTTAGTGTTAATAAACATTATGCAGTCAAGTTTCTTAACACTTTGGGTTAATTCAAATGCATATTTTTTGTGTTTCATTGTTTATAATACACACAAAATTTATGAATGCTCCCATCAGCCATCACACATTGAATCAGTTTTCATCTATATAGTAACCTTGTAGTTTGCACGACTGACTTTTTCATGCTTAGCATTACACATTTCAAGAATATTGCAAAGAACAAATATTTACCATGTAAGTATTTTTGTGACTTTTCATAAATAGTTAAAATGATGATTTACAAGTGTTGTTACACACATTGTTGGGGGCAAATTATTGTAACCTGAAAAAGATACACTGTTCGTGCAAACTGCATTGACAGTGCACGGTGACCGATGGGAGTGACCTCCTATGGAAAGGCATTTACGGATGCTCGCCTCTGTGCAAACTAAGTTGACACTCTACTCTGTAGCAGACAGTATGTCTGGGAAAAAGTCTATGACATAATAGTGACAGGTGCAGACCCCATGCAGATGTCACAAAAAATACTTAATGTACAAATTTGACTTGGGAATTTAAATGAATTCTAATATAATGCAAATCAGAAGAAAATACGCAACTTGTGCAGAAGTTCATTATTTAAGTAATGAATGACAATGTAAAACGCAGGATTTGTACATGATTTACGAAGTAAAAATTAAGGACATGTGATAACTTTATAACTGAAAATAATTTCACACAGTACTATAGCAAGGCCAGGAATAAATAAGCACAAATGAAAGATAAATTCAATATAGTGGCACTACAATAAAATTCAAAAGCATCAACATAATGGAAATACCCTGAATTCGTTAAAAACTGACTAACAATCACTTTATTTCACATCTGCCAGATTTTCAATGTTTTTCTTATTAAAACAGTTAAAATATAACATTTTACATTTAAAATACAACATTTTACATTCACTAAATCTTAGGCCAAGGCCTTTATCAGACAAAGATGTAAACCATGACCAAAAATTTAAGTTGTGTTAATGTGATTGTGTATTTTACATTACTGCCTGCAGCTCAGTAACAGTATTTATGGTGAGTTGCTATCTAATACTATATCATTATCATTCCAACCTGGATTTTCTATTATTAGAAGTAACACACAACAGTAATTCCAAGATGTTTGAATTTTAATTAAATTGAGAGTAGATTGCCAATGATAAAAAGTTATAATCACCTAATGTATAGACTGGAAACAGTAAATCATAACCTGTTTTCATGGACATTTTCCCCCCTTAATCTGCTTGAACTTCCTCTTTCTTTTCATAGACTTTTTCCTTAGTACATTACACTGAGAGCAGTATTATCCTTGTCTTTTCCACAACATTTGGAAATTCAACCAGCTGTTGATGGCCTTCCCCTCACGTTCTACACACCATGCAGCCGAGCAAACATCATGAATGCTTCGGCCTGGACCTATACAAGCAGTCTTTTCACATTTCTAACTTTGACAAGTTAATTGAGATTTAAGTTTGAATATTATTGCTATTGAAAAAAAGTCAAAATAAGCACACTTAACGGCTTGTACTGCACAGTATAAAAATTTAGTATCATTATGTAAATACTAGGGATGGGTCGAACCCCAGTATTACCGAATCTTAAATAAAAGATGCAAAATTCCAAACCCGAATCAAACCTTCCGAACCTCGAACCCAAATAATTGTCAATGCAAGTACATGTATTTATTTTAATACCCCCTACCCTTAAAAGAAATTGGTGTGAAACATTTTGATAATTATATACATTAGACGATCTAAAAGATAATAAGAAACTTTCTTCACTATTAAAAAATGTTTCATTTTGATGAAATAAAAAATAATGAAAGGAAAGGATTACGTGTCCCCCCCCCCCCCCCCTCCCAAAGGGGAAGACTCAAAAATAAAACCTGAAAAGATGAGTAGATATTTTGGAAGTTAAAAAATAGGATGTGGAAATATAAAATAATTTTATAGTGATATATTAGGCATTCCATGAGTGATGGACAGGACATTCACACACAAAGTAATCGGCGTTTATTCGATGAGTGTGTACTTGTTATTGCCACGAGGACATTTCAGAGCTGTGAAAAGTACTTAACGCACAAATTGCGTGTTCCGAAGGATTGAGCCACAGTATTTTGTAGATTTATTTATTCTTTGAAACATATAAGATCATGTAACTTGTCTCCACAGAATTTTTATTTGTAAAAGATTTAAAAATCAGTACTAGAAGTCAGTTGCTGTGCTTCATTTCTAACTATTCCCGTTCCCATAGCATTCACATAAAACAAATTTGCTGTGTTGTGTTGCAAAAAACTTGTCGAAGTTCAACCACAGGCAATATTAGCAATTTCAATCACTTCAGAAACATACAAACCCAGTAAAAAGCCTTACCAGAAACATCGATTAGGAGGAATACAATTATCACAAATTTCTACTTCCAATAAAATTAACAGTTCTAGTTACACTTTGCACTAAAAATAGTAAAAAAATTCAGATAATCTGCGTTATATAACAGAACCCCTGGTATTTTGATGCCTTTTAAGTAAATTTATTAGACAAACTATGATAATTGGGGAGGGGGGCTATAAGCAAATTTCATTGCTTAAAACTGATCCCCTGCATTGAACACTAGTTTTTTTTAGAAGAGCTCTCTCTTTAAGGGTGATATTCGCCTGACCTCCCATAAAAAGATATAGTAGGAAGTAGATTTATTTACAAATTAATTTGTTAGCCTAATAGCTATGTGGGTCACATACAGAAAAAAATGAAATAAGATGAAATAGAATGTATGCTACATACAACTTTAGTATTTCATCCACATGCCTCCTGGCATCAAGAATAGCTTGGATCCTTTGAGACATAAGAATTTAAAGTCCCGATCCATAACAATTCTCTTGCATGAAGAATAAACCAAATTCTGCAAGGCATTCACAGTGTCCAGAAGAGGGTCTTGGCCAATTAAATTCAACCTAAACATGCTCTATGGGATTGAGAGCATGTGACTGTGGAAGTCACAGAAGGCAATGAATAATATTCATTCTCCGAAACCAGTTTTGAATCATAATGTTAAATGTAGGATGGATGATTATCATTGTGAGCGAGATATCCCTCAGGGTTTTGAAGGTGAGCTGTATGGCTGATTACATTTCAAAAGAAATTTTCTTCTCACGACCATCTGAACTTGCATTTGATATGTTCTAAACTTCATGAACCCATGAAATACAACCAGCCCTTACATTTCTCACACATGTGTACACTTCTATAGTCCGTCCAAAATTTCTTTAGAATTGACAGCTACGGCAGAAGCAGTAGTGGGGAAGACCATGCCTGGAGGCACGGGCCGCAGTCCGCCAATCCCACCGTACCTGCAGCCTTCAGACTCCCCCTCTGCTGCTTCAGTTTGCAGTGGGGACCACCCTAAGTTGCCAAAACATTCGCCCCCACCACCACAACACTTCTGGCTTGCAGTGTGTTTCAGTTTCAGTCAGTCGCTGCCTTGTGCGTTTGTTACGCCTTGCGACTTCGTTTTGCCGATTGCATTAATTATTTTCTTTGTTACTGTTGTCTGTGTGAGATAGTGAACAATGTCAGCAGGAAGTTCTGCGAATGTCATGAGTGGTAAAGTTCGCAGTCGTTACCTTGGCCAGGGGATTTCCTTACGAGGGCACTCGAGAGAAATGGTTTGCATGCTATGTGCTTACTTTGAAAGTGAAAAACGTAATGGTTGTCCAATGCTGTCTATAAACAAGTTAGTCGACAGAACTTCTGCAGCGTTGAATACAAACAACACTGTTGTCAAGATTGGCAAGGAAATGTTTGAGGCACAAAAAAGAAGAGAATCACCAAAACTTGCAACTCCTTGGAGAAAACATTCTATGGACAAGCGAATTACTAGTGTAGAGATTTGTTGCCTTGTTTATGATTATTATTACAGGGAGGGACATCCAACATTGTGCAAGCTATTGGCCGCTGTTAAGGAAGTGGAAATTTTTCAAGGCAGTCGCACATAATTATCTACTATTCTACATAATCTAGGTTTTCATTACAGGAATTTCCATGCTCTTAAGCTGTTAATGGGGAGGGAGAATATAGCTGCATGGCAATGCCGATTTTTAAGGGACATCTGCAATATGAATATCGACGAAAGGGTCATGTTGTCAAGCAGGGCTGGATCGACGATACAAGTAAAGAAACGATGGCACATTGCCTTCTGGCAACAGGGGGTAGGCTTATTCTCCTTCATGCAGGTACGTCAAAAGGTTTTATTCTAAATGGTCTCCTGCTTTTTAAATCTAAGAATACAGGATATTACCACCAAGAGATGAACCACATACAGTTTACAAAGTGGTTCCTAGAATCTCTTAATTCCAAATTTGGAGAAACTTAACAATTGTTATGAATAATGCTCCCTATCATTCTGTCATTGACAAGGCACCTGCAAATGGCAAAGAAAAAGGAGGAGATGATTGCTTGTATTCAGTGACGTAATTTTGATGTAAGTACTGACCTTAATACATTAGCTGCCGTGTGGCCGCCGGCGACCACAACAGGCTGCTCTGGCGTGCATTACGTCATCGCGGCAGTCAACATGTTAAAAAGGTGGCGCTTATGGAAAAGATCTCGTCATAAACCGCAGATCCCCACTCACGAAATTGACGAACTGGCTAAAACACATGGCCATAAAATTGTTAGGTTACCACCTTACCACTGCCATTTCAACCCAATAGAGTTAATAAGGGCCCAAATTAAAGGTTATGTGGCCAGGAACAATAATAAATTTACAATCTCTGCAGTGGAAACAGTGACAAGAGAAGGTATTACAAATGTCACTTCTCAAGATTGGAAGAATCTTGTCAGGCACACACAGAAAATCATTTAAACTGCATGGCAGAATAAAGCTGTCCTGGAAAATTCAGTGGATCAGTTGCTTATTTCATTAAATGACTACAGCAACAGTGATACTGACATTTCAACCATCCATCAAAGTGATGAGGGTGGTATTAGTGGAGTTTTTCCACTATCGCCCTAAAACTGGAGTACAGACAGATTCCATATGGCATGTTTGGAGTGCACAATGCACAAAATTCCTAAGTTTTGATCTTTTAAATATTATTATTTAGCACGATGGGACCCAATTACATGGTCCTTTAATCTTCTGAGAGCAGTTCGCAATGATCCCAAGAAATGTGAAGGCTTTCTTAGTTCTCAGCTGATTAACAAAGGAGCATACTGGACCACCCAGACTAATTCATTAGCTTGTCTCTGTGTGGAGACTCGTGATCTTTTAAGCACGTCTTGTTGTTTCACCTTTCGTGTGTGTGTGATTTATGTTACTGTCATGTACCTATGTTCCATCACCTGGCAAGTAAACATTTACTTTTTATATATATTTTTCCTGCTAGGAGTATTTTCCTCTATTATATTGGATGAAAGCAAGGGGAAATTACAGCCGTTACTTTTCCCGAGGACATGCAGCTCTACTGTATGAAAATATGAAGATGGCATCCTCTCGGATAAAATATTCCCCCATTCAGATCTCCAGGCGGGAACTACTCAGGAGATGTTGTCATCGGGAAAGAAGATACTGGCTTTTTACGGTTTGGAGTGTAGAATGTTAGATCCCTTAATCAGGGAGGAAAATTAGAAAATTTATGAAGGGAAATGATTGGGTTGAAGTTAGATATAGTGGGGATTAGTGAAGTTCGGTGGCAGCATGAACAGGATTTCTGGTCAGGTGAGTACAGGATTATAAATACAAAATCAGTTAGGGGTATCATGCGAATGTGACTGATAATGAATAAGAAAATAGGAATGCAGGTTCACTACTATGAGCAGCACGGTGATAGCATTATCATTGTCAAGATAGATACGAAGCCAACACTGACAACAGTAGTACAGATTTATATGCCAACTAGCTCTGCCGATGATAAAGAAATTGAAGAAATGTATGAGGAGTTATAAAAATTATTCAGACAATTAAGGAAGAGGAAAACTTAATTGTTATGGGAGACTGGAATTCAGTAGTAGGACAAGGAAGGGAAGGGGAGATAGATGGTGAATATGGTCTGGGCAAAAGGAATGAAAGACGAAGCCGTCTGGTAGAATTTTGCACGGAACATAATTTGGTTATAACAAACACCTGGTTTAAGAATCACAAAAGAAGTTTGTATACATGGAAGAGACCAGGAGACACTGGAAGGTATCAGACAGATTTTATAATGGTAAAACACAGATTCCAGAACCAGGTTTTAAACTGTAAGACATACCCAGGGGCAGATATAGACTCTGACCTTAACTTGTTAGTCACGAACAGTAGGCTGAAACTGAAAAAACTGCAGAAAGGTAGGAAAATAAGGAGATGGGACTTAGATAAATTGAAGGAAAGTGAAGTTCTGGAGAAATTCAGAGGGAGATTTAGGCATCAATTGACAGAAACAGGGGGAAATAAAACAGTAGAAGAGGAATGGGTAGCATTGAGAGATGAAATAGTGAAGGCAGCAGAGGACAAAATAGGTAGAAAGGCAAGACCTACACAAAAAATCCGTGGATATCACAGGAAATACTAAATTTAACTGATGAAATGAGAAAATATAAAAATGCAGTAAATGAAACATGCAAAATGGAGTACAGATGACTAAGAAATGAGATTGACAGGAAATGCAAAATGGCTAAGCAGCAGTGGCTAGAAGCCAAATGCAAATCTGTAGAAGAATTTATAAGAAAGGGAAAAGTAGATACTGCCTACAGCAAAATAAAAAAAGAGACATTTGGGGGACAAGAAAAACAGCTCTATGAATATCAAGAACTCAGATGTAAAACCGGTTCTCAGGAAAGAAGGAAAAGCTGAAAGGTGGAAAGAGTACCTAGAGGAGCTCTACAAAGGAAATGAACTTTTCTCCCCGATTCGGTTAAGAACCTCCTCAGTTACTTTATCTACCCATCTAATTTTCATCATTCGTCTGTAGCATTTCAAAAGTTTCTATCATTTTTTTTATCTGAACTCCTTATCGTCCACGTTTCACTGCCATACAGTGCTACACTCCAGACAAATGCTTTCAGAAAGGACTTCCTAACATTTAAATTAATATTGGATTTTAACAAGTTCCGCTTCTTTACACACGCTTTTCTTCCCATAAGCATTCTGCATTTTATATCTTCTTTACTTCAACCATCAGAAGTTATCTTGCTACCCAAATAACAAAATTCATCTACTAATTTTATTGTCTCATTACCTAATCTGATTCCTTCAGCATCGCCTGATTTGCTGACACTGCATTCCATTACCTTCGTTTTACTCTTGTTAATGTTCATCTTATATTTTCCTTTCAAGATACTGTCCATCCCATTCAATTGCTCTTCCAGATCTTTTGTGTTCTCTGACAGGATTACTATGTCATCCGCAAACCGTAATGTTTTTAATTCTTCTCCCAGCACTTTAATGCCCTCTCCAAATTTCTCCTTCCATTCCTTCACTGCCTGCTCAATGTACAGGTGGAACAACATCGGGTAAAGGCTACAACCCTGTCTTACTCCCTTCCTAACCTCTGCAACCCTTTCTTGCCCTTTGACTCTAATAACCACTGTATGGTTTTTGTATAGGTTGAATATAACTCTTCGCTCCCTATATTTTACCCCGACACATTCAGAATTTGGAAGACATTGTCAAAGGCTTTCTCCAAATCGACAAACGCCAAAAACGTAGGTTTCCCTTTTCTTAGCCTATCTTCTAAGATAAGTCGTAATGTGAGTATTGCCTCCCGTGTTCCTGCATTTCTCCTAAATCCAAACTGATCATCCCCAAGGTCGGATTCCACAAGTTGTTCCATTTGTCTGTAAATAATTCGTGTTACTATTTTGCACCCGTGACTTATTAAACTGATAGTTCTGTACTTTTCACACTTGCTTTATTTGGAATTGGAATTACAATATTCTTCTTGAAGTCTGAGGGTATTTCCCCCGTCTCATACATCTTGCATACCAGGTGATACAATTTTTCACTTGCTGAATTTTTATATTTTCTACTATAATCAATTAAAGTCAACTATATTCTGTGTTATCCAGGGATTTCTATTAGGCCTTGTCCTTCTGCCTATATGGTCCTCTGCAGCCTTCATTACCCCATCTCTCAGATCTACCCAGTCTTCTTCTACTGTATTACTTCCCCCAATTTCAGCCAATCCTTGCCTAATGCTCCCTCTGAAACCGTCCACCACCTCTGGTTCCTTAAATTTGTACAGGTTCCATCTCCTAACTTTTCTATCTTTCTGCAGTCTCTTGAGTTTTAATCTGCAGTTCATAACCAATAAGTTATGGTCATAGTCTATATCTGCTCCTGGATAAGTCTTACAGCTTAGAACCTGGTTTCTAAATGTATTCCTTACCATTATAAAGTCAATCTGGTACCGTACAGTGTCTCCTGGTCTCTTCCACGTATACAGCCTTCTTTCATGATGATTAAACCAAGTGTTGGTGATCATTAAATTGTGCTCTGCGCAAAATTCTACCAAGTGATCTCCTCTTTCATTCCTTTTTCCCAGTCCATATTCTCCTAGTAAATTTACTTCTCTTCCCTTTCCTACTACTGAGTTCCAGCCCCCCATTCAAAATCAAGTTTTCGTCTCCCTTAACTTTCTGAATGATTTCTTTTATTTCATCATACATTTTTTCGATATCCTCATCATCTGCCGTGCTAGTTGGCATATAAATTTGCACTAAATTTGGTGTTGGCTTCGTGCCTATCTTTACTACGATAATGCGTTCACTATGCTGTTCATAACAACTTACCCGCATTCCTATTTTCTTATTCATTATCAGACCTACTCCTGTGTTACCACCAACTGATTTTGTGTTGATAAACCTGTACTCACCTGACCAGAAATCTTGTTCATCCTGCCACCGAAATTCACTAATCCCTACCATATCTAACTTTAACCTAGCCATTTCTCTTTTCAAATTTTCTAGCTTACGTACGCGATTAAGGGTTAGAACATGCCACGCTCCGACCCGTAGAATGCCCGTTTTGATTTTCTTGATGACGACATCCTCCTGAGTAGTCTCCACCCGGAGATCCGAATGGGGGACTATTTTACCTCCGGAATATTTTGCCCAAGAAGACGCCATCATCATATAGTCAGTCATACAGTAGAGCTGCATGTCCTCGGGAGAAGTAACGACTGTAGTTTCCCCTTGCTTTCAGCCGTTCGCAGTAACTGCATGGCAAAGCCATGTTAGTTGATGTTACAAGGCCAGCTCAATCAATCATCCAGACTGTTGCCCCTGTAACTACTGAAATGGCTGCTGCCCCTCTTCAGGAACCTCACATTTCTCTGGCCTCTCCACAGATACCCCTCCACTGTGGTTGCACCTATGGTAAAGCTATCTGCATCATTGAGGCATGCAAGCCACCCCACCTCGGCAATGCCTGTGGTTCATGGGGGTGGAGTAAGAATATTATAGAGGAAAAATTCCTACCAGGAAAAATATATACATAAAAAGTAAACTAAGTTTACTTACCAGGTGAAGGAGCGCGCGCGCGCACACACACACACACACACACACACACACACACACACACACACACACACACACACACACACACAAGGGGTCTTCCCCCCCCCCCCTAGCCTTAGAATGCACAGCGTAGAGACCAGACAAGAGGCAGGTGAGGAGTGCATATGCACATCCCTCACCACGCTCTGTTGTTGCCACATTCGTCACTTCATTATGCGCCGAGCTGCAGTCACATAAATAAGATCACATTGATCAATTCTCCAGCCAAGCATTAATAGCGAAGCGTTATTTGTTTTCTGCCAACAGAATGGAACGGTGCAGCAGAAATCTATCGAAGCCAAGTGTCTGGAAACAGCTTTATGAGTGAAGGAGTTCTGCATGAATGGTGCAAAATATTTAAATGTCAGAACTGATGTGCATGAGGAAGGAGGTCAAGGACGCATAATGTAGCTAGAGATGACCTTGTTCAATGAGTTGAAGTGGTTAAGAGAAAACCACACATTCACAACAAGTACTTCATCACTGAAATTTCCAGGTTTTCCGAGCGCGCGCATGCTCTGTGAGAGGAAATTAGCTATTTATGTTTAAATAAGATTATTGAAAATTTCATTATGATCCCCTATGTGATTGACAAATATTGATGATAACTCGCTAACTTCTTAAAATCATCACATGCATGAAGCTGTTAAAGATTTAAACCCAAAAATTATAACCGTACATTTTGAGTTCTGTCTTTAGACTTTGAATGAGATGCCAAATATTCATGCACAGGTTAAAGCTATTTTCCTTCCATCAAAACAGTACCCGAGATACTCAAAGAATCTGTAGTATTATCTGCTCCTACCTTTTCTTCTCCAGCAAAGTCTAAAGTTCCAAGTGAAGAAAGAAAGAAAGGAAGGAAGGAAGGAAACATAGGGTTTAACAGCCCTTCAACAGTGTGGCAATGATGGGGAAGGATATTGGCCGTGTCATTTGAAAGGAACCATCCCCTGCATTTGCTTGGAACAATTTAGGGAAATCGCGGAAAACCTGAATCTGGTTGCTCGGAGGTGGAATTGAATCACTGTCCTCCTGAATGTGAGTCCAGTATGTTACCACTGCACCACCTCGCTCTGTCTTTACAAAGCGAGGTAGTCCAGAGATTCGGGAGAATGACAGTTCAAACTTGTCTCCAGCCTTTCTGATAGGATTTTCTACAAATTTCACTAAATTGTTGGAGGCAAATGCTGTGTTGGTTCCTTTCAAAAGACGCAGCCGACACAGTGCCCCGGTGGTGGTGGTGGTGGTCAGTATCTAAAGACAATTTTCTAGCGGTATCTTTAACACTAGTATTTCTTTCTTCCTACCACCATTCTACCATGTTAGCACCAGTACTGCCTACTCTGTGCAGTTGAATCCCTCTAAGCAAAAAATTCTTAGTGAAAACTGCTGTCTGGAATTGACAGTGAACATGAGACAGTGTGACTCACACAACTGCTGTTTTAAAGTAATCTACATCTCATTGCATGTCAAACCTAATGCACCAAGTGATGAGTCAGTAGTTCAAATTACTAGGATTTGATAATATTCCTTGGGAACCCCTAAGAATCGGTGGAAATAAGGTGGTCACTCAGCACCTCTACGTGGGCGTGGTGGGGGAGCTTGACATGAAGAGGTCATACCTGTAGCAATTAAGGGCAGATTATGAAGTCAATTGCATATCGTAACTAATCCTGTCACTGGGCTATTTAAGATCATCTGAAGTTAAACATGACTGGTAGAGAAAAACAAAATTAATGGCTTTGCAAATGATGTTCAGGTGTACCTCACAGTTTGTGAAATTGGCCCTGAAAATGACCCTCCTTATTAGATTGAATCAACAAGAACCATTAAGCCCATTATACATGTTCCTCTTCGTTGTGAAATCTGACTATTCAAAGTAGCCTATGTTCGCTTTCGTGCCTGCATGTAAATCAGTAGCCAAGCCCATCGCTAGTGTGTGTATGATGTCAATAATCTATAGATTGTTTCGAGCGGGCAGTTCTAAATTTCAGTGTGTGCTGCAAAATCTGCATGCGCAAAAGCATAAAACAGTAGTTATATTTGCTAACATTGGGTGGCAACCTATACTGATAGAATTCATTTATACAGTAAAACCACATTTTTATGTTCCCGAATTTTACGTTTTCCCGCCATGTTTTTTTGTCAGCCCCGTCAAATTTCCTATGTTCACAATGTTAATTTGCCCCCATTTTTGCGTTAACATACTTGAACGTTTCCCGCATTTTACTATATTGAAACCATGTTAGTGAAGAAAAAAATGACGGAATTGACAATATTTGATGCTGGCATTGCTCTCACCTTAAAGTGTAGTGTTTATAAACGTTAAGAGTCAAGTTTCTTGACACTTTGCGTTTATTCAAACATACATTTTGCGTTTCGTTGGGATCCCATCAGCCACTGCGCCAATTTGTCGGGTATAAGTGATCGGCGATCCAGTAAATTGGACGTGTGAAGGCACTTCCCGACCAACTTTGGTTGTTTGGTATTGGTCGGGCCTGGCCGTCCGCGCCCCCCCCCCCCCTCCCCCAGAGAGACAGTTGTGCATGAGTAGCGCAACCCATTGCTGTCTGCACAAGGAACAGGGAGGCACTGCAATTGCTGCGTGCAGTTGGGTGAGACGAATTTGTTTGGTTAGTTTGTTGGTGGATAAATCTGAGCATGTATAGGGGCGTAGCTTTGTTTACGCCTTATGCAACTGGTAGTTTATCATGCTTTGCGTGGTGTGTTTCAATGTTTCAAGAAATTATTCCTATTGTGAAATGCAAGTATATATCTAAGTATTTTTGTGAAGTTTTGTAAATGTTGAGACTGATGGTTTACTTGTGTACTGTAATTTTTTCTGCACAGAGAAGGGGTGCGGTAGGCCTATATTATAACATCAAAAACTCAATCATAGTGTGAGATGCTGACACTGTGCTGATGTCCACGAAAATACTTACGCATATATTTGCACTTGAGTACGCAAATAAATTATCGAATATTGTTGTGTGAAACCTTGGAAAATACGAAAAGTACGGAACTTGTGCATTTTCACTAAGTTAATAATGAATGCCAATTGAAGGCTTGCTGACAAAGTCAATTATGATGAATGAAATTACATCGAAAATTTGTACTTTCTATAAAGTTACCAGTTATAGTTCCACCTGGTGCCTAAAACTATACAAAATTCGGATAACCTTTGTTACATAATCAATAAACTTCCTTGCGAGTATTTTGATGCTTATTTGTACATATATCACAGATAGATTACGAAAATGCAAGGGTGATTCAGTAAGCATATTTTACCGTTTAAAACCTTATTTTCTGCATTTTATGTTTTCCCGTGTTTTACACAATTTTCATTAAGTCCTTTGAAAAGTGTAAATACTGGATTCTACTGTATTACAGAAATGCTTTTACAGATTTTAAACTTCAGTTTATTTGCTTTCTGTACTCATCACACCAAAAAGATTCCACCACAGCCTACTATTCCTTCATCTACTAGTGTTATATTACAAAACAGATCAAATCTCTATAATCATAAAGATATTTACATTTTACAAAGAAAATGCATAAATATGAACATAAATATATAACTGTTTTAACAAAAGTTATTGGAACAGTGAGTCAGAATTATTAGTAGAGAAATTTATTATCAGAGATATTTGTCCGTTAGCAAGAAAACAAGACTTGAAAACTAATGTAAAATAGTTCATTTTACTGACTTTTCTATACTGCTTGATGTTTGCAAGTATAAATTTCCTACCAAATAAGTGCATGTTGTGAAATATTTGGATGACATTTGTTTCATATTTTTTTAAGTGTACAGAATATACCACATGACATTTGATGGGAGCATTCAGTATATACGACTATTTTGTCATTAATAAACTTGATTATCATTCCTGCTCTTACATTAAAAGTGGCCTCATAAACTTACTCCTTCCAACGTCAATAGAAACATTAGGGCAGCTTTCAATTTTTTCTTTTTTAAAACCTCTGATAGGCCAAAAATAAAACACAAATGGCTATAGAAGAAATATTTTCATACCTGTGGACAAGCTTTCCAATACCCTCTTCATAAAATGTTGCCACCAATGACTTTCAATGAGTCATCACATTGTCTTGAAGCGCGCGCGCGCGCACACACACACACACACACACACACACACACACACACACACACACACACACAAAATGTCCAGCCACTCCAGCTGGAACTGAAAACTTAATTTATGTAAATGTCTTCGACTATTTTTCATGCTTGTCAGCAGCTCAGCAAATATAATGATGACTTATCTATCCTCCATTGTTAAAATTTAATCTCACAGTAAGATAGGCAATAAAAGGAATATTTTTTAAAAGTATGTACAACTATAAATAAATTTACAATACCTGGTACTCAGCATGATTTTTTAGGCCAAGGCAAAGGAAAGGCTTGAAAGCATCCATGTATTTCATAAAGCCTTCGCCCAAAACCTCAACTAGTGTTGACACAGCCATCAGTGCATCTTCTTGTACACCACCAGATTTACAGGAGTTTGAATTGAACATCTGAAGTAGTGCCGTCATTATAGCATCAGAAATCTGGGGTGCATCTTCTGGGGTTACTTTCCTCAACACACTCTACAAAAAACAACATGTCATCAAAAAACTGGAATACTCATTCCATTAACACACTAATTTGGACAATCAGCTACCTTGGATTTACACAAATTTTAAAATCGTGCAAGTATAGAAATATTTTATGTTCCAGTAAAATGTAACTAACTTTTCTGCAAGGTTTTTTATCAAACATGCTTAACAGTTTCTTAAGGACCCAACTTGATACAGTAATTTATGGATATGAATTTTACAGTTTCCACTTTATCATAATGTAATTTCACAAACTCCATGCGAGTTTTTGTCTTGTGGCTTTTTATATATTGTTGACATAGTGAAGAATTTCCATCAGATCAATCAAATGTTACTGAGATTTGAAAACAACGGATTGAATGGCTGGCCAGTACTTACCGTTGTTCAGTAACACTGGTTGTCACACAAAAAAGATGCAAATGGGAACAAAAACAAACAAGGACACTAGCTTTCGGAAATATTTTCCTTACTCACAACCTAGGCGTAGGTGAGTAACCTTACCCTTCCTGTCCTCCTTTCTTCCCTCCAACCCTAATGATGAAGGGAAATATTTACAAAAGCTAGCAACTTAATTTCATTGCCGTTTGCATTCTTTTTGTAAGACTATCAGATGTACTGAAATAAGTAAGTAAACATAGTAACTTTTCATTCCAAATACTTGGGCAAAAAATGAAACTCTCTCAACTGACAACAGTGAAGATTTGAACTGTCAACTGAAAATTATAGTAAGACATAGTTGAAAACATCAAGGTCACACTGACAGCCGAGTACTTTTGGGATGATACATGAGCCGAGTACTTTTGGGATGATACATGAAACATTACACATTTTAAGTTAAGGTGTAACAGATACCACATTCAAAGATTTATTTCTTAGAGTTATGATGCTGAAAAATCTTACAATTTAGCAGATCACATTCACAACATAGCACTCTTCACATTTTTACACAGAAATAGGTCTAAGATAAAAATAAAAAGATATGTAGCAAAATCTTCTAACTCATCCCTTTCTAGATATTCAACCCCAGGATATTCAGGAGAGTGCTTTCTTAAAAAATAAAGATAAAAAAATTAAATATAAATGATGTTAATTTTTTATTTCTATTAACAATGATGTGTAAATATGGTCCACTACTCCAAAATCTCTTAGCACTGTTAACAATACCATTGTACAGTAAAATCCCTTTATAACAAATCTCAAGGGAACAAAAAATTTGTTCCTTATAAGAGGGTTTTCCTTATATAAGGGTTCAGGTCAAAATTCACTAAAGTGTCCCACAATCAAATTAGGAACCTTGGCAATGTAGGCCATATTAATTCATCAAAAACTCACTTTCTGCTGCAAACAAAAACAGTATACCATAAAATTAGTTTACAAATTATAAACTATTCTGTCCATTTGTGTCACTTCAAGATATTTTAACGGTAAGCGCATATCAGAATTCATCAACTAGTATTACAATTAAAAAAGGAGTACCCACAAAAGATTTTTTAGAAGAAAAATTTATTTCTCTAATGGCATTAAAAGAAACTGACAACTCATTGATGAATAAAATTCTGAATAATAAATAGCATTTTCAATTAAGTTGCTGTCGTTATTTCTTTTGTTTGTTTCTTCATTCCAGCACAGCGAACTCCTAAAAGCTGTCGTTCCAGCTGGTTAATTTTGTTTAGAACTGTCTCATCTACAGCAAAGGATGAGATATATCTTCTGATAGTCTAAAGTCTCTCCACAGCTGCAGAAGAACTTTGTATGGGTGATTCCTCTTCTTCAGCCTCCTCATTGTCACCACCGTCACCACCACCACCACCACCACCACCAATCTGTTTTTCTCACCACTATCAGCAGAACACAGCTCACTTGTGTCCATACTGGGTGTGGAAGTAAACAATTGATGATCACAAGAAATAAAGCCTTGAAAGTCACTGTCACAGTGAAACGTAACAGCTAGGATGTGAGTCTATATTTGTCGCGAGAATGATCTCGCTCACTTTGTCTGTGGAGTCAAAGTGGAGGGTCTTTGATGGGAGATCTTTGGTGCGGCCAAAAGTGGCAGGAATAATGAGTGTGGTGGCCATGTGCTTTTTTATATAGTTTGTAACGGCAAGGTTGGTAAAATAAAGACCATTATGGTGAAAACATGTGAGCACTATTTATTGGTAGATAGTTTATTTACCCAGTCGGTAGCTGAAGTCCCAGTTAGTAAATAATGAAGTGGAACATTTCATCTGGCGGAGGAGCTGGGATAGGCGTAAAATTCTGACGAAAAGTGCTCACATAGTTTACTTGCCTGTTGTATTCCGACGAATATAAAACGATCAAAATCAACATCAAATGTGGTCAAGGAGTCGTAAACAAAGAAGTATGAGAATAATCGGCGTAAGTGTTCGACCACAAGTGCAACAGCAGCAGTTCTTTATCGTAATGTTATAGAACTACAGAAACACTAGCCATCCGTTCTGGAAGAATTCATCGCAGAATCACGACCACAAGTACACCAATCTTCATCATCTTATAGCTGAGCAGCAGCAACTCCAACCAAGTGCCAAGGTATTTCAAGAATTAGTTTTTTTTTTTTAAGTGCTAACAGTGTTCTGTCGTGTGAAGAAATCTTTTGTTACATCGATGTCTTTATTTTGTGTGATTAGGTTAATTTTCGTTAAAAATCAAAATGGAAAACTTAAATGCAGAAAATGTCGAGAGTAAAGAGGAGGTGGTATTAGGGGTTCAGAAAGTAAATAATAGGGGCCTATTCATGACAATCACGTTTGTGAAAGTGATTCAGAAAAAGAAACTGAGGAAGCGGACAAAAATAGTAGTGTTTGTTCTTCATTTCGAGGTCTAGACGAAAGTGAGGCAATAAACAGTAGGGATGCAAACATATTTGATAGGCTTGCCAATTTAATCCGGCTCACTTCTGAACAACAAAGTAGCGGAATAAGAAAACTAGACAAAAAACTAGATAAACAAGGGCAAAAGTTGGATCATTTAGAACAATATGTACATGAGCAAAGTGAAAACCTAAAACGTGTTTGAGCAAATTCAGATCACAGTAAACAGCACTGTAGAAAAAACGAAAAATATCAAAGGGGAGGTTTCCATTTTGAATTCAATACAAGAAAATCTCAGTTTAAGGTGAAAAAAAGTTGAAGATAGAACCGTAGAAACAGAAAATAGCATTCTAAAAGAGGCAGAGAACCGTAGAAACAGAAAATAGCATTCTAAAAGAGGCAGAGGAAAACGAGAAAATCTGTACTGATATGCATACATTTATCACAAATAAGAGCTCATTGTTAAACCAAAAGGTAGATGAGGTTAACAAAACATTTAATAAAAATCTTTTAATTGTTAAAAGTGATGTTGATGCATGTTTCAATACCATTTCCAATGTAAGATCAAAAGTTTCTGAAATAGAGGCAAATTTAGTTACAAAAAACTTTTGTAGCAATGGGGGTAATATTTGGGGCAACATAAATATTAGGAGCTTTCCAGGAGATTACAAGATCCACCCAGTAGACTTCATTTGTCAATGCAAAGACAACTTTTCATCCAGTATGTCGGATAATTTGAAAATCAAATTTGTGAAAAAGTTTTTAAGATGGTGAGGCTATGTCTTGGGCAAATCAGATAATACATCCTGAGATGAGTTTTGTTAATTTTGAAAAATGTTTTATGGGTAAATTTTGGTCAGAAATTAAACAGACAAGGATAAAAATCAGAATTTTTAAATGGACCTTGCTTTAGGGATGGGAGTGGTCGTATGAAAACCTTTTGTGAAGAACAAATTGAAACCCTAGTACACCTGGATACACCATTGGATGAGATGATTCAGATAGATGCCCTGAAGAGACGTTTGCCACAGAAAGTTCAACGGGGATTGGTTTATGGGCCAGACAATTCAGTGGAGGAATTTCTAAGATACATAGATAAGTTGGACATGGCTTGAGAGAGAGAGAGATGAAAGAAACAAAGAAAGACCAAGAGATACTGTTACTGAATATCATGGAAATTTCAATTTTAGGTATAGAGGAAGAGAGAATGGGAATCAATATCAGGATAACAATAGGAAGCAAAGAGATGATTATGGCAGGCATAGAGATGACAGAAGAGGTAATAACTAGAATGGGAGACGTAGAGAAGAAGACAGAGGTCATGAGCAAAGGAATAGGCAGTGGAATAATAACAGGAATTTTGGTAATGGAAACTTTGAAAATAGAAGGAATAACCAGGAAAATCGAGATCTGCCTTAAGGGGGGGCCTGTCAGTTTGAGGCAAGGAGAAATCAAAATCAGGCAAATGGTAGCTACAGGAGAGGAAGAGAGAGTTTTAACAGGACAAACCAAAGTGGGGGTATACTAGTAAAGTACATGCAGTGAACAAAATAGAGTTTAGTAGAGAATTTTGGGGTAACATACTGAGTGAGATGAAACAAGACTTATTATGTAAGCGACATGAACTTTGATGAATATGGTCTAGTGAGATTAATGGATAGTTCTGATGTAGAAATGCTAATAGAACCATTTGATACTGAAGTTATATGCATAGGGTCAAAGAGTCATGTACTTAGCAGGGGAGACGAGATGGTAGATGGTTGCTGTATCAATTATGTTAAGGATGATTCTGTAAGGATAACTGAAATATTTGATGATGATTTACATGGTAATGATATTTGTGCTGAGGATAGAGATATATATGCTACGACTATGTGGTGATGATGCTAATGACTTTTCTGATGTTGATGATGCTTTGCTATGTAGTGAGTTAAATGGAATGATTTATGTAGAGATAAAAAGGAATGTCTGATGGAAGATGGCATTGAAAGTTCAATTGTGGGTTTAGATGATGATGATGATGATGATGATGATGATGATGACAGGTTAAATATGGAATTACGTGATAATTTCCTCTTGCTAGTAGAAGTCAGTTACATTGAGTCCACTTGCTTTGATGAAAATAAAAGAAGAGATCTAATTACGGATGAAATTTTGAAGATAGCTTGGGTTCACTCAGATGTTACAAATGGTAATCAAATGCAAGGAGTTCTAAGGGAAATTTGTCAAAGTAGGCACTCAGGAAATGAAATGAATGTTTGTTTGTTTGTTTGTTCTAATAAAAAGGCATCTAGTTGTGGTGACTGTCAGAACATCAACAAGAGGCTAAAAACGAAAGATAAAAGACAATTAAAAGGGTTAAATATCCTTGGATAGGTTGGCCAAGTTCATAAAACGCAAAACCCGAGCAGCTGCTCGTGTGTCATCAGCTAAAATTTCCTCCAGAGTAGACGGAAAGTGAAGGGCTACACGGAGATGATTAAAATTAACACACGTCAGTAAAACATGTCGCACTGTCAGCAGTTCACCGCAGGAGCATAGCGGTGCAGGTTCGGCGGATAGCAAGTGACGGTGGCTGAAACGGCAATGACCGATCCGCAACCGAGCCAGGATGACCTCCTCCCGCCGAGAGGGGCGTGAGGATGTCCTCCAAGCGGTCGGGATCGGTTTCACAGTTCGCAATTTATTGTTGTACAGTGAAAGCTACACACTGTGCCATTGCGACACGATACTCCGGCGAAGAGCCCGTTGAACATCGTCCGATGGGACGCAAAAGGTAGCCATGCAAGGCAAAAGCTGCCTTAGCTGCTGTGTCGGCGGCCTCATTCCCGGGCACACCCACATGGCCAGGGACCCACAGGAAAGAAACGTGACAGCTGTCATCCGCCAGCAACTGGAGGGAGCGTTGGATCCGATACACGAGAGGATGGTTCGAGAAAGGGTCCTTAAGACTCTGCAGGGCACTAAGGGAGTCAGAACATATGGCATAGAAAGGTTGGCGGTGGCGGCAGGTATACAAAACGGCCTGGTGGAGGGCGAAAAGTTCAGCCATGAAGGTCGAGCACCGGTCAGGGAGCTTGTATTGGAACCGGTTGTCCCCGACGACGAAGGCAGATCCGACACCGGCAGTGCTCTTGGAACCATCAGTGGAAATAAATACGGCATTATCGAACCGCGAACGGAGTTCGACAAGCCTCGAGCGGAATACCAAATCCGGAGTGCTCTCCTTGCTTGGGGAGCGAACTAAGTTCGAGGTGTGTGTGAACCTGGGCCTGATGCCACGGTGGCAATGGGCTTTCGCTCAACCGAAGGGTGGAAGGAAGGGTAAAATCGAGCCGTTGTAGCAGGCGGCGAAACCGAACTCCCGGTGGAAGCAAGGCAATCGCAGACAACTGATATTGGCGATCGAGTGAGTCGTCAAAAAATAATCTGTAAGAGGGATGGTTGGGCATCGACCGTAGGCGGCACGCATACCAACACAAGAGTATGTCACGTCGAGTGGTCAAGGGTAATACAGCAGCCTCGGCATACAGACTTTCAACAGGGCTGGTATAAAATGCACCGGTCGCCAGACGTAATCCCCGATGGTGGATAGAGTTGAGACGGCTGAGAATCGACGGCCGTGCTGAACAGTACACAAGGCTTCCATAGTCGAGCTTCGACTGAACAATGGCCTGGTAAAGGTGAAGCAGGACGGTACGATCCGCTCCCCATGATGTGCCACTGAGGACACGAAGAACGTTAAGGGATCGGGCACAACGGGCAGCCAGGTAGGACACGTGTGTGGACCAGCAAAGTTTCCGATCCAACATGAGTTCCAAGAATTTCGTAGTCTCCACGAAAGGGAGAGCAACAGGGCCGAGACGTAGAGAAGGTGGAAGAAATTCCTTGTATCTCCAAAAATTGATACACACAGTTTTCTCAGTGGAGAATCTGAAGCCGTTTGCGATGCTCCAGGAATATAGACGGTAAAGACAGCGTTGGAGAGAACGCTCCAAGAGACACGTCCGCTGGGCGCTACAATAAATTGCGAAATCGTCAACAAAAAGAGATCCGGAGACGTCGGCTGAAAGGCAGTCCACGATCGGATTGATTGCAATGGCAAAGAGCGCCACACTCAAGACGGAGCCCTGTGGTACCCCATTCTCCTGGCAAAAGGTATCTGACAAAACAGAGCCCACCCGTAACCGGAACTTGCGATCCACCAAAAACACTTGAATGAAAAGAGGAAGGCGGCCCCGAAGGCCCCATGTGTGCAATGTGCGGAGACTGCCCGCTCTCCAACAGGTATCGTATGCCTTCTCCAAGTCGAAGAACACGGCTACTGTTGACGCTTCTTTAGAAAGTTGTTCATAATGAAGGTCGACAACGTAACGAGGTGGTCAGCAGCAGAGCGGTGTCGACGAAAACCGCATTGGATATTAGTCAGGAGGCGGCGAGATTCGAGGAGCCAGACCAACCGAGCGTTAACCATGCGTTCCATCACCTTACAGACGCAGCTCGTCAGAGAAATGGGACGATAACTGGAAGGAAGGTGTTTGTCCTTCCCTGGTTTGGGGATGGGGACAACAATGGCTTCACGCCAACTTGTGGGAACATGACCTTCAGTCCATATGCGATTGTAGGTACTAAGAAGAAAGCACTTGCCCGCAGGAGAGAGGTTCTTCAGCATCTCAATATGAATGGAATCGGGCCCGGGAGCAGAAGACCGGGACAGGGCGAGAGCACGATCTAGCTCCTGCATGGTGAAGGCGACGTTATAATTTTCACGATTAAAAGAGCGGAAAGAAGGCGGCCGTGCTTCCTCTACCTGTTTGCGAGGGAGAAAGGCAGGGTGGTAATGGGCAGAGCTCGAAACCTCCGCAAAGAAACGACCCAATGCGTTTGAAACATCAGCGGGGTCCACGAGAACTGCGTTCTCCACGGTCAGGCCAGGAATCGGGAAGTGGACCTTGATGCCGGACAAACGGCGTAGGCAACCCCAGACAACCGTGGAGGGAGTAAAACGGTTAAAAGAACTAGTAAAAGCTGTCCAGCAAGCTTTCTTGCTGTTGTTTATGATACAACGGCACTGCGCTCTCATACGTTTGTAATTAATGCAATTCTCCAAAGTTGGGTGGCGGCGGAAGGTGCGTACGGCACGGCGTCTGGCTCGAAGCGTGTCGCGGCAGGCTGCAGCCCACCAAGGAACCTGGACACGACGTGGAGAAGAGGATGTACGAGGTATGGAACGTTCAGCAGCAGTGAGAATAACCTCTGTGAGGTATTCGACCTGACTGTCACAGTTGGGAAAATGCTGATTGTGAAAAACAGCCATGGAAGAATAAAGCCCCCAGTCGGCTTTAGAAATGTTCCAACTGGTGGGACGTGGAGATGGGGAATGATGTAGGAAGTGGATGATACAAGGGAAATGGTCACTCGAGTACGTGTCAGAAAGTGCATACCACTCAAACCGACCGGCAAGCTGAGGAGTGCATATTGCGAGGTCTATATGGGAATAAGTGTGTGTTGTGTCAGAAAGGAAGGTCGGTGCACCGGTGTTGAGGCAGACAAGATAGAGGTGGGGAAGAAGGTCCACCAAAAGGGAGCCTCTCGGACAAGGTGCCGGAGAGCCCCATAGGGGGTGGTGGGCATTAAAGTCGCCTACCAACACGAAAGGTGAAGGGAGCTGGTCAACAAGGTTTAGCACATCTGCCCTAGTAAGGGCAGATGACGATGGCGAATATATATTACAGAGGGAGAAGGTAAATGTGGATAAGGTGATGCGGACGGCAACTGCCTGTAGGTGAGTGTGCAAGGAAATGGGATGGAAATAGACGTTGTCTCGAAGGAGCATCAGAACCCCTCCATGGGCTGGGACACCTTCCACGGGTGGCAGGTCGAACCGCACAGAGGTGTAGTGTGGAAAGTCTGCACGATCACGTGGACGCAACTTAGTTTCCTGGAGGCAGACGAAAAGCGGGCAGTGCAATCGAAGGAGTAGTTTTAACTCCTCCCGATTAGAACGAATGCCGCGAATGTTCCATTGAAGGAGCGCCATGATAAAAATGAGAGAAGAAATAAGGATAAAAACCAAGTAGCGAGCGGGGTCACCTCGACGGCCGCTGAGGACCGGATTTCGAGGGAGCACTGCTATCGCTGTCTGGGGGCAAAGGGTCATGTTCCATTGGTTCGACCGACGCGCCTGCCACCTCCCTGAGTTGATCAGGAGGGGCAGTTTCCACCGCCGGTAAAGGGCCGGGCGCCCGGCAAACGGAGCGTCCCGGTGAAACAGAAGACGGCTGAGGCCGGCAACTGTTGACGGCGGGAAGAGGCAGTTGACGGTTGGGAAGCCTGAAAACGCAGAAAATCCTCACAGACGGGTTCCTTTTTCAAGGTCCGGGCATCTTGTTTAGGTGCCCGCGGTTTACTAGAGGTTGACGAAGACTGTACCTTAGAAGCAGCAGGAGGAAGCGGGGACGTGGAACGGGCAATCTTCGGGCTGGCGGATCGCACAACTGTGTCAGCGAAAGTGAAATCACAAGTCTGGGTACTGGAATCCTTAGTAGGTCGAGTTGAGGTGAGGACCTTACTGTATGTACCCGCTGGGAGGACAGTGGGCTTTCGACTCGCCAACAACTTTCGAGCGGCAGATGTTGATACCTTCTCCATGACCCGAATTTGCTGAATGATTTTTTCCATCCTTATATACAGGGCAGTCGCGAGAGGAAGTCGCATGGTCGCCGTTGCAGTTAAGGCAGTGAGGGGACGGAGGTGGGCAATCCCCCTCATGGGCGTCCCTACCACAAGTGACACATTTTGCTGCATGTGGGCAATGTTCACAGGTATGGTTGTACCTGTGGCATTGGTAGCAGCGCGTTGGGTTTGGAATATAAGGGCGGACTGAGATAACTTCGTACCCTGCTTTGACCTTCGACGGGAGGTCAACTCTGTCGAATGTCAAAAACACAGTACGAGTCGGTGTCAGCTGGTTATCTACCTTTTTCATCACCCTGTGGATGGCTGTCACACCCTGATCGGACATATAGGACCGGATGTTGTCATCAGACAACCCGTCAAGGGATCTCGTAAAAACTACCCCACGTGACGAGTTGAGTGTGCGGTGCGCTTCTACTTTGACTGGAAACGTGTGTAATAACATAGTCCGGATAAGTTTCTGGGCTTGGAAAGCACTGTCCACTTCCAGCAACAATGAGCCATTGCGCTGACGCGAACAGGTTTTAACAGGGCCAGCAATTGCATCTACACCTTTCTGTATAACGAAAGGATTGACAGAATTGAAATCTTTTCCGTTGGTGCGCGACACAACAAGAAATTTCGGCAAATTAGGCAAAGTCTTCTTTTGCTGAGGCGAATCTATCTTACGTTTCTGGGTCAATGTCAGTGAAGAAGAGAAGGAAGTCATTGCGGAAGTGTCCCCCGTGATTACCGGCGTCTCCGATGGCGCGCTCCTTCCTAGTGGGGGCCCTCTCCGAGGGCTTACCCGCCTTAGGTGATTGTTCACACCTCAGGTCACACCTCCCGAGAACTGACGGAGGGACCAATTGGCATGTTCGGAAGGTACCAGCTCGGGTAATCACCCCTCCCTGGGCCTGGCCTTTACCAGGGGGTACGTACGTGCCCTACTTGTCTACCCGGGGCGGGGAATTACGCGTTACCCCGTCACCTGCTACGCACGATAATGCGTGGGTCGGCCTTCAGACACGCACAGGGAGGAAAGAAGAAGAGGATAGGAAATGAAGAGAAAGAAGGAAAGAAGTGTCTCAAACGCTGAGGCGGAGACTAATGAGGAGAAGAAGGCTAGGAGAGTACAAGGAGAGAAAGACAGAAAACAAAGGGTAAGAAAGGAAGGAACGAAGGAAGAAAAACCACAACAAGAACCACCGTATCTCACGAAATATGCCCGTCTCCGGGCGAAGGCATAAACCGGGAGGGAAAGTGAAGCAGCCTGGGGCAGAAGAAAGGCTGCTCCGGCTCGGGGCCCCGTGCGCGCCACACACGTACCCACAAAAGAACTGTGGGCCCCCTGGGGGGACAGTCAGTAGAAACTAATGTCTTAGAGATAGAGAAAGGAACAAGTTTTCAGGAAATTGAGGAGAATCTTTTGTATGAGAAGATGATGAAAAGCACAATGAACCTGGTAATCCCTATGTTACTGTGCAGATTGATAATTGGATAGGTAACTAACTGTCTTCTTGACACTGGGAGTCCAAGTGTATGTCAAAAAAAATTGAGAGACAGGATAAAGAATAGTGTTAACTTTACTGAATTCCCTGTGACAGGTGTTAGAATAAAAGGAGCCACTGGTAAGAGTAGCAAATTAATCACCAGGCAGGTTTTACTAGAGTTTATCTTAAACAATTTCAGCTTTGTTCAAGGATACTTAGTAATTGAGGAGTTAAATGAAGATCTAATTCTTGGAATGAACTGGATAGTGAAAGCAAATGTGAATTTTATTTGGGCTGATATGAACATAACATTTACTGATCCTAAAACTGGAATTTGTGCAGAAGCTAGTATTGTAATGTTAAACAGCAGGCATGTTAATCAGATAAGGGGGGGGGGGGGGGGGTTGAAGAGTATGGAAATGAAGGTATTTTGAAGAAGATAAAGATAGTAATGATGAAATGAGTAGTAATGCATATAGTGAACTTGTGGCTCAAAAATTTGCCGAAGCAGAAACTTTAAATTCAGGAAACAGAGATGAACTGAGAGATTTTCTATGGGAATATAATGATATTTTCAGTGTCACGCCAGGAAGAGTAAAAGGTTATCACTGTAGATTGAAACTGAAAACTCATGAGCCATTCTTTGTTAAGCCTTATGCCATAGCAATTGGAAAAAGGAAGGAAGTAGAGGAGGAGTTGGAAAAATTGCAAAGGTGGAAAATTATAGAAAGAAGTAACAATCAGTACAACAACCTGTTAGTGGTAGTGTCCAAGTGGAGTGCCAGTACAAGAATTGTTCTTGATTCTAGGCGTTTAAACAAATACCTAGAGAGACAGACCACCCTGAACATTGAGGAGCTGCTTAATAAGTTTCAAAATACCAAGTTTATGACTAGGCTAGATCTGACATCTGGGTTCCATCAAATAGAACTAGAAAGAGAATCAAGAAAATACACAGCATTTTTATATAACAGGAAAAGCTTTCAATACTGTGTTGTACACTTTGGTCTAAATGTATTGGTGGCCAAATTCATCAGGGGCTTAGATTGTGTGTTGGAAAGGGAACTTTCAGAAAAATTAACCATAGACGTAGATGACATTTTAGTATCGAGTAAAAGTTGGGAAGAACACATTAATACCTTAAGGGAAATAGGGAGAAAAATGGGATTAGGGAGAAGGACATTAAAACTAGAAAAATGCAAGTTTGCTGTCAAATAGGTAAAATTTTTAGGTCACACCATCACTGAAGAGGGAGTGTTACCAGATCAAGAAAAAAGTTGAAGCCACGGCAAAACTTCCAAAACCAAGAAACAAAAAAGAACTTAAGTCATTTTATGGGCTAGTGGGATTCTATAGAAAACATATAAGAACTCCAGCATTGAATGCTCCAAGGCTGAATAATTTATTAAAGAAAAGTACCATATGGGAATGGCCTAGAGAATGTCAGGTAGCATTTGATGAAATTAAGCAGCAGTTATGTGATAGCAAGATGTTACACAGGCCTGATTTGTCCTTACCCTTTTGCCTCAAGACAGATAGTTGTAATACAAGATTGGGAGCACATCTATTCCAAGAAAAAGAAATCAATGGAAAGATAGAAGATTGCTTGATAGCATTTGCAAGCAGGATCCTACAGAAGCACGAAAGAAACTGTATGATTGCAAAAAAAGAATTATTAGCAATAGTATGGGGATTCAAAAAATTCAGGAAGTATCTGCTTGTTCACAAGGTGAAAGTGTATTCAGACCACAAAGCACTGTCATATATTCAAGAGTGCAAGCTTGTGTCACAAAAGAATTACTAGGTGGGCAGCTTACCTACAACAATTCGATTACACGGCCAAGTACATCAAAGGCAAGGAGAATGTAATAGCAGATGCTCTGTCTAGGTTAGCTGTGGGGGATGAAGGAGAATATGAGAATGAAAGTTTAGATAAAAATCTCAAAATTATGTATCTAAGAGGAGTGAAGGATGAAAATGAAATTAAAAGAATTTGTAGTCAGTTCAGATGTAATCAAAACCATGACGACCACTGGAAAACTGTGAAAAGCTATTTAGGGAAGAAGGGGTATGAGAAAGTACAAAGATACTATCAAGTCTACAAAGGTATACTATTTTACAGAAATAGTCCTGACAGCAACGGCTGTAAAGTTTGTTGGCCAGACCAATACATAGACACATTAATAAGATACACTCATGACAGCTATGGACATTGTGGACCACTGAAGTGCATTCAAAAAAATCAGGAGATCATATACTTTCACAATATTTCTAGAAGAGTCAGGAAGCGTCTTGCTAGTTGTGACTGTTGCCAAAGGGTGAAAGTGAGTAATAAAACCAGCAGAGGGTATATGCAAAGTGTTTTCCCTGATAACCAAATGGACTTAGTAGGTGTCAACGTATTTGGCTAATTACCCAAAGTAAAAGGTGGTTTGCAGTACATATTTGTGACGGTTTATTTATTATCCAAGTATGTAAAACTGTACCCATTGAAGAAGGCAACCAGCAAGAAAATTATTGATGAAATCACGAAAGATTACTTCAATCGAGTTGGCATGCCCAAAGCAATAAATGCAACCCAACGGAGAGATACATGAGAGAAGTCTGAAGATTATGTAGGACTTATTGCAACAAAGTTCATGCTAACTGGATATAATAGTTTCGAAGACATAATTAACAGCCTACAACATTTCACTACAGGGTTTCCACCCTATAAAGTTTTCTCTGACAAAAAACCGGCTTGTTTGATTAAAGAACTGATAGAATTCCCAGACTGTACAGGCATTTCCGCTTGTGAGAGGGAGGAAGTTGTTAGAAAATCAATGAAACAATACTATGACAAGACAAAGCAGAGACGTGATAGGGACCTCAAACCTACAAAATTCTGCATAGGAGACCTGGTATTAACAAAACATTACACAAAATCCAAATCAGAGCAACAAAATCAAAACGTTATTTAATATCTATATAGGACCATTTGAAATATCTGAAAACCCGCACCCTAATGCCTATAGGCTTATATACCCAAAGTTGAGAAAATTGTTTGGGCTAAGAAATGTCACACAGTTGAAGGCATACAAAAATCCCAAATAAATTGATAGCCACTATTAATAAGCTATTCTGTTAGGAATGTTGTCTGAGTACTTTAAACTTACATTTGTACTTCAAAAGTTAATTTAAAATTTGTATATTTACTGATAGAGTTAATTCTGACCAAGATATTACTCTTAACCAAGTTCATAAAATGTGGTTTTGAAGTTTCTGTTTTGCCCATGATAAGAGAAGTTGGCTTAAATGAGAGATAGAAGGCATGCAACTACATCACCTTTGACAATGACATGTTCAGTGTGGAGGGCATAGCAAATAATATTGTATAAATGTAATATAAATGTAATTTAAATGAAAGTAATTTTTTATTGTGTGTTGTTATGTGTAGATTAATTTTGTCATATTTATTATTCACAGACTGATTTATTTTCAATTTTAAATGTATTCACCTAAACAATTGCAAAATGTAAATTGGATCATTTGTGGACTGATGTGTGTAATGACCAGAGACTGTTCACAGCAAAACTATTGCACACTATGACATCAATGTATGAAAAGGGCAGGTCTCAGAAAAGTATGTATATATAGGCTAATGTGTAAGAATGAAGAGACAGAAAATGCTTACCCCTACCTCAGACATTTGATTAACCTATGTTAAGTCAACAGCAGAACTACATGGTAAATAACTTTGTTTACTGCAATTAGGGTGCAAATAATACTTATAAATGAGGTATACACTAGAAGTAGGACTATGTAATGATTTATCATCATCCTATTATGTGCAAACAGCAGAATTCTAATTTTCTTGTATTTACCGATTTTGATGTAAAAATATGTGTGAACAGAAGTATTTTAAGTTTTGTATTTACCATTTTCATTGTCTGTGTTTTAATGTAAAATGTGTGCAAACAGCATCAATTTGAAATTTGTTTTTTATTTACTTTTTTTTAGTGTCAAGTGTTTTTAATACAAAATGTGGCCAATTTTAAACTTCCATAATTCACACATTGTCATTTGTATATGTATATTTTAAGTGCTCTGTTACCTGAAGAAGAGTAACTTACATGACTGGTGACACAGCCACTAGTTGAAAGGCTGAATAAGGTTAATAATCTGTGAAATTTGTTTCAATCTTGCTTCAGACTGGTATACTAAAAGAGATATTTCACTTAACTTCATATTAAAATACTAAGATTTTGATCTGTTTATCAAACTTGGGTAAGAAAGGTTTATATAAATGATGGACTATTTGCTGAGCATAGAATCTTGTGTTGTGTTAACAAACTTGGAATCTATGTATGTTGTACAGACATGTTTTACCGTTTAAAATTTATGCAATTGGTACTTTGAGTATGAGAAATCAACACATACCACAGGAAAATTTGTGTTGACTAAAATATTGTAGAAATGTACCTGCTGTTACTTGAACAGATCTCAAAAGTCTTGTCCAGTCTGTGGCTGTACAAGTCTTTTTTTGTTTGTTTGGGGGAGGGGGGGGGGGGGAAGGTGAAACTTAACAGCTAGGATGCGAGTCGATATTTGTCGCGAGAATGCTCTCGCTCACTTTGTCTGTCGAGTTGAAGTGGAGAGTCTTTGATGGGAGATCTTTGGTGAGGCCGATAGTGGCGGGAATGAGTGTGGTGGCCATGTGCTTTTTTTATAGTTTGTAACGTCAAGGTTGGTGAAATAAAGACCATTGTGGTGAAAAACATGTGAGCACTATTTATTGGTAGATAGTTTATTCACCGGGTCAGTAGCCGAATTCCCAGTTAGTAAATAATGAAGTGGAACATTTCATCAGGAATTGTTCCAGTCTTTCTCAGGGATATCATCTTCCACAGATGATATTGTCCCACAGCCAGCACTTGAAAGCAGTTTACAACAGTCTGCTGTGCAACAGCATTCCAGGCAGCAACAAACACATGCATGGCCTTCAGGATGTTCAACTCCATAACTTGTTTCCTCTGCAAGAATGAAATTGACTTCTGCACTAGAGCCATTGTATATTTTGCCTAAACTGAATAGGTTATTACCAAGTCCAGTGGCTGCAAGTGACTTTTACAGTTAGCAGGAAGGTACACAACATTTATGTTTCATAAAAATGATGTGTCTTTGGGATGTGCAGGGCATCTATCAAGTATTAGAATAATCTTTCTACCTGCTGCACCCATCTTTGAGTCCAAGCTCCGCAGAAATCTTATAAAAATATCGGTAGTCATCCAGGCATTTTTGCTGAATTCATATTTGCAACAAATTGTCATAGTGTTCTTGAAACATCTTTGAGTTTTGCACTTCCCAATAACTAAAGGCGGCAGCTTTTCAGTCCCATCATTATTCACGCACAATAATGCAGTCATCGTTTCTTTCCTATATTGACCCCCGTGGTATTTTAAACCTTTAACCGGCACTGTTTTCAATGGAAGAAGATTATAAAACACACCAGTCTCATCGGCATTAAAAATATTTTTGGCATCATACCCTTGAATTAGTTGTGGCAAAATAGAACTTTTCCAATATTCCACACTTTCATTGTCCACAGATGCACTTTCTCCACTTGTAATTATAGGTTGAAATATTGTGATGTGTTTTGATGTGCTAAAGTTCTCTTCTTCCATCCACAGTGCAATTTCTCAAGCCTTCTCACACTACACATTGCCACCTATGGGAATATTCGCAGCTCTAAAAGAGCAATTTCGATCTTTGAAAGACGAATCATGAAATTCCGGCCTTTTGGTCAAACATGAACCACGAGCTTCCAAATTGAATAATGTCTCCTCATTTTTTAATATCCCGCACAAAGATGATGACGTCAAATCTTACTTCTTTGCCAAGTTACGTCATTTCACACCACGATTCTCTTCATAATCTCGAATAACCGTTATCTTCTGCTGTATAGTCAGGGTTCTCAGTTTGCTAGACATAATCACACGTAAAACACGTGATACTTCACTTTTCTTCAGGTTCTCTACACAATTTTCTACGAGGACATACAGTTTTAACTGAAATTTAAGCTTGTTATTCGAGCTACAGCCACAGATATCAACAAGCTTAACATCTTTGACAGATATATACTCCATGAATGTCTGTCTGTGACTGCAACATAAAAATTTTTATCAAACTTTCGTGATTGCATTCTTAATTGTTTGACTTTTTGTTTAACAATGTTAAAGTTCGAGCCAAAAATAAAAAGTTGGTCTTTTTTAATTTTTCTCAATTTTCCACCTAAGTTTTTGTACGTAAAAAGCATAATTTAACCCTACACTGCCAGTAGCTTACCAAGGTCGGCAATAGCACCGTTGGCTACAGCGAGTGCACAGCTGATATGACATGTTCAAACATCGACTGCAGCCTCCAACCTTGTGCTATTATATGAGATCAAGATTCAAATGCAAACGCGGTTTTTGGAATTTAAATGACTCTGGTGTTCAGCCTAATGATACAATTTAATGTTTAAAAAAAAAAAAACAACAGAAAGTGCAGCTGCAAAAAGAATTTTAATTTGTGACTGGTGTCATACTCGTTCCTTAAAAGCGGACTTTAAAAATGATTTGTTAAAACCGAATTTCAGGAACACTGTTTATATGGCGTTATTGCCAGGACCAATGAAGTGTTCCTTAAAAGTGGGTTTATTATAACAGGGTTTTACTCTATTTTTGGAAGTAAATGATTAATGGTTGATCTAGATTTCATTGCCCATACACTGATTGAAAAATGCTGGGAGAAAGGCCTGTGTTTCTACAGAAGTAATACAAACATACAACACTACAAGGTAGAAGATATGGTGGGAGTACCTAAGAAACGATACTAAAATTACAAATACTGTATTAGAACCATACTAGCTGTTTACCAGATGGGTCAACAAGATTCCAGAAAACAAAATGTTCAACAGCTACTTCATACCAATATTGACATTTTTTGAAGCATTCTCTCCCCAAAAGATTACAAGCAGCAAAGGTATAATTCCTTAGTTCAATCACCCAGAGTACTTGAGATGCATAAGAAAAGGAAAAATGGGATAAAGAAGGAATCAGCACATCCAGACTACAGCAGTATGAAGAGAGAATGAGACTGGAGACTACAAATCAAGTCCAAATAAATCTGGAAAGCAACAATAGAAAGTAAAGTTCGATATGAAGACATACAACACACTGAATGAAAATTATCAGAGAAGACCTTAACAGTTAATTTGGACATCGTTTTCCAGGAGAGGAACAGTGATCATCTTACAACATAAAGACCTTGCTGCTAGGAGTACAATCCATGTTATAATTCATGATAAGTTATATGTAGACAGAAAAATATGATAGTGGCTCATTAGCTTATCCAAGAAACAAACTGCAGCACTGATGATATCAGTGTTTTACAGAAGTGCACAAATAACTCATTTCCAAATTTATAAAATAGATGCCATATTCTCTCCACTCCTCACGCACGCATGCACGCACACTAACCTGCAGTGTAGCACAAAGGAGGCTTTGCACATCATTGTATTGTGCCCTGTCACTGTGGTTCTGTATGTGCGTTTCCATCTGCAAAACCTGCTGCAGTCTCTCAAGAATAACCATTGTTGTCTTTTGCACTGTAATATAACAATCCCTTGGAGAATTTTTAACCATTTCCATTAATGCTTCATAAGCTGCTGAGCGGAGATTAGCCTGTAAGACAACAAGATAGTAATGTAAGTGTCACAAAATTTGTCACCAATATTCCTATTATCACACCGACATATTTTAATAAACTCACTTGTGCACCATCAGCTCTATCAGTAGTTTCCAATAACCTCTGGACAATGAACTCAAAATAATGTGACAAACAATAGGTTTCTGGTTGTGTCTGTTCCTCTTTTCCTACCGCTTGCTCATAACTAGCTTCCGCTAATCCTGTAAATGCCCAACAGACATTTGCAGCAACACGTGGTTCTGCTTTAAGTCCATTCACAAGTGCCTCCAATAAAGGTTTTAAATATGTTTCATTGATTGCAGCCTCTGGAATTATTTCACACACTCTCCCAAACGTCCAAGCTGCAGTATCTCGCACAACAACACTGCTGTCGTACATAAGTTCTATTAATGTGGGCATTGCCTGTTCTACAAGTGGCTTCAGTGTTTTTGGTTCCAAGCCACCTAAAATAGAGCCTGCAAAGGAAATCAGAATTGACATTCTCAGGTTAAAAGTGTTCAAGAGTATGCAACAATTATTACTCATAGAGACAAATACCCACCAAAAGCCATTAATGCTGCGTCTCTGTACCTCCAATCAGTACTTTTTATGTTGTCTTTGACAAATGGAAGGACAAATGGAACAATGTCATCTTCACAGCACGTAGCAAGAAGCATGAGACAAACTCCCGCTGCCTTACTCGGATTCCAATCATCTTCATCATCATACTCTTCCTAAAATTTGAAATGCAAATGTTAACAAAACTTACCACATCCTGCCACAAAAAGGAATGCATATGCTCAACTTACTTGTTTTGTTAGTTTTTGCATCAATACAGGTACAAGGAATTGTAGAGCACCTTTGGCATAAAATCTTGATGTTCTCTGAGGTGGTCTACCAATTTCAGCAGCTTCACTATCTTCAATTGCCAAGTCAACTTCCTCATCACTTACATTTGACCAAAATTCAATTCCCTGCAGAGCAACTTCATCAATGTCCGAGCGCATGGCCTCCAAAGTAATCTGAAATTTTTTTTTACAGAACATGTATTTTTTAATTCATCAACACTAACATGAAACACAAAGTAAGGGCGACAGACAAAGAAAACAGGTTCTTACAACATTCATTATGAAATCTTGTATGGAACAAAAATAGCAGAATACCGTATTTGTTCGCATATAGGCCACACTTTTTTCCCCAAATTTTAGTGTACAAAATCTTAGTGCAGTCTATAATCAAGATTCAACCCTCCTACCCCCCCCTCCCCCAACTGCCGCTCCTTTTCTCAGTCGTTAGTTTCAAAAATTATGTACACGCTCACTTTTATTTTGGTTTGAGAAACGTAATAAACTAGATAGTCTTCAAAAATGCTACAGTAACAGTTTCGCAGAATGGCATGAAGTTTACGGAAATGGCACGGGAATTCGTGGAAGCCGATATTTCAATATAAATCTAATGGTGTCATTCTGTACCATAGCATACAAAAGGTAACGACTGTTTTCTAACATACCCGCGTGACCTAAAACAAAAATATTATGTAACACACACTTCCTAAGCACACAAATTATTTAAATATGATGTAGTCAATGAAGCTAGTCTTCATGATAAAAGTTTAGTGTGTCACGAAAGATTTTACCGTGAAGTTTATGTTAATACGGTAACACCTACCGCGAGCTGTGATGGGAGGTTAAAATAGCGGAACAACTGATTCGTGTAGCTAATTGTGTAGCTAATGCTGATGTTGAGTTCTAATAACATATTTTACTATGACCAGATTCACTCATTTCATATTCATTGGGGGTTATTTCCACGAAACGATGTACATGGAACTCGGGGCCATTTTATAGCCTTGCAACTGAATCATTTCTGTTGTAACATCAAAACTAGAGTTCCTGTTTCGAATTATGAAGTCAAGCAAACATGGGGATATTTACATTTTAGCCCTTGAAATGCACGACGACTCTTCGAACATTTTAATAGTTTGTCCTCACTTACACAATAACGTCGAACTTGTTTTCGTCAGTGTCAAATTTATGTCCAACTTCTCGTTTTCCATGTCTTTTATTGTGACTAGGCAACCTGAAGCTTACATTCGGCAGTGTAATTCGTACATTCGTTTCCCACTACAAGCCAAACCACCACACACACACACACACACACACACACACACACACACACGAAAAAACTAAACTATATTTTCACAGCACACGCCTACGCTATACGACACTTTAAATGCCCAGGATCACGCCTTGGTTCGGCATCCCCTCACTTGGGGCGCCCAGATTGGCCTGTCGTCTCACTTTCTTATTTGTTGATTTACAGTTTTGCATATTTGTTTTGAGTTTATTGAAAAGAGAACATTGTTTCGTTAACATTATGTTTCTGATTATGAAAAAGTTCGATTATACAAAAAAATAAACGTTAAAAACCTGCAGCCTATACTTGAGATTTTTCCCCCCTATTATCTCGTGTCAAAAGTTTAGGTGCGGCCTATATTCGCACAAATACGGTACTTACTGAGGGGAAGAGCAGGGTGTCTAAAACACTTTCGAACAGATACTAAATGATCTACAAGACCAATTATGCGCTGCTGATATATGGAAATGTTAAAATTTTGTGTTGCATATATCCCATCATGAAAGTAAGCCATCACAGATGCCAAAGCAGTTACACACTTAACAAGTAATTGAACCTAATGCCATTCACTTCCTTAGTTAATAAGAACAAAAAATTATATGTAGTACTAATCCACTCAAAATTGGTAGTAAGCAGTACTGCTGGATTACTTACATCATTAGTACTTTAAAATTCAAAGAGGGCTTGTTTCTTTCTCTTTCACTTTACAGATACTGCTTTTATGTTCAAAATCAGAGTTCGCACAAATTCCAAGATCACATTCGGTACTCGATATACAGGAAAAATTATAGTATGGTATCATACTAGAATCAGTTTTACCCAGAATTTTTTATTTGCAAGTACAATTATTCTGATGAACTGGGAAGGGTAAATGTCTGATAACATCCACCTGATGCTCAAATAAACTGATGAAAAGAGAAATAGTAGTATACAGCTGGATGATAGGAATGGCTATTGTCTTGAATTTAAAGGAAACTCGTCATGTTTGGCCCCTCCAGGATGTTGAACAGCATTTGTAATGGAGATTCAAGTTGTAATCTCGATTACAAGTTGTAAAGAGAACTGATGACCTAGCTGTTTAGTCCCCTAAAAACAAACAACAACAATCAAGTTGTAAAGCCAGTATACAGAGGATGGACTGCATGCAATAAGTGTTACACTTGAGACATTCACAGGAGTATCACGAATCTCAAGATTAAAATCAAGTTAAGTGTTATTTAACCAGAATGATATCTCTGGGTAAGTCAGTTCGAAGGTCTGAGGAAGGCAACGGCATACCACCTCCAATCAGGACCGTGCCTAGTAAAGCACTGTGGTGTTAAAACCAATATTCAGATTGTTGACTGCTTTACCTGATATCTAAAATATGTAGGTGAGGATACTGATTTTGAAGAAGTCAGTTTTCGGAGGCACATTCATAAAATTAATGTTGAATTATCTTTCATATTGGCCTGTGAGTTACTTGGGGGAAGAATATAAAAACTGGCCACAATGGTAAACATTTCTACTGTTAATCAGCACTTACAAGTGCAACATTTAGCCCCAAAATAGTAAAAAGTAAATACAGTAAACTGTCGATTATCCGTGAGTGGATTAACCACTTTGCAGATTATCTGCGGCCTCATTCTCTCTCTCTCTCCCCCCTTTTTTTACTTTTGCCTGTGCGTGGGATTTTCTGTCAGGGATAATTTTGGGATACAATACAAGTGTAGTAATTTATGGGCTGCTCAAACACTGAGTGCTGCACTACAGTATTTGTTGCTAAAGATAGAGTACATATAGTGTGTCGGCGATCTGATGAGCGAGCACGGAGTTCCGACCCTTCCCACTGTTGTCGCACGCAACTAGAACTTCCTACAGCTGTGTCACAAGTTTGTTACATCTCTAAAGCACAACTTTTAAATTGACAGACCATGTCCAATTTTTATTTTTTGTAATCATTTTAAGAGGAAATTTAGTACAGCTCAGTACAGTATGTTCTGGTCATGATTAAGATTTTGCTAATTACATTACACTACTTCATGTTTCTAAGAACCGAAGGACCCAAATGTAATTTAGCACTTTTTTTATTTATACCAAACCTCATGCAGCACTGCACAGGACAAGTCCAACTGGCCAGGCAGCAAATTCTCAGAGTACCTGCGGCTACCGGTGGCCTAATCTGAGAAACCCCATTTCCCCCACCAACAGTCCTGCTCACCCACCAGGATTAAAACGAATTATTAAATACACACCAGCAGTAACAAGAGTAGATGAAGAGACTAAAGTGGAAACAGTCATCAGTTACACATCAGCACTTCAATGTCTGACGGGTTACTGGATTACCTTGAACAGCAAGAAGATGCTCCTCTTTGTGACAAGTTGCTGTTGCACAAAATTCACGGTACGATATATAAAAGACATGGTACAACAATGAGACAGAAATCAATTCAGGACTATTTTGTTTCAAAGTAGTGCACTATAATGTAAAACTGGATTTGAAAGTAAAACATTTTCATTCATAATCGACGAATAAAGTAAAATTTATTCTAATTATTAGATAATTGGTTTTAATTATGACGGTAATTAATTTTTTTCTTTGTGCTACCATAACATATTATTGTGTAATTAAGTCGCAGATTAGCTGCGAAATTGGATTTTCTGCAGTTTTGGAATCCCCAATTATGGCAGATAATCATGAGTTTACTGTAGATATAAATTAAAAAATTATAGATACTTTTTCTGAGAAAGATGTTATTACACATGCATAAAAACCAGTGAACAGTATATGTGCATTTTAAGGAGTTGCAAGTACACCTTGCATCCTTCTTACCACACACCAATTAAACATGAAAATTAATGAAAATATACAAACATCTAAGTTCACAGAAAGACTTTAATTTTAAAGACAAAACCAGATTATTAACACAAAACCTAAGTTTATAAAAAAATGAACACACTTACAGGAAACAATGCCTGCCCCATATATGGCTCCATATACTGGTAGTAAAGTGACATTATCTTCACCAGACACTGAAGAGCTGCAACCCGCACTTGCGTATCCTGTGACTGGGTGGCTTCACATACAACTTCCATGATGAAGTTCCTCTCGGACTAGTAGATGAAAAGGTATGGTTCAATTTCACAGAAAAGTAATAAACTAATCAAAATTCTGAACTACTGAAGACTATCAATTAGGTCAACCTACACTATGACATCATAGAATTCAGAAAAAATTTCTTTTCCACAAACCTCCTTGTCAAAATTTGCCCGGGTGAATTCCAAAGAGTTGAGAAGAGCCGTTGTGGCAGCAAGTCTGACACGGTTACTTGGTTCATTTTGCCTCATTCCATGAATTATTGCTGTTAGTATATGATTTGATTGTGAAACTAGCACTTCATGCTCCTGAAAAAAAAAAAAAAAAAAAAAAAAAAAAAAAAAAAAAAAAAAAAACTGGTTATTAGCTACAAATTTTATTGGACATTTAAAAGAACAGAGTCTCTTGATACTTACAATATCTTGACATATATAACCAATGGCTTCAAGTGTCGCTTCCTTCATCATTTCTGTACTAGTTGCACTGATAACATTATTGACCATAATGCCGATCAATTCTGGCCACTGACCTACAGGCAATTCCGCAACTGCCACATAGGCCACACACTGAGCAGCTGAACTTGGACGGTTATTTTCAGTTCCTAAAGCAGCTAAAATCTGTAATGTAATCAAAATTATTGAATTTCTATAACTATTTTGAACATCTCGGGTCAAATGAGAAAAGAAATATCACTCACATTCTTCTTAATATAACTTCTGGTCTCTTCTGGAAAACCAAGCCATCTTTGTTGGTATTGTGTCTTCAGAGCAGTATCCTTTGATGTAAGAGTATTTTTGAGTTGCAGTCCAGCTGCCATTCTTGCCACTGGACTATTGCCACCATGGTGCAGAATGTCTGATAAGGTTTTCAGGAACTCACCCTAGAACATGTAATAGGTCTCCATAGTTCCTTCTTTTATTGCCCTGTTGCAGTGCTCAAAATTAAAAAGCTTGTGAATAACATTCAGATAAAATTCTCAAAAATGTACATAATTAGTCTACTCTTTTCTTAAGATGATTTCCTCTTTATGTAGACAAGCTTTTCAGACCTTTGGTGTGACAAAAATGAACCAAACCAAAAACTAATCTGTAAACACATAAAGTAATTTGTAGACAGCAAATTGAAGCAATTCTGCAACAGCAGTTGTTCTCATTCAAGTTTAACAAATTACTTACAATTTAAGTTAACTTTATTCCAGTACATAATTCACCCCACTAATCAACTACTGATTAACATTTATCACTGACAAAAATCATCAGTAATTCAAGATATAAATTTCAGAAAGTTTGAAACATGATGGAATCAACTATAAATCTTATTGTATTTTTTTTAAATATGGTTTTGAAACAAGAACATTTTTAAAATGGTTTTTAACCCTTCAGTTGCCCCCCCCCCCCCCCCCCTCTGCATTTGCAGGTCTTTGTTGAAAGATATTCTAGTTCATTTAACATTATGGATAAACTCAGGCTCAAACTATATTTGTAAGTAAAAAACTTACTTTGTCTTCTTTGACAACAGTAACATACCGACACCATCATACAGCTGTTTCTCAACCAGAGATTGAGGTAAATCACGATCTACCAGTAAAATTAATTACAGTTAAAAGTCTTTGAGATTTTCTTACCTACTGAACAGGAATAGTGCCACACACTGAACTGACATCAAGACGTTAGGCAACAACAAAACCAATTGTAATGATTTGTTATAAATTAACTCCAATCATATTAATATAAGCTAACTTTATTTGAAACTAAGAATGCAGTTAGCCTTATTAAATGCTAAGTTGTTGGGTAACATATTTTCTTAAATTTCAATACATCATTCATCACCTAAACTGTTACAATTATGTGGCACACACTGCTGACAATTTTTACAGCTAGACTATGAAGACTGGTCAATAATAAAATTTACAAAACATTCTTTCAACTTTGGGCAAATGCAAACAATGACATCCCACTCCTTGCCAATGACCTATGTTACATGAACAAAATGTCTCATCTACCACACTCTGCAGCCCAGGTTTCATCTAGTTGTGTGATTGGAGTCATCCATCCAAGGACCAAGCTCTTTCTCACAATGCTCTCTCTGCATCCTTCCCTATCCTCTTCCCCCGGTACCAGCAACTGAGACACTCACCTTCAATAATAACAGTACCAATTTTTAGGAGTGTAAGTTTGGATGTTGTATGTGTAAATATACTGCTGAAAAAATGGTGAAAGCTTTTAAGTGTGATGTCTGTTTACGGTAATGTGTATTGCTCTGCTCCATATCAATCTGCAGTCCCTTGTGAAGTTCCAATCTTTGTATAAGAACTCATGTTACAAGCTTCATTAAATTTGTCATAAATAATGTAAAATTTCAAACAAAACTGTTACTCCCTAACATTTAAAGAGTTCAGCTCCAATTTACAAAAGTTTCGATACTACAATAGTAGACTTTAAGAGGGACACATGAAATCATATGAAATTAGGTAATTCCTACTCCACCAAAGAAGTTATTACCAGAATACATTTTTATGTTATTAAATGTCACGTAATAAATTTTTTACAATATCAGACTTCAACAAAACGTATCTATTAAAGTCCCTACAATAATAACTGATACAGTGAGATGTACCCTCTACAATGTAGTTCACAGTGGTTTGCATAGTAATGCTGTAGATGTAGACTGACGTCACAATTAACCGTAACATCATATAGGTTATTTCATTAATTTATATAAGCAAAAAAAGAAAGGGCATTGGATGAAATTCGGGACTACACATTTAAAAGGGACTGTAGTAAATGTGTACTTGAGGACATTGTGTAAGTAAATCTATACTTCCATTCTTATTTATCAATTACATGTACCGGGATGATATTCATTGAGGAAACAGGGGAAGCAATAATTTTGACTGCATCTTGCAAACGTCATGAATGCCGCCCTTTTGCAGTTACATGGTTTTTTTTTTTTTTTTAAAGTCTCCATAGAAAAACAAACTTGATTGACATTGCAAGATAATATGCTTGTTTTAAATAATGACATTTCATGCGGATGAGGAAAAAAAAAAGGAAAGAAACAACTTGCCGCCAGGCGGAATCATACCTGCGAACCTTTCAATAAAAACACAATCTCTTACTGCTGAGCCAAAACCACTTCCCACACAACAGACACTCTCAGGGGCAGTTGATAAGGTGCATATGGTTATAAATCCATATCAAAATTACTTTTATTTCCTAATCACTTAGCCATCTGGAGTTCCCACTTAGTGCACTTTCATATCTCACCACACCCTACACGTATAATTAATTTGGGGAAGTGATAACCTAAATGTTTAGTCCCCGCAAAACAACAACAATACAATAAATTTGGCCTAATTCTGCGATGAAGAGTAGGCGTCCTCTCCTTGTAAGAGGGATCTGGACAGGTTAAGAAGGGTAAATGGAGGAAGGAACTGGCATCAGGCAGATAAAGAGAGTCAGAACTCAATCAGATGGCTTTGTGGTGAAGGTGCAAAATAAGTTTGACCTGTTGCTTCAGTGAGAAACTGATGAACCTCAAACAGAAGTAGACAGGGCTAAACAAACTTTCAATGAAAATTGAAAAAGAATGTAGGTAAATCAGAAAAAAGATAGTTTTCTTGTTAGCTACTTCTCATGCCAGAGGCGTGGGCCAACTGTTGCATGATGAATTACGAACATAATACCAGGTCATAAGTTTCTGCAAATCAAGTACTCATTCGAGTCAGGTGACAGAGGATTTAAGACACAGCGGTTACTGTACCCACAATAACCAATGTGTCCAGGGAATAGTATTGATAGAGATCCAGGGCTCAACAGAGTGTGACCTGGCAAAGATTGCATCATCGATGCATACCAGTGTTAAGTGTGTGTGTGTGTGTGTGTGTGTGTGTGTGTGTGTGTGTGTGTTCTTGAGCCCCATGACCCAACTCATTCGAAATCTTCTGTTAGGAGAGTTAATTTGGAGTTGGAACAGTTGCTAGCATCAGGGGTGGAGTCACACATTGGTGTGGTTCCTGTTGATTCACTCAGTAAGTGGGATTATACAAGGCATGGCCTACAGCTCAACAGGAAAGGGAAGGGTACACTAGCTGGGCTAATAGTGAGAAACTTAAGGGGGGAAGAACTGACATGAGTGGTAAAATACCAATGGTTACAGGTGTCAGCAGTTCCTTTTTTAGGACAGGCAGAACAAAATATGATAGCAACATGCTGTAAAAATTTCAACATTGATATCTGAGTGTGAACAAAGATATGAATTTTTGAAAATGAGGAAATAATTCACATTACTATACAACTGATCTTATGGCTGTTACCTATTCATGTGTGATATTGGTGGAATATAATCAATTATTATTGAAGCAAGGTACTGAATTATATACAAAAAGTCGAAACATCACTGAAATTAACATTTATGGTATTTTGACATACGGTATTTAAAATAAATATTCTCAATTAACATCCTTCGAGATGCGACTATTCCTGAACCTGGTGGTGAATGTTAAGAACACTTATTCTTTCTGACAGCTTCTGTGATATAGGCTAAGACCCCCAGTTGCTGTGGTAAGTTCAAGCACTGAAAGTTTCCTTAAAACATTTTTCATTGATATCCAAACTTTGTCACTGTTAGATTTCTTGAATGATGTTCTTGGGCCAGCAGGGTGGTAAAAATGCACAAAAACGTCATTGTTTTCCAAACTTATTGTTTCAACCTCGGAAAGCCACTACTGTCCATCATACACACATGCTACTATGTCATTCAACGTTAAAGAGAGAGATGTAATTTTACTGACAGAATGATCCTCATAAATTTCCGTTTCTGATGTTACATAGCATTGAACAAAGTTTTCTGTAATGGCAAGGAATTTGTGGAAATGCCTTGTTCATTTTTTACAGTTTTCAAATCTGGTTTGAAGTGTTGTTTTCATATGCAGAACCACTCCTTTCTTGATCAGAAAATAGGTAATGCCTTTAATATTATCCTTGCAAAAGGCATACATGTCTTGTACTGCGAGAATTTGGTCTGTGATTGGTCTTTGTAGGCTGGCTTTACTTACTTCACGTTTTGTTGTACCTATTACTACATCACATGCATTTTTACCATGACAAGATGCAAAAAAGTGCCATTCAGCCTCCAACCCAAAGTCCACTTTGTGGTTGCAAAGATTTGAAAAATTCTTTTTGTTTATATACTGACTACCACTTCCATCTGTAAAGTATATCAGCTTCTCAACCTTGGGAAAGTTTTCTTTTGTGTAATTTATTGCATACTTTTGAAACACATGTACAGCCAAAGTTTGTGCTACAAGTAGTCATTTAGACCTCAATTTGTTATGCATCACATATGTAGAATACCAAGTTGATATATGATATAAAAAGTGAAAAACAGCATTTAGATTATTTATGAAAAAATTTGAAAAATACACTTTTCATGATACAGTTTAAATTCATGATTTGTTTAATATAACTCCGCCTACGTATAAAGTTGACTCCATCAGGAAAAGTAGTCAAATTTGATGGACTTCAAAATCCTGGATGGGTACGTAGACAGTTGAATCTGAAACTTTATTTTTTGCTGAAATGTTTACATATTTGGTAGCAATCTTAGGTGCAAAGAAGAATATCCTAACTCACTTCATAGATAAACAATAACATGAAAATACCATACATATGCGTCTAATTTTCAGCACCCCTGCTACTGGGTATTAAAAAATTAAAACCATGGGTATTCCTTGAAACAGTGTTCTCAAATTGTATACGGTTGAACCGAAGGGCAGAAGTGAATAAAAGCATTTACTGTGTAAATATGTTATATTTAACTTTTATCAGCTTGGGTGCACAAATGAAACAATAAATAGGATATCCTTACTCTATGAATGTGTATTAAAATGACAAGACCATGAAATAAAATTGAGAATTAAAGCAATAATGAAATATACATATATATGTAACCTATACCAACAAACAATACACAAATACTTTACAAAGAACACTCACACAAGCAAATTTGAAGATACAAAAAGAAACATCTTTGATATAACCTTGTATTTCCTAATACACTGGTCTCAAAAAAACAAAAAGTTACCTAAAGGTGAGAGAAGATCTTTTCATAACACTTATCGTCTAGCTTAGATAACCGGGCACTCTGGCTATTTAATGATGGGACATTGACCTTGCATGTAACACTGGAGAAGAGGACCCAAACTGTATCTTTCCTATTGAGCAATTTTAATAATTGTTACTCAAAACAAGGCATACAGATAATTTCAATATATCTAAATTCATGGGACACCTGGGAACTGTGACCTCTGTACCATTTTTCCATCATATTTGAAAGCCCCCACTTGCAACTGTTCAAAGGAAAAATTTTCAGGAGTTCCCATAGCAACAGTGGTCCCAACTGCATCTGTTGAAAGCCCCTTCATTAGAATGGAGTTAGTAGCTATGAGACTTTCATGGTGCAACTGTGTTCCTGTAACAGTCTTCACTGCACTGCATCTGCCTTCCAAAAAACCATATGACTATCTCCTGTGAAGACGCAAAGAACATATCAATGCCCCAGATTTTGTTGAGTGACCAGGTATACAGGTTTTCTGGTGTCAATATGTAATTGGATGGAGATGTAGCCTGTAAGCTGGCTCTTCCGGCTAGGAATTTTACAGTCCTTCCAATACTATCACAGGGGCTCTTCTCATGGCATGCAGCAAAAAAAGTGCCATTCTACTTCAATACCAAAATCTTCTTGGTGGTAAGTTAGGTTTGTGAGGTTCTTGTAATTTTTATACTGCAAAGCAGCACCATCGCTGAAGTACAGTCTCCAGTTTTATTTGAAAAGTCAGTGTCCCATCATTACAAAGCCACATTTCCCAGTTACCAGTATATATGCTAGATGATAAGTATTATGAAAAGATCTTGTCTCTCACCTTTAGGTAACCTTTTTGTGTTTTGAGACCAGAATATTAGAAAATACAAGATGCAAGTGTTCCTTTTTGTATCTTCAAATTAGCTTGTTCTTTGCAAAGAATTTGAGTATTATATGTTGGTATAGATTACATATATGTATATTTCATTACTGCCCTAATTCTCAATTTCATTTCATGGTCTTGTTATTTTACTACACAGTTTTAGTGTAAGGATACCCTATACATAACTGCCAACCTTTACAATTGGCTGTCCGTAATGATGCGCAACACCAAAGAGGACGTGGGGCTACGGTCGTGTCCCAAGAATATTTTAAAAATTTAAGTCTGACACTATATTCCTAAATACCTGCCACAAACCGTATAAAAACTATTCTGTTTCAAAAGACTGAGGTTAGGTGGAAGAACCTAACACATTTGTGTAAATACCGTGAGTGGCTTAGAAATATTCCTGTAAGTTTCAATTAACTGTCTTTACGGAAAGTTAACAGTTGCCGAAGGAACAGAAAAGGGTGAAATTCCTTGCATTTTTTTAAATATATAATCGTTAGCAGCTAAGGATACACAAAATGGTTTTGGATTTTAAACGACGAATGAAACCACTGAACTGAGGTGTCACAAATGGCTCATCACTCATGTTTCATTCTAGCTGCACGAGACTGCTATGGAAACATGTACCCGTGAGAAAATCCAGTAAAAGCTTTTCTCTTCGGAAAGGAACTGGCTAACTTCCGCCACCCGGTAAAACACGTGGGCTGTTAAGCTTGAACCAAAGACATTATACTCATAATAGACCATAGAATTTACATAGATCTTGGGTGTGTGAGCGTGCATTTGGTAGGTGGGTAGGTGATTATAGGCGGGATTTGATCCAACAAACAGCTTTGCTACGTACTCAGGAATGAAATAAATTATTTATATAAAATTTTTATCAGCTATTACCAAAATGTAGATAGTAACTACTCCGATTTTCTTAAAACATATCAGATCGTACAATATCTAGTTTCCGTAATTTTTCACGACCTTCCCGTAACTCCGTAAATATGACGATAACTCCGTAACAATTACGGACAATCCGTAATAGTTGGCAGCTATGCCAATATATTGTTGCATTTCTGCACCTAAGCTGATAAAAGTTAAATATAACATATTTATTAAGTAAATGCTTGACAACAGTTTTCAGCTATCACTTGCATACAGTTCTGTCCTTCAAGTCAACCACAGACAGTTTGAGAACACTGCTTCAAGGAATACCCATGGTTTTAATTTTTTTAATACCCAGTAGTGCTGAAAATTAATTATATGTATATATGGCATTTTCATGATGTTTATCTATGAAGTGAGTGAGTGAGGATATTCTTTTTTGTGCCCAAGATTGCTACCAAATATGTAAACATTTCAGCAAAAAATCAAGTTCTGATTCAACTGTCTACGTACCCATCAGGGACTTTGAAGTTCATCAAATTTGACCATTTTTCCTGATGGAGTCTACTTTAACTGAAAGTAAGAACTATTAAATGCAATGCAGTATACCTTGCATTATTTTTTATATTTAATACTGGGACTGACGAGCTACAGTACCAAAATTTAGGGCTGTACTGTTATAGGCAGAGTTCTACATTTTTCAAAAATCTTTTATTTAAACTGCAAAATGAAAAGTGTACTTTTCAACATTTTTCATAAATAATCTAAATGATGTTTCTCACTTTTTATATCATATACCAACTTAGTGCTCTACACATATGATGCATAAAAAAAATTAGGTCTATAGGTCCACTCATCACAAGCAGTACCACTCTGAAGATGGGGATATTGGTGCCCGACTGTTGATTGCATACACGCTTCTCAGCCTTCAAACATAATTTTCCCAAAAATGGTTAGAGATAGGTCAGTGATATTTGGTAGTTTTTCTATTAAGACATGTAGGTACCCATGTACCAAATTCTGAAATGGCTGCCTTATCACCCACTGTGAGTTTCCATGTAATGACCCCATAGTTATTTCCTGTTTGTTGCCTGCACCCATGAAGTACAATCCTACAAGACTGTATACTCTTGTGTATGGTTTTCAAATTTTAAGAAATTGAAAAATACTGAGAATGTCATGGAACAAAAACTGATTTAACTGCAGTTTATATGGCTTGCACTTGCTAGGTTAAGGAACGGCAGAGCAACCAATCTGGAGTCGAGTTATACTGGCTAAAAAGATTGTGTGTTTCATGCCAAGCAAATGTGGCATCAATTTCGAAGTTTATTCAAGGATTTTGGTGCGGCGTTTCTGTTATTGTAATTGATTTTCCGGTAATTGTGAAGAACGCTTGCACGAGCGCCTGTTTTGATAAATCTCGATCGTGCGACCACACTTCGATATATGGTGCATTTTGATATGTTCTAAGATGGTGGGAGACTGATTTGTTGATGTACAAAACAGTGATCATTTTTAGTGAAAGTTGGGTAAAGCTTCTTCTTTAACCTATACCTAACCAAACTTTCATTTAAAATGATCACTGTTTTGTACACAAAAAAATCAGATTCTCCAGCCAGCTTGAAACATATCAAAATGCACCATATATCGAAGTGTAGTCGCTCTTTCAAGATTTATTGAAACAGACATCCGTGCAAGCGTTCTTCGCAATTACCAATTTTCCATTGATAAGACATTTTTAGATAATTGTCATATTACGGTCGTAAGTGACCTATTATTAACACACCACAGCAGTCAGCCATAGAGCACGTTTCATTTATTTTATGATCTATACGAAACAGTGATCATTTTAAGTGAAAGTTAAGTTAGTATGTGAGGGCGTATAGCACCCAAATCTCCAGTTCAGAAACAATCAATCATCAAAAACTTTTGCATACAACACTTCAATTTGCTTACATAGTACAATTTTAACGCTCTTTTCTTATTGGCCATGGCATCATAACTCCCGATTGGCTGCTCTGCCGTTCCTTAACCTAGGGGGCACGAGCCGCACAAGCTGCAGTTTTACCCAAAAATTTTATTCATACATATGTTGTCATAATTTTACAATGCTATTCCATCTTTATGCTTTGTTCCATGATAACAACACGTCTGAAAACCCATAAAACTACAAATAATGTTTTAATTAATTGGCATTTTTAATCAAATCATTGGCCTCATTAAAATTTTACTGATAATTTGGAAGAAGCGTTTGATTTTGCAGCTGCAGCCTATTATTGGTAAATTTCACACATGCAAGCATCTCCGAGCCCTTAGTGTTCATTCACAACAATCTAAAATGTACACTTAAGTTCCACCTAACCACGTCTACATATTCGTAGAAAATATTAAAATACTTTGGTCAATCAGAATAGACGTCTACAGTCTAGCTTGCAAAATTATTTTCCCTACAATACAACATGCTGTAATGCCATAGGTCAAAGTCAACGGATGAAATCACATCATATAAATAACCCTATATGTTTGCAAACAGTGATCGCATTTTGAAAACAGAAGACATCTATTCTTGACATTGTGTTGAAAAGCTTTGCATCATCATCATTAAAATGCAGTGTACGTGTCAGCATGCTACTTGTGAAAAGCTTTTGACAAGGCATGATGACTAACATGAGCCAATGAATTTCAATTCTACAATGCATTACTCATAACAATGTTTACAACACCGATTTGTTTGCAAAGCATAAAACCTTAAGACACTTCCTTACTGCCTGTTTGAATGCCTATTTCGAGTGGCTGCTTGCACCTCCTATCACTGTGACGCTGCCAACATGAAAAGACCAGAAACAAACTGCAGTTTTGTCCATAAAAAAAAAAAAAAAAAAAAAAAAAAAAAAAAAAAAAAAAAAATGCTTGAAGATTTAGCAAAACTGCAGATATTCATTAACATCACTCTTATGTGGTTGTTTATATCAAAAACAGAGCATCCTTGTGGTTTTGTCCACACCATTTAAAACATACAAAGAGGTTCCAATATGTATCTTTTATCCTATTTCCATTAATGTTTATTAATGAAACATTTTCAGATATATAGGATGGGATTAATAAATTTTTACCAAACATAATACCAAACATAACTACTCATTTTTATGTTTATCTACTTTTTCACATAATATATGTGGCTGTGCCAGCAATAACCCTCAGAAGAAAAATTTTTGAATTCAAACAAAAGCCATAAATTCCAAGGACTGTTGCACTGCATTTGTGCAATGTACTAGAGATGTTGGCAATAGGTCATATCCAGTCAGAGACAACTAAATATTTGAGAACTAATGACAAACTTATTACAGAGATGATTGTTGCTTTCCTGAACTTTCCTCTCTCTCTCTCTCTCTCTCTCTCTCTCTCTCTCTCTCTCTCTCTCTCACACACACACACACACACACACACACACACACACACACACACACACAAAAGCTTTTGCAGCCTAGTTGCTTCGTCAGGCAGAAGGGAAGGAGAGGGAAAAGGAAATGATGAGGGTTTTAAGGGAGTGGGTATGGAGTCATTCCAATCCTGGGACGTCTAAAACCTCTTTCCTTAATACCCTAGCCAGCTTCATCCTAACCCACAACTACTTCACTTTTGAGGGCCAGACATACCAACAACTAAAGGGAACAGCCATGGGGACCAGGATGGCCCCCCTCGTACGCAAACTTATTTATGGGACGCTTAGAAGAAGCCTTCCTGGACACCCAAGCCTGTCATCCCAGAGTTTGGTATAGATTCATTGATGATATCTTCATGATCTGGACCCACAGTGAAGGAGAACTCCAGAATTTCCTCTCCAACCTCAACTCCTTTGGTCCCATCAAATTCACCTGGTCCTATTCCAAATCCCATGCCACTTTCCTCGATGTCGACCTCCATCTATCCAACGGCCAACTACACACATCCATCCACATCAAACCTACCAATAAACAACAGTACCTGCATTATGACAGCTGCCATCCGTTCCACATCAAACGTTCCCTTCCCTACAGTCTAGGTCTTCGTGGCAAACGAGTCTGCTCCAGTCCTGAATCCCTGAACCAATACACCAATAACCTGATAACAGCTTTCACATCCCGCAGCTAACCTCCTGATCTGGTACAGAAGCAAATTGCCAGAGCCACTTCCTCATCCTCCAAATTCAGAACCTTCAACAGAACCCCAGAAGTGCCACTCGTCACCGGATACTTTCCGGAACCGGAGCAGACTCTGAATGTGGCTCTCCAGCAAGTATACGAGTTCCTAAAATCCTGCCCCGAAATGAGATCCAACCTTCATGACATCCTCCCCACTCCTCCGACAGTGTCTTTCCGCCGCCCACCTAACCTCCGTAATGTCCTAGTCCATCCCTATGAAATCCCCAAACCACCTTCCCTACCTTCTGGCTCCTACCCTTGTAACCACCCCCGTTGCAAAACCTGCCCTATGCATCCTTCCACCACCACTTACTCCAGTCCCGTAACCCGGAGGATGTAGACAATCAAGGGCAGAGTCGGCAAGACTCACCGCTACCAGCACCTCTGAAGATGTCCGGCGCAGCTCCGGACGAAACGTAAGGAACGGATATGTTTCGTGGACCACGACCACATAACCCGAAAGATACAACAACTATTACTTCAGCCGGTCGTGAAAGCCTTCACTGCATAATCAAGGGCAGAGCCACTTGCGACAGCACCCACGTGATTTACCAACTGACATGCCTGCACTGTGAAGCATTCTATGTGGAAATGACCAGCAACAAACTGTCCATTCGCATGAATGGTCACAGGCAGACAGTGTTTGTTGGTAATGAGGATTACCCTGTGGCTAAACACGCCTTGGGGCACGACCAGCACATCTTGGCACAGTGCTACACCGTCCGGGTTATCTGGATACTTCCCACCGACACCAATCCTTCAGAACTCCGGAGATGGGAACTAGCCCTTCAGCATATTCTCTCTTCCCGTTGCCCACCTGGTCTCAACCTCTGCTAAATTCGAATTCCCACCCACCTTCTTAACACCTTTGCCTCGGTTCTCTGGACAGAGCCTCTGCCTCTAGTGGCATCTCTGTCCAACTTCTTTGCTTTCTACAGTATGTCTGCCTAAGTGTACTTGTGTCTGTGTAAATGTGTGTGTGTGTGTGTGTGTGTGTGTGTGTGTGTGTGTGTGTGTTCACCCTCCTTCCCCCCCCCCCCCTCCCAAGGTAAGTCTTTCCTGCCCCGGGATTGGAATGGCTCCCTACCCTTATCATTTCCTTTTCCCTCTCCTTCCTTTCTGCCTGACGAAGCAGCTAGGCTGCGAAAGCTTGCGTTTGTGTGTGTTTATATGTATTTGTTGCTAGAGAGAGAGAGAGAGAGAGAGAGAGGACTTACCAAAAGGACCGGCTCATCGATAGAAACAAATAAAATCACACACAAACAAGCTTTCACCACCGTTGGTCGCTTCTTCAGAATAAGAGGAAAAAAGGAAAGGAGAACGGGAAGGATATGGGTCTTAAGGAAGTGGAAAGGAGTCATTCCAATCCCAGGAGTGGAAGGACGTGCCTTAGGGGTAAAAAGGGAAGGAAATATATAGACGAAGATTACTCACCAGGCGAAGGTGTGTGTGTGTGTGTGTGTGTGTGTTCTATTTATTTGTGCTGCTGTCACACCTGTGCTCCTTCAGCTGGTGAGTAATCTTCATCTATTTTTTATATATAATTTTTCCTGCTAGGAAATTTTTGTCTATTATATATATATATATATATATATATATATATATATATATATATATATATATAAATTATAGAAGCAAACTTTCCTCTTGCACTCCTGGGATTGGAACAACTCCTTTTCCACTTCCTTAAAACCCATATACTTCCCTTTCTCCTCTCCTTTCCTGACGAAGCGACCAACGATTGCGAATGCTTGTACGTGTGTGATTATTTGTGCCTATCGACAAGCCGGTCCTTTTGGTAAGTCATCTGATTTCTATTTTTTATATATTTCCCTGACAAGTTTTGAACATACTTTTTACACTGGATTGGCTAGTCTCTTTGCCAACAATTTCTAATGAAAACATCATCTAAAAGTGATCAATGGTGTGACCAACAACCTACGGCCTATATTATACTGTACAGCGACAGCTGTATGAACCATGTATGACCATTTTCCTTGAGACAAAAATAACCATAATTAGCCCAACCACTACCACTTTGCATCATAAACTTAGATGAGCCCACAATGGAAAACAGTTTTATCAATAGGTAAAATATGCAGCTTCACCATCCATGCTAGTCATCCTCACAGCAACAGTTACCAACATATCCACCCAAAGGCAATTCATGGAAAACTTTTCCCAAAAAGCCATGCCAGAGAGAGTTCACTTAGCTCGCAGATTTCAATATTACACTGTCAATGTATTTACAAGAAACGTCAACAATATGTATTTGAGTGATGGTATGAGACAAAATTAAACAAACCTGAACTGGGAGAAATTATAAAACTTACAAAACAGTACAATGTGTTAAATTGTATAAAGTTATACAATTGTAAACAAAACTCTTCACAACAAGTAAATTAAGACACACTGGCTACACCGCTATAGGAACAACCATATGTATGACTTAAGTGCTCTCAAATACTCATATACACTACTACTGCAAAACAATGTTCTAATTATAACCACCCAGACTGATTGCAGTAAAATTTACTAACAGCAGTGAATGTGATGATGCTGGCAAGGCCCACTAAATGCTCTTAGAAAAACTTACTGCATTGAATAATGGGAATAGTCTTGTGAGACCATGATGTAAATAAATCATGTTGTTCATAGCCTATGATTGCCAGGTTCTTGTATATATCGTTATCCAATCAGAAGAGCCTACATTAATTACCCACATAAAGCAAAAATCCTGCTATCAACATCAGTACAGTATGTCAAAGCAGTCTGAAGCAAAATTTAACACTAATTCTAGTAGTGGAAGTTCACAAGCACAAAAGATAAACTTATAAAATTAAATCTGACCACAGTTCCCTTCAAGAAACAATCTTGCACCAGTTGAATACATGAAATGATACAATTTAAAAAAAAAACTCTTATCTGGAAACTTCTAAGCAAAGTTTTGCTGTTGTGCATCTGTTGACTTACTGTGAATCACAACAAGGGCAGAATAGTTTAATCTACATTAATCAAAGTGACCCACACCTACATGGGATATGCAGTGGACTGAATACAATAACCAGGTCACACACCATTTTATGAGTGTTACCAATTTGTTAGTTTGTATACAAAGCAGTTTACAAACAATTTCAAAAGCTTTTTTTGTAGGTCTATGGCAGTCTACAAAAATTAACTTATTTTGATTACTGAAGAAACGTCAGGGTCAGCATACCAAATTTGTTTGTGCCGCTTGTTCCAGATAATTTTGTGCTTGTTCCAATTCAGTTTTATCTAGAAACAGAAAAAGAAAATATGACAACAGCAGTCAAATATTGTCAGTCATATGACATTCAAGAGTATAAAAAAATTGATTTCTTCACAACTTTTAAAACAGAGCTTTACACTATCTAATATAGTTTCTTGGGTATTTTTTCATAGACAAGAGCTTCAAAAGAGTAACTGTAAAATATCTCTTCCGTCGCCCCATGGCTGATATGCCATGAGACATCATCAACGAATTTGAACGAATATCACTACCCACTTCTATAGACAATTTGGTTATACCAACACGTACCTAGCGAAACAGTCTTCTCCAACACTTGAATTAGTTCCATTGTAACTTCGGGATTCATTTTCATTCAATTACGATCTATATTGTCAATTTCTAATCAAAATTTAACGCGAATATTGTCTCCCGTTTCCACCACAACCGGCAATCACCCACATGTAAATTGTACCACTGCGCAAGAATCCAACGACGAACGCAAATGAGGAATCACTAAATTATTATGAAAACATACAAAATCAATCTTAAACCCTTAAATTTAACACAAATTTTACAATGGTATGCTCCACATTAGTACACATGATGCAGAAAGTAATCAATCTTTAAATACAACAGGTACTATATTTTTGTAACTATGAATCACAGTATGTAGCAATATGAAAAATTTCGCGCCATCAAGTCTTTGATAAAACAATCGATATAAGAAATTAATTCTTTAGTAAATTCAACATTATAATGCCTTGTAACATTTCATGGTATATATTTATAGCAAAAACAAAAACTTTGCAAAATACGGAATCATGGTGAGATGATAGTGACTCAAAACAGAATTACACGTAAAAATTAGATATCTCAGTCTCTGATCGCTCCTTATCAAGGAAGGGGGTATACTGAAAGACGATGAAGGGTAGAAAGATATTACTTCATGGTATCATAAGGACCAACAAGATAACCAGATATTCGTTAATGTTTGCACTTATGTGTACTGTATTTGTCTAATTTCCCGAGGGGAATTACAACAAACGCGACGCAGGTTCTTGTAGTGCATGAAGGAACTATTCAAATGAACTGTTTCCAGAAAGAAGCTGTTCAGGGCTATATTTCCTTTATTGAACTGTGTTACGTTTACCAGTTACTTTCTTTTCCACAGTAACGGGAAATTAGACAGTGCACGAACAAACCTCACTTCCCTTAATTCTGACTACAACCCTCTCCTAGGACCGAGGCGACTTAAGTTCTGGACTCATAACGAAGAACGGTCTGAACTGCGTCGAATCGAAATACGATGAAGTTCTGTTGGTTCTCTTAATTCCTTTCAGGCCTCAGTTCCTTTAAGAAAAAGAACTGGGAGTAAGATATATGCTCAGGGTAACAATGAGAAGACGGTAATTTAATCTTTAGTCTCACTCACTACCAGATTTCCATGTAAGAGGTCCGTTGAATTTTGAAGCCATCAGCCAATTCTAATGAAAAGATTGCATGTAATTTTTTTTTCTTTTTCATATAATAGTAGTCATTGCATTTAGCAATGCATATAATAGCATTGCATATAATAGTAGTCATTGCATTTAGCATTGGAGGGAAGTGTGTGGGGTAAAAATCGCAGAGGGAGACCAAGAGACGCGTATAGTAAGCAGATTCAAATAGATGTGGGTTGTCGTTCTTATGAGGAGATGAAAAGGCTTGCTCAGGATAGAGTAGGGTGGAGAGCTGCATCAAACCAGTCTCTGGACTGAAGACCACAACAACAACAAGTAGTCATTTTGAATGATAGTTGGTATCTCATTTTTTGTACTATAATATAAAAATATAGTTAACTTGAAATACATAGTTCACCAAACTGTCTTAAGGCCAATTCACACTGTCCGTCACGTCAACGTCACGGCACGGCACCATCACGTCAAGCTGTATTCACACTGTCCGTCAGTATCCGTCACGTCAATTCGCCGACCTCAATACGCGATGTTGAAAGTGAGGTTGTGAGTAGCGATCTGTTATGTAGAAAGTCACACTTTAATACTAGAATTGAAGAAACAACAATGCTACATGTTATTGACAGCCAAATAAAACTTTGCAGTGTATGTTTTTGGCCAACTTACTGGGAACTGAAACAACATTTCAAAACATCGACATCTATTTTCAAGCGAAAAAATAAACATATGAATACATCAAACAACACTTATAAGAGCATAAATAGCGCATGTTTAATTTATCCATTACAATTTTCCCGTTGACATTGTTAATACTGTCGTAAACAACTGAATTTTTGTCTTTCGTTAGAACTGACTTTTCATTTAACATGTTATTTAATGAGAAATGCGTAATCAGATTACAATCTTATTCTAATAAACAGTTTGCTTCAGTCTTTTCTTTTACAATGTTAATTAATATTAACCATTTTTTGGTTTCAGATATCCGACCTCGATTTTAGGGGACACTCAATTGACAAAAACATTTAAGTCGTCATGAAACATTTGAGATTTACCCCTAAAACGAAGTATAACAACAAAATATAGGCGACTAAGACTTATTTGCATATAAACAGTGCAATCGTCGACTGCAACATTTAATTCGCGTGAAGAAAATAGGTTAACTTTCGTGTTAGCAGACGACCGTTGCGACAAAACATTCTTCGCGAGGTAGCTTGACGTGACGTGACGGTCCGTGACGGACAGTGTGAACGCCGCCATTAGAAATACATTGCGGAATGTTCTGACGGACGGTGACGTGACGTGACTTGACGGACAGTGTGAATTGGCCTTTAAAAGGAATATGAAAACTATGGCTGTTTTTTAATTATTATTTAAAAGGAATCGTCATTTAAAAGATTTAGTTTTCTCATGTCAAGCACAGTAAATGAAACCGTTAAATTTTGCAAAGTATGTATACGAATTCACTCTGTTATTGTTTATCTCCCACTACCTTGCACTAAGATTTTTTTTCCATGGATAATAGTAATATTGGACAATAGAACTGACTATAGAAGATCAGTTTTGATGGTCTGCGTGGTTCAGCCCATTGAAGAAGACAGAAGAACTTTAAAAATATGGACTCTGAATCATTAAAATGTACCATTCGATATTTCAAAATTAAAGTCAGTTCCCACCAAGAACAAGGAAAATTCATTTTGATCCAAACCAACATGCACAATAAACTGAAAGAAGTAAATGATAAAAGATCAGGAAGAGGGTTTGTTTCGGTACTTTCGAAAATAAAATTGTTAGTTTATATGGAAATTCCAGATCCCTGTTAGAAGTTAGACATAAAAAATCTTACAATGTTAAACTTACACAATCCAGAAACGCAGTATGTGAAAGTTACATAGAAGTGTAAGGCACCATAGGAAATTCTTATATAAGGTATTTCTTCCAGCCAGGTATGTCAGTCGCTGCTTGATACAAGAAAATCAACTACTTTGTTCATCAGTCAGACAACTTTGAGACAAATACAAGGAATATAAGCACCATGGTAACTTGGCTTTAACAACATGTCTCTCAGGAAGTAACTTGTAGAAATTTATTACAAAGGTAAGAGTTAAAAAATCCACATATTACCTTCTTTAAAATTTCAGAACCAATTCTGCTCCTGCCGGTACATCTTCAAGAGCATTCGAGTAGTTTAACTCCACTTTGGAAGGTATAGCCACAGGATTTGCATTTTTGCTCAACATGTTTTCCAGTGCTTCCTTGTCTAGTTTCTCCAGTATTCCTCTTGCTGTCACACCACTGTCACCATGTAGGAGAAATTGCAACCTGGCCTTCATGCCATGTCTTGCAGTGATGAACTTGTCGAATTTACTATACCATTATGTGTTAAATAACCCACACATTTCCCTTTTTAACATTACCGACCGCCTCTTATTTGTCTGCCACCGACAGTCCACTTGATCGCCGATTTTAACTACCATAATATTAATGCTAAAAGGTTCTGTAATGGGGTAGGCATATTTAAATTCTTCTTGCTGACACATGTAGCATTTTTGTGTACATTATGTTACCAATATCTGTAACAAGATTACCCAGGTTTTTCATAAGGGCCAAAATCCAAAGTGTTCGTCCATTGCTCATGTCAGCCTTCCCAGTAGCTGAAGGATATTGAGCACATTAGAGGTGTCCATGTTGACACTTCCAGCCATAACCAGTCTTTCTGTATTTTCTCCTAGATCCATAGACCTAAAAAACTGAAACGTCCTACAACAAACAACTGATGCAGATACAAACTATTACATATTATAGACAATGATATCGATGACTATGTCTTCCTCATCACACATCGATCATCCTACAGAGGCGAAAATGTACTGAGTTACCGAATCCTACAAACCAACTAACCCATCTATAACCCTGTTTAGAACAAAACAACTCACAGATCAGAGAATTTCACATCAAAATAGTCGGCTTACAACAAAATATACCAACATCTAACCGCTTTTTAGTACAGAATGAACAACAGATCATACAAATTCACATCAAAACCGTCGGTTCCTTTCCTAGTACTAAACCAGGATGTTATTCGAAACTTTCATTCTACACGAAGAACCATTTAAGAACGAGACCTACAATTTCGTTGCATGACGCTTTTGACCCAAGCCACATCATTTTGTACTCACTGTCAACCCTTACGGTGCGTTCACACTATCGGCCGGGCCGAGCCAAGCGGGGATGTGCCTACCTGGTTGGTGCCTAGCCTGCATACGCCGACGGCATGGGTGTTCACACTGCGCGCTGAGACAAAAAAGAGGGGGAACTCAACTTTTCCGAATTTCAGTTAGTAAAAAAAATTGACGGTATATAAGACCACGCCACATCATTTTATAGAGTTATTTTTTCCTTAAAAGCTTTGCCTTGCCTGTGAAAAAATAAAGTCTACTTTTCATTCTGCACGACTAATTAGTTTCGTAACGCTCCTCGCTTGATTTTAATGAAAGTATGCGCTTAAAAAATCTCATTTTTGGACACGTGGAGGTACAACATCTTGCTGTTGTGGTCTTCAGTCCTGGAGACTGGTTTAATGCAGCTCTCCACAATACCCTATCCTGAGCAAGCCTCTTCAACTCCACATAAGAATGGCAACCTACATCTATCTGAAACCGTTTACTGTATCCATCTCTTGGTCTTCCTCTGCGGGTTTTACCCCAAACACTACCCTCCAATGCTAAATTCACGATTCCTATATGTCTAATAATGTGTCCTACCAATCGATCCCTTCTTTTAGTCAAGGTATACCAGAAATTCCTTTTCTCCCCAATACTGTTTAGTACCTCTTTAGTACCACCCACCTAATCTTCAGCATTCTTCTGTAGCACCAGATTTCAAAAGCTTCTATCCTCTTCCTGTCCACACTGTTTATCGTCCATATTTCACTCCCATACAAGGCAACACTTCACACAAATGCCTTCAGAAAGGGCTTCCTTGCGCTTAAATTAATATTCGATGTTAACAAATTTCTCTTTTTCAAGAACGCTTTTCTGCTCATTGCCACTCTGCATTTTATATCCTCTGTACTGCGACCATCCTTTGTTATTTTACTGCCCAAGTAACAAAACTCATCTACCTCCTTTATTGCTTCGTTTCCCAATCTAATTCCTTCAGCATCGCCTGATTTTCTTAGACTGCACTCCATTACCCTTGTTTTGCTCTTGTTAATGTTCATCTTATATGCACCTTTCAGCACACTGTCCATTCCGTTCAACTACTCTTCCACGACTTTTGCTGCCTCTGACAAATAACAATGTCATTGGCAAAACACAATGTTTTTACTTTTTCACCTTGAACTTTTATTCCTTTCCGAATTTCTCCTTGCTTTCCTTTATAGCTTGCTCAATGTACAAATTGAATAACATTGGAGAAAGGCTACAACCCTGTCTTACTCCCTTCTCAACCACTGCATCCTTTTCATGCCCTTCAACTCTGACAACTGCTGTCTGGTTTTTGTACCGAATGTAAATTACCTTACGCTACCTATATTTTACTCCTGCATGCTTCAGAACCTGAAAGAGTTTATTCCAATCAACATTGTCAAAAGCCTTCTCCAAATCTACAAAAGCTAGAAATGTACGTTTGCCTTTCCTTAATCTACCTTCTAGGATAAGCCATATGGTGTGTATTGCTTCCCATGTTCCTACATTTCTCCTGAACCAAAACTGATCTTCCCCATGGTTGGCTTGCTTTTCCACCCTTCTGTAAATAATTCGTGTTAATATTTTGCAACCATGACTTATTAAACTGATGGTTCTGTAGTTTTCACACCTGACTGCACCTGCTTTGTTTGGAATAGGGATTATTTCATTTTTCATAAAGTCCGAGGGTACTATGCCTGTCTCATACATCTTACACACCAGATGAAACAGTTTAGTCAAGGCTGGTTCTCCTAGAGACTTCAGTAGCTCCCTCATCTACTCCAGGAGCCTTGTTTCGACTTAGGTCTTTCAGTGCTCTGTCAAATTCATCTCCAGTATAGTATCTCCTATTTCATCCTCATCTACTTCTTCTCCCCTTTCTACAATATTGCCGCTAAGTTCCTTTCCTTCATAGAGGCTCTCTACATACTCTTTCCACCTTTCAGCTTTCCCTTCTTCGCTGAGAACTGGTTTTCCATCAGAGTCCTCGATATTCATAGAGCTGTTTTCCTTATCTCCAAATTTTTCTTTTATTTGCCTGTAGGCTGTATCTATTTTTCCCCTATGTATACATTCTTCTACATCTTTGCATTTGCCTTCTAGGCACTCCTGCTTAGCCATTTTGCACTTCCTGTCAATCTCATTTCTTAGTCGTCTGTACTACATTTTGCTTGTTTCATTTACTGCATTTTTATATTTTCTCCTTTCATCGATTAAATTTAGTATGTCCTGTGATATACAAGGACTTTTTGTAGGTCTTGCCTTTCTACCTATTTTGTCCTCTGCTGCCTTCAGTATTTCATCTCTCAATAATACCCATTCCTCCTCTACCGTTTTATTTCCCCCCATTTCTGTCAAAAGCTGCCTAAAGCTGCCTTTGAAATTCTCAAGAAGCTGCCTAAAGCTGCCTTTGAAATTCTCAAGAACTTCAGGTTCCTTCAGTTTATCCATGTCCCTTCGCCTTATTTTCCTACCTTACTGCAGTTTTTTCAGCTTCAGGCTTCAATTCATGACCAATAAGTTATGGTCAGAGTTTATATCTACCCCTGGGTATGTCTTACAGTTTAAAACCTGGTTCCAAAATCTACGTCTTACCATTATAAAATCTTTCTGGTATCTTCCATTATCTCCTGGTCTCTTCCTTCTTTCGTGATTCTTAAACCAGGCGTTTGTTATAACTAAATTATGTTCCGTGCAAAATTCTACCAGGCGGCTTCCTCTTTCATTCCTTTTGCCCAGACCATATAAACCTACTATCTTTCCTTCCCTTCCTTGTCCTACGACCGAATTCCACTCTCCCATAACAATTAAGTTTTCCTCTCCTTCAACTGTCTGAATAATTTCCTTTAACTCCTCATATATTTTTTTCAATCTCATCATTGGCAGAGCTAGTTGGCATATAAACCAGTACTACTGTGGTCGGTTAGCTTTCGAATAAAACATTCACCTTTTCTAAATTCATAACATGCTACTTGTCAAGTGCATGCGCTTGATTTAGAAATCGTGTATTGAAAAAGTTCGATAGTGGGCAGCTTACTGCTCTATGCATTTTAGACCATACATTACAGCGAGTGAAATGGAGCTAAAAGTATAGAAAAGTTTTTGAAATAGTAGTCGCACCAATATCTACCTCCTCTCACAATTATTTGCGAGTTATCTGAGCGGCGTCATGCCTACGAACTCGGCGGATGTTGAGCATAGCGTGAAGCGCCGCAGTGCCGAAAAACTTGAATTGCTGACCACGTGTGTAGGTCCCTCATGATGTGTTAATAATTCATAACCAGAAAAGAAGTGTGAAGTAATTTTCCTTGGGTGGTAACCGATTTCAATGGACAAAGATCTGCTACAGTTTTACTTCAGGTCATACTTGACTTTATGAAAGGCATAAAACTAGATTTTTTTTCCACACTATTCAATTAATGGAATATATATTTCAGCATTGGAGCTAGAAGAGAGGAAAAAATTAATGTAAACTGCGACTTTATTGTTGATGGACTGAAATAAAATATTCTGACATTACACTACATGGTTTTCTAGTTGGAGATGACAAAAGAAGAAGCTAAAAATACAATTATATTTATGGATGCTTCTACTCCTAATACAAAATATATTCTAATTCATGATTTTGTTACTCTAGAAAAATGTTATACCACAACGTGAAAATAGTTGTATGCAGCATGTCCCACAAAAAATTGGTAATCTCACGTCTGAGATTAAATTAAGAATGACTTAAGTAAAAAATCAATACGGAACAGTGACATTAAAAACACTTAGTTACCTCCTTATAAGAAATGCTGCAAGTGGTGGCTGCGGGCTTACGTGAGGTGTTCCGATTTTATATGAATCATGCTGTACTATATTTCAGCCGACATCCACATTCAAAGAACTCTACACAGCTATCAGGAAATTTTTAAGGAATTTGGCTGAGGGGAACTAATTTCTAATGTTTTACTGAATCATTTGATGACAATTTTCTGGGTTATAGTACTTTCATTTCGAGTTTTATACTTCAACTGCAAGAAAAATACGCTAATTTAGTTTAGCCACAGGGCAGTGCAGGACAGAGGCATGTGACCCTGTTTTAAAATTTCTTTTTCCTTCTTGGTGGGCGTGTCTGCAGCAACAAGGAATCCTCACCCACTGTCAGCAGAAGATCGAAGGAAACACGGGGGTGACCAAAACTTGTTCATTGTGTCTACTTTGAGTCAGCTAATTGATTTTGTTATATTAATACTATTGTTCTCACACTGTAGTGACTCATCGGACATTAAGCACATTAAGAAACGTGTGGTAATGGACTCTTCTCATGAATTTCGACTGACATTTAGGAAGGCTTTTCCTTATGAGAATAGGTAAAAAACATGTCAGAAATTTTTCATTCAGTTTTCAGAACTAATGGCAATACTATGAAAACTAAAACAGAACATTTTGTCACAAGTATTAATTAAAAAGAAAAAGGTATCATGCAGAGAAACTTGAGAACAGGCTGGAGACGATAGGTACAAGTGCCCAATCAGCTCGCACCAGAGCCAGCTCGCGTCAGAAATATTAAACATTCCGAATGTCGTCGGCTCGGCGTGAGCCAGCTGAAGTGGAGTTGTCATGGCCCGGCTGGCAGTGTGAACAGCGCAATTAAAAACAATGTATTTAATCTGTCGGCTCGGCTGGACCCGGCTCGGCTCGGCCTGGCCGGCAGTGTGAACACGGCCTTAAGCTCAACATGTTCTAAGTCAGATTGAAAACGCAAAGATTAGGTGCTCTGCCATATTTTTAAATGTGGTTGTAGATGTAGAATCAAATACTGACGGCTGCATACTTGTTCTAGCAATTGTCTGGTACAAAGAGCCAGCATCAAACGTCTTCTCTTCTTCAGTTTCTTGTTCGTTGGAAAGGGCAATGTTTGTATCTACCGCTTACATGCAAAGTGCATGTAGTTAGATACACAACAACCAACCTTCCATGATATGATACAGTGTAACTATTCTTTTTTAGCGGATCCAAATGAGAGTTCAGGTTTAGAAACACATTTTTGTGTATCCTTTAATGTAGTAAACACCATTGCTTCCATTGATTTTTACAACTACTCCAACACATGAACAGTCTCTCTTGCTGTTTATTGTACATGCAGATATTTTATATTCCCCAGTCACATTGGCCTATCTCAAATGTCCTTTGAATATCCACACAGTCAATTCACATCACTACGATTTTAGAAGGAAACATTTCCCACCTATCGTAAAATTCTATGGACCAGTGGTCCCCTTCTTTTTATGAGTTGCTATACTACTTATAGTGAATATGTATATCTATGAGTCTAAACTCTTTCTCAGGAACTATAGTCAAGTATATGTTATTAGGGAAACAGTTCATAAAACAATGCTTGGAACTAAACAAACATTGACATTCCACAGTGCACATTACCGTTAACAGGAAACTGCCACTAATTGAATGCCCCTAAATGTTTATCTCTCACTGTTTGATCCTTACTAATTAAAAACTCATATAATACAGAAGCTGCACACGATGATATCGGTATTCTTAATTGAAGTTTATGGCTGTATATAAAATATTTTATATATAATACGAAGATTAAATTTAGGTCTTTGACTGCCACGTATAATGTTACAACCTATATAGGGAGTATACAATTATGCAATATGATTCTTGTACTGTAGTGTCTTATATCAATCGTCAGTACTATATAACATAAATTACAACATCTGTTTATTATGAAACCAACAAAGAAGCTGTATACAATACTTGGCATGTTATATATCCACCTTCTTAATTAAAATGACAAACACTTATAAAATACTACAATATTTAAATACGAGATTTTGATTACTAAAAGTTTCTTCATTAGGATAGGTGGGAATATTCGGTTCTGACGACTTAGGGACTAATTATAAAATTGCAGTTACAATTTAACTGTGCTTGAAGTATAAATGCTTTGAAAATTTCAGTAATGAGGAGTTCACTTAATTTCAATGTAAATCAAAATTATTATGAGCCTATTATTTAGAGAAATAGTTTATTGATTTCTGAATATTAATGTATCTGTCAGACCACTGGTATTATTTCAGTTTTATCACATCATATTAAGTTATTAGAATAACTGTATGTTTTATGTGAATTCGATAAATAGCAATTGTAAATTTAATGTGTAAACGTTTCAAACAGTGCAATGTAACATCGCCATTGTTGATTTAATAGAAGTAGACAGCAGCTGGGCTCATTGACAATTCTAGTTTCTGATCAAACGTTGACATGAGATTTGTGCCAGCCTATACATTGACCCTTTCTCTGCTAAAGCCATGCATCCTGCATGCCAGGTCGACCGCGCCCTCGCGGCCACCTAATCCCGCTAAAGAGGCGTTCGCTGACCACTGGCTGCTGTTGCGCTGGGCCGCCGCTCAGCCTCCCTCATCCTGTGCTGAATTTTCCTCGAACCAGCGGCCGCATCCGTCTCGCCTCCCGAATGTGATCACTGACAAAGAATGTATCTCCATACTTTTTAAGTGGCTTTCAATCTGCTTATATGTTACTGGACAAACTTTATGTCCATTTAAAATGCTAACCGGTTTGGGCCAGTCCACATTAAATTGCCTAATTCTGGAATATTTTCCCGCACGAACAGCATAGAAGAAATTTTATGTGAACAATCGTACATGTCCTCTATGAACATTGCTGAAGTTTAACTACCGTCAAAATAATACTGGGTGAGATGAATCACTTCCTTGACTTCATTCACAAAGTTGCGCAGAGTAAGTGTGAATTTCTGGAGAATTTGAGTTACTGTATCTTGTGTTGTATCTTCAGCAAGTTTATTTTTTTTATTATTTTTTTTAATAAATGAAATCTGGCCACCTTGTACATTTACCAGTGTTCTCTTAGGAATAATGAAGAAAAGAATTTTATGAGCGACATTCATCCAGATAATGTTAAGCAAAGTCCCTAGAAAAATCGACGCCAGAAAAAAATCTCAAAGTTCGACTTATATCTGAGGGACCAGAAGTGCAACGAATGTGAAACTTGGCATGTAGTAATCTAACAACACAAGGTTACCAAATATAAAGTTTCATTTATGTACCTGTTTCCTATACTGAGCCAATTTAGTTCAAATTTGCCCATCAAGTCATACAAGTGACTATATCTCAGTCAGTATTGTTTTGATGATCGTTGAATTCTATCAGTGTTTGTACCTTATGGATATATTTTCCATCATTTGTTTTCATCCAGGATTTGGATCGGCACTGACTAAGTTAAAACATATTTTTCGTTATTTTTTATTTTTATTATTTCTTTATTTGCTTATTTAATTCTTTTTCTTTCAATTCCTAGTAAAAACTCTCAATATTATGGTACATATTAATCATTCTCTGTCAAAGTTAAAAATTTTAATAGAACCTGCATATTGTTTAATAAATAAATCATCAGATGGAACTCAAGTGTTTCTAGGTTTTAACTGTGAGACTCCTACCAATTCCAATGCTAAGAGCACAAGCTTCAAAATGCTGATCACTGCAGAAATTCTAGGGTGCGCTTTGTATTACTTCTTAACATAAGTGAAAACGCTGGCCTCCATTCCTCAGAGTAGTTGGTGATCCCGGAATAATTATTCATTGCAACGTAAAGTTATTACTGAATGTTAAAAAGCGAAACTAATCACAAACACAGTTGATAACGAAAGAAACGAGTCACAGGCATATTTGCACATATTGCTGCTAAGCATCAAAATCGAGAAAGATATTCTCAAGCGCGATCCATTACGACTCTGTAACAGTAGTAAGGCAGTGGGGATTGAGCGCCACTGAGATTCGCCTGTCTTTTGTTTGTTTGGCGGGAAATTTGAATTACCCCCGCCACCCCTCCACTCTCGGCCAATTGCCCGACCGCAGATCAAAGGATGCCGCCACAGGATGATTGACAGGTGTTCCCGGAAAGACGAAAGATGATTGACAGTTTACATTTAGGTCTTTTTGATTGTCATCAACGCTACTTGTCCGACCGCTAATCAAAGGACGCCGCCATAACACACTTAAGGATAATTGACAGGTTGCAAGTAAACAACACCTCCCTCGGCCACACACCTGGCCTACACGACGCCTCCCTCCACCTCTCGGCACCGCTGTCAGACAGGCAGCACCTCTGACAGGTCCAGACCTCTCGACCCCTCGACATGTCGGTACTCGCATCCCTCTGCCACACACCTGGGCGACGCTGCAACCCCTACTCGCTCGGGCGATTGCTGGGCCGCGGTTGCCGCCGACAGATGCTACCCCCTCCTCCACGCTAGCGACCGCTTCTCAAAGGACGCCGCCACCCTCCCTACCTGCGAGAACAATACCGCAACAATTGTCTTGACAGCATCGACATCTCTAAACAACACCACCCCCGCTAGCTGACCCCTGCGCCCAGGGCAGGGGCGTACTGCACTCTTTTACGGCGACCATGCCATGCCAGGTCAGCTGCCAATTAAATTGCATATTTATTATTAAGTGTGCTGCCAGATCTCGATTTATGTAACAATTTCCGCCATTTATTATTATTCTCGGAAAAAATAAAGCTACCATAGTGTTGTTCATATGTATTTTTAACAAGAATATCGGTGTAATGCTAAAAAACAATTTAGAACAGAAATGCTTAGTTGGTCTCATATACTACAGGTTGTAGTAAAATATTAAAACTCGTATGCAAAATTTGCAAGGAAGAATTTACACTCCCATCTCTCTAGATGCTCTTCGTATAGACTACTGCCGACAGACGTTTTTAATAATAATAGCGCAGGTTAGATAATAAACGCCACTAACTTACGTATCCATCTTAACATATACTCTTTCGATATACAAAAACAATTCTAACCAGAGGCAACTAACCAAAAGAAAAGAAATGGTCTGTTTCGGAACTCGTCAGCAACCTTAGATCTATAAATGTATCTCTTCGTTTAGACGATGCAAGCAACAGCCATCGAATGGAATGTAACTTGAATGCCAACCACTCTTTCGACAACAACAGCAGCAGCAGAAGACAGCATATTGTTTATACAAAAATTCCAATAATTCTGACATATTGTTTATACAACAATTTCAAATAACGAAAATAGGCAATGACGTCTAGCACAACATCTCTAAATATACATCTGCAAGCACCATTAAACTCGTATGCAAAATTTGCAAGTAAGAATTTATCGATGCGCAAACACTCCCATCTCTTTCCATGCTCTTCGCTTAGACTACAAATACAACAGCCGACAGGCGTGTTTAATACTAGCGTAGGTTTGATAATAAACGGTAACGAACGCCACAAACTTACATATCCATCTTCACATATACTCATTCGATATACAAAAACAATTCTAACCAGAGCCAAACATACGGGACTAACCAAAAGAAAAGAAAAGGTTCGTTTCGGAACTCGACCGCAACCTTAAATCTATAAATGTATCTCTTCGTTTAGACGATGCAAGCAACAGCCATCGAACGGACTGTAACTACTAACTTGTATGCCAACCACACTTTCGATAAAACAGCAGCAGCAGCAGAAGAAGACGACATATTGTTTATACAAAAATTCCAAATAAAGAAAATCGGCAATGGCATCTAGCACGACGTCTCTAAATACACATCTGCAAGCACCGTTAAACACGTATGAAAAATTTGCAAGTAAGAATTTATCGATGCGCACACACTTCCATGTCTCTCCATGAGTAGTATGGTAGTGGGGATTGACGTGCAGTGAGATTCGCGCGTCTTTTGTTTTTTGGCGGGAAATTTGAATTACCCCGCACGCCTCCTCCATCGGCTAATTACCGGACCGCAGATCAAAGGATGCCGCCACAGGATGGTTGATAGGTATTCCCGGAAGAACGCAAGATGATTGACAGTTTACATTTAGGTCCTTTTGATTGTCATCAACGCTACTTGTCCGACCGCTAATCAAAGGACGCCGCCATAACGCACTTAAGGATGATTGACAGGTTGCAACTCTTCCCTCGGCCACACACGACGCCCCCCTCCACCCCTCGGCGCCGCCGCCAGACAGGCAACACCTCTGACAGGTCCAGACCTGTAGACCCCTCGACATGTCTGTACTCGCACTCTCTGCCACACACATGGCCGATACCGCGCCTCCTACTTGCTCGGCCGATTGCCGGACCGTCGCCTCCGCCGCCGCCGCCGATAGATGGTAACCCCTCCTTCTCCACGCTCGCGACCGCTTCTCAAAGGACGCCGCCACCCGCCCTACCCGCAAGAACAAACAATACCGCGACGATTGTCTTGACCACATCGACACAGCTCCCGCCGGCCGACCCCTGGGCCGTACTGCACTCTTTTTACGGCGACCACGCCCCGCCAGGTCAGCAGCCGTTTATTATTATTATTCTTGGAAAAAGAATAAAGCTACCATAGTGTTCTTCGTATGTATTTTTAACAAGAATTTCGGTGTAATGCTAAAAAACAATTTAGAACAGAAATGCTTAGTTGGTCTCGTATACTACAGCTTGTAGTAGTAGGATATTAAAACTCGTCTGCAAAATTTGCAAGGAAGAATTTACACTCCCATCTCTCTCCACGCTCTTCGCATTGACAACAGCCGACAGACGTGTTTAATAATAATAGCGCAGGTTACGGTAACGAACGCCACAAACTTACGTATCCATCTTAACATATACTCTTTCGATATACAAAAACAATTCTAACCAAAAGAAAAGAAATGATCCATTTCGGAATTCGATCACAACCTTAGATCTATAAATGTATATCTTCGTTTACACGATGCAAGCAACAGCGGTCGAACGGAATGTAATTTGTATGCCAACCACTCTTTCAACAACATAACAGCAGCAGCAGCAGCAGCAGCAGCAGAAGACGGCATATTGTTTATACAAAAACGGGCAGTGTGCTTGAAATTACACGGAGTGACATTTGAATATGAAGCTTCTACAATGTATTATCACAGAATGGGATTATTATGGTAACTGAATTGTTTGTGTAGTGAATTCCTCCAAGGGTGTGCTCCTTAATCATAGATCCCAATGAAGTGCTGTAACCAACTGCATTCTGAAAAGCATGCAAGAAGAAGAGAAAATATGGTTACTTTGTCACAATAGTGAATTGTGCATTCTAGACGCTGCCTCTACCCCAGTGATAATAAGCAAAGATGTCGATTTGAGTTATTTTACTTATTACTTCATGCAGCCTGGTAGCTGCACGGCTCAATACAAAGTGTTTCATCATACAAAATCCGGCAACTTTCTTTTTCTGAAAGCAACCTACACGACTATTTCCCCTATTTTCTTTTTTTGACAGGGCTATCAACGAAATAAGGCTGCTCGGTATGGAACATGGAGTCGTTTTACGTTCATTTCCTGCCCAGGTCCAACTCTATCCCTCGGCAAAATGTCATCCAAATGCACCCAGTAATTTTTGCGTAAAAGCATACCAACAAACACCTTTACAGTTGTAACTATATTATCTGCTGCGTGACACATAATTTACTTAGCAGTATTCAGGTTTGTCTTATTATTTCTTCCGGTGGGCGGTAAGGAGCTAATGAAATAGTTTTGCATCGGTGTACAGTTTTAATTTAAAGAGGGCCCCTTTGTCATTTTTGCCCCGGGCTACGCCACTGGGTATAATGAGACAATGTTTGTCTCAATGAACTGAATTATTGTTGATATTCATATCACCTCTGCACAAGGAAAAAGGTGAATTGTTGACATTCACGGTCTTTGTTGGGTGCTATTCCAGTATAGGAGAGCCTTATCAATTTGATGCGTATTTCACAGGGAACACTAAGGCAAAATTAAAGTATGTGGTGTGGAGTGTGATGTGCTTTAGGACAGTGTGTGTAGGCAGTTTGTCTGTAACGCTGTGTTAGCTGAGCGGTCTGAAGTGCCCGCCTAGTATGAAGGAGGTCCCGGGTTCGAATCCCGGCCAGCAAAAATTTTAATTAAGTGCCTCTCCTTTTATTTAATAAACTAACTCACACTAAGGACAACACACACGCACACACACACACACACACACATACACACACACACACACACACACACATGACCGAAGGAGGAGTCGAACCTCCGACAGCGAGCAAACGCGTGCTTCGCAGCAAGACGCCTTAGAGCGCTCGTCTATCCCACCGCGGCTTTGGTGGTAGTACAGACAGCTTTCGCCTGCTGTCTGTTTTGCTATTGACATAAGATGTGCCAGGAGTGTTGTGATCTGAATAGAATATCTTTTCGGTGATATAAGGATACAGGCCTAGATTTCAGAGTTGTTACTGAGATCCGAAAGATTCATGTCAGAGGATTCAGTGGTGAAGAAGTAACCTATGCAGAAGTAATACACTTTAACGTCGTACCGAATGCCATAGTTTTACTGGATTAAAAGCGGAAACTTAGTAACCTACGAACTTGTTTCTTTTCCTCACTTTTTCATAGTTGTCAGCGAGATGCTAGCTCAAGTTACTTGAACTGCCGTCCTTAGGTATTTCAAACGTCAACTTCGCTTAGCAGTTTCTGCTGGTCCAACTAACACATTGCGAAGCAACCAACGCCATTATTTTTGTGATTTATCATGCTATTGATTGCGTAAGAAATAACAAGGGGTATCCATAAAAAAACATAAGTCTGTGTTGAGAATAATATTTGTTTATGTGTTACACTGTCATTGTACACCTCGCGCAAGAAGTGACTTGTGCGCAGAAACGCATTCTCTAGTTGTGCGCAGGGCGAGTCCATTCCTTTGTTTCTGTGGGGCGGCCCTCCAAAACAAAGGAATGGACTCGCCCAACGCCCAAATTGAGAAGGTAGCGGCCACGACTTCTTGCATGAGCTGTACTTACTTTCATAAGCCCCTGCCATATGTTCATGGCCGTGAAAGTCATTTTTCAATATATATGTATGGGTGGATGAGACACCCTGTATATATAGTGAAAAATTACGGTGCTGTGAAACTTCCCTGGGGCAGACCACTTTAACGTCTGAAGTTTTCTCTCCTTTGAGAATGAGATGCTGCGTTCTCTTAGGTAGAAGTCAATCCAGTCACACACTTGGTCCTATATTTCACATACTCGCATTCTGTTCATCGGGCGACAATGCGGAACAGTGTAGAACGCCTTGCGGAAGTCAAACAACAAGGCAGCTACCTGGGACCCTGTATCAGATGTTCTTTGGGTGTCATGGAGATATAGCAGATGCTGGGTTTCACAAGATGGTTGCTTTCGGAACACATGTGGATTCCTACAAAGGAAACGGTCAATAATGAATTTTGAAGTGATCTTAGGCAATCTTCGCTTTTTGGAAAGTAAAAAAGAAATGATTGTCCCCAGAGGCTGACACAACGTCAAAAATATATTATTGAAAATTTTGGTATTAATTTGTAGACTTAGTGCTTTAATTTTGTTTACCTTGTACAACTGAAAACTTGCAAGTTACTTGTATTACTTTCAGGTGAAGGAGTTCCTCTTGTGGTTCGCCAACGTACCGGACCTGATCGAACTGGACCATCTAACGGTATCTGGTGACGTCACGTTCGGAAGAGGAGTATCGCTCAAGGTACTGTATCATTGGGAAGATCAGTTTGGATTTAGGAGAAATGTAGGAACACGGGAGGCAATTCTCTTAGAAGATAGGCTAAGGAAAGGGAAACCTATATTTTAGCTTTTGTTGATTTGGAGAAAGCTTTTGACAATGTCGACTGGAATACACTCTTTCAAATTCTGAAGGTATCAGGGGTAAAATATAGGGAGCGAAGAGTTATTTTCAACCTATACAAAAACCAGACAGCGGTTATTAGAGTCGAAGGGCAAGAAAAGAACGTAGAGGTTGGGAAGAAAGTAAGACAGGGTTGTAGCCTTTCCCCGATGTTGTTCAATCTGTACATTGAGCAGGCAGTGAAGGAATGGAAGGAGGAATTTGGAGAGGGCATTAAAGTGCAGGGAGAAGAAATAAAAACATTGCGGTTTGCCGATGACATAGTAATTCTATCAGAGACCGCAAAAGATTTGGAAGAGCAATTAAATGAGATGGACAGTGTCTTGAAAGGAAGATATAAGATGAACATTAACAAGATTAAAACGAAGGTTATGGAGTGCAATGTCAGAAAATCAAGCGATGCTGAAGGAATTAGATTAGGTAATGAGACAATAAAAGTAGTAGATGAATTTTGTTATTTGGGTAGCAAGATCACTTCTGATGGCTAAAGTAAGGAAGATATAAAATGCAGAATGGCTATGGGAAGAAAAGCGTTTCTAAAGAAGCGAAACTTGTTAACATCCAATATTAATTTAAATATTAGGAAGTCCTTTCTGAAATCATTTGTCTGGAGTGAAACGTGGATGATAAGGGAGTTCATATAAAAAGATGATATAGGCTTTTGAAATGTGCTGCTACAGACGAATGATGAAAATTAGATGGGTAGATCACGTAACTAATGAGGAGGTGCTTAACCGAATCGGGGAGAAAAGGAGTTTCTGGCATATCCTGACTAAGAGAAGGGATAGATTGGTGGTACACATTCTGAGACATCAAGGAATTGTCAACTTAGTATTAGAAGGAAGTGTGTTGGGTAAACATGGTAGAGGGAGACCGAGGGACGAATATAGTAAGCAGATTCAAAAGAATATAGGTTGCCGAACGTATTCTGAGATGGAGAGACTTGCACAGGACAGGGTAGCAAGGAGAGCTGCATCAAACCTGTCTGCGGACTGAAGACTACTACAACAACAACAACTGTATCATTGCTTCATCAGGCTTCTGGTGACATATAAACATGCTGTAGGGTCCGAAATAACTGAAAGATAACCTCAGAACACAATTGGAAAGGAAATTGGGGCAGGTTACCAGATCAACAGCTTATCTACGACGAAGTTGAGCTGGTTCAAGGCAGCACCGTAGCCAACTGGGAGGGGGGTGGAATCAATTCCCCTGAAATTATCTTGTAATACTTTACAAGTTAGAATATAGTCATCATTTATGGTTGTATAATAACAATAATTAACCAATTCGTTCCTATATTGTACTATTTATTTTAATGAGACGGTTCCGTTTCGACTTAAAATGCCATTATCAAGTGACCTGCAGTACAATGTTGATTGCATTTAGGTTGAACAAATTATTGTTTTGTAGTATAATACTACGATTTCACGTGATCTGACATACATAGGACATCTAAGGCGTTTTTATATTAACTCTCAAAAATTTAATGGTAATTTTAATCCTGATTTGGTAATTTGTCATTTGTAGCCATCACAGACCAAAAATAACATAATGCGTGTCCCTACCTCTGCCGTGTTATAGTTTGAAACCAACATCTAAAACTGCCCCCGAGTTACGTGACTGAATTTCCGTCGTTATGAACAGCGGTTTTCCTCATTATAGGCGAAATACAGCGTTGACTTTAACAATAAAACGCCTCCTCGTATGCCTATTACACATGCAGTACTCAAGGGAACGTAATTCCTCCATATTACTAATATTAATCTGATAATATCGTTTTTATATGTGCCCAGGTGAAAACTATTTTCAGCTATTTTTACAAGCAACACAATTACAATATGATAATCGATGGGAAGATTATTGAAGCTGCTCTTGACGTATATAATATGTTGGCAAATAAGTCATTTCTGGTGCAAATTGCTTTCAGTAATTTTATACAAAACTAAAAATACAAACTATTCATTATACCAATAAAACTATTTCTTGTCGAGTAAATAGCCATTATATTGCTTGTTTTACGTTTTGGCATCACTGTCTTGTGGCAAAATTCTTAAAATGCAAACGGTAGTACTGGGTTAAAATCGGACATTATGTGTGAAAATAGATTATTTCAGTTCTTATAAAAGCACAATAGTAAAAATATCACCCGTATTGTTGACGAATTGTAAGAAAACTGATGCTGCTTATCAAACTGATATTTGATATCAGTGAAAACTACAAACTAAAAGACTCACATAAAACGAAAACTATCTTTTGCTTAAAATTTGCAGTTCTATTGCTTATAAAAAGAATCGTCAATACGTTTCATATAGGCACGTATGAAAACTGTAGCCATCGCGTTAATATTTGCAATTGCGGAGAACTAACGCCCACTGTAGTACTAAAGACGTAATAATAATACGGTAAGACGTTTTATTGTTAAAATCTACGCTTAATTTCCACTGAAAAGGCCAAGAACTGCAACTCTCAGTTCCATTTCACATTAATTTCTTAGACTTTCCCGGCGATTTGTTGACATTTGTTGAAATCGGGTCTTCTGTCGGATATCAGCGTCTTCCAAAACACGATATTTCGACGACCATTACTCGGTGTCTTCTTCAGGTGTTGTCTGAGTCTCAGGCCTGAGACTCAGACAACACCTGAAGAATACACCTAGTAATGGTCATCGAAATATCGTGTATATCGTGTATATCATGGTTCTTTGGGTTCCGGACGTAGGTCAGCAAAAACACAATCGTCGTTGGATCTCTCTGTCAATAAACTCAGTTCTCCTAGCCAAGATGTGAAATTTAAGTAGAATTCATTGTCGAAAACGATAAATGTTCCTAAAGTTTTTCATACTAAGAGTGAAATTAATTGAAGTCCGTGCTTCGGAACAATGTAAATTCAATGTTAGGTTGTGTTCATAAAGTTACACATTGCAACAGCAGCGCCGAAAGCGGCTGGCAAATTACATTTCTGAAAACGATATTGCATAAGTGCGAATATTGATTTGTAAAAGTTTTTACAAATATCTTCTTGAATAGGAATTTGGAATGAATTGTAAGACTGTGTGAATCATGAGACTCTATACAAAAGAGATTTGCGTGAAAGTGCTGGTCATAATGAGATGTGACAACAACGGATGTATCTGATTCATTGAAATTTTACTTTCTATCCTGGCGGGCTCGTGTTTTTATGTTGGCAACATCAATAACACGATATATCGTTGCAAAGATGACCGAACCACATAGAGAGTAAATAAATATTGCTGTATGCTGTATGCTTGATTTCACGACACAATATTTGCGTGTCACGGGATTGGCTTATGACGTTATTCAACATCTGTTGCCAACATTATCACAGGAGGCAACCGGGATATGAGTATGACTACGTCGCATAGTTTTTCTTGACCCAGCTGTCAAACGATAACACCTTTCACAGCAGAGAGTGTCGCGGCTATGTGTATCAGAAATCACTGATTAGCACACAGACCAGTGAGCTTACTGGCACAGGCATATCAATATCTATGGCCTAAGAAACATTCATTAATGTATGTTTGTGTTTCCACCACGCTTCCACGACAGTGATCAATGTTCCACGAGTATTTTTATCTTTGATTCTATCTGGATTTTTATCTTTGTTTTGTGACTCTGTTCATAGTCGGTAATGTTTGGTTGACGGAAACATGTGATCTATTTAAAACATTGCGTATTATTATTCCTCGTCGTTATTAAAGTCTGAAAGGACCGCATTGTCTGACTATTGAAAGAATAAACAGATTTTGACTCGTACCGTAAAGTTCGTAAGTCACAGAGTATATAGCTTTTCCTAAGAGTATTTATTGCATATTTTACGAATTTTTGCTCGTCACACTCACCCACTGCCACGCACCGCGACCAAACTCCCTTACTAACACCATTAGACCAAGGGCTATCTACCACCACAACCACGAGTGGGTGGCAGTATGTGGTCATGGAGAAAAATCTGTCAGCACGCACACACACAAGCCTTTTATATATAGATATAGATTCCAAATAACAAAAATCGGCAATTACATCTAGCACAACGTCTCTAAATATACATCTGCAAGCATCGTTAAACTTGTATGCAAAATTTGCAAGTAAGAATATATCGATGCGTAAACCCTCCAATCTCTCTCCATGCTCTTAGCTTAGACTACAACTGACAGGCGTGTTTAATAATAATAGCTCAGGTTAGATAATAAACGCCACAAACTTACGTATCCATCTTAACATATACTCTTTCGATATACAAAAACAATTCTAACCAGAGCCAACTAACCAAAAGAAAAGAAATGGTCCATTTCGGAACTCGACCACAACCTTGCATCTATAAATGTATCTCTTCGTTTAGACGATGCAAGCAACAGCCGTCGAACGTAATGTAACTCGTATGCCAACCACTCTCTCGATAAAACAGCAACAACAGCAGCAGCAGAAGACGGCATATTGTTTATACAAAAATTCCAAATAACGAAAATCGGCAATGACGTTGTAGCACAAAGTCTCTAAATATACATCTGCATGCACCGTTAACAATCGTCCCGAACGCAGAGCGCTCTCTCGGCAGGCTACATAAAAGAAACAAATGCTACGTGTTTAAACAAAAACACCTAAGTTACATCTCCAAATGATCAAAACCTTCTACGCAGACGCACCACTCTGACAAGGATAACTCGCATTGCATTTATTTAATGGAGCTGAGCCATGTCGAAAGTTCCGAAATTTAACACTCTAGCGACCTTGCCCTGTTACGTTTCTTTCTTCTTAGATCGAGGTATGGATTCGCCTTCCGAGAGTTCGGGTACTCTAATTTTACGTCTTATTTCCTTGCTACATCAGTACACATCCCATCTAAGGAATCTCTATGTCCTGTTACTATGCAAACTACATTTATCTGACACCGATATTCCAGCGCCCCTGAAGACATTTAAACCTTATTGTACAACGGAGAGTCGAAATAAAAGAAAAATATGTGAAATAATTTATCGATTTCCGACCGTCTACACTAAAACTTTTAGAAATATTGGCCTAACAACACCCTTATTCTACAATACAGCAACCACAGAACCGAAGTTACATGCTCGCAGATGTATATTTAGAGACGTTGTGCTACATGAAATTGCCGATTGTTGTTATTTGGAATTTTTGTATAAACAATATGCCGTCTTCTGCTGCTGCTGCTGCTGCTGTTATGTTGTTGAAAGAGTGGTTGGCATACAAATTACATTCCGTTCGACCGCTGTTGCTTGCATCGTGTAAACGAAGATATACATTTATAGATCTAAGGTTGCGGTCGAATTCCGAAATGGATCATTTCTTTTCTTTTGGTTAGAATTGTTTTTGTATATCGAAAGAGTATATGTTAAGATGGATACGTAAGTTTGTGGCGTTCGTTACCGTAACCTGCGCTATTATTATTAAACACGTCTGTCGGCTGTTGTCAATGCGAAGAGCGTGGAGAGAGATGGGAGTGTAAATTCTTCCTTGCAAATTTTGCAGACGAGTTTTAATATCCTACTACTACAAGCTGTAGTATACGAGACCAACTAAGCATTTCTGTTCTAAATTGTTTTTTAGCATTACACCGAAATTCTTGTTAAAAATACATACGAAGAACACTATGGTAGCTTTATTCTTTTTCCAAGAATAATAATAATAAACGGCTGCTGACCTGGCGGGGCGTGGTCGCCGTAAAAAGAGTGCAGTACGGCCCAGGGGTCGGCCGGCGGGGGCTGTGTCGATGTGGTCAAGACAATCGTCGCGGTATTGTTTGTTCTTGCGGGTAGGGCGGGTGGCGGCGTCCTTTGAGAAGCGGTCGCGAGCGTGGAGAAGGAGGGGTTACCATCTATCGGCGGCGGCGGCGGAGGCGACGGTCCGGCAATCGGCCGAGCAAGTAGGAGTCGCGGTATCGGCCATGTGTGTGGCAGAGAGTGCGAGTACAGACATGTCGAGGGGTCTACAGGTCTGGACCTGTCAGAGGTGTTGCCTGTCTGGCGGCGGCGCCGAGGGGTGGAGGGGGGCGTCGTGTGTGGCCGAGGGAAGAGTTGCAACCTGTCAATCATCCTTAAGTGCGTTATGGCGGCGTCCTTTGATTAGCGGTCGGACAAGTAGCGTTGATGACAATCAAAAGGACCTAAATGTAAACTGTCAATCATCTTGCGTTCTTCCGGGAATACCTATCAACCATCCTGTGGCGGCATCCTTTGATCTGCGGTCCGGCAATTGGCCGAGGGAGGAGGGGTGGGGGGTAATTCAAATTTCCCGCCAAGAAACAAAAGACGCGCGAATCTCACTGCACGTCAATCCCCACTACCATACTACTCATGGAGAGACATGGAAGTGTGTGCGCATCGATAAATTCTTACTTGCAAATTTTTCATACGTGTTTAACGGTGCTTGCAGATGTGTATTTAGAGACGTCGTGCTAGATGCCATTGCCGATTTTCTTTATTTGGAATTTTTGTATAAACAATATGTCGTCTTCTTCTGCTGCTGCTGCTGTTTTATCGAAAGTGTGGTTGGCATACAAGTTAGTAGTTACAGTCCGTTCGATGGCTGTTGCTTGCATCGTCTAAACGAAGAGATACATTTATAGATTTAAGGTTGCGGTCGAGTTCCGAAACGGACCTTTTCTTTTCTTTTGGTTAGTCCCGTATGTTTGGCTCTGGTTAGAATTGTTTTTGTATATCGAATGAGTATATGTGAAGATGGATATGTAAGTTTGTGGCGTTCGTTACCGTTTATTATCAAACCTACGCTAGTATTAAACACGCCTGTCGGCTGTTGTATTTGTAGTCTAAGCGAAGAGCATGGAAAGAGATGGGAGTGTTTGCGCATCGATAAATTCTTACTTGCAAATTTTGCATACGAGTTTAATGGTGCTTGCAGATGTATATTTAGAGATGTTGTGCTAGACGTCATTGCCTATTTTCGTTATTTGAAATTGTTGTATAAACAATATGTCAGAATTATTGGAATTTTTGTATAAACAATATGCTGTCTTCTGCTGCTGCTGTTGTTGTCGAAAGAGTGGTTGGCATTCAAGTTACATTCCGTTCGATGGCTGTTGCTTGCATCGTCTAAACGAAGAGATACATTTATAGATCTAAGGTTGCTGACGAGTTCCGAAACAGACCATTTCTTTTCTTTTGGTTAGTTGCCTCTGGTTAGAATTGTTTTTGTATATCGAAAGAGTATATGTTAAGATGGATACGTAAGTTTGTGGCGTTTATTATCTAACCTGCGCTATTATTATTAAAAACGTCTGTCGCCTGTAGTCTATGCGAAGAGCATCTAGAGAGATGGGACTGTAAAATCTTCCTTGCAAATTTTGCATACGAGTTTTAATATTTTACTACAACCTGTAGTATATGAGACCAACTAAGCATTTCTGTTCTAAATTGTTTTTAGCATTACACCGATATTCTTGTTAAAAATACATATGAACAACACTATGGTAGCTTTATTTTTTCCGAGAATAATAATAAATGGCGGAAATTGTTACATAAATCGAGATCTGGCAGTACACTTAATAATAAATATGCAATTTAATTGGCAGCTGACCTGGCATGGCATGGTCGCCGTAAAAAGAGTGCAGTACGCCCCTGCCCTGGGCGCAGGGGTCGGCTAGCGGGGGCGGTGTTCTTTAGAGATGTCGATGCCGTCAAGACAATTGTCGCGGTATTGTTCTCGCGGGTAGGGAGGGTGGCGGCGTCCTTTGAGAAGCGGTCGCTAGCGTGGAGGAGGGGGTAGCATCTGTCAGCGGCAACCGCGGCCCAGCAATCGCCCGAGCGAGTAGGGGTTGCAGCGTCGCCCAGGTGTGTGGCAGAGGGATGCGAGTACCGACATGTCGAGGGGTCGACAGGTCTGGACCTGTCGGAGGTGCTGCCCGTCTGACAGCGGTGCCGAGAGGTGGAGGGGGGCGTCGTGTAGGCCAGGTGTGTGGCCGAGGGAGGTGTTGTTTACTTGCAACCTGTAATCATCCTTAAGTGTGTTATGGCGGCGTCCTTTGATTAGCGGTCAGACAAGTAGTGTTGATGACAATCAAAAAGACCTAAATGTAAACTGTCAATCATCTTTCGTCTTTCCGGGAACACCTGTCAATCATCCTGTGGCGGCATCCTTTGATCTGCGGTCGGGCAATTGGCCGAGAGTGGAGGGGTGGCGGGGGTAATTCAAATTTCCCGCCAAAAAACAAAAGACGCGCGAATCTCGCTGCACGTCAATCCCAACTACCATACTAATTCCATGCTCTTCGCTTAGACTACAAATACAACAGCCGACAGGCGTGTTTAATATAAGCGCAGGTTAGATAATAAACGGTAACAATCGCCACAAACTTCGGTTAGACGATGCAGCCATCGAACGGAATGTAACTTGTATGCCAACCACTCTTTCGATAAAACAGCAACTGCAGCAGCAGCAGAAGACGACATATTGTTTATACAAAAATTTCAGTTAACGAAAATCGGCAATGACAACTAACCGGCGGCGGAGGCGACGGTCCGGCAATCGGCCGAGCAAGTAGGAGTCGCGGTATCGGCCATGTGTGTGGCAGAGAGTGCGAGTACAGACATGTCGAGGGGTCTACAGGTCTGTACCTGTCAGAGGTGTTGCCTGTCTGGCGGCGGCGCCGAGGGGTGGAGGGGGGCGTCGTGTGTGGCTGAGGGAGGGGTTGCAACCTGTCAATCATCCTTAAGTGCGTTATGGCGGCGTCCTTTGATTAGCGGTTGGACAAGTAGCGTTGATGACAATCAAAAAGCCCTAAATGTAAACTGTCAATCATCTTGCGTTCTTCCGGGAATACCTATCAATCATCCTGTGGCGGCATTCTTTGATCTGCGGTCCGGCAATTGGCCGAGGGAGGAGGGGTGGGGGGTAATTCAAATTTCCCGCCAAAAAACAAAAGACGCGCGAATCTCACTGCTCGTCAATCCCCACTACCATACTACCCATGGAGAGACATGGAAGTGTGTGCGCATCGATAAATTCTTACTTGCAAATTTTTCATACAGGAGGCAACCGAGATATGAGTATGACTACGTCGCATAGTTTTTCTTGACCCAGCTGTCAAACGATAACACCTTTCACAGCAGAGAGTGTCGCGGCTATGTGTATCAGAAATCACTGATTAGCACACAGACCAGTGAGCTTACTGGCACAGGCATAGCAATATCTATGGCCTAAGAAACATTCATTAATGTATGTCTGTGTTTCCACCACACTTCCACGACAGTGATCAATGTTCCACGAGTATTTTTATCTTTGATTCTATCTGGATTTTTATCTTTGTTTTATGACTCTGTTCATAGTCGGTAATGTTTGGTTGACGGAAACATGTGATCTATTTAAAACATTGCGTATACAAAAATTTCAATTAACGAAAATCGGCAATGACAACTAAAATAACGTCTCTAAATATACATCTGCAATCACCGTTAACAATCGCCCAGAACGCAGAGCGCTCTCTCGGCAGACTATATAAAAGAAACATATGCTAAGTGTTTAAAAGCACCTAAGTTACATCTCCAAATGATCAAAACTTTCTACGCAGACGCACCACTCTGACAAGGATAGCGCGCATTGCATTTATTTAATGGAGCTGATCAGAAAATTAACACACTCTCTCTGTCTTTATCGATCCTGCCCTAGTACGTTTCCTTCTTATATAGAGGTATAGATGCGCCTTCCGAGAATTCGGGTACTTTAATTTTACCCCTTACTTCCTTGCTACAGCAGTACACATCTTCTTTCGTATACCTATCTAAGGAATCTCTGTCCTGTTACGATGCAAACTACATTTATCTGACACCGATATTCCAGCGCCCCAGAAGACATCTAAACTCTATTGTGCAACGGAGAGTCGAAATAAAAATATACGTGAAATAATTTAACGATTTCCGACCGTCTACACTAAAACTTTTCGAAAGTATTGGCCTAACAACACACTTATTCGACAATACATCAACCACAGGCCGAGATTACCTGCCCAATGCAACACCGATTTCCAACGCGACCTGCCCTTTACCCACAAAATTCCTACTCCAAGTTCCTTTCTTGTGCATTCCGCTAATCCGAACTAAGATTTATTATTTTAATTACAAGTAGATGTCTACCGCAAAAGAAGATGCTAACCTACACACCCACTTCCATGAACCATAGACATTACCGAGTTGGGGTGACATGCGTGCCTCAATGATACAGATAGCCGTACCATAGGTGCAACCACAGCGGAGGGGTATCTGTGGAGAGGCCAGACAAACGTGTGGTTCCTGAATAGGGGCAGCAGCCTTTTCAGTAGCTACAGGGGCAATAGTCTGGATGATTGACTGAGCTGGCCTTGTAACAGCAGCTAATGTGGCTTTGCCACACAGCTACTGCGAACGGCTGAAAGCAAGGAGAAACTACAGCCGTTACCTTTCCCGAGGACATGCAGCTCTACTGTATGAACATATGATGATGGCATCATCTCGGGTAAAATATTCCGGAGGTAAAATAGTCCCCCATTCGGATCTCCGGCCGGGACTACGCAGGAGGATGTGATCATCAGGAAAGACAATACTGGCATTCTACGGGTTGGAGCGTGGAATGTTAGATCCCTTAATCGAGTAGGAAGATTAGAAAATTTAAAAAGGGAAATGGATAGGTTGATTTTAGATATACTGGGGATTAGTGAAGTTCGGTGGCAGGATGAACAGGATTTCTGGTCAGGTGAGTACAGGATTATAAATACAAAATCAATTGGGGGTATCACAGGAGTAGGATTGATAATGAATAAGAAAATAGGAATGCGGGTAAACTACTATAAGCAACACAGTGATCGCATTATCATTGTCAAGATAAATACGAAGCCAACACCAACAAAAGTAGTACAGGTTTATATGCCAACTAGCTCTGCCGACGATGAGGAGGTCGGAGAAATATATGAGGAGCTAAAGGAAATTATTCAGACAATTAAGGGAGAGGAAAACTTAATTGTTATGGGAGACTGGAATTCGGTAGTAGGACAAGGAAGGGAAGGGAAGATAGTAGGTGAATATGGTCTGGGCAAAAGGAATGAAAGAGGAAGCCGCCTGGTAGAATTTTGCACGGAACATAATTTAGTTATAACAAACACCTGGTTCAAGAATAACAAAAGAAGGTTGTATACGTGGAAGAGACCAGGAGACACCGGGAGATACCAGATTGATTTTATAATGGTAAGACATAGATTTCAGAACCAGGTTTTATGGTGTAAGACATACCCAGGGGCAGATATAGACTCTGACCATAACTTGTTGGTTATGAACTGTAGGCTGAAACTAAACAAACTACAAAAAGGTAGGAAAATAAGGATATGGGACCTGGATAAATTGAAGGAACCTGAGGTTCTTAAGAATTTCAGAGGGAGCTTTAGGCAACAATTGACAGAAACAGGGGAAAATAAAACAGTAGAGGAGGAATGGGTAAAATTGAGAGATGAAATAGTGAAGGTAGCAGAGGACAAAAGAGGTAGGAAGGAAAGACCTACAAAAAATCCTTGGATATCACAGGACAAACTAAATTTAATCGATGAAAGGAGAAAATATAAAAATGCAGTAAATGAAACAGGCGAAATGGAGTACAGACGACTAAGAAATGAGATTGACAGGAAGTGCAAAATGGCTAAGCAGGAGTGGCTAGAAGGCAAATGCAAGGATGTAGAAGAATGTATAAATAGGGGAAAAATAGATACAGCCTACAGGAAAATAAAAGAAACATTTGGAGATAAGAAAAACAGCTCTATGAATATCAAGGACACTGATGGAAAACCAGTTCTCAGCAAAGAAGGGAAAGGTGGAAAGAGTATATAGAGGGGCTCTACAAAGGAAATTAACTTAGAGACACTATTGTAGGAAGGGAAGAGGGTGTAGATGAAGATGAAATAGGAGATACTGTACTGAGAGAAGAATTTGACAGAGCCCTGAAAGACCTAAGTCGAAACAAGGCCCCTGGAGTAGATGATATTCCCTCAGAGCTACTGAAGTCTCTGGGAGAACCAGCCATGACAAACCTGTTTCACCTGGTGTGTAAGATGTATGAGACAGGTGAAATACCCTCAGACTTTAAGAAAAATCTTATAATCCCCATTCCAAAGAAAGCAGGTGCAGACAGGTGTGAAAACTACAGAACCATCAGTTTAATAAGTCATGGTTGCAAAATATTAACGCGAATTATATACAGAAGGATGGAAAAGCTGGTAGAAGCCGAACTCGGGGAAGATCAATTTGGGTTCAGGAGAAATGTAGGAACACGGGAGGCAATACTCACTTTACGGCTTATCCTAGAAGATAGATTAAGAAAAGACAAATCTACATTTCTAGCTTTTGTAGATTTGGAGAAGGCTTTTGACAATGTTGATTGGAATAAACTCTTTCAAGTTCTGAAGCAAGCAGGAGTAAAATATAGGGAACGTAAGGTTATTAACAACTTGTACAAAAACCAGACAGCGGTTGTCAGAGTTGAAGGGCATGAAAGGGATGCAGTGGATGGAAAGGGAGTGACACAGGGTTGTAGTCTTTCTCCATTGTTGTTCAATTTGTACATTGAGCAAGCTATAAAGGAAAGCAAGGAGACATTTGGTGAAGGAATTAAAGTTCAGGGGGAAGAACTAAAAACATTGCCTTTTGCCGACGACATAGTAATTCTGTCAGATACAGCAAAGGACCTGGAAGAGCAATTGAACGGAATGGACAGTGTGCTGAAAGGTGCATATAAGATGAACATTAACAGGAGCAAAACTAGGGTAATAGAGTGCAGTGTAAGAAAATCAGGTAATGCTGAAGGAATTAGATTGGGAAACGAAGCAATGAAGGAGGTAGTTGAGTTTTGTTACTTGGGCAGTAAAATAACAAATGATGGTCGCAGTACAGAGGATATAAAATGCAGAATGGCAATGAGTAGAAAAGCGTTTTTGAAAAAGAGAAATTTGTTAACATCGAATATTGATTTAAGCCTAAGGAAGTCCTTTCTAAAGGCATATGTATGGAGTGTTGACTTGTATGGGAGTGAGACATGGACGATAAACAGTGCGGACAGGAAGAGGATTGAGGCTTTTGATATATGGTGCTACAGAAGAATGCTGAAGATTAGGTGGGTGGATCGCGTAACTAATGAGGAGGTACTGAACAGAATTGGGAAGAAAAGGAATTTCTGGGATACCTTGACTAAAAGAAGGGATAGATTGGTAGGACACATTCTTAGACATCAAGGAATTGTGAATTTAGCGTTGGAGGGAAGTGTATGGGGGAAAAATCGCAGGGGAAGACCAAGAGCTGGATACAGTAAGCAGATTCAGACAGATGTTTATGTTGAGATGAAGAGGCTTGCTCAGGATAGGGTATTGTGGAGGGCTGCATCAAACCAGTCTCCGGACTGAAGACCACATCAGCAAGATGTTGTACCGCCACGTGTCCAAAAATTAGATTTTTTAAGCGCATACTTTCATCAAAATCGAGCGAGGAGCGTTACGAAAGTAATTAGTCGTGCAGAATGAAAAGTAGACTTTATTTTTTCACAGGCAAGGCAAAGCTTTTAAGGAAAAAATAACTCTATAAAACGATGTGGCGTGGTCTTATATACCGTCAAAATTTTTTACTAACTTTTACAACACAACCTACACACCGCAACACATGATCATATATAGGACATGGACTGTTTACAATTTTTTTGTTACAGTACAACTGAGTACATGCAACGTAATGTTCGCAAACACTTATATCGCAACCAACGCCCGCATACTTCGATCATAACCTACTCTCTAAGTAATGGATAGGAATCACATACAGTACAAACCCGTTTGTCGTGTGTTCCGCTAATTTTTTGGTCAATACAACGATTCGAGACCAATCCCCCCGCCTATTTACTGTAAAAACAATTTTTTTTTAAAAAAGACTTAAACGTAGCTTGATTTCTCCACACTATCTGTTTAAACTGGGCTTGCACATATGCAACAGCCTCCTTTAAAGCTTTTGTATTCGCCACATAACCCAGTTTTCGTTTACCCTTCTTCTTAGTACTTGTGGAATAACGTAGGCGTTATCTACGTCTGTGGAGAATAATGTCCTGGAATGCTAAAAAACATAGCTCCTTGCTCGACTCTACAAGTAATTTACAGTTGAAACTAAAAAACATAATGTCCGAGAGAGCGGTCAATTTTCGGGTACTCTTAATACCCAAGTAATCAAATCTAAAAGCGTATATTAACCGGGAGCGACGCACAGTACAATGACGCACTTTGTAAATACCGTATCTTCTCTTTTAGAACACTTAAACAATCTTCTTGCACAGATTTATAACACATTCCTCCATCCTGGTAATGCCATCTTCTCGACCCAGCGAAAAAATAAAAGTCCTAACAATCAACTGTATGGACGCTTTATAAAATCGATAATTTTGCTTACGTCACGGCTCGTGATTTTTCGATAAATTTATTTTGGTTCTACAATTCGACGCCAACCACGTTAAGCAGTCGTTTCCAATTGTCTTATCCTCGCCCGCAACCAAATTGATATGACTCCTTCCATCCGAAAGTTATGCTCGGTTACACACACACAAAAAAAAAGAAGAAAAAACGATATATATATATATATATATATATATATATATATATATATATATATATATGATTTTTGAACGACACACAAGATTTCGAAGGGATATATATATATATATATATATATATATATATATATATATATATCCCTTCGAAATCTATATATATATACATATATATATCCCTTCGAAATCTTGTGTGTCGTCCAAAAATCCAGGAGATAGAGCCATCTACACGAAGATGCTGCTGTAGTATAGATGGGGGCACTTCCATTTAAAAAACATCGATTAGTTGCAGTTTATAAGATACATACCCACAGGACGTAAATATTTCCCCCATGTATTCCAGAAATAGTAACTTCGTCTTATCTCCATACCCGCTACGTAACATAATGCACACCCGATGCACACCAGACAAATACTAGCATACGATTAAACAGGCGATGCTTCGACGAAAGATCACTGCAAAGTTTGTTTTACAACCACCAAAGTCGGCTTCTTTAGAGCTCTACTGCGATGTGTATTTAGAGTATATCAACACTTTTTACTTAAATTCCATCCTATCTAGCCTACAGCTCTCTCTGTAAGCGCCAAACATTTCCAACACAGTAACAGAACTACACCTTGCAGTCAATACTAACCTGCAACAAACGAATTTAGCCGTTCCAACATGTTTTTTACACAAAAAAAAAAAATTTTATCCAACTAGCATGCTGCAAACTCTATATACGTCAAAAGGCAACCCAGGCATGGCTATCCTTACAGCCGTCACTAACCCAGTACTAACTCTAAGTTCACCCACAGACAATGTTATAACCGCGATCAGTAACAGACCTATGATATTCCAGACACAGCACAATTTTTAATAAAGCTTCGCTCTCTCCCCACCCAATAACTGTATTGGTTGCTTGACCCGCCCCAAACATTCAATCACAACTTTGTTTCCAATGCATAGCCCGGCAGACAGTACTTTGGGATCGCTTTCTATCAGTCAGTAGACTATATACCACGAGCATTCGCGCACAAACCACCATCGTATTCCACTCCTTTTAACAAAGTATTACCCTCGATAAACATCTGTAACACAGTGTAACACAGATCTAGATCAAAGCCAAGTTCTTATAATGCTTACAAGCAGCAACGCAAAATAGTCTACACCATTTCGAACTAATACAACACCAGATTTTTTATCGATCTCCAAGAGCAATCCTTTAGAGACTAAACATACGATTAAACGCACCTCCCAACGTAAGTAACTAATCCTCTTTAAGTTATCAAACTTAACCAAAGTCCCAGTCGTAACCAGATTTCTCCACACCGTCTCTATAAGCCTGTCTTACACATATGCCATAGCTTTGTCTTTCTCCAGCATTAGTTTGTACTCGTCCTTTATGGCAGTTGCTTTAGCCATATATTCTAGCTTCCTTCTCTTGGTCTGGATACCCGCCATTTCCAGTTTTCTTTTCGCGCACATAAGACATTAACTGCACGTAGTGATGTAATTTCTTTAATGGGGGATGGCTTAAGTCTGTGTGATACATTTACTCTTTGCGCTGGACTTGCGGAATGACATTGTTTGTGGTACCAGACCTAATTCGGTGATATCTATATCTGGAGGCAGTGTGGAGAATAATGTTCTGGATTGGGAGAAATATGCTTCCCCTGCGTTAATGTAGCCTTTAAGTGTACTACTTACATCATCTTTGCCGGTGTCAGTATTAAAAATCTCCACGTAATTTACAGGTAGACAAATGAAACTAAAAGCTGATAGAACGTAACGTATAAGCTTTTATCGATCTGGAAGGTTTTTACCTGTACACCGATCAAATTTCGGGTATTTTTATTACCCAGTACACAAATTGCAGGACGCTATACACACTACAAAGCATCTGTTGTCCCAGGTGTTTGTTACTTGCCTCCATATGGTGGAGAAGCACTTTGCAGATACCGTTTGAAACACTTAAACAGTCTTGCACAAGATCAAAAACACTATCCATCCGGTAATCGTATATTGTAATACCCCTGTTCTCCATCCAACGACGAAGTAAGTACTCAAATGCAGCAAATAGACCTGTATCTCTCTTTTTAGGGTAAATCAGGTCACGGATCACGAAATTCACACCACAACCGGCGGATTATCCCCTAGTAAGACTCCAATTAGGCATTCCACAAGGTTTGGTATTAGGGCCACTACCGTTTCTGTATTACATCAACGATATGTCAAGCCAGGTCCAGTCTGATACCATCCTCTATGGAGATAACTCAACAGCTATAGTCTGTTGTAAAAGTGAGGTGGATCTAATTCGTCATATTGAAAAAACACTTGGGGAAGTATAGGGATGGGTCAAAAATAATAACCTGAAATTAAACCTTACTAAAACAGAAATTGTTCATTTCACCACAAAACAATCTGCACAATCTATAAGTGAAATAACATATATGGACAAAAAATAGACATTGCAGACAGTGTCAAATTCCTCAGCATATTATTAAACAAAAACATGTTGTGGAGTCACCATGTGGACAGCATACTAAGTCGACTGAATAGTCTTGTATATATTATGAATATTTTGTATAGTGTCAGTGATTTAACTGTAAGGAAAACTATATACAATGCATATTTTGTTTCAGTTATTAGTTATAGTATAATTTTCTGGGGGTCTGAAAAAGCAAATTTACTTAGAGCTTTCAGACTACCAAAAAAGATCATTCGAGCAATGGTGGGAGCTAAACCAAAGCAGCACTGTAAACCTTCATTTGCAAAACTAGATCTAATGACCATTCCAAGCGTGTATATCTATGAAACTTTCACTTTCACAAAAAGAAACCCACAACTTTTTGAGGGCATTTGTTTCTCACACCAGTATCAAACTAAGTATAGAGCAAACTATATGTTACCAACCCATAGATTAAAATTGTATGAAAAAAACCCGTACTATATGGGGATGAAATTTGAAATAAAATATGTAAAGGTATGGATGAATCAGATGTCAAAAGTACCAAAAGAGACCTGGAAAAATATCTGAAAGATAAATGTTACTAAGTGTAGAAGATTTCTTGAATGACAACAGTTCATTTTAATTGTAGGTCCTCTAAAATACCTCCTTGTGATAAAGCACCACATGTGTTGTATGTAATAGTATTGTATATAGTATAACTTTGACTAGTCACCTATGTCACAACCTTTGATTGTATAAGACATGAAATGTGATAATAAAAATTGAATTGAATTGGTGTTTTCATGTACAGTTTAAGTGAATGGCTTGAGGGAGCTCTTAATCATTTAGTGTTTTTGCAAGTATAAACTGGATGTAGTGCATACACGGATGAAACTTCAACCATAGACTTTAACTTCTGATCTGTATAAAATTTTTAATAGAGTAAAAGTATGTGTAAATGAATTTTATGAGATTACTGAAGATTACTAGAGAACTGTTCAAAAAGAATGATCAAGGACAGATAAAAACTGTGAAAAAAAAATTCTCTTAGATGATCATCTAAGGTACATTCTTCATTTTTACTTTCCATTGTAGTTCATGATAATTTAAAATCTTTATGTACCGGTATTTCAAAAATGTCAGGCAGGGGCAGCAACTTGGATGTGATAAAATATTTATTACAATTCTGTCAAAGTTTAATTTTCTTTGTATTTTGATACATACATGGGGTTCACCTTTGAGCCATCCTATTTAAACTTCACTAACTTTGCTTTTTAGGCAATAGCTATGTGCATATTGGTAACATAAAATCATTACCTATATGAAAATTTTCTGTTACCAAACAGGCACAGTTTGTGCAGTTTAAATAGGCTGGCTTGAAGATGAACCTAATATCTCAAAACTAGTTGCCTTGTAAAAAAAATGCCACTTTAGAGATTTAATCATCTATTCACTCCTCAAGCTGATCCCCATGATATACCCCTAGTCTCCTACCTGGTGTGTTACGTACAAAGTACTGAGGGGAGTAAAAAAAAAATACCATAACATTAGTGTGTCACTGTTAAGTTTTCAATACCTGTATGCAAACAAAACTAAAGCGATTGTTGTGGTTTGGGTAATTGATAAACATATGAGTTAACAAACTAGCAAACAATAAAATCTCCTCCCAATGATTTTTGGAAGAATTTCATTATAAGCCTACATAATTTGCACTGGTAAGGATCTAAATGCAAAAAAAGGTAACTACTTAGGAAATTTTCCGTTTAATATTAGCATACAGAAGTACATTGCAAATACGTAAGTTATTTATAAATGATAGGCCTACACATTTTTCAAACCCAAAACAATTTTAGCCCACCTACAAGCTAGTAACAGAATTCACCCCACAGTTCAGAAGGTGCAGCTATTATACCCAACCAACAACAAAATCACACATCGTTTTATCTTGTACTTTCCTTTTAATCATCTGCACTCATACAGTAGCACATCTTTTTTCACATTTTATTAACAGGTGATCGGGCAGTAAACGAACAATTGTCGAGAGCCATGATTGAGTGGCAGGAGACAGCTCTTAATTAGAATTGTTGCACAATAAATAGTCTTCTACAAAAATAGCATTCACATATGAATTTTACGTTCATAATTTATTCACTTCTTCTCGAATAGTCGCCTGAACCACATCACATTAACTGCGACAGTTGCGGAGAAAACGTGATAACGAACGTTAAAAATGGTTGACTGACGAGAAAGTGTTCCATATTCAGTAGCAGCAAGTACTATATGTTTGAGATAACTTTCGTCTTTTAAACAGGGTTTAGAGAATGCCGTACTCTGCAACATATTGCCCGCTTATTTTCCGACAAAACAATACAAGCGTTTCTGGATTCTACATGCACTGTTAAGGAATTGAGGCATTTGTGATCTTACAACGTTTCATTACTAATATATGGAGAACACGTAAAATTTGTAAACACTGTAACTAGAACACAGATTGCATAATGTACATATACAATTGAGCCTAAGCTGCTTCCATGTTTACTCGATGCATTCACTGACATCGAATTATCGATATATAACGCGAAAGCTCACGTCGTTTTGACGTCACTTCCTTACCTCAAATCGGTGCAAATAGGCTCTCCCGTACGTAGCTGAGCTTTCGCGTTCTATATCGATAGGCAGATGCACATCGAAAAAGTGGCGCGAGAAATTGGCGGGAGCTACGTCTGTGAAGTTAGTTGGTTCTGTACTTGTGTTGCTGCCGGTTCTGATTTCGATTATGATGACGAGTTTCGTCAATGTGTCTGTGGACCGTGTTGTAGACCGGGAAGTAGAAGTAGTTATGGAGAATTCTATGACTACGTCTACTGAACGTGTTATAAACCGGGATGCAGGCGTATTTGAGGACTTAAATGAGGCTCCACCCTTTACCATCCAAAACATTTAATTACAGCATTAAAGAGAAGATGGTTTGAGGAAAACGTGTTACAACTGAAGTAGACTAACTGAGAAAATTAAGAGAATTCATGTTTAGCTCCGAAAATGAAAAATCTGACTGATAAACATCCATATGAACTAATAACTTTAACAGAGCCGAAGGAGACAAGTAGAGTATTTGTCTAGAACAATATGCCGGCCGCGGTGGCCGAGGGGACTGAGGCACTCCAGTCACGGTCTGCAAGGCCACTGCGGTCGGGGGTTCGAATCCCCCCTCGGGCATGGATATTTGTGCTGTCCTTAGTCTTAGCTAGTTCATAAGTAGTTTGTAAGCTTAGGGACTGATAGCCCCGTAGTTAAGTCCCATAAGTTCTACAAACATTTGAACATTTCTAGAACAATGGGTAATTATATTACACCTCTAGCATAGAAAAGAATTTAGGCACTTGTTACTTACTTTTAGAAACATTTGAAGAGGACTTGCGGTTGTGGTGAACGCTTCTTCTAACTGAATGCTCAGGGATGCTCGGGAGATCCGCGACATCCTCTTCCCTCTCTCAATATCCGTAGATATCGTCTTCGCTATGAAGATTGACTTCTTTCAGCGATTGCCTCATTAAGTCCTCAAATACGCCTGCATCCCGGTTTAGAACAAGTTCAGTAGACGTAGTCATAGAATTCTCCATAACCACAACTACTTCCCAGTCTACAACACGGTCCACAGACACATTCACGAAACTCGTCATCATAATCGAAATCAGAACCGGCAGCAACACAAGCACAGAACCAACTAACTTCACAGTTAGCTCCCGCCTATTTCTCGCGCCACTTTCTCGATGTGCATCTGCCTATCGATATAGAACGCGAAAGCTCAGCTACGTCATTTTGACGTCACTTCCTTACCTCAAACGGGTGCAAATCTTCGACCATAGATACTAGTATCTATGGTCGAAGGTGCAAATAGGCTCTTCGTTCCTTCAGACGGGTGCAAATAGCCTCTCCCGTGACGAACACCTCACGGAGCAATACTTAACCAGTGATCAAACTCAGGATAATTTTAACCGGAAATTTCTGGTCAGTGAGCAAGCTTAACCAGGAGATAAGTTTTCAAGATGGCAGGAATAATAGATTGAGATAGTGACGACGAGAGTTTAGCCAAACTTTTAAGTCGAATGAGGACAACATGAGATGTCGCCTAAATTGTTTCGTCGAGTTCGATGATGCCGAATTTATATCCAGATACCGTTTCTCAGAGGAAGTAGTACTTCGTCTTTTCAGCATAATATGTGAGAAACTGATGCAGAGGACAGGCAAACCATTCTCTACTGTTTAGTGTTAGTAATATGTACTTGATCTCACTACCTAGTGAATTAAGGTGCGTTTCTTATGGAAATCAGGAACATAAAGAAGACAATTCAGATAAAATAGTCTTCTTTATAAAGAGTGTGTTACAGTTGCTGCAGTTGTTTGAGGAACTGTTCCGTTTTAAATGTAGAAAGTAGAATTATAGATCTAAACTAATTGAAAAAAAAAAAAAAAAAAAAACCAGCAGTTATGAATACGAAATGTATTAACAGTTTTTTCAATACTAGAAAGAAACATTATAATTTTTCAAGTTGTAAAAGTTTTTTTAGAACACTAGTGTTTCGATTTAACACACACACCATGAGCAGCAATTATGTTCCTCTACTCTGTTTTATGATGGAAATCATCCTTTTTGTAAGCACCTTAGAAGTTTCAGAACAACATTACGCCATTTAGTTGACATAAAACGTTTCTGTGCAATGTTGTTTGAGAATTATATACCTTACACATTTTCTCCCATGCTGAAATTTGGAAAGACCTGTTATTGAACAAATAACGAAGAGTTAAACCTTCAACCAAATTCAACAATGATATTTCATTATTTATTATGCATACATTAAAACTGAAATGTTTTACAGCGACTATTCACTGCAAGATACAGCATCTGTTTCCTTGTTCTTTATAACGTTTCTGAAGTTGTGTACGACACCTACATGTTTTAATACATCCGTAAGTGGACAGTTTTGTGATCTTACTACCTGATTGCTCATGCTAATCGAACTTCTTTAATAAACCACAATTACTCGAAATGTAAACAAACTGAATTATGTGCACGAAAATATCCACAATGCATTTCTGTTGTTGCCAACTTAGCTGGTTGTGACCATTATTCACGGAATAATGAAATTGCGTGCTTATGTAATGTCGCCCCAATTGTGAGATTGGATTCATGATTTCCTATCAGAAAGGACACAGTTCGTAGTAATTGACGGTAAGTCATAGACTAAAACAGAAGTGATATCTGGCGTTCCGCAGGGAAGCGTTATAGGTTCCCTACGCTTCCTTGTGTTTATAAACGATTGAGGATACAATGTGGATATCTCCCTGAGACTGTTCGCAGATGATGATGTCGTTTATCGGTTAATGAAGTCAACAGAGGATCAAACGCAACTGCAATGCGATTTAGACAAAATTTCTACACGATGCGAAAAATAGCAATTAACACTAAATACTGAAAAGAGTGAAGTAATACACATGACCACTAAAAGAAATCCGCCGAACTTCAATTACACGACGAATCAGTCAAACCTTAAGGTCGTAAATTCTACCAAATACCTAGCAGTTACAATTATGAACAACTTAGACTGGAGAGAACACACAGAAAATATTGTGGGGAAGGCGAACCAAAGGTTACGTTTCATTGGCAGTACGTTTAGAAGATGCAACAGCTCCACGAAAGAGAATGCCTAAATCACACTTGTGCGTCCTCTCCTGGAGTACTGTTGCCCAGTGTGGGACCGTCACCAGGTGGGACTGATGGAAGACATTGAGAAGGTTCAGAGAAGGGCAGCTCGATTTTGTTTTATCACGTTATAAGGGGGAAAGCATCACGGAAATGTTGCATGATTTGAGATGGAAATCATTAAAAGAAGGACGTTATTCGTTGCTGCGAGATCTATTTGTGAATTTTCGATCACCGACTTTTACTTCTGAATGTGAAAATATTTTGCTAGCACTCACCTACATGGGGAGACATGACCATCCCAATAAAATAAGAGAAATCCGATCGAAAACGGAACGATGTAGGTGTTCTTTCTTCCCACACACAATTAGAAAATGGAACGGTAGAGAAAGGTTATGAAAGTGGTTAATGAACCCACTGCCAGGCACTTAATTTTCATTTGCAGAGTATCTATATGGATGTAGATGTAGAATAACTAATGAGGGAATAAAATGTCGTCGAACAATGCAGATTTAAAGTTATACTGTGGTTAGCCTATCCCACGTTTTGCCATTCTTGGATTTATCAAGACATTGTACAACAGGTCCTTAGTGTAGTAAAGTTTTGGGAAGTGAAACAACATATCAAAACATCGACATGTGAAAATATATAGACTTGTGAAGTACAGTTTATTAATTGCCAGTACAACTTCGTTTTCGAACTCTTTGCAAATAACACAGTCATAAAACACCACGAGAATTGCTAAAGGCATTAACTGGCGCTGTTTTCATAAGCAGAGAATGATTATTAAAGTAGCTGAGCAACAGTTTTGCTGTCAGAATTTTATTCCGCAATCTTTCTATTTAAAGAACAAAATAAGACTAATTCAATAATCACAGTACATGAAGAAGTTTAAAATTATGTAAAACATGGAATAATGAATATCACGGAACAAAAATATACAAAACATAAAAAACACAGCGCCCCAAGTGGCTGGGCGCGGAACTGCACTGCACTGTCGTACTCGTGGCGTCGTTTTATGAGGCGCTACTTGAGCTCCGCGGGTGGAAGCAGTGAGTTGGTGTCTCGAAATCTTGCTGTGCAGTTTACCCTGCTTCATGAACTAGTCGTTCGCGTCTGAGGGGCGTCGTCTGGGGGCATCCGTTGTGTTGTGTCTCGTGAGGAATGCAACGGAGGCGGCTTCCGAGCCATGGATGGAATACGACGTCGCTGGAGTGGCGGGAGTGGCGTGTCTGGCGTGTCTGGCGTTGGCTGGTTTGACGCGGTTCAGCGACAGGGTGATAGGTTTTCCATTCACCGTAATCTTTATGTTTTGTGTATGACTTTGAAGCACTTCGTATGGGCCAGAGTATGGTGCTTGTAGTGGCGGTGTAACCCCTTCTGTGCGAAGCATGATACGTTGGCAATGCTCTAAGTCGTGATGGACGACGTAGAGTGTTGTACCATTCCGTGAGGCTGTCAAAAGCTGAATCTTCACTACATATTGTCTGAGACAGCGCAAAAATTCCGGTTGGTTAGTGTCGTCGACAGCTTCTATAGATTTAGTCTCCTGGAAGGCATAGTGTTTCGCTGTAAACTAATTCTGCTGGCGATGAACCAATATCCGACTTAAATGTTGTCCTAGGCCTAGCATGACCACTGGTAGAGCAGACGTCCAGTTTCCACCGTGAGACATCAAGGCTGTCTTTAAAGAAAAATGCCAGCGCTCAACCATTCCATTGCTTGCTGGTCTTGTGATGATTGTACCCACAGAACTTAGCTAATTGTGCGAACAAGTCAGACTCGAATTGACGTCCTCTCTGTGTAGTAATATGTAGTGGGCAACCGAATCTAGCTAACAAAGTTATTGCAGAAGCTGAAGCTTGTTTCGGCGGGTTATGTTATCCACCAGTACTGCTTCAGGCCATTGAGTGAACTGGTCAATCATAATAACTAGCTTTGTCCTTCCGAATGTGTTTAAGGCCCCACCACATCGAGATGTACATGTGCAAAACGAGAGGTGGTATTTATTTCCATATAAAACGCTGTGACATTAGTCGGAACGTTTTACACACACCTGGGTGGCACAACCCGTGCACTTTGCCAAATGATTGTTTGCGGAAGGCTGGTGGCAAAAAGGGACAATGACGGCCATGATAAACGTCACATTGTCGAGATTCAGATCAGAAGAGGGATCACTGACATAGCCCAGGAGTTCATCATCTTCTTTTTGTGCTTGTGCCAGTATGTAGTAGTCAATGGGACTTGAGACACTTCTAATTCGAGATAAGCAATCCACAACAATATTATCACTCCCAGATACATGTTGAATGTCCGTCATAAACTGGGCTATAAACTGAAGTTGATTAAGCTGGCGGGGTGAACAACTGTCACTGTTATGTTTAAATGTGAACGTGAGTGGTTTCTGACCTGTAAATTTCTGATTGATATATGGCCAATAATTCGCGGTCGTTGGTGCTCCACCTCCTCTGTACTGACGAAAGTTTTTTTGAAAATATGCTAGTGACTGCCATGCATCGTCGGACCACTGCAGCAATGCAGTGCCTATTGGTGACAGGCTACCGTCAGCAACTACTGCCAACAGTGCGACAAGCTGTGGATGTGCTAATAATGTAGCATCAGCTATGCTTGTTTTAGTCGCTTCAAATGAGCCACCGCACATTTCTTTGGGCCAATGTATGAGGCTTTAATTGTTTTTCTTCGGACCCGCAAACGCCTCTGTTAAGGGTTCCTTCAACTCTGCCATGTGAGGAAGGTGTATCCGATAAAAATTTAGCATGCATAAATAGCGGCGTAATTCTTTGACCATAGTGGGTTGTGGAATTTGGAGTATTGCCTGCACCTTCTCGGATAGAGGAAGAGAACCTGTGGCAGAAATCTTATGTACCAAGAAAGTTACTTATGACAGACCAAAAACACATTTATCTACGTTTAGTACAACACCATAATTTTCCAATCTATCACACACCTAAACAACTCCTTCAAGTGCTCCTGTTGCTGTTCATGGTCTGTTGAGAACACCAGTACATCGTGTAAAAAGACAAAAATGAATGGAAGTCCCCTTAGAACCGAATCTATAAACCGTGGCCAAGTTTGTGCACCGTTTCATAATCCAAAAGGTATGAATACATATTCGTATAGGCCGAAAAGCGTAATAATGGCATTCTTTGGTATGTATTTCTTGGCAACGGGGATCTGGGTATAAGCTTTTGCACAGTCAATCACAGTCAACACTTTAGCACTGCATAAATCCTGATTGTACTCCCTCAGAAGTGGAATGGGATATCTGTCAGGAACAGTACGTGTGTTCTGCTGGCAGAAATTTACTCCACACTCTTTCTATCTACAGGACAAAGTAAGACTAATTCAATCAACGATCTTGAATTTCATGGAGTGGCTAACACACGAGTATAGCGCTCTTTGCGGCAACCTGTGTACTCGGTCGCCATATTGGCGGTGGTCAGTACACTTGAGAGTAGTCGATCCATCGTATGTTGTTGTTGGAAGTGAAGTGCTGTATTTAGTGTATGTTGTGTTTAGTGTATGTTTTCTGTACAATTTTTACTTCTGCAATATGCCTAAAGTATGTTCAGGATTTAAATACACAAATCGAAGCATTAGAACGACAAATATTTCGAGGAAGAGCAGCAGTTGTTTTGCCTTTTTTGATCTCTGTCTGCCTATACAAAAGCAAAATTCCTGGCTAATGCACATAGGTTCCCCAAGAGTGAAGCTTCAGGTTCCCTTGAAGTACATACCATAGAAAAGGCTGTTTTCTGCGTATCATTTGTGTGTCCATCACCATGAACCACAGGCATTGTCGAGGTGGGGTGGCTTGCGTGCCTCAACGATGCAGATAGCCGTACCGTAGGTGCAACCACAACGGAGGGGTACCTGTGGAGAGGCAAGACAAATGTGTGGTTCCTGAAGAGTGGCAGCAGCCTTTTCAGTAGTTACAGGTACAACAGTCTGGATGATTGACCGAGCTGGCCTTGTACCGTCACCTAACATGGCTTTACCATGCAGTTACTGCAAACGGCTGAAAGCAAGGGGAAACTACAGTCGTTAATTTTCCTGAGGACATGGAGCTCTACTGCATGAATAAATGATGATGGCGTCTTCATGGGTAAAATATTCCGGAGGTAAAATAGTCCCCCATTCGGATCTCTGGGCGGGGACTACTCAGGAAGATGTCGTCATGAAGAAAAACAAAACAGGCATTCTATGGGTTGGAGCGTGGGATGTTCTAACCCTTATTCGTATAGGTAAGTTCGAGAATTTGAAAAGGTAAATGGATAGATTAAAGTTAGATATGGTAGGGGTTAGTGAACTTCGGTGTCAGGATGAACAGGAATTCTGTTTAGGTGAGTACAGGGTTGTAATACAAAATCAGTTGGTGGTAACACAGGAGTAGGTCTGATAATGAATAAGAAAATAGGAATGCGGGTGAGTTACTATGAACAGCATAGTGAATGCATTATCGTAGCAAAGATAGACACAAAACCAACACCGACCACAGTAGTACAAGTTTATATGCCATCTAGGATGGTCGATGATGAGGATATCGAAGAAATGTATGAAGAGATAAAAGAAATAATTCAGAAAGTTAAGGGAGACGAAAACTTGATTGTCATGGGGGACTGGAACTCGGAAGTATGAAAGGGAAGAGAAGGAAATGTAGTAGGTGAATAGGGACTGGGAAAAAGGAATGAAAGACGGGGTCGCTTGGTAGAATTTTGTGCAGAGCACAATTTAATGATCACCAACACCTGGTTTAATCATCATGAAAAAAGGCTGTATACGTGGAAAAGGCCAAGAGACACTGGAAGGTATCAGATTGACTTTATAATGGTAAGGAATAGATTTATGAACCTGGTTTTAAACTGTAAGACCTATCCAGTATCTTGAAAAGAGGATATAAGATGAACATCAACAACAGTAGAACAAGGAAAATGGAATGTAGCATCAGAAAGTCTGTGATGTTGAAGGAATTATATTAGGTAATGAGACAATAAAAGTAGTAGATGAGTTTTGTTATTTGGGTAGCAAGATAATTTCTGATGGCCGAAGTACAGAAGTTATAAAATGCAGAATGGCTATGGGAAGAAAAGCGTTTCTGAAGAAGCGAAATTGTTGACATTCAATATTAATTTAAATGTTAGGAAGTCCTTAAAGAAAGCATTTGTCCGGAGTGTAGCATTGTATGGGAATGAAATGTGGACGATAAGGAATGCAGATAAAAAAATGATAGAAACTTTTGAAATGTGGTGCTACAGACGAATGATGAAAATTAGATGGGTGGATCACGTAACTAATGAGGATGTGCTTAACCAAATTGGGGAGAAAAGAAGTTTCTGGCATATCCTGTTTAAGAGATAGATTGGTTGGACACATTCTGAGACATCAAGGAATTGTCTACTTAGCATTAGAAGAAAGAGTGTGGGGTAAAAATCGTAGAGGGAGACCAAAGGAGATTCAAAAGGAGGTAGGTTGCCGAACTTTTTCTGAGATGAAGAGGCTTGCACAGGGAAGGGTAGCGTGGAGAGCTGCATCAAACCAGTCTGCGGACTGAAGACCACAACAACAACAACATTTGTGTGTTTCTTCTTCTGTTGCTGCTGAGGTTGATGATAGAGTATCTCATCTGTTGAATAATAAAATAAACACCTTTGAGTGACTACACCTTTTTTAAAAATTTTCTAATTCGTTGTAGACAATACTTGATCAAGCATGGTTAACATTTAATCATTGCAAAGCATGGTAGCAATAGTATCAGCCGAATTTTTTTCACTTGTTAGATGCCTGTGTTCTTTGTAACAAATAATTACGTACTATATCAACGTGACAACAGCGTAAATTATTAACGATACGTTATTTTGGTGTAGAATTGTTGAAAGTGATGTGTTTTCGCATTTGAAAGTCGCCGCTTGAGAGATTAATTGACGCACATTGGCGGCGTTTATACTATTTTCCTTGGACGCAGTATTGTTTGTTTTATTCAATGTCTGTTTGTCTTTGTTTCTTTGTTCATAGTTTTAAAAAGTGTAATAAAAGTTTTTCACAGCGTATTCCTGTTGCTAAATGTAATTTCCATAAATTGTAACAGGTTATGGGCCCAGATTAATCGCGAAAATTGTCACGTTGATATAGTACGTAATTATTTGTTACAAAGAACACAGGCATCTAACAAGTGAAAAAAATTCGGCTGATACTATTGCTACCGGTGCGTCGTTTTTTGTGCCATGTCAGACGAAGGAGACGCAAGAAGCATTGTGAAATTCGACGGCTCGAATTTTCAGTTGTGGGAATTTCAGATTCGGGCATTATTCGACACCTATGGCATTCCAGATATTATGGACGGTAAGAGAGTAAAACCCGAGGACTTGGCTTCATCTACTGGAAAAATATGGGCAAAAGACAATACTCGTGCTATGTGTTGCATTTCAACTGCGATTGAGTACTCTTAACTCGAATTTTTTATTACGCGCACTACTGCACGTAAAATGTCGGAAAAATTGTGCGTGATTCATGAACAAACTTCCGAAACTAACAAACGTTCTCTCCTGAAAAACTTCCATGATTACAAAATGAACATGAGTGATCCGGCATCGCGTCATATCGCGAAAATCATGAACATTGAAGGTTAATGCAAGGACGTGGGTGAAACGGTATCGGATGTAGCAATGATGGCCAAGATTCTCAGAAGTCTTCCGACGAAGTTCCAAGCTTTTGTCACGGCCTGGGACAGTGTACCCTCATCACTGATAAAAAAAAGTTTAAATGAATTGGAAGAAGTGTCAAATATCCTGGCAGCGACTTCATCTCAAATATGGAAGAATGAAATAGTTATGAAGAAGAAGAACCAGAATCATGTAAATACAAAAGGAAAATATTCTTACTGGACCTGTGGGAAGGAAGCCCATTTGTCGAAAAATTGTCGTTCTAAGAAGAAGAAAAATAACGAGCAAAATAAAGGTAATGTACAAAATTTAAATGCTTTCGTTGTTACAGACGCAAGGTCGCGCGAAAAAGTACTGCATGATAAATCGATTTGTGAGAGCATGCTGAGTGCTGATTTAGATGATATTTGGATTACTGACAGCGGGGCATCGCGGACATAACTTTTCGGCGAGACTGGTACAGTGTATTTCGAGAATAGCAGAACATTGACATTTCACTTGGTGATAACGCTATATGTGAAGCGAAGGGAATCGGATCGGTTAAAATAAGGAAATTCGTAAACGGGCGTTGGGAAGATGGGCTATTGCTGATGTGTTGTATGTTCCAAATATAAGGAAGAATTTTTTTCTGTCGGTGTTTGTACCATGAAAGGTTTTGAAGTGAACTTCGTACATAAGTTTGTAAATATTTCTCGCAATGATTGTGTTATTGCCCAAGGAATAAAACAAGATTTGTCGACTGTTTTTTTATATCGAACATGCAATGTGACGTGAATGTGTCGACCTCGTACAATCTCAGAGTCTGGCACGAAAGACTGGTTCACACAAATGTCAAATTGATTGCGAGTTTGATAAAAATGGGTCTTATTAAAGGAATAAGCGCCTGTGATATGTGGTCATTCTTTTGTGAAGTATGTCAGTATGGAAAGTCTCACCGTATGCCATTCAAAAAGAAAACTGAAGCTCGAAAGACGGAAATTGGTGATTTTATACACAGCGATGTATGTGGACCAATGCACGTCGAGTCACTTGGTGGTGCCAGGTATTTTGTAACGTTCATTGATGATGCATCTGTTTTTTGTCATGTCTATTTCTTGAGGAATAAATCTGATGTTTTTGATTGTTTTAAGAGATTCGAGAAGTTTATTTCGAACAGACTGTCCAAAACTATAGAGACTCTTAGAATTGATCGAGGGCTGAACATTTGAACAAGAATGTGAACTATCTTATCGAACGTGGAACAACACTCGAAGCAATGGCACCGTATTCCCCTCAACAAATCGGGAAGGAAAAACGTGAAAACAGAACTATTGTAGACTGCGCAAGGTCCATGCTTATTGATGCTAATGTTCCGGAAATGCTGTGGACGGAAGCAGTTAATACTGCTGTTTATGTATTGTATCGAACTACAATTAAAAAGGGAAGAAACGTGACGTCATACAAATTGTGGACAGGGAGAAAACCTAAAATTTCGCACATGAGAACTTTCAGAGCAGAGGCGTTTATTCACGTTCTTAAACTGTTTCGTAAGAAGTTAGATCCAAAGGCCAAGAAAATGATCATGGTCGGATATCAGGGAGAATCTTGCAACTACAGACTTTTCGATCCAGAAAACAGGAAAATTGTTGAATCCTACGATGTGAATTTTAATGAGGGAAATTTTAACACCCATAAACCTGTATCTGAACAGAATTATGTCGATTTACGTCATTTGTTTCCTGTTATGGACTTCAACAACAAAATTACAGGAGACGAGGAAGGAGAAAATTACGTTGAATCACCAGGTGAAGACGAGGGAAGAGTGAAAGTAGAAGATGATCGAGATTCTGAGCAACCAATCGAAGATCGGCAACACACTTACGAATTAGGTGAAAGAAGCCAAATTCGACTCCCAGCCAGATATGATGCAAATTATGTAGACTGTCTTGAACCGAACACTTTTGAAGAGGCAATCTTGGGTCCAGACAAGGATAAATGTGAACGAGCAATTGAAGAAGAACTTGAAGCGCATCAAGTAAATGAAACTTGGGTTGTCGTCCCCAAAGAGAACCAAAGGAAAATAGACTCAAAGTGGGTTTTCAAAATTCAAACATCGAAAACCGGAAATGGCATGAGATATAAAGCACGACTAGTGGCTCGATGCTTTATTCAACGGCCTGGATTTGATTATAATCAGACATTTTCACCAAACCATTAATTAAGACAGATTTGTGATGTTGCACACGAGACTGAATATTATGAAAAATGATTTTTTAAGATGCTCAAACAGTAGGAGTGTTGAAAGTGATGTGTTTTCGCATTTAAAAGACGCCGCCTGAGATATTAATTAATGCACAGTGGCGGCGTTTATATTAGTTTTCCTTGGACGCAGTATCTTTTGTTTTATTCAATGTCTGTTTGTCTTTGTTTCTCTGCTCAGAGTTTTAAAAAGTGTAATAAAAGTTTTTCGCAGCGTATTCCTATTGCTAAACTTAATTTCCATAAATTGTAACAAGAATGCTTTTATGGGAGCTGACCCAGGCACATTTTTGATTACAATATTCTGTTGTTACTTTCGTCTTTGTATTCAAATTTGTCCCACTAAACTTTACCTGTTCCAGCAAGACAACAACGAAAGTTATTAGTGACGCCTTATTTCGGTGGAATGATTTTGTGGCAGCCGACCTGGCGCATTTTTTACTGCAATATATTGTCGTCACTTTCGTCTTTGTACTTAAATTTCATCATCCAGTCTTCACAACCAAACCGTTTAACAGCAATTTTATGAGTATCTGGACTTAATACATTTAACAAGAACTAGAAAAATGTGTACTAGACTTTATTAAAGCAGTTGTTACAACACATTAACAACAGATGCAAATTCACGATCATGATTGTTTATCATAACAATTACTGTTCACTGTATAAATATCGCAGTACTTTTACACTGTGGACTTCCATTATAATTAACATAAATATTTTCAAAGAGCACTTTCGTTGTTCGGTCAAACCGCAGCTAACTGTTACACTTCGAACTGAAATTGTATTTCTGACAGGTTCAGGAGATTTCATTACCGCATTTTGAGGAAATACACTATCTGGCTCATCAATTCGCATCTTTGATAAAGTCTGGAGATACCAATGGAACTTCATGAACATCTGTACTCAACAGTCAATCTTCATTTAAAATGTGGAAATGTGCAAATAGGTAAAATTCTCAAGTGGGTGTGTGGGGACACGACAAATTACTTTTTTATTTGTATGTTTCTGCTCTGTATTAAGCTAATTGGTATGCTCTGTTGTTAACTTTGATCATTAATAAAAAAAAGAGTACAAAAAACTGTTCTCTTTCCATTGTTATTACACTTCTATGGCGTGTGGTGTGCAAGATAAAAGTCAATAAAAGTATGGAAACATAAATCGTAAATTTAGTATTTAATGAACAGTGCAATACAAAATTGGTGACCTGGACATGATCGATAAGTCGACAGTTGCGACGAAATTTTTCGGCGAAATTTTCGACGAGATATCCGGAACTTGAGTTCGACGTATTCTGTGTCTAACAATATGCAAAATGTCGACAGGAGAAGAAAACAGTAATGCCTTAATCACCCTGAACGTAGCAGTAAAATGGAAATTGGTAATGTAAGTGTTAAGCTACCACCGCTTTGGACGGAAAAGTCCGACATCTAGTTTTGTCAAGCCAATGCGCAATTTACGATCGCTGGTATTGTTACGAAGGCAACTAAATTTAACTATTTGCTCGCTCAGCTGGAGCAAAATTTGTTTAAAATATATGGGATCTAGTTAAAAGTAACGAGAAGAACAAATATTCTCTCGCAAACGGACGTCTCTTGAACATATTCTGAGAAAGTGAAGAGCGCCAAATTTAAAAAAAAAGTTTCGAGTGGATTAGAACTTGGGGACATGGAACCTACCCAGTGAGTAAGAAAAATGATGAGCTATGCGGGCACAATTGTATCAGAGAAGATCTTAAAAGCACTTTGCTTTGACAAACTTCCTGGTAGTATTCGAAGCATTTTAGTTATATCTGACGAGACAGTGGATAAGATAGCTCAAATGACATATCGTATGATCGAATTAAACGCGGTTGAGTAGGTTCAAATTGCATCCGCCCATTCCATCCTGTCAACATCGTCTTCGTTGTCAGTATGATATCTTCTTGTAAGAATAGATGAATTGAAAAATGAGTTTATAAAATGCTTCGAAACTTTCGCACTCATGGGCAAAGATTGTGCAGTAGAAGTAGAAGCAGAGCATGATACGATAAAAACGATAAATACTGCTATTATCATTTTAGATTTGGTACACAATGTAATACAGAAACATGTGTCCACCCATGCCAATGGCAAAATAAGGAAAACTAGAAGTGGTAGACACAATAGTTGCAGAGATAAAAACTTGTCTTTCAAAACTGTTAAACATTGATTTAGGACTCAAATGCAACTTTGAATGCCCATTCATAGCAGCAGACGTATCAAAAGGCATATTGGGAGCCGATTTTCTTCATCATTATGGGCTACTCGGTGACCTCAAAAATAAAAATTTGATAGACAACACCACCAAAATAAAAATTGTAGCATAATTAACCACTGTGGATGCTAATGATTCAATAAGCTCACTCTATGCAACATGCCAGTTTTCAAAAGATTTACAGAATTTTCCTGATCTAACTAAATAATCTATAGTACTAAAAGCATTAAAGCATTCTGTGCAACATATTATCACTACATCTTTTGGTCCACCAGTATACAGTAAGGCTCATAGATTGAACCCGCATAAATTGAAAATTGCTAAACAAGAATTTCAATTTCTGTTAAATAATGGTATTATAAGTCCATCAAAATCACAATGGGCTAGTCCACTACACCTTGCTAAGAAGTCAAGTGGTCAATGGCGAGTCTGTGGAGATTATAGCAGTTTGAATGATAGGACTCTTCCAGATCAGTATCCAATTACACGAATTGATGATGTAAATTTTATGCTTCAAATTAAAAATATGTTCACAAAGGTAGACCTACTCAAAGCCCATCATCAGATTCTACTAGCCGAATAAGATAAACCAAAATCAGATGTTATAACACCATTTGATCTCTATGAATTTAATTATATGCCCTTTGGATTTCACAATGCATCCAGCATATTTCAAAGGTTTATACATAAAGTTGTTAGAGAACTAGAATTTTGTTGTCCATATTTGGATGACATTTGAATAGCATCTGAATCACCAGAGCAACATGTTGAGCATCTACATTTACTTTTTGAACAGTGGAAGAAGTATGGTCTTGTAATAAATGTTTCCACATCAGTATTTGGTGTACAACAGCTAACATTCTTAGGAAATTTAATTACACCTGCTGGAACAAAGCCAGATTCCGAGAGAGTTGTTCAAGAACTTAGAAAATTGTTAGGGATCATCAACTTTTATCGTCAACATTTAGTACATGCAGCTGAAAACCAAGCATTGCTGAATGATTTCCTAAAAGGAACAACAAAACAGGACCGACGACATATTAAGTGAACAGAAGAAGCAATTGCTCAGTTCGAAAAATGCAAAGAAGTTCTAGCAAATGCTGCACTTTTGAGATTTCCTGGTTTGTACAATCAACTTGCATTATTTGTGGATGCATCAGATTTTGCTGCAGATGCTGCACTGCAACAGTGGCAAGCTGGCACTGGAGACCGATTGGATTTTTTCAAAAAAGTTTACACCAGCACAGAAGAAGTATTCCACATATGATAGAGAGCTGCTTAGCATCTATATGGCTGTCAAATATTTCAAATATCTGTTGGAAGGAAGACATTTCATTATTTATACTGACCATGCTCCTCTAACATATGCATTTAAACAAAAGAATGAAAACTGCAACACCAATTCAATTACATTACCTCCAGTATATTTCACAATTTACCACAGACCTACATCATACATTTCGTAAAGAAAATATTGTTACTGATTGCTTGAAAAGCTAGTAACAGTTAACTATTATGAGATAGGCCAAGCACATGAAGATGATGAAGAGCTTCGTCAACTACAGACCAGCCCTCATACATCATTTAAGTTAGAATACCATCTGACACATGGAGGAAAACAGCTATGGTGTGATGTGTCAACACAAATCATTCGTCCTTATATTCCTGAACTATTTATATATCCTATTTTCCAACACTATCATAATGTGGCTCATCCAGGCATTAAAGCAACTGTAAAAGTGATATCATCAAATTTGTCTGGATCAAATTAAAAAAGGTCGTCCAAAACTGAGCAAAAACATGTATTGCATGCCAAAAAAGCGAAATATCACAACATATTCGAACACCAGTAGGACACTTTCCCAGTAATGATGAACGTTTCAAAATTGTTCACCTCGATTTGATAGGACCAATGCCTTCTTCTGATGAATATATTTATTGTTTAACATGCATTGACAAAATTACATACTGAACAGAAGTAGTAATTCTTCGAGACCTACAAGCAGAACCAGTAGAGTAAGAAGTTTCCATTTGTTCAATCACTAGATTTGGAACACCATATAAAACAGTAACCAATCAAGGCAGACAGTTTAACTCTGAGCTATTCTAAGCACTGTCAAAACTATGTGGTTGTAACCAAACACAGGCTACAGCATACCATCTTCAATCAAATGGAAAAATTGAAAGAGTTCATCGCAGACTTAAAGCAGCTATCAGGGTCCATGCAACTGTCAAATCCCATAATCTTCCTTGGCCTGCGATGCGCCACCAGAGAGAACAGTAATGCTACAGTTGCAGAAATGATTTATGGCTCACCCATCGGAATTCTGGGTGATTTGTTTGAAGAGTATGGAACAAAAATGGATGCAGACTTATCTCAATTCATTTCACAACTGAATCAGTACATGAATCGTCTGAAGCTTGTACAAAACCCCCACAAAGGAAAAGAAAGACCATTCATACACAAGGACCTCAATGTATCAACACATGTATTTGTGCGAGCTGACTGAGTCAAAATAGCATTAGAGCCGCCATATGAAGGTACATATGAAGACACATATGAAGTAATAGAAAAAAACCCAAAATTGATTGGTGTTAAAATAAACGACCAGGTCAAGAATATCTCCATTGATAGATTAAAACCTGTATATCTGTATATAATGAGAAGCAGCCTGAAGACACTTAAATTGAACGGTCATCCTGAAATAAATCACAACTACTGTCAAACTAAAACATTTTTTCAAAGCAAAAAAGAATTCGTTTTTATGGGAAGTTATATTTTCCAAAGTCATGTTATCCTTAGTTCTTGATGTTCTAATGTTCCTTGTGAAATTTACTTTGAAACAGCGTTTCAGGTTTAAAAAATCCAAGAATATTGTACTTTCAATTTTATTACTTTCAAATTTCACATCCAAAATTAATCTCCTTGTTACATCAATCTCAATCCAGGCCAGTTTACACCTCCATAGTACAACTTGCAACAGACTTCTACCAACTCAGATCAAAACTTCCCTACTAATAACAGAGTAGAACTAGAACTGAACTCCCTGCACTGCCTGTGCACCAGCTTATATATACTGTGCCCAATGACTGTCTATATCGTGTGATCAGTTACAACATGTGAACTTATGATTATATGCATTATTAATTTAAATAAAAATTAATAGTTTAATACAAAAAATAATTGCAATAGCAGTTTGATTCATTATATTGTTAAATTTTTAGATTTTAACATAGCATGTTATCTTAGCAACAAATAACTACAGATTTTCATTTAATTAACAAGGTTTTAATATAATATAAGTACATTATTTTACCAGAGGCATTAAACATAAGGAGAGGCATTGAATTAAAATTTATGCTGTGGCCAGGTTTCGAACCTGGTATTCCTACTTACTAGGTAGGTGCTTTAGACCACTTTTTTTTTTAATGCAACTAAGGGAAAGAAAAAGAAATAATGTGTTATTTTATTTAAACTTCATGGCTTTTATTTCAAATACAAATAGACAACAGGAGAAACAAAAAGGCCCATCCTAACCGTTGTGTTTTGAAGTCTTACAGATTTCTTTAAATTATAAATAAAATTAAAAAGATTTATTTTCCTTCTTCTTCTTGAACATAAGGAAGGTATTTAATGTGACTTTCTAACTGTCCGAAGCCTTGGCCGTCTTTTCGTGGTGTGTTTATTACCGGTAAATTCGATCATAAATCTATTTTTTTTCTTAATGAACCAGTTCATTTCCAGTTATTTTACTTAATATCTGCTCACGCCCGGCTTCAACGGACCACCAAGAAGTCATCAAACATCTTCAGGAAAAAGTTTGCGTAATTTTTATGGTAGTTTGCATTCCTCTTAATTTTCGAATGTTGGCTGTCTGTTAAAATTCTATAATCACCGTTGTCGTGTTGCGTTGTGTCTAATATATATTGCACTGTCATTCTTTCAGCCATATATACATGTGGCGTCTGTTCCGAAAGGACAGACGTCACTTGTGATCCTGCAGCTGTTATTATTAATATTCATAGAATATATGACTTCAACTGCGATTGGGCAAAGCTGAAAATGTGTACCCAGCCGGGATTCGAACCCGGGTCTCCTGCTTTCTAGGCAGTTGCGCTGACCCCTACACCACTGGGGACACAGTGATCACCGCAGCTGCAAGGACTACCCATGCTCGCCTCCCGTCAGATACAAATTCCCAGCTTCGCCCTGCCCATAGTACTCAAACTCGTAGTTTAACTAATTCCCGTAAGAGTAAGGGCTTCAAACTTGCCCACCCCTCCCCACTAACGATAGGATCATTGCCCGTCACCGGCATATTATATATATACATGTGGCGTCTGTTCCGAAAGGACAGACGTCACTTGTGATCCTGCAGCTGTTATTATTAATATTCATAGAATATATGACTTCAACTGCGATTGGGCAAAGCTGAAAATGTGTACCCAGCCGGGATTCGAACCCGGGTCTCCTGCTTTCTAGGCAGTTGCGCTGACCCCTACACCACTGGGGACACAGTGATCACCGCAGCTGCAAGGACTACCCATGCTCGCCTCCCGTCAGATACAAATTCCCAGCTTCGCCCTGCCCATAGTACTCAAACTCGTAGTTTAACTAATTCCCGTAAGAGTAAGGGCTTCAAAGTTGCCCACCCCTCCCCACTAACGATAGGATCATTGCCCGTCACCGGCATATTATATATATACATGTGGCGTCTGTTCCGAAAGGACAGACGTCACTTGTGATCCTGCAGCTGTTATTATTAATATTCATAGAATATATGACTTCAACTGCGATTGGGCAAAGCTGAAAATGTGTACCCAGCCGGGATTCGAACCCGGGTCTCCTGCTTTCTAGGCAGTTGCGCTGACCCCTACACCACTGGGGACACAGTGATCACCGCACCTGCCAGGACTACCCATGCTCGCCTCCCGTCAGATACAAATTCCCAGCTTCGCCCTGCCCATAGTACTCAAACTCGTAGTTTAACTAATTCCCGTAAGAGTAAGGGCTTCAAACTTGCCCACCCCTCCCCACTAACGATAGGATCATTGCACGTCACCGGCATATTATATATATACATGTGGCGTCTGTTCCGAAAGGACAGACGTCACTTGTGATCCTGCAGCTGTTATTATTAATATTCATAGAATATATGACTTCAACTGCGATTGGGCAGGGCGAAGCTGGGAATTTGTATCTGACGGGAGGCGAACATGGGTAGTCCTTGCAGGTGCGTTGATCACTGTGTCCCCAGTGGTGTAGGGGTCAGCGCAACTGCCTAGAAAGCAGGAGACCCGGGTTCGAATCCCGGCTGGGTACACATTTTCAGCTTTGCCCAATCGCAGTTGAAGTCATATATTCTATGAATATTAATAATAACAGCTGCAGGATCACAAGTGACGTCTGTCCTTTCGGAACAGACGCCACATGTATATATATAATATGCCGGTGACGTGCAATGATCCTATCGTTAGTGGGGAGGGGTGGGCAAGTTTGAAGCCCTTACTCTTACGGGAATTAGTTAAACTACGAGTTTGAGTACTATGGGCAGGGCGAAGCTGGGAATTTGTATCTGACGGGAGGCGAGCATGGGTAGTCCTTGCAGCTGCGGTGATCACTTTGTCCCCAGTGGTGTAGGGGTCAGCGCAACTGCCTAGAAAGCAGGAGACCCGGGTTCGAATCCCGGCTGGGTACACATTTTCAGCTTTGCCCAATCGCAGTTGAAGTCATATATTCTATGAATATTATTCTTTCAGCCAGTTTGCTGCATTTCTCTTCGTATTTGGGTATGGAATCTTATCAGGATTGAGTAAGGTCGTCATCTGAATAGCATGAGGCGCAGTGCGTTGAACGAAGGCCAAAAGGCGGCAGAGCAGATGCCAAATGTCCTTTGCCGTTCCGCAGACTAGGCTGTGTGTGTCCGTATCATGCACGTTGCACGTCTGGCACAGCGGCGTCGCCGCGAGGTGAATGCTGTGCAGACGTGACTGCGTGGGGTACTTTCCGTTCACGTAGTAGTACCATGTAGTCCGTGCCGCTGTCGGCAAGTTAGGGGAGTGTACGTTACACCAGACTGCATTCCAGTCGACCGTTGGGTGTTTACCTTCCACAACATTCCGTCGTTGCCCCATCATGAGGGTTCCGTACACCTTACAGACCGCAAATAGATCATCTATGCGTAGTATACGTCTGAGGTAACTGTATTCCAGTAAAAATGTACTGCAGTGGGACATTGCCGCGGGGATATGATGGAGATCAATCGGTGGGTCCAGATTGGGTGGTGCAATTTCCGTGAGAAGAAAAGCGATCAGACTGCTGGGGTCCCGTTTCCGTTGCCACAGTGTCAGCCTCACAAACAAAGCCATAGCCTTGACATACACGTTGGTGAGTCCTAGTCCACTGCCCAATACCGGGAGTGAGAGCGTGGAGAAGCTGACTTTAAAGAGATGTCCTTGGTTCACGTAATGTCCAAAGGCTGCTTAGATTCTGTCCACAGTCACTCTTGGCATCGGAAAAATCCTTGCCAAGTACGTCATTTTTGATACCAAGTAGGTGTTTATCAAATCGACCTTTTGCAGCGCATCCAAGAAGCGTAGTGAGTGTAGACGGATACATGCACGGATATTGTTCAAGAGGCGTTTGTAGTTGAGAGCTATCGTGCGGCGTGTGGTCTTGGTGTACACCAACCCTAAACATTTCATCTCAGTGACCAACTTGATGCGTCTGTCAGGTTGCGCAGGTAATCCACAACCAATGTTCATAATTCCTGATTTTCTCATGTTCATCTGTGCACCCGACGCTTTCCCATATCTCTCTATCTGAGCTATGGCTGTGGCAATCTCTTCATTTGAACGGACGAGGAGGACCACATCATCTACATATGCACGATACACAAATTTATCCCCTCTTACATTGACGCCACTTAACGTTCGATGTAGTTGCATCAAAAGTGGCTCAATTGCCTGTGAAAATCGGCCCATGGAAAGAGGACACCCCTGTCTGACGGAGCATTGGATAGTGACTGGTCCTGTCGGACTACCATTCACAAGTACCACTGACTTCGTCCCATTCAGAAGTCGCATTACACTCGCGATGAAACGTACTGGTATTTCCATCACTACCATCGTGGCTCGTAGGAAGTCATGGCCGATTGCGTCAAAGGCTTTTTCCAAGTCGACTGCCAGCATCACGGCCTGAATTCTGCACGCTTGCGTGATTGCTATCAAATCACGATAGTCACAAAGCGCCTTGTGGATTGCACTATTGTAACCGATACATGTCAGATCTTTCCCTGTTGACACTGTTAGGGCTCGTTTTAATCGCAATGCTGAAAGCCGTGGAAAAATTTTATAATCGATGTTGAGGAGCGTCAGTGGTCGAAATTGGTGCACCGATTGTCCCGTTGATGTCTTCGAGACGGGATTGCTCAAACCTTGGGTAAATTCAGTTGGTATAATTACTTCGGCTTGCAGTAGTTCTTGAAACACCTGTCTCAAAGTCGGTGTTAATATACCTTGAAATTCCCTGTAGAATTCAATGGGTAGTCCATCGAGGCCTGGAGATTTGTTTGGGCGACCTTTCGCCAGGCCCGCCTTCACCTCTTCCTCAGTCACATATGCTTGCATCTCTACCGCCGTCTCGCGGTACAGTTTCCGTGGTAGTGCCGGAAGCATGTTGTTGAGTGCCGCCTCATCTGGAATCTTCTGTGAGTATAATAGAGCGTAGTAATCGACAAAACCTTTCCAAATTCCTGCCTGACTTGTTAAAAGCTGGTCGTCCTCTGTCCACAGTGCCGTGAAGAGATTCCTCTTGGACCGCCTCTTTTCACATACTATGTGGTGCATGGAGGGTGGTTCGTGCGCAACTCTGTAGTCCTGTCGAGCTCTAATGACTGAAGCTTCCATTAGTTTTAACAGGTTGGCTTTGACACGGTTGATTTCTATCAGACGAACTGGTTACTGCATTGCACTGTTGTATAAATCACAGAGGACGCTGAAATAAAATTCGATCGTGTTGTAGTACCATCTCATTCTGTCTCTTGAATAGGTCATCAGTGTTCTTCTCAAGGCCAGTTTGGCGCACTGTAGCCACCAAGACAACACCGACGGATAGGCCTGTCTACGTCGTAAGCATTTTGTCCAGGTTTCGGAGATTAATGCACGACAATCTTCGTCCTTCAGAACGTCTACATTTAGCTTCCACACCCCCTTGCCACGATAAGTTGTCTGACGCTCCAGGTTAACGGTGCAGATGTAAGCCAAATGGTCAGAAAAAACTGTTGGCCAGAGTTCCGATTGCTGAAGACTCCCACGAAGCTCACGTGAAACGTATATGCGGTCTAGACGGCTCGCTGATGTTGCGGTGAAATGAGTGAACCCAGGGGCGTCCCCATGTAAACAGTTCCAAGTGTCCAGCACGGCCATGTCACGTATCAGGGCGGAGAGCTGTGGGCAGGTGTTGTAGTTTGGCGTCTGGTCGTGTGGCGACAATACGCAATTAAAGTCCCCTCCAAAAATTACTTGATTGTATCTGCCTGCAAAGAGTGGCATTATATCTGTCCTGTAGAAGTCAGTGCGGGCGCGTCTGTTTCTGGAGCCCGATGGGGCGTATATGTTGAGGAGCCGGACGTCGTTGACCATGAGCGCCGTTCCTCTCGCCGATGGCAGGTATTCTACATCCCTAACTAGGATTCCCTCTTTGATCAGGATTGCAGTGCCCAATTCTTGTGCAGTGCCCAGATGGATGTGTGCAGTGTAAGCGCACAGGGAATGGAGGTCCGCCTCCCTCACCTCCTGCAACAGCGCGATATCTACTTCCGCCGCCCGCAACATGTCACTCAGTAGCTGTAATTTATTCCCACTGCTGATTTTGTTGATATTGATCGTCGTGATGCAGGGAATTCATTTTGCACCGCCTCTCTACGCGTCCTGCGGTCCAGTAACCATTACTGGTCCATTTCTAGCGTCTTGTGTTTTGCTGGTCGTAACACCTTGCTCACGCAGTCCTCTTGCGATGGTTTTCCGTCATTTCAATGTCTTCACTGCACTCGTCAACGTCTTCTGTCCAGTAGCCAAGACTGTGGTCAGGGGCGAACTTCTGTAAGATCTGAAATTCTTGACCCGGACCTTCACTGATCTGCTGCACTGATATCACGTCTTTGGGAGACACTTCATGTCTTTCACATACCCGCTGACCTGTGGTACCGTCCTTCTCCATCATACTTGGCAGCGTACGATCAAGTTATTGAGCGCTTTCAAGGCATGGTTCAACTGCCTCGTCGACGTCTGGGGACGCAGTACGTTGTTTCTTGCTTTTCCTGTAGCGGCGTCGTGGAGAGCGTCCTTCCTCTGTATCGGAAATTTGAGACTGTTCCATACTTGTAGTTTCGTGCGACTTGTTGGTGTCTATCTCCATTCCATCAGGCCTAACGTCTCCGTCTCTAGTCAGGGTGTCGTCCTCCTTTCGCGGTGGTTCGGTGGCAGCTGGTCCCTCCTGCTGCACCGCAACCTCCGGCATTACACAATTGGACACTTGTTCTTGATCTGGTGGCGACGCGGTTCCTAGCTCCGCTTGAACATATGTGAGGGGCAGAGTTTGGGTACGTTGCGGTAATTGGCCTTCACCCGTCGGTAATTGCATGAATCGTCTCTGTAAGCATTCTGATCGCACGTGGCCCTCCTTGCCACAGCCTGAACACGTGCGCGATTGTCCGTCATACATAATGATGGCATGGCACCCACAAATGTAGACATAAGAGGGAAGGTGTTTCTTGAGGTCTATCTGTGTTTGCCGTACTCCATTGAGAACACGATATGTCTCAAAACTCTTCCATTTTTCTTCTGTATAGGCGAGGACCGTGCCGTATTGCCGGAGCGCCGTAATTACCTGTTGTTCCGTCACTTCAAATGGGAATTCGAAGACACGTATTGTTCGAATTCCGATGCCCGCTGGCTCCACCGTGACGTTTCCTACATTGCCGTCGGAGTGAAGGGACTTATAAGACCCGCCGGAGTTCTGAATGAGTAGATCGCAACATGCATCGTTGATTAATTTGACATTTACAACGCTCGCCACAATGGAAAAGTGAATTCCAATCAATTCGTGAGGATCGAGTTTGACCACTTCTCTTAAAAGTCGTTCAACTTCTAGTGCTTTAGGTCGAGCAAAACGGTTCTCAAATGTGAACTTCACGGTCGATTTCCGTAAGTAGTCAGCCGTGTGAACGTCGTTTGTATACAGTACGCGCGCCGCTGCTAAGCCTCGCACTTGCCGCTTCCTCCTCGCTGCTAGCTGCGGCTCGGACGTAAACAAGACGTCCTCACCGCGAGGCCGCTCGGGCCAGACTGACCACTACGCTAACACAGTGTTGTAGCCAAAGCAACTACACGTACTGTCTTAAATCACGTCTCCCTCCACACTACATACTTGAATTCTGCCTCATGTTCCCTGTGAAATGCATAAGTAGGAGGTCCCGGGTTCCAATCACAGCCACAGCATAAATTTTAATTCAATGCCTCTTCTTATTTCATAAAATGCATTTTTATAAAAACCATCAGCTGTTTATTAAAAACCTTATTCATCTACTAGTTTCGGTCATGGACCATCTTCAAGGATAAAAAGGTGTTAACAGAGAATGGTAAAATACATCAAATAAAATAATACAACTGAGATAAACAGGAGTCAGTACAACTAAAAATGTAAAAAATTGCTATGGTCATCTTAGACCTTATGTTTAATACCTTTGGTATAACGAGACAATGTTGTCTCAAGGAACTGTATTATTTGTAGATACATTATTTTACATTGAATAATAATTCAGATCGTTTACATAGAATATGTGTTTAGATCATTTACATCTTTAACTGGCATGTCTTTTCAAGAAGATTTTTGACCCTGTGTCTAGTAAACGACATGGCATTTTCGCCTGTGAACTGTCAATTTGAACACACATGTGTTAGTCTTATAAACACAAAAAGAGATCGTGATGTATAACTTCAAATACAGATTTTGAGGTAAGATCAAGAAAAGTTACCATATTAATACACTTATCTAATTTTTAGGTCAAGAAGAAAACTTCAAATGCGTCATGTATATATCATTAAGACGTTAGATATTTAACGGTTGTGTCTTTTGTGAGAAATATATATCATATACACGACTTTAAAGTTGAAAATTTAGTGATCACTTTCTTGCATCGTCACACTACCCCCAGAGGAGATTGTGTGCTGGAACATACACAATATCATCTCACAAATTTGAAGATGTCTTGTATACATGAAACAAGATTTATGGTTCTGTAAATTCATACTAACTGTATATTTGAAGTATCATGTCTGTTGCATTTAATTCTAAATTAAAACATTCATGTTTCCCAATCTACGTTACATGATTGATATTGGATAAGATTACGAAACACAACTTAAAATATTTCTTCTTGCCATCTTTCCTACATACAGATTATTGTATAAACTTACTAAAACAAATTGGAATGATTAAAGAATGTATGAGACATAGTACCTAAACAACTCCAAATATATATCAGCAATAGTAAAGAAGAGACTAAGGTATCAGTCCTTCAACTCAAAATATTTACAATAGTTATCACACAATGACACTATTTAGCTGGGAAATCACTTGCGTCATTCATTTCAAAATCATTTTAGCCACATACACATAGGTTTACATTTGTTGCACACTTAATTTTAATTGAAATTTTTGTATACAAATGAGGCAGGTATTATTGCCCTGCAATATCTATAACAAACTATATGACAAAAATAAATAATTAGATATCTTATATAAAAATGACTATGATCTTACAAAAAATTGGTGATCATCATACACAAATAGGCAATAACAAAAGCAAACTGTTTTGTGCCAGGAGTTTTTGATTTACAGCTTATAAAGCATGTATTTCCACTTATAAGTATAATTTAAATATCAATGCATAACTATATCTTCTGTATATTACTATGAATCAGAACAACGTTTCGTAAGGTAAGATAACTAAAAACCGAATGCAGTATTAGAGGTGACACAGAACCAAACAATCTTTCTCAGAAATCATTCACTACATAGGCAAAAACGTAAAATTTTGTTATTTACTCTTTACAAAATCAACTTCATGAGTGTAAATAGGATTTCATACAAAAAGAAAAATTATACTTAAAACAACAATTCTGAATAGCTTCAAGTAACACATTGTTTTACAAAAATATAATTCTATTTCAACTATATTAATACTTTGCGGTCTGACTGTGAACTATGCTTGAAGTCCGTCCATTAAGTGTTGCCGACGTGCGATGAGCTATGCTTGCAGTGATGTAAAAAAAAAAAATGTACAGAAAACGAACTACGGCAGGGGTGGCCAAAATGCGGTCCACAGGCCGCACGCGGCCCGCGGGCAGGCACGTTTTCGTCCACGAAGTTGTTTCATATGAAAGAAAAATTTAACTTGAATTTCATGTAAAACCTGCAAAATAGCATTCCATCAAGCGTCTTTCGTATCATCTCAGATTGCAAAAGGTATATATCATATCATTGATTCAGCCATCGTTAAAAAAATTACACTACAGCATCTTGAGCTGCATGTGGCTGAGGCGGTGGATGGTGTGAGGAGTAAGGGGCGGGAGAGGCAGCCTGTGGAGCGTTGGACGCAGCACGCTGCCGCTGCCAGCTATGGATTTCGCGGCGGCTAGTTTCCAGCTTGCGGAAGTGAAATGAGGGTGCCGGTGCTAGATGTGCAGGTCACTGAAGGGTAGTATCTAGTACACGGACGAGTTTACATATTCAACACTTTTTATTTCCCTTATTTTGTTTAATATAATAAACAAATTTACATATGAATAAGAAAATAAATCAGACTGAGTGAATGTTAATAAGGGCACGATTAGCAGTAGTTGTGTCTATAAACAGAGTATTCTTTTAATTAAAACCAGCTTTTATCTTTTTACAATTGATCTATGATGCTTGTCTTTACTTTTAGTAAGCTTGCATGTATTTTATGTATCCAGTTATGGCAGATAGGTACACCAGTCGACATTAGCAATGGTTACTCCCTCAGTACCATCTTTCAAATCTTTAATTCTAATATTGTGGTTTTACTGATAATGTTTACCGATTCCGTTTTACAAATGGACAGATGTAACCCTCCTAATGCAAGTTTATCCACGTATCTTTCTTTGTTATTTTCAGCAACCAATAAAGTTATAGACTTGAAATATAGTATATTTTTCAGTAAGAATCATAACAAAAAATCTCGAAATTTTGAAGTATGGCTGCCCGGTTAAATGAAGCATGATCAATTTTTATGTTTATGATACATGACATTCAGAATTAAAATACCGATTTCCTAAAGCAACTGAATACTAGTATCAAAAATTCTTGAGTCAACAGACTATGAAGCTTCCCAAGTACGTATAATGCTGTACTTAAAAGAAATACTGTTAATTCTGCGAGTAGTGTACCTCTGTGGTACCGCCAGTTAGGCAAACATGTAATTTTCTCCCACTAGCTTTAAAAAATATTGAGTATTGAAATCCCTTTCATGGAAACTAAAGCACAGTAAATAACTAAATGCACTATTAGGGGTTGTAACCAAATGACTGTTACCTCAAAAATCATGAACACTAAAGCACAGTAAATAACTAAATTCGCAGCTAAGCGATTATAAGAAGTAAGTCCATTACAAAAAATGTTCAAATGTTTGTATAGCTTATGGGACTTAACTACGGAGTTATCAGTCCATAAACTTACAAACTACTTATGAACTAACTAACACTAAGGATGGCACAAGTATCCATGCCCGAAGGGGGATTTGAACCCCCAACCATAGTGGCCGCGCAGACCGTGACTGGCGCGCCGCAGTCCCCTCGGCCACCACAGCAGACGGGTCCGTTACATTACTCACACAGAAAGACTGCTGAAATTTTACCATATTGCCATGTTTTGATAAATCTTCAATGCGCCAAAAACAATTGTGAGGCGCATATATTGCCTTCGGGAAAGCTTTGCGCATGCGCATTGCAAATAAAATAATATACAACTAAAATGAAATGGACAATCATAATTACATAATTCAGAGACACAATATTGTTTTCTTTTTTTTTACGTGATCCGCTATTTTTCCAGGGCTTCACTGAACCTGAGAACACTTAGGACTTTCCTTCATTGATTTGCGGTGTTAAACAGTTTTGGGGAACTTTAAAGTTGATTTTGTAGGGTGGTTTTCAGAGCTGTGTGGAACTACTTTATGAAACTGATATTTCATTCTGAACTTCACGTACAATATATATCTTTAAAAAAACTACAATACTTCGATTTAGTTTAGTTCAGTTACAACGAGGCCCGCAAAGTAGGAAATACATCGGTGTTAAACTTTCGTTGCGTATTCCCTTAACAGAATTTATATCCGTCAAAATGGACAGAAATAAGGTGGTTAAAACGCGAAAAAATGTTGAAAAGTGGTCGATCTGAAGCAAGAAATACAACCATTCTTTGAAAGCAAGTCAAAGAGACTCCCGGAGATCGAAGATAAGGAATGGATATCCAACTTCGTTTTGACTGATATAACTAGCAACCTAAATGATCTTAATGCTCGGCTCAAAGGAAAAGATCAGCTGATTAATGTCATGCATGAACTTATTTCCGCATTCCAAACGAAACTTTGTCTTTTGAAGCAACAGTTACGAGCAAAAAACTTCACACAGTTTCCTACATTGTCAAAGCAATCGGATGTCACACAACAGCAATGATTAAATATGCTTCTTTAACGTCTGACTTAAGAATTCGAAACCTGATTTCTTCATTCAAGAAACATCGTCTGCCTTTTACTGTATTTGCTACGCTCCTGCCTGTAGACATGGGTTCACTACCTGTACATTTCCAAATTGAATGCTGAGAAATGCAATGCGATGCACAATTAAAAGAGAAATCTCATTGCGTTCTTTTGGAAACGTTATATAAAACATATTTAGACGAGAAATATCCAGTGTGCTACAAACATGTTATGAAAATGATTTCATTGTTTCGAAACACGTACGTGTGACTGAACAGCTTTTTAGTCGGATGAATTACATAAAATCAAATATGATAACACAACTTACTGATTTACACCTGGAAAACTCTTTCGTGTAGCAACAACTTAACTTGACATCAACATGACTCATTTACTTCAGTGAAACAAAGCCAGACTTCCCAGTAAACTGTATTTCATAAAATTGTGTAATAATTTGTACATTAAATGTTCTTTAATCACATTTGTTTTATATTAATTAAAAATGAATTTTTTTGGTTCATAAAACAAAAATCGGTAATGCGGCCCATGGGGTAATCCACTCTCAGACATATGGCCCGCCTGCTGTAAAGGTTGGCCACTCCTGAACTACGGGCTGTACTCGCAGTTCTTGTTTTTCGTTGTGCTGCTCGATGGGTTACTTATGCAAAATTCTTTAGGAGCAGCAGAAGCAAGAGAAATGTTCTGACACATCCATGCTTAAGCAGTGTCGCTAATATGTCACAGAAGGGACGAACCCGTACAGATCTAGTCTATGATTCGTGGTCTAAAGAAGAATTTAGTGACTATTTTGAAGGTGACAGAGATGTTGCACGTAATTATATTTATTTTAATTCTGACATTGTGATATGTTGAAATATGCAAGAGAGTAGGCTTCTTGTACATGTTTGCTGTGTATATTTAGAGTAATATATTGTAGATTTCTAATGCTAATTCAATTTATCGAGTTGTACATATATTTTATTTATTTTCAGAAGAAGAGCTTCATGCCAATGTTGACATGGCGTCTCAACAGGAAACGTATCAAATACAAGGAAATTTCGAAATGGTAGTTACTTATGATTATAAAAAATAGGTTGTGTAATATGTAATGTGTAATGTGATTTTTGTAAATAATGACCTTTCAGTTTTTATAAAACATAAACAAGTGCAATTTTCTTTCTACCGACTACAAACCTTTTTTATTTTTCTTGTTTCAGATATAAACTTGTGATAACAGTGTAAATACAATTGAAGTTGCTAACTATAATGTGTTTCCCATTTTAAAGTTTAAAGTACAGTGGTAAAGCAGAAAAAACTGCAACGAGTGACATGTAACCGGTCCTAAATTATGATATTTTGGAAAATGACAATTAAAAAAGAAAAAAATACAGTCTGGTCTGCTATAATGTCATCCTAAGTCCTACACCTTAAAGTGCTAATCTAACAGCATTTGTAATGGAAACTAGTTTCTCGTCAATATTTCTCATTAAGAGTGGTGAGTTACCTCTTGTCTATAAGGCTTCAACTGCACCACATTTCTAAGACTGACAATTTCTTAGTTTTAGGGTAACTTACTCTATAACCATTTTGGGTATGGATTATCCACAACTTTAAAGGGACCAACATAGGGTTCCACAAATTTCTTTCTCTCATTATTAATTGTCTTTGATTTTTATAATCTTTAACAAGGGCAAGGTCTCCAATTCTGTAATCACAATTTTTTATATTATTATAGTATCTTTGTTTTGGCTTATTGTACATAACCGTAATATACTCTTGTAGATTCTTTTTTCTTTGTTCTGAGAATATAGGTTTGCAAATAGGAAATTCTACAATCTGATATATTAAGTTATCTGGTTTCATATCATAAGTAATCTCAACTGGGGAAAATCCAGTAGTATTGTATTGTAAGCTATTTTAAATAATTTATACAGACCACATCATTTTTACTTTCAGTACATACAACACAATCTGCCCAGTACTTTGTTATACTGTTCAGTTGGTTTGGTTTGTTGATGATAGGCAGAAATCAAAATATGTCATATGTTGTTATCTATTACAAAATTCCTTCAAATTTACTTGTAAACTGAGGGCCATTATCAGATAGAATATGAAAATTGTTTTTGTTAATTTTAGAAAAAATAGTTTTACTAGCTGAATTTCTCAAAGGATAAAATTTTACTAGTCTTGAAAATGAGTCTACTATCAGCAAGACAGAAACTACCTTTAATCCTGGGTACTGGACCATATAAATCAATGCCTACAATTACTAGTGGTTCACTGGGTATAATACTTTGTAAAACATCCTTCCTAGCCTGATTATCTATTTCAACTTTTTGACATTTATCACAGGTTTCAAGGCACTTTTTTACTCTCCTATGCATCTTGTTGAAAATAAATGTTCTCTTATATTTTATGTGTACACTTTAGTGGACTGCAATGTCCATAACTTAAATAGATCTATTACTCAATTTTTCAACACTATGATGAGGTCAAGAGACTTTCCAGATGTCCTTTTCAGGGCTGTGTCTGTAAATAAGATTCCTTTGTACACTTGATAATACTGACTGAATTTTTCATGATTTTTCTTTCCTAGATAGCTCTAAACTAGTCTCCTATGTTCATTGTCATTTTGATTTCTTCTCAAATGTTCATAAAGTGTTTTAATCTCTTTCTCTTCCTTATTCTTTTTCATATGCATAATTCTAAATGTATTGTCATTTTCACTATTATTTTCATCTCTACTTCCCACTGGTATTCTTGATAAAGTATCCGCTATAACATTTTCCTTTCCTTGGTTATATTGAAGAAAATAATCAAATTGCTATAAAAATAATGCCCATCTTGTAATTCTAGAATGGTACAACTTGCATTCTGTTAAGTAAATTAAAGCTTTACGGTCACAATACTCAATTTTTTATGACCTAACAAATAAATTTTGAATTTTCTAACTGCCTATTGAATGCCTAATAGTCTGGAACACAGTCAAACAACTCCCAGCACCTCCATGAAGTTGAAATTCATCACAACGACTGTCCAACTAAAACATTTTTTCAAAGGAAAAAAGAATTCGTTTTTATGCGAACTTGTCTTTCCCAAAGTCATATTCTGAATTCTTGCTGTTTTAATGCTCATTGTGAAATTTACATTGAAATAGCGTTTAAGGTTCCAAAAATAGAAGAATGTTGTCCTTTCAATTTTATTACTTTCAAGTTTCACATCCAAAATTAACCTTCTTGTTACATCAATCCAGGCCAGCTGTGGTGGCTGAGGGGACTAAGGCATTCCAGTCACGGTCTGCACTGGCACTACGGTCAGGGGTTTGAATACCCCCTCGGGCATGGATATTTGTGCTGTCCTAGTTCGTAAGTAGTTCATAAGTAGTTTGTAAGTTTAGGGACTGACGACCCCGTAGTAAGTCCCATAGACTATAAAAACATTTGAACTTTGTATTTTTGAACATCAATCCAGGCCAGTTCACAACTCCGTAGTACAACTTACAACAGACTTTACCAACTCAGATCAAAACAACTCTGTTAATAACAGATTGGAACTAGAACTGAACTCCCAGCACTGCCTGTGCACCAGCTTATATATACTGTGCCCAATGACAATCTATATCATGTTATCAGTTACAACATTTGAACTTATGATTCTATGCATTATTAATTTAAATAAAAATTAATAGTTTAATAAAACAAAGAATTGCAATAGCATTCTGATTCGTTATATTGTTAAAGTTTTCGATTTTAACATAGTATTTTATGTTAGCAACAGATAATATTACTATGGATTTTCATTTAATTTACAAGATTTTAATATAAGTACATTATTTTACATTGAATAATAATTCAGATCATTTACGTAGAATATAAATTTAGATCATTTATATCTTTAACTGGCATATCTTTTCTTGAAGATCTTTGACCCTATGTCTAGTAAACAAAATGACATTCTCGCCTGTGAACTGTCAAAATATGTGAATTGATTTGAACATACATGTTTTGGTGTTATAAACACAAAAAGAAATCGTGATGTATAGCTTCAAATACATATTTTAGGTACATTTAAGAAAAAAGTTACGTAAATAATACGCTTAGCTAATTTTGAGGTAAAAAAGAAAACTTCAAATTCGTCATGTATATATCATTGAGACGTTAGATATTTAACAGTTGTGTCTTTTGTGAGGAATATGTATCATATATACGCGACTTTAAAGGTGAAAAATTTCATGATCGCTTCTTTGCATCATCACAAGCCAAGGACAAACAACAGAACAAAACCGACAGTGGAAAATCAAGAAGAAAATCTGCTCGTGAAGTTCGATATCCTGCAAGATTAGGTGAGAAACTGCAATGTTAACTGACTATATGACTGAGAAAGGGACGATGTGGGGACACAACAAATTACTGTTTGTATTTGTAAGTTTCTGCTCTATATTAAGCTAATTGGTATTCTCTGTTATTACCTTTGATCATTAACAAAAAGAGTACAAAAACAGTTCTTCTCTTGTCACTATAATTATGCATCCATGGCGTGTGGTATAAAAGATAAAAGTAAATAAAATAATGGAAATATGAATCTTAAATTTAGTATTTAATGAACAATGTGTGACAGGTGTTGCATAGCAGCTGTAAGCCAATACCCCAGATAACATGGCGGATGGTAGTTCAATTTGCCTGAAACATGGCAGAACTACAGACTACATACAAACTAATCACACAATATTCTAACAGGAATAATTTATTCATCAGTGTTTTCTCCCTTACGTTGTTAATAACATCATAAGCGTCTGAGTTTTTTTCCATTCATTAGTGCTGCCTTTCTCATTTCAAATGTTATTGAATGAAAAATCCTTCAACAACTTAAAATCTTATTCATACACAAAGTTTGTCTCAGTTTTTTCTGTTCCTCCATTGTAGGTTTCAGATATCCTACCTAGAATTGAAAAAAACTTGTATGATGTCATGTAACATTTGTAATTTACATTTACAGCAATGAATAATGATAAAATAACTATTAAGAACACACGAGTGTGTGTAATCCGTGTATTGCCTACTATAACATGAAAGAGCATGACAAAATAGGTTAACTTCCAATGTTAGCAGATAAGCATCCTGTCAAAACTTTCTTCCCAATGTTGGTGTAGTCTGTTCAGATTACGATTGAATTCACTCTGAAAAAGTAGATAGTGGGAGTTGAGGTCAAGACAACACACGAAAATACCACTACTAAAAAAAACTGGAGAAAGTTACCTCTTTATACATTGAATAATAGATAATGTCGTGATGAGATGTAATTAGTAATTTGTTATTATAAAATGAGTTTATTTATATTTATCACCATAATGAGATGTTTGGATAATATCACACTTTGCAAGACCAAGTTCACGTCCATGTTTCAAAATTGCCACATCAGTGGAACAAATTGGGGGCAATTTTGAACTCTCTGTTGTAGTAAAACATTGATTGCACGTTCTGAAATTCCAATCAGTACAAATAGGATGTTGAAAAGGGTCGATTTTAAACTAAATTTGAGCGATCATGAAGCAAACCAATATGCTGGCCAAGAATATTATTACGTTCAAATGCAGCTTGTAACGTACCCGTCGCCGTTTATAATTTTTATTTTATATATCCTCGTGTCTGAACTGTGTATTTTACCATTCTGTCTGACACTGTGTCCGATAACTTGTACACTGAAGGTGCCTACTGCAAGCTATTGTGATGCAATATGGCTCCCACACGTTTGTATGTGGAATGACTTGCCAACGCAGGCTTTATCCAGTTTGAGTACATATATGGGTTCCGACCACGTGCAAAATAAGCTCACCCAACCACTTTAATGGAATTGAAGAGTCATAAGATTGACCCACGCAATGGATAACATTAGAAACGCATCTGACCAAATTAATCAGAACCAATATACATACTCAAATGGAACGGATACATTACTTTGTTATTTATGCATCAGTGCACCACTGCAGGCCACAGGAATGACGGTAAGAATGGAATTATTAGTGTTGAGTAGGGTAATATGAACATTTAGAAATTGCTTCGACACGCATGTGGGATAAAATCATTATTTATTCAACCACTAATTCTTTAAGATAAACACTAAGTGATGTTAATTTAAATGCTAATTTTTAGTATGAAAGAGAATTTAAGTCAACCTTTTGTTGCTATCATCTGAATGGGCCTCCTAGCAAGTTTCCAAAAAAGACAGGTTAATTTCATCACTCGCAAGGATATGGAAGCAAGGAGTTTCCTCCGCTTCCTAACTATGATTTACAACATTCACACTAGGCATGCAAAGAAGAATTACTGTGTCAGCCATCAAATTTGAATCCGCCAGGCCGTTGCATGCCAGGGACAGGAAAGTAGTGTGAACGGACACAAAATATTACCCGCAAATGGGATTTGCATTACCGACCTTCTGATCATTGCTAGAACATGACAGGGGATCACAAAACATTACAGTGCTTGTCTAAGTGGTGAACATACGTGATCAGTGTGACCCCCACACATAACCAAGTAACTGAAATTTAATTTAAAATAATTACCACCACGCTGAATAATTACTATAACACTATTGCATGTGCAGGGTAAACAATTGCAACAGACCATCTGTTACTATACTTACTATGTACTGACCACCACGTGGCACAACGTACACCCTGATCAGATTGCACAAAGGAAACCGTCATTATTCAGAGATTAATCCTACATATTTATGAATTAAACAAATCCAAAACACACGAGAAACAAATTATAACTAATAAAAGACTACCATTGCACCAACTGAACTCACAAACTACAATTTATCCATTTCGTGTGCAAAGTCCTAGTTAGAAGAAAAATCAATGTAAATTTGAACATTGACCCTCAAAATGAATATGGACCGGAAACAAATACCAAAACACGTTCAACGAACTGATGCTCCCCATGATAATGTAACCAATAACCGACTTAGCAGCAACTTTAACCCACGACAAAGCACACACCATCTCGGTCTGATTCTATCACTTGAAGTCACCAAAAAATGTTAAATTTGACACCTATTGATTGCGACCCCTAACAACCGGTGGCGAAAGCGTCACCATGAGCAACATTGCTTAATATTCTCACCAAATCGTTACCAAAACCTCCGTGACACCAGCGAGTAGCTCTCCTCACGTCCGCACTCCGCCAGGCCAGGAACCGATCTCTTTCTCTCCCTAGGCGTCTCCCAGGCCAAACGTCCCCTCTTCAAGTTCGCGATGCCGGAGCGCCCCAATTGGCTGGACACCAAGGATCCGTTACTCCACCGCCTTCGCAACCCCTGGCTCTACCAGATCTACCCTCTACTTCAACTGTCAAACAAAACCTTTGCTGCAAGGCGGTCCTTGCCACAACTACATAGCCACAACCAAAGATTACAATATTGCCCATGTTATCAGCTCAGACAGAAATATTATTACATTCGACTCGCACTCCATAGTACACAAGGATGGGGAAAATAGGAGAGTGACTTATAACAGGAAAGATATAAAATGAAATGTACACCTTCGGCATCTGTGTTTCTACAATTGCTCTTTCAGTTTTCAACACCTGCCACAAAGTGTTGCAAGCCAAGTGAATCAATTCAAATTTCATTCATTAATTTGACATAATGAGATATCAGAGCAATGAAACGAAATGACAGTCTCGTTTCATCACGCCAGTTCAAACAGAACAGGGCCTGTTACTCAGGTAATTGGGAACAACTGTCACGAACAGGCTTCTGTGGATACTCAGGTGGAAAGTTGTAGCAAGCAAACAAAAACAGAGGACGCTGAGTTGGACGAACTTCAGGCACGACTCACCAGTTTACAAAGTGCTTGCAGTACTGGGTCGATGCCGGCTGAGAACATGGAGGAGGAATGTCCTAAACACTACGTCTCAGTTCAGTCCTATGCTGCTTTCCCTGGAGAGAGTAATGACATTCACCCAAAGGTGTGGCTGAATCAATTTGAGCATTCATTGCTGGAGTCTTGGGGACATGTTCTCAAGATGAAGATCGCAATGAGTCATTTGCGTGGCGAAATGGCCGCGATTATGCACTGTCGAATGAAAGACTGCGTTACGTACGATGATTTTAAGCGCGCTTTCCTCGACGAATTTTGCTCGAAAAGTACACAAGAGAGTGTGTTAAAAGAAAGGTATAATAACCAGTCACACATTAGTCCACTTGACTTTTTCCATGAGTTGGTGAGAGCACATCAGTATCTCGATGAGCCGTACGCGGCACCGGAACTTCTCAGAATTTGTGTGTCTAAGTTGCCAGGCCAACTCCATCATGAAATTTCAATTGCAGGACGAAACATGCATGATGTAAAACTGTTCCAGCAACTGTTGCAGGTGTTGCGGGCAGATAAGAGTGTTAACACACCGAATGATGTGGTTCGATTCACACCACAGTCATGGAATGTTTACTGGCATTCTAATAATAATGGTAACTGGAACAGTAATCAGAATGCTAACAATAATGGTGACTGAAACAGTAATCAGAATTCGAATAATAATGGAATTGGAATAATAAGAAATGGCGCAGTAAATCTAAGAAGTATAGGAGGCAGAATGACTTTGAGAACGCGTCAAACCGTGGGATGAGCGTCGATCCGATCATGACCGTAAGAGGCATCACAGAAGTAGAGATCGTTCAACCGAGCGGAGAAGTACTGGGGATGATGGACGGCGTGCCAGGAGCAGGCAAAGTTCGTTATGACAGGATCGAGTGATTCCGGGTTTATCACCCGAGCGTTGTGTGGATGTAGATGCCATCCACACGCGTTTTGTACAGTTCGAAGATATTCGAGACAGTTTTCTTCAGGAAGTTGTTGTTAACTCTATCAGATGCCCTTATGTGTACATGGATATTGATTGTAATAGGTTTAAGTGCCTGCTAGACTCGGGTAGTGAAGCATCGTTAATTAGAGAAGAGATTTTCTTAGACTGCAACGACAAGAACGAGTGGACAGTTCTACCGTTGCAAAGGACGAAAGTACGAGGTGCCGTTACCGGTAAAAGCCTGGCGGTCACCCAGCAAACCTTGGTGCAGTTCAAATTTCAGGCGTACTTGTTCACGGCGAATTTTGTGGTGATGCCTGGGTTCACAGTGATCATGGTATTGGGTCAGGAGTTTTTGCGTGAACATAAGGCGGTACTTGACTTTGAGAATGCACGAATGACGGTCACCTGCGGTAGCGAAAGAATTAACCTCGATTTCGAAAGTGAGAGACATGAGGATCCAAGGGAACCATTGAGCATGGTATTGGAAGTAGGAGACGAGTGGTCTCCGGACTGGATTTGCTTGACGGGGCTATTCGTTCCCGTTGAGGAACAGGTGGTAGACGTGGATGAGATTATTAAGAGAAAGGTGAGTCACATCCACGATGCCGAGGACCAGAGAGCCTTGAGTCGCACGTTGCGCAAGTACAGGAGGGTGTTTGGTGAGGTACCAGGACCCATACGGAACTTTCAGTGTAGATTTAGGGTTAAGCCCCACAAGCCGTTTTCTGATCCATCTTACCCGATGCCGCTTGCCTATCGGCGTGAAGTGGAGGAACAAATTCAGAATATGTTGGACCTCGGAGTGATCGAACACGCAGGTTATTGAGCCTGAAACAGACCGTCCGGAAACGCTGGATACACTGCTAAAGAAGTTTCATGGAGTAAAGTTTCTGAGTTCGATTGACCTTCGCTCTAGTTACTGGCAGGTAGAACTCGAACCTTCCTGTCGCAAATACACAGCTTTCCTGTGTTTTGGACGGTGCTTCCAGTTCCGCAGGTTTCCATTCGGTTTAAACGTATCATCTGCCGCCTTTATCAGAGCCCTTGGTTCGATTTTGCCCGCGAGGTTGAGAACAAAAATAACTTGTTATATGGACGATGTCCTGATAGCAGAAAGATCTTGGGACGACCACGTGGCCGTGATAGACGAGTTGCTGTACGCCATGCAGAAGGGTAATGTGAGCGTGAATTTAGAGAAATCTGAGTTCGGAAAGAAAGAGATTCTTTTCCTCGGTCACATTATCTCGGCGCAGGGAATTCGACCGGACCCGGAAAAACTACAAGCTATCCGTGAGTACCCGGTACCAACTACAAAGCGCAGATTGAGAGCCTATCTCGGTCTGGTAAATTTCTTTAAACGATATATCAGAATGGAAAAGATAACGACACCTAGACTGTGCCAGCTGACTGGAAAGAATGCGATATGGAAATGGGACGACGCTGCACAGGAGGATTTCTTGGCATTGAAACGCTCCCTGCTGTCGGCTCCCTTACTCGTACATCCGGATTCACAGAAGCCGTTCTGCATGTCCACGGACAGCTCGCGCAATGGAATAGGGTGTGTCATTTTCCAGGAATTTGAAGAGAATGGGCAAATAGTACCGAAACCTGTGGCGTTCGCGAGTCGTGTACTAATTAAAGCTGATCGTAATTATACTGTTACTGAGATCGAGGCTCTTGCGATTGTCTCGGGCTTTACGAAATTTCGACATTACCTCTATGGGAGGTGTACACGTGTGTACACCGACCATCGGGCCCTGCCGTTTCTGTTGACGGCAAAACTCACCCACAGTCGTCTGACAAGGTGGACACTGTATTTACAGGAGTTCCAGTTTGAAATTGTATACGTACCCGGACCGCAGAATGTAGTCACCGATGCCCTATCACGCAGACCAATTGCTTTGGGTGATGAAGAGGTTGTCCGCTATGTTTATGCGGAATGTTGTCTTTGGAAATTTCGTCCCTGCCGCTCTAGATAACATCCATCGGGAGCAGGACAGGGATGCGGTCTGGAGAGGAATGAAGCAGCGTTTAGTCGACGGGAATGACGACGTCATCAAACAGTATTATGTTATACGTAACAATGTGCTGTTCTTTCGGCGCCATGTAGAGAGTTACCAATGGCTATTTTGCGTGCCACATGCATTAATAAATAAAATGATCTGGTATGTGCACTTGAAATATGGACATTTGGGAGCCACTAAGTGTTGTAACAAACTGTAGGAATCGATGTATTTTAACAGCATGGAACGTAGGGTAGCGATGATTTTGGCGAAATGTAAAATCTGTCAAAGGGCCAAGCACACCCATGCATGTAACACCGCACTGATGTTTCCTATAGTACCTGTAAATCTCAGAGAATTAGGAGCAGTCGATTTATTTGGCCCTCTGCCCTGAACGGCTGCAGGCTATCGATATGTATTGGTGGCCACCTAACTGACATCCAAGCTCGTGACACTTTCTCCACTTTGCTGTGCTTCTGCAAGGTCAGTGCCCGCGCATTCGTGCGAGATTTTTATGGTGAAGTAGGACGCGTTGAGAAACTAATCTCGGACAACGGGCCGCTGTTTCGGTCAGTCATCTGGCAGAAAATGCTGACGAGGAAAGGAATTAGGACGGTCTACATATCAAAGTACAGACCTGCGTCTAACCCAGCGGAACGAGTGATAAAAGAACTCGTGAAGTTCTGCAGGGTTTATTGCTATAAAGAACATCGGTTGTGGTCAGAACATCTCAAAGAATTACAAAACATTTTGAATGCTGTTCCCCATGGGTCTACTGGGCTCTGTCCATTACTTGTGCTTAAGAACAAATACCCTGATGACAAGGCTAAAGAAGTTGTAGAATTCCCGCCAAGACGAAAAGTCAGAAATCGCAGATTCATTCAGATGGCACTAGATAGGATTCAGAAGGATGCACAGAAAAGAAAGAATAAGCAAAAGCGAACGGCAAAGCATTTAGAATTTCAGGTGGGTGAGAACATTTTGGTGAAATCCCACAGACTCTCGTCGAAGAGCAAGAACAAGAAACACAAATTCTCTCATGTATTCATAGGTCCTTTTTGCATTCGTAGGATTGTTCACGCAAATGTTGTGGAAGTAGAAACGTTGAGGACGAAACGGTCTAGGGGCCTGCAGCACATTAACAACATCAAAAGGTGGAGAGAATGATAAAGTAACATCTCTCTTTGTCATATTACTTCTGTTGGCTGTGTCGAATATTGTCATAACATCTTGTAGTGAATAACTGTCTCCTGTGGTGCTTGATCTACTTTCAGGATTGTCTCATAAGCTGTCGTTGCAGCAGTGTTCTGTACCAATTGTTTCCGCACTGGAAGTCCACCACAAGGGACACATGGGTGTTCAGAATAGATTTTTTTAACGCCATAAGGGCGTCACTGTTGGATTGTGTGCCGTAAGCGCACTGCAGCGGAAGGCCGTAAGGGCCGAAAGTTTGAGCGCCTTGTGAGTGCCAAAGCATCACTTAAGTAGACCGCAAGAGCCGAGATTTCTTTGAATGTTGAAGGTGGGTCGACAGCAGAGAAGCTGGGACCGTAACTGAACCCAACGGAGGACCTTGAAGAGTGACATAGCGCAATTGGTTGTGTGCAGCGTATGAATGAAAGAAATGAGAACATAATTTTGATGCTCAATAAATCGAATTGAAAGACGAGCGTGGAGACAGGGAGTATTTGTACTATAGTTAATTACTGTGAAATTTGTTGCTAAGATGTTAAAAGGAAAAGCAGTCAACAATCCAAAGATTGGTTTGAACACCACAGTGCTTTACTAGGCATGGTCCTGTTTGGTGGTGTTATTCCGTTGCCTGCCTCCGACCTTCGAACTGACTTACCCAGCCAGTTATAGGGGGAACTATAGTTTAACGTGGGTTCCGAACCATGATGCTACTCGGTATTTTTCACATGAGCAATACTGCCAGAGGTGAAAGAAGTGGAAAGTGACAGATAAAAATCCTAGGACTTGGTGGGGATCGAACCCGCGCACTTTGGATTTGTAGTCTGGCACTTTACCACTATGCAACCGAGGCTAAGATGTTATAGTGCCTAAATTATGACAATGACTAGGTTTTTCTTGTAATAATGTGTAAATTGTGTTTATAGATGTTGCTTAACGTAATTTTGGTGCTGACCTCCGAGATTACGAATGACCATACGAATAGTGTGGATGAGAGTTGATACGAGAGACGATGACAAGCGCTGAAAACTCGGGTATGAGTAATTCGCCGAAGGTAATGAGTGGGAGCCTGCTACACAATTGATTTTGTTTGTTTGTCTGTGCGGCACATCATTATGTCATTTCTTTTGCTTTGTATGTTTGCATGTGAAATTGGTGTGAGGTATGATTGAGTATGAAAATGCTGAGAACCCTGGGTGGTAGTAACTTTGAGTTACGTTTTACTAATCTGCGGCACCTATTCTATGAAAGAAATTAACATGAATCACCCAACAACCTTTCCTCTCTGATTCAATGGGCGTTATCTGTGGCCCTGATTTAATATATTGAATGTACACATTATGTTAATTAGGAAACAAAGATCGTTTGAATAATTAATGGTATTAAATCTGTTTTGTTTTGTAAATATTCATTTGTAAAAGTCAATGCAACTAGTATTCAGTAAGCTTAGTGTGTAACAAATTGATTTGTGTATTAGGGTAGAATATCCTTTTGAGTCACTTCTGTGACACAATTTTGTATCCCTTTGAGGTGAAGCATGGTCTTCACAATTGTTTGTTTAGAATAGTTAATCCTGAGGTGAAGCATGGCCTTCACAATTGTAACGTAATATCTACTGCAAATGCGGTAGAGAAGATTTCATTGACAGTAACAATGTGGTTAGATTCAACCATGATTGTATGTAATAACGATGTATGTATGATCTGTTGTATGTAACGAATGGAGTGGTCGTATCCTATTCGGCCGCGGAGAGAGAAGGTGGGCCTGGCTGCAGAGGAAGTGTCCACCAGCTAAGCGTGGCCAGCGCGTGCAGTGTGGCAGACTCCCTGAAGCGAGGGCGTGCTGGTGCCAAGACTTCGCACCTTCGCAACCCCTGGCTTGACCAGATCGACCCTCTACTTCAACTGTCAAACAAAATCTTAGCTGCAAGGCAGTCCTTGTCACAACTACATAGCCACAACCAAAGAATACAATATTGCCCATGTTACCAGCACCGAAAGAAATATTATTACAGTCCACTCACACTCCATAGTAGACAAGGATGGGGAAAATAGGAAAGTGACTTATAACAGGAAAGATATAAAATAAAATGTACGCCTTTGCCATCTCTGTTTCTACAATTGCTCTTTCAGTTTTCAACACCTGCCACAAAGTGTTGCAAGTCATTCCCAAGTGAATCAATTCAAATTTCATTCATTAAGTTGACATAATGAGATATCAGAGCAATGAAACGAAATGACAGTCTAGTTTCAAGCTTGCTGAAAACAATAGTAGAAAATTAATTATTTAATAATAGAGAGTCATTCTGAAATAAGGCCTGAAATGTAATAAATTTTAAAAAAGGGTTTATTGCAACTAAAAAGAATAGATACAGTAACACTTACATAAGAATGTTTTATCCCAGAGAAAAAGAGGCGTCCAATCAGTTCAAGAGCACAGAACAGAAAGGCAAAGAGTTCTTCCATTCTCTTTCCAAATTGGAGAAAAAAATTGTCTTTCAGAAACAAAAGTAGGAAGAGGTATCCATAGAAACGAGAGTTGAAATGCAAACATTGCAGATATAATTTTTCTTTTGCAAAAATATTTAATGTAATGCTATATTTGCCCCCTCTGGCTTTGATTTGGCAAATGCACAGTCCTAGTCAAAGACGTATATGATTTCTTTATTTATGTATATACATATAAGAAATATTTATTGATTTTTCTTTCAATTTTTTCAATATTTTTCTGTTTGTCAGAATGAATTAGGTGTTCGTGGAGACAGATGCAAAGTGCTGGTGAGTTGATTAATGGAGTAGAGAGTAGCCGCCAGTGGGCATGAATTGCTGACAGTATACAGTAGTGGCAGCAAAATACCACTTCCGTTTTGGACCAGAGGCTATACACAGCACAGGTAGAATTTTTGGCATGATGTGACAGGCGCCATTTTAAATTCAGCTTATTTAGAAATGATGAACTTTAAACTTCAATATGCCATTATGATACCTTTAAGAGGAATCACGAAAACACTTACCTTTCAAATAAATAATAGTTTTGTAACAAATCAACATAATAACAATTCAAGTTTAGGAATAAATAATTGCAAAGCCAAATGGGAAATATGTGATTGTAGCTTAATGGATAGCGTTGTGGATTTGTAATTTGGAACATGTAATGATGTTTGTTGGGATCCCATAGCCTCAATTTTTTTCATCTTTACATTTTAATTGAACTTCTCTGAATGGATTAAAAGTTAGTTCTACTTGTCTATCTTTTATTTACATTTACAACTGATTAGAAAACGAAGGACGAAACAGTTATTTGGATAGTAATATCTGAATACCCGATGATTTCCGAGTGTGTACTTAGGGGAATACTGTTCTAATAACAAACCATTGTAAATGTAAAAATCTTTTCGGACGGGGAATGTCACTTAACAAAGTACACTGAGAAGGATAAATATTTCTGTATTTGAGACTTGACAGTAGACATTATTCATTGGTGGGATCATTAATAACGAAAGCCTTGCTACCCTAACTCAGGTTTGCCTGCGTAATGTGGCAATACAAATATTTTATAAGCAGCTTCTTCTCCATCTGCAAATATGGGGCCATAATTGAACTAATGACACAGTGTGAATTAAAATGTTTTATTGTGGGTACAAAGTAGGTAAAATCCAAACAATCTATTGGTATCAGCAATTATAAGATAAATATGTGTCACAGCTATTGGATCTTCAAGATACTGGGAAATACAGATTTTGTAAAGATGTGTCCCAAATTGTTATCTACTTAGCTTTTATGGCCATTTCTTGACGTGTTGTCCATTCTGTCAAACTATAATGTTTGACAGACGTTTCGCCAAGTTTTACCGTCCAAGAGCAATGAAATATGAAACTTTAACAGTGCTAGCCAATCTGAGGCTTAATTGTTGGTAGCAAAACATCAATTACATCACCAAACAAACGTGTTCTGAAAACTCCGAGACAGAAGCCAACACGCTCTATATACAACATAGATTATAGCTGGATACACAATTTAAAGAACGTCATTAATGAATATTTATTTTAAAAAATAAGTAGTTGAATAGTCACTGAAAGATACGTGCCAACTGTCTCTAAACCAGTTGTTTTTCACTCAGACAGTAAAGAAACTAAAACAATATGTAAAGAAATACCCCGCCATTTCGCGACAGATTGAAGAAACACCAACCGAGTGTCAACATAAAATAGCTTGATAGTTTGCTTTGTTTACATTCTAAGCTGTCACTTTGCGTTACGTAGACTACGCAAAGATCTTGACGCCACAGATACTATACTTCTGACTGCCAAATTACTGGCACTTACGGTTGGTATTTTATCGCCGCTAACGTCATGTATTGCTGACCCGTGGGTATGGCGGTGTGTAAGAAGGTGGCAGGAGGTAGTAGGAAGGTGGTAGGAGAGGCGCCGTGCAGTCCAGGCATGGCATGGTGCCGTGGTGCTCTGTCATGATTGGATGCCCTTTCTTAGAGCACATATGGTTCCCACTGCATCGTCTTGGTGTTGTTTTACATTAAATAAAGATTGTACAAACAGCATTAAAATTTGTTACAGTACCTATCAGAAGTTACTGTATTTTTCTTTTTTTACATAATTACTAAAGTGAGTCACAGATTAGTAATTTTAATATTCAGTTGGTGTCTCTTTGCTGTTGTGTATTAAGTGGATTACAATTGGTATTGAAATGTAAGTGTGAGCTTCTGAGTGTAAAGAGAAAATATTCGAACCAACAGACATGAACATATGCCACTTTGCAGTGTAACAAATTACACTACATTCCTACTGAACGATCAAAGATGATAAAATAATTTATTTCTGAGGATAATTTAATAGTTGGAAGAATGTGTACTGCCCCGGATATTTTGTTTGTCTAGATGGACGTCCAGGCAGTAGAACCAAAAATGCTGTCATGATCCGGAACAACTGTGAAGCCTAAGAAGAAATATGGTTGTGTCATATGTGATCCATGGACTTAAGATAAGGATTGTCATTTGTTATTGATTATTGGACTGCTATGAGCTATGGACTCAGAACTTTTGTCATTTATAGAGCTCAAATAAGAGCTGTTAAGACAGTTTAATATTGATGAAATGTATCAGTTGGGTACAAATAAACTCATATGAAACTTCCTGGCAGATTAAAATTGTGTGCCTGAACCGGGACTCGAACCTGGACCATTGACTTTTGTGGGCAAGCGCACTACCGACTGTGATATCTCAAGACGACTCACGATGCCGCCTCACAACTTTACTTCCGCCAGTACCTCGCCTCCTACTTTCCAAACTTCACAGAAGCTCTCCTGCAAACCATGCAAGACTAGCACTCCTGGAAGAAAGGATATGGTGGAGACATGGCTTAGCCACAGCCTAAGGGATGTTTCCAGAATGAAACTTTCACTCTGCAGCAGAGTGTGCACTGATATGAAACTTCCTGGCAGATTAAAATTGTGTGCCGGAACCGGGACTCGAACCTGGGACCATTGCCTCTCGCGGGCTAGAGCACTACCGACTGTGCTATCCCGACACGACTCACGGTGCCGCCTCACAACTTTACTTCCGCCAGTACCTCGCCTCCTACTGGCGGGGACTTTTGTGCGAATCACTCATGTCCACTGAAAGACAGCAACAATGAAATAACAGAAAACACCAAAATAAATAAGCAGTAAACAAAGTTAAAACGGTGTCCCCCATGTGGCAGCAGAGAGCAGACTGAAAAATGGAAGACCTCTTGAAACAAGTTGACTGGTGACATATCAATTTCTGGGCAATATCAACAAGCTTAAATTTCATAGAGTGGCTAACACATGAGCAGCAGTGCTCTTTGCAGCAACCTGCGTAAGTTCAGCCGCCATATTTTTGTGGTCATTAGACTTGAGGGTAGTCTGTTAGATTAGATTAGATTAATACTTGTTCCACAGATCATATATTTCGTAATGATGTGGATGTGTCAGTTTAGTAAATATTGTCTACACTTGATAATCAACATTTTAAGTATTTGATTTTATGTTTTTTTTACATTTTTTGTTGTTTTTAATTTTTTTATTTTTTAAAGTTTTATCTAAAATTTCATCTACATTGTAGAAGGATTTGCCATTCAGAAATTCCTTTAATTTCTTTTTAAATACTATTTAGCTGTCTGTTAGACTTTTGATGCTATTTGGTATGTGACCAAGACTTTTGTGGCAGCATAATTCACCCCTTTCTGAGCCAAAGTTAGATTTAACCTTGAATAGTGAGTATCACAATTTCTCCTAGTGTTGTAGCTATGCACACTGCTATTACTTTTGAATTGAGTTGGATTGTTAATAACAAATTTCATGAGTGAATATATATATTGTGAAGCTACAGTGAACATCCCTAGATCCTTGGAATAAATGTCTGCTGAACTCAAACGTTTCAGGAGATCTTCTACGTGTTTCTTCCAATTCAGTCCCTTGTCAATTCAAACTCCTAAAATTTTTGAATATTCTACCTTAGCTACAAATTTATGTTCAAAGTCTTTTATTAATGGTGTCATACCATTTACTGTATGAAACTGTATATACTGGGCTTTATCAAAGTTTAATGAGAGTCCATTTGTAGAGAACCACTTAATAACTTTAGGGAAGATATCATATACAGTTTCATCACTTAATTCCTGTTTGTCAGGTGTGATAGCTATACTTGTATCATCAGCAAAAAGTACTAGCTTAGCATATTCGTGAATTTAGAATGTCAAGTCATTAATATATATTAAGAATAGCAAAGGCCCAAGACCAAACCTTGTGGGACTCCATTTTTGATAACTCCCAAATTAGAAGAATTAATTGTTTCATCTATATCATGTGAACTGCTTATTTCAACTTTCTGCACTCTTCCAGTTAAGTATGATTTAACCATATGTGCACTGTCCCACTCATACCACAGTACTTAAGCTTATATAGAAGAATACCATGATTTACACAACCAAAAGCCTTTGAGAGATCACTAAAAATCCAAACTGGTGATGTCCGGTTATTCAAAGCATTTAACATTTCATCAGTGAAGGTATATATATATATATATATATATATATATATATATATATATATATATATATATATATATATATAATTTTCAGTTGAAAACCTTTTTTGAAAACCAAACTGACATTTTGTTAAAACTTTATTTTTACTAATATGTGAAGCAATTCAAGAATATATAACTTTTACAAAAAGTTTGGATAAAGCTGTCAGAACTGGGATGGGGCGGTAGTTGTTGACATCGGATGTATCTCCTTTTTTATGCAAAGGCTTAACGATAGCATATTTCAGTCTATCTGAGAAAATAACCTGCTTTAATGAGCTATTAAAAATATGACTGAGAATCTTACTTATCTCCTGGGAACAAGTTCTTAATACCCAGCTGGAAATGCCTTCAATTCCATATGACTGTTTCCTATTGCGAGAGTTTATTATTTTCCTAATTTCTGAAGGAGAGGTGGGTGGAATTTCAATTGTATCAAATTGTGTGGGTATGGTCTCTTCCATTAATTGCCTTGCTCCTTCTAATGAACATTGAAATCCTATTTTCTCTACAACATGTAAAAAGTAATAATTAAAAATGTTTTCAACTTCTGACTTTTGTTAATAAAGTTTTCATTTGTTTTGATGGTAATACCCTCTTTCTCTGTTCTTGGTTGCCCTGTCTTTCTTTTAATAATATTCCAAATTGTTTTAATTTTATTGTCAGAGGATCTAATCTCAGACATGATGAACATGCTTCTTGATTTTTTAGTTACTAATCTTAATGTAGCACAGTAGTTTTCATAATATTATATGTCATTGTTGAGCTTGAAGTGTTGTATTTAGTATATATTGTATTTAGTGTGTATTGCTTGTTCAGTTTTTGCTGCTGAAATATGCCCAAAGTGTGTTTAGCTTTCAAATGCAACAATCGAAAGGATAGAACGGCAATTACTTCGTGCAAGAACACCAAATGTTTTGCCTTGTTTGATCTCGGGCTGTCGATACTCAAAGAAAGTTCCTTACTAATGGCACTTAGCTGCCCCTAGAGTGAAGTTTCAGATGACCCATCCTGCTATTTCCTTGAAGTACATGCCATAAAAAAATTCTTTGTTTTCCACCTAGCGTTGGCGTGTTTTTGACATATTTCTTCTTCTGTCGCTCTTGTAGTTGACGAAAGCACACTTTTGAGTGTCCACAACTTATTTAAAAATATTTTCCTTTGTTTTTGACAACACACGATCGACATAGTTGACATGCAACCAGTGCAAGGCGTGGAAGCAGTCGTAACAGCCAGAATTTTTTCACTTGTATATGTTTGTCTTCTTTGCAACTAATGTGTACTTATTTCAGTATGGCAACAACGAAAGTAATTAATGGTTCATTATGTCGTTGTGGAATGCTTTTGTGCCAGCTGACCCGGGCGCATTTTTATTTTATTCTGTTGTCACTTTCATCTTTGTACTGAAATTTCACGTACCAAACGTTATTTGTTCAGCATCGCAACAAGGAAAGTTATTAACGACACCTTTTTTCGACGTGGAATACTTTTGTGAGAGATGACCTAGGTGCATTTTTAACTTCAGTTTTTGTTGTCACCTTCGTCTTTGTACTCAAATTTCATCCACAAAAGTTCACAACTAAACCCTTTAACAGCAATTTTACAAGTTTGTAGACTTAATAGGTTTAGTAAACACAAGATAAGTGTATGTATACTAAACTATATGAAAGCACTTGTTACAACACATCAACAGCAAATGAAGATCCATGGTCATGATTGTTTGCCCATAATTACTGTTCACTGTATGTTTAGCAGCTCGTTTAGACTTGCATTAAAATCAACACAGATATTTTCGCAACAGCACTTTCGTTGTTATTGCAAACCTCAGCTAACTGTTATACTTCGAAGTGGAACTGTAATACTGACAGGTTGGTGATACTTCATTACTGCATATTTAGGAAATTTACTACTAGCCTCGTCAGTTCGTAGCTTTGGAAAAGTCTGATGGAACTTGATGCACATCCGTATTCAATAGTCAATCTCTATTTATAAAATTGATCTGTAAATAGGTAAAATTCTCGAGTGGGTGTGGCATACCAGTTGCTAGTCGATTCTCCGTTCTTCAGTCACATATAAATCACCAAATCGATGTTACCAACTCCTGACACTGCACATAAGAGTACTGAATAATACTTTTATGTGAATAAGAAAATCCCACAAAGAGTTGTGGATAAATAACTCCTACAATGTGTTACATATCATAAGAGTTAAAAAAATATCTTCATAGGGACGAGGTTTGAACACAGACCCTCTTGCTTGGCAATCCACCACTATACCCATTAAGGACAATTAACACTGTCCGTCTCGTCAATGTCACGTCACGGCACAGTCACGTCAAGTTGTATTCACACTGTCCGTCAGTGTGTCCGTCACGTCAATTTGCCCATCTCAATACGCGATGTTGAAACTAAGGTTATGAGTGGGTATCTGTTATGTAGAAAGACATAGTTTAATACTAGAATCGAGGGAATAACAACACTAAATGTTATTGACAGCCAAAGAAAACTTTACCGTGTATGTTTTTCGCCAACTTACTGGGAACTGTAACAACATTTCAAAACATCCACATCTATTTTAAGCGAAAAAATAAACATATGAAAAAATCAAACAATACTTATAATAGCATAAATAGCGCCTCTTTACTTTAACCATTACGATTTGCCTGCTGACATTGTTAATACCGTCGTAAACAACTGAATTTTAGTCTTTCATTAGAACTGATTTTTTCATTTAAAATGTTATTTAATGAAAAATGTGTAATCAAATTACAGTCTTATTCAAATGAACAGTTTGCTTCAGTCTTTTCTTTTACAATGTTACGTAACATATACCATTTTTTGGCCAATTCAGAATTGGCCTTTACAGTGCAACAACTCGAGACAATTTGCCCCTTTATCATTTATATACCAGTTTCTACATGTTTGTTTCTCAATGTTAATATGATTTTAATTGTATTTAGTTTTCATAAATTGATCCAGAGATGATCTTTTTATTCATCGTCAATTCGATGTAGCCCTAAAAAGGTTTACTGCGAGTTATAAAACCAAAACTGTGAGGTACATGGCAAATCAAGAAGGCGATTGTGACATGGAGGGAACAACTGAATATCGTTTTCACGTCACTTTCCAAAGTCGTCGTTCATTGGCTATTGTAACAGCGAATTTCATTGGAGGGAAAGAAATTTTTGCTTGGGATATAAGAACCAAGATTCTAACCTCTTTGATTAGATTCGCACACAGTTCTGCAGGTGCAACCGTGCAGAGCGGACGTCTGTGACGGAGCGCTCAGCAAATTGGTCGCTGTGTGCAGTGTCTGGTAAGCGTTGCGCCTCGGCAATGTTGTGTCCGCTGTTGTAACAGCAATAAGAGAGGCGCGCGCTTGACCTTGGACGGTACACCCACGCAGAAGAAGACGCCTCCACACCAGATATTTGGAGGAGAACTGGTTGGAGATGCTTGGCAAGCTTGAAGCAACGGCTAAGAACGACGTCAGCTTCACGAGCGAGGATAATAACTCACTTGTGCAAGTTCATGTGACGGCCTGGGAAAACTATGAAGCCTTGTCATCGTTATTAGACCAGTACATAGTCCCAGCTCCCAGAGAAGTGCGACAAGCGCAGAAGACGCCGACGAAGAAGACGGCAACAGTCAAGGTCCTCGTCAGGAGGCTGGCTGTCTACAGAAGAAATGGTACAGAAGTCGTTGACGCTAGCTGACTTCTGCAGTGTACCAGTCAAACTACACAACCGCACTAACAAGAAGAAGCCGCCGCTCTTCAGTCTGGCCCTGGATGCAGCTGTGAACGAGCAACACAAGAAGAAAGGAAGCCAAGTGTTTGAGCTCTGCAAGCACCTTGGTTTCCCGGTAAAGATCGAGCCACTCCCTGCAGGACTTGATACGACGCCGCAATGTTTCAACATAAAGAAATAAACTCCTTTATAAGTACTCCTTCTGTCGAAACAGTGAAGTGCACACTGCCGCGAGATTGACCTGACCTGACGATAGTATACGTTAGCGGCGGAAAAATACCACTTCCGTTTTGGACCAGAGACTATACACAGCACGGATAGAATCTTTGTCACGAATTGACAGGTGTCATTTTAAATTAAGCTTATTCAGAAATTGTGAACTTTAAATATTAAGAATGCAATTATGATGCCTTTAAGAGTAATCACGAAAACGCTTACCTTACAAATAAATAGTAGTTTGTTGCAGATTAAAGGCCATTTCACACTGTCCGTCACGTCACGTCATGTTACCGTCCGTCATAACATTCTGTAATGTATTTCTAATGGTGGCATTCACACTGTCCATCACCGGACCGTCACGTCACGGCAAGCTTTCCCGCGAAGAATGTTTTGACGGAACGGCCGTCTGCTAACATCGGAAGTTAACCTATTTTCGTCATGCGAATTAAATGTTGCAGTGGACGATTGCACTGTTTATATGCAAATAAGTCTTATTCATCTTTATTTCGTTGTTATATTTCGTTTTAGGGGTAAATCTCAAATTTTTCGTGACGACTTAAATATTTTTGTCAATGTCCCAATTGAGGTGGGATATCCGAAACCTGAAAATGGTTAATGTTTCTTAACATTGTAACAGAAAAGACTGAAGCAAACTGTTTATTTGAATAAGATTGTAATTTGACTACGCATTTCTCATTAAATAACATTTTAAATGAAAAAGTCAATTCTAACAAAAGACAAAAATGCAGTTGTTTATGACGGTATTAACAATGTCGACGAGCAAATTGTAATGGACAGAGGAAAACAGGCGCTCATTATGCTCTTATAAGTATTGTTTGGTGTGTTCATATGTTTATTTTTTCGCTTGAAAATAGATGTCGATGTTTTGAAATGTTGTTACAGTTCCCAGTGAGTTGGCCAAAAACATACACTGTAAATTTTATTTGGCCATCAATAACACCTAGCGTCATTGTTCCCTCAATTCTAGTATTAAACTATGACTTTCTACATAACAGATCGCCACTCACAACCTCACTTTCAGCATTGCATATTGAGATGGGCGAATTGACGTGATGGACACTGACGGACCGTGTGAATACAACTTGACGTGATGGTGCTGTGACGTGATGTTGATGTGACGGACAGTGTGAATTGGCCTTAACAACGTAACTATTCAAGTGTAGGTATAAGTAATCAAAAGCATCTTTCAGCTTATCGTAGCGTAATGGATAGCGTTGTGGATCTGTGATTTGCACTACTTGTAGGTGTAGGTTTCGAAATCGTGTCCTCTCCTAATATTTTTTTTTTTCGTCTTTACGTTTTTAAATGAACTTCTCTGCCTGTATTAAAAGTTAGTTCTACGTTTCTGTCTTTTATTTACATTTACAACTGATTAGAAAACACAGGACGAAACAGTTAGTTGGATAGTAATTCCCGAATATGTATTTAGGTGAATACTGTCCTAATAACAAACCACTGTAAATTTAATAATATTTTCTGATGGGTAGTATCACTTAAGAAAGTACACTGAGAAGAATAAATATTTCTGTATTTGAGACTTAATAGTACACATTATTCATTGGTGGGGTCATTAATAAAGAAAACGTTGATACCCTAACACAGGTTTGTCTGAGTAATGTGATAATACAAATATTTTATAAGCAGTTTCTTATTCATCTGCAGAACAGGGGCTAATGACAGCGTGCATTAAAATGTTTGATTGTGGGTACAAGTTAGGTACAATCCAAACAATCTATTGGTATCAGCAATTATAAGATAAATAACGGTCGCAGCTACTGGAACTTCAAGATACTGAGAAACACAGATGTTTAAAGACGTTTCCCAGTTTCATATCCACTGTACATTTTAAGCTTTCATGGCCGTTTGTTGAAATGTTGTTCATTGGCATCTGTCTCGAGATTTTCTGTCGAAGTTTGAGGTTAGTCAGAGGTTTGGCCCATTATGAGCTGCTACATTGCCCAAGTTTCACCCTCAAAGAACAATGAAGTATAAAATTTCAACAGTGCTAGCCAGTCTGAATCTAAATTGGTGGTAGCGAAACGTAAGTTGTAAAATCAAACAAACGTTGGCTGAAAACTCCTATACAAAAGCCAGCAGGGCCTATGTACAACATAGATTGTGGCTGGATATACGATTTAAAGAATGTTATAATTGAATATTTATTTAAAAAAATAAGTAGTTGAATAGTCACTGAAAGAAACGAACTGTCTGTGAAACAGTTATTTTTCACTAGGACAGGAAAGAAAAATACGTAATACCTAAAGAAACACCAAGCTATTTAACGAGTAATGAACAGACTGAGGTAAATATTACCCAAGTGTCAACACAAAATAACATGATCGTCCGCTTTGTTTTCATTCTGAGCTGTCACTTTGCGTTGCGTAGCCTATTCAAAGATCTTGAAGATACAGATACTATACTGCTGACTGCGAAATCACAGGCACTTCTGGTTGGTATTTTTCCGCCGCTAACGTCATGTCCTGACCATGGTGGTAAAAATAAGAGGAGAGGGCATGGCATAGACTTACTAAATAAAAACTAGACCGCTCGCTGGCGCTAGTGTCGCGTCCCCAGATTGAACGTGACAGAATCCGCCATTTGCAGGGCAATTGTGCGTAAATATGGTTCGTTTGTGTGCTGCTTTTTATTGTAACAGTGAGAACGGAAGCAAAGACGAAGATGGAAACAGTGTTACATTTCAGAGATCAGTCATTACTTGTATACCATACGGTATTTTCATGGAGAAATAAGAAATCATGGGCGTTGGTTTTTGTTTGTTTCCTCTTACAAATGATTCCCTAAAATTGAGAAACGTACTTTGGTGCATGTCCAGTACTTATATTTTATTTGCATATGAATTACTAAAAATACTCATTTGAGCTGAGTGAATAACTAGGCCTATAAGAGGTATTTATCACATATAAGTATGATGCATAAGTAGGTCGAATAATTGTTTTTTACACAACAAGTGGTGATTGTACTTCGTAAATGGTGAAATATTTGGTCGAATGTTGCATACTCAACCACTTTGAGAGGTACTATCTCTGTTACAAAGTAATGTCCGAAAGAATGGCGTATTTAAAATTTTATGAGTTATTACAATCATTCATACCGAAATTCGAGGAAGTTAAAAGAAAAATTCTATGTAATATGGAAAGGAATGTAGACAAAAATGTGATGTACAAAAATAAGCGTACAAAACGCACAGAGTAGTCGGCGAAAAGTAAACAGGACCTGACAGAAAATTACGTGAGATTCAAAATAATCGCACTCTCTGCTACTTTACAAGTTTCATGGAATCATTTTATGCAAATATCTCGATGAAAGGTGCTCCACCTTATCACTCTCTGCTACTTTACAAGTTTCATGGAATCATTTTATGCAAATATCTCGATGAAAGGTGCTCCACCTTATCAGAAAAGAGCCTTACATTCTTAAATTTCGTGTCTCTATGCAGACGTTATTTCGAAAATTAGGAGACTTCATTCATTTAAGAATACTTTTTAAACAGACTGCAATAGTCAGTAATTTTTTTAACAAACATGCATTTATTTTGTGCTGTATTTTGCTCTTGTTGCGTCTCATACACCTCAAATCAGAATCCCAGTACCCGTATTCTTCCCTGCAAATGGCGGCGGTCAGCCGCTTCAATTCGCCTCGCCTCGCTTCTCCGCTACGGCGTGGTAGGGGCTTGGGACATGACGTCACGACTGTGAAGCCGATAGAAAACATTCGGCCGCCATATTGTTCCGACCAGAAGAGTGCACGTAAATATGGTGTCGTGGGTAGTGTTTGGTTGTACAAATCGTTCAGACAGCAACGCAAAAGCCAAGGGAATCACATTTCATGTGTAAGTTTCTTTTCTAACGTGTTTGTTGTCACTTTTATTGCGAATTTGTGCCGTCGATCGTGTAACACATTTTGTCTCGTTCAATTTTCAGATTTCCGAAAGATGAAAAGCTAAAAGCTTTGTGGATAAATGCCGTGAGAAGGAAGCACTGGAAGACAACTAAATGGAGTACTATGTGTTCTCATCATTTTCGAGAAGAAGACATCGACCGAACATCGCTTTGCAGAGTACGAATTAGGGAAAATGCTGTACCATCAATTTTCCCTGCTCACCCGCTTCATTTGCAGAAGGTACTAGAATTCTGAAATTTAAATTTAGCTTATGTTCCTCTGTAAGAAAGCAGCAAGTACGTAAATTGGTTAACAATATTAATTTTCTAGAAAGACCCATTTTAAAAGATAACAGTGGTTTAATAGTAGGCCTATTAGACATGTAGGCCAAATTATGAATATACACTCCAAAGTAATTTGAGTGTCATCATAAACATAAGTATTTTTATTATTGGCGCACACACAATCCTTTCTCTGTGATGTTACTGTACTTAACATCTACAGTGTGTACAAACCCCCCCCCCCCTGTAATTCAATCTCTGAAAAGTAACATTACTGACAAAAATGATTTAGAGCCCAGTTCCTTTGTCATGTTATTCACTGTTGTGAAACATCAGATATTTCATTTAGGCTACTATACCAGTACTGCAGAATAGGATACAAAATGAAACCCAAAAAATTTACATAATTTTTTAAGACAGAGTGTTGGTCCAATGACATTAACTGTGGGTCAGAACACAACATACATGTTGACTTACTGTCATTTAAATGAACCAAAGCAAAAGCATCAATATTCTGAAATTTGGGGATATATGTACCCCACAAGTAAGCTCACAAATTGTTAATTAGTGACATTGCCACACATAAGCCTATAAGCAATCACAAATTGTCAACTGAGTAGCAATAGGTTGGTGTGTTACACATTCTCTGATGACTATTTTAAAAACAAAGTAAATATTTATTTGAAGTTGTTGAAATTCTGTGACAAAGTAAAAGTAGTTATTAAGGTTTTATGTGTAACATATTTTAAGAAAAACGTTTGCAATTGTACTATTTCTTTTCCTTAGAAAGAGAAGAGACAGGCCAGCATGTTCAGATTTGGTTTCTACCAGCAGATTGGAGACAGAAGCTTCAAGTCTTGTTCCTGACACCACTGCAGAACCCTCAAACTCTTCAGAGCCATCCTCGGAAACTAATACGCTGAAGAGACATGTGAGCCAGTTGATGGTGAAAAATGAACGATATAAGAAGAAAATCAAAGTTCTTCAACAATCCAAGAAACAGCTGAAGAAAAAAGTGTTGTCACTTAGTGCTGTCCTTAAAGAATTGAAGAACAAGAATCTTTTGGATGAAAGTGGGATGTATGTATTAGAAAACATACCTGGCATTCAGACAGAGCTATTGCAACAACAAACTGCAAAAGCTGCTGGACAGGCTGTCCCCAGGTCGTACGGGACAGAGTTGCGTTCCTTTGCTCTGATCCTTCATTTTTACTCGCCCAGGGCATACAGTTATGTCAGGCGTTGCTTTAATACGTGTTTACCACACCCCAGGACATTAAGTAAGTGGTACCAGTGTGTCGGTGGAGCACCTGGATCCACGTCAGAAGCATTTAGTTTGATTAAAGCTAAAGCCTGCAACCAGGACTTAAAGTATCCACTCCTTTGTAGTTTGTTAGTGGACGAAGTTGCCATTAGGCAGCATGTAGAGTTTGATGGTGTTTCCTGTTATGGGTATGTTGGTATGGGTTCCTCTGTAGACACAGATAACTTGCCAGTTGCCAAAGAGGCATTTGTGCTAATGCTGGTTGCCATTAATGCCTCTTGGAAGCTCCCTGTTGGGTACTTCCTTACTGATGGTATAAATGGTCAACAAAAGGCTCAGTTAGTTCAGCAATGCATCAATATTGCTAATTCTAATGGTGTTCAGGTAGTGTCACTGACTTGTGATGGTTCAGCCCAAAATTTATCAATAGCTAGATGCCTATGATGTGACACTAACTGTGCAAGATTGAAAACTACTTTTGTTGTTGAAGGGAACCCTCATGAAGTGGCATTTCTTTTGGACCCACCGCATATGTTGAAATTAGTACGTAATGCTTTAGGAGACAAAAAGCAGTTTTGGGATGAACAGGGTGAGCTCATCTCGTGGCATTACTTAGAACTTTTACGTAATTTACAAGTGAAGGAAGGCCTTCACCTGGGTAACAAAGTCACAGCAAGTCACCTTAATTTTGTAAAGAACAAAATGGAGGTGAAACTAGCAACACAGTTGCTTAGCAATTCTGTTGCAGCTGCTGTTCAGTATTGCTGTGACATGGAAGTGCCAGGTTTTAAGCAGGCATCTCGAACAGTCCGATTTATTCGTCTTTTTAACTGTCTTTTTGATATTTTAAATTCTAGAACACTAGCACAAAAAGATTGGAAGCAGGCTTTAAATAATACAAATTTTAGAGCTGTAAATGAATTCCTGCAAAGTGCACAGAGGTACATGAAAACTCTCATTGTTGGTCCAAAACCTGAAGGAATGAGAGTTGTTGACTCGAATCGAAGGACTGGATTTGTTGGGTTTCTTGTATGTATCTCTAGTATTGTTCACATGTATACAAAACTACTGGATCCACAAATGTCTACTCCACTCCTAAAGTTTCTGCCTGTGTATAAGGGCTCACAAGACCACTTGAAAATGTTCTTCAGCGCAATTTGTGGTCGAGGTCGGTGGAACAACAACCCAACTGCACGCCAGTTTATTGGTGCCTATAAAAGACTTATAGAACATACTCAGATTCGTGAATCGGAAAAAAGGTAATTGTGTACCTCTGGAGGACATTGCAATCCTTAACTTAGCAGTTCCTTGGTCCTGACGATCCCGTGCGGATTGCAAAGACATTTTAAATATCCGGTGACAAATATCTGTTGTTGTCAAAGACCTTGTAAAAAGTTGTTGGTCTTTATTTTTTACCGAAGTTCTTTGATGCAGTGAGTAATGTGCGCTCGTTTTTGTACTATTAGAAGTAGAACAACAGAAATAGGGCATGTGTTGTTATTTTGTTTCGTTAGCTGACGTTAATGATGTCATCAGAAGAGCTTAAGAAACTTTTTGATGAAAAAATTCATACCGGACAGGAATTACTGACATATCTGTCACAAAATGACGGTATTCGAGGCATTGCGAAATTAAAGAAAAAAATTAATGTAGAAGTTCGTTTTCTCATGAAGGTACGAGAATAAAAGAAATAGTCAGCAGATAATGGTATTTTACAGAGTAATATTATACTTCTGTTGATGGGTTATGTTTATGTAGTTTAATTTTGTTTTTTAGTCGATGGCACTTCGTTTGGGAAATTTGTAGGTCCAACCGGTGTTAGTTTTCAAACTGTCTCTACTTTGTTATATAAAATCATGAAACATTATGCCCGGAGAAAAACTTGGAGAGCCCGTAACATCAGACGTCTCGCTTGTACGGTTCTACTCAAAAGGCACACGATTTCGGTGACATTAAAACGTACACACATAGTATAAATCGTTATAGATAACATATTTTGCCTGTTCTGGTTGTGGAACAGTAAGATTGTGATGCATGATTGAAGAATTCCAGAAATATACGCAACCTTTCGCCTGTGCATTCAGTCCTCTGCCTGCAATTATTTGGAAACTTTCATATGTTGTAAAAGTTGAAATTCAATTCAATTTTTATCATTACATTACATGTCTCCTACAATCAAAGATGGTGACATAGGTGACTTGTCAGAGTTACACAATATACTGTACTATTACATACATGCAATAAACTAACAACACATGTGGTGCTACATCACAAAGAGGTATTTTAGAGGATCTACAATTATAATGAACTGTTATTATTCAAGAAATTTTCTACATTGTAGTGTTTATGTAGCGTATTTGGTTTTCAAGTACAAATGGTTTACATACATACATATAGATATATACAGTGACATTTAAAATCAAATTAATTTAGTAAGCAAACAAAAACAAACAACAAAATTATATTAAAGTTGTATGTCCAATTTTTTTATCTACTCGACGGCTTTATGGGAAGCTTCATATAGTTCTCAAATAGTTCCTGTGAATGCAAGTTTTGGCCATTCCAGAATGATGTGATGGGTCATTTGTTCAGGATGTCCACAGTCACACTGGGGAGTATCTTGCATGCCCCATCTGAATAGCATCTCTTCACTTCTGCCATGGCCTGTGTGGAGTCTGTTGAGTGTGCACCATATTCTTCTTGGCAAGTCTGTACCAGGTACATTTCTGCCAGGTGATATTTCCCTATGATTCCTGGCTAGGCCAGAATTGGACCAATAATTTTTCCAGGTTGTCATGGCATCGAAAGGGATGGATATAAGGTTTTGAGCTGTTCTCCATGATGATCTTCTGGATCTCAGGAGATGATTGTTCGGAGTAGTGTCTTGGTGGATAGGGAGATTAATATTGCCAGAAATTTTATTCCACTCATTAACTAACACAGCTTGCCATCTGAGATGTGGTGGAGCTATATTGCAGAGAATGGAGAGCCAGGGGGTCGATTTTATGGTCGCAGATATGATCCTCGAGTTATTTAGCTTGATGTCCACTTTGGATGTGTGGCTGCTGTTAAGCCCGACAGGACAGCAGTACTCTGTAACAGAATACACCAGTGATAAAGAAGAGATCTGCAGAGTATGCGCATCAGTTCCCCAGCTAGAATTGGCAAGCTTTTGAATGATGTTGTTTCTTGTTCGTATCTTAGCTGCTGTGTCTGTTAAGTGAGATTTGAATGTAAGTGATCTGTCCAGTCTGATGCCATGGTATTTTGGATTTGGTTTGTGGCTTAACTTTTTGCAGCAAAACTAACATCAAGAGATTGAGTGGCTCCTTGGTTGCATAAGTGAAATACTGTGACTTGTCTTTGATGGATTGGGGATTAATCTTCAGTTTCTAAAGTATTCTTCTATTGTTCTGAGATATTGGTTGAGGGTGTTTTCACACTCTTCGATGCTTCCATGTTGCACAGCCAAAGCCATGTCATCAGCGTAGCAGAACATCCGAGCATTTGTTGTCGGTAGATTGTTTGTGTATACGTTGAAGAGTAATGGAGCCAATACAGAACCTTGTGGTAAGCCATTATTTAAGATAGTAGTGTGGCTTTTCTTTCCTCTGGGTGGACTTCAAAAGCTCTATTACTGATCATTTCACTTAGTAATTTATACAGAGTTTGGCATGGGAAGATCTCAAGAATCTTGCAAAGTAGGCCTTGTCTCCACACTGTATCATATGCGGCAGTTAAATCAACAAATACGACAGCTGTTTTAAGTCTGTCTTCATATCCACGCTCAATGTGTGTTGTTAGAGCCAGCACTTGAGCACAACAGCTGCGTTGCTGATGGAGTCCGGCCAGCTCGATGCGGAGTCTTTCGTTCAGAGTTGTTACAATGCGATTATACAAGAGTCTCTCTAGGAGTTTTAAGCAGATGCACAGTAGAGAGATTGCCCTAAAGTGTTCAGGCTTGTCTGGTGTTTTGCCAGGTTTTAGAATTGTCAGTATTTTTTATCTTTTGATTATTTTAGGTATTCGCCCTTCTTCAAGAATATTATTATAGAAGTTCAGAAGCCAATTCGTAACATTTTTTCCATTGTATTTAATTAATTCTGGGTATATATCATCTGGCCCAGCTGCCTTCTTGGTTTTGGTGTACTCAATGGCCGTTTTTAGTTCTTTTTTTGTGAAGGGTGCTGCAAAATGTGATCTTTCAGGAGCTAGCCTCCTCCATGTTTTGACTAGTTTCTTGGTGTTTCTGGAGATTTCTTTGTCGATAGGTGCCCTGGAGACATTGGCTATGCAACTTGCTATTGAATTCGGGGTGGTATTTACTCTTTGACAGGGTTGTGTGTTCCAGATCCAATTTTTTTGAGTAGAGCCCATGCTTTTCGACTGGATCTTCTAAAATCCAGGCTTTCCACAGTCCTCCTCCACTTCTCTCTTTGGGTACTGTCGAGTGACTCGATAAGTTCCTCTGCCACATCCATGTCTTTCGATTTCTTGAACTTGTATAGGCGATTGGTGGTTTCATTCCAGCCAGGCGTATATTCTTTTCTATACCCACGTGGTATAGTTTTTTTTGCTGCTGTGATAAGGGCATTACTAAATCGCTGATAGTTGTTGGTGTTTGGTTTTATCCATCGTACAGTGGCATCAGCTTGTCTGGCATAAGCTTCCCAATCAGCCTTTTTGAAATTCCACCTATGTTTTGGAGTGGTTTTTATAAGAGGGATTTGAATTCCAATGTGGATGATGACAGGTCTGTGATAAATATGTGGAAAATTGCTTAGTACTTTCCTGCTTGATGGGTATCCTTTGCCCTTGTGGTCTCTGCTGACAAAGCATAAATCTGGGTTAGAGCCCCGTTGCCATCTGGCTGACCAAAAGGTGTGTGTATCTTTGGCATCGTGTATTAGTTGCAGATCTTCAGCATCTGCCCAATCAAGGAGGACTTGGCCGTTATCATCATTTTCACTATAGCCCCATAAATTGTGATGACTGTTGAAGTCTCCCATTAATAGAGTTGGGTACTTTGTTTGAGGGAGTGCTTGTTTCTGCCATTGGATGTTAGGAGGCTTATATACATTGACTACTGTGAGGTTGCTTACTGGAGTTACAATTATAAATATCAGAGGAACTTCAATTGTGACCAGTTATCAATGTCACTACACACGTATGTAGCTGATCCATAGCTTTCATGGTAAATAGCTCCAGCTACGGTGTATGTGCTTATAAGACCCCTTTTTATGAAGTCTGCCTCGTGACTCTCATGTGTTTCTTGAACCAGTATCACATGGATGTTGTTATCATGTGCTAGCCATGAGAGGATGTCACATTTGTACTTACTTACACCTTCTATATTAATCTGCATGACTTGGATGGTCCAATATCTCTTGATATTGGGTTTTGAGAAGACCCAGTCAGTTTGTTACTCCTTTCCATTTGCACTTTTACTACACTGTAGTAAGATTTATCTTTGAGGTATTTTTCCACGTCTCTTTTAGTACTTTTGTCATCTGAGTCATCCATACCTTCACACATTTCATTTACAAATTTCGTGCCCATATAGTGTAGGGTTTTTTCATACAATTTTAATCTATGGGTTGGTAAAATGTAGTTCGCTCTATACCTAGTTTGATATTGGTGTGAGAAGCAGTTGCCCTCAAAAAGTTGTGGGTTTCTTTTTGTGAAAGTGAAAGTTTCATAGCTATACATGCTTGAAATGGTCATTAGATCTAGTTTTGCAAATAAAGGTTTACAGTGTTGCTTTGGTTTAGCTCCCACCATCACCTGTTGAGTGTATTTTATGTAGTGACCAACAATTCTTGATCTCAGTAATATAACCTTAATGAGATAGAATGGGAAGATTTACATTAGGCCTAGTTTGATGTACTTACAACAGAATTTTCTGATTATTTGTTCACCTTTCCACTTATGCACCCCCTGTCGATACATCCAATGTTCTTCACTACTTTACCCCTTGACGGTGTTATGTTTGCAGCACAATGTGTGTCAGATGTTACTGAACATAAAGAACAAGGAGCAGAAGAAAATATTCATTGAAAAGGTTTGCAATTTCTAGTTGGTCTTTTATGAGCATGTTGTTAATAATAAAGTTCATACATGATTTGTCATTGGATGTTCTAAAACTGATTATAACTGCCCAAATGCCAGCAGTGACATTGTGAGAGTTTTTAAGCTTATTTGCAACATATTTGCTCCTGATCTGAGTAAATAAGTCCTTATACTGTGCTTGATGTATTTGTAAGGCTTCTTTTGCCTTGGGATTGTCTCTCTATCATCCAGCATTACACTGTGGAGTAGTTTTAATTTTTCCCTAGCTATGATCTTCACAGTAGCTTCACAATATATATGTATTCACTTATGAAAGATGTTGGGGCCTGAGCCCCAAGGGTATGCACTGGATATACACCATGGTGATTAGACCCATGATCACCTATGGGGCAGTTGTGTGGTGGAAGAAGGTAGAACAGCAGGTTGCTGCTAAGGAATTGGTAAGGTGCAGAGATTAGCCTGCTTAGCCATAACAGGCGGAATTAGCAGCACACCAACTGCTGGGATGGAAACCATGCTGGATATGCCCCCATTACACGTTTGGGTCAAGATGGAGGCAGCAGCTGGTGCATACAGACTCAAAACTGGATCTCTTTGGGATATCCAGAATCACACACTATAATAGTGAGTGAGGTAAATATAGGAAAGGTTAGGGAAATGCCAGCCAACTATATTATAACCCCATACTGCTTCAACAAGCCCTTCAATATAACAATTGGAAGTAGGGAGCAGTGGGAGAAAATAGTTCGACACCGTACGGGGGATATTGTCTGGTTCACTGACAGGTCAAAATCAGACCAGGGCGTTGGGGCCGTGGTATACGGGGTGCAGCCAAGACTGGAGGGTGTCATCTCTCTAGGGAAACTGGCCTCAGTATTCCAGGCCGAAATCACTGCCATCAGGGCGTGTGTGGAGGAGAATTTGCATAGGGGCTTTGAAGACCATAGCATCTATATCTATTCAGACAGCCAGGCAGCCCTGAGATCACTGGCAGCTCCTGCAACAAGGTCTAAAATTGTTGCAGAATGTCACAGAGTTCTGGTGGAGCCAGGGGAAAACAATAGAGTAAACCTATTGTGGGTCCCTGGCCACTCGGGGATCAGTGGCAACGAACATGCCGACAGCCAGGATGGGGGCAGAGACTCCATTTGTTGGACTGGAACCTGTCCTGACAATCACCAAGGCAATGATCAAATTGGAGCTACGTAACTGGCTCAGAAGACAGCACATGGAATATTGGACCAAAGTCTACCAACAAAAACATGGCAAGGTAATGATGCCAAAGCCATGTTTTAAAAGAAGCTCTGCAATCCTGGGCCTGAACAGGAGAGAGATTAGACTCATGGTTGGATTGCTGACAGGCCACGGGAATTTCAAAAAACACCTCCGTACAATGGGAATAACAGAAGAGAACCCTAAGTGCAGGATCTGTGATGACGGTGATGAAACTGCATCACATCTAATCTTCGAATGCATTGCATTGGCGAGTAAAAGGCACAGAACATTTGGGACAACCAGACCCGAAGAAATTGTGTCTAATAAAAAACTGGTAAAGGGACTCCTTGCACTGTTCAAGAGCATTGGTTGGCTTTACTAGATATACAGGGAGCGATACCGGTGCGGGCAGTGGCGGGTTGGACCAAGACCGTTTTGGCTTCCCTGAGAAAATCAATATGAAAGATGTTATTAACAATCCAAACCAATTCAAAAGTAATAGCATTATGTACCACTCCCATGAACCATAGACATTGGCGTGGTGGGGTGGCTTGCGTGCCTCAACGATACAGATAGCCGTATCGTTGGTTCAACCACAGCAAAGGGGTATCTGTGGAGAGGCCAGACAAATGTGTGGTTCCTGAAGAGGGGCAGCAGCCTTGTCAGTAGTTACAGGGGATGATTGACTGAGCTGGCCTTGTAACATCAGCTAATGAGGCTTTGCCACACAGTTACTGCGAACGGCTGAAAGCAAGGGGAAACTACAGCCGTTACTTTTCCCGAGGACATGCAGCTCTACTGTATGAACATATGATGATGGCATCCTCTCAGGTGAAATATTCCGCAGGTAAAATAGTCCCCCATTCGTATCTTCGGGCGGGAACTACTCAGGAGGATGTGATCATCAGAAAAGACAACTCTGGCATTCTACGGATCGGAGCGTGGAATGTTAGATCCCTTAATCGGGTAGGGAAGCTAGAAAATTTAAAAAGGGAAATGGATAGGTTGAAGTTAGATATAGTGGGGATTAGTGAAGTTCGGTGGAAAGAGAAACAGGTTTTCTGGTCAGGCGAGTACAGGATTATAAATACAAAATCAGTTGGGGGTATTACAGGAGTAGGTCTCATAATGAATAAGAAAATAGGAATGTGGGTAAACTACTATGAGCAACACAGTGATCGCATTTTCGTAGTCAAGATAGATACGAAGCCAACACTGACCACAGTAGTACAGGTTTATATGCCAACTAGCTCTGTCGATGATGAGGAGATCGAAGAAATATATGAGGAGTTAAAGGAAATTATTCAGACAATTAAGGAAGAGGAAAACTTAATTGTTATGGGAGACTGGAATTCAGTAGTAGGACAAGGAAGGAAAGGGGAGATAGTTCGTGAATATGGTCTGGGCAAAAGGAATGAAAGAGGAAGCCGCCTGGTAGAATTTTGCACGGGACATTATTTGGTTATAACAAACACTTGGTTTAAGAATCACAAAAGAAGGTTGTATACATCGAAGAGACAAGAAGACACCGGGAGATACCAGATAGATTTTATAATGGTAAGACATAGCTTTCGGAACCAGGTTTTAAACTGTAAGACATACCCAGGGGCAGATATAGACTCTGACCATAACTTGTTGGTTACAAACTGTAGGCTGAAGCTGAAGAAACTACAAAAATATAGGAAAATAAGGAGATGGGACTTGGATAAATTGAAGGAACCTAAAGTTCTTAAGAATTTCAGAGGCAGCTTTAGGCAACAATTGACAGAAACAGGGGGAAATAAAACATTAGAAGAGGAATGGGTAGCACTGAGAGATGAAATAGTGAAGGCAGCAGAGGACAAAATAGGTAGAAAGACAAGACCTACAAAGAATCCGTGGATATCACAGGACATACTCAATTTAATTGATGAAAGGAGAAAATATAAAAATGCAGTAAATGAAACAGGCAAAATGGAGTACAGACGACTAAGAAATGAGATTGACAGGAAGTGAAAAATGGCTAAGCACGAGTGGCTAGAAGGCAAATGCAAGGATGTAGAAGAATGTATAAATAGGGGAAAAATAGACACAGCCTACAGGAAAATAAAAAAAAAAAAAAAAAACATTTGGAGATAAGAAAAACAGCTCTATGAATATCAAGGACACTGATGGGAAACCAGTTCTCAGCAAAGAAGGGAAAGCTGAAAGGTGGAAAGAGTATATAGAGGGGCTCTACAAAGGAAATGAACTTCGAGACAATATTGTAGGAAGGGGAGAAGAAGTAGATGAGGGTGAAATAGGAGATACTATTCTGAGAGATGAATTTGACAGAGCACTGAAAGATCTAAGTCGAAACAAGGCTCCTGGAGTAGATGATATTCCCTCAGAGCTACTGAAGTCTCTGGGAGAACCAGCCATGACAAAATTGTTTCACCTGGTGTGTAACATGTTTGAGACAGGTGAACTACCCTCAGACTTTAAGAAAAATGTTATAATTCCCATTCCAAAGAAAGCAGGTGCAGTCAGGTGTGAAAACTACAGAACCATCAGTTTAATAAGTCATGGTTGCAAAATATTAACACGAATTATTTACAGAAGAATGGAAAAGCTGGTAGATGCCGACCTCAGGGAGGATCAGTTTGGGTTCAGGAGAAATGTAGGAACTCAGTAGGCAATACTCAATAGATAGACTAAGAAAAGGCAAACCTACATTTCTAGCTTTTGTATATTTGGAGAAGGCTTTTGACAATGTTGATTGGAATAAACTCTTTCAAGGTTATTTACAACTTGAACAAAAACCAGACAGCGGTTGTCAGAGTTGAAGGGCATGAAAGGGATGCAGTGGTTGGAAAGGGAGTAAGACAGGGTTGTAGCCTTTCTCCATTGTTATTCAATTTGTACATTGAGCAAGCTATAAAGGAAAGCAAGGAGAAATTTGGTGAAGGATTGAAAGTTCAGGGGGGAGAATTAAAAACATTGTGTTTTGCCGACGACATAGTAAATCTGTCAGATACAGCAAAGGACCTGGAAGAGCAATTGAATGGAATGGACAGTGTGCTGAAAGGTGCATATAAGATGAACATTAACAAGAGCAAAACTAGGATAATGGAGTGCAGTCTAAGAAAATCAGGTGATGCTGAAGGAATTGGATTGGGAAACGAAGCAATAAAGGAGGTAGATGAGTTTTGTTACTTGGGCAGTAAAATAACAAATGATGGTTGCAGTACAAAGGATATAAAATGCAGAATGGCACTGGGTAGAAAAGCGTTCTTGAAAAAGAGAAATTTGTTAATATCGAATATTGATTTAAGCCTAAGGAAGTACTTTTTGAAGGCATTTGTATGGAGTGTTGCCTTGTATGGGAGTGAAACATGGAGGATAAACAGTGCGGACAGGAAGAGGATTGAGGCTTTTGAAATGTGGTGCTACAGAAGAATGCTGAAGATTAGGTGGGTGGATCACGTAACTAATGAGGAGGTACTGCACAGAATTGCGGAGAAAAGAAATTTTTGGCATACCTTGACTAAAAGAAGGGATAGATTGGTAGGACACATTCTTAGACATCAATGAATTGTGAATTTAGCATTGGAGGGAAGTGTGTGGGGTAAAAACCACAGAGGAAGACCAAGAGATGGATACAGTAAGCAGATTCAGACAGATGTAGGTTGCCGTTCTTATGTGGAGATGAAGAGGCTTGCTCAGGATAGGGTATTGTGGAGAGCTGCGTCAAACCAGTCTCCGGACTGAAGACCACAACAACAACAGCATTATGTATAGCTACAACACTAGGAGAAAGGGAGATCTTCACTATTCAAGGTTAAATCTAATTTTGGCACAGAAAGGGGTGAATTACATGCTGCCAGAAAAGTCTTTGGTCACTTACCAAGTAGCATCAAAAGTCTGACAGAGAGGCAACTAGTATTTAAAAAGAAATTAAATCGATTTTCTTAATGGAAATCCCTACACTTTAGATGAATTTTTATGTAAAACTTAGTAATTTTGCTGAATAATAATAATAATAATAATAATAATAATAATAATAATAATAATAATGTAAATAAAAAATAAAAACAGAATTCGTAAAATATCGTGTGTCATGTGTAGAGACCATTTATTCAACTGACACATCCCACATCAATGTGAAATGTTGTATTCATGATCTATGGAACAAGTCTTAATGTAATCTAATCTGGATTCTGTCACATGAGAAGTTTTTGAGCCACTCACATATCTTGGCATCAATTCCATATGCTCATGTCTTGATTCTTTGTCAGTCTTCATTGTGACACCGTGTCAGATGCCTTTCAGAAATCAAGGAATATTCAGTATGCCTGTTGCCCTTCACCCATTTTTGTTGTCATTGATTAACCTTTGCCTGTGTATTGGTAGTCTTTAGTACTGTATGTCGATTAAGAAAGGCATTTTACATCCTTTGTTTCAATTAGATAATTTATTTACGATTATAGAGTAACAACCAATGAGTATTGCTAAAAAGAAATTAATTAAAATTGTGTGAAATGTGTTGTAGTCTTCAGTTTGATATAGCTCTCCATGGTAGTCTGTCCCTTTTGAGTCTCTTCAACTGTTTGTAAGTACTGTAGCTACATGAAATTGAACTTGTGTGTTGTAATGATAATTGGCTGTCCCAGAACAATTTATGTGCAGCACCCCCCGTCTCCCAGTTCCACTACTACCGCCACGACTGCCATCGCCATGACCACTACCACCTCCATAAACATATTTATTTATTTATATAAAAAATAGAAAACTGATGACTTACCAAAAGGACCGGCTCGTCGATAGATACAAATAAAATCACACACATACAAGCTTTCGCAACCGTTGGTCCCTTCTTTAGGATAAGAGGAAAAAAAGGGGAGGAGAAAGGGAAGGATATGGGTTTTAAGGAAGTGGAAAAGGAGTCATTCCAGTCCCAGGTGTGGAAGGACTTACCTTAGGGGAAAAAAAGGAAGGTAAACAAATACACACACACTCACACATATCCAAAGGCAAACACACCTAGACAGACATTTGTAAAAATTTATTTATTTACATATTTTACGCCCACATTGGATTGCCATAGTTATTAAATTAACTTTTTAATGTTTCAGGATGGTACCTATCAACATATTCTTAGTTACATGAGATGCATAAATAGATTTACTCATACTAATATTACCTTCGGTCAAAATGCTACCAATTGTGTTTACAAAATAACGAAATTCAAAATACGTAAGTGATGCCAAGGAATAATGTTATTCTGTTACTGTGAAATTTGGTTTTCCACTGCTGACAATATGGTCAATATCGTAGTTCTACTGGTTCTACCACTAGATGGCTCTTGCGCTTAACCTGACTAGAGAGCCTGTATAGGGTGAAAGTGGTCGCCATGTTTTTACCATGCTTTGGGTGGGACGTGCATTTGGATAGCAATGCAGGCAGAAATGCAACAACTTAATGACTGTAATAAATCATCAGTTCAACTCATGAAACCAAAGCACATTGAGTAGCTTAATAATCAGTATGTGGTTAAAACAAATGCCATTCATCTATGTTTATACAGACCTTACATTTCGCGTAAAGATCACAAAGACAAGATAAGAGAAATTAGGGCTCGTACGGAGGCATATAGGCATTCTTTTTTTCCTCGTTCAATTTGGGAGTGGAATAGGAAAGGAAATGCCTAGTAGTGGTACAGTGTACCCTCCGCCACGCACCTTACGGTGAATTGCGGAGTATGTATGTAGATGTAGATGTAGATGTAGATGTAAGCAAAGTTTCGCGAAGCAGCGTCTATGCCTGACGAATGTTAATAACCTGTTTTACGATGTTCTGGTAACTTCAACAGTTGGCAGTTAATTAATAAGGAAGAGACGTATGTCATGATATGTATCTCAAAGAAAGTGATGCTGTTTCAGATTTTTCTGTCTGCATATCCATTGCTGAAATTAGCATACTATTATTGATTTCCGCCCCCATATAATGCATTTTAAGTGTGTTGCTGTCAATCTTATAACATTTTCTTACACTGGTAAATACTAAAGAGGTTGTTCTGTACATACTTTTAGGAAACAATACTACGAAAAATTGGAAAAATACCAATACTATCTCTACATAAACAGTAGAAACAGATTAAAAATAGGTGAATAAATATCTAAAGCGAATCAATACTCCCACCTCCCCCTTTTTCATGTTATATCCCATAACCAATTATAGCAGCCATGTTAAAACATACCTTGCAGCACGACATATCAAAAACCAAATCTATTAACTAACAAAAAGCTAGAATACTGATAAAAAAACCAACTACTGTTCATGGGATTCAAACCCATAATCTCCACATTACAAATTCAGTACGCAACCCCAGTGCCACATGAGAACTGCGTAAGGTGGAATACATTTACTGACTTTCATCCATGTCTTTCTTGCATTGGGCAGAGGCACCAGAAAATATTTCATATAGGAATGATTTGTTGGTTTCCATAAGATGCCTTTATGGTTCCTGCTTTATTGGTTGACATTTACTGTCCATTATTTTCATCTTTCATTCCTTGTGAACACAAGTATCACATAAGAATCTTCACTTCAGTTTTTCAGCCAAAGAGGAACAATGAGGCATTTCTCCTTATTATCCTTAATGATTATGTAATACACTTTATTAATTACACTAAGTAAATCACTTCAAATCAACATTTCATCTAAAAAATTGCCACAAATTTCTAAACTTATCATCATTGACCCACAAATAACATGTTAATTTACGTAAATAGAACCGACAGAATACAAGCAAAAGTGTATCGGTGCCTACCGTAATACAATCAGTACATAAATGTACAGCGAAATCACTGTCAGAAGCATGCAGCGGCTGTTCAGGCATATGCAAAACCTGCCGAGTCTGGTAAAAACATGGTGCCTTGGGCTCTCAGCCAATCAGCAGTGACATCAGTCGTGGCCACTCTCTCCCTATACAGGCTCTCTAACCTGTATCTCTTGTGATGGATCGTCATCTAATAGCCACTTACATATGTAAACTTGTACTGCATACACATGAATGTTGTATGATGCATCTCTATAGTGAACCCCTTTTCAAATCACATAAGTGTCATTGGCCTCACTACCTGGGCAATGCCGGCTACTAAAGCATTTATGAATGGGAGTAGCCTTGAGTCTCACATTTAGTCTATGGTGGTTTGGCCTCAGTGTGTGGCAGTGGGTGTGTGTGGTGAGCAAAAGTCCTCAAAATATGAAGCAATAAATACTCCTAGAAAAATCTATAAAATCTGTGAATTAAGAGTGTTACTGTACAAGGAAAATGTTTCTTTTTTACCTGTCTGACAATGCAATGCTTGTGCAGTTTCATCATTCTGACTTTAATAACAATGTGTTATATCAAATAGGTAAGTTTATCATCTCTCAATGCAGTTTTGTCAATCATGCTTTATCGACAATTAACAGACACACAAAGATAAAATTCAGATAGACTCAAAGATAAAAATATTTGCAGTTATTAAAATTTGAGGATGGAATGTCAAAAATATAATGGGAATAAGCTGCAACTCACCATGAAGATGATCACCAAAATGCAGAGAGGCACATAGACGGGACAGTCAAACTAAAACAATTTTTGATGACAGCTGATATCAGGAAAAGACAACATACAAACAGTCACACAGGCGCAAGTTACACATAAATATGTATCTGCCTTCTCCTGCTGCCGCAGCTCGACTTGCCTTGACTTCAATTTAATTCCTATCTTGGTGAAATGTTTATAAGAGGAAGATTACTATGTATATAACATTTTGTTTGGTACATGGTACAGGATTCGTTATAAGAAGTTATACCAGTTGACCGATCCCCTGAAAGTTGGCACATGTTTTCATGAAACAGGTTTTTTTGCACCACAAGCCACTGTGTGGTGCATGCCATGGGTAAGCCTACCTTGCAATAAACTCTGACATTGTTTCACCCATTAGCAGGCAGATATAAATGATTAGAAGCAACATATAGTAATTTGATTTTTCTGTGTGCTTTTTTCTTTCAGTTTGTAAATTTATTTTGTGCGTGCATGTATATTAGACTCAAATTTGTGTGTTATTAACAGTATAGTTTTTCTGTGAGGGAATCGCGACAGTCGTTAGACTTCATTTCTCATAACTGTAACCGGATACTCAATACAAGTGCATTGTCATGTGTATATTACATACAGATTTGCATTAAGTATATAGTAAGTATAAGTATATATAGTAAGCAGATTCAAAAGGGTGTATTCTCAGATGAAGAGACTTGCACCGGACAGGGTAGCGTGGAGAGCTGCATCAAACCAGTCTGCGGACTGCAGACAACAACAACAACAACAACAACAACAACATCTGTTTCCATACTTTTCCACTGCGTAAGTCGCTATAGTCATCTCTGCTTACCTTAGTTGCTCACTGTAAAGTCTACATCACACCTTTTTAGTGTGTTAATTCTTCTGGGCCAGCCGCAGTGGCTGAGCGGCCAGTCACCGTCAGCACGGCTGGTACGGTCGGGGGTTCCAATCCCCCCTCGGGCATGGATGTTTGTGTCATCTTTAGTATAAGGTAGTTCATAAGTAGTTTGTAAGTTTAGGGACTGATGACACCGCAGTCCCTTAAGCTTAACAAACATTTGAAATTTTTTTATTAAAGTACCGAAAATTAGATATTTTTCATTTTTTATAGCAGTAACAATAGAAATAAGTTTGATAACAGCCTTTCCAAATCAGCCGAAAGGCTTAGGACATCATGCTCTTATTACACTAGGCCATTAACTGTGCTGCTGGTGGTGCAGCTAACACTTTTTTCTGTTTTCTTCACACTCTTCTTTGAACACTGTCTTATTTGATAGAAGTGTGTACTTCAGTATAGCTACAGAACTGCTGATTGTCGCTATGGAAAGGAATGTAGGTGTACACATGAGAAAAGGGATAATAAAACCTGAAACTGAAAGGAGCCCTGAAAGAGTTCCAGACATTCTTGGACACAAAGGTGAATACTAAAGATTTCATTTGTGTAGTCGGAGGAGTTTATATGTCTATTTGTCTATTATGTTCCCTCTTCACTAGTGCAGAGTGAGTAATATTTTTTCCTTACTACATACATTTAGCAGAAAATGAAATAAAAGTTAATTTTTAAAATTATACGCAAGTGAGATTTGCTTTGCTGCAAACAGAAGGTTATTTTGGAGCAATAATTCAATTAGGTAAAGCAACTCAAGTTTAGCTTATTTTGTGACAGCAATTAGCATAATTGTTGGAAGCAACAAGACCAATTTTTGCAAAGAAAATTCCCAGATAACTGATTGAATTTATTGTTAATAAAATGAAAATTGGCCACGAATCTCAGTGTCGCTGAAAGTATTTCATAAAGCACGAAAATTTAACAAAAGTTGTAATGGTCATGATACTTTCCAACAATCCAACTCACTCTTGCTAACATTTAGAAAGTGTGTACCTGAAAATTAAAGTTCATACTTAGAAATTATTAAATAGGGTGGATGAATGAGCATTAAATAAATTCAAGACGATTCTGAAATGAAATTGAGTAATTATTCATTGAAAAGGAATCAGTCACAAACAATACAGAAACTGATGTCTGAACACAGCAAATCCTGAATATAGAGTAATCTGTACATTGCTGTTCTGATAAAAGATAAGTTGACTTTCAACTTTTTGATACAGATATATTTTTTTACTCTAAGTCTCTCTAAGCTACATTACATCTTTGCTTTGGTAAAACATTAAAATGTCTCTGTGATGTATTTTTTTATACAGAAGCAATTGAAATTCACATTTATTATTAATTTTTCCCAAGTAATACTTCAAGTAGAGTGAGCACATGATGTCCAAACAGAGTGGTGGCAGCAGCGGCGGGACTGCCAGCCCATTGTAACGAGATCTGTGTGACAGTGCCCTGCCATTACTCCAACACCAGTGGCTGTTGATATAGTCGCAGCACCCAGAATGTGATGATGCCACTTGCTGCCCTAATCTAATAGGCACCATGTCATTCCCAGTGACAAGTGGCACCACTGGTGGCAAACTTGTCTGCACCATCTGGTGGACTAGTGTAATAAGGCCTTAAATGCTTTGAAAAACAGAAAGTGCACTATCAAATGTTAAACAATCTGTATAATACGTACTAGCAGAGGGTAGAAATAAAATTGTTAAGACAACCAATAGTATTCTTTGGTAAGTAATTGTTGTAAGAGGTATTTATAAAATTGGTACAGAATCTCTTGGATCCTTATTTTTAAGGTTTCAACAATATAATAAGGCTAGTTTACAACTCACCACAAAGTTGTTTGTTGAGCTATGACACACTCACAGAGACACACTTATACACGTAGCTTAAAGCTTTTGGTAAAGACTTCGTCAGAAAAAGACACCACTCTCATTCAAACAATCGTACAGGTACACTTCACAGATACACAACTATCATCTCCAGCTGGTGGATTTTGAGTGAAACTAGAGTGTAAGTGAATTAATTTCAGAAATATGATGCAGTTTATAAATAAAAAGGAAACATTGTGATGTCAATAACAAAGTTAAAGAATAGCACACAGCAATAAGGACAGTCTATAACTCATCACAAAGACGTGGGGACAAGCTGTGTCAAGCTGAGTTGTTGTGTTGTTGGTTCCAGCCTGGAATTTCCATTATTGCAAAGTTAGAGATTAAGTTGAATACAATTTACTATCTGTATAGCAATCCTACTCACAACTGTAGCCCTCTTTGTCCCTCATGTTACATCCAGGTGCAAGACATGTTCCTTAAATTTGTATAACATAGATTATTTCAACCCTGTCAGCAACATGTTGTATCCTATTAGAAACAGATACATTACTAATAGGATACCATATACTATCTTTGCTGTGACTAATCTGCAGCTCTTTGTGAGAGCCTGGCCTCAAAAGAACTGAGTAATGATAATTTCTTTCTATGTAGGGGAGAGTCAACAAGACATTTCTGTATCAGAGGAGGATGTTGGTAATGGAGATTTTATGAGAAGATCCTACTTCATTCAAAAGGTCTTTGCTGTATGAGTGCCATGGTGGTCCACTAATCATATCTGTATCACCCCTCCCCCACCCTCCATTCAGCTAGTATAAAATGAGCTGCCCTTCTTTGGTCTTTTTCATGTCCTCCATCAATCCTACTAGGTAAGGACCTGTTAGCACACAGTCATACTCTAGAAGAGCAAGTACAAACATAATGCAGGCAATCTATTGATAGCATGGTGCACATTCCAAGTGTTATGCCATTAAAAGAAGTATTTGGTGCACTTTTCTCTTAACATGTGTGATGTGATGATTCCAATTTATTTGTTATTGTAAGCATAGGTATTTAATTAATTCTGCAGTCTCGAAATCAACTTTAACGTATATTTTTAGTACTCTTGTGGAGTACTTTTAATTTTTACGTGTAACTGGCACTTTTGCAGATAGCCTGTCCAAACCCATTAGTAGTTGGTTTTGATATTATGGTGTCCTTATTAGACAGTAAATGACACCATGATCTACAGATAATGTAGAAAGGCTGCTCACCGATGAATATAGTTTAAGAATGTCAAGAATTCCATGTATCACCTTGTTTACAATTGGTGACATCCTGTCAGTTTGCACAAGCTGTGACATTCAACTGGTGCTTCACAGCAATATATCCTTATTTCTTCTCCTACCTGTCATTATCTCTGTGCTTGTACCTGTTCTTACTGTAGTTATTGTTTTAGTGTGTGGTCAGACCTCACTTAAATGTTACGTTCATGATAAGTCTTTTTAACTTGCTCCACAGTTTCCAATTTGGTTTCTGCTCATCTCCCCACTTAACTTTCTTCTTCTCCTTCCTTTTTTCCCCCTTCTTTCCCTTCTTTGAGTATATAATGTGTCACATATTTTGTGACTGCACATGTGGGACCTGTCATTGCTGATATACTTCAAATCGTCTCCTCATCTCTGTGTCTCATTATTTTTAATCTCTTCTAAATTCACTGCACATCCAAATCTGAGACAAGAGGTCACCTCACACTGACCCATAGTTAAGAGGTCCTCAGTGATATTGGAACATGTGAGGAAGTAATAAAGGTGTGTGTGTGTGTGTGTGTGTGTGTGAGAGAGAGAGAGAGAGAGAGAGAGAGAGAGAGAGAGAGAGAGAGAGAGAGAGAGAGAGATGGAAGGGGGGCAGTTACCTCATAGATCCCAGATCCTGAGAAGTGAAGTGAGACAAGTAAAAATAATCTGAAACTAGAGGATGGATTACAATTCACTGTAAAGAAATTACTGAGCCACAGACAGGCACATAAAATAGTCACGTTCACACAACTTAAAATTTTGGTCATGGTCTTCATCAGATGAAGAAACATATACTTCTACATAGACTTCATCCACTTGCATACTCCACAAGCTATCTCAAGCAATCTCACAGTGTGTGGCAGAGGGTACTACACATACCATTGTCACCTATTCCAGTTCTTTATGGTTTGTGGGAAAATAATTGCCTGTATGCCTCTGTATGGGCCCTAATCATTCTAATCTTATCCTTGTGGTCACTTTGTGATGTATATTTAGAAGGTAGCAATATTTTGGTGGACTCTTCATCAAACATACGCTCTCGGAACTTTGACAGAAGCCTGTACTGTGATACAGAATGTCTCTCTTGCAGTGTTTGCCACTGGAGTTTAATAATCATCTCCGTTATGCTTTTGTGTGTACTGATGAGCCTTTAACACTTTGAAGACTGGCAGCTGAGGTACCCTCTGGGTCCAGTGGACCAGCCATTTTTACATTTCTTTGAAATGTCACTGGTGTGTTCCTATTTTACGTATCTTGAAAGAGAAAACAAATTATGAAAGAACAGACTTTGAGGGTCATTTTAATTATACCAGTTGATGACAAAATTAATAACAACAATAATAATTTCCGATTTTGGTTTTCCAAAAACTGTGTTTCTTGGTTTTGTATAAATTCGCAGCTAATTGGCTTGTAAAAAATCTTTTTCGTTCAGAAAATGTGACATATTTGGCAGAAAAATAAATGAGAAATGGCAAACAGTAACATGGACATTGAATCTCATGGTTACATCAATGCACAATGGCACAGCAGGTCACGGAAGTTACTATGCATGTCTTGCCATTTCTATGGACGTAGTTCTAAAACCAGAACACAGAGGACAGCAGCAGTCAAGGAACATATAGGCAGCTGTCCCACGCAAAACTACCAAAGTCGATGGCCTACTTCCGAACAGCTAATAGGCTGGGAGTGGCGCGTAACAGCCGCCTGACCTATTCTCGGATGTGGTCATTTTGAAGCAGTTCCGTAGCTCGACCTATGATCAGGTTGGTCACCAAAGTGTTAATGAAGTGTGCTGCTCTCTGTTGGATCTTCTCTCTGTCTTCTATTAATCCTGGTGCAGATCTGACACTGATAACAACACACAAGCTCTGGCCAAACAAGACCTTTGTAACCTACATCGTTTGCTGAGGATTCTTCCAATGAATCTCAATCTGGCATTTCCCTTACCCACAATTGATTTTATATGGTTGTTCCATTTCAAATCACTCCTTATGTCTACTCCAAAATATTTTATGACATAAGTGCTTCCATCGTTTTGCTAGGAACACTTCAATCCACTCAAAAATGTGGTGTGATATTCCATTTCATGTGCTTGCACTTTATTAGCACACGGTACAGAACAATGTCAAACACCTTGAGAAAGTCAATGAACGTGGCTTGTAACTACAATCATGTATCTACTGCCCTCAGGATCTCGTGAATAAATAGTGCGTGTTGTGTCTTACCCCATACATCTTATACAAGTAATCAAAAGCCTGTACGAGGATACAAAAATAATCATAAACACAGGCAGCTCTAAAACAGAAAAATAACAGTAAATGAAGGTGTCAGATAGTGATGCAGCATATCACCAACTCTTTTTAACATCTGTATTGATGACCTCATAAAAAATTGAAAGAAGGAAGTCCATGAAGGTATACAGCTGGAAAGGAAATACCATCTAAATGTTATGCTGTATGCAGATGGTGTAATTGTATTACAAAATACAGAAGCACCCCTACAATACTTTGTGTTTAAATTGTATGAGATGGCAAGAAAACACTACAGTTTAAAAATATGAGCCACTGAAACAAAGGTTATGGTTCAGTCTAAGATTGTCACTGAAAATAAGACACATGAGCAGGTCTCCAGTTTCATTTATTTAGGCAGTGACGTAAGTGTGAACGTAGACAAGGACATAGAAAAGAAAACCAACAAATTTCAACATATATGTGGAAATATAAACACAATTTAAGAAATAAAGTTAGGAAAGACACAAAATTGAAATTATATAAAACATTGGCAGTGCCTCTGCTCCTTTATGGAAGTGAATTGTGGATTGAAAGAAAAAGAGATAAAAGTAAGATATGAGGTTTTTAAGAACAGTCAAAGTTTGCACAAGGAGAGACTACATAAAAAATGATGACATTATGGCAGAATTAGGAATCTACAGCTTAAACAAAAAGATTGAGGAATACTGGGAAGAATGGAAACAACACCTCAGAAGAATAAATGAAGAGAGACATCCAGTCATGGTGAACAACTATAAACGCTTGGGAAGAAGATATATTGGATGACCAAGAAAGAGATGGAGCTAACCACATGAAGTCAGAACAGGCATCTTGCCTAATCCTTTAATTGAAGATGTGTTTCAGATGATCACTATCCGTCTGACACTTATTTCAATATCTGGCAATTTGTTGTTTATGCAGTAGTTTAGAGGAGGAACTACTGTGCAAGCTTCCTCTGTGAAACAGATTTGGAAATGGACATATAATATTTTGACCTTTAGTGTGTCATCCTCTGTTTCAGCACCATTATAGTCACAGACTGTGCCAATATGATGTAGGACCAAAATTTCTTAGGATTTTATGCTAAGTCAGAACACAAAACATTGCTGTCAAAGTCATTGAATATCTCTTGCGTGGCAGTCCTTACGCTAATTTTGGCATTATTTAATATTTGCTTGTCTGCAAAACTTTGATTACATTTATATTTAATGTAAAGTTCTTGTTGCTTTTGTAACAGTTTCCTAACTCTCTTGTTGAACCATGGTGGATCTTTCCCATCTTTCATAATTTTACTTTTCTCATACTTAACTAAAGCATATTTCTGCTGTATTCATTGATGATGCAATGACTTTATGATCACTGATACCCCAATCTACCCTAACTGAACTACCTTCACACAATCACTCAGACAACTCAAGCACACCATCTCAGGCCACTCCAGCCCAGCAAGCATCTTGACAATGAGTGATAAGGACATGGTGCTGATAGTTGCCTGGTAATGGTGGGAAGGAAATGTTCTGCATTGTATGATGGATTGTAGAGGGTCTGATAGGAGGAATTGTGAGATGCAGCATAGAATGCAATGAAGGGAAGGGCCAGGAGAGCAAAAGGGGATATATTTTTGACGATGTTAAAGCTTAATTGTTCTGTAATGCGTCGAGCAGGGAAGAGCCCTCTGCAGTCGAGTTGGTCACTGTGTCCTCGGTAGTGGAGAGGTCAATGCGTCTGCCTAGTAAGCAGGTGATCCCGGTTTCGAATCCCGGCCAACCACAAATTTTCATTCGCCGCACATTGGTATTACATCTAAACCTCCCCCCAGGGGGCCCACAGCTCTTTTGTGGGTACGTGTGTGGCGCGCACGGGGCCCCGAGCCGAAGCGACCTTTCTTCTGTCCCAGGCCGCTTCCCTCTTTCCCCCCCGGTTTGTGCCTTCGCCCGGAGACGGGCGTTTTTCATCAGTCAAAGGTTTCTTTTTCGCTTCCTGTCTTCTCTTCTTGGTCCTCTTCCTTTCTTGTTCTTCAGCCTTCGCCTATTTTTCCTTTCTCCTTGTTCTTGACTCACCCTTTAATCTCCGCCTCGGCGTTTGAGATTCTCCCTCCTTCATCCCTTTCTCTCCTTCCTCCTTTCTTTCCTCCCTGTGCGTGTCTGAAGGTCGACCCACGCTCTGCGTAGCCGGTGACGGGGTAAGGCGTAACTCCCCGCCCCGGGTAGACATGTAGGGCACGTACGTACCCCCCGGTAATGGCCGGGCCCAGGGAGGGGTGATTACCCGAGCTGATACCTTCCGAACATGCCGATTGGTCCCTCCGTCCGTTCTCGGGAGGTGTGACCTGAGGTGCGAACAGTCACCTAAGGCGGGTGCGCCCTCAGTGAGGGCCCCCACAAGGAAGGAGCGCGCCATCGGAGACGCCGGTAATCATGGGGGACACCTCCGCTATGAAACCTTCCACATCATCTATAACCTTGACCCATAAGCGGAAACATGATTCTCAGCCACAGAAAGCATTGCCAAACATTCCTAGGTTCCTGGTGGTATCACGTACCGACGATAAGGATTTTTCTGCAGTAAATCCGTTCATTATTCAGAAGGGTGTCGATGCGATCGCTGGTCCCTTGAAGACCTGCTCTCGGCAGCGCAACGGGACCTTGTTGCTCGAAATAGAAAATGCATTCCAGGCGCAGAAGTTACTTCGAGCTACCCTTGTACATACTTTCCCTGTGAAAGTGGAGGCTCACCGCACCCTCAACTCTTCGCGGGGGGTAGTGTTTTCTAGATCACTGGATGGGTTATCGGACGAGGAGATATTGAACTATATGTCCGATCAGGGAGTCACGGATGTTCATCGCGTGATGAAAAAGATTAACAATGAACTCATGCCAACCCGTACTGTCTTCTTGACTTTTGACAAGGTTGACCTGCCATCGAAAGTGAAAGCGGGCTACGAGGTCATTTCCGTCCGCCCGTACATACCAAATCCTACACGCTGCTTCCATTGCCAAAGGTACAATCATACCAGTAAATCTTGTCCAAATGCAGCCAAGTGCGCCACCTGTGGCAGGGACGCTCATGAGGGTGAATGTCTACCTCCATCCCCTCGCTGCATTAATTGCATGGGTGACCATGCTGCTTCTTCACGGGACTGCCCCGTTTATAAAGAAGAGCGGGTCATCCAAGAGATTCGCGTGAAGGAGAAGGTCTCGACCTATGCCGCTCGGAAGTTATTAGCTAGTAGGAAGCCCGCAGTACTCCCGTCAGGTACTTTCAGCCAGGTCCTCGCCTCCCCTCGACCAACTAAGGAGGTGGGCATTCAGACTTGCGATTTAACGTTCAGTGACACTGTCGTCAGATCGGCTAGCCCGAAAATTGCTCGTTCCACCTCTCCGATGCCTTCTACCCGTGCTACACTGAATTCGTCGACCAGTTCACACACATCCCGGGCACCCAAATCTGCTGCCCGGAGTTCAAAAAGGGAACCCGTCCGCGAAGATTTTCTCAAGGCTCCGACTTCTCAATCGTCAACCGCTTCTTCAACCCGTCATGCTTCTAAGAAGGCTTCCAAAAAAGAACAGCCCCCACCTTCCCCGCCGCGGCGTGACTCGTCGGTCGCGCCATCCAACAGTTGCCGGCCTCGGCCGTCTTCTGTTTCACCGGGACGCTCCGTTTGCCGGGCACCCGGCCGTCTACCGGCGGTGGAAGCTGCCCCTCCTGATCAACTCCGGGAGGTGGCAGACGCGTCGATCGAACCAATGGAACATGACCCTTTGCCACTAGATGGCGATAGCAGTGCTACCTCGAAATCCGGTCCTCAGGGGCCGTCGAGGTGACCCTGCTTGCTAGTTGGTTTTTATCCTTATTTCTTATTTCATTTTTATCATGGCACTCCTTCAATGGAACATTCGCGGCATTCGTTCTAATCGGGAGGAGTTAAAACTACTCCTTCGATTGCACTGCCCGCTTCTAGTCTGCCTCCAGGAAACTAAGTTGCGTCCACGTGATCGTGCAGACTTTCCACACTACACCTCTGTGCGGTTCGACCTGCCACCCGTGGAAGGTGTCCCAGCCCATGGAGGGGTTCTGATGCTCCTTCGAGACGACGTCTATTTCCATCCCATTTCCTTGCACACTCACCTACAGGCAGTTGCCGTCCGCATCACCTTATCCACCTTTACCTTCTCCCTCTGTAATATATATTCGCCATCGTCATCTGCCCTTACTAGGGCAGATGTGCTAAACCTTGTTGACCAGCTCCCTTCACCTTTCGTGTTGGTAGGCGACTTTAATGGCCACCACCCCCTATGGGGCTCTCCGGCACCTTGTCCAAGAGGCTCCCTTTTGGTGGACATTCTCCACCACCTCGATCTTGTCTGCCTCAACACCGGTGCACCGACCTTCCTTTCTGACACAACACACACTTATTCCCATATAGACCTCGCAATATGCACTCCTCAGCTTGCCGGTCGGTTTGAGTGGTATGCACTTTCTGACACGTACTCGAGTGACCATTTCCCTTGTATCATCCACTTCCTACATCATTCCCCATCTCCACGTCCCACCAGTTGGAACATTTCTAAAGCCAACTGGGGGCTTTATTCTTCCATGGCTGTTTTTCACAATCAGAATTTTCCCAACTGTGACAGTCAGGTCGAATACCTCACAGAGGTTATCCTCACTGCTGCTGAACGTTCCATACCTCGTACATCCTCTTCTCCACGTCGTGTCCAGGTCCCTTGGTGGACTGCAGCCTGCCGCGACGCGCTTCGAGCCCGGCGCCGTGCTTTACGCACCTTCCGCCGCCACCCAACTTTGGAGAATTGCATCAATTACAAACGTATGAGAGCGCAGTGCCGTCGTATCATAAACGACAGCAAGAAAGCTTGCTGGACAGATTTTACTAGTTCTTTTAACCGTTTTACTCCCTCCACGGTTGTCTGGGGTGGCCTACGCCGTTTGTCCGGCATCAAGGTCCACTCCCCGATTCCTGGCCTGACCGTGGAGAACGCGGTCCTCGTGGACCCAGCTGATGTTTCAAACGCATTGGGTCGTTTCTTTGCGGAGGTTTCGAGCTCTGCCCATTACCACCCTGCCTTTCTCCCTCGCAAACAGGTAGAGGAGGCACGGCCGCCTTCTTTCCGCTCTTTTAATCGGGAAAATTATAACGTCGCCTTCACCATGCAGGAGCTAGATCGTGCTCTCGCCCTGTCCCGGTCTTCTGCTCCCGGGCCCGATTCCATTCACATTGAAATGCTGAAGAACCTCTCTCCAGCGGGCAAGTGCTTTCTTCTTAGTACCTACAATCGCATATGGACTGAAGGTCATGTTCCCACAAGTTGGCGTGAAGCCATTGTTGTCCCCATCCCCAAACCAGGGAAGGACAAACACCTTCCTTCCAGTTATCGTCCTATTTCTCTGACGAGCTGCGTCTGTAAGGTGATGGAACGCATGGTTAACGCTCGGTTGGTCTGGCTCCTCGAATCTCGCCGCCTCCTGACTAATATCCAATGCGGTTTTCGTCGACACCGCCCTGCTGCTGACCACCTCGTTACGTTGTCGACCTTCATTATGAACAACTTTCTGAAGAAGCGTCAAACAGTAGCAGTGTTCTTCGACTTGGAGAAGGCATACGATACCTGTTGGAGAGCGGGCATTCTCCGCACATTGCACACATGGGGCCTTCGGGGCCGCCTTCCTCTTTTCATTCAAGCGTTTTTGGCGGATCGCAAGTTCCGGGTACGGGTGGGCTCTGTTTTGTCAGATACCTTTTGCCAGGAGAATGGGGTACCACAGGGCTCCGTCTTGAGTGTGGCGCTCTTTGCCATTGCAATCAATCCGATCGTGGACTGCCTTTCAGCCGACGTCTCCGGATCTCTTTTTGTTGACGATTTCGCAATTTATTGTAGCGCCCAGCGGACGTGTCTCTTGGAGCGTTCTCTCCAACGCTGTCTTGACCGTCTGTATTCCTGGAGCATCGCAAACGGCTTCCGATTCTCCACTGAGAAAACTGTGTGTATCAATTTCTGGAGATACAAGGAATTTCTTCCACCTTCTCTACGTCTCGGCCCGGTTGCTCTCCCTTTCGTGGAGACTACAAAATTCTTGGGACTCATGTTGGATCGGAAACTTTGCTGGTCCACGCACGTGTCCTACCTGGCTGCCCGTTGTGCCCGATCCCTTAACGTTCTTCGTGTCCTCAGTGGCACGTCATGGGGAGCGGATCGTACCGTCCTGCTTCACCTTTACCAGGCCATTGTTCAGTCGAAGCTCGACTATGGAAGCCTTGTATACTCTTCAGCACGGCCGTCGATTCTCCGCCGTCTCAACTCTATCCACCATCGTGGATTACGTCTGGCGACCGGTGCATTTTATACCAGCCCTGTTGAAAGTCTGTATGCCGAGGCTGCTGTATTACCCTTGACCAATCGACGTGACATACTCTTGTGTCGGTACGCATGCCGCCTACGGTCGATGCCCACCCATCCATCTTACAGATTATTTTTTGACGACTCACTCGATCGCCAATATCAGTTGTCTGCGATTGCCTTGCTTCCACCGGGAGTTCGGTTTCGCCGTCTGCTACAACGGCTCGATTTTACCCTTCCTTCCACCCTTCGGTTGAGCGAAAGCCCATTGCCACCGTGGCATCAGGCCCAGGTTCACACACACCTCGAACTTAGTTCGCTCCCCAAGGAGAGCACTCCGGATTTGGTATTCCGCTCGAGGCTTGTCGAACTCCGTTCGCGGTTCGATAATGCCGTATTTATTTACACTGATGGTTCCAAGAGCACTGCCGGTGTCGGATCTGCCTTCGTCGTCGGGGACAACCGTTTCCAATACAAGCTCCCTGACCGGTGCTCAAACTTCACGGCTGAACTTTTCGCCCTCCACCAGGCCGTTTTGTATACCTGCCGCCACCGCCACCCTTTCTATGCCATATGTTCTGACTCCCTTAGTGCCCTGCAGAGTCTTAAGGACCCTTTCTCGAACCATCCTCTCGTGTATCGGATCCAACGCTCCCTCCAGTTGCTGGCGGATGACAGCTGTCACGTTTCTTTCCTGTGGGTCCCTGGCCATGTGGGTGTGCCCGGGAATGAGGCCGCCGACACAGCAGCCAAGGCAGCAGCTCTTTTGCCTCGCATGGCTACCTTTTGCGTCCCATCGGACGATGTTCAACGGGCTCTTCGCCGGAGTATCGTGTCGCAATGGCACAGTGTGTGGCTTTCACTGCACAACAATAAATTGCGAACTGTCAAACCGATCCCGACCGCTTGGAGGACATCCTCACGCCCCTCTCGGCGGGAGGAGGTCATCCTGGCTCGGTTGCGGATCGGTCATTGCCGTTTCAGCCACCGTCACTTGCTATCCGCCGAACCTGCACTGCTATGCTCCTGCGGTGAACTGTTGACAGTGCGACATGTTTTACTGACTTGTGTTAATTTTAATCATCTCCGTGTAGCCCTTCACTTTCCGTCTACTCTGGAGGAAATCTTAGCTGATGACACACGAGCAGCTGCTCGAGTTTTGCGTTTTATCAATTTGGCCAACTTATCCAAGGATATTTAACTCTTTTAATTGTCTTTTATCTTTCGTTTTTAGCCTATTGTTGATGTTCTGACAGTCTACATTTTTTTAGATCATAGCGAATCTATGTTCTTGGCTGGGCGCTAATGACCATAGAAGTTGTGCGCCCTAAAACCACAAAAAAAAAAAAAAAAAAAAAAAAAAAAAAAAAAAAAAAAAAACATCTAAACCTAGTACAGTGAAGCCATAAGTGATTGCAAATTGCACTTTATTTCATCAAAAAACGGGAAGTGCGGAGGTTTGTGTTTGGGGATGGTGACTGTAAGATGCCAAAATTAAAAAAAAAAATACAAATAATAAATTTGTGGTGGCAATAGCCATAATTGACCATCAACAAACAACCATATCTTTACGATTGTCTTTGGGCGAGCCGCCTCTCAGCCGCCACCAACAATCACTTTCAGTCGGTCTTTGTTATGTTTGTGATCTGTCAGTTCCCACCCTCGGCAACACATTTCTGTAGTAACTAACGACACAGTCCACAGTCTTAGTCTCACCGATGACACGCCTCCTTTGTGCTGAAAAATTAGCCGCCGTGGAAGTGCAGATCACAGAATTACTATAATCGTTCCGAAATACGATGATCCCTGGCTCTGCCTACTCGGCTGGGAGACCTTCCCGGCCATGGAAACTGAATGCAACCATGTTGCTGAGTAGTTCGCTGCCGGACAGTGTAGCTAAAAGCCACTGTTGTCTGACAGAACTGGCAACAGTGCACAGCGCAGCCAGCTTGCGCGTGCACAGAGCAAAGCTCTCGTTTGACAAACTCCAATGGTCTGCTGCCGCAGCTGGCACTCAAAAGCCGATTGGCGCAACCACCAGAGATCGTGCTGTTTTGGCTCGACTATAGAGGCAGGCGTAATCTAACCTTACTTTAGCAGTTGATCCTCCCTCATTCACTTAAAAAAAAAAAAAAAAAAAAAAGCCATGGATCTTGGAGAATGTGTGGGGACTACAGTAGGCTTAATGCTAAGATGATTATGGACTGGTATTCTATCCCTAATGTAGCCAATTTCACTCATGCTTTCACTGGTGCTAAAACTTTTTCTGTGGTTGACTGAAAATGTGCGTACCATCAGATACCCATGGCTCTGGAGGATGTTGAGAAGACTGTCATCACAACTCCGATAGGTTTATACCGCTACCACTTCATGCCATTTGGACTTAAAAATGCCGCACAAATCTGGCAATGCTTCGTCACTGAGATTCTCCTTCTCCTAAAGTTTTGTTTTATTTACTTGGATGACATTTTACTATTCAGCAACGCCGTTGAGGATAGCAAAATATATAAATTCTCTGTGACACTTTGGCCAAGGCAGGAATTGAGGTGAATCTTCACAGCAAGGACCAACTGCACCTACCTTCACTTAAGTTTCTGGGGTACACTGTTTCGGCTGAAGGCTTCCCCCCCCCCCTCCCCCCTCCAAAAAGGTCAATGCCATGAAGGAATTACCACACCCCTCCACATTTAAAAAATTGAAACGGTTCTTAGGCACTATTAATTGTTATCGTTGGCACTTTCCTGGTGCTGCTGCCATTCAAGACGCCCCCCCCCCCCCTTTATTGATGCGCTGGCAGGCAAGAATACCTCAGGCATTCATCCTGTCTCTTGGACCCCAACAATGTCTGAGGCTTTCTCTTTCCTTAAAGACCTTTTATTGAATGCTATTACTATTGTTCACCCATATCCAGAGGCGGACATCTTTATCATGACCGATCCCAGTGGCACTGCAATCGGTGCCATTCTTAGCCAATCTCTAGATGGCAATATCTCTCCTCTCCAGTTCTTCTCAAAAAAATTAAATCGTGCTCAGAGGAAGTATTCGGCCTTCGACTGCGAACTTCTTTATATTTACGAGGCCATCAAGCACTTCCTCTCCGAGATCAAGGGCCATCCTTTCCTCGTCCTCACTGACCACAAACCTTTGGCCGCTGCAATTCAAAATCTACCAGCCGATCCTCCTCCTAGATGCTTCCGATACCTAGATTTCATCTCCCAGTTCACCTCTGATATCAGGTACATCAAGGGTGCCAACACCATCGTAGCTGACTTCCTCTCCCAAGTTCATGCTGTCTCTCCCTGATAGACTCTCTAACCTTGCCATTCCCCAATCAGCTGACGACAAGCTCATACAACTAGTTTTGATCATTCCTTCTCTCTCCACCCCATCCGCACTTGTTTTCCTGTGGTGACAGGCAAAATTTGGTGTGACGATTCTACGGACAAGCTTCGTCCCTTCATCCCTCGCCCCTTACAGCATAACATTCTCCCAAAATTGCATGAGCTTTTGCGCCCTGCCATCCGCACATCCACCAGACTTGTCACTGAACATTTTGTCTGGCGAGATGTCAAACGAGACTGTCAAGCTTGGGCTCAGGCCTGAATTCCCTGCCGACGCAACAAAATCGCCTCCCACACCTCCCCTCCTTTGTGCTCTTTCTCCATTCACGTGGGCAGATTTCAACATGTCCATATTGACCTCATCGGCCCTCTTCCTCTGGCTGACGATTTCTGCTATGTGTTGTTTGCTATCTATCGGATGACCCATTGGGCTGAGGCCACACCTCTTACCAACATCAAGACAGAGGCAGTGGCTAAATCCATCCTTCATTCTTGGATTTCTCGGTCTGGCTGTCCCTTGGTCATCACAAAAGACCAAGGCCGCCAGTTTGAATCTGCTCTCTTTTCTGACCTTTGCCACCTCTGTGGCATCAAACGCATCCACACTACCGCCTACCACCTCCAAAGCAAAGGGCTGGTAGAACCCTTAAAACTTATCTCAAGTGCCACAACACTCTATGGATGGAGGCACTTCCCCTCATTTTGATTGGGTTATGAGCAACCTACAAAGAGGACCTCCATGACAGTGTAGCCGAATTTGTCTATAGACAATCCTTACTTTTACCTGGTGAACTCTTCTTCCCCTCTCCCTTTCCTCAATCGTCTGACCTCCCCAACCTGGTAGACCGGGTGCATCAGCATTGCGCGAGGATCTGCCCTCCACCTCCCTCCAGTCACACTCCTTCGCAAGTCATTGTTCCAAAGAGTCTGGAATCTTGTGAATTTGTCATGCTATGGAATGATACGATCCACCCTCTGTTCAGCCATCCTTACTCGGGCCCTCATCGGGTGCTCAGGCGCTCACCCAACACCTTCAGCTTGCTTATCAATAACTATCCCTCCACTGTGTCGGTGAACTGTATTAAACCTGTCGAGCCCTCCTTCTCACCTCCAGTCGAGGGCAATCCTCATCCTCTTGTAATGTTCGAGGCAGATTCCTCTCTTCCAACCTCTTCAGCTTCTCCGTCGTCTCCTGACAATGCGCCTCTGCTTCCCTTCCCTCCTGCTCGAGTTGCCTCTCTGACACCTCAAACCCCCTCCTCTCCGTTCGAGGTCTCTCCTCACTCTCCTGCCTCCCCCTTCTGAGGCTTTGGCATTCGACCTCTTCCTGAGGTCCCGGTCCTGGAATTCGAGGTTTCTATCTCTCCCCAACTCTCTTCTGACATTGCAATTCTGTTGCACAAAGGCTTGATTTTCATACTGTGTATGGCTGTCAGCGCTTCCTCCCCTTCCCCAGAAATGTAGGTACAGGTTGCTAAAATGTTTCTCCCCTCCTGCTTCATTTAATCTGGATGTGACACAGGCTTTTCTGCTCCCCTTGGGTGTGGTACTTCCCCTCCTGCTTGCGCAACCCTCAGCCTCACGCCAGCTGGTGAGTCGGGTTCAGCAGCCCCCCTCACCTCAGGGACTTCGAGGTTTTCGGCCCCACTGCCAGACAACTCTGTGGAGCTGTCCATCACCCAGACTCCCTGCACACAACCATCACCAGCTGTCGCCCCTCCTCCCCACCCTCTGCCCTCACTTCAACAAGAGTACTCCGTACTGTGGGAAAGGGGGGGGGAGGCTATGTGGTGGCGATAGCCATAATCGACCATCAACAAACAATCATATCTTTACGATTGTCTTTGGGGGAGCCACTCTCGCCCGCCACCAACAATCTCTTTCAGTCAGTGTCTGTTATCTTTGTGAACTGTCGATTCAATAAAGTGTTGATTGTCAGAAAAGTGTGTTTCCTGGTGCTCACACCCCGTGAAAAACCCACAAATTAATGGGATATTGAAAAATTAAAGAAAAATAAATAAAATACAAAAAATGAGTGACACACAATTGGAACGAATATGCCAATTGGAGAGAAATATATTACAGTAAGTGGGGAAGGAGGAGACCGTTAGACATGTGGTGTAAAGATGATAAGTTACCTTAGTTTGAAGCCAGGGTGGTTATGGGAACATACAATGTGTTGCTAGACAGTTAACATCTGCATAGTTCAGAAGAGCTGGTGGGTGGTATTCCAGAAGTGAAATGGTCCCCCATTCACGTCTGCAGATGGGGACTACTCAATAGGATGTGGTAATCAGGAAAGACAACAAAGGCATTCTATGGAACAGTGTGTGAAATGTTATATCCCTTAATTAGGTAGGAAGGTTAGAAAATTTAAAAAGGGAAATTGGTAAGTTGAAGTTAGATGTAGTGGGTATCAGCCGAGTTCAGTGGAAAGAGGAACAGGATTTCTGGTCAGGTGAGTACAGGGTTATAAATACAATATCAGTTGGGGGTATCACTGGAATATGTCTAATAATGAATAAGAAAATAGGAATGCAGGTAAACTACTATGAGCAGTGCAGTGATTGCCTTATAATAGTCAATACAGATATGGAGCAAACACTGACCACGGTAATACAAGTTTATATGCTCATTAGCTCTGCTGATGATGAGGAGATTAAAGAAATATATGAGGTGGTAAAGGAAATTGTTCAGGCAGTCAAGGGAGAGGAAAAATTAATTGTGATGAGGATTGGAATTCGGTAGTGGGAAAAGGAAGGGAAGGAAAAATAGTACATGAATATGGACTGGAGAAAAGGAATGTAAGAGGAAGCCTCCTGGTAGAATTTTGCAAGGAACGTAATTTAATCATAACAAACACTTGATTTAAGAATCATGAAAAACAGTTGTGTGCCTGGAAGAGACCAGGAGATTCTGTAGGGTACCAGATAGATTTTATAATGATGAGACATAGATTTTGGAACGAGGTTTTAAAGTGTAAGACCTATCCATGCACAGATATAGACTTTGACCATATTTTATTGGTTATGAACTGTAGGCTGAAACTGCAGAAAAGAAGGAAAATAAGGAGATGGGAACTGGAGAAATTGAAGGAACCTGAAGTATTTGAGTGTTTCAGGGGAAGCCTTAGGCAACAATTGACAGAAGTCAGCAGGGGTAAAATATAGGGAATGGAAGGTAATTGACAACTTGTACAAAAACCAGGCAGCAGTTTATAAGAGCCAAAGGGCATGAAAGGGAAGCATTGCTTGGGAAGGGAGTAAGTCAGGGTAGTGACCTTTCTCCAATGTTATTTAATGTATACACTGAACAAGCTGTGAAGGAAAGCAAGGAGAAATTTGGAGAAGGAATTAAAAGCCCAGGGTGAAGAAATAAAAACATTGTAATTTTGTCAGAGACAGCAAAAGACCTGGAAGAACAGTTAAATGGAATGAACAGTGTGTTGAAAGGACAGTATACGATGAACATTAACAATCTTGAGCAAAATAGGGGTAATGGAATGCAGTCTTAAGAAAGTCAGTCGATGCTGAAGGAATTAGATTAGGTTACGAAACAATAAGGGTGGTAGATGATTTCTGTTACCTAGGCTGTAAGATGACATTGATCGTCACAGTACAGATTATATAAAATGCAGATTGGCAATGGGAAGAAAAGTGTTTCTGAAAAAGAGGAATTTACAAACATTTAAGTGCAAGTTAGTCTTGTCTGAAGGCATTTGTGAAGAGTGTTTGCCTTATAAGGGAGTGAAGTGTGCACAGTATTTTGTGTGGGCTTGATCACCAACTACCTGTTAACAAAATTGAGTGACTGTCAAACTGTACCCAAGAGCAAAGTTACCCCCTCCCCCCACTTTAATGTGGAAACATGCTGCTGAATCAATATCATTTATTTCAGTGGTTGTTTTCCACCCTGTGCAATCTGTATGCCCTCCACCCTCATTTCTCCCCACACCAAGCCTTGCCACTGTGAAGTGTGGAGTGTAAGCAAAGCTAACTAAACAACACATTACATGCCTAAAATGGAGCAGAAAAACTTTTGACGTTCAAAATATATTCGTTATTTCAGATGGATAAATACAGGTCTTTTATGGTGGCAGATGCAAAATCAGATTTGGGGAAACATTGTTTTATTGTTTCTGCTGATGAATCCTCATTCTTCCTGCATTACATGTTGGTTGAATTAGATTCTGGAGCCATTGTAGTGAGAGAGTATTGAATTGTTCCTTATGCATTGTCACACTGGTAGTGCATCAGGTATTACAATTTGAGGTGGTATCGGATTCCTCCGCCGCATCCCGATAGTATTCATTGCTAGTACACTAACTATTCAGTGTTACGTGTCTGAAGTGTTGGAGCCTGTTGTCGTCCAATACCTTCAGAGCCTGTTGACACGTAACCACACGTCACACAATATTCAAGACTTATTAGTTTCCCATTAGATTAAGAAGTTGTCTTAGTTTCCTGTTCTTCCGATCTCGTGCCTATTCTTTATGTCTGATTGATGATTGTGCATACACCACCATCTGCTACACCAGATATAGTTTGACAATATGTGGAAGGAGCATGGCTTGCTATAATGAAACAACACATCTAGAGGCCCTCTGATTTCAATGCCTAGGTGTGTAGCAATGGCTATAGCAAGTAGTTGTGGCAGTATTCAGTATGATTTCATTTTATTCCTCACTTCACATGTGGTTGTATTTTCAATTATGTAATCATCCAAACAAATTTGACTGATATTACCAGTCCTTAATTCTACAGTTTGAATACACAGCACTATATTTGTACATGTATTTGGGGAAAAACGGGGTGGGGATCATATTTGTTGGAGTACCATAACTAGAAAACGGATTTGTTCATAATTTAGTGACAGTTTTTTTCCCATGTGAGCGAGTGATTAATTTTTTCTCTTAAATACAACAGGAGAAACATTACATTAAAATTTGCGCCAAAGCTATGGTCTTAACCAGGGCTTGACACAAATTTTAATGCAATTCATTGCTTCGCCTTATACTCAATATATGAGTTAGAACAGAGACTGCCTCTGTCTCAAGTTGATGTATTTATTCCATCTCAGATATCTGTTATTTGTTCATAATTATCTTCTAGCTTCATCTCCTTTGTTGTTGAGAGACCTTATTGTATCCAAATTGAGACTGAGTTTAATATCTTATTTTGAGGATGACATGTAATGGTATTTGCCTGTACCTATGAGGAGGAAGTAATCATTATTGCTTGCTGACTTATGAAAGGTTCATATGAAGGTACTAGGAGTAATTGTTAATGTCATATTACCTATTTACAAAAGACATTTCACAGTAACATCTGTTTGAAAATATCTCCTGTAAAAGTGAATTGTAGGGCTCCCAGACTATTATTGTTCTTTGGTAATTTTCTTTTGATGTAAAACTCCTTGTATTCCTTAACACAATGGCTCCCAACCATCTTTAGACCAGAGACTACTTTCATTTCTTTGTTGTGAGCAAAGACCACAAGGTTAAACTGTCAGTTTAAAAATAACATGATCAAATGTTTCAGAATGAAGGGAAATTTTTTTTGACAAATCTGTTGGCTAAAACATTCTTGGTTTTCTTGCCGTGTCAATTCTTGATAAATTCTCAAGCTTGTGATGATTACCTCCATCACCTTGCTCAGGAGCAACTGTCTGTCTATACTGGTGCCTTCTATACTGTCTCTACTGCTTTGTATTGGTCAGCTTCTGATTGGTCAGTGACTGTGTCACAGACCGTGTCAACATCTGCCTCCACTTATGTAGTGTTGTTAACACTGTGTGGAATATCTCTGCTGTTTCCATTCTTGCTTCCTTGCACCACTGAGATTATAACCGACATCACAGTTTAAGTTGTTGTAGCACATTCTTAATTCACAGCCTCTTTAATTACAAAATCCTAGTATATGGAATCCTGGGACAAAATTTATTTTTCTTCACAGAGGATTTTGTGTTAGTTTGTCAGGCTTTGCTCTGTAACTGCTCTTTTTGTAAGCCCTTGGTTGTTAATATTCCTATGGTGTTCTATACAGTGGTCAAAAACTGCACAGGTGGAATGACCAATGTAGCTACTTCCGCAGTCTCATAGTATTTTATAAGTACCAGGAATCCTGAGGCCAAGACTGTCCTTAATATATTTGTTAAACTCAAAAGTAATATTTATTAACAGTAACATTATAATACAAATGTTTAATAGAAAATGAAATTCAGTTTGCAGCAATTTGATTTTAGAACTTTCATTTTTTTTCAAGTTCAGTAATCCTAGGGATAATACTCTTGCTCAAAGCTAAACACATATCATCACTTTTTAATTGATTCCTTGTTTGGTTTTAAAGCAGAAAACCCTTGTGCACCTAAATGAGTTATGGAAAAAACCATAAGATGGCAGAAGGCAATTTCTGGAATGTTATTGTATGATTTTTGCCTTTTTACTACAAAACTGCCCAGGAGGATAGATTCAAATGTGTTCTTAACAGTTTCTGTCATTTCGGTGTTCAGTAAGCTTTCAAAACACTAGGAGACAAATGAATGTATTTCAAATGATACTGATGTTACTTCATAAGCAGTAAAATAGTCATGTTATTGGGCACACACAGTATAAGTGACTGACCATGTAGCGAGGAATTAGACATTTAAAATGAATAAAATTTGGAAATTTTATGTCTTTTGTGGATCATATTTTAGCTCCTCTGGACCACTTATGGTCTGTGGGCACAGCTTTGGCCTAATCTGTCACTGCTCACACCAAAACTCAGTTTGTTGTGCAGTATCACTCCCTGTATATCTAGTAAAGCCAACCAATGCCCTGAAATGGTGCTAGGAGTCCTTTTTACAATTTCTTTATTAGGTAAAATTTCTTCAGGTCTGGTTGTCCTGAATATTCTGTCTCTCGCTTTTCAGTGTCGTGCAGTCAAAGATTAGGTGTAATACAGGTTCCTGACTCTCATCACAGATCCTACATTTAGGGTCTATGCCTATTGTATGGATTTTTTTTGGGGTTCCCATGGCTGGCCATCTGTCCAACCATGAGTTTAATCTCTTTCCTATTCAAGCCCAGTATAACAGAGCTTCTTTTAAAACATGGCTTTGGCATCATTACCTTGCCATGTTTTTGTTTATAGACCTTGGCCCAATATTCTCAGTGCTGTCTTTTGAGCCAGTCCCATAGTTCCAGTCTGATCATTACGTTGGTGACTGTCATGACAGATTCTGGTTCAATGAATGGAGTCTTTGCTCCCATCCTATCTAATCTGTTGTCTTGTTCATTGCCACCAATCAAGTGGCCAGGGACCCAAACTAGGTTTACCCTATTGCTTTCCTCCAGATCCACTAGAACCCTGTGACATTCTGCAACAATGTTACATCTTGTTGCAGGAGTTGCCACTGATTTCAGGGCTGTCTGGCTGTCTGAATAAATATAGATGCTACAGTCATTGTGCACCTATGTAAATTCTCCTCCACACAAACTGTGATAGCAATGATTTCGGTCTGGAATACCGAGACCAGTTTCCCAAGAGAGATGACGCTCTCCAGTCTTGGCTTCACCCTGTATATCATGGCTCCAATGCCTTGGTCTGATTTTGACCCATCAGTGAACCAGATAATGTACCCCTTACAGTGTCAAACTGTTTTCTCCCATTCCTCCTTGCCTCCAGTTGTTATATTGTACGGCTTCTGGAAGCAGTTGGGAGTTATATAATAGTTGGCCAGCATTTCTCCAACTATTCCTATATATTTACCTCAGTCATTATTTTAGTGTGTGATTCTGGATATTCCAGTGAGATCCAGTTTTTGCCAGTCTGTATGGACAAGCTACTTCCTCCATCTTGACCCAAAGTTGCAATGGGGGTCTCTCCAGCATATTTTACATCCCAGCAGTTGGTGTACTGCCTGTTGGGCTAAACAGGCCAATCTCTGCACCTTAACCAAGCTCCTTAGCTGGAAACTGTTCTACCTTCTTCCACCACACACCAGCCGTGTAAGTGATCCTGGGTCTAACCACTGTGGTGTATATCCAGTGCATATCTTTGGGGCTGAAACTCACCAGAGTACCTTTCACCTTGGAGCAAATACTTATAATGTGAGGGGTTCATGGCAGTTTCCTATCTAAGGTTATCCCTAGATATTTCACTGTCCCTTTCACGGATAGTTTCATTGAAAAGCTTTAGATTCCAATTTGAATGTTGGATACACTTCTTCATAAATCCTGCAGCAACAGCCTTTTATGGCTAACCCCCAGTTCCTGTTTTCTGCACCATTCTTGCACATTATCCAATGCACCTTGTGTCATATTCCTGATTGTATCAGCAAATTTGCCAAGTATTACTGTGACAAGGTCATCTGCATATTCTTGGCAGAAGTACTGTCTAGAGTTTAGTTCTTGAATGAGTTTTTTTCACCTCTAGATTCCACAATAAAGGGGACAGAACTCCTCTTTCGAGACAACCTCTAGTGGTATTGATTACTATTTTTTCACTTACCACGGTAGCTTCTACTTTCCTTCAACTGAGCATGGCCCTAGTCCACCTAGGTTCCTAGGTCATGCACCTCTGCTGCCCTAACCGTGGAATCAAAGGTTGTGTTGCTAAAAGCTCCCTTGATATCCAAAAAAGATCTATTTCTTGAAAGTGTAGTGCTTTCTCACCTTCCCAATAAGTTCGTGGAGAGCTGTCTCACATGATTTACCTGGCTGATATGCATGTGGGTTTGAATGTAGAGGAGCCCTAGTTAGCCTCCTCTCACCAACATGCATATTAGCCAGTTTTTTCGATGTTTTAAAATGAAGGACAACAGATTGATTTGTCTCATATCCTTGACATTGGTTTGATCAATTCTCCCTGAATTTGGAGTGATGACAGTCTTCACTGCCCTCCAGTCATTGGGAATGATTCCTGTTGCTAGGCTAACCCTGAATAACCTGAATAGGTCTCTTGTTGCAGGAGAGCTGGAAAAATTCCATCAGGGTCAGGTGACTTGAACAGTTGAAATATTCCCACTGCTCTTGGATTTTACTGAAATTGTAACATTCATTGGCTGATTTCCAGTTCTCTCTTTGAATGCCTGAGAACCATTGTCTCTCAGGGATCACATTTTAGTCTGAGTTATCTGCCAGAGCATGTTGGGGTAAGTGAACAATGAGGAAGAATGCCAGTGCCTCATGTGTTGTCTTTGTATATTTCTCATTCTCTTCCCTAAGTGTTTCACTTGGATTAGTTCATACTGTAGTAAGGATTTTGTGAACTTGGCTTGAGCAGCCATGCTCTCCACCTCCTTGCAGAATGCCTTCCTAGACGCCTCCTTTGACAAGGGCTTTTAGTTGACAAGGGCCTCGCAATATTTTGCCCATTGTCATGTGCATCTAACAAGGTTAAACAGTCTTTGTACATTTCTTCTTTGCAATTCCAAGTTGTTATTCCACCAAGGCAACCTTGTGCACCTAAATATGTTATGGGGAAAATCATAAGATGGCAGAAGGTGATTTCCAGAATGTTATTCTATCATTTTTGCCTTTTTACTACAAAAATTGCCTTTTTACTACAAAACTGCCCAGGGGGATAGATTCAGATGTGTTCTTATGGTTTCTATCATTTTGGTATTCAGGAAGCTTTCAAAACACTAGGAGATAAATGAATATATTTCAAATGATACCGATGTTACCCACTTCATCATAAGTGAAGTTCTCATGTTATTGGGAACACACAGTTTGATTGATTGACCATGTAACAAGGAATTAGAAATTTAAAATGAATAAAATATAAAAATTTTATATCTTTTGTAGACTGCATTTTAGCTCTTGCAGACCACTTGTGGTCTTTGGACACAGGTTGGGAACCACTGATTTCTAGGTTTTCCTTTTAACTTTTGCTTATATAGATTCAATTGTATGATCTCAATTATTAATTTCAGAGATTAATAGATTATATAACAGATTTTTGATTGATCAATTATTATCCCTAAGAGATCATAGGATTCCTTATTATTCAGTATTGTTCTGTTTCTGATGACAGCAATATCAGTGCTTAGTGCTGACATGTGAATGAAATGTTTTAAGGCATCTGAGTATTTTGTGGAGAAAATGATACAGTAAGTAATAGCATTTCGTTGTATACTTCACCAGGGTTTACAATCTTTCTCTAATGTGATAGTAAAAATCTTATAGAACGAGTTGAAGTATACATTGGCAAAACACAAGCAATTAATAGAATCATAATCTGTGTACTGTTTTGATAATGTATTCATTATGAAAATGTTACTGTTCAGATGTGACATAAAATGAATAATTTGCATCATAAAACTTAATTTTCAGTAATGATTTTGTCAGTTATCTAAGAAATTATTTTGTTTACATTTTTAGTTTTGAATTATCAAAAATGTTTCAGGTTTTGAATTCAGGGAGTGCAAAAATGGAGCATGCTCTGACATCCAACATTACTTGGTATGAAGCATTAATATCTGTGATGAAATTGTATGGTGATGTTACTGCAGTTCTTGAAGCATTTTCAGTGGAACTTGAAACAGGCTCTACAAAACTGTCCATTGATATTGTTGTGAAACATGGTTATGAGTGGATAAAAGTCATAGCAAAGAATGCAAGAAACATTATAAGTTCCTTGGAAGGTAGGTGACATTTGTTCCTGGCTAATTGATAAAGAGATGGAGTTTTTAAAATATGATTGAATTCTTGAAAAAGTGAAAGTATACATGAAAATACGGCACAAAACCTACTCATAATTATTATTTGTCAGCACATATGAACTGAGTTTGCAGAGTTTCAGACACATTGAGTAAAAAAGTATTCATTGCACAAAAGCATGTAATCAGAATAATTGCTGGAGCCCACCCAAGATCATCCTGTAGACATTTATTTAGGGATCTAGGGATCTTCACTGTAGCTTCACAAAATATATATATTCACTCTTGAAATTTGTTATTAGCAATCCAACCCGATTCAAAAGTAATAGCTGTGTGCATAGCTACAACACCAGGAGAAAGGATGATATTCACTATTCAAGGTTAAATCTAACTTTGGCACAAAAAGGAGTGAATTTGGTACCACAAAAGTCTTTTGTCACTTACCAAGTAGCATCAAAAGTCTGAAAGGTAGCCAACTAGCATTTAAAAAGATATTAAAGGAATCTATGAATGGAAACTCCTTCTACACTATAGATGAATTTTTAGATACAACTTAACAATAAAAATGGAAAATAAAATAATCCTTAAAATATTGATTGTCATGTATAGACAACATTTACTAAATTAACACGTTCCACATCATTACGAAATGTCATATATATGATCTATGGAACGAGTATTAATCTAATCTAAATCAGAGTAGACTGAGGGAAACTATTATGTATTTGTGCATAAATTATTAAGCTCCTTTTCTTCAGTGTTACCTTATGTACATAATAGAGCAAATAGGGTCTAGAATTTTATTTTAATGTACTGCAATTTCTGTTTTATAATACAATATGATACAACAAGAAATGTGTCAGTGTTTCTAAACGTTTACATTACTAATTTTTCATGAAATTCATGGTAATAGATAAAGTAGAGTACATTGTCATAAAGTCATGGTAACACTTATATCAACCAATGATACTTCAGAAGGAAGGCACAAAATACAATAAGACATCCAAATTAGTCTTTACACATACACTATGTGTAATTGACACTAATATTAGTAATATCTTAAAAAGTTAGAAAACCGGTATATATTTTACAACAAAAATAATTTTATGTTTTAAACACACTCATTTATGCTAAAAATTTCACTAATTGGATAGAATGAATTTTGCAGCATGTGTTCTTTTAATCTGCCCTTGAATTGAGAACTTTCATGTCTGAGTAATTTACTCCTTTCTGCACAAGTATAAAGTTAGTCTGCTTACTACACAACTCTTAATTCTTGTTTTGACTGCTATTGTGGCCATGATATGCACTACTTATTTTGAAAAGAAGCGTTCTGACTCCAATCAAGGTAGTATTTGGCATAACACTATGAAGAAAGAAAATATACTAATGTAGGAATATTTAGCTGCATGGCCAGATCCAGAATGTGAGATAATTTGGGCGAAGGTCAGTGTTAAGAGTGGCTCAAAAAGATTATTGTATGTTTTTATAGACCACCTGGCTCAGCAGCATTAGTGATGAAACATCTGAGGGAAAACTTGGACAATGTTTTCCATAGTTTTTCTAGTTATAGCTTTAGGAGGAAATTTTAACTTAGCACATATGGACTGGGAGACACCTACATTTTTAAGAAGGGTGACAGGGACAGAGAATCAGGCAACATTGTTCTAAGTGCTTTATCTACAAATTACCTCAAGCCATTAAATAGAGAGCTGACTTATGGAGATAATGGGTTAGACCTGCTGATAACAAATAAACCCAAACTTTTTGACTCAGTTTTTGTTTAGAACAGGGAATTGGTAATCATAAGACTATTACATCATCAATGAAAACAGCTGTAAATAGAAGTATCAAGAAGAGTAGGAAGACCTTCCTGTTTAGGAAAAGTGAAAAGGGGCTGATTTCAGAGTAGCTGACTGCTCAAAATGTAAGTTTCCTCTCTAGCACTGACAGTATTGCGCATATGTGGACAAAGCTCAACGTCACCCTTACAATACCTGATAGAGAAATACTGGTATGTGCTGAGTACAATTGATAGAGATACGAAAGATCTACCATATTTCAACAACCGAGTCAGGAAACTGTTATGAAAGCAAAGATAAATTCACTGCAAATGTAAACATAGCTGAAGTCTTGCAGACAAGAAAAACTTAAACCATGTTAAAATTAGAATAAGGAGCACCACATGAGGCATTAAACAACTTGAAAACAATGTTCTGTGTACTGTCTTGGTAGAAAATCCTAAAAATATTTGGTCCTATGTCAAATTGGTAAACTAGTCAAAACCAGATGACCAGACACTCTGTGAATGTAATGACCTTGAACACACACAATGGCAGTTCTTTGACATTTGACTAGTTGTCCCCATTACAACCATTAGGACCAAGTACATACATTCCATATATCAATAATACGAATTTACAGTTTGTGTGTGGAATACTAAAGTCTGAGATGTACAGTGTGGCACGAATATGGATTACTCTCTGTTGATACACTTGTGTGATGTGGATTATGCCACAGATACATCACATTACACAACTTAAAACAAGACTCTAAACTGGTGTGGATTGTGCCTCAGATCACAGATGAAACAATACTCAATTACATGGAATGCATCCTTTTTATATCTTCCAAATAATGATACTGGAAATTGAGTTAATTATATTAATTATAATGGAAAAGTAAACAGGTACCTGCAACTGGCTATATTGAAAGATAGCATAAATAATACTGAGTTAACTGATATTTAAACCTCAATTACAATAATTGTTTCATTCACGTGTTTAACTAAATAGGTTTATCAACAATACTTTCATAATTAACAGTAATTATACAGAAACTAATGAGGGCAAAACTTTCCTATCATTATTTGTTATAGACAGTAATAGCTACTTTAATATTATGAGAAAAGAATTTAATTAATTCTATCAGAAATACTAATTAGCATACTATCTGAACTCTAACAATATAACTCTGACATGAACTAATTAATATTTGCTAATCAAACAAACTTCTGCAGCACCAAATAATAGAAAACAACTTCAGCTAGTCACATTAGAAAAAAAGAATAACAAAAACTTAGGAAAAGAAAATGATAATAGACTAATTACAGTCATATCTATTATTATGTAACAGTAGTATCAGGAGGTTCCGTAATACAAGCAGATGAGAATAAATCCCATCATGCTTCATTACAAGTGGCACATTTTCAGCTCCAATGGCTGATCCATCACCACCTATATCAACAATGTGCCCAATGGTTTCTTCTACCATAGCTACCCTACAGTCCTTGTCTGCAAACAGATCTCCTGAGCAGTCCAGCCACCTTCCCACCTCCCCCTCCATCTTCCCAGCAATTGTGTTCGTAAGCCCAGACCACCCAGAAGCATTCTCTTGATGATTCATTACCATCCCCATCTGAAATACCTTAATATATTGCTCTGTCAGGGCTGACTTTCTCAAGTAAAGTCCTGAAATTAAATCATCACTACAAATTATCCTCCCCACATGACCTGCCAACCTCTGTAACATCTTCATCAAATCTCACAACATTCCTGAATTACCCTCACTCCTTAGTAAGTTACCCCCTTCTAAGTTAATGCTAACAATCAGTTATATAATATGGAGTCAGTTACAATTGTTATTTACCTTGAATTCTCGAAGTTAATGGCCTTCTTGTCATAGGTGGTATGATGGAATTGTTCCAGGTTTTTTTTTAATGTGAAGATCAGCTCAAAATGATCTTTTAACTCAGATTATTGACAAGTATACAGATCATGGCCTCCATCTTGCCTTCCAATTTTAACACATACCCAAAGAACTTCAGTATCACAGATATAACAACAATGAACACACAGAAACTACCTGTTATCTAGACCAGTTAATCTTTTCATCTGCCTAGCTTTAGGATCTTAAATTTATTCTTATAGTACACACAAAATGACTAGTAATACCTCTGATGTTAAGTCAAAATAATTATATTTAAAACAATATTCTTATGAATAGATATTAATACAAGAAAAACAATGAGCATACCAAAGTGCATACTGTAAACAAAATACATTTTGAATAGGTTGTGATGTTGAATCTCGTAGTATTTGTTTACTTACGACATACAGTGGAATTTATAAAATATTATGTCATTTACATCAAAATTACAGGTGTTTTGTAAATCAGTATCTTGAAATTGATCTAGTGAATAATAAAGTTTAATCTGATTTTATCAAATATGGATTTTAATGGCATGTAAGTAGTGATGTATTTTACATTTTGAATTATTGTTTTTAACTCTTATCTGTACTGACAGTTCAGAAGCTGTGATAAACATTATAGACAATTACTTTTCAAAAGTTTGTGAACTTGACATACTATGACAATATGAAATAAGATTTTGATAATCATTTTAACAATGGAAAATCCAATTGGAATGACAGTAATGGAGGATAGATAACTATTCACCATAAAGAAACTCGCTGAGCTGCTGACAAGCACAAAAATAAATAAATAAATAAATAAAATAAAAAATAAAAAAATAGGCAATTACATTCACACAACTCAAATTTTCGGCTATGGCCTTCATCAGAAAAAGAAACACATACATTCACACAATCAATCAGGCACACACAACCACCATGTCCAGCCACTCCAGCTGGAGCTGAAAATTTAAGTTCAGTGAATGTCATTGGCTATTTCCGTGCCAGTCAGCAACTCAGCAAGCCTCTTCACAATTTTGATAACCATTTTGATGTTTGGTGCAAATGTATTTACTTTTTAAAACATTTATTCATACAGAAATTCTTACAAGCATGACAGATGTCAAGCATGGTACTGTATATTTCTGTAACTGTTTTCCGTGTAGTGTGTCATTATACCATGTAACCAACCTTACTGCAAGACCTGTCCCATGCATCCTCCGACAAGCGACTACTCTGGTACCACCACTGGGAAAACCTACACAATCCACAGCAGGGCCACATACAAAACAATGCATGTCATCTACCAACTGACATGTACTCATTACATGGCCTTTTACATTGGCTGAACACATGAAAAGTCACAGACAAAATGTTTGCCTGATGACAGCTATAGTCTGTGGCAGAGTGTGTGCTCTAACATGACTCCAGAGACCTGTGGCTGGTTACTGTGTTTCCACTGAAAGAATTTCAGCTCTTGTTGACCAGCTCCTTGTACCAAATGTTCAAAACCTAAACTTTCACATCCAAGATACCAACTAATCCGTTCATTGACTCTCCACCATTATCACCCCTTTACCTCCTGGATCCCTACATACCAGTATTCCACATGCCCACGGTCTCGAAAACTACCTATCTCAGTGTCCTTTGGGCTCCAAGATGAGTCCCTCATTCCTTATAACCCTTACCAATTATGTTCTAACAACAAATTAATTTTCCTTTGATGGAAAAGTATACAATGAAATCTGTGCCACAGCTATGGGCATCTGTATGGGATTCTCCTATGCCAACCTATTTAAGGGACTTCTAGAGGAAACCTTCCTAACTTCCCAAAATCCCAAACCCCTGGTCTGGTTCAGGTTCATTGATGATATTTCATGATTTGTACTCAGGGCCAGGACACCCTATCCTCGTTCCTTCACAACCTCAACTCCTTCCCCCCATCAATTGCACTTGGTCCATCTCAACCTGGCTTGTCATCTTCCTGGATGTTAACCTCCACCTCACTGATGGCTCCAGCCACACCTCCATCCACATTAAACCTACCAATTTTCAACAGGAGTTTCACTTTGACAGCTGCAATCCATTCCACATAAATAATAATAATAATAATAATAATAATAATAATAATAATAATAATAATAATAATCCCTCCCATACAAACTTGCTACCAGGAGAGAGCAGTTGTGCAGTGTTGATAAGTCACTTACCCAATATGTCGAAGGTCTTCATAGACAGACATTACCCTCCTGAGCTATTTTGCAAACAGATTTCCCATGTCATATCTCCATACATCACCAATCCTCCCTCCAACCTCAATAACCAGTCACAAAGGAGTGTCCTTGTTACCCTAGTACCACCCAAGACTGGAACAGTTAAATCACATTTTTCATCAGGGCTGTTGTTTAATGTCATCATGCCTAAAATAACACACATCCTACCCAAGATCCTTCCTGTCCCCTTCTGAAGTGGTGTTCCATTGGTTCCACTTGTGAAAACAGCCATGTAATTTACCAATTCTTCTGCAATCATTGCACAGTGTTTTAAATTGGTATGACGAAGAACCTACTGTCCATCAGAATGAATGGTCACTGTCAAACTGTGGCAAAAAAGACCACCTTGTGGCACAGCATGCATTTGAACACAATACTCTTGATTTCAATGTATGCTTTACTACCTAAGCCATCTGGATCCTCCCCTCCACCACCATCTCTTCTGAACTGCGCAAATAGAAGTTGTCCCTTCAACAAATTCTACGTAACGCAACTATCCTTGGCATCCCTTCACCTTATGCCTAACATTCTTTTCTATCTGATAGTGATACAGACTCCCCGCCTTCTGCTGATATAGAGATGTCAGAGGTGCGGAGGCTACGAGCAGCAGTCGCCGGCCACCGTCGTACATGGTGCCACTGCCGGAGACAGCAAGAAAATTGGCATCATCCTGTGGCAGTCACCTGCAACTAGGTCCGTGAGACAAGGCATGGCACTCAGTACTGATAGCACTCTCTTAGTTAGTGCATGCAGACTGTCACAAACCACAGAATCGCAAGTCTTAAATTGTGTGCGACCTTTACTAGTATTGCTGCTACACAGGATAGAAAAGTCTCGACAAAGACTTTCTCACGTGTAAGTTTGTTCCATGAGCATGGATCCCAAATTTAACATGTTATGGCAGCAAAAGTTACTCCAGCAAGGCAAACAGAGGGAGCTCTTGCAGCAACAGCAGACTCAGCAGCAGCAGCAGCAGCAGCAGAAGCAGAAGCAGAAGCAGCAGCAGTAGGCATTACTACTACATCTTCTGCAAAATCAACAGTCGGCGTCTTCTGTGTCATTGCCTCTCCCTCAATTCTTCACTTCCTTCAACAAAGCAAACAAGATTTTGGATTTTTATCTGTGTCTTTTGAACTCTACTGTGAGACTAATTCAGGATTCTGGCCACCAGTGTGCACTGTTATTGTCTTCTAGTAGTACCATGTAAAAAATACTCCAAAAATTATGCCCACTCTCAGACCCTAGTAGTTTGAAGATTACTGAAGTTTGCAGTTTGCTGACTCAGTATTATGGTCTAAAAACACCTGTTGTTGCTGCTAGGTTCCAATTTAATGAGTGTGTTAAGCAATGTAACCAATCTTATGCAGCATGGGCTGCAGATTTACAGGACTTAGCTCACAAGTTTGATTTTTTCCTGTCAAAAGTCCAGTGCATCTTATGCAGCTTCATTAATTAGAAATGTAGTGATTTGTCCTGCTCCAGATCAGGTTAGTGGAAAGACATTAGAAATGTCGGACACTGCTTCAAGTGCTGTTTTCAAAACTGCCAATGTGTATGAAATAACGGTCTCGGCACAAGCTTTGTTTAATTTTCCGAGTGCGATGTCATTAGTAGTATTAGTTGTCATGTTCTTCGATCAACTGATGACACCCAATCAAGGTCATCATCTACTTCACCAAACTCTCCTCGTCTGGTAGCTGTCACCCATGGCTTCATTGGTTAGTGATTCCCAACTTCCATCGGTTGCTAGACACGCTCAGACAAAAGCACATAGTTCGCCATCAATGGGGCTCAAAGTGAGTGGTGTGTCAGAATATTTTTTCCTTTTTGGCATTGTTGGAGAATCCCAGTCTATATCATACCATCTATCCTTGCCCAGAGTGTGGCCCATCTCATCAGCAGCATGACTGCCCGTACCATGATGCCACCTGTTTCACATGCTGCGAGCCAGGACACTTGGTGAGTGTCTTCATTAGCCGGTGTGCATCAGCATCAGCCACCAGCACATTGCACGCTATCCTGCCGCTGCCAGGAACAGTGGCTGATGGTACACAGTGCATCCTGTTGCAACTGGACATTGGAGGGGTGACGGTGGAATTCCAGTTGGACACCAGTGTGACTGTGTCTCTGATCAACAAGAACACTTACTGGCTCATTGGCTGCCCCCCCAGTGTGTGCTCCATAGTTCAGAGTGCTGACGTACAATAGTCAAATGCCCCCTTTGCAGGGTCAAATTGTGGTTGAAGCTAAGTACAAAAATGTGGCTCAGAAACTAACCTTGCTTGTAGTTAATTCCTGGATGACTACTAACATTTTTGGTCTAGACACTTTTGCCCTTTTTAGTTTTACAATACAAGACAAGGCCAACCTTGTTTCCCAGCTATACCATTCACAGAATTAAATGCATTATGTGAAAAATTAAAAAAATCTCTTTGAACCTACCCTTAGGTTGCAGTAAGGAACTTCAGCCACACATTTCTCTGAAGCCATCAGCGGTGCCCTAGTTTTGTTGTGCTTATTCGATTCCATTTGCCATGTGCGACCAGGTCGAAGCAGAACTTGACAGACTGCAGGCTGTAGGTTTTCTGTCCCCAATATCCTTTAGTTAGTGTGTGACTGATGGTTATTGTAGTAAAACCAAATGGGTCACTGCAGATCTATCATTAATGCACAGGCAAACGTTAGACTGTATCCAGTCTCTCATCAGGAGGAATTGTTAGCTAAGTTGTCAGATGGGGAATATTTTCTGAAGGTTGAGCTGTCTGACACATATTTTCAGTTATTGGTTGATGAGGAAACAAAATGGTTTGTGGTTCATAATACACCGTTCAGCATGTACCAGTATAATAGATTGCCTTTCGGTGACGCGAGTGCTCCCACAATTTTTCAGCAGCTTATCCAGGATATTACTAATGTGTCACTTATTTGGATAATTTGTTAGTTACTGGAGTCAATCGAGAGCAGCATTTGCACAATATACAACTTTTGTTTGAGCAGCTGCAATCTCGTGGCCTCCATTGTCGTCTCTACAAGTGTAGCTTTTTGGATGTTATCTTAAGTAAAGATGGGCTCACACCAACACAAGAGCATGTGGCTGCCATTACTAATTTTCCAGCTTACACTAAACTCAAAGAATTACAACCCTTTCTCGACAAGTGATGTATTATTCCAAGTTTATTCCCAATGCAGCCCACATTTCTGACCCACTTAACAAATTGCGTAAAAAGGGCATTAAGTTTGTGTGGCCTGAGGCATGTCAGAAGGCTTTTGTACAACTTAAGAAATGCCTTAGGTTAGTGCCTTGTTTGTCAATATTTCAGCCTGGGTTCCATTTAACCCTTGCCACAGATGCATCTGGGTGTGGGATAGGTGCCGTTGTGTCTTACAAATTCCTTGTGTTTGTGTCAAAGACGTTAAGCTCAGCCCAGCGAAATTACTCACAACTTGAGAAAGAGGCATTGGCCATCATATATGGCATCCGGAAGTTCCATGTTTACCTATGTGGTGTTAAGTTTCATCTACTTATGGACCACTAGCCTCTGGTGTCCTTGTGCGAAACATCCTGCCAAAACGCCACAGGGCTTCAGCAGTGGGCATTGTTCCTTAGTAATTATGCCTACGACATCCATTACCATTCCACTGTGCAGCAGGCTAATGCCAATGCAAGTGGCACAAATGAGGATTTCTGCATACATGAAATACTGTGTTTCACCTTGGACACTAAGGAGCTGCATACTTTTGACAAATTCCCCATCAAAGCATGTGACATCGCAGCTGTGACAGGTCATGAGCCATTATTTTGCAAGGTGCTGGTCAGAAAATGTGACAAAGGATGCAGACACAGAGTGGTGTACTTATTTTTCCCTCAGGCACAGGCTGAGGTTTTTTTTATTATACACAGATGGTGCAGAATGTAGGGTAGTAGTCTCTGCCACACTCCGCCCTCATATATTGCAGCTCCTGCATACAGCACACTGGGAGATGTGCTAGATGAAGGCAATTGTCCGGTACCATGTATATTAGCCTGGTGTGGATGCCACCATCGAACGCACTGTTTGGAACCTTTCAGCCTGCACATGTAATCAGTCGGCCTCAGCACAGAGTTTTCACCCCGGGCCACACCCTGACCACCTCTGGCAATGGATACATGTTGATTCCATTGGCCTCTTCCAGGGAGCTATGTGGTTATTGGTTGTTGATGCCCTCTGTAATTTCCCCAATGTCATGTAGATGTCAACAACAACCTGGAGACTACAGTCAGGGCTTTGTCTACTATTTTTGATATTGAGGGCTATTGAGTTCTGGCTACATTGGCTTCAGACAATGGTCTACAGTTTACAGCTTTAACATTTCAGAACTTCTGTAGATGCAATGGCATCGAGCACTTGACCACTGCCGCATTTCATCCAGCTTCCAATTCCGAAGCAGAGCGGATGATCAGGACATTCAAAAAGCAAAGTAAGAAACTTCTGACAGCGGGTAACACACAGGATGTGCTCACCAGCTTCCTCAATACATATCAGGCTGCCCCAGTGAATAGACATAGTCTGGCTGAGATCCTACATGAGTGCCAACCCTGTGCACTATTTGACCTGCTCCACCCTACAGAGTGGGTTCCGTGAGAGAAGGTACAGCACTCAGTACTGATAGTATTCTCTTAGTGCACATATATAGACTGTTACGACCCAGAGGATCACGAGTGTTATGTTGTGTGTGACCTTTAGTAGTACCACTGCTGCACATGATAGAAAACATCCCCCCCCCCTCCCGATTCTTCACTCATTATCATGTATCACTCTGATTCATGTCTTTCTTCCATCTGTATGTCGCCCCTTCCAGAACCTTTACAATCCATCATGCAATGCAGAACTTTCCATCACAACTTTTACCTAGCATCTTTCCTCCACCACTCCCTTCCTCCCTCACTGGCAAGACGCTTGTAGTACTGGAGTGATCGGAGATGGTGGTTGTATGTGTACGTTTGTCTGAGCAATTGTGCGGATGTATGTGTTTCTTTGCTGATGATGGCTGTGGCTAAAAATTTAAGTTGTGTGAATGTGATTGTCTATTTTTCATTCCTCTCAGTGGCTCAGGGAGCCTCTTTACGATGAGTTGTTATCTATCCTCCATTGTTAACTAGGGGAAAGATAGATACTGCCTATAGAAAATAAATAGAGATATTTGGAGACAAGAAAAGCAGCTGTATGAATATCAAGAACTCGGATGGAAAACCAGTCCTGAACAAAGAAGGGACAGCTGAAAGGTGCAAAGAATATATAGAGTAGCTCTACAAAGAAAACGTACTTCAAGTCAGTATTGTAGGAAGGGAAGAGGGAGAAGATGAAGATGACACCTTGAGATACTATACTAGGAGAAGAATTTGACAAAGCACTGAAAGATCTAAGTCAAAACCATGCCCCTGGAGTAGAGAACCTTCCGGCAAAGCTTCCAAAGTCTCTAGGAGAGCCAGCCATGACAAAACTATTCCACCTATTGAGATGTATGAGACATGCAAAATAAGCTCAGATTTCAAGAAAAATGTTGTTACACCTATTCCAAAGAAATCTGGTGCAGACAGGTGTGAAATATGCAGAACCATCAGTTTAATAAGTCTTGGTTGCAAAATCTTAATGCAAATTATTTAGACAATGTAAAAGCTGGTAGAAGCTGACCTCAGGAATGATCAGTTCGGATTTAGAATAAATGTAGGAACATGCAAGGCAATACTCACATGACTTATTGTAGAAGATAAAGTAAAGAAGGGAAACTGACATTTCTAGCTTTTTTAGTTTTGGAGAAAGCTTTTGACAATGTTGACTAGAAGGCACTCTTTCAAATTCTGAAGTCATTAGGGGTAAAATATAGGGAGTGGAAAATTATTTACAATTAGTACAGAAACCATATAGCAGTTATAACCGTCGAAGGACATTGAACAAGCTGTGAAGGAAAGCAAGGAGAAAATTGGAGAAGGTATTGACGTTCAGGGTGAAGAAATTAAAACTTTGTGGTTTGTTGACGACATTGTAATTGTGTCATAGACAGCAAAGGTCTTGGAATTGCAATTGAAACTGGATGGACAGTGTCTTTAAAGTAGTGTATAAGATGAACATTAACAAAACAAGGATGTCTGTCAGATTGATATCAAACATTGTATATCGATAGAGTATGAACCAAAAGTCTGATATAATTTGTGCTATGTACTGCTGTCTAGGAGGACATGTGTAAATGGGAAGTACATCTACATACATACTCCGCAATTCACCATAAGGTGCGTGGCGGAGGGTACACTGTACCACTACTAGGCATTTCCTTTCCTATTCCACTCCCAAATTGAACGAGGAAAAAAAGGATGCCTATATGCCTCTGTACGAGCCCTAATTTCTCTTATCTTGTCTTTGTGATCTTTACGCGAAATGTAAGTAGGCGGCAGTAAGATTGTACTACACTCAGCTTCAAATTCCGGCCCTCTAAATTTCCTCAACAGAATTTCACGAAAAGAACGTTGTCTTTCATCCAGCGATCCCCAATTGAGTTGCCTAAGCATTTCCGTGACACTCGCGCATTGGTCGAACCTACCGGTAACAAATCTAGCTGCTCGCCTCTGAACCGCCTCTATGTCTTCCTTCAAACCGATCTGCTGCGGGTCCCAAATACTTGAGCAATACTCAAGACATGGTCGTACAAGCGTTTTATACGCGGTCTCCTTTACAGGTGAAGTACATCTTCCCAAAATTCTCCCAATAAATCGAAGTCGGCTGTCCGCCTTACTCACAACTGTCCTTACATGCTTGTTCCATTTCATATCGCTCTGTAATGTTACGCCTAGATATTTTAACGACGCGACAGCATCAAGAAGCTCACGACTAATGCTGTATTCGAACATTATAGGATTGTTTTTTCTACTCATGCGCATCACCTTACATTTTTCTACATTGAGAGCTAGCTGCCATTCTTCGCACCAACTAGAAATTTTGTCTAAGTCATCCTGTATGCTATTACAGTCAGTTACAGACGATGCCCTCCCATACACCACAGCATCATCAGCAAACAGCCGCAAATTACAACTTACTCTGTCCATCAGATCATTTATATAGATAGAAAATAATAGCGGTCCTATCACACTCCCCTGGGGCACGCCTGACGATACGCTCATCTCTGATGAACACTCGCCATCGAGAACAACGTACTGCGTTCTATTACTTAGGAAGTCTTCCAGCCAGTCACAAATCTGTGAACCTATTCTATAAGCTCGTACCTTCGTTAGCAGTCTGCAGTGTGGCGCCGCATCGAACGCCTTTTTGAAGTCGAGAAAAACACAATCCGCCTGTTGCCCTTCGTCCATGTCTCACAAGATGTCATGTGAGAAAAGGGCAAGCTGAGTTTCACATGAACGATGTTTCCTAAACCTGTGCTGATTCATGGAAAGAAGCTTTTCTGTTTCAAGGAAATTTACTAACTGAGAATATGCTCCAAAATTCTACATGAAACTGATGTCAACGATATTGGCCTGTAATTGTATGGGTCAGTTCTCTTTCCTTTCTTATACACGGGAGTCACCTGCACTTTTTTCCAATCACTAGGAACTTTGCGCTGAATTAAAGATTGCGATAAATGCAAGCTAAGTAGGGGGCCAATGCCACAGAATACTCTTTGTAAATTGAACTGGTATTCCTTCCGGACCAGCAGACTTTTTCATATTTAGCTCTCTCAGCTGCTTCTCTACACCGGAAATACCTATTGCTATGTCCCCCATTTCGGAATTAGTACGTTGATCAAATGATGGTACATTTGTGCAGTCCTCCTGCGTGAAAGATTTCTTAAAGGTTAAATTTAGAACTTCAGCTTTCCGTTTGCTTTCTTCTATTACTGCCCCGGAATGATCAACTAGTGACTGGACAGTGGGCTTTGACCCGCTTATCGATTTTACATAGGACCAGAATTTTTTCAGGTTCTCGGAAAGATCTTTTGGTAAGGTATGGCTGTGATAATTATTGTATGCTTCACGCATCGATCTTTTTATAGACGCACGAATCTCTACTAACTTTTGCCTGTCATCATTTGCGTGTTTTTTTTTAATCTAGAGTGCAACAGCCTTTGCTTTCTCAGCAGCTTTCTAACATTATTATTATACCATGGTGGATCTTTTCCATCCTTAATCGTCTTTACTGGCACAGATTTCTCTAACCCTTTATTAACAATGCACTTAAATTTAGTCCACAATTCCTCTACATCCATAGTCCCAGAATTAAACGATGCCCATTCATTTTCTAAGTGCGATCGTAACATTTGCTTGTCGGCCCCTCCCAACAAAAACACGCTCCTAGCCTTCTTGATTGGTTTATGAACTTTGGTCACTATCGACGCTATGACGATATCATGATCACTAATTCCTGTCTCTACACATACATCGTTAATAAGGTCAGGCCTGTTTATGGCTATAAGGTCTAGAATATTTCCATTGCGCGTGGGTTGCCGGTTTAACTGCTCAAGACAGTTTTCGGAGAATGTGTCCAAAAGTAGCTCGCAAGACTGCTTGTCTGTACTGCCTGAAATGTAACTAGCGAGGTCCCAATCTATGCTCTTAAGGTTGAAGTCTCCTCCGACTAATATTACATGGCCCGGATACCTATGCACTACCTGGTGTAGACTTTCCTTGAATGATTCTAAAACTGCTACATCAGCACTGGGGGGCCGGTAAAAACACCCAACTATTAACTTTACTTCTTTTAGACCTGTTATACGTGCCCAGATAACTTCACAGTTACTTTCAACCTCGATCTCAGTAGAAACAATATCTTTATCCACAGCGATGAACACTCCTCCTCCAGTTGTATCAGATCTATCTTTCCGATATACATTCCATGCTTCGCTAAATATTTCTGAACTTGCCACTTGACACCTATCCTACAGGGTACAGGAAAAGTATTTTTGTGAGAGTGCTTCATGTTGAGCTCCCATGAGGAATTGACAGAGTGTGTGCTTGTCATTTAAAGGGTCATGGGTTCAAGTTCTGGTAATGAAATTCTTTTCTGTATTACATTGGAAATTGTTCTGCATCCACATACACCCAGTGTTACATGGAATAACATGATCCTGACATCTAAAAGTGTCTCCAACTAGCAGTCATTTATTAATAATAATAATAAATAATAAATAATAATATTATTATTATTATTATTATTTTGCATCTGTTCTGCAATTGTTTCTTTATTCTTATCTTCTGACTGCTTCTGTTTGTTTTCTGAAACTATGAATATACTCTACAGGTTTGCTACTTTTAAATAAATGAAGCAAAAGCAAAATGCCAATAACACATTGCCATAAAATCCGAACAGTCCTTTTACATGTCAGTATCACATTACTCCTTATAACAATTGCTAACGTACTGCAGTAAAAAAAGTACCATGAACAGTGCTTGAAGTCAGGTCCCTCGGTATAACGAACTAATGCTCAATCAAATGGCCCAAACAAGCTCGATACGATATGCTCACACAGGTATGCTTTTTGTATACTCTTTAGGTCAGGTGTTACCTATTATTGCAGGTTATGCACATTCTACTAGACAGCAGCAAATAGTATGAATTATATTGGAGTTTTGGTTGTTACTCAATTGATATACTACGTTTGGTACCAATCTGACTGTCCTACATCTAGGGCTTGGGTGTAAGAAAATCAGTTGATGCTGAAGGAATTAGATTAGGTCGCAGTACAGATGATGTAAAATGTCGAGTGTGAATGGGTAGAATAGTTTTCTAAAAAGAGAAATTTCTTAACATTGAATAAGTGTAAGAAAGTCTTTTCTGAAGGCACATGTGTGGAGAGTTGCCTTGTACAGAAGGCGGGATTGACGGAAGACATTGAGAAGGTTCAGAGAAGGGCAGCTCGTTTTGTTCTATCACGTTATGGGGGGGAAAGCGTCATGGAAATGTTGCACGAATTGGGGTGGAAATCATTAAAAGAAAGACGTTATTCATTGCGGTGTGATCTGTTTGCGAAGTTTCAATCACTGACTTTTAGTTCTGAATGTGAAAATATTTTGCTAGCACCCACCTACTTAGGGAGACATGACCATCCCAATAAAATAAGAGAAATCTGATCAAAAACGGAACGGTTTAGGTGTTCTTTCTTCCCACGTGCTATTAGAGAATGGAACTGTAGAGAAAAGTTATGAAAGTGGTTAATGAACCCTCTGCCAGGCACTTAAATGTAATTTGCAGGGTATTGATGTAGATGTAGAAGTGAAAAAAGGGTGATAAATAGTTCAGACAGGAAAAGCTTCAGCTGAAAATTAGGTGGTTAGATTGTGTAACTAATGAGGAGGTACTGAACAGTATTGGGAAGCAGATGAATTTCTGGCCTACCTTGACTAAAAGGAGGGATCAGTTGGTAGGACACATTCTTAGACCTCAAGGAGTTGTTAATTTACCATTGGAGGGAAGTGTCTGGGGTAAAAATCACAGGAGGAGATCAAGAGACTGTACCTTACAGGATCATAGTTAGATGTTTCTTGATGTTCTTGCTGATTGGTGCTCTTAATAGCGGTTAGCTGAAGTTTCATGGGACAAAATTAATCCATTACAAATAATGTAGGCCACACGTAGGATTGCAGTACATTGACATTTTAACTGTTTATTATTAATGCCTAATTGTCCCCATTTATGGCCAGCATACAAATCTCATTAATTACAATCACTAGGACCAGGTAACTACATTCCACATGTCAGTAATATAAATTAATACAGTTCATGTGTGGAATATTAAAGTCTGAGGTGTACAGTGTGGCACAGAAGAATTTAGCTTTTAATCATAATGGTAGAAACGCTTTCCACACAAAACTGGTAAACTTTTACATAACAGTTAAAAATTAAAGTTCAAAGTTATGTAGGTTGTGCCTCAGATACATCATGATACAAGACTCAAAACAATATTCTGAACTAGCTGGATTGCACCTCAGATCACAGCCGAATCAATATTCTTCCTGCATGCCACAAATGCATCTTATTTAAATCTTCCAAACAATGTAATTGAAAATTATGTATAGTTCATTACATTAATTAAAATGGAAAACTAAACAATTACATGCAACTGGCTATAGTAAAACAGAGCGTAACGTCCGCGGTGACCGAGGGGACTGGGGCGCTACAGTCACGGTCAGCACAGCCACTACGGTTGGGGGTTCAAATGCCCCATCGAGCATGGATGTTTGTGCCGTCCTTATTATTAGACAGTTTGTAAGTAGTTTGTAAGTTTAGGGACTGATGACCCCGTAGTTAAGTCCCATAAGCTATACAAACATTTGAACATTTGAAAACAGAGCGTAAATAATACTGATTAATTTAATGTACAAATCTCGGTTCGATTAATAGTATTTCATATACGTATTTAACAAAATAGGTTTATCAACAATACTTTTGTATTAACAGTAATTATACGGAAACTAAATAGAGCAAAACTTTCCTAACTTTTGTTGTGAAACATAGTAATACCTACTTTAATATTATGAGAAAAGAATTTAATTGGTTTTAACAGAAATACTAATTAGCATACTAGACTCCTGACACAAAATAATTAATATTTGCTAATGTAAAAAATTTCTGTGACACCAAATAATAGAAAATGACTTCAGTTAGTCACATTATAAAAAAGAATAACAACAATTTTGGAAAAGAAAATGATAATAGATTAATTACATTCATAGACATTATTATGCAACGGTGGTAATGGGAGGTTCTGTAATGCAAGCAGATGAGAAAAAATCCCAACATGTGTTGTTACAAGATGAATACAGTAAGCAGGTTCAAATTGGTGTGAGCGCCATTTTTAAGAGGAGATGATCAGGCTTGTTCAGAATAGAGTAGGGTGGAGAACTGCATCAGATCAGTCTTGAGACTGAAGACCAAAGCAACAACATAATGGGAGCTGCCTGAGTTGTTTCCCTGCTGCTTATGGATTTGCACTGGACCAAAGATTTCTAAATTGTGCAAACTAAGCAAGGGAAAAATGCCACAAAGTACTCTGTAAAACCGAATTGTGATTCCATCCAGACGTGATGGCGTATTTGTTTTCAGCTCTCAGCAGCTTCTCTGCGTCAGGGATGCTTATTACTATGGCCTCAATTTGAGAGTTTGTGTGATTATTGAATGATGGTATGTTAGTATCATTTTCCTGTGTGAACACTTTCTGAAGCATTAAATCTGAAACTGCAAATTTCCTTTTGCTGTCTTTTATCACCACTCCAGAATGATCAGTGAATGATTGGATAGAGGCTTTGAATCATTAATCGATCATATACAGGACCAGAATATATTTATTTATTTTTGGGGGCTGGGGTGGGGGGCTCTTAGCAACATCTTTTGCTAAGGTGTGTCAGTGGCAGTTGTATCTTTCTGTAGACCAGTGAATCTCTTTTAACTTTGGCCTGCCATGATTTGTTTGAACATTCTTTAAAATGAGACTGCAACTGTTATTTAATCTTTCTTTATTATTAGTGAAAAGAAAGATTAAATAATAAAGAAAGATACTATAATACATTTATTGAAATAGAAGTTCCATACTTATCTTTATAATATATAATAAAGAAGTTTTTGTTGTACTGCTTCGGGTAGTATTATTCTATAAATTTTTGTGTTTTCTAGTGTTGTTTTTTGTTTTAATTCTATGTGAGTTTATTATATAGATGTCTTGTTTAATTTATTTTTTATTGCTTGTGTTTCATTTATATTCTAAGAGATTGTTTTCTTATAATTTTCTGAAAGTAATTTTTAAACATATGATGTACTGTTCACAGAAATTTCAAGCTTGCAGTCGGTTTTTGTCTAATACATCATACAATATTTTGACTGTAATTTCAAGCCTGCAATTAGTTGTCATCTAATACAACAGACAATATTTTGACTGGACACCTGTCAGTGTTCTTCAGGTGAGCCATGGAAAATTGAAGAGTACATCCCATGTTCTGCAATATATAGCTGATTTGCTTATTCCCCATGAGTTAAAACATTCTATACAGATGGGGTACAATTGCCTGGTGGCAGTGCCCTTGATGATGGAACTGTGGGCTTCACCTGTCCTCTAAATTGCCATTCAAAACATCACAGTGTCTTTGCTCTCTGTCATCTTCGATTTTAGCAAATCATAGTGATGACGGGATTCCAGGTGTTACCTAGTTGGTATGGCAGTGATAGGACAAGATAGTCTGTGCAGTAATGACAACTGTGACAGCATAGTATAGTCGACAGTGCTACTCCCAAGTAAGCAGGAGACCAGCATTGAATCTGGCATAGATTAGATTAATACTTGTTCCATAGATCATAAATACACCTTTTTACAGTTATGTGGATTCTGTCTATTTAATAAATGGTGTCTATATATGGACACTCATATTTTAAGGATTTTTTATTTAATAATATTTTATATATATATATTTTTAGTGAATTTACTGTTTTATCTAAAAATTCAGGTAAAGTCTAGAAGGAGTTGTTGTTGTTATTTGGCATAAAAATGGAAGACACATTATCTCATAGATAATTTAGGTGAAGTGGTATTGCATTCACACAAACATTACACAGTTTACACCACATTATGGCAACCTACAATTACACTATGGCAACCTACAATTACACCATGGCAACCTACAATTACACCATGGCAACCTACAAGTACACTATGGCAACCTACAAGTACACTATGGCAACCTACAAGTACACTATAGCAACCTACAAGTACACTATGGTAACTCACTAGTACAGTGTGGTAACTCACAATTACACTATGGTAACTTACAATTACACTGTTACATCTAACTATACTAAACAAAACATAGTAGGAGAAAATTTACCAACTTACAGACTACTCGTAGGATAGTGGAAGAAGACTGAAGTGACCGAACAAATAAAGAATAATATAACCCATCTGAGGAAAAGCATTACTAGCCAAGTAATGTGTTCATCAATGAATAATGAACCCTCTACCTACATAATTAATTTTACCACTAGCAAAATCACTATTGACATACCATTTACACAAAGATTTTGGTCCAAGAATATTAAAACCTCTTAGCACTAATAAATTACACACTAACTTTTGTCCAGCTAATGTTACTGATATAAGGACTTCCTACCACTCACTCTTTGATAACTTATCATTAGCACAAATACTCTTTATTCTAGAAACTTTAATAATCACTTTTCTATCTGTATCCTTGATACTGAATATGAAAGACTCTGATGGAAAACCAGCTCTCAGCAAAGAAGGGAAAGCTGAAAGGTGGAAAGAGTATATAGAGAGGCTCTATGAAGGAAATGAACTTAGTGGCAATATTGTAGAAAGGGGAGAAGAAGTAGATGAGGGTGAAATAGGAGATACTATACTGAGAGATGAATTTGACAGAGCACTGAAAGACCTAAGTCGAAACAAGGCTCCTGGAGTAGATGATATTCTCTCAGAGCTACTGAAGTCTCTTGGAGAACCAGCCATGACAAAATTGTTTCACCTGGTGTGTAAGATATATGAGACAGGTGAAGTACCCTCAGACTTTAAGAAAAATGTTATAATCCCCATTCCAAAGAAAGCAGGTGCAGTCAGGTGTGAAAACTACAGAACCTTCAGTTTAATAAGTCATGGTTGCAAAATATTAACACGAATTATTTACAGAGGGATGGAAAAGCTGGTAGAAGCTGACCTCAGGGAGGATCAGTTTGGGTTCAGGAGAAATGTAGGAACCCGGGAGGCAATACTCACTTTACGGCTTATCCTAGAAGATAGATTAAGAAAAGGCAAACCTACATTTCTAGCTTTTGTATATTTGGAGAAGGCTTTTGACAATGTTGATTGGAATAAACTCTTTCAAGTTCTGAAGCAAGCAGGAGTGAAATATAGGGAGCGTAAGGTTATTTACAACTTGTACAAAAACCAGACAGCGGTTGTCAGAGTTGAAGGGCATGATAGGGATGCAGTGGTTGGAAAGGGAGTAAGACAGGGTTGTAGCCTTTTTCCAATGTTATTTAATTTGTATATTGAGCAAGCTATAAAAGAAAGCAAGGAGAAATTTGGTGAAGGAATTAAAGTTCAGGGGAAAGAATTAAAAACATTGTGTTTTGCCAACAACATAATAATTCTGTCAGATACAGCAAAGGACCTGGAAGAGCAATTGAATGGAATCGACAGTGTGCTGAAAGGTGCATATAAGATGAACATTAACAAGAGCAAAACTATGGTAATGGAGTGCAGTCTAAGAAAATCAGGTGATGCTGAAGGAATTAGATTAGGTAACGAAGCAATAAAGGAGGTAGATGAGTTTTGTTACTTGGGCAGTAAAATAACAAATGATGGTTGCAGTACAGAGGATATAAAATGCCGAATGGCAATGGGTAGAAAAGCGTTCTTGAAAAAGAGAAATTTTTTACATCGAATATTGATTTAAGCCTAAGGAAGTCCTTTCTGAAGGCATTTGTATGTTGCCCTGTATTGGAGTGAAACATGGACGATAAACAGTGCGGACAGAAAGAGGATTGAGGCTTTTGAAATGTGGTGCTACAGAAGAATGCTGAATATTAGGTGGATGGATTGCGTAACTAATGAGGAGGTACTGAACAGAATTGGGGAGAAAAGAAATTTTTGGCATACCTTGACTAAAAGAAGGGATAGATTGGTAGGGCACATTCTTAGACATCAAGGAATTGTGAATTTAGCATTGGAGGGAAGTGTGTGGGGTAAAAACCGCAGAGGAAGACCAAGAGATGGATACAGTAAGCAGATTCAGACAGATGTAGGCTTGCTCAGGATAGGGTATTGTGGAGAGCTGCATCAAGCCAGTCTCCGGACTGAAGACCACAACAACATCAATAACATCTGTATCCTTAATTGACTCAAACAAAACCTGAGAAATTGCAATAAGATCACTGTTACTATCTAGCAAGCATTTTACAGGTACATCCTGCACAATAGTAGAAACTATTGAATGCCACACCTTATCAGTGTTACTACTACTTCTTTTTCATACAACAGATCATTAATTTTTTTCCTGGATAAGCAATCATTCAAACAAATCATTTTAATCTACTGTTAAGTGACACACTTTATGCTCTTCTTCCACTTCCCTCCTATTTTCCAGCTCTAACTCTGCACTCTCTTTGTGCTTACTGATTCTTTCCACTTTTGTCTTAACAACTACTTCACTAGCTTCATCAAATATAGATTCATCTACCTCAACTTTATCATCACCAGATTCATCACTACTCTCACTACTAATCGTTCCTTAACCTCTCAACACTTACTTACTTCAAACAGACTATGTACCGCTTGACGTGTAGCCTCAATATTTGACCATCATTCCTGGCACATAGGTTCTTCATTTTGTCTTAATGAATGACCATTATCATTAGGTTTAAAATCATTAAATTCTTAGCAATTATCAGTAGATACATTGCTACCCCCAACTTGACATATTCTACCTTCTCACTTTCTGCTCCATTCCTTGAATTTAGAATCGATATCCTCAAGCTTTTCTACCACAAATACAGAGTTTCCTTGCACTTTATCCTCTACTGTGCCCAACCTAGTTTCCAATTCTGATTTTACTGGACCAATTTGATTTTCATATTTTTCCATAATCTCTGTGCAAGTTTTTGTGACAGACTGAAATATTTTATCACAAGCTCTAACAACAGTTTCCACTCTTTTTTCACATAAGGTAATTCTGTTAAGATCATTTACATTGGACTTATAAATTTCAGTTAATTTCAGACTGTTTTCTTCTACAGTTTTTATTTTACTCGCACAAGTAGCTTCCACTTCTCCAATTTTCTTATTTAAATCTACAAAAGTATTGTGTAATACAGCAAATTCGTGACTCAAGTTCCTATTGTTTTCATCAATTTTCTGGTTTAATTCATGACACAAATTACCAATCTCAGTATTGATTTTATATAAATCTTTTCAGTCTTACTATAGTTTTCATCCATTTTCTGATTTAATTCCTGGCACAAATTACCAATTTGTTATATTTTTATTCATGACAGTTTTCATCCGTTTCCTGAGTCAAGTTTGCAAATAACAACTTTGCCCAACCAGGTGATTCATCTGATATGGACTTTACAAAACTATCACCACCTGGTCCATCTACATTACCTATCATAGTGGATGAAGCTTTCGCTGCCCCATCCATTATTCCACTTACATCAGACAAGGATTGATCTAAATTCAGATTTATAACCACTATCTCCTATGGTATCTGATTCTTTGCCAATTTTGCCCACCTTATTAAAGCAAACTTCATTCTTTACAACATTTAGTCTTCCTGCTGTCCATTGTCTAATAATAGATGAATTTTTTCACATTTATCATTGGTGGCTAATTTTTAAGAACTTTAACTTAGAAATATGATGTTTTCTCAGCGGCCCTCGGCGTTCTTGTCAGTGATGTACAGCACTACTTTCAACACGATGTCTGAGGGACTCAAACAGCTACTAGTGTGATTTCAAAGGCCGCGGCGGAATTTCTCCCATCTGCTTACAAGCCGTCTCGGAATGCTGAATGGCTGATTTTCCACAATGGCATCAGTGTTGAGCCTTCCTCTACTGGCTGCCACTGATGTAGATTTTGTACACACTAGCAAATGCAGCTTTGAAATTCATAGACATAAGCAAAAAGTCTTGAAAAATGCTCTTGAAATAACACTCACGTTTCACTAACAATTGTTCTACTGTTCACTGTGCCACATGAAGTATTTTCATTTTCACAGTTACGACTATTTACACCTCATTCACGACCCACTGTTCGTAAAAGATTGTGAGTCCCAATTGATACAGTCATTAACGATGAATTCCTAAAACCAGGCCACTAGATGTACCTTACCAGATCATAGTTTGATGTTTCTTGATGTTCTCATTGATTGGTGCTTTCAGTAGTGGCTAGCTGAAGTTTCACGGAACAAAACTAGTCCACTACAAATAACATAGGCAAGACGTAGGATTGCAGTTCATTGACATTTTAGGATTGCAGTTCATTGACATTTTAACTGTTTATTATTAGTGCCCAATTGTCACCATTTATGACCAGCATACAAATCTCATTAATTACAATCACTAGGATCAGGTAAGTACATTTCACATGTCAGTAATACAAATTTACACTTTGAGGTGTACAGTACCCTCAGGGACTCAGCATTAATTTGCTGAGTACGGGCTTGGCGAACCCGGGGTCCTGAGCTGTGGGCTGTGTCGCACCAACAATCCGCTACACCATAAGCTCTGTGCGTGCTTCAACGACCATCGCTCAGCGCGATGGTGGAACGTTGTACGTTCCAGAGCCTGGAGATCTTGGCTTAATTGCCTGGATTGTGAGGATGGTACAAACCTCTATAAAAAAAACTCAATCTCAAGGTGTGATATGTGCCAAGGAGATCCATGGCTGTTGAGGTTGAACAGTCGCTAGTGAGCAATCTCTGAGGAACCTGCTGCATCTCAGTTGTATAAGGCTTACCCAGGCAAGCGGTGCTCTACCTGGGTGGACAATTATTTCCCTAGCTGCTCGTGGGAACACCATGAAAAGACCCAGTAACATTGCCAGACATACAACCGATGTTTCTAAGCGTGGTAGAAGTGAATTCAGTGCAGCACAATATGACCCCCAAATGTTCCCTTACCTAGCTACCCAATGGGAGGAATGACGGGCGAAAGACAGGGTTAAGCCATACTCCCCTAAAATTCTTTTCTGTGCCAGAACTTATGGGAAAGCATCCAGTAATACTAAGCCACTCTTCTTCATGGAAAACTTAGAAGATAGGTATGGCAAAGTCTTAGGAATGTCTAAGATGAGAAGCGGTGCAGTCCTCATTGAAGCAGCATCCCCAGCACAGTCACGGGCACTTGTGGCCTGTGATAAGCTGGGAGATGTTCCTGCGGCAATCACCCCCACTAGAGTTTAAACATGGTTCAGGGGATTATTTTCCACTGTGATCTCCTCCTGCAGTCAGATGATGAGCTATGTGCCAACTTTGAACGACTAGGTGTCCACGTTGTCAGGCATGTCTATAGGGGGCCTAAGGACAACAAGGTAGCCACCGGTGCTTTCATCCTGGCCTTTGAGTGTGATTCTTTGCCTGAAAAGGTCTAAGTTATGATATAACGGTGTGACGTAAAGCCTTATATTCCTCCTCCGATGCAGTGCTTTAAATGGTGGAAATTTGGGCACTTGTCCTCCAGGTGCAATTCCAGCTCCACCTGTAGAGAATGCGGGCATCCATCCCATCCAGACACTCCTTGTGCTCCTCCTCCTATATGCGTGAACTGCAGACAGCACCACCCCCCTTGATCGCCAAACTGCAGGATGCTCCATAAAGAAAGAAAAATTATGGATTACAAGACCACGGACAAACTGTCATATAATGAGGCCAAAAAGAAATTCGAGCGACTGCACCTTGTAGTATCAAAGACGTCATTTGCTACTGTCATGTCACCTTTTCCTTTGGTGTCAGTGGTCCCCCATGTCTGTGACAACTTCTGTGGGCCCTCAGGGCCATAAAGCTCCATCAGCCCCCTCGATGGTTGGGGTCTATCCACCATGTGCTGCCCCCAGTACACCTCCTGGGGGAGCGCATCCCCCATCAGGGACAACGGTCCCCGTTACTCAGCTGGAGAAGCAACACCTTCCTCCGGCTCCTCTCGCTCGGAAGGGATCCCTTGGGACGCTCCCTTCTGAGGCCTCTCAGAGTACCACAGACGGTTCCAGCCACCGGCTGTCAGACTTGCACATTTTCGTCAAAGGGCTCTGCACTCTACGCCAGGTCCTGACACCATCTCTGAGAAGCCCTCTCAGTCCTTAAAACCAAAAGGACAGCAAGAGGACAAGAAAAAGAAACCAAAGAAAAAGGAATCTTCTGTGGCTCTAAAGCCATGCCATCCCACATCTTCTGCTTCTGATGACGAGTTGGAGATATTTGCATCCCCCAAGGATCTTGACATTCTCAATTCACCACAACCTATGGTTTTTTACCAGGTAGATTCCGAGCAGTTGGCAGCAGATACTCCTGCGGAAGAAGCTGCCTTGCTTTCAACCCGTGGCTAATCAGCTAGGTGAAAATTCCATACTTCAATGGAATTGTGGCGGTCTTTTCCACCATGCTCCTGAGCTGCAACAATTACTGTGCCACTACCCCGCATTTTGCGTAGTCCTGCAGGTAACGTGGCTTCCTACCCAGCGGACCCCTACCCTATGCGGCTAACAGGGTTATTTTGAAAACCGTGTGCACTATGACGGGATCTCAGGAGGTGTGTGCATCTACGTCCTTGCTACTGTCCCCAGTGCTCCCGTGCCTCTCCACACTACCCTAAAGGCAGTGGCTGTCAGGATCAGAGTGCTACAAGACATCACTGTCTGCTCTCTTTACCTACCCCCAGATGAGGTAGTTTCTCCTTCCAACCTCACTACCTTGGTTGCGCAGTTTCCCCCTCCATTTTTACTGTTGGGGGACTTCAATGCCCATCACCCTTTGTGGGGTGGTTCTCAGACCTTGGCGCGTGGTGGGGAAGTTGAAGCTTTGCTGGCACAGCAGGATGTGTGCCTTTTGAATACTGGTGCTCCTACGCCCTTCAGCATCGCACATGGCACATATTCTGCCATAGATCTATCCATATGAAGCCCAAGCCTTCTGCCACATCTTAGTTGAAATCTCCACAATGACCTTTGCGGTAGCGATCACTTCCCTGTCATTTTGTCGCACTTTGATTTTCAACCTGCAGCCCACCCGCCTAGATGGTGTCTCCGTCGAGCTGATTGGCAGGGTTACACCTCGACTGCTGTGGTCCCTACTCCACTACCAGCAGACACGGATATGGCGGTTCAACAGATCACTACTGACATAGTTTTTGCTGCGAGGCCAATGTTCCAACCACTACTGGCTCCCCTCGGCGCAACTATGTACCCAGTTGGACGTTGGAGATTGCTGAGGCCATCCGAGACCATCAGAGAGTGCTGCAATGCCACCGGCATCATCCCACATTGGAAAATTTAACTGCCTTTAAAAGGCTATGGGCCTGAGCCCGACGACTTATTCAACAAAACAAGCAGGACTGTTGGGAGAGGTATGTCGCCTTAATTGGTTCTCGAGCCTCCCCTTCTTGCATCTGGTCTCAAGCACAGTGCCTTTTTGGGTACCGGCCACGGCAGGAATCTCATCTCTGAACATTGAGGGCATCCTCTGTACTGACCTGGCTGTAATAGCTGAATGCATGGCAGGGCATTATGCACGTTGCTCTGCAACGGTGAACTATAGTGCATCCTTCCGCTCCCTCAAACAGCTGGTAGAGCGGAATCAGTTATCCTTCTATACACACCGCCGGGAACTGACAATGCTCCATTTACAGAGTGGGAGTTCCAAACTGCTCTCAATGCATGCCCTGATACCACCCCAGGGCCAGACCTCATAACAGCCAGTTCATTTGTCACCTGTCAGCAGAATTCCAAACCAAATTACTCACCTTTTTTAATAGTGTCTAGGCAGGGGGTGTTTTCCCATCCCAGTGAAGGAGTAGTATCATTGTCCCTGTGATGAAACCAGATGGAGATTTGCTGGCAGTTGACAGTTACCACCCCATCAGCTTAACTAATGTACTGTGTAAGCTGCTTGAGCACATGGTGAGTTGCCGGCTCATGTGCGTACTCAAAGATCGATGTCTCCTGGCCCCACAACCGGAGGGTTTCCGTCAGGGTCACTCCAGTATTGATAATTTAGTGTCACTGGAGTCTGCCATCCGAACAGCCTTCTCTAGGTGTGAGCACCTAGTTGCGGCCTTTTTTGACCCCCGGAAGGCATATGACACTACCTGACAACACAACAATCTTGCGACATTATATGACTGGGGCTTAGGGGTTCCACTTCCCATTTTTATCCAGAGTTTTCTTTCACTACGCACTTTCATGGTTAGAGTTGGTACCTCTCTCAGTTCCTCCCGAGTGCAGGAGAATGACGTCCCACAAGGCTCTGTTCTTAGTGTATCGCTCTTTTTAATTGCAATTAACGGTCTAGCAGTGGCAGTCGGGTCATCGGTTAGCTGTTCTTTATTTGGCAATGATTTTTCTTCTTATATTATAGCTCTCCTAGCATTGGTGTCACTGATAGGCATCTGCAGGGAGCCATTCGAAAGGCACAGTCATGGGCCTCCGCACATGGCTTCACCTTCTCCGCTTCCAAAACCCAGGTCCTACACTTCTGTCATCGTCGGGCCATTCATCCTGACCCAGAACTAGATGACTCTGAACTAGATAACTCTAACAATATACTTTTGACACAATTAATATTGTCGTGTTCCAAACTGCTGGTGGTCCATAATTTGAAGGTTGGTCATTAATAGAGCACAACACTTTACACTTAGAACATGTTTAAATGTTCAAATGTTTGTATAGCTTATGGGACTTAACTACGGGGTCATCAGTCACTAAACTTACAAACTACTTATGAACTAGCTGACACTAAGGACTGCACAAATATCCATGCCCGAGGGGGGATTTGAACCCCCGACTGTAGTGGCCGTGCAGGTCATGATTGACGTGCCTCAATCCCCTCAGCCACCGCGGCCGGGAAACATGTTTATTGGTAACACAAGTGTACACTCAGTACTGACTGACTCTTGCTTGGAGTGCTCCACTATTTATACATGGAAAGAATTTTCTGGAACTTACAAGTACATCAAACACAAGAAAAATGTAAGAACATTCTAGGAATAGTAAATACAAAGAAATAATTTTTTTCTGCCCTTGGCAGTATTTGAACTGGAGACCACAAGCACAGCGATCTGCAAGACAAAACCATTGCACCATGTGTGCTGCCAGAAGACTCTTGGCATTGCTCCCCATCCTGAAAGAACAGCAACCCACTGTTAGGTTCCCTTTGTAGCCAGCTGCAGTGTCCTGAGTCTTCTCATGGGTCCTCTGTTCTGGAAAATTCTTTCATTCTGCCTGCATGCCTTCCTTGTGGTGAAAATGACTAGTGCCAGACCCTCTTGTTGTGGTTTCATCATTACCATAATGGTCTTCAGAGTCCTTGAACAAGTTCCTGTCTATTTGTTCTTTGGGATCATTGTAAGACTTCATTGGAAGATGTGCAAAGTGTCTCTTCACTTTTGTCATTTTGAGAATGCCTCATAATCCTTGACTTCGTACGTGACATCTGACAGGTGGCGTATGACACGATACAGACCAAAGTATTACTTCAGTAACTTTCCCGATAGCCCAGCTTACTGTACAGGGGTAAAAATCCATACCAGATCTCCTGGGCTATACACAACAGGTCAGTGCTTGTCATTATACCACTGGTGGTCCTTGTACTGGGCTTCCAGTGTTTGTATATGAGCCAGCTGTCTTGCTTCTTTGATTCTGGTGATGAGCTGTTTCAAGTAGTCATCCTAAGTGTCATCCAGGTGAAACGGGAACAGCGTATCCATTGTCGTCTAAGCCTCACGACCATGAAGCAGGAAAATGGCATGAAACCTGTGGTGTCTTGCCTTGTTGTATTATAAACAAATGTCACAACTGGCAGTATTGTATCTCAATCCTCCTGCTCAACATTGACATACATCAACAGCATATCTGCTAATGTCATTTTAAAATGTACTGTAAGACTATTTGTCTGGGGATGGTAGGCAGTTGTTATTCTGCGGGCAATGTCGCAATGTGACATTGCCACTGATACCGCTGATACTCGTTTTCACATGAATACTTTTCCTCAATCATATATCATCACACGTAGTGCACCATACTTGAAAATAATGTCTTCGACTTCAAATTTTGTGATTCCTGAAGCTTCTGCAGTCGGCACAGGTTTCATGACAACATAGTGGGTGAGGTAGTCAGTGCAGACTATTATCCATCGGTCACTGGCTGTCGACTTTTGAACTTACCTAAAACGTTCATTCCAATCTGGTGGAATGGAGCTGCTGTAGGTGAAATTGGTACCAAACGACCTGGAGGTAATTGCGGCACATGCTTCCATCGCTGGCACTCCTTACACTGACTCACATAGTGCTCAACAGAGCACTTGCCAGTAATACTTGCATTTGATTCTGTCTAGGTTCTTCACGAATCCCAGGTGATCGGATATTGGAGAATCGTGGAAATACTTGAGAATTTCTGTATGGAAATGAGCTGGAAAAACTAGTAGCCAATTGGGGCCCAGTGGATCATAGTTGCTCTTATACAATGCCCTGTTTGTAAGTTGAAAATCTCCTTTGGTCGATTCTCCTTTCTTCAAGGCCTCCAATGCTGGATCTTCCCTCTGTTCAGCTGTAATGTCACCTAACTCAGTGAGGGATGAAATTTCATCCATGCTCTTGTGTTCAACTAATGGATTCCTTGAATGGCAGATGGCGTTCTTGTGTTTGCGCCCATTTTTGATTACCACTGTGCATCATACTCTTGGAGTCTTCGAGGCCATCTTGCTAGTAGAGCTGATGGATCCTTCAAATTGATCAGCCAACATAAAGAATGGTCGTCTGTCATGACGGTGAACGGTTTACTGGATTAATGATGAAAATTATCCTCAGAGATGATAAATTATTTTTCAAAAAGAGATAGATTGGCTGGCCAGTACTTACCTTTGTGCTGTACCGCCGATAGTTACACAAATGAAGAAACAGAAAAAAAGGACAAGCTTTCGGAACACAGTTCCTTCCTCGGGTGGGAGAGGAAGGAACTGTGTTCCGAAAGCTTGTCTTTTTTTTCTGTTTCTTCATTTGTGTAACTATCGGCGATACGGCACAAAGGTAAGTACTGGCCAGCCAATATATCTCTTTTTGATGAATGGTTTACTGAATAGATACGGCCTGAATTTGTTGATAGCCCTGATAATGGTGAGACACTCCTTCTCGGTGGTAGAGTAGTTCACCTTGGACTTTTAGAGAACTCTTGATGCATGGGCTATCCTTTCCAGCACCTTCCTGAATTTCTACAAGCTCTGCACCAATCCTATAATCACTAGCGTGAAGTTCAGTTTCCGCATTCTCTTTGTATAAGGCTAGAACTGTTGCGGAAGTTAGAGCCTCCTTAAGTAGCTGGAAAGATCGTTCTTTCGTTTCATCATAGTAAAACTTGGCAGATATTCTTGCAATGGATGTGCCTTGTTACAAAAACTTTCTATGAAAAAATAATAGTATGAGCACTACCCAAAGAAACTTATCACATTAGGAATGTGCTGAGGAGTTGGAAATGCTGTGACTGCCCTTACTTTATCTGGCTCAGGACGCATGCATTTTCCATTCACTAGGGGGCCAAGGATTTTTATTTCTTTGGCAATGATGAGGCACTTCTTTGGGTTGAGGTGGAGTCCTGTTGTCTGAACACACTTCAACACAGTTGACAGGTGACTTAGATATTCCACAAATGTCCTTGAGAAAATGACAATGTCATGCTTGGTGTGCAAGAGGTACCGGGATCGATACCCAGCACCTCCACCAGAAAGTGTCACTTTTCAAACTGCAGTTTGTCCGGAATTCGAACATGTTTATTGCTAATGCAAGTGTACACTCAGTACAGACTGCCTCCTGCTTGGAGTGCTCCACTACTTATACATAGAATGAATTTTTTTGAACTTACAAGTACATCAAACAAACATGTAAAACATTCTAGAAGTAGTAAATACAAACAAATAATTTTTTTCTGCCCGTAGCTTTATTTGAACTGGGGACCGCAAGCGCAGTGATCTGCGATGCTAATCACTGCTGCCATATTATTTGCTAATTAAACAAACTTCTGTGACAAAATAATAGAAAATGACTTTAGCAAGTCACATTATAAAAAAGAATAACAAAAGCTTTGGAAAAGAAAATGACAATAGACTAATTACATTCATATCCATTATTATCGGGAGTTTCTGTAATGCAAGCAGATGGGAATAAATCCCAACATGTTTCATTACAAGACGAATACAGAAAGCAGATTCAAATTGGTGTGAGTGCCATTTTTAAGAGGAGATGATGAGGCTTGTTCAGAATAGAGTATGGTGGAGAACTGTAGCAGATCAGTCTTGAGACTGAAGACGAAAGCAACAACATAAATGGGAGCTGCCTGAGCTTTTATGGATTTGCACTGGACCAAAAATTTATAAAATGTGCAAACCAAGCAAGGGGCCAATGCCACAGAGTACTCTGCAAAACCGAATTGTGATTCCATCCAGACTTGATGGCGTACTTGTTTTCAGATCTCAGCAGCTTCTCTGAACCATGGATGCTTATCACTATGGCATCTACTTGAGAGTATGCATGATGATCGAAGATGGCATGTTAGTATCATTCTGTAGTGTGAACACTTTCTGAAACATGAAATATGAAACTGCAGCTTCCCTTTTGCTGTCTTCTATCAACGCTCTAGAATGATCAATGAGTGACTGGATATAGGCTTCGAATCATTTACCAATTTTATACAGGACCAGAATTTTTTGGAGAGTGGGAGGGGTTTCTGGCGAGATTTTTTGTTAATTTGTGTCTGTGCATAAATATCTCTTAACTTTTGCTTGTCTTGATTTGTTTGAACCTTTCTTTTAAATGAGAATGCAACTGTCTATGCTTTCTTATAATTTTCTGAAAATTATTTTTAAACATTTGATGTACCATTCAAAGAAATTTCAAGCTTGCAGTCAGTTTTTGTCCAATACATCACACAACATTTTGACTGAAATTTCAAGCCTGCAGTCAGTTGTTTTCTAATACAACAGACAATATTTTGACTGGACATCTGTCAGTGTTCTTCAGGTGAGCCATGGAAAATTGAAGAGTACATCCCATGTTCTGCAATATATAGCACACTTTGTATATTCCCCACGGATTAAAACATTCTATACAGATGAGGCACAACTGCCTGGTGGCAGTGCCCTTGATGATGAAACTGTGGCATTCACCTGTCCTCTAAATTACCATTCACAACATCACAGGTGTCTTTGCTCTCTGTCATCTTTGATTTGAGCAAATCATAGTGATGGTGGGATTCCAGGTGTTACCTAGTTGGTATAGCAGTGCTAGGACAAGATAGTCTGTGCAATAGTGATGACCACTGTGACAGCACAGCATAGACAACAGTGCTACTCCCAAGTAAGCAGGAGACCAGCATTGAATCTGGCATAGATTACATGACACTCAAAATTTTAAGGATTTTTTATCTTTTTTTAAAAAAAATTTTATTTAAATAATATTTTGTATATTTTCTAGTGAAATTACTAAGTTTTATTTAAAAATTCATCTAAAGTGTAGAAGGAATTGTTGTTTTGGTCTCAGGCAACTTTTGACTGACCCCAGCATTCATTCCCAAAATCCTCCCCACCAAGGTGCATGTGGGGTAATGAATCTCCATGTTATATATTGCTGAGCAAAGTACTTGTACATTTTGCTGGCCATGAGAGCCTGCCAGAGCTCCTTTAGCTCTGTTTGTTTGGAATGGAAGGTAGCATCATTGTTAGTGTAAATTGTGATAGGCACTCCTCATCTTTCCACAAACCTCTGTAGAGCCTGAAGAAATTTATCAGTTGACATATCTGTGCATAATTTGAGATGTAAACCATGGGTTGTTGCCCAAGTTAATAGAGCAATATATGCTTTCTTTGTTATATGTCCTTGTCTGATGTATAATGGACCAGCAAAATCGATGCCAAGTGAATAGAGCAATATATGCTTTCTTTGTTATATGTCCTTGTCTGATGTATAATGGACCAGCAAAATCGATGCCAAGTGAATAGAGCAATATATGCTTTCTTTGTTATATGTCCTTGTCTGATGTATAATGGACCAGCAAAATCGATGCCAAGTGAATAGAGCAATATATGCTTTCTTTGTTATATGTCCTTGTCTGATGTATAATGGACCAGCAAAATCGATGCCTGTGAATTCAAATGGTTTCAATGGTGATACCCATTCAGTGGGTAATGGAGCCTGTATCTGTTGAATAGAGTGAGCTTTCACTATCTTGCAAGATAGGCAACAGTGTAGAACATGTTTTATTGCCTGTCAAGGTCTAAGAATCCAAAATTCTGACCTCAGCTCAGATAACACTGTTTACTCCAAGGTGGTGCAGATAAATGTGAGTCTGCCAAATTAATAAATAAGTGAAATGATGCTGTCCATCAAAAAGAATTGGGTGATGTTGTTCTCTTGTTAATGTTGCAAACTGCAGACGTCCACCAATATGAATAAGGCCATCATCCAAGAGCCATTTTAGAACTTGGTGGCAGAGGCAACTTGTTATGCAAAAAACATGCAGTTCAGCTGCTATATGTTGTTGTTGGACAATATGAATCCAATAAATATGTGCTTCTTGTAATTCTGTTGCTGTTAATTCTCCTTATGTCTTATTTTGTTTCATTAACTGCCATTTAAAATGAAGAATCCATCCTGTGATTCATAACAGTTTGTAATATTTACTACATACTGTTAAAATAGGGTGTCTTGTTTTTATCGTGAAGACTTGGTTCTTTTTTTCCTTTCTGCCAATGAATAGTCCAAATTATTCTGCCTAAGTCCAGGCCAATGCATACTGTTCTTTGTTAATCAACCGTCCCGTGGAACCATATAGTGGAATTCTGAAGTTTGTTTGCTTTGGTAGCCCTAAAGAGTACATCAGCTGGGGTTTGATCACCGGGGCAGTGTCTCCACTGTGATGGATTTGTTAATCTTTTTATTTCCATAATACGGTTTGCAAAAAAGGTCTTCCATCGATTGGGGTCATGTTGTATCCCTCCTCAGGCTATAGTTGAGTCAGTCCACAGCATTGCATTATTTGCATCATAGTGTGTGTCCTTACAGAAATAATGACATAACCTCGACCTGAGAAGCGTTGCTAAAAGTTCAAGTCATGGAAGAGTTATTTCCTTGATCTGGGCTGATCCATTTTTACTGCAAACTAAGTTGACTGATGTCAGGCTTGAAGTCCTGCATCATAGATAAAGGACTGCTCCATAGGCCTTTTCTGATGCATCAGATAAGAGATGTATTTCTCTTTTTGTCTCTTCAGAAACACAAACCCACTGGGGGATGTTTATGTGCAAAAATGATGGTAAAGTTGATTCCCACATTTGCGAGCATTTACCAAGATCAGGAGGTAAGAGCTCACCCCATTCAATTCCTCTTGACCAGATTTTCTGTAAAAGTATTTTTGCAGTGAGAGACACTGGTGACAACAGCCCCAGTGTGTCATAGAATCTCACAGTGCTTCTAAGAACTTCTTGATTAGTGGCAGGACATTCTCTGATGTAATGTATGACGTTAATGTGAATATCACTGAACATATCAGTCTGTGTATCCTAGTGGATTCCTAGGATCTCTGTATCTGTAATTGTTATGACACCTTCTGATTGCCACATCTGAATCAGTTGTTTTGAGTTTGTGACCCACTTTGCCATTGCTAGGCTAATGAGCCCCATAAGTGAGGTAAATTCATAATACAAGGTAGTCACAGCATTGTCATCTTCAGCATCTGCTGCTACAAAGTCATCATATACATGCTATTTTCAACAAGTAAAGTGGCTCGGGGAAATTTCCTTTTGTGCATTATAGCAAGTTATTTTAAGCGTGGCTGCAAGAAGAAAGAGGCTGCAAGTTAGTCCAAAAGGTAGTCGGTTGAAGTGGTATGTAATCCTTTCATTCATTGTAATGTGGTTTCCTTGTTGATTCATGATTACTTTATACCAAAAAAACCTTGTTAGATCTTGGTCTTTTTATGAAGAACTAACTGTAGAAAAGCTTGTTTAATATCAGCATTTAAAGCAACTGGATATAAGCAGAATTTTAATAATATTGAAAGAGTAACTGGAAGTAAATTAGGGCCAATTTCTTAAGAGTCATTCAGTGAATGTACAGTTTTTTCGTGGGAAGAACTATCAAATACAATCCTCCATTTGATAACACCTAATTTTTCTTTCTTTACTGCATGATGTGGCAAATAAAATGTGTCACTTGATGTTTGTTGAAGAGGGGTGTCCCTTTCTTATGTGGTCTATCATTTGCATGTCATGAATGTGTTTCCGGTTAGTATCATTCTTAATCCTTGTCTCTAGTGAAATCAATTGATTATCTGCTTGTGAGAAATTATTAGGCACAATAATGAGGATTCTGGGTAAAGAAACCCCTCTCCTATTTGTTTTCAATGCAGTAAGATTTTGAGAAATTTTGCAACAAAGCCAATTCCTACGAATTAGGAGTCCTTGTTTGGTCCTCTTTGATTCCCATTGTTTCTAAATTCCAGAAATGCCTTAAAATATTGTCTGTTGACATAATTGATTTTACACCAATGTAGTTTGTTAGCACAAGGTTTACCATGGTGTTTGACTTACACCCACTAAGAATCCAACCGATAGTTGAAGGTACCAGTACAATGGATGGTGTTAAGCAAATAGGAGGGGAATCTTTAACGATTTTCCAATAGTGATCTGCTCCGATAAGGATCTCAATAGGAAGATCTTCTGTGTTGTCCTTTGGGTCCACTAACTGAAGTTTTTGAGCACTCACTTGTTTTGTTGTTTCAGAGGGGACAGTTGGGTGAGCAGCAAATGAGTATGTGCTTTCAAATGCAGTCAGAGACATTGTGGAATTTTTCAATATCCCTTTCAGAGTGAATTCTATGACTCTTAGAACACATTGAATTTACATATGATATGTCAAAGCCATTGACACATATGTCACAATGTTCTGAAGATTTTAAATCTAATTCATCAATGAGAAACTTCAAAATGAAACTTAACTGACTGCCACTATCTAGAACGCAACAAGTGAGTCTGCTTAACCCACATAGTGCGGAATTATTTTTGGATCAAATTTTTCTTCAGAAGCTAGTAATTACCTTCATATGACTGCATAAAATGTAACAAGTGATTTTTTTCTCTTCACAATCATGCCTTTATTTTTTCAATACTATATTTGCCTTCTTTCTGGAATGACGTCAAAATGAATTTTTAGAATTTTACTCTGATGAATTATTATTATTAAAACAAAATTTTAGATGAAATATATAGATATAAATGTTGCAAAAGTTACAGAATATTCAAAAAATACAAACCCAACTATGAAGAAGTCTTCAATATCTTCTGTATGAAGGTCAACTTTGCAGCCATATCCAACAACTTTGCAATCAACACTACAAGCTAAAATTGATCTGTAATGTCAGCAGACTATTCAAAGAAATAAAATATGACTCTGTGCATGAATTCTTAAACACAAGAATGAAAAAGTAAGTTGCCTTCTGGAAAGACGTCAGCACTATTTGGGTTAATCCTGTTGGTCCACTGACCCAAACTCGATCTGCCTGAAGATAGGTAAAATCTGCTGAGTTTACATCGATTTTCCCTGCAGAAGTAGTGGTAACTTTCTGAGAAGATGAAGTAGAAGTAGTAGTGTCAGTAGAAATCACTTTATGGTTACATTTCTTGCACATAGAACATGAAACCTTTCCCTCCAGCACTATATTGCAGTCTTGAGCCCAAAGAGTGTGAGCTTCACAAAATATACAATATGGTTGTACTTCTCATTTAATTTTCTGAGGTTTTAGCTTGTATTGAATTTATGTGAAATGTTGCTGCAGTGGGCATTAAGTTGGAAGCTGGTCAGTGTTCTCCACGAATTGTTTGTACAATAAGAGCACCTTGAACTTTTTCCTCTAAAACGTTAAGTAATTTCAGTACATCTTCCAATATTGTGGTTCTTTTAGCATGAATAACCCATTTCTGATACATTTCGGCAGAAAATGCTCACCAAATTTTTGGTGTGAGAACTTTGTTGTATGCTACAACATCTTCCCCCAGGGCATGCAGTGCTTGAATATGACAGTTACATTCTAGGAATGTACAGTTCAGTTAGTGTTCCAAATAATCGAGGTGCACCCGTATAAAGTGGTCGTTATCTCCATACCAATTCAATAAAATTTTTTTTGTTTCCTTGTATATGCTAGCTATAATAGGTATTTCATCTACTAACAACTTTGGTTTGCCTGACAGATACCCTTGAAGAAAAACATGTTTATTAACTATAGAAAATTATGGATCTTTATCAATAATTGATTCAAATAGTTCCCAGAAGTGGGACCATATTTCGATATCCCCACAAAATGGTTCAAGCTTAATGGCAGGTAGCTTGACTGAGTATATGCCTACAGTGGGGTGTATGGGAACTATAGGTGATGTGATATTCATTTGCGTTGTTATGACTGAAAGCCTGCAATTGATTGCTTTTGTAGCCTTATGTAGTGCACGTTTAATTTTGACTATATATTCCTCACAGCTCGGTACATCTGCGTCATATTCATTGTCACTTAGAAGATTGTGAATAGCGCCATCTAAGGAAGTGAGTTTCTCTCAAGTGTCTTGAAGACATTCTATGTACAAGTAAGTAACTGTGGAAATAAACAATCTATCGGCCTAAATTATGTCATACAGGAAAACTAGTGGAATGGGCCAATTCCAAGCGAATTCAGCTCAACATTAACAATTCAGAGCAAGCTTTAAATACAGAACTGAAAGTTAATCTACCTTGCTATCAAGATAGTTTTAAAGACCCTCTACCAAAAGTACCTCAGGGAATCCAACAAACTGTTACTGTAGTGCAAATGAACATCTGCTGCATAAGGAACAAACTGTTAGAGTTAGAAAACTTTTGTAATGTTGAAAAGGTTGATGTTGCTTGTATATCAGAACACCGGCTGACAGAGGAACAGGTATACTACTTTGTTCTACAAGGTTACTCTGCTGGAGACATTATGTGCAGAAGTAAGATAACCAGAGATAGTTTAATGTTTTCTAAAATAGATGTTAGCTCCTTTTGTACTGAGCTGGATGTAGAATTTAGCTGTATAAGACTAGCTGTAGAGGACACCATAATCATTAGCTTATATAGATCTCCAGATGGAAATGTAAAGATATTCCTTGAAAGATTTGAGCTACTTGTGAGGAAACATTGAAATGATCAATAATGACAATATTCAGAGGACATTTTTCAATACCTTAAGTTTGCTAAATTTACATTGTACAAACCACAGACCCACATGGAAAAATGCTTGTTTAGATAACATTATAGTTAATCTTCCTAGATATACATATAACGTCAGAATTGCTAGCATAGCTTTAGCAGACACTTCAATCAGCACAAAGTTCAATAGTACATGGATAAGAGGGCAGAAAGAGGAATAGATTAATTTACTAATTGACAGACTAGCTGGTGTAAATTGGGACATTGTATACTTCACTCAACCAGGGAAGGTTGCTGGTGAAATTGCATATGATAAGTTTATAAAAAAACTCATTGAGGTATGGTACTCCTGTTCACCACTTATAAAAATCAACCCTAAACGTAACCAGAAAAGGAAATGGATAAATTGGTACACAGGCGAGTTAGCCCTAATTAGGGAGGAGATGCACAGACTATATAGAACATATAAAAATTCTCGTAAACAAGGACTTGAACCAGATGACATTACTTACAGAGCCTATTTAGAATGCAAAAGAAACTACAAACACAAACTTACCCTGGCCAAAAAACTTGCATGCGAACAATATGTAGATGGTGCCCCTAATAAATGCAAAGCAGCACGGGACACTATCAAACAAGAAAGTTCCCAAACCCACACACAATATGTAATATTGGACCCAGAAGAATTAAATGATTACTTTGTGACCTCAGTGAGTGTGCTGAAAAATAAAATCAAACAAAATTGGATACATTCATTAGATCTCCTTGTAGCTGAGACACACAGAAAGTGTAGCTTCAGCTGGAATGCTGTCACCCCCAAAGATATTATAAAAGCTGTTGCAAAATTCTCTAACTCCAGAAGTATGGACAGTTACTGGTTCTCTAATTATGTAATTAAAAAAATAAACCATCTTATATGTCAACCCCTCTCCTTCGTATTTAATATGTGTATAGAATTTGGAGTATTCCCCAGTGCATTCAAAGTGGCCAAAGTAATACCAATATATAAAAAAGGAGATAAGCACCTGCCTCAAACTACCGGCCTGTTTCCATTGTCCCAATGTTTTCCAAAGTCTTTGAGCAGTTAATGTACAACCAGTTAAATTACTATTTTACTAAAAACAATCTCCTCTCCTGCAGACAGTTTGGATTCAAACAGGGTAAGAATACCACCACTGCTGTTACTGAAATTATTAATGAGGTGTTAAATGCCTTTGAAAATAAAGAACTAGTATCAGTCACACTTAGTGATCTCAGTAATGCCTTCGACTGTATATTGCTTGACACCTTCATTAGTAAAATGGCACATTATGGCATTAACTATCCGTCCTTAGATTTAATCAAGTCGTATCTAAGTGACAGGTGGCAGTATGCATCTGTTAAAAATAGGTGCTCCACACTGAGAGAAACTAGGACAGGAGTGCCACAGAGCTCAGTCCTAGGCCCCTTTATGTTCACAATTGCAACGAATGATCTACCGTGTCATGTAGGAGAAAATGTAATTGTCTGCTATGCAGATGACACGGCACTGGTCAATATGCATAACAACATAACTGAATTGCAACAGACACAAAATTAGAACTAGCAATGAAATGGTTTACATCAAATGAACTCTTATGTAATCCCGACAAAATGCAGAAACTAATTCTAGGATTAAATACAAATGTGGAAAATAAATATGTTAAGCTGCTAGGCTTTCACATTGATTCCAAATTAAACTGGGATGAATATATTAGCCATGTCTGTAAGAAAATAGCAAGAGTATGCTATCTAATGTGGAAACTGACAGATGCAGTCACAGATGAGTATCTAAGAGTGGCATATTTTGCTCTATTCCAGTCCCACATTTCATATGGAATACTATTGTGGGGACATTCTTGCCATGTAATTGAAATTTTGAAAATAAAAAAAATAAAAAATCAGAATAATGAGTAGAGCTAAACAAAAGGAACATTGCCGTCCCCTCTTTATTAAGCACAAAATAACTGTTGTAAACCTATACATTTACACGGCTCTGCTACATGTCAAAAGCAACTTAAACGAGTACAGTACCAGAGAAACCATACACCCTCACAACACCAGAAGAAAACTAGACCTTGACGCACCAAGGCATATAGATTGGCAAAGACTGCAAACTCGCGCCAAATAATGTGTCTAAAACTGTTTAATAAACTTCCAGAATTGGCTACGTTATTGCCATATAACATATTCAAAAACAAATTTATAATTGGTTAACCAAACATCCATTTTATAAGATGGAAGAAATATTTGAGATAAACTTCTTTGACATTAGTATCTAAGAATTGATTGAATAAATTCATTGTAATAGATTAAGTGTAATATATTAAGAATAAATGTATAATCAATGTACACGCCTATTCCACTCTGGGTGGTCAACGGTGAATAAACTGAAACTCAGAATCATCCATCGCGCTTTCTGTTGTAAGTTTCTCAACAGCCATACAAAACTATGTAGCATTCGTCCTCTCCCTAGTTATCTTTCTTTTCAAGTTTGTTAGTAGTTTTTCTGTATCATATGACATTATTATGAAACTGTTTGTGTGTTAGACAGTAAGCATAAGTGTAAATGAAACTTGTGCAATCAATTATCTATTCAAATATATTATACAAATATTAAGACAAAAAATTCCTAGCAGGAAAAATAAAATATAAAAAATAGACGAAGATTACTCACCAGGCGAAGGAGCACAGGCGTGACAGCATCACAAATAAATAAATGAATACACACACACACACACACACACACACACACACACACACACACACACAAAATCGCAAGCTTTCGCAACCCAGTTGCGTCTTCAGGCAGTAGGGAAGGAGAGGGAAAAGGAAATGATGAGGGTTTTAAGGAAGGGGGTAAGGAGCCATTCCAATCCCGGGAGAGGAAAGACTTACCTTGGGGGAAAAAATGGAGGGTAAACAAATGCACACATGCCCACACATTCACACAGACACAAGTACTCCTAGGCAGACATACTGTAGAAAGCAAAGAAGTTCAACTTCTTTGCTTCTTTCCTTTCTACAGTATGTCTGCCTAGGTGTACTTGTGTCTGTGTGAATGTGTGGGCATGTGTGTATTTGTTTACCCTCCATTTTTTCCCCCAAGGTAAGTCTTTCCTCTCCCGGGATTGGAATGGCTCCTTACCCCCTTCCTTAAAACCCTCATCATTTCCTTTTCCCTCTCCTTCCCTACTGCCTGAAGACGCAACTGGGTTGCGAAAGCTTGCGATTGTGTGTGTGTGTGTGTATTCATTTATTTATTTGTGATGCTGTCACACCTGTGCTCCTTCGCCTGGTGAGTAATCTTCGTCTATTTTTTATATTCAATTATCTATTCAATGTGAAAGATTTTACACTTTTGATATAAGCAAAGTTCCTGAATCGTGCCGTTACTGGTAACATTCTTTTGAGGCAAAGAGTTCATAAAATCATATTATATTGGAATGGATTTATCGTGTGATGGGGTTCAACATTGTATCAAGCTTCCAGCAGCATGAAGTAAGCCTTCTGTCATCAAAATTATGCAAAAAATCATAATTTTGACACAGGTTTTGGCACCAGGATGTTACAAACACGCAATATTCTGATTCCAATATATTTAACAACCATTTATTTCTTAGAGAATAATATACATCATGGAATACATTAGACATGGAACATCAGTATATATCAAAATTATAAAATTACAAAAGTCAACCCGCAACAGTATTCAGTCAGCAGGCTGGTTTTGATGCAGCTCTCCATGCTACCCTGTCCTGTGCTAGCCTCTTCATCTGAGAATAGTAACAGCAACCTACATCCTTTTGAATCTGCTTACTGTATTTGTCCCTTGGTCTCCCTCTATGATTTTTACCTCCACACACTTCCTTCTAATTCTAAGTTGATGATGATTCCTTGAAGTCTCAGATTGTTTCCCACCAACCTACCCCTTCTCGTTGTCAGGATATACTAGAAACTCCTTTTCTCCCCAATTCTGTTGAGCACCTCCTCATTAGTTACATGATCTATCCATCTAATCTTCCTCATTTGTCTATAGCATCATATTTCAAGAGCTCTATAATCTTTTTGTCATCCATGTTTCACTCCCATATAATGCTACAATCCAGACAAATGCCTTCAGAAAGGACTTACTAAACAAAAACTAATATTGTATGCCAACAAATTTTGCTTCTTCAGAAACACTTTTCTTCCCATAGCCATTCTGCATTTTATATCTTCTGCACTTCAGCCATCAGAAGTTATCTTGCTACCCAAATAACAAAACTAATCTACTACTTTTATTGTCTCATTACCTAATCTAATTCCTTCAACATCAACTGATTTTCTGACGCTACATTCCATTACCCTTATTTTACTCAACAAATGTTCATCTTGTATCTTCCTTTCAAGACAGTGTTCAAGACAGTGTCCATTAAATTTTTTGCTCTTCATGGTCCTTTGCTGTCTCTGACAGAATTACTATGTCATCAGCAAACTGCAAACTTTTACTCCCTCTCCTGAAATTTGATTTGATTTTTTCAGGGAAGCCAAAACAGTCTTGGTCCAACCCACCACTGCCCGCACTGAAACTAAGTTTATTGTGTGGTATCACTCCCTGTATATCTAGTAAATTCAACCAATGCCCTTGAACAGATCAAGGAGTTCCTTTACCAGTTCTTTATTAGACACAATTTCTTCGGGTCTGGTTGTCCCAAATGTTCTGTGCCTTTTATTCTCCAGTGCAATGCATTCGAAGATTAGATGTGATGCAGTTTCATCCCCGTCATCACAGATCCTACATTTAGGGTCCTCTTCTGTTATTCCCATTGTATGTAGGTGTTTTTTTGAAATTCCCGTGGCCTGTCAGCAATCCAACCATGAGTCTAATCTCTCTCCTGTTCAGGCCCAGAATTGTGAGCTTCTTTTAAAACATGGCTTTGGCATCATTACCTTGCCATGTTTTTGTTGATAGACTTTGGTCCAATATTGTACGTGCTGCCTTCTGAGCCAGTTACGTAGCTCCAATTTGATCATTGCCTTGGTGATAGTTAGGACAGGTTCCAGTCCAACAAATGGAGTCTCTGCCCCCATCCTGGCTAATCTGTCAGCATTTTCATTGGCACTGATCCCCAAGTGGCCACGGACCCACAATAGGTTTACTCTATTGCTTTCCCCTAGCTCCACCAGAACCCTGTGACATTCTGCAACAATTTTGGACCTTGTTGCAGGAGCTGCCAGTGATCTCAGGGCTGCCTGGCTGTCTGAATAGATATAGATGCTACGGTCTTTGTAGCACCTACGCAAATTCTCCTCCACATATGCCCTGATGGCAGTGATATCGGCCTGGAATACTGAGGCCAGTTTCCCTAGAGAGATGACGCCCTCCAGTCTTGGCTGCACCCTGTATACCCCGGCCCCAATGCCTTGGTCTGCATTTGACCCGTCAGTGAACCAGACAACACCCCCATACGGTGTCAAACCTTTTCCTCCCACTGCTCCCTACTCCCAATTGTTATATTGAAAGGCTTGTTGAAGCAGTATGGGGTTATAATATAGTCGGCTGGCATTTCCCCAACCTTTCCTATATTTACCTCAGTCACTGAAACTTCCTGGCAGATTAAAATTGTGTGCCGGAACCGGGACTCGAACCTGGGACCTTTGCCTTTCGCGGCAAGCGCTCTACCACTGAGCTACCCCGACACGACTCACGATGCCGCCTCACAACTTCACTTCCGCCAGTACCTCGCCTCCTACTTCAAAACTTTCCTCGCCTCCTACTCCTACTTCCTCCTACTTGCCCGCGAAAGGCAAAGGTCCCAGGTTCGAGTCCCGGTTCCGGCACACAATTCTAATCTGCCAGGAAGTTTCATATCAGCGCACACTCCGCTGCAGAGTGAAAGTTTCATACCTCAGTCACTATTTTAGTGTGTGATACTGGATATCCCAAAGAGTTCCAGTTTTTGCCACTTTTGAGTCTGTATGCACCAGCTGCTGCCTCCATCTTGACCCAAAGGTGTAATGGAGGCATATCCAACATGGTTTCCATCCCAGCAGTTGGTGTGCTGCTAATTCCGCCTGTTATGGCTAAGCAGGCTAATCTCTGCACCTTACCAAGCTCCTTAGCAGCAACCTGCTGTTCTACTTACTTCCACCACACAACCGCCCCATAGGTGATCCTGGTTCTAATCACCGTGGTGTATATCCAGTGCATACCCTTGGGGCTCAAGCCCCAATTTTTGCCACAAGCTCTCCTGGTACTTACCAAAGTACCTTTTGCCTTGGAGCAAATATTCCTAATTTGAGGGGTCCATGTCAGTTCCTCATCTAAGGTAACCCCTAGATATTTCACTGTCCCCTTCACAGGTAGCGCTTCATTGAAAAGCTTTATATTCCAACTTGAATGTTGGATATGTTTTTTTGTGAATGGTAAAACAACAGTCTTCTTAGGACTAACCCCCAGATCTTGTTTTCTGCACCAGTCTTGCACAATGTCCAACGCACCTTGTGCCATATTCTTGACTGTTTCAGCAAATTTGCCAAGTATTACTATGACAAAATCATCTGCGTATCTTTGGCAAAAGTACTGCCTAAAGTTTAATTATCCAATGAGATCATTCACCACTAGATTCCACAATAAAGGGGAAAGAACTCCTTGCGGGCAACCCCTAGTGGTGTTGATTCCCATTTTTTCATTCATCATGGTAGCTTCTACCTTTCTTCCGCTGAGCATGGCCCTAGTGCACCTACATATAGTGGTCCCCAGGTCATGCACCTCTGCTGCCCTAACCATTGAATCAAAGGTTGTGTTGCTAAAAGCCCCCTCGATGTCCAGGAAGATACAGAGGGCTATTTCCTGAAAGTGTAGTTCTTTCTCCACCTTCCCAACAAGTTGGTGGAGAGCTGTCTCACATGATTTACCTGGCTGATATGCATGTTGGTTTGAATGTAAAGGAGCCCTACTTAACCTCCTTTCTCCAACATGCACATTAACCAGCTTTTCCAATGTCTTAAGAATGAAGGAGGAAAGGCTGATTTGTCTCATATCCTTGGCCTTGGTATGATCAATTCGCACTGGTTTTAGAATGAAGACAACCTTCACTGCCCTCCAGGCATTGGGAATGATTCCTGCTGCTAGGCTAACCCTGAATAACCTGCATAGGAATCTAATAAGATTTTCTCACGCTTGTTGCAGGAGAGCTGGCAAGATTCCATCGGGGCCAGGTGACTTGAACGGTTGAAATGTTCCCACTGCCCATCGGACGTTACTGAAATTGACACACTCCTTGGCCAAATCCCAGTTCTCTTTGTGAATCGCATTCTGGTCTGAGTTATCCACCATAGTATATTGAGGAAAGTGAGTCTTGAGGAACAGTTCCAGCGTTTCATGTACTGTCTTTGTATACTCCCCATCCTCCTTCCTCAGTGTTCCTCCTGGATTAGTTGGTACACTAGTGAGGATTTTATGAAGTCTCACTTGAGCAGCCGTGCCCTCCACTTCCTCACAGAATACCTTCCAGGATGCCTCCTTTGCCCGTCTGATGTCATGGTTGTAATTGACAAGGGCCTCATGATACTTTGCCCATTGTCCTTTGCACCTCGCAAGGTTAAACAGTCTTCATATCTGTTTCCTTTGCATTTCCAGGTTATTATTCCACCAAGGTGCACTTCTTGGTGATTGAGCAGTTGTCCTGGTATGAGATCACTATAGCAGAGGTTACGGCCTCTGCTACTTCCTCAAACTCTGCTGGATTCCTTATCGAAGTTTTAATTTCGATAGGCTGAAGTCAAGGTCTCTCCTATATGTCTCCCAGTCCGTTTTCCTGGGATTCCTACAGGCCATGGTCTGCCTGATTCCTATTTCAACCTTGAATTTAATATACATGTGATCTGATGAGGATGGCTCCAGGACCATAAGCCACTGTTTGACGTAACTGCCCATCATAATGGAACCAAACGTTATGTCAATTACTTCTTCCCTTCTACTATTCCTGAATGTAGGTTCATCACCCCTATTCAGGATCTCCAAGTTGTTAGATAGGAGAAATTCAAGAAGGTGCTCCCCTCTACTGTTGGTGTCCTTGCTGCCCCATGATAGATTGTGGGCATTGGCATCACATCCCACCACCAGTTCGTCACCTTGCCGATGGCAGGATTCTGTCAGTCTCCTCACTTCCAAAGGAGGAGGAGAGCAGTCTTTGTAAGGAAGGTATGCTGAGGCCAAAACAATTTCCCTCGTGATACCTTCCTCAGGTTGCTGCATCCTGATGGTCACCAGGTCCCTGGAACAAATATCCATCATTGGTAAGAAAGGCGTTCCATTTCTAACAAATGCATGTTCTGGAGTTTTTTAGATTCCTAGCATAAATCAGCTTACCTCTAGTACTACTGAGGCCCGATACACCCCCTTTGTATAAATAGGGTTCTTGTATCAGGGCCACGTCCACCTCCTGTCTCCCCAGGCAACGGCTCAGGGCAGCAGTGGTCCCTTTACTGTGCTGCAGGTTTATCTGCAGCACTTCCAGTCCCCATCTTGCTGCCATTATTGCCTTTAAGGTCTTTGATTACTTTGATGGCGACCTGCGAGAACCCTAAAAACAGTTTCAGGCCTTGCTCTCGCATTGCCTTCAGGGACTTCTCTCCGACCTCCACCACCAGAGTTCGTCCTTCCAGAACGATCTTTTGGTTAATTCCCCTCCAATCCTCTGTCGAGACTTTTGGGTTCTGGACCCTTATTTTCTCAAACAGAGTCTTTAGAGAGACATCCTTAAGGATCTTTGGTACCCATATTTATACCTTTGCGGTCTTCAGGAGTTTGGCTGCTGTCTTGACCAGCAGCTTCGCATCCTCCCATGGGGATATCTTGGGCACCTTGTCCTTAAGCCATTTTGCTGAGTGCTCCCCCTCGCAGACAAAAATGAGGGCACTGCGATCTAGATAGACCCTCCTGAATTTGGGTCCTGGACCAGTGTCCCCCCCCCCCCCCCCCCCCCAAATCTCTTCAAAGACGGCCATCTGCACGAGCTCCTCCTGCTGTGAGGTGATACTTACCAGTTGGTATCCTTCTTGGACAACCGCCACTCTAAAGACCGAGACTGCAGTACTATAGGTCTGTTTCCCTGTTTCCTGCCTCAGCCTTTTAGGATCACACTTTTCCAGAGAGGAGGGAGTCTTAGATTCCTCCCTAACCCTCTTGCCACCTGTCTTTGATGTCGAGGGGGTCTGTGTGTCCCCTTTGACCTGAGGCAGTTTCTTTTGGGGGTCTTGGGCTCAAGCCCTTTTGATTCCCTCCACTTATGCTTAGGAAGCCTTTTGCTTTTGTTCTTTGAGAATTTTGTTCCTCTGAGCCCCAGACAAGGCCTTAATCCTAATCTGGTCCAACGTCTCTGTTACAGTTCCCACTTCTTGCTCAGGTCTAGGCCCTGATTCAGAAGTAGGAGTGCACTCCATCGGCCCTGATCCTGATGTCTGAGTATCTGAGGTCTCAGATTGCCCCTCAGATTCTTTTAAAATACTTTCTTTTTCTGTGTTCATCTTAGTCCTAAGAGATTTGGGGATTTATATGGTCCACACCATGATAAGCCCGTGCGGTGCAAGGCTACTTACTCAAGGAGGTCGCCCGATATCCCTGAGGCTCCGTTCGGGACACATCCACCCATGTGTCACGCACCCCTCGGCATGGATCGCATCACACCTTGGGTTGGGAGAGGATAAGGAAGACGGGACGTTGTGGGACACTCTTAGTCAGATCCATCAGCTGAGGCCTTTCCGGCAGTAGGTTCTCTACCTTTAGTATAGCCCTCAGCTTCCCACGGATGCGCAAGCCTCTCCACTCACATGGACAGTGCTTCGTCAAGGTGGTGTCCCCTGGAGAGGCTCCTGGACTTTAATTTCCTCTTCAAACTTCTCCTTGCATTCCTTCACTGCTTGCTCAATGTACAGATTGAACAACATTGAGGAAAGACTACAACCCTATCGTACTCCATTTCCAATCATTCCAACCCTTTCATGTCCATTTACTCTAATAATTGCTAAAATGCTAAAAATGTAGGTTTCCCTTTACTTGAGCTATCTCGTATGGCCTCGTGTGTCCCTACATTTCTCTGAAATCCAAACTGATCTTCCCCAAGGTCTGATTCCAACAGTTTTTCCATACATCTATAAATTATTAGCATTTTGCAACCATGACTTGTTAAACTGACAGTTCTGTAATTTGTCTGCACTTGCTTTCTTCGGGATCGGAATCACTATATTGTTCTTGAAGTCTGGGGGTATTTCCCCTGCCATTCGGAATTTCTTTTAATTTCATTTAAATACCAGTTGGCTATCAGCTAGACTTTTGATACTACTGACTGAAGACTTCTGTGGCAGCATAATTCACCCCTTTCTGTGTGAAAGTTACGTTTAACCTTGAATAGCAAATATCACCCTTTCTCTTAGTGTTGTAGCTATGCACACTGCTATTACTTTTTAATTGTGTCAGATTGTTAATAACAAATTTCATGAGTGAATATTGTGAAGCTACAGTCAATATCCTTCAATTCTTAAATAAATGTCTATGGGGTGATCTTGGTTGGGATCCAGCAATTATTCTGATTACATGCTTTTGTGCAATGAACACATTTTTACTCAATATTGAATTGCCCCAGAATATGATGCCGTATGAAAGTAGTGAATGAAAATTGGCATAGTAAGCAAATTTACTGAGATGTATATCAACAAATTTTGCAATGACCCTGATAGCATAAGAAACTGAACTGAAACATTTTAACAGATCTTTAATGTGTTTCTTCAAATTTAATCCCTCGTCAATGCAAACACCAATTTTTTTTTTTTTTTTTAATTCTACCTTAGTTACAGATTGCTGTTCAAAGTCTATATTTATTAATGGTGTCATGCCATGTATATGTATATACTGGGTTTTATCAAAGTTTAATGAGAGTCCATTTGTAGAGCACCACTTAATAATTTTCTGAAACACATCATTTACAATTTCATCAGTTAATTCCTGTTTGTCAGTCATGATAGCATGCTTGTATTGTCAGCAAAAAGGACTAGCTTAGCATCTTTTTGAGTATAGAGTAGTAAGTCATTAATATATATTACGAAGACCAAAGAACACAAGACCAAACCTTGTGGGACGCCATTTTTTATAGCTCCCCAGTTAGAGGATTTAATTGTATCTTCCATATCATGTAAATTGCTTATTTCTATTTTCTGCACTCTTCCAGTTAAGTATGATTTAAACCATTTGTGTACTGTCCCACTCATGCCATAATACTTAAGCTTATCTAGAAGAATCCCATGATTTATACAATCAAAAGCCTACGAGGGATCACAACAAATCCCTACAAGTAATGTCCCGTTATTCAAAGCACACATTGCAAACTGCAAGTGGACTGGAATTTGAACCCAGGTCATTAATAGAGCACAACATTTTACACTCAGAACACGTTTATTGCTAACATAAGCGTACACTCATACAGATTGCCTCTTGCTTGGAGTGCTCCACTATTTATACGTACAAATAATTTTCTGGAACTTACATGTAAATCAAACATAAGAAATATGTAGATCACTCTAGAAATAGTAAATACAAACAAATAATTTTTTACTGCACAATGTGGGATTTGAACTGAGGAACGCAAGTACAGTGATGTGCAATGCTAACCACTGCTCCAAGTATGTTCTATCGGAAGACTTGCAACATTGCTCCTCTTCCTGAAAGAACAATGACCCGCTGTTAGGTTTGCTTTGGAGCCAGCTGCAGTGTCCTGGATCTTGTCATGGGTCCTCTGTACAGCACTTCTCGAGAATCTTTCCATTCTGCCTACACGCCTTTCTTACGGTGACGATGACCGGCGCCAGACCCTGCTATCATGGCTTCATCATTATCACAAGGGCCTTCAGAGTCATTCAACGAGAAGCTTTTTATGTCTATCTGTTCTTTGAGATCGTGGTAAGGCTTCATATGGAGGTTGTGCACAATGTCTCTTAATTTTTGTCGTTTTGAGGACAGGTCATAATCCTCAACTTCGTATGTGATGTCTGACAGGCGGTGTGTGACACGATACGGACCATAGTAACTTTTTTGATAGCCCAACTTTCTGTACAGGGGTAAAAATCCATACCAGAGTTCCTGGGCTGTAAACAACAGGTCGGTGCTTGTTGTTATACCGCTGGCAGTCCTCCTGGGTGTAAAAATCCATACTAGAGTTCCTGGGCTGTAAACAACAGGTCGGTGCTTGTTGTTATACCACTGGCAGTCCTCCTGGGTGTCCAGTGACTGTATGCAAGCCAACAGTCTTGCTTCTTCGACCCTGGTGATGAGCTGTTTCACATAGTCATCCTCAGTGTCATCCGGTTGGAGCGGGAACAGTATATCCATTGTTGTCTCAGCTTCACGACCATGAAGCAGGAAAAACGACGTGATACCTGTGGTGTCTTGCCTTGCTGTATTATAAGCAAATTTTACAACTAGCAGTATTGTAGCCCAATCCATCTTCTCAACATTGATGTACATTGACAGCATATCTGCTAACGTCTTGTTAAAAGGTTCTGTAAGACCATTTGTCTGAGGACGGTAGATAGTTATTTTGTGGAGAATATCACAAAGTGACATTACCTCTGATACATGTTTTGACATGAATACTTTTCCTCAATCAGATATCATCACACATGTTGCACCATGCTTCAAAATAATGTCTCCTACTAGGAATTTTGTGATCTCTGGAGCTTCTGCACTCAGCACAGGTTTAGTGACAGCGTATAGGGTGTAGTAGTCAGTGCAGACTATTATACATCAGTTACTGGCTGTCGACTTCAGGAACCTACCTAAAAGGTCGATTCCAATCCAGAGGAATGGAGCTACTGCAGGTGGTATTGGTACGAGATAACCTAGAGGTAACTGCGGCACGTGCTTCCATCTCTGGCACTCCTTACAGTGACTCAAATAGTGCATGACAGTTTGGTAGAGACCTTGCAAATAATACCTGTGTCTGATTCAGTCTAAAGCCTTCACAAATTCCATATGACCAGATATTGCAGAATTGTGGAAATACTTGAGAATAACTGTATGGAGATGAGCCAGAAAAACAAGTAGTCATTTGGGGCCCAGTAAGTTAAGTTGAAACTCTCCTTTGGTCGATTCTCTTTTCTCCAAGGCCTCTAATGCTGGATCTTCCTTCTGTTGAGCTGTATTGTCATCTAACTCAGTGATGGATGAAATTTCATCCATGCTCTTGTGTTCAACTAATGGATTCCTCGAGAGGCAGTCAGTGTCCTTATGTTTGTGCCCGTTTTTTAATACCACTGTGACATTGTACTCTTAGAGTCTTAGTGCCCATCTTGCTAGTCATCCTGATGGGTCCTTCAAATTGGTCAGCCAACATAGAGAATGTTGGTCTATCATGACGGTGAATGATTTACTGAATAGATGTGGCATGAACTTGGTGATAGCCCAGATAACGGTGAGACACTCCTCGGTTGTATAGTAATTCATCTCGGACTTTGAAAGAACTCTTGATGCATAGGCTATCACCTTTTCAGCACCTTCCTGAATTTGTACAAGCACTGCACCAATCCCATAACTGCTAGTGTCTGTGTGAAGTTCAGTTTCCGCATTCTCAATGTATAAGGCTAGAACTGGTGTGAAAGTTTATAGACTCTTTACGTGCCCAGAAAGCTTGTTCTTTTGTCTCATCCCAGTGAAACTTGGCACACGTTCTTGCAATGGATGTGCCTTGTTTCAAAAACCTTCTATGAAACAATAATAGTAGGAACACAACCCGTGGAAATGTCTCACATCACGAATGTGCTGAGGTGTTGGAAATGCTGTGACTGCCCTTACTTTATCTGGGTCAGGACGCACACCATCTCCATTCACTAGGGGGGCAAGGATTTTTATTTCTTTGGCAACGAAGAGGCACTTCTTTGGGTTGAGGCAGAATCCTGTTGTCTGAACACACTTCAACACAGTTGTCAGGTGACTTAGATATTCTGCAACTGTTCTTGAGAAAACGACAATGTCATCTAGATAACAAATACATTTTTTACATTTAAGTTGTTGAAGCAAGTTGTCCATCATGTGTTCAAATATGACCGGGGCATTACATAGTCCAAATTGCATGAGTTTGAATTCATAGACGCCATCAGGTGTAGTAAAAGCAGTCTTCTCTATGTCAGCTTCTTCATCCTTGATTTGCCAGTAACGTTTGCATGTCCATGGTTGAACAGTATTTAACTCCTTTCAAGCAGTCTAATGTGTTGTCATTGTGTGGAAATGGGTAGAGATCTATCTTTATGATTTTGTTCAGTCACTGATAGTCGGACAGAAACACCACATGCCATCCTTCTTTTTCATGAAGACCACTGGAAATGACCTGGGACACAATGAATTATTCGTCTTTCAGCTGGTGACCTTCTGTACGAATGCTGGCTAATTAGTGCATGATCCCCAGTATTGATAAGGTGTTTTATCATGGGTCATTTCACCTGGCTCTTCTCATGCCCGGCCCAGAAAACACCTAAAAATTGGTGTAGTATAGTTAACACCTGCTGATGTTGTTTTTGGGTCAGACCAGATCCTATACGCAATTCTAAAGTACTTTCCTCTAGTGCGTAGTCTGCAGTAACAGCATAGCATGAGACTTCGTCAGTGACATTGAGCTAACCATCCTGGACTGGTTCGACTGTCCCAATACATATCCCTTTAGGAATGAGTTGCTACTGCTTGTGAAAACTAGTGATCCAAAGTTCTCCTTGACCACCTGTAATGGTTATGATAGCTGCTGGTATGTAGATTTCTGGTGTTATACTGATTAGCTTGTTGTGTTCAGCAAGCACTTCAGAATTCATCTGGTCATCTCGGCTGCTGACTGGAATTCTTCTCATTGTTAACAGGGGATCTCAACCGCAAACAACCTCCTTGGGAAGTTTGTACTCGACAGAACGGCTTCCTCAATTTGTAATTCAGATCTTCCACAGTCAATGACAGCCTAGGATGCTTGAAGGAAGTCCCATCTGAGGATGGCATTATGGCTACATTCTGTTAAAAGGACAAATTCAATCAGCTGCATTCTGTTGTTGATAATTATTCTTGCGACACATGTTCCTGCTGACTAAATGTATTTTCCATTTACAACCTTCAGCACAGTTGCTCTTGTATCACAGAACATTATCTTCTTTAGTTTGTGGCGGTAGTCATTCGACAATACAGAGAAGGAAGCTCCAGAATCGACTAGTGCCTGGACAGATTAGCCATCGATGATGACGACAGTGAGATTTCCCGACATCTTAGTGACTGTCGTCCATGGACGCCTCACCTCCATAGATGTTGCCTCGCATAGTTTTCCTGAACACGGCGGCTAGGTGAGTGGCTGGTATCTCTATAAGGCAACAGCAAATGGCGACAGCATGTTGGAGACCAACCACGTTCAGGATACAGCAACAGGCTTCACCCCATAGGTCACCCCATAGGATTGCCATCGAAAGTACTGCTCCGATGGTTTTTGTCTTGTGACATAATATTTGTCAAATACTCATCTTCTATCCGTACAGTATCATACAATATGTCCAAGAACCCCACAGTGAAAACAAAATGGCGTGTTGTCTTCTGTTCTCCAAATATCTGTCCTACTGTGAGGCATCATAGTTGCTGGAGGATTTGGTTGTGGCCGCGTCAGTTGGTTCCTAGGCTGCCGTTTGACAGCTGTGGCGTAAGTCATAGTAGAGCGAGCCATTCTTCACGTTGGGTATGACTGGTGGTATGCTAATGTTTGAAATACTTCTTCCTCAGCATTGTCAGACCCCTCATGACGTACAGGACCGACATCCATCCCCATAATCTGGTGCTCGCTTGGTCGAACAGTCCCAGCTGCCATGTAATTCTTCTCTCACAATTTGTTGTATGAGAGAAGGAAAATCATGCTTGTCTTCCACAATGGCCATAGGGACTACATTTGGGAGTCTGTCATACTTCTTTTGTCCATTTGTCCTGTCATACACTGTAATGCCCATAATTAGTCTGGATGGTTCATTGCTGCCTAAACTATATGTGTGTTTTCAAGACCCAACTGCATGTTTTGGACCATGTATCAAACAATGTTCTACGCAGACAATCTAGTGGTAGATGCATCGAAGTCTGGAAAAAGGGAAATGATAACGTTACACTTTTCATGTGTCATGCTTTTCTTCCGTTCTGCAGGAACTAATCTCTTCTACTTCTAGATTCATGGTCAGGTCATAAAAGTTCTGATTCATTAAAATCTGTATTTCAAGCTCACCCAGACAAAGAAGTAGAGATACTTCAGATTCCACCTGGCACTATGAACTTAATTCAACCATTAGACAGAGAATTTTTCCGCCAGTGGAAGGCATTTTACAGAAAACTAACAGAGAAAATTATTGTTTGCAAATCACTGTAGTTTCCTATCACCGTAACAATATTCTCAAGTTGCAATCAGTTGTACATTATCAGTTTTCCTCCCCACATTTTCAAAATGTGATTAAATATGCGTGGCACACCTCAAAATATACTGATATTAGGCCTGATTCCTTCCTAACACCGTTGTGTCTAAGGACGTCTAACAACATCTGTGATTTGCAGGGCTGTCGTATGTCATCTTTGCTTGTGTGTTCTTGATGCGCTGAAAACCTATGTTTTGAACATTATATCAATATTTCGCATTTTTGCGTTAATTACAAGAAATAAGTTTCACATGTTCTAAACTGTATATGTATTTGTGTCTATTTCATAGCTATTTGGAAAGAATGTTGTAGATAACATATCAGCTACATTTGTCAACGAATTTATTATCATCATATTTATTAATTATTGTACGATCGCTTTCACAGGGCGAATCAGCTTTCTCACTGCTGTGGCAGAAGAGCGGCGCATAGCTAATGGCACCTTGTCCCTAGATGGCGTTGGTGTAACATAGCGAGAGAGGTCAGGGTTGTACAACAGGCAGTTATAAGCACGGAAACCATGTGATAATAATGTCATACTTTGTAAAAGTTTTTACAGACTTTCAGGTCATGTCAGCAGCTAACAGTCTGCATACAGACTTCCTTCAATGTTAACTCACAGTGGTAAAAATAGCAACAGGTTTCGACATGACAAGTCCTACCATTCCATTGTTAGACATGATGCACATGCTTCTGGATTTATTTCTTAATAACTTTTCTTAATGTAGCACAGTAGTCTTTATAATATTTGATTGTTTCTTGTTATTACTCTTTCTTGCGGATAGGTATAGTTTAACTTTCTCCATTGATGTAATTCAATGCCCAAAGTAGCTAATGACTTTAATTCATTTGTGTCTTGACTAATCAATATAAATTTAAAGTCTCTTAGCATTTATTCACCCATAAAATGTAAAACAAACATTATTACATACCACTATACTATTTTCATAGGTGATTGCAGTTACGGAAAACGGACCTATATTGATCAAGCAAAAGATTTGCTTCTGTGTGCAGAACAGCATACCCTTTATTTCAAAACTCCTAAGGTAGGTGTGGCTGGTGTTTTAGGCAGTGGCAGACTAAGGGGGCTGGTCTGCCCCAGGCCTGTCGTTTTGGGGGGCCTCAAAATACCCCCAAAGAACTTTTTTTTTTTTTAGTTAGAGCTACCTTCGCCTCTTGCACAGAAGTGACTGTTTTTATACTTTGCACAGAAGTGACTGTTTTTATACTAATATATGTATTTACAAGTGGATGGGGGGGGGGGGGGGGGGCCTCATTTTGTATTGCCAGTGCCCCGGGCTCCCGACAGCCTTAGTCTGCCACTGGTTGTAGGTAGTTCTTTCAGAGAGAGAGAGAGAGAGAGAGAGAGAGAGAGAGAGAGAGAGAGAGAATGTGTGTGGACATAGTAGTTTGTGGCAATATTACTGGTAGTATTAGTGATAGTAGTAGTAATACACTCTGGTCCCCATGTGCATGTTTTAAGGAGATTCATATTTTAAGAGAGTAGTGAGAAAGAGTATGAATGTTTCATTTCAGAATAGCAGCCACCTTTAGCCTTTTTGAAGCCTTGTACTCATTGTGGCATTGACTTAACAAGTTTTTTGCAACTACCAGGCTCAATTTCATGATATCACACTTCAAGAATTTTTTTCAGTTAATTCTTGTTTAGTTGTGTAACAATGTTTCCTGAGTTTTGCAGACATAATAGCTCATAAATTCTGAATGGGGTTCATATCAGGTGAATTTGGCCCCCACCATAATCACTGAATGCTGAAATCTGAGGCACATTGCTGGACAACCCTGCATCAGTGACAATTAGCATTGTCATCTTGGAAAATTAATGGTCCTAGATTGGCACCACAAAAAATTGTCCCTCTGAATGATGCAATAGTATGCTTGTGATATTACAGATACAGGGGGAAGCTGATTGATCCATGTGAAAGGAGTGTTTTGCCAGGCTGTTGGGTTCCCCAGCCGGCTGATTAAAACCGGAAACACTTGGCTGAGCAAGGGCAGCTCTTCCAGATTGCAACTGAAATACAATATGGCCGCAAACATTATTCTAAAAATCCATATATAATCAGGGAATGATCATACGACAAATATAATTATAGAATGGATTCAGGAGAATCGAACACCGTAATTACAATTTAAATATCCCTTACAGATAAAAAGCCGATAAATTTCAGTAGTATAATAATACTATTATAAGACTTATATTTACAATTATTGATACATAGTGTTTATAAGTAACAATTTAAGAAGAAGATGGGTAGCATTGTACCACGCTACCTATTTTAAAAGACGTACCAAGTTATTTCTGTATTCTTTCAATAAACTTTGTTTTACTCTCTTGTTCTGCTTTTCGTTGAGGTAATAATATTCTTGTGTCAGATAATAGATTCCACCACAAAAACACAAAACATGAACCCAGCAAAGAGCATTACATTTATATATCTATTTTATTATATTTAACTTTTTTTGTTTGTTGTTGTAGATTGCCACTTAAATATTTCATGGCCAACTAAAAATAGTAGAGCTGCAGCAGATAATTTATATATAAACAATTATAAGTATGGCCAAGTGGAATATGAAGTATGAGTGGATAATAACTGAATATATTTCTATAAAAAGCCCTGATAAATTAAATATTAATTATGTAACTATATTTTGACAGCGGCAATATATTTGAACAGTGAGACGCTGGCGCTTAATGGCTGTCTGAGCAAAGAGCTTCAGTCTCAACTGTTTTTTAGTATTGTTAAATATATATTTGTTTGTTAAATGTAAATAACATTTGTAGGGAGGTGGTCAAAGCATTTAATGCTGTGATATTCAAATGTATAATATTTTGGAAGGAAAATTGTATTTTAAGGATGAGCTGTTAGGATGTGTGGAAGGATACAATTTTGGGAGCAAGGAGACCATGCTTTCGAACACTTGGAAAGGGACTTGTAACTTGGACATGGTGGTGTAAGATTGTCAAGCTGGGCAGTCTGAATCTGTGTTACGAACTTGTGATTTGAAGAGATAGACTTGTGTGGACTTAGAAAATTCACGGGACTGTGACTGAAGAACTTAGTCTCTGGTAAAAAGTGATAAACTATGCATGGTACTAGGGCTGAGGAACGGTGATAATTCAGGAATCGTGTACTCGTGTGATGACAAACTGTGTTTTATAACAAATACTTTTATCATGGATTAACTTGGAACTGCAAAATTTGATGGACTACACTAATTTACGAGTGATAATTTGGAACTTTTACTCTCGAGTGCATGTGATACTTATTGTGCCTCTCATGAACAGTAGTAGTAGAAATATTCAGTTATTTATTTATGTATAAAGTTGGACCACCTCTGCGTTTCATGTCTAATAAGAGTAATAAACTCCATTTATAAAGAATTACTTTGTGAGTGAATCACTTCTTTATCTTAAAATCCATTTTTTTTTTTTTTTTGGTCACTCAGAGGTTTAATTTATGTTTGTTAAATATATTTTCACGCCACCATATGCAGATTGATAGACTGGCTAAACTACAGATTAATTATTGACCTTGTGTAAACAGATTGGGTAGCTGTTTAGGACATGGAAGCTGACATACATAAATCACCCCCATGAACAGACACAACGAGCCATAAACTTTTACTACCCCGAGTTATGTATTGCCCATTTCTTATTGGTGAATACTGATAGGAAGGTCGCATGTTGCTCCATTGATTTAACTCATGAAAACTTTAATTCTTCCCACCCGTTTGGAAGTTATTGCTTTCTACAGTATAACACTTCCACTAAATTTCTTAGTTTCCTCAACACATTCCTTCTTTAACTTTTCTCTGGGCGCCATTCACAGTTTTACACCACCATCATTACCAAACACATTAATTTTTTTTTTTTTCTGAAAAAATCACCCTACACCAGTCCCCAGTTGTCCAATTTCAATATATCTCAACAAATTACTTTCTGTCTTGGATATGCTTTTTGTCACATGTGGCTTCTTTGCAAGCTTTTCAATATCTGAGACATGTCTTAACATGTTTGGTGTGAAATGGAATGACGTGGATCATGTTTTAACTTGCACGAAAGCTGCCTGGAACTCAATATTCATCCTTTTTTGCCACTGCTTTCAGCGCCCTGCACAATCTTAGGCTGGCATTCTTCTTGTGACCACATTTATGCCTCAAACTTGTCATCCCTGTCTCCTTTTGTTTCTTTAAACTATTATCCACTTTTTTATGTTCAATGATGACCTCCTAGCAATTTCACTGTTAAATATTCCTTGGGAACTGAATGCAAGAATCATACCGTGCTTCTTTCTTCCTCCCCATAACAAAAAATTCAATCTTAAATTCTCTCAATCTCCAGTAAGCTATGGGAACACAATTCTATCTATTGGGAAACAGAATAGTATCTCTCTAAAAACTTATGAGATTTGATTATTTTCTTACAATTCAGCTTACTGAAGAACAACTGATAAGAAGTCAGACGGAAGTGCAACTGGAGGTATAGGGGGGGGGGGGGGGGGGGGGGAGAGGCATGTGCATGCCAATCTTATGACCAAATATTGTAATGTCCCATAGGTACTGTATTCAAATGTGCCTCAGAAGCTGGTACCGTGAACACGGCCAATATCAAGATAAATCTTACCATGTTGTTCTATTATTAACATTACTCCAATTAATCTATCAAAAATCAGCTTTTAATAACAAATACCACTTGATGAGTGTCTTAACTTCATAGGAAATAAACTGATAGCTCAAAAATGCTGTTACCAATGCTGTTAGAAAATAATGTTGAAATTGAAATATTGGGCCAGTATACAAAGTGGGGATATTTATTTTTGGACCAGACTGTAGTAGTGGTAGTAGTAGTAGTTGTTGTTGTTGTTTGTTATATTATTAACTTCTACTCGTGTTCCAATTCTGTTTGTTCATAGTGATTTTAATCAGGATGTAAGGTACTGGAGAATGACAATTCACATGTTGTTTAAGTAAGAAGTAGGGGAAAAAAAAACCACATACAATACCTTCGAAACATGATAGCTTGGTGATGCTTGTGATGACAATACTGCTGAAGCAGAATTTCTAAACACAGCTTTCAGAAATTCATTCACCAAACAAGACAAAGCAAATACTCCATAATAATCAAGAACAGCTGCCAGCATGTGTAATTTAGAAGTGTATTCTGTGGAATAGTCAAGCAACTCAAATAACTTAACAAAATCAAATCTTCCAGCAGTGTTGCCAGCTCCCCCGAAATTTCCTATTTTTTGAATGATTAAAGAAAATATAAAATCTTATGAAGATATTACAAAATTTTCCTATCTTCCTGAAATTTTGTGTGAATCATCTGAATGGTTTCACTCTTATTGCTATTCTGGATGCAATAGTATTAACTTTCAGTAATGAAATAAAATTATGTGACCCTAAACTTCATGAATATGTGCAATGAACGCTTGACGAAGTTGAGAGTGAGTTTAGCTGCAACAATGACTGAGATCTACATTTACATATACATTCTGCAAACCACCACAAAGTGCGTGGCGCAGGGTACATTGTACCACTACTAGGTATTTCCTTTCCTGTTCCACTCCCAAACAAAACAAGGGAAAAAAGAATGTCTATATGCCTTTGTGTAAGTCGTAATTTCTCTTATTGTGTCTTTGTGATCTTTAAGCAAAATGTAATTAAGGCAGCAGGAAGATCTTTCTACAGTCAGCTTCAAATTCCGGCCCTCTTAAATTTCCTAAACAGAGTTTATTGAAAAGAACATTGTCTTTCCTCCAGCAATTCCCATTTGACTCCCAGAGCATTTCTGTGACACTCGCACATTGGTCGAACCTACCAGTAATGAACGTAGCTGCTAACCTCTGAACTGCTTACATGTCTTCCTTTAAACTGATCTGCTGTGGGTCCTTGTGGTCTACAAGTGTTTCATATGCAGTTTCCTTTACAGATGAAGTACATTTTCCCAAAATTCTCCCAATAAACCAAAGTCGGCTTTCTGCCTCACTCAGAACTGTTCTTACATGTTAATTCCATTTCATATCGCTCTGGAGTATTAGGCCTAGATATTTGAATGACACAGTCTTCACCAAAGTTATAGAAGCAAATGTGATGGTGATACAGAGTTAGCCAATGAACTGGAAAAAGAAAACAAGGCCAAAACTGAAGAGGTGATAGAAGCATCTTTCTCAAAAGATGAAAAAGTTTGCTGTTTACGCAAAGCAAACTGATGTACAGTGCTAGAGAAAAAGTGTTTGTATGAACTATGCATAAAAGTTGTTTGGTTTCATTTACTTCCAGATGGGAGTCATTTGCTGCTCGGATAATCTTAATAATTTCTGAATCAACAATTTTGTAGCAGTTCTTTTTCTACTTAATTTTTAATACTTCAAAGTATTTACTTAAAGAAGACAGTGTTTGCAATTCATTGTAATTCAAATTTTCAAGTGTGTGCATCTTAAATGTTAACAGCTATTAATATTAAATTTGTTATAATAAACTGTATTATTTTTCATTCCTTAATACTGAAATAAATGACAGGTGATAGGGTTACTGGTGACCCCATTAAAACAACAGTTTAATAAAATCTTTACGATACTAGTTTTGGGTAAGTGTTTGCATTTTTTCCCTTCTGTATGGTACACCATTGAAAATCTATCCTATATCTTTCAAAAAGTTTTAGCTTCATCTTCTGAAAAATTAATTTCGAACCTTGCAACACTGTCTTCCAATCCAGATTTTATACCAGTTAGGTTCCTTTCAGAGTATGTTCATGCAATAGCTCCATATGTAGCTATCATATAAAACCAATTGCTGTCAGTTTGCTGTAGGTATTTGGAACACATACGCTGGTCAAAAAAATTATGGGAATGGTTGAGGTACCTAGGTTCTGAAGTACTTCATGAACAAAATAATTTGATGTCTTTGTGTCAGTTCTATGAAATGGAGACAATATCATTGCGGCAACTGAGATTGTAGGAATAACAGAAAGTTGCTCCAGAGAGGGTTAATGTTGTGTTTAATCTACCAAATGAATGAATTATTGTTGAAACAAGATAGAATGGCTGGGCCAGTACTTACCATTGTGCTGTACCGCCGATAGTAACACAAAATGAAAAAACAGAAAAAAAGGGGACAAAGGGACAAGCTTTCGGAACAGAGTTCCTTCGTCAGGTGGGAGAGAAGGGAAGAATAAAGGATGGGAACAGAAGGGAAAGGTGGTTCATGACCTAGGTCATGACCTAGCTCGTGAACCACCTTTCCCTTCTGTTCCCATCCTTTATTCTTCCCTTCTCTCCCACCTGACGAAGGAACTCTGTTCCGAAAGCTTGTCCCTTTGTCCCCTTTTTTTCTGTTTTTTCATTTTGTGTTACTATCGGCAGTACAGCACAATGGTAAGTACTGGCCAGCCATTCTATCTCGTTTCAACAATATTAATTATCTCTGAGGAGAATTTTCATCATTAATCAAATGAATGAATTACACAGGCAATGGGGTTCAGGTAGTGTAGAGAGCAGGTAGTGTGGAATGCAACAGCAATTAGACTTACATGAAGCTATGGCATGGAGAGACATCAGACGATTATAAGCAGGAGAGAGACAAAGGTGAAAGCAGCTATTGGAGTGTTCCAAAGTGTTATTTTCAGGACATAGACATAATTTCAACAGGAACCATTAAAGAAGGCAAAGTGGAGGTTGTACATCGACAAGAGATGTCTGTTATCATTGGTTAACAGCCCGTTGAGACAGGAAGCTGAATGCAGCTCAGCTGCGATGCACCCTTCAGGCAGCAACAAGAAACATAATATCAACAAAAAAAGCTGGAAATCACCTTTGGGAATATGGCCTATACGCACAGAGACATATTGTGTGTTTCCCATTAAAACCACAACACTGTGTAGTCTACAGAAACAGGATGGAGGAACATCTGGATTGCAGTCATAACGAATGGTGTTGGATTCTGTTCACAGATGAGTCAACATTTTGTGTTCAGCTGGACAATTATAGTTCCCTCATCTAGAGAGATTGATAGATGAAATAGTGAAGGCAGCAGACAACAAAATAAAAAGGCAAGACCTACAAAAATCCTTGGATATCTTAGGAAATACTAAATTTGATTAATGAAGGAAATTCTACCCAGATAAATACTAAATTTAATTTATGAAAGGATAACACATAAAAATACAGTAAATGAAATAGGCAAAATGGAGTACAGTCGACTAAGAAATGAGATTGACATGAAATCCATAATAGCTTAGCAGGAATGGCTAGAAGGCAAATGCAAGTCTGTAGAAGAATGTATAAATAAGGGGGGGGGGGGGGGGAGAGAAACTCAAAGCTCAGTTGCTTATACCTCAGTGAAAGAAGTGTGATGATCATAAAACTTGGCATGTCTTAGCCTAACAATACAAGGTACTCAAATATAAAGTTTCATTTATGTACCTCTTTCCCTCATCCAATTAATGTAGTGCAAATTTGTTCATCAAGTCATGCAAGTGTCTAAATCGCAGTATGTATTGTTTTGATGATCATTATACATTACCAATTCCATGTCTTTTGAATATATTTTCCATTCTTCTTGTATATATAGAAGGAGACTTTCCTGGTGGGAAAAATGTGTATAAAATAAAGATTTTTGACTTACCTAAAGTACAGGCTCATCGACAGGAACACAAAACACACACAAACATTCGAGCTTTCGCCACAACTGGCAGCTTCTTCGGGAAAAAGAGGAAGGATGGAGAGGAGAAAGGAAAGGATATGGGTTTTTCAGAAAGTGGAAAAGGAGCCATTCCAATCCCAGGAGTGGAAGGACTTACCTTAGGGGACAAAAAGGAAGGTAAACAAATACACACACACTCGCACATATCCACATGCAAACACACCTAGGCAGACATGTCTGCCTAGGTGTGTTTGCATGTGGATATGTGTGAGTGTGTGTGTATTTGTTTACAATGGGGCGGCCAGGATGATTGAATTTATAGATCTTGGGAAGTAGGTAGAAGGTGGGGGTGTGAGATGTCAATGGGGTCATTAGGTTAATGGAGTCAGGTGAAAGGTTTTGTAGGGGTCCTACAATTTTGATGATTTCTTGAAGCTCTGCGTGGACATCAGGAATGGGATTGCCTTGACAAGCTTTATATGCGGTACTATCTGAAAGCTGACACAGTCGCTTGCCACATACTCCCGCCTATCAAGTTACACGGTTGTGGATCCCTTGTCAGCTGGGAGAATGACGATGGAATGGTCGGCCTTCAGATCACGGATAGCTCAGGATTCAGCTATGGTAATGTTGGAAGTAGGATTAAGGTTTATCAGAAAAGACTGAGAGGCAAGTTTGGAAGTAAGGAATTCCTGGAAGGTTCGAAGAGGGTGATTTTGAGGAAGAGCAGGTGGGTCTCGCTGTGATGGAGGACGGAACTGTTCCAGGCAGGGTTCAATTTGAATGATGCTTTAGGGAGCTGACATTAGGAGTAGGATTATTTTTCTTTGTGGCAAAGTGTTATCTCCAGCAAAGACTGCGAGTATATGATAGTAAATCTTTGACAAGGGCTGTTTGGTTGAATTTGGGAGTAGGGCTAAAGGTGAGGCCTTTGGATAGGACAGAGATTTCAGATTGGGAAAGAGGTTTAGAGGAGAGGTTGACTACTGAATTGAGTTGTTGTGGTTCCGGATTGTGTGGATTGGAATTTTGAGGTTTGGGGGGGAGGGTGGGGGGGAAAGGAGTTGGGAGTGGGAGATTGAGTAGATGGGAGAGACTGGGTTTGTGTGCAATAAGAGGAGGTTGAGATTTACTGGAGAGGTTATTGAGGGAGAGAGTATTGCCTTTCCAGAGGTGGGTGACCGGAGATAGGATGGTTTTTTCAGTGGTGGGTGGCCCGACTGCGAAACTGCAGCGACATCACCTCAATTTTCTATTTGGTCCCCTGCAGCCCGTGAGACTTCAAAAGACTGTGCAATGTTTAAAACATCCATCAAGATAGGATTTTCCAGCTGTAAGGCACGTTGACACACTTCTGTATATGGAGCAAGCCGGAGAATTGTGTCTTGAACCATATCGCCGGCATATGACTCCTTGTGGGTCGGAGTAATGAACATACATCGACGGTTAATACCGTGCAGCTGAACGGACTCGACCACAGTCTGTAATGATTGCTGCAGGATTTGGCCCCATGGGGGAGCTGAAAAACTGCCGGACCCAGTCCATTTTCCACCATCGTCCACGACGGAGCACACGCCAATTCAAACACCACCATCGCCGCCAATTGTGTTATGACTAATAACACATCTATGCACTTTAAGCCAGCTACAAGAGTTGCCAGAATCCGGAACCATCCCATCAGAGTCCTCAGAGTCCAACGCAATCCACACCTATACACACCACTCCCATCCCAGCTTTTAGTATCGTCCGGAGAGACAAACATGTTCGCAAGCACAGTAAGCATACAACTGAGGCGAAGTTCATGGCTGGCCCAGTGCCTCTCTCAAAACACCACGCAGCCGGTAGGGTGCAGCGCGGTAGTCCAGCCAGTGCCATACTGCGGCCAGTCCTGGTAATGGGCAGTGTGCCGTTCAAACACACGCGCCGCGCGATACCACAGTTTTAGTTACAACTTGTTGTAAGATATGTATGCTGCAACTTGAGAATTAGAATCTGTTGAGATTGTAGATTTATTTGATAGACTGAAATTGGTAAAATAAATATCTGTAGATGCTCCACTGACCATGCTATTATGTCTTTTTTAAATCAACAAATGAATAATTAGAGATGTTACTTACAGGTTGTATTTGTGTTTACACGTGGGGTGGATGAAGATACTACGAAATGCCTTACTGACCTTGGTGTTACAGTTAAGAGTCTAGGACGTGAATTTGATTGGTCTGGAGAAAATGAAGCTAAAGGAACACTAGAAAATGAGAATCAGCATAACACAATGGTGTTTAACTGTAGTTCGCTAAAGGAAAACAAAAATGGCACACTAGCACATGTCAGGTATATTAATCACAAATGAAATGAATTACTTAACCATAGCATATGTTTCTCATGGGATGTTGAGTTTTCCCACATTATTTCTGTTGAGTTGTGTTATTGTCGTGTGTGATATGCAAGTTTCTTCATCACGTACTCAGTAAACGTTTTTATTTCAGTGACATTCAATACCTGAATCTCGATGTAACAACTTTACTAGCTTATGTGTCAGATTTAACTAATGGAGGATGTTACTTTGACTTTGATGATCCTTGTATTAATTATCAAGCTGAACAGGAAAGGAAAGAACCACTGAAACCTCGTCTGGACAAACTGTTTGATGGTGTGTGCTATATTATTATATATGAAATACTTAAACACCATATCTGGATAATTATAATGTCACTGCTATGACATTGTCATGTTTTATGCTGTTTGTTTAATACTGAAGTTTTATTTTGCTCTGATCATAGGGATAAATTTCTTAGCATCATTACAACATTCCATACCAGTTAGTATTAAGTAAATGAATAACGAGAACATCTAGTCAGCCATATGGTAGCCATATGATGAGTCATATTGTCTTATTTCTTCTTTTAGTCAACTGATGGCATAAATAAAACCTTTTATTTTCTGTTTGTTTCTTCTGTTGATTGTCCTCGTTTCACTTTCATACTTACACTTAGAAAGACACGTGAACAGTAATGTATCAGTATTCTTTCTGTTATACACTCCTGGCCATTAAAATTTCTACACCATGAAGATGACATGCTACAGACACAAAATTTAACTGATGGGAAGAAGGTGCTGTGATATGCAAATGATTAGCTTTTCAGAGCATTCAGACAATGTTGGCCCTGGTGGCAACACCTACAACATGCTGACATGAGGAAAGCTTCCAACTGATTTCTCATACTCTTAACAGCAGTTGACAGGTGTTGCCTGGTTGTTGTGATGCCTCATGTAAGGAGGAGAAATGCATACCATCACGTTTCCGACTTATTGCAATTATGGTTTATCGTTTGCGACATTGCTGCTCGTGTTGGTCACAATCCAATGACTGTCAGGAGAATATGAAATTGGTGGGTTCAGGAGGGCAATACAGAACCCTGTGCTGGATTCCAATGGCTTCGTATCACTAGCAGTTGAGATGAAAGGCGTCTTATCCGCATGGCTGTAACGGATCGTGCAGCCACGTCTCCATCCCTGAGTCAACAGATGGGAACGTTTGCAAGACAAGAACCATCTACACGAACAGTTCAATGACATTTGTAGCAGCATGGACTATCAGCTTGGAGACCGTGGTTGTGGTTACCCTTAATGTTCCATCACAGACAGACGCAACAATCCCCCCAGGGGGCCCACAGTTCTTTTGTGGGTACGTGTGTGGCGCGCACGGGGCCCCGAGCCGGAGCAGCCTTTCTTCTGCCCCAGGCTGCTTCACTTTCCCTCCCGGTTTATGCCTTCGCCCGGAGACAGGCGTATTTCACGAGTTCAGGTGTTTTCTTGTTGTCGTTTCTCTTATTCCTTGGTTCCTTCCTTTCTTACCCTTTGTTTCTGTCTCTCTCTCCTTGTCTTCTCCTCGCCTTCTTCTCCTCATTAGTCTCCGCCTCGGCGTTTGAGACACCTTTCCTTCTTTCTCTTCACTTCCTCTATTCTTCTTCTTTCCTCCCTGTGCGTGTCTGAAGGCCGACCCACGCATTATCATGCGTAGCAGGTGACGGGGGTAACGCGTAATTCCCCGCCCCGGGTAGACAAGTAGGGCACGTACGTACCCCCTGGTAAAGGCCAGGCCCAGGGAGGGGTGATTACCCGAGCTGGTACCTTCCGAACAAGCCAATTGGTCCCTCCGTCAGTTCTCGGGAGGTGTGACCTGAGGTGTGAACAATCACCTAAGGCGGGTAAGCCCTCGGAGAGGGCCCCCACTAGGAAGGAGCGCGCCATCGGAGACGCCGGTAATCACGGGGGACACTTCCGCAATGACTTCCTTCTCTTCTTCACTGACATTGACCCAGAAACGTAAGATAGACTCGCCTCAGCAAAAGAAGACTCTGCCTAATTTGCCGAAATTTCTTGTTGTGTCGCGCACCGACGGAAAAGACTTCAATTCTGTCAATCCTTTCGTTATACAGAAAGGTGTTGATGCAATTGCTGGCCCTGTTAAAACCTGTTCGCGTCAGCGCAATGGTTCATTGTTGCTGGAAGTGGACAGTGCTTTCCAAGCCCAGAAACTTATCCGGACTACGTTATTGCACACGTTTCCAGTCAAAGTAGAAGCGCACCGCACACTCAACTCGTCACGTGGGGTAGTTTTTACGAGATCCCTTGACGGGTTGTCTGATGACGACATCCGGTCCTATATGTCCGATCAGGGTGTGACAGCCGTCCACAGGGTGATGAAAAAGGTAGATAACCAGCTGACACCGACTCGTACTGTGTTTTTGACATTCGACAGAGTTGACCTCCCGTCGAAGGTCAAAGCAGGGTACGAAGTTATCTCAGTCCGCCCTTATATTCCAAACCCAACGTGCTGCTACCAATGCCACAGGTACAACCATACCCGTGAACATTGCCCACATGCAGCAAAATGTGTCACTTGTGGTAGGGACGCCCATGAGGGGGATTACCCACCTCCGTCCCCTCACTGCCTTAACTGCAACGGCGACCATGCGGCTTCCTCTCGCGACTGCCCTGTATATAAGGATGAAAAAATTATTCAGCAAATTCGGGTCACGGAGAAGGTATCAACATCTGCCGCTCGAAAGTTGTTGGCGAGTCGAAAGCCCACTGTCCTCCCAGCGGGTACATACAGTAAGGTCCTCACCTCAACTCGACCTACTAAGGATTCCAGTACCCAGACTTGTGATTTCACTTTCGCTGACACAGTTGTGCGATCCGCCAGCCCGAAGATTGCCCGTTCCACGTCCCCGCTTCCTCCTGCTGCTTCTAAGGTACAGTCTTCGTCAACATCTAGTAAACCGCGGGCACCTAAACAAGATGCCCGGACCTTGAAAAAGGAACCCGTCCGTGAGGATTTTCTGCGTTCTCAGGCTTCCCAACCGTCAACTGCCTCTTCCCGCCGTCACTCTTCCAGGAGAGCTGACAAGAAAAAGAGTTCCTCTCCTTCCCCGCCGAGGCGTGACCCATCTGTCGCGCCGTCCAACAGTTGCCGGCCTCGGCCGTCTTCTGTTTCACCGGGACGCTCCGTTTGCCGGGCGCCCGGCCCTTTACCGGCGGTGGAAACTGCCCCTCCTGATCAACTCAGGGAGGTGGCAGGCGCGTCGGTCGAACCTATGGACCACGACCCTTTGCCCCTGGACAGCGATAGCAGTGCTCCCTCGAAATCCGGTCCTCAGCGGCCGTCGAGGTGACCCCGCTCGCTACTTGGTTTTTATCCTTATTTCTTCTCTCATTTTTATCATGGCGCTCCTTCAATGGAACATTCGCGGCATTCGTTCTAATCGGGAGGAGTTAAAATTACTCCTTCGATTGCACTGCCCGCTTCTAGTCTGCCTCCAGGAAACTAAGTTGCGTCCACGTGATCGTGTAGACTTTCCACACTACACCTCTGTGCGGTTCGACCTGCCACCCGTGGAAGGTGTCCCAGCCCATGGAGGGGTTCTGATGCTCCTTCGAGACGACGTCTATTTCCATCCCATTTCCTTGCACACTCACCTACAGGCAGTTGCCGTCCGCATCACCTTATCCACATTACCTTCTCCCTCTGTAATATATATTCGCCATCGTCATCTGCCCTTACTAGGGCAGATGTGCTAAACCTTGTTGACCAGCTCCCTTCACCTTTCGTGTTGGTAGGCGACTTTAATGCCCACCACCCCCTATGGGGCTCTCCGGCACCTTGTCCGAGAGGCTCCCTTTTGGTGGACCTTCTCCAACACCTCGATCTTGTCTGCCTCAACACCGGTGCACCGACCTTCCTTTCTGACACAACACACACTTATTCCCATATAGACCTCGCAATATGCACTCCTCAGCTTGCCGGTCGGTTTGAATGGTATGCACTTTCTGACACGTACTCGAGTGACCATTTCCCTTGTATCATCCACTTCCTACATCACTCCCCATCTCCACGTCCCACCAGTTGGAACATTTCTAAAGCCGACTGGGGGCTTTATTCTTCCATGGCTGTTTTTCACAATCAGCATTTTCCCAACTGTGACAGTCAGGTCGAATACCTCACAGAGGTTATTCTCACTGCTGCTGAACGTTCCATACCTCGTACATCCTCTTCTCCACGTCGTGTCCAGGTCCCTTGGTGGACTGCAGCCTGCCGCGACGCGCTTCGAGCCCGACGCCGTGCCTTACGCACCTTCCGCCGCCACCCAACTTTGGAGAATTGCATCAATTACAAACGTATGAGAGCGCAGTGCCGTCGTATCATAAACGACAGCAAGAAAGCTTGCTGGACAGCTTTTACTAGTTCTTTTAACCGTTTTACTCCCTCCACGGTTGTCTGGGGTGGCCTACGCCGTTTGTCCGGCATCAAGGTCCACTCCCCGATTCCTGGCCTGACCGTGGAGAACGCGGTCCTCGTGGACCCAGCTGATGTTTCAAACGCATTGGGTCGTTTCTTTGCGGAGGTTTCGAGCTCTGCCCATTACCACCCTGCCTTTCTCCCTCGCAAACAGGTAGAGGAGGCACGGCCGCCTTCTTTCCGCTCTCTTAATCGTGAAAACTATAACGTCGCCTTCACCATGCAGCAGCTAGATCGTGCTCTCGCCCTGTCCCGGTCCTCTGCTCCCGGGCCCGATTCCATTCATATTGAGATGCTGAAGAACCTCTCTCCTGCGGGCAAGTGCTTTCTTCTTAGTACCTACAATCGCATATGGACTGAAGGTCATGTTCCCACAAGTTGGCGTGAAGCCATTGTTGTCCCCATCCCCAAACCAGGGAAGGACAAACACCTTCCTTCCAGATATCGTCCCATTTCTCTGACGAGCTGCGTCTGTAAGGTGATGGAACGCATGGTTAACGCTCGGTTGGTCTGGCTCCTCGAATCTCGCCGCCTCCTGACTAATATACAATGCGGTTTTCGTCGACACCGCTCTGCTGCTGACCACCTCGTTACGTTGTCAACCTTCATTATGAACAACTTTCTAAAGAAGCGTCAAACAGTAGCCGTGTTCTTCGACTTGGAGAAGGCATACGATACCTGTTGGAGAGCGGGTATTCTCCGCACATTACACACATGGGGCCTTCGGGGCCGCCTTCCTCTTTTCATTCAAGCGTTTTTGGCGGATCGCAAGTTCCGGGTACGGGTGGGCTCTGTTTTGTCAGATACCTTTTGCCAGGAGAATGGGGTACCACAGGGCTCCGTCTTGAGTGTGGCGCTCTTTGCCATTGCAATCAATCCGATCGTGGACTGCCTTTCAGCCGACGTCTCCGGATCTCTTTTTGTTGACGATTTCGCAATTTATTGTAGCGCCCAGCGGACGTGTCTCTTGGAGCGTTCTCTCCAACGCTGTCTTGACCGTCTATATTCCTGGAGCATCGCAAACGGCTTCCGATTCTCCACTGAGAAAACTGTGTGTATCAATTTTTGGAGATACAAGGAATTTCTTCCACCTTCTCTACGTCTCGGCCCTGTTGCTCTCCCTTTCGTGGAGACTACGAAATTCTTGGGACTCATGTTGGATCGGAAACTTTGCTGGTCCACACACGTGTCCTACCTGGCTGCCCGTTGTGCCCGATCCCTTAACGTTCTTCGTGTCCTCAGTGGCACGTCATGGGGAGCGGATCGTACCGTCCTGCTTCACCTTTACCAGGCCATTGTTCAGTTGAAGCTCGACTATGGAAGCCTTGTGTACTCTTCAGCACGGCCGTCGATTCTCCGCCGTCTCAACTCTATCCGCCATCGTGGATTACGTTTGGCGACCGGTGCATTTTATACCAGCCCTGTTGAAAGTCTGTATGCCGAGGCTGCTGTATTACCCTTGACCAATCGACGTGACATACTCTTGTGTCGGTATGCATGCCGCCTACGGTCGATGCCCAACCATCCCTCTTACAGATTATTTTTTGATGACTCACTCGATCGCCAATATCAGTTGTCTGCGATTGCCTTGCTTCCACCTGGAGTTAGGTTTCGCCGCCTACTACAGCGGCTTGATTTTACCCTTCCTTCAACCTTTTGGTTGACCGAAAGCCCATTGCCACCGTGGCATCAGGCCCAGGTTCACACACACCTCGAACATAGTTCGCTCCCCAAGGAGAGCACTCCGGATTTGGTATACCGCTCGAGGCTTGTCGAACTCCGTTCGCGGTTCGATAATGCCGTATTTATTTACACTGATGGTTCCAAGAGCACTGCCGGTGTCGGTTCTGCCTTCGTCGTCGGGGACAACCGGTTCCAATACAAGCTCCCTGACCGGTGCTCGACCTTCACGGCTGAGCTTTTCGCCCTCCACCAGGCCGTTTTGTATACCTGCCGCCACCGCCAACCTTTCTATGCCGTATGTTCTGACTCCCTTAGTGCCCTGCAGAGTCTTAAGGACCCTTTCTCGAACCATCCTCTCGTGTATCGGATCCAACGCTCCCTCCAGTTGCTGGCGGATGACAGCTGTCACGTTTCTTTCCTGTGGGTCCCTGGCCATGTGGGTGTGCCCGGGAATGAGGCCGCCGACACAGCAGCCAAGGCAGCAGCTCTTTTGCCTCGCATGGCTACCTTTTGCGTCCCATCGGACGATGTTCAACGGGCTCTTCGCCGGAGTATCGTGTCGCAATGGCACAGTGTGTGGCTTTCACTGTACAACAATAAATTGCGAACTGTCAAACCGATCCCGACCGCTTGGAGGACATCCTCACGCCCCTCTCGGCGGGAGGAGGTCATCCTGGCTCGGTTGCGGATCGGTCATTGCCGTTTCAGCCACCGTCACTTGCTATCCGCCGAACCTGCACTGCTATGCTCCTGCGGTGAACTGTTGACAGTGCGACATGTTTTACTGACTTGTGTTAATTTTAATCATCTCCGTGTAGCCCTTCACTTTCCGTCTACTCTGGAGGAAATTTTAGCTGATGACACACGAGCAGCTGCTCGGGTTTTGCGTTTTATGAACTTGGCCAACCTATCCAAGGATATTTAACCCTTTTAATTGTCTTTTATCTTTCGTTTTTAGCCTCTTGCTGATGTTCTGACAGCCACCATTTTTTTGAGATCATAGCGAATCAATGTTCTTAGCTGGGCGCTAATGACCATAGAAGTTGTGCGCCCTAAAACCACAAAAAAAAAAAAAAAAGACGCAACAATGAACCTGGGTGCAAGAATGGCAAAATATAATTTTTTGGACAAATCCAGGTTTTGTTTACAGCATCATTATGGTTGCATCTGCGTTTGGGGACATTGCGGTGAATGCACATTGGAAGCGTGTATTCGTCTTCGTCATAATGGCATATCACCTGGCATGATGGTATGGGGTGCCATTGGTTACATGTCTTGGTCGCCTCCTGTTCGCATTGGCGGCACTTTGAACAGTGCCCATTACATTTCAGATGTGTTATGACCCCTGGCTCTACCCTTCATTCGATTCTTACGAAACCCTACATTTCAGCAGGATAATGCACGACCACTTGTTGCAGGTCCTATACGGGCCTTTCTGGATACGGAAAATGTTCAACTGCTGCCCTGGCCAGCAAATTCTCCAGATCTCTCACTAATTGAAAACGTCTGGTCAGTGATGACCAAGCAACTGGCTCATCACAATACACCTGTCACTACTCATGATGAACTGTGGTATCGTGGTAAACTGCATGGGCATCTGTACCTGTACACGCCATCAAGCTCTGTTTGACCAACACCACCTAGAGACAAGGCCTTACAACAGGCCTTGCCTACGTCACACTTAGAGGCTGCTGCCGCCACCTCACTGGCTGGCCGCTGGGGACGCCCACCGCCGTGCAGCGGCCGTCCAGTCAGATGGTGGTAGCGGCCTCTAAGTGTGACGTAGGCAAGGCCTGTTGTAAGGCCTTGTCTCTAGGTGGTGTTGGTTTGACTGAATGCCCAGGTGCATGAAGGCCGTTATTATGGCTAGAGGTGGTTGTTCTGGTTACTGATTTCTCAGGATCTATGCACCCAAATTGCATGAAAATGTAATCACCTAACCGGCCGCAGTGGTCAAGCAGTCTGCGATGCACCAGTCCCAGTCTGCACGGCCGCTATGGTCGGGGGTTCGAATCCCCCCTCGGGCATGGATGTTTGTGTCGTCTTTAGTATAAGGTAGTTTATAAGTTTAGGGACTGATAACCCCCAGTTAAGTCCCTTAAACTTAACAAACATTTGAAGATTTGTAATCACATGTCAGTTCTAGTATAATATATTTGTCCAATGAATACCTGTTTATCATCTGCATTTCGTCTTTTGTAGCAACTTTAATGGCCAGTAGTGTAGATTTGGAGCTTTACTGTTTTGGCCAGTTGTTATTGTAGTGAATAACTACGAAGATTCCATTTTTATGGTACATGTGTATCACACAATCTTGTCTAGCAAAGTTTTGATTTGCCAATCTTTTTTATTTTGCATTTCTCTTATTATTGTTATTTTACTGTCATCTGTTGTTTCAGGGAAACAGTTGATATGCTGTCAGAGTGCATATGAAAGCTTTAAGTCAATCATTGACACAGTAGGTGGAGAAACAGAGAAAAAATTTGCATCACAGTTAATGGAAAAGGTTTTGGTTGTTAACGACATACTTTCACAGGAATTTGAAAATATTAAATTAGGAGGAAAAATTAAAAAACGCTCACTTGTAGTTTTTGCAACAGGCCATGCCATGAGATCAGTAACAGTAACAGCAAATGAAGGATTTTGTAGAGCTTCACTGAATAAGGTAATTAATTGTATTACTAATTTTTGTACCCATGAAGAACTAGTGTATATTTACAAGGTCAGACAATGCTAGTTTGAAAATAACTGTACTGAAGAAAAAATGAAGTTCAATAACAAAAACAATATCTAAAAGTAATTCCACCCGAAGATAGAAAGAGATATATAAAAACTACTCTCTCTCCCAAAGCCAAATAAAAAGTACAGCACAAAAGAACCTCAGAGCAACCAAAGTTTCACAATATACCTAGCCTCTATAGATTTTAGAACTGCACCAGAATATAAACAAACACATGCATACTGTACAAAGACACTATAGAGACTTAAAAGAGAGAGAATAGCTTAGAGGATACCAATGACTTCATGGGAATCAAGAGGGATTTGAGCCCCAGAGATACCACATGTATGATCAAGAAATGCACTTTATTGTTGACAGCTATGAGTACAAAACCAGACTGAGATGACATGACCGACGGACCTCAGAGAAGCTGGCTCCAAAGATATTAGCCCAAAGATACACATTAGTATAGGTTGATGTAGTCATGCCACCACACGGCCCCCTCCCGCAGTAAAACATCAGTGGGTGGAGTGGCAAGTGTACGTTTCTTAGTGTGCACGATGTTTGGTGTGACGGTGCGAGGCAGCACAGGGCACGTGTGTCAAGGGGCATTTTGGCGGCTTGACAGCTTTCGTGGTGACCGAGGCAAGCCGACACACTGAAATAGTAACTGTGTCGGCTGACAGTATGCACGAGTGTCGAGTGACGGTGGGCAATGGCTCGGAAGTTGTCGTGGCAGCCGAGGAGACTTGAGGCGATGAAGTAGTAGTCACACCGGCCGGCGGTGCGCGAGAGAGCAGCATGGCGACAGGCGTCGGCTCAGAAGCTTTTGGGGCAGCCCGTGAGAGCCGAAGTGCCGAGGTAGTTGACATGTCGGCTGCCAGCATGTATGAGGGAGGCACTGTCAAAAAGCACAAGAGGGTGGCTCGTGAGGTGTGTTTAAGCAGTTCTCAATACGAACACACTCGGGCGGCAGCGTGCGAGTTGGAGAAATTGAAGTTTCAGATTTGTGCTCGACCAACAGGGCAAAAGAGCATGAAAGAGAAGATCACTGCTCAGGAGGAGAAAGAGTAATGTGGGAGGTGGCTGCTACAGTAGGACAAAGCACTGGCAGTGCACCTGAGCAAGGCATAGCGACCAAGTTTTGTTTACAAGCGCTAGTGTAGCAGCGGTGTGGGGAAACAGAACTGTCACAAGTTTGTGGGGGGCAGTGCTGACCTGGGTGCAATTATCCTTTGAAGTTATTCAACGAATAACTTGCTGCATAGTGGCCTGCTCGAACAGCGGTGAAGGAGGAGGGTGTGAGGCTGGAACTCGAGCAGCATGTGGATGTGGATGTGGGTGGTGAGACAAGTAAGGTGTCTAGCGTGTATCACCTGCGTTGCAGGAGCAACCTTGGACGACAGCAGGGAACTGAGGTGTGTAATGCAGTGTAGACACAAGTAGATTTTGACTGTTGACACAATAGTGGGCGTCATAGATTCTGTCTGCAAATTGAAAGCATGTACAGGGTGTCAGAAATAGAACCTTGACAATAGTGGAATTACAGCACACTTGTTGAGGTGAGAGCGGTAGGTCGGAAACATGGTGCGACGCGACGGCTTTGTAGATGACTCGGCAGAGGCACCGAAATGTGCCACATAAATGGGCGATTTCATGCGTGGTTGTGTGTGTCTGAAAGTGTCAGTCATGTGCGTGTGCGGAAATGACTATTGTGGTTGCGGTGTGGCAGATGCGTCATGTGACAGGGCAAATGGCTGCACATAAACACCATCACAGGACACAGGATTTGAAAATGCAGAGCCACTACGATGGTAGTTTGAAGCAACAACACTTTCACTGGTCGCACATGGGAAAGACTGTTGCGTGAAACTCGCAGCAATGGCATTGTCTGGAATGTTTGTTGTGCATGCAGAAAGAGGTGCGATCCGAGAGTGACACAACAGATCCGAACTGAAAGAATAATTCTTAGGAAAACTTGAAATTGCACAGTTAGTAAAGTCACCATGTCCCGACGGGAGAATAAAGTTTGATTGTGGCGGCAGTGTAGCACATTGTTGACCGATTATGGAACCAGCGGATGAAAGTCCATTGTTCAAATTTTGCAAGTCTGAAAAATATACATATGAAAAATCAGAAACACATGGAAGAATGTTCAATTGTTCATCGGCACTAAATAAGGCTGAAACATAATGAAGCATATTTGGCATAACAAAGCTGTAGTCGTTACAATATGTGGCTGCACCCGTAGCAAGCAGAGTGGTGAAAAAATCTTGTGAAAAGTCTTGCGGCAAGGTCGAAGATGAAGCACTCATTATACCATGCAGATTAGGCACGAGTAGAACACACAGAGTTTTGAAGTGAAATCCAGGCGAAGTTTGGAATGGCGAAGTCATTATGGCTGTTGATTTTTGGTGTGTGGCAAGTCACATTTTTTGCGAAAAAATGGTGTGAAAGTTGCGGATTTCACTTGTGCAGCTGAATGAATGGAAAAAGAAACACTTGGGATCACCAGTATGGGAATCGAGAGGGGTTTGAGCCCCAGAGATACCACATATATGATCCAGAAATGCACTTTATTGTTGACAGCTATGAGTGCAGATCCAGACTGAGATTACATGGCCAATGGAGCTCAGAGAAGCTGGCTCCAAAGATATTGGCCCAAAGATACACATTAGTATAGATTGATGTAGTTAGGCCGCCACAATTTAATCAAGATCAATTCAAGAAACAATTAAAATAATTGAAATATCACTAAAACTGACACATAATTATGATCCTATAAACACAGACACAAGAAGTCTCAACCAATACTAAGGCAATCGCAGGACAAATACATACACACGCAGAGGACAGTGCTGTTCTCGGTAGCACCTATATAAAAGACAGTATCTGTTGCAGCCGTTAGATTCGCTACTGCTGCTACAATAACAGATTATCATGATTTAAGTGACTTTGAAAGTGTTGCTACAGTTTCCACAGGAAAATGGGACAGTATCTATGAAATGGTTTATGAGGTGGGGATTGTCACACATTACTATTTTATGACTGCACTGTGAATATTGGGAATCCAGTAAAACATCAAATCTCTGACATCACTGTGGCTGATAAAAGGATCCTGCAAGAATGGGACAAACAATGGCTGAAGAGAATTGTTCAACTTGACAGATGTGCAATCCTCCACAAATTGCTGTGGATTTCAATACTGGGCCATCAACAAATGTCACCATACAAACCATTCAATGAAACATCATGAACTTGGGCTTTTGGTTCTGAAGGTCCACTCATTTATGAGGTCCACTCAAACATTCATCATGAAATCACTGTAATTTCTGAGAGGGAACTTCAGAGATCATCAGAAAAGACGCAATTGACCTAGGCACACTTCACTGACACACAACTGTCATCTCCAGCCACTGCACTCCGATTCATAATTTCTGTTTATAAGTGGTTTTATTCTAAAGAGTTTTAAGGGTAAAATATTTGTCCAAACCATCTATATTTTTCCTTTCCAATTGTACTCTAGACTGTGAGTGAGGTGGGGAGTTGAGGGGAGAGGATGCTGGGTAAGGATGGGAATGAAAAGTTCCGCAATGCGTGAAGATTGTAAAGGCTCTGGTAGGTGAGAATTTGAGATTTGGCTTTGAATACAGTGAATGGAAGGGATGGGAAAGTATAAAAAGGAGGTGTAGAAGAGTGTGGGGAGGGAGAGGGGGGTCTATGAATGATAAAAATAATAAGGAAAAGATAAACAAGTAATTAAGGGGATATTGTATGGGGTGACACACAGTTGCAAGGAAGAGAGATACAGGATAATGAGTGGGAAAGGAAGGGGAGGGTTAATATTAGGCACAGAGCATAGGGGTGCGAGGTTATCTTAAGTTGAGGCCAGGATGGTTGTGGGGCTGTAGAATGTGTTGAAGGAACATCTCCCATCTGTGCAGTTCAGAGGAGCTGGTGCTGGAGGAGAGGATCCAGATGACTCAGGTAGTGAAGCAGCCATTGAAATCCAGAGAGCTGTTTTCAGCTGCATGCTTTGCCACAATGTGGTCCATCTTGCTTTTCACCACAGTTTGACAGTGGCCATTCATCCTTACGGACAGGTGGTTCTTCGTCATACCAATACACAATGCTGAGCAATGAGTGCAGCAGAGTTGGTAAATCACATGGCTGCTTGCACAGATGGCCTGATCTCTGATGGGGTAGGATAAGCCTGTGACAGGACTGGAATAAGAAGTGACTGATGACCTAGCTGTTTAGTCCTCTCAAAACCAACAACAACAATAAGAAGTGTTATGTGGGTGGATTGGGCAGGTTTTGCATCGTGGGACAGCATGCAGCTGAACAGAGCACTCTTGATTTCAATGGTTGTTTTACTATCTGGATCCTCCACTCCATCACCTGCTCTTCTGAACTGCACAGATGGGAGTTGTCCCTTCAACACATATGACCATTTCACAACCATCCTGGCCTCAACATAAGATAACTTCCCACTCCTAAACCCTATGGCTAACATTACCCCTTCCCGTCCTTTCCCACTCATTATCCTGATCTCTCCAATTCATTTCTTCCTTCCAACTGTGTCACCCTATACAATATCCCCTTAATTAATTACTTTTTTTTATTTTGTCCAGTTTTTATTTTTTTCCTTATTTTAATCATTTCAAATCCCTCCACTCCTCTACATCTCCCTTATATCTTTTCCTGGCCCTTCCCTTCACTGTATTCAATGCCACATCTCAAATTCCCACCTATTAGAGCCTTTGCAATCCATCATGCATAACAGAACTTACCATTCCTACCCTTACCCGGCATCCTTCCCCCTCCAATCCCCACCTCACTCACAGTCTACATGCTTGTGGCACTGGAGTGACCGGACATGGTGGTTCTGTGTGTATATTTGTCTGAGTGATTGTGTGTGTTTCTTTTATGATGAAGGCCAAGGCCAAAAATTTAAGTTCTGTGAATGTGATTGTCTATTTTTTGTGCCTGTCAATAGATCAGTGAGCCTCTTCACTATGAGTTATATCTATTCTCCATTATTGATATTATCAATGAGATGTCATGTATCTGTCTATATGGCAATGGGTAGAAGGGCGTTTTTGAAAAGGAGAAATTTGTTAACATCGAATATTGATTTAAGCCTAAGGAAGTCCTTTCTGAAGGCATTTGTATGGAGTGTTGCCTTGTATGGGAGTGAAACATGGACGATAAGCAGTGTGGACAGAAAGAGGATAGAGGCTTTTGAAGTGTGGTGCTGCAGAAGAATGCTGAAGATTAGGTGGGTGGATCGCGTAACTAATGAGGAGGTACTGAACCGAATTGGGGAGAAAAGAAATTTCTGGCATACCTTGACTAAAAGAAGGGATAGATTGGTAGGACACATTCTTAGACATCAAGGAATTGTGAATTTAGCGTTGGAGGGAAGTGTGTGGGGTAAAAATCGCAGAGGGAGACCAAGAGACGCGTATAGTAAGCAGATTGAAGTGGATGTGGGTTGTCGTTCTTATGAGGAGATGAAAAGGCTTGCTCAGGATAGAGTAGGGTGGAGAGCTGCATCAAACCAGTCTCTGGACTGAAGACCACAACAACAACAAATTCCTTATTTGTGATGTATCTGGTTATTATAGCCATATTTGTATATTTTCACTTGCATAATTAAAGGCAATATTTGATTCTTTACACATTTATTTGAAATATCTTGCAGGGTGTAAGATTTGCAGTATTTCTACATCAACCTAGGGCACTAACTGAAAATATGAAGAAAAAAATCTTATCACGTAAGTAAGTTGACTTTTAAGTATTGTTGAACATGACTACCCATGAAGAGCAAAGTGCTTGTTTCTACTCATTTATGGTTTATGGATAAAAAGTGACAATTTGGAATAATGATTTATTGCTCTTTGATATTTTCTTTTACTTTCAGGCAGAAAGACCTAACTTGTATTTCATGCAAGTGAATGTGAGGCAGTTGGTGTGTGAAAAGATTTCACTAACATTATGAAACGGTTTGACAGTTTCCAGAAAGTCTTATTTTGTGGTATTTTTATTTTTAATAACTTGAAGCTTTGGAGCTAAAACTATAAACAATTATTGAATATTTCCATCTGTGATATAGATATACACTAAGTAATATTTTTTGTGCTTTGAGCAATTTTTTTACATATTATTTAACGTTATAAAGGAGAAAGTATTTCATATGAATGTCTTACTTAATTTGATATTTGTATTTGAATAATTTCATTATTACCTATGATTTACATAAACATTCCTCTGCATATATGACCATGATATTCATTTGTGGAGTAAGACACAAAAACTATTCTTCAATTATGTACTTAGGTTTTATACTGTTCAACATATTTGTTTCATGTTTTCAATTTATATCTTGTCCAGTATAATAATTATACTGGTGGGATAAATATGTATGAAAAATAGAATCGAATAACTTACCCAAAGTACAGGCTCGTTGATAGACACAAAAACACACACAAACAAATAATGAAGCTTTTGCAACCATTGACCACTTCATCAGGAAAAGAGGAAGGCAGGAGGGGAAAAAGGGATGGATGTGGGTTTTAAGGGAGTGGATGAGGAGTCATTCCAATCCCGGGAGTGGAAGGACTGACCTTAGGGGAAAAAAAGAAAGGTAAACAATCTCTCTCTCTCTCTCTCTCTCTCTCTCTCTCTCTCTCTCTCTCTCTCTCTCTCTCTCTCTCTCTCTCTCTCACACACACACACACACACACACACACACACACACACACACACACATGCAAGCACATCACTCCCGGGATTGGAATGACTCCTCCTCATCCACTCCGTTAAAACGCGCATCCTTCACTTTTCGCCCCCTCCTTCCTTCCTCTTTTTCTGATGAAGCGGCCAACGGTTGTGAAAGCTTGATTGTTTGTCTGTGTGTGTTTTTATTTGTGTTTTTCTGTCTATTGGCGAGCCTGTGCTTTGGGTAAGTTACTCAATCTCTATTTTTTATACATTTAATAATTATACTCATAGACAATAGGGACTGAAGTTTGCATGAAGCTTAATTAAAATGATAAAATTCTAGGAAGATGGCTTTGGATTTGAAGGAAGTTGAGGGTAATTTAAATAGAGGAAATGAGGTAAGCTTTTGCGGGAAGTTGAGAAAGTGGAGGAGTTTTTCTCCACGAGTCTAGACCAAAGCAGGATCACATCTTTTGACACTTAAGAAAAGCTAAGTCCGTGTCATGCATGGAAAATTTGACATATAATGTTTCCATCTTGGTACCGTAGCAATGCCTTAGTAAGTTTTTGTGTATAGATCTTGAAATTGGTGTAATATGAGGGGGACCCAAAAATAACTGGAATTGTAATGCTGCACATTGTGTACTTGTAAGAGCAGGTTGCGCCACCAGAGGGTTGTAGTAGGAGCTCTGCTGAGTCATCCTGCCACACTACATCACCCAACAGTGAGAAGTGTGCTTCTTTTGGCAGTTCTTTGAGTGTTTGTATAGTGGAGACGTGACACGAGGAAATAGCTAGCTCTTACGAACAACGTGCAGCAGTGAAGTTTTGTTTCTTACTCGGAAAGAAAGCGGCAGAAACTTTTGTGGTGATTCAGACAGCCTACAAAAACCATGCTCTTAGTAAAACGCAAGTGTACAAATGGTTTTCTCGGTTGAGCCCTGTTCCGGTCGACCTTCAACTGCTCGAAGCGAAAACAACATTGACCAAATCCGTGATCTCATCAGTGAAGATCGACGCAGGACAATCGACCAACTCGAGAACTTGTCTGGGTTGTCATGGAGCCCAATTCAGCGCATCTTGACCGTCGATTTGGGGATGCGAAGAGTGGCAGCAAAATTTGTGACGAAGCTTCTTACCGGAGAACAAAGGGATCATTCAAGCCTGTTACGAAATGAAGGACGAGTTCGAAGATGATCTACATTTTTCAACAAAATCAATACAGGTGATGAGTCATGATGCTATCGAGAGAGTAAACAACAGCCATCACAATGGAAGTCACCTGACTCACCTCGACCAAAAAAAGCTCGACAAGTGAAATCGAATGTGAAAAAGATGTTGATCTGTTTTTTTGAGATCAGAGGGATCGTACACTCTGAATTTATCCCTGAAACCAGACAGTAAACCAACAGTTCTATTTGGAGGTTATGAAACGGCTTCACAGAAGTTTGTCTTGAAAACGTCCAGCTTTGTGGTATTCTGGCATGTGGTTCCTGTATCACGACAACATTCCCATGCACATGGCTCTCGGCATTCGCTTGTTTTTGGCCTCAACAAAGACGACTACCTTGACCCACGCGCCGAATTTAGCACCCTCGGATGTCTTCCTATTCCCGAGGATGGAAAGAAACTTAAGAGGAAAGCATTTTCCGGATGTGGAAAACGTAAAACGCAATGTCATGGAAGTGCTAGCAGGTATCAAAGAGGACAAATTTAAAAGGTGCTTCGAACACTGGATTGAAGGTTTTGACAAGTGTATTAATGCTAATGGAGACTACTTCGAAGGAAATTAAAGTTGTATTTTTAAACAATAAAGTATATGCTTTCTAGAAAGAAATTCTGGGTATTTTTGGATTCCCCCTCATAATGGATAAGGTTTAAGTTAGTCAGTGTGACCATGAGTATGGTTTGTAGAATTCTTTGAAGTGGCTGGTGAAAGAAATATAGAATGTTGGTGCAGCACAATGTTTCATCAGTAGTATAAAGGGAGTCTCCAGATATGAGAGAGGTAAGAATGGATTTAAAAATGTCTCGGAAAGTTTTTTCTGCAAATTATGTAAGATGTTAAGCTCCGCTTGATAGGTTGAGGTGCTGATCTAACACGACTAACAAGTGTAAAACATAGCAGTGTACACAGCTACAACACTAGGAGAAAGGATGATCTACACTATACAAAGTTAAATCTCCACTCACTATGTGGCAGCATAGTGCAGAGAACCTTCCTTGTTAATTTTACGTGGTACCAACAGAGGGCAGGTTGTGCAATGGCAGCTACTAATCCTTTAGCGTTGCATGAGTCAGACTTGGGCGCCATCTGCCTAACTAACTACCACTGAACAAGTCTGGCCTGGGTGCTGTCCACACTGTTTTAACTATACACCTTATTGGTTTTATTTCATTATCAGATATACTCGGGTAATATTAGGCAGAAATCCATTGTTCATTTGGATCACACCACCTTGACTCTTGTGCAGAAAGGTATGCAGTACTCTACCGCATCCATTTTCAATAAGCTGTCACAATATTTTAAAAAATCTTAATGGTAATTCAAGACTTTCCTCATTGCGCACTCTTTGTTCTGTCGAGGAACAAAATTAGAAATGTAAGCTAATTCCTGTGTTAAATTGTTGATTATGATTACTTAAACTTATGGCTTGTCGTCTGCATAGAATTAATGTAAATTTATCTGTCATTACTCTGCTGTTAAAATTTCATTTACTGACTAGTTCCATGACCATGGAGACTTTCGCAACCGTTGGTCGCTTCTTCAGGAAAAGAGGAAGGAAGGAGGAGAGAAAGGGAAGGATACTACGGGTTTTAAGGAAGTGGAAAAGGAGTCATTCCAATCCCAGGAGTGGAAGGACTTACCTTAAGGGGAAAAAAGGAAAGGTAAACAAGAGCGCACACACCCACACACATGCAAACACAACAAGGTAAACATTTGTAGAAAGCAAAGAGGTTGGACAGAGATAACAGTTGAGGCAGAGGCTCTGTCTAGAGAACTGAGGCAAAGATGTTACAGATGGTGGGCGGGAATTTGAATTTAGCAGAGGTTGAGGCCAGGTGGGCAATGGGAAGAGAGAATATACATATATTAAATAAGAGATTCATTTTCAATTGTAAGTAATGAAAATTATAATTTACACAATACTGTAAATGTATTATCATTGTTTGGAAATTATGAATAGGTAACTGTTAGCTCCAATATGAAGTCAGTGGTACCATTCTGCTGCAGAGCCCTTCACTTTGAGTTCAGAAATAAAATGTGACAAAATGTACAAAAGGAAAAGTGGTTATTTATATTAAAACTCATGACTGGTATCTAGTGCTCCTGTTCATTCCAAATGTTAAGGAAAAATTGTAAGCCACATTTGAAATGAATTTATTGTAGCTACACAGTAATAATGTTATATGTATAAAAAAATTAACAATGAAAAGAGGCATGTACAAAACAGCCAGTACAAGTATTGACCTAGAAGTTCATATTATGAATAGTATTCACAACAAAAGTTGTGGGAAACCCAGATGTATGCATGTGTTGTCACAAATTGACATATCAGATAATGAAATAAAACCAATAAGTTATATAGTTAACGTTTTGTGGACGGCCCCTGAGCCAGACTTGTTCAGTGGTACTCAGTCGGGCGGACGGCGCCCAAGTCAGACTCATGCAACGCTAAAAATTAGTAGCTGCCATTGGACAACCTGCCCTCTGTTGGTAACCACGTAAAATTAACAAGGAAGGTTCTCTGCATTGTGCTGCCTCATAGAGAGTGGAGATTTAACTATTTGTACACTACATACGAGCTCTGTATTTCCTGCTCTCTGTTGTGTGCTACCTCCATTGCTTGCACTCTCCTTATTCTCAATATGATACAGATGTTTTCATTGCCCTGAAAGAGGAAATAAATGATTCTGAAGAAGAAGGTGATTATATGTACAAGGTATTTTTCTTTATTTATTATTATTATTATTATTTTAATAACTACAAGATTTACTAAAATATTTCGTGCATCTGCTGTTTTTAATATTTGATAAAAGAAGAAAATTATTTATATTTTATGTATAATAGATAAATGAGGTTTCATTGTTTAAAATGAGGCAGCCAACTGGATCACAATGGAAATGTAACATATACCCCATTTGATTTATACTGGAATACACACAGTACTGCTGCTCCAAGCACTCCTACTTGACTGCAGATAATCTCTGTACATTAACTGTTGCATCTATGTATGTACAGAAGCATGGGACTGTGTACAAACTCATATTCTTCATAATATTTGATGCACACCAATGAATTTATAGAAATATGGTGATACAGTTAATCTTAATTTCCTTTTTTTGTCAACTAAATTTGACCCTACTCCCTCTCCCAGGACAATTACACAGTGGACAAATGAAGTCACAGGATGGAATCTCTCTACATCCATAACAGCATGTCAAAGTACTAGAAATATCCAATATGACTGACTGTAAGGCCATGATGGCTCCATTAGTTCCACAGCAGAAGAGAAGTGAAAAATAATAATGATTAAGGCATTAAATTTCCTTACCATGAAGGACTAGTAAGTCTGCATTTGTCATGCAAGACTAGACCAGACCTTGAATTTTAAGTGTGATAGATATTTGAACATATGTACAGTACATTCCAGGGAAATAAATGAAAGTGATGAGTTATGGAGACAAAGTGCTCTTCAAATTATCAAATTAGGACATTAGTTGAACAAAGCAAATACAGATATTTGAAGGTCAACATTACTGAACAGTATGATAATATTTTTACGTGGAGTCTGAAGAGAGGAAAAGAAACATGCTTTTGGATTGTAGCACACAGACTGCTGAGACAATCCCTGGTTCTTCCTCTCAGGGCAACTAACTTATAACATACAGCTTACTGTAGGCCTACACATGAACTTGCAAAGGGTTAATGTGTCACAGAATGTAGTATACTGGAATTAACCAGTACTTTAGTTAAGAGTAATTGAAAATGGTATCCCAAAGCATAACATCACATGATTCACCAATAAATTCAAATTGGCTACAGCACACAACACAGCTGAAGTGGGCAGAGCATAAATATTCTGAAAACTAACAAGGTAAACTGACTTTTGCCAATGGCAGAAGGGCAACTATAGTAGAGACAAAGTTTGTTCAAGATAATGTATTAACAGAAGGGCAAATGGCAGACATACTGACCAAAACCCAGCTACCGTAACATCAGACCTGGTGAAAATTCCAAATGACATCATGAAACAATTACCATAACTCATTTGTTTTAGAAAAATATTACACAAAACTGTTTGATTAAAACTGTTAAACTTGTTTATATTTGTTGAAAATAAATGTATATCAAAGGAAATGTTTCAAGTATTTGAACAGTGTATGTCAACTGATGGGTTGGCAACCATAAGAAATGAAATATCGGTACTTCAACAAGAACCAGAAATAATGTTTTCCTTCCTCTGATATCGCCTGAAAGAATCCGCTCTCCCCAAAACAATACTACTCTGTGAACAAAGGCCTATGCTGCCATTCCCTTTTGTCATCACCAGGTTGTGAACATCGTCAATCTTCCTCATGTGAGCATATAGGTTCTTTCTTATAGTGAACTCTGCGCTGCATTGTTCACACTGGAACAAATTGTGCGAACTGCTGCTGGGCGAGATACTCATGATTTCCCAGACACACACTAAAAGGATTCGCAGCACTGAACTGAAGCACCTAAATACCAGAAGAACAAACAAAAACGCAAACAAAATTAAAGCTAATAAACAAGTGCGCGAGATATAACAAGCGATGCCGATGCCCACATCTTATTTAGCAGCTGTGCTGAGTTTTATTTACTGTGCAGTCGGGTATGTATGATCACGTGACATCGATTTCCGGTCCTAAACGTCATCGCAGACGTGTGGGGGTCAAGGACGTTAGAATATCTCTTTGGTGGGGCTACTGCAGTGAGCTCTAGGAAAATATTTGAGATCACTGGGCTACTGTCGCGAGACTCTCTCCCACTGATGTGCTAACTTTTGTCAACATCTTCTCTGGTTGGCAACGAAGTAAATAAGAGTGCTACTGTAGATTTAGTGTAGATTTTAATACGATTAAAAAGGAAAAACATTTCTTAAGACTTTTTTTAGAGTATCTGTAGTAAATTTAAAGCTAGTCAAACAATTTTCGCGAACTAGTTACCTAGTGATGGACAGTGGGCCATTCGGGGAGGGACGGTGTCTCTCCCCCCCCCCCCCCATGAAGATCTTCGATCACGAGAACTACAAAGCGCAGAAGCTCTCTTAAATATGAGCAGGGACAGGGAAATGGACGACGTGCTGCAGTTTCAGCTACTACAGGTCTACATATGGAAGACGAAATAAACTAGGATGGTAAACTGCAAGACCCCCAGTCCATCAGTCAATCTACTACTGGCATGCTGCAGAAACCGGTGAGTAATATTCCTAACAAATTACCAAGATGCACAGAAACCTATTTGCAGACTAAAAGGATTCGATTTGACTCCCCAACAAATGTTACTAGTGGAGCAGAGAGGAATTCCCATACTTCACATAATTCAGTACTTCCATCTTTTGGTGTCCTACAGTCAAGTGAAAGCAGTAATTAGAATGTTAGTGAATTGGATACAAATGCTCGGAACCCTAATTTTTCTAGCAGAAATGACACATACAATAACTCGGATCTTGGACCTTTTATAATTATTGTAGAAAGTGCAGAAAAATTTATTGGTAACTTACACCCAATGAGCATAGGGAAAATAATATTTAGTGCTGGTGTGATAGCCAAACAACATATTGTTGACATTGCCAAAGCAGGGAGAAGTCGTGTAAGAATTGAAACAAATTCTGGGTTAGCAGCCAATAAACTGCTTGATAGTAAATTATGGATGGAGCGGAATTAAAAGTGTTCATTCCAAAGAGCGTGATTCAAACACGAGGGATTATCAGAGATGTTGATATATTGCTCACCAAGGAGATACTGCAGGAAATCCAAAGTGTTGCCCCTGTCTTACATGTGAAATGGTACACAAAAAAGTCTCAGAATGGAGAAGTTTACCCAATCCCTGTATGTGTTCTAACATTCCGAGCACAACATCTTCCACAATATGTTTCATTACTAGGAATACGCAGTAAAACTGTTTGTTCAGTCTGTTCTCCAATCTTACAAATGTTTACGGTACAATTACTCCAGTGCTCAATGTCGTAAAGCGTGACATTGTGCAAAACGTGGCAGTGCGCATGAAGTTTCACATTGTCAGAGTACTATATTAAAATGCGTACACTGTTCGGGTAATCACTGTTCACCTGATTCGTGCTTTCCTGAATTTAAGAAATGGGCAGACATTAAATACAGTATGGCAATGAATAATGTTTCATTACAAACAGCAATAAAACAGTACCAAAATAGAGGCTATTCTCAGACTGTGCAGAATATAGTATTTGATACAAGAAGTCGAAAACAATTCCCAACATTTCCGCAAACAAATGCCCCATATGGGACAACAAATTTACATTCCACACGACCAATCAGTCAATTCTCAGTACAGGAAAGCACGTGCGTCACACCTGCCACATTTTTATCTCCGCCTCCCCCTCCTCCTCTACAGACATTGCGGCCTAATCAAACATCTACTGACCACCAACAGCTGAACCCTTTTTCCATACGTCCACTCTCTAGCACCCCGCCATGTAACTTGTATCAACAGCTAGAAGTTACGTCGCACGTCTCTTCTGAATATCAAAACCACTGCATACCAAACCAGCATGATATAACGGCAATTTCTGGTAATCCTTTTCCACCACAATACCATAGGTTATACAACAAAGTCCCGATTACTGAGCAATTGATAAATCACATTTATACCATAATCTTGAAGATGCTTCAGCAAGTAAATCCAATGATACAACCCACATCCTCCACACTTGATACGGGTATCAGAGAACTTATTCTTTCAATGCTCACTTCCTCTTCTGTTCTAAAAGATTAACTCTATTAAAAGAATATTACAGTGGAACGCACGTTCGGTGAGATCTAATAAGGAGTCTCTACTTCACTGCCTTAAGGCACTCGACATTACAGTTTGTGTTCTTGTAGAAACATGGTTACATCCGTCACAGCATTTTTCAGTTTCTGGATATCACTTGCTACGTTGTGATCGCGAGGATGGCTTAATTAAACATGGGATTGATTACACACCAATCAACTTAATTCCTTGTGAGGAGAGTATCAATGCAATAGCTGTTACTTTAAAGGCCAATTCACACTGTCCGTCACGTCAATGTCACATCACAGCACTGTCACGTCAAGTTGTATTCACACTGTCCGTCAGTCCCCATCTCAATACGCGATGTTGAAAGTGAGGTTATAAGTGGCGATCTGTTATGTAGAAAGTCATAGTGTAATACTAGAATTGAGGGAACAACAACGCTAAATGTTATTGACGGCCGACCCCTCAGGGGCTCAGCATTAATTTGCTGAGTACGGGCTTGGCGAACCCGGGGTCCTGAGGTGAGGACTGGTAAGCGCCGCCAGTCCTCCAGACCGTAAGCCCTGGACACGCTTCAGCGACCACCGCATGGCGCAGCGGTGGAATGTTGTGTGTTACAGGGAGCGGGGATCTCGGCTTTATTGCCCGGATCGTGAAGATGGAAAAAACCTCTATAAAAAAACCCTCAATCCCAAGGTGTGCTGCGTGCTGATGGGATGCATGGCTGTTGAGGTTGAACAGTCGATAGCGAGCGACCTCTGAGAAACCTGCCGCACCTCAGTTGTAAAAGGCTTACCCAGGCAAGCGGGGCTCTGCCTGGGTGGACCGTCCCTTCCCTAGCTGCTCGTGGGACCGAGATGGAATCCTCACATGTTTCTAACCCCGGCGGGATGGGTGTACCGTCAGGGGGTACTCGCACCCAGTCATCTAAGCGGTTGAGGGAGGCCAGTCCTCCTGAGACACAATCTAGTCATAGTAACAGGGCTCAAGGAGTCATTAATAATAATGTTTTCGTAGTTATTAAGAGGAAAGAGGGTACCTTTGAAAAGGTCTCCCCTTTCTACATTAATAAGGGACTGGAAGGACTTGCAGGTTCTTTGAAATCAATTAAGAGGCTGCGGAATGGTGCTTTGTTAGTTGAGACGGCCAGAGCAAAGCAGGTGGACCTCCTCCTGAATTCAGCAAAGCTAGGGGAATATGACATTGTTGTAGAATTACACAACACGCTAAATTCCAGCAAAGGAGTGGTCACATGCCGTGACATTGTGGACATCGAAACGGCAGAATTAAAACAGGAGTGGGCGTCACAGGGTATCATTGACGTTGAGCAAAGGACCTGCAGGAACAATGGAGTGATAGAGAAAACCCCTACCTTCATTGTTACCTTCAGTTCCCCATCGTTGCCAGAACATCTTATGGCAGGGTTTCTCCGTCTGAAAGTTAGGCCCTTTATACCGAACCCTATGAGGTGTTTCACATGCCAGCGTTTCGGTCATACCACACAGAATTGTGGAGGCAAACCAACCTGTGGGAGGTGTGGACAGGCAGCTCACGACTCTGGGGCTGACTGTCCTTCCCCAGCAACGTGTCTAAACTGCTCAGGAGGCCACCCTGTATGGAGTCGTGATGCCCTGTCTTTGTTGAAGAACAAAAAATACAGGAGATAAAAGTGAGCAAACGTATTCCATATGTGGAGGCCAAAAAAGAATATAAGGCGACACAGCCTCCGGTGTTTCCGACCTCCTATGCCTCACTACTCCAGAAACCTACGCCCACTGTTGATGCATCGACACAGACCATCCCCATTTCCACCAGCGAAACTTGCACCTGCATTTGTACATGCCAAACTTCGATTAGTCGAGATATCGGAATACAGGCCGACCCAATGGATGTGAAGGACGAGATAGCTGCAGTAATAATTGAGAAGACACCTCAAAAGGAGAGTACCATCCCACAGGATCGTGCCGTTCCAACAAAACGCGTTCCTCAACAGCAGGGAGCTGCCCAGAAGCCGGTGGCCCCCCAGAAGCAGAGTGCTCCCCGAAAGCAGAGTGCTCAGCAACACGCCCTTCCTTCATCTTCTTCAGAGAAGAAGAAACCAAAGAAGGCGAAAGCATCCCCCAGGCACCATCGAATGTCGTTCTGGCAGCCTTAACCGATGACAAGGATATCATAATGGACCTGGATACCTCATCACCGGAATTAGTCAGCCCTAATGCCGCTGCCCGATCAAACAGTGCCTCACCGTCTAGGCACAAGGATAGGGGGAAACTACAACCACACCGCTGACATGGGAACCATACTCCAATGGAACGTGAACGGATTCAGGGCTCGTTTGGACGAATTACGTCTTATTCTGCAGAACAGACCATTCTGTGTCTCCCTTCAGGAGACACATTTCAAGCAGTGTGACGCACTTGTACTTAGAGGCTATCACCTCTACAGAAAAGACGACCTGACTGGCGATAGGGTGCAGGGCGGTGTGGCAGTGTTCATCAAGGACACATTCTATTCTACGCCTGTGCACCTAACTATGACGCTACAGGCAGTTGCAGTCCGTGTGTTGGCACACACTGAGCTTACAGTGTGTTCTCTGTATTTACCACCTGGAGAGCCTCTCGATGTTGTACTCTTGACACAGCTTCTCGATGACCTTCCTCGCACTTTTCTCATTTTAGGAGATTTCAATGCTCATAATGCTTTATGGGGATCTAACACCATTTGCCCCAGGGGTCGAATGGTTGAGCGTGTGTTACAGTCGACATCGGTAATTTTGCTGAACTCGGGTAAGGCCACACACTTCAGCGTTGCTACAGGTACGTCTTCCGCCATTGACCTCTCCTTCTGTTCGCCAGCTCTTGCAGACATTGCCCAGTGGGATGCAGACGACGACCTCCATGGCAGTGATCACTACCCTATCTGGGTAACTCTGCCAGATGGAATGGATCATGCTCGACAGCCGCCGAGATGGCTTATTAAGAATGCTGATTGGCAGCTTTTTAAACAGTTGGCTGTTTTGGAACGGCATGAAGGCGTTCAGAACTGGGTGGATCACACTACAGCCGTGATTCGCGCCGCTGCCGATGCATCGATCCCCAAATCGAAGGGAAACTTTAAGAGGCAGCCTGTTCCTTGGTGGAACGAGGAGTGTCTGTCTGCAATCCAAAACAGGAGGGCAGCTCTCCGACGATTCCACAGGTGCCCTACTGATCACAATCTTGCAACTTTTCGCGTGGCGAGGGCACGGGCAAGACGCATTATTCGAGAGAGCAAGGAGAGGTCTTGGCAAGAGTTCCTGAATTCTATCAATAGGTTCACATCAGCAAGCAGAGTATGGGAAGCCATTAGGAGGATCTCGAGGCGGAATTCCCGACCACCAATAGCAGCTGTACAAGGGCAAGGACTTCTCCTGACTTCGCCACGAGACATTGCTCAGGTAATGGCAGAATCATCGGATTCTAGCCAGAATGCAGCCTTTCGGCAGCATCGGGCTATACAGGAGAGGGTTGGTTTTGATTTCCGGTCCTCAAATGCTGAGGAATATAACCAACCGTTCTAACTGTGGGAGCTGGAGACTGCATTAACAGTACCTTGTGATACTGCCCCTGGCGTCGATGACATAACGTACAGCATGCTCCAACACATGGAACCGCAATCGAAGCATGTCCTCCTTCAGCTTTTTAACCAAATCTGGTTCCCGGGAAACTTTCCACACTCGTGGAAAGAGTCTGTTTTAATACCTATTTTAAAACCAGGGAAAGATCGGACTGACGCTGGTAGTTATCATAGCATAAGTCTCACCAGCTGTGTAGGAAAGACATTGGAGCGTATGGTTAACCGACGCCTAGTCTGGGTCCTAGAAAGCAGGTCCCTACTCAGCCGCTTCCAATGTGGCTTCAGAAGGTACCGTTCAACGCTTGACAACTTGATCTTGCTTGACCGGGAAATCCAACAAGCTTTCCTACGTAAGCAACACCTGATAGGTGTGTTCTTTGATCTCGAAAAAGCCTACGATACTACCTGGAGGCGTAATGTTTTACAGCAGCGCCATGAGTGGGGTTTTCGTGGTCGTCTACCCATTTTTATTCAGTCTTTTCTTTCGGATCGGTATTTTAGATACAAGGTCGGGAGCGTATTGTCTGACCGTTTTCATCAAGAGAACGGTATCCCCCAAGGAAGTGTTTTAAGTGTGACGGCCTTCGCCGTTGCTATCAATAGTATTACGTCCACTGTAAGAAGTCCAGTACAGTGTTCCCTCTAGGTGGACGATTTCTCCATTTTCTGTGCGTCCTCCATCGCAACTGCTGCTCGTCAATTACATCTGATGATCAGGCGGTTGGAGGAATGGTCCAACAGAACAGGTTTTAAATTTTCGTTGGAGAAGACCGTTTGTGTTGATTTTAATCGCTCCCGTTCCCTTTTTAATTACCCAGTTCTCAAACTTGGGGGGACTGCTCTCACTTTTAAGGAGAAGGTGAAATACCTAGGTCTCACTTTTGATGAAAAGCTCACTTGGTTGCCACACCTTAAGGAATTAAAATTACGATGCATCAAGGCTTTAAATCTCCTTAAGTGTGTTAGCCATCGGGCCTGGGGAGCTGACAGGGCACGTCTCCTCCAATTTTACAGGTCATTTGTGCGACCCCGCCTCGACTATGGATGTCAAGTTTATGGATCCGCGAGATCCTCTTATTTGAAAATGCTGGACTCCATACACCATGAAGGTATCAGGTTGTTCACAGGTGCATACCGCACAAGTCCGGTTGTTAGTCTCTGTGCAGAACCTGGTGAGCCTCCGCTTTCTATTCGCCGCCTTCTACTCACTGCACGTCAAGCGTACCGATCTATGTCAACTCCAAATTCCCTAGCGACTTCCAATGCTAATCAACAATCATTGGTACGCTTGTTCCGTAACCGTCCGCAGGCGACAAGGCCCTTTTGGTTCCGTGCAAGGGACAGCCTCGATTTGCTACAGGCACAAGGCATTCAGGTCCAACGCCAGGGGTGGAGTAGGGGATGTCCCTGGCTACTTCAGAGGCCCAGGGTGCTTTTAGAGTTGACTCTCTACAGGAAGGCTTTTAAACATCGACTGGAATGATGGGAGAACATCAGAACTTACTTCCAAATGGTCAATATGGCTTTAGAAAGGGTCGTGGTACTACTGATGCTCTTATTGGGTTAGTTACTGACATCCAGATTTCCCTTAGCGAAAACAAGTATTTCCTAGTTGTTTATACTGACCTCACCAAAGCGTGTGACTGCATATTGCTCCCATGGCTAACAAACCAGTTGAAGAGCCTTGGCATGCCTAATGTTTTTATCCACAATCTCTGTTATTTACTGAGCAACAGAGCACTTATTATACGACGAGATGACGGATATATAGGACCCCGGTACATGAGCAAAGGTCTGCCGTAAGGGTCTATTTCATCTCCATTATTGTTTAATCTATACACTGCAGATCTCTATTCGCTTATGCCAAACAGTTGTAAAGTGATACAACACACAGATAATCTCTGCTTTTATACTACAAGCAGGAATCTCATGGAATGTCAACTACTAATGTCTGTTGCTATGGAGCAATTTCAGAGTTGGTTGAATCAGAACTCTTTGGAAATATCTCCAGAAAAGTCCGCAGTTTACAAGCAACATAGATGGCAGGCACCAAAACCAATGTCACTGGGTCCTTTTCGAATGCCTGTTGTACAAGTTGTCAAATACCTTGGCCTCTTTATTGTTCAAAAACGCAAGTGGTCTACGCATGTGATGTACATCATACAGAAATATGAAAAGGCAATTAATGTTCTTCATTCAATTACAGGGGGTGGGTGGGGTGCCGACCCTAGAGTATGTATGACTCTTTATCGTGCATTAATTCGACCACATATGGATTATGGATGTCTTTGCTATGGACCGGCTTCTGATTCTGTTCTACAAATGCATGACAGGAGCCAATTTAAATCGATAAGATGCTGCCTGGGTGCCTTTATATCAACTCCTATGAATGCTCTACTCGTTGAAGCTAATGAACCTTCACTAGACGTCAGAAGACAGTACATTGGATCAAAATACTTACTCAAAAGAGCTCAATTTGAACAAGACCCTTTGCTCTTGAGGATTCGAGCGTTGTCAGAGATACGTTTTACTAGCAGATACTGGCTTAGAAAGAAACTCCCACCACTAGCATACATCTTTTATGATATTTTACAACAGTGTCACGGAATCGCAACAGTCTCGCACCATCCAGCTTTCATGACCGATTACAGGAATACAATGATAGAGTTAGACATTCGAACGAATATTTCTTACTTGGAACCTTACATGGACTCGCTTCTGTTGAAGAACTTTTTACGTGATTGGGAAATGCGCTCCATATTTACACTGATGGATCACATTCTAAAGAGGGTGTTGGACGCGCTTATTACAACGAACATACACAATACTATGAAAAACACCAGCGCCCACTGGAAGCTTCTGTACTTACAGCAGATCTCACTGCAATACTAGAGGGACTCAAATATGCTGCCAGGATGGACCATAATACAACCATTACTCTATCAGACTCAGAACCAGCACTGTTGCTCATACAGAATCATGTTGTAAATAATACCAACAACTACCTGGTGTACCAGATATTAGACCACGTTGGAGCCTTACAGCGTTGTAATAAGAAAATCATTATGGTGTGGGTCAAGGGACATCACGGTATTAAGGGCAACGAAATTGTCGATTATCTTGCCAAGGATGCAATTCATCATGGGAAGAAGTTTTACCATCATGTTCCTTATATAGACCTTCTATGCGACGTATGGCAACAGGTCAGAACCTTATGGAACAATAAGTGGCAACTATCAAACAAACTGAGAGGAAAGCATTATGTGGATATTCAACCATATATTCCTGCTCGGCCTTGGTATTCTCTCGGCCTGTTCAATAGAAAATTTTTAGTCACTATGTTTCGACTTCGATTTAACCATGGGCAGTTCAAGCAACATTTGTGCCAACTGAATCTCATTGTCTCGCCCCTGTGTTTTTTGTGGCACGAGAGGATGATGTTGATCACGTTGTTTTCGGATGTTCACAAAGATACGATGAAACAACTAAATTTTTACAGTACTTGGTGCAAAACAGATATCACCTACCTACTACTGTAAAGACATTACTGGCAACACAAGATATATCACTCTACAAACATTTATATCGGTTTTTGGCAACTGAACGCATAAAGATATAATTTCTGTGTTTAATTAATCCATTTTTTTTGTAACTTTAATGTAATGTATAAAAAACTGTTAATTGTATTCAAGTATGTATTAAAGATTGGCTGAATGGGTTATGCCCAAAGGCCATAACAAAGAAAAAGAAAAATAAACTTCTGTCAACTACGTCACTTCCGGTATTAGTCAGCGGCTAAAGTCTAATTGCATGATATGCCAATAATCTCTGGCAAATGTTCTCACTGATACTTGTCAGGTCGCTTTAGCGCGGACGGCGCAGGACGAACACATTTGCGCGAATGCGGGCAGCACGAAAAACACCATGGGTCTCGGCGATCAGCCAGTGGGGTGGTTTTAACACTCGCGTGCGTGTGGGGAGCTCGCATTTAGCACGACCCACGTGGTCCACGGCATATAATCGGAACGGAGAATGCCAGGCGACGTCCGTACAGTCATGTCCTACAGCTCGCACTTCACTCCCGCTTTCTGTGCACGTCACGCCGCTGCTAGGATTTTTGTCGATTGCAGAAACAGTACGCGTTAGCAGATATCTGACGACGACGCCTTGTGCTAGTTGCCTGCCGCTCGTCGATCACGAGTCTCTGCTTTAAGGCGGATAGGCCGCTACAAGTGCGAATTTACTCATGTTAGGCACAACTGAGAACAGTTAATCGAGTACTTGGTACTCATTTAAGGACATTGCCTGTTTTGGCCAAATGTGACACTGCACAGTTTACATCTGAATGTATTGACAGTCATCGCTAGTGCAGGTTATGTTGAACAGTGACAACTGTTTTGAGTTGGCGAAGCCAGCCAGTGTGAACACGAAATAAGTCGTAGTGGTAAAGTGATCTGCAGTGTAGCAAAGCGTCAAAGTTTTCGCCACAGTAGGTTTGAAATCTTTAGTATATTTCATTATAAGAATTAAAACTTCCGATAATCACAGGGAGAAAGAAATCATGTTTCCCTTGAGTATTTTGGTGCGTCCTCTGCAGATGTACTAATATTAAGTAAATTGCAATGCCAGCCTACTGCATAACTTTTACCTCGTATTGTTTATTGTAGATGAACGAAAACAGCTTCAGATGAGAATACCACGGCTCATGCTAAACTGAACCCTTTAATAGTTTCAACAACAAATTCCATCTGATGCAGGACTGCAGCCTTGTGTTTACATATGGGACAGTCACGTGACATAAACTTCCGGCAGTACACACTTGGCTGTTTAGATGACTGCCCATATGTAAACACAAGGCTGCACTGCTGCAGTCCTGCACCTAACGGAATTTGTTGTTGAAACTATTGAAGAATTAATTTTAACGTGAGTTGTGTTATACCCACCTCATATTGTAGTCGTTCATCTACAATAAACTAAAATGGGGTAAAAGTTAAACAATAAATCATTGCAATTTTCTTAGTTTATATTACATTCGCAGAGGATGCCCAAAATACTCAAAGGAAACGTGTTTGTTTTCTTTTTCCCTATAATTATCTGGAACTTTTTATTATTATTATTATTATTATAAGAAATGTGATTGACATTTCAAAATAATTGTGGCGAAAATGTTGACACTGTACAAGACCAACTACATATATTGTAGCAAGACCAACTACAATATTGTAGTTGGTCTTGCACTGTACTACACTGGAGATCACCTTACCACCACGATTTATTTCACATGCACATTTGTTGGATTCGCCTACTCAAAATACAGTCATATGACTGTACATGTTGCTTCACAAAACAGGTTGTCAAGTTCCATAATTGAGCATATATCGAAAATTTACTGCATTAGTGCACGGATACGTGACATTACAGAAAAGTAAAACCTATTCCGTGGTCAGCATACCAATATGATCCTGGTTAACTTTACACAACATGTAGCAGCACCATATACAGTAATACACGCTGGAACCATAAATGTCAATTTAAAAACAACTGGTGGCAGGTACCTGGCATTCCATAAAAAGAAAAAAGTTCGCAGTTTATTTCCGGATAAATAGCGATTTATTAGTTGGTGATTAGGTATTAACTTGACATCATCTTCGAGTGAAACGAGTTGCAACAAAATTGATATTCATGCATGTCACAAATCGTTATCTGCTAGCATCACATACCATAAATTATGGTCTGTGGCTAGAGTCAAATGTTTGTTTGTGTCTATGTTGTGATCATGGCGTCGAGTTCCATGATTCGACCACAAAACTCGATAGTCGATCTAAATTCACCCTCTGGTATCTTCCGGTTGCACTTCGTTATTTAGTGCCGAGTGTAAAAACATGACAAATTCCATTACTTTATTTATTGTCTTTTATTCATTCAAATACTACACCAAAGCTATCCACAATAATGGCAGTATTTACAGATAATGCACTTTTTCGTGGCCCTTCGGTGATCGGCGAAATTCAGCTGAGTTCATGGGTTCGTTCAAGGAGCTGCAGCAGCAAAGAAGGCATTACCGCGCATGTGCAGTACCATGGAGGTAAAAAGAGGGGAGTGGGCATGACGCTACAAACATGAAGGCGACAAACCTAGCTCCGCCATTACAGTTTGTTCAAAACATTAGTTTTCTGCTGAGCTGCTGTGTTGACTTGTCGAAGATTTGCAACTGATAATGCCTTTGTGCGTTGTTTGCGGTTGTACTACCCGTTTTGACAGCATTAATAAGTTGAAGGGAAGCACGTTCCATTTCGATCTGTGAGTCTTTTGAACAAACAAACATGGCTGCCGACCGGCTTCAAACAGAAGTACAGCAGACGCCCATAGTGGCATCTCCCCTCCTTTTACCTCCATGTGCAGTACCGATGACATCAGTCAGGCTGCAGGAGAAAATTTTCCCTGCGGTTCATGCAGCCAGGAAGCTGCAGCCGGGAGCTTCCTTGAACAGCTGGTAAGCTGCAGCATGCTGCAGGATAGCTCTTTGAACACGAAATTCCGTACCGCGCATTCGCGGTAGCAGCCCTGTAGCTCTTTGAACGAACCCCGTGTGTCTACGAAATGTTTATGCTGTGGCGACGTCGAGATCGACTCTACCTGGAGTGGAATATCTTTGAGCTGAGGTTTAGATAGCCCACGCGGGCCTTTGAGTATTGTTTGGACTCGAGTATTGTGTACACAAATGTATCAAGTGATCTGTAATAAATGTTTATAATTCAGTTAATGTGGCATGTACCGGGTATTTATTTGTCATAGCATATCCCGTACACTACAGTGGTGACCCCGTGTTTCAATTCACACCTCTTTTTCAAATTTGTTATTACGCGAGTGCAGTGAACAATCGCGCCATGTGGAACCCATCTCCGTGTTCTTCAATGTTACGATCGCAAGGACAAGGATTATCTGCTTCTCCGCTTTCAACCGCTGAGAAAGGACAGTGCATCAATTCATAGGTGGGACTAGACATTATACAGCCTAACAAACTGATCCCTGTAGTACACGTCAACAATACGCTTGGCCACGCCGACATGCTGCCTCCCGAACTTTCTATGGTTCAAACCGCCAACTTAGATAAATTACAACCAACTTTCACGTCACCAGGGCATCACGAACAGTGCTGTGTTACAACTGAAAAATCGAATTTTGACTCTTTGTGCACTCAACAACGAGTTTCGGTGCGGCCTTGGATCTCGAACTTTTCGCGAGATTTTCCACAAGTGCAGTGTGCTATTCCTTCAGTTACTGTGCCTTCTGACCATCCACAATGTGTTACAAATGTGTTGAATAATACCACCGGACTACCGGTTAGTTTTGGACAAAATGCTTCACAGAACTATGCCCTCAGGAACGTACCAGTTTCTGGGCCAACATTCGCGACAGGCAATGCGCCTCCTCTGCTTATTCGTCCAGTTAATTTCGAACAACAGCCCACTAAATTGCCAAAGCTACCGCCTTTTGCAAAGCAACATCCGAACACTCGGTTCGCATTAATTGAATCTATTTTCAGGGTTCTGGGCACTCTTTCAGAAGAATCTAAGTTTGTGTGCCTTGTCGGTCACCTACACGAACACCTTGACTTGATTAGCGATTTGGTGCTTAACCCACCTCCGCCACCTAAGAACACTAACGCGGAACGTATCATCTGTGAGACACTTTCCCGCTCGCCTGATGAAGTGTTGCATCACATAATTCACGAAGTGCACTTAGGAGACCTTACACCATCTGAACTGTAGCGTAGGCTCCGTGCCCTTGTTTCAACTGATTTTCTCCGGGACATTACTTTGTGGTCAATCTGGTTAGTGAAATTGCCTGAACCCTTGCAGCTGCAGTTGCTGCCACTTACGTCTTGTTCTCTTGATGAAAAACTATCAATAGCAGATCGTGCATTTAAGATCATTAACCGTCGCGCTCCCAGTGTTAACAGTGGCGCGAGTGTCGTTCCAAATATTTCCCCCCCTACCATGCACGTAGGTGACGATCGCGCCCGTGTGTTATCGTCGCGCAACCGTATGGTATCGTCATCTGGTAGCCGTCCCGCGCAACGCTCTCCGGACTCACAAGTTGCCATGATGGAAACGCCAGCCCAGCAGCGCGCTCTCTCGAACGCCGATGGAACTACCTGCAGCACGCCGACCACGCCCAACAACAGCCAGCCACTCTGCTGGTATCATAGCAACTTCGGAGACGACGCTAAACATCGCCGTGCGCCCTGCGCGGCAGGAAACGCAGGCGGCGGGGTGCAGTAGCAGGCGCGGTTCCCCGCCCGAAACGAAGACGCCTTCACTCCACAACTCACACCTCCGGTACGGTAAGCTGCAACGGCTGTTTGTTTGTGACTGACTGTGTTTCGAACATTGACTTTATGATTGACAGTGGGGCAGATAAGAGTGTTTTACCCCCATCTCTTGCACCGTACACTCTCGTACCTTCTCCCACACTGCTTCGCGCCCCAAACGACTCCACTATCAAAGTGCTTGGAACGGTTCACATGCCGGTTCATTTATCTAAAGACTTCACTATTAAGTGGGACTTTCTGGTCGCGCAAGTGTCCTGTCCGGAGCTTGGTATAGACTTTTTAAGGAACAATAAATTTTCCGTGAACATTCCGGCAGGAGTCTTATTACATCAAACCACTAACACGTGCATCCGTCTGTGTGCCTCCTCCAGTGCACGGTCATCGCCGCATGTTAATGTTGACATTTCTCTTTTGCAAACAGAGTGTGTGCTGTTAGCTGCAAAACTTACTAGTGTAACGTGTGACGTAACTGTACAGACACTTGAAATTGTTGAACTTAAAGAAACTCAGAGTAGGCTTAAAGAACAGATTGACATTAAGTCACGCGAGTTGGCTCGTGTGAGAGAAGTAATCATTTCCTTACGAAGTTTATGATCCGCGCAACAAGTGTTGCACGCCCCGTCCCAGTCGCGCGGCCCGAACTCTGACGCGCATAACATTAACCCGACAGTTTCACATAGTTCCGCGCGCCTGCGTGGCGTTCTTGCTGTCAGTAGTGATGCTTGCCATAGACTCAATACAACAGAGGGACCTCCAGTGCGTTTGAGACCACGCCGCCTCAATCCGCATAAACTCAACATCGCAAAAAACATTATTTGCGAACTGCTTGAGGCTGGCATTGTGCGACCTTCCTCTAGCGAATGGCCTACTCCTATTCACCTTACGCCGAAAAAGGACGGTACCTATCGTTTATGTGGAGATTATAGGAAGTTGAATGATAGGGCAATCACTGAGAGTTATCCTGTGCCAAATATCCAAGACTTTGCTAGCCAACTTGCAAGCACGACCACTTTCAGCTTCGTCGACTACAAGAAGGCTTATCACCAAATTCCAATGCACGAACCGGACATTCCAAAAACGGCCATCATTATTCCCTTTGGCTTATTTGAATATGTATATATGCCTTATGGTTTAAAAAACGCCGCACAGACATGGCAGCTGTTCCTAGACTCCCTTTTTCGCCCTCTGCCACAGTGTTACGCATACTTAGACGATATTTTGATTTTTTCGAAATCTCCAGAGGAGCTTGAAAAACACTTAGGCAAACTGTCCAGTGTCCTTGATTCGCATGGTGTTGTGACGAACAAAGACAAATGTGTTTTCAAGACAGTCGTCTGTTATTTTCCTGGGACATGTTGTGTCAGCAGATGGCATTCGCCCCACTGATGAAAAGGTTGAAACTGTGCAGAAACTTCCCCACCTGCGACTTATCATGAACTACGACGCTTCTTGGGTATGATACATTTTTTTCGTCGTCATATCCCAAAGGCTGCTGAACTACAAACACCCCTCACAGATGCCTTATGCGGCCCTAACACTAAAGGGGATCGTCCCATCCTTAGGACGGCGGAGGTGCAAACTGCATTTGAATCTTTGAAAACGGCGTTAGCAAAAGCAATCACTTTGGCTCATCCCTCCCCCGATGCCACCCTTTCCATTACACTGACGCCAGTGAGGTGTCGATTGGGGGCGGTGCTACAGCAGCATTGTGGTGAGGAGTCACAGCCATTGAAGTTTTTTTCTAAAAAGTTGTCACCCAGCCAATCCAAGTGATCTGCTTTCTACCGTGAACTTCTTGCTATATACGAGGCAGTCAAGTATTTCCGAGAAGATATTGAGGGTCGGCCACTAACTATATACACAGACCATAAACCTCTGGCACACGCCTTCAAAAATCCTCCAGCTGAACCACCTCCTCATCGTTACAGGCATTTTGATCTGATCTTTCAGTACACGACCGACGCACAGTATGTCCGCGGCTCTGACAGTTTGGTGACTGATTATTTCTCGCGGCTCACTGGTATCTATTCTGTCATCGACTTCCACGAGCTCGCCAAGGCTCAGTCGAGCGATGATTCAATTTCGACCTTGCTCAAATCCGGCGAGCATTCTTTAGTTTTGGAGCGCAAAAACATACTCAGCGCGCCTACTGCATTGTGGTGTGACACATCTTGGGGCATGCCACGCCCACTAGGCCCCACTAATTTTCGCCGCGTGATCTTTGACGTGCTTTATGGTGTCGCCCATCCAGGTGCACAAGCCACCACTCGCTTAATCTCGGAACGCTTTGTTTGGCCTTCAGTGAAAAAAGACTGTCGTGAGTGGTGCCACTCTTGCATTCTGTGCCGACGCGTCAAGGTTGGCCGACATTGCCGCCCACCCCTTGGCTCCTTCAGTATCCACTCTGATCGTTTCATTCACGTACACCTTGACCTGGTGGGCCCTCTTCCCAGTGTTGAAGGCTTCCGATACTTGCTCACATGCATTGACCGGGCATCATGCTGGGTGGAGGTCACACCCTTGTCGGATATTTCTGCTGCTATGGTTGCTTCTGCATTTGTATCTTGTTGGATTGCCCACTTCGGCTGCCCTACTGCGATCACTACCGATCAGGGTCGGCAGTTCGAGGCGGTGCTTTATTTTTCCCCAGCACACCTTCCCCCTCACTTCTTCTCAGTCGACGTTTCTGCCTACCCCCCTTCCAACATCTCTGTCGTTTTGAATGATAATCAAATTTTCGTTATTTACATCTCTCCTGACTCTTCCAACGAACCTCATGAGCAAAACCTTTCCCTCCTCTTTTCCGAAAGCCTTCCCTCGACCGCTGATCCATCGAACGTCGATTGTTTCATTGATGCTACCGGCACCGTTTCAATTCTCTTCTTTCCTACTCCACCTGCCGCACACTCACCTACCACTTACACTCGCGGCGGCCACAGAGTCATTGGGCCTTCTTGGCTTAGAGACTATGTTTTCCCTCTCCCCCGTGATCGGCCTTCGGCCCGGCACTCGTGATCCAGTCTCAGATATGCTCTGCACTGAAGGGGGGGGGGTGGCTCTGTGGCGACGTCGAGATCGTCTCTACCTGGAGTGGAATATCTTTGAGCTGAGGTTTCGTTAGCCGGGTCTCGATCGCGGCAGTACGCACTTGGCTGTTCTAACAAGCACTTGTCTGTTCTGACGTTTAGCTACCGGAAGCGTACGACGTCACGTGACTGTCCCATATGTAAATTGTAAACACAACGTTGCAAACCTGCTCCTGGCGGAATTTGTTGTTGAAACTATTTAAGGATTCAGTTTAGCATGAGCTGTGATATTCTTATCTCTTGTATTCGTTCATCTTCAATAATCAAAACAGGGTAATAGTTACGCAGTAGTCCGTCACTGAAATTTACTCAATGTATGATCTGTGTCGAGGATGCAACGAAAAACTCAACAGAGACGTGTTTATTCTCTTCCTTTCCCCTGTGATTATCTGCAAGTTTTAATTCTTATAATTAAGTGTGCTAAATATGTCAAAATAAATGTGGCGAAAACGTTGACGCTATGTTACACTGCAGATCAGTTTGCCAAGACCTATTTCGCTTTCGCATTTATTGGGTTTGTCTACTCACAATAGCTGTCACTGTTCAACAGACCTGGACTAGGGATAACTGTCAATACATCCAAAATTCCAGGTGTAAAGCTGTTCGCCGTCACATTTGGCCAAAATAGACAATATCCTTAAATGATTAATAAGTAACTGATTACCTGTCTCCAGTCGAGAATCTTAATTGGACATTGAACACACAAAGTGAAATAGGTTTCGCCATTGGTACATTTAAGAAAAAAACTTCATACATTATGTACAGTGAATTGTTCATGTAAAAGCAATGTCACAAAAATAAAGAAGAAGAGCAGCCACGAAATAACAAAAATAACGAAAAACAGCAGCAGCGAACTACCAAAAACAAACAACAATAAAGAAGTAACAACAAAATTTATACGAGACAACGAAAGCACTCTAGGCAGCAAACCACAGAATGGAATGGAGGCTAGAATGGAAGGCGGATTTGAAACATGTTGAGTGGTCACGTGACGACAATATCCGGTTAGCAGCTGTTCGAACAGCCAAGTGCGTACTGCCGCGAGCCAAACCCTTCGTTAGCCCACGTTGGCCTTTGAGTATTGTTTGGACTCGACTATTGTGTACACGAATGTACCAAGTGATCTGTAATAAATGTTTATTATTCAGTTAATGTGGCATGTACCGGGTATTTATTTGTCATAGCGTATCCCGTACACTAAAATGCTCTCTACCAACCTTACCTTAGGTTCGTTCCAGCAGCTGCAAGACGGCTACTTTCAAGCGCTAAGAAACAGTTGTTACTGCGCATGCGCAGCTACTGTGGCGTAAAAACCCTTGTTTGATACTTGTACTGCTGGAACGCTTTCTGGTTACAGGCAAAGGTGAGGTTAAAGGAATAATTAAAATAATTTCCTTCCTAATAACGAAGTAGTGTAAACAAGAAATATCTGATCTCAAATCGGATTGCAGTGACTTCGGAATAATCGAAAAACACGCTACAAACACTCACGTATCACGTGATGGCTACTCCCCACTCCAGCTCAGACCTTTCTGCGCATGCGCAAATTGTCAACTTGAGCGCGCCTGAAATATTTTTCCGGGTAGCATCTGGCTGCTTGCGGCAACTGCTGGAACACCAAACAGCCATACTCCAAGTAGCCAGAAGCGGGAGAAGGCACTGCTGGAACACAATTTCAGCGTTGCGCATGCGCGTCAAGCAGTCTGGCAGCTGCTGGAACGAACCTCTTGTAACAGCATTGTACACTGCAAACATCGTCAATGTATTGTTGATTTGTGCTTGGTATTGATTCTTGTCTTCGCTGTGTTATTTGCTAAAATAAGTCCACATACCCCGACGACTTCTTTTAGAAAAAGGAATGCATCACTCATGTTCAAACAAAAGACAGCAACAACGAAATAACAGAAAACACCAACAACGACATAAATTGGCAGTAACGAAGTTAAAATGGAGTGCTCAGTATGGCAGAAAAGAGCAGAATGAAATAGGAAGACATCTTAAATGATAAATTGACTTGTCACGTGACGTAAACTTCCAACAGTTAAACGTCTGAATTTCCCAGTGCGTACTGTCGCGAGACAGATCCCAAGAGGACCAATGTTATCTTTGGTGTTTGACCAGAGTCATCGTATTCATCACTCCACTTGTTTTTTTATTTTATTTTACTTTTTTTTTTTTAATTGTTTATGAAATGTTGTCCCAAGGTTAAGTGATTGATAACTTGGCGTAGTGCGTTGATTAATGACAGTGTTCCAATCGTGTGCGTTCGTATGTGCATTTCTACCAATTTAAGCAGGCCTGCGTGAAACCAACCACAATGCTTAAACTTAAGACGTTAATGAAACACGTTATTAACTACAGCTTGCCTGTTAGAACATATTCAGCTGATTTAAGATCATTGAAATTTAGTGAAGTTTGTGTAGAGTCATTAAGAGAAAATGACAGCGGAATAATGGTTCTTGGATTGAATAGGCCGAAAGCAAGAAATGCGTTAGGAAAGACAATAGTCACAGAACTAACAGCTGTATTGGAGAATTTAAAACATCTGGAAGATGCTCGTGTGGTAATACTACGAAGTTTGGTGCCTGGTATATTTTGTGCTGGTGCTGATCTTAAAGAAAGATTGGGAATGAAAGAAGATGAAGTATTGCCATTTGTTAATCGGCTTAGGTCCATTGTGAAGTCTGTGGAAAGTTTACCGATGCCGGTTATCGCAGCTCTTGATGGCCTTGCTGTTGGCGGAGGATTTGAGATGGCGTTAGGCTGTGATATTATAGTTGCCTCCAATACCTGCAAAATGGGTTTGGTGGAGACAAAAGTGGGCATCCTCCCGGGAGCAGGAGGAACACAGAGGTTACCTCGCCTCGTTGGCCCTTCTTTTGCAAAGGAATTAATTTTCACCGCCAGAACTATAACAGGTGTTGAAGCTTACGAGAGAGGTATTGCGAACTACGTCGTAGAACAGAACGAACATAATGATGCTGCCTTTCAAAAGTCACTAGCAATTGCTAGAAGTATACTTCCAAATGCTCCGGTTGGCATTAAAATGGCAAAAAAGGCAGTAAATAAATCAATGGACGTTGATATCAACACAGGTTATACCATTGAGGAAGCTTGCTATGCACAGGTTATATCAACTAGGGACAGAATTGAGGGACTTGAAGCATTTAGGGAAAAAAGGCCTCCAAAATTTACTGGCAGCTGAGATAAGATTGTGGAAAGCTGGGAACACCATTGAGGCCTACCTAATTTATCGATTTAAAACGGAATAAAAATATTTAGCCTAGTTGAGTACAATACTATTTCAAGACACAATTAGGTGATCTATGCTATGTAGTAACTGGTTACACATAAAATGTTTCAGGAAACTTTAAAGGCTTATATTGTTTTTGGTAGGTTAGCATAATTTGAAATGGTACATATTGTTACTGGATTTTGAAGTAAGACTGATTAATATCCCTAGGCCACTTCAGTACAAATGCTGTGACTGTTATCCTAGTGTTTATTTTATATTTTTTTCACCTCTTAGTGTATTTGTGAAAAATTGTATGTAGAATGAAATTATGGTCTTGTATGATTTTTCTTTTTCATATCTTTTAAAATGTTTTATATTCTTGTTTCATAGTACATCAAACAAAGAATTCGTGTTGCTGCACAGATCTCTCAGCTGGCAGATGTTAAGTGTGACATTGGCATTATAAAGTGGAATTTACTTTTTTGGTAAAATTGTGCTTCTGGCAGTGTCTGGTGATGTTGGCAGTAACTGTTGAGTGCCCTTTAAAAAAATCCATCACAAGGAATGAGGGAAATAAACTTTTGTGTTGATTATAACTTAGGCTTAATTCTGTTCTTGTTCTATTGTTTAGTTGTTCTTATATGTACCCTTGTTTAGTCAGTAAACTATCTTTTTAAAGCAAACATCATGTACCAAACTAGAGCTTTATTCTGATTTTGCCGTAAAATTTAACCACTTCTGCTGGAGTAGGCCAATTCTGGCAACTAAAGTTAATTTCACAGTATCCTGTGTATAAGAGGAGAAAACAAGAGGGAAGTGGTTGACTCACCTAGGGAGTTCCTAGAAGTAATGTTAGTAAAGTCAGGAATGTACCCACAGGTTTTGATGTCAGCAGGATGAAAACAGTTTTTCTCTGACAGATGATTTAGAAGTAAATTTTACATATGACTTTGGTTGCATAGTGTGCTGATAAGAGCAGTGCCCTTTGTATGCTATTTAAAAACTAAATCATGCAGAAGGAGAGGGAATAATTTGGGCTAAACTGCAGAGTCTATTGCCCACCCACTGCAAATGTTGGCGACACTACAGAATATCTGTGTATGCCACATAATTTGTCATGTTTACCTTAAAATAAATAGTTAATGCTGTCCCTGTTCTTGGTTGACAGTATCTTGTACGCCCATTTGTCCAGTCAGTAAATTAATTATCCTTGTTGCCAATATGAGGACTCTATTCTGCTGAGGCTATTCAAGTAAAATTTAACCTGTTTAGAAATTTTTATGTTTTATATAATTTTACATCATGTTATCAATATTTTCAATTTATTTATTGATAATTTTCCAGGTATTTTGTGTCAGAAAAATTGGGGCACACTGCAGGTACTCTTGAGTGGGCTATAGTGTACCAATAATGCTGGTCTGAATAGTATCAAAATTGTCCAGCACAACGAAAGCATTTTTGTGATTGTTTTATGAAATTTGATCTATTTGAAACACTTTAATACCCAATTACTTTATCCACAATAAATTTACTTTAACTATAGCCACCTGTTACTACTTAATTAATTCACTTTCAGTTGCAGTTATTTGATATTAGATACTTGAAGTATGTACGGTATGTAGTGCTATATGTTGATTGACGAGTTGTCACTCCTATTTAATTAGTAAATAACTTTGTTGTTATTTTGGAGGTTCTTGCAAATTTCCCAAAAAGTAAAGCATCTGCTAGATTCAGAAAGATCTAGTATTGATAAAAACAACAATAATTTAGCATTTACTCATTAATTTATGTGAGCTAAATGAGTAACTTTACCGATGTCTAGGGTGGGTATTTTGTAGCACTCATTCTGCCTAGTCTTAATTATTAATACACTGAGTTTGTCTGTTTTCCTTTCTTAAAATGAATTAACTGAAATTCTTTAATGCGGTTGACATTGAATTTGTTAAATACACTTCACAGCAAAATATCAGTTACTGTCTTAAAAGTTTGGTGTACTGGCATAATTGAAGACTGCAATACAACCTGTCGGCTTTCACCAAAGGCGTCGTATATGAGTCAAAAGATACGCTACATAGATATACCAACTAGTGAAACAAACACTATCAATGAATATGAACATATGGGACAAATGTATTGCAGATTATAAATAATCTGTAATTATGCTCATAAATTGTAGATTACCAGAACAGAATGTACCATTCAGGTGTCAGCCCAAATATTCCCACCTTTGGCGCTCAGTTGTGGGGGGAGGAGGAAACACTTAACTCTGTTAACCTATACCTAACTATTAGAGAGAAGCTACAGTTCACTTTTTTAAACACAAAATCATAATCTATGTTCTGTTTGTAAACAAACTATCATCTCTAACTCAGATATGACGTCATTGGTCAAAGCCGATGGGTCATATTGCGGACTTCAATTGATCTGGTGTGCTGATGTTTGCAGTTAAATTTCAATAATCTCATAAAATGAGGAGGAATAGTTTTTCGTGTTCACTATGAAATAAATATAATTGATGCCCTTCCTGCTCTATGTTGTCAGGTACTTTTGTGTGTCCTTGACCAGTCAGTCAATTAATTATCCTCACAAAGTGAACTTTTTATTGCCAACATTAACACACTAAGCCACCCATGCCGAAAGTAAAATTTAACCCTTTTGACACCCAGTGTTATACCTCAAATTAACAAACAGTACCAATGATGGTGTTCAGTGATACCTGTTCTTCTGAACCTTTGTTGACAAACTAACATTTCATTTGTTTGAGAACCAATCTAGTATGTGACTGGATTATGTTAAGCAAACAATTATGTATGATAAACTTAAGTGTATCAGTCTGAAACTTTTTCCTCATTGGTTCAGTGAATGAATCTTGTTGAAATGCAGTTATTGATCTGATGGTACATTTTAGAATAATAACATAAAAACTTGTTTTAAGTCACATGAGATTGTATTTCTATACAGTACTTGGCCAAAAAAAAAAAAAAAAAAAAAAAAAAAAAAAAAAAAAAAAAAAAAAAAGAGAAAGGGGAATAAAATTATACAAACTCTGTTAAATATATTTTGAATATTTAATAAATTTATTTTTTTATACAAAGGCAGTTGTTATTTATGAAAACTAATTTAATTCTAAGTTAAACAATGATATGTAAAATAAAAACACATTACATGCATTGTCAGTCTGTACATTGAGCAAGCTGTGAAGAAAACAAAGTTCAGTGAGAAGATATAAAAATCTTCGTGATTTGCCAATACATTGCATTTGTACCAAAGACAGGAAAGTACTTAGAAGAGCAATTGGGTAAAATTATAGAAATGGTGGACTTATGTTGGTAACACCTACCCCGAGAGATGGTGGGAAGTTAAGATGGGGGAACAGCTGATTTGTGCAGCTAATAGCGATGTTACAGTTTTAAATATTGGATTAAAAAAAACATGATTCAGCACAACCAGCTTTGTTGCTTTCACATACAACTGAATTAATGTCTCCCAACCTAACTTTGGTCTTGGGTTACACTCCATATCATGCTGCCAATGTGCAGACATTTTATTTTTGTATTTTCTGGTTACCAGTTGGCTGCTGTACTGAGACATCAATATTTGCATTGTGTACATGAGTAGCAGCACCTATTCTGGCATTTAACTCTCAATGTTGAAAGCAGAGCATAAAATGAATATTTCGTGTACTCCAATTATCATACTCCACAAGACTTATTTGGGTACCTCTTTTTTAATAAAACAGTACGAGTACATACATGAATTGTCACTAATTTTTTAAAACCTTATTTGAGGTATTGAGAGGAGGAAAACTTCAGACTTGACATAATTAAATCACAAGTTTGTATATTCAGTGTACCTACTTTTAATTGATCGATTAAAAAAGAGAGAGCATTTTTAATGAACTAGTACTACTTTTAGTAAGGAAAAATCTAATTGTTTACATATTCATCCTTAGATCATTTTACAATCATAGACTGTCTCTAATGACCAAACTGTCAACAGGACTTTAAACCCTAAGCTCCCTCCCTCCTCCAATCATAGATACATAAAACAGTTAACATTAAAATACAAAAGTTAACAAAACTGCCAATGTACAATTAACTACAGTGCTAGATATTTCAAAAAGTAAAGTCACACTATCTGTTACCACCGCTACATTAAAGACAGCTTGTATTACTGACACCTCTGCACCTTTATTATTACCTTGCTGCACCTTTTTAAAAGCATAATGTAATTAAGGTATAAGTAACAAAATTGCAATTAACTGACAAAATAGTATCAACACCATTGCATCTTTATACATCCTCATTTGCCTTTTAGAGACACAGTGCCAACATCTCTCCATAATGAAAATGTTGGTATCAGGAAGATGGAAAGAGGGTACAATTTTCCATTACTGATTTTGTGCATACAATTTTCTAGTAACCTGCATTATACTCTAACTACAGCAGAGTCCCGATAATCCAAATGTCCAGTTAATCCGAACATGAAAAATGTTAGTGTAAGTGTGGAAACTGTCTGGTAAACTGCTGTAAATACACACTATTTTAATTTACACAGTACAGTGAATATGTGTTAGAAAAATTGTCAAGAAAATATTAGGTTTAAACAAACTTAACAATGAAAAGAAAAGCTATCAAACTCACTAAACTAAAGCAGAAATTTTATCCCTACTTTTAGATGACAAAAACTTGGTCATTGTTTTTTTGGCTTGATGAAGACAGTCTTAAATGACGCATAGTTCTGCCATTGCCTAATGAACATCAAATCAGCAGGTGTAGCAGTGGGCTGTTGCTTCAAATAACGTAGGCCTAGTGCGAGGTCAAGGACTTCTGCTGCGTCATTGTGTGGCACCAGCTCTCCTTTGTCGCTTTCGGGCTCATTGTCTCTTCTGTCAAAGCAGTCGGCTCCTTCTTGGTCTTGAGTTACAGCAGCAACTAAATCAGTGTCAGTAAGATTTTCTACACATGCCTCATACACTGCCATCCACTCATCTACACATCCGTCACTAGCTTCTTCATATCCAGGGCTTGACTGTATCATTTGTAGTAGATTTTCCTCTTCATTTTCAACTAGGTTGTCCTGCAATTTAAGATATGTCCACAGTTTTCTCCACAATTTTCTCAGAGTATTTTCTGAAATATTCTGCGATGCCCCAGGGCACCAATAAACAATGTCCTTCACATTGGTCTTTTTATTTTGTCCACTTCATCTGCCTCTTTTCATTTTTCCCCAAAATGTATTAAAGCCACCACTTATCATTATACACTGCAGTTAAGTATTCACTTAACTTTGCAGTTACAGTGTTTCTTGGGGTTTGAGAATATCTTGTCAAAGATTTTTTGTTCTATCTGAAACTGTGGGAATCAATTCATGAGACTGTAATTTATGCTCAGGAAATCAAGACCATACTTCCGAAGGCATTCAAAGAAAAGCTGGTAAATAGTGTCACCTTCCGACATTGGATTTCTGGGTACAAGTGTAAATTAGAAACATTACAAAAATCTTAATAAAATTACACCACCTTTAGGTTGTTGAGCCAAGATCACTTATAAAATATTAATTTTCCTTTACTGGTTTATATAATTTAAATCATCATTTTCAAAAGGGTTTACAAGGTCAACGCTTAGGAGAAGTATGTTCTCTTGTAAACCCTTTTGGAGATGATGATTTAAAACATCGAAACAAGTAAATGAAAATAAAGATTTTGTTATTGATCTTGACTCAACAACCTAAAGGTGTACTTTTATTAACATTTAAACAGATCACTTTCTACTGGTGTAACATGCCAGGTAACTATTACAAAAATTAACAGTAGAGTATCATAAATGTATTTTGCAATAAGCTGTCATTGTTGGTCCACCACGGCTTTATTGTAAAACATCAAAATTCTTTTATGAAACATGTTAGAGGAAGCCTAGAAGATTTACAATTTGATATTTACTGTGATTTTTCAGAGAACTGCTCATTTTTTATGTAGGATGAAGTCCAGAACTATCATTGGACTAGTGAGCAAGTGGATCTAGGCCTACCCATTTGTTACGTACTGCAAAGAATAAACTGAAACACTGCATCTCTGCTATGCTTTATTTCAGACTGTCTTAGAGTTAACACTGTGGCTTTTTACTGCTTCCAGAAAAAGCTCATTGACTTCTTGAGAAAGCATTTTTAACCTAAATAATTATACTACTTTCCTGATGGTGCTGGTGCTCGGTACAGAAACAAGAAAAACTTTTTAAACCTATGTTTCCATCAAGCTGATTTCGAAATAGAACCTGAATTGTATTTTTCAGCAACAGCTCTAGGAAAATGGCCTTGCGACGGGCTTGGTGGCACAGTGAAAAGGTTGGCAGCCTGAAGATGTTTTGACATCTGTATGACAATCAAATTCTTATACCTTGGCAACTTTTCAACTGGGCAATGGAAAACATTTTACATTCACAACTCAGGACAATTACATACAAACAGCAAAGCATTGACAATTCCAGGAATTCTTAACATTTCATGCATTTGCTCCTACAGTTTCCAATAGAACAAAAATCTTTGTTAAATTATTCTCATATGCTCCAAATTCACTACAACAGTTGATCATCAAACCCCACTAAACATTGTTATTGCAAAGTACAAGTGGGTACATAACTGCAGTGTGTGACAACAAGTGGAGGTTTGCATACATTGTTGGGAAATGTGAAGAAACAGAAGACATATCTTTATCCATGTGATCTACCTCCTTGCTTTGAGTATTCGGAGAAGCCAGGTGTATTTGGATTCCTGTAGTGGCTGTTATATGTAAGATGAACCCTGATACTGCAACAAGCCGCATATACACCCTGCCTGAAAATTACATTGATTACAGTTGATTTCATTATAAGAAGTTGTGATAGACATAACTGTTCATGATGTCATGTTATAAATATAATAATGGGAAGTCCAGGTTGGAATTAATAATATTGATTGATTGATTGATTTTTTCAGGGAAGCCAAAACAGTCTTGGTCCAATCCGCCACTGGCCGCACTGAAACTAAGTTTATTGTGTGGTATCGCTCCCTGTATATCTAGTAAAGCCAACCAATGCCCTTGAACAGTGCAAGGAGTCCCTTTACCAGTTCTTTATTAGACACAATTTCTTCAGGTCTGGTTGTCCCAAATATTCTGTGCCTTTTATTCTCCAATGCAATGCATTCGAAGATTAGATGTGATGCAGTTTCATCACCGTCATCACAGATCCTGCACTTAGGGTTCTCTTCTGTTATTCCCATTGTACGGAGGTGTTTTTTGAAATTCCCATGGCCTGTCAGCAATCCAACCATGAGTCTAATCTCTCTCCTGTTCAGACCCAGGATTGCAGAACTTCTTTTAAAACATGGCTTTGGCATCATTACCTTGCCATGTTTTTGTTGGTAGACTTTGGTCCAATATTCCACGTGCTGTCTTCTGAGCCAGTTACGTAGCTCCAATTTGATCATTGCCTTGGTGATTGTCAGGACAGGTTCCAGTCCAACAAATGGAGTCTCTGCCCCCATCCTGGCTGTCGGCATGTTCGTTGCCACTGATCCCCGAGTGGCCAGGGACCCACAATAGGTTTACTCTATTGCTTTCCCCTGGCTCCACCAGAACTCTGTGACATTCTGCAACAATTTTAGACCTTGTTGCAGGAGCTGCCAGTGATCTCAGGGCTGCCTGGCTTTCTGAATAGATATAGATGCTACGATCTTTGTAGCACCTACGCAAATTCTCCTCCACACATGCCCTGATGGCAGTGATTTCGGCCTGGAATACTGAGGCCAGTTTTCCTTGAGAGATGATGCCCTCCAGTCTTGGCTGCACCCCATATACCCCGGCCCCAACACCGTGGTCTGATTTTGACTCGTCAGTGAACCAGACAATATCCCCTGTACGGTATCGAACTATTTTTTCCCATTGCTCCCTACTTACAATTGTTATATTGAAAGGCTTGTTGAAGCAGTATGGGGTTATAATATAGTCGGCTGGCATTTCCCCAACCTTTCCTATATTTACCTCACTCACTATTTTAGTGTGTGATTCTGGATATCCCAAAGAGTTCCAGTTTTGAGTCTGTATGCACCAGCCGCTGCCTCCAATTTGACCCAAAGGTGTAATGGGGGCATATCCAACATGGTTTCCATCCCAGCAGTTGGTGTGCTGCTAATTCTGCCTGTTATGGCTAAGCAGGCTAATCTCTGCACCTTACCAAGCTCCTTAGCAGCAACCTGCTGTTCTACCTTCTTCCACCACACAACTGCCCCATAGGTGATCCTGGGTCTAATCATTGTGGTGTATATCCAGTGCATACCCTTGGGGCTCAGGCCCCAATTTTTGCCACAAGCTCTCCTGGTACTCACAAGAGTACCTTTTGCCTTGGAGCAAATATTCCTGATGTGAGGGGTCCATGTCAGTTTCTCATCTAGGGTAACCCCTAGATATTTCACTGTTCCCTTCACAGGTAGTGCTTCATTGAAAAGCTTTAGATTCCAACTTGAATGTTGTATATGCTTCTTTGTGAATGGTACAACAACAGTCTTCTTAGGACTAACCCCCAGATCCTGTTTTCTGCACCAGTCTTGCACAATGTCCAACGCACCTTGTGCCATATTCTTGACTGTGTCAGCAAATTTGCCAAGTATTACTATGACAAGATCATCTGCGTATCCTTGGCAAAAGTACTGCCTAGAGTTTAATTCTCCAATGAGATCATTCACCACTAGTTTTCCACAATAAAGGGGGAAGAATTCCTCCTTGCGGGCAACCCCTAGTGGTGTTGATTCCCATTTTTTCATTCATCATGGTAGCTTCTACCTTTCTTCCGCTGAGCATGGCCCTAGTGCATCTACATATAGTGGTCCCCAGGTCATGCACCTCTGCTGCCCTAACCATTGAATCAAAGGTTGTGTTGCTAAAAGCCCCCTCGATGTCCAGGAAGATACAGAGGGCTATTTCCTGAAAGTGTAGTGCTTTCTCCACCTTCCCAATGAGTTGGTGGAGAGCTGTTCCACATGATTTACTTGGCTGATATACATGTTGGTTTGAATGTAGAGGAGCCCTACTTAACCTCCTTTCTCCAACATGCACATTAACCAGCTTTTCCAATGTCTTAAGAATGGAGGACAGGCTGATTGGTCTCATATCCTTGGCCTTGGTATGATCAATTCGCACTGGTTTAGGAATGAAGACAACCTTCACTGCCCTCCAGGCTTTGGCAATGATTCCTGCTGCTAGGCTAACCCTGAATAACCTGCATAGGAATCTCCCGCTTGTTGCAGGAGAGCTGGAAAGATTCCATAGGGGCCAGGTGACTTGAACGGTTGAAATGTTCCCACTGCCCATCGGACCTTACTGAGATCGACACACTCCTAGGCCAAATCCCAGTCCTCTTTGGGACTACCTGAGAACTGTTGTCTCTCAGGAACCACATTCTGGTCTGAGTTATCCCCCAGAGTATATTGAGGAAAGTGAGTCTTGAGGAGCAGTTCCAGCGTTTCATGTGCTGTCTGTATACTCCCCATCCTCCTTCCTCAATGTTCCTCCTAGATTAGTTGGTACCCTAGTGAGGATTTTATGAAGTCTCACTTGAGCAGCCGTGCCCTCCGCTTCTTCACAGAATACCTTACAGGATACCTACTTTGCCCGTCTGATGGCAGGTTGTAATTGACAAGGGCCTCGTGATACTTTGCCCATTGTCCTTTGCGCCTCGCAAGGTTAAACAGTCTTCATACCTGTTTCCTTTGCATTTCCAGGTTATTATTCCACCAAGGCACACTCCTCTTTCTGCACTTCTTGGTGATTGAGCAGTTGTCCTGGTATGAGGTCACTATACCAGAGGTTACGGCCTCTGCTACTTCCTCAAACTCTGCTGGATTCCTTATCGAAGTTTTAATTTCCGATAGGCTGAAGTCAATGTCTTTCCTATATGTCTCCCAGTCAGGCTTCCGTCAGTCTCCTCATTTCCAAAGAAGGAGCAGAGCTGTCTTTGTAAGGAAGGTATGCTGAGGCCAAAACAATTTCCCTCATAATACCTTCCTCACATCGCTGCATACTGATGGTCACCAGGTCCCTGGAACAAAAATCCATTATTGATATGAAAGGTATTCCATTTCTAACATAAATGCATGTTCTGGAGTTTTTTAGATTTCTGGCATAAATCAGCTTACCTCCAGTACCACCGAGGCCCGATACATCCCCTTTGTATAAATAGGGTTCTTGTATCAGGGCCACGTCCACCTTCTGTCTCCCCAGGCGACGGCTCAGGGCAGCAGTGGCCCCTTTACTGTGCTGCAGGTTTATCTGCACCACTTCCAGCCCCCATCTTGCTGCCATTATTCCCTTTAAGGTCTTTGATTACCCTGATGCCGACCTGCGAGAACTCTAAAAACAGTTTCAGGCCTTGCTCTCGCATTGCCTTCAGGGACTTCTCTCCGACCTCCAACACCAGGGTTCGTCCTTCCGGAACGACCTTTTGGTTAATTAACCTCCAATCCTCTGTCGAGACTTTTGGGTTCTGGACCCTTATTTTCTTGAACAGAGTCTTTGGAGAGACATCCTTAAGGATCTTTGGTACCCATATTGATACCTTTGCAGTCTTCAGGAGTTTGGCTGCTGTCTTGACCAGCAGCTTCGCATCCTCCCACGGGGATATCATGGGCACCTTGTCCTTAAGCCATACTGCTGAGTGCTCCCCCTCGCAGACAAAAATGAGGGCACCACGATCTAGATAGACCCTCCTGAGTTTGGGTCCTGGACCAGCATCCCCCCCCCCCCCAATCTCTTCAAAGAGGGCCATCTGCACGAGCTCCTCCTGCTGCGAGGTGATTCTCACCAGTGGGTATCGTTCTTGGACAACCGCCATTCTAAAGACCGAGACTGCAGTACTATAGGTCTGTTTTCCTATTTCCTGCCTCAGCCATTTAGGATCACGCCTGTCCAGAGAGGAGGGAGTCTTAGATTCCTCCCTAACCCTCTTGCCACCTGTCTTTGACGTCGAGGGGGTCTGTGTATCCCCTTCGACCTGAGGCAGTTTCTTTTTGGGGGTCTTGGGCTCAAGCCCTTTTGATTCCCTCCACTTATGTTTAGGAAGCCATTCTTTTCCTTCCTTTTGCTTCTGTTCCTGGAGAAGTTTCCTCCTCTGAGCCCCAGACAAGGCCTTAGTCCTAATCTGGTCCAACTTCTCTGTTACAGTTCCCACTTCTTGCTCAGGTCTAGACCCTGATTGAGAAGTAGGAGTGCACTCCATCGGTCCTGATCCTGATGTCTGAGTATCTGAGGTCTCAGATTGCCCCTCGGATTCTTTTAAAATAATTTTTTTCTCCGTGTTCATCTTAGTCCCACGAGATTTGGGGATTTATATGGCCCACACCACGATAACCCCGCGCGGTGCAAGGCTACTTACTCAGGGAGGTCGCCCGGTATCCGTGAGGCTCCATTCGAGACACATCCACCCAAGTGCCACGCACCCCTCGGCACGGATTGCATCACACCTTGGGTTGGGAAAGGACTGGGAGAGGATAAGGAAGACGGGACGTTGTGGGACATGCTGCTTGGTCTGATCCATCAGCTGAGGCCTTTCCGGCAGTAGGTTCTCTACCTTCAGTATAGCCCTCAGCTTCACGCGGATACGCAAGCCTCTCCACCTGCACGGACAGTGCTTCTTCAAGGTGGTTTCCCCCGGAGAGGAATTAATAATATAGTAAGGACAGTTTACAACTCACCGCAAAGACATGGCGACGAGCTGTGACAGGCACATACAAAAGACACAACATACAACACATTCAGCTATCGGCCATGGCCTTCTTCAGAAAATAGAACATTCACGCAGTCACACAACATAGTCACACAACCATCACCTCCGACTGCTGCCACACTTCGAATGTTCTAAATAAGAAAATAAATTTTAAAAACATTATTTGGCGGTTTCTTAATGTAGAAACTTTATTTAAGTCATTTTGGAACCCCCCCCCCCCCACCACACACACACCTGGAGCTAGAAAATCTTGCAAAGTATGACCCATGATTATCCCAAAATAAAACTTGGGAAGGTGTAAGGGTATAGTGCAAATAAATTTTGATTTTTTTTTTCAAAATTAAAAAAAAAGTATGGCCTTTTTAGAAATTTAAAATTTATTTAGAAATTATTAAAAATATAAATTTGCAAACCATTGTGTTTTATACCAAAATAGATGACCCAGTGAACTTCATATCGCCAGCCGCGGAGACTGAGGCGCTTCAGTCACGGTCTGCACGACCACTATGGTCGGGGGTTCGAATCCCCCCTTGGGCGTGGATATTTGTGCCGTCTTTAGTATAAGGTAGTTCATAAGTAGTTTGTAAGTTTAGGGACTGATGACCCCGTACTTAAGTCCCATAAGCTTAACAAACATTTGAACATTTTGAGCTTCGTATCACTTACCTCTTAATATAAACCATATTAATTTAAAGTGTACGTATTTTAGTCACAATAGCTTTATAGAGGCATCATCAGATAGTCTAAGTATCGGCTCGATAGTGGACATTCGATGTGCACATTCATTCAGGGAAGGTTTAACCGGTGATAAAATGTGGAAAAATTGCGAAGACAATTTTGGATTTAAAACATGTAAAATAATGACTTGGTTGTTGCGTTGGGTGCGTTCAGAAATATACTTTGAAAGAGTAATGTTCGCTTTACACTATCTGAACCCGTATATGAACTGTCAAAGGTAAAAATGAATTGCTTTTCATTAGTCTCGCTAAAACTCTAGAATGGCTGAACTGATTTGGCTATATATCATTACATAAACCACTGAATCTATAGTAATGAAATCTGGTGTTGAGATAGAGTTAGCACTGAAGTACCGAATAAGATACTGTAGGAAGTGTGTAATTCACCATATTTTTGTATATAAATCGAAATATCGAACAATAATTACTCTCTGGAAAAGCTGTTTACTCTGTGGGATTCACCGTCATTAAACTGAAGCGCACGCAGTGCAAGTTGTTCTTTGGATGAAACGTGGTTCACAGCTTTGTTACTCTTTGGTTTATATAATGTCCGTTACTGTTTATCTGTGAGATGTGCTTCTTGATTTGATTAATAAAGTTTGGTTTGTTACAGTTTGAGTATCCAGTCTTTAATTATGCAGAATAGACTTAAAGACTTAAAGACTATGGTCTTTAAGGCTATAACTCTTTGACTTCTTAACTATTTTTCAGAAGTTATAATTAATTTGAAATAATGCATTGTCCCTTTTGTAAAAAGTGGATAGAACGGCAGAACAATAGAGGTACCTGTCCTAGGAAAAAAAGTATATATAATGAACAAAAAAAAAAAAAAAAAAAAAAAAAAAAAGGAATTACCCCTCTCTGTTGTGCAAATAGTCAGTTATAGTGCTGAATTCATTGCACATTGAAAAATGTACTTTCAGTTTTTCTCAAATCTTCCAATTTTCTGGTAGATTTTCCATAAAATTTATTTCATACAAACTTTGTCCTGTCAAGCCGTACTCAAGTGATGAGCTTACAACCATGTGGCAATTGACTTTTATTCATGGAAAAAAAAAAAAAGTTTTTGGTTTTCCCTAAATTTTCTTACTTTCTGGGCGATTTTTCCAAATTTTTATTTGATGCAAACCTTCCTCTTGCTTTCAACATGAAACGTACAAAATTTTATCGCAATTGGGCGAATGATATTGATATCTCACAGGAAAAAGCTGTTTCAGTTTTTCCCGATTTTCCTCTTTGCCAGACAACTTTTCCATATTTTATCACCGTTTCAACCTTCCCTGGACTTACGCAAATATTTCAGGATAAAAATTAGCCAAATTGGTTCAGCCGTTCTCGAGTTTTAGTGAGACTAACGAACAGCAATTCATTTATATGAAAGTCCATTTGAATAGCTTTAAAATGACACATTTTCCAGGCCTGTATCTTCATTGGTTCCAGAAAAAGTGGAATTTTACTATTCCTGGGTGTGGCAATTTAATTAAAAAATTTGAAAATTTAATGCTAAATAAATTTTTAACAAATTGACAAAAAAATTGGTTTTAATGGTTTCATCAAAATATGGGATTCTCAGTCCTAATCAATGTGTTGATTTGACATGGAATGACCCATTACATGCTAATGAATAATATTCATGTATTGATCAACAAGTGTTTTTAAAACTACTTCCTTTGTTGATAGACTACACATCCTGGAGATTTTCCCAAAAATCTCAGTATTGCTTCTGCCTTACTCATGATTAATTTTATCAGGTCATTCCACTTCAAATGCCTCAGATCACATGCTCTCAGATGTTTTATGGAAGTAACTGCTTTCAGTGACTGCTCTGAAATTGGGTAATTATATAATAAACACTCAGTCTTTCTATGTATTTGTAATTCTTATATTTGTTTATATTGAATCTCACTTGCCACATCCTGCACTAAGAGTAGTTATGGGTTGTAGTGTTACAAAGTAACTACATTCTCCTTCATGATCAACCTGAGTTTATCAAGGCTTTAATTTGCATATGAATGGCCTAGCATTGTAGTAGCTACTGTGAGTATATGTCTTTGTTGCAGATATGATGAGCGGTCGATCACTGCATAGTGTATGCTAGGAGAAGGCAGAGAAAATCCACAGATTGATTCACTTGGAAGTTCTGTAGAATCATGCACAATAAAACGTAACTGAAGAATTTACAAAAATGTTTTAGTGTGATGAGTTATTTCACTGTCATTGAAATCTAAAAAAAGGAAACGATGTCTGTTAGCTTTAGTGGCAAAAGAATTCGAAGTAGTTTTGAGGCACAGCATAGCTGGACCTCAATTCACTAGTAATTTGTTAATAAGACATATTGAGTGGCTACAACAAAATTTCACTAGCTGCACGCACAGGCTGTAAGTGCGTTTTCCCTTATAAATACTAAACAACTTGGTATCCAAGGGAAATGAGACAAAGTTGCAGATACTATTAGGGCTCTTTACACCTGTGTCATCTTGCAATAATGCAATGTGGCGACCAAAGTACAACACAAACTTCAAAATTAGAGAGTGAAAAAGCCACAAAAAGGGTTACACAGAAATCAGAAACTATGAATCATTATTTTGTCACAGCCGAAGAGACTCCTTTGTGCAAATCTAGCACTAGAAGAACAGAAGGAAAAAAAGAAGTGTGAGCAGTTGCTGTGTGGGTTTGACATCGCGCCTACTCTTCGCAACGCTGTTTTACGGAGTTGCAGTTGCCTGGCTAGTGTTGCTGCTGTGGTTTCTGACAAACTCTGTGGTCAATGTATATATTCCTTTTATTGTGACTGATAGTTTTACTGAGTGATAAAAGCTTTTTTAATTTATGCCAGTTACACGAGCACAATTTAGAATAATGTCCGAAGAAATTAATGACAATGTTAAGGGAGATTAACACTCGAATTAGCAATCAATCTAAAGAGCTAAAAGAATAAACTGATCAAATTAATGACCAATCTAAAGAGCTAAGAGAAGAAATGAAATGTAAATCTGTACACTCTAAACAGGACCTTAAGGAAATAAAATCTTACATCAATTTGAAATTAGTCAATCACTAACAATGTATATCATAGGCTAGACAAACAAGAATGTAACTTGTAGATTTTCAAGCTGTTATAGAATCTTATGTAGACAAATGTCAGAAGAATTACAACTCTTAGGGTGTAGAAATATGGTATCAACTGATGATGATCTAGATTTAGTGTTACATGTAGTAGGAGCTTGCATAGACAAAGAAAAACAAGGGCTAAAGTAAGAAATCTTAGGGAGCCTTAAGGAGGAAGGTCTTGGTGTAGGTGAGGTAGGCCTACAGAAACAACTCATTCAAAATTTGTCTGTGTTAGACAGGAAAGCGTCTCAGTGTGACTTAAAAGTAAAGGCCTTAGAGGAAACTTCCAGTGCAGAGTTTTTAAAATTGAATGAAAGGGTAGGTAAGGCAGAGAATAAACTCGATCACATTGAGAAATGAAGATTGGAGGATGAAGAAAGACTAACCTTGAAACTTGATAGCAATTGGAAACAGAGGGTGGAAGATTTAATTAGTAAAAAACTTAGGGAAAGTAATACACACCCACCCATAGCAGACAATTGGCAATCAGAACATAATTTTATTGGTAATCAAGTTGATAGGCTATGGGAAGAGTTAAATAAAACTCAAGCAGCGTTAAAAGAAAATAAAGTTGTCCATATATAAAACCCTAAGAGAAATCAGCACTGTTTGCTGATTTAGTGGTGTGATGTCCGCCAGGTCTTGAGTCATCTGCTCTGATTTTTTTATTTTTCCTGTTTGATTTCTTCAGAACAGATGATTCACTTATTTTCTATCCTTTAAGCGTGTATCTTTAACTATTCATTCTTAATAATAGCTATGAGAATTACTTACCCGATATTGACGAATTTAGATATGAGAACGCATTCAAAAAGAAATCGGATTAAGACAACAATTCCAAATTCGACAAAATCAAACCCTGATACGAGTTTTTTTTACTTACATATTTATATGTTTAATCTGAAAAATATTCTATTTGTTGTATGTATTATGGTGGATTTCTGTTAGAGAGGCAGATTAAATCCATTTGTCTCTACATAGAAGAGACCAGCTTCTAGAAAAACAGTTAAACATTGTTTATAAAGGGTAATTTGATACTTTTGTAATAATTTCATAACATGGGAAAGGGCTACTACTTAATTTTCTAGGGGAGGTTTCTTTAGTTTGTAGTGGGGTGACTATACACAGATGCACACTGCATAACCAAGTGCTATGGCATCTGTTCTGTAGTGGAGCTGCTCCCAGCTAGCCTGCCATCTTTTGCCTTCCGGTGCCATCACCAACTCTTTCTTTTCCTGTCGTACTACTCTTTAAGAGTATCTGTCTTTCAGTCCCCTATCCATAGCACATACGTCTTTGTTACTAAGAGTTGTGGTTCTCCTGACAAGGATAGTTTGTCACCATTATGAAGAAAATGTAACTTTTTATATAATGTAAAATTGAGGTGGCTGACCTCAAAAGAAAATGGTTTAAAACAAACTGATGTATATTAGTATCAAGTACTGATGATTGTGTTATTGAGGCTTGATAACTCAAGTCTGAGTGGGGGAATATGTAGTGTTACAAAATAACTACTTTCGATTAATGATGAAAATTCTCCTCAGAGATAATAAATATTGTTGAAATGAGATAGAATGGCTGGCCAGTACTTACCATTGTGCTGTACCGCCGATAGTAACACAAAATGAAAAAACAGAAAAAAAGGGACAAAGGGACAAGCTTTCGGAACAGAGTTCCTTCGTCAGGTGGGAGAGAAGGGAAGAATAAAGGATGGGAATAGAAGGGAAAGGTGGTTCACGACCTAGGTCATGAAGGTGGTGTTTCGGAACACCACCTTCATGACCTAGGTCGTGAACCACCTTTCCCTTCTATTCCCATCCTTTATTCTTCCCTTCTCTCCCACCTGACGAAGGAACTCTGTTCCGAAAGCTTGTCCCTTTGTCCCTTTTTTTCTGTTTTTTCATTTTGTGTTACTATCGGCGGTACAGCACAATGGTAAGTACTGGCCAGCCATTCTATCTCATTTCAACAATATTTAAAATAACTACTTTCTCCTTCGTGATCAACCTGAGTTTATCAAGGCTTTAGTTTTCATATGAGCAGCCTAGTATTGTAGTAGCTACTGTGAGAATCTGTCTTTGTTGCAGATATGATGAGCAGTCGGTTACTGCACAGTGAATGCTAGGAGAAGACAGAGAAAATCCACAGAATAAGCCAATATGTAACCTCTGTTTTTGTGTATAAACGCCGTGTACATTATCTTTTGTTTAAATTATTATTTCAATTGCTGTTAATGAGATTGATTCAGTTGGAAGTTCTGTAGAATCACACACAATAAAACATAACTGAAGAATCTACAAAAATGTTTTTGTGTGACTAGGTATTTCAATGTGACTTTCACTCTTGTTGTAGCTGGACCTCACTTCACTAATAATTTGTTAATCAAGACATACTGAGTAGCTACAACAAAATTCCACTAGCTGCACACATAGGCTGTAAGTGTTTTTCCTAGGTAAATGCTAGACAACTTGGTATCCAAGGGAAATGAGGCGAAGTTGCAGATACTATTAGGGCTCTTTACACCTGTGTCATCTTGCGATAATGCAGGGTGGTGGGGAAGGGGGGTGACAGAGTATACACTTGGAAAGACAATGATGATTTTCATCCAATGATGGCAAATACCACATCAGGGATAGTAGATGTATTGATAATGATTTCAACATTGTCCACTAGCAGATAGCATAGATACATAGCTGCCAGAGTGCCATCTGTGTGTACATTTTAATAATAAAATTTAACAGCCATGAAAGGGGTCAAATTGGTGTCTTCAGAGTGGGAGGATAGTGCTGTTGGAGAATTGCCACACTAGTTGGACATTCATCTGTCAGATGTGTAACGTTGTTGGTTGCAACGATCATGTGAACATTCTCAAACTCATAGATGAGGTACTGGATATCTACACAGCACGGATGTCTGCCAGGATTGTTGTATTGTAAGGACAGCAGTGGCAAATTATAGACACAACCCAGAAGTATCAACATGGACTGTTGCTAACTGGTTGCTAGCAATGGGGCTATGGACACATATCTCAGACCTATGAATCTGTTCATCTCAGACCATCCTCCACTCATGTCACTACATCAACATGCACAGCTTGACTGGTGCTGTCAGAGAATCACTTGGAAGTCGGAATGGCAGGCTGTAGGGCAAGTGATAGTCGTTCGCACGTTCATGTAGAACTGCTGAGTGCTGTCTCATAGAGTGCATTAGTTCACAAAGTACTGGACTTCCCCTCTGGCCTAATGGTCTGGGGTGCAATAAGCTCCATATTTCTCTTTCACCTTTGGTTTTTGTCGAGGGAACGCTGACCAGCACTCGGTACATGCACAATGTTGTAAGACCCATTCTTGCAGAAGAAAGGGGATGTGTTGTTCCAATATGGTAATGCCTGTCCATACACTATGCCTGAAACTCAATGTTGCAAGATGTGCTGTACAGAATGGACAAGCTAAGATTGTTAGGAACAGCATAGGTGATGAATTTCAGGATAATAAATAAAAATCATGATTGACACTGAAATTGTTCCTTTAGGGAAAAGGAATACAGGGGCCTACATATGTTGAGGAAGTCTAGTAATCTTCCATCTCCCCAAGACTGAACTGTTACATGTCACGTCTAGTAATACAGAGAGCAAACGCCACATAGCTCTGCTATTCATGTAAAAAACTTCCTTGCCCATCACAACCTCCAGACTTGTCTCCAATCGAGCATGTGTAGCGATATGTAACACGCAAGGCCCATAACGATATTTAAACACAGTTACAACCACATTTTCTTAGTTAAAATGACAAAATTAAAACTGTTCTTCCAAAGAGATAGAGTGGCTGGCCAGTACTTACCTTTGTGCTGTACCGCTGATAGTCACACACACACAAAAAGACAACAAAAAAAAGAACAAGTTTTTGTAACAGGGTTCCTTCATCAGGTAGGAGAGAGGGGAACAACAAAAGAATGAGAACAGAAGGGGAAGGTCGTGAATTACCTTCCCATTCTGTTCCAATTCCTTTCTTCTTCCCTTCTTCCTACCTGATGAACATTTTTTTTGCCCCCGATGAATGCCATGGCAGAAAAATTAAGCTGTGTGAATGTGATTATCTACTTTCATGTCTGTCAGCAGCTCAACAAGCCACTCAGACAACTATGCATGCACAACTATCATGTCGGGCAACTCCAACAACATAAGCTAGACTGTGAGTGGGGTGGGGAGTGGAGGGGGCAGGATGCTTGGGATGGGAAGTTACAAATTTCATGATGGATTTTAAAGGTGGGAATTTGCATTGTGGCAATGAATACAATGAAGGGAAGGGGTGGAGAAGGATAAAAGAAAGGTGTAGAGGAGTGGGAGGAGGGAGAGGGATTTGAAATGATAAGTATAATAAGGAAAAATAAAAATAGGAATAAAAGGAAAAATAAAGTTAGAAAAAAAGGAAAAATTAAAGTTGGGAAAAAAGGAATAAATAAAGTCAGGAAAAATGGAAAAAATAAGGAAAAATAAAAGTAATAAATTAAGGGGTTACTGTAAGTGGTAATACACAGTTGTAAGGAAGACATGGATACAGGATAATGGATGGGGAAGGAAGGGGTGGGGGAGATGTTAGGCATAGGGTGCAGGGATGGGAAGTTATCTTGAGGCCAGGATGGCTGCGGGACCGTAGAATGTGTTAGAGGGACAACTCCCATCTGCACAATTCAGAAGAGCTGGTGGTGGAGGGGAAGATCCAGATGGGTCAGGTACTGAAGCAGCCATTGAAATTCAGAGTGCTGTGCTCAGCTGCATGCTGTGCCACAGGGTGGTCAATATTTTTTTTTTTTTTTTTTTTTTTTTTTTTTTTTTTTTTTTTTGCCACAGTTTGGCAGTGGCCATTCAATCTGATGGACAGCTGGTTTGTTGTCATGCTGTTATTGTGGTCTTCAGTCTGGAAACTGGTTTGATGCAGCTCTCCACAATACCCTATCCTGAGCAAGCCTCTTCAACTCCACATAAGAACAGCAACCTACATCTGGCTGAATCTGCTTAGTGTATCCATCTCTTGGTCTTCCTCTGCAGTTTTTACCCCAAACACTCCCCTCCAATGCTAAATTCACGGTTCCTTGATGTATAAGAATGTGTCCTACCAATTGATCCCTTCTTTTAGTCAAGGTATGCCAGAAATTCCTTTTCTCCCCAATTCTGTTCAGTACCTCCTCATTAGTTACGCGATCCACCCACCTAATCTTCAGCATTCTTCTGTAGCACCAAATTTCAAAAGCCTCAATCCTCTTCCTGTCCGCACTGTTTACCGTCCGTGGTGTTGGGTGACAAGGAGGACACTCTGCTGTGACTGGTTACTGGGGTTGGGGGGAGGATTGGTGGTGTGTGGGGTTGTGGCACAGGAGATCTGTTTGAAGACTACGTCAGGAGACAGATTTCACAGAACTTTCTAATTTTTCTGTTGGCCAGATAAATTCACAGTTGCAGCAACAAATCCATCAAAATTTTCTGCCATTACTTTTACTACAGGATTAAGAGTTACATTTTGGTGAAAATTCAAACGACCTTCAAATTGTAGAAAAAAGACATAAGTTATAGTAGCACTCACTGCCTCGAACATTTTCATATGCTGGATATCCTAAGTGTCAAATGTAAATCAAAGTATTTTGTATGTAAAAATCAGTATTGACTGCTATGTAATGAAATGTTCAGTACATACCAGAAGCTGTTGTAATTTACACCTTGGCAGGAAAATAAGTAGAGTTCGTTGTAGGGTGCTTTTAAATTACACATTAAATACATAAGACATAATTAAAATCAGAGAATTCCAAACAAAAAAACTATTTACAAAATAAAATTTGTTACTCAGTACTGGAGTACCTGAATTAGAATTTTATTTAATGAAGAAGTCTGTGTTGTAACGTAAACTTATAAAATGTAATAAAGATAAGATCAAAACCACAAATGTTAATTAGTATGTAAACAAAAAAATGTTTTTTTTTTTTTGTGAAGTATGAATTATTATGTGTATAAATCATTGTTGATGTAATCCACACAATGTAAATTGTTAGATGGATTAATAAAGAAATGACTCAAACATATTGCCTAGAGTCTTTTAACAGGTGAATTGCCGTGATTAATAAGAACTTTCCAACAGCTAGGGGAAGCAGTAAAAATGTAGAAATACTCTCTACTGCTCCATTTTGTTATCAATTTTTATGAAACTGTGGTGATGTACATAAATGGAACACTACATATCAATCTCCACAAAATGTACTATGTCTTGGTAACCAATGTTCTTTGGAGACAAACTCCCAATTTGAAGAGTTGCTGACATTACTTTAGTCCATAGGTTACCAAACTTCTGTTCGTCACGTCCCCCTTCTGCTGAAAAGAAAATTTCCATGTCCTCCCTAAAAATATATAAAGATTTTTATTAATTATCGAGAAACTATTGAAAAAGTTGTGATGGTGGGCCGGCCGCGGTGGCTGAGGGGACTGAGGCGCTCCCGTCACGGTCTGCATGGCCACTACGGTCGGGGGATTGAATCCCCCCTCAGGCATGGGTATTTGTGCCGTCCTTAGTATTAGCTAGTTCATAAGTGGTTTGTAAGTTTAGGGACTGATGACCCTGTAGTTAAGTCCCATAAGCTTTACAAACATTTGAACATTTGTTGTGATGGTGATGTCATATAATGTGGTAGGCTGTTAATGTATCAAGTCACAGTTATTACGTCATCAGTCTAGTCTAGTGATTATAAGCCAGTTCTAAAGTAAAGAAAGTCCTTGGTAAACAAGAAAAAATATTTGCCACCTTTGCAGATTAGTGGATGCGGGCCATTATTTTAAGTTGAGTGTAGCTTATTACTTTAACTCATTATCAAAAATAGTCATTCGGTCACTGTGTTAATGAACATCACATTTGTACGCCATTGTCATTGCGCATAGGTTGGCATTTATGCCAATGACGACAATTACCGAATAGCGACAAAGGCCCAGTTCCCAGAACCAGAGAAAAAATTAAAAAAAAAAAAAAAAAAAAAAAAAAAGTTTTACGAAATAATTTTGCAGACTACACAGAACTTTAAAAAATATGAATAAAACAACTGCCTTACCTTGATTACATCCCCTTGCTGCATATCATTTCTTCACCAGTATATGGTTTTCCACCCCCATGAACCACAGACATTGCCGAGGTCTTGTTTACCCGAGAGGATGCCATCATCATATGTTCATACAGTAGAGCTGCATGTCCTCGGGAACGATAACGGCTGTAGTTTCCCCTTGCTTTCAGCAGACTCTAACCATAACTTGTTGGTTATGAACTGTAGGCTGAAACTAAAGAAACTACAAAAAGGTAGGAAAATAAGGAGATGGGACCTGGATAAATTGAAAGAACCTGAGGTTCTTAAGAATTTCAGAGGGAGCTTTAGCCAACAATTGACAGAAAAAGGGGAAAATAAAACAGTAGAGGAGGAATGGGTAGCACTGTGAGATGAAATAGTGAAGGCCGCAGAGGACAAAATAGGTAGGAAGGAAAGACCTACAAAAAATCCTTGGATATCACAGGAGATACTAAATTTAATCGATGAAAGGAGAAAATATAAAAATGCAGTAAATGAAACAGGCAAAATAGAGTACAGATGACTAAGAAATGAGATTGACAGGAATTGCAAAATGGCTAAGCAGGAGTGGCTAGAAGGCAAATGCAAGAATGTATAAATAGGGGAAAAATAGATACAGCCTACAGGAAAATAAAAGAAACATTTGGAGATAAGAAAAACAGCTCTATGAATATCAAGGACACTGATGGAAAACCAGTTCTCAGCAAAGAAGGGAAAGCTGAAAGGTGGAAAGAGTATATAGAGGGGCTCTACAAAGGAAATGAACTTCGAGACAATATTGTAGGAAGGGAAGAGTATGTAGATGAAGATGAAATAGGAGATACTGTACTGAGAGAAGAATTTGACAGAGCCCTGAAAGACCTAAGTCAAAACAAGGCCCCTGGAGTAGATGATATTCCCTCAGAGCTACTGAAGTCTCTGGGAGAACCAGTCATGACAAAATTGTTTCACCTGGTGTGTAAGATGTATGAGACAGGTGAAGTACCCTCAGATTTTAAGAAAAATGTTATAATCCCCATCCCTAAGAAAGCAGGTGCAGACAGGTGTGAAAACTACAGAACCATCAGTTTAATAAGTCATGGCTGCAAAATATTAACGCGAGTTATATACAGAAGGATGGAAAAGCTGGTAGAAGCCGACCTCTGGGAAGATCAGTTTGGGTTCAGGAGAAAGGTAGGAACACGGGAGGCAATACTCACTTTACGGCTTATCCTAGAAGATAGATTAAGAAAAAGCAAACCTACATTTCTAGCTTTTGTAGATTTGGAGAAGGCTTTTGACAATGTTGATTGGAATAAACTCTTTCAAGTTCTGAAGCAAGCAGAAGTAAAATATAGGGAACGTAAGGTTATTTACAACTTTTACAAAAACCAGACAGCGGTTGTCAGAGTTGAAGGGCATGAAAGGGATGCAGTGGTTGGAAAGGGAGTAAAACAGGGTTGTAGTCTTTCTCCATTGTTGTTCAATTTGTACATTGAGCAAGCTATAAAGGAAAGCAAGGAGAAATTTGGAGAAGGAATTAAAGTTCAGGGTGAAGAATTAAAAACATTGAGTTTTGCCGACGACATAGTAATTCTGTCAGATACAGCAAAGGACCTGGAAGAGCAATTGAACGGAATGGACAGTGTGCTGAAAGGTGCATATAAGATGAACATTAACAAGAGCAAAACTAGGGTAATGGAGTGCAGTGTAAGAAAATCAAGTGGTGCTGAAGGAATTAGATTTGGAAACAAAGCAATAAAGGAGGTAGATGATTTTTGTTACTTGGGCAGTAAAATAACAAATGATGTTCGCTGTACAGAGGATATAGAATGCAGAATGGCAATGGGTAGAAAAGCGTTCTTGAAAAAGAGAAATTTGTTAACATCGAGTATTGATTTAAACCTAAGGAAGTCCTTTCTGAAAGCATTTGTATAGAGTGTTGCCTTGTATGGGAGTGAGACATGGATGATAAACAGTGCGGACAGGAAGAGGATTGAGGCTTTTGAAATATGGTGCTACAGAAGAATGCTGAAGATTAGGTGGGTGGATCGCGTAACTAATGAGGAGGTACTGAACAGAATTGGGGAGAAAAGGAATTTCTGGCATACCTTGACTAAAAGAAGGGATAGATTGGTAGGACACATTCTTAGACATCAAGGAATTGTGAATTTAGCATTGGAGGGAAGTGTGTGGGGAAAAAATCGCAGGGGAAGACCAAGAGATGGATACAGTAAGCAGATTCAGACAGATGTAGGTTTTCGTTCTTATGTGGAGATGATGAGGCTTGCTCAGGATAGGGTATTGTGGAGAGCTGCATCAAACCAGTCCCCGGACTGAAGACCACAACAACAAATATGGTTTTAGGACTACTCTTTGCTTGCCATATCTAGGATAAACTTTCACTTTGTCTTCCACCAGAAGAAATACTATTATTAGTTGAAATAACATACCACACGTAACATCAGAATCCACAAGGATCACATGCAGTATTTATATTTAAATCAGATTCACTATCTTTATTTTATATTGTTTCTTCAAAATAGTTTTTTATAATTTTACAGTATTACCTACATGTAAGGATAGTTAGGTGAAAAATAACAAGTTCTCTTATAATGTGACATATTTATTATAAAAATATTATTTCCACACACATATGGCAAGAAACAAATAAATCAATGTGAAGGATGAGCTTTGCATATGTTTTACAAGATTTTGAATTCTTGGCTGAATAGTAGAAACTGCGCAACGTAAATCATTGGCAATACTGAGTTTGCTTCTAAGCTTATTTTTTATCGCCACTACCACATAAAATGCTGTTTCGCACAAATAAGTGCTTCAAAATGGTAAATACAGTTTCAGTGCTTGTACTGCTGTGCTGGGATACACTGTGAGATATTTCACCCAAAATAAAGGCTTATCCGTCTTCTCAAAGTCATACTTCGCTGCAGAATCATTTTTAATTTCAAAGACTTCATCTTGTAGTCTGTCTGGCAACACATCCACGTTAATGTGAAATGGATCCATCGCTAACCTATAATAAATTTTATCATCACAACTGTTAGGGAAGTGTCATTCGAATTCATCAATGAGGTGCTGCAAATGGTTCAATATTTTAGTCTTAGTGTCAGTATCCTTAAAATCTCTGTCAAATCCGGTTTCTTCCAAGATTCCAAACAATCTGAGAAAGCATGAATAATTGCAGGCTAAAATTTTACGTTTCCATTGTTATCATTAAACGCTTTGATGGCATACCGATTAAAAATTATGTTTGACTCTCCACCTTGTAATTTCAAATTCAATGTGCTTAAAGATTCAAAAATATCTGACAGATAAGCCAATGCATCATTTTTGTGCCCCTATCTTTTGTTACTTATAAACAAAACATTATAAGATTGGAGATAACATCAATGAATTAGTTGTCAAATTTCACAGTAATTAAGTAAGGTCATGGATACACCTCACACCTTGCTGAAAACTGTGCACAGTGCCAAGCAGTTATCTCTCTACTTGTACCAAAAGAAGCCATTGTCGTAGCAAAGAACTACACTAATTTCAAACAAAATTATGCTGTATTTCAAAAAGGCAGAAGAAAAATAACTGTTTTGTCAGATAAGTAATCTGAATGAAAGAGCTGTAGTACTGACCGTTCGGGGAGGGGGGGGGGATAGCCTCACTAATGGACTTCATTGTCTACCTAGCTGGGTTATGTTTCATTGTTAGCACTCACAACAATATTTCCAGAATGGCGTGAACTACTCTGCTCAGAATGAACACTTGTACTAGTTTTGCATACATATCATGCACATTTTTCTGGTGACAAAGGGCATAACCCTGACATCCAAATTACGAACCTGCCAGTTCATTTGAAGCTTATACAGTCTATCAAAGTCACTGTAATTGCATCTCCGCGGGTTGACAGAGTAATAAAATGGCATTTTTGCAGTTACGCAGTATACAGTAAGTGATTATTACTCTGATGAACATAGCCTACTACGACTAAAAGTTGTAACATGATTACGTTTAGTTCATGTGTACAAATGTACGGAATACTTAATACCTGACTTTTCTGTTTTCCAATTGTCAGAAGTAATTAACGCATATGGTCTTTGTAATTTTGAGAATTTCTGTGTAAGACATTCTAAACGTGATCTTCAAAAGCTGTATGTTCTAGGATAGGTTATTGAGATAGGATTGCGGGAAGTGGGGCGCCAAACGATTGCATTTAGCACCATAATCTATCATTAATTCCTGCACATTCATTTTTATTAAAATATCGATATTAAAAAGAAATATTAGGTTTATACCGCTAACTCCACCCGTGCCCCCGTTGAAACATCATGAAGCCCCCTCAGGGGGTGCACCCCCCAGTTTGGGTACCTCTACTTTAGTCTGTGCTGGAACTTTCTACCGTTAATGTAAATGAAGTTCATTCTCATATATGTGGTTAGTTACTGGGGATTACAACCCCTAACCTCCCCCATAGTGGTTTACACAGATTTTGTTCGTTTATAGTGTTTTCTTGTAGCTACTGAGCCAATATTCTAACTCAAATATGACAGCTGATAATCCAATAGAAACAATGGCTTCTACGGTTCTACTGCCACCAGGATTTTGCTACGAGTGCATAACCCACATGGATCTCTAAATCTATCGAGCAACTCTGTTTTTCACAGCATTTGCAGGACATATTTTTCATGCCGCTCTGTGTGAATGAGATTAGGTTCATTTACAGTGACTCTTGTTTCAAGACACTTATGTGCTCATTCATTCGTCACGTACATACAGTGTCCAGAACAGTTCTATGAAACACCCAAACTCTTTCATGCGTGTTTTCCAGTTATCCACTGCTACTTTCGAGCAGTCAAACTTTCATAATTCGAATGACTGACTCTAACCACACTGCTGGTCAGGTTTAGATACCACTACATGTAAGGGTAACCCTATTCTTGCTCTTTTCAGCAGTGACATTGCTGCTAATGTTAATGTAAATCCGTCTGTTATTACACCTTATAGTTCTGAACAGTTTTATCATTCCTCGGGGGCAGCTAATTCTGTGTGCTAAATGGACGTTCTGGGTAACACTGGTGCGACACAGTTCAAACTCCCACTCACATCGGGTGTCAACAGTATGACTGTTTTAGCCTCAGGCTACTGCCCCAGTGACCTTGTGTGTGGTGAAACTATTTCAAGTGAGTATGTTTCCAATGTGCAGTTGTGCACTGCATTACAGGCCGCACCTGACACACAACAAATTGCACAGCTATTGCCACACACACACACACACACACACACACACACACACACACACACAGGGCTCATATGTGCAACCGCCTGCATTTTCAGCACAAACTGGTGCCGGACTTCCAGCCCTTTTCCACAGGCCGTGCTACTGCTCATCCACCTGCTCCTTCTGTGCTGTTGTGCACATGTGCCATGCCATGCAAGTTCCACTTCTTACCACAGTAGGCATACCACGATGCAACATCCACTCAGATGCTGGTCCAGTCACTCATGCACACAAACATCCTACCATCTGCACTGCCTGCTCCGCTGGCCGGTCAACTCCCAAAACTGCCCGCATTCTCCTTTGACACACAATATACCATGTTTGCATTAGTTGAACAGATTTTTGACCATTACTCATTACATGATGCTGTAAGATACTTGTGTCCTATCACTTACGTACATGAATATGACGATTTGATTTGCGGCTTGGTAAGCTCACCAATGACTTCCAACCGCTACACCATTGTAGAGATGGGCTATAAGCGCACTCAAGAAATGCGTGATGTTAAGGCAAATTCTTGAGAAATTCTCGTGCACTCTCGAGAAGTTGTCGACAGTGCTGTGCACTCTGCATGCTGAGTGAAACTACTCTACAAGGAAGCACTGAACTAGAGCAGTCATAATAGTTGTTCTCTGTAAGTGCAACGAATAATTTGTACTTTACACATTGCTGTCAAGTGTACGGCTCTCTCTTATTTGTACTGCATTAGTAACAGTGGTGTACCTTAGGTATGTGGCGCCCTCTAAAGAACCCCACCCCTGGAAATGAAGAGCCCACCTCCTTACCAGTACAGAGAGACTGATATTTTTCCTGGCCCCAAGAAAATGTGAAGGCGTTTTTTGGTGTGCGTGTGTGCATAGGCTGTTTTCTGTATATTGTCCAAATGAATATGTTTAAATCGGCCTGTGGGGGTTTTGAAACTGCCCAGTGGGGGTTGTGTGTGTTTGTTGACTTTATTGCATTGGTGCAATAAGCATGCCGGAATCCATGACTGGTAGTTGCGTTGCGTATTCGGTCAAATGAATTGAAATCAACTTTAAGGTCGGCTTAACCCCCTGGTGGGAAAGGCCGTGAAGAGAATGGAAAATGTCCGTGCGCATCACCATAGGAACCATGAGGTTCGCTACGCCGGTGCAAATGTCACAAAAAACTGTGATGCCCCAGCCGGGTAACGAGTACGGTTCAATGTGCAGTGATCTGTCCGGAGAGCAGAGTACCTTTCGTATTTTGTCATCCGTCTGTTGCAGGCACACGAGTCTGTCACAATCTACGGGTGCTGAGATAGCGCAGGCGCACGACATAATCTGCTACGACATTGTCTGCGCTGCGCACGTATCTTATGTCAGTTGTAAATTGTGAAATAAAGTCTAAATGCTGCCAACACCAAGGAAGGGGATCACCTGACGGGTTACATATAGCGTCGGCAAGAGGGCGGTGATCAGTACAGACAGTCAGAGGGTGGCCCTCAATGTCCTGTCTAAACTATTTGATGGCAGCGTAAATAGCGTAGAGTACTTGTCAAATGCGGATCATTTACGTTGGGAGGGCGTTAATTTTTTTTTTTTTTTTTTTTTTTTTTTTTAGGAGTAATGTAACAGCTCGGAATGGTCGCTGAAGTGTTGTAGCACGGAAGAGTTGCTAGCATCCGTGGTAATTAAAATTTTAGCATCGGGGATAGGATGTGCGAAAGTGACTGCTGTCTTTAATTGTTCAAATGCAGCAGTTATATCATTCGTCCAACGGACCATGTACTTGCATGACATGATGTTGCCTGCTAGTGCATCAGTTAACAGTGTTTGTAGTGAAGCCGTATGAGGAATGTGGCACCTGAAAAAATTAATCATTCTCAGGAAGTGTCGCAGCTCTTTATATGTCTCCGGAAGTGGGAGTTCTAATATGAATGAAACACGATCTGAGGTGGGGCGCATGCCTTGCTGTGAAACCTTGTGTCCAAGGAAAGGGACAGTTTCTTTGCACAATTGGGACTTGTCGTTGTTAATGCAATGTCTTTAGTACGTGTGCCAGATGTTCCTCAAGGTCTTGCTGGGAGGACGAAAAAATTAAAATATCGTCGAGGTAACCATAGCAAAAAGGGAACTGGAAGAGGACGGAATCAATGAATCGCTGCCATGTTCTTTAGGCCGAAAGGCATGAAACAGTATTCAAAAAGTCCAAACGGGAAGCTGCCGTGCAAAATCTTGAATGTGGGATATCGGGTAATTGTCCGTTATTGTTCTTGCATTGAGATTGTGGTAGTCACCACACAGTTGGTAGGTGCCGTCTTTCTTTTTTGCCAAATTAATGGGGGACGACCAGTCAGAAGGACGCAATATTCCACTATCTAGAAGTCCCTGCACTATACGTTTCGTGGCCTGCAGTTTATGTGCTGATAAGCGTCTTGCCTTTTGGCACACCAGGAGGCCCTCGGTTGTATTAAGTCTGTGGAGGGTACCATTTGTCACACTTGATACTAGCAGTTGCACTGCAGCAAGCAAATCACTAACCTGTATGGCGTTGGCAGCAGAGGCGGGCAGAGTGACAGTACACTCTGAGGCTGCTGCAGGTGAGGATTCCCTCCCACGATAGCTCACCAGTGCGCTGGAGATGACATCAAGTCGGTGGCGTGAGATGAATGGACGCTGTCTGAAGGTCCAACGAAAATTCGTAATGCTTCAGGAAGTCAATTCCTAGCACAGGTGTGTCAGTCTTGGCGAAATATAGCGTCCTGTGCGAACTGTAGTTGGAGTTCAGTAGTGCTGTAAACTTGTATGAGTGAGCTGTCGACAGCTTGTAACCGACCTGGGCCGGGTTTGATAATTGATGGCATGAGTGTTGCGAAGAATAACGGTGGCCTCCGCACCAGAGTCCACCAGGAAATGTTTTTGTGAGGACACGTTAGTAATGTAGAGTGTCCTGGAAGTAGTATCCCGACAAGACGAAGGCGGAGCAGTCGAGTGGCACCTGTGAGAAGTTGCATGGGGGATGGCGGTGTTTAATACCCATGCTGAGAGTTTGACACTGCTGCGCACAGTGGCCTGTAGTTGCACGCTTTGTCGCCGTGTGTTATGTGAAACCAACACAGCGGGTAGATGGGGTGGACATGCGGTTGGCCGAAGACGGCAACAGTAGCGGCCTGTTGTCGACAGGTTGCTCCACTGTCTGTTGAACGGTGCACTACTTGGAACGTCTGATCACCAGAAAGTGAGGCGGAAGAGGTGTGTCCAGTTGTCGAACTCAGCACGCTGGTGAATCAGAAATCAACTGGCAGTGGGGCATCACTTGGTACGCCCTGTCGACGTATGCCAGACGAGAGTTGAGTGGCTGTGTTGACAGTAATAAGAGCTGTATTTGTAGCAGTTTGAGTAACCAGATAGCCCACAGTGCTGGATCCGGCAGAAAGGAGTGATCCACTTGAGACCGCAGGCGTTGCCAGAGCTGGCGAGGGGTGGAGTCGCCGATGTTTACCATCTCGATAATGTGAGTCAATGCCTCATCCGGCGAGCGTGACAAGTGTCGTAGAAGAATCTCCTTTGTGTTGCAAAACTTTGGTGCGGATGGAGGCGATAGAATGATATCACTGGTGGCAGCTTCAGGAAACGAGAATGGTGTGGAGTTGTGTCCAACTGTGGTCCCGCCAAGGGATGCTGATCACAAAGACCGGGCATCGTTAGCGGTTTGTACGCTTGCACAAATGCAGCGTAACGCAACGCGGCAGGCATGGTAGGAGGCGTCACAGCAGCGATGTCGAGTGTCAAGTGTGTGTCATACATCAGTGTGCACACGGCTTCGCGCAACATGGCAGGTGGCGGTGATACTGGTTGTTGAGTGGGGGTTGTATGGTGGCGCACGCGTCAGACCGAACTGTGGAACGCACGTGGATAAGCGCGATGCGGGTGGCGTGGCAGAGGGCATCACGACGAAGATGCTGTGTGTCATGTGCGGATTGGAAAAAAGGCACGCGAACAGCTGTAGTGGTGTAGCGGGCAGCGTCGAGACGCCGGGTACAGCAAGCTCACTGAACTCTTTGTCACAGGCACAGGCTGACCGATATGATATCACATTTGCAGAAATCGAAGTACTTGGGTTAAAACACTGTGTGAAACACTCGCGTCCTTGGGTGCACACTGGTTTTCTGTCGGGATGCGGCAACGTGGCGGCAGGAGCAGACGGTGCTGAAGTCCATGCCAGTTGTTGGAAAACACTGCGCGACACGCTTGAAAGAGGTGAACGGTCGGAATCGTTCATTAAATCATCCTCGAATTTAATGAGTGGTTCATCCTGTGCCAAAAATTGTGAAGGCTCCTGGGGATCCAGTGCAATTTGTCCACTGAACTGAATAACACCAGAAATATTGGCAGAAAGTCACTTTATTTATGTGCTATAACAACATAGGTGTGACATTTTTAACTTCTCTAGTAACACTGTCTTGCTGCTGATGCAGCGATCGTGTACCTCGACCAAAGAGGTTACTTTTGGCTCCTGTGTGTAATATCGATACACAGGACGCCACACCTTGTTCACTAAGGGGTCTGTAAGACCTCTGTCATGCACTAGAAAGGTAATATCACAAGATTAATGATGGCAGGTAAATAATTTTACTTCCACTAAATGAAGTTTTGTCTATAGAAAGACAACAGTATTTTGAAGGATTACACAGAACCTAATGAAATGTAATCAACATTAAAGGGAATTTATGGATAAAATGAAAGTTTGCCAGGTCCAAAAGACCCCTGTTATGCATCCAACTGTTAAAACATGTATCTCAGATGAAACAAAAACTTCATTTTCACTGAAAACAATTATGCATTCCACATATATTTATACTTGAATGAGAGAGAAATGCTACAACATATTACACTCAAATCTCCTTACACCAACTTACTTATTATAGAAAAAAAAATCGCCCTGACGTGTTTTGCGGCCACTTGATATTTACAGTTTTAAAAGTTTTTGCAAACATTTTGGACCAAAATAATAATCTAAATAATAAAAAATCAATAAATAAGAGTGTCTGCAACCCTTTTAGGAAAAAAAAAAAAATTTCACGTAGTGGCGAGTTCCGAACCACCGACCTTTAGCATCATAGTTCAACACTTTGCCCACTATGCTGTGGCTATCAGTCGAAAGATGAGTCCTTTAATCTCATACTATTGATGGCTATTGTTAACTGATGCTACAATGGTATTTGTAGTCACTAAATTATCATTTATCGTACAAAGAATGATGCGTTTTTGTTAATTCTTCAGTGTGCCATTGCTTTGAAATGACAACATGTAAGTTACAATAAGAAAATCATCAAATATGCAATGCAAGATGGCTTATGCCAGAGCGAGTTCTGTATGAAGAATGTCATGTGACATCTGCGAACGGCTGGTTAATACAATGGAGGGTTTCAAAACTGTTATTTTTGCTAATATGTCTCAAAGGATACGAGATATGAAAAAAACATAAGTTGTAGAGAATTTTGTTCTCTACCAATTAGGTTATTCAATTCTCGTGTCAGATGAACAATTCATCTGCAATTACAGTTATATTATTTACGGCTTTTTTTTATTACTACCTTATTTTTTGTCTGAAAAATTTGAAAAAGGGAGGTTCTGGCCTCTGGTGGCCTACAATCACGTCTGTAAAATTTGGTGCTGATTGGTTGAACGGTTTGTCTTAAAAGCAGGGAACACGTTACGGACAGACATACATCCCAAAATTTCCATTATTTTTGCAAATATCTTTGAAACACTATGAGATATGAAAAAAACATAAGAGAGCAAAGTTGTAGAGAATTTTCTCCTCTACAAATTTGGTTATTCAATTTTGTTGTCAGATGAATAGTTAAGACATTATTTTCATTTAAATTTCGAACTGTCAAAAGACGATCGCAAAGGCCCACTTTTAGTGTTACTACCGTAACCTAAAGTGAGCCAAAATTCAGCAGAGCTTATAATATTTTCGGTTTTAGCCAGCGTTAAATACCTACATAGATTTCAGCTTCCATACTTATGATTTCAGCATAAAGCTCCAGTACTTTTTCAACACAGCTACCACAAATTTACAACTACAATACTGTTGGTTATTCTAGCCTCATACTGTTCAAAAGTTTGATAGTTTTAATTTTCCAGAGCCAAATTAAAAGCAACATTTTCCAGGTAGTATCCAACAATTTACCAATTCCCTTCGAATTTAATTTGAATGGATAAAATATATAGATACATAATATATGAATTTTATAAACAAACATATATAGTTGAGAATTTTACCTGACTTGTATTAATAGAAGAATTCACTTTTGTATCTGTGGACATATCTGTCTGACTGCAACATATATTGTGTAACTTCAAATGTCTTATCATGCTTGTTGTAATTTCTGGTACATTAAGACAATATTGCAGCAGCAGATATTATCTCCGTCCTCCGCAAAGTATTGCCAGTTCCATAACTTTTGTTTTCTTGTGTCCATATTTGAATCAAGGAACATAGAATGAGATTTGAATGACAATCACAGTGACCTCCGTACATTGTCTGTCAGCGACAGTAGTCAGTGGCATGCTGCCCCAGTCAACAGCAACATATGCTGCAGCTTCTCAAGTACTGCTTGAGCACCAACAGCTGGAGAAACTCTCGGTGTGTTCAAGTTATCGCATCTCACAGTCCCATCCCTACACCACGGCCAAGCACATAAATCTAGAATGTTTTCTCGAACTCCAGATGAGACAATCAGATACATTTTGCATGAGGAACATGTGGGTGACAAGAAGCCGTCTCAGCTGTTGCACTGCCTGAGACTACTTGTGAATGACATTGATGGTGGTTTGGTCCAGCAAGCTACTACCCACTGTCCATACTGCACTCACACGCAACATCCTGGAGTCGCCCAGCAAATGTATCAGAATAGCAGACAGAGTCTATGAGCCCCATCTTCGGGAGGTGTGCTCCCAATGCCAAGGGTCTCCACCACATGCCCTACCTTGACACCCCACAATTTAGGTGACACACACAGCACACCAGGCTGTAAACACTGCCCACATGCTGGTCAAACTACTGCTTTGCTGCTCCCTCCACTGCCAGCACCAGATCAAACAGCCGAAGACTCAGGTGACTTGGACGACGGCACCCACCACTTGTATGTTTCCCACAGGAGCAGATCCATATGACCCTTTCTGCTACTACCACAGTTGGTTCAGAAATGCTGACAAGAAGTGCCATCCCCTGTTGTCACCCAAATGCTGACTTCAGGAAGGTTTAGGTGCCGCCTCCTGAAACTAGAGAGACAGGTTCCCCCCACGTGCTTCACTCAGTATGTGATTCTACACCTGAGTGTGGCCACCTTTACATTCAGCATTCTGCATCAGGTGCACATTTCCTAGTGGACACAGATGTGACTGTGTCGCTCATGCCATTGGCGGTGATGCAAACCAACCGCAACTGCACCATACACTTCTTCACATGCTCAACGCTACCCACCTAATAGCACAGGTTTGACGGCTTTCTTGATCCAATCATGGATATTGATGTTTTCACTCACCATAAGCATTTCTCCAATGTTGTGCACTGCATGATATAACATTTTACTATGTTTTTGAGTAATTACAGTTTATTCTACCGATACTCAGCTTTTCATCATTCCGATGTATGGGGGTTCTGCTCGCTGCAACATTATTCTCCTGGGGCGTCGTGGTAGAAATAAATACTCATAGATACAATTTTTCACTTCTTGTTTAATTTGAAATCAAACTTGTCCACCAAAACATTACAAATTCACAACATTTACAAAGCATCAGAATGGTAGTACTTCCATTTCAAAACAACAGACTGACATAGCTTCCAGCGCACTTGACAAACCACTAAAACTCGAACTCCCCTCACGCAAGGCGGTGAGGCAAATATATAACCTTGACAATAATGACGTTACATTATCCATTGCTCATAATAATCGAATATACTAATTTACAATTAACAAACACACAAAGAAAGCATTTCATGTACACAAAAATAATCACAATATAAAATGAAAACTATACATACAATAATTTTTACATGGCTCATATATTTTTAAGACGAAATCTCCGATCTTTCTGTTGACAACAAAGTGCGATCCCAAATGTCAATTAATTTGTTAACAAGAACATCACACATGTTCCTAACATATATTGAGCTATCAATTAACTTGGAAATTCTCAAAATAGGTTCAAAATCTCAAGTGAGTCAATATATACAAAGAAATACAATATTCAGATCTCGAGTACATCATTAATTACACAATTAGCTGGTCTACACAACTTGTTTATGAGCCTAACATATATACAATGCAATTCATTTTAATGTCTTTATGTTTTACCAAAGTTTGTACCCTTCGTCTGTCTATTTATTGAAATAATGTACGATAACAAAAGTATTGTTTATAGAACTGTCTGGAAACATCTTATACAAATCTCTTAATTAATGAAATCTATCACTTATTTTAATTGCAGTATCACTGAGACACTGTCCTACACTGATTCCTAGGCTGGCTATTACGTTTTTAACTTCACACGCAACATATATCACAACTGAATCACACAATTCCAGATCCGACGCAGACGGTATCGTAGGATGACAGTGAGATGAGACGACCAGGCAGACGGTATCGTACAATAACATTGAGATGAGGGGGCTGGCAGTATCATCACAATGGTGTACCACCAACCTACCAACATGCATTTCTCATGTGCTTGGTTGAGCTCAGATACTACCAATTCACATACTCATGCGCAACTTATTCACAAGAGCATTAATACTTTAGGACAAATCCACCAGTTTATGTGTAAGTGGTTCATAGATCACTAACAAGTGATGCATCTATGGCATTAATGGGATGGCTATCTCACCGTTTGGACAACACGGAATGTGAACTTGCCTCCATGTTAAACCTGGTAAAGACTCTATGTCAGGATTCAGTGGATAATCACACTCAGTTTAGTAAATGCGCTCCTAATACCAATGCTGTCAGTGATGTTGTACCCACGGGCAAGGTAGATAGTGCATTTTGTGATTCTGTATTTCCGCACCACTTCTACATGGATGCTTATAAACAGTATGCAAATGCTGTGTTTTAACACTCTGGCAGCGGTATCCAGTACCTTTGTGGCTGCCTGTCACCAGAGTTGATTCAAATTTCACCTAAACAATGAACTTTCTATGTTTTGTGCCCCTCAGCAACAATGTTTTCAACTCTGTGGCAGAAACTTTAACCTCTCTGCCACAAATGCTGCTGCACCACCATGTTACAGTGTCGAACTACACGGACAAAATTATTTCAACTTACGGTCAACAGGCTCTTGTAAATGCGACTTCCACATACCCAGTCAAGTCGACGGACACTCGTGATACTTCAGCCACTCAGAAACCTTCAGCCTTCCAGAACTCAGTCGTGTCACACGATCACTCCTCATCTCGGCAGCCGGAGCTCACACACGTGACCGTGATGCCATCACCCAATCTTAGGGGCCCCTCGGGCTACTATGCCTCTGCTTTGGCAACCTTCGCCTGCTCCAAACTCTGTCGAGTCCTGTGAGCACACCTCCCAGCAGCAGCCAGCTTCACCTGGAGCACCCCCTGTTACACTGCCGCCTTGGGCAACTTCAGGCACCACGATCCTCTCCAAGCCAAGTGACCTCACCGCACCTTGCATTGCAACAACACAGTGGCAATCTTTTTCTAAACAAGCCGATTCACAAGCACACACAAATATTTCTGTCATTACTAATGGTGTGATGCACAAACTACATTTTAAGGATGGCCACCAGTCTCTTGTAAACCAAGAATGCTTTGCTCAGAACTGCTTGCCTCAGTTAACAAACAGATTGTTGAACTTTTAGAAGCTAGAGTGTCAGAACCTGCTTCCAGTAATCGATCTTCACCAATTTATTTGGTCAGCAAGAGGATGGCACTTGGTGCACGTACAGTGATTATCAGAGACTGAAGACCAGGACTGTAATGGACAATTATCCAGTAACTAACATTGCAGATTTCACTCATGCTCTGCCAGGCACCAAAACATGTTCTGTAATAGATTGTAAACATGCTTATTGCCAGATCCCAATTGACGCAGAAGATGTTGAGAAGACTGCCATTGTGACTCCTATCGGGTTATTTCAGTATCGTTTTATGCCATTTGGATTAAGAGTGCAGCTCAAACTTGGCAACAATTTATTAATGAAGTTTTATTTCACTTAAAGTTCTGCTTTGTCTCGTGTTTAGTACCTCAGTCGAGGAAAACAAGGAACACATAAAAACAGTGTTGGAAACTCTCACTGCAGCTGGCATAGAGACAAATTCTAAAAAACTCCAATTACATCAACCAATTATGACTTTCTTCAGGTTCATTGACTCAGTGGTGGGTATTGTGCCGCCACCTGAGAAAATTAATTCTGTTACTGAGTTACTTCATCCGTTCACTTTCAAAGAACTTAGGTGATTTCTCAGCACCATAAATTGCTACTGTTGTCATCTACCTGGCTAAGCTGAGATATAGGCACCCTTGACAGATGCACTAGCTGGTGTGACAGAACTACCCAAGCGAGCTCACTTTACCAATTACGATATAACCGTTGTATTTGGATTAGGACACAAATGTTTAAAGTCATCCACAAAGTTCCTTATGGTGCATAATAAAGTGTCAGCCTCTAAGCTCAGCATTTGGTATAACTTCTGGTAACTCAGCATCTGGATTCGCAGTCATGCAGCATCTGGATTACAGCAAATATGAGCAGCTGAATTGAATTATTGTCTACACTAGTGGTTAGAAATTATGAAGATTAACTCCAGGTTAGTAGTTTAATTGAACACTTAAATAAACTTGATATGCACCATAATCACTTTTAACAATCAAAAGTTAATTACTGATGGGCATAGTGACTGCCTTGAAATCTGGATAAAAACTGTGCTCCCACGACCTCTGTGGTTCGCCTATATATACTACTCTCAACAGTGCCCTGCACTGTTAGAGTTGTTAAAAACACGAAAAATATTGTATTTACAGTCAATTATTTTAATATTAATAACATTTGATATTCTATAAATCAAGCTTAAATATGACGTCACCTTTTAGTAACATTTAAACATTCATATACATTTGTATAACTGAAAATATACCTATATTGTAGAGGAAAAAATTCCTAACAGGAAAAATGTATGTAAAAAAATAGTTGAAGTCTACTTACCAGGCGAAGGAGCACAGGCAGTGATAGTAACAAATAAACACACACACACACACACACACACACACACACACACACACACACACATACATACAAACACTAGCTTTCGCAGCCTAGCTGCTTCGTCAGGCAGAAGGGAAGGGAGTGGGTAAGGAGTCATTCCAATCCCGGGACAGGAAAGACTTACCTTGGGGGAAAAAAAGGAGGGTAAACAAATGCACACACACACACACACACACATTCACACCTATGTATAAAAAATAGAAATCGAATAACTTACCCAGAGCATAGGCTCGTTGATAGACACAAAAACACAAATAAAAACACACACAAACACAAGAGCTAGCTTTCGCAACCATTGGCCACTTCTTCAGGAAAAGAGGAAGAAAGGAGGAGAAAAAGGAAAGGATGTGGGTTTTAAGAGAGTGGAAGAGGAGTCATTCCAATCCTGGGAGTGGAAGGACTTACCATGTCTACCTTGGTGTTTTTGCGTGTGTATGTGTGTGGGTGGGTTTGCACTTGTTTACCTTTCCTTTTTTCCCCCTAAGGTAAGTCCTTCCACTCCCGGGATTGGAATGACTACTCTTCCACTCCCTTAAAACCCGCATCCTTCCATTTTCCCCTCCTTCCTCCGTCTTTTCATGAAGCAGCGCCCAACAGTTGCAAAAGCTTGAATCTTGTGTTTGTGTGTGTTTTTATTTGTGTATTTCAATGAGCCTGTGCTCTGAGTAAGTTATTTGATTTCTATTTTTTATCCATATTTATCCCATGAGGCAAGTTTCCTTCTATAATATTTGAAAATATACTCAATATGAAAAGAACAATGAGTACTGGATTTACCATGATAACTTGAAGAATATTAATAGAAAACTGTTCCTAACATTTACTTAGCTATGATTCGCAAGTATTTTCAATTCTGTATCAAGACTGATTGGAAAAAATAATGCAGACACTGAGTCTATCAACAGGGAATTTGGCATTTATGATATATTTCATTATTCTGTCAAATTGTGATCTAAAACTGTTTATTAGTAAAAGTTTACATGCTCACATATGATCTTACCTACATTTCATTACTTTAACGCACTATGTGTCATTTAAAGACATCAGTAGCAGTTCGTGCGGGAGAAGAAGGATAAGAAAATCACAAACAGCAAATAAATAAATAAATAAATTCACCCTTGGGTTAATCTCCAGAAAGCTGAAAATTTCCATAAACATTTGGGATACCATTATAATGAAATTGTGAAAAGTCCTCATCAAACCTGTGTGAACTGCATGTGCTATCTACAAAACTGTTATGATACTTTTTTCCCCTAACATACTCTCAATTATATGCACATGTTTCCACACCACATATAAAGTAGTGTACGTAGCATTTTCTTTTTTTACTACTCGGACCAAGAGATAGCGTCTTTCACTTGTGGTTTCTACCTACACTACAAAAGAAAACAGAGTATAAGTCAGTAGAAAAACACTTTGTTTGTCACTCTTTCTGGTAGAGATGTTAACACTATCAAGTATAGAGAGATGCCCTTTAATGTGTCTGCTGTGGCAGCGATCATTGACCTCAACTAAAGAGCTTACTTCTGGCTCCTGTGTGCGAATATGATTCATGGGACTCCACAGAGGTCCCCCCCCCCCCTCCCCACCCCACCCCAGGATTGTGGAGCACATGGATGGCATTATAATTGATGGCATCAGAGTGTTGTATCCCAGTGGAGAGTTTGAGCAGTCCCATAGTGCTGGCCCGTAGTCCAGCGAGGGGCATGGAGTGCGCGTCATAATGACGACTAGCAATGGAGTGCAGTCGCCAAGGGGTGTGTGGCCAATCTAGTGTGATATGTCAGAGGCAGACAGCATGGGCTGTGGTCTGCTCTGTGGGTCTGGGAGACTGCATACTTCCAGTGTGTGCTATGACTCAGTTGGTGTAGGCCGTCATGGTAGTGTTCCAGTGGAGAGGCGAGTGGGGGATCAAATAAGAAATAGTCCAATGCAGGAGATCACAACAGCAGGGAATTGACAAGTGTAGGACACCTGATGGGCTTAAAGATGCAGAGATTTTTCAAGAGGCAGGGGAGGAGGGAATGGGTTGTTTGATCAAGGTGAGGTTTACAGAAACTGAGGACACATCAGACCAGGGCTGGAGGTAAAGAACAAACAGTATGTTGTCCCACAGCTGGATGGTCATGTTGTCCTGTGGATAGGCAGAAATGTCCGTGGCATGTGTGATGTAGGTGTCCTTGTACGGAGTGTGTGTATTGGTGAGGTGCACTGTCACTGGTATGGTGTGGGGCTGGGAGGCATCAAAGTCGGTTATCGAAGAGGAACCTGCGAATATGGGTGATTTGGCTGGTGCTACACACATTGTGATGTGTGCTACACTGGAAAGTGGCTGCAGGGGCCAGAGTCAGCATGATCACTGCCTAAAACTTAGTCATCACATGAATGCTTATCACTCGGTAGACAGTAGTAACAAGCAGGAACACAGTGTGTACGTGAATGATTGTCACACGTTGTAACATCACTTGCTGTGGGGTTGTTGTCTGTGTCATTACTTGCTACTTACGGGGTATCACATGCAGGGGAAAGTTTTTGTTGTTGATGGAGACTATAACCACACATCTGTTAAAAGAAATATCAAATGTGTTGTTGGATCTGCATAGGGTGCAGTGCAGACCAGAGTAAGGTGGCCATAGTGGGGGGTGCACCGTGTCATCACAGAGCATCACAAACTTGTAGTCCCCCAGTGCTTTCTGTACAAACACACACAATGGGCATGCAGAAGGGGTGCCCAAGTGCATTTGATATGTTCACATATGCATTCGATAAGTTTAGGCAAATTAGTTTGTGTTGGGCAGTAAGTGTTGGTGATGATTTCCGTGGGGAGTGCAAACAGTTTCTATGAACTCTCTCAGCCAGGAAGACATGTAGGATCTCCTTCCATGCAGTGCAGATGCCTAGAAGAACCCATGGAAGGGCATCGGTACAATTCCGCTGTGGCACATGAGGGCCATTTTAAGGGTGCAATGCGATCTCCGTGAGGTTGTTGTTCTGTGGGTGGTAGGCCATTGTATAGAATCTACTGGTGCCACATGGATCATACAAGTCATTGAAAAGTGCCGAATCAAACTGCCACCCTTGGTCAGTAGTAAGTGAGGGCGGACAGCCAAACCACAATATCCACGAGTCAATGAAAGTGCTTGTGACAGTTGCTGTGAATATGTATTTCAGTGCGATGGCTTCGACTCGCCACACAGTACGGTTAATCACTGCTAGTATATAACAGAACCTGTCTGAAATGGGGAGTGGGCTGACAAGGTCCAAATGAATATGTTTAAAACAGCTGGTGGGACTTTGAAACTACTTATTGAGGGTTGCAAGTGTCTATTTACTTCACTGTGCTGGCATAGTATGCATGCCTGAGTCCGTGACTGGCAGTTGCATCACATATTAGGCCAAATGAATCACTTGGAAATCAATTTTTAAGACTGGTTTAACCGCAGGGAGAGAGCAGAAAATGTCTGTGCAAATTGAAAGACTTCACATATTGTTGCTAGTATTTTTTTCATTTTACTCAGTCAGCTAGTGGGTTATTTTCTCATTGTCCACCTTAGAGATGGGCGAATAATTTTCACAGGTGATAAAGACCTAGTGGCACTGTGTGTGGGCTGTAGAGGTGAGTCTGGGAAAGTACTTCATTTAGTTTTCACAGAAATCTCTGGTTTTGTAATAAATCAGGTTCTCGCAACTACACTGGAGACAAGCTGGCAAGGGTAGAACGGGACCAGATGATCAGTGTGTGGGATCTTCATTGTCCAGGACATGTACATGGGTTGCAGTCTGTGGGGCCAAGGAAGCATACCTTACCTGCTCATGAAGGAACACTGCATGCTCAGGGGTGTGTCTAGTCGCTCCTGGAAAAGTCGACACAAGCAGCAGGTGTTTGACACCGAAGCTGGCTGTGAACAGACACAGAGGTATTGTTTGTATGCCATTTTCTACAGCTCTCTGAGGGGTTTGATGAATATTCACTCTGCCAAACTTCCCAAAATTTTCTGTGGGAAGATAAACTGTTGTTTGGAATGCAGTGCCACTCTGGAGAGCTGCTAAGAGTTATTGGTGTTGATGTTGAAGTCTGAAATGGTTAGGCAAAACGAGAGTCATACATGACTGCCCTTGCTTTTGGGTCACTCACCTTGCATGGGAATGCTACACGTTTATGAGGGCCCTCACAAAAATGTGGGAATGACGGTGATAGGATACCCCAGGGCCTAAGAACACATTCAGACATCAATCATACGGGTACACTACATGGTTGGTCGGAGCCAGCTTGCTTTGCATGGCTTATTTACAGACCATAAACATCTAAACTTCATCATGACTGCAAAACTCAAGAATAAAAGACTATCACGCTGGGTCTTGATGCTGTAGGAGCTCAATTTTACAATTAAACATGTACCAGGGATAGAAAATGTTATTGCTGTTACATTGTCACACTCCCTAGCTGGATTACAACAATTAGGGTTGCAACCTCTGAAGGAGGAACATTATAGTTTATTTCATAAGCATCAAGTAGTATTTGAAAATTATGTAATGACATCATTATGTGATTTGAGTAAGATACAAGATGAGACATGAACTTGAGAAAGTTAAAGGAAAGAGCCAGGGACAGAAATGACCCCACAGTGCATAGGTATTACTTACTCTGAAAGGGCATTTTATTCTGCTGCTCAGGAAGGGATGATGCACTGTGTAGTGTGTGCATTCCGGAGGAACTAATCAATAAACTGATATGGCACACACATCTCAGTTATGGTAGCTTTGGTCCCTGGAAGTGCTATTTGAAGTTACACACTCTACGTCACTTCAAGGACATGTAGAAGAGAATAAGATGAGTGTTCGCAATGTGCAAGCCATGCCAAAAGGCGAAGCACAGCACCGTAGGCATGCAGGTGCCGATGCACCCTATCATTCCTAACAAGCTGAAGCAAATAGCTTCTACTGATCTAATGGGACCTCTAACTAGGAGGAATGGAGGATACTGTTATATCTTAGTAGTAATGGAACTTATGTCAAAGTTTGTAACCCTTACTCCACTTTGTAGAGCAACGGTGTGCACCGTGAGTCGAGTGTTCTGCAAAGACTTTATCACGCATGTCAGCAGAGTAGACAGGGTAATATCAGATAACGGGCCACAGTTTAAAGTGAATCTATGGAAGGAGATGCTTACCCACATATACCTCAATGTACCATCCACAAAGCAATCCAGCAGAAAACAATATGAAGAAGCTGGGAAACCTATGCCGTATATATTGTAACAAGAAACGTTCCACCTGGGAAGTGTTCTTGTGGGTTTTCCAGGACATGATTAACAGTGCACCTCATATGACTACCAAGCTGGCTCCCATATCTGTGTTAAAAAATGTGGATCCTTATGATATAAGTAAGGAAATCACAGACTTACCTCCAACTTGCCTGGGTAGGCACAGGAGAATCATAAAGGTGGCACTGCAGCAGATCAAAATAGCACCATGAAGCATAAAACTACCACTGACAGGAAGGCCAGGCCACATAATTTTGTTGCTGGACAGAGAGTTCTATTTGGGAGTTACCGTCTCGCCAATGGGGAGAAGAAAATATCCCATAAATTATACTTGGCATACAATGGGCCTGTAGTGATAAGAGGAATGGTGCACCCTTGTGCATCACTTCTGGGAGCCATTAAAACAGGGAAATCACTAGGTGTGCACCATGTTTGTCACATCAAACCATTTATCAAGTAGATCTATGTAGTAGATATTAGGATAAGATATGTGTCATATTTTATATGGTAAGTATGTTTGTGTTTCGTATTTACTATGTTAGGTAATAAGTGTAAACATTAGTCATTTTTGTTTTGTTTATTTTATTACAGTGTTGTTGTGCATGTATGTAATCATTTCTCTTAGTTGTGTTTATACAGTAATAATTATTGTATATGTATTGTGATTTGTTTATCTTGTATGTTAATATCAGAAATAGTATGTCCAAATCGTCTATTTCCAACAGAATTATGCAGGCTAAGTTTTGTTAATTGTTTCCATAATTGCAGCATCTATTTGCAGTCTTGTCAAATCAATAGGGTAGTCCATCGTTGGATAAGAGTTGAACAATGGTCTTGGCAATGAAAACGCTGGTGGAAGAATAGGAGTGAGGGGTAAGAATGAAAAAGGGAGTGTAGGAGAAGTATCTCCATCTAAAAAAGATTTTTTCGTATGCTAATCCCTACTCTCCCATATATTAGTACAAATAGGAGCTCCATAGTCTAAACAGATATAAACTAATGTACACAATTAAAATTCTTTAAATTGGATAGTAGATCAACAGAAAACTAACTATGTATGCCATTTTACATTAAATGAAAACATTTTGGTAAGGCTTTACTGTGACTGTTGTTTGAAATTGATTTAAACACAGGGTGTTACTGTTACCAGTCACTTAGTTAACTTAGTGGCTGGTAACAGTAACACCCTGTGTTTCAATCAATTTCAATATGTATGCCATATTCAAGCACACAATATTGTATGGCAAGGAAAAAAAGCAGAATGCAGCTAATTTGAGAGTCCATCCACGTATTGTGTCAAGGCATCACAGTAAGGAAGAGGAAGGCATCTCTAGAAATGTCAAGTGAGTGAATTTACTGCCGGCCACTCTAAGCTGTATACAATAGAGGCCAGCTTAATGGAACCTGAGTCTCAAGAAATTTCAGCAGCTGGTGGACATGTGCACATCTCAACGGAAGGAAGGAGGGTGGCTGTGACATCAGCCACATTGACATCATCCGCAGAGAGGGAAAGCTGTTCCTGGTTGTTGACCTGGTCCACCATGGCAATGTGACATCAGGAGGCATTAAGGCATTACGTCACAGCCAAATGTCAACAAACAAGGGGAACGAACCCCAACGAATGGAGCCAGTGGAGAGGCAGCTCAATTTCGGGAATTCAGTGGGCCGCAGGAAATGACAAGACTCCATACAAAAGTGCCCAGTAATCCCCTGCCATTCCACTGCACACAAGCCTTGACTTAACGTATACCTGCTGACCACTTCACCACCTGTGCTACAACTGCCCAGAACTGTGGATGGAATGTGTCCCTATAGCACCTTACTGTGCTTCCGAGACACACCATGGTGCCACAAGTGCTGACAGCGATGCCAATGCCCTCGCAACCTCTTCAGTGAATACATTCTGTGCCCGATGCTGCAAATGAGCCATCAAATGCTGTGGGGCTGCCAGGCTCTTCTACGAGTTGTCCACATGGCCTCCAGAGGCAGGAAAACTGAGCTGGCGCATACACTGCCTGCTGCTTAATGGGGCAAAATCAGGCAGCATATGCACCATCGAGCTACCCTAATCCTGATCACACATCTGAGAGCAAGAATGTCTGAATGAGAATGTGGACAGCAGCCACTGACAATGGACACAAGGTAGCACATGGTAAAATGAACTAGACTCCTCTGTCCACCTGTCTCCTCAACTACTATGTCTGTGGCACAAATAACTTCCCTTTTTTTAAAAAAATATTTCATATTGAAATTTGATAATATGTTTCTCAATGTCTTTTTGTAGATAGGGATAATGAATTTCAGTCCAATCATTTAGGAGTGAATGTTTCATGATTTTCTTTGAGTGTGAATTGTGTTGGTTGATGCTTTAGCAAGTGTCTTGGTTGTCTTTAGGCAGGAAAATTCTTCAAGTTCATAAGTGACCCTGTCTCTAGTAGGACTCTGAATGTTTTGTGAAATTTTATAGTCTGGAGTTGTTCATAAAGGCCTTTGTAGCAATTATCTTAACAAATGACAGTTCCTAACTAACAGAAAGATAGTGTATGAATGAGACCCTTGGTGTGAGGGTAGTTATTAATGGAGTATGCTTATTTTAGAATTTTTGTAAGTGACTGGCAATTTGTTTTGATTTCTTCTGGTCATATCACACCATTTTATCAGGTGTGACATTCCCCACACAGATATCATCTATGGGAGAGTGGTAGTGAAATACTTCACATATTGTGGCTAGTATTTTTTTTCCCTTCATTTTACTGGGAGTCAGCTAGTGGGTTAATTTTATGTCATGCACCTTAGAGGTTGGCAAATAATTTTCACAGGGGATGAAGACCTGGGGGCACTGTGTGGACCATAGAGGTGAATCCAGGAAAGTACCTCATTTAGTTAGTGCAGAAATCTCTGGTTCTGTAATAAATCAGGTTCTCGCAACTGAGCTGTATACGAGCTGGTGAGGGGAGACTAGCTCTTCTGAGAGTGAGACTAATTTGACAAGTTCCTAGAAACATTTGACTTCGTCATCATTATATTGATAGTGTTGCACGAGTCTTGAGGTGGCCTCCACAGATGTGCAACACTGTTCTCAGGTTATGGTAACATGCTACCTGCGCACGGTCTCACAGAGGATCTTTGAGTTTTCAGTGATAGGGACTGTGTTTTGTCATGGGATTAATCTCTGCAATCTTGCCCAAGCTGATTTTGATCATTTTGTATATATTATCGTATCTACCAATATTTTAATCAATCCTTCCAGCCATATATGTAGGTTCTGTATTTATCTTGTAAAACCTTAATTAGTTGTTTATTTTAATTTTTGGTACTAAATTTCTTGCTATCTATTCTATACAATGAATTGTTGATTTTACCTCTGAATGAGAGTTTCCATTATAATTTTAGATCCTTATCTAATTATTTTGAAGTGGTTTTCATATTAATCAGTTGAATTGAGGGACAATTCCATTAATAATTAGGAAGGATTACTAATCTTATCCTTTATGTAAGTCCACTCTGAATATTTCTCTGTGCAGAACCTGATCACCCACTCCAAAATTCTTAGCATAACCTGCCTGGCAACACTTCATTCCACCCTTTCCACCCATATCAATAACTCATTTCTACCCCCATCTTACAGCATCACTGAAGGAACCAGAGGGTGCATCACACTCGTGGAAATGTTGCAAATGCCAGGGGTGCCCAAGCTGGGCATTACTGGAGAGCGGAGTTACTCTTGTATCTCGTCGTCTGTCTGCTGAAGGTGTGTGGTTCTATCAAAGTCCATGTGCTATATCTCACCTCAGGAGATAATAACTGGAGCACACTGTCTGGTATGGAAATTGTGTTTATTGACAAGACAAACTAATCATCTTCTGGAAAAAAATCAAACTAACAAATTTCTGAAACTAAGGCAAAACAACACACATCAACTAAAAGTTTTCTTCTTCATCAATTAGGTACAAGCCAGAGAGATAACGACAGCGTTGAGAGAATGGCCAGGGAGATGGAGCTGGACAATGTATTTTGTTGCGGGAAGTCCTGGAGGCATGGCGTCACTGGCAGGAACTCTTCCCCAGAGGCGTCGTTCATGATTCCTCAGCTATGGTTCTCATAGGCGGTCGGTGGAGAACTGCCATCGTGTTGCTCTGCGCCCTACTAAATAGTCAGCATGCAGTGATACGTGGCAGTCTCAAGCTGGTATTACATGATTCTGCGGAGGAAAATAGTCCCAGTTTAGTGCACTCTCTGGTGATGCTCATCATATTCTCTGATGACTCCGAAACTGCCACTGTGGATCGCCTCACTGGTATGCAACCATATGCTTGTACTCTGCATTGTACATTGTCCGGTCATCAGGCAAACCACTGGTAAATGATATCTCTCCCACACAGAGAGATGATCCAGATGGAGGCCAGGGTCGGAGTCTGGATCAAAGTCCATGGCATCGGATGAGCCTGACAGTGTGTGGTTTGCCAGAGGTGTGTGGTCGATGTCCATTGGTATTGGCCAGGGGGCAGGAGCTGACTGTCCACCATCATACATTGACATTGGAGGGGCCGTAGAAGGGGTTGATCTTGCAGGGCCTCCCAACTGCCTGGTCAACGGGCCTGCAACAACGAGAGGTGGTGAGTCGACTACAGTTGTCAACTGATGGCTCCTGGAATGCACCTGGTTCAGAAGCTTGCAGCAAAGGGAGCCATCTGAAAGTTGAACCTCCACCATTGCTCATCCCAGTAGTCTTGTGACCACTGCTGGACCCAGATATAATTGTGGATAGCAAACTGGTGTTGCTGATCTCACGCTGTGTGCTCTACAGGTCGTTGTGGATGGAGGAGGGAGAGGAGCGAACACTGTGGGCGCCCATGGAGCTGCTCCATTGGAATGGTTCCCTCCTGTGGAGTTGTCCTATATGAGCCCAAAATGATGGACAAGGCATGGTGTGCAGAGAGCTTTGGCATTTGATTCTTGAAAGTCCGTACTAATTGCTCTGCCAGTCCATTGGACATGGGATGGAAAGGTGCTGTATGTACCAGGGCAATTCCATTAGATGCACAGAAGGCCATGAATTCTGCAGACATAAATTGAGGTCACTATCAGACACAATTGTCTCTGGTAAGCCTTCAATGATGAATATGCGAGTGAGCGCCTGGATGTTGTGGGTCAATGATATGGAGAACATCTGGGAGATGTAAGGAAACCCAGAGCCATCATCGACTGCAAGAAACCACGAGGAGCCCAGAAAGAAGCCTGTGAAGTCCAAATAGGACCTGGACCAGGGTTTTGATGCCACTGGATGTGGGAAACAATGGCATGCAGGAGCAGCTTGTTTGCTCTGGCAGGAGGGGCAGGCTGCCACCATAGAGGCGATATCTGTGTCGATCCCCTTCCAGTAGACAATTTGATGTGCGAGGCATTTTGTTAGCATGACTCCCTAATGACCATGATGAAGCAGGATGAGGACCTTGTATTGTAGGGAGGGAGGAATGACTACCTGTGGTCAGCCATTTTCACCCTGGATGAGAAGAGCACTATCACGGACAGACAATTCGTGTTGTCGATGCCAATAAATTTGAACTCCTGGGGTAAACACCTGCCGTCGATCCGACGGTCAACCTTGCTGAACCAGCTGGATGATCTCACGCAGGACTGGATTCTCTACAGACTGCTTGGCTGCTAGTTTTGCGTTAACGGGAAGTGGCAGCACACTTCTGGGTCAGCGTCAAATGAAGGATCCTGACCTAATGACTGCTGGGAGAGGATATCGGCATTGGACTGGTTGGTCGTCAAGTGATACTGAATATCATAAGAGTAATTATCCAGAAATCAGGCCCACCATTGGAGGTGTTAAGCCATTTTGGTAGGGATATTTACATCACACTGAAAGAGAAGTGGCAGGGGTTTGTGGTCAGTCAGGATGGTAAAATGACAACCATACACGTAGTCATGGAACTTTTTAAAGCAAATACTATGGCCAAGGCCTCTTTTTCAATTTGCCCGTAGTTGTACTGTGCCAGTGTCAATTTTTTGCAGATTAAGGCAACTGGACGTTCCAGCCCATCGACCCTCTGCGAACGGACTGCACCCACACCATAATCAGAGGCATCTGCCACAACAATCACAGGTAGCAATGGATCAAAGGCCATAAGACATGTGGCCTGAAGCAAGGCCTGCTTGAGATTGCAGAAGGCACTTTCACATGCCGTTTCCAATTCCATGTCACATTCTTATGTAAGTGATGGTACAATGGGGCTACAATGGTTGAGTCATGTGGAATGAATTTCCTGTAATAATTCAGGTAGCCCAATACAAATTGCAGCTGCTTGACATCTGAAGGGGATGGTAATTCCTGCATGGCTTGGACATGATGAGGCAGCAGCCGAATACCCTTGGCACTGAGGACGTGGCCTAAGTATTCAACTTGATGGAGAAAAAATTGACATTTTTTCCAAATTGCAGTGAAGGTTGGTTGTTTGGAGAACAGAAAGAAAGATGTCCAGATTGTCCGCTAGGTGTTGAGCAGACTGTCTGGGAACAATGATGTCATCCAGGCAGTGGAAGGCACATCCCTTGTAAGAGTTTCGAGGAACCTCTGGAAAATCGCTGGGGCACTCGCAATCCCAAAGAGGTACCTATTATAGTGGAAAAGACGAAAATGAGTGTTGATAACCAGAAACTTGTGGGACACATCGTCTAAAGGAAGCTGTAAATATGTGTCCTTGAAGTCGATATTCACGAAGAGTTTGCCCCCATTGAGTCGAGTGAGGATCTTGTCGACCTTGGGAATGGAGTGTGTATCAACAATCAACTGGGCATTGATGATTTTACTGAAATCACCACATACACGGATGGGACCATCCGGTTTGTCTACCAATCTATGGGTGTTGCCCATAAACTGTTAGAGACAGGTGTTAAGATGCCAGCTCCTGCAAATGTTAGAGCTCTGCCTGCTATTTGTCATGAAGAATGAATGGTACAAGCCAGGCTTCAAAGAACCAGGGTACAGCTGTCAGAAGGAGCATGATGTGTGCCGCAAACCCTTGGACACCAGCAGTAGAAGGCTCGAACACAGAATGATACTTTGTGCGAAGAGTCTGGAGATAGGAACTGGCAGATCCTGGCTGGATGCTCCTAGTGGTATCGTGGACTTCCAGCCCCAAGGCATCAAAAAGGTCAAGTCCCAGGAAGTTCGTCACTCCCGCTGTATTCACGACAAGGAGATGCATCCTGCAAGTCATGGTGCCATGTTTGATGAGTGCCATAAACTGGCCTTTAACTGTCACTGCTGTAACTTTGAAGGTTGTGGATGAGTAGTTGAAGAGTGGGAGAGCCCAAGCATTGGTAACTTTTCCACACAATGATAGAAGAGGTAGACCCAGTGTCATCTGGAAGTTGGCTGGGTGGCCATTGACCAACACCGACAGGGTTGCCTGTTTATCATGAACAGGAAGCACTGCATGAACATGGAGATCCTCCTGATAAGCCATGCCTGGACTGTTGTCTGAAGCAGGATCGTCCTGAGTATGGTCAACTTGCATCCTGGAGGAAGCATGACAGACTTTGGCCTTGTGCCTTGTTTTGCCACATGAGTTACGTTTGGTACAGTGAAACTGACACTGATGCCTAGGGTGTGTGACAAAACAGTCTTTGCAAGAGGGAAACTGCATAAGACCACGAGTGAAGGAGGTTTCTTTACCAGAAGGAAGATGGGGAGGTGGTTGCTGAGGTGTCTGTCGGCAGGTGGGGCAGGCCGCATGAATCTGAAATGGCTCATGGAAGGAGGTGGACGCTTGGAGAAACTGTTCAAATGCCTGAATAACCCCTCTAAGGAGGGGTCCCGAAGCTTTAGTAAGTCCTTCCGGAGGCCCTCATGGGGGGCATGAACCAAGATCATATACATCATGAGCGATGTCGCATATGATTGTTGGCAGCTTTCATTGGCACATCGAAATTGGCAGTCCATTGATAAGCCCTGGAGGGTAGCGATCCATTCCCGATACGACTGACCTTGCTTCTTGTGACAGCTAAAGAATTTGTGTCAAGCTGTCATAACATGCACTTGTGAGTCAAAGTACTCCTGCAAGCAAAACTTCAATTCGTCATAGGGTAGGGCATGTGGTTCATGCTCCAGTTTTAATTGCTGAAGAAGATGGTAACCCTCAGGACCAATGTAGATGAGGAAGAAAGCCCTACAATGGGCATCACCAGAGAAACTGTCCGCCAAGAAATGTTTTTCAAGGCGGGAAGATTCCACCTGCCTATCAAACACTGGGAAGGGTGGAATGGCCCCCCAGAACCCTCAGGAAGAGAACGAGGCATGTGGTGGGCTCTGTCCATAGCTGAAGTGCTAACGGCCGCCATTGCCTGCACAAGTTCCTGCTGGACCAACTGCATGTCCCGTAAGAGGAGCAAAATTTGCTGTGACATGTCAGGGGTTGTGGTGACTGGTTGACCGTCAATGGTAAACAACGAGCAAGACAACAAAGAAGACTACCTACTTGACCACCAGAGTCCAAAAAAAAAAAAAAAAAAAAAAAAAAAAAATCCTCATCATCACTGCTATATCTCACCTCAGGAGATAATAACTAGAAGACGCCGTCTGATACATAAATTGTGTTTATTGACAAGACAAACTCATCATCTTCTGGAAACAAATCAACCTAACAAACTTCTGAAACTAAGGCAAAACAACAAACATCAACTAAAAGTTTGCTTCTTCACCAATTAGGTGCAAGCCAGGGAGATAATGACAGCCTTGAGAGAATAGCCAGGGAGACAGAGCCGGATGACGTATTCCGTTGTGGGAAGTCCTGGAGGCGTGGCGTCACTGGCAGGGACTCTTCTCCTCAGCTATGGTTCTTGTAGGTGGTCGGCGGAGAACTGCCATTGTGTTGCACTGCGCTCTCCTAAATAGTCAACACGAAGTGATACATGGCACTCTTGAGCTGGTCTCACATGACTGTACAGAGGAAAATAGTCCCAGTTTAGTGCACTCTCTGGCGATGCTCGTCGCATTCTCTGGTGACTCTGGAACCACTGCTGTGGATCGCCTCACTGGTATGCAACCATGTGCTTGTAACCTGCATTGCGGATTGTTTGCTTGTCAGGCGAACCATCAGTATGTAATATCCATGGGTGCCAAGATGGGCCAATGTGTGACATATAATCTGTCTATGCTGTGGACATATCTTATGTTGGTTGTAAATTCTAAAATGAAGTCTAAGTGCTGCCAGCATTGAGAAAGCAGATCAACCAACAGATTATGTATTGTGTTCGTGTGAATGATCAGTATAGAGAGGGGATGGCTCTCAATGTTCTCTCTAAAATACTTGATGGCAGCATAAATTGCATAGAGCTCCAAGTCAAACGATAACCATTTACTTTGTGAGGGCAATAATTTTTTTGAGAAAAAATCGTTTATCAGTGCGAAGTTTTGAGGTATGATGCTGGCCTCTGTGCTGGTGTCCATGAGGGAATGGGCTTGTGAGGTAACATCAGCAATATTCAGTCCTCCAGAGGTATTGTCTGTACAGGATGAAGGGGAGCAGTCAAGCAATGCATGTGAATAGTTGCACTGGGGATGCGCCGTTTAATACCTGCACTGAAAGTTTGACGCCACTGCTCACAGTAGCCTACAGTTGCATGCCTTGTCGCCATGTGTTAAGTGGAATCAGCACGGAGGGGAGGTAAGATGGGGGGACCTACCCATCATGCCAGAACTGGAAGTAGTGACCTGCATGGCAGATGGCGTTCTAAGCGTTTAAGGTGCGGAGGTGTGGTTGGGGGAAGGTGGCCATGGTATCGGCCTGTTGCCAATAGGTTGCTCCATCGTCTATTAGAAGATGCGCTACATGGCAAGTGGGGGGAAGGTGGAATGTGTGAACTGGAAATCAGCTGGCAGTGATACATCACTTGGTACATCTTGTCAGCATATGTCAGATAAGCATCGAGCGGCTGTCAGTTCTAAGATTTGGATTTTCAGCTCAGCAGGCAGTTTGAACAACCAGATAACTCACAGTACTGGGTGCGGCAGGAAGGAGTGGTTCACTTGAGACCACAAGTGGCGCCATTGGTGGCCAAGGGTGGAATCACTGATGGTTACCTCTTCATTAATGTGATTGAATGCCTCCTCTGATGAGCATGACAGGTGTCCTCTCTCATGACACTGTGCAACTTGAAGATAGATTCCACCAATGTGAACCATGTTTTAGGGCTGGATTTGTCTAATGGTGGCAGTTTTGGGAAGCATGAGTGGAGGGGAAGTTGTGTCCAACTGAGGTCCCACCAAGGAACGATAATCATGATCACCAGGCTTCCTTAGTGTTCATATGGAGACAGGAAGTGGCTTCACACAATGCAGCAGGCATGCCAGGAGGTATCACTGTAGTGATGCCAAGTATCAAGTGTGTGTTGTATGTCAGTGTGACCGCAAGGTCGTGCAACATGGCTGGCTGCGTTAAAGTAGTGATACCAGGTGTCGGATGTGGGTTGTACATAGATGAGGCAGATGGCATCGCAACATTGATGTCAGGTGTCGAGTGTGGATTGTATAGTGGTGCAAACACAGTGTCATTTGATGTGCAAGGTGGTGTCAGAACCAGACCAAACTGAGGAATGCTTATGGGTAAGCAAGACATGGGGATCACGGCAGTGTCATGTCGGTTCATGTTTTGAACGCCCAAGGTCGTTTACCCACCGGGGCCCCCAGGGTCCGAAGGTCACCATGGTGGCGGCATTGTCCCGCTGAGATAGGTTGGTCTTTCACACCCCTATCTTGGCAATCACCCACTCCAGGAAAAGGTTGGCACATGCTGAAATTTTAAAATGAGAGTGCCATGCAGCTTTCGTGTGAGAGATAGAGGATTTTGGTTGGTAACAAGCCCCAAAAATCGAGTATATGAGGGGCGCGATTTTCAGTATTGTGCATAATGTCTTTGGATGACATTGTTGCTGTTGCATCGACCTCCTCCACTGCTGCAGGGGAAGCTACATTCATAAGTAAGCTGTGTAATAATGACACATCCAAAATCTCTGTTTGAATTTGAACGCATTCAAGTTAATGCTGCATTACCAAATTCTTTAGACATCTTTAAATTACAATTACCATGTACACTAGAATCTGACTGTTTACTGAATTTTCAGAATGATAAATTCAGGGTAATGCTCGAAAGTTATAAAGTACCAGATGACTACATATTTTCCAGATCAGCTAATGTACCTGTGATCCAATAAATAATGTTGGATGCCATTACTGCTGGTGGCAAATTTCAATTAAATGTACCGCTTCCATGGTCAACAATATGTCTGTTGACCATGTGTGACATGCAGCCGTGTTCATCCTGGTTAAGTACATTTAAAATAATGCAGCATTACTTTGAAGTTACTGTACGTGTAATTGTGTATGAGATTTTTGAGAATTGTTTGAACGAACTTCATCACTGTGAGACCAGAAGATCTGTTACTTGATTGCTGGGATTCAATTAATGTCACCTTACAATATCACACCTGGTATTTTTAAATTAATACACACACTAGTAATCATATTCTTATTTTGATTTAAAGTTGCAAGCTCTTGTTTCACTTGAATTAGTTGGAAATGCAATTCTAGGGTTTTGTGCAATTACTTTAACAGAACTATGAACAATTTGACTACCATCTGGCAATAAATCAAATTCAGATGGTTTCATATATAAAAATGGCCTATCAATAGGAATTTCAGCCAAAGGAGTAACCATAAATACAGCATTTTGATGTGTAATTACTTTATAAGCTAAGCCATATGTAAAAAATCTGTGCACTTTTCTATACCTTGTAATGTTACCATTATCTAATATTAGCGTGTTTGCAGACTCCCTCATTCCATTAACTGATGGGGCTACATTGCCTGGAAGTGCCTTTTTCACTTTCTCTCCACCTTTTCCTTCTTGTGATTTTGCTGCATGTTTCATGGAATCTACAGCCATCGAACTCATATTTGTGTCAGAGTCTGAATATGGAATTAATGGTTGAACAGGGTTGCTATCGTCAGAGTCGTCGTCTTCGTCGTTATGCTTGATGTCGTCATCAGAGGTGTTGTCTTCTTCTTCCTCTTGTGGGACAGTATCTGCACTTGATGATAATGATGAATTGCCAGACATTGATGGCCAGTTGTGATCTATGGGCAAATCACGACGTACACGTGACATTAGCCATTGTTCATATGCATAACGTTTCTGGCCTTCATGCATTTCATTCCAATTTGGATATTTCCAAGGAGGCCAATCATAATTGTTCTGAAGGCAAGAAACATTATTGTTATTATCGGAATATAATAAATACATTAATTATAATGCATACATACGTACAAACATAAATGTACATACCTTCTCGTTTGGCATCAGGTTTTTTTGGATATAATACTTTATTAAGCTTCTGTTCAACAAATGTTTTAAATTTCAATCTGTATTTTCCAGCAAAGGAATGCCAATTTCATGTATGACTCAAATCAATAGCAAAGTCTATAATAGTCTTAGCATCCAATTTTTGTACTTGCTCTCTAAATTCGTCTTCAGTAAAAACACGTTCTCAAGCTTCTTTCAATAATCAATTGTACCCGATGTCATGTTCTTTAGCAATGACATCTGCTCCGCTTTGTGGAGAGAGTATATTTATAGGATTTCCAGGCCCAACATAATCGCTACCTGGTAACATTAAACCTTTCGTATTTACGCGGTCCACTATGTTTTTAACACCGTAAGCAACAGCTGCACCTGCTGCCACTGTTGCACCATCGGCTATTGCTATCTGCATGACATTGGTGGGAATGCTGGTGCCTGCACCATCGGTAACAGTTTGCATAACAGTCTCTGATAGCAAAGGCATTGTTTCCAAAGTGGCAGCACATGCGTCATGCCTTTGCTCGTGATATCTATCTGGTCGCCTCTGGCGCATGCCAGTTTTGATTTCTTTTGTCTGCATTGGCTCCAATTGAAATTCAACAATTTCTTCAACTAAATCATCAGATGCTGGATTTTCACCATATATAATTTGTGTTGCAGCATCGTGCCTAGCAACAGTCTGTATACTATTGCTCCTATTCACATTAAATGTGTTTTCTCTTTCCACCTTTTCAGTATCGTCCTCTGGTCCTGGATATAATGTTGCTCCATTGTACTGTATCAAAACATGTTGTCCCATGCTTAAATATTGATTTACCCATGACATTCTGCTGACTAAATAAATTTTACACAGGTTTCTGCATTTATATACATAACGCAAGAAAAATCTGTCACAGCATGGCGCTCTAAAATGAAAAGTTTTCACTGTGCCAACATTTTGCTGGTGTGGGTGCTTGCCAAGATAGGAGTCTGAAAGACCAACCTATCTTAGTGGGACAACGCCGCTGCCATGGTGACCTTCGGCACTCATGAAACGAACGACGACACGCAGTGTCATGTCGGTTCATGTTTCGAACACCCAAGGTTGTTTACCCACTGGGGCCCCCAGGGTCCAAAGGTCGCCATGGCCATGGCATTGTCCTGCTGAGATAGGTTGACCTTTCAGACCCCTATCTCGGCAAACACCCACACCAAAGATTTTGGGTGTTGTGTGGATTGGAAACGGGCACATGAACAACTGTGAAGGTGCAACAGGTGGCATTGGGTACAACATGCACATGAATTTGTTTGTCACAGGCACAAGCAGACCTATGTGGCATCACATTTGCAGGAAATGAAGCACTTGAAATAAACACTGTGTGAAACACTCATATCCTTGGACACACATTGGTTTCTTGTTGGAATAAAGCAACATGGCAGTGGGAGCACACTGTGCCAAAATCCAAGCCATTTTTTGGAAAAACTGTGTGGCACAGGTGAAAGTGCTCAGAAATGTTCACTAAATCATACTCGAATTTAATGTGTGCTTCGTCCTATGCTGAAAACTGTGGGGGATCTCAGTTATCCAATGTTGAAAGCCATTGTTTGGCTGTAATGGTAGTATTGTCTTATGCAGTTCCACAGGAATAACACAGAAAATGAAGTTCTCCACATGCAACGCTGTTGACAAATGATGTCGGGGGCACCACTGTGGTTTCTTCCAACACTACAAAAGAATACACAATGAAAGTCAGTAGATAAACACTTTATTAGTCACTCTTTCTGGTAGAGCTGTTGACACTACCAAGTACAGAGAAACGCTTCTTAATATGGTTGCTGTGGCAGCAATCGTCGACCTTGACGAAAGAGGTTACTTCTCGCTCCCATATGTGATATCAACCCACGGGATGCCACGGACTTATTATCAAAATGTTCCCAGTCATGGGCTTGTGCCCAGTCACTGATTAAATTTAGAATAAAAATCAACATTAATGGTGACCGAAGACTTCAGGAATAAAAAGTTAGCCATGTTCTGCAATGCTCTTGTCAAAGAGAGCAGAGGAGCAGACAGAGATTCAGAGAATTCTGCTGCCTTTAGAGTGGGAAACTGCACCAGAAACAGCAGAAAAATGTACAGTTATCATTGGTATGAGCATGCAGAAGGGATTGCAAATCACTGCGTTAATAATTTATAATGTGTATCCATGTGATATTTGGCCTACTTTAATGCATCATGATGATCTCTCTGTTGACAAAAGGCTCCCGAAAATCCCCTATACAGATTGCCGGGAGGGGTTTGGGTAAGGGGAATGTGACCTTAAAAAGAAATACAAAAGATTGAGTTCCATATTTTTGTTTGCTTTTGTGTGTGTGTGTGTGTGTGTGTGTGTGTGTGTGTGCGCGCGCTTCTGTAAATTTTCCACTCTGTGCAAATGATTGTACTTGCTAGCAGATCTTTCATGTGTAGTAAGCTGAATTATCCAATACCTCTCTATGTATTAGGCAGCATTTAAGCATGTAATATTGATTTTATTATGAGATCCTGTGTAGCATGCTGCATGCTATCTATAGAATTTTCACACTTGTTTGTTTGGATATCATAATTATGTTTATTACGGCCATGCAACAGTTGCATTGCAGAATATTTTACTATGTATTACAAGATATCCTGAAGGATAGGTAGAATATTCATTTTGTTTAAATTATCAGTTTTCAAATTATAGGAATTTGGGTTGTATGTCCAGGCTGAACATTATTGTTAATCACAGGACTGAGCACAGACTGAGGTTTGAGCAATGGCAGCAACTTTTGGTGATGAAGTCTCCAGAGAAACTGAAGGAGAGATAAAAGTACAGTTCATCATGTGTCAATAGGGTTGACTTAGTTGCAATGCCACTCAACTGCCCCCCCCCCTCCCTTTGCAGTACAGAGTACTCTTTTTGAGTTTGGGGAGGGGGGGAGGGAAGGGTCGACCACAGTGTCCGAAGTAGCACATGGCATAGCATCACTGTGAGTTCGATGGTGTTGTCCAAAGGGGCATCTGAAAGTGATCTCAACACATGGGTGGTCCTTTGCTGACAAAATCTTGCAGGTGTTATGGACAGTGTACCAGTCAGATGGGTCGAGGGGGATGAACATGAGTCAGTGAGGTCATGGTGGTGTAGACAAGCAATTCAATAGTGGGGAGCAAGAACACTTGCACACTTTCCAGATCGTCCTGATCAGGGAGGTTTAAAGACTTAATCAACAAACACTTGATGGGCGAAGGAGGTGGCGAAGTACTCATGGAAATACATGATCTTGTAGAATGATTGAAATGTCCAAGAGCAGGAGAAGATGAGAGAGAACAGTGAGTGAAACCTTGGAAATGGAAGGCGAGAGTGGGAGGGGAGAGTTTCAATAATGGATAGGGAAGAGTAGGAGGAGCACTAGATGGAGAGCAATTGCAATTTGGTGGAGAGATAAGGTGTCAATCACTCAACTGAGAGCTGGCCAAGCACGGTTAAGAGGAAGGAGAAGTACCTGGTTTTTGAGGAGCACTCAATGGACAGTCGACAATAGGTGGGTAGTGGGTGATGGACAAGCTGTCAACCTTCTCTATAGGAAGGGGGTCGGTTGCTGGCTCAAAGTGAGCAAGTTTAATCCATTTGATGGAGACCTTGACTGGGGCGCCTTTGATGAGAATGTCTAAGGTATTTTGAGAGCGTCGGAGCACACAATGGGGGCCAGAGTACAATGACTGTAGTGGGGGACAGACCATGTCATCGCAAAGCATTAAAAACTCACAGGTCTCCAATGTATTAGGGACCCTGAGGAGTAGGGGGAGTGACTTGATGGAGGGAGAGAGTTGATTTTGTAGCAAATGCATAAAATTAAGGAGAGTGAGCAGCTCCATGAGAGATAGGCGTGGCACGGGGTTGACTAACTCCCCAAGTAGTACTAATGGTTGCCCTTGTGACAAATCCTCTTGTTGCCGATCTCAAGATGGTGCAGATGAAATGCGTCTGTATTACAAGACTCAGTTCTATTAACAGGATGCCAGGGGATGGTGAGGTAAACATTATAAAAATTAAAAAAAAAATAAACACTTAGCTTGGATTCTGATGTTTGAAGTATTGGCCGGTCTGTGTTGTGGTTGAAGTCCGTTGATCCAGGTTTACTTTGGAGCTACATTCACATAAATGAAATGGTGGTCGATGTTAAATGATGAACTCACCTATTTAAACCTTTCGTAATAAATGTTTTATTTCCATTTAAAAGAAGATCAAACTTGACACATAGTTGCACAATGCACAACAAAGCAGCAACTGAACAATGATGTTTACTAGTCTGTAAACAGAAACAGAGTGCCAGAGCATGGCTCGCACTCAAACATTTGCAGTGTAACCGCATAATAAGGCTAATGAAAATGTTTTGTAATTCACAATTAAACAATATTCTTTTAATTTAAATATGCCAAAATACACAAATTAAAATATTACATTTAGGCTTTAACTCTTTATCTCAATGTATGTACATGTTTTATGAAATTTGTATTTAATAGTATATGGAAAAATAAGAGTCATGTTTTGATTAGTGTTTACATTGTTCAAATTATTTACATTATCTGTGTTTTCGAAATGCACACTTATCTGTTTTGCCAATATTGTGTAGGCATACTATTATTGAGATATGGAATTTTAATGTACTTCAGTTTGCAGTCTAATTTGTTATAAATACGGATTTGTATAAATTAGTAGTAGTTTCGTCTATTTTGAACATATCTCCTTAGTACCAAATGGATTATTAATTTTAGTGCATGAAAAATGATCAGTATTTAATTTAGCATCCAGTGATATGTAAAACATGGTCTCCCTAATTTATTTAAACAAAAGGTAAATATGTAATAACTTTGTGCAATAGTTATAACATGTAGTAGTGTTGTTTTTATGCAAATAAGTATCTTTATAGGTTCAGAAATTTTCGAAACTAAGTGTAATGCATTTTTAGTGTTTGCAACTATTATTTACGAAAGTATCAAAAATTGAAGATTATGTAAAAGGACAGCCAAAGTTATGCTTAAATCAATGTGCTATTTCATAAAGATGTTCTACTAATAGTGTTAGTAATATTTCAAACTGAACGCAAAAATCTGATATTTTACATATCCGGTAGCAAAATTTTACTTACGTGTCTGATATTTCATGTTTGTGATGTTGGCAAAAGATGCCAAGCATGCAACATAGCAGAAACGTTACACCCTGCATAAACTCTGTGACTGTACCACACAGGTCCTGCTTGTAGGTCGACCAGAGTCCAAGTAAGACAAAAGGTAATGCCTCAGTCCACAAGGTGTAATGAAGCATGTTGGGATTTGTTCCCACCTGCTTGCATTATGGAACCTCCCGATACCACTGTAGCATTATTATAGATACGAATGTAATTAGTCTATTATCATTTTCATTTCCAAAACTTTTGTTATTATTTTTTCTAACATAACTAGCTGAAGTCATTTTCTGTTATTTGACAATGGAGAAGTTTGTGTAATTAGCAAATATTAATTAGTTAATGCCAAAGGCAAATAGTTATTTTTTTAGATAGTATGCTAATTAGAATTTCTGATAAAACTAAGTAAATTATTTTCTCATAATATTAAAATAGATATTACGGTGTTTCACAAGTAATGTGAGGAAAGTTTTGCCCTCATTAGTTTCTGTATAATTACTGTTAATTATGGAAGTATTGTTGACAACATATAAAATTATATTTGGATATGAAATACTATTAATTTAGCCAAGACTTGTACATGAATGAACTCAGTATTATTTACGTTGCCTTTTACTATAGCAAGTTTTATGTAATTGTTTACTTTTCCATTATAATTAATTTAATGTACAAAATTAACAATACAGAATTTCCAGTATTATTGTTTGGAAGATAAAAAGGATGCATTCATGCCATGTAATTGAGTATTGTTTCGTCCATGATCTGAGGCACAGTCCATGCCAGTTCAAAGTCTTGTTTCATCTTTGTTAGGAGGAACAATCCACACTAGAGATGGGTAGGTCCGAGATTTTAAAGGAGTCGGGTCTGGATCTGCATCCAGCTCTGCGGACCTGCATCCAAGTTCTGTGTCCGCTGGACCCATATGTGTCTGGCTCTGCAGCCGGCAGGCCGGACAGACCGTGTCTGTCAAGTGGATCCGCCGCCACTGGACCTACACTGGTACAACTGCACAGTCGGCAGCCGATTGTCGAGTGAATCTTGTCCAACCGAGTAGGATTGCAGTTGCGTTACACAGGAATATGTAGAAATCTGTTATATAGTAATGATGTAAAAGATAGACCAAGTTAACTGTGATAAAATGTTTGCCAGAAAATCACGAACGCTGTCGCGTTATAAAATGACAGTCATCATTTGCTATACATGTCACCCAGATCACATTAGTATTTATCTAATTATTTGTAGAAAACTAAAATCTTTGTGAACTAAGCTCTTACTGTAAAACATTTTGCAAGATTGTGTTTTCATCAATTGATTTTCTAGTTGGTATCTTATATGAAGAACAAAGTAAATTCATTAATTTCTGGAACTCTGGATCTTCTACAATTTTAAATGGATGGTATTCTTTTACAATCATTTTTAGTCACTGATTATCAATTTGCTTGGAACAATGAATTGTAATGAAATTTGATCTGATAAAGGGCTTGAATGCTGAAGTGGACAGTAAAATTTGTTCTGAACTGGATGGCACAGATTCAGGTAAAGAATTGTGAATAATTTTATTAGAATTGCTAACTGCTATTGGTAAATTCTTCATTGCTAGGTAAATTTATTTCAAGTGTTTCACATATTCAAGTGTTTTTCCTCTTCATATGTCTGACAAGATTTCCTGTTCGAGTTCTTGGATTGTACGAAAGATCCAGACAGCAATATCGGCATTTAGCTTTATTATCTTGGACTGTAAATTGATTCCAAACTTCACTGTTCTTCGGTGTTGGGATAATGAATACGAAAACAAGAAAGAAACTGTTCTATGACATGTGGCCAGCACGGGCACACATACATGTTTGTATCACTAAAAAGCTTAATTTGTTTGGTAAATAAATCACTGGGCCAAGATTAGTGTACATAATATTGTATGCAATTGTCAAAATCAACTTGCAATGTTGGCTTCACAGACATGAATGCATTGTCCATTCCTTAAAACCATACCATAAAATACACAATAACTGTGAACTCAAATGTTACTATCAACTTTTTTGGGGGACACAATCAATAGTTAGTGTTATTGGAAATAACCTTCCATTGAACAGTTGTGCAGTGAATGGCAACACAAATTCAGGAAATGGAACAAAATCACTATGTTTGTTGAACTGTTTCAGCCACACATCTGTTAGTAATGCGACACCTCTTGGAGGATGCAGCCCAAGGCCAGTACAGTCTTGGACAGGAAAAATATGCCTGTGTACCAGCCTTGCCTGTTGTGCAGAGTACTGCCAGGCCAGTGTCACACAGAGCTGGCGGAATTTGGCGAGCAGGTAGCTGCCCAGCCACCCCAGCAGGTCGCCTCGGCCTGACCACCCTGCTGTGTTTATGGTGTGGTCCACATCAGGTGTGGGCTTTACAACTGTCTCCCTTCCACTTCACCACTATGTTTCCAACTCTGGCCGCACATGACGTGTTTGCTGGCCTGGACCCACAACCGATGCGTGTCCGAGGATGCGTGTCCGACCTGCACTCGGATTTACATCCATCACCACCACAGCCGATGTGGGTCCAAGGAACCGTTTCCATCTGGTCCTACCCATCTCTAATACACACCAGTAATAAGTATTGTTTCATCCTTGATCTCAGCCACAATCCATGCCAGTAGGGAATCTAATTTGAGCAATTAAGTAAAAGTTCTTCATTGTTAGTTGTGTGGAAAGTGTTCCTTCTGGTATTATGAATGGACTATTAATATTCATGCCACATTAAGATGTACTCCTCAGACTTTAGTATTCCGCACACGAACTGCATAAATTTGTATTATTGATGTGTGGAATGTAATTACCAGATTGTAGAGACTTAATTAATGATTCTTGTATGCTGGCCATAAATGGGGACAACTGGGCTCTTATGAATCCTTAAAAGTGTCAAAGAACTGTAATTTTCTTCAGGCAAAACTTCCACCCAATGTCTTGTCTTCAACTGTGGGAGACATCTTCTAGGGTCTTCTGGCTACTGCCACTGTGCTCTCGGGGCTCTCACATTTATAGAGGACATAGAGGGCACCATCATACATCACATGAGGCTGACTGTGTGGCTGCCTCCAGATGACATCATTCTCAATTAAAAGTAATCAATTGTCATCTTGTTGGTGCAATGTAAACATCAATATTTTTTCTAACTTCAGACCTTCTTCTTGTCTGTTGTTATTATTTTGGTGTTTGTGAAACTCTATTGCTCCTCTATACATGTTTGCATGGTAATGTGACGCCCTAGTTAAAACGCTCGTCTCATTAAATTTTATTTCATGGTTCACATGTTGAAAAACATGTTGTGTTGCTGCTGATTTTTTCATGTGTCCCAGACAACAGTTCTATTTATGTTCAGTTATGCGGGTGTTGATGCTTCTTTTAGTTATTCCAGTATATATTTGACCACAGCTGCAAGGAATTTTACATACCCAAGGTATTGTTAGGGGTTGATGTGCATCTTTTGCTGATCTCAAGTATTCTTTGATCTTCTTGGTGAGACTGTAGGTCATTTCAATGCCATCTTGGCCAATACTTTCCCAATTTGATAATTAATTCTGCTAATGTATGGAAGGAAAACTTTTACAGATGGTTGACATTGTTGCTTGGAACTCCTGGATTCTTCTCTTCTTTGATGGAGAGCTCAATCAATTTCCTTGCCACCATATCCATTTTTCTTGAAGGCCGACTGTAAGTGATTTAATTCATCCTCCAAGTAAACTGGCTTACAGATTTTGTTGGCTCTATCCGCCATGGTTTTAATGAGACATCTTTTTTTGCCTTGGATGATGGTTTGATTCCTTGTGGAGGTATCAATAATTCAGTGTGTGTCCTTTCTGTATATCTTATGGCCCAGAGTCCCATCCTCCTGTTTAATTACCGATATACCCAGGAAGTTATGTTAGCCATTTCTCTCTTTCTCAATTGTGAACTTTATATTTCGATTAATGCTATTGAGATGCATTTAGAAGACCTCTTCTTCACCATGGTTTCACACTACAAAGATATGGGTTGGGAATTTGTTCATAAAACTCCTTGTTGTAGCTTCAACTCATTGAGTCGTGTTTCAGTGGCCTAGAGGATGTAATGGAAACTGTTGACAGGGAGCAGGTGTCCCACCAAGTCAATATTGATATACTGGAAATGGCCAGCTGGTGTTCGAAAACTGCCAAGGGGCGAGGGGGTGATGTGAGTGGTTATTTTGCATTTTTGACAAGGGATGCCTGAGCATGCCCAAGATTGGCAGTAACATTTCATGTCATGTCAGACAAAATGGTAACCAACACGATGGAGGCTTTTACATCAAGATGTGCCAGTTGTGGAGTCCATTAAAGACCTCCCATTGGAGAATATTGGAGAATATGCAGGATAAATGGGTGAAGCCTACCCGTGCATTCATTACACCAGATTTCAGGAATGGCCCTAGGGAAAGTTGATGCCTCAGAGCTTGAGGGCATGAACTAAGGTCAGATACAAGTTACATAGTTTGATCATCCAAGAATTGCAAGACGAGAGGTCAAGTAATGACAAGATGGCATCAACACATGATAAAAAATCAGCTGTGACATTGTCTGTGCCCTAGATGTATCTCATGTCCATGGTGAACTGAGAATTGTAGTCAAACTAGTGGAACTGGTGAAGTGGTGGATCCATGGGTGGGTTGTGAATGGCAACCTCTAGGGCCTTGTGGTCAGTTGGAATATAGAAAGGTCATTTGTTGATCACAGAGCGGAAGTGGTTAATAGCTTCATAACCTCGAGTAACTCACGATCAAAGGTTGAGTATTTCTTTTGTGCATTACTCAGTTCTTTTGGAAAAATTGTAGTGGTGACATGTCACCATTAACAGTCTGGCTGAGGACAGCACCAATAGTCATGTAACTTGCGTCAGTTGTGATGAAACTTTTGGCATCAGGGTGATGATGAGTGATGATGACAGCCTTATCCAAAAGGTCATTAAGAGCAGAGAAAGTGTCTGTCATAGTGGGAGTCTATGGCACAGGGTTTGTGCTGGACATTTCTTTTTTCAGCAAAAGGGGTGCCTGGAATTTAGCTGTGCCTGGCAAGTGGTACTTCTTACGACAGTCACCCTTTTTTGGAATGACTTAAACTGATCCCTATTTTTTCCTAAATCATGGAAAGTTTTATTAGTTCACAGCGTCTATAACACAGTCATTCCACTGTAGGTGAAGTTGAAATAAAAAATAGAACTTACCTTATATGCTGGCTGAAGTCCATTTCGTTGTGAGGTGTCTTCGGCATTCACTAAAAGACTTGATGTTTCAGGATATTTTCGTAAATCATAAACATGTCAGTTGATATGGAAACGATTTTATTTACATTTAAATGAAGATTAAACCAATCACATATTTGCACAATGTCCAAAATAAAAAAAAAAAAAAAAAAAAAAAAAAAAAAAAAAAAAAAAAAAATAAATAAATAAATAAATAAAAAAAATAAAAAAATAAAAATAAAAAATGCAGCAGCAAGACAACATAGCTGCTTACAGATTTGTGACTATCAACAGAGTGACCAACCATGGTTTCTCTCAAACATCTTTCATTGTAACCACACAATAAAATTGATGATGAAGTTCTTTGGTTACCAAATAAAAAATATAACAATACCTGAAATATGCCAAAATACACACATTAAAAATGTTACATTTAAGCTGTAACTATTTATCTCAATGTATGTACATGTTTTATGAAATTTGTATTTAATAGTGTACGCAAATTAAACATAGTGTTTTGACTAGTGTTATATTTACTCAAATTATTTACATTATTTGTGTTTTTGAAGTGCACACTTATCTGTTTTGCCAATATTGTGTAGGTGTACTGTTATTGAGACATGGAATTTTAATGTATTTCAATTTGCAGTCTAATTTTTTTATAAATACAGATTTTTATAAAGTCATCATCGTTTTGTTTATTTCAAAGCTAGTTCCTTAGTACCAAACAGATTATTAGTTTTAGTATGTGAAAAATGATCAGTATTTAATTTAGGATCCAGTGAAATATAAAACATGGTCTGCCCAAATTTATTTAAACAAAAGGTACATATGTAATCATGTTGTGCAATAGTTATAACATGTAGTAGTGTTGTTTTTATACAAATAAGTATCTTTATAGGTTCAGCAATTTCCGAAAATAAGTGTAATGCATTTTTAGTGTTTGTAGTTATTATTTAAGAAAGTATAAAAATTGAAAATGACAGCCAAAGTTAAGTTTAAATCAACATATTATTTATTAAAAGCATTTTACTAAAAGTGTTCATCATATTTCTAATTGAATGTGAAAATCTGATATTTTACATGTCCGATAGCTAAGTTTCATTTGAGGTTTCTCAGGATTTTGTCTGTAATGTTGGCAATGAAACTGTAGGGAGTGCGCAACATAGCAGAAATGTTACATACCCCCTACACGGTGTACCTGAAATGTAAATGTAGGGTGCAATGTGTACTAACCATTTCAATATGTTGTGATGTAAGTGTTCATAGTGAGTCTGACATACTATAATACATTTTTTTTTAAATTTTTTATTATTATGTTGATTGTAGTCTTGCGAATGCCAGTGGTTGTTGATGTTGCTTGATGCGCTAACAGTTGCGTATCTGCAAACTGCTGTTGATGATTTAGTGGCTCTGTAGTTACAGGCATTCAGGATGGTTCCTACAACATGGTTTTATCTATCTCAGAACCACATACTATTTTTCCCTAACTACATACATAAATAAGCATACTGTTATCAGGCTACTGGAAAGAGGAAATGCATATGGTATTTTAAGCAAAATCAAACTATGGGTTCAAATTAACCCTTAAAATTTAATGAAAATTAACAAGAAATGTGTCATTTACTTTAATCAAATAATGAAATAGCAAGCTGTTACAACTTTTTTTTCCAAAGGGCATTGATATTGTAAAAAGTTATGCATGGTATTAATTCATATAAAAAGTATTTTACTCAGACTATATATATTTTCTTCTATGTGTATGTGTATGTAAATGCCATTATGTGAGAACTAGGCACCTAATTCCTCTAGAAAGGGTGTTGTACATTGTAATGACTTGAAAATTTATATTCAATTAACTGAGTAAAGAGACTGACATGATTAAATAGTAAAAGAGTGGATGGAACAAGCTCTCAATGAGCTCTACAAACATTTATCATTCAAAACTATGGTATAACTAAAATGGTTATATAGATAGAAAATGTAATCATGGTTTTTGAAACTTTTACAAGTTCTGTGGTGTATTGAATATTTCTCATACAGTTTGAGAGTTAAGACTGAGCAGTAGTAAAGTATAGAGCAAATTAGATCATAATATTACATAATATCTTACTTATTAAAAAAATACATGCATTAATGAAAAAAAAAAAAAAAAAAAAAAAAAAAAAAAAAAAAAAAAAAAAAAAAAAACCCATGAAATAAAATTTAATGAGACGAACGTTTTAGCTAGGGCATCACATTACCATGCACACATGTGAGAGGAGCAATAGAGATTCACAAACACCAAAATAACTACAACAGACAAGAAGAAGGTCTGAAGTTAGATAAAATATTGATGTTTATATTGCACCAACAAGATGACAATCGATTACTTTTAATTGAGAATGATGTCATCCGGTGGCAGCCACACAGTCAGTGATGTATGGTGGTGCCCTCTATGCCCTCTATAAATGTGAGAGCCCCAAGAGCACAGTGACAGTAGCCAGAAGACCCTAGAAGATGTCTCCCGCAGTTGAAGATGAAACGTCGGGAGAAAGTTTTACACCTGGACCATGGCCTCTCAGCCTCGCAGTTTTGCCTGAAGAAAATTACAGTTCTTTGACACTTTTAAGGATTCAAATGGATGTGGGTTCCCATTCTTATGAGGATATGAAGAGGTTTGCTCAGGACAGAGTAGGGTGAAGAGCTGTATCATTGTTTGATTGATGTATTCACCATTTATCATTTACATGATATGGGTTTTGTCAATGTGTATGTACATGAAGAAAATACATATAATACATAAAATGTGTCAATGTGCACAGATAAAGAAAATACTTAAAATACATATGTAGATACAATATAACACACTATACTGTACACAAAAACTTTCTAAATGATGATTTTTTTTTTGTTATATTATTCTGATTATTTTTCATTGAAATAGTCTTCTATTGTATAATAGCATTTTGAAATTAAAAACATTATGACAGTTTTTTTTTTTTTTTTTTTTTTTTTTTTTTTTTTTTTTTTTTTTTTTTTTTTTTTTTTTTTTTTTAAATCTGCCCGCCGCGGTGGCCGATGTGACTGAGGCGCTCCAGTCATGGTCAGCACGGCCACTACGGTCGGGGGTTCGAATCCCCCCTCGGGCATGGATATTTGTGCCATCCTAGTTCGTAAGTAGTTCATAAGTAGTTTGTAAGTTTAGGGACTGATGACCCCGTAGTTAAGTCCCATAAGCTTAACAAACATTTGACATTTTTTTTTTAATCTGTACATCTTATCTATTTGTTTAATTTCATGAGGCAACTTATTGTACAGCTTTAGTCCTTGGTATTCACTGCTGTTTTGAGTCCTACATTTGTTTTTTCTGGGAAGGTGCAGATGTTCCCGAATTCTCATATTATGATAATGTGTAGCACTGTTTGTGGCATAGCGAAGTACATACACTACTGTTTGGTAAATGTATTCACAAGGAACAGTCAGTATACCCAGTTCTTTAAACAATTCCTGGTAGTGAGCCATTTTGTTCTGTTTTGTTATTATCCGAAGAGCCCTCTTTTGCAATATGAAAATGTTTTCCATGTTCTGCCTATCTGAGCCCCAGAAAATTATCCCGTATCTAAGGAGTGAATGAATGTATGCATGATATGTTACTTTGAGGCAGTTACTGTTACATACAGCTGCTAGTACCCTCAAAGCTTAGCATGCAGATGAGATTCTTTTAGCTATCCTTGAGGTGTGTTCCCTCCATTTCATTTGATTATCTACATCCACCCTAAAAATTTTGTGTTCATTACACAGTTCATGGGGTCACCATTTAGATTTAATTATTTTAATTATTTGTTTTATTTATAGCAAAATTCAAATACCATTTGCTTACATCTTTCAACATTTTATCGGCTTTACTCAGCAGCATTTCTTGCGTCTTGCCCGTAATTATTATCAAACCAATCTCTAAACTGAAGACCACAAGAACAATATAAAATAAAAAGGAAGTGGTCTCCCATGGAAAGCGCTGGGGGTACAGGGATGGTGTACTCTAAAGCTGTGGCTTGAGGAAGGAGAGTGGCTGAACCTCAGAAGGTGGAAGTGGGAGTCCGAGATGGGTGGAGGGGGGGGGGGTCAGTAAAACTTGTCAGAGGGAAAGTTAGTTCTTGCCTCTCAGTCTTTCCTGAAAAACCTTAATCCTACTCCCAACATTACAGCAGCTGAATCCCAAGCTATCCGTGATCTGAAGGCTGACTATTCCATCGTCATTCTCCCTGCCGACAAGGGATCCACGACCGTGGTACTTGATCAGCGGGAGTATGTGGCTGAGTGACTGTGTCAGCTTTCAGATAGTACCACATATAAAGTTTGTCAAGGCAATCCCATTCCTGATGTCCAGGCAGAGCTTCAAGGAATCCTCAGATCCTTAGACCCCCTACAAAACCTTTCACCTGAGTCCATCAAACTCATGACCCCACTGATACCCCACACCCCTACCTTCTACCTACTTCCAAGATTCACAAACCTAATCATCCAGGCTGACCCATTGTGGCCGGTTACCAAGCACCCACAGAACAAATCTCTGCCTACACACACCAACACCTTCAACCCATTATGTGCAGTCTCCCATCCTTCATCGAAGACGCCAATCACTTTCTCCACCGCCTGAAAACCCAACCTGTTACCTTCGGAAACCATCCTTGTAACTATTGACGCTACTTCCTTATACACAAACATCCTGCATGCCCAGGGCATCGCTGTGATGGAGTACTTCCTTTCACGCCAACCACCTGCAATCCTACCTAAAATCTCTTTCCTTATTACCCTAGCAAACTTCATCCTAACCCACAATTTCTTCACCTTTGAGGGCAACTAAAGGGAACAGCCATGGGAACCAGGATGGCCCCCTTGTACACAAACTTATTTATGGGATGCTTAGAGGAAGCCTTTCTGGATACCCAAGCCTGTCAACCCAAAGTTTGGTACAGATTCATTGAGGACATCTTCATGATTTAGACTCACAGTGAAGAGTAAATCCAGAATTTCCTCTCTAACCTCAACTCCTTTGGTCCCATCAAATTCACCTGGTCCTATTCCAAATCCCATGCCACTTTCCTCGATGTCAACCTCCATCTGTCCAACAGCCAACTTCACACATCCATCCACTTCAAACCAACCAACAAACAACAGTACCTCCATTATGATAGCTGCCATCCATTCCACATCAAACTTTCCATTTCCTACAGCTTAGGTCTTTGTGGCAAACGAGTCTGCTCCAGTTCCGAATCCCTGAACCAGTACACCAATAACCTAATAACAGCTTTCACATCCTGCAGCTATCCTCCTGATCTGGTACAGAAGCATGAAGAGGCACTTCCTCATCCCCACCTAATCCAGAACCATCCACTGAAGAACCCCAGAAGTGCCCCCTTGTCACCGGATACTTTTCGGGACTGGAGCGGACTCTGAATGTGGCTCTCCAGCAAGGATACGACTTCCTAAATCCTGCCCCGAAATGAGATCCATCCTTCATGACATCCTTCCCACTCCACTGAGAGTGTCTTTCCACCACCCACATAACCTTTGTAACCTTCTAGTCCATCCCTATGAAATCCCCACCCTCTGGCTCCTACCCATGCAACTGCCCCCATTGCAAACCTGCCCTATGCACCCTTCTACCACCACTTACTCCAGTCCAGTAACCCGGAAGGTGTACACGATCAAGGGCAAAGCAATTTGCAATAGCACCCACGTGATTTACGAACTGACATGCCTGGACTATGAAGCGTTCTATGTGGGAATGACCAGCAACAAACTGTCGATTCGCATGAACGGTCACAGGCAGACAGTGTTTGTTGTTAATGGAAATCACCCTGTGGCTAAACACGCCTTGGTGCACCACCAGCACATCTTGGCGCAGTGTTACACAGTCCGGGTTACCTGGATACTTCCCACTGACACCAACATTTCAGAACTCCGGAGATGGGAACTTGCCCTTCAGCATGTTCTCTCTTCCCATTGCCCACCTGGTCTCAACCTCCACTAAATTCAAATCCCCTCCCACCATCTTAACATCTTTGCCTCAGTTCTCTGGACAGAGCCTCTGTCTCAACTGTTATCTCTGTCCAAGCTCTTTCCTTTCTACAAATGTCTACCTTGTTGTGTTAGCGTGTGTATGTGTGTGGGTGCATGTGTGCTTATTTCCTTCCCTTTTATCCCCTTAAAGTACGTCCTTCCACTCCTGGGATTGGAATGACTCCTTTTCCACTTCCTTAAAACCCATATCCTTCCCTTTCTACCCTCCTTCCTTCCAATTTTCCTGAAGAAGCTACCAGCGGTGACAAAATGTATATGTGTGATTTTATTTGTGTCTGTCGATGGGCCTGTGCTTTGGGTACGTCATCCAATTTCTATTTTTTATTTAAATTTATCCCTCCTTATAGTTATTTTGATATTATTTGTTTTTTGCTTCCCTGTGAGGCAGCAGCTGAAGACAATGATTATGTGTGTATGAGGTGTATCTGTGTGATTGAGTATGTGCTCTCTTTTTTGGATGAAGGCTTTGGCCACAAATTTTGAGTGTGATTGTCTTTTATACATGCCAGTCTGCAGCTCAGCGATCATCTTTATGGTATGTTTCAATTTATTATCATTATTTTATTCACATTTCAACTTGGAATTGCTGCTGTTGTATAGTATCTACTTTGAGTTGTGAAAAAAGGAAGAAAGAAATCATATGCACTCCTTATTTCCTCTTCACTGTTGTTTACATCACACTCTCTGTTTATTTATTTATATCAATAATAGAGGATAGGTAACAACTCAGTGATATGAGGCTCGCTGAGCTGCTGACACACACGAAAATAGATAATCACATCCACACAACTTAAATTTTCAGCCATGGCCTTCATTAAAACAAAAGAAACACATACATTCACGTAATCTGATTGATTGCGTGAATGTATGTGTTTCTTTTTCTGATGAAGGCCATGGCCAAAAATTTAAGTTGTGTGAATGTGATTATCTATTTTCGTGTCTGTCAGCAGCTCAGCGAGCCTCTTTACGGTGAGTTGTTAGCTATCCTCCATTATTGATATTCCTATCAGATTTTCTTGTTAAAACATTTATTTATTTACTATTACTTTTGAATAGTATCTACTTTGAAAGTCAAATGGAGTCTGTGTTTGTGGTTATCCTCTATAAAACAATATTTTTGTTGTTTTTATTTTTTTTATTTTAGTATGATTTTTTAATGAATTACAATAATGATACTGAAAGCAAATTGATGAGCCATTATAGCTATCAGATTACTTTGTTTTGCATTTTTTACTGGGCTTATGACTACAGACAATCACAGCTTATGCATTGTCTGTAAACAGTGTACACTATGCACCAAGCACTATATGCAATTTCAGTAGCAAATTAACTGTGCTTACGGGAGTATCATATAAACTAAAGATGTATTGTACTTTTTGGTCTTTGACATTGTTGTTCTTGAGGTCTTTGGTCCAAAGACTGGTTTGATTCAGCTCTTCATGCTACCCTGTCTTGTGCCAGCCTCTTCGTCTATGAATAAGAACATCAAACCACATCCTTCTGAATCTGTTTACTGTATTTGTCTCTCAGTATCCCTCTGCAAGTTTTACCACACACACTTTTGTCCAATGGTAAATTGATTATTCCCAGATATTTCAGAATGTGTCCCATCAGTCTATCCCTTCTCTAAATGGAGGTATGCCAAAAATTTATTTTCTTTCCAAATCTGTTTAGTACCCCCTCATTAGTTATGTGATCTACTCACTTAATCTCCAGTATATGTCTGTAGCAACACATATTAACTACTTCTTGTCATCTGTAAACTCCTTATCATCCACATACAATGCTACACACTAGACAAATGCTTTTAGAAAGGACTTCCTAACATTAATTTAAATATTGGATGACAATAAATTTTCCTTCTTCAGAAATGTTTTCTCCCCATAGCCCATCTGCATTTTATGTCGTCTTTACTTCAGCCATGAGTTATTTTTATTGCCTCATTACCTAATCTAATTCTTTCAACATTGCCTTTTTATCACTACATTACTCTTGTTTTGCTTTTGTTGGACTTATCTTATAACCTACTTTGGAGACACTATCCATTCCATTCAACTGCTCTTCAGGTTATTTGCTGTCTGGGAGAATTACAATGTCTTCAGCAAAACAAAAAGTTTTAATTTCTTTAGCATGAGCTTTAATTCCTTCTCCAAATTTCTCTCTGTATTCATTCACAGCTTGCTCAATAAACAGTTTCAATAACATTGGGGAAAGGCTACAATTCTGTCTTCCTACTTTTCCAATCACTGTATCCCTTTGACTCTTATAACTGCTGTTTGTTTTTGGTACAAGTTGAATGTACCATAACTTTTTGTTTCCTATATTTTACTCCTGCTAGAGCTTCAGAATTTTAAAAAGTGTATTCCAGTCAACAATGTCAAAAGCTTTCTCCAATTCTACAAATGCTAAAAATGTAGGTTTGCCTTTTCTTAACATTTCTTCTAAAATAAGTCGTAATATGCGTGTTGTCTCTTGTGTTCCAAAAATTTTTCTAAACTGAAACTGATCTTCCCCAGGGTCAGATTCTACCTATTTTTCCATTTGTCTGTAAATAATTCGTGTTAATATTGTGAAACCATGGCATATTAAACGGATATTTCTATAGTTTTCACACCGGGCTGCATTTGATTTCATTGGAATTGTAATTACTATATTCATCTTGAAGTTAGAGGGCATTTCCTTAGTCTCATACATCTTGTACTCAAGGTGTAACAGTTTCTTATGACTGGCTCTCTCTATGACGTCAGCAGCTCAGAGGGAAAATAATCTACTCTTGGGGCCTTATTTTGATCCCAATCTTTCAGAGCTCTGTCAAATTCTTTACACAGTATTGTATCTCCTATATCATTGTCATCTACTCCCTCTTACACTTCTATAACATTGACTTCAAGTTCATTTCCCTTGTATATGTTCCTTCCACCTTTAGGTTGTATCTATCTTTATCCTAATTATACATTCTTGTATGGATTTGCATTTGTTCTCTAGCCATTCCTACTTAGTCAGTCTACTTTTCCCATCAACTTCAATTTTTAGCTATCTGTACTTCCTTTAGACTGTTTCACTTGCCGCATTTTTATACTTTCTTCTTTTGTCAATTACATTCAATATCTCCCTTGTTATCCAAAGATTTCCATGAGGCCTTGTACTTTTATCATCTGTCACTTTCAGTATTTTATCTCTCAAAGCTACCCATTCTTCTTCTACTGATTATTTTCTTCCATTTTGGTCTATCCCTGCCTGATGCTTCTTCTCAGACTCTCAACATCCTCTTGCCTGATACTCCCTCTGAAACTCTCAGCAACCTCTGGTTCATTCAGTTTATCCTGGTCCCATTTTCTTATTTTTCTAGTTTCTTAAATTTGAATCTATAGTTCATGGTGAATAAGTTATTTCTCCTGGATATGTCTTACAGTTTAAAACCTGGTCTTACTACTATAAAGTCAGTTCCATACCTTCTGGTGTCTCCTGGTTTATTCCATGTATACAATCTTATTTCACTATGTGTAAACCAAGTGTTTGTGATGATAAAATTGTGATCTGCACAAAATTCTACTAGACAAACTTCTCTTTCATTCCTTTTCCACAGTCCACATATACTATTTTTCCTTTCCTTCCTTTTCCTATTACTGAGTTCCAGAACACATGATAATAAAGTTTTCCTCTTCCTTAACTGTGTGAAAGACTTATCTCATCACACATTTTTTTTTTTTTTTTTTTTTTTTTTTGTCTCCTCATCATCGGTAGGTCTAGTTGGCATATAAACCTGTACTACTGTGGTTGGTGTTGGCTTAATGTCTATCTTTACTAAGATAATGTATTCACTATGCTGTTCATAGTAACTTACCCACATACCTATGTTGTTATTCATTATTAGACCCACTACTGTGTTCCCCCCCAACTGATTTTGTATTTATAACCCTGTACTCCCTGATCAGAAATCCTTTTCATCTAGACACTGAACTTCACTAATCCCACCATATCTAACATCAACCGATTCATTTCTTGTTTCAAACTTTCTAACTTACCTACCCAATTAAGGGGCAGATTACTCCACACTTCAATCCATAGAATGCTGGTTTCGTTTTTCTTTATCACAAATCCTCCTCAGTAGTCTCTGCCTGGAGATCCAAATGAGATACTATTTTCCCCAAGAAGATGCCATAATCATAGATGCATACAGTAGAGCTATATGTTCTTGGAAAAATTTGTCAATTGTAACTTAAAATGCACTACGTTCGTATCACACAAATAGACATAATTTTAATGCAGACAGTTCAATGGCTGCAAAACATACATAAATGATGGGCAGTACTCGTGTTGAGGCAGATTTTATGTGAGTTACTGATTATGAATTTCAGTTGTGACATACCACTTGACTTACAAACATTCCTTTGATACTTGATTTATCTGTGCATACAACTTCTTGTCCTCAGATATGTTCAAGTTGATTACTATGACAAGTCAGAAAAAAATCAGAAGCTTATTTAGCTTTGATTAGTATCAAGCGCTTTATGCAGTCATGATGCATCATTACATGTAATTAAATATTGCTTCATGTGTTACCAAAGACAAATCATAAAAGACGTAGCTTCCCATCAACAATCCCTCTACCTGATTTACACCAATTTCTCTCTTGAGTAGCCTCAACCATAACAACATCCACCACATTCCACCTGCTGAACTGCAGTCCCAAGATATGTGTCCAGCTTGCACAAAGGAAGTGCACAGGAATATGAGTATTTGTAGTCTAGCTTGTCAAAGGATTTCTTACACACATTACCCAAGTTTTCTTTTTTATGACAGCTGATGACTCAACACTTATGTTATTCAGTAAGAGGTCATTACTTCTAAATTATTAACAAGGGCATTCCTTATGTATTTGATTTTGAAAGACATTGTCAGTAGCTAAAATCTTGGTAAAATGTTTTAACCACAAAGGGATGCTTCAGCTCAAATTCATTGCAATGGAATGACAATGAACACTACATTACTAGGACATACTGGACCTTTGTGAGAGGTAATTCACAGAGATTTATCCATGTTTCTCTCAACATACGTCATATTATTCCATTCACCATGTCAGCTTTGTTGGACCTTTGTGTGGTATGTTTTGAACTATCCTGTCTCATGCTCTAACATGACATTATCTACGTATCTTAATACCAAGGGAGGTCATTCATAACTTAAAACCTAAGATTCCTTGCTGTATACAGACTACATACATTAGGTAAGGTAGTTATTTTTTCTGCAGTACTGGATCCACAATAGTGTGGGAAAACCTACACAGAATTGATAAGAAATGAAAAGACCCTCTGACAAACTAGACCATGAACTTCACTTACATCTTGTGCTTTTCTGGAAGCCCCAGATCCAGATATGTCTTGAAATGTTGTATAACTCCTAGTTGTTATGTAAAATTAATTTACAACCTGAGCAGTCATTCTGAACATTATGGATTGATGCAGATACCATCTAAGTAAATATGGATATCTTGTATACTGGTGACTCAACTTTTATACATACGAGGGGTGTTCAAATGAAAAGGTGTGAAATGTCTTAAGTTAACAACCAAACCAGTTGAGCTTTGAATATGCCACTTCGGGATAATGTAGTGGCATCACCTCCCCCATAAAAAAATCTAGGCTGTGCCTTTAGCAGGCAAGGTGATGCTCACCATCTGAGATCCAATACTCATCAAATTTCTTGAGCATGAGGAAACCATTAACAATGATGTTTACTGTGAGACACTATGTAATCTATGCAATTCTATCAAGTGCAAATGGCCTGGCCTGCTCACGGAAGAAGTGATTCTGCTTCACGATAATGTGTGTCGACATGTCTCCAGCATCACACAAGGTGTAGTGACAAAGTTGAAATGGGAGCAGCTTCAGCATCCGCCTTAGAGCATGGACATGTCGCCTTGTGACTTCCATCTGTTTGTTCTGCTAAAAAACATCTCAAAGGGAAGGACTTCAACTCCTACACCAAACTGAAGGACATAGTAGGTGACCTGCTCTTGTTACAGCCACAGAAATTCTGGTAAAAGGTAATCCTTTGACTCGTTAAACAGTGCACCTCCGGTGATTACTTCTGAATAAAGACTTCAATTATAGCAACAGTGTTGTTATATACCTTTTCATCTTAACACCCTTCGTACATTGGAACTTAGTGACTACCAGAACTGTGCTAAAATGTTTTGGTACAAGTGGGTTACCCATGGAAATTTATTTATTAAATACCTGTTCTACATGTATTTATGAAGGTGCAGAACATAATTGTTAATATGTAGAACTTTTGTACACTAAAATATAACCCACTCAAATGTAATATGAATTGTGTAGCATGCCAAGTAAATTATTTCATTGTGTTATATTGAATTCACATTTACTATTTAAAAAATTAAATGTCTTTCCAACATTATATGACTGTTTGCATGTACTAACTGACTGACTGGTGGCATTCACTTTGTTGTTGTTTTTTTCTTTTCCTCTCTGCAGATTTTCGTGCTGAGGCTCTTCATTGTGCAGTTCATTAAAATAGTTTTACACATTTTTCCAGCCATTTCATAAGATACTGTCACACATTAGTAATTTAATTTTTGGGAAGGGTTCTAAGTTAGTTCTGCTGGAGAATGGTTCTAGATTAACGTAGCATAAAGCTCTTTATTATTTTTAACAATAGTTAAAACATTCAAGGAGTAATCTGTGTCTGGAAGAACACTTTCCATTAATTAAAGTGTTTGCTGTCACATGTATTATCATATATTTAAACATTAAGTATTTAGAATTAAAATTGTTTGATAAAAGAGATTTTCAAATCCTGTCATTAACACATTATTATGGCAAGTTTAAGTGGGTGGATTCCTTTGGAGCAAATGGCATCACAGCACCCACAAGTAAGACATATTTTTAACTAAAAATACTTTTGCTTCAATGTTTAACTAAAAATAAACAGCTATAATTGCTGTTACATTGAATCAATAAAAATAATCTGTTACACATTCATATGTATATATCTTTGGTATCATATTCACTTGCATCAGACACACAATGCACTGTGTAGAGATATCACAAAAGCACACAGCTACCATTTAACTATGTAACAGGGACTAAGAGTAGTGTGTAGTTCCTTACTGCTGTTGATAAAGCTTGGACTTCTCTTCAGATGTGTAGAAAATGCAAGATATAAAACAATTTGTTTAATGCAGTACGAAATTTCTGTAAACAAACATTACGTCAATGTTTCTGTCTCAACAAGATTTATATATAAGGTTCAAGAAGTCACAAAAATATAATATTTACACATGCTTAAAGTGAATGATATGTGTCATATTTAGATCAGTAATATTCATTACACATCTGAAATGTATTGCTTTACGGAAGCTTTGTATACAATCAAATAACAGCATAAATGTAATTGATGTTTGTATCAAAAAGTGCACTTGAAAAGAAAACATCCATTTCATTCAGAGATATATTTATAACATAACCACTGCAAATAATAATAATGATAATAATAATTACACTGTATTGCTGTTAATTTAAATTATGGTAACTTGTTTTACTGACTATCTCATTCAATGCAGCACTATGGAGAAAGACATCTTATCAAAATGTTTCTCTGTTTTTACAGGTCATATTCTTTGACTAACAGCACATCCACATACACATTTATTACAGCTACTATAAATAATTGTATCAGCCCTTATAATTAAGGTTAGATCATACAGAAATGCAATGTGATTTAAATATTACAGGTCTGGGAAAATGCCTACTTTGAAACCAAGTACTTCACTGTTTTGGCAAGAACTATAACAGAAGAAAGGATCCTCTATAAAGTGATAAAAAGAAAACTGCTTCAAAAGAGATCAAACTGTCTGCAGAAGCTTATAGTTACTGTACCATACACTACGTCTAGATTAACAGTGAACTCTTGAAAGGCAGTATTTCTCCAAGGCAGTACAAAAGATCCAATAATCTCTGAAGCTTCACATTCATTTTAACAGTTTTCTGTATATATTATGTGATGAAAATATGGAAAATCTGTTAATACTTTGAAACTCTCACTCTCAGCCGAGTGTAGCACTCAACAATACTACGGCACAGCATAATCACACTGGTTAAAGTTCCACCTCAACTAGTCTGTAATTTCATGACAAACTGAAATCCTCCAGAAAAAAAATATTTAAATTCTAAAAAAAATGTCTTCCTTGAAATGAATTATGAACTTCTGGAACTTCCTTCATTGTAAATAAAACATAAAAAATAAATATCATATAAATGCATAAGGATTTGTGTGTGACAACAGAGAATTTTGATTACATATTGGTATTGTCATGAAATAACAGACTGCCTGCTCTGATACCATGATTTTTTCTGAAAATACATCCATTTAATGCTTTGTACCTCAAAATATATCGTATATGAGAATAGAGTGTGTATTTATCCTATATGGCCATGTAAAATAATTTAAGACATCTATTAATAAGTTCACAGAATATACATGTTATTAAACATCTTGTTATGAATGACAGACAGCAATTACAGTAATATGTCTTAAATACACTTATAGTGTCCAGTGAATTTATGATAATGAGAAGTAATATTAATGATATGTAATATCCAAGAAACATTATTAAAAAGTGTCTGAAAAAGATTTAAACTTTATAATTGAAGGTAAGATGGATCATCTGGGATCAGTATTTTATACAAAAATGTGAAAGTAAGACATTAACATTCATATTCAGTAATGCAATGTTATGAATGTTATTCATCTACCCCTATTTCATGGGGTGTTTAATGAAAAAAACACGAAAATGAAACACACTATCAATCTTAGTGTACAGTTGAATGTATTGTCCATCCCACACTCACTGGACAGTTCATTAAACATTGAAAAAAAAAAAATTATGTTGAAAGTGATATTTTCTGTCTTTTTCACTAATTTATGAAATGTAAAATAGCTGGTTATGAGACTTCAGTCTGAGATGATGATGATGATGATAATAATAATAATGATGACAATAACATTAATAATATAAAAATAATGGTGATAATAATAATAATTATTATAATGGTAATAATTATGATGGTACTGGTAGTAACAGTAATTTCTGGCATAACTAGGTAACTTCCATTTTCAATAAATGTAAATTTAATCACAAACAAAAATATTGCATTTTCACAAAACATATACATTGTGCGTGAAGTCCAACTTGTCGATAGTATGTGCACAAATATTATACTCTTACTTGTTTAAATATATTTAGAATGTTAAAATTTGTGTTGTTGACATATTAAAAGGTTTAACATTTTATCATTTCAGATCATATCACAATGCAGTACTGTATCATCAAAGGTACTCAGAACGTCACATTCACAAGATGAATGAAACAGTTTTCATCACAGTCCACTAAGCAAAAGAGCTTTATACTGTCCACAAAGTTAACACAGTAGCTGCACATGGCATCATATATATGAGGCAGAACAATGTTCTCTTAATCACAATTCTTTAAACACCATAAGAAAGTTGCACACATATGTTACAATGTGTGGCAGAAGGCATAAACATCTTCAATTACATAAAATGCTAAAAATCTGCACACAAATATTTACAAACACAGATGGTTTGATTCTTCTGGCAGAACCAAAGTACCCATTTCATTCCTCTCTTATCTCATACATCAGCTCCTGTTCATGCTAATCTATTCTTCTTTCAGTCTCATCAACACCTATTCATAATTTTGCAGGAAAGGATTTTGTGACACACACACACACACACACACACACACACACACACAATTTCCTCCTCCATGTGCGCCAACACACTGGCAACACAAATGGGCAAACATGTTCATGTATTAACACATGCCCTATGCGAGCACACATTTATTCAAATATGGTGAGTGCAAACACTTATAGATGTGAATGCACAAAGACACACACATACATTACATATATGTGTGAACAGACTGCTTCAGATTCTTTCATTTTATAAGAAAGTTAGCTGGAGGCAAAAATGAAATCCATATGCACCAGACCAGCTGGGATGCCACAGAATCTATAATGTAACTGGAGACTTCCTTTCTATCTACATATCACTTCCAATATTCACATCCACGACGAGAAGTGAACAAGCATGTTCCACTCTGAACTATCAGCACACAGATATAGGTGCTCAAACTGCATGGCATCTCTCTTCCCTGAAATCTCCAAGGGAATTTTGTCATGTAATACACTTGCTTCAGGCAACCGAAAAGGCTTGTTTCTAGAAGCAGTGCCGAGTTCCAATGACAAGACACAGTAAAATATCATCCTTCAGTTCAAAATGGCAAGCTTGCCACAAACATATTTTCAATCAACGGAGGGGCAGGAACGAGGTCTTCCAGCTTCAGATAGAAAATCCTCTGGAGTCCCTGTACACTCAGTGATCGAAGTTCAGGAAGTTTGCCAAGCAAGCGGGAGAAGTAATGTGGCTTTCGTTGAGCTTCTGCATTGTATGTGACATGATCCCTCAGTGAGCTTATGATCTTCATTTGCAGTTGCTCCACTTTATGTGGCTCTTTCAGACCATGTCGTTCTGTAAACATAAAGAAACAAACATTTGTATTTCATCTTTTTATGACAAGGTTTTAAATAAATGTGATGAAACATACCAGGAAAAAAGGTCTGCAATGTTACTTGTCCACGTATTATGGTGACTGAGTTTCAAGATAAGGGGAAAAGGGGAGGATAGGTGGCAAGACATTTCTCCTGTTTGAGTACTCACATCCACCAGAAATCTCTAAACGATCCTCCTGATGGGGTTGTTCTGTACTTACTTATCCAGAATGTTACTGTATCTTAATATTCAAAAACAACTGATACAGTAATATATACCAGTATTAAGAAATCATACTTGAATAGGTGTTGCTCCAACAGAACTTGCAGATGTCTAACAAAAGTAGGCCTATGCAAATACTATTTCATAACTTAAAACTTTTATATCTATTGCATTTCTGAAGCTAAAAGAACAACCTAATCAGCAATGGCAGACAAAAGTTATTTCTTAATTACTGCAATTATTGTAGGAATACTTAGACCATACTTTCTTTTTTGTATGTACGACTGTCACACTGCAAGAGCTTCTTTAAATTGCATTAAAATTTTTTTGTTACCTTCTTGTGGATCAGTTATTAGTCACAGTTTTCCCTGCTACTACGTGATCTGGCAGCTGTTCACATCCACTATGCAGTTGATTTTTTGGCACATCTTATATTACTGGACATATAGCCGCGACTGTAATTTTGCTAACAATAATAATAATAATAATAATGCAATAACTCACCTGTGACCAAAGTGAGGGCACAAAGGCAAGCAAATGCTGAAATGTCGATATCCATAGCATGTAAGGACTGACAGAACTCCATAATAGCGTGTAGCCAGTCTCCGAAACTTCGCTGGCATTGTTGCTTATCAAGCACAACTCCGTTGCAAAAAGTCAGCTTGGTGTCATCTGGCCGCGTTCTACAAAACAAAAGAATTAATTAATAGCATTGTAAATTTCTACAAAACGCATAAATTAATTAGTAGCATTCGACAATTTTAAAGGCGTTTAATTAAATATACCGTAGCTCCTTTTATTAATTTAAAATAGTCCGGTCCAGAGAATATTCAATACAGCGAAGCGTATGTCATTTTTCGAGAGATAACAAATGATTTACTGAGATGAATTTCTAGCGACGTTTGTTTCGATGTAGCTGCTTTATGAATGGGCTTAATTGTGGAAACAGGATAGTTTTGTAAAATTGTAAAATGAAAAGTACGGTAAGTCTTTGATACAACCAACGTGTTTAGTTAAGTATTTCGCTTGTTGCTTGTGTAGCGAGGACGCTAATTAGTTCGTGTTTCGTTACAGTTATATATTACTATTCAAGGAATTATTCCGTGAAAGGAAAAATCCCGGAATTTACCGTAAGCGATTTAGGTAAATCACGAAAAATCTGTATCTGGTTGGCCGGATGGGAATTTCAACCGACGTGAGTAAAACATTTAGATTGTAAAAATATGTATAATACTGATTTTTCTTGCTTGTGGTGGTCGAGGTTGTAAAATGACTGAAAACAGCAGAATCTTCAAAAACTCCGAGAACAAGCATGTCTATCAAAATTATCGTTAGGCCGGTATTACACTATCAAATTTTCTTTGACAAAGAATCTGTTACAGTGCATCGAAAATGGCCGATGAATATTTGTTATTAACTTTAGTTGTTGATTACATACATTACAAATACCTATTTATACACTTAGATTGCATGTACGCCTACAAAAATTGCAACGACTAGACATCTGGAAGCGTGGCTTTATTCACTGAACCCTTTTTTACTTGTACCGCGGCTCTCGCCTCAGGTGTATCGTATAATGAAGCCTAACATCAGATATTAGTAGAAAAGGGCGAAGTACTTTTGACTAGCTAGACTGTAGATGTCATCGCTCTTAAGACATATTCGATATATATATATATATATATATATATATATATATATATATATATATATATATATATATATATAATCATAATAGACATCTACAGTGTAGCTTGTCAAAGTACTTCGTCGTTTTCTACAAATATGTAATATTAGGTTCCATTACACGATACACCTGATGCTCTCCGCTGTACCACTTGAAAACGGTTCTTCTCGTCGTTTGGAAGACTGACAATGGTGACGCTTGCGTCTGCAGTGGTGTTCTGATCTAAATATTGCAGTACGTTTGTCGCTGGAAGAAGCCTATGCCCTGTTTCCGGTCGCACTTACAGTAAACAAAAACTTTTGGGACATTTATATTTTGCGTATTATATATCGTGTAAATAGCATTTGTCTGACTAAATATATGTAGGAATTAAACAGTGTCATTATGTACTTTTGCTTTCTCCGTTGCAAAACTGGTGCAGAGACAATTAATTTTCATTTTTACGTTGTCTACCGTGCAAACAGTACTTACTTGATCGCTAATGAATTCCGCAATTATCTAGCTTTCGGCTCGATGCAGCCAGTTTTTATAATCAAACTTATAGGCTACAACTGCATAAATTTAGTTGTTGCGACGTCTCGCAGTACGAATTACGCGGTCATGTTATCAAACAGTACGTCAAAAACTGCTACAGCGTTGCTAGCGCTTAAAGCGGTCATATTTCTCATCGCAGTTAACATAAGACGAACGCTTTCTTTGATCAAATCTACGGTGAGCTGTTAGATTTGATCAAAGAATTTTTGACGAAAGGCAACTTTGACCAAAGATCCATATTACACTGTCCAATTTTCTTTGACAAAAAATCTTTGTCAAAGAAAATTTGATAGTGTAATACCGGCCTTATCGTCACGATAACTTGTCGAGTGTATTCGAATCGTAACTGCAGTCGTAGTGACAGTGGCTAGGTAGTTTGCCATTCAGTGCGGAGCTTTAACTTTTTTGTTGATTACTTCAATGATATTGGAGCTATAAATTTGGTCCTCAGTCTGTGCTCTAAAACTTCCATAATGCTTCACATGAGACATGGTGGTGTTGCTGTCCAGAGGGGGATGTTTGAGAATTTTCTGATGGCGTGCAAAGCACGCATCAACTTTTTTTTGCTGTTTGTGGGAGCATTGTAATTTTGGAATAAGGCATTGTATTTAGCAATATGTTCGTCATAGCAAGCAGTATGTTGTCGATGATGGTGAGATATTCATTCACAGTTATCCTACCGGTTAGGGTAGGGTTATGGAACGATTTATTTGAAATCGATGGAGAAGCTGTTTTTCCAGTATCCTTTGGCATACTGAAATACAGATGAATAGTACTGTCAATAACAAGCTGATATTTGGATGCCACGTCGACCGCATTTTTATAGATAACTAGCTACTTATTCCTACCATTTTCCAGGTATATATTCATTTGTATAAGGGCTGTATGCCTGTCAAATCTCTTGCGAATATAATTAGTATTAAATAAGTAATAGATTAAAACTTGGTGCGTGATAGGGCGGTTTTCCATGAACGTTACTGTTTATATGCTCGTATCTTATGAACTACGTGTCGCACCGTGATAAAATTTAGAAGGTACACTCAACTATATGCGTGTATACTGCCTGTAAAATTTCCTACGGCTACAATTTGTATTGTAGAAATTATAAATTGTAACGTCATATCGAAATCCGCAGTTTGTCTATGCTCATATCTCATAAACTACATGTCGTACTGTATTCCAATTTAGAAGGTACAGTCAACTATAAATGTGTATACTGTCTGTGAAATTCCCTGCGGTTACAATTGGAAGTGTACAAATTATAAACTGTAACGTAGTTTTACTCCATAAACAGCGGAAAAATAGTAAGCGAGAAACTTTTTTTCCTTTCATCATTTTGCTGTGGTTATCAGCGAGAACAAGTTTAATAAAGGTTTGAAAGCATGTTTAAAGATTGTTGCAAGTCGCTAACTACTCTCTTTCTCATATAGCGTATTTATAATGTCTCGCCGCTTTATGTGGCAGTTATTTGCGATTCCTATTGCTTATGACATATCTTCTGAACCATGTGTCATATGTGATTCTTAACCCTGCAGCAATCGTTACCTCGCGGTAAGGAATGTATGTACCAAATTTGGTTGAAATCGGTCCAGTTGTTTAGGAGAAAATGAGCAGCATTGTCGATAATTGCAGCAGTTTTTCGCGCATCTCATTGTTTATGACGTCATATCTCGTGAACTATATATCGAATGTGATTCTTACACTTACGGCGACCGTCCTCATGGATTGAAGCTTACGTGTACAAAATTTGAAAAAGATTGGATCAAAACTGTAGATTTGTATGCAACACGTACAAACATACGGACATTCTGTTTTATATATTAGAGAAAACAGAAGAAGAAGATTAGGAAATCCATTGCTTGTCGGACGTAAAATAGATGACAGGCCCGCGTTCGATTCCCGGTCGCATCATAAATTTTAATTCATTGCTTCACCTTTATCTTTAATGTGAAAACTACGAAGCTGTAGTAGGCTACTGCAAAACATAATGCTTACCTGTGTGCTAGCCGCAGAACGAAGAGCTCTAAGGAAGCGGACTGGAAGAGCAGCTCCTGGTCCTCTCGGCTCAGGTCCGTGAAACCGGGAATTTTATCTGCGAAGGCGCGGATCACGTCGACAGACGTCGTCAGGAGATTGTAGAACTGCTGCACCTTCTCTGCCTCGCTGATAATAGGTTCCGTCGGCGACGGTTCGCGGTACTGTGGAACAAACGACGTACGTTGTTACAATAATGTTGGAGGGAGGTATCGAGCATCTGACAAAGACACATGACATATTTTATTATTGAAATTGCCTGTAAGGCCTGTATCTTGGATTTTGAGGATATCAATGTGAAATCCAATAGTGCAGGTCCCCCCCCCCCCCAGAAGTATTATTATGCAGTGGACCATGATATGACACGTGGGTTCCGTCCTGCTTTATTCTTTTTTTGATATCGCACAATTACCTCTTCTAACGGAGCCACTGACTATTGCCTTCCCATTTTGTTCCTTCGTTAAGAGATGTCATGAAGTACCGTATGGAAAACAAGTAGTTGCATTTACGTCAGAAAAAGAAATTCGTTCCCTGAACATAGGTAAAGAGAAGATTTCACTTTGCCTCCAAAACTTCGATCTCTCGCCTGGCGTTACTGTCAGTATCATGGTGAATTTAGGATTTTGGTCGGGGAGAATGAGCTTATAGAAATTTTGTGCCACAGTGTGCTGTCTCCGAATTTTCTTTTTATTTGGGGGGGGGGGGGAGGCTCCACTCTCACCCTGCATTCGCCACTGTTCAGTATTGCTGACACGCGAACGAAAACTGCTTGTAGTTTGTCCTTTAATCTGTGAATAACCACTGGTTGGTGGAAACTGGTAACGACATTACGGCTTTATCATGTAATTGCATAAAAATATAAAACCAAAGAATGTAAGCCAATCATTTAAATCTAAAGCAAGCCCTTTTGCAGATAATAGTCACTTTACCCCTGATCTCAGGAATTGTAGACGTCCTACATGGAGGCACTACCTAACCCGAAAAAATTCGATTTGCGATAGCTGTGTTTTAAAAAGCTCCCCATTGACAAAACACTCTTACATAAAGTTTTCGGTATACTGTCCAGAGACATATCTAGAAGTATTTGCACTTACACATTCTGTATAATAGTATCGATTGCACAAACTTATTTCGTCCATATTGGACTGTGGTAAGGAACTGCGACTGTATATGACAGTAGATTTAGAAAATAATTATTTATGTGGATTTCATCCCAACACTCGTTTCCAGAGTTTACACTCTCATCTTCAGGTGGAAGAATGTTAATGGTTACGTTACTGCTGGCTGGATGCAGCAGGGAGTTATGTGTGTTTTCAATTTGCTACATAAACGAATATCAGATACTTGTTACTGTAATAGGGCACTTAGGTTACAATTTTAAATAGTGGTAGAGTTACAATTTTTTTCAGGGGAGAGAACCGTGAATTACATCATACGCGTAGATTTCATTTAAACTTACTGGATATGAACCAATGCATAAACAAATCAAACATTTTGCTGTAAATATTTGGTTTCTTACGTATTGTAAGTGTATTTAAATGATACGTATAAGTATAATGAAATTCACTGTTTTCTACACTGAAAGAAATTGTAACCTTAGCGCCATAGTACAATAAGAAATCTGCTGTACGTTTATGTACCAAATTGAAGATACGGAAAATATCAGGGTGCTAACAGCTAACGCTCCAAGCGGCAGGCGAGTTTCAAATGTTTGTTAAGCTTATGGGACTTAACTACGGGGTCATCAGTACCTAAACTTACAAACTACTTATCAACTACCTTATACTAAGGACAGCAAAAATATCCATGCCCGAGGGGGGATTCGAACCCCCGACCGTAGTGGCCGTGCAGACCGTGACTGGAGCGCCTCAGTCCCCTCGACCACCGCGGCCGGCACAGGCGAGGTACATTTCTGAATACGATGAGTGTGAATAGTATAGTTTAAACTGATTCTAACGTATTTAAAAAAAAAAAAAAAAAACAACAACAACCACGGATAGTATTTTAGTACCATACAAATCGGCAATAACTACAAAATAACTCCATGTTTGCTTTTATTAGGTTTTATTGGAACGTATATAACGGTACATTGCAGGATAGTTTATTTAAGAATCTCTTGAAATCGACGACTTTTAATGAATTTGATGTTCTATTAAGAACAAAAAAATACTTATAAATAACAGAAGATCCGATCTTTTGCAGAAAGACGTCTGTTTCCTACTCTGAAACGTCAAGGTTTCTTCACCGCAATTCTAGTCAAATCAGTAAGTGTTGAACGTAAGAAACTACATGGAATGCAATACCTACATATTTAATGTATCAGATCAGGCAACACAGCTGCAGCTGAAGGAAAATCCTCAGAAACGTGACAATAAAACATTGAAAGGGGGAAAAAAAGATTCACAACAAAGCAGAAACCAATCCAGAATTTGTGCTACATCTGAACCACAAACTGCAAGTATTTTCAATGCATTCGTTTAGTAAGAAAATTACACTCAGAAGTATGTTTAAAAATTTTTCGATTCATTAGACTGCATCTGAATTGTTAAAAATTTTTGTAAACCTAGTGGACCAATCTGCTAGGGTCACCAGTCCCTAGACTTACTAACTACTTAAAGCAATCTAAGGACAATTCAAACACCCATGCCCCAGGGAAGACTCGAACAGTCGAACCTCCGACAGCGAAGAACCGCTCGGCCTCTCCACCGCGGCCCGAATTGTTACTAAAGAAAATTCCTATCAGACCATAACAAGAATTTATGTTTCTCGTATTTTTTATATTTTATTACTTTCAGCGGAATAAACTGGAAATATTCGAACATATTCGTGAATATTGCCTCATGAATAAGTTGTTGCTTATATCACTGAATCAGTGAACTTCGACTGTTTATACCTTTATTTGATGATTATTTATGTCTCTCGATATTTTACTAAGGCTTGGAACGCAAAAATACAGAAACAATTTGGTTAATTAGGCAGGAAAGTTATTATAAACAAACATGACTCTTGCGGCGCCTTGGCCACCACTAGGAGCGCTAGTGTCGTTGCAACTTTCAGTTGGTAACAACAATCACATTCTCTTCAGTATGGAAACATATATTGTTAGCACACATCTACATAGGGAGACATGGTCGTCATAATAAAGTGAGAGAAATCAGGTCAAAAATAGAAAGGTTTAGATGTTCAATTTTTCCGCGAACTAATAGAGAATGAGTCTATAGAGAAATATCATAAAAGTGGTTCCATGAACCCTCTGCTATGCACTTCAATGTGACTTGCAGAGTATCCATGTAGATGTAGAGTGTATATATTAGACATACTAGTGACAGTGTAGGGTTAGTTCAATGCGCAGACATATATTACTAGACTGGCAAAGCCGTATGTAGTATCATTGGTGTCACTGAAGTCTCGCCGCGATATATCTATACTAAAAACGAGTAAGCGGTCGTGTGTGTAATTACAAAAAATTGTCGTAAAAATACGGATCAACTGACATAACTAAGCCATTTTTATAGTTTTGAGATCATTGTCAATTGATGTGATGTACATGGCTGTAAGTTTTCGTACAGTAATTGGAGTAGACCTACAGTATTGAGTTGCATTGATTTGCTTTTCTAATTATTCTGTTAGTAATTTCATTAAACTTCGGCTTTTCTTTCAGTAATATGGTCGCTATAAAAGTGCTGTTTGTTGTGGATAATACACATCTTTACTCTTTTGAGTGTTCTTGCGAAAAATACAGTCTGCCTTGATATATACAGTAATGAGTCGCGTTAATTTACTGTTTTCTTTAATCTGTTACTAGTTTCGGTCAACTTCGGCTTTTCTTTCAATAATATGACCGTTATAAATGTGATATTTGTCGTGGATAACACGTATATTTATTCTTCTCGGTGTTTTTCCGATAACTACAGCTGCTTTAAATGTATGTAACTTGTTCTTCTCATAACACGATCCTACGATAAATGTGTTAAATTCAACTACTACGTAAGTATTAACTCGAACGCAAAGCATGTTTAAATAAAGTAATAAAGATTACGTCACTTCGTGTCAGAGGATCATAGTACTACCCATGGAGGTACGGATAAAGGGAAATGGCGCTACGTATCCCAACCATACTACACTTTGAAGCCATGACGCTCCGACCAAAACACGGACAGTGTGTTATAGCTGCTTCTGTATTTACAGTCGCTAATTGCATCATATACGCAAGTAACGTCATCAAAGTGGTCGTTTCAAGTTTTTGTTTAAAATAAAATCTCGAACAACGAAAAAAGTCGCGTTTATTCTATTTAAAAATCGTTGTTACTACAATATTACGAATCACATAAGTGGGTTCTTTCTTTAGCTAATCTGACGATCGTCAGATAAAATATTTCGATTGAGCGAACCAACGCCAGATTTACGAGCACAGTGACAATATCTTTTCTTTGTGTAGTAAGTTTCATTAATATTGAAACTAGGTCTTTCTTTCGAAATCATTGACTTAATAAAAATCAAATTTATATTTTATTCCTTGTTCATTCGTAAATAGTATGTTAAGTGGGGGAAATTATTTTCATCTTTAGGTAATCGAAAATCATGAGAAAAATATCCTGCATTACAAGTAAAGATATTGTATAGGTTCATTCATAATAAAAGTGATACAATCACATGTTAGTGAGGCAATTTACACAATAAATAGTATTTCCTTTGATTTTGCGTACACATAAATATCACACAAGTCACCATAACAGTGCAAAATCATTCCAGAAACGAGCGACAAGCATACGCAAACAAAGTAAACACCGCAGTGTTTTGGTCGGCTCAGGATGGCTACCCTCGGGTTAACAGCTGTGGCGTCAGAGCGCCTCCTTTCGAGGCCAAAGAGAAAGACAGGCCGCGGCGCGCACGTCATGCCACGTGAAGAAGGTAGTCTGAGCCGGCGTGATCGCCAGATGATTGGCCGACCGCTGGGCACAGCCCACTGCCTCATAGCGGCCAGCCAATCAGCCAGGGATCGCGCCGGCTCAGGACTACTTCGCTTACGTGGCATGACGTGCGCGCCGTGACTTGTCTTTCTCGTTGGCCTCGGTCTCCGTTTCTTCCAAAGAGGTTAGAATAGGGGGAGGCGCCCTTAACGTCACAGAAGTGAACCCACCGTCGCCATACTACGGAGCCAATAACATTTGTGGTGACGAGTGTATATTCATCGCTTTCTGAGTTGAAAGTGGTACTTCATGTAAAAAGAAAAAGAAGGTAACCTAAATTTCCTTATGTATGTGCAACAAAAACAAGGAAGTCATCTGCTATTTTACACAGAAAAGTCTGGTGGGTAAATTAATACTTGCTATTCTTTTCTGTATTTTCACTCAATTACTTCTAATTTTCATTTTTACGAGGTATGGAAATTTCGAAGGCCCGATGGTAAAGAATTTCAGAATGAATATTTAACGACGTAGAACCCGCAGAAAGATTTTTTTGTATGCATCCAACATTAATATCGTCTCTTCACAACCGAACTTCTGAAAATGATACAGCTCGCTTCTGTCATTATTGGAAAAATGGAGTCCTGCATTTCCTGTGAACTACTACTACTTGTAAAGCATTTGGGTATTGCCGCGATAAGTAAATCCTACTTATCGAATGAGATTTTGCGTTAATAAATAACACTTCAGCTATCTGGAAGGTCTGTATTTATTCATATAAGTATTCTATATCGAATATGTAGTCAGGTATGACAGTCATTTAAGTGTACGAGAATTAACAGGGCGAGAACCACACAGAGATTTAATCTGAAGACATATTTCCTCGGCCTTGTAAGATGGCGAACTGGCTTCAGTCGACAGCTAAGCTTTGTATAATAGCGCCATCTCCCGCCTTCGAACCTCCTCGGTTTATTCTTACCTCCACGGCAGTACCGAACGAAACTTTTTGAGGTACAGCGAAACGGCGGCGCCGATTTCAGTGACAGAGGCTAGTTTGGCAGTCCGGCGATATACGGCTGCGGTCTCGGAGAGGCGGGGAAGCGGCGCGCACACTGACCTGCGAGTAGTCGAGGCTGGCGAGGTCGGGCGAGGTGTCGACGTGCGCGCGCACCAGCGCCGTGATGAGCGACACGGGCGGCGACGGCGGCGACTCCTGCGGCGACTTGGGCTTGGACGGCAGGCGGCCGCGCCGGCCCTTGAGCGAGTCGGTGCGCACCACCTCCTTGACCATGCCGACGGCGAGGCACTTCTGGAAGCGGCAGAACTGGCAGCGGTTGCGCCGCCGCTTGTCCACGGGGCACGCCTTGTCGGCGAGGCACACGTACTTGGAGCCCTTCTGCACGGTGCGCTTGAAGAAGCCCTTGCAGCCCTCGCAGGTGCGCACGCCGTAGTGCTGGCAGGCGGCCGTGTCGCCGCACACGGCGCACAGCTGCGACGGGCTGGGCGGCGCCGCCGAGCCGGGCGCGCGCCCGCCGGAGGGCCCGGGGGCGGCGGGGGGCGGCGGCTGCGCGGCGGCGGCGGCGGCGGCGGCGGCGGCGGCGGCCACGCTGGCCGCGGGCGGCGCCAGCGCCTCGGGGCCCGGCCCCGCGCCCGGCGAGCTGGACGCCGACGACGACGCCGACGGCGGGGGGCCCGCCGCCGTCAGCACGCGCAGCTTGGGCGACTCGCTGCTGCTGCTGCGGACACACCACGCGAAACTCTGCAGATCACGCCTGAGGGCCTGGCACAGGGTTCATCGAACCACCGCTATACTATTCACCTCGCATTCCATTCTCGAATAGCACGCGGGAAGAAAGGACACCTGAATCTCTCCGTTCCAGCTCTGATTTCTCGTATTTTATTCTGATGATCATTGCCACCTATGTAGGTGAGAGTGAACAATATATTTTCCCATTCGGAGGACAATGTTGGCGATTGGAGTTTCGTAAGTAGCCCACGTCGCAGCGATAAGCGCCGTTGATTCCCCTCCCAGATCCTGTATCATTTCCGTAACGCTGTCTCCCCTGTATCGTGACAGTACCAAACGAGCTTCCCTTATTTGGACTCTTTCGATGTCCTCCGTCAGACCCATCTGATAAGGATCCCACTCTGGGCAGCAATACTCCAAAAATGGACGGACAAGCGTACTGAATGCAGTTTCCAGTTCCACAACAGTTACAAAATATACTAGATCACTCGTGCAAATACTTTCCACCGTTAGTTTTTTTTTTTTTTTTTTTTTTTTTTAATTTTTATAAATCTATTGGACCAAACTGCGTGGTCATCAGTCCGTAGCTTACAAACTACTTAAACCTAGGTAAACTAACCTAAGGACAACACACACCCATGCCCCTGGGAGGACTCGAACCTCCACGGCGAGCAACCGCGCGCTCCGCAGCGAGACGCTTTAGACCGCTCGGCTACTCCACAGCGGCCCACAGTTAGTGGGCAGTCGTGCGAAAAGGAAATAAGTGAAATCATTTATCATAAAAATATTTTATTACAGCTAGTAACAGTATACAGAATATTATATAACCTTGTGTTTTCTTCAATTCATTTCGTAACACTTATTTAAAATCACAACAATGGACGGTCCAGTAAGGAATGTTAATAATAATAGGGAACAACTCACCGTAAAGACGAACGTTGAGCCGACAACAGACACAAATAAAAGACACACAAACACACACACGAATCTAAATTTTCGGCCGCGGCCTTCCTGAGGAAGAAAACATTATCCGCACAATCACCCGGGCACACTCATCCACACACGGCAGCCATCTCTGGGCGTCCCGAGGTAGCTGACATGTGTGGATGAATGTTCTCTTTCTGAGGAGGCCGCGGCCGAAAATTTAGATTCGTGTGTGTGTTTGTGTGTCTTTTATTTGTGTCTGTCCGGCGGCTCAACGTTCGTCTTTACGGTGAGTTGTTCCCTATCTACTTATTTAAAATCAATAGAGGACCCGTGCGAATTCGTCGCAAGGACATCCCCAGAAGGAAGAAAATCGCGTTTGAGTATAGGAAAAGGAAGGCGATGGATAGTGAATGAATACCTTTCGTTTAAAACAAAAATGAAGGAAATCGGTCGGGTAGTTTGGTCTGGCCGACTGACTTTAGTTTTCGTACATTCTTTTAATATATAAGATTCCTTTCATGATGCCCCAACAGGGTGAAACGTGTCATTTATGAATAATGCAGACTTCTGGGACCAAGTCAGTCTTGTATTAACCCTAGCACTCCGTCTGCTAACATTTCCTTAGTACTCTATCTGGGTGTCAAACATAACCCCAATCAATATACAATTAATTGTGTATACTAATAACTCAGTTATCAATGCATTGTTTGTTTATTTGTCTAGAGATATTTCACAGCCATTTTTAACAGCTGTTTGCATTGGAGACTTAAATGCGGCAGAGTAATTACATACCTGAACTTAACATATTACTCTAAATATCATTTGCTTTACTCATAAATTTGTCACAATGGCTTTAGATTTACAGAAAATGTGATAAAAGACTCAACGCAGGGGAGTTATGTGTGGAATGATCAGAACTAAAGGGCAATCTACAAATTACGTCAAAACTTAAGGGGGCGGGGATCAAGAAAGTGTGAAAAAGGTTTTCATTCCTTACTGTACTATTCATCTGTAAATTAGTAAAAGTTTACGTTGTCATAAATATTTCGGATTTTTTTGGGGGGGGGGGGGATAAATCTCCCTTATCGCCCCCTCCCTTGCGTCCGCCATTGACTCAACAAGAAACATAATTAAAAAACTCTAACCAGAATCTGTAGCATAGCCGTCTCCACAAAATTTTCATGTAGTAAATGTTTGAGAATGTTTCTGCAAACAAATTTGTTACGCTTTTTGCAGATTGAACTGTATTTTGTGTCCTTTGATAGGGAGCAAATGGATTATCTGCCTCGACTTGTCTTCTGATTGCAGGGTGTTTGGTCTAGATGTCCATTGTCTAATAGATCATTAGATCTACATCGTTTGAGACTACTAAATATTTCCTTGTTTGTCGTGAATTCAAAAGTCGTTCCACTTGTGACTTTGCCATTTCTCTAGCCAACGTTATTAGAAACAGACGTCCCTCTTGTTTTCTCAACAGCAATACAGAAGAATCTATAGGCATTGAGAGCAGCTACATCGACAAGATCATAAGACACTGCTAATGACCAACGTATTGTACCATTTTTCATAGTATAGTAAGAGCTAATTTGATCAAACTTATCGACAACTGATTTTGATAGGTTACAAACAGGATAAAGCCAAGATCGCTTGTATGTACTTGTATTTCGGCCATCGGTTTCGATGGTCTATGCCATCATCTTCTGGTCTAAAAATGTTTTACAAAGCCGTCATCTTGTGAAGTCAACCGTTTTTGTATAAAATAATTTAAAGTGCATGGATGCATTATGTCATAGTAGTAAAAGTTGACATATCAGTATAAGTGAGAGTAGGATACTGGCATATTAAACACGTCAAAGATATCATATTGCCGCAACAACTAATGTAATGTTTTAACATTCCGCCATCTGGCGTCACTTATACTGATGTGTAAACTTTTACTACAATGACATAGTGCATCTACGTACTTTATTTTACACAACAACGGTTGACATCACAAGATGACGGAAGTGTAAAACATTTTTAGACGAGAAGATGATGGAATAGACCATCGAAACAGGCCGTCGAAATAAAAGTATATTTATGCGATTATATAATATCTTTATGCGATTATATAATATTATATTTTTGGAACCTATCATAATATTGGAACGCCTACGTACAATGTAAACAGACAAATAACTGATTTTGTTGAGTTGTAATACAACACTACTTCTGGTTTTCTTTTCACGTTGTAGTTCTGAATAACAGCTGAATTCAGTGTTAACAACTCTATATATGTAAGAAAGAGGCCGATAGTTTATACCGAGCGAGGTGGCGCAGTGGTGAAACACTGGACTCGCATTGGGGAGGACGGTGGTTCAGATCTACCTCGGGCCGTCCAGATTTAGGTTTTCCGTGATTTCCCTAAATCACTCCAGGCAAATTCCAGGATGGTTCCTTCAAAGGGCACGGCCGGTTTCCTCCCCCATCCTTACCCAAAAACTCCGAGCGTTAGCTCCGTCTCCAATGACCAAGCTGTCGACGGGACGTTAAACCCTAAGCTTCCTTCCTTCCTTCCTTTGATAGTTTATTACATATATCTGGGTCATAATTGACCCCCACAATAGTTTTTTTTAATTATTGGTATAAATATTGCATCGATCGCTCCAAAACATTTTGTGAAAGATCTGCAATCCTTCGTGACAAAAGGCGTGAAATTCTAGATTTTTACAAAAAACAGAAATATTGTTTCATTCTTAGTAAAGATGCTTGGGGTCACCTATGACTCCAGACAGTCCTAGGGGTTAAGGAAACCGACTTCATACGGTGGTTGGGAAGAATTTTAAGTAGTTAGCAAGTTTAGCCGTACAGACATTTGGGGCAGCTCACCTGGTGGTGGACTCTGAGCGCTGCAGCGGCAGGGAGGCCCTGCGCTGTCGCGGGCTGAGCGCGGTGGCGGCGACGTGCAGCTCGCTGGGGAAGTGCGGCAGCGAGTACGACTCGTGGCACACCAGGGGGTCGAAGGCGGCGGCGGCCGGGCTGGGCTGCGGCTGCTGCGGCGGCGGCGGCGGCGGCGGCGCGCCCGCGGGCGCCGGCGGGAAGTAGGGCGCGAACGGCGCGTGCGACGCCGCGAAGTCGTACGGCGCCGCGCTGCCCACCTGCCGCAGCGTCGCCGTCACCAGCGGCTGCCGGCAGACGCCACCTCACACACTCCGCCCCCAAAGTGCCCGCTCTCTGCTCCCCATCCCCAAAGCTAACTGGTGTTTAGCCGTAGCTGACGAAGATTTGCTTCAGCCTCATCGAGTAAAAAATCTGAAATTCGATTACGATTCGAGGTGCGACGATTAAGTAACGAGACTGATTTTCTTTGTAAGATGTGGCAACCCTGCAGGCTTGCGTAGGCACAATATCTTTGACCTCGGTCTAGAAGCTGCTTCTAGTCCGAGCGGCACGTCGATGCTACTGCTCAGTCGTGAGTTGTGCTGTAATAAGTTGACACGTGTTCGTGTCTCAAGTCACGGAAATGGAACCGAATAATATTGTGCAACGGTATGCCATTTCTTTTTGCGTTAAATTGGGTGAAAATGCGATGACAAATTACGGTAAGCTTCAAAAGGCTTTTGGAGACGATGTTATATCAAGAGCTGAAGTTTTTCGTTGGAGTAAAATGTTTAGTGAAGGTAGAACGAATGCCGAAGATGAAAACCACAATGGACGACCACCAACCTCAGGGACGGATGTCGACTTGGACAGGGTGCGTGAAGTCGTACGACCTGATTGAAGATTATTCGTGAAAATGATTGCAGAAAAACTGAACATATAGTCGAGAAACGTTTCGTCCAGTAATAACTGAAAATCTTGGTTTGGGAAAGATTTGTGCAAAAATGGTCCCCAACAATCTCACACCATCAGTCGAGAAACGTTTCGTCTAGTAATAACTGAATATCTTGGTTTGAGAAAGATTTGTATAAAAATGGTCCCCAAAAATCTCACTCTACAACAGCGAGAAACACAGAAAAATATGGTAGCCGATCTGTTAGAGCAAACGGAAATCAATCCAGAATTGGTGAGCCGTGTTATCACTCGTGATGAAAGTTGTTTTTTTTTTTTTTTTTTTTTTTTTTTTTTTTTTTTTTTTTTTTTTTCAGTACGATCTAGAGTCAAGACGTCAAAGTTAGCAATGGAGCTCAAAGGGATCATCCTAACCAAAAAAAGCTCGCATGTCAAAGTCAAAATTGAAATGCATGCTTGTGTGGTTCTTTGATTCCAGGGGAATAGTTCCTAAAGAGTGGGTGTCTCCTGGACAAAAGTTAACCAATATTACTACAAAGAAATTTGATAAAAGTCTTCGTAAAGGAGTTTTTCGTGTCCGTGCCAACATTGCTGATAATTGGATACTACATCACGAAGCGCTATCCCATACTGCTCTGTCAGTACAGCAATTTTTAACCCCAAAACAAATTTTAGTACTACCACAGCCACCTTACTCACCAGATATCGCTCCGTGCGACTTTTTTCTATTTCCAAGAGTCAAAACGGCGGTCAAGGGACACCATTTTCAAACAACACAAGATGTTCAAAGAAGCTGTGACGAGCGCTTTGGAGGATATTACAGAAGATGAGTTCCAGAAATATTACCACCAATGGCAGAAGCGCTGGAAAAAGGGCGTGCAATCAAAAGGGAACTACTTTGAAGAAGACAACACTAAATTTGACTAAAACGGTAAGCAAATTGTTCACATCAGTCTCATTATTGTCGCACCTCGTATAAATCTCTAAGCATGTCAAAATTATGTTCCAGTCGGACTCCCGTGTTTGTATTGTCGGCGGGAGCAGTCCAGCAAGCTGCCAGATACCAAAAAGACGACAGCAAGGTTAGAGATTTGAGCCACATGTCATATTTATCGCTAGGAACAAACGTGGATATATAAATACATATATGAGGTGTATCAATTAATTAAAGGAACAAATTGACGTAGAAATGAAACTGTGTATTTTTACAAAAGGAGACTTTCATTACTTCTCAACATAATCCCTTCCAATACAAATACAGCTATTGCAACGATAACTTTCTTTGCCTCCTAATTATTAATCAAGTTTTTACTTTTTATTTTCACTCTGATTCAAAGTGTTGAATCCAAGTTTCACTCCATGTCTTGCTAACGGGTCTGGCAGACGCTTAGGTGCTTATCCAAGCCCCGCCTCAGTTACACGATTCGCAAACCGTCCTCACACTTCTAAATGTTTAGCACGATAAGCAGACAGGTGCGAACACATATTCTTCCAACACTATGACGTCAGGAAGAGCATCCGGCTACCCCTTAAACTAACCATGCCAAAACCATAATAACCATACCGACCCGCATCAGTGAGAGAAAAATGGTGGAGTCGCTGAATGGCGTTTAACCAAAGTAGAAACTCAAGCAGACACGCTGTCGTTTATTTATAAGGTTGCAAACAAAATAATTTTTATCCATTAACTTTTGGCGGCCGCAGTGGCCGAGCCGTCTCCGGCGTGTCAGTCAGGTCTGCACGGCCGCTGCGGTGGGGGTCTCGAATCCTCCCACGGGCATGGATGTTTGTGTCGTCTTTAGTGTGAGGTAGTTCATAAGTAGCTTGTAAGTTTAGGGACTGGTGACCACGCAGTTAAGTCCCTTAAGCTTAACAAACATTTGAACATTTTTGAACACACTTTCCGCTTGAATCTACAGTGAAATTTGCTATGTAGTTTCGTTTTCAAATATCTCAGTGGTTATGGCGTCGTATCTCCTGATCAATGTGACGTTCAGTGATAAGATATTGTAGCGCCTTTGAATGGTATATTTGCGGAATATGCTTCTAACAGAGTAATAGAGACTTCAGAAAATGTCAAACATAATGCAGTACCTATTAACGGATGTCAAGTTTACAACGTAATATCTCCTGAATTATGTGTGCTACAAAAACATTATTTACCAGGTTCGTAGAGTGGAATATTAGGAAACTGCCTGCGAAATGTGTTGTAAATGGAGATGTTAGTAAAGACGTAGTAAATTACAACCTCATGATTATTAGGGCGAATTTTCATGCATTTCATCGTATTTGTCGTCGTAGCAACTGCACTATATGTCGTAATCCGATATTATTTCGGTGGTACATCCAGTGCTGTACGTGTAAAATGTCTGCAAAATACGTCGCGAATAGAATTAGTAATAAAACATCATGCGTGAGGAGACGGTTTTTCATGAACCTAATTGTTTATGACTCCATATCTCATAAACTGTGTGTCGTACTATGATAAAATTTCGAACGTTCGTTCAGTGGTAAGTGTGTATACTGTCTGTAACAGTTATCGCGAATACAATTATTAGTCTACTAGTAATAAATTGTAATGTCATGCCAAATGTCGTAATTTTACTGCATGAACGCCGAAAAAGTAAGCGACAAACTTTTTTCCTTTCATCATTTTTCTGAGGTTGTCAGCGAGGAAAACTTTCCTAAAGATTTGAAATTATGTTTAAAGTTTGTTGTAAGTCACTAAGTGCTCTCCTTCTCGAATAATGGACGGATATCGTCACACAGTCACGTGCCCCGAGACGGGGAAGTTTTCATTGTTTATGACGTCGTATCTCCTGAACTATCGGCCCTATCGCAAAATCCTTTCTTAACTGACGTGTTCTACCTATAAACTACGTTCTTGCCAAATTTCAGCTTCATAGGTGAAGTAGGATTTCGTGTTTAGTCCTTGAGTGGGGTGTGTGAATGAGGGTTCCTTTCGCATTTTTATATGGATAAGAGATTATACTGCGACCTAGATTGCTGCAATTATTGTATTGTTTAAAATTTTTAGATCGCTGTTATTTTCTAGGGGAACAATGTTCTATAAGATGTAAAATACGTTTCGATTGTGCTCCAATGAAAGCGTATTACATCGCATATTGAGAAAAATTTCGAAACGAGAACCAAGTAAATTGGAAAATGACGCGCCATTCAGATTGAGGGGACTAGAGGTGCTATCCGTGCAGGTGGTAGAGAGACTGCGCAGTGCGGCGGGGACTGACCTGGTGGTGGTGGTGGTGGTGGGGCTGGTGCTGGTGGTGGTTGTAGGGCGGCGCCACGTTGTAGCAGTCGTCGTCCATCTTGTAGGGCCCGGCGGCGGCGGCGGCCTGGTGCGGGTAGCGCGGCGAGTACGTCTCCTGGAAGCTGGGCAGCGGCGCGGGGGCGGCTGCGGGGGCGGGGGCGGCCGCGGGCGCGGGCGGCTCGGGGGCGCTCTGGAAGACCACGTCCGGGAACGGGTCGATGTCCTCGGAAAGCGCGCCGGTCTCCTCCGAGTAGGGCGCGGACAGCAGGTCCGCGAAGCTGCTCGATCCGAACGGGGCCTGTGGACAGCGCGGACGCCGTCCCGCATGGCATGGCTCCTGCGTGGCTCCCGCGAGGCGCATGCCCGCCGCCGGCCAATCGCAGCCCCCCTCACCGCCGCGGCCAATGCCAGCCACCCGCCCGCTCTCGTCGGCCCAATCCCTTCCCTGACGGCCTCGCGGGTCTCTCTGTCCGAATAGCTCACCCCATCGAGCGGGGACTGCTGCTCCCGGAGCAAATTTGCCTTGTTCCAGTTATCTTCACCACCCCAAATAAACAAAGTAAACAATATGATTCTTTAATATTTTTACGGCGTAAACTGTGTACCGTGAAGTTTCGGGATCGCAGGCAGTGAGCTATATACACCAGGGACTACCGGTTCACCTCGCTAACTGCACACCACAATTCGACGGTAGCTGAGTAAGACGAGTCACAGTTAACTTTATTAATCTGACATATGAATTTTAACCGAGCGCATGCCGACACTGAGCGGGCATGCAGTGTCACTATAACGCATGCGCCTGCGCGTCATAGGTAGAGCACTATTCGTTATTGTTGTTGTCTTCAGTCGGCAGACTGGTTCGATGCAGCTCTCCATGCTACCTTGTCCTGTGCAAGCCTCTTCATCTGAGCATACCAACGGCAACCTGCATCCTTTTCAATCTACTTACTATATTCTCCCTCGGTCTCCCTCTACGATTTTTACCCCACACACTTCCTTCTAATGCTAACTCGACGATTCCCTGATGACTCAAAATGTGTCCCACCAACCTGTCCCTTCTCTTAGTCAGGATATGCCAGAAACTCCTTTTTCCCCCAATTCTGTTGAGCAGCTCCTCATTAGTTACGTGATACAAGCATCTCATCTTCAGCATTCGTCTGTAGCACCACAATTCGAAAGCTTCTATCATCTTTTAGTCTGAACTCCTTATTGTCCATGTTTGACTTCAGACAACTGCTTTCACAAAGGACTCCCTAACAATTAAACTAATATTGGACGTCAACAAATTTCGCTTCTTCAGAAACGCTTTTCTTCCCATTGCCATTCTTCATTTTATATCTTCTTTACGTCGGGCACCAGAAGTTATCTTGCTACCCAAATAACAAAACTCATCTACTACTTTTATCGTTTCATTATGTAATCTAATTCCTTCAGCATCACCTGATTTTCTGACTCTACATTCAATTACACTGTCCATTCCGTTTAATTGCTCCTCCACGTCCTTTGCTGTCTCTGACAGAATTACTGTGTCGTCAGCAAACCGCAAGGTTTTTATTTCCTCTCCCTGTACTTTAATTCCTCTAGAGGGAGCTGAATGCGAAAGAGGTTGCTCACGTAGCAGCTGTCTTTGCGCATGCGTGTCCACGTCGAATTGTGATATCAAGTTAGCAACGTGATCGAGCGATCTTCAGCGCATATCGCTGGCGGAATGGTTGCCTGCAAAATATCGTGGCAAGAAGTCGACACCATCCCTCTGTAACCTCGAATCCAATTGGTATATATAAAAAATATCAGTCTGTGTAGGTTTTCATTTTCTTGATTAATGTCGACGCGAGTTACGTTAAACTGAGCATTTACGTTGCGTACGAGCACAGGAATCTTGCTGCGTACATAAGACAAAGAATCTGCCGGTTTGTAGAAGTAAGATTTAGGGACCGTCAAAGCTTGAAGTGTCCCACCAGCTAATAGCCACCTGACTGTATATTTCTCTCCTGAACAAAGCGTGCAGGAAATACCCAGGAACCCCTACCGATGCAGCTATACATAGTGAGGCAAACTTGCGCTCTCGGGCTGCGCATCGCGATTCCTCGCATGTCAGTAATAAAAAAAATGTTACTCACAAAATTTCGTCCTGCGCATTTATCTGGTAGAAAATGGACGCCGAATACTGAGATGGTACGTGTTCCATGCGTTAGTGTCTTTCAGAATTACACAATTACATCAACAAATTTCTAGGATATGTAGAAGGCGTCTTGAGGAACAAAATCAGCATAGAGACTCATGCCCAAAAAACTCCACTCAACGACCCTACGGAGAGTCCAAGTTACATGCACCGGCGCTAGACATCCCCTCCAGCAAGGCCGACGCTTGTAGAGTCGTTGGATGACGTTTCCGGGTATGAGTTTCTGTGTTCATTTTGTTCCTCAAGGCGCCTTCTACATCTCCTAGAAGTTTGTTGGTGTAATTCTGAAAGACACTGACGTTTGGATACATACCCTTCTCAGTTTTCGGCATCCATTTTCTGCCGGATATATGCGCAGGACGAAATTTTGAGATACACGTATTTTTCATTGCTGGCATGTGGGAAATCGCTATGTGAAGCCCGAGTTCGCAAATTTCGTTTCACCCTGTATAAATGTAGGAGGACAACTTTTCGGTAATGAAAATGTTAGACCGATACGGACTCTTGTAGGCGAGGAGCGAGTTGCTGGCACTCTAAAATACGCCATTAAATGTTGTGTAAATCACGTATCGCAATTTTAAATGGATAATCGAATGTTATTTCCTTACGAAATAACCAAATACTCTAACGTCATAAAATTTGCGAACGGTTTTACAACTGTGAGGGAAGCGCAGGCCGCAGAAAACAGTCAACAGTAACAAAATAACATTGCTATACTACATTGCATGCCATGCATAAAGGAAACAGTTTGAAAGGACAGGAAGCAGCATGGAAGTATAGTTGGTCTGAGATACGCTTGCTTAGTGCTGTACCTTCACATGTACAGCATGTAATACAATAAATACATGCTCAACATTTACCAGTCTTACCATGCATTCAACATTTCAGTTCGTCATGCAACATCGTTACCACATGCAGATGATCGCTAAAAAACGAGCATACAAAAAGTAGCTTTAATAACAGTTACGTAATACGCAGCGCATTAAAGAAAACAAAGGAAGACACTATGAATATAGCAACAGGATCTGCCTCAGATAACATGAAGTGTTTGCGTACACCAGCCACATTTAAGTTCATTCCTTGTAGTTAACTACATTCATTTAATGTACGGTTCTTTGTTTGAAAGATTTTTTTTAAAAGAAATATTTAGTAAGAAAAATTGTTTTAAAGAAATATATACTAAGGTAATTTAATGGGTGTAATTGTTCCAACGTATTGTCCTGTAACCAAAATTTGCCGATTTATAAACCTGGCAGTAGTTGGGATAATCTCAGATGTCCGATTCCTCAGAAGTATTTCGTTCTGGTACGGAGGGTAGGATTGCTGAAATATGAAAATAGGTGGAAAAACGTAATATCTAAAGGTTGGCGGGCTTGTACGAGTGGTATGGCGCAGGACGCCTGGAAGTGAGTAAATTCACATCGGAGGAAGTTGTATAAAAGACGATCAACAGCGGCTGAAGACCAGGCTGCTAAACATGCTACTCGTATACGGCATGCTCTACAAAAAGAACTGATTACATAAGGAAAAAGGTGTGCGAACATCGGTAATGCGTAGGTTTGAGCAAGAATTTCATTAATGACTTGCATTTCTGTAGATATATGAGCGTACTAAACGTCGAATGGTCGTTTCAATTTAGAGACACGTTTCTGCTCGTTGTATTGAAAGACAATATATAATAAATTGATATTTTCGTGATTTATAGCAAGTATTTTGCAGAAATGGGCTTCAGTCTGGCGTAAGCGTAATCGTTGTTGAGGTGAATAGTCTTTCGCGGGGTATCATCACTTTTGTTCTCTCTTGTATAGTTGTAATACCATCAATGCCACATTATTATAAAAAATAGATAGTCTTTGTAGCAAATACCATAGAACAGTTTTTCAACAATATTGTTGTTGTTGTGGTCTTCACTCCGGAGAACTGGTTTGATGCAGCTCTCCACAATACCCTATCCTGAGCAAGCCTCTTCATCTCCTCATAAGAACGGCAACCCACATCCACTTGCATCTGCTTACTATACGCGTCTCTTGGTCTCCCTCTGCGATTTTTACCCCACACATTTCCCTCCAATGCTAAATTCACGATTCCTTTATGTGTCCTACCAATCGATCCCTTCTTTTAGTCAAGGCATGCCAGAAATTCATATTCTCCCCAATTTTGTTGAGTACCTCCTCATTAGTTAGCGACCCACCCACCTAATCTTCAGCATTCTTCCGTAACACCACATTTCAAAAGCCTCTATCCTCTTCCTGTCCGCACTGTTTATCCTCCTTTTTTCACTCCCATACAAGGCAACACTCCACACAAATGCCTTCAGAAACTACTTCCTTACACTCAAATTAATATTCCATGTTAACAAATTTCTCTCTTTGAAAAACGCTTTTCTTCCCATTGCCATTCTGCATTTTATATCCTGTGTACTGCCGCCGTTCATATGTTATTTTACTACCCAAGTAACAAAACTCATCTAGCACATTCATTGTTTCGTTACCTAATCTAATTCCTTCAGCATCGCCTGATTTTCTTAGACTGCACTCCATTACCCTAGTTTTGCTCTTGTTAATGTTCATCCTATACACACCGTTCAACACACTGTCCATTCCATTTCGTTGCTGTTCCAGGTCCCTTGCTGTCTCTGACGAAATTACAATGTCATCAGAAAAACGCAATGTTTTTATTTCTTCACCCTGAACTCTAATTCTTTTCCAAATTTCTCTTTACTTTCTTTCACAGCTTGCTGAATGTAGAAATTGGTTACAACCCTGTCTTACTCCCCTCCCAACGACTGCTTTCCTTTCATGCCCTCCAACACTAGTAACAGCTGTTCCCTACATTTTACTCCTGCTGACTTCAGAATTTTAAGACTATCACTTTCTTATAAAGCTGTAACGACGTAAACCAGCTCGTAGAACCACTGAAATGAAACCACAGTCTATACCACGGCCAGTAATTGTCCAATCGTGGTCGATTCCGCCGTCTCTCCATTTAACAACGACAACCACTGTTTTGTTTGCTAAAAATACTTCCAGTGCAGCCTTAAAAATATTTTATTTATACTTATTTAGCTTTCCGGAAGTCAAGTGACACAGCTCGTTTTAGGCTCCGTCTGGATCTCGTGGACTAGTAGACGGAGGAGAGTTCACACGATCACTGATGGTGGAATCCACACTGAATCTCTCCCAGTAGTAGTCTCATTAAGAGGAGAACAAACTGTATCCTATTTTTACAACAGATTTACAGCAGTGACTATTGTTCACTGAAGCCCACACCTCGGTTGTCGAGGTTCGTCACGAGACGTGGGCTCTTCTGTACTCTATTGTTCTCAATTGGAGCCCGTTCTCGTTGTTGTCGCGGTAGAACTTGCAACTTTATTGATGCTCGCACACCTTGACGGATGCAGGGGTGTGGGTGGAGGAGGACTGGCAATACCGGCGGGGGCGAGCCGGCGACGGCCTGCGGCGAGGGCGGGGCGGGCCCCGGCGGAGACTGCGAGGCGGGGGCGGGGGCGGCGGCCGGCAGCTGCGGCCGGCCCATGGCTGCCTCTGGAGGCGAAGGCGGGGCCGCGGAGCGCGCTGCCTCGCTGGCCGGGCCGGCGTGCGCGCTCAGGGTGGCCGCACCTGCGCAGCCAGCGCAGTATCTACCACTGACTTAGCAAATGCCGTGTAACGTCGTTCAAACGGGGTAAGCTGGTCGGTGCTCAACGGACGGATCTCTGTTTCGATAATAGTGCAGGAATTCGACTACACAGAGTTCGGGGCGTATCGAGAATGGTTGAATGACGGTGCACTTTTCATAACAGATGAATTACTGGCCGTTCAGCCATCCTCGATGACCGAGACCGGCATCTCAGACATATCGTCAGTTGTGGCAGAAGGGCGACAGGGCAACAATTCAAGAGTCGGGACGTGATATGATTGGACGACTTACGATTTCAAACGGACCTTCCTGTTGGACGGCACCGTGACCAAATGGGCCAATGGATCTCGCCTGCCAAGAAGGCGTGGTCCAAGGCGGTGTTGTCTCTGTTATAATCTCGGACGCAATTTGTGGTACGGAATGACCCCTCTAGTTGTTCCGTAAATGACTTCGAATGTTTTGAGGTAAGCTGAACTTCACGGAGACCATTGTCACCCAGTTTTGTCCTGACTGTTCTCGTGTACTTCAGGATGATAACACGCCGTCACATCGTTCCCAAACCATCCGAGAACGTGGAAGAGGTCGATAGACTGAGGTGACTTTCCCGAAACCCAAATTTTAACCTCATAGAGCATATTTGGAGAGTCAGTCTCCATAATATGGATCGTATACCCAAGAAGAGACCAGAATTGGCTGCCACCCTGAGAATGATTTGGTATCAGTTGCATCCGCAGGAGTACCGGCGACTTGTAGACTCACTTCCACGGCGTCTCACAAGACCAGAAAAGGACCCACACCGTATTAGATGCATATACCATGACAGTTGCTAAGTCAGTGTAGTTTTTCGCCTTACACAGGCAACATTTTTACTTCTTTCGAAAATGAATTACCGCAAGATATTTCAACATTAGTTTCCTGTGCCATTTTGTTTTTTCGTGCTGCAATACTATATACTATTTTATTGTGTAGCAGGGTTGAACATATGTTCCTGCATTGGTTACTGTATGACTTCCCCTCGTTCTGGCTGACACATTTTTGATTGATATTACGACACTAAAGCCTGTTTTGTCTCACAATTTGGCGTCTACAAACAGCTGGGACAATCACATAAAGAAGTTACGTGAACTTGAAATCATTTCAGATAAATTATCATTTGCCTGCGTAATGCCTGACACGAAAGCAGTGAGATTATTAGGGACTATGTTCCTGGCGCAGTGCTATAATCTGTGTTCTTAACTCTGTCACATGATCTATCGACTCAAAATGTTAATTATAGAAATGTTAGCACCGAACCGTCGCAGTACGTCGTGTTATGAGGACTGACGCAATGAAAACGTGGCCCATGTTGCAAATTCGTATACTCACAAAATACGCTCCATTATAGGAGTCTCCTTGAAATGAGCACTCACATAAGTACACAGATATCTGAATTCGTTTCTTAGACGGTGCAAAATCTTTTCTATGAGGGTGTGTAGAAGCTCTGCCATTTCGATATGACGGCGGAGCGCGGTGACATGTCTGAGGTGTAATTGCTCCGCCATGCTTATAAGCCGATCGATTTTGATCAAACGTGTCACAGGATATTGTAAGTAGAAACACCGCCTGACACTCACGCGTCACGACAAACAATTCCTTAACATTGCCAGCAATTTTTTCGTCGGCGAAGTATTCTAAACAGGGAGAAACGTTCACTTTTTTTATATTATTGTTGGAACTGACTGCCTTTCCGATTTACCGTAGTGGTGGTGGTGGTTCTAAACATACGCGGAGAGGAATTATCATTGGTGTTAGACCTTTATTTAGAGGACAGTTTGGGCAACAATTACACGCAGCAGTACCGTTAGGAAATGCCACAAAACTGATTGCAATAAATCCTGTAAAAAGTAAACTCGGCAAGAAAACTGGAGATTTGAACTTCGCAAATTGTGTTAGGATGTGTCGGTGATGGTGGCGAGCACCATGAACTTGCCTTCTGCTGCCCTTCGTTCATCCGCGGCTAGGAGAGAGGAGTAGGCCTAATCTGTTGCTCGAGTACTCTTGGAGTGTGAGTTTCGTATTTCACGTTGTCTCTCTTGAGGCGTTTATTAACGAGTTCGGAAGGAAGGTTAAGGATTAACGTTCAGTCGACATAGTGATCATTAGAAACAGTACCGACTTCGAATGAGCGTCACTGATATACTGACAGAATGTACAAAATGCAACGCTGATCTTTTAAACTCCTTTATTCAACCGACTTGAATAATACTCCCATGGGGCGGCAAGAATTTCGTGAGAATTTTATGGCAAATAGTATACATTAAAAACCTTTGTTGTGACGAATAATTTATAGGTAAGTAAGGAAGGTTTCTTTTATGTGGAAAAATCAGTACACGTGATCTGTGGATGCAAAGGCAAATATGAGAAGTACATTTTGTAGTGTTTTTCACTCAAGTATATTACTCAAATGAACATTTTGAAACAATGGTTTGTATCACAGTTTAAAGCCGCGGATGAGAAAGAAGAAAATTTCTTGTTTGCCCCGTCGACTTTCCATTAATAACGAAATTGATGCATTTGCTAAATAGAACACTCGCTGGTAAGTCGATGGAGAATCATTTGGGAGGATGGCGGTTCCAGTCCTACCTGTTCGGCCATCCAGATTTAGGTATTGCGTGGTTTCCCAAAATAGTTGAAGATAAATTCCGGGATAGTTCCTTTAGAAAGGACATCTACAATCATTCCTCTCCCTATTTCACTTGTCTGATATCTCTAGTGACCTAAACGTTGACGTGACGATTTACCGTTGCCATCATTCACTGTGTAATTTCTTCCTCTCTGGGACAGTTACACAACCGAGACGTGTCAACATGTGAAGGATTTGGCGCTGCTCGAACTACAACGTGTCACATACTGACTTATGGAACTCAGTCGACTATATCTAAGGTCAGTATAAACGCTCCATACTCCTTTCTTCGAAGCAGTGGAAATAAATTTTATTTATATTGTACGTAGAAGAGACATAGACTTATTTGTGGTCACAATGTACAGTAACTAAGCGCTATAAGAAAATGAAATCATTATTAATACCCTATTATTTTCAGTTTTCGGCTTTCGTTTTGTGAGATAATCGCTTCATTCTTAATGAACACAAGGCTTATTTATTCAAATGTTGTACATTGTTTCCGTATTGTGAGGAATTTGAAATTTCCTTTAATCTGATTTAGACTGAAACGACATATGTAATATCAGACATTCTAGTGGAATTAGCGGTGAAATTGATATCCGCTGGACCCACATAATTATCAGACACTATGCCAAATTCGCTTTGACGCCAAGCATTCTATTGATTGCGCTAGAATTGCAAGATGATACCAGTGTGGCGACAGACGTCCCAAAACATACGGGTAGAGGAAGGCATGTTTCTATTCTATTAGTGCAATTCAAGAAATAACGATGACTGTGCGAAGCATATTATTTGTAGGTGGTCATAGCTGTGCATCAGTGTGGTTGTTGGCCAGTAGCGTTTGCTTCAGTGCATTATATGTCTTTTGAGCTTCTTCTAAGCTAATTTGTATTGTATACTCCCGGCATAGAAAACTTGTACTTGTTTTGTTATGAATAATGCCCTCAATAATTCTTTTGCCCATCTCTTTACTTCTACGTTGAGTCAGTCCCTGGATGTTTCAAGAAATAGAGATTTTATAAAGTATTTCTCTACAATAACCGGGCTGCATTCTTGTAGACTCTGTTCTTTTCCCTCCTATGCCCTCATTTCATTGAACGGTTAAATGAGAACTGTCGTACTCGAGTGAATTAATCGTGGGCATAAATATTTCGTTGTAAGTAAAGATTTCATAATTGTTACGAATGTCTATCTTGAGCACCTGATAAAAGTGTTTATGTACAACTACGAAGGACTCCTTGACAAAAGGCACTCAGAACCACGATGCGCCTTATCTGCACCCTGTTAAGTGTTTTCATCCGGTGGTCGCGGCTTGATAACGCCTCGTAGTTCGCTATTCGCTTGGCAACACGTGCTCGCAACTTTGTCTGCGACAGTCGCGAGGTCAGTTTAGAAGATCTGCGAACTGATCGCACTGCTCAATTACGAAACAATACATAGTGAGGTTCGCAGAGCCGGCCGCGGTGGCCGAGGGGACTGAGGCGCTTCAGTCACGGTCTGCACGGCCACTACGGTCGGGGGTTCGAATACACCCTCGGGCATGTTGTAGGTAGTTCATAAGTAGTTTGTAAGTTTAGGGACTGATGACCCCGTAGTTAAGTCCCTTAAGCTTAACAAACATTTGAACAATTTTTGAGGTTCGTAGAACGCCTTTGTACTCACCGGTGATAAGGCTTATACAGGTGAAACAAGGACATGTGACATTGAAACTTTCTGGCAGATTAAAATTGTGTGCCGGCACCGGGTTTCGAATCTGGGACCTTTGCCTTTCGCGGGCAAGCGCTCTACCGACTGAGCTATCCCGACACGACTCACGATGCCGTCTCACAACTTTACTTCCGCCAGTACCTCGCCTGACATTGTTTGCAACCGTTCAATCCACCAAATGGGGAGGGGTGGGGGCGAAATAGTACTATGTGATTCTGCTTTAGTGCGTCTGAACACCGCATCCCTTATTCTGTTGCACAGGACAGTCTGCGTTAAGAAATGTACATACAGGTGTAATTGTTCGTAGAATAGCAGGTTGAAGAATCGCTGTTCCTGTTTCATTGTTAGTGATATTAAATTTATCAACATAATGATGCATTGCAAGTTTTTCAGTACGTTGTTTGAGGACTGCATAAATGAAACTCAACTTTCTGACAATATTTATAACGGAACCTAGGCCTGGGTGATTCTAGTAGGTTTTGTGACATTACCTTGTTGATAAGTCTCTCGTAATGAGAATATTGAGTTTAATGATTACCAGTCACGGTCTGCACGGCCACTACGGTCGAGGGTTCGAATCCCCCCTCAGGCATGGATATTTGTGCCGTCCTAGTTCCTAAGTAGTGTCTAAGTTTAGGGACTGATGACCCCGTAGTTAAGTCCCACAGACTATACAAACATTTGAACATTTTGATTTGAGTTAATGATTAAATCTGTAACGGATTTATTTGGAATGTAGAAATTCTCCAGACGCCGATTGAATCGGTATTAAATAACACTTTTGTTGGTCATAGATAGCAGGTAAATGTTTGCTCTGTTCTGAATAAATCGATGTTGTAGCTTCTGAGGTGATTAATACCAAGTAAGGATTCTTGTGAGCTCATCGCTGAACCTTTGTGATCAGATATCGATGTGTGCGACGTTAAGAGGAAAATCGGGCCTTTTGTGTTTTTGTTATTTCTTGCATTTCCTAATCGTATGTTCGCAGTGTGGGCAGGGTTATTCAATCTAAGTGGTGGCAAAAGTTATACACTTTTCGAGCAGACGGAAATTTCTGAGAAGATATGCGTAAATAGCATCTAAATAACGTGAAAAGTTATGAATTACGAAATTTAGAGGTCCTTATTGTAACTGACTGAGCTAGAGCGGACGACAACGATTCATATTTTCAGTGTATCCAGTTTAGCGACAAAAGCTACCAGTCTCTTAACACCCGTCACATAGCTGTCGAGTGTCTGTTACGACATAGTGGGCAGTGCCCTAGCGGCCGCCCAGTCAGCTACGTGATCAAGGACTACTCTGCGTGACGTCACACGAGAGCGCCGCGGCCTTCTCTCTAGGTGGTGTCGGATCTGGACCGAAATGGACTCACATAAATCTTCCGTGCGCTCAGAGACACCAGTGCCTAGCCCTCCTGTTTCTATGTTGAACGTCATATGGGTAGTAATGAGTCACTAATGACGATTGAAAGTTTGCGCGACCGTTGTTGCAGCGACGGGCGGTAATATCGAGTTACTAGAGGGAGTTTGTGAGAAACCTCTTACATAATGAAACTCAGTTCTGATCTGCGCATAAATCCCATTGGTGGGATACACGGATTAATCTGCCACGATCGGGGGAGTGAAATCGAGGGTGTGAACTGCCTGCGAAGCTCGCGTTACTGCCGTTTGATTTGGTAGTTAACAAAAGCGCGTCCCGCCGCTGCAGACAGCGTGCGAAATTAATAAGCGGCGCTGTGGCTGCAGGGGCGGCGGGTGGTGAGGGTAGGGGGTGGGAGGTGGGGCGGTCTCGGTCGGGAGCGCGCGGCAATCTCGCCGCCGCTGGGGACACATTCCGCCAAATGTCAGGCCGAGGCTTCCAGGAGACTTGCGGAAAGGAGGGCCTGCACGTGTTCTGACACTTCACCAACAAAGCGCAGTGTTCTCGACCTCTCACATTTCTGCAGTCGATTCGCGGAAAAACGGGAACATTTCCACAAGCCAATAAAACATTGGGGTCATTTATAATTTTTATTTATTTTTTTAGATGGGGTCCTCCTCTACGAATACGGAACTGTCGTTACTGGGCAAACACAAATCCTAATGACATCCACGAGAGCTCTTTACAAGCTAGTAAAGTGACAGTATGGTGTGGTGTTTCATCACATGCGATTATAGGGCCGTATTTTTTTGAAAATGAACAAACCCGCTCGGTTAGCCGCGTGGTCTAACGCACTGCTTTCCGAGACGGGGAGGCGTACCGGCCCCGCTTCGAATCCACCCGGCTGATTAACAAAGGGTGTTGGAGTGCCGGCCAGCCTGGATGTGGTTTTCAGGCGGTTATCCACATCCCCCTAGGTGAATACTGGTCTGGTCCTCAAGTCCCGCCTCAGTTACTCGACTCGCAAACATTTCATAACACTTTACACTTTCACACATATAACACTATACCCAGACATTTTGGGTACACATGTCCTCTCGGGGGGAGCAGGGGCTGGCGATAGGAAGGGCATCCGGCCACCCCGTCACTATCAACACGCCAAATCCGATTAACAAAGCCGACCCTGCATGTGCGGGAACATGGCTCAAGAGAAAGGAAGATTTTTTCTTTAATGAACACGACAACTGTCAATGCCGGTCACTATGTGGAGATGTTACGAACGTATAAAGGTGCATTCAAAAACTTTCCAAACTTTCATAGAGTCTGGTTTCAAGAGGACGGAGCGGCGCGGCGCTCTGTACGGCAGTGAATGGCTCGCGTGCGACAGTTGTTGGGTGACATTCCCTGCCCTCCTCCCTCCACCCTCCCGAGATCGCCAGATTTATTCGTTTGTGATTTTTGTTGTGGGGCTAGCTCAAGAGCAAAGTCTACACGACTCGACCAGAAACACTGGATGAGTTAAACCAGAGGATTCGGGATGAAATGCACAGTGTCTCGGTTGAGTTGTTGCAGCGGTCAATGAGGAATCTGCACAGCAGATTTCACGACTGTATTCGTACAGGCGGGCGCCGCTGTGTCTGTTCCTTCAGACATGCAGTCATTGGTTAAGTCGATAAAAACATGGACACTGAACATTAGCCGGCCGCGGTGGCCGAGGGGACGAAGACGCTTCAGTCACGGTCTGCACGGCCGCTACGGTCGGCGGTTCGAATCCCCCCTCGGGCATGGATATTTGTGCTGTCCTAGTTTGTAAGTAGTTCATAAGTAGTTTGTAAGTTTAGAGACTGATGACCCCGTAGTTAAGTCCCATAGACTATACAAACATTTGAACTGAACATTATAATAGTAACTATCCGTCAGATTCGTGTTTAATATGTATTTTATTTGGTGCTACTGGTTTAGAGGTATGGCTCAGTATCAAGCGACACCGAGATACAATCTAGCTATTATTGGCACATTTCAAAATGTACATGCGAAATTTGTTGTTGACTTAAAATTTCTTACGATTTGAATTGCAATTTCACTTTGGTATATCTGTCTATCGTTGCTACATTTTTGAGTGTCGGAGATATAGTTTGCTATTACATTTATATCTTTGATGAATACCGATTTACATAAAATGTAAAATTGACAACTTTTTGTTTCTGAATTATCTGTCATCGGAAAGAATTCTGACGATGTTCTCAATATGGGGATAATTTTTATTTGGAAGTTCTCTTTCTCTCTTTCAAGTGTTAAGGTGGTAATGTAACTATTTTTCCCTGTGAGTAATGGAAAAAATTAGTGCTAGTTTCTGCTGTAGCATGTCCAATTTCTGAATGTTGCGCACTAATTATGGAGAGGTTATTGAGCTTTCTCTGCCCTGTGTGTTATTTTCATTCCTGCTTTATTCTGTGTGCAGAAACCAATTTTAACATTAATATTCTGCATCAAGAATAAACTAAGACTGAAACAATACACAGAACAGACTACATCGGGCATGTTATACATGTTCTACATCGGACAAATAGGACAAAAAATTACTAAAAAATAGGAAGAACATATAAAATGAAGTGAAAATAATCTTTCTACACTTAGTAGTAAGCATGTTAGAAAAAATCGACAGGCCCCAGTAGATAGAAGGACTAATTCTTTCATTATTCATAATGCTATAAAAGACAGCTGCATGGATATTTCGAAGGGAATATAAATTTAAACACATTTTACACACACAGACACACACACACACACACACACACACACACACACACACACACACAAACAAATGAAAAGAAGGGAAAAACGGAATAACAGAACATCGAAAAAATTATTATCGGTGACAGATCTTACACAGCAAAAGACAATTATAATTTTTATATGCGAAATAAATCGATTTCCATCATATGTATAAATTTACCACAGAAACATCCATACGCAAATATGACAAAATGAAAGCTGATAATGTTTTAAAAACAACGTTTACCAACATATAACGTGAGTGTAGGTCTACCGCTTAAAAATGAGCTATCGCTTGAAATCGGCAGTAGTATGTATATACAACACGTTTAATAGGTGATTGTCATTACAATAACGCACATGTTATTCAATTTCATTTAAACAGCTGTGAACAGCTGATGTTGTATGTTTTTTTGTGCAAATGGACAAACTGGCATATCGTGCCAGCATGTAATGTGATATTTTCACTGATACGCTGCCTAGGGAAGTTCATCAAAACAGTTACGAGGTGGCCTGTTACAATCAAACTTTGCGGTTGTTGTTTTGAAGATAACATATGAACAATACCTTCCACAACTAATATCACACATGAAAACTCCCATAAAGTGTATAAAGAAACATTGAACCATCGATATAACATTTGATATAAATATCTTTAGGAGTATTGAAATGTTCAGTGCTCCATTTTTGCATGCCAAGGTTCTTTTTCGGAATACTGATTGTGTTGTTGATACTACAGTTTAAAAGTGATGCACACTTTGAAAAGTAACATAGTTTAGACCTTGTTTCGTGTTTACGAGGGTTTTTTCCGTGAATATGCGATTGAGGATTATTGAAAGTTATGTTTATTTGTATGCATTTTAAGTCTTTACAGCATCATCTGTTGAATTGTTAATAAGATCTGGTCATGGGAATCATTACTTCTGATATTTTTGTTCATGTCTGAGATACTAGTAAGTACGTTACTCAACACTTTGATTACGCATTGGTCAACATTGTCATTAACTTTATAACATACTATATACAGCGCGTAATATGATGAGGAAAATTGTTAATGGAAATTGTCAACATTGGAAAACACATTAGTCGAGGCAGTAATGGTACTGTTCTGTATTGCCTATAGGTAGATGCAGAATTGTGTTTTCTGTTTAGGTTAATCGATGCGAAAGAGTGTCGTGAAGCGTACCTCGGAGTTAATGAATGAACTCCTTACCTTGCGATAAAAGTGCAACATCTCTCGACGTTGTTTGTCTAGACAGATGAAATTTTATCGATTTAATTTATTCGCTGAATGATACGATAATCTGTAATTCGGGTCTCATTCGAATCGACTCTTCCCAGAAATATCGTGATTACTTATCTAAATCAGCCATTCGCAGAAATCTAAAGTTTCTTATCGTAAACATGAATGTCTTTCGATTGGGTAACACTTCCTGTTTACGAGAAATCTGAATGAAATAGTGACATTACGAAATAACAGCGTTTTATGAATGGGACTCACGTTATCTTTCAGTTGACTCTCTCGTTTCACTAAGCTTTAAAAATTATCTTCTGAGGACGAACGCTTTGAAATACAACCTGTCGGTTACAATTGAAAGGTCGAGCAGCACTTTATCACTGTAAGTACGAATTCCACGAATTATGCGTCAGTAAGATGACAGTTGGGAAGGCGTTATTCGTCGCTAATAGTAAACTGAAAATTCAGAGATGGTTTCAAACAGAAATAGTACTAAAGCAACAACTGCAACACATTGTGTAGCTACAAATATTTCAAGTGCCTTATGTACAAGTTAATTACAGACGGAATGCAGTTATTAGTAGACACTGGGCGAAGGAGATTTCCGTGACCTCCACCACATAATTTACGATTCTCTAAAGTACATACAGTTTTACAGCACTGAAACTGCAGCAGCTAATGACATACAGGGAAACATTGTGTGACAATGTCTAATAGAGAAATTGTGGTTTTAGGTGTTTTATGACAGTAAACTGAGAAGGTAAACATATTAATACGTAACAGAACAACAAGAGATTTTAGTTCCCACCAATACTTACATAAAAACCCTCGCAAAATGTGTACCAGTAAGAGTTTACTTAACTGTAAAACGAGCTACTAAGGTCTGTCTCTAAGAGAGACCTGTCCTCTTTTCGACGGTCTGCGTCGCCAATCCTTTCCCAATCAACCTTGCAGGCAGTAATTAGCAATATTTTGCAGATGGCTGAAAGAGAGGGAGACACGGTGATGGAGATTATCTACACCTGATTATGATAAAAAGAAAGAAAAAAAATACACCACACACCAAAACAAAATAATTTCCAGGTCAATCGGACATCTCTAAAAGTATTTGACCCAACAGTTTGTATTTGGTACACATCGTTCTTTTACACTGTTCCAGTACAATCCTAGACAAATTTAATGCTTAATTTGCCCTCTAGTGGTAATATAATCGCTTTTCCATTGAGTTACATAGAAGTTAGAATATTAACAGTTAAAACACAGCACAATGAAGAAAGTGTCCTACTCATTCTAACTTGTCATCATGGAAGACAGAGAGAAAAAGAAACTTTTGTGCTGAGAAGTAGCAGTAAGTTTCACAAAAAGTGAGTCAGCCGAGTGTATTCGGTGGTCTGTGCCCCAGCGCCACTTACGACGACAGCCAGCGAGCTGGCCTCGCTAATTGGTGCCCGCAGCTGAGGGCTGCCGGCTGGCGACTGCCCGCGGTGCCTGCGTCGCCTAGCGGCGTGGGGCCGGACCAGAGGGAGGCCAGCGCATGCAGCTCTTGCGGGGGTGCAGCCGCCATGCAAAGCCGTGCCACTCGGTGGCTGCCCAACGGACATTCCCCATCTAGAAAGCTAAAAGTACAAAAGTTCTGTTCCCTCATAAGGCGGGTGGCGTATTTGGCCGCAACAGTTCCTCTACCTTATGGCGTGAGCAGTGGCCAGAGTTCGGTGAACCAATTTTGAGCACCGAGTGAACTTTTTGCAAGTCGTGAAACACCTGCAATGCGGAAGAGTAGTAGGTAGAAGAGGTTCGAGAACCTCTGAAATGGGATAGGAAAGAGGTAGGCACTGGCAAAGGGAGATTTTGAATGGTCGTCGAGTTTAGACCTCTTGCGAATTCTGCTGTTGCAGTCGGTACACATTGCCGACTACCTTTCTCTTGAGGCAGCTTTAGAACTGAGTTTGCCGAATTAGCTATATCTTTATGGATACGAAAGACGACGAAATTTTGTTGCCTTATTAGGTATTGTAAATCCAGTAGCAAGAAATTTAGTCTGGTATGACACAGGTGTTATAGGAATTATTATCCATAGTACAAAGTTTGTCTTCTACGTAAGAAAATTGTTTTGGTTGCTTGTCATGTTCGTAACTTTTTTTAACCACATTCACCATACTCGATATTTTAGGAACTTTTCAGTCAACTCCTTCGTGCACAAGAAGCAGTGAAAACAAAAGATCCTGCAAAAAGTAATCACCGCGTAAGATGTGTTCCCTTTGTATGTGGCAAGTTTTAAATTTTTTATGACATTCCTACAGTTGTTCTTTGTAGCGCAAGCGACTGATTCTCAACGGTAATTCTCTGATGCTTGCTGGGCGTACTGTTATGATTTGCTTCTAAGACAAAACTGAAGGTTATTTCAATTTTGAGAGGACACAGGGCGTTGTATAATGTGGATAGGGCGCAGATTTAAACCAATACCGATACGCGCCTGATCACGTTAGGCTTCTAGTCACTGATATTATCAGCAGTTTCCAGCTCTGTTTTAAACTTTTAGGGGGTGGCATCGAAAAAATTGCACTAGTGCTTATTATGTGATCCTCTTCTCTCAGAGGTACGAAGCTTTGTCAGTAGGAATGAACTACTTCGGTCACACGAAAAAGTGTATCGCTAAAAGGATGGAACATAGATCCAAGGACGGTCGTATCAATTCATTTGCAGGTAGGAAGATAGCGCGAGATTCCAGTGAAGCCATTCCAGCGATCCAATCGCTTACTAAATTCGGAACCGGATGGGTGATAAATTAAAGCCAAACACCGTGCCTGTCATTGTCGTGTAGGACATGTGAATGGAGTGATCTGAGGTTGGAGCTTAATTTCGGCCGAAAAACGCAGGAACGGCATTCCGGCACCTCCCAAGATATTTTTGAACTCCCTGGAGAAATTCAACACTGTACATTTAAGATAGTACACGTAACTACAATTTGCCGCTACGGCGACACCAGAGATGGTGTTACCGACGTGATGCGAAGTGTCTGATGCACGAGGCTTTTTCTGTTATTTATTTTTTATTTTTTTTAAATATCTTCCGGGAGTAAGAATAGTACGAGAACGCAACAGGCCACATTGTTCTTTAAAGATGTTCTGGAACTGTACGTGAACCCAACACTGAGAGAGGTGGCGCAGTGGTGACACATTGGACTCGCATTCGGAAGGGCGGTGGTTCAAATCCACCTCCAGCCATCCAGATTTAAGCTTTCCGTGATTTCCCTAAATCCTAAATTCCGGGATGGTTCCTTTCAAAGAGCACGGCCGATTTCCTCCCCCAAATATCTGAGCGTAAGTTCCGTCTCTGATGAGCAGCCTGTCAACGGGACGTTAAACTCTGAGCTTCCTTCCTTCCTTCCTTCCGAACCCAACGGGGCAGAAATATCATCGCTGATAAATAACTGGTTAATATTAGACATACGTTGCAGTGCGGTTACACTGCACTGTGTGAAATGTTGCGAGGAGAGACGCTAGCACCTGTTAGTTACGACAAATCTTGTGGTTTTACTGCTTTTACTGTCAGAAATTGTGGTAAAATAACAGTTTTTTAAAATTAGTAACTTATGATTTTTTTATAGTTCGGGGTGGGGGAAGGGCTAGGAGAAGAAAAAAAGGGTCGAATGGTTGAAGAGGTGCTTTCCGGCAGGTAGAATTTTAGAAATTAAGCACTAGCTGAGGTGTCGGTCGTGGAATGGACTCCCCGTACGTTGCCAAACGATCGACCGGTCTGACCAGTTGTCGATTGGACTGCTACTCATACGTAACTGGTCTTACGAGGGCTTCAGAACGAACGCGACAAGGGCGACGCGGCACGCGGTACATATTATTGTCATCGCTAGGTGCGACTCGCGAGCAAAGCTGTGCTTCCGTGTCGGGGAGGTGAGCAGCTAGGGGGTGCTACTGCATGCTGCGTGAAGCGGGTTGGCGTCATGCCGGGTGGCGGTGTCAGCGGCGGCGGCGGCGTGCGGACTCACCTGCGTCTGCAGGAGCAGCATACTTGAGGCGACGGAGAGAGGCGTGGGGCCCAGCGGCACGCGGCTCAGCGAGAGCTCCGCGGACGAGGCGGCGGCGGCGGCGGCGGCGGTCGCGGGCGCGCTCGGCTCCTTGCTGCTGCCGAGCTCGGGACCTGCGCACCACACGGGGCAATGCAGACACCGCGACCAGTGGGGATACTAGGCAGCCACCTGCACACATTCTCACCGCAGGCCACCCCAGCACGCTTCTCGTCACAGGGGACTTCTCGACTTATCCTCCGAAATGTTCCAATGTTTATAAACCTAAGGGACCAAACTGCTGAGGTAATCAGTCTCTACAATTAAAAACTACTGAAACTAACTTACGGTAACGACAACACACATACACACACATGCCAGAGGGAGAACTCCAACTTCCGACGTCGCAATCAGAGACACGGCTCCTCAGACCGTGCGGTCACTCACAAATGAAGCAGGCCCGTGCCAAATTTTACTCGTTACTCACGCCATTTCGCGGTTTCGCGTAAGAGCTCGAGCAAGGTGTCCATCTGCACTGAAGAAGGGATCGTTGTCCGTCTTCACATAAAATTACCCCACTTAAACTTTCCACCCCAAATATCTCAAGAGCGACAGTACATGTTGACCTTCACTGGAAGGAACGTACTGCTTATGTTTACGAAAGTAAGTGTTTTGAGACAGTCTAAGCCGTGGCGGAGCGCCCGAGCTCATTGAGGCGCTGTGCTCCGATGCGCGAGGCCGTGCCACGTCAGAGGTTTGAATCCTCCCTCGGGCATGCATGCTTGTGTTGTATTTAGTACAAGTTAGTTTATAGGCGCTGATGACTCCGCATTTAAATACCATAAGCTTAACAAACTGTTGAACATTATTAAGACAGTCTAAAACGTAAATGAATATTATTTTCAACACTAAGTTACGTATTTAATGACCCGCTCGGTTAGCGGTGTGGTCTAACGCACCGCTTTCCGAGACGGGGAGGCCCTGGTTCGAATCCGTCCGGCGGATTAACGAAGGGGGCCGGAGAGCCGGCCAGCCTCAATGCGGTTTTTAAGCGGTTTTCCACATCCCCCTAGGTGAATACCGGGTTTGTGCCCAAGTCCCGCCTCAGTAACACGATTCGCAAACATTTCGTAACACATATAACACTATACGCAGACATTTGGGGTACACATTTCGTCCCGGGGTGCAGGGGTTGGCGACAGTAAGGGCATTCGGCCACTCCGTCAATATTAACGTGCCAAATCCAAATAAACAAAGCCGACCCTGCATGTGCGGGAACACGGCTAAAGAGAAATAGAAACAAACTTACGTTTTTAATGGTTACCCCGTAGTATTTCTTAGGCAATCAATAGCATGAAAAATCATAAAAGAATGGCGTTTGCATCACAAGTCAATTACACCCGGAGAAAATACAAAGCCAAGTTGACGTTTCAAATAAATGAAGCGCGCAATGCAGGGCCGCGGTGGAATAGCTGAGCCCTCTATGCGCCTTGCTGCGGAGTGCGCGATTGCTCCCCGTCGGAAGTTCGAGTCATTCCAAGGGTGGGCGCGCGCGTGTGTGTTGTCCTTAGGTTAGTTCAATTTAGTTTAAGTAAGACTAGGGACTGATAAACACAGTAGTTAAATATCATAGATCTATGATTTTTTTTGAAGCGCGCAACTATTGCTTTCCGGACTCAAGCGAGACTCGTGAAAGGTTTTAAGTGGGACACACTATACCGATCAACTAGAGTCAAGTTGCTCTGGTGGCTGGCGCACGCGCGAGATCGCCGGGCCGCAATCTTTGGCACCAAGCCCACAGGCAACTTGCAGCCTCCATTTCTGTTCACGGTGTAACGGAGTTTAATGAGGGGGAGAGACATTCATCACTATCCGGCAGTTAATCGCTCTGAACAGGACGACTGCAAAGTGCCGGAATGGAATTCTCGTTCAGCAGCAGAGTGCGTGCGCTGACGTGGAACTCACTGGCGCGTTAAAACTGTGTGCGCGACCGAGACTCGAACCCAGGATCTTTCGAGGGCGAGGGTCCACGGAGTAAGTTACTCTTTACCATCGAAAGGGGAAGATCGGGGGTTCGTGTTCCGTTCCGGCACACATTTTTAATTGGCCAGGATGTTTCCTGCAAAGTGGTCGAAAGGTTGACAGTTCAGTTGCTTTACTGTTTTGTAATGACGCAGACGAATGTCAAGAATTACTTTACTCAAAATGACACAGCCCGTGGAAGCATATGAACTGCAATTGCAACGTTTCACCCGCTGTACAAAATAATTCTCTACGTTTTCTGTAGTATTACGATCGAATGACATAATCTGTCTAGGAATGATAGGCTGCCTGTCTGTTCGTCAAACTGAATGTATGCGTACAGCCTTGTGAACTAGGCTATTGTCAATTTAGCGTTCACAACACACTCTTTATGGAGGTGCGGAAGATAGGGCAATGCTTCGTCTCCGATAATGGTGAAATAAATATCCCGGTAAATGAGTGGCTCCAAGCCGTGGTAGTGAAACGCCGCTGGACTATCATCCTACAGTCTCCACACACGTTCAGTTGAAAGGCACACTGGTTCGTCGATGCCTTCCATCACTTGAACACATGAAAATTGCCTTCTTCGGATTTCATTACATGCCCACTAAAGGCGTGCGACTTTATGTACCACAGTAAACAGAGTGTTCTAGCGTTGGCAGAGAAGATTTTTGGATCGCTTCAAATAGGAAAGTTGGACGAATTAATCGCGCCAGTATGCTTTGAAGCTATGTTTGCTAAACAAATTATACCTCCGCGCTGAAATGGCCGTGCGGTCTAAGGCGCCTTGCTACGGATTGCGTGGCTGCTCCCCGTCGGAGGTTCGAATGCTCTCTCCGATGAGTGCGCGCGCGCATATATATATATATATATATATATATATATATATATATATATATATGTGTGTGTGTGTATGTTGTTCTTAGTATATGTTAAAATAGTCTGTAAGTCTATCGATGACCTCAGCAGTTTGGTGCCTTAGCTTTACAAACATTTAAACTTTTTTGAGCGAATTTTACCCCAATTACAGTACACTATTTGGCATCTAGTATGAGAGCAGTCATTAGCACCTGGCATCTACTACTAGAGTAGATTTTGCATGTAAAGTCAGTTAATTTCACGCTGTGCTTTTTTATCGGGTAGCAACGGAAATAAATACAGAGAGAAGAAACGAAAGGAAAATATTGTGTTCGATCCAAAGACGGCGGAGATTGCTTCGTCAATTACCTGTAGGCTAAATTGATTTCCGCAGCTTTTCCTTTTTAATATTTTTTTCGGAAGAAAAACAAACCTCTGGTGTTTCATGCTCTGCGGTCGGGAGACTGTAGTCATGAAGAGGAACACGAGAGGCACAGCGTCACGTATATAGCGTGTGTTTCCCTTTCACCAAACTCCAACCCGTGTAACTACGTTAAACGAGCAACGTCTCCAGAAATTATCACTAGTCTACAGGTACATGCACTTCTCTCTGTTATTAGTTTTCCTCCTCAAAAACAAACGGCAGCTACTTCACTTGTTGGCCGATTTTCGTTGTTGGCATGACAGTAAGTAAATGAAGTGTGCTTTACAAAGTCCTTATATTATGTTAATAAATTGAGTTCTAACTGAAAACAGGAAACAACGAGGAATAAACCGGTGGCCATTTATACAATTAATTAATTATTGCAGCTGACATACTTGTAAAGCTAAACAACAAAGCAACACGATCTGAATAGTTACAAAAGAATTTACTTGTTAACAACAAGGAAATACTCCATTTCTATTTGTCTTGCATCTAGGCTCATATGGGCCAATCTAATACAAACAAATTAGTCAAAGTTTGAGTTATTAATAAGCAGGGGTCGACTTACCTGCCTCTGCCTGTATAAGGGAATGTAAAAGTACAATAGTTCCTGAAGAGGCTGGCGCTAATACAAATATTTGCAGATATTTAAGTCTGTGAGATCACTTATCTAAAAAAGTAAAGCACTTTGCAATAGTTCACCATTAAGTTTGCAGATGACACAGCGACTTATTTTATGCATACTTTTAGTAGTAAAATTGCAATTAAGGCAATAAAAAGGGGACAAAGATTTACATATAGTACTGGCTGATTAAGTCTTTCCGCAACATAAAATGCTATCTTTTTACATTGTAGCACTTTCTGCGGACACATTTCTTAGGAGAGATCCCCATACCTTACAGTTAAAGAATTATCGTTTCTTTTGGTGAATTCCACGAATGATTCACATCTGAATACTGAAAATGCTTATCGCATTAGTCGGTAGACTTCAGTACGCTTCATGCAGTTTTTAACCTTTTACTTTCTCTATACAAAGACTAGAATATACATGTATGTACATGATACGGGATGTCCGGCCGCGGCAGAACAGCCGTGCGCTAAGGCGCCCAACTGCGGTCGTTCGTCGTCGGGGGTTCGAGTCCCCCCTCGGGCATGGGTGTATGTGTTGTCCTTAGGTTTGTTTAACTAAGTTTAAGTAGTTTGTAAGTTAGAGACTGGTTCAAATCAAATGTTAGTAAAGGTTATGGGACTTAACTACGGGGTCATCAGTCTCTAAACTTACAAATTACTTATGAACTAACTAATACTAAGGACGGCACAAATATCCATGTCCGAGGGGGGATTCGAACCCCCGACCGTAGTGGCCGTGCAGACCGTGACTGGAGCGCTTCAGTCCCCTCGGCATAGGGACTGGTAACCAAGAAGTTGCGCCCTATAGATTTACAAACTTTTTATTTATTTTTTAATTTGTTTATTTATTTTTATATCTATTAGCAGTTTTCGTTGCTGCCTACAAGATTCAAACTCCAAATGGAGTATATCTCGGCAATCATAAGAGGGTGGTTTTAGCAGCGACTGTGGAATGATTTAGTTTTAATGGGCATACAAATTGACCGGGCTTCAAGTCGTTAAATTTTTGGTAGGTCCCTGCTGTATGAATAAAAATGTAATATTGTACGATACTATGGTTAATACCTCATAGATTGTGAGAAAACCTCTCGTGAAGTTCATGATACTATATCGCCTGAAAACTGAATGGATCGTTAGATAATTGTAAACTGAACATTTTTATGATGGTATATGTCTTCCGAAAAAATTTACTTTCCTGGTAGTCAAAAAATAAGCTTTTTGAATTTCGCTTATGTACGCATTGAGGGAAATGATTCAGCGAAAGCGGTGTTAGCCGAGTGACCAAACCACATGCTTGGTGAGCGGAGATTGCGTGTTCTGTTCTTACACGAATACTTCTCTGTAATAATTATGACAATAAGAATAATAACTAATCGATAAACATAGAACGAACATAATTACGCGTCCGTAAGTGATTTACCAAAGCTAAAAAAATAAAAAGAGTTATTAAGACACATGAATCGTAAACGGAGATTCCGTTTTAGATTCAGACAGTGGAACTATATTTGGTTTCTCCAAAAATTCGTTTTTTTCGGACAACAAACATTACGAATAATGCTCAGCTTACAATTATTTGTGTGTCCAGCTAATTTTGAGTCGATTTACTGGCACAAACTTTAAAGGGCAGTCGATGATGATTCCGTGTGGCATTTTTGGCCCGTGGACCCGAGTTGGATCGTGTTCGGCCTGCCTGGTTCAAGTATTCTAAGTTATGCCACGGAGGCGACTTGAGTGTCGATGAGGGCGAAATGCTGATGAGGAGAACACAACACCCAGTCCCCGTCCCGACTGGGAATCGAACCCGGGCCCCCTGCGTGAGACCCCACTGGACTACGGAGGTGGACAAAGGACGGTTGAAAATAATGTAAATGTCTTGACAACACTTGCGCATTTCGACTTTTCGTCATTTTCGAAGGCAAAGCTTTGTTAAAAAAACTCCCCCTTGTGTGAGAGACGTAGGTCGTTATATGTAAAACAGATGTTTGAAATACATATCCTCAGACCATCTCTTCGATACAAGCACAAGTGAGTATGCACTTATAAAGACGGTCTGCCACACAAATTATTTTAAGGAGGACTCTTGTAAAGAAAGTTTTGATTTTGAAAATGACGAAAAGTCGAAACGCTTAAGGCATAAAAAGTGCTAAGTGTGGTCGAGACATTTACATTACTTTCAAGTGCATCCAAATGGCCACTACGACTCACCAGGGTCTAATGCGAAGAGCGAGGTTTAAAGGACGGCTTTCTCAAAATCTGGAAGGTAACGATGCTTAACACCTTACACTCGTTCATTTTCGTTTATAAGGAGCGAACTGTCGGAAATGCAACGGCTCGGTTGGCCGTCTTTGAGGCTGTCAGCACCGCAGAAACAGAAGGCCGACTTGACGCAGAGCAGGCCGGCCTCGCGTCACCGACTGACTGGCCCTAGGGCAGAGCCCAGCCACTCAGCTGCGTGACTCGGAATAGCGGCACGGCTTCCTGTGTCGCCGGTGTCAGCTGGGTGCGGGCGTGTGCACGTGGGGTGCGGTGGCTAGAAGGCGGCGGCGGACAGCGCGGCGCGGACAAACCTGCGGCCGGCGCGAGCATGTCTGGGGGCGGCGGCGGCGGCGGCGGCGGCGGGGCGGCGTCTGTGGCGCCGGGCGCCGCCCCCGCGCTTATAAGCCGACCTGCGCCGCCGCCGTCTCCGGGGACCGCGCTGGCATTTCGGCCGCTGCCAGGCGATGCGATGACGATGATTATGATGATGAAAACTCGGTCGCGCTCCGGCCGGCGCTTTATTACTGCTTTTTTTGAGGCGCCTATTGTCGGCGCGGGGTGCGGGTTATGGGGCGTGACGGCGCCCACCCCTGCCCGCCCGCCGGAGGATCGGGTGGCCGCCGGGGAGGGGGGGATGCCTCCCGAGCTCTGGCCGCGCAGGCCGCACTGGTAATGCTCAGCCCTCCAGGTAGTGCGTACACACATGTAACGAGACTTGTGGCTGTAGGAAATGTCATCCAACGGTGCTACGAGCATCATCATCCTCGGCCATCATCATCATCAGTTTTCTGCTGTATCAGCAGGTCCTTTGCATTACAATGCATTGTTTACTTCAATTCATATTCACCGAATTTACGTGGTAAACTGCGAATGGGTAAACTTGAAAATGTGTACCCAGCCGGAATTGGAATCCGGGACTCCTGCTTTCTAGGCACTTGCACTGACCCCTACACCACCGAGGACACAGCGATCAGTACACCTGCGCGTCTTCCGTCAGATATAAGTTTTCAACTGTTCCCGCCCACTATTGCTCAAACTTGTGGTTTTTGCAAGCTATTCCCGTAGGAGTAATCGCCTATGAGTGCCTCCGCACTGAAGAAAGGATCACTGCCCGTCATCGGCTTATACGTGGTGTTCCACTCAACTCTTTCATCCGAGATATCTCTGGAACTACAACAGATATTGAAAAACGACTTTCACGGTCATCATCCTACGGCAGGGGGCTTATGAAAGTAGGTACTATGAGACAGTGTAGAAAGTAAAGAAGTATTATTTTCAACACAAATTTATATTTTTATGGTTACCCCATATTATTTCTTAAGCAATCAGTAGCATGAAAAATCACAGAAAGAATGGCGTTGGTTGCATCGCGATGCTTCAATTACATCCGCAAAAACTGCGAAGAGAAGTTGACGTTTGAAATAGATGAGGCTCGTTTGAGTCACGGACACGCGCTAGCACCGAGCCTTACGTATTTCAAATGTCAACTTCGCTTCGCAGTTTCTCCGGATGTAATTGAAGCATCGCGATGCAACCAACGCCATTCTTTCTGTGATTTTTCATGCTACTGATTGCTTAAGAAATAATATGGGGTAACCATAAAAATATAAATTTGTGTTGAAAATAATACTTCTTTACTTTCTACACTGTCTCATAGTACCTACTTTCATAAGCCCCTGCAGTACGTCCATGACCGTGGAAGTCGTTTTTCAATATCTCTTGTAGTTCGAGAAATATCTGGATGAAAGAGTCGAGTTTGACACCCTGTATATATAATCATTGATCGTCATCGGCTTTTATATATAATTTTTTTCAGTGAGGAGGCACTCCTGGAACCTTACGGTAATGGGTTGCAAATAGGTGTTTATCGTAGAAATACTGAGGTTGCTGGAAGAATAAAAAATATTTTCGTTGAGTCTTTTGGCACACTTCTTACTTAATTATTAAGAACCGCGCTTCATGTTTATTTTACTGTCATCGGTGTATAGAGCTGCTAATATCAGACTACGTTGTAGGAGTGTCGCCGTTGTAGAATATTGTTTTATTCGCGAATTTTGCCGGTAGCTGTACAAGTTCCTCACCGTATAATTGCGATTACAAGGCACGACGGCGAATGGAAAGTGGAGGTGGGCGGTCGGCTACCGGCTAGAAATGAGAGAGCGCCTGCCGGGTAGGCAGCCCAACTGACGGCGCGGCGCAGCAGGCGGGCGCGTGGCGGGCCCTGGCGGAGCGCGGGACAACTCCGTGCAGCCTCTCCCCAGCCTTATCAATCGCCCGCGTTTTACGACATAAATGAAGGGACCTGAATTATCAAGGAATAGCAGGAGAGGAGATAACGGGCGGCGAGAGCGCGCGCGAGCGCCCTGCAACTGGGACAGGCGGGAGAGGTGTTCCGTCGCGCAGCTCATTACGAGCAATTGTTGTGGCGGCGAGGGAAGAGGAGGGCTACACGAGCGATGGGATGGGGGGAGCTCTTCTCTGTTCACGTGAGGCGCGCGCGCGCGGCGGCTGCAGCGATCGGGGTCAGGCGGCGCACTTTCACTGGTAGCGCCGCTTACATAAATACAGCCGCCGACGACGCCCGTCTTCCGGGTGGCACATCGCACGGCTCGCCCAGTCGTTTAACATGTGTAATGTTAAACTTCACGAGATAAAGGAAGAAATTATTCCGCGTCTGAAAAAAGTGAACAATGGAAAACACGACCTGTCATCGTGAATGACGGCAAACAGAATAAATTAATGAACACTCGCGAGCAGATGACAGCGACACAGACTTACCAGCAATGCTGTGTGCTGCCACTGTATGTAGGGGACAATGTTTGACACTTATCGCCAGTTTGCCGTAATATTACGTCGCGTGAGGAACAGAAGAAAATGATGCCGGCGTAATGTTACGTCGCGCAGCATTCTCTCTGAAACCGTGGCTTTTTGATGCTTTTAGTTTATCACTTTAGCGCTAAATCGCAGGACCTAAGAAGATTATATCGATGTATATTTTCAAAACAATTTGCCTATGGTTTTCGTTTACTATGTGTTCTGTTAGTCCGTTTTGTTATCGTTGTTTTAGACGCTTATTATTATTGATGTTAGCTTGTTTCTGTTCTCTTCAATAAAAACGGCATGTGGCAAGGCTGCAAAACGTCGAGAATGAATACGTATTTGTCGACACTGCCGATGATTATGTCATCGGATTTGGATAGTGTCATATGAAATGGAGGCACATAACAAAAAACCTGGTCAGTCCAACTTCTTTTTAAATCGTGCAGAGTGGCAGAAGAACATTACTGATTAGGCTGGGAGCGAATATAACTCATATTTGTGTAGAGAATGTACCTTTATACGGAAGGCAGCCATTGCACAGGGAGTCGCATGGGGGCTCAGCGTGGTGTTAAGTAGCAGTGCAGCTGTCTAAACAACGTCTTCGGAACTGTATAAGTTGTTTGTCGAGTTCACCAGACACAAGAGCCGCTCTATAGGACAACTGGTAGCACGAAAGGGAAGGTTTATCTCGAAATTGGGATGAGGAAGGAAATCGATCGTGTCATTTCGAAGGAACCGTCGCGACCTTCCATTGCAGCAATTTGGGGAAATCATGAAGAACCTAAATGGGGAGGCCGGACGTGGAACTGAAGAATCGTCCAGCTGAATGCGAGTCCAGTATGCCCGAGACTACGCCGCCTCCTCGCTCGTTATTGTAGACGGAGGTGCAATCAAAAATACATTCATAAATTTGAAGGACTTATAGAGGGCGAATTACTAAGTAATATTCTGAGCAGCAAGCCATGCCCGAAAATATCATCCACCGACATCTATGGATCACTCTTTTTATGTTTGATACTGTTAAACATATCTCTTCTACTAGTCAAATGCTCATATATGTGAAGGTATGCATTGTAGAGGCGAGGTTTACTATATTGTTATTCTTATAGTACGTCCTCACATAACGCGGAAGTCAAAGAGCTTGTAGTGGAACAGTAGTGTATCGAAGATAAAGTAATGCTCATAGCATCGTTAGATGAATTTACAGTTCCCGTTCATCACAAGTTCCGGAAGTTTAATCACCCTGCAGATCTAGTATCGCCTGACACACTCCTTTGTGCCTATTCGTTACTTAAAAACGGCTTAGAATTCTTTTATTGTATTGTTCCGCCGCGGCACACATAAATAATATCAGTTTTTGAATTCTGAGCGGGTCACTATCATATGATTCGAGTACGCTGCGCAGTAACATGTGCACGGAACAAACCACGAAACGATACCGATAATTACATTGTTTATGGCAGATGAGGCTAAAAATGCAGATAAAGAATTTTGTCACAATGCGTTCGCGTTGTCCTTAAGCAGTAAGCGTGACCTATGTGAATCAGTTTAGAATGGAGTACCACATGCTTGAATTTGACTACAAAGATTTGAGATTACTCGACATTTCCTCGTTTCCCCCTAAGTGTGACTATCAGAAGTATGACAATGCAAGCTCGCGTCGGATGAGCATCTCAAGATTTGACAGTGAGAGACGGTCACTTGGACGCATCGTCCCAGTTCGATGGCTTCATCGCTGTGCTGTTCCTCTAATACGAACACGAGATTAGGCAGTCGCTCGCTATCTGATGCCGGCTGTCCGCCCTGCTCTCTCATCTTTTTCTTTGTGCGCGTTTCTCTCTCTGTCTCCTCTCTCTCTCTCCCTCGTAGCCCCTTCTCTGTCTTTCCCGGAAGTATCTGTATGGCCGGCGACCATTCGTTAACACTTACGCTTCGTGTCTCGTATCGATGCAAGGAATTTTAAATCGGAGGAGAAGAGATGTAATGTTGTCGTATTGTTATAACCCTGGTTGGGTGCCGCAACCGATCGTCGAACAACACATTTTACAAACAATAGATTTTAGAGAACAAATAACCTATACTTCGGCTCAATACATTTCTTAAAGGCTTATAGTCGATAGTCGACCGCTGACCGAGGCATAGAGTATCTTTGGAAAAATGCGATTAGATGAATTTTGGAGTCGTAAACTCCACTGCGATAATTCCACATACGTGGAAGTGACGTTGGTTGTGGTCCAAGGAAGCGTAATATATCAAAAAGAAATTGTCGTTGTACATAAAATATGTAATGAGAAGAAGAAGACTACAGTTTTCCGGATACGGATACTGAAAGGACAATGACGAATTCATTGGGAAGACCTTACACTCACTAAATAGCTACAAATCGAAGAGCACATGGTCCACAGAAAGTGACAGGGATAAGAAAAACACTGGAATTAGAATGAAGATAATAGTTAACAGAATGTGACACAAAAGCAAGATATAAGGAAAAAGAGATTTGAAAAAGGGAAGAAAGTGGATCTACGAAGAAAAGGAACGTACAATGTGTGATTTTTTAATTTATGCATTTTTATATTTACACCAAGTGTCATGTTGTACGTATTATTTAATTTCCAGTTTTTACATAAGATGACCAACTTTTCAAATTTGATATGACCAGAAGATGGTGGCATAGCTCACTGAAAGCGGTCGTCATAAAATAAACGAGTATTTTGCGATCTTGGCGTTTCACATTATTAATCTATCAGATCGCCTCCACAACCCGCGATGTAAGGTAATGTCAACATAAATACTTTTTTTTTTCATTTAAGGAAATCAGCTCTAATGGATCTTCGCTGATAATGTCTACACGACAGTACCATCTAAAGGAAGATAATGTGGGAGGACTTGGACAAACGACCGTTCTCTTTACGTCTGATTAAAAGCCAGATGATGTCCGTAACGACGACTAGCAGAATATCGGATTTTAGATGTGATTGCGAGATCAATTTCTGAATTTTTACACGGAGTAGTCGAAAGAACTCGTTATTCTATAATCGCACCATTGAACGTCAGTCCTGCAAATAGCCACAACGGTTAAGTACGTAACGATATCCGCTGGGAGCGGTTGGAGGTGCAACAATCACATAAATACTCCTGCGCGGAGGGCATCCAAAAACTGAAGCCGCGATGTCCGGTAGACAGGGCAATCTGGGCCTGGCTTTAGGTGGTTTTGCTCGGCTTCCAATTTCAGCATCAGAAATTGAACAAGAAACGCCACTACTCATGTACTGCGCAAATAATTTCTCTCCCTTTGGTTGAGTGACACGGTCAATTCATGAAAATGTTGAAACCGACGCTGCAGAAATTTCAGGAAAGAGAGGCAGACAGGTATATAACAGAGAGAGAGAGAGAGATTCCGGTGAAAGTTTCGGCCTTTTTGACATGAAACTAGCGTGCTGTGTATTGCTGAGGAGTGGGCAGCCTCTGGAGCTGATGGCTTACGGTACCGCGAGTGGCCGGCGCGGGTTTCGCAAGCCGCACGCAACTGCCGGGTGCCGGGTGGGCGTGGCCGCTCACTTCCCCTCCCCCCCCTCCCCGTTCTCTGCCTCTGTCGTTAGCGGCGGGCCCGCTACAGGACACGATTTGCCTCGAAACGTTTTCTGCAACTCCTGTGTTGTGTCGTTCTGTCGGTGGCGTCCTGCGCTTTCCCGAACAGAGGTCTGACTTCGGTACCGTATCCGGGTTGCTTACAATTCGAAATGCCAACTCCTCATTCCGTAGAAAATCAAAGTAAGTTTAATTTCTAACGTTCCGTTTATGACGACCACCATCTCTGATTTTCATAGGACTGGGAAGGAAATCGGCTGAACTATTTGATCAGTTCAGGGAAACCACAAATTACTGGAATCTAGATGATGGGAAGGGGGTTAAGATCGACGTCTTCCGAAATGCAAGTACCGCACCGTAGCATTGCAGCACTGCTTCCGGTTGTTACTACTTGTGCCTGCTTAACTACCTTAGGTTTGCAGATCTGATTAGACGTGGAAACGATGTCCTCCTGCATATTTAGGAGAACTATGATGTCCCACAATTTGCGAGCTAATTTTGTAGTAAGTAATTCCACCTGCGGTGTAATAGAATGGTTTTACCTGCGAGAATCGAAGCTACACCCACTTATGTGGGAGATACCTTTCTTCGTGTCAGCCGGTAACCATCACTTGAATTTTGACGATAAGGGGTCAGAAAAGATGAGATAAATTAGGGCTCGTATGGAGGCACGTACTCGGTCTTCCGTCGTTTTGTTTGCAAGTGCAGTAGGAAATGAAATGGATGGTAGTTGTACGAGGTACTATCCGCCACGTACTATGCATTCCGGAGTATGTGCTTAGATGTAGATGCCGTGGGGGAGTGCTGGAGCACTCTAAGCCGCCTTGCAGCGAAGCGCGTGTTTGCTCGCCGTCGGAGGATCGAGTTCTACCTGGAGCCTGGGTGTCCGTCTTGTCCTTAGTTTAAGTATTTTGTAACCCTAGGGACTGGTTACTGCTACAGTTAAGTCCCTTAGATTTACAAACATTTGAACATTTGATTTAGATGTAGATAGGATGTGTTCGACGCCATAATCGAAAACTGCACACTGCAGCGTCCGTTTTTTTTTTTTTTATGTTTCATTTTCGTTTGTTTATGCAAGCTAAGATAGGAAGAACCTATTTTTTCTAGTTGCTCTGTGAACTTACATACCGTAAGGGTGTATGCTCGACTTCGGTTTATTGCGAGAATGGTGGTAAGACCGCGACTCCTTTTTGATACGAATTCGCAATATTTAAACATTTCGACCGTTTCAGGGCACTGAAATAAATCCAATGGCAAAGATGAAAATTTGTGCTGGAGCGGAACTCGAACCCAGATTTCCCGCTTTGGCCCAGTTGTCACTTTAATGAATTAGGCTATCCGGGCACGCTTCCCTCTCAACCCAAATTCTCACCTCGTAGCACACTACGATTGTAGTGGCCTCTGCCCATGTGATTCCACTTGCTCGCAGCCTGTACTGGAGTCCTGCAAGGGGCCGAGTGTGTTAATGCATCCGCATTGAAATTGTCAGTTGCCTGTTGGGGCAGATATACGATTATCATTTCATTCTTTCGGACATGTCCGAAAAGAACAGACTCCTTATAAATAATACTTTTTGATAGTTCCCAAATGTTTGGGACCCTCACCATCGGTGAAAGATGCAATTCAGAGGAGATCTGCTAGATTTGTTAATGGTAGGTTGTTTCAGCTTTCGAATGTTACGGAGAAGGAGGGAAAGTGACGTTCTTTCAGAGGAAAATTGGAGGGCTGGCATTTGAAGCGAAATAACGTGTGGTGGCTGTTGGAGTGTCTGTGGAGATGAACAGTGGGCTCTTGCTACTACCCTAGTCACTACTGAGGCAGCGCCCGATGGCGATGAAGCAGTTTGAATGGGGAGTGGGATCAATCCTTGGCTTGGGATCAATCCGTGCCTGAAGGAAGCGGCTGTAGAGGAGCGGTGCAGGCGGCGCCAGCAGCTGCGGGAGCGGTCGGCCTTGTGCGCATGCTAATGCGTGGCGTGTGATTCAGGCGGCGGGCGCACGCCGCGCTAGCTGTCGCCTGCTGCCAGCGCGTCTGAGTCCCTGCCTCCACGCTACAGCCGCACCAAACCAGCTGACTCGTCTATTCTAACCTTTATCTTTGGTCACACGGTCCGTAGTCTAGTGGACGGCGTGCTGGGTTACCACGCAGGGAGTCACGTCGGATTGGAAATTATCTCCGCTTGGGGATTGGGTGTTGGGTCGTCCTCGTCATCATTGATACGCTGGTCGACGAAGCGGCGTCAGCTAAAAATACTCGCACCGCGCGGTGTAACGGCCATAAATGCTACACCACATCACTGTGCTAGTGGCTCGGCTGGTTTCAAGGAGTGACCGGATTCCCTGCTGCCAACACGTCCTTATCCTCCGGGAGTATATATGTGTTCCTACCCGAAAATGTTTTCTCGTTTTCGAAATGTTTTCCGGACGTGGACTTGAGTACCAGCTCGGTATGGGATATGGAAAACCGCACGTAAATCGCGTGCAGGCTGGACAGCACACCGTGACTCGCCGTCAGTCCGCCGGGCGGATAGGAAGCGCTGTGTTCACGCCGCCGCGAGGGTGTAAGGCGTCACGCTACCGACTGGCGGCTGTTACCGCCGGAGGTTCGAGTCGTCCATCGGGCATGGGTTAAGTGGTTTGTAAATCTAGTTACTGGTGATCGTAGCAGTTTGGTCCAGTAGGTTTACAAACATTCCAACACTTTTTATTCACGTTGATTTCAATGAAATGAAGGTTTCCAGAAACCTATAGATTCATTAGCGTCTTCTTTTTTGTTTGAAATAGGAGTTTCAGATAGATTAATTAATCCTTACGATGCCAACTGACCAAAGCTTCATTCCCCACCTGGTGTGTTAGAGAGGCTTGTTGCCGGCACACATGATGAATATCACTATCTGAATCGTTTCAAACGACGTACATCTTGTTATAGACGTCCTGTTCGTTAGCTAAAATACTATTTTTCTAACTGGTCTCATTACTTTGCTTGTACCGTTATGTCCAGCGGTATGTGTATGTGTGTGTGTGTGTGAGAGAGAGAGACAGACAGAGAGAGAGAGAGAGAGAGAGAGAGAGAGAGAGGGAGGGGGGGGGGGGGAGCGGTGGAGAAGGGGGTAGGGCGGAAGAAGGAAGTGAGAATTTGTTTGAAAGATAAAACACTATAGAAGATATTATACGAAATTGTGACAAATAAGGTAATTCAATATTTGTGGTAAAATACGGCTCTGGATATTGTTTTCCGTGTGCATGCTGGTTAGCACTTCCGTTCAAAACAGTAATCAGCCAAACACGAGGCTACCGAAACCAGTTTTCATACACCGATTTCTCAATATCACTTCTGCTTGGTCACACTCTGTAATTCCGGTTATAGCGGTCGATTTTCCAGTTCCACAATCGCAGGTTGCATCGATGTAAACGTGCTTGGATTAGCAGATTACGTTTTGCTTCTAAAACCTTTTTAGTGTCAGTAGACTGAACGACATGTTTTTTTACAGTGAAGTAAAAGTGGGAATATTAGACTGAACAGTAATATTTAAGTGAAGAACTGCCGTGTTGGAGTGGTTGAGCGTTCTAAGGCGTCTCGCTGCGGAGTGCGCGGTAGTTCGCCGTCGGAGGTTCGAGTCCTCCCTCGAGCATTGGTGTGTCTGTGTTGTCGTTAGTTTAAGTATTTTGTAAGCCTACGGACTGATGACCACAGATGTTAGCTCCCACACATTATAAACATTTGAAGATTGTTTAGAAAATAACTACGGTAATGATTCAATACAGACGACGTATTTGGAAACGCCAGCAAATCAGATTTAGGCCGTAGCACGTTAACACGGCGGCGGAAAAACGATTTCCGAAATTCGTTTTTCGTCTTTCGGAAGATGTTTGTCGTTTTGATTATACTCAGTTGGAACGTGTTCTCTGATTTCTGATTCAAGGCTTCAGCATCGTCGATTTCAAAGAGAATGAAGGTTCTCAGATGCCGTTTTTTTTCTTACGTGCAGTACTACAGGTGCTATTCGTAGTGTCTTAGTTTTATTTAACTGCGCCTCGGCGACAGTGAGACTGAGAAAGCTTGCAGATGCATCTCCAGGCGGAGCCGTTCTGGTGTTACGTATTCTCGAGCTGTTTCATTATGTTACTGTGACGACTGCGAATATCGTCACCCCGAGCTCCAGAAGTCCGCAAAGACTCGTCTCTCTGGCCATGGCTCTCTTATTTGGATGTCACAGTGCCTGCAAAGCGCTCTCGGTGTGACCGGCCACTCGGCACTGGCGCGGCCGCTTGTCCGTGGGAACGACGATCGGCAGGCAGTTCAGCTCAGCTCAGTTACCGCGCCTCGGCGCGCGCAACCTTTTTCTCGCGAGGAGGCTCTGGCGGCCCGGCTCGCCTTGGAGCCGGCGCTGGAACCGGTAACGGCGGCGATTTCAGCAGGAAAACACGCCGCGGCGCCTCCGGCAGTAAATCCGCGCGGATTCGCCCCGTCTGACCTTCCCGATGAAAATAAACTCGCGACGTTATCGCCTCTTACCGAATGCAAAATAAGCGGCAAACACACGACACGCTGTACTTTAATAGGCGCATTAACGACCGGCAGCCAGGCCGACATCGAGTTCGACTTGTCCAGGGAGCAAATGGCAACAAACAAGGTGATCATTATAGCTGACTTCCTTCTAGTGTAATGTGCGGTGTGTCATAACACGGGATTCTATTACCGCGAAGATGCCTCACAACCGCGCTGTAATCGTATAAGCCGCGAAATTTATTCAGCTAGTTACATATCGAATGTTCAAATGTTTGTTAAGCTTATGGGACTTAACTACGGGGTCATCAGTCCCTAAACTTACAAACTACGTATGAACTACTTACGAACTAGGACGGCACAAATATCCATGCCCGAGGGGGGATTCGAACCCCCGACCGTAGTGGCCGTGCTGACCGTGACTGGAGCGCCTCAGTCACCTCGGCTACCGCGGCCGGCAGTTACATATCGCCTATGACTGCTGCACATAGCTCAAACGCTTTCTGAATAACAATACTGATAGCTCGCAGATTGGTATTGTGGGGTAATTTATACTTATACTTAATTATTTTGGATGTGCAATGGAGACATAATCCAAGAGGTCAGTTGAAAGCAGATGTGCGATTTGAGCAACTGTCACTTTTTAAGATAGTAGTCAACAAACAGATGGTAACACTGGCGAGAGGTAACTACCACCATCTCTCTTCTTCGGGAACATATTTGCTACATCGTCTCGTTTGGAGCTTGCGTGACTTATTCTATCGTCTATTTCGAAAATGATAGCTGAAAAGCAGTACTTATGCCGAATATGTCGCAATAACATCGTACAGCTCAACACTCGACAAGAAAATTTACAAGTGAGGATCACCAAACTACCTGTATGACGTACAGCTTAGTATTACGACCAAGTATCGTGTACTATCTATTTTATATTACATTTCGGTTTAACACCTTATTTAGCATTAATGGATACTGAATAGGTACACATTACTCTGTGAAGGCTACCACGACCGGCTGAAATAGTTGCTGTTGAATCTTCCGGGTTGTATGGTCGTGGTCGAAGAAACATTTCTGCTCCTGACGTTTCGTCCAGAGCTGCGATGGACATCTTAAGAGATGCTTCTTTTAGCGGTAGTGCTGACTTGCCGGCCGGACTCACCGCAACCGGAAGGACCTCTGAAGAAGTCCAGCGCAGCTCTAGACGAAACGTCAGGAGCAGAAATGTTTCTTCGACCACGACCATACAACCCGGAAGATTCAGCAACAACTACACATTTCTCTACCCTTCTCTCGCGCCACTAACAAAGATAGTATAAGTACAGTGTAGAGTCGCTGCTTTACTAAAATTGTATGTATTCGATCAGCACCAATTGGATCAGTTAGCTATGCTATTTTTTTCTAGTTTGTATAGGGCAATTACAATAAACGTTCAGTAACTAACATGGCATATGGGGCGAACAACAAGAGGGCTGTACGCTAAAGAGAAGACGGTAACTGTTTCATTCGACGGTACATTCTCCTGGACCGATTTGTAGTCTCTCGTAACTCGTATTCCTGCGAGAGGTTCTGCTAAATGAGGTCTCCATGCCTCAATACGACGGCGCCGTAGCACATTCAAGTACGCAACGTTTGTCGGCCTCTGGGATAATCGCTTTGGATGAGTCCCCAGTCGATTTTTCCTTAAGGTGGTATATGAAGGGTGTTGTGTATAAATACCTGTTGCAGTGGGCAAGATTCTTGTGACAGAACGATATCTTGGAGATAAACCACGTATCTTTGAGAGGGGTGAACTGTTCAATGCAGCGGCGATGTCAGAGGTGTCTCGATGAATGTGGACAAGAAGTTGGGCATCTCCTACAGTGCGCTACATTTGTAGCATGTGACTAAATAACTGCAACGCTATTAGTAGCCTTGGGTGGCCTTTAGGACCCCAGGTTTCTGTGTGATCACTGATACTTGTATGCTCGATGTCCCGTCATTTGGTAATTTTTTTTGAATTTGTAACGAGTGGAAGCCCAGGTTGGAACGTCAGTAAGAGACGAGCATTGATCCGCAGACAGGCTCGTAGAACAGGAGCGGCCAGAGAAGGTTATCACGTTTACACGAGTTATGCCTGAGTGATTTGTGAATGTATCTATTTCTGATGCACGCTGTGGCAGAAAAATTAAGTTGTGTGAATTCGGCTGTCTATTTTACGTACATGTCTGTGATTCGGGGATCGTCTTTTTTATAAATTAATCATGTATGCTAAAATATCGGCAATGAAACACAGATTTCTGCCTGAGAGTGGAAAGCGGGACGTCTGCGTGAAATATATATATATATATATATATATATATATATATATATATATATATATATATATATATATATATATCCGCTGCAGCTGACACCGCCGGGAAAAATCGTTTCACTGTAGTGCCAGTCAGCTGACACAGGCGATCTATGTTGTTAGATCTGGTTCTGGACAGAAAGACTCTGAAGGGCATCTGGGAGGAATTAAGCATAAGGGGGTGAATTTTTCCCTGATTACTGTTGCGCTTTGGCGTTGAAGGTACTTTTCTAAGGTTAGTGCCTAAGGAAGCATGAAGTCACTGCAATATGAAGAGTGGCATATCTAAACTGAGAAAGAGTCTCTCATCACCAGATGTGGGTGTCGGCCGTTGGGATAGAAGAAAGTACAAATTTTCTGCATAATTTTCGACAAACGAAGTTAGGTTTCCAGGTTTGTTTGTTGTTTGCAAATCTGTGGGACTTGACTAGTGCGATTATCAGTCCATAGGCTACTTACTTAAACTAACTTATGCTAAGGACAACACACACACACTCCCATGCCCGAGGGAGGACTCGAACCTCCGACGGCGAGCAACCGCGCGCTCCCTGCAGCGAGGCGCTTTAGAGGGCTCGATCACTCCACCGCGGTACGAAGTTAGTCCTCCGTCTGCAATGTGGGAAGGCCCTCTAGTCAGAAAGCGAGTGAATAATGCTGTGGAGGCAACTGCTGCCGATCCGAGTTGCAGCGTGGCGGTTTAAGAGAGGCGGCGGGACGAACGCAGACCACGTCGTTCGTGAAACCGCGAGAGTGGAAGCTGGGAGAAGAGATGCGCGTGTACGGAGGTTGTGCAACGGCACCTGGGCGAGGGTATTTATCGCGTTCCGCTAGCGTTGAGAAACGGACGCTAGCGGCGAGGAGGCGGCCGTCTGGAGCGGCGGCTTGCGCCAGCCGGCGCGGCGCGAAGGACGCGTGACGAGGCAGTGGCAGCGGCGGAGGCAGCGGCGCCTCTCTCCGCACGCGGCCGTCTGCCGGACACTCGGCACTGGACGCCTCTGCAGGTGTGGAGGACGCGGCCGCCAGCGCGCTGCATATTCATACGGCGGCAGCTGCAATCCAGCCACTGAAGGCGAGCGCCGGTGCGTACTTACTGCCGGGGCACGCGACGGGACGGGACGTTTTACTTCATCCCCTCAGGAGGAATTTTCTTATCTTTCGAAAGAAGAAAAAACGGCATTCCAATGGTAACCCAGTGCCTGTGGCTTGCGAAACAGCCCATAATGCTTTATACGCGCAAAACAACTCTGTTCAACGTGACACCAGAAAAAAAGCGTCGAGCCTTGAGATTTCTATCCACTTAAACACTACTGTGTATTTCCGCAAAGCCGCGGTGGAGTGGCCGAGCGTTCTAAGGCGCCTTGCTGCGGAACTCGCGGGCGCTCGCTGTCGGGGTTTCGAGTCCTCCGTCGGCCGAGGCTGCTTCTGTTACCTTTAGCACAAGTTACTTTAACCTTTAGCCCGTGCGCCGGTCTTTTGGACCGATGCGTCCCCTTCTCGCCCCTCCCCTTCTCTGAGTGCGTATCAGCTCTCCGCAGTAGCCTCAACGACGTTGAAGAGGAAGTCGGAGTAGGTCTTTTCTTCGTTGGGCATCTGTCTGAAGTTCTGCAATTAACGATTGCACTCTCCGCTCCCGGTCGATCAGAACGCTGAATGTCTTTATTTTCCCCGGTCCAATGTACTCCATGTACCCTCAAGTTGTGTGTTTTTCCTTTCACTATCAATTGCATGTCTGTAAAATTGAAAAAAAAGAAAAAAAAACATACAAAAAATCCTACATATCAAATGTGTGAAAAAACTATGGGGGGAGGGTGTATGGTGGGGAAGAGGAGAAGGAATGGTGCACTAATTGGATTTTAAGACAATTATGTGGTAAAAATGCCGAAAGGAACTGAAAGAAACGGCACTCCGGTCTTAAAGACCGAGTCTACGCTTTGTGTACCGCAAGAGGATGTGCGGGCTGAAGGTTGTGTTAGTTTACGTAATTTCTAGGGACTGATCACCAACGTGGTCAAGTCCCTTAGATTTACAAACATTTTAACATTTTGAATTTTGGCAAAATAAATCATAGCGAGGACCTGAAAAGCCACCAGGTGCTTTCTGCCCGCCAACTACATTCGTAGTGTGGCACAAACCGTCAGGGTAGGGAAACCATGTTTCCGGCAAATTATAGCATGTATTTGCGCAAGTACTTTGGAATAGGTTTAATACATGTAAGTAATAAAAGACAGTCGTGGTTGCAACTTTTATATTTATTTTTAACGCGTTTCACCCTTGTGGTACATCCTCAGAAAGTCTTAAAATATGACATCAGATGAGGTGAATTAAAACCCTCGCTAGCCATAATCTGGAAGCAGCAAATCTGTGGCTAGCGAGGGTTTTAGTTCAACTCATCTGATATGGTATTTTAAGACTTTCTGAGAATGCCCCACAAGGGTGAAACGCGTTATAAATAAATAAAAAGTTGTAACCACGACTGTCTTATTACTAAACAATCTAATTGGTTGCTGTACCAGCCGAACCTAATGGAGAGGAGAGTATTTTATGATAATACATGTAAGTTTATTATCTACAGTAACAGTTTTTTTTTTAAATGCAGTAATATTCGGATCTTGGATATGTTTAGAAGTTCACGAAAAGTGTAGTAACGTGGAGTAAGACACGCTAATGTTCATAGTGGAACTTTTTGCGAAAGGGGTCGGTGCATGTGCGATGATCGTTCAAACATCGCCATGTAAACATTATACAACAACCCTCTGTGACAAGAAAAAGAGCACAGATCTCATCGATAAACATTAGGCAAATATAATCGTACGTCCGTAAATAACCGAGCTATCTGGAAGGGAAAGTGCTTAACGCAACTGCCTAGTGAGTAGGAGCCTGGAGTTCGAATTCTAGCCTTGGTACAAATTTTAATTCAAAGCTTCACGCTATACTCAGCATCATGGAAAGTATTAATACTAGATGTGTATCGGGATTCAACCATTTATTGATTTAAAGGTGTGGAATCGATTCGTGTTTCTGTAATTTTCTCGATTGGTTGGCTAAGTTTTTGTGGGCGTCGTTGATTACACGTTGTGAGTTGTGTGTGTGGAGAAAAGCCAGTGGAGGGCGGTGTTTGGGACGCAGAATGGGAAATGAAAGCGGTGCTTTCAAACCAGCCGAGCGCTCGCGTTGCTGCAGAATGCTGCAACCTACCGAGTGCAGCTTGGCACAGAGAGAGAGAGAGAGAGAGAGAGAGAGAGAGAGAGAGAGAGAGAGAGAGAGAGAACCATAAAACGGTCATTCTCGCAAAATCAAGCCTCTGATTTAAATGATAAGGTTCTAACAAAAATACTGTGGGAAGTCGTAGTGCCACTCATGACGGTGCCGTATTTGAAATACTGACAGTACACAATGCCTGTATTCAGAAAGTGCTACATAAAATAGTTACTGAAGAGTTCTTCGAAAAACGTACAACAGGCTTGTCGCTATTTCATTTTTCGCAGTAGGACGCCACTGTGTCGTCTTGAGAAATGTGAGCTCTTGTTTTATAATTTTTAGAAAAAAAGCACAGTGTATATGACATGTTTTTGTTGCTATTAATGTTTATCGCCTAATTACGCCACTTTCCTGTGGTGATAATTGGATCCATCGTCCAAATGACGTTTGACGACGGATACCGGCATAACAGTAAAAAGCCTGTGTTGGCTTCGTAAAAAATTTGCATTTGTGCGTCCCACGGAATGTAAATTATTGCTAAGACTATAGCAAATGTGAAAGTGGAAGTACTCTGCTTTGAAAGGAAATCATCTAATTTATGCAGTTTCCTGATGCACAAGACTAGCATCTGTGCCGTAAGCTCTGAGTGCAAGGAGGCGGCCCTGAAGCGAATCAGGAAAAGTTAGAGAGGGATACCACTGGATTACCTTGTGAAGTGAGTAGTAAGTAAAGATTACTACGCGAGTCTTCTGGCCAAATCGAATGAAAGAACACACAGGTAGAGGAATCGTTTGCGCAACAGGGGCGAGGGGGTACGGAGCGCGGCATCTCTCAACAGCGCATGCGCAGTCTGATCTGAAGTACTGTTCTGACCAATCACTCTGCTTCCTTACCACGGCTGATAAATTTGGCATGAAGTGATTTTCTTCCATTAGTAGATCGAAAGATATGTGTCTAGCGTATGTTTCGAGTCCGGTGAAAATCTGATGGAAAACTTAGACAGATAACCTGAAGCATCGCAGTGGTGTAATAGAGTAGCAAGCCAAATTCCCCGTGCTGGACCCGATGGGTTGCGAAGTCAGTCTCTGTCCGTGCTGTGTGGACGGGCGTGTACTCAGCTGACCGCTCTCCCCGTCGATGTCAGCTTTATTGACTCGGTAGCGGAACTGTTCCGTCGAGTAGCTCCTCAAGAGGGTTGATGCACCCCGTTTCAGTCCCCTCACCGAGGAAAATCTTGTCCGTACCGGGAATCGAACCTGAGTGCCCTGTGTAGCAGTCAGCCCTGCTGCCACTAGCTATTTTTTTTTTTTAATTCGCTGTTTACCTCGGTTCCTTAATATCGTTTATGTTTTGTGGTGATCCGTGAATAATAGGCTCAGTTTTTTTTCATTGTTATTTTTAGAGAGAGGTAGAGAGACACACACACACACACACACACACACACAGAGAATCAACCGGTCTTACCGAACGCGCTGAGCCACCGCGCCGGGGCTACGGAAGCGGACAAAAGAAGACCACGTGCAAAATTATATTTGGAGTGCATCTACATACCGCGTCTAGAAATTCTCACCCTGTCCCCATAAACCCCGTAATAGTGCTAGGAGCGGACGCGCGGCCGACGTACTAGCACGTACCCGCAGAGAGTAGCTAGGTGAAACTGCCGACGTCTTTGCCGAGTGTGGTCGGTTGACGCGCCGGATTCGGTGGTGCGCCACACTGCTGCCGCACGGCGCCTCGCGAGCAGAAACAGCGCAATAGCGGAGGAGCGGCCGCCCAAGGTGATCGGGGTTGACGCTCGCGGAGACGGCCATGAATAATGGACCGGCGCGCATCTGCATATTCATCCAGGAGCGGCCGCGGACACGCCGTCTGCCGCTTTCGGGGACGCCGGCGCCGCCGGGGGGGGGGGGGGGGGGGGGAGAAGTGCAGCACAGGGCGCACTCGATATCCGAGAATGTACGTCTGTGTGTGTAACCAAAACAACAGTCCCTAACTAGCTTATACTAAAGACGGCACAACCATCCATGCCCGAGGGAGGATTCGAACCCCCGACCACAGCGGCCGTACTCTGTATGTTTCTTTTTTTCTTTTTTTTTTTTCTTTTTTTTTTTTTAAAGGACGTGTTAAACGATATTCCACTATTTTCTGATAATGATATCTTCATCGGTAAATCGCCACTTGTACTCCCGCGAAACCGAGACGTTTAGTCAGTTCGTGTTATTAAAAGAATTTGCATTTCACATTAATGAATCACTTTTGTGAGGACTGTTGAAACTTGTTAGTTCTTTTCTGGTGTTTTCCCCACTGTCGCTTCTTATATTAATATGTAGATATTTATTTACTGAAATGAAACAAGTTGTTTTGCCACACGCGGTTCACCTTTATTTGCAAGGCACCTTCAGTGGCAAAGAAAATCAAATGTCTGTAAATCTATCGGACCAAACTGCGTGGCCATCAGACCGTATCTTACAAACTACTTAAACCTAGGTAAACTAACCTACGGAGAAACACACACACCCATGCCCCAGGGAGGACTCGAACCTCCACGGCGAGCAACCGCGCGCTCCACAGCGAGACGCTTTAGACCGCTCGGTTACTCCACCGCGGCACCTTCAGTGGCAACCTCCGCGGGTGCTGGTTTTGACGTGCTGTTTATTGACTCAGGTTGTTCTGTTTCTTTCTTCTTTTATTTCATTTGGATTTTTTTTATTTCGGCACTAGGCACATGCCATTTTGTTTTTGTCGTGTTTTTGTTTTAAATATTTTCATATTAATTTTCTGTATAATTTTAGGAATTGTATATTAAGTGTAAACTGTATATTTTTCCGTTCCTATGTTGATAGTCATCCGTTGATGATGGCCTGGTTGATCGAAACTTGTCGGAAATAAAATAATTATATACAGCAGATGAAAAAATGCAATGTATCAAATCCCAGAAGCCGGCCGCGATGGCCGAGGAGACTGAGGCGCTCCAGTCACGGTCTGCACGGCCACTACGTTCGGGGGTTCGAATCCCCCCTCGGGCATGGATATTTGTGCCGTCCTAGTTCGTAAGTAGTTCATAAGTAGTTTGTAAGTTTAGGGACTGATGACCCCGTAGTTAAGTCCCATAAGCTGTACCAACATTTTTTGAAATCCCAGAAAGCTTGTTCTTTTATTTCCTGCATTTTATATGCTTTACGTTTTCATTTGTGAAACAGTACATCGCCGAATACTAACTCCGCACTCCTTTCCTATGTGTGTGATGATATTATATTCTTCAGTGTGAAGGGGAAACCCTTAATATGCAAATAATACAATGAAGGCTTTTTGTGCCGGTGTTAACTTGTGGACTGGACACGGTGGAAATATAAAACTCTTTATTACTGATTCGTCTCGGTCTGTGAAAAGACGTCCTACCTCTGAAAATATCTTCCGAAGATTAGGACGAAAATTTAGTAAATGGTTTAATTCATAGACGAAGTCCTCTCACCGTGCAAGTTTAGTTGAAGCATTGAAGAACCGTACTAGGTGAAGTTTAAACGTAGTATCATATTTATATACGAATAGCATAACAGAGGAATGAAACAAATACGTATTAAAATATTCAACTGGTTTTTAATTTTTTTTTAAGTTCCTGATTACTCTCAGTCTATTACGCAGCAGTCTGAGAGTGAGATAAATGATTTCCCAGTTGGAAGTATTTGAGAATGTGGTGATACAATGATAATCACACGCCTTTGAAAAAATTAAGTATGAGCGATTCACTGCGGAAAAAGTACTATACTAATATGACCAAATCAGTCGTGGACGAAACGCTTTGTAAATGCGTAACTGTATACGTTTTCCCGTTTCCCTGTTGCACGCACATAAATACAAACAGTATGCATAAAAAGATATACAGTTATGTTTCCACTAGTATTGTAGCGTTTTCAGAATTCTGAGAGTAGCTTGATGCGTAATAACTGTAGATTTTCTCGTAGATTCGCACTGCTGAAAGTCTTCTCGCGGTATACAAGATTCAATTTAAAAATACCGTCACATTTTAATTTTTCTCTCTCTTTTTTCTGTGTTTTACGGGCCTATCTGTGAACATAGACGACGAGCAGTTGGCTGAAGCCGCCCCCTCGCAGACGCCTGAGAGCCCTCGGCCGCACAGGGAGTGCGCAACCGCTAACCGCGGAGTCTGAGGTCTGAGGCCGCGAGCTGCGGTGGTTCGCTTTCGGCGCAGTAAACGCAACGCTAGTTGCGAAACTCTGTACGCGCGCGAGCGAAAGAAATCAGCTTTCGCGAAACAGGTGTTCCAGAATATTACTTGGTGCCCGCAGCCGGTCGATAAATATCGACGCTAGGGGAGAAGCGAGTTTCTCTTCCGTGACGCTGTCTCTCCCGAATACAAATAACCGCTCAGGTGCAGAGGTATTACCTTAATTCGTGAGCTCGGTTGATGGCCAAACAATCGCATTTAGTATGTCTGGGTACCAAAACGGTGCATTCCCATTCATGGTACATTCCTGGAGTGAACCTCTTTATTTCTGTAGCGATTATTGGGGCGAGACTGAGTAGATTACGGCTTTAGAAAAACTTACTATGTGTGAGTAATTAACTGAATGTTTAAAGTACCCTGCGAACGTCATTTCTCGCCGGTTGCCGCCTTACTCGTACCTGTGGATCCTCTCACTGGTAGTTTGGGTATTCCGCTATAGTGAGCTATATTACACTTTCTTCAGTAAATTAACTTCTTTGTTAAGCCAACACTCACGTCGATTTCGGAACAGTCTGCGCTGCGTTTCTAAACTAGTCAGCCAGACTCTTTAGCGATATGTCAGAAGGATTTTTTATTATTTTTTTTTATTTTTTTTTTTTAATATTTTTTTGCCTTCCCCGCTCCAGCAGGAAGTAGGCGTGAATTTTCCGTATTTTGCGTTATTAAGAGCAGGAATGAACTGATTTTTCTGTACTTTGGTACCCAGTGAGTATATTCGTTGAATGATGTTAAATTTCTTGGCTATAATACGTTCGTACGGGAGGTGCAAAAACCAAATTTTCTTGGGATGTAAGTATTACACTTCACAAAATGGACATCTTCGACATCTAAGAAATGTTCAAAACGAACCATCAACTTCAATATCGAATGTAAAATGGCGCGCTACCAAGTCTGAAGGCGCATTCTTTGGGAGTTACATATAATGGAGAATATTCAGCTCATTATGCAGTGTTAAACCTGGAAACACTGGACAAATTCAGCCTTTCGATGTTTTCTTCATATCTATAAAAAGTATAATCACACAATCTGCAGCGACGCCTTAAAGGATAGGCGATTTCACGATAAGATTCACAACAAAATGTGTCATATTTCTTTGTCTGCCGTGACATTCCGTTAGTTCTGATCACCACATTACACCATATGATTCTACACGCATTCTTTGAGAGTGGATACATTCCTGAACATCCTTAGCGGTTTCTAACTCCCGTAAAGTATCAGATGAGCAGCACTAGATATTGAAACTAGAGGTTCCGTGTGAGACTATGTCATCGTTTCATTTCATATCTTTACATTTTCTTACAGGAAAGTAACTGTAGTAATTGAGAGGATCCATTTCGGAACGTGTGACACTGCAGTCACGAGATACTGTGTGTTCCCTTTTGGTGAACGTATAAAGCTAGTTGTCAGTCTACGTCATATACATGGTTACTCTGCAATTCGCACTTAAGTGCCTGGAAGAGGTTTCATTGTGCAACTTTCAGACTATTTAGCTTGCATTACATTCTGGAGCACCGCTCGAGGAGAAACAAGAAATGTTTGTAAATCTAAAGGAGTTAACTGCTGTGGTTATCAGTACGTAGTGTTACAAACTACGTAAACTACCTTAATCTAACCTAAAGATGACACACACACCCATACCAGAGGGAGGACTCGAATCTCAGACGCCGAGTAACCGCGTTCTCCGCAGCAAGGTGCCTCAGAGTGCTCGCGGCAAGAAGGAATATCTAAATATCTCTGGTCTCTTTCATTTTCTTTTGACGGCCATTTCTCTCTACGTAGGTCGGAGTGAAAAATATATTTTCGCATTAGGAAGAGAAAATTGGTGATCGAAATTTCGCCACAACGAAAAACTCCGTTTTTGTAATGACTACCATCCCGAGTCGTGTAGTTATCGTTATCGTGACACTCTCTGCCATATATTGGGTGAGTTGAGATTGTTAGATAGGAATATATCTTCATCTTCTTTTAGATATTTGCTGTTGGTTTTTTTATCTTTCCTAGTGCTGTATACATCATATTGATATATGATCATACGAAACGAATTGCCTTTCTTTGTACTTTTTCGATGTCTTCCGTCAATCCTACCTGAATAGGAGCGCACACCTCGCAGTACTACAGAAGAGGTCGTGGCAGTGGCAGTGGTAGTCTCTGCAGTGCGTCTGTTGCAACTTCTAAGTGTTTTGTCAATTAAACGCCTTTTTTACTTGCCTCGTGCACAACATTTTGTACGGTTCTTTGTGATTTTAGGCGATCGTAATTGCGATTGCTAAGACTGTAGTTTAAGGGAAAGCGGTGCGGCAGCAGGAGTGCGCAGAACGGCTGGCTGCCGCGGCCCCACTTTACGGGCCTCGAAATAAGCGCGCGCCTTTATCCGAGCGCGGAACAGTGGCCGCGCCGGCGTAAAAGCGCAGTAATGCCCGCACGTGGCTGTTTAATGTGTGCCGCCGCGGCCGCGGCGAAAACACCGCCGATTAATGCCGCCGGGACGGGGCAGTCACAGGAGCGTACTGCAAAAAGGCCGATCCTTCACGTAGTTACTACCAAAAATATGGAGTAACCGCGAGGTCGAAGCCTGGGCGGCCGCTCCCGCCAGATAAGTGGAAGTGTTTGTAAATCTATCGGACCAAACTGCGTGGTCATCAGTCCGTAGCTTACAAACTACTTAAACCTAGGTAAACTAACCTAAGGACAACACACACACACACACACACCCATGCCCCAGGCAGGACTCGAACTTCCGACGGCGAGCAACCGCGCGCTCCTCAGCGAGGCGCCTTAGACCGCTCGGCTACTCCACCGCGGCTCTCCCGCCAGACGTTCGATTCCTCCTATGCATGGATGTGCGTGTTGTACTTAATGGAAGTTATTGCAAGTAGTTTGTAAATCTAGGAACTGGTGAGCAGAGCAGTTTTGTCCAATAGGTTAACAAACATTTGAGCAGTTTGCATTTTGTATAAACGACGGGGTGACTGACGTAGTCGAGGTTTCCTTTTAACCCTTTCATTTCCAGTGCCGTTCCTGGAGAACAAAACTGATTTATACCGTATTTTGTGTATCAGTCTTTAAACTCTCACGGTAGTTGATGGACAACATGCTTCTAGTAGGACATTTTGCCGCTTGGTACGGCGTGTAGCCACTTCTGAGGCATTAATCTGTCTGTCTTGGGAGGTTGTGTTACGTTGCCGCCTGTACGTGGCTGTCAGGGTGGCTCGTTTTATTTTATTTCAGCAGTCAATTGTCTTGTCTATGGGGCTGTGGCGAAGATTATGCTAGCATTGTTGATTTTACTGTGTTATCTACAAAAACATAACGTACCAAGTAATAAAATAACTCGATACAAACGTCTGCGTTGCTCTTGAAATACATGTCATAAAGAAAAACAATAGTTAGATAAAAAATAAAAAAAAAAACATATTTTGATGTTTAGTGCACTGTATTAATACAGAAAACACTGAATTTTAAATCTTCCGAAGCTGAATTCAAAATGTGGGAATGAAAGGGTTAAGAAACAGTTATCTGAGAAAGCTCTTGTACCTGGACTGCGGAGAGAGCGACTTCTTCCTGAGTCGGAAGGACAGCAGCATCAGATGCAGGAACCAAGTTCGCCCCGGGATAAGCAATCTGGCAGTCTTTAACAGGCGAGGTCATATATAAACACACCTTAGTGCAGCGACTTAGGAAACAGTGTAGTTTAACGACTGAACTACAGCAGCTTTTAATTACGACTGCATTATCGTTTTCTCCAGTCACATTTAAGACAGAGTTCAGGTACAATTCAGACAATTTATGGGAAATATATTACCGCATTAAAAAACGTATTATTGTGGGAATTCAATCATTTTTGAATTTTATTCTACTCCTAACGTCAAACCTTTAATCCAGATGCGCCAGGAGCCCGTGCTTTATATGCTTACAGTGATTAATGTCAACCAATGAGGAGGAAAATAACAAAAGTTAAAATGGAAAATCTGCAGCAATTCACTAATCACCCGTTACACTGGCAGTAATTCACCAGTGGAATTACTACAGGACGTACTCGATGCGGAATGCAACCTGTTGATGGCCGGCTGGCTGCTGACCCTTGTAAACAAAAGGAACAGGCTGCACGCAAACAGCGGCAAATATCCATCGCTGTTCGACTACGCTGTTGACGAGAAATCATTTGAAATGAGTAGAGAAGGGACTGGCGGATGGTCATCAATGTAAACTAGTGTAACACATTGAGCATTTAGAGGAAAAGGAGTTAACTTGTGAAGAAGTACACTATTGATGATATGACAAGCTGACATTCATAGGAAGAATCTTAAGGAGTTGCAATTCATCCACGAAGCAAGTGCCTTAGAAAAATCTTGTTCGAACATTTCTTGAGTACTATTCATTTGCCCGCGATCCTTACCAGATACCGTTAGCAGAAGAGAGATTGAAGATCGAAGAAAAACAAGTGATGTAGTAAGAGCGATAGAGGTTCGAAGATACCGCTTTATTGGCAGTACTACAGGACAGGCGATGTGTATCACGAAGAGAGCTATTGTCCACAAATACGAGAGCGTACTTCCGAAAAATAGATAGCACAATGTCACTTCCAACAATACATCTCTTATGAAATGACGACGACGCCAAAGGGATTAAAACTCATACGAGTTTTAAGGAAAGACATTATTTCCACACATGATTCGCGAAGGAAGAGTGAAGTGGGGAAACTGACAGTGGTACACACGTCTCCAAAGCCACACATTACAATGTAGACTGCGGGGTAAAGATGTAGACGTAGACTGCAGCTGTGTGCACGCTGGACTCGCAAACGAGGCGGCGGCTGGCAGCGGTGTAGTGGGAAGCAGTGCGTGGCGAGAAGAGAGGCGGAACTGGCTTTAAAAAGACAGACAGTGTGTGGCACATAGTGACAATAGCGGATGCAAACTGACGGGTTGTACCCTACAAAAGCAGGGTTCTGCCTTTGCAGTAGACACGAGTGTGTGCAGAAAACATGAAACCTCTGGTACAAATGCGACTGGAATACACGATTCAGTGAGGACTAATATTATCTACTTGCACTTGCGGTCTGAAATTTGCATTACATGTATGCTTTCTATGATATGTAAGAAAAAAAAAAAAAAATAGTTATAAACGTTCACCTCGAAATATTCGACTATTTGTAGAGAATCAGACAGAATATTTATGAAACGACGTTCTTGTATCACACAGGCAATCTCCGTTGCACACGTAACAATAAAAAAAAAAACTTCTGATCTGTTTGGCGTCCACGCATTACCTCAAACCGCTGTGATTTATGTAGTTTCGAGTGCGTTGGGTCGTATGAACTTCATCAGAGAAGCAAGCAAAACTAAGAAACGAAAGAAAATGTTTTTACTGTTTACTATTCGTTACTACCACTTTCTTAGTTAAGTCCTGTGTCGAAACTTGCCTGCAGTTTAGAACGAATTATACCAGCAGTACAACAGCTATATTATTATTGATCCGCGTGATGCATTAGTTGTCAACCGATGTCGCTTTACTCGATCCTTTTTTGATTCGTTAACTTACAGTTAACGGATATGACCTGATTTCTCGTTCGGCATGACGAACTGACGGCAGCAATGTTCGATTCATGTTTTAGTAATACCACCCATACTATCGTAAGCGACAGGACTGGCTATAAGTACGTGGCTGGCGCGACGACGAAACTGTATTTGCGGTCACTTTTTGCTCTTGCAGTTCTCTTCGGGGTGACCATAATCCCTGCGAGGTTTCTTCATCCAATAACGGGGTGTTCGCTCCGCGGCGTCCGCTGCTGCCACCTAGCGGGGCCGACTGCAACCAGATAGTGACGTCACTCGAGGTGAACGTCACTGAACTCGCATCGAAGGTGGGGGAAGGGGGCGTTTCCTGAGTTTCGCAGGGAGGAAACAAGCCACGGGGAGGGAAACTTACTTTTCCACACAGCACCTGCCGTTCGGGCTTTTCTAGACTTAAAGTATGACAGATTTCAGTGCCGGTGCTGTCGAATGATAGCATTATTATAGTCTTTTCACTAATTTTGTTTCTCGTTCGGAACAATCTTTGTAGATATACACGACACAGCTGGACGAAGTAAAGCCGGTTACACTCGTCTTCGAGACACTGGTTGCACAGACACGTCGAAAGAGTTTTTAGCGGCTAGTTTCTGCGTCTTTGTTTGAATTACGGTATATTATGGTACGAACACGGGCCTGACTGATGCGATCGCTAACTGTTTGCTCGTAAAAGGGACAAATGAATTTATAACGACAGTTGCTCACAACTTGGCGCGTAACGGCAGTAGCGAAGGTGGAGCTTCGGCCGGCTGCCGCGGGAAGAGCTGGGGTCGCCGTTGCCGAGCGAGATAAAGACAGAGTGCGGCCGTGCGAGAGAGACGCTCGCGGGAAGACTGAGATAGCCCGCCCCGCAGTGACGTCACCCGCCGGATCAATTCCCCGATGCGCCCGCATGACGTCACGTGGCGCATGGGCGTGGATTGACGTCACGAGTGACGCAAGCAATTACGGGATCTCCCGTAAAGTGTTCGCCGCTGCGCCCGCGGCGGAAAAAAAAGAGGAGGCGGCGGCAGGGGAGACGAGCGCGGGTTACGTCAGCGGCAGCGCGTCACGCCGGGCCACGTGAGGGCACGCCGCGCGCGCGGAAAATAACGCGCGCGTACCCAAGTGCGACGCGTATTTATAAACACGGCCGGCGCGCCGAGACACCGGACAGGAAGCCCGCGGCCCGAAAAAAGGGAAAAACGAAAAAAAAAAAAAAAAAAAAAAAAGCGGACGATTGAGATCGCCAAGTGGTTTTTGTTGGCCGGCGAAACAATTGGTTTGGTGGGTCCCCTTCAGTCAAGACGGTCGTCAGTCATCCGCGGGCGGGCGGCGCGACAGCTTTTCTTGGCGCCGGGCGGCCGTGTGGTACCGGTTCTGAGCAGCTCCTCCTCCACACCGCCGCTGCCACCTCCACCTCCACCGGTCCACTACACTTTCTCTCCGCGCGGCGCCGCCACTGTACCGTTAGGGCCGCGGCTGGCGGCGTCTGCTCAGCTGCACTACACTTCTGGCTCCCGAGGCGCGAGGAGGCACTTCCTAAGTCGCGGACGAGAGTCGACACACTCGACCAATAAATGATACACGGTGGTCCCAAACAAGAACCTGCATCCTCTGCACCACTTAATAAAGTAATATTTACAACCCAGTATGAGAGGCGGACGTGCGGTTAAAGCATATTTTACTGACATTTTAGCAGCAGTGGGTCCGTGTTGTGCGACACACCGGATTCTCGGCCCCGTTCATGCTGGGTGTGTTTGTTAGTCAGCACGAGGTGCTCTGGACGTGAAAAATTGGGAGTGGTGAGTGCGCAGGTGTATGTTAGTGTTTCCTTTCCTCACTCAGCAAGCAAAGACAGAGAGAGAGAGAGAGACAGGTAGAGAGAGCAAGACAAAAACCACTTCTGCACGTGGGCCAGACTTACTAAAGAACGCTGCAGCGTTGATGTCGTGGACACCTTGCTGGCTGTTGTTGTTGCTGTCGTAGCATTTGCTGTGGTGGGAGCACGTTGTCGTTCGCATGTCTTCCGAGCATCATCCTGACCGAGATATCCCCCCGCGACCCGGGCACTGTCGCACGGAGCAGTACGAGGCGGCGTTATCCGGCATAAGAGCGAAACTGGCACGGCTACGGTCGCGCGTGTTCCTGGCTGGGGGTCCTGAGGGGGCGTGTGTCTGTCACAGCACTTTCACTGTCGGGCAGTCGGCCGCCCGGCGGCTCACCACCCACCTGGGGGCTCCGGGGGCGGCGTGGGCGCAGACGCTCGAGGGGGCGGCTGCGGGGGCGGCTGCTCCAGCACGCTGCACTCGCTGCTCGCTGGCACCACCTGGCTGCTGGCCGGTCCTCAGTGGCTGCACTGCTGCACGGCAGCGCGCGTCCGCACCGTGACAAGTATCGCACGAGACTGGCTCTCGCACCGGCCCTCTAACCCTATTATAAAACACCGCCTTCAGAGACCGGCCCGTGACGTCAGACGCCGTGACGTAACGGCCGGCGGGGAAGTGAGCCGTAGCAGCTGAGGGATCGAAGCGGCGCCGCTATTGGCCGGCCGCGCCGTCATCACGGCTGCGTCACCGCGGTGACGTCAGACCCGAGAGAGAGCGCGCGGCCGGTGGAGGGGGGCCCCCACCCGGCGCCCGCGCCCGCGCCGCCCACCCCCCACCACCGGCGGCCGGCCGCGGCGGCAGACGGATGCGGTCGATAGCGGCAGCGGCCGCGGCTGGCGTAGCGCCGCGCCGGGGAACGGGGCACTCCCGCCGTACTGGCCCGCTGCTGCTAAACGACGCTCAGACTGCTTAGTAGCCGGCGGCTGTGATTCTGCTCAATTTATGCCTCGCCGTCATTTCCGTCCGGGAGCGAGAGGCGCGGAAGCCAGCGTCGTGGCGCTCTCCTGTGCTCGGGAAACTGCGCGGCGTGGCGTGGAAATGCGAAAGGCAGCTGTCAGTCGTGTGCTTCCTCGAGTGGCGCCTAGTGTACTCGCTTAAGTAAACTGTGGGCGTGTCGTCTGCGGCGGTGTGTGGGCTGTCTGCATGCGTGTCAGTGTGTTTGTTCCGAAGGATGTTTGTACCAAAACTGCATGTATGAATGTAGCTGTATGCGTGTCGTTGTATGTGTCTCTGAGTTCATTTCCTCACATTCAGTGGGAAGGGCCGCCTATAAAATATCAGTTTAGAGAACGTAACTGCTTATGCACGCTCACAATATTTTTTTCATTTGCCAACGGCGACCAGTTTCGATAATCAGAGTTACCGTCTTCTGATCTCATCGAATTTCCAACAGTTTGATTGGAGCTGTAATAATATTCCGGAGCGTAGTTGCTACCATATCAGAGATAAACTTTCTCGATTTCTCAGAAGCGCACGCCCTATCTCACATGACAACATTAGAAGTTCAAGAACTGCGGAATTTAGGACGTGTGCAGTTGATCCTTTTTTACGTAAATAGTTTTTTACTTCTGACAAACTAATGATGTGCACCCCTGATATGGGGCAAACTACGTTCTGCAGTCCTATTACAGCTCCAAACAAGCTGTTAGATAATGCCAATGATATCAGAAGACGGTAACCTCGAATACCGACACTGCTTATTGTTAACAAACGAGAAATTGCGATCTTGACTAATAACTTGTGTTGTATAAACTGTCTGCAACAGTTGCCGTATTTGTTTTACGGAAATAGTAAATGCGACAGGTTAAAGTGCCCCCCTCCACTTCGTATCTATTTTCGCTTATTCAGCGCGCTGTTATTCGTACCGTAAAATCATGATATGTGATCTACAGTAGCGATTCGCTATGTTGATGTTTTCTCTTCATACGTATACAAGCACAGACAGTGTGCTAGCATTGCGAATATACTGCATCTAAATGTTCAAATATTTGTCAAGCTTATGGGACTTAACTACGGGGTCATCAGCCCCTAAACTTACAAACTACTTATGAACTAGCTAATACTAAGGACGGCACAAATATCCATGCCCGAGGGGGGATTCGAACTCCCGACCGTAGTGGCCGTGCAGACCGTGACTGGAGCGCCTCAGTCCCCTCGGCCACCGCGGCCGGCATATACTGCATCTCATCAAGCAAGTAATGAGCACAAGAGGATCTATTTAAAAGGAACACCGCCACCGTTTTTTAAAGTAATTGTAGAGATACATTTAAATGATGCGCCGCCACGGAAAATTTGGTTAATTACGCGATTTCCTATAAAATGAACAACATTCAGTGAACACTAGGCCTGCGGACGATTTTAGATTCCTAAATGAAATGTGTGCATTGGAGGCTCAATTTGAATTAGTCATTAACATAAATGAATAAAACTAAATGAAATGAAATGTGTGCGATAAATAACAGATTTTTAAATCAGAGTAAAAGTTCACCCTTGTCGTATACTTGTCTGATTCTTCACAAAATCACATTGCAACAGTGTCGAGCTTTTCGTTACAGTACCATGCCTAAACGCCCATACCACAGCAAATGTCTCGTCTTTAGTATTACTCTAAAAAAGGAAACATTATACCGATTTCAAGGTAATGTCTGTGCAGTCCATCGGTGACTACCTCGTTCAGTTACGGGTGCTCCCTGGCAAACTGAGAAGATAATTAAACAGATAAATGCGCTTTGAATCTTCCAAGATCTTAATTTGGAACCATTACATTTTCTCAGAGAATGTGTCGCCTGGGTATATGAACATATCCACTGTAAAGTAACTTTTAAGAGAAAACTAATCCCGGGAAAACACGTTGGCGCTATTGTTACTAGACTTGATGAGAAATTCACTCTCTGAAGCAGCTTCAAGGCATGCCCAAGTTCCGTAAGAACATCGGCCGTCAAACATTTGTGCAATGTGGTCCGTATTCTATGTTACCTGACTCGTTGGTTTTTTTTTTTTTTTTTTTTTTTTTTTTTTTTTTTTTTTTTTTTTTTTTTTTGCTGACATGAAATACGTAGCAAGAGAGTACTCTTGAGTGAAGTTCAGTTACGCAGTCTCGAAAATATGTTAGCATGTGAGCGGTGCGTCACAATTGAACACTAGGTACTTCGCAGAGACGAAAATGTTAAGAATGAATAACAAGAGGAATTCAGCTACCCACTCGTCGACAGAATAAATGTTGAGTGCCTTGTCGGCGTAAATTCTGAACGTAGCACTGCCGTAGTAGTTGATAATTAATGGGCAAGTTCCTTCCTTCGACACCTGTCGCTCGTTGGTAGTAGTGTGTTGTCGTGTGGCACTTCTGTGTGGAAATGTTTAAGACGTGAAAGGTTGTAGTTGTTTGAATGTGAAAAATGATCGATGCGCGCACCATTACTTAAAGTAAGTACACCTAGAGGGTTTTTAGTGCACCGTCGACCGTTTTTAAATTTGATCAGCAAGGAGTGTTAGGAAGAAAGCTTGTTTTTTTTTCCATTTGCCCAGCTTCGGACTGCTTGCCGATCTGCTTGCCTATCTCCACAACCGAGTGGAGTGTTTAGGTGGGGCAACGTGTTAGGCTTACTAAAAAGGTACGTTTTCTGTATGAAATCGTGATTAAGTGCAACACATTTCCATAACTCTATTATATTAAATATCTTGATCTACAACAAGTTTCCATATTTTAAACAGAACCGCCTATATACACTATTTGTTCAGAAATTCGAACTTACGAAGTTTCTGCAACTTTTCAGGAGATACGGTAAGTGACTCCATTATGCAGATTTGCATGAATTTCAGTGACGCTTGGTCATTCTCAAAGGCTATGTCAGTTAAGAAAATGTAGCCCTCGTGAAATGGGCATAGCGGACGAAAGGATAAGATAAAAGTTTTTCGAAAGTACGAATTAATAAAAAAGAAAGTAGTCGTGACTTTTTGTGATCTTGTATACTTATTGTATTGTATGTAGGTGTGCGAGTGCGTGTGCTCGTGAACGTCTAAAATGACATAATCTTTCTTGACAGTGAGCAGGTCATAGCCGTGACGTTCCAGGTCGCTTTTGCTTTCGTGGCATGATGGCACCGACAAGAGAAAATTTAGACATCAGCTTCGCCATACAGCTGCGTTCTACCCGCGCAGCTGGAAGAGATCAATACCGAACCAGGTCTGTGAGTTCCGGGCAACCGGCTCAGTTACACATGTAAAACCAGCTAACCATTTTCCAGAACAATAATCGAATCGCTGGAAGCGACGTACTTGATAACATGTTAGATAAGGAAACTTATCCATGGGGAAATGGATATAGCAGACGGAAAGAGTAAGATAAAAGCTGTCGGAAGCACGAATTCGAAAAAATAGAAAGCATTCTTCTTTAACAATCTTTACTTATTGTTTTGTATGTTTTGTCTGTTCTCCCGCATATAATGCAGTGATAAGACTGTTGATATCTTCGTATGATGTGTGAGACTAACACAGTCTACTTGCAATCTGAATTTTTACAGACACTGAAAAAGATACAAAAGTAGTTTTTAATTCGAAGGAACATGAAAGTGGATCTCTGCCTTTACTTTCCCGATTGCTTATTTCGAATCGAAAAGTAATGTGCTGAACTCTGGAAATTGTCTTTACGTGTTGATTACTGGTCACCGCATGTCTGCCATTTTCTCTGTCTAACGGATGAAATAATTATTTTGTAGCGCAGAATTCATACATGCAATGGCAGAGCGTGAACACGAAGACGTGGGGCGGACGGTAGACGCCTGAGCAGCCGCTGTGCCATCGCAACATGCGCTGGAAGGCTGCGAGCGGCCGTACGAGTCTGACTGCGAAACAAGTTCTGTACAGCTGCTTCTCGCGTACGCAGTAATTTCAGTGATTCAGTCACAGAGGGTACGTGGATGATTGCTATTACACTGCAAATTGTGTTGGTCTTCAAAGGAAAAAGTATGATGGAATTAGGTCCGAAATAGAGGAGACAAAATTTTTGAGTTGGCATTCTTGTAGAATACACGTAGTGTTCTTAGTAGTGAACGCAGTAGCACCATCTTGATGAGATGACGAGTAGTTGATATCTTATTTCTTAGCTTGCCAATGATATCGCGGATAGTCAGACAGTAAATTTCACTGTTAGCGGTTTCTGTCACAAAGAAAGATCCATTTAGGCGGCCGGCCGCGGTGGCCGAGGGGACTGGGGCGCTCCAGTCACGGTCTGCACGGCCACTACGGTCGGGGGTTCGAATCCCCCCTCGGGCATGGATATTTGTGCCGTCCTAGTTCGTAAGTAGTTCATAAGTAGTTTGTAAGTTTAGGGACTGATGACCCCGTAGTTTTAAGTCCCATAAGCTTAACAAACATTTGAACCAGTTAGGCGTTGTCTGGATATTTGTACTCGCTCTCATGTTTTATGATCATGGAATGATATTTCAATAACAGAACGAGGATTCTTCATTGACTATAATCGTGTGTTTTGTGTGATTATGCGAGCATGCAGATTTAATATTGCCTCGTGCGCATAGAAAATAAATTTTTGAATATCGGTGGTATTCCTATTTTAACTAATTTAGGTTAGTGAATTCGCTTTTTATGATCTGCAGTTTTCATTTCTTGTGCTGCTTTATACGGAAACAATTTCCATGTTTGCGTAATCGCTTCAGCCTCTTTTTTCGTGCAAACTTCTTACATGCTTTTGCGGGCTCTGCTGCATAGAATCAGAAACATCCTACAACTTCCGTTCGTTTAGTTTAGGTAGTCTTCCAGTTCGTTCGGTACCTATCACTGAGTATGTCTCTAGAAATTTCTGAATAAGTCGACATGGTACTTTATTATTATGGTGCACAGCTGTTTTCGGAATTTATTCAGCAAATGCTCGTGCCCTAAATCTGTGTACTGAACACATGTTTAATAAAAAAATATGTTTCTCATTTGAAAGCTACATAACTTAGAAACAAATTACTCATCTAACACTACACATCGCACTCAGTAGCTTTCAGCAATACAATAAATGATACTCGAAATTCGAGTGAATTAAAACCCAATCACTTATCTAGGAAAACTAGTATTGATTGTGGTCGAATTTCGACCATTTGTGTTTACAAAGTAATGAAACTCAAAAAATTTTTAATAGAAGCGACGCCAAGAAATATCGTTATTCCGTTACCGCGAAATTTCGAATCCTAGCGCTGAGAACACAGTCGACCTCTTAGTTGTACCGCTAGATGGCTCTAGTGCTAGACCTGCACATGCCTCGCGCGCCGTACCGGCTACTACTCTCTTCACAAGCAGTGGACGCCTGCCTACTCGTCATCGCCGAATTCCTCCAAATCTACGGTACGTGTAGGGCGTGCTGAGATACGAAAGTTCTCCAAGTGGAATTTTCATACGGATCTATCACCATATGCACTTATTAACTGCCCCAGAATGGCTCCGTACACACATGATTAATATTTATTTATTTATTTTTTTGGTACGCGTCTATGTGAAAGCTACTCTCGAATCATATAAGCTTAATTAGCTTCGTTGTATAATTAATAATAAAAATTTTGGTTTAATTTTCGTGCTGATGTATTTATATGACGCCTAGAAGTAACGTTATTCGCCGTAACCTCTCGCGGCGGATCGTCGTGCGACACGCTCCGCACGGCCTCGCCCTCGCCCTCGCGCCCCAGTAGCGTGGGCCGTTCCCCTTATCGTATCAAAACTTGTATGGTGTGGCCGTTCATAAAATACGAACAAAAAGACACACAAACAAACTATAATTTTTATATATTAGATATGTACTTCAATTTTTGTGTTCGCGTATGTATATCTACATCTACATGGGATACTCTGCAAATCACATTTAAGTGCCTGTCAGAGGGTTCATCGAACCACCTTTATACTATTCATCTCCCATTCCATTCTCTAATAGCTCGCGGGAAGAAAGAACACCTGAATCTCTCCGTTCGAGCTCTGATTTCTCTTATTTTATTCTGCTGATCGTTTCTACCTATGTAACTGGGAGTCAACAATATATTTTCGCATTCGGAGGAGAATGTTGGGCCGGCCGCGGTGGCCGAGGGGACTGAGGCGCTCCAGTCACGGTCTGCACGGCCACTACGGTCGGGGGTTCGAATCCCCCCCGCGCATGGATATTTGTGCCGTCCTTAGTATTAGTTCATAAGTAGTTTGTAAGTTTAGGGACTGATGACCCCGTAGTTAAGTCCCATAAGATATACAAACATTTGAACATTTGAGAATGTTGGCGGTTGGAGTTTCGTAAGTAGCCCACGCCGCAGCGATAAGGGCCGTTGTTGTATTGATTCCCATCCCAGATCCTGTATCATTTCCGTGACGCCGTCTCCCCTGTATCGTGAGAATACGAAACGAGCTGCCTTTCCATGAACTCTTTCGATGTCCTCCGTCAAACCCGCCTGATAAGGATCCCACTCTGTGCAGCAATAGTCCAAAAAAGGACCGACAAGCGTAGTGTATGCAGTTCCTTTAGTAGTTCTGTTGCATCTTTCAAGGTTTCTGCCAATAAAACGCAGTCTCTGGTTCGCCTTTCCCACGACATTATCTACGTGTTTTTTTTTTTTTTTTTTTTTTTTTTTTTTTTCAGTTTAAGTCTGAAGTAATAGTAATTCCTAGATATTTTGTGGAGTTTGATTGATTTATCTTGTAAACAAAGTTTAACGGATTTCTTTTCGTACTCATGTGAACAACTTCACACTTCGCATTATTTAGAGTCAATTGCCAATTTTTACACCGTAGTGATATCTTATTTAGATCGTTCTGCAGTTGGATTTGATCTTCAGATGATTTTACTAGACGGTAAATGACGGCGTCATCTGCAAACAACCTAAGACAGCTACTTAGATTTTATCCCAAATCTTTTCTACATTACATCTACATAGATACTCTGCAAATCACATTCAAGTGCCTGGCAGAGGGTTCATTAACCACTTTCATAACTTTTCTCTACCGTTCCATTCTCTAATAGCGCGCGGGAAGAAAGAACACCTAAATCGTTCCGTTTTCGATCTGATTTCTCTTATTTTATTGGGATGGTCATGTCTCCCTAAGTAGGTGAGTGCTAGCAAAATATTTTCACATTCAGAACTAAAAGTTGGTGATTGAAACTTCGCAAACAGATCACGTCGCAATGAATAACGTCTTTCTTTTAATGATTTCCACCCCAATTCGTGCAACATTTCCGTGACGCTTTCCCCCCCGTAACGTGATAAAACAAAACGAGCTGCCCTTCTCTGAACCTTCTCAATGTCTTCCGTCAGTCCCACCTGCTGAGGGTCCCACAAGGGGCAACAGTACTCCAGGAGAGGACGCACAAGTGTGATGTAGGCAGTCTCTTTGGTGGAGGTGGTGCATCTTCGAAGCGTTCTGCCGATGAAACGTAACCTTTGGTTCGCCTTCCCCACAATATTTTCTATGTGTACCCTCCAGTCAAAGTTGTTCGTAATTGTAACTCGTAGGTATTTGGTAGAATCTACGACCTTAAGGTTTCACTAATCTATCCCCTAATTAAAGTTCAGCGGAATTCTTTTAGTGGTCATGTGTTACTTCACACTTTTCTTTATTTAGTGTCAATTACCAATTTTCGCACCATGCAGAAATTTTGTCTAAATCGCTTTGCAGTTGCTTTTGATCCTCTGTTGACTTCACTAACCGATAAACGACAGCATCGTCCGCGAACAGTCTAAGGGAGCTATTCAGATTGTCTCCTAAATCGTTTATAAACACGAGGAAGAGTAGGGGACCTATAACGCTTCCCTGTGGGACGCCAGATATTTACTCGATGATTTACCGTTAATTACAACGAACTGTGTTCTTTCTGATAGAAAATCGCGAATCCAATCGCACAATTGGGGAGATATTCCATAAGCACGCAATTTCATAAGAAGCCGCTTGTGGGGTAAAGTGTCAGAAGCCTTCCTGAAATCCAAAAATATGGAATCGATTTGAGATCCCTTGTCGTTGGCACTTAACACTTCATGTGAATAAAGGGCAAGCTGTGTTTCGCAAGAGCGATACTTTCTGAAACCGTGTTGACTACTGGTTAATAGGTCGTTCTCTTCGAGGTAGTTCATAATATTCGAACAAAGTATGTGTTCCAAAATCCTACTGCAAATCGACGTCAATGAGATAGGCCTATAATTTTGGGGATCACTCCTATTGCCTTTCTTGAATATTGGAGTAACTTGGGCAACTTTCCAGTCTTTGGGTATAGATCTTTCGCTGAGTGATCGGTTGTAAATTATAGCTAAGTACGGAGCTATTGCATTAGCATACTCTGAGAGGAATCTAGTTGGTTTACAGTCTGGCCCGGAAGATTTATTTTTGTTTAGTGATTTAAGTTGTTTTACTACTCCAGGAACATCTACTTCTAAGTTTCGCATGCTGACAGTTGTTCTTGGATTGAATACTGGAGTGTTCACTTCGTCTTCTTTGGTGAAAGAAATTCGGAAAAGCTGTGTTTAGTAATTCTGCCTTAGCAATACTGTCATCGGTTGTATTACCATTACTATCGCGTATTGAAGGTATTGTTTGTGTTTTGCCGCTAGTGTACTTCACATATGACCAGAATTTCTTCGGATTTTCTGCAAGATTACGAGACAGGATTTCGTTGTGGTAACTACTATAGGCTTCTCACATTGAAGTCCGCGCTAGGTTCCGAGTTTCAGTGAAAGATTGCGTCTTGTGGATTCTGTGTCTTTTTAAAATTTGCATGGGTTTTTCTTTGTTTCTGCAACAGTGATCTGACCTGTTTTGTGTACCATGGGGGTCAGCCCCTCTTTTATTAATTTATTTGGTATAAATCTCTTGATTGCTACTGATATTATGTCTTTGAAAGTAAGCCACAACTGATCTACACTCGCATTTTTAGTTTTGAAAGGCTGGAGACTATCACTCAGGAAAGCGTGAAGCGAATTTTTATCTGCTTTATTGAATAGATATATTTTTCTTTTGTTTTTGGTGCATTTGGGCATTTCGACATTCAGTGTCGCTACTACAACTCGATGTTCGCTAATCCCTGTATCTGTTTTGATGCTCTTTACTAGCTCAGGATTATTTGTTGCTAGGAGATCAAGGGTATTTTCGCAACCACTTACTATTCTAGCGGGTTCATGAACTAACTGTTCGAAGTAGTTTTCAGAAAAAGCATTCAGAACTAGTTCGGACGATGTTTTATATTTGACGCCGGTTTTGAATACGTATTTATGCCAACATATCGAGGGCAAATTAATGTCGCCACCGATTATAACAGTATGCTTCGGATACCTATTTGAAATGTGATTCAAGCTTTCTTTGAACATTTCGGCAACCGCATCATCTGAGTCAGGGGGCCGATAAAATGATCCAATTATTAATTTATTGCGGTTGTCAGGAATAACCTCTACCCACACCAACTCTCAGGAAGTATCTGTCTCAATTTCGCTGCAGGATAAACCGTTAGTAACAGCAATAAACACACCACCCCCCCTTTTTTATTTATTCTATCCTTTCTGAAGACCATTTGGCTCTTGGAAAAAATTTCGGCCGAACTTATCTCAGGCGTCAGTCAGCTTTCAGAACCTATAACGATTTGTGCCTCAGTACTTTCTATCAGCGCTTAGAGCTCTGGAACTTTCCCAATACAGCTACGACAATTTACAACTGTTATACCAATGGTTTCTAGATTTGCTTTCTTCCTGTGTCTGACCTGCCCCCTTTGAGACTGAAACCCATTTTGTGTATTCCCGAGGCCCTCTAACCTAAAAAAAAAAAAAAAAGAAAAAAAAAAAAAACCGCCCAGTCCACGCCACACAGCCCCCGCTACCCGTGTAGCCGCTTCCTGAGTATAGTGGACTCCTGACCTATTTAGCGGAACCCGAAAACCCACCATCCTTTGACGCAAGTCGAGGAATCTGCATCCCACACGGTCGCAGAAGCGTCTGAGCCTCTGATTCAGACCCTCCACTCGGCTCTGAACCAAAGATCCGCAGTCAGTCCTGTCGACAATACTGCAGATGGTGAGCTCCGCTTTCATCTTGCAAGCAAGACTGGCAGTCTTTACCACTTCTGATAGCCGCTCAAAACCAGAGAGGATCTCTTCCGATCCAAAGCGACACACTTCATTGGTCCCGACATGAGCCACCACCTGTAGCTGGCTGCACCCTATGCTCTTCATGCCATCCGGAAGGACTCGTTCCACATCTGGAATGACTCCCCCCGGTATGCACACGGAGTGCACATTGGATTTCTTCCCCTCCCTAGCAGCCGTTTTCATAAGGGGCTCCATCACCCGCCTAACGTTGGAGCTCCCAACTATCAACAAACCCACCCTCTGTGAATGCCCGGATCTTGAAGGCAGCGGGGCGAGTACAGGATAAGCGACACCATCTGCGTCAGGAACATCCTCTGCCACAGACAGCGCCTCGAATCTGTTAGCAAAACTAACCGGGGAGGCCTCCACTTCGGTCCCCCGGGAAGTCTTACGCCGCCTGACACGCACTGAGGAGACCTCCCAATCCACCACGGATTGGGGGGCTACCTCCTCGCGGGTAGTGAGCGGGCTGGCCACAGCCGCAGGCCGATCGGAGGGCACAACAGACGCACAGGGCGTCTGCTGCACCCCCGCGAGCGGCCCTCAACAGCGGCGCCCACCCACCGCAGTCTCAAGCGTTGCCAGCAAAGCCAACGCCGCCCGAAGCTGCGAGCGAAGAGTCACCAAACTCTGCCTCCATCCGTTCGCAGCAGTCACAGTTCCTAGCCATTCTAAAAACCTTTGTTTTTTCCAAGTAAGTACGTCTAAGGACACAGAAGTTTGATAAACAGTGAGCTTCGAAAACTATGAACCTAACACTAAATTGTTTATTACCGGCGAATCTGAAAAATATATACGCGAGCTAATAAATCAAAATATCAACAAGTGAACTGACAACTAAACGCGATTCTTAATAAATAAACACGCGAGCACACTAAAGATTTAAGAACTGTAAAAGAAAGCACACACGAAATGAAGTCGCTTCTATTAAGTAGCCGGTTACCGTACAATCCTTATGTAAATAAGGAACAGCAGATGACCAATGACACTACCACGTGGAACGCCCGATATCACCTCTGTTTTAGTCGATGCCTTACCATCGATTGCTACAAACTGTGTCCTCTCTAACAGGAAATCCCCTATCCAGTCACAAATTTGGGGCGATGTACCATAACCACACAATGATAGATATAACCCAGTACGTTGTTCTCGACGGCGATTTTTTACCAGAGACAAGGGTATGATCAGTAGTGTCCCAGGGAAGCGAGACACGACCGATATTATTTTTTGTACATACATAAGAGACATGGAAGACAGAATAAGTAGCAACTGGGGGTGTTTGCTGATAATGCTGTGATACACGGAAAGGTATCGTCATTGAATGACTGCTGTAGGATGCAAACCGACTCAGACAAAATTTCTAGTTAGTGTGAGGAACGGCAGCTAACTTTAAATGGCGCGGCCTCTCGTGTAAGAGATTCGAGTCCTCCTTCGGGCATAGGTGTGTGTGTGTATGTGTGTGTGTGTGTGTGTGTGTGTTGTCCTTAGATTAGTTTAACTTAGTCCAAGTGGTTTGTAAGGCTATGGCCTGATGACCGCACTAGTTTGGTCCCATAGAATTCCAAACATCATAACTCTAGAAAAATATAAGGTGACGCAGATGGAATAGAAAAAACAATGACATAATGTCTGATTATAGTATTAATAGTGTGCTGTTTAACTCAGTCGCGTTGATAGAATATCTAGGTGTAACGTTCCAAAGCGACATGAAATGGGACGATCATGTATGAACAGTCGTGGGAAAGGCTGGCAGTCGACTTCTGTTTATTGGCAGAACTTTGGGAAAATATGGTTCATTTGTACATCTTCATCTATATAGTGACTCTGCAAGTCACATTGGAGTGCATGGCAGAGGGTTCGTCGAACCACTTGTATGATATTTTTCTGCAGTTCTATTCTCAAATACTTGCGGGTAAAAGAAACACTTAAATCTGTCTGCTTTCGATCTCATTTCTCTTATTTTATTATGATGGACATGACTTCCTATGTAGGCTGGTGCATTCTGAAGGGGAAGCTGATGAAAGAAATTTCACAAATAGATCTCGCCGCAACAAATAACGCCTTTCTTTTAATGATTTCCACCCCAGCTCGTGCGTCATTTCCGTGACACCTGTCCCCTATATCGCGATAATACAAAACGCCAAAATAGTACGCACAAGTGTAGTGTAGAACTGTTGCATCTCCTAAGTGTTCTGCCAATGAAACGTAGTCTTTGGTTCTCCTTCCCTTCAATACTTTCTACGTGTTCTTTCTAATTTAAGTGGTTCATAATTGTTACTTCTAGGTAGTTAGTAGAATTGTCAGCCTATAGGTTTGACTGATGTATCGTGAAATTTAAGTTTAACGGATTTCTTTTAGTGATGATATGGATGACCTCACACTTATTAAGGTTCAGTTGCCAATTTTTGCACCATGCGGATATCTTATCTAGACCATTTTGCAGTTGCTTTTGATCTTCTGATGACTTTAGTAACCGATAAATGACAGAATCATCCGCGAACAATCTAAGAGAGCTACTCAGATTGTCTCCCAAATCGTTTATAAAAACAAGGAACAGTAATAGCCCTATAACACTTCCCTGGGGAACGCAAGATATCACTTGATCTGGATGACTTACCGTCAGTTACAACGTACCGTGTCCTTTCTGACAGGAAATCACGAATCTAATCGCACAACTGCGGCGATATCCCATAAGCACGCACTTGGATTACGAGGCGCTTGTGAGGTACAGTGCCAAAAGCCTTTCGGAAACCTAGAAATACGAAATCTATTTGACATCCCTTGTCGAAAGCACTGATCACATCATGTGAGTAAAGAAGTAGTTGTGTTTCACAAGACCGAAACTTTCTGAATCGCTGTTGACTGTGGGAAAATAGGCCGTTCTCTTTGAGGTAGTTCATAATATTTGTGGAAAGTATATGTTCTAAAATCCTGCTGCAACCGACGTCAATGATATAGGCCTGTAAGTTTGCGAATCATCCGTACTACCTTTCTGGAATATTAGAGTGATCTGTGCAACTTTCCAGTCTTTGGTACGGAACGTTCGCTGAGCGAGCGGTTGTATATGTATGTTATTAGGTATGGGGCTGTTGCACCAGCATGCTCTGCAAGGAACCTAACTGGTATACAATCGACCGCGTATATACGCTTCTGCGACCCCGTTTGAGTACTGCTCGTCTGAGATCCCCAACATACCGGTTTAAAGGATGAGATAGAATCAGTTCAGAGGTGGCAAGTTCGATTAATGCGAGAGTGTTACCGAAATGCTTCGGGAACTCAAATGGGAATCGCTGGAAGGAAGGCGACGTTCTTATGTAGATATAGATGTAGATCCATATCAGTTTGTGTTCCGGCAACTTTGTTTCGAACTTCCAACATATGGTTGTAGTTCAGTTTATACCGACTTTCCGAATCCACTGTATACACATCGCAGCCATACGTTTCATGGGGGGGGGGGGGGGGGGGGCGTGCAAGACTTCGTGTGTTACAGCCGGTATACACAGAGCTGAGGGGTCGAAGCTTCGAGTTGCAGTCAGGTATGAAGCCAATGAAGGAACGCGTTCCCACAGCATCCACATAGGGATCCCCTGTCGTCGTCCCTTCTGGGGATTCTCTCACTCTGCCGAGAAGCTACATCTCTGCTGGCACGCCGTATTTGGTAAGTTATCGGGGCGTCTCGCAACTTATCGCTCCCTTACGCAATTCGTTTACAGTTGGTTGAAGTGTTCGCAGAATCCGGCTCGAATCGTGTGAGGCGGCAGATAAAACTGAGCTGCCGTTCATTCATCTCTTTGCGGTCAGCCTTGAGCGACTGATACCATCATAATCAAGTGGGATCGTGGAAAATTTTTAACACCTGCTTTTACGGCTCGAGGAGGAGTACTTCATTGATATCGAGCGACGATGGCATTGGAGGTCCGTCTTAGCAGTCGAGTGGTCAACGCGGCTGAATGCCATGCAGAGGACCCGGGTTCGATTCCCGGAACGGGACGGGCTGCACTCATCTACATCTATATAGATACTCTGTAAATCACATTTAATTGCCTGTCAGAGGGTTCATTAACCACTTTCTTAACCATTCTCTAATAGCGCGCGGGAAGAAAGAACACCTAAATCGTTCCATTTTCGATCTGATTTCTCTTGTTTTATTGTGATGGTCCTGTTTCCCTATGTAGGTGGGTGCTAGCAAAATATTTTCACATTCAGAAGTAAAAGTCGGTGATTGAAATTTCGTAAATAGATCTCGCCGCAACGAATAACGTCGTTCTTTTAATGATTTCCACCTCAAATCGTCCAACATTCGGTGAGGCTTTCCCCCCCGTAACGTGATAAAACAAAATGAGCTGCCTTTCTCTGAACCTTCTCAGTGTCCTCCGTCAGTTCCACCTGGTGATGGTCCCACACTGGGCAACAGTACTCCAGGGGAGGACGCACAAGTGTGGTGTAGGTAGTCTGTTTTGAAGAGCTGTTGCATCTTTGAAACATTCTGCCAATGAAACGTAACCTTTGGTTCGCCTTCCCCACAATATTTTCTGTGTGTTCCCTCCAGTCTAGGTTGTTCGTAATTGTAGCTCTTAGGTATTTGGTAGAATTTACTACCTTAAGGTTTGACTGATCTATCGTGTTAACTGAGGTTCAGCGGATTTCTTTTAGTGGTCATGTGTATTACTTCACACTTTCCATTATTTAGTGTTAACTGCTAATTTTCGCAGCAATACGCCAAAATAGTACGTATTGCTGCGTACAATGTTTCTAGGTGCAGGTGTGAGTGATAACACTTATAACATCACTAATTATTTTCATTCTCAACCACTGTGCTTTCAAATATATGCTCTGCGCTCTGATCAAAGAATACTGTAATTCTGCCTATTCCTTGGAAGCTTTCCTATGTTTAGTTTCCATATAAACAAAGATATTATTATCTTCTATTCTAGACTTCGATGACATACTACATTTTGAGCTGTTATATAACCTACTTGCTTCTTCTCAGTTATTTTGAAGGATTGCAAAGTAATTCACATTATACTGTATATACATATAAAGGAAGATTATGTATTCGAAATTTCACCAGTTCCGAGACCGCGAACTGTAATAAATTCATCTACTCAAAGGTATGCATTTCTTCTTTGTATTTTCGATCTATCACTCAGAGTTTGTGTATCAGAAAATGTTTTGGGAACTTTAATGGTTATACACACGAACCTGCATCTACACGGTCGGTCAAGAGTATAATGAGAGTGAACTTTGTGACAAATTCAACAGTGCTGTGTATTCCACGAGTCTTCCCAGCATTCTTCTCTGAGTATGAAAAAACCAGATTGGATTAACATTTTTAGGGGCGACGATCGCCGAATGTAAGAAGCTGAGCAGTTTGCAGTTGCCGCAGCAACGGAGCCAGCACTTCTTAACACGTCGTATCCAGATATTATTTTAAAATTATTTAATTAACCTTGACGATTTAAAATTTTGTTGCCAATTTTAAACCCTGTAGACAGCTTTGCATTTCGCATGCAATCCGCTCTCTTCAGCGATGTCGAAACGGTTGTGCGTCACTCTAGGGCCTGGGAATAATATGACTGCAAAGAAAAATTTTTAAAGGGACCAAGAAAGATGCACAGTTCGTAACGAGGGTGTTGCCGACCTGGTAGGTCTTCGAGAAACAGTTTGTCAATTCTTTTTCACAAATGTATTAATGGCGCAGCCTCCTGTGAAAGGAGCGGATCGGGACTTGAAAAACATGAACGTCCTATGCAGCTTCATATCATGTTCAAATGTCGTAAAACGTTTTTGAACGGTTCCTGGTGATTCTACCCTGTACACCAGAGCAACATTTGTGGTCGCACTATACTACAAAGGAATCAAATCACGTTCGATGGGACTACAAACAGACTATGTCCTTAGATAACGGTTGAATTTCCAGCGGGTGTCCAAGTTTGTGAAGAACGTCGTTCTGTTGCCCATCGCAATGACGACTGCCGTTACCGTCGATGAAGTGTGTTGGAATCAACACAAACATGATTCCACTGACGCCTCTTATGTCACCCCTGTGGCTTGTACGTATAGATCCTGAGAGCAGAAGAGTCAGATGTTTACACACTTTAGATTACGGTGGTAACACTAAAAGTGGGACTTTGCGATCGCCTTTTCACCTTGAAATTTAAATGAAAGTAACGGCTTAACCGTTCATCTGAGACGAAAATGGTATAAACGAACGTGTAGAGGAGAAAATTCTCTACAACTTTGCTCTCTTATGTTTTTTCTATGACTCATACCTTTTCAGAGATATTTATAAAAATAACGTCGATATGATACTGTTATTTGATTTTACATAAACCAGTACAAGCAAAGATAACAAAAATGAAAAACTACCACGGCAAGACAGGTGACAATATTTTAACGAAAAAAGTTAATTAAAGTATGGAAAAGACATTAAAATAATAGTTTCAAGAGGTAAAAGTGAAAAAAAGAGAGTGCTATGTCAAAGTTAAACTCTGAAATAGCAAATAATTTTCGCTGTGTTTTAAAACACGACCAAAGAGAATATTTAGTGTTGAGTATCTATCATAATAGTAGGTTCGTAATAATATCGTCCATAAACGTTTTAAAACCAGAAATGATTTACAACCTTATTTGTTAAAAAGGAAAACATTGCGATTAAATTGGTGTACTCGGCGCAGAATTTCACGAGTTTTCCTCAAATTTTTAGCGGAATTCGGACATACGCGATTTTTGACTTGTTGGAAACTACGTACTACATCTTCTTATAAACTTCCTTTTTGCCTTGTTCTTGCTCCGCTAACTAACATGTTTTTTTACTTTTCATGTAGCATACTGAATATCTTCAAGAATCTCATTTGTTTATATAACAGTTTCTTGGCTATATATATATATATATATATATATATATATATTATTTTTGCCCGAAATATTTGCAAAAATTCATAAAATCATAGGAACACCTAAAGTATGCCAGTGTTATTTTTTTTACTTTGTCATGCACGAGAAGGACGCTTGGTTTTAAGGTTGGGTATCGCACTTGTAACGTCCATCGCAGAGACGTCAAGGTACGGGGTGAAATATTGATAAGAGGAGTGCGACTACCTCCTCATCGCGTGACAAGTGGACGCTGTTATTGGATAGAATTGTGCTGACAATCATCACATGAAATTCTGAGCTCTGATCTTTTCGTCGCACCGTCGCCGAACCCAAGGGTAACGTCGAAGAGCGCCACTCTTTAGCTGAAATACAGAAGAAGGCCGTAGGCATATTTTAGCCAAATATGAAACTCCTACAGCGTAATGGGAGGAAAAAATCTGCACAAATAGTAGGAGATGGTTTTTTTAAGACTTCAGATTGTTTTTTATGTTAAGAACTGTAAACCTTAGAACTTAGTAACATTGATTGACAGTATCATTTAGACATTACTGGAATCAGTCAAATCTTACAATTATCTGGGTGTATCAACTGATGTGGAAATGTAATGATTGTGTACGTTCCATCGTAGGTAAAGGCGAAGGCAGACTTTGGTAATGGGTAAGATACTAGGGAAATGCAAAACGAAACGTTGCTTATAGAACGCTCGTATGATTCTTATAATATTACTCAAGCGTGTGGTGGCCACACCAAATAGGACTAACAGAAGACGCTGAACATGTCCTGGCTGGTTTAACGGTATGTTTCACTCACGGAAGAGAAACATGGTATTTTTGAAAACCTGAATTGGCAGACTGGTGAAGAGATACGGTAAGTGTTCTGTGAAAGACTGCTTACAATGTGTTAGGAACCTGCATTTACAGAGGAATCTAAGAAATAGTAGAGCTTCCTACAAGTATTTTCTGGCAACTTGTTACTTCGCCCCATATACGTCTCGCGAGATGACCAGTTTTCAGAAAATACGGAAAATCAGTGGTAATACTGAGGCTTGCTGAGGATGGTTCTTCCCACACCCACTCGCGAGTGGAACCGAGGAGGAGCGATCAATTGGTCGTGCCACAAGTATCCTCCCGCCTCTTATCGTCGTGTGTCTTACCAAGTATTGACGTAGTAGGATCGTGAATGCAAGTTTATATTAAGTATCGCAGAGTGGCCGCGTGGTGTAAGGCTTCATGCTACGGCCTGGGCGCCGTTCCCGCCGGACGTTCGGGTCCTTCCTCGGGCATAGGTGTCTGTGTTGTCCATAGTGTAAGTTACTTTAAGCAGTTTGTAAGTCTAGGGACTGATGTTCGTAGCGGTTTAGTCAAAAGGTTCTATTAACGCAGAGTGCACAGATTTATTTGAGACGACGTACTTACTGCCCTCGATAATCGAATAGAATGGACAGAAATCCTAATGTGCTATACATCGGTGAACACACTCAACCACACACTTCACAGTGGTTTTCACAGTACTAATTTCGTTGTAGACGCAGCGGACGGTGCGGTATAGTGGCCGTTCTAAGGGGTTACCTGTTTTTACTTCACCTTAGTTTTGAATATCTTCTTCTCATCTACAGAGTGTTCCACAATTGTAGAAGGGACTCAGTAGTTTTACCCAGGAAGCCACGTAAGGAAATGTCATCCAGCGACGCCGTGAACACTCGTTCATCTCTGATGCGGTGAAACTGGCCGACTCCATAGCGCAGTGCGGCCGGCGAGGCTGCTCGGCGCATGACCAACAAAATGAGCCAAGAACTCAGCGAACCGATATAACAAAAAAGAGAAATAATAAACAAAAAAAATAATAATAAATGTGCTCTGCAAGGTAGTTGCCACGCAGGGGGCCGGGGTCGTTCGTGGTCAGGGTGGGGACTGCGTATTTTCCTGTTCTCCTCATTATTCTACCACCACTGACACCCACTTCGCCGAAATAGCGTCACCTAAAAGACCTATACCAAGCACGCCGAACACGACCCCACCTGGTGCACACGATCGTCATTGTCGCTGAGAAATGTCTCTGCTCTCCGTCTCTGTGGAGGTGGTGCTGTGAACCAAAACAACAACCAAATTTCTACTAAACGTGCGTTCTAAAAGCGAAAGGTGTTTTGAGCACTTGCTCTGTAGAAGACGTGTGCTCACAGCTCTTAAGGAATATATTAGCTTAATTCAGCCAATAAAAACCTTCCGCCGTTACTTTTTAAAATGTTTTAAATTAATTGATTAAAAATTTTAAAAAATAACGGCGGAAGGTTTTTCATTTGTTGAATTAGTACATTCAGAGACTATATTAGCTTATGTGTACTGGATATTTTTTCTTGTTTTAGTCGAAGTTTGGGAGCAAAGAGTTTGTAGTAGAAGAGATTTTGTTCATAGATGAGAAAATGAAAAAGTTGCTCATAGCGTCGTTGGGTGATATTTCCGCAGAAAAACGTCAAATGTTTGTAAATTTAAGGGACTCATTTACGTTGGTCATCAGTCCCTACGCTTACAAACTACTTACACTAAGTTAAACTAACTTATGCTAAGGACAACACAAACACCCATGCCCGAGGGAGGACGCGAACCCCCGACGGCGATCGGCCGCGCGCATCGCAGCAGGGCGCCTTCTGCGCACGGCTATCTTGCCGCGGCGATGTTTCCGTTCATGGGTCCTCATATAAAACTTAAGGCTTTTCTAAAAGTGTGTATGATGAATTGTGGAATGCTGTATAAATAAGATTGTCGGTTCGTTTGCTTGAAATTCATACAAATCTACAGTTTTATTCCAATATTGAAGAAACAGACTTCAATACCACAAGACCAATCACCATAAAAATTAGCACTCATATATGTTGAGGACACGAGTGCCTAAGGACGTTGAAATGTACCTTTCGTCCGTTCTTAAAGTTTCCATGGCGCTGCGAAAATTACATTCGCTGTTCTGGCGACTACTCAACCGGTATCATCGGTAACCTTTACTGGCGGACGTAGATCAATTATTTGCACTGCTGCAATGTATCATTACTTCATGGGTCACCAGCCTCCTTTTGAACAGCAGGGCAAGGTTTTCACAACTTCATAGTCAATAATTATCGTCGCCTATAGCGTTCCAACTACCATCAGAAGGCTAGGCCGAAATATGAGTACCGCTGAGAGTCGATAGCGTACACTGTCTCCAACTGGCTGTTAGCAGCTGCACCCCATACTCTCCAAAGCAAAAGAGTTGAGAAAAAGCCATACGAAATAGAAGCGATTCCACAAAAGAATATAGTGTATTGATTCATTAGAAATCTTGCCAAATAGGTTAGTTCAGTTTCTAGCTTCTTCGCTACATAACCTCTGCCTGATAGACATCTTCACATTCTCTTAGCGGCATAATTCGCCTAGAAAGCCAGACGCCAGACTGACTCAACGCGAAATCCACGCCCACTAACGGGATCGAATTATCAAAAATTTTCGTACTACAGTTGATACCGAAAGGACGACTTACTCTCGCCTTCCGAAGAACATTACGAAGAAAGAAAAAAAAATAAATAAATAAAAAGACCATCTACTCACCAGAGGGCGCACGATTTCTACACTCTACCAGCGTTACCGGCTGGCTTCTCGTTATCAGTAGCTCTACACCGTACCATAATCATGTTTAACGTACAGGCCTTTCAGCCAGTCAGCATCAGAAGCTGATTGTTGATATTTTCATTGGCCACTTTCTGCTCCTACTTGCAGCCCTTCGATAAGATGCCGATCATAGTATGACTATTAGAATGTGCGTGGGAAATAATATTGAAATGCTATAGAACATGCAAAATTGATTGAACACGTATTGTTTTATAAGCACATTAAGTAAATTCTCCCATTTATGTATGAAAAATTATATCCCCAATATTACCTCCCAAGGAAGCACGCCAACGAGCGATCCGTTCAGTATAGTTCTCGATGATGCATTCACAAATATCTGGTGGGATGTCGTTAATTTCATCCTTCACTTGATGTATTGTTTATGGTTTGTTTATGTACACGCTTGATTTCACAAATCCCAACAACAGAAGTCACAAGGCTTAAGATCGTATGATCTGGCAGGTCGTTCCTAGTTGCCACGCAAAGAGATAATTTGTTTAAGAAAGTTTTCATTCACCAGAGCAATCACTTTGCGGGATGCGTGATGCACCATATAGTTGAAACAAAAAGTCATCAATAAGAGAGAGAGAGGAGGAAAAAAAAATAATTCAGAAAGCGTGTTTCGGTAATGGTCGCCGTTCACAGTGAGACAGCTCCCTCATTACTTAAGAAATGTACGAACAGATGGCTTAGTCTGTCCAGAACCGACGCCATACAGCTGTAATTTGTGGATGAATCTCACATTCACTTGCAGACTTCCGTTTGCCCAAATGGAGTAAGTGCGCATCACTTGAGAAAATTATTCATTCTGTGAACTTCTCGTACTCCGCTTGTTGAGCCAAGATTGACTTAAATCCTGTACGTTTGAATTTGCAGATATTTTGAAAGGACTACATGCAGTGAACTTGTCGATAAATTGTTGAACCTGTCGGCAAACTAATTTCTAAGTTTGTCGGTCACATTGTGGCGACAGCAATGTTTTTTTATGTTCTAACAGAACGTGGACGTCATGTTTTGAAACAGAACCCGTGGTGTCAGACTTCAGGATCAGCTTTCAAACTGATGAATCGGCTGTAGCAGCATTATGTTCGAGTGTCATAGAAGCAGTTCTCGAACGGTTTCTGTAGGCCTTTCACTGTTTCTGTAGTAGGTTTTTGTCGCTTGGATACTTTAATCTGTTGTCATCTGGTCCATGACAAAAATAAACAGCAAACATCAATACTCAACACACAAAAGTTATCAGGTTATTAATGGGAAGAACTGCAGTTAGCAAACATGACAGACAGCCCTTGACGTCAGCCACCCCTTATGATGCTTAGGGAAAGACCAATCCATCATCTTCAGAGCGAACAAAACCCCAATAACCAATGAAGTCAATACCAAAAGGACTAGCGTATATTAGCGGCGAGGAAATGATTTTTAACCCAAACAGTCGAAGTAAACAGTGTGTAAGTCAGTAGCGTGTAGTCGTGGAAGAGAAATACGAGAGTCCGGCTGTTGGCGGGTTCTGAGAACGTCAGGTGCCTTCTCCGTGGACCAGCAGCACGAATGTCCTTCACCGTGAACTCGACGACCGGGCGGTATGAATGAAAGAGATGACGCTCGCGGCAGGGGTTTCCGCGCCTCTGCAGGAGATGAATGACGTACTTCCCCAAGGTCGGAGGTGTTCCTGCATCCGGACGAGTAATCGGCACAGTACACCTCCGGCTAAGAATAGCCGCGGATGTCATAACTCGTGTTTGTACAACTGGAAGTTTCAACAACGTAAAACTCGGAGAAATGTTTCCTTTTTTTCTGTGCCTGTCTGCGGTAATCGCACGCTGTAAGCAGAAGCGGTAATCAGTACTGAGAATCAGATGTGGCGAAGGAAGAAGTGGAGTGGGGGGGGGGGGGGGGGGTTAGCGTCCTGCAGGGCCGCCTCAGTCATGCTGCGGGCGATAGCTCAGCACGGCCGCAGCCTACCCGCATTGTTCCCATTACCAGACAGCTTTCTAAACGTCCTGGCGAATACGTTTGCCGTCACATCTGTGTCCACATTTGTCGGCGGACATCTTTTGCATCGCCTGGAACCAAAATACCCAAAGAAGAACGTAATCTGGTTAAATGAGCCGATGCTGGAATTAAAGATTTAGGTGCAAGAAATTTTACAAACTTTTCACTAGACACAAAAACTAAAAAATCTAGATTGGATTTTTTTTTTGCTGTCGTTTTTACAGATCGATTAAGGTAATTTCTTTGCAAGCACAAAAGAAACAAACTGAGTTCATTGTTTTTTTAATAGAGTACGACGGAAACATAATTTCAGGCTGAAACTGAAACTGTAACCGAATATTCGGCTTCTCTTCTAGTTTCGGCCGAAACCGAAACTTACGTCATTAAAATTTCGGTAAATTTACGTTATAGCACAAAATTACCATTTCGATAAATTTACGTTATAGCACAAATCACATTTTGCAAGATCCCTACGCTGTATTAAACCTTTTTGGGTGCGTGTAGGCCTCATCAGGAGTCCATAGAAAATGACATAGCCTTGCGGCAGTAGCCGAGCGGTCTGGAGCGCCACGTTACGGATCGCGCGACATCCCGCGACGGAGGTTCGAATCGTTCATCGGTCATGGAAGTGTGTGTTGTCCTTAGGATAGTTTAACTTGTTGTTGTTGTTATGGTCTTCAGTCCGGAGACTGGTTTGATGCAGCTCTCCACCCTACTCTATCCTGAGCAAGCCTTTTCATCTCCTCATAAGAACGGCAACCCACATCCACTTGAATCTGCTTACTATACGCGTCTCTTGGTCTCCCTCTGCGATTTTTACCCCACACACTTCCCTCCAATGCTAAATTTACGATTCCTCGATGTCTTAGAATGTGTCCTACCAAGCGATCCCTTCTTTTAGTCAGGGTATGCCAAAAATCCCTTTTCTCACCAATTCTGTTCAGTACCTCTTCATTAGTTATGCGATCTACCCACCTAATCTTCAGCATTCTTCTGTAGCACCACATTTCAAAAGCCTCTATTCTCTTCCTGTCCGCACTGCTTATCGTCCATGTTTCACTCCCGTACAAGGCAACACTCCACACAAATGCCTTCAGAAAAGACTTCCTTACCCTTAAATATTTGTAATACTAGGTACTGATGACCGACGTAGTTTGATCCCATAGGATTACAAACATTGAACATTTGAACAAAATGACATCGGAGGTGTACAGATTTACTACAAACATGACAAGTCGATACTACAAAATCCCTGTTCCTGGACAAGATTGCCAGAAGATACGAAGAAAGTAAAATTTGTTTGCTTCCATAAAGAGCATTTACACTTTCTTTTCTTGGGAACGCTGGCTTTATATAGCCATCTTCACTTCCTGTTTTGCAACCGACGAACAACTTTACATATCTCATTTTCGATATCAGTAATAATATAATGCATATAACTTACAGTCAGTAAAACAACCTCAATCAGTGCCGCAGAACTTATTTCGAAAAATAACGTCACAGTTTCGACTAACAGTCTGATTGTTTTCGGTGTAAATTCAAGCAAACTCAACAGAAAAAGCTGTGTATCACGTAATGAAGGTCTCCTAAACGCATATTGGTTACTAAAAGAGACCCCCGCTTTCAAGGAAACACGTTAATAATACTTTTTAGCATAATTATATAACTCGTCCAATTAAGTACCATACTAAATAAATTGTTACTAACACAGTATAAGAACGTCACTATATGAAACGATTGTTTTCGGTGTAAATTCAAGCAAACTCAACAGAAAAAGCTGTGTACCACGTAATGAAGGTTTCCTAAACGCATATTGGTTACTAAAAGAGACCCCCGCTTTCAAGGAAACACGTTAATAATACTTTTTAGCATAATTATATAACTCGTCCAATTAAGTACCATACTAAATAAATTGTTACTAACACAGTATAAGAACGTCACTATATGAAACGATTGCGTTACATTTTTACAAGCGAGGAAAGATTTCTAGAAGTTAAATGGCGCAACGTCAACTGAGGTAAAGCGTTAACGAGGAACAAATCCATCACAAATGTGAGCGGACTTCATCCGCAAGTTAACGATTCGGCTGACTTCTGGCCGAACCCTAAACGACTGCCGAAACCAATATTCTGGATGAAGCGGAAAATTCGGCCGATCCTTACTTTTTAAGTAATCAACAAATTAAAAAAAATTCTCTTATGTCTTTTTTACACTGAAGTGAGAAAAAATAACTGTATTACATATTTCAGTCTAATTTAACCTTTAACTGGGGATGTGGGGTGCTCACAGCACGCCAGTTGTAAAAGTTTACTGGTATTTAGTAAAGCATCTTGGTCACACTGATGAGCGGCTTCTTACCTTCGTTCAAAGGGATGTACATTGTTGCGAAGCCATTGTTCGTGTTTCTAAAAGTACGCAACACTGTATACAACAAGTTTTGAACGCAGGGGTGCTGGTAACACCCCACGTACAGGGTTGCCAGGTGTGGCGATTTTTCGCATCCTTGGCTATCTTTTTCTCAGAAAAGTAGCCATTCTAGCTTTCTGGCGACTGGCGACTAGATTTGGCTAGTAAAATAATTAGTTGGCGACTTAATGGCTATTGTATTTTACTTAAAGTAAAACGAATGTAAAGCAATCACTCTTTAGATGTAGATGTAAAAATTGGATAAATGATAAGAACTAAACATCGGTAAAATGATGAGGAAATGTAATCAAGCTACAGAAGTTAGCACAAATGTCTGTAGATATATTTGAACTGTGGAGAGTTTCTCAGAGATACAAAGAAACTGAACTTTAAACTCTTCAAGATAGACATAAACTACCTCGAGGAACTTACAATGGTTCAAGAACAGGCTTTAAACGATGACTACTGGAATATACTACAGCCCATATGTATAGCTCCTGTGGAGATCCTGAGGATAAGATTATATTAATTACAGCATGAACAGAGGCATTTAAACAGTAATTTTTTTCCGCGCTCCATACGTCAACGCAACAGAAATTCCTAACTGTTACTGTGAAACAAACCCTTCGCGACACACTTCACATTGGTTAACAATGGTTTGCAGAGTATAGGAATATCTATGTTGGACACACGATATTTCCCTGTCATTCTCATGCTGATTTTTCAGTGTTTCATGACGCCTTATTACTAATTCAAGTCCATCTCAAAGTATGAAATGCTTCGTGTATTATTATGAATTACAGTGCACCTAACCTCAAAATATTGTAATGATTTTGTGTGTACTGAAGAAATGTTTGAATGATTCAATAACATCTGCAAAAATCAATTTTGAAGAAAATGAATTGGTAGGAGGGAAGGAAGCTTAAGGTTTAACATCCCGTCGACAGCTTGGTCGTTAGAGACGGAGCTAACGCTCGGATAGGTAAGGGCGGGGAAGGAAATCAGCCGTATCCTTTGAAATAACCATCCCGGAATTTGCCTGGAGTGATTTAGGGAAATCACGGAAAGCCTAAATCTGGATGACCGGAGGTGGATTTGAACCACCATCCTTCCGAATGCGAGTCCAGTGTGCTAACCAATGCGCCAACTCGCTCGGTGAATGTGATTGGTAATCGAAGCTATGCATGAGAATATCCCTTGCTTAAGTTTGGTAGAATGATTCTTGAACAGTTCTATGCTATAATTTTTATAAGTTCTGAAGTTAATAAATATGATTGTTAACTGAAACTATGTTTAAATTTAGTATCCACAGTATCTCCCCAGTCTCTCTATTACATTTACAGTAAGATTATTTTGACTGGCCTTATTGGTCAGTTGGTGGTGCACCTGTGTTCAGTTCCTGGCTGGGTGCAGATAAATGTTTTCCTGAAGAACGATGTTCATTGGAATGTCCAGTCTGGTGTCTGTGACTGTGAGAGTGCCGTAGTGTTGCTTTTTACTAAGTAACCTGCTGACACGCAGAATTTCAGGATTATTATTATACAGTCACACGACATAATTACCGTAGCACAATATATTTAACTGATAAAAAATTGCGATATTTAGCTATTTTTACTGTTGAAAAGATGGCTATATTTTGACATTTTATTGGTAGAAATATGGCGATATTTTGGCTATTTTTTGTTTAAAATCTGGCGATAGAGCAATGGAAGAACCTGGTAACCCTGCCCACGTACCGAGTAGTGCGACTTCATGTGTCGAATGGTGCACATCATGATGTAATATGTTGAGGACCAAAACCTTCTTAGAACGACATTGGAGGACTTTTTTCATGATAATGAAGGCTGCGAGATTCCAGATTTTGAAGATTCATATGACAATGAAGAAGAAGAGCAGTGCGAACTGAAAGTGATGAGTCTCATGACGATGCTGTTGAAGGTATGACATCGTCCTTTTCAGCAACACAGGAGAGGTTTGCGCTTAGTGAGGAAAAAGTAACTAAATGGGCGACTATACCTAAGCCTAATAACATCAGAACGAGGAAGCAAAATATAGTAACTCAGCTTCCAGGTACCAAACTTATTGCTAAAAAGTGCAAGACTGCTGTAGAATGCTTTGCTGTGCTCAAAATTCCGCAAACAATTTTGCTCAGCAGCAGAGTACACCAACATTTATATGCATCCTCAGGTCTTAAAAAGAGCTACAAATTCGGCTGTACCAAGATCCACCCGACTGAAGGCAGCTAAGGTCCCAAACGCGGAAGAGCTTACTCTAGTAGATCAAAGAAATAAATGTACATCAGGAAGATACAAAATTTGCACAATAAATGCTGACAAAAAACCAAGCTCTTCTGTTGCAAACGTAACTAATTTGTGTGTTTAAATCACATGAAAATTATCTGCAGTCAATATATTAATTCAGAATCTTCTTCCAGTGATGATGAAAATGTGATTTTTCTCTAGTCTTTTGACAATAACGATTGTTTTGAGTTATATAAATATGTCTCTTGATTTGTCTGTTAACATCTCTCTATAATTTGAAATTGGTTAAAGCTTTTCTTATTTGATTAATTTGAAAAATAATATGCATACGAACATTTTATACCGTTTCACACAAGTTATTTATTTATTAGTTATGGATAATTATTCTAGTACCTCAGTGATTAAAATTGTTCTTAAATGAATTAATAAAAGACTAAATGCTTTTTCTATTGTATAATAAACAATTTAAGAATAAAATAGAAACCTTAGTATCATAAAATATGTAGGGTCCTGTGAACACCCCACCTCCCTAGTTATATTATGAATCTACCTCCCCAGTTAAAGGTTAATGGAATTGTTATGTTTATGGGGGTTGAAAAACCTATTACTGTACTTGTGAGTAAAGGGACAACTCTTCGAAAAGCAGAGGCGCTGAGTCGTCGACAGATGCACATAAAAGAGGACAAGAAGACTTGCAAGGTTTAGAAAAGGACTAAGAGGCTTGGCAAGCTTCGAAAGTTTTGTAAGTGTTTCGATCAACCACTCAGCGCCTTTGATTTTTGGTTACTGGAATTGTTAGTCGATAAATGTTGTATAAACACATTAAGATATTTTTATTATAAGTGCCCACTCATAGTAGTTAGTATAGATAATTATTTAAATACTGTTGTTGTTGTGGTCTTCAGTTCGGAAACTGGTTTGATGCAGCTCTCCACAATATCCTATCCTGAGCAAGCCTGTTCAACTTCACATAAAAACGGCAACCTACATCTGTCTGAATCTGCTTACTGTATCCATCTCTTGGTCTTTCTCTGTGGTTTTTACCCCAAACACTTCCCTCCAATGCTAAATTCACTATTCCTCCATGTCTAAGAATGTGTCCTACCAATCGATCCCTTCTTTTAGTCAAGGTATGCCAGAAATTCCTTTTCTCCCCAATTCTGTTCAGTACCTCCTCATTAGTTGCGCGATCTACCCACGTAATCTTCAGCGTTCTTCTGTAGCACCACATTTCAAAAGCCTATATCCTTTTCCTGTCCGCACTGTTTTTCGTCCATGTTTCATTCCCGTACAAGGCAACACTCCACACAAATGCCTTCAGAAAAGACTTCCTTAGGCTTAAATCAATATTCGATGTTAACAAATTCCTCCTTTTTTTGTTTTGTTTCGTTGCCTAATCTAATTCCTTCAGCATCACCTGATTTTCTTAGACTGCACTCCATTACCCTTGTTTTGCTCCTGTTAATGTTCATCTTATACCTTTCAGCACACTGTCCATTCCGTTCAGCTGCTCTTCCAGGTCCTTTGCTGTCTCTGACACAATTACTGTTTCGTCAACAAAACGCAGTGTTTTTAATTCTTCACCCTGAACTGTAATTCCTTCTCCAAATTTCTCCTTGATTTTCTTCACCGCCGGCTCGATGTACAAATTGAATAATCCTGTCTTACTCTTCCCAACCTCTGCAACCCTTTCATGCCCTTCAACTGTGACAACCGCTGTCTGATTTATGTACAAGTTCTAAATAACCTTACGCTCCCTATATTTTACTCCTACTTGTTTCAGAACTTGAAAGAGTTTATTCCTATCAACATTGTCAAAAGCCTTCTCCAAATCTACAAAAGCTAGAAATGTAGGTTTGCCTTTTCTTAATCTATCTTCTAGGACCAGCCGTAAAGTGAATATTGCCTCCCGTGTTCCTATATTTCTCCTGAATCCAAACTAGTAGTCCCCGAGGTCGGCTTCTGCCAGCTTTTCCAGCCTTCTGTAAATAATTCGTGTTAATATTTTGCAACCAGGACTTATTAAACTGATGGTTCTGCAGTTTTCACACCTGTCTGCGTCTGCGCCTGCCTTACTGCGGAGCGCGCGGTACTCGCCGGCGGAGGTTCGAGTCCTCCCTCGGACATGTGTGTGTGTGTGTGTGTGTGTGTGTGTGTGTGTTGTCCTTAATTTTGTTTAAGTAGTTTGTAAGCCTTGGGACTGATGAACAAAGAAGTTAAGACCCATAGATTTACAAACACTTGAACATTAGGACCAAACTGCTTTGGTCATCAGTCCTTAGACTTACACTAACTTACACTAAGGACAAGACATGCATCCGTGCCCAAGGGAGGACTCGAATCTCAGACGGCGGCCAACCGCGCACTCTACTACAAGGCGCCTTAGAGCGCTCAGCCACTCCACTGCGGGATTTAAATACTCTTTCGAATTTTAAAACAGCTTCTTGTCTACAATTTTGTCATTCATTTGTAAATATAAATGATTTATAAGAAGCGATACTGAATCACATTCTCTATCACTTTAAAGTTAAATGTGTCATTCTGTCTAAGAAGAGTAAGCGCCAATTTTTTATCATATACCAGATCCCGCTACCAGAGATGCCTAGTACTTAATGCCAGTCTTACAGTGGGAAGCCTATTGTCATATGCAGGCTCTTGAGTGAGTGTGGCTTCTTGTGTAACTTCATGATACTATGTTCGATGAAATACAGGGATATCAACAATATTTAGCCATTTCGTGCTCCGAAATTAGACTGTGTAACTCGTAGCTTTAGACAGGTGTATGTGTAGCAGGTATCTCCATCTGTCACCGGTAGAGGCGCAATTTGTAATCCTTTACAAAGTATTTAAATCTGATTTACAGGAAAGAGTTGAGTTATCCCCTTATTCCAAAGCTGTTTTCACTTCTTCTCGGCAGTGTAAAAAAACAAACAAACAGAAAGGTGTAACAAGCACTCTTGAACAAAAACGTACTGTAGAAGACGTGACCGGAACAATTTACTGCGTTAACTGAAATGGAACGATCGAAATTCTTTGAAATTTGAAAACATATTTCATTTGATACTGTTTGCGTATTCATTCCATCTTCCAAGCGCGAGAAACTTTAAAAAGCAGGTACATGTTCTCCTGAGTCATCGATAAGTATTTGCAACTATTTTTGTGAAGTTTACAAGTAACTGTACCATTACGAAAATGGATGGAGTGGAAAGTTGTTGTACAATCGAAATAATACGAGTAAGCATATAAACCTTTGTGTCATATTGACCATTGTCCATGTACTGTACGTCCTCACAAGCTTGGAACTGAAACTATATTAGTTTGTAACTGATTCTGAGCGATTGCACAACCTCTTGCTTTCTCCTTTTTCTAGCCGGTAATGTGGCTGCAGTAACCTAACCTTCCTTTCAATGCCGTGGCTGCTGATGTTTTCCGGAGAACAGCACCAATTTTCCGGAAGGACAGTTTTTCAGAGGCGAGAAAACGGACGGTGGTATCATGATACTACCTGTTTCTGGCGTATAAATTGGCCAATAAGGACAACTGTGCAGAAAATTCTACGTGGTTATTGTCCATTAGACAGGTGGAGTACCCAGTAGCAAGGTCGCGCATTTACCGTTTTGTTTCCACATTCAGATAACTCCTTTGACACTTACTTCTTCCATTTGTGAAGTGTCGTTTCATGCAATACGTTCGATTCCACGTTTTGCTGGATTGACCATTTCGCGTTTATCCCGTAACATAACAATACGTCATGAAGTTACACAGTTCACTGCGTACGGTTTTTCCTCTTACTGTAATGATGCAGCCACCGATATAGCACGATTCTGTGTTTATCTTTCAGCCGAAAACTAGCTACAAGCAATGATCGAATGTTTGAGTCCCCAAGTGGATGCGACTTAATGAAACTTTCTGAACGCTCTGCACGCGTAGCTGGAGTCAATTGAGAAAAAGTACTTTAGCTTGAAAATCGTGACGAAACAGTCAGTGAACGGGCACTGTAACTACGTTACAACGTTCCGGCTTTGGGATAGTGTAAGCGTCATATTTATAGCTGCAATATCGTTGAAGTAATTGGTGTATGTATTACTAAAAGAATCGAAGAGTTTTACCTGATAGACGGCCCGAAGCCGACTGAAATTTCAGTAGAATTATCACTGTAATGGGTGTGCCTGAATTGTCATGTCACGATGAAAAAAATTACCAAAGGTGGAAATACTACGCGAAAGCATGCCGGAGGTCGTAGACGGAGCAGCACATCGCAAGAGGATGGATACATACGTAGCCCCAGTGGCGAAAGGGAGCAGACAGCTCACTCCTAGGCAGATCGACGGTCTCTGACATAATCTTTTCGTGACCTTTAAAATTAGATTGGTTCTTATGATCTAAGTCTGTTGAATGCACCCGCTTCATCCATAAAATCGTCGAGACACATTAGGTTGGTGTGAGAAATCCGTTGGTTGGGGTCAGCAAGGATGGTCCAAAGTGATGTTCTGGAACCATTTAATGAGAAAAAAAGGGGAACGTGTTACACAGCACAGAATGCGCATGGACGTTATTGGTTTGGTATAGGCGTTATGCACAATAGCCAAACAAAGCTGCATCTACATTCATTTTCTGGCGCACAAGTGGTGCACCGTAATGTCAAGGGCATGCGTTGCGTGCGCGTCGTTCACTTCTTCGAAACATGCTAGATGGAAATCGTGTATGTAACGACGTCATTACTAATAGGAATCTCATCAGATAACGGTTTCGGTAGACTTCAGGTTGCGTTTGTTTGAAAACGATGGCCGAAGTTGGGTTCACCGCAACGAGGGAAGCGGCATCACATGACAGCATGCCCTTATCTTTGAATTTAGAGCGACGCGGGTCTAGTTACTTTCATATATAGGCTTTCCTAGTAACCACTGAAGTCTGCGAAAAGTCAAAATGAGATAAGTACGGCATTAGAAAGATAAGAAAAAGACAAATCGATACATACCTATAAAAGTGTACTTCAAAGCAAAACAAAACAAACATTAAATAAGAAAACAAAACATGAACTTAAAGCGGCTGGGTTCTTGTTAAAACTACAGAGCCACGCGACGCAAGGCGCCCCCAATTTGGCGACAGCCAGGTTATGTGGAACTACACTATTATACCGTAACATATACATACACCACCGAAGATATACATCACAAATAATAGTTGCAAACCTGAATGTAATGCATTTATATATAAAAAGCTAGCTTTAAATTTAAAAAAAAATGTTCAAATGTTTGTTAAGCTTATGGGACTTAACTACGGGGTCATCAGTCCCTAAACTTACAAACTACTTATCAACTACCTTATACTAAGGACGGCACAAATATCCATGCCCGAGTGGGATTCGAACCCCCGACCGCAGTGGCCGTGCTGACCGTGACTGGAGCGCCTCAGTCCCCTCGGCCACCGCGGCCGGCCTTTAAATTCATATTGGGCCCTTAGGCATATGTTTTGTTTTATTTATTTATTTATTTTTGTTTTGTTTTGTTTTGAAGTACACTTTTATAGGTATGTGTCGATTTGTCTTTTTGTTATCTTTCTAATGGTGTGCTTATCACATTTTGGGTTTTTGGAGACTTCAAGGCTCAAAGTGTGGGATGCAACTGGATACATCAAGGCACATCTGGTGCTTATCCAGGGCACTGTGACCTACATGAATGACATCCTGTCGACCTTTCCTGTCGATACCCCAGACGACAATTTTCAGCAAGACAATACACGACCATATATTGCTACACGAATACGTACGTCCGTGGAGTCAAAGAATGTCAGCGTTTCAGGCTTTTTCCTAGGTCCGACAGATCACCCCACTTGTCGCCAATCGTAAATATGAGAGACACGGCGAAACGGCGGGTGTCGCGCTGTGAACCAATGCCAACCAACACAGATGACGTTTGAAACCAGGGCGGCTATACCACGATACGCCATTCGCGCCTTAAACACATCGATACAATCACGCACGAAGCACATTATCAGCGCCCTCGGCAAATCCTGTGCAGCCTAGGAATAGGCACACATGCCGAACCGAGGTGACTGAAAAGCTACCAATTTCTTCAGACGAAACTAATGTATTATCAAGCGCAAAAATATCTGAACGACCTGAATTGCGTTCTGCCTGCTGTGCATGCATCTCAAGGAACGTACCTGTCTTGCGGGTACTCTACTCGCTTCGCGGTGTAGTCAGTAGACTATTCAAAATGGAACCAGTAGAGAAAACTGCTCTTCATGGCAGTCTTTCCAGATGTAAATTAACACCACGATATTGCAAATAAAAAGAAATACGGCATTAAGTTCTTAACGTTTATAAATAACTGACATACCAGAAGTGTTACCACGCTCATTAGAGTTAGATGTAACAAAATCTGTGACATTCAGTCTTCCTCAGAGAACATTTCATATGATTATCAACAACATATTTTACGACAGTGCCGTTTTCCTAAAGTTCTATAGCAGTTGGTAGTCAGTTGCGTTGCCACGGTCCGGAGATTTTCTCCGTTCGGAATTTGGGTGTTGTGCCGTCTCATCATTTCATCATTATCGACACTGGCGGCAGCTCAGACCTGCACTAGGCACATTCAGCACCACCCAGTGTGGGGTCATCATCAACTGCGAGCGATTTTTATTAACAGCTGTTGAACTAACCAGATAATAAAAACTAGTTTAATAGTTGCGGAAACTTCACTATTAACTGCGTACATCAACAATTTCTCTGTATCACGACTGAACAAATATTTGTACAAATTTTTGAACTTAGAATGATATGACGTGCTATCTTGTTCTGGTTGTGGAATCAAAACTATCACCTGCAGATATTGCTAACCAAGCAAAGCATTCGTGTCTTATTGACACTAAGTCATGACAAAGATCGTGTGTTATCAATACCAAGTCATGACAAAGATCGTCATAGCTGACTAGGCATAAAAGTTTGTGAAATATCGAAGATTTCATCACAACTATCAGTTGCAAAACTGAACTTGAATTTGATGATAAATAAGTAAAAATATGTTAGTAGTCGAATTTTTTTACCAGGTCGCGGCGGATTAGCAATGTGTACTGGGGCGCCGTACTGCGGTGCGCGCGACCGATCGCCGTCGGGGGTTCGAGTCCCCCCCTCGGACATTGGTGTTTGTGTTGTTCTTAGGTTAGTTTTCCTTAGTTTAAGCAGTTTGTAAGCTACGGACTAATGACCACGCAAGTTGATTCCGATAGATTTACAAACATTTGAACTTTTTTTAATTTTTTTTAATTTTTTTTAATTTTATTTATTTATTTATTTTTTTTTTTTTTTTTTACCAGCAGCTACATGTAATTGATTTATACCTGACCGGGAATCGAACACCGAACCTATCGACGCCTTTTCTGTGGACGAATAGACGTTAAATCTCAAATTTTAATTCAACAGAAATGAGTAGTATGCGTGTGCGTCTGACTAGAGACAACAGCACCTATCGTTGTTATTGAACATATATGAAGAGACATTGAAAGTTATCTTTTGCTAGTAGTCCAATGTGCTCTATTTTGGGCTTCAAAGAAACGTATTAATTTTATTTATGCTAGACCACGATTTGAGTCCATTTACGCCCCTTTCGGGGAGACTTAAAGGTGTCTGCAGTCCCGGAGAAATGATCCAGCTATATGGGTCCGAGAGAGTCGAATACCGTAAAAAAGGAGATCCAAATTATAATCCCAGTCCAGCAGGATTTTTTCAGCGTCTCAGGTTCAAAGACAATAAGAGCCATGTGACCTTAAACGACCATTGCTTTATAAAATAAAATAAAGTTGTGTAATATAAGGAAACCTTTCTAGCGACAGAGTTACTGATTGCCATGTATTGTGGCTGTTACTGGCAACCTCAAATCCATCCTGTTCCAGTTGCCAGCGAATTGATTTTTGTTTAATACGAATTTTGAACTACCGTGCAACTTGACGTTCTTCACTTGGCGTTTGCTGCTGTTATTAGAGTTCTTCTTTTCTGGTTAGTTCAACAAGCCTTTATTACAAAATTGCTCGCCACAGGAACGAACTTTCGCAGTTGTGAGAAAACTATTCAGAGAGCAAACTACTTAGAATTGCTATAGAACTTTAGGAATCCCGATACTGTCATAAGATCTGTTGTTCATAATCATGTTATATGTTGGCTAAGGATGTCTTTAGTCACAAGTTTTGTTATATCTGAATCTAATGATGTGGTAATACTTCTGATATATCAGTTATTCTAATTAACGTACAGTTTACAAGCATTGAGAACTTAATAACGTGTTTCCTTTTATTTGAAATATCGTGGTGTTAATTTACATCTGGAACGTTTGCCAAAAAGAGCAGATTTCTCTAATGGATCCATTACGAATAGTCGAACGACCATACCGCGAAGCGATTAGAGTACCCCCATGACAGGTACGTTATTTGGAATGCATGCACGTAAGGCGGAATGCAATTCAGGTCGTCAGGATATTTTTGCGCATGATAGTACATGCTTTGATGGGTGATACTTCTAGTGATCCTGAACAAGAAATTTATAATAAACATATGCCCTTTTCTTAAAGATGAAAACATCCAGGAACGGGAAAAGTGCAGGTTTCAGTAACGTAACGTATTGTTATGTTATGGTTTGTTTAACTGTGCAACTTTCCTCGCAGAAGATGTTGAAACATCCACCGTCAACTTCAGTGCACGTTGCTGCTCTTGTAAACAGGTGCTGTGTTGCTGATGGGAGCTCAGTTTTGTATTCCTTTACTTGAGCATAAACAGCCTGCAAAATACGAGCGAGAATTTCCTGTGTGGTGTCCACTCTGCGCCTGTACACTTCGCTCTTCTGCCACCCCCACAAACACTATTCAGTGGGGTAACACCGGATGCCCTCGATGGCCAACACAGCGACCGATCCAGTGACCAGGCTACGCCGTATCGTGATACTGTGTCTCTGGCCGCACGGAATGTGTAGCAGCTCCGTCAGGCTAAAGGTGCACACGAGCTCGTGTTGCCCAAGGGATGTCCTCCACGTATTCTGGTAACACATTTTGGAGATAATAAAGGTACTGTGTCCCATTAAGACTGCTACCTAAATCAAGTTGTGATAATTATGTTTTATTATAATGACATAGTGCACCTATGCACTGTAAATTATGTTATATAGCAACTGATTGACATTACAAGATTATGGCCTTGTAAAATTATTTTATTGGACCAGATGATGCTGACATAGTCCAGCGAAACCGGTCGTCTTAAATAAAAATTGATCAGCGATATTGGCTTTTTTATATCTTTCTACAATATCGAAGTTTTTTGTTCAGTTTTTACTGATTCTTCCGTCGCTTCTTGGTAGAACATAATCAAATAAATGATAAAAAAACAATTATGTGTGTTTTCCACGAGTTTATTTTTGTTTACTCAACCTGTTTCGGCTTATGAGGCCATCTTCAGACTTTTTGCTGCTGTGTCAAAGACGTTACAATGTTTTGATACTGTGTTGGAAGAGATGACAAACGTCTACACTTAGATTGACATACACAGTAAAGCACATCTTTGAAATTGTTTTATTACAATTGGCAACTTAAAAACTAAACAGTAATAAATGAATATACAGTTCCCAGGCTACGTTCAAAATTATTCCTTGTTTTATCATCTACACTGTATATTCATTTATTACTGTTTAGTTTTTAATTTGCTTATTGTAATAACAATGTCAAAGATGTGCTTTACTGTGTATGTCAATCTAAATGTACACGTTTGTCATCTATTCCAGTACTGTATCAAAACATTGTAACCGCTTTGACACAGCAGTAAAAGGTTTGAAGATGGCCCACAAGCCGAAGACCGGCTAAGTAAACAAAAATAAACTCGCAGAACATACACATAATTGTGTTTTTTCATTTTTGTATTTTGTTCAGATTCACCAATAGTAACACCGCTCAAAGCATGTATCTTTCCTCCTGACTCACTCTGTATGTAAACATAATTTAAGTCATGTTTAGAATGTGCGCCCGTGTGCTGCTGCTGGCTGCTCCTCGGCTGCACTGATGACGTCACGAATTGCAAACCGGGCAATAATAAGTCTGTAAATTATAACTAGCTTTAACAGTGCCAGGAAGTACCCTAGATGACACGTTAAAACTGTAATACGTATAGGGTGGTAGTGCTAGAGCATGGATGAATAAACTTAACTAACCGCACACTCAGAACAGAGAATACATCAGAATAGAACAATAGTTAGAAAAGAATAGCACAGAAGACAGGATTAAGGGAGCGATTCCATGATCACTCGGAGATGGTTCACTATAGTCATTCAGTCAGCCACTACGATTAGAAGTCAGTAGGCTAAGAGAGGGGAGTGGCTCGGTGTGCTGCGGAAGTCCACGCTGGGGTAGGTTACTCGATATTCTATACCACCTTTTGTTCCTTCCGTATTATTTGATGCGAATTTCTTCTAATATATTAATACAATAAAAAGTCTTTTGTACAGATAGCAAGTATACGGAATGCAAAAACAGTCAATTTCGTAAGCTAGTTAATGGATTACCAATAAAGATAAATGTAAATGTAGTATTCCTTCAGAGAAAACATGACCTTTAAAAATTTGTTCGAATAGCAGGCCTCATTTCATGCTACGTTTTCCGAGGAAATCTGTGTGTCGTAAGATGGCTTCTCCTTTATTAGAAGACGCTATGAAGCTCGAGTTGATAGATCATAAAAATGAAGCTTAAAGAGGTGGAAAATCCTCGTACACTGGAAGCAAGAAACGACCGCTTTAAGCTTCCTTTTTCATTTTTTACGCCCTGCTTGTGTAAATAATGGCTCATTCAGATGATCAGAGACGGCCACGACAGCTCAGCGCGTGTGCCGTACAGCTGAGTGGGAACGAGCCTGTCTAAAAGCGGCTGTTTACCGAGTGCCACAGAGTGTAAACAACGGCGGGTGTCACAAAGTACGCAGTCTTGTTACGAGGCGCCTTCCCTGCGTGGCGAACGCGTGTCACAATCCACTTTGGTGCTGAAACACGCAAGCAGAGTTACAGGGAAGTAATTTCATGCTCAAAATCGGGACGACTGTAGAGCTTACTTTATTATGTTGTTCCAACTGACTCCGCTTCCGCATACGTTCTGGGATGAGGCGGATCCTAGTTCAGACTCCGAAAATTTTACATTCATCGTTTCGTTGGTCGACCAGTGTTTTTCCTTCCTTTCGAGTTGTAACTCAGGATTTTCTTTGCAGCCTTTCAACTCATTTCATTCACACCTCGTTGTCGTCTACCTACGTATTGTTATTTTCTCACTAACATTCTGTACATTCAGTTCATTTCGGACGTTTATTTGTTTTAACTGTTCAAATGTTTGTCAAGCTTAAGGGACTTAGCTGCGTGGTCTTCAGTCCCTAAACTTACAAACTACTTATGAACTACCTTATGCTAAAGACGATACAAACATCCATGTCCGAGGGGGTATACGAATTCCCGACTGGGAACGGCCTCGCGCATCGTAGCATAGCGCATTAATGCGCTCGGCCGCTCCGCCACGGCTTATTTGTTTTATTGTGCAGTATTCTACTCTCTTTAAAAATCTGCTGCCTTTATCGAGTGTGGTTCCACATACGTCTATGAAACTGATTTGCGACTGAACCTTAGGAGACGAGCAACAATAAAACTTGCATACTTCATACGTTGTTAGTATTGGGGCCTTTAGGTAACTTTATGCACGTCTCTGGTCGTATTTACGAAAATGGTAATATAGTTGTTTGCTTTGAAAGTTTGCTGTAATACCTATACTGAGCAACGAAAGCCAATGGAAAGAAATATAAGTAGTATATTCCAGTAATTTTATTTTGTTATTTTCATGGAAGACTATAGCATTCCATATTATCTTCTATTTTAAAATGTTCGAAAACGCTGCGTGCGAAATTGCGATTCTTCAGACGGCCATTTCTCGGGTTCTATTGATCACAGGGATAAGGGATAAATTGTTACAGAAATCGCCTGGCCTGCAGATCATTTGTATACACAGCACAAGTATTGGCGATCTACAAGTATTCTACAAAAGCGCGTTAAAATGTAAACATTACACACTTCCTGCAGCCCAGCGAAGTTGAGCAAATCGGTTGGTTTTTGCACACTACGTGTGGTCTAGGGTGGTCTTTATACGGTTTATAGAAAGCACTATTTGTTCATGAGTCGTTCCTGAGGAAACCACGAAAAAGCACTAGTTTTGGGCGCAAAAACTACAAATTGTGGGGATGGCCATTTCCTTACGTTTTATTAATCAAATATCATTGAAATTTCCACCAAATGTTCTTAAGATTGTATTCTCAAAATCATTATTTTAAAGTATATTTATCCGTCAGCGAAATCCAAAAGTTCAAAATTATCGTACGCAAAATTATAAAAATCGGTTTTAGGCGTTTTTGCACCGTGTGATTCAAGTATCTAAATAAGTCATCACAATAAATGGCTTGTGAAAAGATAGAACGCAAAACAGTTTATTAAAAATGGACTTCGGCTAGTTACTTAGCCATCATGTGTAAGGCGGCAGTACCGACAATTTATTTTTCAATCTTTGACAGTTTCCTTCTCACAAGTTGTCCGCCTCAGTAGTCTAGCGCACCGCGTGGAGGGTTGTCCGCGGGAGGCCTCGGTTCGATTCCTGACAGGATCGGAGATTTTCTCCACTCGGCGACTGGGTGAAGCATAGTCCTCATCATGTTTGAGACACAAGTTGTTGAAGTGGCGTCACCTAAAACGATTTGCTCAACACGACTCCAGTTGGAATCTTACGCCTATAAATGCCACACGATCTTCATCTCACAAATTACCAACGGCTGCTGCTGCATAACGGTGCAAACACAAATAACAAATGGCTCAAACTTTAACAATAAACTCTGTCTACAATACATTCCTTCCCGTTTTTAGAACACCTTTATTCGATATATAGTTACACCCAAACGATCCACGAAGTTTGGGTACCGAAAGTGCCAACCAGAGACAGTTATGGGATCACTATGAAACTTACCATCTGATTTCAAGTAATCTATTCAAATTTGATTTGTGCATAGCTTACATTTTGGTATCTTCGCCTGATAAAGAGTTGCTTTTAGTTTCGTTATTTGTACAGTTACAGTGTAGCATCAAATTACGTAACGTATTGCAACATATTATAAGGAGATTGCAGAAGTTAAACACGTTGCGTATGGTTGATTTTAGGTCATACATGAAGGGGAATGAAATTCAGAGGAGATATCGAAATTTTGTTTAAAACTGAGAGCACAGCAGCATGTCACAGTATTCTCGAGATGCTGGTCTCCTATCCGGCGTGCGCCACCGCACGGTTCACCCACCTTCTCGCCTCCCTCCTAGAGGACTTGGTGGCCGTTAGTGTGTACTCAAAAAACCATTCCGTGAAGAAATTTGACTGTCTAATTCATATAAGCTTATCATTATCCGCGATAAATGACATTTTATTTTTATTATTAGTTATACCCTATATGTAGAAGTGTCGAAGCATGTAAGGAATCAAATATATACAGCTCTATAATGGACTCGCATTCGGGAGGAGAGCGGTTCAAATCCGCCTCCGGTCATCCTGACTTAGATTCTCCCTGATTTCCTAAATCATACCAGGCAAATTCCAAGATCGATCCTTTCCAGGGACCCGTCGATTTCCTTTCGCTCCCTTATCAAAACAATCCAATATCTCGGTCTGTCTCTAATAAACACGTTGTTGACGGGACGTAAATTCTAATCTTCTTCCTTTATAGTTTATAAGTTACGCAACCTGCTGTAGAGAGGTAAGTAAGACAACCAGGTAAAAATCCTCCTTTCGGAGCATAAAAAAGGTAAATATTTTCCTGTTTAAGATACTGCAACAGGGTACTACTTCAATGTGTTTTTGATTGTTCATCTGGATAGTGTGTCAATGGAAAGAGGAGCTATGAAGGAAGAACTACAGAAAGTTTTCAGAGTCTTAAACTAGTGAAACGAAAAGAAAAATGTAATTCGCAATTAAACAGTATGAACTGTGGTTGTTATGGTCTTCAGTTCGATGACTGGTTTGAAGCAGCTCTCCACCCTACTCTATCCTGAGCAAGCCTTTTCATCTCCTCATAAGAACGACAATACATATCCATTTGAATCTGCTTACTATATGAGTCTCTTAGTCTCCCTCTGCGATTTTTACCCCTCACATTTCCCTCCAATGCTAAATTTACGATTCCTTGATGTCTAAGAATGTTTCCTACCAAGCGATCCCTTCTTTTAGTCAAGGTATGCCAAAAATTCCTTTTCTCAAAAATTCTGTTCAGTACCTCCTCATTAGTTACGCAATCTACCCACCTAATCTTTAGCATTCTTCTGAACAACACATTTCAAAAGCCTCTATTCTCTTCCTGTCCGCACAGTTTATCGTCCATGTTTCGCTTCCGTACAAATGCATTCAGAAAAGACTTCCTTACTCTTACATTAATATTCGATGTTAGCAAATTTCTCTTTTGCAAAAATTCTTTTCTTCCCATTGCCATTCTGCATTTAATGTCCTCTGTACTGCGATCATCATATGTTATTTTACTACCCAAGTAACAAAACTCATCTACCGCCTTTACTGTTTCGTTACCTAATCTAATTACTTCAGCATCGCCTGATTTTCTAAGACTGCATTCCATTATCTTTGTTTTGCTCTTGTTAATGTTAATTTTATACGCTCTCTTCAACTGTCCATTCCATTCAACTGTTCCTCCAGGTCATTTGCTGCCTCTGACAGAATTAAAATGTCACCAGCAAAACGCAAATTCTTCACCCTGAACTTTAATCCCTATTCCAAATTTTTCCTTGCTTTCCTTCACCGCCTTCTCGATGTACAAATTGAATAATATCGGAGAAAGGCTACAACCCTGTCTTACTCCCTTCCCAACTAATGCTTTCCTTTCATGCCCTTCGAGTCTAATAACTGCGGTCTGGCTTTTGTACAAGTTGTAAATAACTCTCCTTTCCCTGTATTTCACCCCTGCTGACTTCAGAATTTGAAAGAGTGTGTTCCAATCAACATTGTCAAAAGCTTTCTCTAAATCTACAGAAGCTAACAATGTAGGTTTCCCTTCCTTAATATATCTTCTAAGATAAGTCGTAAAGTGAGTATTGTCTCCCGTGTTCCTACGTTCCTCCTGGATCCAAACTGATCTTCCCCGAGGTCAGCTTCTAGCAGCTTTTCCATTTTCCTGTAGATAATTCGCGTTAAAATATTGCAACAATGACATATCAAATTAATAGTTCTGTATTTTTACACCTGTCTGCGCCTGATTTCTTTGGAATGGGGATTATTACAGCCGGCCGCGGTGGCCGAGGGGACTGAGGCTCTCCAGTCAGGTCTGCACGGTCACTACGGTCGGGGGTTCGAATCCCCCCTCGGGCATGGATATTTGTGCCGTCTTTAGTATAAGGTAGTTTGCAAGTAGTTTGTAAGTTTAGGGACTGATAACCCCGAAGTTAAGTCCCATAAGCTATACAAACATTTTTTTGTTAAAATTTCTTACAAACAAGTTAGCTGTAGTAGTCTTCAAACTTTCCCAGAGCTCTGACTCGGACTGTCACACCTAAAGTAATTGCGCGTGTACGTAATAGGTAGAAAGGTCGGAGTTTTCTGCGAATTTAGCCTTGGACGGTTAACGTTTCCATATGAAACTGAATCGGTTATTTCAGAAGGGCCCTAAGTCAATTCTTCTGACAGTTTGAGCTACAACATTTATGCGTTCTTTGGGCGTCGACTCATTGTTGAGTGGGGAAAGGACGTTCGCGTTTCATCAAATAACCGAAATATATATCGGAGAAATCCTCGTTGATTTCAAATGATTCCCATGTCCAGGACAAGGGACACTTTTGCTCTCAACAATTCTGAACAATAACTCCATGTAATTCAAAATTCAAATGTTCAAATGTTTGTATAGTCTATGGGACTTAACTACGGGGTCATCAGTTCCTAAACTTACAAACTACTTATGAACTACTTACGAACTAGGACGGCACAAATATCCATGCCCGAGGGGGGATTCGAACCCCCGACCGTAGTGGCCGTGCAGACCGTGACTGGAGCGCCTTAGTCTCCTCGGCCACCGCGGCCGGCATCCATGTAATTCATTGAGATTCTTTGTCTGCCAGAAAAGGCGAGAGTACGATATAAATAATGCATCTATGGTTTGTTTCAAAGTCACTGTTGTAGAGCAAGAGGGCGTATGTGATACTGAATCCTCACATTATCTTATATTGCATCAATATGAGTGAATCTGATTGTGAAGTTGAAACTATCCATAAAAAGAGGAGGAGGAAAGGTGATGCTATCCCGAAGAGTACGAACGGAATGTAATCAAAATTGTGGAAGGAACTGGGGCATAGCAATTACCGAGGTAAGGTAAAACTAGCAAAATCCGTCGGAAACGTCATACATAGAGTTGTACGTGTTTTCAATCCATTAGTCAAGAAGATCATTTAAGAATTTTAGCATGATCTTAATAATAAAGATGAACTAGATCTTTGCCTTCAGAGTGGAATATAGACGATAAAAGTAAAACGACGTATACCATGGGAAGGATAAAGTCTAAAGGCAAGGATGTGTGGTTTCCAATATTGATAAACAGTTCGTTTTCATGAACAGATTTTGTGAATTCACAAAAATGGTTGATAACGTTTACTACAATCTTCATTAAACAGTTTGTTTGTGATGTAAAGGTTTTAAGATTTTTATTTATCACTTATTTCAGAAAAGCCGTATATCCAAGGGAAATATTCAGCTGTGGTCAATAAATTTACTCATTATTTGAGTATAGGCAGAATCATTGTTAATATTGGTATCTCTCATGTGGTCACTCCACATAGTTGTGAAAATGTCCTGTAAACTATTAAAACAGTTTTTCCACTTTTCTCGAAACTATGTAAAAAGGACAAAAGTGATTCAACTGGAATTTGGAAAAGTGATTTAATTAGTGGGTTCGATGGTGGAAGAGATATCTTTGAATACAGTTGGTGTTATTTATAAAAACAATGATAATTTTTTGCAATATACAAATTTACCACGAGGCCCTGCCTAAATGAAAGTCAAAGTGCTAAATTTCGAAACGGTTCGTTACACATCTGTGTGCCTCGGTAATTATGTTCTCCCAGTTTTATTTTGTGAGCAGTATGGGATTACGATCTCGAGTTGCACGAGCGCCAGAGCGGGCCCGCTTTTTTCCCCCCGCTGTACTTGTTTTTGTTTCGGCTTGTATTCGGGGGCAAGCCGCGAGGTGCGATGGCGAGTGTCGCGTGACAGGGCTATTGTTTTCCGGCCGATGTGCAGATTGTCGACCCCGGCTCGCCGTTCCCAACTGGGGCGGCGTGGAAACTCGCCGGAGAAAGGCTGGGCCTTGCATTGTTCCCTGCGGCGCGATGCCCAGTTCCTCTATCCTGCTCCGCGAGGCAAGTGTTAATAGGGGGCGGCGGCTGCTGCGCTACAAGGCACACACACACACACACACACACACGAGTCCTCACTCCTTTCAAACATCGTCAACTATCTCGAAGAGAACGACCTATTGACTCATAGTCAACACGGATTAAGTGTAGTTCTTGTGAAACACAACTTGTTCTTTACTCATATGAAGTAATGAGCGCTATCTACAAGGATTCTGTATTTCTTGGTTTCCAGAAGACTTTAGACACTGTACCTCTCAAGTAACTTATAGTCAAATTGCATGCTTATGGAATGTCGCCACAGTTGTGTGATTGAATTCGCGATTTCCTCTCAGAAACGACACAGTACGAGGCAATTCACAGAAGGTTATTGAGTACAGCAGAAGTGATATCTGGCGTACCCCAGGGAAGTGTTATACAGTCCCCGCTGTCCCTTGTCTTTACAAACGACTAGCTGAAAACCCGGCGTTGCCCGGGTACCTATTTATTTATTGAAGCCTTGAGTTAGAACTTCTGCTATCCCTTCTCTCTCTGTCCATCTCCTTTTTTCTAATAACCTGTTTTACGTATCAGAGAATGTATAAGAAATAGCTGCTACCCACGATTTCTTTGTTTGACGAAATTAAATACAGTCCATATTTTTGGAAACATTTTTGTTTCACGTTTTGGGCAACAGCTCTCTTATTTAAATATATATAGAGAGAACAGTCTAGAGTGCAATAATTTTTTTTTCGACTAGTTTCGGTCTTCTTTTAGACCATTTTCAGGAATTTTAGTTCCATTGATGCTGTGTAGCTGGCAGGTTGCGGGGAGCCTTACAGTGACGCACTGTAAGGCTCCAAGATACCTGCCAGCTACACAACATCAATGGACCTAAAAGTTCTGAAAATGATCTAAAAGAAGACCGAAACTAGTCGAAAAAAATAAATTATTGCACTCTAGACTGTTCTCTCTATATAAATACAGTCCATTCCTTTATTTGTGCGCCTCGGTTGCACAGTGGTAGAGTGCCAGACTAAAAATCCAAAGGTCACGGATTCTATCCTCGCCAGGTCCTAGGATTTTTATCTGTCACTTTCCACTTCTTTCACCTCTGGCAGTATTGCTCGTGTGAAAAATACCGAGTAGCACTGTGGTTCGAAACCCACGTTAAACTTTAGGTCCCCCTATGAGTGGCTGGGTAAGTCAGTTCGAAGGCATAACACCTCCAAACAGGGCCGTGTAAAGTGGTGTTCCTTTTGTGTCCCAAGTTCGTCGCCGCTTTTGTGTCCCAGCCTCGTCGTAGGTGTCGGTGGCCGAGTGGAATGAGACCGACACGCTGGTGCAGGTACGGAGGGGAGCAGCCAGAAACTATAAACACTCGAGTAAATTAGAAAGATATATATATATTGCACAGAATGTAACAATACTTAACTTTTACATAGTACTGCAGAATGTTGATACATAGTTGTTAGAGGCCTGCCTAGTGCCTGTACAATAGCAAAGTCTTCACTGGTGCCTATCTGATTACGAAGGTCCTAACTCGTGGCTATCTCAGTCCGAAGTGCCGATGTCCTTCAGTGGTGGCCACGAGCGGCGTTGTCGCAGAGGGCGCTCGTGGCTGTCGTCGTGAGAACACCGCGCCGTGCGTGCATGGCGGCGCGCGGCGAAAGTAAGTGGCGCGCACTTTGTACTTGTGCGACACCACACCCCTCCCCCCCAAACCGCCGCGCCGTCGTGGCGTAGGGCTGAGGGCCACGGCGACGGCACTGGGAGGAGGGCCTGGGCGGGGGCGTTACTGGTGGGACGGGCGTCGTAGCTGAGGCCGGGATCGAGACGCCGTCCGCGCCCCGGCATCCGCCTTGAGATCCTCCAGGGAACCCGCCGAAACCTGGGGAACGGCGCCCGCCACCGCCCAGAGGGAGCAGGTCATCTTCTTCTGAGGTGCGTGGCCCAAGCTGGGGCGGCACGCACGGTCCCGGAGTCCCTCTCGGTGACGCTGACATCTGCGGCGGCGACAGCGGCGGCGTCGCGTCGATCTCCATCGGGACGATCTCGTAGTCCGGGGACGAACGATGTGGTTGTGCTCCCTGGCGGTGAACTGGGTCTGGAATCAAGAAACCGGAGACAGGATCGCGCTGCCTGTGCAGGCGCAATTGGTTTGCGTGGCGCCGCAGCTCCGACCCTGTGGAAGAACGTACAACAAACATATTGCGCCCGAGCACGCGCTGAATGATGCCCGGCATCCATTTCTTCCTGTTGCCAGCAAACACCCTGTACAGCACCGGCGTAGAAACCTGAAAACGCGTAGCGCCATACGAACCGACTCGGTGCGTGGGAGGCTGCAGCAGGCGAAGGAGAGTGCGGTGACGGCGGCCGTGTAGCAGCTCGGCAGGAGACGGGCCGTCACGTGGCATGCACCGATACGTAGACAGGAAAATTTGAAGAGCTTGCTGCCTGGAGTGCTGACCTTTCATCTTCTCCATGTGAGACTTGAATGTTCGAACGAAACGTTCTGCTTCACCATTGGACTGAGGGTGAAAAGGTGCGGTGGTGATATGCTGAATGCCATTCACACGACAAAACTGTTGAAATTCCGCACTAACAAACTGAGGTCCATTGTCACTGACGATAGTTTCAGGCAAGCCTTCGATGCAAAACACTGATGTTAAGGCACTGATTGTACTAGACGCCGTCGTTGAGTTCACGGCAATCACAAAAGGAAACTTGCTGAAAGCGTCTACAACAATTAACCAGCGCGTATTCCAGAATGGTCCGGCAAAGTCAATATGTAAACGTTGCCATGGTCCCTTGGGGCGTGGCCAGTCTGAGAAACGCTGTGGAGGAGCCGCCTGATGCTCCGCACAAACTGTACACTGTGATGTCATGCTCTCTATCTGAGCGTCCATACCAACCCAGGTACAATGACGTCTGGCCAGTTGCTTTGTCCTAACAATACCCCAATGTCCTTGATGCAGGAGGCGTAACACTTCTCGTTGCAGGGAACGAGGAACAATCACTCTTGCTTGGTCGTTGTCGGTATGCAACAACAGTACACCCTGACTTAAAGATAATGCATGACGTTGTGCAAAATAACGTCGAACCAGAGGCCGATCAATGTCTTTGGCTCTGGCAGGCCACCCTGAGCGAACAAAACGTGCTACCACACTTAGGTCTGCATCCGCAGCTGTTTCCTGTGCAACCCGACGAGAGTTCAAAGGAAAGTCTGCGACAGCGGAAGCATCTCTGGAGTCTATCTGACAACATGCCATTTCTGAAGAATCAAATGATACATCCTGGCCAACCGGAAGTCGGGAAAGTGTGTCCGCATTGGCATGTTTAGTGGTAGGTCGGTACAAAATCTCATACTGATAATTTGACAATATCAAGGACCATCTCTGAAGCTTTTGTGCCGTACGTGGCGGAATTGGCTTTGTGGGTGAGAACAACGACGTGAGAGGCTTGTGGTCTGTCAACAAATAGAATTTTCTGCCATAGAGATAATGATGAAACTTTGCGACGCCGTAAATGATTGCTAAGGCCTCCTTTTCTATCTGACTGTAATTCTGTTGCGTCGGCGTCAGTAGCTTGGATGCAAAGGCAATAGGACGATCGTGACATCCAATACGATGTGAGATTACAGCGCCCAGACCATACGACGAGGCGTCAACTGCTAACACTACAGGCTTCTGTGGGTCAAAGGGAATCAAACATGCATCACTGAGTAGTGCAGACTTTAATTTGTCAAAGGCAACCTGACAATCTTTGGACCATACAAAAGGAACATTCTTCCTACGTAAGCGATGCAGTGCAGCTGCAATCTGAGAGGCATTGGGAATAAACCTGAAATAATAGTTAAGCTTTCCCATCACTGCTTGCAATTCGTGCACAGTCTTTGGAGGAGGCAAGTCTTTGATTGCTCGAAGATGCGACTGTAAGGGATGGATTCCTTGGGCATTAATCACATGGCCTAGGTACTCTATTTCAGTTTGAAAAAACGAACACTTTGCTTTATTACAACGTAGACCTGCTGCAGTCAAAACTTTGAAAAGGCACTCCAGGTTTGCTAAATGTTCTTCAACTGTACGTCCGGATACCACAATATCATCTAAATAGTTCGAACAACACGGTACAGAAACTGTCAGCTGTTCCAAAAAACGCTGAAAAATAGCGGGAGCGGAAGAGCTGCCAAAGGGTAGGCGTTGAAATTGAAAAAGGCCCATGTGAGTATTAATGACGAAAAACTTTTTTGACTCGTCATCAAGTGGAATCTGTAAGTATGCCTCTGCTAAATCAATCTTAGAAAAGAAACGAGACTGTCCTAATTTGTCCATTAGTTCGTCAGGTCTGGGCAGGGGATAAGTGTTTACAATTGTTTGACTGTTCACTGTTGATTTGAAGTCCGCACAGAGACGAAGTTTTCCTGACGGCTTGGGTATAATTACTATAGGCGAGGCCCACTGACTCGCAGAAACAGGAGAAATCACCCCACTATCTTGCCAACGTTTAAGTTCTTCGGCAACTGTATCACGCAAGGCGATAGGCACTGGTCTAGCTTTACGAAACTTTGGAACTGCAGATTCTTTTAAAGTTACATGTGCCACGAAGTCTTTTGCACAACCTAGTTCCGGCGAAAACAAGTCACTATATTTGTCACACAATGCATTGATTTTATCCTGAGGCACTATTGACGAAATTTGAAGCACATCTCGTTGAATTGATAAACCAAACAAGTCAAAAGCATCTAGTCCAAAAATGTTCTGTGTCGATTTGGCCTGAAGAACTACAAAAGCAACTGTTTTTGTTATACCTTGGAAAGAGGCGGGCAGGCTACACGTTCCTAGCACGGGAATATTTTGACCTGTATAAGCTGTTAACACTTGCTGTGACGGCGACAATTTTGGCGAACCCAGAAGTTCATAAGTATCTTTATTAATTAATGTAACAGCGGAACCAGTATCAAGCTGAAATTGCACTGTCTTATTTTCTATGGAGAGATTTACAAAAAGTTTGTGCTTCTGGCGCACGACAGGTGCGCGAATGTGGGCAACGTCTGCTACGGTTTGTTTGCTGCGTATGCGCGGGCCGCGTAGTGAAGGAAGCGGCTCAGACTCGGCACGCAGGGGATTAACAACACTGTCACTAGATGGCACTACCGCCGGATCGGCGTCCGCGCAATGCGAGGCTACTGCACTAAAATTACTTTCAGTATCTACAACAAGTCTACTGTCACTAGCTACACAGTACTGGGCACTAATACAAGGAGCAGTTGCAGAAGGCACTATTTTCACTACAGGAATGCACTGTTCATAGTCGTTTTGCTTGTCCCGAACCCTTTTCCGTTGCACTGTTTTACGCGCTCGTCGGCGCTTGCTACGTGGTGCACTATATAGTTTTGCCATAGGCGCAGAACTACTTTCTTGCAATTGAGATCCAAGGAAAGCACTGTTCAATTCCACAGCCCGTATAACATTTACAGAATGAACTGTTCTCGCACTCTGCGAAGCACTGTTTCTAACGTTACTGTTCTTTGAATTTTTAATTTGCATACACACAGACTGCACATGTCCCGATTTGCCACATTGATAACAGGTTGCGTTGCGACTAGGGCAATGAGCACGCTTGTGGCGAGACACACACTGGGGGCAAGATTTACGTACATTTTTCTGAAATGAGCGTTGGCGCCCGTTATTCAAATTACTGTTTCTAATACGACGGGGCGACCTTTGCGTCGCACTTTTACACTGGCTACTGTTCACTGTCTGTTCAGCACGGCCGGTAGCAAAATAAGAATCACTAGTGCTATACTGAGAACTACGGCTAGGAAAGCGTCCGTTGCGCCGCACTGAATTTACACTATGGCTTTGCATTTCTACATCAGCTAAGTCAAAAGTATCATGCGCTTCTATAAGCTGCAGTACACTGTCTAAGGAGGGGTCAGACTGTTTCAGAATTGCTGCTCTAATTCTGGGGTCCTGAATATTCTGCGTAATCGCATCCCTCAACATCACGTCACTATACGAAAGTCCACAAGAGCAAGTAAATTTACATTGGCGGGTTAAGCCCTTCAATTCCGTAATCCACTCTTGGTGTGACTGCTGCGGTAATTTTTTAAGTCTGAAAAATCGGTACCGCGCAGCGGCTACGAGAACTTTCCTCTCGTAATGAGCATTCAGTGCATCTACAATTTGTTCAAAGTCCACACCACGAGGAGATGCGTGGGGAAATAGTTTCTGCAGTAATACAAAGGTTTTGGGGCCCACCACGGACAACAAAAGATGCTTAACAGTCTGACCTGTAAGTTGATGAGCCGCGACGAGTTCTTGAAACTGTGCGAAATAGTCGCTCCATTCTTCCTCACGTTCGTTGTACTGGCGGAACGTCGGAAGCGGTGCGGCGGCAGGTGTGGGCTGCTGATGCGACGGCTGTTGTTGAGTTGTCAACTGCGCCACCGCCTGGAGAAGTTGTGTTATTTGCGCCGTCTGTAACTGAATAATTTCCATTAAGTTTGGGTTCGGGGTAGTGGCCATGCTGACCGATTAGGCGCCGCGCATACAAGTAACTTATAACAAAACACAAATGCAATATGAAAGAAGGGCTCGCTCTGCAACAAAAAAGTCCACAAAATACGTAACAGAATATGTTCCCCCAAAAATCTTATAATAAGGGTGGGTGGGCGGGAGCAATTTTTGCGTGCTCCGACTGCTGCTGTCTGGCTGCTGTAAGCGGGCTGGTCCAAGGTTCTATCACTCCTCGTCGCCACTTTTGTGTCCCAAGTTCGTCGCCGCTTTTGTGTCCCAGCCTCGTCGTAGGTGTCGGTGGCCGAGTGGAATGAGACCGACACGCTGGTGCAGGTACGGAGGGGAGCAGCCAGAAACTATAAACACTCGAGTAAATTAGAAAGATATATATATATTGCACAGAATGTAACAATACTTAACTTTTACATAGTACTGCAGAATGTTGATACATAGTTGTTAGAGGCCTGCCTAGTGCCTGTACAATAGCAAAGTCTTCACTGGTGCCTATCTGATTACGAAGGTCCTAACTCGTGGCTATCTCAGTCCGAAGTGCCGATGTCCTTCAGTGGTGGCCACGAGCGGCGTTGTCGCAGAGGGCGCTCGTGGCTGTCGTCGTGAGAACACCGCGCCGTGCGTGCATGGCGGCGCGCGGCGAAAGTAAGTGGCGCGCACTTTGTACTTGTGCGACACCACAGTTCCAACCAATCTTCGGATTGTAGACTGCTTTACCTTTACCTCCTTTATTTAACAATCAATTTATTGAAATAATAGGAACAAACATATTTTATTTTGTAACATAGAATTTATTAACAAACTAAAAACAAACACTCTACATTTTTTAACATTAAAAATCATTGACACATTAAAAACATTCACCCTTAATTTTGGATCTTTTACAATGAACTTACTAACGTTATAAAAGCAAACATCGCTCATTAAAAAAAAATTAATATCAATAAAATTATTGACATACTATGAAGTGACACTTTTCGTTTTGAAACTTTTTAAATTAATAATAAAATTATAGATCTGGTAAAAGCAAACAGCTTTCATATTGAAAAAAAATGTTGCAAAAAATTATTAATTTATTGAAAACACTTTATTCGTCTTTGAAGCGCTACATGATTTCTCTGGTTAATAACGCAAGCGCCACTATACGCAATAGCATATTATGTTACTATAAACCTGACAAAAAAAAAAAAAAAAAAAAAAAATCACTCGTGAAGTGATGGTCTACCGGGAGAATTTAGAAAGTTGGTTGTATTGTGATGCTGTCCACTATTAGGTAGTGAACCATCTTGAAACGTACGAAAACAAACATAATGATACAAAAAGGAGACTAAACGGTAATTAATAATTATTTCCAGTCATTCGGTTCTCAACAGTAAAGATGCTTTGTGAAGTAGGTCTTAAACAACATGGTAGACAGAATATTTGTTTCTGTGTAACATATGAAATAACTTAAGAGAAAATTGTATTTATATAGCCTCAATAACTAAGCTACTTTTCTGAAACCTCTCGATAGACGACATTTTTAGTTTTATTTTCCGGCTGCAGACTAGACAAACAACCAGGCGAACTTACTCTAGGGCAGGCCACAATCTTTTCTGAGATCTACTCCAATAACTTTTAACGTTTGACCTTGAGCCTTACTGACGGTCATTGCGTAGCATAATTTCAGTGGAAATTGGAGACGCTTAAACAGAATTTGGAAATCCGACGTTATTAATGGAATCCTTGGAATAAAAACAACTTCTCCTTCATTTAATAAATCAAAACGTCATGCCTGATGAGGCGGTTTTTCCATGAACCTAATTGTTTATGATTCCACATATCCTGAACTGTGTGTCCTACTATGATAAAATTTCGAACTTACATTCAGTGTATGTGTGTATACAGTCTGTAACATTTCTCGCGAATACAATAAATAGTGTCATGCTAAATGCCGTAATTTTACAGCATGAACGCCAAAAAAGTAGTAAGCGACAAACTTTTTGGTTTCATCATTTTGCTGGGGTTGTCAGCGAGAAAAAGTTTCCTAAAGATTTGAAATTACATTTAAAGCTTGTTGCCAGTCGCTAAGTGCTCTCCTTCTCAAATAGTGGATTGATAAAGTCACACTATCACGTGCCGCAATATGGGGAAGTTTTCATTGTTTATGACGTCATATCTCCTGAACAGTCGGCCCTATCGTAAAACCCTTTCTTAGCTGACGTCTTCTACCGATAACCTACATTCCTGCCAAATTTCAGCTACATAGGTGAAGTAGTTCACGAGATTTCGTGTTTAGTCAGTGAGTGAGTGAAGGAGTGTTCTTTCGCTTTTCTATAGTTAGAGATTTAGGAAACAATCTTAGCAACTCTCTTAGACTGTTCGAGGATGATGCTGTCATTTACAGGTTAGAAAAATCACCAGAAGATCAAAAACAACTGAAAAATTATTTGGATAAGACAAGCGTATGGTTAGAAAATTGGAAATGGACCCTATATAATAAAAACCGTAAAGTCATCCATATCAACAGTAAAAGAAATCTGTTAAACTACATTTACAAGATAAATCTGTAAAATCTACAGGCCTTAATTGCAACTAAATATCTAGGAAACACAATTACGAACAACTTTTCTAGAGAAAACATCGAAACTATTATAGGGAAGATGAAACAAAGGCTACGTTTCATTTGGAGAACACTTAGGAGATGCAACAGTTCTACTAAAGAAACTGCCTTCACTGCTCTTGTCCGTCCTACTTTGAAGTATTGCTGCGAATTGTCACCATGTTGGACTGACGGAAGATATAGAGAAAAGTCTGAGAAGGGCAATTCGGTTTGTATCATCGCGATATAGTGGTGGGAGTGTCACGGAAATGATGCATGAGTTGGGGTGGAAATCATTAAAAGGAAGGCGTTATTCGTTGGGGCGAGATCTATTTGCGGAATTTCGTTCACAAACTTTCTCGTTCGAATGCGAGTATATTTGTTGGCACCCACCTACATGGGAAGACATGATCATCATATTAAAGAGGAGATGTTCAAATGTTCAAATGTTTGTTAAACTTAAGGGACTTAACTACGGGGTCATCAGTCCCTAAACTTACAAACTACTTATGAACTACCTACAACTAAGGACGGCACAAATATCCATGCCCGAGGGGGGGATTCGAACCCCCGACCGTAGTGGCCGTGCAGACCGTGACTGAAGCGCCTCAGTCCCCTCGGCCACCGCCGTCGGCATTAAAGAGGAGAAATCAGATCGAAAACCTGAAGATTTAGGTGTTAATGGTAGAGAAATGTTATGTATGTTCGATGAACCCTCTACCAAGCATTTAAATGCGATCTGCAGAGTAAGTATGTAGATGTTTGCAGACCGCCGTGTGTTCAGGTTACGCAGCTCTCACACCATCAGCATAGGGGGAATCATGAAATGTTCACAATGAGGCAACTTAAAAGATCGTAAAAAAATTTGATCCTTTGTGGACAAGGGGACTTGGCACGTTTCCACTATTCAGATTTTTAATGTTTCTACCTGCTGTGTAGTATCGCAGACCAGCTGTCGACGTAATTAATTTAGCAAATTATTGTGAAAGGAGGGGGAAGGAAGAAGGAGTAGGAAGGAAAGGATTAACAGTGGCTGCTTTAGGGCATTGAAATTCAACAATGGTGACAAGTGAAAATGTGAGCCGGACCGGGAATCGAAGCCGGGTTTCCCGCTTCGGGCTAGAGGTCGCCTAACCACTTTGCTACCCGTGCTCGCCTCCCGTCCGTCTCAAACTCCCACAAGTCGCGCGCTACGGCTGTAGCGCCCCTATCGTCCATGCCCTCTTAAACTCGCCATTACGGATTCCCGTGCGAGGTCGAACATATGACCGCATGAGCGGTGAAGTAAGTTATTGCGGTGCGCCATTTTGAGAGGTTCGCCTTCAGTTCTTCTCACCAAAGATAAACTCCTGGATTTTACAAAATTCACGCTGCTTAGAGATCCCGTAATGAGACTAAAAACACTCGTCGTAAAATAAACATCAGGCATATTGCATTCATGAGAGACATGGTAATGGGCAACGGGGGTTTACACAGAAGATCAAATTTTTAACGTTATAGGAGCATATACAGGGTGACATGGAATAATGGGGATGTTTGAAATGAGTAGCGGCAGCCATGGGCAGGTGGCAGCACTGCGGGTTCGTGACAGTGAGCGAGTTAAAAGGCCGCCATTTCAGTAATCATTGATCATTGGAACGAACAAATGCGTGCTGTTAGCCATTTAAATGTTTCATAAAACCAATGACAGTTTGGTACCGGCGCAGAGGGAGTTTAGAAGTTTTTATAATTTATGACGTTCCGCCAAAACGAGCGTTAAAGTGTTTGATTAGTAACTTTGAAGAAACTGGATCTGCCTTCAAGAGGAAACCAACAGAGGACAACCAAGACGTCTGCGTTCCCCAGCGAACATTGACGTTGTACGCGAGTTTGTCTTACGAAGCCCACGGTTTCAATTCGTTAGCAAGCAGCAGTGGTTGGAATGTCCCTGTACAGTTTTGACAAAATTATTCATCCTGATTGAAAACACTGCAAGGCTATCACTTGCTTGTATGCGAGAATTGTTCGGTAACCGTGTGATCTCACTATTCGGTAACATTCCCTGTCCCCCGAGGTCGCCAGATTTGTCCGTTTGTGATTTTTTCTTGTGGGGCTACCTCAAGAGCAAAGTCTACACGACTAGACCAAGAAACCTGGACAAGTTAAAACAGAGAATTCTGGATGCAGTTCATAGCATTACAAGTGAAATACAGTAGAACGTCGATTATCCGAACGTCGGTCAACCGAACGACCGCTTAACCGAACTGTGTACTCGCTCGCACCTGTTACTCTGCCACCCTACCGTCCATCATCCCCCTCACTCCCAAACCCAGTTTCCCACAGTAGTGCCGCACTGGGCCACCGCTGGCGGAACATTGCTTCTTATGGGGCCTTCACAAGGCGCTGCTGACCGGCCAAGCCGCCAGTCGCTGTGTTTCAACAATCAGCACACTTCTGTCGGCTTGGCACTGGCAGTAGAAGTAGCGGCAGTATCAAAGCTGTTCACAGCAACAGCTGCGCCAGCTTAGAGTTGAGGCGTGCCGCTCCGCGCAGTTTGAAGGATTGCGCACCCCCAAGAAGAACTTCTCACGGTGCAAACAGTCTCCTTCTGTTCTCTGGTACGACCACTTGTGTGCTGTTGCGTGAAGAAGTGAACTTAACGATACAAAATGCTTAAACGTAAACGTGTTGTCCTTTCTATGAGAGGCAAGTACAACATTATTAAAAGGTTAGAAGAAGGTGAATCTGCAACCACTTTATTCAATGAGTACAAGGTGGGAAAGTCGACAATTACGGATATTTAAAAAAAAATAGCTATGCTTGATTCTACTGATGGATCAACAAGCCATAAAATTATGAAGCTCGCCACTAACACAGATCTAGATGATGCTGTTGACAAGTGGTTTACACAAAAGAGATGGCAAGGTGAACCTATCTCAGGTCCCATTCTGTGTGAGAAGGCAATGCAGTTCAATGAAAAACTTGGAGGGCCTTCGAATTCTAAAGCGAGCACGGACTGGTTAAAGCGCTTCAAGTCGAGACACGGCATTCGTGAGCTTACAATACAAGGAGAATAACTGTCGACTGATTCTTTGAAAGTCAAAGTAAGGGACGTATTAAGGGAAGACGATTATGCTCGCAAAAACGTGTACAATGCTGACGAAACTGGACTTAACTGGAAACTTTTACCGAGAAAAACTCTTGTTTCACGTTATGAATTAGCTGCACCTGGTCATAAAACAAGCAAGGACCGTATTACAGCTTTGGATTGTGCTAATGCTACTGAAAGTCACCGACTGCCTATGTTCGTCATTGGTAAAAGTAAAAATCCGCGTTGTTTCAAGCACGTTAATATTTCAGCCTTGCTTGTTGTGTACACCTCACAAAAGAGCGCCTGGATAGATAGTACGATTTTTATGAAGTGGTTTCTGGACGTTTTCGTAACCTCTGTAACAGCTCATCAGCTAAAGAATGGGAAGAGGGAGAAAACACTTCTTCTCCTTGACAATGCACCAACTCATCCGTCATGTGAAATTTTAAACGAAAAGACGAGTTCATAAGGGTAATATCTCTATCACCTAACGTAACCTTGTTACAGCCCATAGTTCAAGGCGTTATTGAGACTTTCAAACGATATTACAGTAAAGAATTGTTGCGTAACCTATTGTTAGAAAGAGAAGATTATGGAGAAGAAAGTCTCTTAAGAAATCACAAGAATATTGACTTGAAAGATGCGTCCTACATGATCAGCGCAGCATGGAATAGTGTAAAGGAAGAGAACTTGGAAAAAAAAGCCTTGAATAAAATTTTGGACACAGAAGAAAATTCACAAGGTATGATTGAAAATGACGAACAGAATGATATGTCCGAAATTCTCGGTATGCTAAAAGAAATAGATTGCCACGAATGTGATGAAGACATTCATGAATGGATGAATATCTATGATTCAGATCCAGGACATCAAATCATGCAGGGCAGAGAGATTGTAAACGTCGTCACTGATAAAGATCACATCGCCAGCATCTCGTCAATCAGTGCTCCAGAAAGTGAAGATGAAAGTACACCAACAGCTTCTGAGGTGTTCACTTGTTTAGATACTGCCTTGCGATGGTTTGAAGCCCAAGATGAAAGTGACCAGTTTCAGGCATCTGTAATGAAAAAAGTACGTGACTTAGCTGCTTGTAAGCTTGCTTAGACAGACCAAAATAAAAGATTTTTTTAAGCGTTAATTTTGTATTCTGTGTGTATTGTTCATGCAAAATGCGTATGTAATATGTATATATTTTTGTTTAATAAACTGTACAACTTTACTATATATTCCTACTGAAGTTGCCTTTGTATGTTACTTTGTAATACTAAAAGAGATGCCTGTTTTTATGAATAAATTTACTGTACAGGCAAATAAACTGTTTGGCAAATAAACATGTACAGTTCGATTATCCGAACGAAGCAATTTTCCGAACACCAGTGTCCCGGAATTACTTCGGATAATCGATGTTCTACTGGTCAATGAGGAATCTCCGCAGCAGATTTCACGAATGTATTCGTACAGGAGGATGCCATCTGAAGGACGTAATTTAAAAATAAATAAATAAATAAATGACATCAATGTTTCGTAAATGTCAAAGTTGTAAGATTTAATTTACTATGAATTGAATTTTTTTCCATCATCACTTCTAGTTTTATTGGATTTTGAAAATGTCCCAATTTTTCTGTGCCATCCTGTATTTTTCACTCAAAATCGTTTTACTATAAAAATGTTCAAATGTTTGTAAATCTAAGGGACTTAACAATGTTGGTCATCAGTCCCTAAGCTTAAAAACTACTTACACTAACTTAAAGTAATGTATCCTAAGGACAACACAAACACTGAGGGAGGACTCGAACCCCCGACTGCGAACGGCTGCGTGCACCGCAGCTGGGCGCCTTAGTGCGCACGGCTATTCTACCGCAGCCGTACAACAGGTTGTACTGAGGCGCATTGAAGACGTTACTGTCTGAGATTGATAGAGAATCTGCATTAGCAAAAAAGCGTCGGGATTTATGGAGTCAGTGCTACAAATAAACAAAGATACTGTCAACCTTTTTTTAGAGCTAGATCTTTGCATGTAACACTGATAGGATTCCTGTTAGAAGTACTATCGAAAAAAAAATGGCTGTAAGAGGAGGCGGTGAGTAATGCCGTCCCGTTGTCGAAACGAGCGATGCTAAATTGTGTACGGGCAGAAAAAGTGCGAGGCGTGATTTAACGGCGCGTTTTTTGGCAGCGGCGGACGTGCGTCGCGTGGCATCGAACCCGGGCGCGCCGCGTTCCCAGCGCGGGCCGTGAGACCGCCGCCCGCACTGTGTCAAGGCGGCGGCGCGGCGCGGCAAAAAGCCAAGCCGCCGCTGATGTCAACGCGCCGCAGCCGCAGCCGCAAAAACGACGCGCCCCGCCCTTGAAATACTCGCGGCCGCGCGGGGGTATGGCACGCAGCGCCGCCAGCCAGCCGGAAGGCGAGACCACGGGACCGATTCATCTGCGGGCCGGTACATTCCACAGTGGGGGTGCTCGCCGACCAACTTTTCTCTTCAAACGGTTGGTCGAGCCTGGCTGTCCAACATCCGACCCACCCCACCACTCCATCCGGCAAATTGTGCGTTTGTAGGGCTACCGACCAACTTCCTGCTTGCGATCGTCTACTGTCTGCTCAGTGAATACACGAAAACAAAACTATTCGACAACGACACACCTGGTAGTTGGTCGGTACGTGTGTTGGCTGATACGAACTCGGTTGGTCAGTTGGTTGGTTGGTCGGACGATAAATCGGAACTCGTGTAGGGGTTTTAAGGCAAGTTAGGGTCCCGGACCCAGCCTGCGACCTATGCAGTTACTGCCACTACTAACTTGGGTAGCCAACTCTCCCTATCGGTTTTTAATCCTCCTGCTCCCTTATTGTCGGCCTCTTTCTCCTGTATATTTTGCCACTTATATCGCGCAATATTACACTAGGCAACAGTGAAAAACTTTTTATGCGAAAATAGATGTTCGCCATATCTTTTCGCCCCATGAATTAGAAAATTGTACTTCAAACATCGTATCACCAGCGGTTCTGGAACAAATCGTGTATTTTGCCAATACTGACATTACACACTGAAGTACTGTAGTACATATACTGAGTGTATGTGAAATGAATGTAGAAAATGAGAGGGCTGTTAAAGAGGAACAAGTATATTTTACGTAACAACCCATGTACGCGTCCATTAGTGTACGGCGCCAGGCGTCGTTGAATAGCGTCACGCGCCGGCAAGAGAGTAGGCACACAACATGCGACCCGAGTCGTCACAGTAGCGGACTGCAGGGCAACGTTTTCCGTTTTTGACACCAGCGTAAAAGAAACGTCGGGTTGAAAGTTTCTGACCTTCTATTTGCAAACACTGTACTCAGCATAGTTGCAGATATTTCAGTAGGGAAAAAACGCGGTTTTCCGCCATTTACTGGGACGTGAACGCATTGTTTTGGCCGTTCACATGCTTGTGTTATAATAGGTTTTGCATAGGCGGCAGCACCTGTGCAAACTTAGAGTCTTTTTGAGAGATTTCAGTACTGCCACGTAGCTTTCTAAAAGTAAAGGGACAACACCAAAAATGGTCAAATGTTTGTATAGCTTATGGGACTGGACTACGGGGTCATCAGTCCCTAAACTTACAAATTACCTGTGAACTACTTAATACTAAGGACGTCACAAATATCCATGCCCGAGGGGGGATTCGAACCCCCGACCGTAGTGGCCGTGCAGACCGTGACTGCAGCGCCTCAGTCCCCTCGGCCACCGCAGCCGGCAAGGGACAACACAACCTTGTTAATTTTATTAGATTATTCGTAGGTTATCGATTTAATAACTTGTGGCGAAAGAGAAATATTCTGTTACTTGGTTGTGTGAGGCCTGTAGCAAGGGAGAAAAACACGCAGTCAGAGGTAACGGCGATCAGTGGCGAGCACGAGGCTGGCTCTGTTATTTGGAGGGTCAGCGATTCCTGGAAGACGCCTTACGGCTGAAGGTCACAGCAGGTAGGACTGAGGCGTGAGCCTTCCAAGTATCTAGATGGCGCCACCGACGCTGGCGGCGTCTGGCCGAGAGCATCTGGAGCAATACAATGCTTCCGCAGGCGGTGTACGGTGCTTTGTCAGGGGAGAGCTGAGACACCTGGCGCCGAGTTGGCGAACGCCAGGGTGGCACCCAGTAGGACATTGTACTCTATGGCGTCAAGCTGGCAGGCGCTGCAATTATACAATAGCGAGGGAGTTGTCCATTTGCTGGGAACAACTTGCTGGCCGTGTTTTCGAAGGTGCCTGAAGGCCATCCGCCGCTACCGAGAGAACGCTGGACGTAAGGGCGAGGCCCGACCGGTGGAAATCCGGGAGAGCTGGCCATTGGCTGCTGTTTTATAGTAAGGGGTTTCGGCTGTCCGACTCCCGAACGCAAGCCGTGATTGGCCGTACTTTGACACCTAGGTGTGAATTGGCGCTTCAATAGAGATAGGCGGAGCCTGGAGGCTTTGCAGAGAGGAGACGAAGATTTCAGAAGGAGAGAGAAGGAGACTGGTGTTTGAGCAGCCGAGGAGAGCAGACGCTTCTCTTCTGTTCTCAGTTTATACTTGTCGTCGAGCAGCTATACTTAGAGTTTGTAGTACAACTTTTGGAGTTGCTCCAAAACTTGTACTAATAGCGCTGAGTATTGGCAAACTGAGAGCAAGGTCAGCCTGCCTGATATTAGGCACACCGACGTGCTAATTGTACAAATGTTTGTAAATCTATTGGACCAAACTGCGTGGCCATCAATCCGTAGCTTACAGGCTATTTAAACTAAGGTAAACTAACCTAAGGACAACAAACACACACCTATGCCCCAGGGAGGACACGAACCTCCGACGGCGAGCAACCGCGCGCTTTACAGCGATGCGCCTTAGACCGCTCGGCTACTTCAGCGCGGCACGCGCTAATTGCGATTGTCACAGTTCTGGTGTCATCTCTGCCTACAGTACATTCGTGTTTCAAACGTAAATAGTCTGTACTGGCATGACATAGCTAAACGAGTGAGATCGTGGGCACTAATAGCCACCGGGGTCGAAGTTGGCTGATATTAGTTAAATATTGCTTCTGGAATACGAAGCTGAATTATCTCCGGGTCCGCAACTTGCAGCTATCGACATTCGCAGCCGCCGCCCAGCCGTCGTGATGCTGACATCGCTAACCAGCACAGTTTGGTACAGTATCGCGTGCATTTGCTAGTATTTCAAGGGGTATTCACGTTTTCGGACTGTTGAAAACGTTAGGTAAACTCACAGAAATCTGGTATCGGAATATTCCTCTCGATTACGACAAGGTTTCCAGTTAAATGTGGGTTGTCACAAGTGTTTAGATTCATATACAATTATCTTCGACTTACCAGTCACTTGCTGTAGGCGTGTATATTATGTTTTGTAAATTCGTATAATTTGTTCTGTGTTCAATTGTATGTGTATCCTGCTTTCAACTATGACGTTCATTTGACTTCAGAGAATAAAACGAGTCGAAACAAATTTCTTTACTCAAATCATTAAAATTAGTTAACCCCCTTTCCACAATTTTGGATGGGTTTTATTGCTTGGAAACTAGAGGATAAATTAATTAAATGTTCGACGGTGGGTCAGCCACGCCTTTCCTTTAATATCAAGTGAACAAACCATTTGCATACCGTCCTTTCTCCCCGTTACCATACCTTGTATTTTGCAAAACGCCCACCAGAAATATACCTTTTAATTTTAAGTCTACTTGGATACACGATGTATTAATTTTGTGTTACAGGTGCGAAGGACTGACGGAAGCAGCCGCCAACGCACCGTGCGTACTCCAGGGTTTGAAGAAGAAGCTTTAGCACTGCAGGAAAGCACACCCTCAACAAGCTCGTGGGGTGTAAGTCATTACATTCCATGCGTGTGTGGCATGAATATGATTTGCATCCTTAACGCCTTTAGAAGGTTCAAACCCTTAAACCAGACAATTTTCCACATCGTATTGAATTCTGCCAGTGGTTTTTGTAAAAGTGTGCAACGGTTTACTTTTTTGCGGACTTTATATCCTTTACACGAGAGGGTCTGATGGACAGAAGCAATCAACACGTTTGGGCAACGGAAAATCCGCACGCCGCCTTTGTTCGTGGCCACCAATATCGCTTCGTTATCAACATATGGGTTGGCTTGGTAGACAATTTTCTGGTCGCCCATACGTGTTCCCTCGGCGACTGAACGCAAACATCTACCTCATCTTTTTACTAGAAACTCTGGCAGAGTTATTGGAACGTGTGCGACAGCAAATGTAGTATCAAGACGATGGTGCATCTGCGCAGAAGTGGATAGGGCGCAGTGGGGAGGTGGCATGGCCTGCACGTTACCCCGACTTGACGCCCACTGATTTCTTCTTCTAGAGGCACTTTAAATCTACGGAACACCCATTGACACTAATGAAGAGCTGATAGCGCGAATTACAGCAGCTTCCAATGCAATATTCACTTTGCGAGGAGTGTTTGAAAGAGTGCGACTATCACTCAGCGCCGTTGCACGGCGTGCATTTTAGCAGGAGGGCGTACTTTAACACTTTTTGTACCTGTTGCCAAATAAAGAATATACCACTTCAGCCTGACTTCTCATTTACCTTGCTGCTACACTGAAGACGTTGCCCTGCAAACCCGCCACTGTGACGACTCGGGTGGCATGTTGTGTGCCTACCCTCTTGGAGGTGCTATTTGACGACGCATAGCGCCATGCGCTAAGGGTTGCGGATATGGGTTGCTATGCGATATATGCTTGTTATTACCCATTCTACCCAGCCCTCTCCTTTTCTACATTCATTTCAGATACACCCTGCATATGGGACACGAATCAGGCGGCAGTAGAATTTATTATAAAACAGCGACATATTGAAATATGCACACAATGAGCAGATGTATATTAAGAATGTGAAACAAAGCATGCATTAATCTCATTCATTTAGTGAATTCTAAGTTGTGATGGCGTATCTCCTACTTTTCCTCTTATGAGGCACTATTTATCCACCGATCTTCTAACCATTGGGTGATATTTCACGTTTTTTCATTCCGCAACCCTCTTGATATTTCGCGTGTTCTTGTTGGTTTTGGTTTTGTTTAATGTGATCCCACCCCTCACTGCTGTCCGAACTAAACGTAGTATGCTCATAATCAATGTGATCATTCTATGCCAAATAATCACACTTAATGGGCTTATTGCGGTGGAGTAGCTGAGCGGTCTAAAGCACCTCGCTGTGGAGCGCGCGGTTGCTCGCCGTGGAGGTTCGAGTTCTCCCTGGCGCATGGGTGTGTGTTTGTCCGTAGGTTAGTTTACCTAGGTTTAAGTAGTTTGTGAGCTACGGACTGATGACCACGCAGTTTGGTCCGATAGATTTACAGACATTTTTGAATGGGCTTATTAAGCATTAAATAAAAGTATCATTTATTCAGTGTTTTCTTTAATATAACATCTGACGATACAGTTTGGTGAATAATCCTGTTGCACTAACGTAGATGATGAACTATAGTTATCTTGCTGTTCTTCGAAATAGTCACCTCCCATAACTATGCACCGCTGAGTTCTGCGATACCTGTCCCGAAACTTTGCGCGAAGTCTGCCTTTGGGAGGGCGCTCAAAAGCCTCGTCACGTTTCGTTGGATGTCTTGAATATCGTCGAATCTTTTTCCTTTCAAAGCGAATTTGAGACGAAGGAATAGGAACAAGTTTGGAGGATTGAGATCCGGGGAGTGTGGTAGATGTTCACGTTCCACGACTACGGTCGCCCACACTCAGACAATATCGCTCCTCCTGTCTTCTTCTGTTCCCTGGAGTCAAATTCGCTTTGAGATGAAAGAGATTTGACGATATTCCTGACATCCAATAAAACGTGACTAGGCTTTTGGAAACCATCCCAAAGGAAGACGTTCCAGGACATGTAACGCAGAGCTCAGCGGTGCACAGTTATGAGAGCCGACTATTTCGAAGGACAATAAGCCAACTGTAGTTCATGGTTCATTTACGTTAATGGTACAGGACTATTCACAGAACTTTATTGTCAGAAGTTGTAGTTAGATGATCTCATTACGTTAGGTACTTGGTGCCCCATTTTCATGCTATAACAGGGTCGATTCTACAAAAAATCTCAAACGGTGAAATGTAACCATTAATTTAAATATATTAAATGATTATTGTGGGGAGTTTCTCTTACTAGGCGATCAATTAAATTAACTTGCTGCATCATAAAGTATACACCGATTTAACAGAAGCCACCTTGCACATGCTATCGTAGTTCCACGTTCTTGATATCCTCATGAAGTCTTTCACCCCCATCTCTAACTTAGGCCTCTAACACCCAGGTTTGCAGGAGAAAAGTCACGGCGCTCGTCTAAAAAAAAGTAGCTTTAAAGTTAATGAGCATCCCAGCATTTCGAATTTAGTTAGCATATTCTGAACTATGTTTGTATACTCTGGGCTACGACTTTTTCCTAGTAGTTTTGAAGCACATAAAGGCGGTCTAGTCTTCTCGCTCAGCAGCATTGATCGAAGGAAGGAAATCTTCATCTTTCATTGGTTTCCGACTGTTGGGAACAGTGAACACGTCCTCTTTCAACTAAGCATAGATATTTGAAGCAGAACCCAGACATCGGTAAAGCCTTGAGAAACTACTTCATAGTGACCATTTTGAGGTAGAGGGGTGGCGACGGTCACATATGATATTTTGGTTCCCATGAACCATGCAAGACTTTCAGGATCACAGATTTTGCTCCCAGTGTTGGTCATGAACCGTGCTGTCCCATTCGCATAAGGAACTGGGAATTCCGAGCTTTATACGAGGATTGGAACTTAAATAATGGCAACACTGCTGTGGGGACATTATGCAATAGAATCTACTATTATCGCTGATAGCTCACATTGTTGACATACCTACCTTACCTCCGAGCAAATGGACAAGCCCGTCCCAAGTCACCGGCGTTCGCACAATCGAGGAAATAACAGTCACTTGTGAGCGAGCGATCAAACGTAACGGTGTCACTGTGTTTTCGTAACAGGAACAACGGTATTGGATAAATATTGAATGTGCCAGAGGTCGTACAGCACGACAGTGTCATCAAGGTCTTCAAGTGACGTGCGTGGAATCGGCATCTCTGTACAGAACAGTGGCATGTTGGTAAAAGCCTACGCCGGCAGCGGTGGCCGAGGAGACTGAGGCGCTCCAGTCACGATCTGCACGGCCACTACGGTCGGGGGTTCGAATCCCCCCCCCCCCCGGGCATGGATATTTGTGCCGTCTTTAGTATAAGGTAGTTCATAAGTAGTTTGTAAGTTTAGGGACTGATGACCCCGTAGTTAAGTCCCATAAGCTTAACAAACATTTGAACATTTTTTTTAAAAGCCTACAACGAAGGTCGGCAAACTGTGACAGACATGCATCGGGCAGATGATCCTAGCGAAGAAGTCCATACTCTTGCAGCGTTAGTGGACTGTGATCGACGCTAGACGATTCGTCGTGAGCTCGCCCTCGAAACCGGACTAGCTCATACGGCTGTGCTTCGCATCCTGAAGGAACGCCTGGGCAAGTGAAAAATTGCATCACGATCGATTCCGCAAGAATTGACGGAAATGCAGAAGTAGATGCTTTACGGCGCTGCTCAGACGCACTTGGAGCTGTGTGAATGCGAAGGAACGGCTTTCTTACGTAAGAATGCATGAGACATGGGCCACATCGTACGAGCCGAAAGCGAAACACGAATCCAACGAATGGCGCCGCGTAAGTCGAAAGTGCGCCAGAGACCCAGTACAGTGAAAGTTATGGTGATTCTCTTGTACGACTGTGATGGTGTCATCCTAACGCATTACGTTCCTCCACAGCAGAATGTCATGCACGACTGTGATGGTGTCATCCTAACGCATTACGTTCATCCAAAGCAGACTGTCATGTACGACTGTGATGGTGTCATCCTAACGCATTACGTTCATCCACAGCATACTGTCATTGCACAGCATTATTGTTAGTTTTTGGAGCATCACGTGCAACCAACTTTGCGAAAGAAACGGCAACACTTTCTGCGCAACCCATCCATCATTTTGAACGACAATGCGTGGGCGCATAGAGCGCAAGATTCGGTAGATGGGATTGGGAAGTACTGTACCATCCACCATACTCCCCGGCTTTAAGTCCTCGTAACTCTGATTTGATTCCGAAGATGAAGGAACAGGCTCTATTAACGGTATACTATGCCTTCCACATCGCTGGCAACGGGTTCTACACAACGCTGGTGACTACTTGAAGGACAATAACAGGTGGAAACATGTAACGCTTTTGTATCGGTTGTGAATAAATAGTTGCCACTATTTAAGTTCCGACCTTCGTAGGATGTTTTAGTGAAAGTTATGATATCATTGTATTGCTAATTGCAAGTGTATGGGATTTGTACAAAAACTGTGAGTGATTCGATAGTTTGTGTATCGTTTTCGAGTTCAAGAGGTCAGAAATATCCTCGAAAAACTGTTGGCAATCTGTTGCATTGTATTATCAAGAGTTCAAATTTTTTTTGGTCTTCGGTAGATCCGTTTTCTGCGGTCGTTCGTTCGTGTTTGTTCTAGGTTGTTCATTGCTCTCTTGGCTCAATTTTTTTTATTTTTTATTACAGAGGGCACTGAGGCTTTGATGGAGCGCGCTGAGCTACCACGCCAGCAATCCACTGGACTACGGAAGAGCACTACTTGGCCTACACAACACAACGTTTTGCGTCACTTGGGGAGATCCAGTACTGATAGATCGCTTGAGTTGGCAGTAATCGAGAACAGAGTACCGCACCTAAGTAAATAATTGGAAATTTCGATGTACATCATTTTTAAATTTCCTTAACTGTTGACTGAAAAATAGCATTTTCCTCACCACAAATTTCAGTAAGGAGTAAATATACTGAGGCACAGTAGTTAATAATCCAATATTTTGAATAGTTTTCGGTATATTGTACTTGAATTGATAATAGAATTAATTTGTATTACAGGCATTTTAAGTATAAAAACTTTTAATCGCTTTGTAGAACTACCAAAAATATGACACCGTGTAATACAGTAGGCCACTCTCTTAAATATATGATTAAATACGAAGCGGCGCATTGTTATTTCACATAGTAATCAACGAGTGAACGTGTCTAGTGGCGCTACAATAGAAGCTTACCACTGTATAAGTTATGAAAGTGCTTATTTAATGACTCCATCACTGTGGACAGATTGTAGAAACGAAATAACTTAGTGCTAATTGTCACCACTGACAAACTAGATCATTTTATTTAATTTATTTAATTACAAAAACTTTTAAGGACGTTGTGTAAACTGTGCGAGCTTGGCGCTCATAATGGATTGCAGGCTTTTTCTTATCTTTTATTTTAAATGTGTTTATTTCCGTCAACAGTTGCTATAAAATTGTTTCATAACATGTTTCGATCACTTGGATCATCTTCAGATCTAAAAAACAAAAGTAAAATAGCAATGTACAATTTGATAAATTTACTAAGGGTTAATTGACAATAGTCAATCTTTTACATAGACTGTCAGTCCGGGCGTCTTAAGAGCGCAATAAATTCCAATTCCGATACCAGGGTCGCAAGCGAAGTATTATACTTCAAACGAAAGCTTCTTTGTAACGTTATCGAACGTACGGTCTGAACAAACATAGAATATTCCAGATTCTTGTTTTTGTACAAACATAGAATATTCCAGAATATAAAAACGTCAGAAGTGTATCAAGAAGATTGTAAAAATGGTAAATACGACATAAAGAACAATCTTGGATTGTAGCCAGCTGTGTTTACCACCATGCAACAAAGTTTGTTCCATTTTTTTAATCTACTTCATGGTAGCCAAGACTGCCGTTTTTAAATACTAGTGGCGAATAACAATTGTAAGGAAAGTGTAAAATAATCTTCATTTCATAGAGATGAGGGTGAGTTTAGTGTTTGACAGATATGCGAATGTTTAATAGATGTTACAAGAATTATCAGTATTTTTCGGAAGCTGTGTTGTCACGTGTCATGATGCGTGATTTAAAGTATGCGTGACCTACACAAGTAAAAAAAAAAAAAAAAAAAAAAGCCAACCCTACCCTTCCGCTTTTGTGAGATAAAGAAGGTTAAACCCGTACCAAGCACTGAAGATCACTCGATCGTTGAGCAATTTGGTATCATCCCCAGCCAGTGGTGCCTTCATCCGATGCGGTATGGAGGTGCATGGTCACTGCACTGCACTGCACTCCTGTCCGCAGTCCATTTCTAGACTTTGGAGCGCTGCCTCTCAGTTTGGCATTTTGAAGCTGAGTGAACCCCGATCCAGTCTTCCGACCAAGAAAAGCTGCCTATCAGCACCGGGAATCGAATCCGGATCTACCGCATGAGGGTCCGTCGCGTTGACCAGTTTCGGTAGATTTACGAGCGTCGTTCAGAAAGTAATGCCTCCTATTTTTATCCATCGAAACTACAGGAGGTACATAAATCACAACGGCACACCTAAATAGGGCAATATTTCAGCTGCAGTCTGTCGTTTCTCCGCATCGTCACCACTATCCGTTATGCACTTTTGCCAACGATGAAGCAAGGCCTTCATGTCATGTTTGTAAAACTCAACCGGCGGAGGCTAACCACTTCATTACCGCTCTGAGAGCACCAATCGAGCCGTGAAAATGTTCGCCATGTAGTTCATCTTTCAGTGGCCCAAAGGAGATGGCAGTATGAAGGCGCGAAATCGCCACTGTATGGTGGCTGTGATAAGACCAGGGCTGGGGAAATGCGCCAACGGTAGTGCGGACGCACGCAAGCGCTCACCCTTCAGCTACAGTGCTCGGTTCTCGCACGAGTCCGTTCACATAGCGTTATCGGAGTAGAAGGCTCCTAGGCGATCGTGGTAGGAAAAATAAGTGAGAGGAAAATATATTCAATCGAAAAGAGTTAAGGCAGCTGTTTATACTAGCTCAAATGTTCAAATGTTTGTAGAACTTATGGGACTTAACTACGGGGTCATCAGTCCCCAAGCTTACGAACTACTTATGAACTAGCTAAGACTAAGGACGGCACAAATATCCATGCCCGACGGGGGATTCTAACCCCCGACCGTAGTGGCCGTACAGACCGTGACTGGAGCGCCTCAGTCCCCTCGGCCACCGCGGCCGGCTTATACTAGCTGCTCAATTCCTCAATATGTTCGGAAGTAAGAATTTGTGTGAAAGTATTTTTTTTTCTTTTCTAAAATGCAACTAACGAAATTGAAGGATGAATTAAATCTCACGTTCAACTGACTGGAGCAATGTGGTCGATAAGCAGCAGTCTCCAATCCAAACATCGAGATATTAATAAGAAATATGAAACAGAATTAGAGAGTAATGAAGACACACGTTTATTTCCTTTTTATGATTACTAGGTCAGTTCTTACCTCAAAATTTATCAGTAATTTTATAAGCATATATATATATATATATATATATATATATATATATATATATATATATATATAGTTTCTTATCCTTTATTGATTAGTATTGCTCACTCTCCCTCCCCTTACTCACCATTGACCTGAACGACAGAATTTTGAATGTATCTGCTTCCATGGTATGCAACGTATTGTTTTGTGACACTGTTGTACTGATTACAGCATCATGCGATGAAAATATATTTTTCTCTATTTGTTCCTTCGACATTGTGTTGTATCTCTATCAGATAAAATTGTTACAAAGTGAAATTACTTGTTCATTCGATGGCACCTTTGTACAGCATATGATTTCTCTTTAACCTTTTAAGTCCCAATATGTAAAAAAATAAGTAAACTTCTAATAATTTTCACAAAAGTCACTAGTATTAGTCTCGTAAGTGATGAATAGAAAAATTGTATAAAAAATAAAAGTAATAGTTCTTTAATGTAGGTGGTTTCACTGCTAAACCACAGGGACACACGGTCTTGTACCATCTATGATTTCTAGAGGCAGTTTTAAAGCAATTTCGGACTTTTCCTAGGCACAATCCCATATTACACCGTTACAATGCCATTTAGTTCTGTGAGGTTCAGCTTCTGTGCTGCAGTGTGCGTCCTTGTATTGGCGTATGTTCAGACTTAGTTTCTCTGAGTTCTTATGGCACCGTCTTTTTGAATTTGTTTGCATTTCGATTCCTGCTCCTTCTTGATGGTGTACCATTTGTTGTCAAAGAACTACCACAATTCTGAACTCCTTTAGTGACTTTGCTGCCCCATTGCTTTTTCTTGGAACAACAAAAAAGAATTTAAAATGGAGGCATCCAATATATACCAAAAAAATCTTAGCCATAATCTTTTGCTTTCTCTGTATATCTCACCTAGAGATTTCAGCATGTCTGCTTTATCGACGTGCCCCATACGCATGGTGTACTGTTTCCCAAGTATGGGACATGAAATCTCAATTACTGATCTATCTTTTTGTTTCGAGACACGTTGTCTGTTGTGGATCATGAAAATGAGACAGAAATAAAATTCCTTTCCTGACCATCCATATCAATACAGACGTACCTTTTTCTCTGCATCTCTAGTTATATTCTCCACGCTGAAGATATTTTTCAGGCTTATAATATTTGGGGAAGTCCTTTTGATCTTCTTTTACTCTGTCATAATGAAGATTTTTCATTTAGATAAAAAAAAGAAAGAAAGCCTGTCGAATTAAATCTTATGGTTTTTCTTCACCAATTTCTGAGTCACTTACTCCAGTAACCTTTGACCCAATTGTTTTTTGTACATTGTTTCCAAGGGATTACAGTGACATTCAGGTTTGCACACATTTCTCTGGTCGTTATCCGCCAATCAACACGGATGAGTTGTTCAGTGGCCGTGGTGGTAGTTCAAATGTTTATGAAGCTTATGGACTTCACTGGGACTTAACTGCGGGGTCATCAGTTCCTAAACTTACAAACTACTTGTGAACTATCTTATACTAAAGACAGCAAAAACATCATTGCCCGAGGGGGGCCGGCCGCGGTGGCCGAGGAGATTGAGGCGCTTCAGTCACGGTCTGCACGGCCGATGCGGTCGGGGGTTCGAATCCCCCCTCGGGCATGGATATTTGTGCCGTCCTTAGTTGTAGGTAGTTCATAAGTAATTTGTGAGTTTAGGGACTGATGACCCCGTAGTTAAGTCCCTTAAGCTTAACAAACATTTGAACATTTGCCCGAGGGGGGATTCAAACCCCCGACTGGGAACGGCCTCGCGCATCGCAGCATAGCGCCTCAATGCGCTCGGCCGCTCCGCCGCGGCCGTGGTGGTAGTTCAGTTGCTTCTTCCCCCACTGTACATCGCCTTATGCCCCTTCTCCGTACATTTCAGATTCGTTTTCTCGCAGCTCTGTCGTTTTGACGTCATATCTCCTGAATAATACGTCCTTGATGAACACATTTTCCAAGTAAATAGAATGAAATGTTGGAAAATTGTCTACTAAATGTGCTGCGAAAAGAGTTGATAGTAAAGCCGTAATGATTTATAGCTTCAGGCAGGGAAGGGCTGTTTTTATTCATGTAATTATTTATGACGTCATATTTCCTCAACTACGTATGATACTACGATATAATTTCGAAGGTACTTTCATTGGTGTATGTGCATCCTCTGGAAATGTCTCGCGAATATGATCCGTAGTGTAAACGTAATGAGCTGTTCATGTTGAATGCCTTAGTTTCACACCATGAACAGCGATACATTCTTTCCTTTCATCATATTTCCGTGCTTATTAGCAATAAAAAAATTCGTAAAGTTTTCAAATTATGTGTAAAGGGTGTTGCAGGTGCCTAAAGTGACACATTTTATAATAAGTTGACTGTGTCGATCTTTTCTTGGTCAATAGGATCTTACAAAGTAATATCTTTTAACTGTGATCATTTGTGGCCAGCACACTGAGAACATAATAATCTGGTTAATTACACAGAAACTGCGGTAGTAAAATGATGTCCATGTTATTTATATGTTCCGAGCACGAAAATTTTGACAATGTTCTTTTCATATAATAGTAATTAACATTGCTGTAGTTAACATCGTCCACTAACATATGCTAATCATACCGCTTAAAATAGCTGATCAAAATAATTGGCTAATTTCGTTACTGAAGGGTGTAATTGTATGAGGTGACAAACGTGACAAGCTTACTCAGTTGTCGTAAAGATGCAGTCCATTGACTACCTATACTGTAAACTATATATTTCTTCTATCTTTTAACTGAAGCTTTTGAAGCTCAAAATAAAACTGATATACCACAACATCCTACTTTTTGATAGCTTCGTTATGCACAATAAAGACGTGCAATCATTACCAGCTTGATAATTCTTTCGATGTGAGGATAAAAAGGAGAAAGTGATGTAATTGAGAACAATGAGAACCGTAACTAGAAGAGGGATGTAATATGTTAGCAGGGAAAATAGCAGTTTAGACACAATTTTACGCCATTACTCTCTCGTCGCACTATGTGGCTTTGTCATTGTGCCATGATAACAGGCTTCAGTCAGTTGATCAGCGATGAAATCTGATCTCATCAGCAGCTTAAGTGCCACTAATTTATCTTTGACACTTGCAAGAGATAAAGAAAGCTGATAGAATTCGATTGTGATCTGCTTCGTTAGTTCTCTGAAATGCTACATTTCCGGTCGCCGTTTCACAACCGTCATTTTCTAGCATGTACTTGAAAGTTTGTACAAGAACGCACATGGTTTATAAGTTGATTACATTTAGATTTATCAACTGAGCTTGGAGCCACTCCCATTTAGTTCGGTAACTTGGGTACATCTTTATCTTGAAGTATTATCTTCGTACTTCAGTACTGTACTGTGTGAAATCTTTTCGAACACTTTTTGAAACAGCTGTCCTAGAAAATCTGTGATCTGCTCTGCAATGCTCTAGAGTGTATTTTGAAACTGAGTGAAGAAGTAAAGCAAGTCTTCGTCGCAAAGAATGGTACTCAACATTATATTTTAGAGCACGATGCCTACTTTCATTTTCCCCGAACAATCTCATACAATCGATTTTAGAAAATAACGGTGGAGCAACTATTTGAGCAGTCGAAACACCATCAAACTTGACGTGTGTTTCATATACAAAAATATTGCAATGTTTGGATGTCTAACGACAGAACAGAAGTAATTTTTGAGATAGCGGAGGACATAGATAGAAAAACTTATTTTTTTTAGCTTGGAATTTACGGAACCAGGTCGAACACGAGTCGTATCTTATCAGCTGAACGACTGAGCACGTCACGAAAAATCATCCGAGACAATGTGGCGTCGCGCGAAGTCTCATTCGGAAACGTTTACTGACACGCCAGGGATCATTTTCTGTTATAGCTACAGTTTTAAAGCAGCTTTAATGGTTGCCAGGCTTACATTGAAAAATAAAAGAAAAAGAAAAAAAAAGTTGGGTCTTCTCACCTCAAAGAGATAACAGGTCGATTGTTCGAAAGTTGCACGGGTCGAAAGTTGTACGGGTCGAAAGTTGTACGGGTCGAAAGTTGTACGGGTCGAAAGTTGTACGGGTCGAAAGTTGTACGGGTCGAAAGTTGCACGGGTCGAAAGTTGTACGGGTCGAAAGTTGCACGGGTCGAAAGTTGCACGGGTCGAAAGTTGCACGGGTCGAAAGTAGCATCAACATCGTAACACTCAAGTTTGCAAGGAAATAAAAGCGGTATATTGATTTCATCCGCGTTCATATCTGTTGTCTGCATCTAATGTGGAGGGCAAATATTCGATTCCCGGAACAGCGAGGGATTTTTCCTCTGTGTAAGAACTAGAAAGTGGTGCACTGAGGAACTACCCGACCGAGTAGTGGCGGTTCCAAGGTTAGGAAACCTGACTACGACTCCGAGGGCGCTTGTACTGGCTATACGCCTGTCCATTCAGTCGATCAGGCCTGATTGGCCTTTCTAGGGCCAGAAGGCGCTCGTTATTTACCTTTTTATATTGGCTTCATTTAAGTCTCAATTAGTCCATATCTTTCAGTAAGCATCATACAAATAAAATGAAAATTAAAAAAAAAATCCATTTAGCTAATAGATGTACTATGAGATGTGTACCTTTTCCGACCAATCTGGTACAGACATTCTAACCGCAACAATCGCCTTCGACATCGGAAATGACTAACAGGAATATACCGCCCGAGCGTGGGAACGCATTTGCAAATTATGTGTTGCGTATTACAATAATAAGAGTATATAACGTTAATTACCCCGTTACCCTCAGAAATTTCACCCAAGTCAGTCCATTAGACGCCTCCTACATTTAGTTGGGCTTCTAGCGCACACACCCATTTTTAGAGGCTTTCTGTAACTCCGAGAAATGGTGTACACACTTTTGCCTTTTAGTTGCTCGTCACCAAGGGTGGGATGCAGGCATTCTCGCTGCCTCACCCCTTCCCACTCCTCCCCCTGAAGCAGTCTTCTGTAAAGAGCTGCGTCCTGTTGGGAACTTTGCAACTTAAAAAAATGCTGGAAATCAACCTGACGTCACGAGAGAAGCTCTAATCTTTAAGCCACCCGTGCAGGCCCGGGACACACAGTCTGTGCTGTGTAGATTTCCTACTACACACTTTATACGCATTAGGATAGAACTAGAACAACACTTCCCGACATGACGAAGCTTATTTCCACAGGATGTCGGACGGGGAAAGTTATGTGCCTATAACAGCCAAGAGGGCGGGCCTACGGAATGGCCATATATCGGGACAGACCGAAAAACAATAATGAAGTTTTCTTTAAGTGATTATCCACAGTCGTTAAGTATTTAGAAAAAAAAAATCTTGGGCCAACAGCTGTACAACGGAGGATCTGTACCAGAAGGAAGTAAGCTTTGGGTTCAACGTCCCGTCGACAGCCTGGTCATTAGAGACGGAGCTAACGCTCGGAGTTTTGGGTGAGGATGGGGGAAGGAAATCGGCCGTGCCCTTTTGAAAGGAACCATCACAACATTTGCCTGGAATGATTTAGGGAAATCACGATCTGTAGACGGGAAAGTTGCACAGGTCATACCAATATTCAAGAAAGGCAGTAGGAGTAACACACTAAACTACAGGCTTATTTCATTAACGTCAATTTGGAACGTATCCTGTATTCAAATATTATGAATTATCTGGAACAGAATGATCTGCAGGGGGTCGAGCGGTTGCTGGCGCACCCCTTGGTGGGCGCGCACGCAGGTGGTGTTGGAGATCGGGTTTGTTGTCAGGAGGCCAGACTCCTAACCGCCACGGTGTGCCCTGCAGGAAGAGGTAGGGGCGGTCCAGGCGCCGCCGTTGGTGTAATGAAAGAATATTGTTTGGTAAAACATTTACTCTGAAGTGGTACACATGGCTGCGTACTCCAGGCGACCTGGTCGACGACGTCAGCAGCCTCCTGCCGTATTTTGCGCTGGTAGTACGGCTGCGTCCACACTAGCTGGGCGACCCATCTGCCGCGACGTCTGTTGTGGAATCGTACGGAGGTACGGCGGAACGTGTGAATGAGAGATTCACACGTCTGGCCTGGTGGTCCTCGGTCCCCACCCTGATTGCTGCCTCGCATCATCTTCATACTGGACCGCAGTGGCGGTTGTCGTGTGGTCGTGATGTGCACTGACTCCTGGCCTACCGGCAGATAGGCGTCTTCCCTAGGAACGCTGGGGTTCGGATGTGCAAAATTTGGAAGTCCTTCTAGATACTTACTATGCGTCCGTACTTGGTTGTAGCACAGGAGTCGAACTCGGAGCTACAAAGGAGTCGACATCTCGCCGGTTGTCAGCTGATGTAGAAGATTGCTGGAGTTCTATAACAGACTTGTACCGACCTTAGAAGATGTCAGGGACTCGAGTGCTATGAAGTGTAAGCCATCGATTCATCTGACCGACTGACTATGAACTCGAGTGCTGCAGTATATATAGTGTGTGCCGAGCGGCTGATATTTCCCCTAGGCGCTCTGTCATGAGCGCATGTGCCCTGTCAAACGTATGTGTCGGCGTTTTACATCTTGCCGTGTTCACTTAACAGGTTAGATGGTGGTTCCAGAAGGCTCCGGATACACGTTGTTGCGTTAGACATAAGCATTGTTTCCTCACGTAACGAAGTGACGTGATACTGCAAGCTGGTACTGTTCCATTTAACTTTGGCTGACACGTGCTATTCAGTCCGGCGCGTGTGCGTCCATTCCTGTCAGCTTGACGCAGTACGTACGACGCAAAGTTGCTGCTGTTCCCCTTCCCCGTTCTGTCGACACACCACAATGTTGCTACAGCAACGAAGACTTGGAAAAATTTACCGCTATACTTCTGCTACAGAACTGGTGTGCAACAGACCTGTTGACCCAAGGTCAACATGGATTTAGAAAATGACGTTCATGTGAAACACAACTAGCCTTTTACTCACACGGAGCGATGAGTGCTATCTACAACGGTTCTCAAATTGATTCCGTATTTCTTGATTTCCAGAAGGCTTTTGACACCGTAACTTACAAACGGCTTTTAATCAAATTGCGTGGTTACGGTACATCACCCAAAATTTGCGACTGGATAGGGGATTTCCTGTCAGAGAGGAAACAGTTTGTAGTAATCGATGGTAAGGCATCGACTAAAATAGAAGTGATATCCGGCGTTCCACACGGTAGTGTTATTGTATTGGTCCTCTGCTCTTCCTTATGTACATAAACGATTTGGGAGAAAATCTGAGCAGCTCTCTTAGGTTTGCAGATGACGCCATCATTTATCGTTTAGTAAAGTCATCTGAAGATCAAAACCAACTGCAGAACGATCTAAATAAGACTTGATGTTAAAAATGGCAATTGAGTCTAAATACTGAGAAGTGTGAAGTCGTCCACATGAGTACGAAAAGGAATCCGTTAAACTTTGTTTACAAGATAACTCAGTCGAATGTTACGGCCGTAAACTCCACTAAATACATAGGAATTACTATTACAACAGACATAAACTAGAAAGAACACGTAGATAATGTCGAAGGGAAGGCGAACCAGAGACTGCGTTTTATTGACAGGACGCTTAAAACATGCAACAGAACTACTAAAGAAACTGCATACACTACGCTTGTCCGTCCTTATTTGGAGTATTTCTGCTCAGTGTAGGATCCTTATCAGGTGGGTTTGACAGAAGCCATCGAAAGAGTCCAAAGAAGGGCAGCTCGTTTTGTATTGTCGCGATACAGGGGAGACAGCGTCACGGAAATGATACAGGATCTGGGCTGGGAATCATTACAGCAACGGCGGTTATCGCTGCGGCGTGGTCTACTTACGAAACTCCAATATATATTGTTGAATCCCACCTACTTAGATAGAAATGACCATCAGAATAAAATACGAGAAATCAGAACTGAAACGGAGAGGATGTTCTTTCTTCCCGCGCGCTATTCGAGAATGGAATGGAAGATGAATAGTAAAAAGGTGGTTTGATGTACTCTCTGCCAGGCACTTAAATGTGATTTTCAGAGTATCCCATGTAGATGTAGACTAGTTTCGGTACTGACTACCAGTACACTAATTGATCCTAAAATACAGACATTTGATGGAGACTCTAGAAATCTGTCTTATCATAAAATATTAAAGTAACAACCTGCAAGTAACAGATTACAGATATGGGCCAGGACATCAATCTCTTCCACAACAGCACAGCTCTACCACCTGTGCAGACCTCCCTCCCTTCAGCCAAACCGCATGCCTAGCTGCCTACGATAGTGACCATTTGCCCTACGTACAATCATTTGCTGCAAAGATTAAACTTACAAATCGTGATATTATAGTCTGGTTTTCAAAAAATAAAAATAATAAAATTAAAGTTTGTAAATATGTTGAAGCGTGAACTGCTGACCTATCGTCCAGGAAGACATGCGTGTGTTATAGACAAAACAGTTTTAAGATTTCCACTATGCTACTGTGAACTAAACGCCATTGAACTTGTCTGGGCACAGATTAAGACTTGCGTCGCAGTAAGGACTAAAACCCTACAACTGAATCACTTTTTATGGTGGAACCAGCTGCTGATGTGTGTAGTGCGTTCAAAAACCTGAAAAGGCACTGTGTGACATGGATAAGATTTTGGAAGCTGTAATGGGACAAAAAGGGATCCCATTGCGTGATTTGCAGAAGCGGCGAGAAGGTACACGGACCGTAATATGTTCGTATGTGTTTCATTTATATTTTAAAATTTTGTATTATTTGTTTATGTTAAAACTTTTGTTGTTGCTGCAAAAGTTAATTTTCTTTGTTACATATATAACGCGCGAGGGACTCTTCTACCACCATCAGCAGGTGGGTGATCTGATCGATATCATCCAGTCGACGGCTACGCAGAAGAAGAAGATACCTTGCGCGGACATTTTTTTCAATAATGACAATAAAAAATCTTCGTAAATTTTGTTTGTAAAAAGTTTTAGTTCCTGGTCATGACATGGATCGAGCCAGATCACTGTACGTGCAATTCATGTAATTTGCTGCTTTATTACACGAAGTATTGATGTAATCAAGTAAAATAAAATGTTTAGTTAAAACTGTTTCTATGAACTACGAAAACTTGTGACTTTGTAGATAGAAGACTCTCATTTGAGTCCCCGAAGCATTCCAGTAACACGCGCGCATTGACCGAACCTACCAGCTACAAACCCAGCCGCCCTCATCTGAACTGCCTCTACGTCGTCTTTTAAACCGATCTGGTGGGGATTCCTAATACGTGAGCAATACTCGAGGTGGGGTCGTCCAAGTGATTCATATGCGGTCTCCTTTTCCTTCCCAAAAGTCTCCCAATAAAGTGAAGTCGACCATTCGCCTTCCCCACGACTTATATGCTCGTTCCATTTCACATCGCAGTGCAGTTTTACGCCTAGGTATTTAATTGACGCGACTCTCTAAAGCAGCACAGTACTAATCTTGTATTCGAAATTTACGGGATTGTTTCTGCGACTCATCTGCATCACCTTCCATTTTCCAACATTTAGAGCTAGTTGCTATTCCTCATACTACCTAGAAATTTGGTCCAAGTCATTCTGGATCCTACTGCAGTCATTGAATGACGACACCCTCCACACGGTACAACATCATCAGCAAACAGCCACAGATTGCAACTCATTCTGTCCGTCAGATCATTTACATAGATAGAAAATAATGGTGGTTTTATCAGACTTCCCTGGGGCACTCCTGACGATATCCTAATCTCTGATGAACCCTCGTCATAGAGAACGTAAGTCTACTGGGTTCTGTTGCTTAAGTGGTCTGCATCTACATCCACACGGATACTTTGCAAATCACACTGACGTGCATGACAGAGGGTTCATTGAATCACTTTCATGATATTTCTCTATAGTTCTACTCTCTAATAGGTCACGGGAAAAAGGAACAACTAAATCATTTTGTTTTCGATCTGATTGCTCCTATTTTATTATGATGGTCATTTCTCCCTATGTAGGTGGGTGTTACCGCATTCTGAAGAGAAAGTTCGTGAAAGAAATTTCGTAGATAGATCTCGCCGCAACAAATAACGCGTTTCTTTTAGTGAGTTCCACCCCAACAAATAATGCGTTTCTTTTAGTGAGTTAGACCCCAACTCGCGCATCATTTCCGTGACACTCTCTCCCCTATGTCGCGATAATACAAAACGAGATGTTGTTCTCTGAATTTTCTCCAAATCACCCGCCAGTCTCACCTCGTGTGGATCCCACAATAGGACGCACAGGTGTAGTGTAGGCAGTTTCTTTAGTAGAACTGTTGCATCTTCTAAGTGTTCTGCCAATGAAACGTAGTCTTTGGTTGGACTTCCGTATAATATTTTCTTTGTGTTCTTTCCAACTTGAGTTGTTCGTAATTGTTACTCCTAGGTAGTTTTCGAGCCGTTCACGTGTCTGGGTACCTATGGTTGCTGCCAGCGTGTGGCAGTTTTCAACAGAAAACAGTATTGCCGAGAAGTTGCGAACATATAGAAATGTTCATTGTTCCAGAGGAGCAGCGAATGTCGCTCTCTCAGCAACGAATTGCACAAATGTTCAAATGTTTTTATAGCTTATGGGACTTAACAGATGTTCAGATGTTTGTTAAGCTTATGGGACTTAACTACGTGGTCATCAGTCCCTAAACTTACAAACTATTTATGAACTACTTACAAACTAGGACGGCACAAATATCCATGCCCGAGGGGGGATTCGAACCCCCGACCGTAGTGGCCGTGCGTACTGAGACTGGCGCGCCGCAGAGCGCTCGGCCACCGCGGCCGGCCAACGAATTGCACAAATCGCTGCATACACAATCAGAGTTATCAGGGCCGACAGTCGGACGAAGGCGATCTTGGTGGACGGCGTCAAGCGGAGACTGCGACGCACGTAATCCGCAAGTCGGTTCGCATGCCGGCGGTAGACACAGACAGCAGAAATAGAAAAGCTCGCGTTCGCCTCATTATCTACTATTGTCTGTGCGCTTGCGTGTGGTAAGGTTTCGAAACGCCTCCGCCAGCAGCGTGAGAGGAAAAGTGCGGCAGAATCGTGACAGTACTTAGCACTTAGCCCCAGTTGTGGCACGTTCCGCGTTACCGAAGCGGAACTAATGGCAGGCAGCGATAAATCATCGCGCTGTATGTACTGGGCGGCCGCGGCGGCGGCAGCACGCGAGCCGGCAGGCTGGGCAGCAGCAGACGCGTGGGAAGACGCGCGTCCAGCGCGGCCACCGCGCCGCTCGTAAATCACACGTAACGAGCGGCCGGCGCTGTGCTAACTGACCCCACCCTCTGTTCGGAAGCACCACCGTTCAAATTCCAGAGCTTCACAAAGTCACCTATCTTCGCCGCAACTGAAGCAATTCAGCGCATCGCGAGGGAAACCCAACAGTTCATGTGCACTGTAGTACAGTGGTTGGTTACGGCGACCACTTCGGGTTCCTACAGGCTCGGCCAGTTTCAAAAGACCCATTCACCCTTCTGCACTTGAGAACAGATGGCGCTCTCTTTTCAGCGTGTTTATACAATATCCGGGCACATTTGTTCAGATTTTTTCGTCAACAAACGCCTTTCATCTTTTTCTAATAAAACACCATCATTGATCCACAATGAAAGAATCTACACTTTGATTTTTATTGTACCAAAAACAGTTCGTTAAGAGTATCGAATACTTACACTTGCCTAGTTTTTCACGTCACAACATGAAACTACTCTGCTTGCATATTCTTGTTTTAGTCCCTGTGCTCTTGACTTTAGACGTAAAAGACACTACTTGTGGCTTTAAACCAGCGCTGGCGCACTTTATGATTGACACCACCACGTTACTCCTCCCCCCTCCCTACCCACTTCTCCAGAGCCTCTCGCTAATCGCTATACCTGATACTCAGGACAACGCAGTAGGTGCCTGATTAGGGGCAGTCCTCCGCCACAGTTCCCCCACCCTCACCTTAACTGCAGCCCCTCCCCTGTTTTGGCCAGCCTGAGAAGTGAGAACCAGACTGACGCTTAAATCCCCCTCTCGTTCTCTTCCCTCCCCGAAAATACTTCGCCACTGACGTGTCAGGTACTCAGACCCTACTCCTACCCATCCCACATTCCACTTTCACCCTTCTACCGGATCGAACTTAGAACTTCAACTACCTACACACAAAAAGAAGTGTTGCATCATCTTGGTTCCAAGGCCTTCTGGATACTGATGTTGAATGTCTACATAGCATCAAGAGCACATTCCTTAGGTCACTGTTTTTCAGCCTTCTCGAATATGCTCCCCCCTTCCAAATAAAAATATTCTGGCTACATCCCTTTCCCCTTTCTCACCAACGGTAACTATGTTAGCTCAAAGGAAACAAATTTAAACCTCCTTTTGTTCCAGCTTTCTTTTAAATTCTTGGATTTTTAGTATATTTTTTCGGATTAGAACACATTATTCTATTTTAAATGATTTCCGACAGAAAAATATATTTTGCTTAACGAGTATTTCGTATTTAAGGCAAAACTCAGAAGCGATTTATTCTGATTATAAAAGGTTCCAATGTTCAGATAATTTGTAGAGTACATTTCTTTCGAATTTTTCCGAATTACTTCTTGTATCATGTTCTTGTACCTCTCGATGGTCGCTGAAAACAGTTTTCGGACTTTGTGTTTATGCATCATTAACACAATGTATTATATAAAAAACTACGATCTATTCCATTCATAATTAATGTTACACAGACAACTTCACAATTTTAACATTAAATAAATCTCACTTAGGCATTCGCTTTGTATTACTGAACCCCCAGTTATTTCAGGGTGCAAGTAGTGCCTCCTGTGACGGCGATCCCCCGAGCAAGACTTGGCGACCCCCACGGGCATGGCAGACCACAGGTTGAAAAACACTGCCGTAGGTTGTCCACAGATGTCACTCTAACCACATAGAGACGTAAACAAGCAGAGGCAGCAGTGCCAATGGGACGGGGTGACCAATCACTTTCAGTCCTAACACCGGGAAGCCATTACACTGCTTGTGTTGACTGTAGTTCTGCCATGCCCAGAAGGTCAATTCTGAAGTTTCATCGTATTCACATTGTTAATTTCAGGAGGGCTCTCTTCAAGTGAAGGTTACATACGTCTCGGAGTGAACCGAAGTGCTGTTTCTCGGACATGGAGGGGGGGGGGGGGGTACAGACGGGGAACCGTCGATAACGTGCCTCGCTCTGCCCACACAAATAGTGCCACATGAGCTAATGGCCGGTATGTATAGATTTCAACTCGGAGGAACCATCAGAGGAACGACACCATGTTGAATAATGAAATGCGTGCGGGCACAGAAAGTCATGTTTCGACTGTAACTGTACATAATAGGCTGCATGACAAGCAACTTCACTCTCGACGGTCATGCCGACACCATGCAGCGCGGTACAGACAGGCCAACAGTATCCTGAATGGACTTGTCATAATTGGCATTGCAAAGGCTATTCGCAGATGAGATTTGCATTTGTCTTCAACCAGACAATTTTCTGACACGTTTTTGAAGACAGCCTGAACGTCCTCATAGCGTTCAGCAAATGATGTTTTGGGGAATCAAACAGATATATGTTACAAGGATGACATCCTCCAATGGGCCACGGTGGAGTGCCCGGACCGCGCGGCTGCTCGCCGTCGGAGGGTCGAGTCCTCCCTCAGACGCGCGCGGTTGCCCGAGCATTTGAACATTTTTTCCTTCAATGTATACTGCAACCATAACGGTGAAGAATTTTTCTTAATGGACGACATTTCTCGCACTCATCGTCCACATCTGGTGAATGCGTTCCTTCATGATAACGACATTGCAACATTAGAATGGCCTGTTCTCCAGACATGAATCCTATCGAACAAACCTGGGATACATTGGAAACGGCCGTTTTTGGACAAGACGACCCATCAACCAATCTGAAAGATATGCGCCGAGGAGTGGGAAAATCTGCACCAACAGTCCCTTGATGATACAGGGGACTATATGCCACGACGAATACAGACAGTCTGGAACACCAATTAAGAATGTCTAGGTTATTGTTGTAGAGTCTATCAATTTCTGTTTTCATGAGCAATGAAGAGAACTAAAATGTTGTTTTTATCTCTATTCCATTTATATGTAAAGGGTCATGGATTCCTAGAATGATGGTGAATCAACACTTTTATGAACACAGTATACGGTATCGATGCAAGTTATTCGCCATATGTTATATTAATACACTGTTTTGATATGTGCACTATATTGCAGGTAATTGTTCAATTTTACTGGCGTGAATTTCAAAAAGTCGTCGGGAAATTGTCATAAGTCATCCCCCCTTCCCCGTCACTAACCCGACTCAAATCCTGCATCTACCGATTCTAGACCGCATCCCCACCCTCCTACTAGCTGGAACTTAAATTCTCGTTAAATTGTGGAAAACAGAAATTGTTGGAATTTACTCGTGGAAATTCCTAAAGTGGTCGGGAAACTCTTATGTCGGGTATTCCTTTGGAGAATATTCGCGTTACTGACGTCCACCCCCCCCCCCCTCACGTGCGCCCTGGCTGTGGCGTCTGTGGCCGTCTCCTGCCACAGACGGGTCGGGTCAAGGCGCCACAACGCCCGCCACCTGCACACAGGCCAGGTATTCGCACTGGGGCGACGTCGTGACCTGCCCCTACCACAGCAGGCTAGTTCTAGTAAACCTGTGCCTAGCGGCAGTTTTTTTTCTCGTCATATTACTAGCAACAGGCACCAAGTCACTAGCCTCATGTCTCAGTTAAAATACTTCGTAGTTGAAAGAGTGTTTGAGGCGCGTCTAGGGAACATGATGGGAGGATATCGGGATTCGAAGTCAGTAATGATCTGCGGTATCCCTCCTTTTTATGTAGCGCAGTTATAAGATGCAAGCTAACACATCCCACCATATAAGACGGGGATAATGGGATGATAACACGGAACACCTGAATTGTGGCACCATAAATTCATACTGAACCAACGTTTGAAACCGTACATTCAACCCCACATATCCTCAGAACAAGCAAGTTTTTTTGAAGGGATAGGCACTCGTGAACAGATTCTCAACGTAAGACAAATAATAGAAAAATCAGGAGAGTTCTGTGTTCCTGTTTTCATCTGCTTCCTTGACTATAGGAAAGCCTTTGACTGTATTGTGTAGGAAACGTTGTGACAAGTACTTGTTGAGATCGGTGTCCCTCCCCACTTGACAGCATTGATCAAAAATCTGTACAGTGATCACTCCGCAATTGTAAAGACAAGAGCTGGCACGTCTGATTCCTCCAGAGTTTCAAAAGATCTGAGACAGGGTTATGTTGTAATCCCACAACTATACAACATCTATGCAGAACACGTCATTAGGAAAGCTCTTGATGGTTGGACCAAAGGCATCTCAACTGGCGGAAGAACTGTCAACAACCTCCGTTTTGCTGATGACACTGTACTTTTAGCCAACAGCGAAGATGAACTTGCTGAGCTACTAACTAGAATAAAAGACATTAGTCTAGCATATGGACTAGACATCAACCTCAGTAAGTCCAAACTCATATTAATTGACCGAGAACAACAGATCCAGCTCACAGGTCAATTAAAGGAACTGGAAGTCTTGCAGTCCTTTACCTATCTTGAGTCAACCATCTGCAGCACAGGTAGTTGTGAAGAGGTGATAAGAAGACGGGTCACGCTAGTACGAGTAGCTATGAAGAAGCTCACGAAGATCTGGCAGAACAGAGCAATAACAAATAGCACAATGATTCGGCTAGTTGAAACCCTCGTGTTTTCTGTCTTCTTTTATGGCTGTGAATCATGGACACTCAAGGCCAGAGACAAACAACACAGTGATGCGTTTGAGCTTTGGTGCTGGCGTAGGATGCTACACATAAAATGGACTGAAAGAAGAACAAATGTGTCCATTATTGAACAACTTAATATCTCCAGACACCTTTCCTCTGGAGTCGACGAAAAAATTCTCCAGTTTTTTGGCAATATTGTGAGAAGAGACGGAGAAAACCTAGAAAAAATAACCTTACAAGGAAAGATCGAAGGCACAAGACCAAGAGGAAGAGCAGCAAGCAGATGGATAAACCAAATCAAGAAGATCTCCGGTCTATCTCTTCAGCAGGCACTGAGAGAAGCTGACAACCGTCCGGGATGGAGACGCCTGGTTCATGGGGTCACGACGCTCAGCAATGAGCACAACGACTGATGATGATGAAATTCACCTTGACTGCTGTATGGGACTAGTTTTCCAAGATGGAACGCAGATGCTCCAGAAAATCTCTGAGGCGGGTACTTCATCTAAACTTTTGGAGATTGTAGGTCTTAGCTCGACAACGTATGCGTATCGTACGTCGGGAGGTGCTACGCAGAGGCGGATGAAGACTATGCGTTGTGCGACATCAATAGCACTCGCAATTGAAGACATCCGCTGTAGCCGCGGCATATGCTGCAGAAAACTAGCATTCAGTCGCAAGTCTATAGTCGCTAACATCATCATCATTTCATACTTTGAAAACTTTCAATTACAGGTATCTTTTCTGCACTTGGAAACGCGATTACACCAGTTTGTTAAACACCACTCTACTTACGTGCATACAATTCGGAACCTTGTAGCGGCAGAGGGTTACACCTTTGCATCAACGGAGCGGGAAAGTCGACCGAGTAATAAGAATAAAAGATAATACTTCAATTGGCATTGACAACTATCCCTCCGAACTGCAGGCGTGACTCTTTCCATAAAGATATCGTCAAAATTACACAGGAGCGCCTCAAGTAAAGAAACCTGAGACTGGGCAGCTTTGTGGTGGTATTAGACTACCTCTACATTTTGATCTTTAAATACCACAACTTGGTCAGACGTGTTCCAGTTTCACTCCGTCAGAATTGATGCTAGGTTTCGAGTGTGGCGCAGATCCCACGAAGTCATGGACTCGGAATGTCACCAAGGCAGTGTGCACGCTGCTTGTGGCTCCATAAAAATATGGGCTGTTTTTACATGGCCTGCACTGGGTACTCTTGATTAAACTATCATTGGCTGGAAATTGATAAGTTCAGCTACTTGTACACCATTTGCAGCCATTCATGGTTTTCATGTTCCTACAAAATTTTAGGGGATGACAATGCGCGTGTCAGTGGGCCACAATTGTTGGAGACTGGTATGCATAACATTTTGGACAGTCCCAACGAATGATTTGGTCATTCAGATGTGAATCCCATAGGACGTTTATGGGGCATATTCGAGATGTCAATTCGTCCATCAAATACTGGTTCGCCAATATTTTCGCAGTTATGGAGTGCTGATTGGCAGCATTTCTGTAGGGAATTCCAACGAGTTAGGTAATAGGAAGTCAGACACGTTTTTGGGCGGTGCCCCATGAATTTTGTCACTTCAGTTTAGGTAGCCACTCGCTGGATACCGCTACCACACACAACCAATCAAAAAGATTTTCTCAAGCGAGTCTTCAGTAGAATTGTCGCTCCGCGTCAGAAAAATCCAGTTAATAACCTTAGTCCCTGATCAGCAGAGACTAGTGCTGGGTATGACAATAGGATAGCGAGAGGAGGAAAGCAAGTATGAGATACGTGTGGCATCTCCACAACCGAAGAAGACGAAGACCCAACTATCATCGGGTAAAGTAATGATGAGTGCATTTGCGACTGTCGTGGAGTGTTATTAACAAATTCGTAAGGGGGAAGCCGTCCCAAGGCCGTACTATCGTAATATGCGTCATATGCTGGTGAAGGAAGTCTGTCAAAGCGAAGCGACGCTGGAAGCTCCGCACTAAACCCGTCATAATCCTACAGAGGACGCAGACACGCCTGCCGCTTATATGGGTTACGTAATTTTGCCCCTCTCTCCGCATTCAGTGACTTCTTACTCTCTACCTGAATGATGAAAACAATACGCACACAAAATTTTCCAGAAGTTTCCAGAATGACGACGAAATAATTTTCTAGGTGTAAACCTTTATAATGAGCTAATGCCCACATTTTTTTTACAAAAAATTCAGTGCCAGGTCTCTCAGCCTTGTAAAAACGTGTCGCATTAAAAATCAGTATGTAGAGTTAGACTGACACCGTCACAAAGTTTACTACTTGTAGGTTAGTTTATTCGAGGTGATAGTTAAACCTTTATGACTAGCTCTCGTCTGTAACGGTTTTTCAGTCGTGCAGAATCAATACGATATAGTCACGAAGTCAGGAGGGGGCTGTAGGCGATGTTGTACTGTCAATCGCTGACACATACGATAGTATTTTTAAAAACTATCGATTGTTTTGGGCAGATATTTCAAAAGGCAAAACAAATTTCTAACTATTTTTTATTATTTAGAATACGGTACAACAATAGAAAACATGCATATTTGGTTTATAGAAAGCCAGGTGTTTAAATCTCCTATCGTCTGTTGCATTGTCATGATTACTTACGAATATTCATTGCTATACTGTGAAAACATCGTGTAGGAATATGTTTTAATGTGATGTCATCATACAAAAAAATCTTGACACTAGACAGCTTGTGTGGTAACTGGTGCGTCCTTGAAGGAACAATCTCCGCTAATCGAACACAATGCAGGCAAACAAAATATTTGTGTTTCTACAGAAGCGGAAGTTACGCAGTGGCAATAGGACCACGCTGATGTTTTGTGTTTTCGAAACACCTTGTACATAAACATGTGCTATTCAAAATACACGGCAAGAACTCCGCAACAGAACAGGGGAATAGCGGGTGTCTATAATCAACATCGATAATCATTCATTATGCAATATACAATCACAAACACTTAACAGGAGTTTAAAGTGTCATTTTTTTCCTCTACTAACTGCTTTGTATTAGAATTGAATTCTAAAAGAATCACTGTTGATAGTTGAATCAGATTGCCGGAAGCGACGATGGTGCACACATAAACGATCAATCGATAGTTTATCCATGTTTAAGTAACACTATCGTGTGCTACCCTAGCCCATTAATACCAAGTTGCGCTGCATTGTTCTAAGGATACGCTCGTCGTACTTCGCACATTGATTTTTGCGGATATTTCAGTTAGTGTTTCTGTGTGTTAGCACTGACGATTTCTGTGTGTTAGTACTGACGAGTCTATGCAAGCGAAATAAAACGTGCCATGCGTCTAGATCGAACTACCATTCCGCGTCCGAAGTCTATTAAAAATAAAGTTCTAACAAAATGTCAGTTTGGTTTTCAAAAAAGGTTTTCAACTGAAAAGGCTATATATACTTTCACTGATGAAATATTAAATGTTTTGAGTAACCGGACATCACCAGTTGGGATTTTCTGTGATCTTTCAAAGGCTCTTGATTGTGTAAATCATGGGATTCTTCTAGATAAGCTTAAGTATTGTGGTATGAGTGGGACAGTGCACAAATGGTTTAAATCATACTTAACTGGAAGAGTGCAGAAAGTTGAAATAAGCACTTCACATAATATACATGAAACAATTAATTCTTCTAACTGGGGAGTTATCAAAATTGGGGTTCCACAAGGTTCGGTCTTGGGTGCTTTGCTGTTCTTAATATATATATTAATGACTTGCCATTCTACATTCACGAAGATGCTAAGCTAGTACTTTTTGCTGATGATACAAGTATAGCTATCACACCTGACAAACAGGAACTAACTGATGAAATTGTAAATGATATCTTCCAGAAAGTTATTAAGTGGTTCTCTACAAATGGTCTCTCATTAAACTTTGATAAAACCCAGTATATACAGTTTCATATAGTAAATGGCATGCCACCATTAATAAATTTAGACTTTGAACATAAATCTGTAGCTAAGGTAGAATTTTCAAAAATTTTAGGTGTTTGCATTGACGAGGGACTGAATTGGAAGAAACATATTGAAGATCTCCTGAAACGTCTGAATTCAGCTACTTATGCTATCAGAGTCATTGCAAAATTTGGTGATATACATCTCAGTAAATTAACTTACTACGCCTATTTTCATTCACTGCTTCCATATGGGATCATATTCTGGGCAATTCAACATTGAGTAAAAAAGTGTTCATTGCACAATAGCGTGTAATCAGAATAATTGCTGGAGCCCACCCAAGAGCATCCTGCAGACATTTATTTAGGGATCTAGGGATACTCACTGTAGCTTCACAATATATATATTCACGCATGAAATTTGTTATAACAATCCGACCCAATTCAGAAGTAACAGCAGTGTGCATAGCTACAACACTGGGAGAAACGATGATATTCACTATTCAAGCTTAAATCTAACATTGGCTCAGAAAGGGGTGAATTATGCTGTCAAAAAGTCTTTGGTCACTTACCAAGTAGCATCAAAAGTCTGACAGATAGCCACCTAGTATTTAAAAAGAAATTAAAGGAATTTCTGAATGGCAACTCCTACAATGTAGATGAATTTTTAGATAAAACTTAAAAAAAAAAAAATAAATAAATAAAATAAAATAAAAATAAAAATAAAAAAATCTTTAAAATATTGATTGTCAAGTATAGACAACATTTACTAAACTGACACGTTCCACATCATTACGAAATGTCGTATATATGATCTATGGATCAAGTATTAATCTAATCTAATCTAATCTAACCTGTCGTACATCCACAATCACGTCGGAAGCCTCTTCACACAAGTCACCAGTGGCAAGTAACAGCTCTACCAATGCCCCACTACCTTTTTACCGTGTGTACGGGATACTACCGTCATCTGTGTAGATCATTTTGAAAACTGACCTGTTGTTAATTTTCCTTTCGCGGTGGGACGGGGTAAGGGTGATGTTAAATCTGTAATTCGATTTCATACTGAAATGGTGAATTATTATTTCTGAAAAATAGATATACTGTAGCTGCTTGTAGAGGGCATCTGTGGACCAGAACTTCATGACATGGAACTAAACCATCTCACTAGTGCATTGCTCAACAGTACGTGGACTGACATAAAGAGAGCGTTAAATGCTGCCACGTAAAAATCAGTCGAGATGCACAGCTCGTACCTTTAATTAAGGACGTTAATGACCGAATATGAGAACTCTTGACGGAAGGGAATATTGCCGTATTATATACAGATCTACACAGAAGATACAGGATCAACTTAAATTGGCCAAAGATGCTGAAAAACCACTGGAGAAAACAGGAATTTATAAGATACATCTACATAAATACTCTGCAAGTAACATTGAAGTGCATGGCAGAGGGCTCATCAAACCGCTTTTATGACGTTTCTCTACCGTTTGAGTCCCTGATAGCTCGCGGGTAAAAGGAACTCATAAATCGTTCCGTTTTCGATCTCATTTCTCTTATTTTATTTTCATTATCATATCCTTCTATGAAGGTGGGTGCTAACAAAATATGTTCGCATTCGGAAGAGAAAATTGGTGAAAGAAATGTCGCAAATAGATTTCGCCGCAACAAATAACACATTTCTTTTAATGATTTCTACCCCAACTCGCGCATTCGCTCCCATATACCGCGATAGTAAACAACGAGCTGCCCTTGTATGAACTTTCTCTAAATCGTCCGTCAGTTCCACTTGGTGTGGATCCCACAATGCGCAGCAGTACTCCAAAATAGGACGCACAAGTGTAATGTAGGCAGTTTCTTTAGTAGAACTGTTGCATCTTGTATGAGTTCTGCCAATGAAACGTGGTCTTTGGTTCGATTTCCATACAATATTTTCTATGTGTTCTTTCCAATTCAAGTTACTTGTCATTGTTACTCCTAGGTATTTAGTTGAATATGCTGCCTGTAGTTTTAACTGATTTATCGTGTAAATGAAGTTTAACGGGCTTCTTTTAGTGGTCATATGGATGACTTCGCACCTCTCATTATTAAGGGTCAATTGCCTTTTTTGCACCCCGCTGTACCTTATCTCAATCATTTAGCAATTGCTTTTGATCTTCTGGTGACTCTACTAACCGATAAGTGACAGCATCATCCACGAACAACCTAAGAGAGATACTCAGATTGTCTCCTAAATCGTTTATAAACACGAGGAACAGTAGGGGCCCTACAACACTTCCCTGGGAACGCCAGATGTCTCTTGAGTTCTACTCGATAGGTTTCCGTTAATTACAACGTACTGCGTCCTGTTGACAGTGTAATATTTCTGGCTTAAAGCCATCATATTAAGATCCGAGTATTACTTCAGTGCAGCCGGTTAGGACCAGTAGGCGACAGAAGGTAAAAACTGGCGAGAACCACGACAGGTGGTACAATAGGTCGGGTTCTCAAGAGAAAGAGCATTTCTAGGGAAGTCCCCGAGCGGCAGGCACTGGACGCCGATTGGCTGTAGCACTGGCGGTCACGCGCCAAAACGCAATCATATTTTTATTAATATTGAATAAAATATTAATATATTCAATGTGAAACTCAGTTCATAAAATCCCCCCAAAGCTAAGCTATGCCCTGCGTAGGTAAAACATATTAACAATGACTAAAAACATAAACAAAACAATTAATATGGGACGGACGATGCACTGCGGCCATGTTTGCGCGCCAAATTGCAGAACGAATGCAGCCTTGCATCGAGCCGCCACACTTCAGGAGTGACAGGACGGATAAGTAGGCGGTCATGTGACATGTTTAATCGTCTTAGAACAGAGGGAAATTAATTTATATTTACTTTCAGTTAGGACAATGTGTGCCAAATGGATGTTGTAATGCAGTTTGCTGGTTTTCTGCAGTGTTTTAATAAATCAGCTAGCATCCAGACTACCTCAGTTTTATTGCGTAATTAGACGAGTTCCCGCCAATAGTTTAATAATTTCAGCCTCTTCAAGAACTCCGACCTGTGTGCTATTATCTGCGTGGGTACATCTATACAAGACGTCAGGTTGGTCTACTCTTCACACAGAGCAGTGGGGAGTAACTACAACCCTCGCGTACAAACGCAAACTGTTGTGCGTCATCCACGGCGACATGGAGGAGGAAAGAAAATGATACAGGACCGGTTAGCATACTCCCTGTAGACATGTTCCAGTTGTAACAGGAAATCACGAATTCAATCGCACAATTGTGACGAAATTCCATAAACACGCAGTTTGATTAGAAGACTCTAGTGAGGTACAGTGTATAATGCATTCCGAAAAGCTAGAAATAGGAATCTATTTGACATCCCTTGTCTATATCAGTCATCACATCATGTGAGTAAAGAGCTAGTTGTGCGGACGTATAAGTGCGCACCACAAAAGTAACGGCGGTAAAGCGACTAGAAGAGCACAGGGGCAATTGTAGCAATTTCAGTAGACAGAAGAGCGCGTAAAACATCTGTATTCAGGTGCTGAAGATGACACGTGTGGTGACTGCTTTGCGCGGCAGCACGCGAAAACGGAGTCTGGCCTGTCAGTAGCGGGCCAGTCTGTGACCTGGACACTGAAAGAAATCACGACCCCACCTTGAAAATGTCCTCCGCACATTGGTTTCCGAAATAAATCCATCTGTCCACGGTACAATGTCCCGGCATATTTTAGTGATTGTGACATTTCCGTCCGTGAAAGTTTATATTTTACAATATCCATGCTCGCTTCCGTCTAACCTGAATTCCCATATGTCGCACTCTTCCATACGTTATCTTCATTGTTCGCAGCCTTGCCTGATCTCACAAGAGCGGAGAGAGTGCTTCGCGGACTGGAAGCGCATGTACACGTGTCCGAGAGAACAGACACTATTTATACGACTATATGAGGAGCACGTGTGGCCGCCATTCGTTTCTGCCTGCACATTAACTTCTCGCTAGTCTAGACTTCACTGCAGTGTTTTACGGACTCCAGCACACGCACTGCGAAGTGGCTGCGTGTGCTGTGGGTGGTTACGCAATCTGAGCAGTGACGTGAACGCGGTTGTCTAGGCGCCTTATTTTTGCCCTACAGTATGTCGACCGCACGACGTCGTGCAGCTGCGGTGCACGGTGCAGACTTTCCCATGCGAAGAATAGATTAGGCTCCCCTGTCAGCGTGTCATAAACTGATCCCACTTTATCGGCATGCAACGGGACTGCTGCTCCCAGATCACGCCTACACTGCCGAGGCCGCGTGGCGCTTGGCTAGCCGTTTCCAATCCCGGTACTAGGGTCAAGATTTCTCAAGACTGCTGTTTGGTCGATAAGGTAGGTGGAGCAGGCAGCATCAACTTTATGATCTCCAACGATCGTTCTTAACCTCGAACCCTCTCCGTATTATGTCTTGGAGGTGGGCGTAAAACACTGACGATCTTGATTGCCTTTCAGTCTCATTGTCGGTGCTATGTCGGGCGAGAACGTGATGCCAATCAGCGGGATCATGCAGATGCCAAACAGGTGAACTGCTTCTTTACCTATCCATCAACAGATGACCATTACCCTTCATTGCATGGTCTATCCGGCTATCCACACATTAGACAAATTGTTATTGATATGTGAGCCGTACCTTATGATTGGCACTGTATTTCACATAGACTGATGTCCCTTTCACGGCGTTTGCTAACAGTATGTAATTTGCGGCTTCCTGTCCTACTGTCCAATCAGGACTCATTGGACTCCGACAGATCTGCGATATGCATCTCTGTGGCCGACTGGTGCCATGTTCATCCATCAGGGAGATACATATTTCCACACGAAGTCGTACTTCGGCCGAGTACAAATAAATGGGTGTTACTGATAAGTCAAATTAAATTTTATTGGCTTATGAAACGCTACAGTACGAAACAAATTGTCCTGACAGAGGACCAGTGTGTCACAATCTGTATCCTTACATAGGAACTGAACAGATGCATCAGATAGTGTCCGATTTGAACTGCAGTGGAAACGAGTTTAGATAGCAGTCGCCTACGTCTCGAATCTATCATCACGGGCTGCGTTACTTAACACCGTTACCACATTGTGATCGCTTTATCTGTGGGTAAATCCTTTTTATATTGGTGTGATGTCTGTTTTTCTGATATGTCCGAAAGAACAAAATGTTCCAATGTTTGTATAGCTTATGGGACTTAACTACGGGGTCATCAGTCCCTAAACTTACGAACTACTTATGAACTAGCTACTACTAAGGACGGCACAAATATCCATGCCCGAGGGGGGATTAGAACCCCCGACCGTAGTGGCCGTGCAGACCGTGACTGGAGCGCCTCAGTCCCCTCGGCCACGGCGGCCGGCCCGAAAGAACAGACACCATACCAATAGAATACTCGAAGACGGCGTTAGCTTCAATTACTTCACCACAGATGCGGTCATACATTCGATCTCGCACCTGAATCCGTAATGGCGAGTGTAAGAGGACACGGACGGTAGGGGCGCTACAGCCGTAGCGTACGACTTGTGGGAGTTTGAGGCGGACGGGAGGCGAGCGCGGGTGGCCAAGGTGTTAAGGCGACCGCTGGCCCGAAGCGGGAGGCGCGGGTTCGATTCCCGGCCCAGCTCACGCATTCACATGTCGCCATTGCTTAATTTCAATACCCTAATGCAGCCACTGTCAATCCTTTCCTTACTAATCCTGAATGTTGTTAATAAATAAAATTGTAAAGATTGTTGTTGCTCAAAATAAATCTATAATGGCTGGTATTGTTCAAATCTTTGTAGAGCTTAGGGACTTAACTACGGGGTCGTCAGTCCCTAAACTTTCAATACTTATGAACTATCTCATACTAAAGACGGCACAAATACCCATGCCCGAGGGGGGAATCGACCCCGACCGTAGTGGCCGTGCAGAACGTGACTGGCGCGCTGCAGACCGCTCGGCCACTGCGGCCGGCGATTGGTATTGTAATTAAAATAGTACTCTTTAGTATTGTTCTCGCAGCTGTTCAATAATTGCTTGACAGTACTTTTTAGTGACTTCTCAAACAATTCTGTCGTGTGTAGTTGTGTGTGTATGTGTAGCTGTAAAATGAATTTGCACTATAACTGAAACTTGCTAATCTGACTGAACGCTTTATCCAATTAGTTAAGCATGACTTCGAACAAAAACCAAATATGTAATAAAAATCTATTCTGACCCTGTGACATTATTCATAGAATAGACTATTTGATATCTGGTAGAAAATAAACTGTTTCATTACACATTGCAATTGTTTGTACAATAGGGCATCAGATTGCTGCAGAACTGATTGCCAATTAGATTTGAGTCAGACACTTATTTTATGGCCTACCTGTGCGCAAGGAAACATGTGCAACTGCCCTCAGAATTACTGCCAAAAATGCTGCTGCTGCAAGGTCAAAAACTAACTACAGAATTCGCAGGAGTGCAAAGCGAATCCATTAACTACACAAATACTAATTTTGTCCATCTCTGTAGTGTTTAAAACAAATAATTAATTGGGTGTCAGGTTGAATGACTAACACGAAACATACCTGGGTGGAAGTTGAAACTTAAATATTTTTTTTTTTTTCCATAAAAGGAAAACATGAACTCAAACAATGTTGCACAAAAATGGCGATTGCAACTTGGGAATGTCTTACACAAATCTTTTCAGGAAACCATTTACTTCTACTGTCATTTTCAACACAAGGAAAAAACCAGCTCGTACTTTATACAATGTAAATAAAAAAATCGAAATTGTCTATATCACACTTCATCCGTTTTTTTCTACAGTAAAAACATACTAAATTCTTGCACTATACTTTTAATTATTTTAAAGAATGGACATAAGACGAAAATTAAACCCTTAATGTTGAATGTCTATTAGAGATGGACTACAATTGCGCGAAGCGCCTAATAATGTAAAGATGACTCTCCTTACCTTTATTCTTCATAATCTCAGAACATTTTCAAATTCAAATATTTCACAACATTTACTCCTGCTCTCCCGGCGGAGGTCGGCGACCAGACTCCGTAAGCTCCAAGGCGGCACAGCGAGCGCCAAAGATTGTCCTTGCGGAGCTCATGATATGATTTTACAGACGTTCAACATTATTAACAGTGAATACCTACGTTTCAATCCTTCTTCCTTCCCCTCCTTTATCAGTCATTTGCAAATGCGGGTAAATCATCGGAATAGATGTGGGACACGATTCGACCGCTGACCGCTGATCTGTATCAAATACAGGGTAAGACATTTAAACCTGTGTTTCGAATATTTCGAATAATACAAATCGGATTAAAAAAATGCTGTTCACCTGGAAGAGGAACGTCCATTAATATAAAGCTCGACTCCCCTGGACCTCGGCCGGGGGCCGGGGGGTAGGAGGGGGTGACTGTGAAAACTTAAATAGAAATGCCTATTTCTTCTGCCGATTTGGATTCCGTGTTAAAAATATTAAACTTTTCCTTGAATCATTTTCTTCGTTTCCTGATAGATGCCGCTGTAATCGGCAAAAATGAAAATGAGTTGAAAATTTTTAAATATGGTAGTATCCAAAACAAATCCACGTGGGACTCTTTCTCTAGGTTTTACACTTCCAGTTTCAGTAAACAGTTTGAAAATACTGTGAAAATTCGTTGCAGAACAAACATTCCTATCAAGTAACAGATTAGCATCTCTTTGACGAGTTATTTTCTGTTAGCCTCATAGTACGAACAAATAAGGTCTCTCTTTAATCGTTAAGATCGTGGAACAATTGCGTAAAGATGTGTACAGTCTGAATCACTGAAGTACACTGCGAGGATCATCACAGTCTGTGGTTCTTTCGACTGTGGGAGGTGTCACATGATATAATTATCGGAAGTATCAAAAACTGTACTTTGATTTTACTAATCTAACGTGCATTTATTTGAAATATTAGAGTTTTTCAACAATTTTCATCTCTTTTTAATTTTTGCCCATTACAGCGCCCTATATAATGAAACTAAGAAAATGTTTCAAACAAAAGTTACATATTTTTACACGGAGAATCCAGATGTGCAATAAAAAAAGGGATTCCTATTTATGATTTAAAAGTCACCCCTCTCCCACTCCCGGGGGTGACGCAGGGGGAGGGGTCTATCTTTATGTTAATAGATGTTCGAGTCGACAACTTTTATTACAACTTTTTAAAATCTGACTTGTATTTTATCAAATATTGCAAAAAAAAAAAAAAAAAAAATTAAAAAAAAAGGTATATTCCTCAGCCTGTGTACACTGAGATGACAGAAGTGACGAGATAGCGATATGTACAGGTACACGGAGTATAAATCTGAGGTGCTTTGGCAGGTTGTCTTATGCCCGCCGGTGATTCCAGCCTGCATAGTAAGCAGGTTGTTCAGTGTTCGAAGCCTGGCCGTGGTACAAATTTTAATTCAATGCCTCTCCTTTCAGATTTATATCTTTGATACATAACGAGACATTGATTAATTGTTTGATGTTTATATCATCTGTGCCTGAGATAAAAGGCGTTTATATCATCTGTGCCTTTGATAAAAAGCAAGATAATCAAAATATCCACGGGTGTACTGCCAATCTATAGTGTCCAACGGGCACAATATTTCGGCGATCATACATGTCGCCATCATCAGGTGAACTGACGAACTGAGCTCCTGGAAACGCGCCGGCACGGAGATCCGCACGCTACGGCTGCTCGAAGGGAACTGGGTTCTAGCCCGGTAGCGGACCATTTAAATACCCTCGGCCCGCGGAGCGACCCCTCCGCGGTCCGCGCCCCGCGCCGCGGCCGCGCAGTGGAACCGATTGCGCCGGCGTCTGAGAAGACGTCGGTGTGAGGGCTCTGTCCGCCGTGGTAGTCACTTCGTGACGTTGCTAGATTTACTCTTAATTAACCCAATCGCTGGTTCCCAAGCTTTGCTAAGATTATAGCCACAGTCACGGTTTATGAGGTCGTCACTTGTGCAAATTTCAATGGCCTCTCTAACGACGCAGTCCCAATATCTCGACGTCTGTACCAGAATCCTAGTGCGTTCATACTCCATCGCTGTTGAACAGGTTGCAGCTCGACTTCCGCCTGAATCAGCTGAGGAAATACGTCGTTAAACTTGTCGTGCGTTGACGAAATCCAAGCCCATGATGTCGAACATCACTAGTAAAGAGAGGGCGGCCATTCGTGACCTGAGGGAGCGCCCTGAAATTGTTGTCTTACCGGCTGACAGAGGCAATGCTATGGTTGTTGTCTCCCATAAGGACTACACTGAAAAGATGCAGAGCCTGCTAAATGACGATTCCTACCGGAAGATAAGCGTTGACCCCACAAAGAAGGTGGAAAACAAGACGAGGGCGCTTCTCAAGGATGCAGATTTACCGGAGGGTGTCGCCAAGAAACTGCTACCTCAAGGTCCGGTACCGCCAAGACTTTATGGACTCCCTAAGGTTCACAAAGATGGGGTGCCGTTACGTCCCATTGTCAGTAACATCAGAGCACCTACATATTTGTTGGTCAAATACTTGACGGGAATATTAAGTCCTTATGTGGGTAAATGCCCTCATCACATCCGTAATTCCGAGGATTTTGTTAAACGCCTTAACAGCTTCAGGCTGGATGAGTCAGATATCATGGTGAGTTTTGACGTCGTTTCGTTGTTTACGAGGGTGCTCCTTCGAGAGTCACTAAATTTGATTGGTCAGAAATTTGACGAAAAGACCACCGAACTTTTTAAGCTTGTCTTGACCTCTATGTATTTTCTTTTCAATAGCGAATACTACGAACAAACGGAGGGAGTCGCCATGGGTAGCCCACTCTCCCCTGTGGTCACAAATTTGTACATGGAGAATTTCGAGGAGGAAGCCCTGGCATCATCTGAATGGAAACCTACTTGCTTTTTCCGTTACGTGGACGACACTTTCGTCATCTGGCCTCATGGTATGGATAAACTCCTTGACTTCCTTACACATCTGAACTCCATACACCCCAACATCAAATTCACTATGGAGAATGAAACGGAGGGTAAATTGCCGTTCTTTGACGTCATGGTCAAGAGAAGAGCTGATGGCACCCTGGGTCATAGTGTATTTCGGAAGACAACGCACACTGATCTGTATTTACACGCAGACAGCTGTCACCACCCTTCACAGAGGACTGGGGTACTTAAAACTCTAGTACATAGGGCGCGCACTATCTCCGACGCAGGGAATCTAACTCAGAAATTGGAACACCTGAGAACTGTATTTCGAAAAAATGGGTACTCAGAGTGGCAGATTCAGCGGGCTCTCCGCCGAACCATTACATCACAACCTGTGGAAACGGATGAAAACACGAGGGAGGATGTAGGCACTGCGTTCGTTCCATATACCGGCGCACTCTCAGGGAAAGTCGCCCGCATTTTGAAAAAAAAAAAAAAAAAACAAAAAAAAAAAAAAAAAAACACCAGGTTGGAACTGTTTTTTGTCCGCCGAATAAAATTCGTGCACTGGTGGGGAGCGCCAAAGATGATCTCGGTTTGAGGAAGGCCGGCGTGTACCAGATTCCGTGTAAGTGTGGAAAGTCATATATTGGACAGACGATGCGTACCGTAGAGGATCGATGCGTTGAACACCAGAGGCACACACGATTGATGTATCCGAGCAAGTCGGCGGTCGCTGAACATTGTTAGTCGGAGAATCATGCGATGGAGTATGAACGCACTAGGATTCTGGTGCAGACGTCGAGATACTGGGACTGCGTCGTTAGAGAGGCCATTGAAATTCGCACAAGTGACGACCTCATAAACCGTGACTGTGGCTATAATCTTAGCAAAGCTTGGGAACCAGCGATTGGGTTAATTAAGAGTAAATCTAGCAAACGTAACGAAGTGACGACTACGGTGGACAGAGCCCTCACACCGACGTCATCACAGACGCCGTCGCAATCGGTTTCACTGCGCGGCCGCGGCGCGCGGCGCGGACCGCGGAGGGGTCGCTCCGCGGGCCGAGGGTATTTAAATCGCCCGCTACCGGGCTAGAACCCAGTTCCCTTCGAGCAGCCGTAGCGTGCGGATCTCCGTGCCGGCGCGTTTCCAGGAGCTCAGTCCGTCAGTTCACCTGATGATGGCGACATGTATGTTCGCCGAAATATTGTGCCTGTTGGACACTATAGACCGGCAGTACACCTGTGGATATTTTGATTATCAAATTCGCCGGGAGAAAATGAAGAATCACAAAAAGCAAGATCTTTCCCTTTAACGTTCATTGCTGGGGTGTTATTCCATTTTTGGAGAACCTTGGTAACGTTGATACGTATTTATATAGGGGAACATGAGGCGGAATTGAAGTTTATCTAGTGGAGGGAGACGGGTCTTAAGGCAATCCGTGCAGACGCTGTATCCCTTAAGTCACGGTGGTTTAGTGGTACAGCACACGCCTAATAAAGAGTAGGTCCCGGATTCGAATCCCGATGGTGGCGAAAAATTTTAATTCAGTGCCTCTGCTTCAGATTTCTATCTTTCATATGAAAATGTTTCGGACGTGATTGTAAATGCAAGACGAAAACTAGCAGACTCAATTCTGAACAACAGTCAGAGCTAGACGCATGGGACAGTCCATATAGGAAATCGTTAGGGAATTAAATGTTTCTTGGTTTACAGTATTAATAAGTGCCGAAAACAAGCACACACACCTCGCAGTAGCCGACGGCCTCCATTTGATGACTAAGAGCAGCGACGTTTGCTTGGTCAGCGCTAGCAGGCAACCAACACTGCGTGGATAACCGTAGACATCGGTGTGGCACATACGACGAACGTATGCATTAGGACAGTGCTATAATGTCCTAAGGCAACAGAGGACCGACTCGGGCCCAATGCTAAAAGTATTTCATCGTCTGCAGCGCCTCTTCTAGGCTCGTGACTATACTGGTTACACCCTATACAACTTGAAAACTGTTAACAAGGCATTTTGCAAACTGATGGTGGATCCATCAGCATGTGGGTTTCTTTAATAAAATTTGTCATAAATAATATATCCTTTTTTCCAACAAAAAGGTCAGTTCACACAACCAATACTAGGAATAAAAACTATCTACACACTTACTTTGGTTAAAAAAGGGGCGGATCTGTGGAACGAATAACTAAACTAATCTATTCTAATCTAATGTTACACACGGCAAATACCCTGTTGGATGACATTATGTCATACGTCATATAATACGACATTACATTTGATTTGTGATACTTCAAATTTGCGCCAATATGCCAATACTTTTTAATATGTTTTCAAATGTTTTTGAACTACTCATGTTAGTCGAGAAGTTAATTCCCCTCATTTACATCTTTCACTGTGACCAGATCATATTTTCCTTTTATTCTGCTGTGAAGCTGGTATGAAAGTTGTTCGAGCATTTTCTCCAAGTGGGGTAACCACAACCATAAATATGATGAAACACATATTTAATATTTACATCTCGGCTTTGCAGGCTATTTCCTTTGTGGACAAAAAGAAACAAAAATTTTAAAATATGGCTTGCTGGCATACAAAACTAATGTTTTGAAATGGACTGCCAGATGTACTTTTCAATGCCGATGTATCATAGCATTATCTGATTATAAAAGGTGGATACAGGTGATTGGAGAACTAGACATAAAGAAAGCAACCTTCGTTACTAAAGGTGTTCTCTGAACAGGCGTCACATAAATAATGTTAGCTTACGACTGCTGCGGTAGTAAACACACCAGAGCCTTCGTACTGTCAACGAGTATTGTTGGAAATACGAAAATATTGCCGCAATTCGACGACAGCTAAGAAATGAATATGGAGCAGGGCCACCAACAAGATAGGTGATAAGTTTGAAACTCATGATACTATATGTGGAGTATTACAAGATGTTTGACTGTGTCTGGGATACTTCCACACGCTCTTCTGCCTCGAATATAATCTTGTAGCGTCTTTAACACGAGGCCCAGACATGTACCCTAAGATGTATAAATGCAAATGAAAGTAAGAAAATAAGCGTACGGCGAATTCGTACTAAATGTACAGAATCTTACAAACATTAAATGAAGACCCTTCTAATTGTAGAATGAAGTTCTGTGAGTTCTGCAAGCGCCTTTGAAGTATACCACAATGGCTATTCCCAATGTACCACATATTTTACTTCATTCCCATGCCATCCACGTGTGAAGCATAGGAAAACTTACTCCTTCAATACATTTATTCCATGTATAATGGTGTACGTTTATGGAATATTAATTGACTCCTCATGTAACACTAACTCTTGAAATTCTGTCCGTAGACCATTATGGTATTCAGGCAACTGCAGTTTCAGATTTCTTAGTATCGCGGTGATACTCTCTCGTCGGCAGGTTAAAGCTGTCTGGCGGAACCGGGATTCGAACCTGGGACCTTTGCCTCAAGTGGACAAGCGCTCTACCTATTGAGCTATCCCGGCAAGCTGCACGACCCGTTCTCACAGCTTTACATTCGCCAGTACCTCGCGTCCTAGTTTTCAAGTTCTTTTTACTATTCATGCTTTCGTTGTATGGGATCATATAGTATGGATTATACACATTGAAGAAATATGTTGAGGTCGATCGCACAAGTGTTTTGACAATAATGATCTTTCTAGATTAATCACATTTTTCGTAATATCCTACCAGTTAACCTGTCTGCCACTAGTTTTACCTACCACTATACTTGTGACAGAATTGATATTGATGGAATGATTGATTTCATGACTTGCTGATATTGTTATCATAGAATACTGATTGCGTCTCCTTAGATAAAATATATTGGAGGTAAAACAGTCCCGCATTCGCATCTCCGGGTGGGGACTACTCAGGAGGATGTCGTCATCAAGAACATCAAAACAGGCATTCTACGGATCGGAACGTGGAATGTTCTGTCCCTTAATTGGGTAGGTAAGTTAAAAAATTTGAAAAGAGAAATTGATTAGGTTAAAGTTAAATATGGTGGAAATTAGTGAAGTTCGATGGCAGGATGAACAGGATTTCTGGTCAGGTGAGTGCAGGTTATAACATACTCAGTTGGTGGCAGGAGGAGGTAAGTTACTATGAACAGCATAATGAACGCATTATCGTAAGAAAGATAAACACAAAGCCAACCGACCACAGTAGTACAAGTTTATATGCCAACCAACTCTGCTGATGAGAAGAAATATGTCAGGAGATAAAATAAATTATTCAGACAGTTAAAGGAGAGGAAAAGTTGATTGTGATGGGGGACCGGAACCCGGTATTAGGAAAGGGAAGAGAAGGAAATGCAGGAGGTGAATATGGCCTGGGGAAAAGGAATGAAAGAGAAGATCGCCTGTTAGAATTATGTGCAGAGCACAATTTAATAATTACAAACACTTGGTTTAATCATCACGAAAGAAGGTTATAAACGTGAAAGAGACCTGGAGAGACAGGGAGGTACCTGATTGACTTTATAAGATAAGCCAAAAGTGTAAAAACCAGGTTTTAAACTGTAAGACATATCCAGGGGCAAATATAGACTTTGGCGAACTGTAGATTAAAACTTAAGAGACTGCAGAAAGGTAGAAAATTAAGGAGTTGACATCTGGACAAATTGAAGGAACCAGAGGCGGTTGGGATTTACAGAGGGAACATTAGGAAAGGATTGTCTGAAATGGGGGAGAGTAATGCAGTAGAAGAATGCGAAGGTCTTAGAGGGAGAGTAGTGAAAGCCGGAGAGGATCATATAGGCAGAAGGACAAGGCGCAATAAAAATCCTTGGCTAACACAGGAGACGCTGTACTTAATTGATGAAAGGAGAAAATATAAAAATGCAGCAACTGAAGCAGGCAAAAGGAAGTATAGACGTCTGAAAAGGAGGTTGACAGGAAGTGCAGACTGACTGAGCAGAAGTGGCTAGAGAACAAATGCAAGAAGAGGGGAAAGCTGAACTGTGGAAGGAATATATAGAGGGCCTATACAAAGGAAATTAACTTGAGGGCAATATTCTAGAAATGGAAAACGTAGTAGAAGAAGATGAGATAGGAGATACGATACTGCGAGAAGAATTTGACAGAGCACCAAAAGAATTGAGTAGAAAAGAGGCCCCTGGAGTAGATGATATTTCGTCTGAACTGCTGATAACGTTAGGAGAGCCGGTCATGAAGAAATTGTTGCACTTGGTATGCAGTGTGTATGAGACAGGGGAAATACCCTGTGACGACATGAAGAATATAGTAATTCCAATTCCTAAGAAAGCAAGTGCATACAAATGTGAAAATTACAGAACTATTAGTGTAATAAGTCATATTTGCAAAATACTAACACTATTTATTTGCAGACGAATGGAAAAATCTGGCGGAATCCGACTGTCAGTAACGAACCAGGGTGTGTATCGGACGTACAAAAGATTCCCCCTTGAGAATGTCCTCCGGAGATGGGGACGAAACGTTGGGTTTCAGTATCAAATCCATAAGACCACGCCATAATATCCCGAAAAACTCGCCAAATTGCAACTTTTACTTCATGTCGACGGTTAAAATATAAAATATTAAAACCGACATGTCAATTAAACACACAGGGCAAGTGAGCCCCGCTGACTGCTAACACTGTACGTTTTAACTGCTGACTTGAGCAGAAGTTGCGCTGTGATTAGAGAGTTTGGCTCTGTGTTCTGCTTTATTACATCTCGTGTCCGGGCCCTTCTGAAGAATGAAAAATTAATTTTGCCGAACCTGGTCAAGGTTTAATAAAAACCAATTTAATGTAACTGGTCGGCCGTCATTTTTCTACAAGTTAATATTTTAGCATTTTGTTGATATATGGTTAGTATGGACGGTCTGGATCGAATTGGCTGTTTTTAGACCTGGTTTTTAAAGACGTTTTCCCCCTTTTTATGATGTCTTACAGCTGTTTCAGTGAACTGAAATTGACTCCGGCTATCCTGGTTTTTAAAGACGCTTTCCCCCTTTTTATGATGTCTTACAGCTGTTTTAGTGAACTGAAATTGACTCCGGCTATCCCTGTAGAGTACATAGTCGTGCAGTCTGACCAGCAGGAGACCCACTTTCCATTCCTAGCCTCACTAGAAATAATCGTTATGAGTAAGACTGCGTTGCTATTTGGGGTTGTAGGTTTTATTAGCTTCACAGAGATGAATACGCTCAAAGTCTTGGGTTGCATTTACAGATGGACATATTATTTATTTATTTGCTTATTTAACCTGACCAGATCGGTTGCAGTAAGACGCGCATAGGACCTATGACCCTGCTGCTAACGGATAGATTGCAAAACTCTAACTTTCGTAGTTCGAAGCCCGGTATTCTCTGTGGTAGGTACGGTAAGTACGTCTGAATATCTCTCTTTCTAATAATAGTACAAATATTCTCTTGGTGGTTATGATATTACTTTAATACACATCTGCCAGATCTTTTTATGTAAATGTGAATTTTTTTTTAATTATGTGCTTTACATGAGTCCTCTGGACTTAAAACTGCACTGAGGATGTTAATTCAATGAACGAAATCGATAAGCGATATTTTAAATACATATTTCATATTATAACCACCAAGCGGAAATTATTATTATTATTATTATTATGCTGTTGGGGTTGGGCGCACAACTCATTATGAAGTCGTCCTATCGTTATTTGTTGCTTGTTGTTGTACTGTTATTTAAAGCTAATTTTCGATTTTATGTGTGAAGTAGATATCTTCTACCATATAAAATCAGGTTTTCGGTGTCTTGGACTTGTTTTTGTTGGCCTCTCTGACGGATTACTGGGGTAAATCTAACTTTTCCACATAAGAGGGTCAATTATGTTGACACAAATGTTTGACAGATAGCCAACCATCATTACAAACAAATTGAAAGAATTTCTGAATGATAACTCCTTCTATTCAGTAGATAAATTTTTACAATGAAATTATTAATTTTACAATTAACAAATAAAAATAAGAAATATAAAATTTGTATGTCCTGTAATCTTATCTTTTACTAACTTTCACATCATTACGAAATGTTGTCTTCATGGTTTATGGAACAAGTATTAATATAATCTAATTAATTTAAACAAGAAGAATATCATAATTCACGTAGTTTTTGATAGAATTAAAATTTTTAAGATACTTTCAGTGTACTAATTAAAAGGTAAAGTTTTATGTTCAGTTTGACACGTTAAGGCAAGTATTATAGTTAGAAACTGTGTATTCCAAATTGTGTCCGTCCATTATTAAAATAATGATAACACTTAGCGACTTCTAGCAAACTTCATATATAGTTTTAAACCTTTACGGAGATTTTTCTCGTTGACAACCGTCCCTATCCCGTTCCCTCCCCCACAAAATTTCGAAAGGGAAAATGTATAACACTTACAACTTAATAGCTGCTCATACGGTCAAAGTTCAGCACCTGCCATAACTTTTCAATTTATTACTTTTTTATTACTAACCCCATTCGCAACACACTTTGCAAACAGTGTCTAAATGTATCATTGAATACATCAGAAAAATTATATCACTGTACGACACGTAGTTCAGGAGATATGGTGTGAAAGGCACTTGGAGAGTCAAAAACTACTTCCAGCTGCAACACTCAAGTCATGACATTTTACCTCATTAATTATTTTCTGCTAATGCTATCTGCAACGAATTTTGGATACAGCATGTTTACATATGGAGAATGGGACAAATAACAGTGGTCTGGTGAATACAGTACCAGAGTATAAAGAAACGCAGCAGAGGAAATGATGTTCGGAATTGATATGACTGTAGCAGCATTCTCTTAGGACTTTTGGGCACTCGTCAGCAAGTTTCTGAAGGCAGATCGAAGGTGGCATGCTGGAATTGCTGCCATCTCTTGCGAAATATTCTTCTGACGTTCCTTAAGACTATGAAGATTGTAGTGATACACGTTAGACTTTAACGCTGCCCACACAAGGTAATTGCAAACTTACAGATGAGGCGACCGGGTGACCACCTAGGGCCGTGACAGACTGACCTCTGATAACAACTCGATGATGCTTGAAGATTGTGCAAATGTGCTCCAAGCTTTCCAAGATTCGGCCGGCCGTATGGGCATATGCTCCATCGTGTTGGAGGTAACTGTAGGGCTCTTCCTCCTTTATTAACGTTGCTACAAATAGTTCGGCCCATCCCGTATAAGTGACTGAACCTGCAAAATTATAGCTACGATTTCATAAAGAATGAAATATGTTGAAGACGCCATTTTGCTTAATATATCATCCAGTGTTTCATAATGAGAACGCTTAGCGACTTCCAACAAACTTTAAATATAATTTCAGTCACTTATAAACCTTTTCGCACTTACATGGTAATCGTCAAGGGTAACAGGAATAAAACCCTATTATTAGGTCACAGTTTAAGCTGCATAAACAGAATGTCCTGTACGTACAATTGTTAATAATAGAAGCTGTCCTCCAGCTCAACAGGAAGCTCAATGAGATTTATGAAGACAAATTTGACACTAAGAATGACTTAAATTGCCCAAGTAATTTACAAAATTGACATTCCGGCATATGCTAGAATCGCCTCGTTGGATGTTATATAATCTTTTGAAATATCAAACAAAAAGTCTTGGAGAAATAGTAGAACTGGTAGAACTGCTGGAATGTTGTGTGGGTTTCAATTACTTTTCCTTTAATAACAAAATTTATCATCAGAATAGAATAATGGATTGGCAATGGAGTACTCCCTAGCAGGAACCTTAGCTGATATATTTGTCAACTATGTTGAAGTCAGATTAAAAAAAAATATATAAAATAAAAAAATCCTGTAATTGCTCACAATACCATCTATTACAGTTGAGATGTTGACGATAGGCTATTGCTTTACAGACGTTCAAAAGAAGAAATTGACCCTAACTATGACTGTGGTCAACTTTTATCCAAAATTACTATTCGCTGTAGAGCATGAAACTGAAAAAAGGATCAATTTCCTTGACCTGACCATCTCTAACAGTAATGCAAACATTACTTCGCTATATACAGGAAACCAACTGCAACAGATACTATAATCAGTGCGTCTTGTCAATCATGGAAATAAAAAAGAGCGTTCTTTTGTTTAGTTATCCCATAGATTATTAAAATTCGCGTTAGTTGATGATGAAAATTATAAAAGAAACTGTTTTCTTTTTAAACAAATAGCTAAAGCTGTCGACTACAATTCAAGGGACGTCTATGTTTCATTTAATAAGCTAAAACAAAAATCTTCACAATTTTCAGTTGTAGCTGATACGAAAATTATCAAAATGACTTACATGGGTAACTTGTTTGGCAAAATTAACAGATTATTAAAAAATACAGCTGTAACTTTGGCATTAACTACAAGCAATTTCCTTCAGAACAAACATACTGCTCGTAATAATGATGGCAAATTTCCGAATTCGGGTATCTACAATGATTGTAAAAAAAACAATACATGGACCAAACACGTTGCAATTGCCCCATTCGCTTTAGAGAGCACACGAGTGGTAACTCTGTGTTATGTCATCACTACAAAGCAAATATTCTGAAAGGTCTGTTGAACCGATCTGCAAAACTTACAAGGGGCATTATTAATCCTTTCAGTCCTGGCGTCCAATATACTGGACACCGACTTTTTATTACTTTTAGAACACTATACGATTTCGCTTTACTTCGAGACCCAGTGACCTGTTAACTGGACATCGGTCGCTTTTGTTCCGTGCTTGTTGCTGCCGCCTGTCACCAGAATGGCGTGCTACAATGGAAAACAGTGAACATGACGGACCCATTGCGGAACGCGTCAGATATGGCATCAGTAGCTGAAATTATTTTATGCATTAATTTACGAATTTTGCACATATCCACTTTGCGATATAAATTCCACAACCAATATGGAATGACATATATAAATGTTCCTATTTCACATCCTTAACTGCTTTGCAGACGCGGTGTCCAATTTATCTCACATTTTTTTATTTTGGAAAACAAGAATGAAAATTTTTAATTTTGCTCAAATATACAACAGATAGGGTCTTATAGACATGAAAAAGTGCAAGAATGTGTTTTATTCTATTTTTAAAATAAATCAGGACTAAAGGGGTTAAATGCCTTCGAAGACGTTGAAATACTTTCTCATCATAAATAACCGCCATTGACACTGAATTGGACTTTATGGAGAAACATTTTTACGGTTTTTTTTGACGACTTGCAGTAGTGCATATCTGCTCTTTTGTTTCCTTTCTTTTCGGTCTGGGTTATTAATTAATTTATGATTCACTTGTCTTTTGAGAGAATTTATAATACCAGAATATGTTATGCAGCACATTTACTTTAACGCTTTGACAAATTATTGCTTTCATTGCTTTATTGCTTTTATTGACAACCAGTTAGGTATTTTTAACATTATTCTTACCGCCTTAGATACTGTACCGGCGAGTTTTAGGCATCTTCCCTTGTACGTGCAAATACCAGTCATCGCTGCAATTGTTTCCTGTGTCCATGGCGGCCGAAGGCATCCCTGGCCATCACATCTGTTGCGCATCGTCTTCTTCGCTACCGACGCGACGTGTCGACTCCCTCCACGCCGCCGTATCCAAGGCAACCACTGGCGTCGCTGCACTTTATCTTTGGTTCGTCTCTGTCTTCGATTCAGATTTTACTTTTATCAACTGCCAGTAGAAGGCAGGTACTTCTTACACGATCATTTTCTTTTTACTCTTAAATACTTGTAATTTCTCTTTACAAAAGAAATTAATAATAATAGCAATTAAGTTTTATAGATTCCAAAATTCCATTTTATTTCCACAAGGGTTATTTACGTATTTATATTTTCTTTTACACACGTAACTAAAGATGACAAGCCTCATTGATTCCAGTTTGGCCCCCTGTCGCAAACAAATAACCAACCAACCTTCCAGTAACTTTCGGTGTGCTGCCGGATTACATTGTCATTCTGGAGTTAAAATTTTTGTTTTACTATATTCCATTGTGTGTCCCGTGGAAATGCAGTGTTCTGCTACTGCTGACTTTGATGTTTGGAGAGGGCGGCTGTGTCTTTCGTGTTCCACACATCGTTCCTGTAGAGTTCGTATTTTCTGCAGAACGACACTCACAGGGAATCCTGTAAACACCCGATTTTCTCAGTTGCAGATCATCTTTGACGGATCCTACTAAGGCCTTTATGTTTCCTACGCAACCCGCCTATGTTGGAGAACACATTTCCGGTAAAAGTAAGGAAAGAAGTTGATTTGTAGACGTCGTCAGTGTTCCCTGTGAGTTGCTTCTTGTTATTATAGTTGTGCATGGCCTTCTTTATTTGACGAGAAGTGTACCCATTATTTATGAAAACCTTCTCTAGGTGTTCTAATTGTGCGTGGAGGTTTTCTTCGTCTGATATTACATGCGCTCGACGTATTAAAGTGCTCAGAACACCGGCAGTTTGTGCGGTGTGATGGCAGCTCGACGCCTGTAAATATAGATCTGTGTACGCAGGTTTTCTATACACAGACTGACCCAATGATCCATCATTCTTTCTTTGTACTAGCACGTCTAAAAAGGGTAAAGTCCCGTCTTTTTCAATCTCCATCGCAAACTTGATGTTGTCATGCAATGAATTTAAATGGCAGTAGAACTTCTCCAGTTCTTCTCTACCATAATGCCATATAACAAAAGTGTCTTCTACGTAGCGCCAGAACACTGTGAGCTTTAAAACAGCAGACTCAAGTGCCTTCTCCTCGAAATCCTCCATAAAAAGGTTAGCCACCAGAGGGGACAAGGGGCTCCCCATGGCGACGCCGTCCGTTGGCTCAAAAATTTCGTTATTTAATAAAAAGTAGGTCGAGGAGAGTATGTGTTCAAACAAGGCTGTCAGTTCTGCACTAAATAGGTTACCAACAAGATGTAACTAATCGAATAAAGGCACTTTGGCAAAGAGTGAGACCACATCAAAACTTATAAGTCTGAACCACTAAGCTTAATAGACCTCAAGCGAATGACAAAAACTTCAGAATTGCGTATACGGTTTGAGTAGAGAGGCCAGATATTTGGCAGTAGGATAGGTCGGAGCACCAATGTTACTCACTATTAATCTTAGTGCAGCACCATCCTTATGGATCTCGGTGGTACTGTGCTGTGTGGTTTCAGACTCTTGGTAACTTGCTGAGGATGAAAACATTCATTTAATAGTGCAGTCGTTTTCCTTGATATCCGTCTTGTTGGGTCCTTTTCGATTTTTCGATACGTAGAATCACTTAGTTGAGTGTATATCTTGTCCTTGTAGGCTGCCTTTGTCATCTCGTCATCAGAACTGTGGCATTACCCTTGTCTACGGGGAGAACGACTGTGCTAGTATCTTCTCGGAGGCTTTCCAGGCCGAAATGTCGCGTCAGAATGACGACGGGATCCGGCTGCGCACCCGAAACTTACTGGAAGGAGAAATACGCCGGGCGAACTTCAGAAGTCGCAACAACCAACCTCGCTGGTTCCCGATGTGCACATGCTGCAGACGATAGCAGGGCTTATACTTCATCTCTCGCAACGTTCTCTCGCTGTTAGCTGTCGCTATACGCTCATCGTCTCTGCACCAACTTGAAGTAAACTGTTTTATTTACACTTGTAATTAACTTTTGTCAGTCAAAATATCCACGGGTGTACTGCCGGTCTATAGTGTCCAACGGGCACAATATTTCGGCGATCAAACATGTCGCCATCATCAGGTGAACTGACGGACTGAGCTCCTGGAAACGCGCCGGTACGGAGATCCGCACGCTACGGCTGCTCGAAGGGAACTGGGTTCTAGCCCGGTAGCGGGCCCTTTAAATACCCTCGGCCCGCGGAGCGACCCCTCCGCGGTCCGCGGCCCGCGCCGCGGCCGCGCAGTGGAACCGATTGCGCCGGCGTCTGAGAAGACGTCGGTGTGAGGGCTCTGTCCGCCGTGGTCGTCACTTCGTTACGTTTGCTAGATTTACTCTTAATTAACCCAATCGCTGGTTCCCAAGCTTTGCTAAGATTATAGCCAGAGTCACGGTTTATGAGGTCGTCACTTGTGCGAATTTCAATGGCCTCTCTAACGACGCAGTCCCAGTATCTCGACGTCTGTACCAGAATCCTAGTGTGTTCATACTCCATGGCGTGATTCTCAGACAAACAATGTTCAGCGACCGCCGACTTGCTCGGATACATCAATCGTGTGTGCCTCTGGTGTTCAACGCATCGATCCTCGACGGTACGCATCGTCTGTCCAATATATGACTTTCCACACTGACACGGAATCTGGTACACGCCCGCCTTCCTCAAACCGAGATCATCTTTATCGCTCCCCACCAGTGCACGAGTTTTATTCGGCGGACAAAAAACAGTTCCAACCTGGTGTTTTCTCAAAATGCGGGCGATCTTCCCTGAGAGTGCGCCGGTATATGGAACGAACGTAGTGCCTACATCCTCCGTTGCGTTTTCATCCGTTTCCACATGTTGTGTTGTAGTGGTTGGGCGGAGAGCCCGCTGAATCTGCCACTCTGAGTACCCATTTTTTCGAAATACAGTTCTCAGGTGTTCCAATTCCTGGGGTAGACTCTCTGCGTCGGAGATAGTGCGCGCCCTATGTACTAGAGTTTTAAGTACCCCATTCCTCTGTGAAGGGTGGTGACAGCTGTCTGCGTGTAAATACAGATCAGTGTGCGTTGTCTTCCGATATACACTATGACCCAGGGTGCCATCAGCTCTTCTCTTGACCAAGACGTCAAGGAACGGCAGTTTACCTTCCGTTTCAGTCTCCATAGTGAATTTGATGTTGGGGTGTATGGAGTTCAGATGTGTAAGGAAGTCAAGGAGTTTATCCATACCATGTGGCCAGATGACGAAAGTGTCGTCCACATAACGGAAAAAGCAAGTGGGTTTCCATTCAGATGATGCCAGGGCTTCCTCCTCAAAATTCTCCATGTACAAATTTGCAACCACAGGGGAGAGTGGGCTACCCATGGCGACTCCCTCCGTTTGTTCGTAGTATTCGCCATTGAAAAGAAAATACGTGGAGGTCAAGACATGCCTAAAAAGTTCGGTGGTCTTCTCGTCAAATTTCTGACCAATCAATTCTAGTGACTCTCGAAGGGGCACCCTCGTAAACAACGAAACGACGTCAAAACTCACCATGATATCTGACTCATCCAGCCTGAAGTTGTTAAGGCGTTTCACAAAATCCACGGAATTACGGATGTGATGAGGGCATTTACCCACATAAGGACTTAATATTCCGGTCAAGTATTTGGCCAACAAATAGGTAGGTTGCGCCACCGTAGATGTCGTTTGCTAAGTACTCTTGCTTTTCTAAAGAGATGTCGTTCTGAGAATGTTGTTCCAAATTTTGCTAAGGTTACGCATCACATCGATTCCGCAGCAGCCAAGAGAATTAAAAAACGGGCCGGCCTCGCATTGCTTCGTGAGAGAGTGCATTTCACCCGCCGTAGTCTTGAGTTCGTCTCTCTGGAACTATTCCATCTGCATTTGCAACTGGCTAGTCACTTCACGTCTTTTTCCTGGGATTGGATTGATGGTGTTACTTCGGTTGCAGCAGATTCCGCCCATAAGAAGGCAACGGGACGTCAAACAGCTAAGTTCTCACGCCTCCTTGACAAGCCTTCTCTGCAGGTTCCGTGCAAGACCGTCATCAATCTGAGTGGTATGGAGTTGAGTGATGATGCGGTCTCAGTTTTAGAGAAAGGACTCAACTTTGCTCCTACCCCCAAGTTCACAGCGGTCGCAGAAATTATTAGTGCTGTTGAACAGGTTGCAGCTCGACTTCCGCCTGATTCAGCTGAGGAAATACGTCGTGAAACTTGTCGTGCATTGACGAAATCCAAGCCCATGAAGTCGAACATCACTAGTAAAGAGAGGGCGGCCATTCGTGACCTGAGGGAGCGCTCTGATATTGTTGTCTTACCGGCTGACAAAGGCAATGCTACGGTTGTTGTCTCCCAAAAGGACTACACTGAAAAGATGCAGAGCCTGCTAAATGACGATTCCTACCGGAAGATCAGCGTTGACCCCACAAAGAAGGTGGAAAACAAGACGAGGGCGCTTCTCAAGGATGCGAATTTACCGGAGGGTGTCGCCAAGAAACTGCTACCTCAAGGTCCGGTACCGCCAAGACTTTATGGACTCCCTAAGGTTCACAAAGATGGGGTGCCGTTACGTCCCATTGTCAGTAACATCAGAGCACCTACATATTTGTTGGCCAAATACTTGACCGGAATATTAAGTCCTTATGTGGGTAAATGCCCTCATCACATCCGTAATTCCGTGGATTTTGTGAAACGCCTTAACAACTTCAGGCTGGATGAGTCAGATATCATGGTGAGTTTTGACGTCGTTTCGTTGTTTACGAGGGTGCCCCTTCGAGAGTCACTAGAATTGATTGGTCAGAAATTTGACGAGAAGACCACCGAACTTTTTAGGCATGTCTTGACCTCCACGTATTTTCTTTTCAATGGCGAATACTACGAACAAACGGAGGGAGTCGCCATGGGTAGCCCACTCTCCCCTGTGGTTGCAAATTTGTACATGGAGAATTTTGAGGAGGAAGCCCTGGCATCATCTGAATGGAAACCCACTTGCTTTTTCCGTTATGTGGACGACACTTTCGTCATCTGGCCACATGGTATGGATAAACTCCTTGACTTCCTTACACATCTGAACTCCATACACCCCAACATCAAATTCACTATGGAGACTGAAACGGAAGGTAAACTGCCGTTCCTTGACGTCTTGGTCAAGAGAAGAGCTGATGGCACCCTGGGTCATAGTGTATATCGGAAGACAACGCACACTGATCTGTATTTACACGCAGACAGCTGTCATCACCCTTCACAGAGGAATGGGGTACTTAAAACTCTAGTACATAGGGCGCGCACTATCTCCGACGCAGAGAGTCTACCCCAGGAATTGGAACACCTGAGAACTGTATTTCGAAAAAATGGGTACTCAGAGTGGCAGATTCAGCGGGCTCTCCGCCCAACCACTACAACACAACATGTGGAAACGGATGAAAACGCAACGGAGGATGTAGGCACTGCGTTCGTTCCATATACCGGCGCACTCTCAGGGAAGATCGCCCGCATTTTGAGAAAACACCAGGTTGGAACTGTTTTTTGTCCGCCGAATAAAACTCGTGCACTGGTGGGGTGCGCTAAATATGATCTCGGTTTGAGGAAGGCGGGCGTGTACCAGATTCCGTGTCAGTGTGGAAAGTCATATATTGGACAGACGATGCGTACCGTCGAGGATCGATGCGTTGAACACCAGAGGCACACACGATTGATGTATCCGAGCAAGTCGGCGGTCGCTGAACATTGTTTGTCTGAGAATCACGCCATGGAGTATGAACACACTAGGATTCTGGTACAGACGTCGAGATACTGGGACTGCGTCGTTAGAGAGGCCATTGAAATTCGCACAAGTGACGACCTCATAAACCGTGACTCTGGCTATAATCTTAGCAAAGCTTGGGAACCAGCGATTGGGTTAATTAAGAGTAAATCTAGCAAACGTAACGAAGTGACGACCACGGCGGACAGAGCCCTCACACCGACGTCTTCTCAGACGCCGGCGCAATCGGTTCCACTGCGCGGCCGCGGCGCGGGGCGCGGACCGCGGAGGGGTCGCTCCGCGGGCCGAGGGTATTTAAAGGGCCCGCTACCGGGCTAGAACCCAGTTCCCTTCGAGCAGCCGTAGCGTGCGGATCTCCGTACCGGCGCGTTTCCAGGAGCTCAGTCCGTCAGTTCACCTGATGATGGCGACATGTTTGATCGCCGAAATATTGTGCCCGTTGGACACTATAGACCGGCAGTACACCCGTGGATATTTTGATCATCAAATACGCCGGGAGAAACTGAAGAATCACAACTTTTGTCAGTTTTAATACGTAGTATTTCTGTTGCACCTGTTTCCTATAATGGAAAATTGTCTTTTATTTTCCTGAGAAATCGGTCACGTATACGAATTTCTGCGAAATTAACTGATTTTTTTTTCTTCATATTTCCAGTATTTCTGTTGCATTACATTTGTAACTCATGGCTCCAAGCCGCGCTACTCTTACAAGAAGACCATATGGGTATCGGATTTTAGAATTTATTGATATTTATGGTACATGGAGTTCAGAACTTAAACAACAATCAGCCAAACCCATTCGACGCAACTCTCAAAAATTCTCGAGGAAATCTACTCTGAAGTTTTGCGAAGTATACGTAAGTACCAATGATTGAAACAGTTGCAGCGTCTGTTGACGTGGCTCAGGAGTTGGCGTTCTGACCTCACAGGCATAGCGTCGGTGGTTCAGTCCCACTGTGACAGTTTTTATTTTTTTATTTTTTTAAATTTTCGAATTGACTTATATAAGATATTTTGGGATATCTAATTCCATGTTTTGAGTCAGTTTTTGTTTGTGTGTAAGTAGACGAGCTGAAAACCTTGTCGTCACGTAAAACGATGGTTGAGCAGGTTAGCTGCTTGCAAATCCATTAGTAGCTAGGGAGATGACTTTCCAAAAACAGTGTCAAAGGTCTTCACAAACTGAACAATCAAAAACCACCATTTTCAACTAATAGTGAAACCAATACTGTAAAAAAAAACCATCATTATTAACAACATTGTATAAAATATAGAAAATTATATTTTTTTCCTCTGTGGGTACTTTTGTCTGTTGCGGTCTTTGTTCGATGTGTTCTTTGCTCTTTTTATTTTTTGTTAATGTTTTTTACAGAGGACTTTCATCTTTCTGACCGGGCCTGAGCTGTAACAGCTGCTGTAACACTTTCAATGATTGGTAGTTACGGTTACTTGCAAAAATTCGAAGTCGATTTTCTCGAGAATGTTTGGGAGTTGCACCGAATGGCTTTGTTGATTGTTATTGAAGTTCTGAACTTAACGTACCATAAATTTCCAAAAATTCTAAAATCAGGGGCCGCGGCGGATTAGCCGTGCGCATTGGTACGCCGTGCTGAGGTGTGCGCGGCCGTTCGCCGTCGGGGGTTCGAGTCCCCACTCACGGGTGTTTGTGTTGTCGTTAGGTTAGTTTACCTTAGTTTAAGTAGTTTGTAAGCTAAAGACTAATGACCAAGCAGTTGAGTCCGATACAATTACAAACATCTGAACTTTTTTTTCCTAAAATCCGGTACTCCCGTAGTCTCCTTATTCGATTTTTTGCCATTTCTTTTTTTCTATGGTAAGATCACGCGTCCGTCATCGACTAAGGCTTTGTACTGGTTAGGATATAAAGAATATTATACGAGGAATGAAGCTATGTATCGATAAAGAGCAATTGTAACTTAGTTAATGTATTCACTCGTGAGGGCGCGTTTTTCTCTGAAACACAAAATATGTTTGCTATTGGGGACTAATTACGAATTAAAGTGATAACATTAATAATACGTTCCAAAAAATTGGTAAGAGGCTACCTTTCCAAATCGGGAACGACCTGTAAGGTTGTAGACCTATGTGGGAGGCAGGTCTCAGGGATTCACTGGCGACCCTCCAGACCAGCAGCAGGTGTGAGTGTCCCGGTGTCGAGCCCCGGCTGTCGCGGCCGCTACATCGCGCGCCGATAGTCAGAGCGCGGAGTGTGCAAAGCCGCGCCAAGGCCGGGCACCGGGCGGCTATTAGCGTTATGAAGCGGAGGCACGGCGCAGGCCGGCCAGTAATTGCCGCCTCCACGTCTTCTTTTTACCGGCCACTCCCGTACACTTATTTGTACCTCTGACCCAGCGCCGGGATACGTGACTGTTCCGACTGCGGCCTACCGGCTTCACACACTCGTCTCTATCTCCAGCTTCACCATCCTTGTTCTCGTATTTCGCAAGCCACTCTCTGATTTATTGCCTAGTTACACAGTACCAGTCTCGTCCCCCCCCCCACATCCCACCCTAGCCATTTTTCCTTTCTCCTTTGTGTTTCCTATTTCTTTCGCGATTGGAACGCAGGAGGTGTTACTAAAGCGTCTACGGGCCTCATGGTCTCGGGGTAAAGCGCTCGACGGGAAACCGAACAGTCGCGTGTTCGAAACCCGGTTGGACCTCGGATTTTTTCAGTCTGTGTTTCACCTCTCAACGATGTGATGAGTCGCCAGAAACGACACGTGGTTCGGATTCCACGTTAAGCTGTAGGTCCCATTTCCCCGGTTGGATAACTGGGGTAGGTTAGGGACATGCAAGTCGCCGAAGTGGCGTCCAATCGAAAGTGTTGCTCCAGGCTAATGAGCCACACGAAACCTAGAAATGTTATTGTAATGATTATTACGTGATACTTGACAGTGGCGTAACTATGGGGGGGGGGATGAGGGGAATAGAACCCCCCCCCCCCCAGAACCCGGAAAAAAAGAAAAAAAATCGTATAACAGCAATCTGGTAAAGGTAAAGATTGAAAACGTGGGGAGTTTTACCATAATCTTTCATTGGATGGGAGTGAATTAGTTTTTCAACGGGAGTGGTAGATGGTAGTCTGTCTGAAAACTGACTAAATAAGCCATGTAAAATGTTCAAATGTTTGTCAAGTTGTGGGACCTAACTGCAGTGTTCATCGCTCCCTAAACATACAAACTACTTAACCCTTTATAGCATAGTGTAGCTGCTCAACTACATACCTTATTTTTCCGATTATCTCTCAAACTGGTTTTGCCACAAATTCATTTGTAACTGTTTATATACATAGTGTTACACATCCAAGTAGAAATTATATATTGCAGAGTGTTATTGAATCAGTTAGACAGTTAACTGCATTGAGTTCCTCCTAACATGTGCGTTTGTTACTTACTATTGCTTCTTTGCCACGTAAAAGTAGTCAATCACATACTACTGTGGCGTTATGAGTTAAGTCCGCTTAGTTTCCGCTAAACAAAAACGAAAAAAGATGAAGCTAAAGGAGAAGAAAAAATAATAAATCAATAATAAAACTGAAAGTTCAAAAAATAAAACATAAAATAATTAATTATAACAAGATTAAAGCCAATCTAACCTAATAAGAAACAGTTTGAGCAACAGAACGCAGAGAACAGTTTCTGGAAAGATGAGAGATATAATAGTGACATTTGCATCAGGTGCATTAAGGAAGCACTATATACCTGACCAGCTATGAACTTTTTTTGCTAGTAGTGCGTAATACCTTTAAGGATTTTTTTCTATATTTTTCTCAGTATATATGCACTATACATTAATCGTGGCGGTTTTATAGATTCTAATAAAAATTCATCCATTAAAGGATTAAACTAACTTATCCTAAGGACAACTCACACACCCATGCCCATGGGAGAACTCGAACGTCCGGCGACGAATAAGTTTCGCGATGTGCAGCTACTTACATGAGATAAACATTCCTGTCTAGACAAGTAAAAGAAACGCGAAGATGGCCTCATATGGGTCGAAATCGACCTTCTATAGAGCTAATAAAAATTTTAGGCACAGCGGTGTAATTTTTAAGATATGTAAAAACTGTCCAGCACCGCCTACATAGACTATAATCATGTCTTGCATGAAGACGCACAGCGACGTAAATGGAAATGATGATGTAGGTACTTTGGTCAAGGAAGTTGTGTGCACTGGTTCAATGAAATATTATAAAGTGAATGACACCTGGCGATCTCTTTCATACCATAGGGACTACAATCTGGGTCTGATAGGACGAGTCCCTGCACCAGACTTACGAAAATGAACAATCACATTTCCGTCATGTGTACATGACGGTGAGGAATGTGCTAACCACATTTTCTTAGGTTGCGACAGAAGGGATAAAGATACTCATTCAGCGTCTGATGCAGTGTTTTCACTAATAAACATTGAAACTCTTTTAGCGACACAGGACATAAAGCATTTCTGTGTGGGCGGTGCTGGTCAGCTTTTACATAGTTCAAAAACTGCATGTCAAATTACACAGCTGTGCCTAAAACTTTTATTAGTCCTATAGACGATCGATTTCGGCCCAAATCAGGCCATCTGCGAGTTTCTTGTACTTGAGAAGAGCAAATACATTATGTGGGCTTAACATTAGTAGTTTAAAATTCGTAAATATGTATCAAATGTATACAGTAAATCGCCGCGGCGGAGTGGCCGAGCACATTGAGGCGCTATGCTCTGATGCGTGAGACCATTCCTCTTCGGAGATTCGAATCCTTCCTCAGGAATGGAAGTTTGTGTTGTCTTTATTATACGTTATTTGATAAGTAGTATATGCGTTTAGGGGCTGATGACACCGCAGTTAAGTCCCATAAGCTTAACAAACATTTGAACATTATACAGTACATCAACTACTGATGACAAAATCACATGTTGCATTGTTCTCAGGTTATGTATTTGTTCTTCTCATGTACAGAAGACCCAAGATGGCCTCATTTGGGGCGACATCGATCATCTCTAGAAAAAAAATTATATTATTTGAATATGGCATTTTTATCATAAAATTGTATAAATTGTTGTTTTATCGCAGAAGTCAGATAAGAATATTGGAAAAACTATGTTTAAAATTACAATATAGTGAACGAATGGGTTAGATTCTTTTTAAATTAACGTGAAAGAATTAACGGAAAATTTATGAATTTTGCTTTTTGTGCAGCTAAAGTCATGTAAAATATATTAAATTTTTGTACTGTTTGAGTGTTCTTTCATTTCACTATTCAAATTGCGGATGAAGGCCATTTTCAAGTGCTAAAATACCATAAAGTCATCATACTTGTGTGTGACCCAAGTTATTGACGAATACTGATGTGGTTGGATATGGAAGTTGACTTGTAAGTAGGTTCGAACTTTTACACGTTTTACTTTTATGCTCAAAAAAATAAAAGAACACTGAACAGTCAAACAGTGATTTTTTTAAAAATAATAAAGCATAATTGATTTTAACTGTAGAGATTATTACACATTTAAATGTTAAAAATAATCCAAAAGCTATTAATTAAATAACAATAATAATAATTTTGTGTGGCTCATTGGTCTGACATGTGGATGGAAGGGCTAGAAATATACAATAAAATCACTTTCTGAAGGGAAAAGTAAAATTCTAATTGTTGTGCCTGCAAAATAATTGCGTCTCATTGCGAATTGCTTCCCTTGTGTCAAAGTTGTTTTAAAAGAAAGTGTCTAAAAGTAGTTTGATCTGTGCTGGCGTTGGTGGTATTAGTTCATGTGAGCTATCTTCCACAAAATCAATTACGTCGCAGCAAATAAGCAGTTTAGCATACTGTCCTCAACCTTTGGAAACAGCAAGTGGTTATTGACAATGGAAAACAAATACATCACAACATTGCATTTAACTGCGGGGTCATCAGTCCCTAAACTTACAAACTACTTATGAACTACCTTATACTAAAGACGACACAAACAGCCATGTCGGAGCTGGGATCCGAACTCCCGACGGGGAAACGGCCTCGCGCATCCGACCATAGTGCCTCAGTTCGCTCGGCCGTCTAAATGTTTATTAAGCTAAAATAGTAAGTAGATAAATGCAAGAATTAAATTGTGTATTCTTCAAAGTAGTCACCTTTGCTTTAAATATTGCCTTACATAATCTAGAAGCGGAGTGGATCAATTTTTCCGGGGTTGCACTTGAAATCAGTCTTCAGTATTGCTGCATGACCTGCCACAATTGTGCCCCTCTCATGATCCTCCTGTTCGACTCTTCTCTAAGTAACTCGATTGGTTTAAAATCAGAGGGTTAGAGAGACCATCCATGAGATTCAAATTTTTCTGAATCTCTAGAGACTTCACGTAGCTTTGAAACGAGTGGGACGAAAGTTTCTGGTATTGTCATACAGGAAGTCAAACCAGATCCCAATCAGACGCAAACCTGATGTCTTGGCATGTCGCCGAAGAATTGCATGGAAATCCGTTCAGTTCATTATACCATCTACTTTCACATGAATTGGTAAATGATATCCACAAGGGACCTCAAATCGATTCCATATTTCTGTATTTCGCGTAGGCTTTTGACACTGTGCATCAAATCGGCTTTTAATAAAAATTCGTGATTATGGAATACCGACACAATTGTGCGATTGGATTGACGATTTCCTGTGACAGTAAGCAGTAACTGACAAAGTCATGGAGAAAAACAGAAGTGATAATAGGCGTTCCCCAGGTAAGTGTTACAGGACGCTTAATATTCCTCGTTACTATAAACTATTTAGGAGACAATCTGAGCAGCTCTCGTAGACTGTTTGCGGATGATACTGTCGTTTATCGGTTAGTAAAGTGACCAGATCAAAAGCAACTGCAAAGCGATTTAGGTGAGATATCTGCATGGTGCGAGAATTAGCAGTTGACCCTAAATAATGAATAGTGTGACGTCTCCCATACGAGAAGTAAAATAAATATAAACTTTATTTACACGAGAACTCAGACAAATTCAACTAAATACCCAGGAATTACAATTACGAGGAAGTTTAGTTAGAAAGAACATATAGAAAATATCGTGGGGAAGGCGCAACAGTGTCAGAACAGAATATGCAACAGTTCTACTACACTTTTCCGTCCTATTTTGGAATATTGCTGCGCACTGTGGGATCCTCACCAATTGGAAGTAATGGAGGTGGGAGGGCACAGAGAAAGTTCAGAGAAGAGCACCTCGTTTTGTATTATCGCGATACAGTGGAGACTGTCACGGAAATGATGGACGAGTTAGGGGTGGAAGTCATTGAAAGAAAGGCGATGTGCGTTACGGCGAGATCAATTTGAGAAATTTCTTTCACCAACTTTCTCTTCCGGATGCGAGCTTACACTCCTGGAAAGTGAAAAAAGAACACCATGAATTCGCCTATCCAGCAGAGAGAAATTGTATTGAAACATTCTTGAGGTTGTATATAACACAGGATCACACAGGAAGAGGCGTACGCACGTGAGTGCGGTCACCAGAGCGTCCGCATTGTTGGCGTTAGTACCGTGTGGACCCTCCTTTTGCAGCAAAACCAGCTGTAATTCTTTCATGGGAACGACTGTAGAGGTTCCGAATGTGGTTATGTAGAATGGCCTGCCATGCAATTTCCTCCTGGTGCCTCAGTTGGTCATGTTTCGCGCCGCCCAACATGGCGTTTCATGCGGTCCCAAACATGCTCAATGGGGCAGAGATCTGGGGATCGTGCTGGCCTGGGTAATTGACGTGCACCTTGAAGAGCATGTTGGGTGGTACGGGATACATGTGGATCTGCATTGTCCTGTTGGAAAAGCATATCACCTTGTTGGTGCATGAGTGGTAGCAAGACAGGTTAAGTGATTCTTTCAGTGTACTGTGCACTGTTCAATCTTCTCTGGACGGTCACTAGAGGAGTATAGCGAGTGTAGAATATCGCTCCCCTTACAATGATGCACGATCATGTGTGCTGTTAGAGTGTCCTCCACTCACGCCCCAACATCATTCAGCCCGCCTCCAATGGTGTCATGGTAGGCGCTTATGAAGGGACGAATGGAGACGTGTCATCTTCAGTGATGAGAGTCGTCGATGCCTCGGTGCCGATGATGGTCGTAAGCGTGTGTGGTGTCGTGCAGGGGAGTACGAAAATCTGGAGTGTACGCGACAGAGGCAAACGGGGCCGACACCTGGCATCATGGAGTGGGGAGCCACATCCTACACTGGCCGTTCTCCTCTGGTGATCGTCTTGAGAACACTGAACAGTGCACGGTACATTGAAACCGTCATTCAACCCGTCTTGCCACCGTTCATGTACCAACAAAGCGATGTTCTTTTACAACAGGACAAAGCACAACCCAACGTGCTCTTGTAGATATACCCTGCCCGTCATTATCCCCAGATCTGTCCCCCATTGAGCATGTCTGGGACCGGATGAAACTTCACCTTGGCGCGGTCTACACGACCGGCACGAGATCTGGCCCAACTGAGGCATCAGATGGAAATTGCATGGCAGACGATACTGTAGGACTTCATTCGGCAGCTCTACAATCGCCTTTATGAAAAAGTCGCAGCCTGCAGTGCTGCAAAAGGAGGGTATACACGGTACTAGCGTCGACATTGTGCTCGCTCTGGTGGCTGTACTGACTTGAGTATGGTTCTGACTACGTGATCGTTTGTTGTATACATCCTCAAGAATGTGTCACTCTGCTGGGTTGACGAATTCATGGTGTTCTTTTTTCATTTTCCAAGAGTGTATTTTGTGAACACTCACCTACAGAGCAGTCCCATGTCTCCGTGCAGGCGTGCAGCACATAGTGGCTAGCTTTTTCATCAAATTGTATTAAATTTTGTGATGTAAGCTTTACAGCTGAGTTGTAACTTTTACTGTGTGACTTGTTTTGATTTATAATTTCTGATGAAGGCAACCGTAGTTATTTCCGAAACCAGGTTAAATAATTTTAATTTTGCGACCGATGGCTGCATTTTTATCCTTTGAGGTTGTAACGGTCGCAGACAATAGCAGCTACGTTAAAAAAAATAACAGATTCATTTTAAAAACCGTTGCCTGAAACTAAGTCAGTCAATGAGATCGGTTATCGCATCGCTATTGTTTTGTCACTGGTACGTAACAGATGTCGTGAGGAACGAGTTATTTTCGTTTTATTGGAGACAGTCCTTCCGGTGCTCCGGCGACGTCAGCACTGCGTTAAATAACGGCCGGTGATGAGTGCAGAAAGGTCGGCTCGGGGGAAGAACCGGTTTACTGGAGTTCCTCGATGCACGTTCTTCGTACCAGAAGATGATTGGATTTTCCAAATGACTGGGTTGCCGATATAATGTCATACTGTAATTACGTGACACATTCAGCTTGGAGACAGCAATTTGTAAACGTGAATGTTGCAGATTTTTATAAAACGATGGTTTCTAGTTTCTATCGCTATCTTTGGGATACGAACAGAGTATGTGGAAATCAAGACAACAATAAGATACAGAGGCTTAACCGTGTTAACAACCTTAGGAAAATATCAAGTAACACTCGTATTTAAAATATACGTATGTAACATATATGGTGCAAACAGTGTTTATAACATTTATTCTCTATACATTTCTAAATCAATCATCCGTTTGCGATGAAACTTTAGTGAGTTATTCTTCATGCGTCCATGTGGGAAGGTTCCTAGACCAGAAGCTTAAAGTTACTGCAATTTGGTCACAAGATATGGCGCCATAGACACTGAGATGCTATCGGGCGAAAATTCCCAGATTTTGTGCATCCTCTAATTGAGAATAAGAGCACTTGGCGACCTGCAACAAACTGTATATATAATTTTAAACCTTAGGGAAAATTTTTGTCTCTGATAGCTGATACATACCCCCTCCCCGCATAAAATGAAGAAAGAAAAAAAAGCTTATCTGTAGATAAATTGTCGATGTGCCGTAAAACTGCTGCCTCAGGCGTGACGTTTCAGTATTTTACTTCGTTACCACTCACTACACTGATCAACACAATTAGGAGATCAGGTGAGATGTCACACACAATATACGTATGGGAACGTATTTTATTCAGATATTGGTTACAGTTGTAATTTGTGTGTCTCAATTTTGCTGTCTCTTTACTTGAGGTTTACAAGGCGTTTACTTATGGCGAGGCACCATGGCGCTACCATTCTCTCTGCCCTCTAATATGGTGCGGATCACCTCGGACGGCCAGTACAGTTGTATACCTATGTGGCATGGACAGTATGAGGTTATCAATCAGCTCTTCAGGGATATTTGGTCATTCTTCCATGAGTGCAATATCCAGCTCTGCAACCGTTGTGGGAGGTGCTGGTCTGGCTTCAATGCGTCTGCCAAGTGCCCAGTCGTATTTAAGTCCAATGAATAAGCTAGGAATTCCATTCGTTCAGTTCCTTCAGCTTCAAGCTTGTTACCGACCAGTGGAGCTCTGTTAAGAGACAAATCGTCCACCAGAAGGAACCCATCTCCTGTAGCATCAGCGTAGCGCACAGCAAAAGATCGAAGGATCTCGTCTCTTTACCTCTGAGTAGTCAAAGCGCTATTCTGAATGATATAGAGGTCCGTATGTCCACCAACACTGATTCCTGCCAACACCATTCATCCACCACCACGATATGGTGATGTTTCCTGCACATAAGCAGGACTGTTACGAGTTCTACGTTCTTTACAGATGAGGGAACGACGATTATGCGGCTGAACACAAAATATTCACTCATTTGTGAACAGAACCCGGTGCTATTCGTTACGATTCCAATCCCGATGTTCATCCGCCCAGTTTCTGTAGGCCAAACAATGTCTTGGTTTTAATGAGACACACACAATATAGGCCTATGTGCGTAGAGGCTGCATTCCTAATGGCTATTTCAGACTGTTTGTGTTGATATTGCGCGCCCTCGTGGTGCCTGGAGGGTGCGTTGCAGCTGAGCTGCATTCAGCAAAACGGAGATATGGGTCATCTCTTGCTGAAGTTACCCGTTGACGATCTTGAGGTTGCCTCGTTTTAACGGTTCCTGTTGTCTGAAGTAGGTTCTGGAAATTACACTTTGGGACACTCCAACCTATCTATGGCTCTCTATGCCACAGCTTCGGGTAAGTGACGTTGTTGTTGTATTGCACTGCCTGCTCACTACACAGTGTGAACCCAACTGCTTGTGTAATTCGTTTGGTAGAGTCAACACCAACCCCGTCTGCAGCAACTGTCTGTTATTACCACTATCTTGGTTGCCGTAATGTTGTTGTCTCCACTCCGTCGAACTGACAGAACGACGTCGAACGATTTTAGTTCATTCTGTCGATGACAACAATGCTGATATCACAACTGATCCCCTGATTGTTTTGACCAGTGTATATCCCCAACAAGGGCTGCATAGAAAGCAATGAGAACTATTATTTTTCTGAGCTAGGAATTTATTGACAAAGATATTGAAAATTTACACATTTTCAATATAATCGCCCCCGTTATTTATAACTTTTTGCCTAATGTCACCGCGCGGGAGTAGCCGAGCGGTCTGGAGCGCCACGTTACGGATCGCGCGGCCTCCCGCGTCGGAAGTTCGAATCCTCCCTCCGCTATAGATGTGTGTGTTGTCCTTAGATTAGTTTAACTTAGTGTAAGTAGTTTGTAAGTCTAGGGACTGATGACCAATGTAGTTTGGTCCCATAGGTTTACAAACATTTGAACATTTTTGCCTAATGTTCGTGAACCATCAGTGTGTCTACTTCTGTTGATGCCCCGTATTGACTGTCCTATGGCACGGGTAAGTCACCTCTGTCTCTTTCACTTTGACAAAGAGATCGTGATCATAGGGATTCATGTGGCTGTTCCAGAATCTTTTATTGCCAACGGCAAAAGAGGTCGAGCTACATAGCAGCAGCGGTATGGCATGCTGGATTATAGTGCGGAATGATGAGTGCTCGTACATGAAATATGTTAGGTTTTTACTCAGTTCTGGACGGCTAGTAGAGTGCCATTTCATGGAATAGCAATCCATTATTCAGCATCCACAGAACTCCTCCAAAATTAGACCCTGCAGTTATGATCTCTTTGCCAAAGTGGAAGAATCACTCATGTGACATTATGCATACCATAAGGAGTCAGTACGGGACATCAAATGTTCAAATGTTTGTAGAGCTTATGGGACTTAACTACGGGGTCATCAGTCTACGGGACATCAACAGAAATAGAAGAGGAGGTGATATAAGACACCATTCGTACATAAGCAAAAGGTCATAAACAACGGGTGTGACTGTATTGCAGTTGTGTAATTACGAGCAACTCCCCTGAAATCAGTTCAGGTAAAATAATAGATCTTAATGTATTCGTGCTTTCTCGTCGTCAGTCAGTTCCTGCTATCGTTCTGGCGTAGATTGCTTACTGGCAATTTGAGGAAGGTGCAAGTGGCTGGCAAGGGCGCTGGTTGACACACGATGTACTCAAAACAGAACACACTTTTATTGGCCCACTTTAGGTTACGGTAGTAACACTAAAAGTGAGCCTTTGCAATCGTATTTTGACATCTCGAAATTTAAATGAAAATAACGGTTTAACTATTCATCTGACACGATAATTGAATAACCGAATTTGTAGAGGAGAAAATTCTCTACAACTTTTCTCTCTTATGTTTTTTTTTCATATCTCGTAACGTTTCAAAGATATTTGCAAAAATAACGGCGATTTTGGGATGTATGTCTCTCTGTCTGTCTGTCCGTCCGTCCATCTGTCTGTTTGTCCGTAACATGTTCTTTGTTTTTAAGACGAACCGTTCAACCGATCAACACCAAATTTTACAGACATGATTGTAGGCCGCCAGAGACCAGAACCTCCCCTTTTCAAATTTTTCGGACAAAAATACGGTAGTAAAACCAAAAAAGCCGTTTGTAATATAATTGTAATTGCAAAGGACCCGTTCATCTGACACGAAAATTGAATAACCTAATTGGTAGAGGAGAAAATTCTCTACAACCTATCACCCTTATGTTTTTTCCTATCTAGTATCGTTTGAGACATATTTGCAAAAATAATGGAGATTTGACACCCTCCATTGAATTAACGAAAACCAGCCGTTCGGAGATGTCACGAGACATTCCACGCGTATTTTATGATTTTCTTAATGTAACTTACACGTTGTCATTTAAAATTAATTAATTAATTATTATTTAGTTTAATTATTTTGGTCCAAAATGTTTACAAAAACTTATAAAACTACAAATCTAAAGTGGGCCGAAAACCACGTCAGTGCGATTTTTTACACAGAAATTCTTCCATAGTGGAAACAAAAGAACATAACAGTACTTATCTTTTCACAGTCACTGCTGTATCATGAAAACAGTAACAAAAATCAAACTTGGTACAATGCCCTGTTCATGTCTATCTAAACATTCAATAATAGACAAGATCTCCGTGACTTGAGTATATACAATAAAACTTAAAACAGTCTGCAGCGGGCCACATACTAGTACAGACAACCTTTCCTGTTGTCCACTCTTCCAGGTCACGTCTACCACACAACTAACTCTTCTCTTCAGATAGCTTGCTTAGCAAACATCGGTTGGCGGTGGCGCTCCGAACTTCAGGTGGGCGTGGCGGCCACCTTGCGATCTCGCTGGCAGCGACCGTCTCTTACTTCTTCTTCTTCCGTTGTGTGGTGCCAACCTTGCCTTGGTGGTTAGGAAACCACAATCCCCCCCCCCCCCCCCCCCCCCCAAATCGACGCACCGTCGTCGTGTATGGCTGCGGCACACGACGGCGGGGGAAAGGGAGGAATGCTGGCGCAGACGATGAGACAGGGTGTGTTGCAATGGCCGATGGTAGCACCCCGTCCGCACCTCGGCATACACCTCGAGAGCTACCAGTAACACCGGCTGAAAACCGGACGCAGGGTGCACGCCCGCATCCGCGGACCGCGACGGAGGCGCCGTGAAGGAGTCGCCTTCTGGCGGGGCACCGCAGAGCCCGGAGGTCGCTCCTCGACGGACGTAGCGTCTGAGACGACTGCGGGGTCTGGGTCTGTGGACAAAAGGCGAGGGGCAGAAACACAGGAAGTAGCGCGACGTATTTGGTTTTGATGGCGCTTGTGGAGCCCCGAGGAACTTTGGATAAGATATATAGAACGACCCAAGACCCCATGAACACGACCACGTTCCCAACGCGAGCGCCGACCATACACCTTAAAATAAATGTCGTCTCCCAACTGAGACTTGGGCCGACCGGGTCGAACTGTCGGAGTCTGCGGAGGGTGCAAAAGATGCGTGCGGTCACAGAGTAACATATGCAGAGAAGCAGCCCCTCGTAGTTCCGTAAGATGCTAGCAGGTGTCAGGCGGTTCGCTGGCTTACGGTGCCTCTCGCACGTCAGAGGGTAGCGTGGAGGGGAGGCTGAGGGGAGAGCTCTTGCCGCCTGCCACGAGGCCACGGCTGTGTCCGGTGTGCCGGCGTTTGAGGGGAGGTGGTGGGGGCAGCCGCTACCTGCCGCCAGTTTAAAGAGCTGCTTCTGACCGCCGCGCCATCATAGGACATCTTACGGAACTGCTGGAAACCCTCCCTCCTCGAAACCGGAGCGTAGGACTGGGCCCTTACGGAGGTTTCCCGTCTGTATATATTTGTCTGTGGTGCGGTGACGCCGACCGTGCAATAACTCGGCAGGGGAGCAACCGCCCTGTGGCAAGGAGCGATAGGAGGACAAAAAGAGTTGCAGAGCTCGTTGCCGGGGATGAGAATGGCGGAGTTTGGACATCTGGGACTTGAACGTCCGAACAACCCGTACGACCTCCCCATTCGATTGCGGATGAAAAGATGCCGAAGTAATGTGACGAATGCCGTTATCAGCACAAAACTGCTGAAAACCCGCAGACGTGAACTGCGGACCGTTGTCTGAAACTAAAACTTCAGGTAAGCCCTCAATACAGAAGATAGCAGACAACGCCGAAATCGTGCTCTCCGTGGTTGTAGACCGCATCGGTACCGCAAAAGGAAAATTACTGTATGCATCAACAACCAGCAACCATCGTGTATCCCAGAACGGGCCCGCAAAATCGATATGAACTCGGGTCCAAGGGCCGGAAGGTGGTGACCACGGGAAAAATCGTTGTGGTGGAGCAGATTGTTGGTCTATGCAAGCTGTGCACTGAGAAGTTAGTTCCTCAATCTCAGCGTTTATGCCGGGCCACGTGCAATGGCGGCGAGCTAACTGTTTGGTTCGCACAATTCCCAAATGACCCCTGTGCAACATGGATAACACAAGACGCTGGAGAGAGTGCGGAATGACGACGCGGACGTTTTTGGCATCGGAACTGAGCAGAAGAACACCTGATTGAACCGATAACGCATGCCTCTCTCTGCGCAAAGTATCTGCGCGCTACGGGGTGAGGAATATCCTTAAGCCGACGTGGCCAACTCCGTCTGACATATTGCAAAACAAGAGAGAGAGCTGGATCACAAGATGTTGCGGAAGCAGTACGCTGAAAATCAATGGGAAATCGCTGAAGACTGTCTAACTGCTGAGCGTCAATTTGAGCACAACATACTTCCTAGCGATGAAACTCAACGTCAGGGCCAACTGCTAGGCGAGACAACATATCTGCATTGTAATGCTTGGTAGGAGGTCGATATAACAACTCGTATTCATAGATAACAACTACGACAAACGTTGAAGTTTTTGAGCAATACGTTGTGGAACAGACTTTGCTGGATGAAAAAGCGAGAGGAGGGGGCGATGGTCTGTAACTAAATAGAAAAACGACCATACAGATAGTCATGAAATTTGGTTACCCCATAGACAATGGCCAATGCCTCTTTCTCTATTTGGCTATAATTAACCTGAACGATGCTTGAGTAGGTTAGCTGCTTGGAAAGCCATTAGTACCTATGGGTATGACTTTCCGACGCGGTAATTAGCTGCACGTAGTGGGGCGCCGTGCTGCGGTGCGCGTGGCCGTTTGCCGTCGGGGGTTCGAATCCTCCCTCGGGCATGTGTATTTGTGTTGTCCTTAGGTAAGTTTACCTTAGTTTAAGCAGTTTGTAAGCTACTAACTAATAACCAAGTAGTTGAGTCCGATAGATTTATAAACATTTGAACATTTACTTTGATGATTTTCCAAAAACAGCGTCGTAGGTCATCACAAACTGGACAATCAAAAACCACCGTCGTCAACTAATAGTGACGCCAGTACTGTAAAAAAGTAACTTATTTTTTATTGAAACCATCGTTATTAACAACTATTTATTTCGTAGTCGGCGTAGTTCCCTGCAACTGAATGACGATGAGAATCGATCTGATATCGAAGCGGCAAGCCTCCACCACGGAGGGCGCTCGGAGCAGCGTACGTAGTAGTAGTGAACGCGCACGCTAAGTACGCGCATGCGCAATGTCGATTGAATTGGTCATAAATAGCACAGCTCAGCCCTTCTTCGCCAGTACTTCGGCGGTATTCACCTGAAGTTGGCCAGAAGACTACGCGCCGAAATATCGTGGCAAGAAGTTACAGACATCCGGCTGTTCAAAATGTTCAAATGTTTGTAAAGCTTATGGGACTTAACTACGGGGTCATCAGTCCCTAAACTTACAAACTACTTATGAACTACTTACGAACTAGGACGGCACAAATATCCATGCCCGAGGGGGGATTCGAACCCCCGACCGTAGTGGCCGTGCAGACCGTGACTGAAGCGCCTCAGTCTCCTCGGCCACCGCGGCCGGCTCCGGCTGTTCGCCCGAGATTTTATGGTAATAACTGTACGCTGGGAAAGCTTTAAACATCATATCAGTAGATATTAGAATTGTGTAAGTTTTCGAACGCAACGAAAAAAAAAAAATATAAAAAACGTGTCATGGCAGAATTCGAACCAGCGACCACCCTATGGGTGGCAAGCCACGACGCTGCATCCTCAGCCACACCGACACGTACTGCAACTCGTGTAATTCTTGGCACTCACGCGTCCTTGCAAAACTTCAAAGTCGATTTTCTCGGGAATGTTTGAGAGTTGTGTCGAAAGGCTTTGGCCGACTTTTATCTGAATTCTGATCCTGACATACTACAAATATCAAAAAGTTATAAAATCCGGCATACACGTGGTCTCCTTTAAGTCGCGGCGGCAGTGCACCACAGACGTACCAAGTCGTGGGCGTTTTTTACTTGCAGCATACTATGTCTTTTGTTCTGCAGTGCTCAACAGAAGTGATCGGTGAGATGCGTGATTTCTTAGACTTCTAAAGACGCCAACTTGCCGATGTGCAGTTAGTAGGAGCATCTGTGACTAAACGGGTTGCAAAGTTTATCGTTTCACCAGCGACAATATCCTCGGTAATGAATGCGAACAAAGAACAACGTAAGATCGACTATTCAGAAAGTTGCCGCGGCGGAGTGGCCGAGCGCATTGAAGCGCTATGCTCCGATGCGCGAGGCCGTTCCCCGTCGGTGTTCGAATCCCGCCTCGAGCATGGATGTTTGTGCTGTCTTTTGTATAAGTTAGTTTGTAAGTAGTTTGTAAGTTTAGGGACTGATGACCCCGCAGTTAAGCCCCATAAGCTTAAAGAACATTTGAATTCAGAAAGGAGCGTATCACACTTGGGACCACGAATGGCACGTCTCTCAAAAGTTTAAGGGACGATACCTGGCGACTGCACAACCAAACGTCTCCTCTCGACCATGTTTTTCTTCGATGAAGGTTGGTAGACGTCATGCAACGTCTCTCATTTGGATGATACTGGGTCATGGATGTTACCTTGCCTACCCACACCGTTTAAAAATCACAACTTCTAGACATTGCGACAAAGATCCAACGGCTGTGGCGGATCTCAACCACATTATACTGGCATGCACGAAGTACATGGCCGCACGATATGTATTCTACAGAAAGCTGGTTGAGAGGGGTTACCCCCTCACCACAAGTGCCACTGTCTTACTTCATCGATTCGACAAGTTAAAGTACAGTTTACTCGAGGACAACCTGAAAGTCATTGGCATCCGCTGTAATCTAAGAGCTGGTGCAGCTACGTTTACGTTGAAGAAGCACAGTTTGAAACTGGAGGAGGAATTTTGTATATTATTTTACATTTAGACCTTCATTTTGGTTTTGAAACTCATTTTGTTTCGTGATGTTCGCACTTATGTTTTATTACGTCTGTCAAACTTACTGTTAAATATATATTGTTTTATATCTTACTTACAAATGATTCCAATTTTTAGTAAGGTAGTATGATGTAAGATAACTCTAGATATTGTGATATATATTGTAAGAATGTCAATTACAATCTAATGTCATTGTAATAACTGCTGACTGTAAGGTCGCTGCAACCAAAAGCCATCACAACAATAAATAAATAAATATATAATAAATAAATAAAAACAAGAAAAAAGATAATTTAATACTTCATTGGCAAAGAGGAACTCGTAGTTTACTGACTACGTCGAGCGAACATTAAGAACGAATGCGGCCAGAGAACATACATGAAACTACCGAGGCAAAAGCAACCACAAAAAAACACAATGCTCGTATGATTGAAACTCTTTCGATAAAAACGTACGACTGGAGCTTAACATTCATGGAACGGCTACAGTTGCTAAACCCTTAATAAAGTACGCCATGGCAAAGTTGCGAAGGAACTGGCGGAAGTACGTGTTTCGTGCAAACTACCGTCTTTATGCATCGAAAACCCCAAAAGAAGCTAATGAAACGGTATGCCTAGTTACGACAGTCATTCATGAGAGAGGTTACGTCATGATTTTGCCATCTGTATCCTGCTATTCAACTGTTGTAAAAATTACCCTCTCTGGTTGGATAGCCGTGAAATGCCGGCCGCGGTGGCCGAGGAGACTGAGGCGCTCCAGTTACGGTCTGCACGGCCACTACGGTCGGGGGTTCGAATCCCCCCTCGGGCATGGATATTTGTGCCGTCCTAGTTTGTAAGTAGTTCATAAGTAGTTGTAAGTTTAGGGACAGATGACCCCGCAGTTAAGTCCCTTAAGCTTAACAAACATTTGAACATTAGCCGTGAAATACTATATCGCCGCGGTGGAGTAGCCGAGCGGTCTAAAGCGCCTCGCTGCGGAGCGCGCCGTTGCTCGCCGTGGAGGTTCGAGTCCTCCTTGGGCCATGGGTGGGTGTGTTTGTCCTTAGGTTAGTTTACCTAGGTTTAAGTAGTTTGTAAGCTACGGACTGATGACCACGCAGTTTGGTCCGATAGATTTACAAACATTTGTAATACTATATCACTATCGTAGACGACAAAATACATATAACCAACATACTGATAACAGTAACAACACACTTCCATATTTAAAAATGATTAAGCGTCCTTACACACTGCAAAACGTTTTAGGCTTGTTTTGTAAGGCAGCATAAAATTATTAAATATCTACCCTAGACAGAAAAAATCGCCATGTCTCGACGTAATTAAACCGTTATGAGGAGTTTCAGAGGAAAGAGTGAGGAGCAAATTTACAGATAGAACACCGCTGAGCTAGATGATGAATATTTTGGTACACGAGTGGGTAACGCTGTGTTGGAAACCGTAAAGACAGTTTCTACGAATCTGTTCCTCGAAGAGTTGCAGCTATTTTCAAAGCCAATGGTGGGCCAACAAATAAATGTTTTCTGTATTTAGGAGTTCGTTATTTTCTTCATGTCCTGTTTTTATAAAAACACGCCTACTGTTCTCATAAACACTGGTTCTGCGCAAAGAAATGATGTTTTTACCATTACTCCAGTATAGTTTACAATGTTGGCAATTTTTGTACTATGTTTCAATCCATATTTGGATTGTTGTGGACAGCGACCGTTAAATACTTACTGGGAATAACATCGACCGAATGCCGTGTTATTCCCATTAATTTTTTGTACGTTGTTTGACGAATATTTGATGTACGAAATGGTGAAAGTGAATTTATACTTGTGGCCACATAAAATTTTTACTGACAAATTAAACCACCGAGACGTAATTCTATTGGTTGACTACAACTCAAGCAAAGGAGTAACGGAAAACAAGACGGGAAACCGATAGAGTACACACTGCTGAAGGCGGTCCCTCTGAAACACACGTACAGCGAGAAGCAAGACTGAACGCCGCTAGATACTTGCTTAAATCAGTACATATGGAACAGACAGTAATGAGTTACGCAGAAGCAATTCAATAAACATATTGTCAAGCCAAACATTTTTTATTTTACTTTTCGTGGCATTTTAACTCTGTCGTGTACAGGTAGTATACAATAAAATTTAGTAAGTTAATAAAGCGTTGTCGGAAATTCAGTACAGTAATTCATTGCAACCTGGATATTTAGTATAAACTGATAGAAACAAGAGAGAGGGCTAAAATAACAGTTGTAAAGAAACAATATTCATGCACAGTCATTAATGATCGGTAGAAGAGAGAGAGCGAGACAGAAGAGAGAGAGAGAGAGAGAGAGAGAGAGAGAGAGAGAGAGAGAGAGAGAGAGAATAGATGCAATATAAATCCATTTATACAGATTCATGTGTCGCATTCGCCTAGACTGAAGGCCACCTTTAAACAGTTTCCCCCTTAATATAGGGACGAAATCACAGCGCTAAGAATAGCATATGAGAAAACATGACATGAACTAAAAGCGGAGAACTGCGAGGATTAAGAAATTACAGGCGCAGCGATGCCGCCACAGCTTTTAACTGCGAGTCGTAAGTAGGATGCGGTGATGTTGGCGATCTTGTAAGCTAGCTATGTCATCGCCACCCTACGCCAAACAGCATTTAAGAACGCACATTAATGACGATAATGAGAGGTCCAGTACATCGTCTTAATTAGGTAAATAAGCCTGTCTGTACTATTGCACTGCACGTTGACGTCGCCAGAAAGGGTCAGTTATTATCATTTTTCTTTTTTACTACATTTTTTACTATTACCGCATTACAAATACTTTAAAAGTACAAATAAAGTAGGTATATCATTTGCATATACACATAAACAGTATGCCATGAACGCATTCTTCTTTTACACACTTTGGCATGATTCGAAAAACTTGCTCCTTAGAACTGTCATAATATCTAAACAAACTTACGCTTTAGCGCCATCTATCGAAAGCATACCTGTTTCGTAGAAGGCAGATGAGGCGCTACCACTTGTACTACCCGTCACTCTGCAGTTGCCGATTTAGCTGAAGGCGCTGCGAACAGTTGACGCGTTCTGCTATTGGCTATGTCGAGTGAGCCACGAGCAGTATAACTACCGGTACGCGCAATTAAAATGTAATATGTTTCCTGAACTGAACTTTGCATATGTCAAGCAGAGAAAGCAAACGTAATAAACTCATTGTTAATTGAACTTCGCGGCAATTTTTACAATCTTAGAAGATCGACAGAACGCTTAAAATGCATTATGTTGGGGCGGAAAGCGATGATGTACTAATTTCAGCGATGGATATTCAGACAAAATTCTGAAATGGCATTAATTTCTTTGAGATAGATAACATTAACTGTCGAAATTACTAGAACATCGTAAAATATAGTATTAACATTCTACAGTTACAGAAACTGCTTCACGAGATTTATTTGCTTACAAATTTATTAGGCCTGTATGAACATAGATGAATGGTATTTTTTAACCACGTACTGATTAGTAAGCTAGAAGGTGTGCTTTGGTGTCATGGGTGGGACTGATGCCTTATTTCAATCGTGAAGTGGCTGCACTTCTGCCAGGGGCGCTATGTAAACACGCAGTGTGGTAAAAACATGGCGGACACCGGCCGCTTGGCCACTCTCTCCCTATATAGGGCCTCTACTGCTGAACAGATTGAAGCACCATCTATCAGCAACTGTCATTACCACGGGAGAGCCTACAAATGAAACGGTGAAAAGACTGAAGAAACAGTTTTTCGTAAAATCAATTTGTTCGTTCAGTATATGAGAAGGAGATCTTGATTTTCCACAAAGATCTCTAATTCTTCAAGGGAAGCATTAGGCCTTTTGGTGCGTTGTTATTTCGTGTAAGGTATCGTTTAATACGCCCGTCGTAACTATCTCGCGTGAGTTCCTTGAATCGCTGCCGGAAAGACCTGCCTGTTTCTCCTACGTCAAGCTTTTCGCAATCTCTACATTTTATTTTGTGTACACCCGTGCCATGAAACTTGTGTGGGACCCTGTGTGTGTCGTAACCTATCGTCCAGGTTGCCATTAGTTTTCATACTTTGTATTTTTTAACCTGTTTACGACGGAATCAGTTAATGCTCCTTTGTATGTAATAGCCTACTCAGTTTTAGCTTCTACTGTTCTATCGGATTTTTACTGATGGTTTTCTCAGAGAGCTTGTTGTATAAATGCCTTACCTCTTTTCTGTTATAACCGCTAGTTGCAATGTATTCTACTCTTTTGCTTTATCATTATCATTTATTGGTAACGTTAGTAGTCTATTCAACATTCAACGGAAGAAAGCCCATTTGTGTACTTTTGGATGGCATGAATCGGCTGGTGTAATGGTGTCTGTGTAAGTTGGTTTTCTGAAGATTCCAGATGATAGTTTTCCGTTGTCTTTGCTTACCGATAGGTCTAGAAAATTTAGTGTTCTATTGTCTTCGTGTTCCACAGGGAATTTTATGTCGGGGTGAATTGTGTTCAATTTCTCAGCTATATCATTGATTGCTCTCTCTTTTACCTTTTATCACAATGAAGGTGTCACCTACGTATCTTTTATAAATAAGAACATCATTCCAGAGTTCGGGATATTCGTCGATGAAGTCTGTTTCTAACTTATTACTAAAAATTTCAGCTAGGGTGCCTGATAGACTTACTCGTTCAAAGGCCTTTGGTTAGTGGAACACTTTTTCTGTTAAATGAGAAAGAGTTAAAGGACAGAGCAAATTCTAGTATTGCTACTAATTCTATAGTTTCGCCCTGGGAAATTTTATCGTATATCAACAAATTTTATTTTATGATGTCATGAATTTCAGGGACGGGTATGTTCAAATGTTTGTTAAGCTTAAGGGACTTAACTGCGGAGACATCAGTCCCTGAACTTATAAACTACTTATGGACTAGCTTATACTAAAGACGGCACAAACATCCATGGCCGAGGGGGGATTCGAACCCTCGTCGGGGAACGGCCTCGCGCATCGGAGCAAAGCGCCTCAAAGCGATCGGCCACTCCGCCGCGGCGGGATGGGTATACTGGTGTACAAATTGAGTACCGTACGTCAAATGAGACAAAGCGTACATCCTCTGTTAATTTGAGGTTTTTTTGTTTACTCCACAAAGTGATATTTGCTTTTTAGAGAAAATGCTTTTACAAAAGTATAGACTTCCTTCAGTATTTTTCATTAATTAAGCGACCTACCCATCTACTCTTCAGCATTCTACTGTAGTACTTCCTTTCAAGTGCCTCTGTCCTACACTTGTTTAAATTGTTGATTGTTCACCTTTCACTGCCGTAAAAGGGCAGACAGCGACGCTAAGGTTGTCATAACTAATGCCTACCTTAGCGTCACTGCACTTTATAATAGCTGACGTATTTCACTAATTTGTTCATGTTTGAATACCGCGCTAAGCTCTCGCCCTCTCATCCTCGCCGTGTCATTGGTCACCGTCAGAGGTACGTGCCTCTAACAGTGGAAGCTGCATGCAATAATTTTTCGTAACCACATTTTCCCCACCTCCCCTTTAATTTTTTTAAATTGCTTATGAGAAATTAATTTTTATTACTTTCTATTGCTTTTTATGTGGTTCTTTTACATTCTTTATCTTGTATAGTAGAGCCATCTGGTGGCATCTTTCGTTTACCTTGACGATGCTGTCTGTTACGTTGTTTTAGCATTGTTCAACAGGGCCATGATGATAAACATTTAGTATTAAACTTCACCCCAGCCCTTGGTACGTTCTTGACCCCTTGTGTAATGCTTCCACGAAGTGCCTGATGCAGTAAATGTCATTATTACGTCTTTAATCTTCCCAGAAAGGGTTCTTTGCGTTGCTCAAACTATTTCTAATGATGTGTGTACCTTAACTTTTCCCGGCGTAATGAATTTTCAAACAACTTACGGGTATGCTGCCGGGTGACGTCGTCTACAACCGCCGATATTTCGGCAGGAGGACACCCTGCCATTCTCAATGCACAACTGCACTCAAGGAAGCAATGTGCAAGCGTATTTAATACCTCGGTTTGCAAAGGTTTAACAAGGAAGATAACGCACACAGTACAAGTCACTACAGAGTCAACACAACCAAAGATGACCAACCATGAAAAATATCGATAGTGATTATTAATCAACAGGAGAGGCAGCGTTAATTCTGTCCATCTATTTTTTTAACGAGAGACAGTGCCGGATTTCAAGACGTATTTAAACAATAAACACCATCTCTGTTTATAAGGTCGCTTGCTAGTTTAATTTCAACAGCTTCCTAGATAACACTATCACACTAGGTGGAAGTGCACTGCAGAACCTCCGTGTTGTTGTATTCCATAAGATGACCGGTGCCAAGACAGTGTTCTGCAACAGCGGATTTGTTTGGCTGTTGTAAGCGTTTGTAACGTTTGCGTTCAATACAGCGGTCTTCCACGGTCCTGATTGTCTGACCAATATATGAAACGCCAGAACTGCAAGGAATACGATGGACACCTTCCTTACGCATACCAAGATCATCCCTTATGGAACCCATCAGGGCCTTTATCTTAGAAGGTGGTCGAGAAACACATTTTACATTCTATTTTTGCAAAATACGAGCAATCGTGTTGGAAATGCTTCCTGCGTAAGACACAAAGGCCGTAGATTCAGGTGCCATTTCATTACTATCGTCACTCACCCGTTGCGCAGTAGGATGATACCGCAACGAACGGTGTATCTGCCTCTCACCATGACCATTGTGACGAAAGTGATCTCGAGATGGGACAACTCAGGTGACAAACTCTCAGGGTCTGAAATGACATGGGCCCTGTGAACCAAGGTACGAGGTACTCCTTCACGCTGAGCTGGATACAAATCAGTGTACGTAGGTTTCCTACAAACAGCATGTCCCAATGGACCATCAACCTTCCTTCTGATCAGTACAGCAAGGAAGGAAAGGCAGCCATTCTTTACCAACACCGTAGTGAACTAAATATTCGGGTGGGTTGAATTTAGGTGTTCTAAAAAACCGTTCTAATTCTCACTACCATGAGGCCAAACAACAAAGGTGTCCTCTACATATCTGCAAAAACACGCAAGTTTCAGGGACGCTGACTCTAAAGCACGTTACTCGAAATCCTCCGTAAACAAATTGGCAACAACAGGTGATAACGGGCTTCCCATTGCAACTGCATCAGTGTGTTCGTAGTACTGACCATTAAATAAAAAGTAAGGGGAAGTCTGCACGTGTCGAAAAAGATTCGTTATCTCGATATCAAACTTAACCTCAATTAGCTGCAACGAATCGGACAGAGGAACACGAGTGAAGAGAGACACCACATCAAAACTCATTAAAATGTCAGAGTTATTAAAACGCAATCCCAGCAATCGACGCAATTTTGTGTTCATATCTACTTACTATTGGACTCAACGAACTAGCAAGATATTTAGCTGCACGATATGTCAGGACATCAATGTTAGATACTATAGGCCTCAAAGGAACATTCTCTTTGTGGATCTTAGGAAGGCCATACAATCTAGGTGGTACAGCACAGTAAGAATTAAGGCTCTCTCTAGTGTCCTCTAGGACTTTTATCTTAAGAACGTTATTAGTCTTACTCTCAACACTCTTTGTAGGCCCAGCACCGATTCTACGGTATGCCGAATCAGAAAGCAAACGTTGCATCTTTGGAATGTAATCGTCCTTTTCCAACAAAACTGCGGACAAGATTGTGTTGACTCTGTAGTGATTTGTTCTGTGTGTTTACCCTTTACAAAGCGAGGTATTAAATATGCTTGCACATTCCTTCCTTGATTGCAGTTGTGCCTTGAGAATGGCAGGGTGTGCTTCTGACGACGGTTGTCAACGACGTCACCCGGCAGCATACCCTTGAGTTGTTTGACCCCTTTTATTTACAGTGTATTATTTTTTCTTTTAATATTTCTCTTTTTTGTAACACCGTGCTAACTGACGGTTGTAAATTTGCAGATTCTGACGATGATTATTACAAACGTGTTAATGAATGAACAGCCGCATCACCACCTGTGGCCATTATACAGGGTGTTACAAAAAGGTACTGCCAAACTTTCAGGAAACATTCCTCACACACAAAGAAAGAAAATATGTTACGTGGACTTGTGTCCGGAAACGCTTAATTTCCATGTTAGAGCTCATTTTATTACTTCTCTTCAAATGACATTAATCATGGAATGGAAGCACAGCAACAGAACTTACCAGCGTGACTTCAAACACTTTGTTACAGGAAATGTTCAAAATGTCCTCCGTTAGCGAAGAAATATGCATCTACCCTCCGTCGCATGGAATCCCTGATGCGCTGATGCAGCCCTGGAGAGTGGCGTATTGTATCACACCGTTCACAATAGGAGCACGAAGAGTCTCTACATTTGGTACCAGGGTTGCGTAGACAAGAGCTTTCAAATGTCCCCATAAATCAAGTGTGTTGAGGTCAGGAGAGCGTGGAGGCCATGGAATTGGTCCGCCTCTACCAATCCGTCGGTCACCGAATCTGTTGTTCAAAAATGTCCAAATGTTTGTTAAGCTTATGGGACTTAACTATGGGGTCATCAGTCCCTAAACTTACAAACTACTTATCAAGTACCTTATACTAAGGACAGCACAAATATCCATGCCCGAAGGGGGATTCGAACCCCTGATCGTAGTGGCCGTGCAGACAGTGACTGGAGCGCCTCAGTCCTCTCGGTCACCGCGGCCGGCAATCTGTTGTTGAGAAGCGTACGAACACGTCGACTGAAACGTGCAGGAGCTCCAATGTGCATGAACCACATGTTGTGTCGTACTTGTAAAGGCACATGTTCTAGCAGCACAGGTAGAGAATCCCGTATGAAATCATGATAACGTGCTCCAGTGAGCGTAGGTGGAAGAACATGAGGCCCAATCAAGACATCACCAACAATTCCTGCCCAAACGTACACAGAGAATCTGTGTTGATGACGTGAATCGAGGAAGTACAGTACATACTAACGAAACAATTGGATATTTTGACAATTGTGTGCACGAATTATTTCAATTTACATTTAAAGAGAAATACTAAAAAGAGCTCTAACGTGGAAATTAAGCGGTTCCGGACACATGTACACATAGCTGTTCGAAATAAGTTTTTCTGCCTTCCGCAAATTTCCAGATGGTTCCACGGCGAAACAGGTGATCGGGGTCGACGAGGAGGAGGGGTGGGGGGTCCACTGTGCGGGAACTGGCGGGGTGAGGCGCGCGGCCTGCGATCAATACCACCTGTGGCCGAGCGGCCGCGGTGCGGGCGTCGGCCGCCGGCGGCGCCACAGTCGCCACCCGGCGCCGGCGCCGCTGACGCCGCGCGGTGGCCGGGCAGTGCGCCAGGGGCGGGCGTCGTGGGCGGCGGCGCGGGGGCGGCGGCGGCGGCGGCGCGGGGGCGGCGGGGGCGGAGGCGGCGCCGCGAACTGGGCGGTTGTGCCGGTTCTTCTGACTGCTGGCCGTTCAGCTGCGAAAGTCAGTGCGAAAATCCATTAGATCGCTGATTTAGCGAGGCATTCCTCGTAATAAGTTCCAGGAATCGCTAACTTATCCGGATCACGAAACGTCATTTGAATATGATAAGTTACAGTTACGCGCTCTGTCGAGTGCCGCTAGCAAAATATGAGTCGACGGTAATCGGTAAGAAGATAGATTAGTCGTAAAGTCCGGGAGCAAACCTCATGACGGGAACACGTGGGATGGAAGACTTAAGGGTTATTTCCATTCATTAAAATAATCAGTGCGTCGGAAACTAAGTCGATATTTGCTCTGGTGTTTGCAGTCTTTATCGTGTGGGCGGCGGTGTACGTTGAAGGAGTCCACAGGGACGCAGAAGAAACGCATCGGAACGGTGGGCGCGGTATCACATTGTAACAGACAGACCCACGGTTGTCAAAGCGTTTCGAGACTGACGATGCTCTTTATCCAGAACGCTCATGGATAAATGAGCAGTCGTCTATGAAGTACAGTGTGCAAAAAATCTTGCACAGCACGCTTACTTATTCTGGGAGTAAGAGACGGATAGGGGCGAGTGATGGACACGAGCTTATTTTCCCATCGTTCCATCCGCGATTAGAATAGAATAATACAGGGTGTTCAGAACAGTGTATTCGGCACCGGTGAGGTGGCAGTGCCCATGAAATTAAAAAGTCTGCTAAAATGGCCTTAAAATACCGTAAGACCTATGGGTACTTGATCGTCTACGACAGTGTGAACCAGTACGTTCTTCGCTTTCCAAATTTAGGATGGAAACAAGAAAAGCATGGGCTGAAAAATGCATACCTTAAGATCCCGTAGCACTTGTTAAATAGACAGGATGTGTTTAGAAACATCGAACAGGCGGTCATAGATCTCACTTTGGTGCCTGTGTTTACTGGATTTTTTTTTACTGTTTTGGTTTATCCTACCTCCTTCCAAAACATGTAACGCAAAGACCTTGCAACAGAAGAGGTGTGTTTCGCACTGACAGATATGAATCAGTGCTCTTAGCTCTTACGTAAATGATTTTAAGGCTCATATTTATTAGAAATTTTTTCCCGTTTTGGTAGACACTACCAGTTCTCAAAATATTAGACCTCCTTTTTTAACAGCCTGGAGTATGTTACTAATAAAGCTGAAAAAGTTTGCGGTTGCGCTTTATTTCTAAATTAAAGCAGAGTGATACGATAACTCTTCTGAAGTAATCTGTTGATACTGAGAGTCTGTATTCAGTATCTTTCAACACGATTTCTCGGGCAACTAGACCCGATTTTTCGATGCCCGAAATGTGTGGAAGCTGCGCAGTTCTCCTGAGCTACGAAGGAGAATGAGGACGAAACACCTTATCGTATCACTATGAATATTTCGTGGTTTTATTGTACTACTACGTAAATAATAACTACACAGCTAAGCTTCGCCGGCCGCGGTGGCCGAGGGGACTGAGGCGCTCCAGTCACGGTCTGCACGGCCACTACGGTCGGGGGTTCGAATCCCCCCTTGGGCATGGATATTTGTGTCGTCCTTAGTATTAAGTAGTTCATAGGTAGTTTGTAAGTTTAGGGACTGATGGCCCCGTAGTCTAGTCCCATAAGCTATACAAACATTTGATTTTGAGCTAAGCTTCAGCGTTTGACGTCGTATCTCAACGATTGGGATAAATTTTCCGTTTCTGTAAATCTGACTGAGCAGCTGAAAGTACTGATTAAATTTTATGTCAGTCCACGTAACAACAAGAAAATATGTATTTTTGGTACCAGGCGGAGGTATCTGACACGGTTTTTTCACTCAAATGAGTAAACACTGAGTGATAACATGTTTTTGTGTTGTTTCTTCGTTTGGCACTGTTTATTCGGGCTTAATCACACACAGATTCGCAAAACTGTGCATTGCTTTTTCATTCTAAACACATTACACTAGCAGCACTAAATTGTCTATTTGTAAGTTTCTGTATTTTACGCCAGGAAGAAGCAAAAAGTAGTAGTGCCACATTGTAGTGTGTTTAACATAAAAATGCTTATTTCTGCGAAAATAATGTAAGTTGGGACAGAGTCAACAGCGCCAAACGAAGAATCTACCCGAAAACGTGCAGCAGACGACTCTTACTGACGAGCGAAAAGCCAAATACCACCAGTCGTAACGACGTCTGATTGCAAATAACAACATTTTCTTATAGTTGCGAAGGCGGAATTAAATTATTCCCAAAAACGAACGTAAAGTGCGAACAACACGACTATAAAAATAAAGAAGTTTCTGAACGGCTAAAAGAAACAAAACCCGACTTTTTGCGTGCACCTTTTAAATGACAAGCAGTTAAAAGAGGTAGCTATTAATAGAGCCGTCGGAGTGAAAAGATTAATGCCTAGTAAGGACACTTAGAGAAGTTTCTAACTCTGCAAACGACATACTGATAAGAGATTACGAAGTTTTTTTATGTGAATCGTGTTCCACAGAGACGTATTGCAACAACTATTAAAATTATTTTGTGGGCGAACATTTCGTACGAATTCCATATCGTATGAACAAAGTCTTCTTGCGATGTTTCTCCTGGAACGAAACCCGTTTTATGTGAAGCCACATCCCTCTTTTTTTAATAAAGACTGTTATTTTTATTGATTAATTGTTGTAGTGCTATGTATAGTATTCAGTTTTGAAACCCAGCCTTACTCCTTGTGTTCCTGAATCCCGCAACAAAACCTCATGTCGGCGATTGTTCGAAGAGTAATACGGATTTTGTACAGAATTTTATAACTCAGTTTAATATCAATGCCGCTTAGGCATTTATATGTGAAGAAGTGATAATTAATCTGAATTCTTAATAGGCTTCGTAATTCGTTTACAATGAGAAATCCCTTTTCATAGAATTCTGTCATTATCTGACTTAGTCTCGTGTGCGTCGCGCACCCGGTAAGACTGAAATGTTCATGCACAATTTTTAATGCCACATATTTGTAGGTTATCTAACATCTGATTGGCTAATAATATTCGTATATCTGGTTCATGTGTTAAAAATTAGGTCCCAAGTGTTCTCTTCGTCTAGTTCGCCGTGATGGAGTAGCCGAACGGTCTAAAGCGCCATGCTGCGGAGCGCGCGGCTGCTCGCCGTCCGGGGTTCGAGTGCTCCCTCGGGCATGGGTGTTTGTTTTGGCCTTAGCATAAGTTAGTTTAAGTAAAGAACTTTGTATGACGGGCAACCACAGCTAAAATATTTATACACATTTAAGCAACTTTCACACAGTTAAAAATTAGGTGTTAAAATTATCATTTTGTACAGTAAAAAGCGCCTGAAGATGCAACTGTAGGTTGCGAAACCGGTTGTGCGGCTCTTCACGATTCCAATAAAAATAACAGCTCAAGTGGACCAAGGACTTTCATTCGGACTCTTACAATTTTAACACCTAATTTTTAACTGTGTGAAAGTTGCTTAAATATGTATAGTTAGTTTAAGTAGTTTGTCAGCTTAGGGACTGATAACCACAGACGTAAAGTTCCATTAGAACATTTTTTCGTCTAGTTCTTCATTGATGTCAGCTGCTATTTCCTTTTGCGTTGTTGTGGTACGTAGTGCAGATGCAATGTTTTCGACACCTGCAGATTTTAATAACAATCAATGTACAAGTTAGTATACTACTTACGCGGAAGTATCGCGAGAAACTTATAGCTAATCACAGATTATCTTACGTACGTGCCTAACTGGTAAAACTTCCCACTTTAGGGGCAGTTACGTTGGAGGTGGTGTCCAGCAGAAAATGATATCCTGCATCTGCTCCTTGTTATTTTATTTATAACATGACCACTCCGCACGAAGTAAAATAGGAATGGAAGTTCATTTAAAGTTTGTACTAACAGATTTGTGCAGAAGCGACAGACGCAGATGAAACTTTGAAATGTATACAACATAACTGTGGTGTTACACTAAATGCAAATGGCTTTCGTCCTACTAATGTATTTTTATTTTATTGTATGTTACCAACTAAAAATTTAGGCAAACATTAGTAGAGCCACATGTTTAACATAACCTTTATCTATATCTAGTATAACCTTATCTATATATTTTTAGTTTTCCGGATGGGTTGAATACTTTTTCATCGACACAGTGCAGGGTAATGCCAGAACCGTCAGAAAGTTCGAGACTCTTGAAGAGACTTAACTAAAAATATTCTAAAACTTCTGTTATTTCAGTTCGTTGTGGTTATTTAATGTATGTAAGAAAAGTAAACGGTAATCTCTCTTACGAGCCGTTGTCGTCCCCGAGACCGTGGCTTCATGTGTCCGTCCGAACGTCACTTCCGTTGTTGGCGTTTCGTGACGAACGTGAAGCCTTAAAAGTTTCTTAAATATTTATTCAGCGAAAGGTGATAGTCGTGTGTCACATTACGTTATTTGAGATGCATCCACTCTTTCTGGCGCCAGCTTGCTGTACCAGTCATCGAACAGCTTAAGTACTCTCCTCGTGGGTGTACGTACTTATCTGAAGACCAATTACGAGCGCTGGAATGACAATTTATCTACTGCACGGTCAAAAATGCAAATAAATCTCATAAACTTCGCAATTAATTAATTAACAAACATAAGAGAACATGCCAGATAATGTGATGTTACTCTAATACTCAAAGGAAATGCATTTTTAACGTAATTTGATGATGCCAATTACCAAAACAATTGTTCAAGTTATAGCACTATAATTGCGATCTTGATGGAGCACTTTTAAAACATACTGTTGAATGTGACCACCTTCTCTTATTCTGGATTTCTTCAGTGGATGCTTCAGTGATATTAACAGAAACTTTTAAATGTGCGTATCACATATTGCGAGTGACAGCAGCTACCGTGAGGCTATGAGACCGAAAATAAAGCATAAGGAAAGGAGAGAGGAAAATATAAGCTGTTAGCTATACAACGAAAACTAAAAGGCAATGCAATTTATCGTTCATATTATCATCACTCATATCCTGTAAGGGAATTAATGAAAATTCATGCAGTATTATGATAACTAACGCGTCTTACAAGATCTGTAGATGAAGGTGTTATGTCAGACTGTATTTCGAGACCGTAGGAAATATTTCGGTGTAATACATCTGTAGTCCTTGTCAACACAGTCAATAATTATAACTTTTTCGCTCCGCAAAAAGACGCGTGAATGAAATCTGATGGGAAATAGAATATTAGCGTTTCTTCATCCAGTTAAATAGATACCAAGATTAGGCTTATTAGTAGAATATTATTTAGACAATAATCTGTTTATGCACGGCAAGTCTAGGCGGTACATACGTTAAAGGGTGACAGGGTTAGTGATTGTGAACGAAACAGTCGTTTGAACATATGCCCTGTTCTTAGCAATTTCCTAGGAAAGTAACGATAACAATGACTGACAGGACAAATACAGGTGATGGTGAACGGAAGTATGATCCATGTTTTGTTTATTTGTATAATTTGTGCAGGTGTTCAAAAAAATCCACCGCCAACTGAAATGCTTTTGCAGCTCTTGAAAGCAGTTGCTGTGTTGCTATTCGAAGCTCATTCGTACGATTCAGTTCTTTACTCGAACTCACTCATTTGAAGTACATTCGAACAGGAAGATTTATTTCATTACATTCTGCGCTCGTAGATTTCACTCAACGTAATAGAGGAATCTGTTCTCTCGGACATGTATATATAAATAATGTGTACACTTGTAGAACTCCGCCATGTGTAAGTGACAATCGTGTTCATTGTATTCGCATGTGAATCCTGGTCGAGCACATGCGATGGAAGCCCATGATTGTCATATAACTGTAAGTCGAAAACAGTTAAGAAAGGGGAAGCTGTTCATTTGAAATTTGTTGTTGTTGTTGAGCATCACCGATATTGTCATCCCTTAAATGGTTTACCTTTTCTTTTGACGCACCCTGTATTTGTGTACTATCTACTGGAATGCAAAACGGGCGAGTCGGATCCGTACTTGGTTGTGTTGAATAATAAAATCGAAAGTAGTATACACAGCAGAAATGTCGACAATTTCTTATAATTATTAAGAAGACAGGGATAATCTCATGAAAACCCAGTTGCAGTGGTGTTTTCATGGAGGAATCTAGGGCTATTTGGCCACAACTACATGTCAATCAGTCGGACCGAGAAGCAAATATATCACGTGGTATAAAAACAATTATTAACATCTGGAAATGTTTTCTAGAGTTTTTCTAAATATATGCTCTTCCAACTTCCTTTGGAGAAATATGTTGTATCACATCTGTACCAGTCCTCTTTTTTTCCCTTAAGAGACTAAATTGCTGAGACCACCGGTCCCTAAAATTACGCACTAGTACAGCACATACACACACACACACGCACACACACACACACACACACACACACACACAAAAACGCCATACACGTAGGAGGACTCGAACCTCCTGCGGGAGCGACCGGTCGTCATTCTTCATTATTGTTGACAGTGTGCTTGCCAGAATCCCAAACTCAGCTGCTATTTCTTTCTTTTCCTTTATTTTCCTTTACTGCTGCCCTCACTTCGTCAATTAACGTAAGCTTTTCAGCAATTGATAGATATTTCCGCTTAGTCGCTCACACTGAATCAAAACGCACACTGCCTAAAGTCGCACATGCACGTAGGTAGTGGGAACTGCAGAGCTACCCAGATCTGAGCGATGCATAGAGGCACCAGTGCAGGTACTGCGACTCCCTTATTTGCGCGCATTTCGATATGCAGAGGCAGCACAGAAAAGACTTCGATATATAGAGGTGACTTCGATATTATGAGTTTTATTCCCACTGATCTTGGATATACAGAGGTTAAATCCGCCCTTTAAAAACTTCGATTAATAATAATAATGTTTGGGCTTCCAAGGGAAGTGAATGACGAAAACATTCGATTTAGACAGATGGCCATCTCCTCCTTTCCTCCTCATCCTGTTTCTCTCCTCCTCCCCTGTCTCTACTTATTCTCCCTAATCCTCCTCCTCTTTCTTCCTCTATCGGAGCACTCTGCCTTCATTCATACCCCACCCCCCCTTTTTTTGCCCCTTTGCCCATCTCCTCTTTTCTCTGTTCTTCTCCCTCTCCCACTTGTCCGTCACGTCAGTGCCTCTCTCTGCCAATCTCTCGTGTCCGCTTTTTCTGTCCATCTCCTTCTTCCCCTCTATCAGATAATCTTCTGCTCTCCATTATCCTATGAAAAATTACATATATCTGCAAATTTACATGCTGATTGGTCAAACGGTGTCGAAGTCTGTTGCAAGGTTCACACCGCCACGCACCATACTATGAACGTACGGATTATAAGAACTTTGTTCCTGGAAACCTACAAACATATGCCAACTTTCATGGTGATTGATCAAACAGTCTAGAAATCTGGCGTAATATACCCTCCGCCATGCACCTTACGGTGTCTTTGGGGAAAAAAAAAAAAAAAAAAAACCTTCCATGGAAACATACAGTCATGTATCAACTCCCTTACTCCAGATTTTCCAGATTCTTTTAATTTTAAAACTTAAAAACCTGTCATTGTGATATTTTGTTCTGGGAGCTAGAAGAATAAAACAAAAGAGAATCAACCGAATATGTCAGTTGTCGAGAATGAATATAAGAATTACAATTTTTGCCGTTTGTCCAAATATGCCGATATTTCTTTATAATTTTCCCGAATCTGATTTTCTGAAAATATTAGCAGGACCGTAACGAACGAAAAAATAAATAAATAAATAAATAAAATAAAATGCGCATGCACATCGTTCAAATGGTGGATTATTTTCGTCAGTTCATAGCAAATTCCCAAAAAAATGTTCAAATGTTTGTATAGCTTATGGGACTTAACTACGGGGTCATCAGTCCCTAAATTTACAAACTACTTATGAACTAGCTAACACTAAGGACGACACAAATATCCATGCCCGAGGGAGGAATCGAACCCCCGACCGTAGTGGCCGTGCAGACCGTGACTGGCGCGCCTCAGTCCCCTCGGCCACCGCGGCCGGCAGCAAATTCCCATTAAAAATTAGCTCCTTCAGTTTTTCCCTAAATTTTCAATTTGACGGACAACTTTTCCTGCTTTTCATTTGCTACAATCGTATTCTTAGTACTACGAACAAGTTTATAAAACATTAATTAATGAAATTAAATTTAAAAATAAAAAATATAAAAAAAAAACGACGTAGCCGTTCTGAATCGATGTGGTTACTAACGAACAACACTGAATTTTTATTTATATCTGAAAAAATTAAAAGTCTGACACATTAAGTTCCTTGATTAAGTATTGTGGTAACTCCACTACATCCCACTGCTACTGTCTTTCAGCGCTGCATCTACGACAATATTTTGCATTACCATGTTTATTGTTGCTGTTATCATTTTTACAAACTCTGACAATAAAGTGAATAGCCCTGTAACATCACCGTAAATGAACTATGAACTACAATTACCTTACTGTCGGAAATAGTCTCCTCCCATAACTATGCACCGCTGAGTTCTGGAATATATGTCCTGTGGGCAAGTGTTAAAAAGCCACGTCACGTTTCAGCGGATGTCAGGAATATCGTCAAATCTTTTTCCTTTCAAAGCAAGTTTCAGTAGAGGGAAAAGAAGAAGTCTAGAGGAAACTGTTTGATGATATTGGCTGTGTGTGAGCGACCGTGTTTGCGCAACTTGAACATCCAAAACACTCGGCAGATCTCAATACCCCAGACTTGTTCCCATTCCCTCGAAAGAAAGGAGATGACGTCGTGCAAAGATTCCAGGACATGTATCGCAGAGCTCAGCGGTGCATAGTTACGGGACGTGACTATTTCGGACAGTAAGGTAAATGTAGTTCATAGGATACTCTACGTTAATGTTTCAGGACTATTCACTAAACTTTATTGTCAAAGGTTGTGTCTGTTTTGGCATCAGAAGCAACCCTAGTACGTATCTGTAAATTTCCATCACTGGTATTGGCAAAATATAGAATATATTTAAATTTCTAACAAATTTGTGAACTATCACACAGACATCAGACCAAGGAGAAGAATCGGAAACCTTACCTGTAATGTTTTTCTGCATTGTCGGCTACTGTTAGAGTATTACAAGGGAATGGATGGCTGTGGAAGTTACCGCTCACTTAGCATTCTACAGTTTTTTTGCCCAGTAGATAGATACGATCGATACCGTTAAATGATGATAAACCTAGTTCTTTTCTGTGTGATGGACTACATTAATTTACATGAAGTAGCTTTCTTCTAGCTTTGTGGATAGGAACCGGTTACACTACTGAACTACAGTAACCAAATCCAAGCTGTACCATCGACGGAGTTACAGAAACTCATCAAGGAGTCTCTATGGGGATTCGATTGCGTTACTTCACAAGTCCTGATCAATAGCGCAGTGTGTCTTCCGCAGCGTCACTCGTAACACTGCGATACAGTTTGGCGTAACAAAGTCTTTACGTAAATTCTGTGACAGGATTACCTGCTTTCATTTGTAACCATATTGCTTTGTGTTTCATTAGTGATGTTACTCCCTGAACACCTCTTGCATTAAGCCTCGTACTCTAATCGTTGTAATGTTTTGTAACGCAGTATAATCATCGAGAGGTGTACAAACGATTTAGGTGTTTTCTCTTTTACTAGCATTTTTTATAAATTCATAGGTAAGACACATATAAATTCACTAAAGTCATAACGAGCGAGGTGGCACAATTAGTAACCTTTTGGATCTGCATTCATTGGACCATCTATATTTAGGATTTCTATGATTTCCTTCAATCGTTCAAGGCGAATGCCGGAATGGTTGCCTTGGAAAGTGCAAAGCAGATGTCCTATCCCATCCTTGAATAATTTTGAACTTGTGGTGCATCTCTAATGGCCTCACTGTCGAAAGTTAGACGTAAACTTCCTTCCTGTTTGTTACGAAATTCCTTCCTACATACTTAATTGAAAATACAATTTTTTTGTATAGATATTTATTTTTTATTTTCTTCCTCAGTTTTGTTTTCCACGTACCTAGCTATATATTTATGAGATGGTGTTCGTGTTGGCTATTTGGGATATAGTCTTTCCATAGAGGGTTCGTATCGACATACTGACCCTATCTTCATAAGCAGCCATTTAGAAAGTTTGGTCTACCTTTGATATATTTTATGGTGGTGTGGTTTGTAAAACTTCGGATATACATGGAATCGGTATATATCTACAGGTTAGTCAGTTCGAACAGCTGATTAATACATAGTTTTCAAGCTCTACTCTGGCATTCGATGTTATTCCCATGAACTAAAATATAGTTTATTACCATACATGAAGGTCTGCAGCTCTTCCTAAAACTTTTTTTTTGGTATAGATTAGGTAACCTAGGAGAGGCACTGTGCTGTTTCGTGCTCTTGTTTTAGATAGGAACTAGGCTAGCGGCCGTGCCGCAGTGGATACATCGGTTCCCGTTAGATCACCGAAGTTAAGCACTGTCGGGTTTTGCTAGCACTTGGATGGGTCACCATACGGGACTGCCAAGCGCTGTTCGCATGCGGGGTCCAACGAACGCCGCGGTGGAGTAGCCGAGCGGTCTAAAGCGTCTCGCTGCGGAGCGCGCGGTTGATCGCCATGGAGGTTCGAGTTCTCCCTGGGGCATGGGTGTATGTGTGGTTGTCCTTAGGTTAGTTTACCTAGGTTTAAGTAGTTTGTAAGGTACGGACATGACCACGCAGTTTGGTCCGATAGATTTAGACATTTGAACATTTTGTCCAACGAACGTGAGTCCAAAAGGCTCATCTCCGCGCCACCTCGCTCGTCGAGACTTTAGTGTATTTATTTGTATGTAATCTATGTAATTAAAAATTACTGGTAAAAGAAATTGGCAGTAAATCGTTTGAACGCCTCTCGATGATTATGCCGCTTTACGAAACATCGCAACGTTTAGCGTACGAGGCTTAATGCAAGAGTTGTTTAGGGAGTAACATCGCTAATGAAACACAGAACAATACGGTTACAATGAAAGCAGGTAATCCTGTCACAAAATTTACGTAAAGACTTCGTTACGCCAAACTGTACCGCACTGTTACGAGTGACGCTGCGGGCGACACACAGCGCTATTGATCAGGACTTACGAAGTAACGCAATCGAATCCCCATAGAGACTCCTTGATGAATTTCTGAAACTCCGAAAAAGGTACAGCTTGGACTTGGTTACCGTAGTTCAGTAGAGTAACCGGTTCCTATCCAGAGCTACAAAAAAGCTACTACATCTAAAATAATGTAGTCCACCACACAGAAAAGAACTAGGTTTGTCATCACTCAGCTCTTGTGAGGCCAATTGAGGAGCTACTTGATTGAGAAGCAGCGGCTCCGGTCTGGAAAACTGGCACAACGGCCGCTGACCACGCCCCCCTCCACACCGCATCCGGTGACGCTTCGGGTGGAGGATGAAACGGCGGCCGGTCAGGCCTGTGTGGGACGGAGTTCAGTGTTAGAACGGACTTAGCGACCTTAGTACCTTAAGCTAACTGTTATGCAGTTAGCTATTTTATATTCGGCTGCTACCAATAGTATCATTTTGATACAATTGACGGGGTAATCCGCTGTTTGACAATACTTCCTATTGCATTACTCGTCAAAGTCATTAAACAACTATTTAATTTACAAAGGATTATTATTCACTGCTTGTAGGTAAAAAACAATATTATGAATAGGACCGTGAAGAAAGATACCACAATCACAGAGCAACTTTCGGCCAAAGCCATTATCAGAAATGAAAACACACAGTCTGACAGTCAAACGTAGGCATAGCTCACGCACACGTGGCCGCTGTTCCTGGGTGCGGGGGCATGCGTTCTCCAACTCGTCTCCCTGCATCAGCAGTACAGTTTATTTAGGTACGCGACAGCGGGAAAAACGTGAAATAACTGTCACACGCGCGTATTCCCTACCATCTCCCCCACAGTCCATTGTTCTTTTCTCCATTCTGGAGTATTTCCAGTAAGGAGCAGAAGCCAAAGTTTTTTATTTTTGTTTCATTGGAACACTTTCCCTCTGGAAAGAAACCACCGTCACAATTAGTAGGTGAGTCACCTGAAAGATGTCAGTTACAGAAGTATCTTTCCACAAACCCCTCCCGGACACACGGTAGGGAGTTGTTGTTTAACGCTGTTGTCTTTTGGCACCGAGTAGCGACACGCTGTTCCATCAGTTGTAAATAAAAAAAATACTCACCCACCTACATCCTGCTCTGTTCGCAGGCGCGAAGTGCACATAAAAGTCATATCCTCGCCAGGCGGAAATTACAGCCATGGTACTGCTCGACATCTGCGCGAAGCATCAAGTTACAGGGATGACGGCAACATCATGAATCTTCAGCGAAACTCTTGATTTAATCAATGCTGAGCTGGAGCAAATTGTTACAAAGCGGCTGTTACGCTAACAGATGAGTACTTAAGTCTGCTTATAACTGTAGAGAAAGATGCACGTATACAACATTTAATCTCAATTTTGTATATGATGTGGGACCGTCTTTTGCAACTGTAAATTAGTCTACTAATGGTCTAAAGTAGACTAATTTACAGTTGCAAAAGACGGTCCCACATCCTATACAAAATTGTATAACTGCAACTGCGGAAGACAAGGCCAAAAAACCGAAGAAATATGTACATTTAATCTCCTTTGCGTATGATGCTTTTTGTCTCTCTAGCGAAATATCAATACATTCTCATACATTGCTGAGGAGATATGCACGTTTTAATTTAATAAAAAGAACTTGCTAGTGTGAAATATTTCCCAAAATGCTTGTGCACAATGTAAGTGAAACAATTAAAATTACAACGAGTAGCAGTATAGTTTTCATGATAAAAACGAAGAATCAACTATACATAAATGAAATTAGTATTGTTATAGTAAGAAATAACCTTTTAAGCTTTCTTTCTTCATTCTCAATGGCATTAGTAAATTTTTGAATACAACCCCGAACAAAATTTTGTTGTAAAATAGTATCAATTGCAGTTAGTATCCTTTAGTCAGTGCTACGAACAGAACATTGATATTTAATTATGAAAACATGTACATTAAATTAGGAGTCAGTTGTCCCTCTAGAAATTATTGTAACAAAAGTTAAGAAACATCAAAACGAAATTTCAGATTTATCTATAATGCAATAGAAATAACATTTTGTATTTAATTTCGAAATAATTTAATTTTTGACAGTAAAAGACACAATGAGGCATGAATAAGGGTTAAAAAACTGACAGTAACGACTAAACCTTCAGATACAGGCTGTTCAAGTTACATTAATAAGATTTAGCACATTCACTGAACGTATAGTATTGAAGTAGTACGTACACCTGCTTTTGTATTGTTTCACGTTAATATCAGTACATCCACTGCTCTGAAGCTACAGAAAGGAATAAGAAATCTACGTTAGACAGGAAATGTGTGGTCTGTCACTGCTCACGCACAGAATCGGCACACTGACAACATATCAGTTCTGACTTGAAAATATCCAGAGTGATTTTTGAATAGACAAACAGCGCCGACCTCAAAATCAAACGGAACACTTGTCAGCCACATGATTTGTGACCTCCTTTCTCCATTCCCACTACCACCGTTCACCTGTCGATCCCCGTGACTTCCAAATGTCTGTATAGCTTATGGGACTTAACTACGCGGTCATCAGTCTCTAAGCTTACAAACTACTTATGAACTAACTAATATTAAGGACGGTACAAATATCCATGCCCGAGGGGGGATTCGAACCCCCGACCGTAGAGGCCGTGCAGACCGTGACTGGAGCGCCTCAGTCTCCTCTGCCACCGCGGCCGGCCCATGACTTCCATTTGTGTCAACCGTGTATCTGCAAACTATCGAAAGTAATGTAAAAAGCTACAGATTCGTGTAAAATGTTGAGTGGAAATTTGAAAAATCTCCACAGCGATCCAGTTTCTTTATTGAAAAAAAGGGTTCGGCAAGGAACATATTCAAGAATTTAAGTTTTTGCGTGGTTTGAACGATCCAAAGCGAGAACTGAAAACATTGACCATTTGTTATGTTTAACACGACGCTCATCGTCAACAGCTTTTTCATTTTTTATATGTAGTTATGATGTTCCGCAGGACATAATTGAGGAAGAAGTCTCCATGGTCACGGAGAGAATCAGTACGTCTGATTGTAAATATAGTATATATAAACGAGAAACAACAGCGGCCGCGAAACAGACTCGTGCAACACCCCCCATATAACTGTGCCATTTTCGACACTGCACAGAATTACCTTCTGCTGTGTTGTAAGAGGTGAACCAATTGTGAGCGACTCGTCTTACTCCATAATTTTCAAACTTCTACAACAATATTTTATGACCGATACAAACCCTTTTGTTGAATCAAAGAATACGCCTAGCGTTCTCTCAGTTTTTATTTTATTTTATGCATCCAGTACCCCACGGAGAAAACAGAATATAGGGATTTCGGTTGATAAAACATTTCTGTAACCAAACCGTACATTTGACAGCAAATTATGAAAACCTCAAATATACAGCCTTTTCAATAACTTCGTCAAAAACTGATGGCTTAGAAATAGGTCTAAAGTTGTCTACATTACACCTTTCTCCTTTTTTGTGAAGTGGTTTCTTTACTCAGTACTTCAGTCTATCAGGAAACTGACCATTCCGAAGGAAAAGATACAGATATGGCTAAGGACTGGGCTAACAGCTGTGGTACAAAGGTATTCTGTTAGATACTTCATCATAACCATAAGAATCCTTAGTCTACTGTGATTTAATTATTGACTAAATCTAGTGCATGACAAAGCTAATGCCGTGAGTGCTCAGCTAAGATCTACTCTCTTCTGCAAGAAGGAAGTAAGTACCAAGACTAAGTTAGCAGTGCACCGCTCTATCTTTCGACCAACTTTGTTGTATGGGAGTGAAAGTTGGGTGGATACAGGTTACCTTATTCATAAGGTAGAGGTTACAGATATGAAAGTAGCAAGAATGATTGCAGGTACCAATAGATGGGAACAATGGCAGGAGGATGTCCATAATGAGGAAATCAAAGAAAAGCTGGGAATGAATACCATAGATGAAGCAGTTAGAGCGAACAGACTGAGATGGTGGGGTCATGTTACACGCATGGGAGAAGCAAGGTTACCTAAGAGACTCGTGAGCTCGTCAGTGGAGGGTAAGAAGAGTCGAGGTAGACCAAGAAGAAAGTACTTAGATTCGGTGCAGAATGATTTTGAAGTAAAAGGCATAACATCAGACGAGGCATCAATGTTAGCATTGAATAGGGGATCATGGAGGAATTTTATTAGAGGTACTATGCTCCAGACTGAACGCTGAAAGGCATAATCAGTCTCTAATGATTATGATGATGACTAAATCTCTCACTTCTATCACGGACTATTCAGGTAACAGTCTCGGAATGCTGTTTTCTAGAAGACTTATGTGATTACTGTAGGAGCTAAGGGTCTTTTTTAATTCATCAACCGAATTCGGAAAGTGATTATTAAATACCGTAAATACATCTCATTTATCAGTAACAGAAACTTTCCATTACGCACTGACTTCATATCGTCAACTATATGCTGCTGACTAGATACTTCCTTCACGTCTGACCTCAAGGTTTAATTTTATCCTGAGTATTTACTTCTTTTGCTTACCACACATTTTTTTCCTTTCTTAATTACACTTTTCAGAACCTAACAATACTGTTTGTAATGGGCTACTTCAGCGTGATTTCTGACTGCTTTTAATATTCTGATATAATTCTCGCTTTGTTCTAAACGATTTTCTTATTCCACTTGTCATCTATCCAGACTGCCTGTTAGTGGCAGTACCGTGTTTGGAGCGTTTTAACGAAAATGAGCTTTCAAGGAGCACCAGAAATGTGTGTGCGGATGCGCGCGCGCGTGTGTGCATTAGTTTATATAGTTTGTAAGCCAAGGGGCAGATAACCGCATTAGTGAAGGCCCACAGACTTACAATCATTTGAACATTTTGAGAAATGTGTTAAGGAAAGCATTATATTTTTGAAGTCTATGTTATCAGCACAAGAACATCCTGCCAATCTCGTTCCTTAATTAGCTTTGAAAAAGCTTCTAATGCAACTAGATTAGTATTCCTAAATAGTTTATAATTGCACTTAGCAGATGTTTGAACATAAAAACCTGTTAAAGTTAATATTTGTGCGCCGTGGTCGGAAAGGCAATGTATTATTCTGCCAATAACTTGCTCCACTAATGATAAAAGAATGAACAAAAATGTTGTCTATAGCTGTAATGCGTTCCCCTGCACTCTCGTCGGAAAAATATACTATATGCGAGACCTTTAAAACCATCCTTTCTCTTTCACAATCACTTGAACACTAATGTTGAAATCAGCACATACAACTAATTTCCTTCTTCCTATAAAGTGGGCGTAGAACTCTGTTTAACTTGAGCAGAAATGTTTTTAAATCGCGGTAAGGAAACCAATAAAAATAACGATTAGAAGTTTATCTCCGCTGAAATCAACAGCTCCAGTTCAACACTCAGATATCTAAACTGTAATACCGTTTGCACGTACTCTCTGAATAGAAGTTTTTGAAAAGCAGGCAGGCAACTCGTAATCTGGTAAAGGAAATCTCTGAACTGTGACAATGTTTAAGAAGTGCTTTTAAATAGCAACAAGGTCAAAGTCAACATCTATAAGCAGTTTTACATCTAAATAAATACTCTGCAAGTCACACTGAAGTGTTTAAGAGGGTTCAGCGAACCGCTTTTATGCTATTTCTCTACAGTTCCATTCTCTAATAGCTCGCGGGAAAAAGGAACAACTAAATATTTCCGTTTTCGATCTGATTTCTTTTATTTTATTATGATGACCGTGCCTCCATATGTAGTTTGCTAACAAAATATGTTCGCATTCGGAAGAGAAAGTTGGTGAAAGAAATTTCGCAAATAGATCTCGCCGCAACGAATAACGCCTTTCTTTTAATGATTTCCACCCCAACTCGTGCATCATTTCCATGACACTGTCTCCCCTATATTTCGACAATACAAAACGAGCTGCCCTTCTCCGAACTTTCTCTAAATCGTCTGTTAGTCCCACCTGGTGTGGATTCCACAACGCGCAGCTCTACTCCAAAATAGGACGCACAAGTGTAGTGTACAACTGTTGCATCTTCTAAGTGTTCTGCCAATGAAACGTAGCCTCTCTAAGAATATTTTCCGTGTGTTCTTTACAATTTAAGTTGTTTGTAATTGTTAATTGTAGGTATTTATTTGAATTTACGGCGTGTAGATTTGACAGATTTATCGTGTAAATGAAGTTTAACGTATTTCTTTTTGTGCTCATATAGATGAATTCACCCTTCTCCTTAATGTCAATTGCTAATTTTCACACCGTGCAAATATTGTGTCTAAATCATTTGCAGTTTGAGAACTAATTACCATAATATATCCCTATATCCATCACCACCATCATGGAATGGAATGAAATCTATATCAATCCATTGTTTTACAGTGCGAGCACTTTGTGATTTTCAACGGGCGTTAAATACAGTTACAAAAATTTTGTAAACTGTTTCTCCATTATATGTTTGTTCGCCGTCGGGCGTTCGAGTCCCCCCTCGTGCGTGGGATTTTGTGTTGTTCTTAGGTTAGATTACCTTAGTTTAAGTAATTTGTAAGCTACGGACTAATAACCACACAGTTGAGTACGATAGATTTACATGTATTTGAACATTACATGTTTAACCCGTTCCATTCGTCTGTCCGAGTACATCCGACTTTATGATTTTCCGCTATAGTACCTGCTATGTGGCGGAATTCAAGGTCATTTCTGTCTTATTACAGGGGACGTAAGAAGTGGAGCGGACAGAGTTAAAATCAAATATTTAACACTAACTCTTTTGAAATGTTCAAATGTATTTAAACGTACTGGACCCAACTGCCGTGGTCATCAGTCTTGAGACTTAAAAACTATTTAAGTAACTTTTACTTAAGGAGAACACACTCAATCGTGCCCGATGGAGGATCTGAAACTCTGGCGGGAACGGTCGCCCACTCTGTAGCATGGCGCCTTACAACGAACCCTTCAGTCAGATCGGTACCAAACGTCGTGTATCGACAGAGTATCAATTCGTGCTGTGTGCTGCCGTCCAGGAGACGTGCTGAAAGGGAAAGTAATAAGTGTCATCTGTTCCACGCAGTAAAGGAACAGCATACCTCTGAGGGTGCCTCATGCTGAGCTCTCCTGGGGAAGTGGATAGTCCGTACGTTTGTCATTTCAAAGGACCTGGATTCAAGCGCTGGTGATACCAAAAAGTGCTGCCAATCCAGCAATCACTTATTACTATCGTTATTATTCTTCACAATTTCCGTCGAAGTTCCGTTAACCATTAATTTGGTGACTAGTTTCGGACCATCCTGTCCGTTTTGAAACCATATGCCTCTTCATAAATGTTACAGTCAGTGGACCATTTCCATGCAGCAAGCGAACTACATCGTTGACAAGTTAAACTGACAAATTTCAGTGAGCATATGTTCTTTATTTAATAGTACGTTGCAGACTATTAAGCGCGTATTAGTACTTCGTACTATTAATTGAAGAACATATGCTCAGTGAAATTTGTCAGTTTAACTTGTCAACGATGTATTACGCTTGCTGCATGGAAATGATCCACTGTCTGTAACATTTATGAAGCGGCATATGGTTTGAAAATGGACAGGAAGGTCCGAAACTAGTCACCAAATAGATGTTTAATGCAACTGGTAAAGAATAAAAAGTTTGTAAAAAGTTGCTGGTTCCGCTTCCTTCATTATGCTGCACTTTCAATACTATGGTTATTATTGTCCGTCTCCGTAGTCTAGTGGACAGCGTGGTGGGTTACCATACAGGGGGGTCCGGGTTCGATTCCCGGGGATTTTATCGACCTGTGCGACTGGGTGTTGTCCTCATCATTGAGACGTGGCGTCGGCTAAAAAGACTTTCACGAGGCATGCCGCAAACAACTCCAGTTAGGGTCTAACAGCCATTAATCCCACACGATCATCATTGTCATTAATTGTACAGTTATTATTATTAATACTACTATCAATACTTTTGCACGTGTGGTGCAAATGTTTCTGTATTCTTCTGTTCAGATTGCTTCTATTTACTTTCTGAAACTACGAGTATACGCTACAGGTTTGCTATTTTCAAATAAACAAAGAAAAAGCAATCTGCCGGTACCACTGCTACAAAATCCAACCTGTCCTTTTACACGTCAGGAACGCGTTGCCCCATATAACAATTGCTAACGTACTGCATTAAAAAAACTACTATGAGCGGGCCGTGAACCCAGGACCCTCGGTATAACAAACGTTTGAAATTTAAAAGTGTTAGCTTGTTGAATTACGAAATTTTATCGCAGTCAGATGAACGTTATGACAGCGCATAAAACACAAAGAAACCAACAAATATATACGAGGTTCCCTTCCTCGATGCGCTGTTGTTCGTGTATGCCATCGTCATCAGATGTCAGTAACTGTGGTATATTGAGCCCCGGTGGTTTGCGTGGCTCTAACTGTCGGGTATACGGCCGTGTGCAGCGACAGTCGGTAGTCTAACAGCGCATCGAGGAAGCTTCTCACTCCGTGACACCGGCGACGTTACAACTCGGCCGCACCACATTTAGAAGGCGCATTGCATTATGCGCAGCGTTTGAGGTATCTGTCGCTGAAACTTTGAAGGGTTGTAGCTCCCAAACTAACAGTGATAGGAATGTAGTTTAAATTGATTTGGACGCAGCTGGTTTCAGCGAATCCAATGCACGATAGAAGAAACTATTGTTCCATTTAAAAATTATATCTTTGTGCTGTAACTCTTTCGAAAATGATACAATAAACTATGTTCATAGCTCCGCAGAAAGTGTAACATTTCTTGTGTTGACCTACCGCATTAAAATTTCCCGTCACCTATTATTTTATAAGTTACAGAGGCAAACAAACTTAGTGAAACACCCTGTATATGTGTAAGTTAATATAATTGTATTTTGTGCGAAATAACGTTTGATTTGTATTGTAGATGTGAAATATCAGGGCGTATTGAAATTAATGAGCGGTACTGTATCTTTATTCCACATTTCATTCAATTCCGTCCAGCCGTTTCAGCGTGAAGAGTAGCAGATGTGTTCACCCGCTGTAAGGCGCCCCCCGCCATGCACCGTACGATGGCTTCCTAAGGGTAGCCCGTGCGTTAATTCAGGATACAAGCTATCTCCATTCCAAATTTCATTCAAATTTGTCCATCTCTTTCAGTATGGAGGAGTAGCAAACATATTAATCCACTGTAAAGTACCCTCCACCACGCACCATACGGTGGCTTACGAAAGGTAGCCCATGTGAGTAAGCTATCTCTGTTCCAAATTTCTGCGTGAAGGCGTAAGAAACGAATAAACTAATTGTAATGCACCTTCCGGCATGCACCATATGAAGGTAATTTTAATATGCCTATAACCTTCGTGCGAGTGGATGCAATGAGATGACAACGTTTTATTGCAATCGGATGTACGGTACGGCCGTCCATACAATACGAACATTAATTTTTATGTATTAGATGTCCGTTCTCCTAGACGGCAGCACACAGCACGAATTAAATCGGAGTTTTGGTTAATACTCAGTCGATACACAACGTTTGGTACCGATCTGACTAGGAGTAACCCACTAAACTACAGGCGTATTTCATTGACGTCAATTTGCAGCAGGGTTTTGGAACATATCCTGTATTCAAATATTATGACTTATCTCGAACAGAATGGTCTATTGGCCGAAGGTCAACACGGATTTAGAAAATATCGTTCATGCGAAACATAACTAGCTCTTTATTCACACGAAGTGATGGGTGCTATTGACAAGGGTTCGCAAATCGATTCCATATTTCAGGATATCCAGAAGGCTTTTGGCACCATACCTCACAAACGGCTTTTAATCAAATTGCGTGGTTAAGTTATATCGCCCCAAATTTGCGATTGGATAGGGGATTTCGAGTCAGAGAGGACACAGTTTGTAGTAATCGATGGTAAGGCATCGACTAAAACAGAGGTGATATCGGGCGTTCCACAGGGCTGTTCCTTATTTACATAAACGACTTAGGGGAAAATCTAAGTAGCTCTCTTAGGTTGTTTGCAGATGACGCCGTCATTTACCGTCTAGTAAAATCATCTGAAGATCAAAACCAACTGCAGAACGAATAAGATATCAGTATGGTGTAAAATTTGGCACTTGACTCTAAATAATGAGAAGTGTGAAGTCGTGCACATGAGAACGAAAAGAAATCCGTTAAACATTGTTTACAAGATAAATCAATCAAAAGTGAAAGCCGTAAAGTCCACAAAATACCTAGGGATTACTATTACTTGAGACTTAAATTGGAAAGAACACGTGGTAAAGGCGAACCAGAGACTGCGTTTTATTGGCAGAACCCTTAAAACATGCAACAGAACTACAAACTGCATACACTACGCTTGTCGATCCATTTTTGGAGTATTGGAGCCCAGTGTGGGATCCTTATCAGGCGGGTTTGACGGAGGACATGAAGGGCAGCCCGTTTCGTATTGTCACGATACTGGGGAGACAGCGTTACGGAAATGATACAGGATCTGGGATGGGAATCATTACGTTAACGGCGCTTATCGCTGCGGCGTGTGCTACTTACGAAACTCCATTCGCCAACATTCTCCTCCGAATGCGAAAGTGTATTGTTGACTCCCACTTACATAAGTAGAAATGATCATCAGAATAAAATACGAGAAATCAGAGCTCGAACGGAGAGATTCAGGTGCTCTCTCTTCCCGCGCGCTATTCGAGAATGGAATGGGAGATAAATAGTATAAAGGTGGTTCGATGAACCCTCTGCCAGGCACTTAAATGTGATTTGCAGAGTATGCCATGTAGTTGTAGACTCTCTAACATCTGGAGGTTTGGGTGTCAGACTGTGCGGTCTAACTGATTTGTAAAGTAATGAGACTGTTTTCGGAATCGGGCGTTTGTCTAGTGGGAGTGTTATGGAGACGTGTGGTGGCTGCAGTGTGGTGGTGGTGGCTGCCACGCGGGACGCCGCGCCGTCTCCCGCGGCTTGGCTCCAGTGCCGGCTGCAGTGGCGGCTCACACAGACACACATGCAGGGAACTCATTTACGACCGACACACCGGCACAACAGATCCGGGAGCCGCTCAACAATAAGTGGCTGCCGGCTCTGTAAATAGCTGCGCGATCGCGCCGCGCCTAGGCTGCGAGCGGCGACTCAAAGGCACAGATGCCCGTGCCCGCAACCGCTGCCGACTTACTGCTGCACTCTCCTAGCGCGGATTTACTCCCTCTCTCACCAGAGCCGTCGCGGCTTTCAGTCGGAAGGCGGGCTGTGACGCAGCTCTCCGTGCTAGTCCCCTTATCGGAACAATAGTTTAAAGCCGCGGCTCCGCTCGCGTGTTGGTTGATTATCTATTTATCAGGAAAGTAAGTAGTGTAGATCGAAGGTTTCGTTTCATCGGCAGAACGCTTCGAAGATGCACCAGCTCCACCAAAGAGACTGCCTACATCACACTTGTGCGTCCTCTCCTGGAGTACTGTTGCCCCTTGTGGGACCCTCACCAGGTGGGACTGACGGAAGACATTGAGAAGGTTCAGAGAAGGACAGCTCGTTTTGTTCTATCACGTTACGGGAGGGAGGGGGAAGCGTCACGGAAATGTTGCACGAATTGGGGTGGAAATCATTAAAAGAAAGACGTCATTCATTGCGGCGTGATCTGTTTGCGAAGTTTCAATCACCGACTTTTACTTATGAATGTGAAAATATTTTGCTAGCACCCACCTACTTAGGGAGACATGACCATCCCAATAAAATAAGAGAAATCAGATCGAAAACGGAACGATTTAGGTGTTCTTTTTTCCCGCGCGCTATTAGAGAATGCAACGGTACAGAAAAGTTATGAAAGTGGTTAATGAACCCTATGCCAGGCACTTGAATGTGATTTGCAGAGTACCTATGTAGATTTAGATGTAGATGTAGATCAAATCACACGTAAAAATGTACTCGTTTTGAAGAATCCGATCGCGAAATTCTACAATAATGATTGTAATAATATCACAGATCGGTCACTTGATGTAATGCACGAAACGTCAAAATATATTTGTTTTAAAGAGATGTATTAAAAGAAATTTCTTTTTTAGTGCTTCATTTATTTATTCTTATATTTCCTTATTCGTATGCTTATCCTTACAGAGAAAGAGCTGAAGAGATTGTAGCACGCGTAGACCAAATATATAATCTGTGGCATGACGTTTCGCTGTACTTAACCTCTGTGCTGTAGAGTCGCAAACGTCATCGCTGGTTTTCAGTCCGAATTTTTCTTCTTTTTTTTATAATTTGACGACTTTCAACCACCATATCTTCCACCCTCTTATAGCTATCGGCATAGAATTGCTATGGTATACAACGGGAGACTTCTGAAACAATTACACACAGACCATTCGTTTGCGTTATGTACTTTTCTCTGCGGAGCGAAATATTAACACAACACACACGTAGAATTTTATATACACCGATAACTTTCCATCCCAATCTACTCCACCCTTTTATCATTATCAACCCTCAAGCAACAATGCAACCAATAAAACCATTTTCAAAGAGTAAATATAATTTTCAAAGAGTAATTATTGTTCCGCATTTCCCGTTGTATTTTTCAAATTACTAAATATCTATCAGATTGCTATAAAACCGTGCCTAAAACCTTCCTCAGGTATAAATTAGTAACTGTACAAATATTTAAGTCTCTGCGTCTTGTCGTTCGGACATGATAAGCGTACACCGAACAGACATTTATATATATATATATATATATATATATATATATATATAGAGAGAGAGAGAGAGAGAGGGGGGATAAATAGCTATCCGACCGCCATAAAACCGTGCTTAAAGCCTTCCCCGGGTAGACATTAGTAAGTGTACAAATTTTTAGCTCTTTATGTCTTGTGGTTCAGACGTGATAAACGTACACCGAACAGATATTCACATTTATAGATATAGATTATTACCTCAACACCAAAATGGAATCACACATTTTAAAAGCAGTTGTACAGGAAGGCCAACGGAACTTACACAGATGTATTCCTGATATTTCTGCCGTTGGCGCCGATCTATATTTGTTCACAAATTTGTAAAAAGTTTCAGTTTCCCAAGATCGCTAAAATAAAATTTATATGAAAAGTCAGCCTTAGTCGCAAAATCTTTCTTTATTTCACTTACCCGTTTCGCCCTTTTGAGGCATCATCAGATTATGTAAATATATGGTGAGCTACTTGTCATCATTTTAAAATAAACCATCTAGGAAGATGTTCAAATGTTTGTAGAACTTATGGGACTTAACTAAGGGGTCATCAGTCCCTAAGCTTACAAACTACTTATGAACTAGCTAAGACTAAGGACGGCACAAATATCCATGCCCGAGGGGGGATTCGAACCCCCGACCGTAGTGGCCGTGCAGACCGTGACTGGAGTGCCTCAGTCCCCTTGGCCACCGCGGCCGGCATCTAGGAAGAAGACCTATCATTATGGTTGTTTAAAATTTTTCCTCGATGGTTTATTTTACGGCGATGACAAATAGTTCACCTTATATTTACATGATCTGATGATGCCTCAATAGGGAGAAACGCGTTTACCTATTCTCCTATCAATTAAAAACATATCCATTGCGTTGAATTTGTGGGACAGTAACATTTATGCCTTCATTCAATTCAAAGCGTAGAAACAGTATTGGAAGTTTGTATACATAGTTCTCCGATGGCAAGAAGGAGAATATCAACGTTAGATCGCAGATGGATTATTGCTTTAAGTGATCCAGTCACGCGGAATGACAGCGTTATCTAAACCGTCATGGTACGCACAGTGTGGCTGTTCCCGTCGAAACTTCGAATCCTTCCTCGGACATGTGTGTGTGTGTGTGTGTGTGTGTGTGTGTGTGTGTGTGTGTTGCACTTAGCGTAACTTAAATTTAAGTAGTTTATAAGTATAGGGACTGATTACCGTAGCAGTTTGGATCATCTGACTTCACCAGGAGAAGTTTCAAAGCGAATACTCGTGAGACACGGTGGTGCAGTGAGGACCTGGAATCGTTTCGAAACTACAGGCAGAGTTTATGAGTTGCACCTTAGTAGTCTCCCTAGGGAAAAACTGCAGTAGACGATTGGTGTCTCGACTTCTCGCCCGACGGAACGCCAATCAAACTGCCAGCATGATAAACAATGACATTTTGTTGGTCACCGGGAGCCATGTGACAAACCAGTGCTTACGAAAAAGAGTGCACAGTATATCTCTGGATTCTAGCTGGCCATGGAGAGGTCTGGCCCTGAAACCAAGACACCATGCTGCACGGACGGGAGAACCCTAAATTACCACGAATACACAGTCGGAAAATGGCACAAAGTTCTCTTCACAGAAGAATGCCGCGTATGTCTGATACCACCTGAACGACAACGTGTGTGAAGCGAACCTAGTAAGGGGAACATGCCAGAGAAATACCCTTAACCGAATGCAACTTGGCGGCGGATCAATGAGGTTCTGCTCGGGTATCAAATGAGGTTTTTGGACACCATAGTTGCCCGTCAAGAGCAAACTCAAAGCTCCAAACTACGCGGATAATATCCTTCAATCCATCGTTGTTATAACAAAATTCCTAACTTATTGATTGTACCATTATTTTTTTATTTTCCTCATTTTCTTTCTCATCCTGCACCCGCTGCCTCCCTACCTCTCCCGCCTGCTGACTGGACACACACTTGGTGATAATATATTCATTGAAATACCGCATCTGCACTTTGAGGACTCATATGAGCACTATCAGCTTTGTAGAGTATGCGGGATATGTGTTATCTGCGCTTCTAAATTAAGCTGAAAGTTAATGAACTGCTCATTGAAGGAAGGAACGAAGCCCCCCCCCCTCCCCCAGCACCTCCCATATATTTTTATTTATATTAAACAGGTCGGCACCGGAAATTTGAAACAGTACACATGTAATAAATCACAACGTACCTATACTTTGGCAAGCACAAGTGGACGTGGCAATGGGTCGCCAAAATGATGAGAACGTGTGCTGCTGTTACTGTGAGCGGTTTTAATGCCGCATTGATGCTGCCGTTGTTGTTACTGCTGTGCTGAAGTTACGAGCTGATTGATCATATGCGGAGACCCGCTGCTTAGCAGGTCAGCGGCGCCACCGAGTGGAATCTTATGAGCAAGAACAGTGTTGTTTTAGTTCAGTTTTTACACATACGGTCCCATGTTAATCTGTAAAGACCTTTCTCTTTGGCTAGTAACATAGAAGCTGCTTAATTAAATTACGAGCTGATTATATACACTCCATTTCCACCACTTTGCTCCTCTTCCACTTTCAAATTAATGCAAGCCTACTCATTTTATTTCTTGTGCAATTGTTTTCAAAGTATAATTGTTTAAAGTATAAAAAGTGTAAAAATAAGTCATAGATTAATAAATTCAATAGGCTTTATTTAAAAAAAGAATTAGCTCCTCCAGATGGAAATACTGGCTGCGTCACTGTGTGAAACGTATTGATACAAACTCAATTCGGAGAATTCAGACTGTGAACGAAATACTATGTTGTATGAGACTAAATGAGTCATAACGCGAAGTTACTCGTGCGTTGAAACTTAGGCGGGTGACTTCCGCAGGCCCTAGTGCCGTTGAGCTCGTAAGCACTTGCACTAAACTACGAAAGTGGCAGTCAGAGTGGGCACTGCTGGAAGCTATGCTAGCTACTCCTTTAGAAGGTCTTCTTTTTATACCGCGACTGAAAGTGAAGGTCATAACGTCTGATGACTGATCTACATTTACTTCGATACTCCTCAAGCAACCTCACGGTGTTTGGTAGACGGTAATTTCAGTACAGCTGTCACTTCAATCTGCTATATCGGTGTTTTTCAACCTTTTTTGGAATATGCGCTTCCCCCCCTTCCAAATGCAAATATTCTGACAACCCCTTCCCCTCCTCACGGGCCGTAACAGAACCATGCTAGCTCAGAGGAAAAAAAAACTTCTTCATTTTGCTTCAGCTTTCTTTTCAATTCTTGGAAGAAGTTTTTTTTGCCTATTTTTCGGAATGAAAAACGTTATCATTTACATAATTTCCGGTAGAAAAATGTATTTTGCTTAACCAGTGTTTCGCATTTCAGACAAGACTCGGGAGCGAATTATATTCATTAAGAAAGGTCCCACTGTACAATTTCTAAAGAAGTAAATATTTTTTTCCAAATTTTTCAGAGTAACTTATTGTGCCATGTACTTTTATCTATAGATTGGTACCTGAAAACAGTTTTCAGACCTTTCGCTTATTCATCATTAATACACTGCATAATAAAACAATCTATGACCTGTCAATTCATAATAAACGTTACACACGGAACTCCGTAATTTTAACATTAAATAAATTTCACTTAGGTACACGATTTTGTATTACTCAACCCTGCCTCCTGTCATGGCGACGCAGCAAGAAAGACTTTGCCACCCCCCACCCCCCTGGGGGTCGCGACCCACAGGTTAAAAATCACTGCCCTGTATGTATCGCGGGAAAAAGAATCGCCTGTAGGTCTTCATGCAGGCCCTAATCTCTCAAATTTTATTTTTGTGGTCGTTTCGCGAGATATACGTAGGAGGAATCGATATATTGGTTGATTCGTCGAGACACGTATGCTCTCGGAAGTTTGACAAGAGTCTGTTCCGCGATACAGAAGTCTCTCGCAGCATCTGTCACGAGTTTCGTGATCGTCTGTGGTGCTTTCGTGCTTACTAAATGAGCCTGTAAAGAAGAGTACTGCTCTCCGGTGGATATTCTCTATGTCTTCTACTGACACGGAAAGTACTTGGGCTTGAACAAACACATCTGTATGAACGTTTGGTTACAGCATCTCTACGTACACCTCAATGTGCTGGTGGGTGTCGTTGTTAAGCAAAACTTTGCAATCATGCTCTAGATAGCACTGTAGATGTAATTGTAGGCGCCATACGTAATGCAGATATCTGAACTATAACTTATGTAATAATAATCGTACATGTTCTCTAGGGTATTGTCATCAAAAGCCGTGATGATAGTTGCAACTTTAACCTTCTTCTCGGAAGACTGTTGGTATTCACTGCCACTGCTTCCATCGCCTCTTCCCGCACTTACCGTAGCACTACCGCTAGCAATGAGTTCTTCGTCATTATCATCCATATTGTCATCATTATGTGTTAGTGTTACAACAGTATCTAACTTATGCTCATATTTCTGTACCATAACATACGAGAAAGCATGCGAATGATTCATCTTCTACACTAATACCATCTTCACGAAGAAGGGTTCTTCGTAACTTCATCTCAACTAATCGCAATACATTAGCAGGATTGATCAGCAATCGCCGCCCCATCTGACGCTTCACCACACAAGTAACGTCACAAAACGCAAGTTCGGAGGCACACTGCACCGTCCCTACTGGCGAACCGACAGGTCAAAGTGCAATGTGGCAAAGCACACGCAGAGGCCACTAACGGACAACTGCAGAGTTTTGCAGATGCGAGAGTGTTACTAGTGCAATAAGGGATCTTTACATTATGTCTCATACGATTTTGATGTGTATGTGTTTGTGCGAGATCAAGTACTTTCCTTGTGAGTAATTTTCAAGTGTCGGCCAAACGAGTGTTTTGTAACCCTTTGCTGACGGACTGCACTTCGCAAGGATTCTCCTAATGAATCTCAGTCTGGAATCTACCTCATCCACGATTAATTTTTCATGGTTGTTCCATTTGAAAACGATCCTTATGTCTACTCTAAGATATTTTATGGGATTAATTGCTTCCAGTTTTTGTCCTGCTGTTGCTTAATTATATACACTGGCGTTGGTGAAGTGCAACTACGAGAATGAATTATCCGAATAGCGCCACACTTGGTGGAAGTGGCGACTGTGTGATAAGTTTTGCAGCGAGATGGTTGCACGTAGGTCCTATCGGTGTGACAGGGTCGGCGTTGCGCCCAGTGTAGTCGGTGCAGAGCTGTCGCACAATGTGGAGACGATACAGTGAGTGCTAGCATGCCTCGTAGACGTCAAGGGAGCCTTATTGGCATGTGAGCGAGTTCGAACGGGGCAGAAAGATCGGTCTCCGGGAAACGACTCGCACAAGACTTGCTGCTACGACAGTGATTCGTGTGTGGAAGCAGTGGATAGAGGAAGCTCGTACGCTGCGACGAGCTGGAACTGAACCACGGAATATGACCACAGCACGGAATGACCGCCAACTTGCCCAAAAATGTCATAACGGACCGTACAGCACCATGCAAAGTGTTGGCTCGTCACTGGAATACTGCAACAGGTGTGTACTTCTCTGCATCGACGGTTCGTCGCCGTCTGCTGCAGGATGGACTGGTTGCACGCATACCTTTGCGCCGACTTCCATAGTCCAGAAACCAGAAGCTCCTCCGACTGCAATGCGCACGTGAACACCGTCACTGGAGTGCTGAGTGGAAAAATGTAATCTTTCGGACGAGTTCTGCTTCAGCGTGTCCTACAGTGGTGGCCGCATACGTGTCCGGCGGTACCGTGGTGAGCGCAACCTGGAGGGCTGAATTGTAGAGTGGCATAGCGGATGAACACCAGGTGCGATGATTTGGGGCGCCATTGGTTACAACAGCCGATCTCGCCTCCTACGTATTGAAGGCACTTTGAATAGCAACCGGTACCTAACGTTGGTTGTGGAGCCCTATGTACTTCCCCTGCTTCAGACATCTCCTCAGGCCAATTTCAACAGGACAATTCTCAGCTACATATTGCGAGGAATGTACAGGCGTTCTTCGAAGAGCGACGGTTTTCATTACTTCCTTGGTCAGAAAGTTCGGCAGATATGTCGTCCTTCGAACATGGGGACTTTCGCGGCGGGTGTCTTCATTAATTAAAACTTCCGGGCGAAGATACCATCTCTAAAACTTCCATGTCTCAACGTTTCATTGCCTACTATGGGCAATATCTTCAGGGTTGAGTCGACGACTGGTTGCTAGCCGCTGGAAGTCTTGTTTATATAGAGCGCTTAGAGGGCGCTATCACTTGTCACGTGCAGCCAACTATGAAGTTAGACCAGTGTCATCGCTATCGATTACAGGTAATCGACTGCACCAACGATGTGACACGGCGCTCTAAGGCGCCTTGCTGCAGAGTGCACAGTTGCTCCCCGTAAGAGGTTCCAATCCTCCCTCGGGCATTGATGTGTGTGTGTGTGTGTGTTTTATCCTTATATTAGTATAAGTAGTTTGTATGCCTATGGACTGATAACCGCAGTAGTCTCACACATTTAAAAACATTTGAGAAGACCTTTCTTCAAAACGGGGATAGTCTGCGCTTCTTAGGATCGCTAGGCACCTCTATCGACTTATGGTAAAGTGCTGTTAGAACGGAGGAATGTTCGTATACTATATGTGAAATCGATATGGTATCCTGTGAGGTATCCCTTTCTGAAGGCATTTGTGTGGAGTGTTGCCTTGTATGGGAGTGAAACATGGACGATAAACAGTGTGGACAGGAGGAGGATAGAGGATTTTCAAATGTGGTGTTGCTGAAGATTAGGTGGTGGATCGCATGAGGAGGTACTGAACAGAACTGGGGAGAAAATGAATTTCTTGCATACCTTGACTAAATAAGGGATCGATTGGTAAGACACATTCTTAGACATGAAAGAATTGTGAATTTAGCGTTGGAGGGAAGTGTGTGGGGTAAAAATTGCAGAGGGAAACCAAGAAATGAATATAGTAAGCAAATTCAAATGGATGTAGGTTGTCATTCTTATGAGGAGATGAAGAGACTTGCTCATGATAGAGTAGGGTGGAGAGCTGCATCAAAACAGTCTCCAGACTGAAGACATAACAACAACAACATCCTGTGAGGTCCAGAGGCTTTTCCAATGTTGAGCGATTTCACGATTTTAACTGATTTTCTACCTCCCTGACATTTTCTTTCAATATCTATCATTTTGTTGTCCGTGCGACGATTTAGACGTGGAAGATATTAAATCTTTAAAACGGATTTTCAAGAAGAAGCTTCTCAGTTGACTTCCCTCTCTCCTATGCATATGTCTCGTACATGAGTGAATAGAAGGCTGCTGTTGAAAACCTCCCAATCCCATACTTAAATTATTCGTTCTTATTTCGGAAGGAATTTTTGGTGGACCGATATGCGCACATACGGATCATGGGCCTTGCTCCTGCTTCACTGTTGGCTGTGGCGGAGATTACGTGGTGAGCGTCAAAGAACCTTCGCTTCTTTGTGTGTTCCCCTTTCTTAGAAGGCGGAGGCCTGTGGGAGGTGGAATTGGCTATATCGCTTGCGGGACAGGTGAAAACTGGCGGGGGAAAAATAGCGCGCCGGCTCTGGGATATTGGGGTGGGGTGGGGGCGCGTGGGCGTCGGTGGTGCGCAGCGCCGCGGCCGCCATCTTGCGCCGCCCACGGGGTGCGCTGGTGCCCCCACCCGCCCACAGATGGCAGGCGCGGCTGCACCCCGCGGCGCGCTGCCGCCTGCGACGCCCACGCGAGGGCGTTGGGGGCGGCGGGGGCGGCAGGGGCGCGTTTCACACCCCGCCGGCGCTGGCACTCGTTATACGTGCCGGCACGCTCCCTCCCCATTACTGAGCGTCCCATTCTACCGCCGCGCCCGGTGAGCAAAATCTTGTTACATGTTAATTTACAGGTCACTTCGTATCAGCACGCCACCGCAGAAATTGTATCCAAATTTATCCGAAGGTCTGTAGGCAAATTTAGTCTCTACTGGAACCTCACAGCTGAACGAAATTTCCACTCCCACGCAAAGGCAATGCTGAGGGTGCAGATGTAGATTGGAATTACAACTGTATGCGAGAACTCATCAGTTTGTTCAAATTAATTTAAGATTGCTGCCTCTTTATTATTGTTTGAAGTCGGAAAATTACGAAAAATGCAAAAGGGGAATAATTTCGAACCGCGATAGACGGAAAAGAGATCTGAATTAATATTGATAGTCGCGGTGGAGTGGGCGCGCGTTCCAAGGCTCCTAGCCGCTGCTCGCCATCGGAGGTTCGAATCCTCCCTTGAGCATGGGTGTATTTGTTGTCCTTAGCATAAGTTAAAGTAATTTGTAAACATAGGGACTGATGACCAAAGTATTTATGTCCCAGAAAATTACAAACATTTCAACATTTGAAATTGTGTAGTTGTTGTTGTTGTTGTGGTCTTCAGTCCAGAGACTGGTTTGATGCAGCTCCCCACAATGCCCTATCCTGAGCAAGCCTTTTCATCTCCTCATAAGAACAGAAACCTGCATCTGTCTGAATCTGCTTACTGTATCCATCTCTTGGTCTTCCTCTGCGGTTTATACCCCACACACTTCCCTCCAACGCTAAATTCACAATTCCTTGATGTCTGAGAATGTGTCCTACCAGTCTATCCCTTCTTTTAGTCAAGGTATGCCAGAAATTTCTTTTCTCCCCAATAATTTTGATAAAGCAAACTAAACTGCCATCAAGGAATGAATTTACTAGAACAAAGGTGGGAAATATTTCAACAGACAGCATCTTAAAAAATTGCGACCTTTTTGTTGCGTCGTTGTGGATTCCTGATGGCTGCATAAAATCGGCGATATTTCTAGTAAACACTCGCTGAAGTGAATTATTCGGACGTATAATTAGTAATTTGAACACGTGCAACTAACCGTGTGAAACATGGTATTGTAGTTATAATAATAGTAATGGAAATTTTGAAAACACTGGAAATCGGACTTCGCGGAACATTTAAAAGAAATTGCGAGTTCTACTACGGAAAAATACGTCAAATTTTAAATGGTATTTAAATGTAAAAAAAATTTCTTTAAAGTGTATACGATCTAAACACAATGGCGTCCGAATCATTCATTATTGCGATTGATCATTTGCTGAAAACAAAAATATTTGAAGGCAGGGATTAAAAATTACAAATGATAACCGGTTTTCTTTGATTTCCTCTTTATGGACACCATCCTGCCATTGTTCCCATCTATTATAATCTGCAATCATTCTTCCTACTTTCATATCTGTCACCTCAATCTTATGAATAAGGTAACCTTATCCACGCAGATTTCACCCCCATAAAACATAGTTGGTCGAAAGATAGAGCGGTGCACTGCTAACCTAGTCTTGGTACTTACTTCCTTCTTGCAGAAGAGAGTAGATCTTAGCTGAGCACTCACTGCATTAACTTTGCTGCACCTCGATTCCAGTTCTTTCGCTATGTTGCCATCCTGTGAGAAAATACATCCCAGGTACTTGAAACTGTCTACCTGTTCTAACTTTGTTCCTCCTATCTGGCACTCAATCTGTTTGAATCTCTTTCCCACAGACATTAGTTTCGTATTTGGAGATGCTGATCTTCATATCATAATCCTTGCACCTCTGATCGAGCTCTGAAATATTAGTTTGCAACCTTTCAATCGAATCTGCCATTACAACTAAGTCATCCGCATATGCGAGACTGCTTATTTTGTTTTGACCTATTTTAATCCCGCCCTGCCAGTCTTCAACATATGATCCATGAATAGTATGAACAACAGTGGTGACAGGTTACAGCCTTGTCTTACCCCTGAAACTACCCTGAACCATGAGCTTAATTTGCCATCTACTCTAACTGCTGCCTGACAATCTACGTAAAGCCCTTTAATTGCCTGCAGAAGTTTGCCTCTTATACCATAATCTTGAAGAGCTGACAGTAGCTTTCTCCTAGGAACACGGTCATAAGCCTTTTCCAGATCTATGAAACATAGATAAAATTCCCTGTTCCACTCATAGCACTTTTCCATTACCTGCCGTAGGCTAAAGATCTGGTCCTGACAGCCTCTAAGAGGCCTAAACCCACACTGATTTTCATCTAACTTAATACTCGCACTCTCCTTTCAACAATACCTGAGAATATTTTGCCTACAACGCTAATTAAGAAGATACCTCGATAATTGTTGCAATCTTTTCTGTTCCCATGTTTGAAAATTGGCGTGATTACCGCTTTCGTCCAGTCAGACGAAACCTGTCCCGATTCCCACGCCTTTTCAATTATCCTGTGTAACCATTTCAGACCTGATATTCCACTGTATTTGACGAGTTACGGCTTAATTTCATTCACTCCAGCCGCTTTATTGCACTGTAATCTACTGACCATTCTCTTCACTTCCTCAAATGAGATCCTGTTTCCATCGTCGTTCCTATCTTATTCTACCTGAAAATCTGACACATCATTGAACGTTTCAACTACATTGAGCAATTCTTCAAAATATTCTCTCCATCTGCTCAAGGCATCCACAGGATTGACTAGCAGCTTTCCTGACCTATCTAAAACACTTGTTAATTCCTTCTTCCCTCCCTTTCGAAGATTGCTAATTACGCTCCAAAATGGGTTTCCCGCGGCTTGACCCAGAGATTTTTAGCTTGTTTCCAAACTCTTCCCATGATTTCTGCTTGGAGTCTGCAATTATCCGTTTGGCTTTGTTTCTTTCTTCAACATAACTTTCTCTGTCTTCCTGATTTCTACTATGGAGCCATTTTTGAAATGCCTTCTTTTTCTTTTTACAGGCTGCCTTGACTGTGTCATTCCACCAAGCTGTCTGCTTCTTCCTGCCTTTACACACTACTGTTCCAAGACATTCTCTAGCTGCTTCCAGTAGTGCGTCCCTGTACCATGACCATTCCTCTTCCAGTGACTGTAAATCATTACATTGAACTAACTGGTACCTTTCCGAGATCATTGTTATGTATTTTTGCCTAATTTCCTTGTCTTGCAGCTTCTCCACTCTTATCCTTCTACACATGGACCTGACTTTCTGCTCTTTTGGCCTCAGTAAGCCAATTTCACTGCAGATTAAATAATGATCAGTATCATAAAAAAAACCCTGAAAACACGTGTATCCTTGACTGTCTTCCTGAATTCCTGGTCTGTTATTATATAGTCAGTGATAGATCTGGTTCCCCTTCCTTCCCAACAAGTATAGCGGTGAATGTCCTTATGCTTAAAGAAGGAGTTTGTGATAACTAAGCCCATACTGTAACAGAAATCCAAGAGCTGATTTCCGTTCCTGTTGGCCTCCATATCCTCTCCAAACGTACCCATAACCTTTTCATAAGCTTCTGTTCGATTTACTATCCTGGCGTTGAAATCACCCATGAGTAAAACACTATCCTTATCCTTCACGCTAACAACTACATCACTAAGTGCGTTGTAAAATCTGTCCATCTCATCTTGATCTGTCCATTCACATGGTGAATACACTGCCACAATCCTAATTTTCTTGCTGGTGATGGCCAAATCTATCCACATCAATCGTTCATTTACATACCTTATTGCAATTATGCTGGGTTCGATTGCTTTCCTGATGTAAAATCCTACACCCCACTGTGCTCTTCCTACTTTGACTCCTGACAGGTAGACCTTGTATTCTCCGACTTCGTCCTCTTTCTCTCCCCTTGCTCTAACGTCACTAACAGCTAAAACATCTAACCCCATCTTTCTTGAAGCCTCCGCCAGCTCTACCTTCTTCCCATTGTAATCCCCTTTGATATTAATAGCTCCCCATCTCATTCCAGATCGTTTGCCAAGTTGTATCTGAGGAGTCCCTGGTCTGTCAGTTAGAGGTGGGACTCCATCACCTCCAAAGGTCCGAGGCATTTTGATCTGATTGTTGCCAGCATGATATTGAAGTACCTGGGAAGCAGGTTGCTAGCCTTACTTGCCCAGGGCCCCACTGGGTTTTACCCCTAACGGTTGAGGGACTAACCGGTGGATTTGGTAGTCTTTGCCGTCTGAGCACAAAGGTGGCCACGACTCAGAATGTCTGAGGTGCCCAACCTTATTCCAAAGTAACTGGTATTCCCAACTGTCAGGACCACTTACTTGGCCACTCATTCGTTGCCCGTGGTTCATGAACTAGGACATGACTACAGGTACCCACACCATGAACCACCATACTGTCATTTATCTCGGCATTTATCTGCCGTGCAATATGACATACATGCCACTGTTAACCCGTAAGAAAGAGCAATGGTATAAAGATTTTTTTATTTCAATATTTTCTAAATTGTTAGATAACTCGACAAGCTCGTTCTCCTCTTTTACAAAATGAACCATTCCCCCTTTCCTTGTACTGTGATTCGAGCATTTTTTCATTCCGACTTACGCCTTTTATTCTACCATAGTTGATTAGCTGTCGTAGTCAACAGGAGTTGAGAATTAGGTCTTCAAAATTTCTTAAAGAAAAATTTAATAAACACCGTCTTTACGATATATTTTACGGTACTTCCTTAAAGGTTTACTGTAATTAATGTATAAACAACGAATTGATAATTAACTGACAAAATACTATCGACGTTTAAGTCCAACATTATCTGGATTTTTCAAAGAGTCTTTAAACCATGATATCTTTACAACGGATAATGATAATTCGATTAAAAAGTAATTTTGACTCTATTCGTTTATCTACCTTAGCGTGAAGTTTCAAACAAGCTTAAGTGGTAAAAGTGACGCACCTCAAAGCTATCAAAGGAAAAAAAAAATATCACGTAAATTCCGAATATAATACGAACGATGCGCATAATATGGTGCCTTTAGCTGAGTATTATAATCAGCCCAAATGACGTTTTGAAAAAGGAATTAATCGACTCCCATAATTTGCCGGTGCGACTATAATGATATGATTTCGAGACGTTTATCATGTCAAACATACGTTATGGTTGTGATCTTCACTCCGGAGACTGGTTTGATGCAGCTCTCCACCGTACTCTATCCTGAGCAAGCCTCTTCATCTCCTCGTAAGAACTGCAACCCACATCCATTTGAATCTGCTTACTATATCCATCTCTTGGTCTTCCTCTGCGGTTTTTACCCCACACACTTCCCTCCAACGCTAAATTCGCGATTCCTCGATGTCTAAGAATGTGTTCTACCAATCGATCCCTTCTTTTAGTCAAGGTATGCCAAAAATTCCTTTTCTCCTCAATTCTGTTCAGTACCCACCTAATCTTCAGCATTCTTCTGTAGCACCACATTTCAAAAACCTTTATCCTCTTACTGTCTAAACTATTTATTGTCCAAGTTTCACTCTCTTAAGAGGCAACACAAAAAAAAAAAGCCTTCAGAAAAGACTTCCTTACACTTAAATTAATATGCGACCATCATATGTTATTTTACTGCCCAAGTAACAAAAGTTATCTACCACCTTTATTGTTTCGTTACCTAATCTAATTCCTTCAGCGTTGCCTGAGTTTCTTAGACTGCATTCCACAACCTTTGTTTTGCTCCTGTTAATGTTCATCTTATACGCTCCTTTCAACATACTGTCCATTCCGTTCAATTGCTCTTCCAGGTCTTCTGCTGTCTTTAACAGAATTACAATGTCATCGGCAAATAGCAATATTTTTATTTCTTCATCCTGAACTTTAATTCATTCTCTAAATTTCTTTTTGCTTTCAAATGTACAAATTGAATAACACTGGAGAAAAGTTACAACCCTGTCTCAATCCCTTCCGAACCACTGTGTCCCTCTCATGTCCTTCAACTCTAATAACAGGTGTTTGGTTAATGTACAAGTTGTAAATAATCTTCAGTTACCTCTGGTAACTACAGAATTTGGAAAACGTTATTCTAGTCAACACTGTAAAAAGCTTTCTTTAAATCTACAAAAGCTAGAAGTGGAGGTTTGCCTTTCCTTAATCTATCTTATAAGTCTTAAGGTGAGTATTGCCTCCCGGGTTCGTACATTTCTTCTGAATCCGAACTGATCTTCCCCGAGGTCAGCCTCTGTTAGCCTTTCCTTCCTTCTGTAAATAATTCGTATTAAGATTTTGCAACCATGACGTGTCTGCGGCTGTTTTCTTTGGAATGGGGATTATTGAGTTTTTCGTCTGCGCCATTCATCTTACTCATCAGGTAAAATAATTTTGTCATGGCTGGTTCTCCCAGAGATCTCAGTATCTCTGTCAAATTCACCTCTCAGTATAGTATCTCCTATTTCAACTTCATCTACTTCCTCTTCCCTTCCTATAATATTGTCTCGAAGTTCATTTTCTTTGTAGAGCCCCTCTATATACTCTTTGCACCTTTCAACTTTCCCTTCTTTACTCAGAACCGCTTTTCCATCTGAGTTATTGATATTGATAAAGCTATTTCTATTGTCTCGAAATGTGTCTTTTATTTTCGTCTAGGCTGTCTCTATTTTTTCCCCCTTAGTTATACATTCTGCTACAGATTTACCTTTGGCTTCTAGTCACTCCTGCTTAGCCATTTTGCACTTTCTGTCAATCTCATTTCTCAGTCGCCTGTATTTCATTTTGCGTGTTTCATTTACCGCATTTTTATATCTTCTCCTTTCATCAATTAAATTTAGTATTTTATGTGATATCCGTTTTTTTTTTTTTTTTTTTTTTTTTTTTTTTGTAGTTCTTGCCTTTCTACCTATTTGGTCCTCTGCTGCCTTGACCATTCCATCTCTCAAAGCTACCTATTCCACCTATTCGTCTTCTACTGTTTTGTTTCCCCCCGTTTCTGTCAATTGTTGCGTAAATCTCCCTCTGAAATTCTCAGGAACTTCATGCACCTTCAGTTTATCTAGGTCCCAACCACTTATATTCCTACCTTTCTGCTGTTTCTTTAATTTAAGTTTACAGATCGTAACCAATAATATATGGTCATATTCAATATCTTCCCCTGGATGTGTCATACAGTTTAAAACCGGGTTCCGAAATCTATGTCTTATCAGCAAAGCAAAATTTCATACGATGCTGCAGCCTGCATACAAGCTTCACAGATGATATATTTAAGAGTATCGAATACTCCATTATTTTTCGTGTGTATATCACAACTTTCATTATTCCCTTTCACAATAAAAAATATGGAGCAGTGAAATATCTCATTTTTTATATTCGCATTAATATAAATTTTAAATTTCAGCACACGGTTTTAATGTACATTGTGATGAAACTGCTGGCCCTCTCATCTCAATGTTATCGTACGATACCGTCTGCGTCGGACCCGGATAGTGATATTTGTTGCGTGTGAAGTTAGTTACAAACGAAATAGCCAGCCTAGGAATCAGTGTAGGACAGTGTCTCGGTGATACTCTGATTAGTTAACAAGTGATAGATTTCATTAATTGAGAGATTCGTTTAGGTGCTTTCCAGACAGTTCTATAAACAATAGTTTCGTCATTGTAAGTTATTTCAAGAACTACACAGACAAAGTGTAGAAACTTTTGTAAAACAAAATGACATGAAAATAAATAGCATTGTATATATGTTAGGCTCATAAACAAGTTGTGTAGACCAACTAATTGTGTTAATTAATGTAATAGTCGGGATTTGAAGATTGCCATTCTTTATATATATATATATATATATATATATATATATATATTGACTGGCGTGAGATTTTGAACCTATTTTCAGAACTGGTCAAGATATTTAATAGTTAAATATATGTCAGGAACATGTATGATGTACTCATTAACTAATTAATTGACATTTAACATCGCACTTTGTTGTCAAACAAAAAGGTCCGCGATTAAGACTTAAAAAGATATGCGCCATCTAAAATTATTGTATGTATAGTTTTCATTTTATATTGTGATTATTTTTGTGTACATGAAATGTTTTACTTGTGTGTTTGGTAATTGAAAATTAGTATATTCAATTGTTATGAACAATGCATAATGTAAGTCATTATTGTCAATGTTATATGTTTGCCTCACCGCCTTGCGTGAGGGAGTTCGAGTTTTAGCGTTTGCAAAGTGCTCTGGAAGCTATGTCATTCCATTTTAAAGTAGAAGTAATATTAGCTAAGTTCTGTTGCATTGTGTACGTTATGAAGTTGTATTTTTTTTTTTTTTTTTTTTTTGGAATAAGAAACTGTTTGATTGGAAATTAAATAATAAGTGAAAAATTGTGCCTACGAGTATGCATTTCTACCACGACGCCCCAGGTGAATAATTTTACAGCATGAGAACCCCCATACATCGTAATGTTGAAAAGACGAGTATCGTTTTTGATATATTTGGAAGTGGTAGAATGACTGAACTGTAATTACTTAATAACGTAGTAACGTTTTAACATGCAGAGTATCTTAATATGTTGCCGTCGGCTGCAGAGTGCGCTGCTCAGAAGTGGATGCAGCGTGCAGTGACACGCCGCTCTTGATTAGCAGATTCCTCGTGAGTCACTGGCGGCTAACCAGCCAGCCAGACGGCCAGACGGCGTGTTTACAGCTCTGCCCGGCCGCGTTTGGCCTCATTACTGCAGCCGTTTATGCAGCTGCCTCTGCATCTGCCTGCTCCACAGCTCGTCCGGTTCAAAGCGGTACTCGCTGTCGGCTGCAAGCCCAAGAGTGCATCTCTCTGTGACTGACTGGTGGGCTCCTCTGCCTGTCACATCTTGCAAGGTGGCGCGTCATGCATGTGTGCAAGGTCATTGACAGCCGTAAGGAGGAAAAATGTTCAATAGTCTGTAAATATAAGAGTCCATAATGCTGAAGTTATCGGTTCCTAGACGTACAAACTACTTTAATTTATGCTAAGGACAACACACACACACACACACACACACACACACACACACACACACATGCCCGGTGGAGGAATCGAATCTCCGACGGGGAGCGGCCGCACAGTCCATGGAAAGGTGTCTTAGACCACGCGGCTATTCTCGCGCGGCGTAAGAAAAACCATTTCAGGATGCAATGATAGTGTATCACGTACTGGGTAAAGACTAGCTTAGTTTACTCCGTATGTAAAAGACTAAGCTTTTCTGTCAAGCTTAAGGGACTTAACTACGTGGTCATCAGTCCCTAAACATACAAACTACTTATGAACTATCTTATACTAAAGACGACACAAACACCCAAGCCCCAAGGGGGATTCGAACCCCCGTCGGGGAACGGCCTCGCGCATCGGAGCACAGCGCATCCACGCGCTCGTCCGCTACGCCGCGGCAACTAAGCTTCCTACATGACAGAAGTCTGGCTTAATCTGTAATACCACATTCTAACATACACAGTCGCGACACTCGCTGCTCTGAAAGTTGTTGCCGCGCGGGAGTAGCCGAGCGGTCTGGAGCGCCACGTTACGGATCGCGTGGCATCCCGCGTCGGAGGTTCGAATCCTCCCTAGGGCATGGATGTGTCTCTTGTCCTTAGGTTACTTTAAGTTAGTTTAAGTAGTTTTTAAGAATAGGAACTGATGACCAACGTAGTTTAGTCCAATAGAATAACAAACATTAAAACTTTTTTTTTTTTAATTCTTACGACCTGACAGTTGCAACGACACTAGCGCTCCTAGTGGTGAGCAAGCCGCCGAAAGAGTGATGTTTCTTTATAATTATTTGTGTGCGCAATTAATGAAATAATATAATTTTTTCGTTGCAGGCATTCGTAAAATGTCAAGAGACCTACATAATAAGGAAATTAAAGTAAAAACAGCGAACTTCACTGATTCAGTAATATAATGAAGAATTCTTCATGAACTAATACTTACGAATATGTCTATATTTGCAGCTTATTCCGCTGAAAGTAAGTAGAATATAAACATGAAAGAAACATAAATTTCTATTACAGAGTCTTCTTATAATGACAAAGAGTTTTATGACGCGTATCAATTCGGTATGGAGTCTAATAATTCGCACATTTTTAAGCTTCAGTCATCCTCCTTATACGCGCATATTCTTTTGAGTGTGATTACTTTAGCTTTATGTCTTGAAGATTCTTGATTTGTGGTTCAGCTATAGCATCAATTGTTGAATTGGGTTATTCTTTGTTGACAACAGTTGGATTGCTTTTCCCATTTTCTAGCCACGACTGTGACGTTTTTTCTTTAGCTACAGTTGTGGTGGCTGATTTGCTATGTTAAATACTGTAGTTGTTGCATTATATACTCGTTTTCTACCTTGAGCGCTCACCGATTTTACTGGAATTGTAACGTTCTTGAGTAGAAAAGCAACGTCTTTCTGCCAATGGGCAGGTCTTCCTGGTGCTTCCTAACCATTTTTCTGTTTTTAATAGTAAATGAGATTATTCAGTAGATGCCTGTAGGATACAAGATAATTGTGAATAAAGTGTGCTGCAATGTACCGTTTCGTACCTTGTCTGGGTTCTTAGAAAACCTGAGAAAGACAAAGGTGGAGCTATTTTTAAGTTATTACCTCTTTTATGACTCTACATATGTTCTCTAATGTAAAAAGTACGTTAAAATTAATATAAACGATACTATTCGCACTCATCCTATATCGTATTCAGAAATGGAACTTTCGGACTGCTTGGAGCGCTGCTTTCGCAGTGTATAACAAAACTTTGCGGGACTGAATATGTTAGACGTGTCACTGAACGCACCTGCAAAGTTGTGTCACTTTACGGCATATACTTCAGGAAGTATGTACGACAGACATTTAGACGCGTCAAAAATTACCTTTTGTTTACATTGGCGTGTGGTAAAACTTCATGATCAGGCGTGACATTTCAATTTTCTATAATTTCATATTTCATAAACATTATCGACATTATCACAGAATATGCATGTAAATTATGGCACGACAAATATTTCAGGAGATAAGACGTTATAAATATCGAAATCCTGAAAACCTAGCTTTTGTCTAAAATAGAGCGCAAACTATCTTATATTTATCCAAAGTTTGATAGTGAGAGAACATGATGTCCTCTAATAACCCTTAAAAACAATTTAAAATGATTTCCAAACATTTTCTCTATTACACTCCTCGTCATTAAAATTGCTACACCACGAAGATGACGTGCTACAGACGCGAAATTTAACCGACAGGAAAAAGTTGCTGTGATATGCAAATGATTAACTTTTCAGAGCACTCACACAAAATTGGCGCCTGTGGCAACACCTACAACGTGCTGACACGAGGAAAGTTTCCAACCGATTTCTCATACACAAACAGCAGTTGACCGGTGTTGCCTGGTGAAACGTTGTTGTGATGCCTTGTGTAAGAGGAGAAATGCGTACCATCACGTTTCCGACTTTGATAAAGGTCGGATTGTAGCCTATCGCGATTGCGATTTATCATATCGCGACATTGCTGCTCGCGTTGGTCGCGATCCAAGGACTGTTAGCAGAATATGGAATCGGTGGGTTAAGGAGGGCTATACGGAACGCCGTGCTGGATCCCAACGGGGTTGGAACACTTGCGCGGAGTGACACTTGCGCGGAGTGACACTTGCGCGGAACCCGGGGCCCTTGGGGCGGCTAATCGCTTTTCCTGGGTACAGGCCCACCAAGAAGTCTAGCACTGCTGTTGTCAAGTTTCCACACTGTCAACATAACACGAAAATCAGTGAAATTGCACAACCCTTTGCAAGCTGAAGAGCAATATAATGACTTGTTCTAACTGCATATTAATCCGTTGAGTGTTCCTCCTGTAAACAAAAAGGTATTTTAATAGTGATAATGTTTTTGAGAGTTAGTCTCTGTTACTACAAGACTATGACTTTCCACAGTCATACCTCCTAAAAGCATATTATTCAGAACACTAAGCATATCAAGACACCTGCGCAAGCAATAAATATATTAGGCATCCTGCACAGATACGTTGATGTAATTGACCGCTATGTAGTTAACCCCACTATCTACGCAACTTCCATCTCTTTAAAAGTAGCTACTATGCTTTTTAATAGGAGATGCAACCTTAAACCTTCAATTAAAAAAACGTTACTAATAAGTCAATGAGTATTTTACATACTTAAAGCGTTTATTCGTAGACCCCAGAACGATTTGGCTGTATTCGAATTACAAATACATCTAAGAAATATATGAAATACGGAATGTGTAAGGGAATGTCACACACCGAAAAATGCTAAAGATAAATTCTATTTTCCATCACCGTCATATAGAACCATTTCTACTCCGAACTTGGTATAAACCAACAGGGAGAAACAAGTTGCAAGACTTCCAGGAAAAATGAAGCGAAATTGGCAGCCAATAGTTGGTTATAAATTACATTGCCTGTTTACTGTATAAATATAAATTACGGAATACGTGGAATTCCTGTTCAGTACAGTCAAGAAGGTCTAAGGTAGTAGGCAGTGGTTTACAATCAGATATCCGTATCACTCTCCTCCTCAAGAAGTCTGTATGAAGATTTATATTCAAAACATTCAAGAAAAAGGTGTTGAAACTATAAGAAGCAGCTCATTTACTCAGGAAGGGAAAACGTTATGGTGCCCGTAAATTTGAATGGCTGTATCTCTTGTAGTAACATTTAATTTTTGATAAAATGTTAAAATCCAACAAACCAGAATTTTGTTTTTCTAAACTCAGTGCCAACTTTTTTCTGTCGAAATTTTTGCAGGAAGTAGTCTTGACGTGATTTCATACTTCTATGCATTAATATTATCAAACATGTAATTTATGTCACAAATTGCGCGACCGGTCCGGTCGGAGGTTCGAGTCCTTCCTCGGACATAGGTATGTTTGTTTGTACTTTGCCTAAGTTATTTTAAGTGAGATTAAGTAGTGTGTAAGTCTAGCGACCAATGATCTAAGTAGTTTGGCCGCATGAGACTACACATATACACGTAATTTATTTATTTCATAACCACATTTAAGTACTAATAATTAAAGAAACTTAAAAGAGAAATTTGAAGTAAACACTGAAAACAAATGATTGATATTTCTCATGAGATGAATGCACACAACCGTTGTCTTATATCTTGTGAATGTACCTACAAATTCTGCCATATGAAAATTGTAGTGTGAGTCCCAAATATGTTTTTCTGTAATAACATTAAAAACATATTAAAAATTCAGAACTCGAAAATCAGTGAAGTTTTGGACTTGAAGCGTTTTGTGTTGCTACATCATTACATAGTAGACAATTTGGTTGCTATCGCCAAAGTAGACGAAACGTTAAATTTTTTGGTGTAATCTTCGCTGTGTAGACTGTATGTTGTAGAAGTCTACGTCGAACCTAATCATACCTCTGAGGAGAGAACGTTGTTTGCACTTCTCTTGCGTTTCCAGTCGGCTGTGCTGTGCTACGTAACGACATCGTACCGTTCCACTTTACCGAGAGCTATATATGTGTTGGTGTGATGTCTGTTCTTTCGAAATAAGACATCACACCAATATATGTATCATTTAGACGCAAAGATTCTGGGTTCTGGTTTCATCGCTAACGCGATTAACAAAGTGTAAACAAAATGTTCAAATGTTTGTATAGTCTATGGGACTTAACTACGGGATCATCAGTCCCTAAACTTACAAACTACTTATGAACTACTTATGAACTACTTACGAACAAGGACGGCACAAATATCCATGCCCGAGGGGGGATTCGAACCCCCGACCGTAGTGGCCGTGCAGACAGTGACTGGAGCGCCTTAGTCTCCTCGGCCACCGCGGCCGGCGTGAGTAAACACTTAAAGGTTATGAGTGCCACTGGAAAAATGCATAAGTAACACCTGTTGTTTGAGACTTGAAGATGACCTGAAATTAGCCGAAATCGATATCTCATAATAAACATAAGGTGTAGCTGTCTATATTTCATAATGCTATTCCTAACATATTTAAAAGCTGCTCAAAACCACCTACAAAAAACCTTTATAATGAGATTGTATATAATTCCACGATCAAATTGTGTTTTAATTATTTGTAGTAATACACCCAAAGATCTGCCCTTGCTTTTAGTGCCTTGATCAGCTGTTTATTTTTAGAGGTATTACTAGGGACAGGAAAAATTCACATTTGCGATAAATGCGAATATAGATGCGAATTCTGACATCAAAATGCAGTAAATCCGAAATTGTAGTGAGCAACAGTTGCGCTCAATTCCGATTTCATCACATTCCTCTTCACATGGTGCTGTATTGTAAATCGAGTGATATTTGTATGACGTGTTATCTCCCTGTTGAATGAGGCTGTGATATCTCCGGGTCGTTACTACTGCTCCACCTCGCTCGGTGGGCCTTTCCCTGAATACGGCACAGGTAGCGGCTGGAGGGCGAGGAGTAGGGGTGGTGTATCCCTACTTCTGGAACACCCTGTTCACTACCTGCAGCGTCCGGGTCTCCGCGCAAGTGTCTACAAATTCCCTTTCCGCGCAAGTGTCACTCCGCGCAAGTGTCACAAACTCATCCCAACTGCCTCTTATCACTAGCAGTCGAGATGACAGGCATCTTATCCGCATGGCTGTAACGGACCGTGCAGGCACGTCTCGATCCCCGAGTCAACAGATGGGGACGTTTCAAGACAACAACCATCTGCACGAACAGTTCGACGACGTTTGCAGCAGCATGGACTATCAGCTCGGAGACCATGGCTGCAGTTACCCTTGACGCTGCATCACAGACTGGAGCGCCTGCGATGGTGTACGCAACGACGAATCTGGGTGCACGAATGTCAAAACGTCATTTTTTCGGATGAATCCAGGTTCTGTTTACAGCATCATGATGATCGCATCCGTGTTTGGCGACATCGCGGTGAACGCACATTGGAAGGGTGTATTCGTCATCGCCATACTGGCGTATCACCCGGCGTGATGGTATGGGCTACCATTGGTTACACGTCTCGGTCACCTCTTGTTCGCATCAACAGCAGTTTGAACAGTGGCCGTTACATTTCAGATGTGTGACGACCCGTGACTCTACCCTTCATTCGATCCCTGCGAAACCTTACATTTCATCAAGATAATGCACGACTGCATGTTGCAGGTCCTGTACGGGCCTTTCTGAATCCAGAAAATATTCGACTACTGCTATGGCCTGCACATTCGCCAGATCTCTCACCAATTGAAAGCGTCTGGTCAATGGTGGCCGAGCAACTGGCTCGTCACAATACGCCAGTCACTACTCTTGATGAACTGTAGTATCGTTGAAGCTGCATGGGCATCTGTACCTGTACACGCCATCCAAGCTCTGTTTGACTCAGTGCCCAGCCGTATGAAGTCCGTTATTACGGCCAGAGGTGGTTTTTCTGGGTAATGATTTTTCAGGATCTATGCCCTCAAAATTGCGTGAAAATGTAATCACTTGTCAGTTCTAGTATAATATATTTGTGCAATGAGTACCCGTTTATTATCTGCATTTCTTCTTGGTGTAGCAATTTTAATGGCCAGTAATGTAATAATGACGTGACGCATAATTATTACACCAAAATTGAATATTTCTTGCTAATTCCACAGAACGTACAGTGTTTGTTGATATTCTGTAAAATTAAATGAGAAAAATGTCGAACTATTCGAATAAAAAAATGTGGAAACACGGATAGAACGCGTACTCTATACCTCCAGCGCCGTAGCTCTAGACTTTAACCGCTGCACCATGTTCATTTCCTTGGAACGTGGCTAACGATTGCGTCTTACATCGCGCAGTGAACTTCAGCAAGAATTTTCTCGAAAACTGAGGCCCATCGCTAAAAAAAGTGGATAGCCTCATACTCAGGGTATGTCCCTCCACAACATAATCTAGACCCATCACAATCCGTTATTTACACTTCTGATGGTCTCCTGGTAAGATAAGTGATAAGGTGAGCATTGCCTCATGAGTTGCTATACTTCTTCTAATTCCAGTAATACTCCTCGAGTTCGAATTTCACCAGTTTATCCATTCTTTTGTAAATGCAGGCCGCCGCCTCACAGAACCTTGATGAAAACTGTTGAATCGCTGATATTTGACTTTGTTGGCACGTATTCTATGAAATTATCGCTTTCTGATCCTGCGGAACACGATCTAAAATTTGTATATTTGCCTGATCCTGCTATGTATTTATTTATGCATTCAAAGTTTATTTTGGTTTAATGCACGTAGAACTGAAGTGCTCTGAAGTGACCTATGCAAATAGGCGAATATAATGCATTGTACGAGGGAGACGCCTGCCCCTTGGGTGCATAGGAATGGGAACAGAATTTTCAAATTTTGATAAGTATTTCGCTCAGCCTGCCGATCACGGGTCGTGCCGCGTGCCAACTGCGCAAGATTCCACGCGCAGTTTCCCGGTACGTGACGGTCGATTGGCTATTATCGCGGTATGTAAGTCATACTAATGAAATGAGACTTTGCGTTAATAAATCACAGTTCAGCTAGTTGGAAGGGCTATATTTGTCCACAAAAGTATTCCACTAAAACCACTCCCTTTCCATATTTTTGTGACGCTGGCACAGCAGCCGTAATAGATATTCTGAAAAAATTTACAAACTTGTTTAAATACAAAACTAAAAATGTGTTAAATCTTTCCTAAGCAAGAAATATTAGATACAGGGAAGGTGCAGACAACATGACCACATCCACGTTTTGGCGTGAGGGGAATTAAGATTAAACTAATAAATACCGATAAAGAGCATAGTTTAACAAATAAAATTACTTATCTCTGAGGTTGCAGAGCGTCAAATTATTAAATCCAATACAAAAGAATCTTTACAGCATATGTGGTAACTGTTGTTCAAGAATATGGGGCAACGAAGTCAATGGTAAAACCTAAGCTTCTCGCGGCTAAATTATGTTTTACCATTCGTTGTCCCCCATTTTTGAGCAACAAAAAATGTTCAAATGTATGTAGAACTTATGGGACTTAAGTACGGGGTCATCAGTCCCTAAAGTTACAAACTACTTATGAATTACCTAATACTAAAGACGGCACAAACATCTATGCCCGAGGGGGGATTCGAACCCCCGACCGCAGTGGCAGTGCAGACCGTGACTGACGCGCCGCAGTCCCCTCGTCCACCGCGGTCGGCCTTGAGCAACAGTTGTCACATCTGTTGTATAGGTTCAATATCACTGAATTAAATAATTTGACACTCTGGAACCTCCCATATGAGTAATTTTATTTGTTAACCTATGCTCTTTAGCGTATTTATTAGTTCAATCTTCATCCCTCCCCCTCCCACGCCAAAACGTGAATATGGTCATGTGGCCTGCAGTTTTATCAGTCTGCACCTTCCCTATATCTAATATTTCTTGCTTAAGAAAGATTTTAAATATTTTAGTTCTGATTTTTAAACAAGTTTGTATTCCTGTCGGGATAGCACAATCGGTAGTGCGCTTGCCCGCGAAAGGCAAAGGTCCCAGGTTTTAATCTGCCAGGAAGTTTCAAGTTTGTAAATGTTTCCTCCTGTCATCGTCTGATGATTCCGGAAGAGGCGAAACGCGTCGTGCATCAACAAATGAAACATCAATTTTGTGGAACGAAGACTGTTTTTTACTAAAAGGATTCTATATCGACACAGTCAGTCGCGAAACTCTGTAGGGAAAAATTGAAACTGAAGCGATACTAGCGCTCCAAGCGGCCAGTAGGGAATAACAGAGGAGTGGCATTATAAAAACTGGGAAGTTGCCGTTTTTACTGCTTCACTCCAAATACACATTCTTTACTTAATCGTTTCGCAGTGTGTTTACGACCCAGAAGTTGCAGAAATTCGCAGGGAGTTTCGCGACTCTTTATCTTAGACTGTGATATGGAATATGTACTAAGAAATGACGGACATATAAATATATGAGTTAAGATGGCAAGATCCATGCAGAGCTTTAATCTGATAAAGGTATTTCTTTGGCTCCGCAAGATGGCGGACTGGCTTCAATCGACAGCTAAGCTTTGCGTAGAAGCGCCGTCTCTTCTTGTTTTAACTTCTTCGGTTCCCAACGTGGCGAGTGCGAACCGCTGTGAGCATAAGAGCGTTGTTATGTCAGATGCGGCAGACGACCGCAGAACTGGTGGCGAGAAAAGAGAAGCAAAAAACTCGGCTGTAGGCGAGGAAATGAGACGCGTGCGGTGCCGAAACGGCAAATCGGACCGACCGCTAGCGGCGTCGGCGCCTTTTGTGCTGGTGTAAGCAAGCTTCCGGAGCGGCGGCGGCGGCAGTATTTACTCAGCCGCCTTCCGGGCCCGCTGTGCGCATGCGCGCGCTTCCTGGTGCGGCAAAAAGCGCCGCCATGTGCATGCGACCAGGCGGCCAGGCGCTTGCGAAACGGGGCCGCGGACCACGTGGTGGCTGGTGCCGCGCCAGGCAGTCTCCTCGGCTGTTTACGTCTGCAGAGCAGCGGACACCGCCCTCTGCCGCGACAACCGCACCTGCGTCTCCTCGTACCCATTCCCATCTGGCAGCACCGTGTAGACGGCCGAGCTACCGAAACACTCTCGGTCCTGTTGGCCGGTTCCGCCGCGGTCAACTGACCGTCGCGTCGGCGCTCACTTTTTTTTTTTTTTTTTTTTTTTTTTTTTTTTTTTTTTGTGTAAGCTGAAGTGCTGTCCTGAGACAGGACTGGACTTCCTGTGTGTGTTGTGCAGTGTTAATTGTGAGCACGTAGAGAAGTAGCAGGACATATGGAAACTTCCTTTTGCCCTACTGAGATGGCGGTATCACCGCGGGGCGGGGGGGGGGGGGGTTGATCGACGTGGTAGAGGAAGTGGACGGCCGGTCGCCAGGGAGGCTCCTCGATGATCGCCCGTGGCACCCGAACACGATGCCACCGTTCCGGGTTGACAGTCCCGGTATACTCGAGGTGCCTGGAATGTGGCCACAGCTGGTCCACTTTGGCGAGACGTTTCCTCGTATGCTGCTGGACGTACGTGGACACCGTTGGGAGTCCGAGTTCGGCGTGTAGGTCCCTGACCCTCGTCCAACGTGGCGCCCGCAAAATCTTCCGGAGACAGCGGTTCTGCAAGACCTGGAGCATATTAATGTTGGAGGCACAAGCGGTACCCCAAGATGGACAGCCGTAGAGCATGGCCGGCAGGAAAATGGTCTTGTAGAGGCGAAGCTTTGTGGCGACGGTCATGTCAGTGCTGTTGAGGAACGGGTAGAGTTTGTAAATTAACTTCACCAGGTTGTCTCTCTTTGTAGAAATGTGGACCCGGAAGGTGAGTTTGGCGTCCAGAATGACTCCCCAGTATTTGACGTGAGGGGACCAAGGAAGTTCCGTGCCGTGGAGAGTGAGACTGACCTGTAGGTCTGGCCTACACCGGGTGAACAGGATCGCCCTAGTTCTTGCGGCGTTGACTGTGATCGTGTTGTTCCGGGCCCATGCCTCGGTGAGCAGAAGTTGGCGGGTCACGCGTGTGATAGCCGTGTCAACCCTCCTGCTGGCCGTGAGGGACGCAGTATCCGACGATTGAACTGACGAAAATGTAGAAATGGATGCGTTACGACGCTGCTGAGACGCACTTGCAGTGCTATGAGCGCGATGGAGAGGCTTTCTTACGCCGTGTCGTAATACTGGATGACACATGGGCCACATCGTACGATGCAAAACTAAAACGCCATTCCAACGAATGGCGTCATTGTTGGTCTCCGAGAAAGTCGACAGTGGGTCAAAGCCCCAAAATGGTCAAAGTTATGCTGATTCTCGTGTAAGATTGTGATCATAGGCGGATCCAAGGGGGGGACGAAGGGTCGTTCGCCCTCCACCATCCCAGCAGTCCCACTCTTTTTTTTTTTTTTTTTTTTTAGAATCCGAAGCTGTCGTACTATTACTGCACCGAGTCTTCAAAACTTGGGGGTGGGTAAAAGGGGTGGTCGGTACTAGGTACTAGAGTCTTCCCACTAGGCTAGAGTTTAGCTGACGGTGAGAATTCTTTCACCGCCCCCCCCCCCCCCAGTGTTATTTACTTTCCTCCACGACAGACCGTCAGTGCACAGTGTTACTCTTCGTTTTTAGAGCATCGACCGCGGCCGGCTTTGCGAAAGAAGCGGCAACACTTTCTGCGCAGCGCACCCATTATTTTGCACGACAATGCGCGAGCACATTCAGAGCAAGCTGTGGCTGCTGCGTTCGGTCGATGGGACTGGGAAGTACTGTACCATCTACAATACTCCCCGGACTTCCTGTGACTTTGGTTTGATTACGAACATGAAGAAAGCAGTTCGAGGCATTCGCTTTAGAACTGTTGCAGAGATTCGTCAGGCGGTAGACTGCTCCATTTGCACTATCAACAGAACAGGCTCTGATAACGATGTACTACGACTTCTACATCGCTAGCAACTGTTTCTACACAACGCTGGTCACTTACTTTAAAGGACAGTAACAGGTACAAAAATGTAACGCTTTTGTATCGGTTGTGAATAAATAGTTTACAGTATTTAATGTCCAACCCTCGTACTTAAACTTCTCGGGTGATGAGCCGAGAAGAGTTCATCAATGTACTTTCCCTTTCATAGGCGTCTCTCTGACGCACAGAGCTATGCAAAGCATCACTAGCTATTATGATGCTCAGAGAAAAGTTAGGATTTAAGTATAGAGATTTATGAAAAAGTATACGTTTGTTGCTCAACGTTAAATACAAATAAACGAGAAATCGGGTTTTGGCACTGTTGAGTTGTATATATGTCTTGTTCATCTGCTTATTCAGTGCCCAAATTAATTATGATGCGCCGAGTACAAAATAATATGTGACATCCAGCAGTTTTGTAATTGTATGAGCTCCGTGAAGAATGTTGTCTTACACTGCAGTGAATCCTTCAGTTGGCGACTTCCATTTAGTTGTTTTGGAAGTATATCTGAATCTACATGGATACTCTGCAAGTGACATTGAAGTGGATGGCAGAGGCTGCATCGAACTACTTTTATGATATTTCTCTATAGAACCATGTTGTAATAGCTCTCGGGAAAAAGGAACACTTAAACGTTTCTGTTTTCGATCTGATTTCTCGTATTTTATTATGATGATCATGTTCAAATGTTCAGAATGTTCAAATGTTTGTGAAGCTTATGGGACTTAACTACTTGGTCATCAGTCCCTAAACTTACAAACTACTTATGAACTAGCTTATACTAAAGACAAGACAAACTTCCATGCCCGGGGGAGGATTCGAACCTCCGACGCGGAACGCCCCGCGATTCGGAACGTGGCGCTCCAGAACGGATGATCACATCTGCCTGTGTAGGTGGTTGCTAATAGTAGTTGTTTGCATTCGGAAGAGAAAGATCGTGGCAGAAATTTCACAAATAGATCTCGCCGCAACAAATAATGATTTCAAATGTCGAAATGTTTGTAAAGTTATGGGACCTAACTGCAGTGGTTATCGGTCCCTGAACTTCCAAACTACTGAAACTGACTTAACCTAAGAACAACACACACCTCCAACGGCGAACGGCCGCGCGCACTTAATGATTTCCACCCCAAGTCATGCATCATTTCTGTCACACTCTCTCCCCTATATCGCGATAATACATAAGAACTGCCCTCCTCTGAACTTTCTCTCAGTCAGTCACTCAGTCCCACTGGTGTGGATCCCACAATGCGCAGCAACACTCGAAAATAGGACGCACAAATGTGGCGTAGGCAGTTTCTCTTACTAGAACTGTTGCATCTTCTAAATGTTCTGCCTATGAAACGAAGCCTTTGGTTCGCCTTCCTTACTATATTTTCTATGCGTTCTCTCCAATTTACGTTGTTCGTAATTGTTATCCCTAGGTATTTAGTTGAGTTGACGGCCTGTAGATCTGACTGGAACAACTTTATACAGCTGTTAAAACTGAGCGTGTAGCGACCCTTGTTCGTTCCTTCTTTTCAAATTGACTGGAAGGATGCCGTACCTTTTTAACGTCGATAAACTGAACCGACTGCCAGCGTTTGTCACACTTCAGCGGGACTGTCCCCCAGCGGCGGGCCGCGAGCACTGTGCACTGTGCGCTCAGCCGGCTGGCGGACGAGTGTGAAACGTCCGTAATGCGGCCGCTGTGCCGCCCACACTGGCGGTTTTTCTGCCGCCGCCGCCGCCGAGGGCTGCGCTCACGCCCAGCTGGCTGTGTCCATTATGTCAGCCGAGGCGCCGACACTTCCTCAATCGGTACTGCAAAAACGCCGATCGTTTCACTCTCACATTGGACTGTCAACCTGTTCGTTATTAGTTAGTCCAAGTTGTAACTTTTCGATGCGTCAGATTTAGAACTGAAAAATGTATCCGCTGACTGCATTACGTCTGGTGCATTTTACGCCATACATTGCTGCTATATATATATATATATATATATATATATATATATATATATATATATATATATATATATATATATATGTTTAAAGTTTGAAGCTCTTACTCTTACGGGAATTAGTTCATAACTACGAGTCTGAGTACTGTGGGCAGGGCGAAGCTGGGAATTTGTATCTGACGGGAGGCGTGCTTAGGTAGTCCTTGCAGGTGCGGTGATCACTGTGTCCTCAGTGGTGTAGGGGTCAGCGCAACTGCCTAGAAAGCAGGAGACCCGGGCTCGAATCCCGGCTGGGTACACATTTTCAGCTTTGCCCAATCGCAGTTGATGTCATATATTCTATGAATGTTGAATAATAACAACTGCAGGATCAGAAGTGACGTCTGTTCTCTCGGAACAGACGCATATATATACCAGTGTAAGATATTCAGTAATGATCCGAACTCATTTTAAATAACGGAGATTTATCGCTTCACTGTGCTCTTCTTGGTGTACTAACAATGATATATCCATGTATTTGACACGAGTTTCATCTTTTTATGTGCAGTGTGAAAGCTTTATTTACGAAATAATATTTAGTAAATCTTACTTGTTTTAGTATAGAAACAGCAGTTTCAAGGAAGAATAAGTGCAGATGAATTTAGTAGTGTTGAATACATCACTTTCCACTCCAGAAAGCTAAATAACATGTTAAAAGGACAGGAACTTATACAACTTCACTGATGTCACTTACATGGGGCACGCTGAAAAAATCGAGTTGCCTGGGTATTTATTCATTCCAATTTTCTTTTAGTCGCTTTCTCTTTCCTCCTCTGTATGTCCATCTGCTTCTTCCCTCCGCCAGTCTGTGCATCTTCTCCTTCAAACTGCTGCACACCTATGCCCGAGGGAGGACTCGAACCTCTGACGCCCCTCCTCCTCTGCCCCTTATCTGTCTCCCTGTGTCCATGCTCTCCCACCTTCCTTCTAATATAAACGTTGCTTCATCACATTATTAGCCATTTAGGCAGCTAAAAGATAAATATTTACTGTAGCTATAACCATAAACTGATAAAATAAAGACATCGTACCGAGCTAATAGTTACACGAACGACTTTTTAACCCTAGTGTTGATTAACAAAGAAATACTGAGAAATAAGTTTGGTTAATTTAAAGAAAAATATAGAGGAACAATAAACCAAAATTAACGACTAATAATGACGCTACAGTACTACAATTACACGTTTGGAAAAGGATACTTGACATGCAGTGCAAAATTTTGCGTGTTATTTGAGAAAGATGGCACCACGAATTAAATAAAACGAAAACAAAAAACAATAAACGGAATAACTGCTTAGTATCATATAGGCCTCCGTGGTTACGTAGGACTGCCTCAACACGCCGTGGCATGGAGTCGACTAATATCTCAAGTAGTGCTGGAGGAAACTGACAACATGTATCCTGCAGGGCTGTCCATAAATCCGAAACAATACGAGGTGGAGATCTCTCCTGAGTAGCACGTTGTGAGGTATATGCTCAATATCGTCCATGTCTGGAGTGTCAGTGGAGATGGTTAAACTCAGAACACTGTTGCTGGAGCCACTCTGTACCAGTTTTGGATGTGTGGGGTGTCGCATTGTCCTGATGGAATTGCCCGAGTCCGCCTGAATTCATTACGGACGTAAATGGATGCTGGTGATCAGCCAGGATGCGTACGCACGTCTCACCTGTCAGAATCAGGGGTGCCACATCACTCCAGTTGCACTCGCGCCACACTATTACAGAGCCTTCACTAACTTGAATAGTTCCCTGCTGATATTCAGGGCGCATGAATATATGAGGTTCTCCCTGTACTCGTGTACACGTCCATCCGGTCGATATATTTGGAAACGAGAGTAGTCAGACGAGGCAACATGTTTCTCGTCATCAAGTGTCCAGTGTCGGTATTGACGGTCCAAGGCAAGGCTTAAAGCTCTGTGTCGTGTAGTCGGGAAGAGTACACTAGTGGTCCTTCTTCTCCAAAAACTCATATCACTGATAACAGTCCGCATGTCCAGCTATCGCATCGATGAAATCGGCGACACATTTGGCAACATAGGTAACAGATTTGGCAGCGACCTACCTACACACAGAAGTCACTTAATTCCCGTAAATTCCAGAGAGAGGGGCGACGAGCCTTAACGCTACTTTTAGTTACACACCGGATGTGTTCGGTCTATTTCATATCTGCCGAGCAGCGGTGCAGCACATCGATTGTAACATGGCGCGCTATCTTGTTGAAAAATGGGTGTATGATACTCCTTAGGCGACAGGGAACCTTGAAGTAGCTTGGTTGGACCCATGGATGCCCATGTGAATGTTCCCCATAGCCATTTGTCTCGTTCCCGCAACTACAGGAGTGAGGAGTACGATATTAGTTAGCAAAGAACTTGAATTCTACACTGACGTCATATTCTCTAAACAGTGCGAAGGTTTTTAGCATAGTGCTCATACGGCGACTCCATAGACGAGACAGCATCGCCAGACGATGTCTCCTGTACCGGCGACTCATCAGCTTCATTCGGGCCCGCAGACGTGTTTATCTTCTCCTTAAAATCAACATTAATGTTCTTTTCAATATAAACGAAAAATAATAAACCCTATGCACTATTGTAACGTCAGGCCGATTCCTAACATTAACTGAAACTGGCCTTCCTTCAAGAATTCGCTTCGATATATATATGAAAATTGCCTCCGCCGAGCCAAATCAAATTCTTCAAACAAAATGACCTTATGGACCCTATTGTCGTCACCTCCAAAACCAAATACTGAGGAAAATAGCATACAGACAGCCTGGTTTTGACCTACTACCTTTTCAATCAATGTACTGCTAGAAACATTGCTGTCTCCAAACAAATACAACTGGCCCTTACGTTATTCAGCCCACCTAGCTCCGTACTGTATATCGCTACCTATTCAAAGAATAGATCTTGTAGTCTTTGCTGTGAATGCCTTGAAATACTTCTCAATAAACTTACACTGACCCTAATTAGCCACAATGAAAGGACAGGTATAATAAAATACCTGCGTCCGTGGGGTCCACTTACTAACATTAAACGCCAGTTACGACTCGCTATATTTTGTAAATGGCTCGGAATCAAATTTAGTAATATATATCGGACACGTTTTACGACTCCTACAACTTTGCAACTGAAACACACTAATAATAGACCAAAACCAGAATGGTACTTCACCTCTAATATCATGTGACACAGTACACTTCGAACAGCCGGCAAGTCGTCCGGTTTCCGAAATTTTTGTGCCGTACGGACCATCATATGTGCCGCCGGTCCAACCTTGGTACATGGCACGCCTTCCCTATCCTACTCCCGGACAGCACGCGCACTGATACTGCAGTACATAGGGGAAGGTGGCCGATGTTGGGCCACTTTTTTATTTTGGTATCTCATGCCGACATTATCTATCTAATCGAAACAAAATATACTGTAAAAGAAGCTACATGATGTACACTTTCATCTCCTAGTATTGTACTTTGAATAAACACAAAGCATAATTGGATATTATTTAAAATTAAAAAATGTGTAAACTGCCAAATTAGGAAATCGGTCGCCTAATTCGGAGCTTCAGTTGCTTAAATTGAACCATATGGTAAAATAATGACTAAAAAGGATTTAAGACCCGTAATATTTAAAAAGACCTTCATTTCAACATCTGTCCATTAATGTTCCTTCTCGCTGAGGAAAAAGCTGTAGATTTCGTCTCATAAATGAATAAAAAACACTTTTCACCCGCCATTTTCTTATTTCTCTGCTATGTCGAATGTAAGTTTACGAACATCTTTGATTGTGAATGAAAAAAACATCTCTTCAAATAAAAGAAAGGTTCATTGTCGTCCGAATAAATAAACTTCAATTGAGAACGTGTTTTTTTTCCATCAGCCTGCCTCTTTATTGTAGATGTTGGTACGCGGTATATACGAGCACACTCGTTAAGTCCATGGGCACCGATTCTGTATGCTGCCACAGTGATCTTCAGTTCATCATTTGTCCATCTCCCGTGCATTTCCAAAAAGCATTTCCCTTTTTGTCATCTTGCAAATCTAAAAAGATTACCATACTAATTACTTATTTGAAATTGTTTTGTCGCCTTGAAAAATAAACTTAAAAGTGTAACATCTTGTTAAATGACCTTAAGCATTATTTGACCCCTAAATTGGACCGGTCCAAATTAAGAAACAGAAATGTTCAAATGTTTGTTAAGCTTATGGGACTTAACTGCGGGATCATCAGTCCCTGAACTTACAAACTACTTGTAAATGAACTTATACTAAAGACAGCAGAAACTTTCATGCCCGAAGGAAAATTCGGACGCCCGACGGGAAGCGGCCTCGCGCATCGGAGCATAGCGCATCAATGCGCTCGGCCATTCCGCCGCGGCGAGAAACAGCCATTGGTCCAGCTTCCGCAACTTGACGCCTTATAAGACGTAAAGGTAACGTTTCAGGAACACGCAACGCTGAACTCTAGTTTTACGATATTAAAGTATTAGCTAATGAATGGCACTTATGAACCATAGTGCTGGTGATTTTTTTACTCACTATTACAGCAGAGGAATGATTATGACCTGTCGCAGAAAACTCGCAGAGACATCGAAGAAAACGCTATAATGGAAACTGTTTTCACTCCAATGACTATTGTCGACTGGCGACTGAGTCACGTGACCTCGACAATATTTACCACCAGCTGAGCGAACTTTAGACTTGACGTTACCAACACACAGTGAAATACGTTTGTGGTGCAGCTTAGGCAGCGTTCATCTTCGGCAACTCTCCCCTACACGGCTCGTGTGACTACCTAGCAGTCATTCCTTGTCAGGTGGCGTTTGCTGTCGCCTAGGCACGTTCATATCGCTTGTTGGTACGTCTTCATGATGTTCTGGCTGAGCAGCCTAGCTCCCAGTGATATCTTACTACTGCAGTGCTGGCAGTTGGGGAACAATTTAAAATGCTGCTTGTCGATTGCGTGACTACTTACAGAAAGTAAAAATTCGCTATAATGGTTAAAGAAACTATTTCCTATTCCTCTCAAATTGTGAACATCAAAAGTGATTGCTATTACAATTTATAGCGTTAGTGCAGTGGCAGAACGGAGTTAAGTTTTTTCAGTGTACCGAATGTACATCGAAAAACTTCCGTATCTGTATATCTTGTGGCAGACAGTGCATATCGGTCATATGGGAAGACAAGCATTGTTCAACCAGAGTGTACATGGGATAATAGCCAGAAAGTGGGTATAATATCTTCCCCTAACTAAAATACGTCCTCGTCCTCTCATTATTATCAATGAAATTCGTATCTTGTGATCAGACGATATAACTGAGGAATTATAATTTCGAGATCACTTAAAGTTCGCCGCGGTGGAGTAGCCGAACAGTCTAAGGCGCCTCGCTGTGGACCGCGTGGTGGTTTGCCGTTGGAGGTTCGAGTCCTCCCTGGGGCGTGAGTGTGTGTGTTGTCCTTAGGTAAGTTTACCTTAGTTCAAGTAGTTTGTAAGCTACGGACTGATGACGACGCAGTTTGGTCCGAGAGATTTGCAAACATTTGAACATTCACTTCAAGTTCCGAATGTTATGACTTCTTCCGCACGACTACCGATCTCTTCATTAAGAATGACGACACAGTGAAATTTAACTCGCAGTAATCCTATTGTCTTATTTGAATTTCACACTGGATGCACTAACAAATGATTGCTATTATGAGCATTGTTATGGTATCTCTATACAACTGTGCACGCTATAAGAGTAATCGTGAAGAGCGGAATGTAGGGGAAGAAAAACTGAGTAACTACGCTAAATCACCGTGAGTATTTCCCCAGACATATTATTTTGTGTGTGTGTGTGTGTGTGTTATAGGAACTAGTATTTCCTGCTTTTAGAACTCAATATTAACAAATATTAATATCAAAACGATGTCGTAATTCACGATGTAATATTTTGTAAGGAAATTAGCTTAGAGCTTTAATGATTGTCAAAACAGTGCGTTAGACCTGTAATACGATGCCCGTGTTTGAGTCTAGCCTCTTGCGAAGTACGAGTAGCAAGTCAGGAAGACGTCGATGTGGTGTGGGCCGTGTGTTGCAGGGCAGTATTCTCCGACGCCTTGAAGCAGGGCAGACAGGCCCCACAGCCTCCGTTGTTACGAGTGAAACCGTCATCTAAAGGCTCTCCTCAGCAGTCTGAGAAACACTCTAGATTACACATTTGTTTGGCAATAATTTGGAAGCTAATGTAACAGTACGTACATTCTGGAATGATTTAGATATGTTGTGGCTAATTATTCGATGGATGTATAGTGCTTTACATATTTGTTGTTTTTCGAAGAACTGCTGGTGAAGACTAGAGGCACAGAGATATGGAGGATTCTCAGCGATGGAATGGGTCACCCACATTAAACTCATATCAGAAAATAGAGATATTGTGGAATATCATCACGAAGGATATTAGGTCCACCTCATAGAGAGCTTACGGCACTGTTTCCAAGCTTCAGTGTCAGCGGTTTGATTATATCCTTTGCAATTTCTCTACATATCTACCATATCATTAATTTGGAACCTGCTACCTATAATATTTTCTCCTTGATTCTATTTACTTATTCATTACCCATTGTACCTATCTGATCTTCAAATTCGTCTGTTGCAAGTTGTACTAAAATGTTTTGTGTTGCATTCACTAAAGAAAAAGTCCCGTCCAACATTCCAGGCAGCACAAAACGAACTTCTTGCTACAGAATATTCGTTGCTGTACAAGTTAGGTAACTAGCACGGTTTGGAATTTATGTGATCACGCAGCGTAGTGACTAAAATAATTATTAAGAGTAACCCGAGAAAAATATGTAATAAGTATTAATAAAAATAATCTGCATATACAATACTTAATTATGACTGTTGATAGGTGTAGGGCACTGAGGTCCTATCCTTTAACTATCCTTCAGTTCTTGAAATTACTTACAAAGTTCTGTTTGGACTGCTGTCTATGGTAAATATTAAGTTCAGTCGTTGAATCAGAATTTCAGTAAACAATCGGCATTTAGCTGTCTGACATTTTTGTTAAAATGTAGGCGGGTGTGTGATTACATTTATTCTTTATTGTTATTCATGACTCCTCCATATATGGATGTCGGGTGGGCTGGCATCGGGACAATCAACCCACTCTTCAGCTAATAGACATTAAAAATAGAGAAAAACATTTTGCAGAAATACAATTGAAGTTAATAATATTTGAGAAGTGGCATAAATGGGAGGGCTAAAGAAAATCAGGATTTTTTTTCCTTTTAGGGGGTGGCGTACTCCTGCATTTGCGATAGGCCCTAATGACGAAACCAGAAACATGTGGGGGGGGATGAGGGAACCACGAATAGCGATGAACTAATCTGTTTCTCTGCATGTATGCAGCGCGGTCTAATTTGCCATGTCAAGGTTCGAGTCCTCCCTCGGGCATGGGTGCCTGTGCTGTCCTTAGCATAGGTTACGTTGTAAGTCTAAGGAACGAAGACCTCAGCTGTTTTGTCCCTTGGTTTTACAAACATTTGAACATTTCGAAATGTACCGCCACGGAACCGTTATTCGTTCCTGATCATGAGCGACATCTAGGGTGCAGTAGATCGAAACTTCGTAAGGTGACAAGAAGTGACGGTGTGTATTTCTGTGGTTTCTTCTCGTGATGTCGCTTTGTATCATACGGCAACATACATGTCATTCTGTTCACGTCTTATCTGTACCACTTACGTTTCAGATCAGTATACGGTTACAATCCAGCGAAATATTTTCAGAAGTCTTCCTACCGCTTACATTTATATTAAATCTAACTGCTTACACAGTAAAGATTTTCTTGCTATTGTAATCTGCATTTTTATAGCCTTTCTGCTTAGGTCGTCGTCGTTTATTCTCCACGGCTAATAGCAAAACTCACTAATTATATTTAGTATCTTAACGTTTGATTATCCTCGTTTTAATTATGTTAGTATTAAACCTTAATTAACTTTTCAGAGCTCCAGTCTCTGTGTTCAAATGATCCCGTAAGATCTGTAGCACAATATAAATAATACTGGCAAACAACAACTTTTAGTTTCCAATCCAAATCACGCTCTTTCAGTAATAAATTGAACAACATGAGAGACAGGCCACAAACCCGTGTCAACATTTGCTTCACCACTGTCTCCCTTTCATGTTCCTTGACTCTTACAACGCTCTCTGTATTTTATCACTGGTATCTTTAAATGTTCAAACATTTTATTAGAGTGAAAGCCTTCTCTACATCCACAAAAGCTGTAAACATTTTTGCCTCAATCTGTTGCCTAAAATAATAATTATTCGAGTATTCTGACATCTCTATGTACGGGGTAGTTATTATTAAAGTGATGAAATTCCGAATCCTGCAGTGAGGGCTGTATACATCGCAGGATGCTGAAACTTCGTAAGTTCAGTAATCGGTGCGCTCGCGAAGTCTGATGAAAAGAATTATAGTTGCACTTTCTACAACCGGGTGAAAATATTTAGCTGTAAGCAGCCAGAAAGTGTAAAGTTTGCGGCTTTGACATCAGTATGCTGTTGGTTGTTTGATGTCGTTTGTGAAGTGATGACTGGTGTAAAGAGTTAAGATAGTTGAGATTTTCAGTAGGAACTGCAATTGCTATCGGGAATAAATACCGTGTACTGGTTTTAAAGATGTTTAATGAGAACGGTAGCAACGGCAGCGATGCATTGCATGAATAACGCCGAAAGGAATAGCTGCGAAGAGGATCCATGACAACAAGTAGGCTAAAGGATATGATGAAGAAATTTGAAGAATAGGCGAATTAGATAGTGCAGCATGGAGAGCGAGGCGTCCCATTGTCATGGTGATCTGGTCAACACTTCAAAATATTTTGCGACGCATTTGACACTTGTATTCCTAAAATATTCATAATGTGCTTCAAACGCAGCCAGGCCTACGTGACTTTGCCCTTCGATTTTTGGCACGCATGGAAGGGAATGACACGTGGCCAGGGAATATTCTTTGGATGGATGAGGCACATTTTACTCTGCACGGTGCCGTTAGTACATAGAACTGGCGCACATGAAGTTCTACTCCCTTACACGTTGCGCAGGGGTATCCACTGCACGCAGCTTATGTGACTGTGTGGTATGGTTTGCACAAGCTCCTTCATTCTTTGATCCGTTTTTTCTTGAAGGAGATAACACCTCACAGGCCTGTTAGTCTTCAGTAACTCCTACTCGTTATAAAGATCTCCTTGGGCAACAAATGAAACCGGCTTTGGAAGAATAGAACCGAGTCCACACCACTATATTCATGCAAGATGGGCGACACCACATGTCGTTAGCCAGGTGAAAGATGTGCTGGAAAGTGGAACTACAAGTATTCCATCATACTCCGCGATCGCCCCGATTACCAAATACACTACTGGCCATTACAATTTCTACACCAAGAAGAAATGCAGATGATAAACGGGTATTCATTGCACAAATATATTATACTGGAACTGACAGCCGCGGCGGAGTGGCCGAGCGCATTGAGGCACTATGCTACGCTGCGCGTGGCCGTTCCCCGTCGGGGGTTCGAATCCCTATCGGGCATGGATGTTTGTGCCGTCTTTAGTATAACCTAGTTCATAAGTAGTGTGTAAGTTTAGGGACTGATGACCCCGCAGTTAAGTCCCATAAGCTTTAAGAACATTTGAACATTTTTAATTGACATGTGATTACATTTTTGCACAATTTGGATGCATAGATCCTGTGGAATCAGTACAGCCGGCCGCGGTGGCCGAGGAGACTGAGGCGCTTCAGTCACGGTCTGCACGGCCACTACGATCGGGGGTTCGAATCCCCCCTCGGGCATGGATATTTGTGCCGTCATAGTTCGTAGGTAGTTCATAAGTAGTTTGTAAGTTTAGGGACTGATGACCCCGTAGTTAAGTCCCATAAGCTTTACAAACATTTGAACATTTGATTTGAAATCAGTACACAGAACAACCACCTCTGGCCATAATAACGGCCTTGATACGCCTGGGCATTAAGTCAAACAGAGCTTGGATGGCGAGTACAGGTACAGATGCCCATGCAGTTTCAACTCGATACCACAGTTCATCAAGAGTAGTGACTGGCGTTTTGTGGCGAGCCAGTTGTTTGGCCACCATTGACCAGACGTTTTCAGTTGGTAAGAGATCTGTAGAATGTGCTGGCCAGGGCAGCAGTCGAACATTTTCCGTATCCAGAAACACCCGTACAGGATCTGCAACATGCAGTCGTGCATTATCCTGCTGAAATGTAGGGTTTCGCAGGAATCGATTGAAGGGTAGAGCCACGGGTCGTAACACATCTGAAATGTAACGGTCGCTGTTCAAAGTGCAGTCGATGCGAACAAGAGGTGACCGAGACGGGTAACCAATGACATCCCTTACCGTCACGCTGGGTGATACGCCATTATGGCGATGACGAATACACGCTTCCAATGTCCGTTCACCGCGATGTCGCCAAACACGGATGCGTCCATCAAGAAGCTGTAAACACAACCTGGATTCATCCAGAACTGGAGTTTTGCCATTCGTTCACCCAGGTTCGTCGTTGCGTACACCATCGCAGACGCTCGTGTCTGTGATGCAGTGTCAAGAGTAACGGCAGCCATGATCTCCGAGCTGATAGTCCTTGCTGCTGCAAACGTCGTCGAACTGTTCGTGCAGATGGTTGTTGTCATACAAACGGCCCTATCTGTTGTCTCATGGATCGAGACGTGGCTGCACGATCCGTTACAGCCATGCGGATAAGATGCCTGTGATCTCGACTGCTAGTGATACGAGGTAGTTGGGATCCTGCACGACGTTCCGTATTGCCCTCCTGAACCCACCGATTCCATTTTCTGCCGACAGTCATTGGATTGCGACCAACGCGAGCAGTAATGTCGCGATACGATAAACCGCAATCGCGATAGGCTACAATTCGACCTTTATCAAAGTCGGAAACGCGATGATAGGCATCTCTCCTCCTTACACGAGGCATCATAACAACGTTTCACTAGGCAACGCCGGTCAACTGCTGTTTGTTTATAAGAAATCTGTTGGAAACTTTCCTCATGTCAGGACGTTGTAGGTGTCGCCACCGGCGCCAACCTTGTGTGAATACTCTGAAAAGCTAATCATTTGCATATCACAGCATCGTCTTCCAGTCGGTTAAATTTCGCGTCTGTAGCACGTCATCTTCGTGGTGTAGCAATTTTAATGGCCAGGAGTGTATACCCACGAAATTTCAGCACCCTTCTCTGTATACAGCCCGCACTGCAGCACCCGAAACAAGGACAGTTTTATAATATAACCACAGTGTAATTGAAAACGGAGCTTCTCCAACGGCACTAGTCATTTTTCGCATTTTGCTGTAATTAACTCCTATCAATATATTGCACGATGATATGTAAAACTGATTTTTCGGTCGTCTCGCAAATTCTTGTATTATAACACTAACTTGGATACTAACCCAAAAGTGTGTATATTAAGTATTGTCTCTATCGCATGTGCGACGGAGTACAAGCTTCATGGAACAAATCTGTATCATGTCAGAGGTTAGTGGTTACGTCTGTAACCGTCTTTTGAAGCATTTCAATGAATTCAGTTTTTTTTTTCAATGAATATGTATAGCAGTGATCACATCTTCAACTTCAGTACTGTGTAACTTTTGTTTTAGGCTACACAAGTCCTCGTAGTCCTGAAGGTATGCAGTATGCATTTCAGAATCCATGTGTACAATTATTTCTTGTTTTTAACCCGTACTACCTCCTCTAAAATATGTTGAAATGACAAAATATTAGTAAAGATATTGGAACAAACTGCTATGATCGTTAGTCTCTAGACTTTCAGACTACTTAAACTAACAACAGCACACACACCCGTGCCCGAGCGAGGACTCGAACCTTCGGTGGAAACGGCAGCGTAGTCAGTAGCATTATGACTTAGACCACGCGGCCTTTTCGCGCGGTAAAAAATCTGTAAACAGAAGTTCCAGTGCAAGAGAGTTCTTCGACATTACTGAAGGTGCACGTTGCTTTTAAAGTGTACATGTTAGATACCAGATTTACCAGAATCGTTTGCTGAGAATGAGAGTTCCTGTTGGATCCTTCGTATTGACCATTCCTCCTGGGACACCAAACGTACATCTGCAGGGAAAGAGGCGGCAAGGTCGTAGACAGAGCTATTGCATCTGTATCATGCCTTTACTTTTCCGACAGCACGTTGATTTCTCACAATGACAGTAGTGATGCATCGTATACTCGGACTTTGATCGAGAATTACCGCGACAAGAACTTCGTATTTAACGGAACTTAATAATAGGAGCGTTTGAAAAATCCATGTAAAATAAAAACTACTAACGTGTTTAGGAAAAACCATTTTTATTTTTCTACATAATGTCTTTTTGGAGTTATACATTTCGTCCAACGCTGTTCAAATTTCTTGATCCCTTCCGTATAATAGGAATTTTCCAAGCCTGCAAAATAGCTATTAGTTTCTGCAATCACCTCCTCGTTTCAATGAAATCTTCGTCCCGCCAGCCATTTCTTCAAATTGGGGAACAAACAGAAGTCCGAGGGAGCCAAGTCTGGAGAATAGGGGGATGATGTGAAACGAGTTGAAATCCTGTTTCCAATAATTTTGCGACCACAACTGCTGAGGTGTGTGCTGGTTTATCGTTGTGAAGCAGAGGTTTTTTTTTTTTTTTTTTTTTTTTTTTTTTTTTTTTTTTTTTTTTTTTTTTTTTTTTGGGCCGATGGCCGGTGTTTATTTTACAGCTCGATTTTCAAACGGTCCAGTAACGATGAATAATATGCACCTGTAATATGTTTACCCTGTTCCAGATAGTCTATGAGGATTATCCCTTGCGAATCCAAAAAGACGTCGCCATAACTTGTTTTTTGGTCTCAGGAGTGTAGTAATGTATCAACGTTTCATCTACAGCAACGAAACGACGCTTAAAGTGCTGCGCTGCGGATTCTTCCTGAACAGCTGCAAACTTTCCTTGCAACAGGACACAAAATTCCGTTTTTGGTCAAGCATGAGCAATCGCGGCACCCATCTGGAGGATAGCTTTCTCATGTCAAAATGTTTATGCAAAATATTATAAAACTGTTCATTCGAGATGCCCACAGCACTATCAATCTCACGAACCTTAACTCTTCTGCCATGCATCACCATATCATGGATATTATTAATGATTTCTGGAGTCGTAACCTCCACAGGGCGTCCAGAACGTCCGGCATCACTTTTGCCCACATGGCCACAACGAACATTTTGAAACCACTTATAAACTGTTCTAATCGAAGGTACAGACTCACAGTAATGTTTATGAAGCTTGCCTTTAGTCTCCTGAGGCGATTTGTCTTTCATAAAGTAACGTTTAATCACCACACTAAATTCTTCTTCGCCCATTGTTTGACAATCACTCGACTTCCTTGATTCACACGAATGCCATGCTGCTACATCTACATCTACAACCATACTCCGCAAGCCACCTGACGGTGTGTGGCGGAGGGTAACTTGAGTACCACTATCGATTTTCCCTCCTATTCCAGTCACGTATTGTTCGCGGAAAGAAGGATTGTCGGTATGCCTCCGTCTGGTCTCTAATCTCTCTGATTTTATCCTCACGATCTCTTCGCGAGATATACGTAGGAGGGAGCAGTATAGTGCTAGACTCCTCAGTAAAGGTAAGTTCTCGAAACTTCGACAAAAGCCCGTACCGAGCGACAGAGCGTCTCTCCTGCAGAGTCTTCCACTGGAGTTTAGCGGTCATCTCGGTAACGCTTTCACGATTACCAAATGATGCTGTAACGAAGCGCGCTGCTCTCCGTTGGATCTTCTCCACTTCCTCTATCAATTCCACCTGGTACGGATCCAACACCGGTGAGCAGTATTCAAGCTGTGGGCGAACAAGTGTACTGTAACCTACTTCCTTTGTTTTCGGACTGCATTTCCTTAGAATTCTCCCAATGAATCTAAGTCTGGTATCTGCTTTACCGACGATTGATTTTATATGGTCGTTCCATTTTAAATCCCTCCTAATGACTACTCCCAGATAATTTATGGAATTAACTGCTTACAGTTGCTGACCTGCTATAGTATAGCTAAATGATAAAGGATCTTTCTTTCTATGTACTCGCAGCACATTACACTTGTCTACATTGAGATTTAATTGGCATTCCCTGCACCATGCGTCAATTCGATGCAAGGTCATTTATACATATCGTGAACAGCAACGAACCCACGACACTCCCCTGTGGCACACCTGACATAACTCCTACTTGGGAAGACTTCTCTCCATTGAGAATGACCTTCTGCTTTCTGTTATCTAGGAATTCCTCAATCCAATCACACAATTGGTCTGATAGACCATATGCTCTTACTTTGTTCATTAAACGTTTGTGGGGAACTATCAAACGCCTTGCGGAAGTCGAGAAACACAGCATCTACCCGAGAACCCGTGTCTATGGCCCTCTGAGTCTCGTGGACGAATAGCGCGAGCTGGGTTTCACACGAACGTCTTTTTCGAAACCCATGCTGATTCCTACAGAGCAGATTCCTAGTCTCGAGAAATGTCCAAAATTCTACAACTGACCGACGTTAGAGATATAGGCCTATAGTTCTGCACATCTGTTCGAGGACCCTTCTTGAAAACGGGGATGACCTGCACCATTTTGCAATCTTTCGGAACAACTAAACATGACCTGGATACTCGCCGGCGGTGCCATGTCTCGGACTTTTGACACGCCCCTCGTAGGGTCTGGTGTGCTGCTGAACGGCGTCGCCAGTGAGGCTGTGGCAGCTGGAGACGCCTGGCTGTGGCGGCCGCCGTGACGCCCTAGCCGGCTCAGATTGCTTCATTAGCCGCGTGTCCGGCAGCGGCCGATGCTTGCTTTCGTGTTGCGTGCCGCCACCAAAGCGAACACGGTGTGCGCCGTGTAGCGCGAGGCTGCTGCAGCCGCACCAGAACAAAGCTAAGCGCCGGCCGTGTGCACGCAACACTTGTCCCGAGGGAGTACTGTCTACTGTGTACTACACTGCCGTTACTGGTCAGACACGACCCTCCCGGAAAATAGACTGGGCGCTCACACCGGTCACACATGTCGTTACCATAGTACACTCCTGGAAAATGAAAAAAGAACACCACGAATTAGTCTATCCAGCAGAGGAAAATTCTATCAAAATGTTCAAATGTTTGTATAGATTATGGGACTTAACTACGGGGTCATCAGTCCCTAAACTTACAAACTACTTATGAACTAACTAACACTAAGGACGGCACAAATATCCATGCCCGAGGGGGGATTCGAACTCCCGACCGTAGTGGCCGTGCAGACCGTGACTGGAGCGCCTCAGTCCCCTCGGCCACCGCGGCCGGCGAAAATTCTATCGACACATTCTTGAGGATGTATACAACACACGATCACACAGTCAGAGCCATACGCGAGTGAGTAAAGTCACCAGAGCGTGCGCAGTGTCGGCGTTAGTACCGTGTATACCCACCTTTTGCAGCAATGCAGGCTGTAATTCTGTCATGGAAACGATTGTGCAGGTGCCGAATCTGGTCTTGTGGGATAGCCTGCCATACAATTTCCACCTGGTGCCTCAGTAGGTCCATATTTTGTTCCACTCATGCAGACCGCCCAATATGACGTTGGATGAGGTCCAAAACGTGCTCAATGGCTGCCAGATCTGGGAATCGTACACCTTGAAGAGCATGTTGGGTGATACGGGATACATGTCTACGTGTATTGTGCCTCTGGAAAAGGATATCGCCTTGTTGGTGCATGGGTGATAACAAGACGGGTTAAATGATGGTTTCAGTTTACCGTGCACTTTTCAATGTTCTCTAGACGATCACTAGAGGAGAACGGCCAGAGCAGGACGTGGCTCCCCACTCCACGATGCACGATCATGCGTGCCGTTAGGGTGTGGTCCGCTCACTCCCCAGCATCGTTCAGCCCGCCTCCAGTGGTGTCACGGTAGGCGCTTATGAGGAGGTGAATGGAGACGTGTCGTCTTCAGTGATGAGAGTCGTCGCTGCCTCTGTGCCAAAAATGGTCGTACGCGTGTGTGCTGTCGAGCAGGGGAGTACGAAAATCTGGAGTGTACGCGACAGAGGCAAACGGCGCCGACACCTGGCATCATGGTGTGGGGAGCCACATCCTACACTAGCAGTTCTACTATGGTGATCGTCGAGGGAAAACTGAAGAATGCACGGTACACTGAAACCGGTATTGTGTTTAATGAGAGTGACCTTGTTCGTACTAATCGTGAGAGAAGGGTTTCTGTTTATTATCTTATCTTGAAAAGAAATTAAGTTAACACTGACGAAGCCCGATTTTAATACCACAGAATTAAGGACAGGGCAATCTTATAATGACGCTAATGAATGGATTAGTTTATGTTTATGTCTGCTTACAACTATTTTGATTTTGAGAATTATTCGTAAACATGTTGCAGCTTACTCCTCAAAGACAATCGGATAGTTACGGTTGCATCTAATATATTGTACTTTTGTAAAATAAAACGAATTCGCCTTCAGTCACTAAAATCGTGGTTTATTGGTGCACGATGTACTTCGAGCTCATCTTCATTTGCCCCTTTGATGCTTTGTGTGTAATTAAAGACCTGAACCCGTCAAGAGCAAATATGGGTAGTAACAATATGGCAAATTTTAGATACAGTTTCCCGTAATTAAAGATATTGAACAATTAACTTGCCTGCATTTAAAATTTGCCACGTTGTTACCACCCACAGTAATTTGGTCTTGACAGGCGCCGGTCTTAAAACATCAAAGAGGCACCTGAAGATTTGGCCTCGGGGCTCGAAATCCACCGTGCACTAATAAATCACAATTTCAGTGTTTGTAGGCGAGTTTGTTTTATTTTACAGAAGAAAAACAGTCCGGGAGGAATCACAGACAACAATGGAGAAAATTAAGACATTGCACTTTTGTTTGAAAATCTATTCGGTTGACCAATTTGAAAGTAAGGTACCGATAAATACAGGATTCTAAACTGATTGCAAAGAAATCTTTAGTAAAGAAGTCACCTAAATAAATAAAATGGTCACAGGAGGTTAGACGTTCTATCATCACGACATGTATAAAGAAAGTTGGTTTAATGAAATTTCTGTTATCATCATCATTAGAGACTGATTATGCCTTTCAGCGTTCAATCTGGAGCATAGTACCTCTAATAAAATTCTCCATGACCCCCTATTCAATGCTAACAGTGATTCCTCGTCTGATGTTATGCCTTTTACTTCAAAATCATTCTGCACCGAATCCAAGTACTTTCTTCTTGGTCTACCTCGACTCCTCTTACCCTCCGCTGCCGAGATCACGAGTCTCTTAGGTAACCTTGCTTCTCCCATGCGTGTAACATGACCCCACCATTTCAGTCTGTTTGCTCTAACTACTTCATCTATGGTGTTCATTGGAAGTTTTTCTTTGATTTCCTCTTTATGGACACCATCCTACCATTGTTCCCATCTATTAGTACCTGCAGTCATTCTTGCTACTTTCATATGTCACCTCAACCTTATGAATAACGTAATCTTATCCACGCAGATTTCACCCTCATAAAACAAAGTTGGTCGAAAGATAGAGAGGTGCACTGCTATCTTAGTCATGGTACTGAGTCCCTTCTTGCAGAAAAGAGTAGATCTTAGCTGAGCGCTCACTGCATTAGCTTTGCTGTACCTCGATTCCTGTTCTTTCGCTATTTGCCTTCCTGTGAGAAAATACACCCTAGGTACTTGAAAGTGTCTACCTCTTCTAACTTTGTTCCTCCTATTTGGCACTCAATTTGTTTATATCTCTTTCCCACAGACATTACTTTTGGAGTTGCTGACCTTCATATCATAACCCTTACACCTCTGATCGAGCTCTGAAATATTAGATTGCAACCTTTCAATCGAATCGGCCATTACAACTAAGTCATCCGCATATGCGAGACTGCTTATTTTTCCCCTATTTTAATGCCGCCCTGACAGTCTACTGTTTTCAACATATGATCCATGAATAGTATGAACAACAGTGGTGACAGGTTACAGCCTTGTCTTACCCCTGAAACTACCCTGAACCATGAGCTTAATTTGCCATCTACTCTACTTGCTGCCTGACAGTCTACGTCAAGCCCTTTAATTGCCTGCAGAAGTTTGCCTCATATACCATAAATTTGTAAAAGTGACAGTAGCTTCCTCATAGGAACACGGTCATAAGCCTTTTCCAGATCTATGAAACATAGATACAATTCCCTGTTCCACTCATAGCACTTTTGCATTACCTGCCGTAAGCTAAAGATCTGGTCCTGACAGCCTCTAAGAGGCCTAAATCCACACTGATTTTCATCTAACTTGTCCTCAATTAATACTCGCACCCTCCTTTTAACAATATTTGAGAATATTTTGCCGACAACGCTAATTAAAGAGATACCTCGATAGTTGTTACAATCTTTTCTGTTCCCATGTTTGAATATTGGCGTGATTACCGGTTTTGTCCAGTCAGACGGCAGCTGTCCCGATTCCCACGCCTTCTCACTTATCCTGAGTAACCATTTGAGACCTGATATTCCATTGTATTTGGCGAGTTTCGGCTTAATTTAATCCATCCCAGTATCTTTATTGCACTGCAGTCTCTGCAAAGTTCTCTGCAGTTTCCCAAATGTGATCCTGTTTCCATCATCATTCCTATCCCATTCTACCTCAAAATCTGGCACATCATTGCTGTTAGTAATTTACAATTTTGGTGAGAAAGTGAAAACGGTAGGTCCTGAAATTATATTTTACGTGAAGCATAGAAACTGTATCTAAGGGGAAAATGGATAGAATGATTTCAGAAAGAGAAACGCTTGACTCATATTATTATAGCAGATAGTAAAAAAACCGAGTGCAATGGATGTTGCTCTGGAGTGAATATTCGAGAACTTAATCCCTTCCTAGAAGAAGTGAGTAAGTAAGTGATATGTTAATGAAGCCGGAGGCAGAAGTAAAGGTGTAATATTTGTAGGAACGTAAATTAGAATATGCGAACCAGCTTATTTAGAAATTGCGCGCAGTAGATATGCAAAGATGAAATGATAGGCCTAGGGCAGAACTGGAGGGCGATATGAAACCAGTTGAAAAACTTTAGAAAAAGGTGAGCAGCGGCTGGCTTGTGGCAGTGGGCGTCGCGCGTGCCGGTCGGATTTGTGAGGTGGAGGGACGGCTGCGGAGGTCGGCCGCCCGCGGTCGGATTAAGAGCGAGTGGCGGCCATTAATATGAGCCGGCAGAGGGGCGCGAAAAAGCCGGCCGTCTCACGGGAAGGCACGACGCGACAGGCCGGGCCAGCCAGGCGGTGACCCGCTTGTGGCGCGGAGTGGCGTGATGCGTCGCCCCGGGGAGGGGTGCGGGCGCTGGCGGGGCGCCAGCCGGCCGAGGCTGCAGACCTACTGTGCTCACCGCTCCGTAGCTGCAATGCACCCTCCAGGACGCGTAATATCTACATCTACATCGATACTCTGCAAATTACATTCAAGTACCTGGCAGAGGGTTCATTAACCACTTTCATAACTTTTCTCTACCGTTCTATTCTCTAATAGCGCGCGGGAAGAAAGAACACCTAAATCGTCCCGTTTTAGATCTGATTTCTCTCATTTTATTGGGATGGTCATGTCTCCCTAAGTAGGTGGGTGCTAGCAAAATATTTTCACACTCAGAACTAAAAGTCGGTGATTGAAACTTCGCAAACAGATCACGCCGCAATGAATAACGTCTTTCTTTTAATGATTTCCACCCCAATTCGTGCAACATTTCCGTGACGCTTTCCCCCCAGTAACGTGATAAAACAAAACGAGCTGCCCTTCTCAATATCTTCCGTCAGTCCCACCTGGTGAGGGTCCCACAAGCGGCAACAGTACCCCAGGAGAGGACGCACAAGTGTGATGTAGGCAGTCTCTTTGGTGAAGCTGGTGCATCTTCGAAACGTTCTGCCGATGAAACGTAACCTTTGGTTCGCCTTCCCCACAATATTTTCTGTGTGTTCTTTCCAGTCAAAGTTGTTCGTAATTGTAACTCTTAGGTATTTGGTAGAATTTAAGACGTTAAGGTTTCATTGATTTATCGCGTAATTCAAGTTCAGCGGATATCTTTTAGTCACAACAGTCCGAAATCGATTTCGGGAATGTAGATTCTGCTGACGGAGGCCTATATTGCGTGTCGCAAGAAAGCGTTCAGCGCACAGAAACTGGGCGGAGGAACATTAGGAGTGGTATCGTAACGATGGCGCCGGGTTCTGTTCACAGATTACTTAGGATTTTGTGTTCACCCGTACAATCGTCGTTCCCTCAACTGGTGAGAACTTGGAACTCGGAAAAATGCTGATTATGTAGAGGAAACATAACTAACAAGGAAAGTACATGGGCTCGAACAAACATATCTGTATGAACGTTTGGTTATAGGATCTCTACGTACACCTCAATGTGCTGGTGGGTGTCGTTTTTATGCAAAGCTCGGCAACCACACTCTAGATAGCACTGTAGATGTAATTGTAGACGCCATACGAAACGCAGATATCTTAACTATAACTTATATAATAATCATCGTGCATGTTCTCTAGCGAATTGTCGTCAAAAGCCGTGATGATAGTTGCAACTTTAACCTTCTTCCCGAAAAACTGTTGATATTCACTGCCACTGCTTCCATCACCTCTTCCCGCACTTACCGTAGCACTACCGCTTGCAATGAGTTGTTCGTCATTATCATCCCTATTATCATTATTATGAGTTTGTAACAACAGTATCTAGCTTATGCTCATATTTCTGTACCATACCAGATACGAGAAAGCGTACAAATGATTCATCTTCTACACTAATACCATCTTCACGAAGAAGGGTTCTTCCTAACTGCATATCAACTAATCGCAATACATTAGCAGGATTGATTAGCAATCGCCGTCCCATCTGACGCTTCGCCACACAAATACCATTACAAAACGCAACTTCGGAGGCACGCTGCACCGACAGGTCAAAGTGGAATGCGGCATGGCACACGCAGAGGCCCCTCACGGACGACTGCAGAATTTTGCAGATGCGGGACTATCGCTAGTGCAATAAGGGATCTTTACATTGATTTTGGTGTATATGTTGTTCGAGCCCAAGTACTTTCCTTGTACGTCATGGTGGTGAATGAATGGTGTGGACAGATGTCAGTACGGGCGGACCTACGGATCTCTGTATCGTTCAGAATGGCGCTTTGACACCTCACAGGTATAGAGGCGAGATCGTTCGATCTTTTGTTGTGCCCTACGCTGGTGCCGTGGGAGATAGGAGCCTTCTGGTGCATGATAACGATCGTCCCCACAGAGCTGCACAGGTGAAGAACATGCTTGAAGATGAGGGAACTGAACGAATGGAGTGGCCAGCTTCTTCACAGGACTCAGGCCCGATTGAGCGTATCTGGAATGCACTCGGCATACGCATTGCAGTCAGACTAGCACCTCCTACAACTGTTGCACATCGGAATATTGCACTCATGGAACAATGAACAAATATCCCTCAAGAGTTGATGGATAACCTCATACTGTACATGTCACTCAAGTATGCAGCTGTACTGGTCGTCCGAGGTGATCATACACCATATTAGAGGGACATGAGAATGACGTTTTCTTCTATTATGGTAGCACCATGGTGCCTTGCTCTAAGAAAACGCCATGTAAACCTCAACTAACGATATGAGACAGCAAAATATTGTCCTGTGTTACAAACAAAGTACAATTGCATCAAATATCTATATAAAATGTGTTGCCGTACGTTTTTTGTGTATGCTATCTCACCTGATCCCCCAATGTTTACAGTACTGTAGCAGTACAAGACGTATTCACATTTCTCTGGACAACTGAAACAGAACAGAATTCTGGTGGATTGTGGACAGTCTGTGGAAAACCGAATACAGAACAAGCACGAAAGCTCGTAGAAAGTGTACGGAAAGGTGAGAAATGAAGCAAAATAGAAACAGAGAACCACCCAAGCGCAAGGTACGCATAACTGAGAAAGCAGCCAGACCCATGACTTTTGTCTTGATTATGAGGTCCTTGGGCTGGGCAGGAAAGTTTTTACTAGGTTGATTCACCTAAAAACGTCTGAACTTGCAAAGTAAAGTTCAGCGACTGTATAAAAATATCTACCTAATAGGTGCGTCAACTGCACTCTTGAACAAAAATTACCAATATGTAAATGTTTTGAGCTGGCGGATAGCGCCATTGCCGAACATTGCCATCAGTTTTTACATTTAATATTCTGTCTTTGCTATCATGTAAAAAGAAGAAAGGCAGATAAATTTTACTTTCAAAATTATATGCAACGAAATAGTTTGATTTTTAAAAACTTGTGTTAAAGTAATTAAAATCATTTGCTACTTTCATTAACTACCTACTAGGTAGATATTGTATTGTTGGCGCTGAACTTTACTTTGCAAGTTCAGAGTTTTTTAGGTGAGTGAACCTTGTAAAAACTTTTTACATTTAAAACTTTCTATGTAATACGATTGTCTGCGAACACTTGTTCCTTTCATCTTACAGATCTGAGGATGCCAGATGACGAAACGTCGTAATCAATAAATGTAATTTTAGCGATCTACGCTGTTTTTATTCTTATTGAAAAAAAATGAGGATCGCAGACTCGTTCAGGAAATTAATTTCCTTTATTCAAAAGTATTTACTTGAATCAAAATACCATCACTAAGCGTAAAAAAACTCTAGCAAGATTCAGCAGTCGGCTAAAAAATTAAATAAATGATGAAATATTGCATTTTCGTGAACTGTAACAAGAGTAATGGACAACGCCAAACGTGCTAAACCAGGACATTAAAAAACACCCAGCTTCCACCTGTCGTACTACAACTATTCTAAATTACTGTACTGACATATCTTCTTTTCTAATATATAAAGCAGAGTGTCCGTATGTTTGTGTGTACGTGTTGCATGCAAATCTAGTTTTGTTCCATTTTTTATGAAATTTTATGCATTAAGCGACAATACCTCTCATTTTCTCCAAAAACACAGGACCGGTTTCAATCAAATTTGGTACACATGTTCCTTGTATGAGACAACAATTTCTGTAGGAGTAAGAACCACATACTACAAATGTTTCTGGATATATAACGTCATAAACAATATAGTTCCAAGAAACTGCCACAAAATGCGACGAGACATTATACATACACTATATGAGAAAGGCAATACTTAGCAACTTGCAACAAACTTTAAACATAATGTCAAACCTTTTAAAACTTTTTCTCACTGACAACCATAGCAAAATTATAAAAGGGAAAAAGTTTCTCGCTTACTACTTTACCACTGTTCGTGGATCAATACTACGGCATTGGGTATGACGTTACAATTTCTACAGGTAGTATAGACACATATAGTTGAATGTACGTTCTAAATTTTATCACAGTACGACGCGTAGTTCATGAGATATGAGCACATAAACAGTAACGTTCATCGAAAATCGCCACATCACGCACCAAGTTTTAATATATTACTTCTTTACTACTAATTGTATTCCCAAGAGATTTTACAGTCATACAGCACTTATAAAAATGAATATATACCGGAAAAATTATACAATTGTACAACATATAATTCAATAAATATGAGATCGTAGGAATTTTATGTTATTCGTATTTTGACTAATATCTTTGTTTGGATACTGCACTTATAAATTTGAACATTATGCAAGACAGCATTATTTCTTACATATATAAATATAACATTGTTTAGGAGAAAAGAAGATGGGCAGCGGGAGAAGGGATAGGAGAATACTAACTCAAGGCAGGAATAAATAAATAAATACCCGGTTTTCAGCTGGTGATTATATAAATTGACAGCTATTAATTATTATCAAAGTAATCTGACGATGCTATAGTGTATGAAGGGAAACCGATTAATTTAATAAATAGTTGTAGCGACTTGTGGCTGTTTAAAAAATCAAATTTATTTTCAACAGTCGCGAACCCTTTTTTCCTTTCTAACAAGGAGACCACATGTGTACAGGATTTTAGAATTTATTGATATTTATTGTACGTGAAGTTCACAACTCAAAGAAGATTCAGCCAAAGCCAACTTTCAAAAATTCTCGAGAAAATCGACTCTGAAGTTTTTACAAGTAAGGGCAAGTAGTACTTACTAACTAACAATCACTAAATAATTTACAGTATTTGTCCGAGTAGCTCAGGTGGTAGCGTTCTGGTCTTACAACCGTAGGGCCAGTGGTTCGAATCCTGTCATGCCACATTTTTCCATGTTTTTCTTTGTGCTGGAATACTTACATAATTTCAATATCTAACGATTATTTTTACCAAAAGTGCAGTATTTCCGTTTATTATTTTCTTTATTTTATAGATGGTTGTTAATAATGATGGTTTCATTTAAAAAGCCATAAGTTACAGTTTTTGCAGTGTTGGCTTAACTATTAGTTGACTACGGTAGTCTTTGATTGTTCAGTTTGTGAAGAGCTACGACACTGTATTTGGAAAGTCATCTCCGTAACTACTAATGGCTTTCCAAGCAGCTAACCTACCCAATCATCGTTTTATGTGACAATGTTTTCAGCTCTTGTACATACACATAAACAAAAACTGACACAACACGTGCCATTAGAGACCCCAAAACGTTTTATATAACTGAATTCTAAAATTAAAAATATTCTACCACAGTGGGATTCGAACCCGTGACTCTATTCGTGCGAGGCCAGAACGCTTCCACCTGAGCTACACCGACAGGTGCTAGGAGTGTTTTGGCCCACTTTAGGTTACGGTAGTAACACTAAAAGTGGTCTGTTGCGATCATTTTTCGACAGCTCGAAATTTGAATGAAAATAACGGCTTAACCATTCATCTGACACGAAAACTGAACAACCAAATTTGTAGAGGAGAAAATTCTCTACAACTTTGCTCTCTTATGGTTTTTTTCATATCTCGTATCGTTTCAGAGATATTTGCAAAAATAACGGTGATTTGACACCGTCCATTGATTTTACGAAAACCAGCCGTTCGCAAATGTCACGTGACATTCCACGCCCAGAACTCTCTCTGGCATACGCCATCTTGTGTTGCGTATTTGATGATTTTCTTATTATAACTTACACGTTGTTATTTCAAAGCAACGGCACACTGAAGAATTAACAAAAATACATCGTTCTTCGTGCGATAAATGATAATCTAATGTCTAAAAATGCCATATTAACATCAGTTAACAACTGCCAGCAATAGTAAGAAAATAAAGGACGAATTTCGCAACAGTTCGCTGTAGTGTAGTGGGCAGCGTGGTTCGCGACGCCCAAATGTTTTTTCTCTTTTTTCCGAAAAGGTTTACGTATTTGGTGCACGTATTGTCACAATAGTACAGTCGTAATCATATCAATATAATTTTTTATTATTTACATTATTATTTTTGTCCGAAATGTATTAAAAAATGATAAAACTACGAATTTAAAGTGGGCCGTAAAACACGTCAGTGCGATTTTTTATTATTGTTTCTTACGCGTACTTTTCAAAATTTCAAAGTCGATTTTCTCGAGAATTTTTGAGAGTTGCGTCGAATGGCTTTGGCTGACTGTTATTTAAGTCCTAAACATCACGTACCAGAAATTTCAAGAAATTCTAAAATCCGATACCCAAGTGGTCTCCTTGTAGAACACCCTTTGCTTACGATGGGTAGCTGGTAGATCTGGCTCCCAGAAGAAACTAATGGTAAACCACACTTTTGAGGCGTGCCTGCCGTTCTCTGCGAGCACTGACGAGTGGAGACAGACAGATTAGAGAGATCAGCTCCACTCGGGCACTTGCTGAGAGCAGGCTGAGGCGGCTGCCTGGCGCAGTGGCGGGATATAGACGGCTGTAGAGGCAGCTCCCGGCGCCATTTTTGTTCCAAGCGGTGACAGCGTGAGCATGTGAAAGGCGGAGTTTTTCCGCTGTTATTGCTTTCAAATGTCGCTTGCTTGATTTCTAACACACATACCAAAAAGAAAATATATATTTGGATTAAAAATTTATCTTTTCGTAATAAATTATTGTAATACGGTTAGAAAATTCGTTAAATATGTTTTCTGGTAATTGCCAACCTGGGTGTGTATTATGAACAACTTTTAAGCATTCGACAGCTCAATTTTACGGGATACCAGATGCACTGCCAGATATGCGCTTTAGTTTAGTTTAATACATTCTGTGCGCAAAAAAATGTTCAAATGTTTGTACAGCTTATGGGACTTAACTACGGGGTCATCAGTCCCTAAACTTACAAACTACTTATGAACTACTTACGAACTAGGACGGCAGAAATATCCATGCCCGAGGGGGGATTCTAACCCCCCGACCGTAGTGGCCGTGCAGACCGTGACTGAAGCGCCTCAGTCCCCTCGGCTACCGCTGCCGGCGTCTGTGCGCAAAAATCAAGCAAATGTATCGATTATCATCCAAGGCGAAGGTAAAGCAATTTCACAAGTTATAGTTTCAAAACACTTTTCAGCTAATAGAATTTTAACAGCCATCAGGGCTTTAATAAAAATCTGTCTGTGAAAAAATTGGTGAATTTTACTTCCGACTTCCGCGGCGTAAAGTGCTAATGTTGGCAAAGACCTTTCAATGCTCTTTTAAAACTCGAACAGCTAGAATCACAGAAAATAGTTTTTCGTATTTACCAACTTCTTGTATGTACCCTTGTCCGGTCAGTAAATTAATTATCCTCGTAAAACGAACATTTTGTTGCGAACATTAGGAAATTACGCCGCCGATGCAGGATCTAAAAGTAGCATCGCAGTAGCTTCAAACACAGTTACGAACCATATGAGCCATTATAACTAGTAAAATACAGTGTGCATCATTTAAAAGTAATTAGTATTGTTATTATCTAACTGCTGATACTGTTTATTATCGCCTATGTATATATAAATAAAAGTCTGTAACAGTAGTTCGTTGCTGCCGGAGCATTTCCGTGGCACTCGCGCATTGGTCGAACCAACCGGTAACAAATCTAGCTACTCGCCTCTGAACCGCCTCTATGTCTTCCTTCAAACCGATCTGCTGCGGGTCCCAAACACTTGAGCAATACTCAAGACGTGGTCGTACAAGCGTTTTATACGCGGTCTCCTTTACAGGTGAAGTACATCTTCCCAAAATTCTCCCAATAAACCGAAGTCGGCTGTCCGCCTTACTCACAACTGTCCTTACATTCTCGTTCCATTTCATATCAATCTGCAGTGTTACGCCTAGATATTTGAAAGACGCGACAGCATCAAGAAGCTCACTACTAATGCTGTATTCGAACATTATGGGATTTTTTTTTCTACTCATGCGCATCACCTTATATTTTTCTACATTGAGAGCTAGCTGCCATTCTTCGCCCCAACTACAAATTTTGTCTAAGGCATCCTGTATGCTATTACAGTCAGTTACAGACGACACCCTCCCATACACCACAGCATCATCAGCAAACAGCCGCAAATTACAACTTACTCTGTCCATCACATCATTTATATAGATAGAAAATAATAGCGGTCCTATCACACTCCCCTGGGGCACGCCTGACGATACACTCGTCTCTGATGAACACTCGCCGTCGAGAGCAACGTACTGCGTTACTGCCGCTTAGTTTTCTCTGTCGAGACCCGCAGCCCGGTGGAAGGTACTGCTTCAGCCGCAGCATCTGGCGCCACTAAATGGAGGAACTGGAAGCCGCCCTTTAATTCTTCAGACAACATTTCCCACGAGACACTCAACCTGCTTCACACCAGGCTGTATTCACTTGTTTTTCTTTCCCAAAATTCTAATTGTTCCAATGCGCAAATAAATTAAAGACGTTAGCTGCCGGTGGGCGTTCAATTGAATTAATATGAAAAGATGAAAATTAGTCTGGGCCGGTATTCGTACACCAATCTCCTGCTTACTACACCACCCTGACACAGTGGTCACAACTGGGCAAGGAAGTAGGCCATGTCCTTTCAAAGTAACCATACCGCGCTATCCTGTTGGAGTGATTTAGGGAAATCGTGGATGGCCGAGGGTGCATTAGAACCATTCAGTTGTACCACTGAGTCATGATAAGACTTTACTAGAGGAAACAAAGTGAATGAGCCAGTTATATTTTGGTTAGCCAGTCTTCATTCTTCTGGAGTTAAGAGCCTGTTAAGTATCGGAAGATCCGCACCAGATAGTTTCAGGCTTTGCAGTCTTCTGTTGGAAGGGAAGAAGTGTTCAGAAGCGCAGCAGTCTTCCACATTACGCATTTATTAGGATCTGTACTGATTTTCCAAATCAAATCAAATCATATGTTTGTTAAGCTTATGGGACTTAACTAAGGGGTCATCAGTCCCTAAACTTACAAACTATTTATCAACTAGCTTATCCTAAGGACGGCACAAATATCCATGCACGAGGGGGGATTCGAACCCCCGACCGTAGTCGCCATGCAGACCGTGACTGAAGCGCCTCAGTCCCCTCGGCCAACCAGGCCGGCACTGATTTTCCGATATGTCCTACCATCGCTGAAATTTTATCGCGAGACATTAAGACAGTAGCATTATCTACACATGACAATTCTACAAGAATACTTGGAATTTGGTGGTTACAGGAGGTAGCGCAGTATAAACGTATTTCGCACGAACTAAAAGAAGGGGCTGAAATTTTCTGGGCTAATCTGTGTAATCGTGCCGACATCTAACACCCTGCTTGTAACGGTCTGAATAAGGCCATTTAAATGGTCGGCACCGGTAACCTATAAGTAAATAATAAATTGTGGTCATGGTTGATTTTAAGGCAAATTTAATCATTCTGATTGCTGAATCTCCAAGATATTTTCCAAATTAAACAATGACGATAGTCTGAAACTAATCACGAAGACGTTCTTCAGGCATATAAAAAGACTCATCCACACGGCACGTAGTGTCGGCCATTAGCCTTCCTCAGAATAAAGAGACACCTGATATCATTCGTACAAACACAGGGGCACATTTCGCAGCAGTTACCTCCGGTTGCTGCTTTCCGACTAAGTGTGCCTGTGTGATCGTTGGAATGGTAGTAGGTTCCTAATGGCCCAGTGCTAAGTTGCTTGTGTATGAGTATCTTATTGTGCCTGTCGCGACCCTACGAACGTATTTGCTGTGAGTTGCAAACTATCCCCATTATATCGACAATAATGTAACTCCTCGACATGTACACTATTTCATTATACAAAAGGTATTTTAATTGAACGCTGCTCCTTGTATTCAATATCCTCATTATAAGTCCAACGTAGACTTCTCATTGTTAATTATGATCATAATTCTTTATTTACAGATACTGTTAGTATTTTCAGTGATAATGTAGCCAGACTTTTTGACATTCAGAGACCGGTTTTCCTCATATCCCAGAAATTACGTAATGTCGGGCTCGGCCAGCACTTTGATTGATTAGATCACAGTCCGGGGAGGGGGGAGGTTTCACGAAAACTGGGAGCGGTTTACCCGCTCCCTGGAGCGAAATCGGACAGAAGACGACAAAAAATTGAAATGTTTGTAAATCTTTGGGAACTACTGTGGTGATAGTACCTAAGCTTACAAACTTCTTAACTAACTTAAAGTAGCGCACGCTAAGGACAACACTTACGTCCATGCCCGATGGAGGACTCGAATCTCCGAAGGGGAGCAACCGAGTGTTCCGAAGCAAGGCGCGTTAGAGCCACGCGGCTGAAGATGACACACTGGACGGTCGTTACCGTTGCGTATTTCCAAGATCTCTTGGGACGGAGTTTAGTTTTTTCGCATTGTTGTTTTTAATTACATTTTTATATTTTTTATATATGAGGACTATTTTACTAAGGTCAAAAATCAAAACATTATTTCTAGTAGTCAACCTGCAATCTAAATCTACTGAAGGAAGCTTTTATTTTTATTTATTTATTTTTTTAAATTTTTTTAAAGTGTCTGACGGTATTTTCTCGTTATAGCACTCTCTGCGTACCCACTTACAACTATGACAATCATTGTAAATGACAGTGCTAAATTTTCTAATTGTAGCATTCAGCCGCGGTGAAGAGGCCGAGCGCTCTAAGTCGAATTGCTGCGGAGTGAGCGGTTGCTCGCCATCGGATGTTCGAGTCCTCCCTCGGGCATGGGTGTGTGTGCTGTCCGTAGCTTAAGTTAGTTCAAGTATTTTCTAAGCCTAGGGCCTGATAGCTGCAGCAGTTAAGTCCCTTACATTTACAAACAATTGAACATTTTCGCAGCATTCAAATTGTGGTCACAGCAAAAAATAAAACAAATAAATAAATTATGGCAGCCTCTGTTACATCACCCAGTTGTTGGCAGCTGGTGGTCCGTAATGATCAACAAAGGTCTTTTTTTCTATAGGGAGAGACTGCAAGAACTCGCAAGTTCTTTGCCGTGCGTATTCGTGGAAATCTGATTGTATCGTTTCCGGTTTTCTTAGCTAGTGTTATTCAGCGTGCACGGACACGGTAGGAACGGTGCTGTTATCAGATCGGTAGGTAGCTGGAGGTTATGTATAAATGAACGAGACGGAACTGGCGAGGTATAATTAAAGCGAATAAATTACCGTCGTTTCCGCGGAAGCGTGAAGTGTGCTGTTTATGCGTGACTGGAGACCTACTGGCTTTGAGCAGCTATCGTGACTTACCTTTATTGGGAGAATCGATGGGATTTGCGAGGAATCCGCTGGGGACAGTGTATTGCTGCTACCAGTGAGAATTTTATAATTTATTGGTGCCATCTCTGAATCTTTCTGAACGAATAGGTGTAAGGAAAATCACAATTTCCCCCCTGTTTATCACAAGGAAAGTACATGGGCTCGAAAAAACTTATCTGTATGAACGTTTGGTAACAGGATCTCTACGTACACCTCAATGTGCTGATGGGTGCCGTTTTTCTGCAAAGCTCTGCAACCATGCTCTAGATAGCACTGTAGATGTAATTGTAGACGTCATATGTAATGCAGATATCTTAACTATAACTTATGTAATACTCATCGTACATGTTTTAGCGAATTGTCATAAAAAGCCGTGATGATAGTTGCAACTTTAACCTTCTTCCCGAAAGACTGTTGGTACTCACTGCCACTGCTTCCATCGCCTCTTCCCGCACTTACCGTAGCACTACCGCTTGCAATGAGTTGTTCGTCATTATCATCCCTATTATCATCATTATGAGTTTGTAACAACAGTATCTAACTTATGCTCATCTTTCTGTACCATAACAGATATGAGAAAGCATGCAAATGATTCATCTTCTACACTAATACCATCTTCACGAAGAAGGGTTCTTCGTAACTTCATCTCAACTAATCGCAATACATTAGCAGGATTGATTAGGAATCGCCGCCCCATCTGACGCTTCACCACACAAATAACATCACAAAACGTAACTTCGGAGGCACACTGCATCGTCCCTAATGGCGAACCGACAGGTCAAAGTGCAATGCGGCATGGCACACGCAGAGGCCTCTAACTGACGACTGCAGAGTTTTGCAGATGCGGGAGTGTCACTAGTGCCACAAGAGATCTTTACATTTTATCTCATACGATTTTGGTGTATATGTGTTTGTTCGAGCCCAAGTGCTTTTCTCGTCAGTCAAACAAGAATGGCGCAACGGTTTTTTTATAGTTGCAGAAAATATACCCAAACAGCCAATAATTGCTTATTCTGCTTTCTTGTCTGCCAACGCACTTGGATTCCGAACTCTAGGTGTGCATCACATGTCGACACCGTATGTAGTAAAATTTTGAAGTCCATAGTGGAATACGAGGATGAACCTAGAGTGGACCTATAGTGGTAGAACTGGTTAGTCCTCCATTTGGCAAAAGGTACTTCTTCCCCTTGTATAAAACGATTTATTTGCTTATCCTTATTGCAAGAAGCATGAATTTGTCATTTTAGGGACTGAGTAGAATTTCGTCCTAGACTTTCAATCTTAGTATTTTCATCAATATTTGGATTGAACAAGTCATCTGAAGGTATATTGGTAGAGGGTACCTCGTTTACTACTGTCACCTACTCCAGAATGACGCAAAGGAAGGACGACGGTTCTTGGTATGCTGTGCGGAATTGGCGGAGCGCTCTAAGGCACCTTGCTGCGGAGTGCGCCGCTGTTCCCGGCGGAGGTTCGAGTCCTCTCTAGGACATGGGTGTTTGTGTTGTTCTTAGCGTAAGTTAGTTACTTTGTAAGTCTAGGGACTCATGAGCACTGTCCCATAGTTTTACTTTTTTTTTTCTTTGTTGCATTTCACGCCCCGGGTGGGACAGTCTGGCTGGCAGCAACTTAATCATTGCTCTGCAGCCGAGAGAAGTCTTGAAGGAGAAAATAAAAGTAGAATTAACAAAATGAAGACGAATAAAAAGTGAGAGAATTACAAGAGACAACGAGAATTGAGAAACACGTAGTCGAACATTAAAAGACCCACAGTGGTAATAATAATAATAAAAAATAAACACGCATACGTAGAAAAAAAAAGCCACGGTGAGTAAAATAACACTTGATGACACAAACAGGACGTCGACGAAGCACAGAATTAAAACACGCGGCAACTCGAATATTCGGCCTGATCGTCGGCTGCTGAAGTATTAAAACACCACTTGAGCACATAACACAAACACTGGCACAACACTAAACGGTGCACTGTTACAATATGTCGACAGAAGTATCCTGCAGTGTGAAAAGGTGAGGAAGGGGAGCGCGGTGGGAAAAGGCCGGGGGGGGGGGGGGAGAGGGAGGGGGGCGAAGGAGCTGGGAGAGGAGGGGAGGGGAGGAAGGGGGACGTACGAATACGGGGGTGGACTAAGGTTGAAACGAGGGGTAGACGTCGGGACAGGGGGCGTCATCCGGGAGAGGGAGTTGACCGAAGTTACCCTCGGACATAGCTTTACAAACATTTGAATTTTTGAAACTTCGTGTGAACTCGAATCTCTCTGAGTTTAATTTCAAGATGTTTTTGTAACATGTATCTAGAAGGAAGCAATACAGGGTGTACATAAAATTCGTAAACGCTTTCAATTATTTTTTGCACAAGAACCAAACATTGTAAAGATATCACACGTATGTCATTTTGAAAAGAATCCCTGAAAGTATTTTTTCATGTACACCGTTACAGCGTAGTTTGGAAATCTGCCAATAGTCAGCACTAGTCGCAAACATGGCGAGTTCAGGCGAGGAGCGAGCTTTCCGTGTGTTGGAGTTCGACAAAAATAAGTGTGCTACAGCTGATCGTCGGATGTTTACAAGCAACTACGGTAAGAAGGCAATAACAAGGATATGTCATGTTTGTTAAGCTCAAGTCCCTAAACTTACAAACTAATTATCAGCTACCTTATACTAAAGACGACACACACGTTGATGCCGGACGGGGGATTCGATTCGAACCCCCGACGGGAAAAGGCCTCGCGCGTCGGAGCATAGCGCCTCAATGCGCTTGGCCACTCCGGCGCGGCCGGCAACAAGAAGGAAGGCCATTTACCACTGGTACGCCAAATTCGTTACGGCGGGTTGCTTGTGCCCGGTAAAAAGAAGTGGACGTCCCAGTGTCAGTGAAGTGAATGTGGAGCGCGTACGACACATCGTTAAGGAGTCCAGAGAAATCGGAGCGTCGTGCATCCCGTGAACTCGAAGGCTCCAATAACAGTGTGGAAAATCGCGCAGCTGAAGCTGATTGGAGATAGAGCTAGAGCAGAAGATCAGTAGTGACGACTACGGAGACAAGCGTTTTGAGTTTTATTCGAAGCTGCAACAACTGAATGAGGATACGGATGGAATTTTTAATGGCTTAATTTTTAGCGACGAAGTTACTTTTGACACTAATGGGTAAGTGAACGTGCATAATTGTCGAATCTGGGGTGCAAAGCATCCACAAGAATGCAGATGTGATTTCCCCACAGGTTTTATTTATTTATTTTTATTTTTTTATTTTTGTTTGTTTTGCCTCGTCACGTCGAAAACTGTACGGGTCATTCTTTTCCGCCGAAAGCACATTCACTGGATATTCCTACGTTAACATATTGCAGCCTGTTGAGTGTGTTTCCCGGTACGCCACTGTGCCACAAGTATTGCCCGTCTACAGGGGCCGCTCCATATAGCACCTGAACTCGCCATGTTTGCGACTTGCGCAGACTGTCGCAAAATTACCAAACTACGCTGTGGCGATATACATGAAAAATAAATAAATAATTTAAAAAATTTAAAAACCTTTCGCTGTTTTTCTTCAAAATGACATATGTTTGATATCTATAAAACGTTTGGTTCTTGTTCAGCAAATAATTGAAAGTGTTCCCGGATTTAATGTACTCTGTATGAGGGATGACTTCTAGGAACGTACACTTCCGTAATTTTAACAGTTGATCAAACTAGTGAATCTCAACGACACTTTTATTGAATGAACTTTCACTTTCATTTAGAAAATATCGTTCATGCGAAACACAACTAGCTCTTTATTCACACGAAGTGATGGGTGCTATCGACCAGGGTTCGCCAAATCGATTCCTTATTTCTTGATTTCCAGAAGGCTTTTGACTCCGTACCTCACAAACAGCTTTTAATCAAATTGCGTGGTTATGGTATATCGCCCCAAATTTGCGACTGGATAGGGGATTTGCTGTACAGAGGTCTCAGTTTCTAGTAATCGATGGTAAAGCATCGACTAAAACAGACGTGATATTTGGCGTTCCACAGGGTAGTGTTATTGGTCCTCTGCTGTTCCTTATTTACATAAACGATTTGCGAGAAAATCTAAGCAGCTCTCTTAGGTTGTTTGCAGATGACGTCGTCATTTATCGGGTAGAAAAATCATCTGAAGATCAAAACCAACTGCAGAACGTTTTAAATGGTGTGGTGTAAAAATTGGCAATTGACTCTAAATAATGAGAAGTGTGAAGTCGTCTACATGAGTACGAAAAGAAAGCCGATAACTTTGTTTACAAGATAAATCAATCAAAAGTGAAGGCTGTAAACTCCACAAAATACCCAGGAATTACCGTTATTTCAGACTTAAACTGGAAAGAACTCGTAGATAATGTCGTGGGAAAGGCGAACCAAGGACTGCGTTTTTTTGGCAGATGGAACAGAACTACTAAAGAGGCTGCATACACTACGCTTGTCCGTCCTTTTTTGGAGTATTGCTGTCCTGCGTGGGATCCTTATTAGGTTGGTTTGACGGAGGACATCGAAAGAGTCCAAAGAAGAGCAGCTCGTTGCGAAAATATATTGTTGACTCCCACTTACAAAGGTAGAAATGATCATCAGAATAAAATACGAGAAATCAGAGCTCGAACGGAGAGATTCAGCTGTTCTTTCTTCCCGCGTGCTATTCGAGAATGGAATGGGAGATAAAGAGTATAAAGGTGGTTCGATGAACCCTCTTCCAGGCACTTAAATGTGATATGCAGAGTATCCCATGTAGATGTAAACGAATACATGACTATACGTGCTAGTCTTCCGTGTCTACTCTGCAAGGCATCAAAAATGCAATTCAAGAAGGACCTAAGATATTGCAGCGTAATTTATTTAGTAGAGAACACGTTGTACAAATATGATATTAATGCTAATGTAGCCCTAACTGAAGTTAGAAACATGATGAAATCAGTATTGAGTGTTGTCGCAACTACTAGTTATAACTACTACTTGGAGCCTTGAAAGTTGTTAACAATAAAATATTTTACTGGTTGTTATTGATCAAAATAAATCTATAATGATTGGTATTGTAATTAAAATAGTACCTTTTAGTATTGTTCTCGCAGGTTATCAATACAAATTGAATCATCTCACTCAAGGATTTACACTTATTTTATGGCCTACCTGTGCGCAAGGAAACATGTGCAACTGCCCTCAGAATTAATGCCAAATAATGCTGGTCCTGCAAGGTCAAAAACTAACTACAGAATTCGCAGGAGTGCAAAGCGAATCCATTAACTACACAAATACTAATTTTGTCCATCTCTGTGGTATTTAAAACAAATAATTAATTGGTTTTCGGGATGAATGACATACAAGAAACAGACCTGAGATTGAAGCTTAAACATAAGCACTTTACTTTTTATTTTTATTTATTTCTTTTTTTTCGTAAAAAGCGAACATGAACTTAAACTATATTGCCCAAAAATGGTGATTACAACTTGGGAATGTCTTACACAAATCTTTTCAGGAACTCATTTACTTTCACTGTCATTTCCAACAAAAGAAAAAAAAAAAAAAAAAAAAAAAAAAAAAAAAAAAAAAAAAAAAAAAAAGAACCAGCTAGTACTTTATACAATGTAAATAAAAAAATCGAAATTGTCTACATCACACTTCGTCCGTTTTTTGTACAGTAAAAGCATACTAAATTCCTGCGCTATACTTTTAATATTATTTTAAAGAATGTGCACAAAATGTGAAAATTAAACCCTTCATTTTGAAAATCTGTTAGAGATAGACTACAATTACGCGAAACACCTAATAATGTAAAGATGACTCTCATTACCTGTATTCTTCATAATCTTAGAACATTTTCAGATTCCAATATTTCACACCATTATCGCACATAAAAAGATTGAAATGATTCAAGCTCACACTGCAGTTTGCGACTTCATTCCAAGGCTGCTCCTTCTCACTGCAAACTCAGTCAGCTGAAACGCGGGACAGTACACACCAAAGATTGTCCTTGCGGAGCCAAAGATATAATTTTACAGACATTCAACGTTATTAACATAACATACCTATGTTTTAGCCTTGACATTTAGTCCAAGAGGTACTGCATATTATTGCGGTAAAGCAGTCCATGTTGCTTTTATGCATTTCGAAAGTTGATGTGATGTAGCAGTGGGTGTAGTGTGTCTCGGGCCAGTCATTCCTCAATCATCGACGAGTCGCTAGCTGGTTAGTGTGAGGACTATGTATACTGGGTGGAGAGGGGGTAGCGGAAGTGGACTACGATATCATCCCAATACTGGATGGGCGATGTATAAGGCAACAGTCCAACAGTCTCCCACCATGGTGTCGTTATTCTCAATCCGACCATCGTGGTGATGCAGGCAGAATCGGAATTCGTCGTTTAAAAACGATATCGTTCCAATTCCAGCAATGGCGGCAATATTGATTTCATCCTCTTTACATGGGGATGAATTTACAATCATGTGATCTTTGTTGAACATCTTATCTGCGAGTACCAATTAGATTTCGGTGTGAATATCTATGACATCTACCACCATGAATCACAGACATTGCCTCAACAATACAGATAGCCGGACCGTAGGTGCAACCACAGCGGAAAGGTATCTGTGGTTCGTGAAGAGGGGCAGAAACCTTTTCAGTAGTTGTAGAGGCAACATCTAGATGACCGAGCTGGCATTGCAACATCAGCTAACGTGGCTTTGCCATCTACTGTTACTGTGAACGGCTGAAAGCAAGGGGAAACTACGGTTGTTACTTTTCCCGAGAACATGACCAATTGTTACTTTTCCCGAGGACATGAATATATGATGATTGCATCTTCTTGGGTAAAATATTTCACAGGTAAAAAAGTCCCCCATTCAGATCTCCGGGCGGGGACTGGTCAGGAGAATGTCGTCATCAGGAAAAGCACAGACATCCTACGGATCGGAGCAAGGAATACTGGAGACTTAAATCGCATAGGGAGGTGAGAAAATTTAAAAAGGGGAATAGATAGACTGAAGTTAGATATAGCGGGGATTAATGAAGTTCGGTGGAAAGATGAACAGGTTTCTAGTCAGGTGAGAACAGGGTTATAAACACAAAAAGAGTTGGAGGTATCACAGGAGCAGTTCTAATAATGAATAAGAAAATAGGAATGCGGGTAAACTACTATGTGCAGTACGGTGACCTCATTACTGTAGTCAAGATAGATCGGAAGCCAACGCCGAACACAGTAGGGCAAGTTTATATGCTAACTAGCTCTATCGATGATGAGGAGATCCAAGAAATGGAGGAGGACGTAAAGGAAATTATTCAGACGGTTAAGGGAGAGTAAAACTTGATTCTGATGGGAACTGAAACAAAAGGAAGGGGAGAAAAATAGTAGGTGACTATGGTCTGGAGAAAAGGAATGAAACTGGAAGCCGCCTGGTAGAATTTCGCAAGCAACATAATTTAATCAAAACAAACACTTGGTTTAAGAATCATGAAGGATGGTTGTGTACATGGAAGAGACCAAGAGACAGAATTTATAGAGATAAGACACAGATTTAGGAAGCAGGGGTAGATATAGACTCTGACCATTTCTTATTGGTTATGAACTGTAGACTGAAACTGAACAAACTTCAGAAAGGTTGAAAAATATAGAGATGGGAGATCGAAGGACCTCACGTTTCTGACAGTTTCACAGGTAGCATTAGGTAACAATTGACAGAAACGGGGGGAAATAAAACAGTAGAAGATGAAGGGGTAGCTTTTAAAGATGAAATAGTGAAGCCAGCAGAAGACCAAATAGGTAGAAAGACAAGACCTCCAAAAAATCACTAGAAATACTGAATTTAATTAATGAAAGGAGAAAATATAAAAATGCATTAAATGAAGATCGTAAAATGAAGTACAGACGATTAAAATGACTGACAGAACTGCAAATTGGCTAAGCAGAAGTGGCTAGAGGGCAAATGTCTGTAGAAGATTGTATAAGTAGGAAAAAATAGATATATCCTACAGAAAAATAATAGAGACATTTGGAGACAAAAAAAGCAGCTGCTGAGCAAAGAACAGAAAGCTTCAATTTCGGCCGCGGAGGAGTAGCCGAGCGCATTGAGGCGCTATGCTCCGATGCGCGAGGCCATTCCCTGTCGGCGGTTCGAATGCCCACTCGGGCATGAATGTTTGTGTTATCTTTAGTATAAGTTAGTTGATAAGTAGTTTGTAAGTTTAGGGACTGATGTCCCCGCAGTTAAGTCACATAAGCTTAACAAACATTTGAACATTTTTTGCTTCAACGTGGAAAAATATGTAGAGGGGCTCTACAAAGCAAATGATATTCAAAACAATACTGTAGGAAGGAGGCAGTACTCACCTTACGACTTAACTTAGAAGATAGATTAAGGATGACAATGTTGACTGGAATGCACCCTTTCAGGGGATAAAATATAAGGAACGTAAGATTATTTACAACTTGCACAAAATCAGACAGTGGTTATTAGAATCGAAGGGCATGAAAGGAAAGCATTGGTTGGGAAGGCAGTAAGACAGGGTTGTAGCCTTTCTCCAGTATTATTCAATCTGCACAATGAGCGAGTTGCGAAGAAAAGCAAAGAGATATTTGGAAAAGTATTAAAGTCAACTTAGCATCATAATTGTTGAGGATTGTCACTTGGGGTACTGCAGAACCACGATACATGCTGAACAAAATGCGGCGGTATACTTCTATATCTACATTCATACCCTGCGAGTCTCTGCCTAGTGCATGGCAAAGAATGTCTTGTCAAACTTCTAGTCATTTACTTTTCGGGAAAATGCACAAATGGGACGAGGGAAAACGACTTACTGTATGCCCCGCCAGAGTCCTAATTTCTCTTGTCTTCGTAGTCGTATTCGAAATAACTTTGGGGGCAGTAGAATCATTTTATAAGCAGCTTTAAGTTTCGCTTCTTAAATCTTCTCAGAGTGATTAGTGGAAATGACATCGTCTTCTCTTCAACGATTCCCATTTGACCTTCTCCATAATACTTGAATATGTATCGAATCTACCGGTAATAAGTCCAGCAAGCACTCCTCTAATGGCTTCGATATTTTCATTTATTTTACTGGCCCTATGATACTTCCTTGGGGTACACCTTAAGATATATTTACGTCTACAGATGATTTCCGTTAAAATCGATGTGCGGAAGAATTTTCTATCACAGAAATGATCTGATTGCTTTAGTATGCAACGTCATTATTGTTACGCATTTATATTTAATTGGTGTTACTAACTCCTTTGGTGTAATGCTAGTACTGTAACTAAAGCAACTATTAAATGAGAGATTTGGTATATTTATATGTCACTTAGTATTAAAATTTTCACGATCAAAAGTTACAAGTTCCTTGTGAAAGTGATTTTCATGTCCAGTGACTTTCCGATAGAGAAAGATATAAGTCCGAAATGTCAGAAGTATCTGCATTGTACAGTGTAGTGTTTTGTTTGTGATTTTTTTTTATATAGATGTGAATTGACCTGAAGGGAAAGAGAAGGTGACGTGCTATGCATTCTGTCAAATATCACTGAGGTAACCACCAAGGTTAGCTTTTCCTTCCTTAGAAGAAAAGAGTTCGACGCTGTAATACACAAAGACAAAGCGGAGGAGTATTTAACACAGGAATAAGGAATATATCACGGTTAACAGCTGGCAGCTATTACAGTTCCTCCCGCTACTGGTGAAATACTGCTGATGGAAATTTGTTTTTACCATCTGAACCACCTGCTTTCCTACCGAGAGTGAAGCGTCCTCCATATTAACGATCATGGGATCAGCTTTGGATGAAAGTTCCCAGGTAAGTACTTTTTCCTAAGTCTATGCCCTTTTTTAGATAGAGAGCTACCGGAAGAAAAAGCTGGGTTTAGAAAAGGGAGAGGAACCAGAGATCAAATTGCCAACATTTGGTGGATTATGGAAAAAGCAAGAGAATTCCAGAAAGATGTATACCTTTGCTTTATTGATTATTCCAAAGCCTTTGGATGTGTCGATCACAACAAATTATGGGACGTAGTCAGTAAAATAGGTGTCCTAGTTCATCTCATTCATCTGATATGGAGTTTATACCTTGACCAAGAAGCCACAGTGAGAATTTTGTGTAGCACAACAAAATGGATAAAGATTCAGAAAGGGGTCCGGCAAGGCTGCATATTATCTCCGTTCTTATTCAATCTGTTTGCGGAGCAAGTTATGAGGAATGCCAGGATAGATGAAGAAGAGACAGGAATTAAAATAGCTCAGATATGCAGATGATACCATACTGCTGGCAGAAAGTGAAGAAGAGTTAAAGACTCTGTTGCTGAAGGTAAAAAATGAAAGTGATAAGGCCGGTCTCAGGCTAAATGTAAAGAAAACCAAAATTGTGTCAGCTAAAACTTGCCGCGGTGGAGTAGCCGAGCGGTCTAAAGCGTCTCGCTGCGGAGCACGCGGTACATCGCCCTGGAGGTTCGAGTCCTCCCTGGGGCATGGGTGTGTGTGTTGTCCTTAGGTTTAAGTAGTTTGTAAGCTACGGACTGATGACCACGCAGTTTGGTCCGATAGATTTACAAACATTTGAACTAAAACTATTAATTCATGGGATATAGGAGGAGAATCCAAGGAGGTGGTGTCCACATTCAATTATCTCGGTTCCCAGATCTCTGATGATGGCGACTGTAGCAACGAAATCAGGAGACGCTTGTTGCTCGAAAGAAGGACGGCAGAGGACGACGTGGATCGATGGCGTCACAGAAGCAACGTGTTCCAACCTGGAAGATCTACAGGAGAAAGTGCAGGACAGAGGGAAGTGGCGTGTTGTGGTTCATGGGGTCGCGAAGAGTCGGAATCGACTAAACGATTAGAGAGAGAGAGATGGCTTTTTTTTTATTGAGAACCTTTCTTGATGCCATGTTCGTTATTTCTCGCCTCTGTAGCGAAGTGGTGTAAGTGATTAGTATACCCGATACTGCGAGAGAGACTTGCTCCATGGGACGACTGAAACGGAGTGTAAACAGGCCACTCAGTGAGAAGTGGCAGCTCCAAGGTTCGGAAAGCTGACAACAGCTGGAACTGGGTTGTGTTTGGCTGGATGCTCCATAGCGCAAGGGACGTCACGGCAGTAGGTCAGCAACGCGCAGTCTCCAGGGCCTGAAAGCTAACTTCCTTTAGGAGTCGGCATATTCGAGACCTGAAATGTAGATTTCTAGAGCATGCTGACTGTGGACTCTAAAGCTGCCTTCAGTCCCTTTAGTACTCATTGTACTCGGCAACTAACGACGCGTTTGTACAGGGCGTGGTCAGCTGTAGAGCGGAACTGGCGTGGTGGAGGCGCGGCTGGTGGTGACGTTGCCCGTGAGTCAGTGAGAGCGGCGCGGCGGTGGACGCCATCATCCGCAGACCGCAGGCAGGGTAATAATGGGCCCGAGGCGGCAGTTCGCCACCGTCCGTGGCTCGTGGACCGGTTTCACGATGCGGTGGGTCGGAAACACGTCAGTTCCGCCATCCCGAACGTGGAATTCATGGGGAAAACCAGGGCAGATTAGAACGGCATTAGTTCCTGGACTCATTTTGAATTTACGCAGCTTCTCGAAAGTAATATAGGTTTTCCAAAATTGTCTCATACGGGAAAAGTTGGCAGTGAATGCGTCGTCAAGAAAGAACGACATTTAGGTTTGAAATTGTTCTCAGTAGCCCAGTTAACGGTTAGCCTTCCAAGTAAATCGACGATGTTGGTGACTGTAAGGAAGGAAGGCTGGATGGGCACGTTCACAGTGGCATAGCACCTCCAACAGACCGAAGTCGATATTGTAGTTGAAATTTGCAGTAGCTGTGTTGAATAAATAAATAAATAAATATAAAAAATAAAAACACAGTTTTAGACGGTATCAGAAAGCACTAAAGCTAAAAATCATTTTAGGTGAAGAAAGAAGGCTAAAATCGGGAATAAGTTTCGTCGAAATATATCACTGTAAGGTAAATATTTCAGAAGTTTTGACGTCACAGTCGTTTACAGAAACTACGTTCTATTTGCATCAAGGGCGGTGGTTTAATTTCTTACTTCTAGGTATTCTGCAGAGATTATTCACTTATATCACTGAATTATCTTGCAAAATTATAGTACGCCCCCTAGTTCAGGAAATGTGACGTCATAAACATTATTACATGAAAATTTAGCTTTTTAAATAACGGGACGCAAATTACCTTACATTCATGCAGTTTTTCATAATGAGAGCACTTAAATCTTTAAACATAGTTTCAAACAATGTCAAATATTTTCTTGGTTACATTCTTAAAGTAAAATAGCTAGCACATAAATTCATTTGTAAGATAACCAGAGGTTTGAAGCAGTTCTAGACACGGGAATCATATTTGTATGGGAAAGGAAGTCTGACTAGTGTTGACGAACGACTGTGTTCAACTGTGTGGAATATATTCCGGAAGTCGATGAACGCCCTACCGACCTTGTGTCTGCTTATGGCCCTCTGAATCGGGAAAAATATCACTGTTTGCTGAACCCACTTTAATTCTTATGGAACAGATTTTCATTCTCCAGAAGAGTTGCAGTACATGTTCCAGTATTTAACCACATATTGTTTTCACTTGTTTCAGCTTTCAGTGTGTTATTCTGTCTTATGGCCCTATTCATTCTCTTGGAACCGTTCGTTGCTTCAGATACTTGCGACTAGGGGAGAAAGTTCGTCGTCAAATTTCCTAACGCCATTAAAAATTCAGTATCCAGAATGAATAGCCTGGATTTTTTATTGTATCATTTTCATTTATTATAAATTCTTAACCTTTTACGTTATATTGTAAAACTGGCCGTACATGCTACAATTTTCAATTAACATCTTTATCTTTCCTATTTCTTTATTTGTGTGCCTGAAAGAGTCCAGTATAGAAACTACTCGATAATAAAGTTGCATGGAGCAATGAATACTCCAAAGAAATGCCGTAAATCCAGGCAGCGGCAGTGAATCAACTTTGGTTTGTCTTCGTTCAGGATCATTACACACCTCATAAAGATAGAACAGGGAAGAATGGTGGGTTGGTTGCTTAGCAACAGCTCAGACTGTACAGAGCGTATCGCTAGCGCAGCGTATAGTCGATGAGCTCCGTCAGTTTCGCTCTGACTGTACGTCGCGCAGCGTGCTCATGCTGACGTACTCACTGGTGTTAGTGCCACGTGTGATAAACGCCGTAGCTGTCGAATAGTGGTTTGTTGTGCCGAAAGACTCCATGGCCAGCGTGATTACAAATTACTGAAATGTGTCGTAAGGCTATATTTTTACTAACATCAATATCAATTCCTTGCCTTTCTAACGTATCCAAGAAGGTTGTCTTACGTTTTGATGTCTACATTTAATAACAGATGCTGTCTGTCGATAGCGAGAAATTGGTAACTAGGAGTCGCGGCGGAGCGTTACTGACGCTTAGCAGGCGAGGCCAGAGACCATCGGATTTAAATTAGACACACATCCGGATGTTACTCCTTAAGACGTGAATGCAGAACGAGCAACTACGTGCCGCAGAATGAATCTGTCACCGCAGGGAAAATACGAGAGACGATGGAGCTGCTACGGAATCCCCAGCCATTTGGTGAGTACCCGTCAATAATTGTAGTTATCAACATTAACGCCAGGAAAGATTCGGTAGAAGCGATAACAATGCTGCCTCTAACTGATACTAAAACTTCAAGGTCAAGTACCAAAACAAATCGTGAGTGATGAAGGGAAATTCCGTTTATCTGGGAAAATTCACTAGCTAGAATTTCGAAATAACAAAATTTATGAAATGCTCTAAGGGGTGAGTGTTGTTCGGTAATTAAGTTCAGTGACTTTGTGAATGATTTTATAATGATATAAGGTAAGGACAGACATGATTACTGATGTTACTAGGGATGACGGTGTGTTCTGTGCATCGGTTCTAAGTATTTCACGTTCTACACATTTAAGTCTTGTATAGTATTTTACCCTAGTTAGAATATGTTGTTAAATATTTGGGTACAGAATTCTGTGGTGAATGGCTTTTTATATAACATGTGGACAGAGATGTCAAACGTCTTCTTTCACTCGCCGTCTCCTACTATGAAAGAAAAGTAGATCTTTTTACCATAGAACATGTGATACTTTCAAGTTAACAAAGTTTATAAAAATTTTAACATTTTTCCCTGTTTATATTATAGCATTTCAAGGTTGTTTCCAGTATCTTCTATTTCAAAAAGTACTTACGCTGAAAATTATGTTTGATAATAATTATTCTTAAATTGATTTCATTTACTGATTAATGGTTTATAGTAGCGTATAATATAGCAAATAGAAGATTAAAGACTGTGTTAACAGGATATCTTGGATTTAAGTATAATATTTGTTCCTAGCTACATGACCATGTCGTCATACATTGGAATGTATTTTTACGTTTGGAAAATCCATAATTTTATGGAGTAAGAAAGAATCATCTACATGCAGAGTGAAGGCCATTATTTAGATATATCATAAACTTCCATCACAGGATCAGGCACAGGCGGAAAGCTAGATCAAATCTAAGTGGCGGAACGGGAGTGGAATCTGGGTCCTTCGCGAGCGAGAGCTGCACCGAATCAGATGCTGCAGCACGACTGACGACGCGCCATCGAGGCACGCTTCCACAGGCCGCGCCTGGTAAACCCCGACCTCTTCATATAGGCCCTCCTGCAGTGTCGTGCTGTCGCTAAGTGCCTACCTAGCAAAGCCTCATTTAATACGCCTGACAGCTGCATTTAAGATGACGTTGTTGGACACCAGTGCTTTGCGCTATTGTAATTAACACAGGATTTTCGGCACTGTTGACTGAAAATGTAAATGACGCACTAATGTAACTGAATCACGTTCAACCTTGGCCAAAACTATTGAGCACACGAGGTAACTTTGTTTCGTAAGGTAATACACTTAAATAGGTAGAAACAATGTTCTTGACTTTATGACGTTTATTAGTAACAAAAAACCAATATTTACTGGTTCTACCTTTTACCCTTATTACAGTAAAAATTCTTTTTGGTCGAGAATACACTGGGTTTATACAATATTCAGCAGTTGGAACGTTCCATTCAAGGCGGAGTTGGTATTTTAGTTTTTTTTGAATTGATTCTATTCTGCCGGAGTTCGCTTTTCAGTAAACCCCATAAATGTTCTATGGGGTTCAGGTCTGATTACTGGGCAGGCCAGTTCAGAAGCTCGATGTTGATTTCGCGAAACCATCTCATTGATCGGACACATTTATGCCAGCTTGCGTTATCTTGCTGGAATTTTCGCCGTCCATTTTTGCATCCCGAAAAAGAGTTGTGAAGGAGGGTAGTGAAGCAGATTGTAGGGCGTCTGTATGTTTTGTGGAATCCATGAGACCTACACGTACAACCATCTGTCCCCCTCCTGCAGCTCCAGATCATGACACTCCTCCCCCCTCTCCCCGACGTGTCTTACAATACGTAGCACACACTCTGGTTTATATTTCTGGCCCATCCGGCGACGGTCATAGGTCAGAACCGTTCTACGAAAAATCTGAAATGTGAAGGAATATTGTAGAGAATTGTTTCATTAATGTTGTAATTTAGTCAATTTTGGTTTCTGACCAACCTGTTATGTGCTGTTAGAGCACCAGTTCGACAAACGTACGTGAAAGTTTGATTCGTCAGCCCGCTCGATATTGGATCAATCATGCTCAGTGAAAGTTTTGTGTTTCAGAGCTCACTTATGTAGTGCCTTCTTATTCTTCAGACGTAATAATAATAATTTCGTGTGGCTTATTGGCCTGGTGCAAGTCTTTCAGTTGGACGCCATTCGGCGACTTGCGCGTCCCTAGTCTACCCCAGTTATCCAGCTGGGGAAAGGGGACCTACAGCTGAACGTGTAATCCGAACCACGTGTCGTTTCTGGCGACTCCTCACGTCGTTGAGAGGTGAAGCACGGGTTAAAATGCAGTATTGAAAAATCCGAAGTCTGACCGGGTTTTGAAATTGTTAAGCTTAAGGGACTTAACTACGGGGTCATCAGTCCCTAAACTTACAAACTACTTACGAACTAGCTAAGACTAAGGACGGCACAAATATCCATGCCCGAGGTGGGATTCAAACCCCCGACCGTAGTGGCCGTGCAGACCGTGACTGAAGCGCCCCAGTCCCCTCGGCCACCGCGGCCGGCACCACCAGGCCTTATCAAAGCCATTAGTCAGAGCCCAAGAAAGTAACTTCAGGCGCATTCATGAGAACAGGTGTAATAAATTCGCACCTGCTGTTTTAAAATGTTTGTTTGTATAGTCTATGGGACTTATCTACGTGGTCATCAGTCCCTAAACTAATTATGAACTACTTACGAACTAGGACGGCACAAATATCCATGCCCGAGGGGGGATTCGAAACCTCGACCGTAGTGGCCGTGCAGAACGTGACTGAAGCGCCTTAGTCCCCTCGGCCACCGCGGCCGGCTGCTGTTTTATGTCCTTGGTATACTATCGTAGATATTTGACCAATATTTTAGAGCATCTCGGACAACGCTACAACTTTCTTAAAATATATTCGACCAAGCTATTTTACGGCAGCCATTAGGTTGAATGCATCCTTATTCGTCATTATAACTTGGAACACCTACACATCGGCCATCTTATGTTGTACGCCGGAGGTTGCTTCTCGTATCCTATAACTGTCCCCCCCTTTTTTTTTCACTGTTCCTGTCGTATGATGAGATACAAAAGGAATTAGGGGTCATTGTCGAAGGCATAGGGGATCTTATATTAGAGTCAGAGTTTGACAGGGTTTTCAAAATTATGATCAAATAAGGTAGAAGAATGAACATAGTCAGGTGGAATATATAATATCGTCGGAGAAAGTGCCAACCAAACAATATTTCAAGTCCACGTTTAAAACCTATGAGGCTGCCGATATAACATCGAAATTTAGGAATCATGATGATAACGAAGGTAGGCAAATGTAATATTGGACAAAATGGATAATATATAATCCATGCTTCGAACATAAATAAATACAAAAGGTTAAAATCTTCAAATGTTTGTAATTCTAAGGGACCCAACTAGTGTAGTGATCGGTCCCTAGATTTACGAAATACTTAAAATAACTTATACTAAGGTTAGCAGACACACCTATGCGCGAGGAAGACTATACCCGCGTGGCTATAAGGAAAACTGGGGATTTGTTACACGATGATCAACGTGTCACAAGAAAAGCTGAAGGTACCAAGGACATTTTTATTTGACCAAACTGCTATGATCATCGATCCCTAGACGTACAAACTACTTTAAATTACAGTTAGGACAACACACACACACACACACACACACACACACACACACACACACACACACCCATTTCCGAGGGAGGACTCTAACCTCCTATGGGAACGGCCACCCAGTCCGTAGCATGAAGCCTTAAACTACGTGACCATTCAGCGTGGCTTAGCAAAGATAATTTTAGATTTTGGGCTCTGTAAGAGAAGCGAGAGTCAATAAAATTTAAAACCCCTTCTTAGGAATTGTCGACCAAAAGATAAAAAACAGGTAACGTATAGTGGCGTAAAATGTTAGGTTGACTGATGCTGAAGATACAGCTTTCGACAGTCCACGGCAGGGCGGATTAGCAGACAAGAGACAAGCGGGCTGACCGCAGCGCCAGTGACACGGTTGGCTGGGAGACGTGACGTCAGCAGGCGCCGGTGTTCATTAGGCTGCGGACGTTTCAATAAGCGGAATTGGAAGCGCGCGATTATTTCAAGACAGGCAAACAAATAGCCGCAATAAATAATCCGTCTGTGATCAGCGGCAAGCGCTGAAATATTAGTTTGTTACTCGGAAAGCGCGCGGTCATTAATTTCGAAACAGCGCGTTTCCGCTTTTGGTAACAGAGTTACGATGTCTTTACTTTGAGGCAGAAGGAAATTGCGTATCTAGATACGTGATATCTATTTAAAAAATGGTTCTTACACTTTTATAATTACTAAATACTTTTCCAATTTGTCCACCTCTCAGGTGGAATGCGGAACAATTTTATGACACTGTGATCAGTCTGTTCTGTTAGCATTTATAGCAATTTCAGAATTTCTCTTTCCTTTACAGGTATTGTCAACAGGTATTAAAATGTCAACTAACACGATCTCAGATGTGCATAGAGCTGAGCTCAACGACTGTTTCGTACTCTCAAGATGCCCAGTAGCACGCAATATTACTTCCGGTAGTGCGGCAGTACTAGCAACTACGTACGGCGCTTCTCAGAACGCCCAATGGTGACATATCTGGTAACCAAGCTGGCTGCGGAATAGATTCCTCATTCCTGATATCAAGTACCATGGATGCCAGCGACCCGTCATGTTGAATACAAGTAAGGTAAGCGATTCTCGAAGTCGCATCTTCTAGGAATTGTGGGAGGACTTGCTGCAGGTAAGTCTATTCGCATAACCGTTGACCATACCAGCTTCCACAGTCAGTGTTTACAGAATCGACACACCACTATCTACGACTCTCGTTTAGAAAAAATAATAATAATACTGAAATGTTCTCGTTGACAGCATGCGTCCCGTTGCTGTTTATTAACTTCTAACTCGGTAGAATGGATACCCGAATGCTCTTTTTTAGTTTTTAAGTGCGTGTTGATACCGCCCTCTCGCTGGGAAGTCAAAAGCAAAAGGTCGAGCTACCATTTTCGTCCCACGAGCAGCTAGGGATTTAAAAGTCCGCCTAAACAGAGCTTCACATACCTTCGTGAGCCTTAGACACTCCTCGTCATTAAAATTGCTACACCACGAAGGTTACGTGCTACAGACACGACATTTAACCGACAGGAAGAAGACGTAGTGATGTGCAAATGATTATCTTTTCAGAGCATTCACACAAGGCTGGTGCCGGTGGCGACACCTACAACGTGCTGACACGAGGAAAGTTTTCAACCGATTTCTCATACATAAACAACAGTTGTCCGGCGGTGCCTGGTGAAACGTTGTTGTGATGCCTCGTGTAAGGAGGAGAAATGCGTACCATCACGTTTCCGACTTTGATAAAGGTCGGATTGTAGCCTATCGCTACTGCTGTTTATCGTATCGCGACATTGCTGCTCGTGTTGGTCGCGATCCAATGACTGTTAGCAGAAAACGGAATCGGTGGGTTGAGGAAGGCAATACGGAACGCCGTGCTGGATCCCAACGGCTTCGTATCACTAGCAGTCGAGATGACGGGCATCTTATCCGCATGACCAACGGATCGTGCAGACACTTTTCGATCCCTGAGTCAACAGATGGGGACGGTTGCAAGATAACAACCATCTGCACGAACAGTTCGACGACGTTTGCAGCAGTATGGACTATTAACTCGGAGATTATGGCTGCGGTTACCCTTGACGCTGCATCACAGACAGGAGCGCCTGCGATGTTGTACGCAAAGACGAACCTGGGTGCACGAATGGCAAAACTTCAGTGTTTGGATGAATCCAGTTTCTGTTTTCAGCATCACGATGGCCGCATCCGTGTTAGGCGACATGACGGTGAACGCACATTGGAAGAGTGTATTCGTCATCGCCATATTGGCGTATCACCCGGCGTGATGGTAAGGGATGTCATTGGTTACACGTCTCGGTCACCTTTTGTTCGCATCGAAGGACTTAGAACAGTGGCCGTTACATTTCAGATGTGTTACGACCCGTGGCTCTGCCCTTAATTCGATCCCTCCGAAACCCTACATTTCAGCAGGATAATGCACGACCGCATGTTGCAGATCCTGTACGGGCCTTTCTGGATACAGAAAATGTTCGACTGCTGCCCTGGCTAGCACATTCTCCAGATCTCTCACGAATTGAAAACATCTGGTGAATGGTGGCCGAGCAACTAGCTCGTCACAATACGACAGTCCTACTCTTGATGAACTGTGGTATCGTGTTCAAGCTGCATGGACACTTGTACCTGTACACGGTATCCGAGCTCTGTTTGACTCAATGCCTAGGCGTTATTACGGCCAGAGGTGGTTGTTCTGGGTACTGATTTCTCAAGATCTATGCATCCAGATTGCGTGAAAATGTAATCACGTGTCAATTCTAGTATAATATATTTGTCCATCTGCATTTCTTCTTGGTGTAGCAATTTTAATGACCAGTAGTGTATAAAGAGAGGTATTTCCCTTCTTCGCGACCTGTACGGTCAAGCCAATATCCCCATTCCCAGCTACGCACAACGTAACACCGCCGCGCCCCACGCTGATCGCTGGAGCATGTCCACAGGTTACGGTGACAGAGGACCGGCGATGTTTGCCAGTCCCCAGCTCAGAGACCCTGGATTTACCCGGCCATGAACAGCATAGTGAACGCATTAACGTAGTAAAGATAGACATGAAGCCAACACCGACCACAGTAGTGCCAGTTTATATGCAAACTAGCACGGACGATGATGAGGAGATAAAAGAAATGAATGAGGAGATAAAAGAAATCATTCAGAAAGTTAAGGGAGACGAAAACTTGATTGTGATGGGGAACTGGAACTCGGTAGTAGGAAAGGGAAGAGAAGGAAATGTAGTAGGTGAATATGGGCTGGGAAAAAGGAATGAAAGAGGAGATCGCTTGGTAGAATTTTGCGCAGAACACTTGGTTTAATCATCATGAAAGAAGGCTGTATACGTGGAAGAGACCAGGAGACACTGGAAGGTACCAGATTGACTTTATAATGGTAAGGAATAGATTTAGAAACCAAGTTATAAACTGCAAGACATATCCAGGGGCAGATACAGACTCTGACCGGAACTTACTGGTTATGAACTGCAGATTAAAACTTAAGAGACTGCAGAAAAGTAGAAAGGTTAGGAGATAGAACCTGTACAAATTGAAGGAACCAGAGGTGGTTGAGAGTTTCAGAGGGAGCATTAGGCAAGTATTAGCTGAAACGGGGGAAAGTAATACAGTGGAAGAAGAATGGGTAGCTTTGAGAGATAGGATAGTGAAGACAGCAGAGGATCATATAAGCAGAAGGACAAGGCCGAATAGAAATCCCTGTATAACACAGGATATACTGAACTTAATTGATGAGAGGAGAAAATATAAAAATTCAGCAAATGAAACAGGAAAAAGGGAGTACAAACGTCTGAAAAATGAGATTGAAGATGTTGCAGACTGGCTAAGCAGGAGTGGCTAGTGGACAAATGCAGAACCGTAGAATAATGCCTAATTAGGGGAAAGATAGATACCGCCTATAGGAAAATAAAAAGAGATATTTGGAGACAAGAAAAGCAGATGTATGAATATCAAGAACTCAGACGGAAAACCAGTACTACGCAAAGAGGGGAAAGCTGAACTGTGGAAGGAATATATAGAGGGCCTATACAACGGAAATAACCTTGAAGGCAGTATTCTAGAAATGAAAGACGAGGTAGAGGAAGATGAGATAGGAGATATGATACTGCGAGAAGAATTTGACAGAGCGCTGAAGGGCCTGAGTCGAAACAAGGCCCCTGGAGTAGATGATATTCCGTCTGAACTGCTAATATCGTTAGGAGAGCCAGGCGTGAAAAATTGTATGGTATGCAAAATGTATGAGACAGGGGAAATACCCTCCGACTTCAAGAAGAATATCGTAATTCCAATTCCAAAGAAATCAAGTACAGACTAGTAAGAAAGTTACAGAACTATCAGTTTAATAAGTCATGGTTGCAAAATACTAACACGAATTATTTACAGACGTATGGAAAAACTTGTGGAATCTGACTTCGGGGAAGATCAGTTTGGATTTAGGGGAAATGTAGGAAAACGGGAGACAATATTCACGTTACAACTTATCTTAGAAGATAGGCTAAGGAAAGAGAAACCTACGTTTTTAGCGTTTGTCGATTTGGAGAAAGCTTTTGACAATGTCGACTGGAATACACTATTCCAAATTCTGAAGCTAGCAGGGGTAAAATATATGGAGCGAAGAGTTATATTCAACCTATACAAAAACCAGACAGCGGTTATTAGAGTCGAAGGGCAAGAAAGGAATGCAGAGGTTGGGAAGGGAGTAAGACAGGGTTGTAGCGTTTCCCCAATGTTGTTCAATCTGTACATTGAGCAAGCAGTGAAGGAATGCAAGGAGAAATTTGGAGAGGGAATTAAAGTGCAGGGAGAAGAAATAAAAACATTGCGGTTTGCCGATGAGATAGTAATTTTGTCAGAGACTGCAAAGGATCTGGAAGAGCAATTGAATGGAATGGACAGTGTCTTGAAAGGAAGATATAAGATGAACATTAACAAGAGTAAAACGAAGGTAATGGAATATAATGTCAGAAAATCAGGCGATGCTGAAGGAATTAGATTAGGTAATGAGAAAATAAAAGTAGTAGATGAATCTTGTTATTTGGGTAGCAATATAACTTCTGATGGCCGAAGTAAAGAAGATATAAAATGGAGAATGGCTATGGGAAGAAAAGCGTTTCTTAAGAAGCGAAACTCGTTAACACCCAATATTAATTTAAATGTTAGGAACTAATTTCTGAAAACATTTGTCTGGAGTGTAGCATTGTATGGGAGTGAAACGTGGACTATAAGGAGGTCAGATAAAAAGATGATAGAAGCTTTTGAAATGTGGTGCTACAGACGAATGATGAAAATTAGATGGGTAGATCACGTAACTAATGAGGAGATGCTTAACCGAATCGGGGAGAAAAAGAGTTTCTGGCATATCCTGACTAAGAGAAGGGATAGATTGGTTGGACACATTCTGAGATATCAAGGAATTGTCAACTTAGTATTAGAAGGAAGCGTGTGGGGTAAAAATCGTAGAGGGAGACCGAGGGAGGAATACAGTAAGCAGATTCAAAAGGATGGATGTTGCCGAACGTGTTCTCAGAAGAAGAGACTTGCACAGGACAGGGTAGCGTGGAGAGCTGCATTAAACCAGTCTGCAGACTGTAGACCACAACAACAACAACAACAACAACAACTCTGCAATTGAATGCTGTGGCCGCTGATGAGGCCAAGCCTGAAGGCAGCATCTACAACTAAGTAAATACCCTGCAAGTCATACTGAAGTGAATGCAGAGGGTTCATCGAACCACTTTTATTATGTTTATCTACAGTTTTATTCTCTAATCTTCCCGTTTGCGATCTGATTTCTCTTACTTATACCTATATAAGTACTTAGCTTATATCGTTACTTGTTTTAGTGTTACTTTAATGCTAGTGCATGTTTATGTGTAACAAATGTTTCTTTATAAAACGTAAGATATGTGTTCTTTCTCTCTGCGCTACTACATTCTAGAACAAACTCCACTACAGGATAAGTGTTTGTGCTTTGTGGTGACAATATAACAAGTCTTCAATATGGTCGTGTTTCATCATGTACTATGCTATTTATAGCTCTTGTAAGAACAGGATACTTTGCATAATCCATTATGTGTGTGTGTGTGTGTGGACGGAAACGACATCGCCCTGCATTCTTACCTTAAAACAATGCAACCAGACGAGGACCTCCCACAACGGTTGCAGAGCTGGATATTACAGTAATGGAAGAATGGCCAAACATTCCTCAAGAGTTGGTTGATAACCTCACACTGTCCGTACCACGCAGGTGTCCAACTGTACTGGCCGTCCGAAATGATCACGCACCATACAGAGGGCAACGAAGGGGACTTTTTCTCTATTATGTTACTACCATGGTACCACGCTCTAAACCTCAGTTAAACAGTTGAGACAGCAAAATATTGTACTGTATCACACACTACGTACAATTATGACCAATATCTGAATAAAATACGTTATCATACGTATATTGTTTATGATATCTGACCTGATCCCCTAATTATTTTGAGCAGTGTATTATGTGGGTGTTTGGAGACCACAGTTCTCAATCACAGGTCGAATCTTAACCTATTTCCGTCAGCTAGTTCTTTGCATCAAACTAGCTGGAGTGGAATATTTCTCAAAGATGGACCTTTCAGACGCTTATCTTCATTTTCCTTTAGATAAGGAATCTCATAATACTGTCGTCATCAACACACCCTTTGACATTTTATAAAGATATCTGGAGCAACTGATGCAGCTTTCCCGCTTTTGTGAATTATGATGTCATTCTTACAGCACCCCCCACCCCACCCACACCAAGAGCACCTGCACGATCTGCACATTTTTACAGCCATACTGGGTGAAGGCCTGCGTTGTCGGCTGGAGAAATATAGATTTTTTTTCCTTCCAAAAGTACAATAACTAGGACATGGGCTAACCAAAGATGGAATCAGCCCCACCGATCACATTGCAGCTGCACTCGATACCCTTCCCCATTCTATGTAATTGTTTTTGAGAAAAGTAAATTATTACTCAAATAGCCTACCGCAAGCAGCTTACATGGTGCAGCTCCTTAATCAATGGGATAAAAAGGGGTACCAAAGAAGTGGACCCCTGCATGTGAACGGGCTTTATCCTATTTGTAGACAGCGGTGAAGCCTGCCCCTTGTCTCACCCCATTCTCTCCCGAACATCCGCTGTTTGTGGTAGTAGACGCATACACCTGTGTCATCGGGGCGGTTTTCGGCAACCTAGGAATAAGGATGGCTCTGAACAGCCAGTTTCTTATGCTTCCAAGATGCTGACCCCTGCTCAGAGCAATTACACTTAGAGAAGAAGGTATTGGCGAAAGTGTTTGCCATTCAAAATGCCATATGTACCTGTTTGCGACGGAATTGTCCTTAATTATTGATCATAATCTCTTAGCCACATTATTCCGGCCACGATCCAACCTCCCAGAACGAACAGCTCAACATAATTGTTTCTGAGCTCTTGCAACTACACCATCCAATACAAGCCTGTAGACTGGTAACACTAAAATAGTGAGTGATAAAATGGAGAAAGAAATACGCACATTGTAGCGAAGCTTTGTCTTTTCAACCAGTGAGCAGGTGGGACAAACGCCATGAAAATTTCGAGGCAATGAAATGTGTAGTATGCACTGATAATGTCATAAAATAAATGGCGAAACGCGTATGCAGAAGAAATTGCAGAACAAATATACCGCCATAGTATTTCTTATTGTTTATTATATTGTAATTCTCAACTGAAATCATAATTTTGAACAGAATTTTCTTTTCAACTCAGTAGTGTCACAATAGGTTTTTCGAAATGACGAATGTTAATGTTTAAATAAAATTTTCTCTCTTACATATTTGCAGGTAACTAACCAATATTCTTGAAGTAATATTGTTTAATACTTTAGAATATCCAAATACATAGTAAATAAAACATAAACTGCAGTTTTTAAGTTTGACGTGAAGTTAATGAGTTAACGATCCTTTTTCTGTCTTCTTCAGTAACATCATTCATCTGGTCTAGTTCTACCAGTTAACAACTGTTTGGTAGAAAATATGCTTGCTAGAAAATATGACGTTACTTGGTGAAAATCCGCTTCTTTCTTCTTTTGATGGGGACACCCTGGGTGGTGGGGAAAGCTTCATCATTCATATAATTAAGGTGTGGAAGTTTAAGTATATGACATACAGGGTTGCGTATATGAGGTGAAGTCACTACACTTCCTCCTAGATCTGGAGTATTTCAGTACCTCTAGTACACACGTCTTTTAAAAAATCACAATGGCGTGTTTTACAACCCACTTTAAGTTTTCCTGTACTTTTATGATTTTTTACAATAATTTCTGACAAAAATAATATGAAATTAAATAAAAATTAGTATGATACGAATACGACTTATCTATTGTGATAATATCTATGCACTCAACATATAATATTCTCTCTGACCGTATTTTAACAAACAGCCAAAATTATTTGAGTTTATGACAAATGGCAGTGTTTTAAAACTTTTACCTCTTTAACTATTATATTAATGTCTATCTCATATTTTCATTATCTTGACCCATTAAAATGTTATAACCTGTTTATCCTTGCTAGTTTATCCTCTTTTTTAAGTATATTTTTCTGTCTGTATTGGCTTACATAAAATCAACTGACAGTGTCAGATCGCCGTTATTTCTGCAAATATCTCTGAAACGAGGCGAGTTATTAACACAAGAGAGCAAAGTTTGAGAATTTTCCTGTCTTCAGACTCCTTTATTCACTTTTCGTCTCAGATGAACAGTGAAGCCGGCATTTCATTTAACTTTTGAGCAATCAAAAGGCGGACACAAAGGACCACTTTTAGTGTTGCTATCGTAACCTAAAGTGGGCCAAATAACGTAGCTTGTCGTCACACGAAGTTCAGTGTTAGAAATACTTAGCTATGGAACTTACATTCTGCTGGTACTACACGATTAAAAGTTTGCTGTTAATAAAATCCTACTGAGAGTGGGGCTTCATTGCAGAAACTTGAAATGTCTGTTTTCATGAATAAGACGAAATAATGCAACTACCAATAGCAAGAAAAATACGCTTTGTAAACCGAGTGATTACACCTATTTCCGTCGATGGCCTGAAATATCTCAAAGGTCACAAAGGCCTCCCAACTTCGCTCCTCCTTTTCAAAACGCTGTTTCCCACTACTGTGTAAGAATTAAGCCTTTTCTCATTCAGCAGTGAGACAAACTCATTGAGGAAGGTCGCTCGCAATAGTGACCTAATCTATGAACAATTTTTTAATTCTTACACCCGATTTTTATTGACGGTTGCGGAAGTCTGCGTGTAAATTAAAGTCTTATTATTGCTCCCCTTTAACACTAAAATTTGTGTTTACGTGTCAAAATCTAGAAAATATCCTTTAATAAAGGAAAGAACAAAAAAGGTTAAACTGTTGGTACGTCTTTTCAGTAAGTCGTTATTCAGTTACAGTAAATAAGAAGTTTCAGCTTGGTGAGCGATATGAAATATTTATTTTACGAAATTCACATATCGATTTCGTTCTTATGATAGAACGTCATCAGTGAAGAATTGTAAATCATTACGACTCATGTACGCTGCATAAAACAATCACTGGTCATATCTATAAAAGAATTAAAAGGTCTTTCTGGTACACGTCATAAGTTTAGCCCTTTAACGCATAGTGTAGCTGATCAGCTACATACCTTATTTTATTTCCATTATCTCTCAAACTGATAAACATTTTACCTCAAACTGATTTGTAGCTGCTTGTATACATAGTGGTACATATGCTAGTAGCTCGTCCTAGAAATTCTAAATTACAGAGCGCTACTCACTCATTTCGACAGTTAGCTGCATTGAGTTACTCCTAACATGTGCGTTTGTTTACTTTAGTATTCCTCCTTTGCCATGTAAAAGTAGTCAATCACATACTACTGTTGCATTATTGGATACTTTCTGGAAAGATGAGAGGCATAATAGTGACATTAGCATGTATTGTCATTATTAATATTATTAATGCTGTGTTATTTGTTTTTAAATCCTTTGTTTATGTTGTTCCTGGTCAGATGTAAGAGACCGCCTATGGCCCTAATCTGGTCAGGTTAAATAACTAAATAAATAAATACATCATAGAAGCACTACATAACTGACCAGCTATGAATATTTTGTTACTAATAGTGCATAATAATTTTGAAGGATTTTTTTCCAATTTTTTTCTCAATATATACGCACTATATATTAATCGTGGTAGCTTTTATAGCTTCAAATAAAAAGTCATGTATTAAAGGGTTAAACTTGTGTCGTGTACCAGAAAGACCATTCAATTGTTTTATGGATATGACCAGTGATTTTTTTATACAGAGCACATGAGTCATCATGTTATCGTGTTATATCATAAGAACAAGATCGGTATTTAAATTTTGTAAAATAAATATTTCATATGGCTCACCAAGCTGAAACTTCTTATTTTATTGCAATATTATATTGAGGTGCTGGCACAATTTCCGTAATGGAATCAAGTTACAAGTTATTCTGTAAAATATTGCCACCGACCTCCTATTAGTAGTGTATTCTATCTTCAAGGAAGGCAATAGGAGTAACCCACGAAACTACAGGCCTATTTAATTGGCGTCAATTTGCAGCAGGGTTTTGGAACATATCCTGTATTCAAATATTATGATTAACTCGAACAGAATGATTGACCCAAGTTCAACACCGATTTAGATAATATCGTTCATGTGAAACGCAACTAGCCCTTTACTCACACGAAGTGATGAGTGGTATCGAGCGACAAGGGTTCTTAAATCGATTCCGTATTTCTTGATTTTCAAAAGGCTTTTGACACCGTACATCACAATCGGCTTTTAATCAAATTGCGTGGTTATGGTATACTGCCCCAAATTTGCGATTGGATAGGGGATTTCTTGTCAGAGAGGCCACAGTTCGTAGTAATCGATGGTAAGGCGTAGACTAAAACAGAGGTGATATCGGGCGTTCCACAGGTTAGTGTTATTGGCCCTCTGCGTTTCCTTATTTACATAAACGATTTAGGTGGTAATCTATGTAGCAGATGACGCCGTCATTTACCGTCTAGTAAAATCATCTGAAGCTCAAAACCAACTGCAGAACGATGTGAATAAAATATCACTACGGTGTAAAAATTGGAAATTGACTCTAAATAATGAGAAATGTGAGGTCGTCCACTTCAGTACGAAAAGAAATCCGTTCAACTTTGTTTACTAGATAAATCAATCGAAAGTGAAGGCCGTAAACTCCACAAAATACCTAGGAATTACTATTTCTTCAGACTTAAACTGAAAAAAAAAAAAAAAAAAAAAAACACGTAGATAATGTCGTGGGAAAGGCGAACCAGAGACTGCGTTTTATTGGCAGAACTGTTAAAAGATGCAACAGAACTACTAAACAGACTGCATACACTACGCTTGTCCGTCCATTTTTGGAGTATTGGTGTTGAGTGTGGGATCCTTATCAGGTGGGTTTGACGGAGGATATCGAAAGAGTCCAAAGAAGGACAGCTCGTTTTGTATTGTCACGATACAGGGGAGACAGCGTTACGGAAATGATACAGGATCTGGGATGGGAATCATTACAACAACAACGGCGCTTTTCGCTGCGGCGTAGGCTACTTACGAAACTCCAATCGCCAACATTCTCCTCCGAATGCGAGAATATATTGTTGAGTGCCACCTGAATAAGTAGAAGATTCAGGTGTTGTTTCTTCCCGCGCGGCATTCGGGAATGGAATGGGAGATAAATAGTATGAAGGTGCTTCGATGAACCCTCTTCCAGGCACCTGAATGTGATTTGCAGAGTATCCCATGTAGATGAAGATGTAGAAGTGAAGTGATTGGATTGCGTCAGTGCTACTCAAATGATACACGTCAGAAGGGGTGGGCCTAACTTTCGGCAAACTGTACAGAATGACGCAGCACTGTGGGGGTGCGCTTCCCTTTAAGGGCGCGGCCGAGATTTGACGTCGGCGTCGTCGTCGGCAGGTGAGGCTGGCGGGCGACGTCACGGCTCCGTCGCCATGGAGACGTCCGCCTCCCGCCTCCCGCCGTTATTGGGTGGGCTGCGCCGAATTTAGCGGCGGCGGCCGCCTAATCGAGTGACCGCGCCCACGCGCGCCACCCTCCGCTGCAAACTTTCACCGCCCGCGCCCAAATGGCAGAGCCGGGGGTGGCGGCGCGAAGCCGCGCAGAAAGGGGAGCGCGAACGGAAAGCGAGTTTACATCTGCCGTGTACGAGGGGCAAAAATAAAAACTACCAACGTGTATGGGGAAAAACAATTTTTGCTTTTCGACGTAGTCTCCTTTTAGACTTATACACTTCGTCCAGCGCTGTTCTAATTTGTTGGTCCCTTCCGAATAATAGGAATTGTCCGAGCCAGAAAAATAGCTATTAGTTACTCCAATTCTGAAATCTTCGTTCCACCAGCTATTTCTTCAAATCGGGAAACAAATAGTTCTCCGATGGAGCCAAGTCAGGAGAATAAGGGGGCACGTGAAACGAGTTGGAATCCTATTTCCAATAATTTTGCGAGGTGTGTGGTAGTGCATTGTCGTGATGGAAAAGGACTTTTTTCTGGTCCAATTGCCGGTGATTTTCTTGCAAGTCGGTTTTGAAACGGTTCAACAACGATGAATAATATGCACCTGTAATAGTTTTACCCTGTTCCACATAATTGTGACGATTATACCTTGCGAATACAAAAAGACCGTCGCCATAACTTTGAAACGGTTCAACAACGATGAATAATACGCACCTGTAATAGTTTTACCCTGTTCCAGATAACCCTGAGGATTATCCCTTGCGAACCCAAAAGACCGTCGCCATAACTTTTCCAGCCGATGGACCGGTCTTCGCCTTTTGTTTGTGCAGATTCTCCCTTGGTAACCCTTTGTTTAGATTGTTATTTGGTTTCAGGAGTATAGTAATGTATCCATGTTTCATCCACAGTGACGAAAGAAAAGTCCTGCAGATTCTTGCTGAACAGCTGCAAACCTTCCTTGTAACACTTCGCACTATTCCGGTTTTGGTCAAGCGTGAGCAATCGCGGCACCCATCTTGCGGATAGCTTTATCATGTCCAAATGTGTACGCAAAATATTATCTTCCCGTTCACTCGTGATGCCCGCAGCACTAGCAATCTCACGCACCTTAACTATTCTGTCATCCATCACCATATCATGGATATGCCAATATGACAACTCCAAAAATTTTGAAACCACTTATCAACTGTTCTAATCGAAGGTTCAGAGTCACTATAATGTTTATGAAGCTTGTCTTTAGTCTCTTGATGTGTCTCACCTTTCATAATGTTTAATCACCACACGAAATTCTTTTTCGTTTATTCGCTCTACTTCCTTGAATCACACGAATGCCAAACACGAAGAAATAGACCATTATGGCTGAAACTTGGTGTGCGTTCTTTCCAAAGATGCTACTAACTAAACATGTCATCGATTAGCGCCGGTGCTGCCATATCTCCGACTTTGCACGAACTTTTCAAACGTCCCTCATTCTCTGGTCAGAACATTCAGGGGATCAGTTGAGGTATCTACGTTCTGAACTATTGTCATCGGCAGAATCAACTAAAATGGTTCGACGTCTTTCTGTCGGTTCTGCGGAGGGGAGGAAACACCATTACGGCGACAGAAATAGTGGTAATAACAGAAACTTGCTGCAGAGGGAGTTGGTGTTTACTTTTGTTTAATCTACTAGAGGAAGTACACAAGCAGTTGCGTTCATATAATGTAGTGAACAGGTAGTGGAATGCAACAACAACGTGACGTAGCCAAAGTTATGGCTTGGAGAGCCATACGAAAGTAGGAAGCGGGACAGATACAGAGGTATTTGAGTATCCCAGATTATAATTCCCTGAATGTGGAAGCGATTTCAGACGACAGGAACCGTTAAGAGAAGGCAATACCAAGTTCGTTCACGGGTAACATCAGCAAGAGATGGCCTGTATTTCCGGTTAACAACACGTCGAGACAGGAGGCTCAAAGCAACTCAGCTGCAACGCTCTCAGTCGTGACGAATGGCGCCGGGGTCTGTTCACAGATTCGTCAAGTTTTCATGTTTAACAGGACAATCGTCGTTCCCTTATCTGGTTGAACGTGGAACTCCGAAGAATCCTACTTATGAGCAGGAAACATCACCATATCAGGGTGTGGAAAGAACGTGGAATTCCGAATAATCCGACTTATGACCAGGAAACATCACTATATCAGGGCGTTGTCAGAACGTGGAACTCCTAAGAATCCGTCTTATGAGCAGGAAACATCACCATGTCAGAGTGTGGAAAGAACGTGGAACTCCTTGTAAGCAGGAAATATCACCATATCAGGGTGGTGGACGAATGGTGTGTTGAGGAGTCAGTATTGGGCGTACGTACGGATGTCTATGTCGTTCGTTCAGAGTGCCGCTTTCGCTGATCAGACGTCTAGAGACGAGACCCTTCGACCTCTTGTTGTGCCCTACGCTGGTGCCATAAGAGATGTGTTCCTTCTGGTGGACTACAACGCTCATCCCCACAGATCGGCGCTGTTAGAAAACACGTTTGGGGATGAGGGAATTAAACGAATGGAGTGACCAGCTTGTTCACCGGACTTAAACCAGATTGAGCATGTTTGAGATGCACTTGGCATACGCATTGCAACGAAACCAGTACCTCCCACAACGGTTGCAGAGCTTGATATTACACCCATGGGAGAGTGGCCGAATATTCCTCAAGAGCTGACTGATAGCTTTATAGCTACTGTCCATGCTACATAGGCGTGTAACTGTGCTGGCCGACTGAGGTGATCGCACACCATATTAGAGGATAACGACAATGACTTTTTCACTATCATGGTAGCCCACGGTGCCTCGCTCTAACTAAACGCCATGGAAACCTCAGGTAAAGAGTTGAGACAGCGAAATATCGTACTGTAGCACTCACAAATTACAGTTGTAACCAATATGTGAATGAGATACGTTACCACATGTATACTGTGATCCCATAATCGTTTCGAGCAGTGTGTTTGGTAGTAATCAGTGGCTTATGCTCGATTTTGGTACGGAAGTGGCTTGGCCTAGTTGAGAATGGTTTTCACTAAGGTAGACACTATAAACCAGGTTCTCTTGGAGAGCAGGGCGCAGGGCTACAGCCCGCTACTTTTCCTTTTGGATTCGCCGATGGTCGTGAAGTTTCTTATTAACCGTGACAGAACCTGTCGGGGACGAACTGTCAAAGTATAGTTTGTATATCTGCCAGAGTGGGCGGTTCCTCTCTGGATAGCATCTGTCGCTTATTACCGAAGTTTGTTGTTGTGGTATTCGGTCTGAAGACTGATTTTATGCACTTCTCCAAGCATACAGTAGCGCTCCTTGTACTTGGAAACCTTTCGCTTTGCAACCTTTCGCTGTTACAGATGTTATAAGGCCAAATCAGTCAATCGTCCCGACTGATGATCCGATAACTAAGAAAAGGCGGCAGCTCCCTCTAAGAACAGATAGGAAGGAAGGAAAAATAGAGTTTATCGTCACGTCGACATTGTGGTCTTTAGAGACGGACCCCAGGGTGAGATGGTTTGTGTCAGGGGTGGGGAAGAAAATCGGCTGTGATATTCGAAACTAGCCGCCGCGGCGGATTAGCCGTGCGTGCTGAGGCGCCGTGCCGCGGTGCGAGCGGCCGTTCGCCGTCGGGGGTTCAAGTCCCCTCTCGGTCATGGGTGTCCGTGTTTTCATTAGGTTAGTTTACCTTAGTTTACGCAGCTGAGTCGGATGGATTTACAAACATTTGAACTTATTTATTTACTTTTGTTTTCGAAACGAACCATTCCGGCATTATCCTGTAGTGAGTCAGGGAATTCGTGGAAAACCTAAATCAGGATGGCCGAATGCGTGTTTGAACCACCGACCTCTCGAAAGTGAGTCCAGTGTGACAACACTGAGCTACCTCGCTCGGTTTCTTTAGGAATAACACTTTTGTTGGGCCTCTTCCAGTTATCACTCGTTTGTAGTTACACCTACGGTACGGCGCTCTGTATTGATGAGGCACACAAAACACCCTACATTGGCAATGTCTGTGTTTCATGAGGGAAGATTACCGAAGGCACACACTAAAATAGATAGACCAATGTGGAGGAAGAAGTTCAACGATTGGCAGGTTGCCCACAATGTGTACAAAACCTGGTAGGATGAAATCCGGATAGGTTGAAGCTGTCTGAAAGATCATAATACTGCACCCACTGAAGCTTTTGCCAGTTGTTCTAGGGGGGACAGTGACAGTAATACAGTCATAACAGAAATGAGTTGCTGCTTTTTGATGTTAGATAACAGTTGTAAAAATACTCGACTTATAAAATCAGATTTTTTATATTTTTGTTTGTTTTCATGTTGTTGTTGTTGTGGTCTTCAGTCCGGAGACTGGTTTGATGCAGCTCTCCACAATAACCTATCCTGAGCAAGCCTCTTCATCTCCACATAAGAACGGCAACCTACATCTGTCTGAATCTGCTTAATGTATCCATCTCTTGGTCTTCCTCTGCGGTTTTTACCCCACACACTTCCCTCCAACGCTAAATTCACAATTCCTTGATGTCTAAGAATGTGTCCTACCAATCGAATTTTCATGTATCGTGTGGAATTATTCAGGGTGAATCACCTAACACTTGCACCGAAAATATTGCGGAAACGGAAAGTGCGATTGATGTGCGTTTTTCAAAAATGTTCAAATGTTTGTATTGCTTATGGGACTTAACTACAGGGTCAGCAGTCCCTAAACTTACAAACTACTTATGAACTAGCTTATACTAAAGACGGCACAAACAATTATGCCCGAGGGGTAATTCGAACCCCCGACCGCAATGGCCGTGCAGACCGTGACTGGCACGCTGCAGACCGTTCGGCCACCGCGGCCGGCTGCGTTTTTCACAGAATGGAGTGGTAGTCAACGAATCGTATTTTCAGCCAACAAACAGATTGTAATATTACTTAGAAAGAGTATTTTTTATGCAAACATATAGTTTTTTAAATAGAACAAAGGTTGTTTCTATCATTCACTGGAATTTTGACACCAGCTGTGTACAAAGATTTTTGAATGACATTTTTATCACGTTCACTTTGGCAGCTACAACCATTCAAAGTTTTGGGGGCGGAGGCTACGACAGCATAGCTGACAGGCTGGTGGTCATGAGACAGTGGGCCGTGCCCCAGGGGCTAGCCACTCGGCCAGTCAGCTACGTTATCGCAGCATGCGCCCCCGAAACAGTTCTAGCTGCCAAATTAAACGTGTTAAAAATGTCATTCAAAATTCTTTGTACACGCCTGGTCAAAACTTCCAGAGCATGATTGAAACAACCATTGCTCCATTAAAAAAAAACAAAAAAAGAAGAAATTGTATGTTTGCATAAAAATACACTTTCTGAGTAATATTACAAGTATTACGAGCCTCACACTACCAATCCATTCTGTGAAAACCGCACCGCAATCGCATTTTCAGTTTCCGCAATATTTGGAGTGCAATTGTTAGGTGATTCACCCTGTATGATCTATATATGGCTTTGGGCTTTGTCTTAGTCATGATTAATCGGTAAACGTAATCTCAGGGATTTGAAGTATTCATTTTTAATTATTATTTTTATTTTATGTGTTTACCGGCTACCAATTTAAAAATATTTACTGATCAAGTATTTTTACAACACTGACCCACTTTTCAACTGTGAAAGTTTTTGTAAACCAAAAGTCTGTTGAACACTGCTCGAAAGTTAATTGTAAAAAGACGGTCTATATCTGAACTTTAAAAGAATGACACTGATATCAAGTTAGTGAAAATCCCATGACGAAATAACTGAGTGCTATCCCTTATTATTATCTTTGCGTCGCAACACTACTTACATGGTAAAAATATTGTCACATTTTGTAAAATATTCCACCCATGTTCACAGCGGCACCTAAGAAAAGCTGAAATAAAATAGTTAATTTCTTTCAAAACTGATTACCGCTCAACCCTGATTTTAAATTGCTTACTCCAGTGGCGCAATGTAAACAGCATTTTCACACACATTTAACGTAACGTTATTTCAGCGAAAAAAAAAAAAACAAATGAAATGAGAGGACATCACACGGAGTTGATTATGACACAGACGCTGAATTGTAAAACAAAAATAACCAGTTAATGAAAGACTCAATGTGTTCTTTGTTGTAGCATGTTTATGAGAAAAAGTACTACATGTGAAATATCTTAACTTTACTGTGATTCATACGAGTCAACAATACATATGAATCTAACTTCAGTAAGTAAGCGTGGATATTAATACCATTTTTCAGGATTTTACAGAATTCGTACCACCGAGTGACACATTCTAGTCATGATAAAAGGTTATTTTAATTATCTTTGGTTATGGGATTTGGAGTTTAGATAATCACTTTCAGACTTTGTGAGAACGCAAGTTTTTTTACTCATATAATGGTTTAAAATCACTAAAAGCTAATTGCTATTAACTTCTGAAACTCAATTCGTAAACATTTAGAAAATATTTGCACATTTTCACATAATACTAAACGCAGACAGAGGAAACAGATTCCCTCCTGCGGGCTGGAAGGGTAAGGGTGAGCGCGATGTAGATGCAGAGGGATACGTAAGAGGGGTTTAATTTGTTGCAGCATAAGGTATAGGCTGACAGCATGACAGGCGCTTACTACGTTGTTACAGAGTGAGCTTACAAGAAGAGTGTCCAGCCACCTAAAGAAGAAGTACTCATGATGTGGTAGTAGAATTTCCTCTTTTTCCTGTAACTACAACATTTTTATTTAAAATACACACTGCAGGGAAAGAGTTACTGAACTTCGTACGAAGTAGGCAAACCACATCAACCGCAACAGCTAACGCAGCATGTAGCGGGCGACTCGCTATACAAAATTGCAGGCGGCAGGTTATAAGAGGAAAGCACCAGTGATGAAAGAAAACACCTCCAACAAGCCATCCCAATTGATACGGCAAAAAATGCGATACATAATTCGTTTGATTCTTATTTCCGGATGAAATATATTAATAATTTCCGCCGATAAATATATCGTGAAACCGAAAAGGAATCAAACGTAACGAGGAGAGTAGCTATAAAGGAGTTAGATCACCAAATGGAATATGTCATCTTTCTGACAGGTGCGTCATGCAGACTGGAACTGGAGCAGTCCACATTCATGTGCCTTCGATGCCTCAGACGTTCTTTCTTCTCAGAAACACTCGTCGTCGAGCGTTTAGTCATAACGTTCTGGCTGTCATGTATCAGGGACGTCGTACACGACCATGGATTTGATATCAGTTGAGACTGGACACATGGAGCTTATTTCTGAAACGCAGGAAGCGGCCGCATCGCCGTGTTTTACTGTCTATAGTTAACAGAATTTGTTCGTGGACACTTCGATTTCTTCACATGATTTTTACTTTCCAAATTTATGTCATTTATGTGATGACTATTTTTCAAGTGAAATCTTGTACTTGAACTCGGACTATGCTTCAGCATTTGAGGTACAAGTCTATAATTCTGTGGCTCCATGTCCGGTTTAAATCCGTGGAGTTCTGTTGTGTATCTGGAAGAGTTTCGGAAAGTGCCCCAGATTTAGTGACCAGGAATGTCCGAACAGCGGCTCCAGCGATAAAGCCAAACGCGCCGAAGGACTCGGTGGACAAACAATAATTCTGCGCCGACTTTAATGTGGAACACGTTGCTGCACAATGGCAAGACGCAGGTATAGTTTGTGCCTCGGTCCTGAGCACCCTTGGACAAAGACCCGGGACCTTATTTTTTAAGTCCCCGCTCCACAAAGCACTTAAATGTTTCTGTTACAGGGACAAGATTCCCGCCGTTCCAGTGAGAGAGCAGAATCTTGTTCGCACCAATCTGACCCGAATTTATTCGTACAGGTATCGTAGTGCCACGTGGGGAGATAGTGTCCCTTCCGAAGGTTTCAGCCGTCAACTAACTCAGAGCTGGGAAAGAGAAACGATGTGGAGGGACAAGAGGCGTGGCCTGTCTCCCTCACAAGCAGACAGGAAACTTGTCTGGTACCACTGAGCTCCGGTCTGATGCTCACCACTGACTCTTTGCGGTGCTGTCGGTACCATTTTGGCAGCCCTAGAGCCAATTGGTACCTACCATGAAGGTGGTGCCCAAAGTAGTTATATTAAAAGTAAGTAACCTAGTGCTGCGTCTCAGTTGCTAAACGTGCCTGGGATTTGCCTATACATCCTAAGCTCCTTCTTCCCCTGTACGTTTCCTATTTCCCCTCTCTTTGTCCATCTCCTCTTCCACCCTGTTTTTCAGCCTCCTCCTGTTCCTCTACCACTCCCGTTCTGTGAGTCATCCACCCCAATCGCTGTGGTCTTCTCTTCCTCCCATCTCAGCGACAAATTGCTTCCCCCTCCCATCGTCCCCTCTGGTCTACCTCGAGCCTTGTTTGTTGTTATTGCAAACAAAAACTTCATTGGGAAATGAAGGCGATGGAAGTGAACTGGCAAATCGTGGGGATACTTCTACAGTTGCTGTATCTATGAGGATAGCATAGTTTTAATATGGAAATGGATAGGACTACAAAGTTTCACACGAATCAGATTATCTCGTCTTCCTACTTTCAAACTTCAGAGGACTTTTCCTGCGAAACGTACTGGACTTGCATTAATGGAATAAAATATAATGCGAAAATATGTCTTACCCACAGCATGGGGGAATTAAATTATCGACACATACCCACTGCAGAGTGTAAAATACATTCTAAATACGATGCCTCAAGCTGTGGCTAAGTCACGTGTCCGCAATATATTTGATTCCCCGAGTGCAAATCTTCCAAGTTTTGCATGAGAAATTTCATGAAGTTTAGAATGTAGGAGGCGAGGTACTAGTGGAAGTAGAGCTCTGAGATCGACCCGCCAGTTGCGCTTAGTCACAACACTTGAATGCCAAGGGAAAAGATATTCAAATGTTTGTATAGCTTATGGAACGTAACTACGGGGTCATCAGTCCCCTAACCTTACAAACTACTTATGAACTAACTAATACTAAGGACGGCACAAATATCCATGCCCGAGGGGGGATTCGAATCCCCGACCGTAGTGGCCGAGGAGACCGTAACTGGAGCGCCTCAGTTCCCTCGGCCACCGCGGCCGGCCAAGGGAAAAGCTCCTGAATTTTAATCCTTTTTCAGTACACAGCTTTAGTGTACCAGGACGTTTCTTCCTAGCGTACAGTGTCCTGAAGAGTTGAACATTTGAAGTCATTGTGATATATGAATCATTTTCCATGAAACCTCAACGAAATTCATTGTGTATCGATATCGTTTTTCATATTGTGATAGATATGTCGTACAAATGATACAGTGTTCACTTACATGACAGAACAGCTGCATGTAATATTGAAAGCTACTGGAATGCGTCTCATTACGGGCAAGGACCAACTGTTTGAAACAGCGATAAAATGTTTTGTTCCGTGAAGAGTTACTTTGGACCACGTCATGCGTTTCAAGACCATCGACAGGAGCAGACAAAATGTAACTAAATGAGATAGTTTGTGTATCGAACATTTCGAAGGAAAAGCGGTAAAGGTAAAAAAATGGTATCTCTTAATTGTCTTAGGCGAATATTCAGCGAATGAATACGATTCGTGTGAAGGAGAGTTGTTGAAACTAATTTTATTTCGTCAGAATCATCGGCAAATGTAAATTAATAGGTGTCAAACAGGTCTTTAGGTTTCTGAGGCCCTAACCTTCTATCTTAACGTTTTGAAGTTGTCTGGAAATACGTACCTATGAGACTTGTTGCCTATGTACAAAGATTTCGCAGTAAAGTTAATTTTTTAATAGATAGTTTACATTATTAAGGGCCTGCAGCGCGATATACGGTGTTCTAGAAATATGATAGATAAATCCAAATCGCTGCCACGATTAATATTAACTTGTCTACCACATTATTATTAGTATTCACGTAATTATGGATTTATAATTCGTAATAGAAAATGTAAGTTTCATTGGAAACTACAGCCTCTTTAAGTTAAAAGGTGGAACTTCATATTCACGGAATGTGTGATATTAACTATGAATTGAAAATGTGAACGTCTGTCCAACCGATTCACCTGCTTTCTAGGCAGTTGCACTGAGCCCTACACCACTGGGGACACAGCGGTCGCCACACCTGCACGGAATTATTCCAGCACGTCCCCGTCAGATACAAATTCCCAACTCTACCCTGCCCACTAGGATTCGAACTCGCGGTTTTTTCAAACTGATTCCTAAAAGAGCAAGAGCCTAGGAGTGCGCGCTGCAAAAAACGATCACTGCCCGTCATCGGTGTTGATCTTTCAGGTATGTCAGAAAGATGGTCACATAAAGAACAGACGCCACATATGTGAAACTTATACATTATTATTACGTCATGCATAAAATAAAATTGTAACCAATTTCCGTTGTAGGAGGTTAAACTAATCTCATCCAACTATTGCTAAGGTTGCTCCATTGCTTCATTTTCATGAAAACTTGAAGAAGAACCAAAATTCTACTTATTTATATAATGTACGAGGCCGATCCAAAAAGTAAATTTCTCTATTTTTAAAAGCAAAGACAACATAGATACATGAAAACTTCACTGGTAACAAGTACAGCAGCAATATATAAATTATGACAATGAGGTCTCACACGCAGATGAATGTTATTCGTTAGGTACAGCAATGTTTAATTCTCGACAAAGTCGCCAAAAGAATTGAGACCTTGTCATATCAAGGAGTCAACGTTTGTATCCCTGTGTCGTAGACGTCTGTCGCCTGTGGAAAGAAGCAGCGTCTGACAGCCGTGTTTTAGTTGTTGCCATGCAGGGCAAGAGGCGTAGCGTGTTTACTGGAGGCGTTGTGCTGCTCCGTGACAATCCTCGCCCCTATACGGCTTGGCGCAGAGCAACTGTTCTCAGAAGTTCCACTGGGAGTTGTTTGATCATCCGGCACACAGCTCTGATGTTGCTCCCAGCGATGTCCATCTTTTCTTGCTCCTCGAGAAATTCCTGTACTCCGGACAGCATTTTGACATCGCCCAAGAACCGAAGACGGCTGTCACTCGCTGTTTCCAGTTACGGGCGGCAGATTTCTACGACACGCGAATATGTATGATAATACATGTTGATACGTCGCGGATAAGTCGAGAAATGTTTACATACCGCGCGTTTTTTGTGTAATTCTGTCAGTACGGCGAAACAGTAATTCAAAGGAGGTACAGGAAAACATTCTGAGGACACATTCTAAGACTTCATGGAATCGTCAGTGTAGTAAAAATCGCAGAGAGAGATCGAGAGACAAGATTCAAATGGATGTGGGTAGCCGTTCTTATGAGGAGATTAAGAGGCTTGGAAAACACAAGTTAAGGTGGAGAGCTGCATCGAACCGGTCTCCGGACTGGAAAACAACAGGAAAACTGTCTTAGGAACCTTTGAGAACTATATTTATAAATAAAATTTTGACATAATCAAGTTTTCGGTCATGCATGAGTTTTCCATGAAAATGAATAAACCTGGTGTTTTTTAATAGGGAAAAAAGAGATTTTATAAAACAAAACTAAATGCACAAGGATAGAAACGATAGAATTAATAAAAAAAAGTAGTATTTTGGAACGTTTTGTATCATAGAGACTATAGTTCAGGATTTTGGAGATCAATGCGAACGAAGCCGCGGGCTAGTCCTCATATGAGGTTCATTATTTCAAGAAAAAGGGAAGTCCATTCCTGTGTCAGTTAGAGCTAGACTTTACGTAGCTTTGTGTATTATAACTTTACGAGATTCATTGATATTGGGTAAAGACGGAAATCTCCTGTTAGGTGTATATAAATGCGTTGCTCCTTTCAGGTATGTATTTGGGCAGCGATAGAGGTGACGCATTGCTCAACAAACTGGACTCGAATTCAAATCATTGTCCTGCCATCCTGAAATATCTTCGCCGTCGTTTCCCTGAATTCCTGAATCGACTAATTTCAATGCCGTGTGGTTCCTTCAAGATCAGCACGGCAGATTTGCTTGTCTTGTATAAGCTCAGGCTCCGTTCTACCAACGTCGTAAACAAGGGGACGTTCAACTTTCTCTTTTTCATCTCCTTAGAAAAACCTAAAGAGTGCCGGTTGATTACAGCATTACGTGTCAACGAAGAGAAGGCCGTGAGACATGTATGACGTGGCCGTAGCCGGCCGCGGTGGCCGAGGAGACTGAGGCGCTCCAGTCACGGTCTGCACGGCCACTACGGTCGGGGGGGGGGGGGGGTTCGAATCCCCCCTCGGGCATGGATATTTGCCCTGTCCTTAGTATTAGCTAGTTGATAAGTAGTTTGTAAGTTTAGGGACTGATGACCCCGTAGTTAAGTCCCATAAGCTCTACAAACATTTGAACGTGGCCGCAAACAAACACAATGCGTTTCAATCCGCTGCTCAGCTCGGTTTTCGCCGTGTCGTGGAGTGGGCCTCTGCGCCAGGAGGAGCTGTCCCGCGGCTTGATTTCGGGTAACGGAGTGCCCCCTGACCCTACCGCCATAATCGGCTGCGCGTCAATCGAGCGCGCAGGTGTCGCAAACTCGACGCCAGGAAATCCCGCTAAGAGTGCCAGCCACCAGCCAGCGCAGAGTTCGCGGCGGACGCGCCGTTTCTCTTTTGGGGGAGAGGGGGAGGGGGCCGCGGCCATCACATCACTTTCCTCTCACTCACACCAGTAATAACTAGTTTTAAGTTGTGGCCGAATAGTCCTCTCACGCTGTCAGCCCTGTTGCGCAACGACTCGCGATCCAGGCTGCATCTTTCACAATAAGTGGGACCAGGCCCGCTTCTTCCTTACCTGCCTTGTTTTCAATTTGCCTCTCAGATTTTTATGCAGACACACGTTGCTGTATATGTGACATAAGCCTTCCGGCAGATTTACTGTTGCAAACCAGTAACATTCTTACGGAATATTTAAGTTTGGCCGCGCGGGAGTACCCGAGCGGTCTGGAGCGCGGCCTCCCGCATCGGAGGTTCGAATCCTCCCTCGGGCATGGATGTTTGTGTTGTCTTTAGTATAAGTTAGTTCACAAGTAGTTTGTAAGTTTAGGGACTGATGATCCCACAGTTAAGTTTCATAAGCTTTACAAAAGTTTGAACATTTAAGTCGGACCATAGGCAATGTGTGGCTAATTCAGTCAGTAACACTATTGGTGACTTGAGTCACGTCCTGTGCTCGACTCCAACTATGACACACGCATTTGTCAGTGGGCTGCACACTTACAATCCATTGCAGGGTAAGAAATACATTATCACTGTAAAGTACACTGGGTGCCATTAAAATTGCAAAATCATGAAGGTAGCATGGGTATTAAATATATAAAAATTATTGATAAATTTAAATATTTAGGCGAAATAATAACATACAATTTAAATGAGATACCATCATGGGAAAATAGAATTAAAAAAACTAAACCATTCAAACTATATTACCAAAAACACATACAACAGAAAGCCTGCCTATGGCTGCAATATTAAAACAATATAAAACAGTTTCACAACCAGAAATAACGTATGCAGTTCAAACCATATTCAGAACTACGAATACAGCAGAAATTGAAAGAATACTAAAGACAGAAAGAAGAATAATTGGGACATGTATAAATAAACAGTATCAAATAAATGTGCATTGGACAATAGCTTCAAATGAAACAGTATATAAGAAAATAAAACCAGTAACGAGAGAAATCACAAAGAAACGCATCTCATTCTTTGGCCATCTGATAAGAACACAAGAAAACAGAGTAAAAAAAAAAATAGAAAAATAGTGGAATAGTAAGAGCAACATTAAATGGATCACTGAAATTAAGGAAGATATTAGAGAACTGCAAATTACAGTAGATGACCTAAAACGGAGGAAATCAAAAAAAAGATTCAAATGTTTGTATAGCTTTTTGGACTTATCTACGGGGTCATCAGTCCCTAAACTTACAAACTACATATGAGCTAGCTAATCCTAAGAAAGGCACAAATATCCATGCCCGAGGGGGGGGGATTCGAACCCCCGACCGTAGTGGCCGTGCAGACCGTGACTGGAGCGCCTTAGTCCCCCTCGGCCACCGCGGCCGGCACGGAGGAAATCAGAATATTGCAAGACACAAAACCAGGCTCCAAACGAAGACCAATAAAAGGACTACAGAAAGAGTGATCTCAGATAAGGAAAGAAGGAAAATGTCGGAAAGAATGAGGAAGTATTGGGCAGACAGAAAAGCAAAACACCCTTCATATAATAAAAATTATAATAACATTAGTGTAACCTGTGTATTATTGAATTATTTTGAATTAGTAGTGGACTAAATTGCCGACGGCCGTGCCGCAGTGGATACACCCATTTCCGTTAGGTTACCGAAGTTGAGCACTGTTGGGCTTGGCTACTACGTGGGTGGGTAACCGTCCAGATCTGCCGAGTGCTGTTGGCAAGCGGGGTGCACTCAGGACTTGTGAGACCAACTGAGGAGCTACTTGAGGTACTTGGTGGAGAAGCAGCGGCTCCGGTCACGAAAACCGACGCAACGGCCGGGAGTGATAGGCGGCGCGCTGACCACGCCCCCCTCCATACCACATCCGCTGACGCCCTGGGGCGGAGGATGACACGGCGGCCGGTCGGTACCCGATGGGCCTCTCAAGGCCTGTCGGACGGAGTTCAGTTACTGAACTAAACTGTGTTACCGCAAATAAGAACTTGTAAAAACCTTAGCAGTATTGACTAGAGTGGTCCAATGACGGCCAAAAAATAGATAATAATAATAATTAAGTGTACTGCAGACTTGGATGACCATTTACCGCCACTGCACAATAAGATGTTCAAATGTATGTTAAGCTTATGGAACTTAACTGCGGGGTCATCAGTCCCTAAACTTACAAACTACTTATGAGTTAACTTATATTAAAGACAGCACAGACATCCATGCCCGAGAGGGGATTCGAACCCCCCCCCCCCCGGGGAACGGTCTCACGCATCGTAGCATAGCGCCTCAATGCGCTCGGCCGCGGCGCACAATAAGATATGCGTAGTGTTACCTTCATTCCATATGTAGGATAGATAACGCACCAGGTTACTCAAAAATGTTCAAATGTTTGTAGAGCTTATGGGGCTTAACTACGGGGTCATCAGTCCCTAAGCTTACAAACTACTTACGAACTAGCTAAGACTAAGGACGGCACAAATATTCATGCCCGAGGGGGGATTCGAACCCCCGACCGTATTGGCCGTCCAGACTGTGACTGGAACGCCTCAGTCCCCTAGGCCACCGCGGCCGGCTGGGTGTCTTAAAGGGATAGTCGGGTAATATGGCGACATTAACGTATACTATATTTTACTGGCTCTTACGTTGCAATCAGATATTTTATTTATGGAGAAAACGATTGCATAATGTATCTCCTTTGTAATAAAGCTCTTCAAAGTTTCCTAAGACAAGATTTTTCGCGAGACCTGTTTTTGTTAGTGACGGTACCATTCCGTCGACTTGCCCTACAGGTAGGGTAAGATGACGAAATGAACATTTTATTTAGAAAACAAGACTTTTATTGATGCTTATCTACTTATCAAAAGAGACACCGGCGTAACATTTCTCCTTTGCATCCCGGTAATTTAAGCCCGTACACTGAGCAGAGCCAACTTCATCAACATTTTTTTTTTCTTACATAGTGACCTAAAGTACCTTCAGTGAAGTTGAAGTTCCTATCGGCGCCTTTAAGAAGCTTAGCATTCCTTACACGCTGGATCGCCTCTTTCAATGATTCCTTGCTCCAATTTTGTCACCCTGTCTTCCTTATGAACTGCATAATTCGTCATCTTAACCGCAGTCGACATTTTGGATTCAGACTTATACATGCACACAGTGTTCCACAATAAATTCATTAAAACATCAGTAAATCCACAAGGTTTAAGAGGAATCAACTCATATTTATTAATACGAAAAAATTACTTGCATGACACTTATTTAACTCACAGGAAAAATTGTTAGAAAAACCCTTCCGAGCCTCTGTTGTCAACAAAACAAAATGACCGAGCGGTTCTGTTTCATAGCGCGCTAAGGAAGTAATAACACAGTGCACGTAGCACCAGCTATTTAGTTACCGGAGAAATTCAAAATTCGTCATCACAGACTCCTCGTCAACTTACCCGATCTTCCCCCATGTGAAAATAACACACTAGACCTCGCGTTAGGAGGAGGAACGTATGTCTCGTGTCGACGGCGCTAGGGTAGGGCCTGATGACCTACGGTCTACGGTTCCGCTTTCTTTGGCCTGGACGCACGACTGCCATGCACTCGACGCGTTCACCACGGCCATACTCAAGGTCACGCCGTATCTCAGCAGCGCCGCGATACCAGCATCCCAGAGGACAAACATGTTCTTCGTTCTGCCGTGCAGGATCGTACAACCACGTCATGGGCTTTGAACCAAAACATCTGCACGGCCAAGTAATCTCACAGGTGGTCTTCTGCCGTCTGGATAGCTTAGTAGCGGCTACCCTGGCCACGGCATCACAGAGAAACACAGTTACTATAAACAGTAGATGCAGATTGTAAACGAACAAGAATGTTGCCTCAGTATTTGGACACTGCATAAGAACCTACTGGTTGACACGGCAGTAATACAGCCATAAGGGCACAAAAGCAACTGTAGTCGGGAAAACACTGACAAACAGATAGTATCAGATTATGATCTGGGACCAGTCAACCTGTTGATGGCCTTTCTAGACATAGAAAAGGCATATGATAGTGTGTGTAGGAAAAAAAGTTTGGGAAGCGTTTGAAATTAGGGGAGTGGAAAAAGAGACTGTAAGCAGAGTGAAGGAGATGTATTTTGGAAGTATGAGTTGTGTGAAAGTGGGAGAAGGAAGAACAGAATGGTTCAAACAAGCGTGTGGGCTGAAGCAGGGTAGTGCATTGTCACCCCTTCTCTTCATTGTGGTTATGGATGACATAACGACAAATGTAGAAGGAGAGTTGAAAGAAATGGTCTGGGGCAACAAGCAGGAGGAAATCCAGGAGCAGCTAGATCCCTGGGAAGAAACAGTGGGAGAATACGGATTGAAGTTCAACATCCGTAAATGCGAGACCATTGAAGGGAATAACACTTGGAGGCGAACAGCGAAAGAAGGTAAAAAGCTTCAAGTACCTGGGAAGTGTAACTGAGGAAAGTGGGAGAAATGACAAGGAGATTATAGAACGTGTCAGACAGGCAAAGAAGTCTTACACGTGTAGTGTGGAGTAAGGATGTACCACAGAAAAGTAAAGGAGTGCTATACCAAAATTATTATGTTCCGATATTGACATATGCATCGGAAAGTTGGGTGACAAAGAAAAAAGATAGGAGCAACATACAAGCAGGCGAAATGAAGTTTCTACGATGCAGAATAGGGGTAACAAGAAGAGACAGGATGAGGAATGAGAAGATCAGGGAAATAGTGAGAGAGAAGGCCTTACAGGATAGGATAGATAAATCAAGACTGCAGTGGTATGGCCACTTAAAGAGAATGGAGGAGAAGAGAATCCCCAGGAGAATACACGGTATACAGATGAAACGACCAAGAGGAAGACCAAGGGATAGGGGCTAAAAGGAGTAGAGGATTATGTGGCGAAGAGAGGAGAGGACTGGGCCAGAGTGAAAACAGAGAGATGGTGGGGAGACAGAACGAAGTGGCGAGGCTTGTGCTCCAAACAGACCCAGCTTTGTCTGGAAACTCTGCAAGATGATGATGATGACCAGCCAACTGAAAAAACGTTTCCCTGTTAATATTATTCTGTCCAGATTCCACCATTATTACGCTACGATATACAGACAGGCCGCAGTAAATTAAAATAAAAAATAATTAAACAGAAGAAGAAGGCCTGAAATGTATTAACTGCGCACTTAAGTACTAAATAAAGTAAACATTGACAATTGTTCGGCAGTAAAACTCAATAGAAAACTTAAAATACACAATTTTATGTTTGTTTTATTAATCGATTTTCGGCGTCTTAGGTCATCATCAGACATTTACTGAAGTTTGGTCAAAGAATTTGCGTTGTTAACAAACAAGAAGAGATGTTAAGTGTAAATAAATAGTTAAATGAAATCTGTAAATTACTTGCACTACAAAAGGGAACATAGATACTATACACCGAGAAACAGTGCAAACATAACAAATTCTTACAATGACTACAGAGATAAAATAAAATTAAACAAGAATCTAAAGTTTGAAGGGTTGTTCCAAACACAAGGTGACACAAAACATAAGAAATATAGAATAAATATTAGAAACCTGTGACACTATTATAACTAAATGAACAAATAGACAAAAATAAAAGGTTGGATAGGAGGGTATAGGTAGGGTGCATTGGAGAATTGAGAAGCTTAACAAATCGGAGGTATGCACTCGAACTGAAAAACGGTGAAAATAAACTTATTGCAGTGGTCACAATTAAATAAAGATTTACTGTAAGGACAGAGTAGAGAATAATTTGGAATATTAGGCCTAGAACTAACAAAGAAACATAAAAAAACTGGTGTGATACATTGAAAAGCTACACTGGTATTAACACATAAAGTAGATGAATAGCGACTGTACCCAATTTAAATTAGATTTGCGATTTCATATCAGTAAAATAACTGTAAGACAAATGCATATTGATGCCTATTTCAGACATTAGCTGGCTTAAAAACAGAGTAAGGTAAAATAAGAAGATACAAGAATTGGAGGAATCAAATGGAACAGCCCTGGTGAGTTGTATTGGATATTCTGTGGATCAGGGTGGATTCAGAAGTAGTGATGAATTGAGGACTGTTTGATCGTTTAATATTAAGCTGGACTGTGAGCCAGATGTTCGTTTATTTCTAACGCCTCTAGCAGATTGAGTTTCTGGCCTGTAGAACAAACACAAAATTGTGTATTTTAATTTTCAATAAATTCAAATGTTTCTAAAGCTTAAGGGACTTAACTGCGGGGTCATCAGTCCCTAAACTTACAAACTACTTATGAACTACCTTATACTAAAGACGACACAAACATCCATGCCCAATGGGGGATTTGAACCCCCAACGGTGGGGGGCCACGCGCACCGCAACACGGCGATCCAGCACGCGCGGCTATAATTTCCATAATGACGTAAGAAGGTTAGAGAGTCCCACGATATGAAGCAGCGATCGAATGATGTCACGATCCGACTGTTCTGTGTTTTCGTATCAACAATTGGACTTACTGAGTACGTTTTTGTTTAAAAACAGTAATTGAATATGTATAGCCATCGAGAATGTCTCCAGTATTTGGAGACGTAACGTTAGGTTCAGGAACATTCCTTCCACAGCCTAAGAGCCATAAAACAAAAATTTTGGGTCTTTTCTTCGTGTCAATATATTTACGTTAATGAGCAAACGGTTGAAATATATTCTGCTGTAAATGAATAATATATTTATGCCGTTTTGAAGACCTTTTATAATGCATCTAGTATTGCGAATTTTTCCCGTTTGTTTGTTTAATTGTGGTAGAAGAAGCCTCCAAAGCGTTGTATTTTAGTCAGTGACGTATGAATGCCCTAGAAGCCGCAGGGAAGACGTCTTCTGACCTTAACGTCCTCCGAAAAGGTTCTGTATGATATTGCAGCATGCAGAGACCACGTAGGAAACTGCAGCTTGTACTATGCAACAGTATGGGATGCACTGGGGTCGATAATTAATTGTATTTATACAGAAGTTGTATCTGTCTTTTCTGTAGGATAAATAAACTCGTTTCCAGGACAATATTTTATAGTTTCTCGGGACAGCTCATGTGTTCCACGCTGAATAACAGTAAGGAGTATTTTTGAGCTATAGTAGAAGTAGGTTTTCAAGAAGGCGAACTTGAAACTGACGGAAGGCAACTATATTGTACAGTGAGTCACAGTGTTATCAGAAGCTGACCTCTGGCACTAGTGGAGAAGATACGCGAGCGTAATTCCAGTGTGGTTACAAGCCGTAGTAAGCTCCAAAACTACAAACCTAGAAGCTGCGTGTTCAGTTTTAAGACTTTTTTTTTTACTTAGCCTACTCTTTAGCCGCTGTCTCTGTACGTGTTTCTCAATAAGAGTCTGAAGATACGAAGAATATTTCGATTCTAAAGCTTCCCGTTTATTTTCATGGAAACTACAATCTATTAAGAAAAGACAATAACATGATCAAAGAAGTACTGTATTGTTCCAGATAAACTGTACAATAGTTAGCACTATTGGTTATACACGATTGCCAACTTATTAGATCCTACAAGCTGTGCTCGTTAAAAGCTGAGCTGTGGCAAGTCATTGTTATACCGCAATGACGACAGCATCTGAGCGTAAGGAACGGTGGGCAGGTAGTCCATATTCCCAGTAACAAATTGAAATTTTAATGTGTTAAATCAGAACTGCATTGTTGATGTAGTAGGTGAGTTCATAAACTTTACACGTAGTTTGAAAACTGTTGCGGGATCTGGTGTTATCTTGTTGCAAGCGAAGTTTGTCGTCTACTCAGCCAAGTTCTGTGAATTAGGGCTTTCATCCTTGTCGGTATCGTCATGTAACGTTTCAAATTGACAATTACTTTAGACTCCAAGACATCCAGAAGTCCGTTGCGAGGACCATCTCCCCAGAAGATAAACTGCAGAGAGCAATTTGATCCTTGTACCACGAAGAAAATGGTTATAATCTGAGAATATCCAAGTATGAAATTAAGATAATTTCATTCCATGGGAAGGAACACTTAAGAGCAAAAATTATAATTGGTGGTAAACAGGTAGAACCAATAAATACCTCCCCCCTCCCCCTATGGGGCTTGTGGTTCTTTTGTGAGTACGCGCGTGACGAGCACGGGCACCGAGCTAATGCAGTCTTCCTCCCTTCTTTACTCCCCGGACTGAATTTCAGTTCCCCCTCACCTCCTCTCCTATCCTCACTCCTTCCCCTCCCCACCAGGGACTGATAACCTCAGCAATTTAGACCCACTATTCCAACCAAACAACCCGAACTCTCCCCCCCCCCCCCCAACAAATAAATACATTAGAACAACTTAAGGGATCTTAACAGTCGCCGCGCCGAGCGTTCTAAGACGCCTTTCTGCGTAGTGCACAATTACTCACCGTCGGAGGTACGAGTCTTTCCTTGGGAATTGGTGTGTGTGTTTGTGTATGTTGTCCTTACGTTAGTTTAAGTTAATTTAAGCATTTTGTAGGTCTATGGTCTGATAATCATAGAAGTTAAGTCCCACTGATTTACAAACATTTCAATATTTTATTAGCAGTCGGACAGAAACACGGACTACAAAGTGTTCCTATAAGCTCGACAAGCGGCTTGAAGACAGCACGAACGTAGTGTCGAAACATAAATTTTAAAGCTGCAGCTATTGGTACTCATTATTTGTGCAAGTTTACAACGACCCGTAGTTCCAAGACCACTTTAGTGGTCGACCATTTGTCCTACAAGGCTTCAGTTTTTACCGAGTGAGGTATAGAACCCTGAAAAGTATATGATACCAGTTGCATTGTATGGGCGGAGACTTGGATTCAGATGTTTAAATGTTTGTAATCCTGAGGTGTGTGACTCAATAGCATGGGATACAGTGTCAGACTATGAAACCAAAGGTTCCGGGTTTGATCCCCACCACGTCATAAGATTTTTTATCTGTCACTTTTCACTTCTGGCTGTGTTGTTGATGTGAAAAACATTGAGTAGTAGCGTGGTTCGGAACCCACGTTAAACTGTTGGTCCCCCTATATCTGGCTGGGTAACTCAGTTCGAAGGTCGGAGGAAGGCAACGGCGTACCACCTCCAAACAGGACCATGCCTAGTGAAGCACTGTGGTGTTCAAACCAATGTTCCGATTGTTGACTGCTTTAGATTTTAATCCTAAGGGACGTTAACTGGTGACGTACAAACTACTTACACTAAGGACAAAACACACACACACTCTCACTCACACACACACACACACACACACACACACACACACACACACACACACACACACAAAAAAAAAAGAAAAAAAAAAGAAGCGCGCCCGACGGAGGGCTCGAACCTCCGACGGGAGCGGCTGAGCAACCGTAACGTGGCGCCCCAGATGACACTGCCATTCTCTCGCGGCATACTTTGGTTGGATGCATGGAACTGACGGGTTGTTGGGAACAGGTGGACCAAACTGCCCAGGCCAACAGTCCTCTGGTGAGATGGGAGAGGAGTGGAGATAGGAAAAGGGGGGAGGGAAGCGAAATGAAGTCTTTACGGGGTCAGTGCCCCTCATTTCAGAGATATACACGTGCTGCAAGTAAGAAGAGATCGAAAGTGGGCGTCGATAGCGCCAACTGTTGACAGAGTGTGTGAGGAGATGATGTGTTGTGTAATGGTGGGAGTGTTGGCATGGTAGATGAGACTTTGCGAATGGCGGTGGAAGAATAACTGTTGCAACGTAAATACCGGATGCTTTGTGTTTCCTCATCCATCGGAATTTTTTTAAATTATTATGACACCATGGATTTTTGAAATGCATGGTGTTGACAAAGTGACTTATGTAGTACTGAGGGAACTCTTAATCAGTTTTAGGACTGTAAGGCAAGGCTGTGAAGATCTAACTGTTTGTTTTTATGGAAAATATAGGATCTTTCTACCAGGAAACCTAGTTAACTCAATATTAAAATAACCTTGGCCTACGACGAGTGTGGTATTGCTAGATAAAAGCTGTAAGTATGTAACCATGATGAAACAGCTCCTGTGAAATTCTACCGATCAGGTTTATTCATTAGGCACGGCCATGATAATTAAATATTATCTCTTTTCGGTAACGAAAATCTAGCGGGAGTGTTTCAAGTCCAGAGAGGAAAGAGGAAACAAAGACTGCATTAGCTCGGGGCCCCGTGCTCGCCACAGACGTACTCAGGAAAGAACCGGGAGCCCCCTGGGGGGAACTGGATTGTAACAGCAAGACTACGGAGGAGTACTGAAGCAGCAGAGACGAGACTGCCAAGCCCTTAGGCACAGACCTTTTGATCGGCTAGAGAATCCTGAAATCAGAAATGGAATGGTTCTGAAATGTGTACTTCAAGAAAATACTGGCGTACAGATACAAATAGCATGAACACATTCAAACGAATGTCATATGAATAACTAAATTAATATACAAATACTCCGAGGAGACGGAAGTCGTGAAATAGGAGTCTGCGCAGATATAAATGGCGGTACTATAGTCTACACAATGTATAAAGGGGCGGAGCAGTCATTTGTACTCAGATAATTCATGTGAAAAGGTTTCAGCCATGATTATCTCGGCTCGTTGAACACGGAATGGTACTCAGAGCTATCTAGACACATGGACATTTAATTTCGGAATTCTTTAGGGAATCCAATATCCCGAGGTGTTCTCAAGAATGAGCCGAGATTGCCATATATCGGCCATTATTTTTCACCAGTGACAGCAGGGTGGCCGAGGAACTGCGCTTAACGGCCAGGAGCGACGGCTTATGAATGGAGTTGTCAGTACTGAGACACAAGTAATGCTGCGCGAAATAAGCGAAAAAATGAACGTGGCACGTACGACGAACGACTCCGTTAATCCGCGGCAGAATAGCCGTGCGCACTAAGGCGCCTTGCTGCGGTGCGCTCGGCCGTTCGCCGTCGGGGGTTCGAGTCCTCCCTCTGGAATTGGTGTTTGTGTTGTCCTTTGCATAAGCCTAGTTACGTCCTTAGATTTAGAAACATTTAAACATTTGATCTCCGTTAGGACAGCGGGGCGCGACTTGGCATTAAGCACGGCTGTAGGAAGCATCGAGCGTGCGAATTCAAGCTTACCCTTTTCTCTCATGACATCTTGCGAGCTGTGGATGAAGGGCAACAGGCAGACGGTGTATTTGTCTATTTTTGGTACTACACTACAGACTGCTAACGAAGATACGAGGTTATGGAATATGTACCCATTATGTGAGTGACTCGAAGATTACTTAAGTAATAGAGCCGAGTACGTTGTCTCCTATGACGAGCGTTCACGAGAGACTAGGGTATCGTCAGGGGTGCCCTAGCGAAGTGTGATAGGACCGCTATTATTTTCTACCTATTATAATGATCTGACGGACAGAGTGAGTTGTAATCTGCGGCTGTTTGCTGATGAGGCTGTGGTGTAATGTCCGCCGGCAATGTCTGTGGTTCATGGTGGTGTGTTATTAAGTATCGCATTACTTTTGTTAAGTGTTCCAATGTTTATTCGGTGCTAGACTTACAATTTTTTTGCCGGCTGCGGTGGCCGAGGAGACTGAGGCGCTTCAGTCACGGTCTGTTCGGCCACTACGGTTGGGGGTTCGAATCCCCCCTCGGGCATGGATATTTGTGCCGTCCTTAGGATTAGCTAGTTCATAATTAGTTTGTAAGTTTAGGGACTGATGACCCCTAACTTAAGGCCCAAGAGCTTAATAAATATTTGAACATTTTGAAGAATCTCTCTCTCTCTTGGTTTAGTCGTTTCTGACTCTTGGTAACGCCATGAACAAAAGCACGGCATTTTTCTCTAACTTACGCTAAGAACAACACCCATAGCCATAACAGACGGAGGAATCGAACCTCGTGCGGGAGCTGTCTCGGAATCAGTGACATAGCTCAAATGTTCAAATGTTTGTATAGCTTCTGGGACTTAACCACGGCGTCATCAGTTCCTAAACTTACAAACTACTTATGATCTAACTAATACTAAGGACGGCACAAATATCCATGCCCGAGGGGGGATTCGAAACCCTGACCGTAGTGGCCGTGCAGACCGTGAATGGAGAGCAGTGATATGGCGCTCCTGACCGCACGACCGTACCAAAAGAGCATTCTTTTGTTACCTCATTGCAGACAGCACATCAATGGAAAATTGTTGTTGGGGGAGCTCAGTCGAGATGGAAAGATTAGCTCCAGTGTGCTTGAATCTGAATAAGGCAAAGATGCCTGGATATGATGATGATTACTGCCTTTCCCTGACAAGCTAGAGTAATCGTCCGACGCCTCTTAAAGATAGCCCGCAGTGCCGTGTTTGGTTATGTGACGATGCTGCGCTCCAGTACACTGCAGTGAGCGCCATCCCATCCGCCACAGTGTTGGCGACTGCAGCCGCTGGCTAGGTAAACACTGCTGGGGCCAGCGCGGGCGCTTTCGCCGTGTGGGGTGAGTTTCTCCACTTATCGCGGGATGCTGCGGCTGATGCGCCGGAAGCCGCGCAGCTTTCGCAGGGCGAGCGGCCCGCCTGGCCTTACGTAAGAAGAAGCTGGCGGGCTTTTTATGAAGCCGGTAGGGGACAGCCGTGGCTGCTCTCTCCACTGCTGCGCTGTGCTGTGCTGTGCTTTCCATACGGCGCCGCCGATGGCGCTCCTTTCCCCGCCTCCGCCACAGCCGCAGCCTCGGCTTTATGGCTGCGCTCCTCGTGAGGTACACACCGGCCGCCAACCAGCCTGACGGGGTCACCGCGGGTCGCACCCGAAATCGAGAAACGTTCCTACTGGAGGGGCCGCGTAACGTGCGAGGCGGTCCGACTAGCCCATCCGAGTGGAAAAATACCCAAGCGCCGCCGGTACCCGCGAAAGTGTGCAGCCGTAAATTGTGAGGGAGACCGACCGCTGCCGACCTGTCGTAAAGAACAGACTCTCCACCGTCTGCAGTAAAGGAATGAAAAATTATTACACTCGTAAAGACGACGTCCACTTTGATCCGACGGCGGACGCCATCTGGGGAATAGTAGATGTATAGATAAGGTTTCTGTTGTGGCCAAAGGTTCGTGGAAAAAACTGCCAACATAAAATTCTATCCAGTCAGTTAAATATGTTATTTATATACAATTACTTAACTTTAGAGATTAATCCATTTTGAAGAACATGAATATTTACAATCATACATTTGTACATCCGTGCAACATTTATACAACTGTGACTCTCAGTAAGTGTCCGTTTCCTTGTCGACTGTATCAGTCAATGTCAATACACTGGTTGCTCTCTGTGGCCACACTGAGGACAAGCTCCGTACTGCGGCCTCGCCTCAAGTGTCCTGTTTTCTTTAATATAAGGTAGTTCGTAAGTAGTTTGTAAGTTTAGGGACTGATGACCCCTAACTTAAGTCCCAAGAACTTAATAGACATTTGAACATTTTGAAGAATCTCTCTCTCTTGGTTTAGTCGTTTCCGACTCTTGGTGACGCCATGAACCAAAGCACGGCACTTTTCTCTAACTTATGCTAAGAACAACACACATAGCCATAACAGACGGAGGAATCGAACCTCGTGCGGGAGCTGTCTCGGAATCAGTGACATAGCTCAAATGTACAAATGTTTGTATAGCTTCTGGGGGCGTGGTCGACCTGCCATTGGACGTTGCGGGCGTGGTGGCGCTGGCTGCTTCGCCGCCAACCTAACGCCGTTGAGGTCGTAATAGATGGTGGCCTGTGCGTAGCATCGATACGTCACCACAGTTTCAACGTCGTCCACCAACAAATAGTGATGCGGCACAGCTGCCAGAGACCCATCTGTGTGTACCTGTTAATGGAGAATCTTTGCAGTGTAATGTCAACCTGAGCTGGGCTGTGCTGTTGCACAAGAGGTGGGCCAGCTCCTCATCAAGGACATGATCTAAAAATGTTCAAATATCTGTAAATCTATCGGACCAAACTGCGTGGTCATCACTCCGAAGCTTACAAACTACTTAAAGTAAGGTAAACTAACCTAAGGACAACACACACACACACACACACCCAAGACCTAGGGAGGACTCTAACCTCAGACGGCGAGCAACCGCGCGCTCCGCAGCGATGCGCCTTAGACCGCTCGGCTACTCCACCGCGGCAAGGACATGATCTGATGATGATGAATGTCGTTAGTGAAAGGTCATAAACCATAGTAATGATGATAATAATTATGCTTCTGGTGAGTCAAAGTTGATAATAATAAGTATAGAGAAGGTAATAATCGTTACTGTATTGCATTTGATAAGTGAGAGGTGCCAGTTAAATAATCTTAAAAGCTTTGCCGATGTCGTAGGAACTTGGTAAATAATAATGAAAGTTATTTACAAAATTAATTATCAAATGATTAGTGTTGCAATTGCAGATTATTAATAATATGTTGTCTGACTTAGCCTTCGTAACTTCACAAAGAAGTTTTTACGTACGCTTTGTAATATGATTGTTTGTTGTGTGTGTATAGGTCTGAGACTAATTCTGTCAACTACAACTCGCCAATCTAACTGTTATGAAGTTGGCTAAAGTATACTTTGAAAAGCAAACAAAAGCAGTCAGTATGCAATAAAGCAAATTCGGATCCTGTAACTGTGTTCATGAAATATGCGTCTTTACCTCTGGTAATAAGTGTTAAATACGACTTGAACAATATTATAAAATATCTATGCCCCAGCGGCCAGCCAGTCAGCTAGTTTTCCCGGCCTCTCGGTGAGACGTGGGCACGGCCTCTGGTGAGGCCTCGTCGTCTAGGCTAGAGGTGTCGCGCCAATAGTCCCACCAGCAGTTCTTGTTGACACTTACGGGCTCACAAACCCTCAACCAAGTTTAAATGAACTTTAGTTTAGTGCAATTTAAAGCAACTGCAGGAATCTTATTGTTAAAGAGGAGAAGGTAAAACAGAGAATGAATACAACCGGCAAAATGAGGTAGTGGGAGTTAATGTTCAGATCAAGAAATGTTCAAATGTTTGTTAAGCTTATGGGACTTAACTACGGGGTCATCAGTCCCTAAACTTACAAACTACTTATGAACTACTTACGAACTAGGACGGCACAAATATCCATGCCCGAGGGGGGATTCGAACCCCCGACCGTAGTGGCCGTGCTGACCGTGACTGGAGCGCCTCAGTCAGATCAAGACAACACACGAAAATACCAATACAAAAGAAAACTAGCGATAAATTACATGTTTGTATTTTACTGTACCGGTGAAGTTGTGATGAGCTGTAACTAGTAATTTGTTATTATAAAATGAGTTTCTTTATATTACTCGCCGTAATGAGATGCTTGGATAATATCACGCTTTGCAAGACCAAGTTCACGACCGTGTTTCAAAGTTACCACATCAGTGGAAGAAATTTAATCAGTATCGCACTTTATAGTAACGAAATATTAGTTGCAAGTTTCGAAAGTCCAATCCGTACAAATAGGATGTTGAAATAAGTCAACTTTGAACTAAAATCGTGCAATCGCGAAGCGAATCGTAGTGTTGCCTTGCACCTTCGTACGATTGAACGCATCTTGCTGAAAACAGTAGTAGAAAATTAATTATTTATTTGAAAGGGGGCATTTTGAAATAAGGACTCAAATGTGATGAATTTAAAAGAAGGGAGGTTTATTTAACTTACAAAAGAACAGAACATGCTCAAACTTACATAAGTTCCTTTTTATCCCATAGAAGAAGAGACGTCCGAGCAGGACAAGAGTGCAGAACAGAAAGACGAAGAGCGATTCCGTTCTCTCCCCTAGTCGCAGAAAAAAATTGACCATCGGAAACAAAAGTAGGCAGAGGTATGCACTGAAGAGAGAACTGATACGCAAGCGACAAGCGTCGCAGATATAATTGTTTGTAATTTTTTTTTTTAAATGTAATGCTACGTTTGGTGTTTCAGAATGTATCGACACCTGGTGCTTCATTACCGGTGCAGCAACTGATCCTCATAGGTATCATCTTTAAAGACTGATTATGCCTTACAGCGTTTAGTCTACAGTACAATCTCCCTTATAAAAGTCCTCCATCATCCCGTATTCGATGCTAACATTGATGTGTTGTCTGATATAAAGCCGCGGTGGAGTAGCCGAGCGGTCTAAAGCGCCTCGCTGCGGAGCGCGCGGTTGCTCGCCGTGGAGGTTCGAGTCCTCCCTGGGGCATGGGTGTGTGTGTTGTCCTTAGGTTATTTTACCTAGGTTTAAGCAGTTTGTAAGCTACGGACTGATGACCACGCAGTTTGGTCCGATAGATTTACAGACATTTGAACTTTTTTTCTGATATAAAGCCTCTTACTTGACCGAATTCAAGTACTTTATCCTTGATGTACCTCAACTCTTCCTTCCCTTCATTGCCGAGCCCAGGAGTCTTTACTAACCTTGCTTCTCCTGTGTGTGTAACATGACCCCTCCATCTAATTCCTCCATTTAAATCGTTCATCTATTGTGTCCATTCCCAGCTTTTGATTTCCTCATTATGGATAACCTCCTTCCACTGTTACAATCTATTAGTACCTGAAATCATCCATGATACTTTGATGTCTGTAACCTCAACATTATTAGTAAAGTAGCCCGTATTCACCCACTGTTGGTCGAGAGACTGAATGGTGCACTGCTATTTTAGTCTTGATACTGACTTACTTCTAACAAAAGAGAGTAGATAGTAGCTGAGCGAACACTGCATTAACTTTGAGTGCTCACATTGATGACTTCACACTTTTATTTAGGGCCAATTGCTAATTTTCGCACCAAGCAGATATCTTATCTAAATTGTTTTGCAGTTGCTTTTGGTATTATGGTGGCATAAACTAGCGGTAAACGACAGCATCATCCGCGAACAGTCTAAGAGAGCTGCTCAGATTGTCTCCTAAATAGTTTATAAAGAACAGTAGGGGGCCTATAACACTTCCCTGTTGAAGTAAAACCACTTTCCGTAAGTTACTACGTAGTGTGTTCTTTCTGACAGGAAATCGTGAATACAATCGCTCAAATGTAGTGGCAATATCCCATAAGCACGCAATTTCATTAGAAGGTGAGGTACAGTGTCAAAAGTCTTCCGGAAATATGGAATCGATTTGAGAGTCCTCGTCAATAGCACTCATAACTACTTCACCAGCGAGCAAATTATAATCGTGAATGTAACGAGATAAATTACGTAGGCATGAAAATGATGACGCGCGTCACGGGCTTGCGGCCAGATTTCATCAATCAACGCAATACAGCCGCAAACCCGTGAAGAGCATCAGCAATTATTACGCAGGGAAAGTCTACAAAATTAGAAAGAAATCATATTTGCGTATCATGAGCCTAATAAACGAATAAAAATTTTGCAATGTTGTTAGCGATATAAGTGCATAGCCCACTGTAGTTTCTAATGTACTTTTTTAGTTATGGCAAATTGCTGCAGCCAAAGTTTTCTTTAACCATCTCTGAGATTTTCAGCTATCACTTTTGCAAGACTCGGGGAGCTGAGGGTACCTACGGCCCTTTACAATAGTCTCTCGGACACAGGGTAGTGGAATGGCGTACAGGCACCCAAAAAGTGGTCAAGAGGATCACTAAAGGGTGTCCACAGGAATCAATATGCGGCCCCGTCTTCTGGGATATCGCCTTCGAGCCGCTTCTGAATCTCCTAGGAGAAGAGGAGCAGGTCGAGGGTGTGGTAGCCTACGCAGATGACCTGCTAGTGGTAGTCACGGCTGACTCATGAGCACAAATAGAACAAAAAGCAACACAAATCCTGGCGAAAATTGGCCAGTGGTGCTACCAAAACAAACTCAAAATGGCCGCACACAAAACAGTATACATTTTACTCAAAGGCAAACTGATTAGAGACCCAATAATAAAACTCAATAACACAACGATTTGCACGTCTAACTCGACGAACGACTTACGTTTAACGATCACATAAAACTGACGACAGACAGGGGCACCAAGATGACTCAAACACTCGCCAGGCTTAACACCACAACATACAAACTCCCAACACAAACACATACAGCACTTTTTGAGTGAGTTGTATGCTTCGCTGCGAGATCGTGGGCCCACGGACTACACCTATTAACATACAAGACTATTGTGAGGCAAGGACAAAGAAGGACTCTTCTAAGACTGTCGGGGGCTTTCAACACCGTATCAGTCGAAGCACTATGCGTCGTGTTGGGAATACCCTCGATTGACCTCACAATCAGACAGAGAGCGGCCATGTACTGGCTGAAGGCGGGGAAACAGGACAATGTCCACGAAATCACGGGACAAAATATAGCAGAGAGGCGACAACTCAACAAATGGCGGGTGGAGTGGGATGACAGTGACAAGGGACGGCGAGTGCACGCTGTCTTCCAGAACATCAGAACACGTCTGAGAATGGACCATATCAGTCCCGGCCGGGGTACGGTACATTTTTTGACGGGGCATGGTCCCTATCCTATGCACTTGAGCCGCGTAGGGTTAAGTGACAATGAGAACTGCACATGTGGGGAACAGGGGACAGCGGCAACATATACATAACACAATCACATACCCTACTACAGGACAATATCGACATTAACAACATGATTAGAGACAAGGACAAATGGGACATTCTAAAGCGTATCGTTGATGAGGCGTCCACACTCAATCAAATCGAATACGATGAAAAATGTAGAGACCAGATCGCCCGACATGTAACCCACAGGTCAGATAACTCCTGGCATGAAAGTGATCCACACACATCAGACACAACATCTGCAAAGGATGGCACACCCACCACGGATACTGACAGCGACTGAAACAAATACGATCCTCAAATGTACAATAAATAAATAAATAAATAAAAAACAATAAATAAATAAATAAACGGAACAAAGCACCCAAATAAACAATTGTGTATAAACTGTAAATAAATTCTGTTACCTCTCAGTTGTAGAATTAAATGTAGGTTTATAAACGTTAATTATTGTAAATGTTAAGTACAATTCACTATGTTAATGATATTATAGAAACCTAAAATGTATGTAATATAAAAGTAGAATATAAACATAATAGGTTACCCTCAGCGACCCACCAGGGCCACAGGGCTCGAGGTCTATTCCGAGGCCTCTGATCCTGGCTGCTCGCAGCCCAGCCTACCCCCTCTCTACAGCCCCCAACTTTCCTATCTTTCTTTTTGCAACCTTCTTAAACACCAAATTCCTTAGTTTCAATTTCAGTTATTTTAGTTATATCCCTTTTTCCAATCTCCCCCCCTTTTTTTCCTTACTTTAAGCATAATATAGCGTACCTCAAAAATTTTGGTAAAATCAACCATCTAAAATGTAAATATTTAAGAAAATGGTTAACTAAACTATCCCAATCATCAAAATAATAATTGTTAAAGTCAAATATCTATGTAAATTGACCAGCTTTATACCCAAAGGCAACTGGTCCGAAGTAAGGAAATAAATAAAATTTTGCTGTTCATGTTCATAGTAATAAATAAATAAATAAATAAATAAAATCACTTATGGAAGTTTTAAGTGTAATCCTAGGTGTGTGTTTTTCATTTACCGCTCCTCAACACGTTGATCTCGTTGCGCAGGTCCATTACCCACAACCATAAGCATTACATTGCGCTCAGATTCCTTTTCAAAAATGTTTGCAAAGTTATGGGACCTAACTGCAGTGATTATCGGTCCCTAAACCTAAAAACTAACTTATCCTAAGGACAAAAAAACACACCCATGCCCGAGGGAGAACTCGAACTTCCGACGCGGAACGGCCGCGCGCCCCGTAGCAAGGCGCCATAGCGCGCACGGCCATTCCGACGCGGCAGATTTATTTTTAACCTGAAAAGTAGACCTATTTCTTAGAGCTATCAATAAGCAAGTATCCTTCACAAATTGGCCTTACAAAGGTTCCAATAGAGGGGCTATAAAGAATAACAGGAAGATCAGATTTTAACATCTCTTCGGCGATGTGGTCATAAGAGACAGCAAATTAGAAGGTCTTAAAATTTTAATAAGCGTATCGAGAAAGAGAAGGTGCGTAATGAAAGTTTTTCTTTGTTTGCTAGTGCACACTGAGATGAGAGAAGTCATGGGATACCTCTTGATTATCTCATTGTGCGCAGCGAAGTGCAGTTACGATGTAGCGTGGATTCTAGGAGACGTTGGAGATCCCCTACAGGAATCGTTAACCATTATTGATAAAATGTTGCGATGCACGATTCTGTCAACTAACTGATTCTCGATTATGTCCGATAAATGTTCAATGGTATTAATTTTGGGCGATCTGAGTAGCCCAAAGATTCGCTGAAATTTTGCAGAATATGTCTTAACCATTCGCCAATGATTGTGGCCCGTTGACATTGCTCATGGTCATTCACAAACGAAATCATTTTTTTTTTTCTTTTTTCGGAGCATGAAGTGGCCGAACATAGCCATCTACGATATTTTATTGCATGCCAAATTATGGTCGCTTGTCGAAAAAGTGGACGATTTTATCAGACAGTGGAAAATTAACTTTAGTTTAATGGAATTTGAAACAACTGCAGGAATCAGATCGTAAATGAGGAGAAGCTAAAACTGAGCATGAATACAACAGGCAAAATGAGATAGCTGGAGTTAATGTTAAGATCAAGACAACACACGAAAATACAACTACAAAAGAAAACCTCTTTATATATAACTGATCCGGTGATGTAGTGATGAGCTGTAACTAGTAAATTGTTATTATAAAATGAATTTGTTTAAATTTTTCGCCGTAATGAGATGCTTGGATAATATCACGCTTCTCAAGACCAAGTTCGCGACCGTGTTTCAAAGTTGCCACATCAGTGGAACAAACCCTCGATTCATTTGGGCGAGAGGACCCAATCTACTCCAAGCAAAAACTGTTGTCATCACTATGGATCTCTGGGTTGTGCAGTACATTGGTGATGACTTCGGACGATGGCTTCATGAGGTCTGTGGCACACATTAGCCATACCATCAATTCACACTGAGGTCGGAATTGATCTGAGCAAGGTAAGGTCTTCCGTTTTTCTGGAGTCCAACTGATAGGATCACAAACCCAGAAGAGGCGCTTCGAGCGATCTGGTGCTGTTAGCAAAGGCAGTCGCTACAGCCGTCTGCCACCGCCGAGTATCATCAAATTTCGGTCGCTGTCTTACCGAATACGTTGGTCATGTGACCGTGTCGGCCACTTGCTGGTGAGACAAAATGGGTGAAATATGCTATTCTCGGGACACTCTTGATATTATGGATCTCGAAATATTTAATTCCCTAACGATTTCCGAACTGGAATATCCCATGCGTCTAGTTTGAACTAACATTCCGCATCATGCAGTCTTAATCACGTGAATGATCGGGGTACAAATGACAGATCTGCCAATGGGCCGCTGTTTTATAGATTGTGTTCTCTTTATTATCGCTATCTATGTCTGGGGGACGGCGAGTAGAGTGTATTAGATTTGCAGACGACATGGTTGTGATGGCAGAAAGTGCAAAAGAGATGGAACAAATGTTAGATGACCTAAACACAAAATTAGAAGAATATGGAATGAAGATTAACAAGAAGAAAACAAAAAGCATGGTAATTGGAGGAAGAAACACAAAATGTCGTTTAAAAATTGGGGAAGAAGAAATAGAGCAAGTACATAGCTTCAAATACTTGGGAAGTATGATAATGGATGATATGTACTGCACTGCAGAAATTAAGAAAAGAATTGCCATGGCAAAAGGATTCAAAAGGAAACAGAGATTACTTTGCGGACCATTAAAGAAAGATCTGAGGAAAAGACATGCCAAGTGTTATATCTGGAGTGTTGTGCTGTATGGTGCAGAGACCTGGACGTTGAGGAAGGAAGATGAAAGAAGACTGAAGGCACTTGAGATGTGGATATGGAGGAGAATGGAACAAGTGAAATGGAAAAGACCGAATAAGGAATGAGGAAGTATTAAGAAGAGTTGGAGAAGAAAGAAACGTGCTGGAAGTCATTAGGAAAAGAAAACGAAACTGGATTGGACATTGTTTGAGGAGGGACTGTTTACTGATGGAAGGAATAGAAGGAATGGTGAAAGGAAAAAGAGGAAGAGTAAAGCTAAGATATCAAATGCTGGACACCATCCAGGGAAATAAATATGAAGAAATGAAAAGATTGGCTTTGGTCAGAGAAAAGTGGATCAACCCATTACAAGAAGAGGATCAATCCATGAGAAGACCAGCTGCTAGGCAGAATACAATTGATGATGATGATGATATATGTGCTGTGTATGTCGCAACCTCATGAGTTCTCATGACTTCAATGTATCTCTACAATCTTGCTAGGGAATGAAATTCAGATGACCATTAACACAGCACGTTAGGAGCAAGAATATAAAAATTAAAGAAAAAAATAAAAAAAAATTTAAAAAGAAAGAAAAGAAAATAGGCAGTACACCGAGAAACCTCCAGTGACATACTACGGTATTATGAAGCAGATATGCATGTACTTTAAATGTTCTACCCGCGATAGTAACTTTAAATCAATGAAGTTGAAAAAAAGGTAAAGCAGTCAACAACCCGAAGATTGGTTTCAACACCTCAGTGCTTTACTAGGTATCGTCCTGTTTGGAGGTGGTATGCCGTTGCCTTCCTCCAACCTTCGAACTGACTTACCAGCCAGTTATCTGAGGACCTACAGTTTAACGTGGATTCCAAACCACGGTGCTACTCGCTATTTTTCACATCAGCAACACAGCCAGAAAACCTTATAGTACCTTTAAATCTACAAATTTACATTACTTTATACAAGTTGAACATATTCTGGCCGTGATCTATTGTTACAGTATTAATATTTTTATTTTTGGTGTGCGTGTTGTCCTTAGTATAAATTAGTTTCCGTAGTTTGCAAGTCTATGGACTAATGACCACAGCAGTTTGGTCCCATAGATTTACAAACATTTGAACGTTTTTACGACAGAATCTAGCTGACAACTTCAGGTTTTCCCTAGATTAATTGAAACCGGCCATATGGGAATGATATGTTCAAATCTTCCAATGATCAAAATATCCACGGGTGTACTGCCGATTTATAGTGTCCAACGGGCACAATATTTCGGCGATCATACATGTCGCCATCATCAGGTGAACTGACGGACTGAGCTCCTGGAAACGCGCCGGCACGGAGATCCGCACGCTACGGCTGCTCGAAGGGAACTGGGTTCTAGCCCGATAGCGGGCCATTTAAATACCCTCGGCCCGCGGAGCGACCCCTCCGCGGTCCGCGCCCCGCGCCGCGGCCGCGCAGTGGAACCGATTGCGCCGGCGTCTGAGAAGACGTCTGTGTGAGGGCTCTGTCCGCCGTGGTCGTCACTTCGTTACGTTTGCTAGATTTACTCTTAATTAACCCAATCGCTGGTTCCCAAGCTTTGCTAAGATTATAGCCAGAGTCACGGTTTATGAGGTCGTCACTTGTGCGAATTTCAATGGCCTCTCTAACGACGCAGTCCCAGTATCTCGACGTCTGTACCAGAATCCTAGTGTGTTCATACTCCATGGCGTGATTCTCCGACAATGTTCAGCGACCGCCGACTTGCTCGGACACATCAATCGTGTGTGCCTCTGGTGTTCAACGCATCGATCCTCTACGGTACGCATCGTCTGTCCAATATATGACTTTCCACACTGACACGGAATCTGGTACACGCCGGCCTTCCTCAAACCGAGATCATCTTTGGCGCTCCCCACCAGTGCACGAATTTTATTCGGCGGACAAAAAACAGTTCCAACCTGGTGTTTTCTCAAAATGCGGGCGATCTTCCCTGAGAGTGCGCCAGTATATGGAACGAACGCAGTGCCTACATCCTCCCTTGCGTTTTCATCCGTTTCCACAGGTTGTGTTGTAGTGGTTGGGCGGAGAGCCCGCTGAATCTGCCACTCTGAGTACCCATTTTTTCGAAATACAGTTCTCAGGTGTTCCAATTCCTGGGGTAGACTCTCTGCGTCGGAGATAGTGCGCGCCCTATGTACTAGAGTTTTAAGTACCCCATTCCTCTGTGAAGGGTGGTGACAGCTGTCTGCGTGTAAATACAGATCAGTGTGCGTTGTCTTCCGATATACACTATGACCCAGGGTGCCGTCAGCTCTTCTCTTGACCAAGACGTCAAGGAACAGCAATTTACCCTCCGTTTCAGTCTCCATAGTGAATTTGATGTTGGGGTGTATGGAGTTCAGATGTGTAAGGAAGTCAAGGAGTTTATCCATACCATGTGGCCAGATTGCGAAAGTGTCGTCCACATAACGGAAAAAGGTTTCCATTCAGATGATGCCAGGGCTTCCTCCTCGAAATTCTCCACGTATAAATTTGCGACCACAGGGGAGAGTGGGCTACCCATGGCGACTCCCTCCGTTTGTTCGTAGTATTCGCCATTGAAAAGAAAATACGTGGAAGTCAAGACATGCCTAAAAAGTTCGGTGGTCTTCTCGTCAAACTTCTGACCAATCAAATCTAGTGACTCTCGAAGGGGCACTCTCGTAAACAACGAAACGACGTCAAAACTCACCATGATATCTGACTCATCCAGCCTGAAGCTGTTAAGGCGTTTAACAAAATCCACGGAATTACGGATGTGATGAGGGCATTTACCCACATAAGGACTTAATATTCCCGTCAAGTATTTGGCCAACAAATATGTAGGTACTCTGATGTTACTGACAATGGGACGTAACGGCACCCCATCTTTGTGAACCTTAGGGAGTCCATAAAGTCTTGGCGGTACCGGACCTTGAGGAAAAAGTTCCTTGGCGACACCCTCCCGTAAATCCGCATTGGGTTAATTAAGAGTAAATCTAGCAAACGTAACGAAGTGACGACCACGGCGGACAGAGCCCTCACACCGACGTCATCTCAGACGCCGGCGCAATCGGTTCCAATGCGCGGCCGCGGCGCGGGGCGCGGACCGCGGAGGGGTCGCTCCGCGGGCCGAGGGCATTTAAATGGCCCGCTACCGGGCTAGAACCCAGTTCCCTTCGAGCAGCCGTAGCGTGCGGATCTCCGTGCCGGCGCGTTTCTAGGAGCTCAGTCCGTCAGTTCACCTGATGATGGCGACATGTATGATCGCCGAAATATTGTGCCCGTTGGATACTATAGACCGGCAGTACACCCGTGGATATTTTGATCATCAAATACGCCGGGAGAAACTGAAGAATCACAAATCTTCCAATGTTTGTAAACATATTGGACCAAAGTGGTATTTTCATCAGTCCCTAAACTTACAAACTACTTAAATGAACTTACACTAAGGACAACACACACACACACACACACACACACACAGAGAGAGAGAGAGAGAGAGAGAGAGAGAGAGAGACACTCACACACATGTCCGAGGGAGGACTCGAATCTCCCAGTCCGTAGCATTACGCCTTAGACCACACGGCCATTACACGCGGATGGAAATATATAAAATAAAAAAAAGTATTATATACCTTTATTTTTGTGAGTGGTTATTAAAAATTTAACCCTGCATGAATTTTCATTTTGGCGCAAAAAATATATATGGTAGAAAATGTTCACCTATGCAGGGGAAAAAATATTGAAAAAATTAGATAAACAATGTCAAAATCATTATTTAATTGTTGCCATTGTCAACGTCATGCATTTAGACGTAAGTTACTCTTCAGGAAAATATTGGTATCGAACATGTTTTGTACTCCAATTAGATGTCTGTAACATGATAAACATTGTTTATTTGACAGAAGTCGAAACAGTTTGTTATTACATTAATGCGCAACAGTGAGTAAAATCCGTTGGAGCGTTCTTCTTTGCATTTCTCCTCAATTCATGACTGTGCTGCCACTTATGGAGGAAACGATCAACTAATTGCTTAGAACAGACTTCAGTGTATACACTATGCATGGTGTTGCCATCTGTCAACTAAAAGTATGTCTCAAAAATTAACAAAATTTGCGTTGGCAAATGGCAACTCGATGCAGTGTAGGGTTAATACTACCGTTCGGAATTGCGAAAGCAAATACGTCTTTCCAATGTAACCATCAACGAAGTTTAAAAAAGGTAAAGCAGTCAACAATCCGAAGATTGGTTTCAACACCACATTGCTTTACTAGGTATGGTCCTGTTTGGAGGTGGTATGCCGTTGCCTTCCTCCGACCTGCGAACTAACTTACACAGCCAGTTATAGGGGAACCTACAGTTTAACGTGGATTCCGAACCACGGTGCTTCTCGGTATTTTTCACATAAGCAACCCTTCGAAATTGGGAAAGGAAATACGTCTTTTCAACGTAACCATTCCATCGTTAGTCTTGTTTTTTGCCGGGAACCCGCGTTGGAATGTCTGCTTCACCGTCTTGACGAATAGGAGCGTCAAAATTGTTGTAGTACATCACTTTGCGCGCATGCAGCTTTAGGTGTGAAAGTATGTGGAAAGGTATAGAAAGAGAGGAAGGAAGGAAGGAAGCTTAGGGTTTAACGTCCCTTCGACAGCGTGGTCATTACAGACGGAGTATAGAAAGAGAATTGTGGCTCTTAATTATAAACTTTTTCGACTGTTTTGAGAAAAAGGGTTAGTACACCATGTAGACATAATGTACGGTGCTGAGCATGCAGAGATTTTACGATATCTCATATACGGCCGCGTTCTGCGTGCGGCAGATTGACAAGGAACTCACGTCCAGAAAAAATGCCCTTGTTGCCTTACTGCGAGGCAGAATACATTACCGCGGCGTGTTAAAGGGAACTGCTAGCGGCATCGGCGAGCTCAGATCATTAAGTTGCTGGCCGCTCCGAAAAGGCAGGATTTTCCCAAGATGGAGGCCCCGTGGTAGCTCTTCCCGCGGCCTCGGCACTTAATACGGAAAGCTAACAGCGCTGCGTGCGCGCACTGCGCAAGGCGGACAGCCGGCAGCCTCAGCGGCCCAAAAGGGAGCAGCAGCGCCGACTACCGCGTCTCCCCCCATGAACGCCGGCCGCGCATCAGCCGGAACGCGTTCCTCTCCTACATCTGCATCTGCCAATTACACCCAAGTGCCTGACACAGTGTTTAATGAACCACTTTGACACTATTTATTTACCAATAGCTTTGATAACAGCGCGTTGGATGAAAGGACGCCTAAATCCCTCTGTTCGAGTTTCGATTTTTCTTATTATGATGCTCATTTCCCCCCACGTAGGCGCGAGTCAACAATATACGAGTATTTTCGCTTCCAGATTAGATTAGCTTAATATCTGTTGCATAGATCATAAATACGACATTTCGTAATGTTGTGGAACGTATCAGTTTAATAAATGGTGTCTATACATGACAATATTTTACGGAGTTTTTAATTTTTTTATGTTTTTTTCCGGCGAAATTACTAGGTTTTATCTAAAAATTCATCTAAAGTGTAGAAGGAGTTGCCATTCATAAATTCTTTTAATTTCTTTTTAAATACTAGTTGGCTCACTCTCTGTTTGACATTTAATGCTACTTGGTAAATTATCGAAGACTATTGTGGCAGCATAATTCACCCCTCTCTGTGCCACAGTTAGATTTAACCTTGAATAGTGAAGATCACTCTTTCTCCTTGTGTTGTAGCTATGCACACTGCTACTACTTTTGAATTTGATCGCATTGTCAACAATAAAATTCATAAGTGAATATATATATATATATATCATGAAGCTACAGTAAAGATCCCTAGATTCTTAAATAACTGTCTCTAGGATGATCTTGGGTGGGCTCCAGCAATTATTCTGATTGCTCGCTTTTGTGCAATGAATACTTTTTTTTACTCAGTGTTGAATTGCCACAGAATATGATCCCATATGAAAGCAGCGAATGAAAATGAGCATAGTAAGATAATTTAATGTGATGTATATCACCAAAATTTGCAATGACACTGATAGCGTAAGTAGCTGAACTCAAACGTTTCAGCAGATCTTGAATGTGTTTCTTGCAATTCAATCCCTCATCAATAAATACATCTAAAAATTTTGAATATTCTACCTTAGTTCATTTGTAGAAAACCAATTAATAATTTTTCTGAAATACATAATTTACAATTTCATCATTTATTCCTGTTTGTCAGGCGTGATAGCTACACTTGTATCGTCAGCGAAAAGAACTAGCTTAGCATTTTCATGAATAAAGTATGGCAACTCATTAATATAAATTAAGAACAGCAAAACACCCAAGACCGAACTTTGTGGCCCATTTTTTATCGCTCACCAGTTAGAGAAATTAACTGTTTCTTGCATATTATGTGAACTGCTTATTTCAACTTTCTGCACTGTTCCAGTTTAGTATAATTTAAACCATTTGTTCACTGTCCCACCGATACCACAATACTTAAGCTTATGTAGAAGAATTTAATGATTTACACAATCAGCTTTTGAGAGATGAAAAGAAAAATCCCAAAGGGTGATGTCCGGTTATTCAGAGCATTTAATATTTCATATAACATTTTCTGTTGAAAAGCTTTTCTAGAAACCAAACTGACAATTTGTTGGAATTTTATTTTTACTAATATGTGAAGCTATTCAAAGGAGAAAGTTGGTGATAGAAATTTCGTAAGTTGATCTCTCCGTAATGAAAACCGCCGTTGTTGTAGTGATTTCCAGATAAATTCTTGCATCGTTTGCGTGATACTTTCTCCCCTGTATCCGGATAGCGCAAAACGAACAACTCGTTTTTGTACTCTTTCGATGTCCTCCGTCAGTGTCACCTGATAAGGCGCCGCACCGCGCAGCACTGCTTCTAGAGGTGTAGTGGGTGAGGTGGCGTAGTGCTTCTAATACGCTGGCGACACAGACACCGCTACAAATCCACCTGCGGCCATTCAGATTTAGGTTCTCCTTGATTTCTCTAAATCACTCCAGGCGAATGCCGGCAAGGTTCCTTTTATCCCCAGCAAAGAAAAATCTAATCCGAGCTTCTGCTCCGTCTCTAATGACTGCAAATTAACATAATGCCAAGATCGCAATTTTTTTCTTTATTTATTTTGACGACCGGTTTCGGCGCACTGAGGTACCATCTTCTGGTCTATAGAAAAATGAAGTACAATGTGTGCAGAATCTTAAAACATAACATTGATAACTATATTTCAAAGATCAATCACAATATAATGTCGAACACTTTTGTAAAGGAATAAATTCTCTAAGATATCAGGTATGCGATTGATATTTGAAATGCAGTTGTCAGTGTTATGTTCTAAGCATCTGTATACATTGTACTTAATTTTTCCATAGTACAGAAGATGGTACCTCGGTGTGCCGAAACCGTCTATGCCCAAAATAAGCAAATGAATTCTAATAACTACGTTTTAGACGGGACGTTAAACCCTAATCTTCCTTCCTTTTTTTCCCAAAAGAGGACGGACGAGCGTAATGTAAGCACTTTTAAGTGGTAAACGCAGTCTTTGGCTCGCTTTTCCCACAACTTTTTTCCTTTCTTTCTTTTCAAGTTAAGTTGTTCCTAATTGTAATTCCTAGCTATTTAGCTTTAGATTCGATTGATTGATCATCTAAATGTTTTTTTTTTTATTCTTTTGGATTTATTTTTTACTCGTGTACACAACCTCACACTTTCCATTATTCAGGGTAAACTGACAATTATAGCACCATACATATATCTTGCCTAAATAATTTTGCAGTTGCTTCTCATATTCTGATGACTTTACTAGACGATAAATAACAACATAATCAGAAAACAACTTATGATAGCGTCTCACATATTCACGTACTTCGTTTATACGGAGACTGAAGGGCATAGGACCTACACCACCACCCTGGGAAACGCCAGATACCACGTATGTTTGCATCAGTATCTTTCCACCAGTAACCATGTACTGTGTCCTCTCTGATAGCAAGTCACGAATCCGATAACATAGATTAGTCGATACTCCGTAAGCACGTAATTTGATTAAAAGCAGTTTGTGAGGTTCAGTGTCAAAAGCTCTTGGCAATCTATAAATATGGAATGAATTTGAGATCTCTTGTTGATAGCACTCATCACTTCGTGAGAGTAAAGAGGTAGTTGTGTTTCAATAGACTGACATTTTCTAAATTCATGTTGACTATGGGTCCGTAGATCGTTCCCTTCAATTAGATTTTAACACGGTAAATGTCGCAAAACCCTGCTGTAAATGAACACCGAAGATATATGTCTGTAGTTTAGCGGATTAATCCTAATGCAATTCTCGGATACTGGTGTGACTCTTGCAACTTTCCAGTCTTTGGGTACGTATCCTACGTTGAGCAAGCGGTTCCATATGAAGTTAAGTATTTAGTTATTGCACCATACTCCGATAGGAATCTAATCGGTAATCAGTCTGGACCAGAAGACTTACTTTAATTAAGCGATTAAGTTACGTCACTACACCGAGGATACCTTCTTCTGGGTTATCTGATGGTCTCATTTTAAAATATGAAATATTGACGTCGACTTCTTTGGTGAAGGAATTCCACAAAGCTGCGTTTCGTAAATGAATTAAGACTTTTGCTGTCAGTATTAACTCAATTAAAACTTGCGGGCTGACAGATTATGGTAGACGTACAAAACTCTTTACTAACGCTTTGTCCACGTCTGGGAGAGATGTCGTCAGAAGGAAAATTGGCAACTACATTATAATTTCCGTTGTGCTGGATTTACAGGATCACTTTAAACTGTACTGACGCCACCACCCTCCTTAACGTGAAGGCGAATTCACTGTTATCTATGACAGGTAACATCGATTATTACTCTCTTGGGAAAAAGCCAGAATCCATCTGTTTTTAATTTTTTTCCTTTTTATTATAATTAACAAGTTGTTCATAAATTTCAGTCGTGTTAATTGATCCATGTTTTCTTGGGTAAAGCGCTTGTCATACGAAATCTTTATGCACGGTCACCACGTTGTAAAGTAGGATTCGCTGTGACTAACTTCAGTGAAACTTGCTTTACGCTGATGAGGTCATAATACGGCCATAGATTCTAAAACTCTGGAGGTTTCCAAGCATTTGTCAATTTTATAACTGAAGATTTTTGCCAGAGGTGTGGGTAAAATGTTGCTAAAATAGGATTTCTTGGACAGGAAGTCTTAACAAAAGCGTCTTTGGTTTTGTCGTTTTTTTGCGTTTTTGAATGAACATAAGGGGAAAGTGATGGGCAACGATTACTATCAACACTGATATCTTTAAGAAATAGGATGTGTGAGAATTCTGCAAGAGTATAATAGCGCGATGTCTGTGTTAAACCATGCCAAAATGTAGGTTGTTGAAAGATGTGTATGATGAGTTGAAAGTTTCTTCAAAGGAGTTATTAAACGCAAATCGGAGAATTTTGTTGCTTTTTCCACGTACGGCGATCAGTGATCATGATGGTGTCATAGTGACGATGGTTACTGATGTTATTAAACAACCAAAAAGTCTGGAAGAGTATATTTACTGAAAATAACAGATAAGCACATGATAATATTCTGCTTACACATTGGGACAACATTTCGTTCATGTGAGACGGAAGTAGATGAATTAATAACGGCGTTTGAATGCATTGTAAATCACAGAATAACTTTGGTAAAGAGATACAAATTGATACACATGTTTTATATGACAAGAATTTTTATTTTAACCAACAATAGTTGGCGCTATACAGCAGCACATACGAGGTCATTCGACGCCCACAACAGCAAGATTTGAACCACCTAAAATCCTAGATCCGTCGTGGAAATCCTTTTGCACGAGGAGAAAGTCACCGTGTGATGTGGATTTACCCTGAGACGTGATCGAGCCTTTCTCTTAGAGGAGATGCATAGTGCTGCTGTTCACACAGGCAGTGTGACACGTGCGAACTGCGTCGGTAGGTACAGAATCGAATCATCCGTAATCCGTCAGATAGGAAGGAAGGAATCTTAGGGTTTAACGTCCCGTCGACGGCGTGGTCATTAGAGATGGAGCTAACGCTCGGATTTTTGGGTAAGGATGAGGGAAGGAAATCGGCCGCGCCGTTTGAAAGGAACCATTCCGGCATTTGCCTGGAGTGATTTAGGGAAATCACGGAAAACCTAAATTTGGATGGCCGGAGGTGGATTTGAATCACCATCCTGCAGAATACGAGTCCAGTGCGTTACCACTGCGCCACCTCGCTCGGTAATCTGTCAGATAAATATCTGATCGAGGATACGAGCTTCATGTAGCATGATGCCTCGTACTGATACACTCGCAGAAGGCTTATTGCCTAGAAGCGCATACTGAGCAGGTTCTCAGACCTCAGTCTCTACATCTACAACCATACTCCGCAAGCCACCTGATGGTGTGTGGCGGAGGGTACCTTGAGTACCACTATCGATTTTCCCTCCTATTCCAGTCACGCATTGTTCGCGGAAAGAAGGATTGTCGGTATGCCTCTGTGTGGGCTCCAATCTCTCTGATTTTATCCTCACGGTCTCTTCGCGAGATATACGTAGGAGAGAGCAATATACTGATAGACTCCTCGGTGTAATAATTGGTTGTGGGGTGACCTGGAGATACAAATCTGCCGCTATCGTCCGATCTCGTTAGTGCTAGAGTGATAAACGAGAAAATTTCTTGTGATATGCATTACAATACTTCTGACAACATTGTTCCTTGATGAATGATGGCTGACATGTTGAGCAAGTGTTATAAGGAATATCGTCTTTGCTAAATTTCATTGCCGGCCGCGGTGGTCGAGCGCTCTGCGGCGTGCCAGTCACGGTCTGCACGGCCACTACGGTCGGCGGCTCGAATCCCCCTTCGGGGATGGATATTTGTAACGTCCTTAGTATTAGCTAGTTCATAAGTAGTTTGTAAGTTTATTGACTGATGACCACGTAGTTAAGTCCCATACATTTGAACATTTGGTTTTTAAAATTCATTTGTTATGATAAACGCTCGGACGAAAAACTGGCAGGTGTTGGAATAAATATCTCATGGATAGAAAAGCAGTTGAAATCGTTCAACAGAGGAAATACCGCTGGTCTTGATAGGATACCAATTCCATTTTGCTCGGAGTGTGCAAAGAAACTGGGTCTCTTTGTAGCAGTAGGTCTCAAAAGCAGCGAACGTTCCTAAGTTTTGCGACAGAAAAGCAGGTAGTTCTAGTTTTGAAGACGCGTCATCGATCAGATGAGCAAAACTATAGGTTTATATCAGTATCGCGGGGTTTGGAATACATTTTATGTCCGAGTATTGTGTCACTTCTAGAGAATGGAAATCTCCTATTTGGGTATCAACATAGTTTCGGATCATATTAAGTTCAGTTCGGTCTATCCATCCACGAGCCCCAGAGACAGCAGGTAGACGCCACCAGGCAGATGCCGTGTTTCTTGGGTTCCGCCAGGCGTTCAGTACCGTTCGGCACCGTCGCCTGATGCACAGGATGCCAGCATGTGAAATATCAGACCAAGAGTGTACGTTTCTAGCCCACAGAAATCAGCAAGAGGGCTGGTAGAAACAACTACCATTATATTATTACGCATAGTAGGGCAAACAGATGAAACAGTTACTTCCACTAAATACCTGGGAGTACACATAAGTAACAAAAATGTTCAAATGTTTTTATATCTAAGGGACTTAACTAAGTTGGTCATCAATCCCTAGGCTTAGAAACTGCTTAAACTACGTTATTCTAAGGTCAAGACACACACACACACACACACACACACACACACACACACATGCACGAGGGAGGACTCGAACCACCGACGGGGAGCACCGGCACGCTTCGCAGCGAGGCGCTTTAGACGTAGGTAACGATTTGAAATGAAAGGACCATACAAAATTAATCTTGTGTGAGGCAGATACCAGTCTCAGGTACATTGGAAGAATCCTCAGGAAGTGTTGTTCTTTGAAAAAGGAAGTAGGTTACAAAACAGTCTTTCGGCTGACGCTTTCACATTGCTCATCACAAGGCACAGAGAAGATCCAACGGACAGCAGCACGCTTCGTTACGGGATGGTGTAGTAAGCGAGAAAGCGTCACGGCGACTGTCAGGAAGCTCCAGTGATAGACGGCCGCAAAAGAGGCGTTCTGTTCCGCGTTACGGGCTTCTATCAAAGTTCAACGAGCGTACGGTTCTCGAGGAGTCAATGAATATATCGCTTCCTCCTACGTATACTTGGCGAAAATACCACTAGGATAGAATTAGGGAGATTAGAACCCACACAGAGACATTCCGGAAATCACGTAGTCCTTGCAGGTGCGGTGGTCACTGTGTCCCCAGTGTTGTAGGGGTCAGCGCAACTGCCTAGAAAGCAGGAGACCCGGGTTCGAATCCCGGCTGGGTACACATTTTCAGCATTGCCCAATCGCAGTTGATGTCATATATTCTATGAATATTCCGAAATTGTTTTTCCTGCGAACCATACGCGACTCGAATAGGACTAAGTCACAATGAAACATAAAGTAACCACCGCCACACACCGACTGGTGGTTTGCGAAGTATGAATGTAGATGTTGATGTAGAATTACTGCTTTCGTATCATATGCAGTGATAGCTGTTGGTCAGTGAGTGCACTTTTTTGGCTTAAATAAAATCCCTTCCCATGTGTATAACTCTTTATCTCTCAACTTACATTATTCATTGAAGTATTGACTTAACGGATTGATCGATCACCTTGTATATCCCTTCCATAGTTAAGTACTGTACGACCTTAAAGCCTACAATTACTGATAAAGAAAGACGCGATGCTGAGGAGTAGAAAGTATTCGCGAAGTCGTTGGTAGCCTCATCAGTGGTAGACCTGTTGATGGCACGAGTGTTGAAACAGGCAGGGTACGCGTTCGGCGCAAGACCTTTGCAGCGCAGTGCAGGTGCGTTCATTGAGTGGCCTGGCGCTGCACTTATGTAAGCCGTCCACGCTGGCCACACGCGAACAGTGGCGGAGACATCCTGCCTGCCGAGGAGGACGCGAAAGCCCGCCCGTTGGTTCAGATGTCAACTGGTCACGATATGCGCTGCAAATGATATGATACGCGAGTCCACATGTTTCGACTTCTTCTACTAAATTTCTCTTTTGTCGACGCATAAAAGTTTTACAGAAATGAAAAGATAATTGTTCACATTAATTTTTTTATTTTATTCTTAAGAATTCTGCCAGCCGCGTAACGCATGGGATACAAAACCGTCTATATTTTATTTTTAGGCGTAGTTGTCACTCGTACGGATGATTTCGATCTGGTTGGATGCCTATGTAAAGGGAACTGATACAATAAGCTCGATAGCAGAGAGGTAGAGTGGCAGACTATGAATCCAAAGGTTGCTGCTTCTATCCCAGCTTACTCTTAGTATCTCTCTGTCACTTGCCAATTATTTCCATCAGGAAATGTTGAAGTAAAAATTCAGAGTTGCGCTGTCTTTCGGAAAACACGATTAAACTGTAGGTCCCACTGTAACTGGCTGTGTAGGTCAGTTCGAAGGTCGTAAGGCAATGGCATACAAACTAAAAGAAGAAACGTGTCTTGTAAAGCACTGTGGTGTTCAAACCACTATTCTTACTGTCGACTGCTTTACATTTATAATAATTCAATTGTTGATGTAGTTGTTTCACAAGAAGAAACATGTTTCCTTCTGCCAGTATATTGTTCCACTGCAAATTTGAAATGACTAAACTCTTTTGCAGTTCAGATAACACTGGAATAGAGAGGGAGGGGTCGGTGGCGCATTTTTGTATTCAGTCATTAGTTATCATTTTTTACTAGCCTTCAAATGACCCTGTGAAAAGTGATCGGCTCTTTTATGTGTCTCACTGCAGACGTCACTGAGTAAGTATGAAAAAAAAAAAAAAAAAAAAAAAAAAAAGATGCTTCCATATCAACAACACCGCTATGCCTGAGGTCGCAAATTACCAAAATTTTTCCAATGAGCTGGCTATTTGGAGGAGAAATCTGGTATATCATTAATTTAAAAGTAGGGCACTGTACAAAAATGAACATATCATCTGTTAGAAACCGGGCCCCACAAAGCTAAGAAGAATTTACACAGAGTTTGTACACCGCCACATAATCACAAAAGGTTTGAATATACCACATCGTTATCAAACTGCAACTAGTAACACATACACCACCTTTATCTGTTGGAAATCACTGGATTGAAAAACTAGAACACATTTTCACGCATGATCGGAAGGAATATTCCAAAACAATTAATCTAAGTTCAAGAGTCTAAATTAAACATGCTAGACAACGAATCGCTACCATCTCTGCAGGTACAAGAGCAGAACCATTCTTACCTCACCACGGTCCGAACACTAAGTTAAGACCTAGCGGCCAGGAGACGCGGGAAAGCCTACCAGAAACTGGGAAAACCTCAATTACAGCGGTGGTGGGGAGAGAAGACAGCGTGACTCGCCCTGGAGTAGGCTTGTCGACTAGCTTGTAACCAAAGGGTGTAGAAACCTCTTTGGTCGAATCATCAGCAGGGATTGGTAACGATTAACTATCGACTCTGAGCCAGAGAACACCATGCAAAGAGACTACCCAAATTCAGACTGCCATTAGATTCTTGCACATTCACTTAAAAGTAAAACAAATACACATTCTCACAGGGACAGTGGCGTAGCAGAGAAGCCGTACTTATTTACTCATTCATAACCACAATAATAAATTATTAAAATAACAAAATCCTAGCAATATTAACTAACATTTCAGAAACTAATATTTTAAAACATGAAATAAAATGCTATTACTCATGCCTTGAAAAGAGGGGTTCTAGTTTTAACAAAATGCTAATCTAGCGAAATCAAATAAATTACAATTTTATAAAAAATATATGGAAGACGACAGACAGACGTTTTTCAAATTTAACGAACTGCAATAACTTAGCAAATGTCATTAGGTGATAGGATACAGAGTCATTCGTGTGTTGTTTACGCACCACACCCAGCATTGCCATCTGCATCTATATAAGACACCTTCTGAAACCTAGAAGTCATATGTCTTTCCGAACAAGCGTGTAACGAGCACGGGGCCTGAGCTTATGCAGTCTTTCTCCCTCGTATCTTCCCTGAACTGCATTTAGTTTCCTTTCCCCACCTTTCTTATCCTCACTCCTTCTCCTTCCTGATGACCTTGGCAGTTCGATTCTCCTGTCCCCAAAAACCCATCCATTCACCCATCCATCCACTTGTGCATGCAACGTCACCGTGATCTGAGAATTTCGATTTCGGCAGTAGTTCAGGATTCCGGCGTCGCAGTTCAACCGTGTCCAGGGTGTATAGTGAATGGCTGAACAAAGGTTTCACAGTCCACAACAAGCGACTAGCCACCCACAGTGGTTGTGATCGGCGGCTTCTGGTACGGATAATAGCGACAGAAGGGGAATAGTGCAACAGATCGTGGCTCAGTCCGACACATGACCTCCTAGTCACGCCTCCCAGTGGATAACTTGTAGGAAAATGGGATGCGATGGGATATGGTAGCTGACACCGCCCACGGGTTCCAAGGTTGAGGCAACGTCATCAGCCGGAACAGCTTTCATTTGTCGCCAATCACCAGAGATGGGCCCTGGAACAGTTCAAAATGTTCAAATGTTTGTTAAGCTTAAGGGACTTAACTGCGGGGTCATCAGTCCCTAAACTTACAAACTATTTAGGAACTACCTTATACTAAAGACGACACAAACATCCATGCTCGAGGGGGATTCGAACCCCCGACGGCGGACGGTCGCGCGCACCGCAACACGGCGCTCCAGTACGCGCGGCTAATCCACCGCGGCCCCTGGGCCCCTGGAACAGTGACGGATAGTGATATGGTCGGACGAATGACGACTTCAACCATGGCGATATGAGGAACCAAATGTGCTTCAGACCTCATACTTCTATCGTAAAGAAGGTGTGGTCCACGGAGGTGGTGTCTCCGTCAACGATCTGAGAGCCGCGCGCGAATGGCCACGCGCTCTAAGGCACCTTGCTGCAGAGTGGGCGGTTTCTCCCCGTCGGAGGTAGGAGTCCTCTCTCGGGCATGGGTGTGTGTTGTGCTTAGCCGAAGTTAGTTTACGTAGTTTGTAAGTCGAGCGTCCCATTGCTTTGCAAACATTTGAACATTTTGAATGATCTGCGATGTATTTTACTGGTGTGGACTTGGACTCCAATTTGTCCTGGAAGGGACTTTGATGCGCAGTATGTCGAGCTGCTCGAGTCCACTGCACGCACGTTTGGCGTTCCAACACACTGATGGTTCTGCGGTGTTTCAAGAGGATGAAACGTCGCCACATCCCACTCCGTTCGGAAATCGATCCAGAACCATGCACATTAAGACCAAAGACAGAGATGGCCAACCTGGAGCCCATATTTAAACTCCATGGAGCATGTCTGAGATGTCATCGAATGCAGGCCCCATGCCTCAGCCCCTGAACTCATGAACAGACCAAAAATGACTGCCGCTCTGAAGACTATTTGGTATCAGATACGTCCAAAGGATTGCCATCGACTTCTAGGGTCAATGTAGTGCACAGGCCTGGAGGACGCCCCACGGGGTATTAGGTGTCTATCCAATGAAATTTTCTGGGTCACTGCATACAGTTAGAGTTTCTCTTGCAGCAGTTTTTACAACTAAACTGCTTGCTGATTTGTTAAAAGTGCAGTATGTCATTAAAAGTACCCGGGCACCCCGGAAACCTAAGTTTTTCATATTAGGTGCATTGTGCGGCCACCTACTGGCAGGTACTGCATATCAGCGACCTCAGTACTCCTTAGATGTCGTGAGATGATGATTGGCGTTTTAGGGCGCTCAACAGCGAGGTCATCAACACCCGATGTCATGAGAGAGCAGAATGGGGCGCTATGCGGAACTCACTTTCTTCTTGTCAGAAGCCACTCTCTTAAATATCAATAAGTACACTGTTTTTGATGTGACGGTGAAGTGGAAACGTGAAGGGACACGTACAGCTCGAAATCGTACAGCCGACCTCGTCTGTTGACTGACAGAGACCGCCGACAGTTGAAGAGAGTCGTACAGTGTAATAGACAGGCGTCTACCGAGGCTATCAAACAGGAATTCCAAACTGTATCAGGATGCAGTCCGAGTACTATGACAGACGGGAGGTGAGAAAACTTGGATGGTCGAGCGGCTGTCCATAAATCACAAATGACGCAAGTCAATGCCAAAGACGCCTCCCTTGGTATAAGGAGAGTAAACATTGGACGATTGAATAGTGGGAAAACGTTGTATTGAGTGATGAATCACGGTATACAGTCTGGCGATCCGATGGCAGTGTGTGGTTGTGGCGAATGTCCAGTGAACGCCATCTGCCGGCGTGTGAAGTGGCGACAGTGTTACGGTGTGGTTGTGTTGTTCATGGAGAAGGCTTGCACTGCTTGTTGTTTTGGGTGGCACCATCACAGCACAGGTCTACATTGATGTTTTAATCACCTTCTTTGCTTACCAGTGTTGAAGAGCAATTCGGGGATGGCGATTGCACCTTTCAACACGATCGAGCACCTGTTCATAATGCACGGCCTGAACGGAGTAGTTACACAACAATAACATCCCTGCAATGGACTGGCCTGCACAGAGTACTGATGCGAATCCTTTACAACACGTTTGGGATGTTTGGGAACGCAGACTTCGTGCCAGCCTCAGAGACCTACATCGACGCATCCCCTTAGTGCAACACTCCGTGAAGAATGGGCTGCCATTCCCGAAGAAATCTTCCAGCACTTGATTGAACGTATGCCTGCGAGAGTGGAAACTGTCATCAAGGATAAGGAGGAGCCAACACCACACTGGATTCCAGCTTTAACAATAGAGGGCGCCACCAACTTGCGCTCTCAAAAGGAGGTGGAACAAGGCAGAGAGTCCGGGTCGAGCCGGGCCCGCAGCATACCGGCGCACCAGGAGGCGCGGCTGGCCTCTCAGGACACAATGGGCAGACGCCGGCAGCCATTAGCGGCCCCCAGATGGCGCCACAGTGGGGTCACACAGTAACATATTTGTCTGTGGTGGGGACCAGCGCCCCTCTCTCTCTCCAACTGCCGGCAGCCGTGTTGTGTTTATACCGGCCGCGCTGACACGGCCCGCTCTGAGGACGACCATTAGCAGGAGTGTGGCCAATTAAAGCGCCCGTGTGTGAAGTTGGCTTTCACAGCTCTTTCGCGGTTACTTAACGCCTCATTACAACGTTGTTAGGGGCCGTTACTCTCGCAGTATATAGGGTGACCCGAAAGAAAAGTCAGCACTCTGCGGAATAATGTACCTAAGTAAAAATTTACACACCTACCTGGCTGTATACAGATTGCTGCGGTGTTTGTCCTCTCGGACGTGTCTGAAATGTTAGACACCAACCTGGTTCGCAGCTAGTCATGCGTTTCAACATTTAATTAGGGAAAGAAAGAAGGAAGAGAGAGAGAGAGAGAGAGAGAGAGAGAGAGAGAAAGGAATGACTTCAGCTGCATCAGGGCATTGAAATAACTCCATGGCGACAAGTGAAAATTTGAGGTGTGCCGGGATTCGAACCCAGGTGTCCCGCTTCTAGTCAGCAGTCGCCTTAAGGGGAGTCGTACCGCGGTATCTCGACAATGTTAAATTGGCTATATAAATGCTCCGTTTTCTCAGAACCCCCCCCCCCTCCCAGGGGGCTCACGGTTCTTTCGTGCGTGGCAAGCAGGGGCCCCGAGATAATGCAGCCTTCCATTACTTTCCAGACTGCATTACATTTCCCGTTCCCCTCCTTTCCTATCCTCACTTCTTCCCCTCCCCACCAGGGACTGATAACCTTAGCAGTTTCGTCCCCCTATTCCAACCAAACGACCCAACCCAAACCTCTCAGGCACTGTTGAGTATACAAATGTGGTGTTTTTATCACATGTTCTCGCATGTTTTCTGACTATTTTGCTCCACAATCACTTTAAAATAATAGCTAGAAAAAGTTATGTTTTTTCCCTGAGCATAAGATACTACTAAATTAGAGCTACAACATCATTGTACTGTCTGTGTTATGTAGTAAATAATTCATTGATGTAGATTCAGAATTTCCTGAGAAAAAGGGGCATTTGTACTGTAAAATGCCATTGTCAGAAAATTGCTTTTAAAGAAAAAATTTTAATACACATCCAACTGAAACATAAAAAATATGTTAGAATCCTTCTGGAGGGTAGTCCTCTCTCCATCTTCATAACACAGTGTTGGCTTCTTTTCACGTATTGTTTCTTGCAATCTCTGCCTTCATGATTCGTGGTTGGTCCAAGTGCATCACACTTTGGTGGTGTAGTAACCTTTATGAATTCCAAGATATTCCAAAACCTGTTATCTCCCAGAATAGTTATCATTAAAAGTAAAAACTACATCAGAAACACCAAGTCATGATGAAAACTGTCACAGGAAACACAGAAATGAAACACGGCTAATGGGTAACTGTTGTTGTCAAACACAAACAAATGTACAGGTCAAAGAGTTTACTGCGAAGTACCGCCAGTGTAGGCAACTTACGAAACGGACTATTCTCTACAAAACAAAAGAAACCACAGAGAAAAATGTCAGTAAGCGAAATGATGGAAAACAAAATTCTTAGCAATGTCAGTGCATGATTATTTTCAAATATTTATTTAAAACTAGATGACCCGGTAAACTTCGTATCACTTACCTCTTAATATCAACCATATTAATTTAAATCATATGTATTTTAGGCCCAGTAGCTTTATAAAGGCATCATCAGATAGTCTAAGTATCGGCTCACTACTGGGCGGAAAGAGTGGGCAAATCACGCACACATATCCAGGATAATGTTCATTTCACATTCGTCGAAGTTCAGGGAAGGTTTAAACGGTGAAAAATATGGAAACATTGAGGAACATTTAGATTTAAAACATGAATATTAATAACTTGGTTGTTGTGTTGGGTACGTTCAGAAATATACTTTAAAAGAGTAAAGTTCGGTTTACACGATCTGAATCCGTATATGAACTGTCAAAGATAAAAATGATTTGCTGTTCGTTAGTCTCGCTGAAACTCGAGAACGACTGAACCGATTTGGCTATATATCATTACATAAACCACTGAATCTATTGTGATGAAATCTGGTGTGGAGATAGATTGAGCGCGGAATACTGGATAAGTGTATGATTCAAGATATTTTTTGATTTGAAGTATACAGAGCGAAATACCGAACAATAATTACTCTCTGGAAAAGCTATTTACTCAATAGATTTAGTCATCTAGTCGATCCGGCAATGCTTCGCAATTGCTAATATGTATGTACTCTTGCTTTCAACGTCTAATGTGCAAAATTTTATCGCAATCGTACGAAAGTTATTGATATCCCAAAGAAAAGATCTCTTTCAGTTTTCCACAAATTTTCCTATTTTCTTGCCAACTATTCCAAACTTTTACTTCACTCAAACCTTCCTCTCGCTTTGAAAGTCGAATGTGCAAAATGTTATCGCAATCAGATGAATGGTTTGGATATTTCATAGAAATGTTTTTCAAATGTTTGTATAGCTTATGGGACTTAACTACGGGGTCATCAGTCCCTAAACTTACAAACTACTTATGAACTAGCTAAGAATACGGACGGCACAAACATCCATGCCCGAGGGGGGATTCGAACCCCTGACCGTAGTGGCCGTGCAGACCGTGACTGGAGCGCCTCAGCCTCCTCGGCCACCGCGGCCGGCGATATTTCATAGAAAAATCTCATTCTATTTTTTTCTGAATTTTCCAATTTTCCGGTAAACTTTTCCAAATTTTTATTTCATAAGAACGTTAGGCCTACTCTTGCTTTGAACGTCAAATATGCAAAATTTTATTGCAATCAGACGAATGATATTGGTATCCCATTGAAAAAAGCTCTTTGAGTTTCTCGCAAATTTTCATATTTTCCGCGTAACTTTCCCAGATTTTTAGTTCATAAGAACGTTCATCTTATTTATTTCATACAAACCTTGTCCTGTCAAGCCGTAATTAAGTGATGCTCCTAGAACCATTTGGCAATTGATTTTTATTCATAGAAAATATCGCTTCGGTTTTTCATACTTCTTGGGCGACTTTTCCAAATTTTTATTTGATGCGTACATTCCTATTGCTTTCAACATGAAATTTACAAAATTTTGACGCAATTGGACGAACGGAAAAAGCTGTTTCAATTTTTCCCGATTTTCCTCTTTTCCGGACAACGTTTCCATATGCTATCACCTGTTAAATCCTCCCTGGACTTTCACGAATTTTTCAAGACTAAAATTATCCAAATCGTTTCTGCCGTTCTCGAGTTTTAGCGAGACTAACGAACAGCGATTTATATATGTATAAAACAAACATTTCAATCGACATTCAAATATAAAAAAAGAATTATGTGTAGTGCTTAATGATTTACAATAAATAATACATACATTATTCCTAATAGCCTGTGTTGCAGTATCTCAACTCGTATGGTGAGAGTAATGTCGAAATTAATTTTAATTTCATATTAGGGCATTCTGGTAAACTACGTTACTTGTTTGGAGCGAAAATACCCACCCTTGAGCAAGCGACGTATAATTGACCATGTGAAAATCATGAGGACTGTAAATGGATTCCTGTGACGTTTAATGATTGTCCTTGAGCTTTGTTGTCATGGCAAAAGCTAGACGAACTGGAAACTGAATTCTTTTGAACTGAAACGGAATATCTGAAGGGAGTAAAGGAATGCACAAAGAGTAAATATAATTTTCAAAGAGTAATTATTGTGCGGCATTTCGCGTTATATTCTTCAAATTACTAAATATCTATCAGATCGCTAAAACACCGTGCATAAAACCTTCCTCAGGTATAAATTAGTAACTGTACAAATATTTAAGTCTCTGCGTCATGTTGTTCGGACGTGATAAGCGTACACAGAACAGACATTCACATTAATATATATAGATAAATAGCTATCCGATCGCCATAAAGCCGCGCCCAAAGCCTACCCCAGGTAGACATTAGTAACTGTACAAATTTTTAGCTCTTTACGTCTTGTGGTTCAGACGTGATAAACGTACACCAAACAGACATTCACATTTATAGATAGATACTAAATAATCGAATATTTCAATAAAAACAACACTAAATTAAACGTAAACATCCATATTTTGATAATTTTCATACAGGTAAAAATGTGAAAATTTTGTCATTTTTAGCGGTACGACTCCCCTTAACTTCTTAATTTTATTTCGTCTTATTTTATTTTCTCTCTTCTGGTAGATCGATTCTTGAGCTACGAAATATCGATATTTTTAAAAAAATCTTTGTATCACATAGGACGGCTAGCTATGTGACAGAACGCGTATGCTCTAGGCTAGAGTTTTTGAACTTGTGGGTCGCGACCCGTAGTGTGGTCGCAAAGTTTTGTTCGGGGAGGGGGGGGGGGACCGCGGTCAGAGGAGGAAGTACTCTGCTGGAACCGTAAAACAACCAGGGCAGTGCCCGTCTGGGTAGTTGTCTAACAAAGCTGAAACAATACTAAAATACTTAACTCTTTGTTAGTATCAAATTTGACTTGAATAGAACAGACTTTTTTTAATAATAAATAAGCCAAGCTGTTGTTGTTATGGTCTTCACTCCGGAGACTGGTTTGATGCAGCTCTCCATCCTACTCTATCCTGAGCAAGCCTTTTCATCTCCTCATAAGAACGGTAACCCACATCCACTTGAATCTGCTTACTATACGCGTCTCTTGGTCTCCCTCTGAGATTTTTACCCCACACACTTCCCTCCAATGCTAAATTTACGATTTCCCGATGTATAAGAATGTGTCCTACCAAGCGAGCCCTTCTTTTAGTCAGGGTATGTCAAAAATTCCTTTTCTCACCAATTCTGTTCAGTACCTCTTCATTAGTTATGCGATCTACCCACCTAATCTTCAGCATTCTTCTGTAGCACCACATTTCAAAAGCCTCTATTCTTTTCCTGTCCGCATTGCTTATCGTCCATGTTTCACTCCCGTACAAGGCAACACTCCACACAAATGCCTTCAGGTAAGACTTCCTTACCCCTAAATTAATATTCGATATTAGCAAATTTCTCTTTTTCAAAAATGCTTTTCTTCCCATTGCCATTCTGCATTTTATATCGTCTGTACTGCGACCATCGCATGTTATTTTACTACCCAAGTAACAAAACTCATCTACCACCTTCATTGTTTCGTTACCTAATCTAATTCCTTCAGCATCGCCTGATTTTCTAAGACTGCATTCCATTATTTTTGTTTTGCTCTTGTTAATGTTCATTTTATACGCTAACTTCAACACACTGTACATTCCGTTCAACTGCTCTTCCAGGTCCTTTGCTGTCTCTGACAGAATTACAATGTCATCAGCAAAACGTTTTTTTTTTATTTCTTCCCCCTGAACTTTAATCGCTATTCCAAATTTTTCCTTGCTTTCCTTCACCGCCTGTTCGATGTACAAATTGAACAACATCGGAGAAAGGCTACAACCCTGTCTTACTCCCTTCCCAACTGATGCTTCCCTTTCATGCCCCTCGAGTCTGATAACTGCGGTCTGGCTTTTGTACAAGTTGTAAATAACTCTCCTTTCCATGTATTTTGCCCCTACTGACTTCAGAATTTGAAAGAGTGTATTCCAGTCAACATTGTCAAATGCTTTCTCCAAATCCACAAAAGCTAAAAATGTAGGTTTGACTTTACTTAATTTATCTTCTAAGATAAGACGTAAAGTGAGTATTGCCTCCCGGGTTCCTATGTTCCTCCTGAATCCAAACTGATCTTCCCCGAGGTCAGCTTCTACCAGCTTTTCCATTCTCCTGTACATAATTCGTGTTAAAACTTTGCAACCATGACTTATCAAACTGATGGTTCTGTAATTTTCACACCTGTCTGCGCCTGATTTCTTTGGAATGGGGATTATTACATTTTTCTTAAAGTCTGAGGGCATTTCGCCTGTCTCATACATCCTACACACCAGTTCAAATAGTCTTGTCATGGCTGGCTCTACCAGAGACTTTAGTAGCTCTGAGGGTATGTCATCTACTCCTGGTGCCTTGTTCCGACCTAGGTCTTACAAGGCTCTGTGAAATTCATCTCTCAGTATAGTATCTCCTATTTCATCTTGATCTACTTCCTCTTCCCTTCCTTCAACATCGTCTCTAAGTTCATTTCCTTTGTAGAGCTCCTCTATGTACTCTTTCCACCTTTCAGCTTTCCCTTCTTTGCTGAGAACTGGTTTCCCATCTGAGTTCTTGATATTCGTAGAGTTGCTTTTCTTGTCCCCAAATGTCTCTTTTATTTTCCTGTAGGCGGAATCTACTTTTCCCCTTCTTATACATTCTTCTACAGATTTGCATTTGGCTTCTAGCCACTCCTGCTTAGCCATTTTGCACTTCCTGTCAATCTCATTTTTTAGTTGTCTGTACTCCATTTTGCCCGTTTCATTTACTGCATTTTTATATTTTCTCCTTTCATCAATTAAATTTAGTATTTCCTGTGATACCCAAGGATTTTTTGTAGGTCTTGCCTTTCTACCTATTTTGTCCTCTGCTGCCTTCACTATTTCATCTCTCAATGCTACCCATTCCTCTTCTACTGTTTTATTTCCCCCTGTTTCTGTCAATTGTTGCCTAAATCTCCCTCTGAAATTCTCCAGAACTTCACTTTCCTTCAATTTATCTAAGTCCTATCTCCTTATTTTCCTACCTTTCTGCAGTTTTTTCAGCTTCAGCCTACAGTTCATGACTAACAAGTTATGGTCAGAGTCTATATCTGCCCCTGGGTATGTCCTGCAGTTTATAACCTGGTTCCGGTACCTATGTCTTACCATTATAAAATCTATCTGCTACCTTCCGGTGTCTCCTGGTCTCTTCCACGTATACAACCTTCTTTTGTGATTCTTAAACCACGTGTTTGTTACGATTAAATCATGTTCCGTGCAAAATTCTACCAGGCGACTTCCTCTTTCATTCCTCCTGCCCAGTCCATATTCACCTATTATTTTTCCTTCTCTTCCGTTTCCTACTACCGAATTCTAGTCTCCCATTACAATTAAGTTTTCCTCTCCCTTTACTGTCTGAATAATTTCCTTTAGCTCCTCATATATTTCTTCGATGTCCTCATCATCGGCAGAGCTAGTTGGCATATAAACCTGTACTACTGTTCAAGCTACCGATAAATAAACGAAAAGCCCGAATACTGTTTTTAGGAACCACTCGATAGCAAAATTAATGAGAGGTAATAAGTAATTTTGAGAAATTCGAAACTTCTTTAGAAACTGCCTATTCAGTGGAACACAAAGAGATAATTCGTTTCCAAATCTTACCTAAAACGCGTAACATTCGTCGTGCAACAAATATTTTTCTGTAGAAATTAATATAGAAATAGGATAATGTTTTCCATTCCGGAGAATAGATTAAAAAATTCACCGTATGATGTGGAATACTGTAACATTTTTTTATAAGAATGTTTTATCAGCAGAAGAAAATATAAAATCCTCTGACTGTGAATTCATCCACGTAGTTGTCACAATACGATGAGGAAAGGGAGGGCGAGGAGGTCGCCAGAATATTTCTTCTTGGAAGGCAAGTCGTGCACCCAAGAAGGTTGAAAACCACTGCAGTCTGCGCTACCCTCGCACGCCTGTCGTCTGCCTGATTCCCACACATCGCACGTTGAGGCTACAGCGCCACTATTATCCATTCCATTTTATGCTCGCCATTTCTGATGCCCGCATGAGTTCCTGTCTGCAATGAAATAATGAACCATCTGCCGCCGTCGCGTAAAAATTCCTGTGTTGTGATCTCCGAAAGAAGAGGTACCACACTAATCTAAATGCACGTATTTATACGCGGCGACGGCGTATGGTTAATTAATTTACTGCATATGCGATAATAACGTTTGCCTTTGTGCGGGAATTCGAAATGGAAACCATAAGGAGTACTTTGTGGGACTTTGTGGCGAACGGGAGTCGAAGGCTGGCGCTCAGTCGGAGACCCGGCCGTATCCCAGACACAGCCCGTCTTACACGTATTCTCACTTCTCGCCAGTGGGTTATTTCAATGCCCTAGTGTAGCCAATTTCAATCTTTCCTTCCCCGTCCTTTTTCCTTTCTCTCATTAATCTTCAAATACAAATTGGAATGATATGAAGCTTTATTTAAACCAACGAAGTACTCAAAAAGACAAACAAAAATGTTCATAAGTTTGTAAATCTAAGGAACTTAACTGCTGCGGTTATTAGTCCCTAGGGTTTCAAACTACTTAAACTAACTTATGCTAAGGATAACACACACACACCCATGCCCGAGGCAGGAATCGAACAACCGGCGGCGAGTAACCGCGCGCTCCGCATCAAGGAGACTTAGAGCGCTCTGCCACTCCACCGTGGCAATGACCAACACGTAGCATTCGTTATTTCGTGAGGGCAAAAAGTAAATTCGCGAATGAGCGGTCCTATAGTTGTTAACTTTCTTCCTTCTTGTGGCGTAGTTCAAATCAAAATGTTTCAAATGTTTGTATAGCTTATGGGACTTTACTACGAGGTCATCAGTCCCTAAACTTACAAACTACTTATGAACTATCTAACACTAACGACGACACAAATATCCATGCCCGAGGGGGGATTGTAACCCCCGACCGTAGTGGCCGTGCAGACCGTGACTGGCGCACCGCAGGCCCCTCGGTGGCGTAGTTCAATACGGGACCAGTAGAGTAACTGTGAGGGTCCATTCCGACATTTCAATCATCAAAATAGGTCTTTAAAATGTGTGCAGCAAAAGGGGATCCCTCCAACTGGGAGTTACGTGAAGAAATACGTTTTGTGAGCAAATCGACATCGGCAGCAGATTACGGGGACAGTGTTATCCAACGTTGTTGTCGTGCGCTTTGTAACCGACGCACTGACATCCATGATGATAAAGGATCTGGCGAGACGTCTCTTGTGATTGATGAAGTTAATGCCAAAGTGAATAAAGCAGCCAGACATAACCGCCGGTTTACTACCTCTGAACTCTCAGAGCGTTCTTTACAAATAGGTCCCACTGTCCTCTACAAAGTAGTGTCACAAAGACTTCAATGTTGTAAGTGATGCATTCGTGGGGTTCCAAAATTTGTGATTGGTGTCCCAAAAAACACCAAGATGGAAGCAGCATTGACGTTTCTTCGGCTATACTAGAATCAGTCAAACCAGGTGAGACATTTCTCGACCAGGCTGTCACACGACATGGGACGGGTTCCGCGCAGGACTCTCCGTGCACTCTAAGGCGCCGTCGGAGTCCTCCTCGGGCATGTGTGTGTTGTCCTTAGAATGAGTTAGTCTAAGTAATTTGTAAGTCTAGGGACTGATGATCACTGCAGTTTGGTCCCATAGCTTTACAAGCATACGAAAATTTTTTTGACGTGGGTTCCATATACGAGCATCGAAACAATTAAACAGTTCATGACATTACGCCAACCAATCCCCTACGAAACCATTAAAATGTCTCCGAACATATTACCGGACGAGGTGGCGCAGCAGTTTCCACATTGGCCTCGCATTCGGAAGGACGGTGTTTCAAATCCAACTCTGCCCATCCAGATCGATTTCCTTACCCATCCTTATCGTAACAATCCGGGCGTGACATCCGTCTCTAAAGACCACACTGTCGACGGGACGTTAAACCTGAATACTCCTTCCTTTTCTTCACAATACACTCTAGCCATTAAAATTGCTACACCACGAAGGTGACGTGCTACAGACGCGAAATTTAACCGACAGGAAGAAGATGCTGTGATATGCAAATGATTAGCTTTTCAGAGCATTCACACAAGGTCGGCGCCGGTGGCGACACCTACAACGTGCTGACACGAGGAAAGTTTCCAAACCGATTTCTCATACACAGACAGCAGTTGACCGGCATTGCCCGGTGAAACGTTGTTGTGATGCCTCGTGTAAGGAGGAGAAATGCGTACCATCACGTTTCCGACTTTGATAAAGGTCGGATTGTAACCTATCGCGATTGCGGTTGATCCGCATGGATGTAACGAACCGTGCAGCCACGTCTAGATCCCTGAGTCCACAGATGGGAACGTTTGCAAGACAACAACCATCTGCACGAACAGTTCGACGACCTTTGCAACAACATGGACTATCAGCTGGGAGATATGGCTGCGGTTACCCTTGATCCTGCATCACAGACAGGAGCGCCTGTGATGGGGTACTCAACGACGAACCTGGGTGCACGAATGGCAAAACGTCATGTTTTCGGATGAATCCAGGTTCTGTTTACAGCATCATGATGGTCGCATCCGTGTTTGGCGAAATCGCGGTGAACGCACATTGGAAGCGGGTATTCGTCATCGCCATACTGGCGTAATACCCGGCGTGATGGTATGGGGTGCCATTGGTTACACGTCTCGGTCACCTCTTTTTTGCATTGATGGCGCTTTGAACAGTGGGAGTTACATTGCAGATGTGTTACGACCCGTGGCTCTACGCTTTCTTCGATCTCTGCGAAACCCTACATTTCAGCAGGATAATGCACGACCGCATGTTGCAGTCCTCTACGGTCCTTTCTGGATACGGAAAATGTTCGACTGCTATCTTGGCCAGCACATTCTCCAGATCTCTCACCAATTGAAAACGTCTGGTCAATGGCGGCCGAGTAACTGGCTTGTCACAATACGCCAGTCACTACTCTTGATGAACTGTGGTATCTTGTTGAAGCTGCATGGGCATCTGTACCTGTACACTTCATCCAAGCTCTGTTTGACTCAAAGCCCAGGCGTATCAAGGCCGTTATTACGGCCAGAGGTAGTTATTCTCGGTACTGTTTTCTCAGGATCTATGCACCCAATTTGCGTGAAAATGTAATCACATGGCAGTTCTAGTATAATATATTTCTGCAATGCATACCCGTTTATCATCTGCATTTCTTCTTGGTGTAGCAATTTTTATGGCCAGTAGTGTATTTGTCACACTGCTTTACTAGTTTTAAAACATCTGAATCTCTCCGCTCGAGCTCTGATTTCTCGTATTTTATTCTGATGATCGTTTCTACCTATGTAAGTGGCAGTCAACAATATATTTTCGCATTCGGAGGAGAATGTTGGCGATGGAGTTTCGTAAGTACACCATGCTCCAGATCCTGTACCATTTCCTGACGTTGTCTCCCCTGTGTTGTGACAATACAATATACAAAACGAGCTGCCCTTCTTTGGACTCTTTTGATGGCTTCCGTCAAACCCACTTTATAAGGTCCCCACAGTGGGTAGCAATACTCCAAATGAGGACGGACAAGCGTGGTGTATGCAGTAGCTTTAGTAGTCCTATTGCATCTCTTAAGTGTTCTGCCAATAAATCGCAGTCTCTGGTTCCCCTTTCCTACCACGTTATCTTCGTGTTCTTTCTAGTTTAAGTCTGATGTAATCGTAATTCTTACATTTACTCCCAGATGTATTTTTTAACTTAATTATTGGATTTCTACGTTAAGAAAGCTGATCTTCAAGAAGAAGGTTTATTGCTTTCTTTGGGGATATTAGTTTGTTGTATATACACTATCGCTGGATCCGAGAGAAGTCTGCATTCGCCACTTTCTCCAACTGAGATCTGGAGTACCACGAAACCACAGCCGAGACATCATTTACATACGCTATCATCCCATCGAACTAGGTTATATTCTTCCAATTTGCACAAGACTGATCCGATTTCGAAGTTCCAAAATACTGGTCCAAAAACCACAACTTTTGGGCACACTTTGGTAGTTTACTTTTAGTACTTTCTGTGTACTTTTTGTTACCTATGAAGCTGTAAGCATAGATACTGGGGAGCCTTTTAGTTCACGAATCCCCGAAAACAGTACTGCCCACCATTAATTATGGAATGCTCCTGCGATGTGAATTAATACTGCTGTTGCCTATTTCTTGTCTACATTTTCGACTGCCTTTTTCTTCGAACCATTTTCCTTTTATAGAACCAAATTGGCACTGATTAGGTCCGCGAAGTTCCTTCTGTGATTGTTAACCGTTCAGAGGAGCCTTTTATGCATCTTTGCAAGTGAGTTAATTAAACAAACTGCTTGACAACTCTGAGGATTACCTCGACTATTATTCTCGTACTATTTTATTATAATGGCTTTTGCTAATACCCAGCTAACAGACATTCTATCCAATACTAAGGCATTGTTCAATAGTATGGTTGGGAATACAGCTATTTTTAATTTTATTTGTGAGCCACGAAAAGGCACATACACGAAACACTGATACACGGAAAGAACCAAGTGAAGTTAACAGGACAGCTTCGGACCGGGCTGCAAGTCACGCGACTAAAAAAAAAAAAAAAAAAAAAAAAAAAAAAAAAAAAAAAAAAAAAAAAAAAAAAAAAATTAAGAAAGGAGATTATAATTGGTGATTTACAAATGCTCATTGCGTCGATGGACTCCCTTAAATGTTGATCGATTTCCAAACTACTGAAAAACGTGTCGTCCACACTTCATTAAATTCCGTGGAAATTAGCTTCCTGACTTAGGAGGCTGTATTTTTTCCCTCGTAATGCGCCACCTCGCTATCAAGATGGTGGAGATATTTCAATTAACAGCTTTTTCTTCGCCAGTTCCTGCTCGCTCGTTTTAAGTGAGCGTAACGACTACCACGCACCAAAGCAAAACGAAGCATGTGAAAGCTTCTCACATCGGAGGAGAAATTGCATGCGATAAATAAGCGCTTCTTCGGGAGGTAATATTCTCGCCCGTGTAGAAGCGAAACATGTCTTATCAGTATCTGTAATTTAGGTAAGGTGAGGTTAGGGAAAGAGGAGGGGGTACGTGCAAAAATGCTTAAACTGTTAGCGAGGTCGGCACTCTGAACTCTCGACTTGCTGGAGCCAGAAGAACACCGGGTCATCTCGGCTGTGTGTCAAATACACTGGAGAGAGGAGAAAGCGAGTTCGTTGCTATCTCTTCCAACCTTACTCTCGTCTTACCACAGGCATTTTATAGCATTAAGTGAAATTTAATGTTATAATCAATGACTTTTGCATCCCATTTTTAAGGATAATGATAGTCCATATGATCTGTAGGTCAATCTTTTATCAAATTATATCATTTCAATTTAGGTGCTTCTCCCAGTCACATGAAGTCGTAAATTTACTCTTTATTGACCCCCAGGTAGATAATATTAGTGTTACAGATTCGCTTCCAAGTCTTATTCTCGCAATTTATGTTGTTGCCATTGTCTTAAAAGATCCGATGTTGTGTATGAGACATTGTCGAATATGATATGTGCTGCATCACTTATTTTCAACGTAAGGCCTTTCGGTTTCATGTAACGAATTGACCATATAATAGAAAATAATTCGTTGGCTTGAAGTCGATAAAAGTCGGAAAAAACGCGAAAAATCTCAAAGCTATGTATGATATAGATTTCTACAACGTTCTAACCCAGTCCAAAATCTGTGACAGTTTTAATGAAGACCGATGTGTTTTCATTGCATTGAGAGGAATACAAGTTTCATACCTACAATTCGATTTTAAAAGTTATTGAACTCATTATGAAAGTACCCGTCGGTAGATGAAATAACAGCGAAGTATAGTGGAAAATAGGTATATATTCACTCTTTACCAATGGTTTCGATAATAATAAATATTTCCTTTTCAGAAGGAATGCGGTATTCGTAGAATTACATGTGAATGACACAGGAAAAAAAAAAAAAAAAAAAAAAAAAAAAAAAAAAAAAAAAAAAAAAAACCAGCCCGGAAGCTCTTACATGATGCGAGTCGTACATCCGTGTCCACGATTGGAACACACAATTACAGTCATTAAATTCACCATTACAAAGATAATAATTTTAATATTCTGCGGGTCGTACATTCCTTCTGAAGAAGAAAAAATTAGGTCTGATAAACAGTGAATAAATCTGTTTTTCCCCAACTGCTTTTCTGCCAGCTATCAACGTCGCTACAGTGCAATCACAAATTCCGCTAAAGAATGTTTTGTTTGTTGATGGCTCAAATATATCTCTGGGAAGTAGGTCTCTCCAATGCTTTGTATCACATTTCCTTGTAGTTCTTTGCAAATCCGGCGCTGTTTTCGCGCAATTTTACCATTATTTATCTCTTAACGAGTATGAATCCTAAAGTCTATGTCATTTAGAAACATCACGTAATAATTGCAACATTCACGTATGGTATAGACCTCTATGTCTCTCACAGTATACAAAAATTATTTCCTAAATTTTAACCCTTTCGGACCCACTGGCTACACATATGTACATAATTTCTACGGTGTCTATGATGGTTCAGATGCATTTTTTGTCAATGGAAAGAACATTTATACGACACATGAATGTTCAATCATTTCATCATGACTGCCACCTGCGGAAGATCACTATAAAAATATTATGAAGCGAGTGTCACACTGCGCAGCAGTTTTCGAACTTCAAAGAACGCGGAAATTGTGGGTTACTTGTATTCCACTGTATAACTGAAAGTAGTAGTTGTTATTTTGCGATGTAGTTATTGAACGATCAGTTTATTTAGTACAACAGTTGGTACTACAAAATTAAGTAATTTAGTCCTTAAAAAAGCCTTGTTTTCAGTATACGCAGTGTTGTGGAATGAAAATGGGTGCATATAATTGCATAAATCTTGCTTCTGAAATCATTGAAAATTTAACTTAAGATTAATACAACATTAAAAATAATTTTCTTGACAGAGAAAAAAATCAGGTCTGAAAGGGTTAATTAGATTCGGAGATATGTTTTTTGTGTCCTTTTTTTATTTTTATTTTATTTTATCTTATTTTATTTTTGTTTTTGTTTAAATGGCCAAATTTCGCACTCCCATGCATAGTGGTAGGAGATTGCTTTGCGCAGCGGAAATGGCAACATAGTGGGAACCCTAAAGCCGAGTACTGCACACTCTCGGTTAAAGCAGATTTTGGTGCTATTTCCACCTTATAATCAATTCTCAGATAATACAAGGAAAGAAAATACGTCGGTACCCCTCTGGTCAGTAAGAGAATTACCTGACTCTGAAGATGGACGCAACGGGACATGGCAGTTACAGGAAGTAACGTGAACTGACAACGGAAAAAATGGTTAAGTTACATTCTGAACATTTATCAGGAGAAGACATTTAAAGACAATGTTAGAAAATTCTTTGCATTGTCACTGAAAGGAAAGCTATATGTATATAGGAGACTTGTCACTTCAAATGCTTTTTAAGTTCTGTTTCATAAACTAGTTTTCGAATTAAATGGAGATACCCAGGTTTTTTCCCGTGGGGTCTACATTTGTGGAAGTTGGCTTTTGCATTGCTACTTTCAATAAAGAAATGTTAATTCTGTTCGTAGTATCGATCGAGAATAATTTAGTTTCTCTGCGTCAGTCTTCAAGGCATTTGGAACGTACTAACTTGAGTTCTGGCTTCGCCGGACAGTGAGTTCATACACCGCCTCGCTGCGGACACCGTGCACGATGCTGAAAGCCGAGATCTCGCTTTCAGGAGGCGGGACTTCATTTGGAGTCTTCTGCTGCCGCTGGCTGCACGGTGAGGCGGTCGCGTGCGGCTTGGCTGTGCGCTAGATGAGCCTGAAATACGCCATGGCCAATCATTCACAGCGACCGCGTAAAAAATGCCCAACTGTAAGAAGCGATCAATAAGTTTCCATTCCACGGCCGCACTGTGCAGAATCGGTCTACCAATCGGGCAGAATCTCCGTGATCACTGTGGCAATCATCCAGTGACGCGCCTGGTTGGAGGTATACGGTTGCTGGAAAACCGCGTTCTGTTGCGTGCAGGAGGCCATTAACCGCCTGCTATACATCGTCTTCCAACAGGAATCGACTACCACGGAGGCCTCTTATAGGAACAGAAGAAGTGATAATCACATGTGGCGGCTGCTCGAGTACCTCCCACTGGAATTGCTGGATTCGTAATACCGATGCCCAGTAGTATACCTTAACAGGCTCGGCACTCCTAGCCGTCGTCTGTTCCTTCATGTAGTTCAGCCGGTCGCCGCTGAGGGCCGGCTGCCGACTGCTGTGGGCTGCAGCTGAATCATAGGCTTACTGAATAAAAACCAGCCCGCTCGCTGGCGCTAGTGTGCGTCCCCACGCTGAACGTGACAGAAGCCGCCATTTGCAGGGAAACACGGTTCGTTCGTGTCCTGCTTTTAATTGCAACAGTAAGAATGGACACATAGACGAAGACGGAAACAATGTTACATTTCACATGTCAGTCATTACTTGTATACTGTTTACTATTTTCATGAAGAAATAATAAATCATGAGCGTATTTTTTTGGTTTAGGTTTTCTTTACAAATAATTCTCTAAAACTGAGAGAAGTACTTTTTTTGCATGCCAAGTACTCATATTTTATATGCCTATAAATCACTAAAAATATTAAAACGATTAACGTACTAAGTTGACCTGAATGAAGAACTAGGCATAAGATGTATTTAGATTTTTAGTCATATATGTATAATGCGTAGGTCGAATAATTGCTTTTATACACTTAACAGGTGGTGATTTTACTTCGAAAATAGACAAATATTTGCTCGAATGTTGCATACTCAAACATTTTAAGAGGTATTATCTTTATTACAAAGTAATGTGCGAATGATCTGCCCATTTAAAAGTATATGTCTTATTATAATTATTCATACCCAAATTCGAGCAAGCCCTGCAAATGGCGGCGATCAGCTGCTTCAATTGGGAGACAGTTACCTCGCTTCTCCGCTACGGCGTGGTAGCGGCTTGAGCTGAATGTGGCGCTCATGCTGTTAAACAGGCAGCTTCTTTCGTTTCAGCTGTCTGCAATTCAAAATCTTCGCTTATTTGTAAGTTTCTTAAACAGCTGCTAAGAAATATTTACACATAAAAGCGGTAAACAGTATTAGTTGCTTTTCTTCACAGCATTTATTGCCGAAAATACTGCAGCTGTTGCTTAATTAGCGTCTTATCAGTTACTGAGCTACACAGCAATTCTGTTTTGTTTAGGTAGGTAGCTTCTATATTGAGCTTATCCAGTTTCTTGCGAAATATCGTCAACAAAACAAGAATAAGTAACGCAACTGGGCAATTTGAAAATAAAATCTCTGGAGTTTTTGTAACCTTTCGGAAAGGTATATTGCCAGATGATTTTAAATTAATATTTTTATTTTCTCCAATGAGTTTTAGGCGTCTTACATTCTGGAGTTATTAATGATTCTAGATTTTAAGGAGGAAGGGAAGTTAGTGTTTAACGTCCCGTCGACTGCGTGGTTATTAGAGACAAAGCTTCATTCTGAAGTGCCTCTAACGTAAACCTTGAGAAAGATGGATTCTGTCATTTCATTATTGACATGTAAATATCATTTGCGTGACACATAAATATGGATGTATACCAATGTGCTATATTAGAAATTGTTGTTACAGCAGTGATGTAAAAATTACGACAGGTCTGAAGATGGCGTCTAGCACGCCGAAACCGGTCATATAATCAAAAGATGAAAGCGATCGTGGCTGAAAACCTCTTACTAGAAAATTTTCAGTTTACCGTAACTTTTTATTTTCTATTTTCGATCGTGTGGTAGATAATTACTGGGCCGCAATTGTAATTGTTTTGGGCCAAATGCGGTCTGTGGGTGTAAAGTAGTCACTGAGAGAATAAGCTCGACAGTCTTAAAGATTAGTAGTGATATGTAGTGGCAGGTAGATAAACGTCCTGTTTTCAGATTCAAAACATAGCAGTCGATTTACAGTATCATCTCGAGAACTGAAGCCGTTCTCCGATCTGAAGTAGAAGAGACGGTAACGATCAGAGGTATTCTTTAGCCACCACTGCTTTGATGTCAATTGATTTAGGTGTCCCATAACATTTGCATAGTTAACATCCTTCGTGGTGTTGAACATGTGGTATAATTTCATGCTCTAAGTACTCAAAACTAGATGGTATTTAGTGAAGATTGGTGGTTCATATACAACAGTTATGAAAGAAAGACTTAGTCGATTCTATGACAGAATCGGCAGTGATTTTTCAACCATTTCTAGATTCTGAGCATTTGTAAAGTCGCCTCTGAATGGTCATCTTAGTATACTGTTAAAGAGCCTGTTCCGTTGATGGTGCAAATGGAGCGATCTACTAGCTGTCGAATCTTTGGAACAGTTCTGAAGCGAATGCCACGAAGTGGTTCTTTCATCTTCGAAATCAAATCAAGCTAACAACGACTAAGTCCGGAGAGTGTGGTGGATGGTACAGTACGTCCCAGTCCCATCGACCGAACAGAGCAGCCACAGCTTGCGCTGTATGCGCCCGCGCGTTGTCGTGCTAAATGGTGGGTGGGTTGCGCAGAAAGTGTTGGCGCAAAGCTGGTCGCAGCTGATGCTCCAAAAACTATCAGTAATACTGTGCATTGACGTTCTGCCGTGAAGGAACGTAATGTGCTTTTTTTTTTTTTTTTTTTTTTTTTTTTTTTTTTTTTTTGGTACAACTTCTTTTATTCTTTTAATTATACAATAACCCAATACCTATACATAAATGGGTTTCTTATGCTACTACATTTTTGTGCTTTTTATGCTACTTCTAATGTTTCTACTGAGCTACATGATATGTTTTGTTTTTGCTGTTGTGTCTGCCGTATGTGCTGTGTCATGCAGGGTGCGTTGGCATGTTGTGTTTCATGTGGAAGTCGCTACTGCTACGTTTAGTGTCTTATTTTGTGTCCCCCCCCCCCCCCCTGCAGTGCTCACATGTGTGCCAGTGATGTACAAACCTACTGGTTGGCCTGTACCCACCGAACTAATTCCGGAGGGCACTGGGCTGGCCTTTTGCACTGCAGTCTTTGAGTTGTTTTCGTGTTTTCTCTTAAGCCTAACTTAATCTAACTTATATCTAGTGGAGGAACGTAATGCGTTATGATAACACCACCACAGTCGTACAGGAGAATCATCATAACATTTACCATACCAGGGCTCTGACACACTTTCGACCTTCGCGGCGATCCATAATGACGCCATTTGCTGGAATGGCGTTTACGTTTTGGCTCGTACGATGTGGCCCATGTCTCATCCATTGTTACGATACGGCGTAAGAAAGCCTCTCCTTCCCGCTCATAGCGTTCCAAGTGCCTCTTAGCAGCATCGTAACGCATCCGTTTCTACATTTACGTCAAATCATGTGGATCCCATAGTGATGCAATTTATCGCATGCCCAGGCGTTCCTTCATAATGAGAAGCACAGTCGTATGCGCTAATCCGGTTTCGTGGGCGAGCTCCCGAATCGTCTGACGTCGATCACTGTCCACTAACGCGAGGACAGTATGCACTTATTCATTTACGATAGGACGACCTTCCCGAGGCTCGTCTGTCACAGTTTAACGACCTTCGTTGGAGACTTTCACTCATCGTGCCACTGCTGTGTACGGCAATGCCGATTCACGGCAGGCCTCTAGAAGTCTTGATGACATTGTCGTCCTGTACGATCTCTTGCACAATCAGTATTGATCCAACTCCCTTGCTCCTGTTTCGGAAACGTAGTGACAGCGTTACGTTAGACCGCTAGCTTACAAGTAATTGTGTTTCCCACCATTTTGCGTACGCAGGTGATGCGGGAGAGGCTAGTCCATTTGCTCGGCGGTAAGGTAGGTATGTCAACAAAGTAAAAAGTATATTCCATTGCACAGTGTCTCCACAGCATATATGGCGTGAATAAACTTGGTTTTTAAGATACGTGAAATCGCGAGATCGCGAGCTAAAATCTCGTATAAAATAAATCAAATATGAAAATCCAAGTGGTGAGTGGTGATGTTACAAATTAAAAACTAAATTTGTTGTTGACTGCCAGAAAGTACTTAGTGAAGTCTCAGTAATTACGTGTACCCTGACATCAGAATATCAGACTGTGAATGGAAGTAGGCTGAAAGCCGAAAAAGGTGGTCGAGAAATTTTTGAGTCTTATAGAATGTATATCGGAGGTTGAGTGTTTGTAGCAAAAAGCCCTTTTACTAATTAGATTTAGCTAATTCCAAATGAATCCTAATGCAAGTTCGTATAATCACTTTCGATCAGCACGTATTCGGCACAGAGCTGCGAAAAATTATAACCTAAACTGAACAGCACATCAACATACAAAGCATACAGTAAATGTAGTTAGTGACTTTAATTTGTGCATGATCGACTAGATAAATTAGCAAGTAGTATTTCTTCTTCAGAAGAATAAAGCTGGAACAAAAAAGTTACAGATCGTTTGGGTGCCGCATTTCCGAGACCTTTCTGAATAGACTGTCTCACTTACTGATAAATGTTTAGTTTATCACAGCGATAGTGATAGATGGTTTGTGTGTGCAAGTGCATAAGTTGAAACTACTTCCCTCCATTCCACGTAACATGCAATCCAATTTTCACTCTATGCTTCAGTCTGACACTAGGTGGTTGTTTAAGTATTATACGAAGCTTTCACGCCGCGGAGGAGTAGCTGAGCGGTCTAAAGAGTTTCGCTGCAGAGCGCGCGGTTGCTCGCCGTGGAGGTTCGAGTCCTCCCTGGGGCATGGGTGTGTGTGTTGTCCTTAGGCTAGTTTACCTACGTTTAAGTAGTTTGTAAGTTACGGACTGATGACCACGCAGTTTGATCCGATAGATTTACAAACATTTGAACTCACCGGAGTACCACGTTTCGAAGAATCACCTGGCCTGAACGCAGCCAAACTCCGATTTTTTTCCACTTACTTCTCGACTACGATTTTTGCTGGTAGGTGCGAATTCATATCCTAGATCTTAGTTTTTTTCTAGTAGAGATCTCTTAAGGCAAACTGAGAAAATTTGATAGAGCAGCAGTGGGATAAGCTCGATAACGGAAGGAGATGTACCTGGGGTAGAAAGGATATCAAGACTACGTAATAAGCAAATAAAAATATTAATGAATGCAGCAGATATCCAGCGGTAGCTCATTTCCCCCTCTGCGAGGCAAAGACGTCGCAGTAGCCGCCGCCTTTCCTGCTTCAGAGGCCGTCCTTCTAAGCAAACGCGTATTGTGGACGTGAAGGGCTGCGTTATTCCCGCCATTACTTTTTTACAGTGCGGACTGCGCGGCCAGGCAATGCGCCGTGCCTCCTCGTGTGCCTACTTACGACACTTTACCGCCGGCTGCACTCGCCGCTCATAATGGCGAGTACAAAGAATGGGGCATTATGATGGTCCTACCGCAGTTAATTCTGTGACGGATGGGCCGCTGCGGCTCCCCGCGTATTAAGCGCGTGTAAATGCGCGCCTCTTTCTCTCCAGAGGGCTTCCTCTCTCTTTTTTTTCTTAAATAATTACTAAAGCGGGTGAAAGCATTAAGAGGAGGAGGAAGCTGCGCCGGCAGATAAAGACGCCGTGCCCACCGAGTGCCGGTGGAGCGGGTTTTGCAAATGACTTCATAACATATCACGCTCAGCGAAAAATAATGAAAGCGTAAAAGTCCATACGGCGTAATTTTTAACTGTCACAAGAATGTACAAATTACACGATAATAAATCGTATGAATGAGTCACAACCGAGTACCAAAATTCGATGAAGCAGTATTTTTCTGACGCGTCTTCACAAATATACCCCAGTGTGTGCTGCGTTCATTTACATGTCGCTCCACAGCTAAAGTACGTTGTAAGGAACCAGTACCGGTGCTGTTTTGAACAGCTGAACGTCCTGCAACGTGAAATAATTTGAGGCTCTCGATTTTTGTGGGAGATTGTTCCCAATAATTGGAAGAGAGGAGAAAAAAAATTAAAAAGTTTGTATATCTATCGGACTCAACTGTGTGGTTATTAGACCGTGCCGCAATGGAGTAGCCGAGCGAACTAAGGCGCCTCGCTTTGGAGCGCACAGTTGCTCGCCGTCGGAGGTTCGAGTCCTCCCTGGAGCATGAGTGTGTGTGTTTGTCCTTAGCTTAGTTTACATTAGTTTGTAAGCTACGGACTGATGACCACGCAGTTTGGTCCGATAGATTTACAAACATTTGAACATTTTTTTATTAGTCCGTAGCTTACAAACTACTTAATCTGAGGTGAACTAACCTAAGGACAACACAAACATCCATGCCCGAGGGGGGACTCGAATCCCCGACGGCGAACGGCGACGCGCACCACAACACGGCGCCCCGGTACGCACGGCTAATCCACCGCGGCGCAAGAGAACACACATCGTACTTGTCTTCAAGAAGGACAACAAAGTAACTCCACAGAAATATCTACGAGTATTTGGGTGAGTAACGTTGCTTGTTGCTTAGTTATTGAAAAGTATTTGAACTTCGGAAAAACTAGAATCTGCATGGTGTTTAAAATCGAATCGAGAAATTAACCGCGCCGGAGTAGGCTTGCATTCTAAGGCGCCTTGCTGCGGAGTACTTCCTTAACTGAATAATTTCTTTTACCTCCTCATACATTTCTTCGATACCCTCATCATCGGTTGAGCTAGTTGGCATATAAACTTGTACTACTGTGTTGGGTGTCGACTTTGTATCCTTCTTGGCTACAATAATGCGACCACTATGCTGTTCATCGTAGTTTACCCACAATCCCATTTCCTTATTCGCTACTAGACCTACTCCTACTTGACTCCCAACTGATATTGTGTTTTTAACCTTGTACTCACCTGATCAAAAATACTGTTCATCTTACTACCGACATTGACTAATCCCCACTATATCATTTCACTTTTTAAATTTTGTAACCTACCTACCAGATTTAGGGTAATTACATTCCACGTTCTAATCTGTAGAATGTCAGTATTGGTTTCAGTGATGAGGACACCCTCCTAAGTACCTCCCATCCGTAGATCTGATTTGGGGAATATTTTAACTAGGGAATATTTTACCCAAGTGGATTCCATCGTCATACATTCACACAGTTTATCAGCAATGTTCCAAGGCTTACATGTGGTCTTGAAAGCATGTTTAATTTTTACAAAGAAAGGTGCTGGCCTCTCGTCCAACTGGGCGGTGTTACCCTCACAGCTTACAGGATTGCTGGCTTTTCTTACGGCGTGGGCTTCCCCCAGAAGCTGGTTTAGAGGCAGGAATAATAGAAATGAAAGACTCCCTCGGGCCTTGAAACCTAATACCGTTGGGGTCGAGGGGGACAAATAATTAGCTAAGAGAGGCAACAGGAAAGGAAAAAGAAGGGGGTTTACACAAGTAAGTGGAAGCAATGTCAGACTCCATCCAGGGCCCTGCAGTCGCTACCCGCGAACGTCTACATGAAGTTCCCTGGGGACTCTTCGATCCAGATGTTTCTCTAGACAGTCCAGAATTCGTAGGTATTATGTCTTCTGGGTTGTAAGGCCGTGTTCTTGGAATCATACTGCTTGATGACGTCCCGTCCGATGCTGCGTCGGACTTCTTCAGAGGTTGTCTGTCTGTTGAGTCTTGCCGACCAGACAGCATCGGACGAGACGTCACGCCAGGATCAGCAAGATTCCACACGGCCTTACAACCCAGAAGACATAATACCTACAATGTCAATCAACCGGTCGTGAAAGCCTTCACTCTATAGTTCAGTATTCGACTGTACAAAACCATGATCCAGCTTGTTGTTCTGTATGGCTGTGAGAGATGGAGTATCCAGAAACAGGACTTACACAAACTACTCGTTTTTGAGAGAAAAGTTCATTGGAAGATGTTCGGTTCGGTTTTGGATGTAAACACTGGGGAATGGAAGATCCAGCACAACCAAGAGCTTGAGGAATTGTACCAACAGCCCAGCATAACATGAACCATCAAAGCCGTGTGTCAGTCATGTGGCCCGGATGGGAGGTGCAGATATCCTCAGGAGCTCGTGGAGTTCATACCTACAAGAAGGAAGCAGTGGAGGAATTTCTTTTATTTTCCGTATCCAGATACACTGTTAAATAATGTTCATCCAATATTCAGCTACAAGGGCAGCTTCATCATTGGCCAGCAAAACATATTCTTTTGTGCACGGCGATGGTGGATTCTGGCAAACCAGAAAGTGCTCTTCATCGTGTAGAAGTCCAAAATTGCAGGCCATTTCTCCTCGCACGCAGCCCCACTTCACAAGTTCGGTTTTGACTTGAGTCGAGCGCGCTATATTTGATGGCCGTAAAGGGGGTGACTTGGATCGGTTGCTTGCTTCCAGCGTTCTCAGCTACTTGCCTTTTTATGCTAGGAGGAACCAGTCGAGGTGGCGCATTGGTAACATACTGGACTGGACTCGCATTCGGAAGGTCGGCCATCCAGATTTAGGTTTTTCATGAGTTCGCTAAATCACTCCAGGCAAATGGCAAATGCCGGGATGGTTCCTTTCAAAGGTCACAGATTCGTTCCTTTCACAGGCTTCTCCGAAACATCCGAGCATGAGCTCCGTCTCTACGCTGTTGACGCGACGTTAAGCCCTAAGCTTGCTTGCTTCCTCCTCCTTATGTGAGGAGGACGGATTCCCGCGATAGGTGCTGGTCTGAGACATCTTGCAACTACGGGAACGGTTCTCAGCAATATCTACAGGAAGGAGACCCCCAGAGGGACCAAGGAGGCGTTGGAGGGATGGCATCTACGAAGATCTGAAGCAAGCAGCAATAAATGCGGACAGATGGCGGATAGCAGCAATCAATAGGAAACCATGGACAAGGAAACTTGTAGCAGCGTACGGTCCACTGGGCCTAATCACTTAGAAGGAGAAGAAGATATATTGACATAGCTTTCATTCTTTGCTCTGCAGCTGGTTATTTGTTTCCAAATATATCTTTTATTTTTCTGTAGGATGTATCTATTTTTCCCTAATTATACAATATTCTATAGACATCTGCCCTCTAGCCACTCCTGGTTAGCCATTTTGCACTTCTGTCAGTCTCATTTTTAGTCGTCTTTACGTAATGTAACCTTCTTCATTAAGTACATTTTTATATTTTCTCATTTCATTAATTAAATAAAATACTTCTTGTTATATTTTTTTAGTTCTTCTCTTTCTACCTATTTTGTCTTCTGCTGGATTCACTATTTCATCTCTCAAAGCTACCCCTTCATCTTCTACTGTGTTATTTTCCACCGTTTCTGTCAATTGTTACCTAATTCTACCTCTTAAACTGTCAGGAACTTCAGGTTCCTTCAATTTATTTAGATCCCATCTCTATATTTTCCTACCTTTCTGAAGTTTGTTCAGTTTCAGTCGACATTTCATGACCATTATGATCGCAGACTATATCTGTTCCTGGTTCTTAAATATATGTGTTATCACTATAAATTTCGTCTGTCTCGTGGTCTCTTCAGTGTATACAACCGTTCATCATCTTAAGCCAAGTGTTTGTTGTGAGTAAACTATGATGCGTGCGAAATTCTACAAGGCGGTTTACTTTTTCATTCCTTTTCCCAGACCATATTCACCTACTATTTTCCTTCCGTTCCTTTTCTTTCAGTTCCCATCACAATCGAGTTTTACTCTCCTTTAACTGTCTGAATAATTTCCTTTACCTCCTCCTACGTTTCTTGGATCTTCTCATCATCGGTAGAGATAGTTGGCATATAAACTTGCCCTTCTGTGTTAGGCGTTGGCTTCCTATCTACAGTGTGGTCGGAAATTCCCGTTACAGTTTTCTATGACTTGTAGATGGTAGTGAGTTCATAACATTTTGAATAGGAACCCATCTCCGGAAACGTATCGTTTCCATTTCACGACGGTTTCAATTCATATGATTATCTCATCCACTCCTACTTGAGGAATGTAATTAGGCGTGACCCAGTACAACTGTTGCAATCAATTTGAAAAGAATACTGAATCGTTCCGTTATTACTTACGCTTTTTCATTACAATTTACACCTTATGGTTTACATTAGTCGACAACAAGAACCCAGCATCTATGGTACCAGCCGGAACGTACTGATGGCTTCAACAGCGGCTCGATGTCGTTACACACATTGTACCTCCCAAGCATGTTCTGGTACACTGTGTCCATCCCACCTGGTATCTGTTCAGCGGCCAGAACTAGTGTTAGCAGATCTTCCTCTGTCTCTACAGGTGCCTCACAAATTAGCCTCTTCGTACGACCCTACAAGAAGTAGTCCATAGGGGTTAAATCCGGTGATCGTTTGGCGTAGTACACGTCATCGTGTCGACCTGTTGCATACCAGGACAGGGAACTCTGAGACGTTTCTCTGTCCCCAAGCAGACGTTGACGAGTTACACATCTGAAACTGTCGTAGAGCAGAAACTATACGTTTCCTGACAAGGGTTCCTGTTCAAAATGATATGTACTCACTACCCTCTACAATTCCAAGAAGTTTGTAACAGGAATTTCCGAGCACGCTGTATATTGGCTACAGTAATGCAGTCACAGTACTGTTCATAGTAGTTAACTCGCATTCCTATTTTCTTATTCATTATTAGACCTTCTCTTGTGATACCTCCAACTCATTTTGTGTTTATAACCCTGTTCTCTCCTGTTCGTCTTTCCATCGAACTTCAATAATTCCCACTATATCTAACTTTAGTCTATCCATTCCCCTGTTACAACTTTCTCACTTCCTTACGCGATTAACGACTCCAGCATTCTACGCTCCGATCCGTAGAATGCCTGTGTGGGTTTTCCTGATAATGACATCCTCTTGATCAGTCCCTGCCCTGAGATCCGAATGGGGAACTATTTTACCTACGAAATATTTTACCCAAGAGAATGCCATCATCCTATATTCATGTCCTCGGGAAGAGGAACAACTGTTGTTTCCACTTGGTTTCAGCCGTTCGCAGTAACTGCATGCAAAGCCACGCTGACTGATGTTGCCAGCCACCTCAGTACTGGAAGCTCCACTTCGTCTCCCATTTTCGACTAGCGTTAGCGGCCTGTCAGCTGCAGACACTGGGTTGGAAATTTATGAACTGTAAAAATGCAGCTGCAAATCCAACACTTTATAAATATATATTCGTTAAAAGATCTGCAGCATGTCTTACGTCGGCTTCTTTGCGCTTGATTCAACTCGAGCTGAGGCGTCGGCCTACCAAGCTTCTTTATTTCACACTTTTCTTCCAGGCTTAAAGCTTTGAAATTTGTTTCTAAACGATACTGAACGTTGTTCCTTTTTCTTTGATTATAAACACCAAGAACATATGAATATAGACATGAACACTAAAACACAGTAAGTAACTGATTACACTGTTAAGTGACTGTAACAAAACGAATCCGTTACGAAGAAGAGACAAGCTATCTTCGCGTCAGGTGACAGTGTAAGCAGAAACCCCCTCCTAAATTTACGCAAGCGCAATGGCTTCTCTCCCCCACCTCTTTTAAAACAGTTAAATATTTGTTACAACGAAGAGTATAACTGTCATTTACCCTCAATATCGCGAAGCATTCGATAAAATGTCCAAAGATATGTCGCAAGTACCAATACAAGAATCATTGTTGTTCCCGTATCTGTTAAAATGATTGATTGCATGCTGGTTCGAACCCACTACCTTCGACAGCGTAGCGCGATACCCTAACTACTCACATTCTCCAAGAGTTGACGCATAAATCTGGGTATTCTCACGCGGTGCCCTCTCTTTATTTATGACGTCATATCTCTTGAATTATGTGTCGTGCTCTTTTGTTTTTGGGTCTGGAACCTTGAAAATGTTGAAATGTTTGTAGAGCTTATGAGACTTAACTACGGGGTCATCAGTCCGTAAACTTACAAACTACTTATGAACTAGCTAAGACTACAGACGGCACGAATATCCATGCCCGAGGGGGGATTCGAAACCCCGATCGTAGTGGCCGTGCAGACCGTGACTGAAGCGCCTCAGTCCCCTCGGCCACCGCGGTCGGCGGTTCAAAAGAGAATTTGCATCTCAGCCGCGTATGCGCACTGCAATGGTTCTGCCACTGGCGCCTATATTAAGCGGCCGCGCTACGACTCGTGTATGCGCTGTCTCCGCGACGTAAAACGTTTCTCAAGCGTAAAAAAAAAAAAGAAAAAAAACTTGAATTTACAAACAAAATGATATAGAAGAACGAAAGGAAGAATGATATAATCATCTTTTTGTTGCTGCTGTTCTTCTATCTTCCGTGCTTGCTTGGATAAATTGGTTTGGATTTTCCGCCGTATGCAAGACACCTGATTTTTTAATTGTTCCCAAACATGTTTCAGCACATTTTGTGCTATCATCAGTGGGATGATTTATTTTGCCTGAAATTATGTTTACTGTACAATCTGGAATCTGTTGAACAGCTTCGAGGGGAATACCTGGCTGGGCGTTGAAATAATCATCTTTTTGTTGCTGCTGTTCTTCTATCTTCCGTGCTTGCTTGGATAAATTGGTTTGGATTTTCCGCCGTATGCAAGACACCTGATTTTTTAATTGTTCCCAAACATGTTTCAGCACATTTTGTGCTATCATCAGTGGGATGATTTATTTTGCCTGAAATTATGTTTACTGTACAATCTGGAATCTGTTGAACAGCTTCGAGGGGAATACCTGGCTGGGCGTTGAAATAATCATCTTTTTGTTGCTGCTGTTCTTCTATCTTCCGTGCTTGCTTGGATAAATTGGTTTGGATTTTCCGCCGTATGCAAGACACCTGATTTTTTAATTGTTCCCAAACATGTTTCAGCACATTTTGTGCTATCATCAGTGGGATGATTTATTTTGCCTGAAATTATGTTTACTGTACAATCTGGAATCTGTTGAACAGCTTCGAGGGTAATACCTGGCTGGGCGTTGAAATAATCATCTTTTTGTTGCTGCTGTTCTTCTATCTTCCGTGCTTGCTTGGATAAATTGGTTTGGATTTTCCGCCGTATGCAAGACACCTGATTTTTTAATTGTTCCCAAACATGTTTCAGCACATTTTGTGCTATCATCAGTGGGATGATTTATTTTGCCTGAAATTATGTTTACTGTACAATCTGGAATCTGTTGAACAGCTTCGAGGGGAATACCTGGCTGGGCGTTGAAATAATCATCTTTTTGTTGCTGCTGTTCTTCTATCTTCCGTGCTTGCTTGGATAAATTGGTTTGGATTTTCCGCCGTATGCAAGACACCTGATTTTTTAATTGTTCCCAAACATGTTTCAGCACATTTTGTGCTATCATCAGTGGGATGATTTATTTTGCCTGAAATTATGTTTACTGTACAATCTGGAATCTGTTGAACAGCTTCGAGGGGAATACCTGGCTGGGCGTTGAAATAATCATCTTTTTGTTGCTGCTGTTCTTCTATCTTCCGTGCTTGCTTGGATAAATTGGTTTGGATTTTCCGCCGTATGCAAGACACCTGATTTTTTAATTGTTCCCAAACATGTTTCAGCACATTTTGTGCTATCATCAGTGGGATGATTTATTTTGCCTGAAATTATGTTTACTGTACAATCTGGAATCTGTTGAACAGCTTCGAGGGTAATACCTGGCTGGGCGTTGAAATAATCATCTTTTTGTTGCTGCTGTTCTTCTATCTTCCGTGCTTGCTTGGATAAATTGGTTTGGATTTTCCGCCGTATGCAAGACACCTGATTTTTTAATTGTTCCCAAACATGTTTCAGCACATTTTGTGCTATCATCAGTGGGATGATTTATTTTGCCTGAAATTATGTTTACTGTACAATCTGGAATCTGTTGAACAGCTTCGAGGGGAATACCTGGCTGGGCGTTGAAATAATCATCTTTTTGTTGCAGCTGTTCTTCTATCTTCCGTGCTTGCTTGGATAAATTGGTTTGGATTTTCCGCCGTATGCAAGACACCTGATTTTTTAATTGTTCCCAAACATGTTTCAGCACATTTTGTGCTATCATCAGTGGGATGATTTATTTTGCCTGAAATTATGTTTACTGTACAATCTGGAATCTGTTGAACAGCTTCGAGGGGAATACCTGGCTGGGCGTTGAAATAATCATCTTTTTGTTGCTGCTGTTCTTCTATCTTCCGTGCTTGCTTGGATAAATTGGTTTGGATTTTCCGCCGTATGCAAGACACCTGATTTTTTAATTGTTCCCAAACATGTTTCAGCACATTTTGTGCTATCATCAGTGGGATGATTTATTTTGCCTGAAATTATGTTTACTGTACAATCTGGAATCTGTTGAACAGCTTCGAGGGGAATACCTGGCTGGGCGTTGAAATAATCATCTTTTTGTTGCTGCTGTTCTTCTATCTTCCGTGCTTGCTTGGATAAATTGGTTTGGATTTTCCGCCGTATGCAAGACACCTGATTTTTTAATTGTTCCCAAACATGTTTCAGCACATTTTGTGCTATCATCAGTGGGATGATTTATTTTGCCTGAAATTATGTTTACTGTACAATCTGGAATCTGTTGAACAGCTTCGAGGGGAATACCTGGCTGGGCGTTGAAATAATCATCTTTTTGTTGCTGCTGTTCTTCTATCTTCCGTGCTTGCTTGGATAAATTGGTTTGGATTTTCCGCCGTATGCAAGACACCTGATTTTTTAATTGTTCCCAAACATGTTTCAGCACATTTTGTGCTATCATCAGTGGGATGATTTATTTTGCCTGAAATTATGTTTACTGTACAATCTGGAATCTGTTGAACAGCTTCGAGGGGAATACCTGGCTGGGCGTTGAAATAATCATCTTTTTGTTGCTGCTGTTCTTCTATCTTCCGTGCTTGCTTGGATAAATTGGTTTGGATTTTCCGCCGTATGCAAGACACCTGATTTTTTAATTGTTCCCAAACATGTTTCAGCACATTTTGTGCTATCATCAGTGGGATGATTTATTTTGCCTGAAATTATGTTTACTGTACAATCTGGATCTGTTGAACAGCTTCGAGGGGAATACCTGGCTGGGCGTTGAAATAATCATCTTTTTGTTGCTGCTGTTCTTCTATCTTCCGTGCTTGCTTGGATAAATTGGTTTGGATTTTCCGCCGTATGCAAGACACCTGATTTTTTAATTGTTCCCAAACATGTTTCAGCACATTTTGTGCTATCATCAGTGGGATGATTTATTTTGCCTGAAATTATGTTTACTGTACAATCTGGAATCTGTTGAACAGCTTCGAGGGGAATACCTGGCTGGGCGTTGAAATAATAATCTTTTTGTTGCTGCTGTTCTTCTATCTTCCGTGCTTGCTTGGATAAATTGGTTTGGATTTTCCGCCGTATGCAAGACACCTGATTTTTTAATTGTTCCCAAACATGTTTCAGCACATTTTGTGCTATCATCAGTGGGATGATTTATTTTGCCTGAAATTATGTTTACTGTACAATCTGGAATCTGTTGAACAGCTTCGAGGGGAATACCTGGCTGGGCGTTGAAATAATCATCTTTTTGTTGCTGCTGTTCTTCTATCTTCCGTGCTTGCTTGGATAAATTGGTTTGGATTTTCCGCCGTATGCAAGACACCTGATTTTTTAATTGTTCCCAAACATGTTTCAGCACATTTTGTGCTATCATCAGTGGGATGATTTATTTTGCCTGAAATTATGTTTACTGTACAATCTGGAATCTGTTGAACAGCTTCGAGGGGAATACCTGGCTGGGCGTTGAAATAATCATCTTTTTGTTGCTGCTGTTCTTCTATCTTCCGTGCTTGCTTGGATAAATTGGTTTGGATTTTCCGCCGTATGCAAGACACCTGATTTTTTAATTGTTCCCAAACATGTTTCAGCACATTTTGTGCTATCATCAGTGGGATGATTTATTTTGCCTGAAATTATGTTTACTGTACAATCTGGAATCTGTTGAACAGCTTCGAGGGGAATACCTGGCTGGGCGTTGAAATAATCATCTTTTTGTTGCTGCTGTTCTTCTATCTTCCGTGCTTGCTTGGATAAATTGGTTTGGATTTTCCGCCGTATGCAAGACACCTGATTTTTTAATTGTTCCCAAACATGTTTCAGCACATTTTGTGCTATCATCAGTGGGATGATTTATTTTGCCTGAAATTATGTTTACTGTACAATCTGGAATCTGTTGAACAGCTTCGAGGGGAATACCTGGCTGGGCGTTGAAATAATCATCTTTTTGTTGCTGCTGTTCTTCTATCTTCCGTGCTTGCTTGGATAAATTGGTTTGGATTTTCCGCCGTATGCAAGACACCTGATTTTTTAATTGTTCCCAAACATGTTTCAGCACATTTTGTGCTATCATCAGTGGGATGATTTATTTTGCCTGAAATTATGTTTACTGTACAATCTGGAATCTGTTGAACAGCTTCGAGGGTAATACCTGGCTGGGCGTTGAAATAATCATCTTTTTGTTGCTGCTGTTCTTCTATCTTCCGTGCTTGCTTGGATAAATTGGTTTGGATTTTCCGCCGTATGCAAGACACCTGATTTTTTAATTGTTCCCAAACATGTTTCAGCACATTTTGTGCTATCATCAGTGGGATGATTTATTTTGCCTGAAATTATGTTTACTGTACAATCTGGAATCTGTTGAACAGCTTCGAGGGGAATACCTGGCTGGGCGTTGAAATAATCATCTTTTTGTTGCTGCTGTTCTTCTATCTTCCGTGCTTGCTTGGATAAATTGGTTTGGATTTTCCGCCGTATGCAAGACACCTGATTTTTTAATTGTTCCCAAACATGTTTCAGCACATTTTGTGCTATCATCAGTGGGATGATTTATTTTGCCTGAAATTATGTTTACTGTACAATCTGGAATCTGTTGAACAGCTTCGAGGGGAATACCTGGCTGGGCGTTGAAATAATCATCTTTTTGTTGCTGCTGTTCTTCTATCTTCCGTGCTTGCTTGGATAAATTGGTTTGGATTTTCCGCCGTATGCAAGACACCTGATTTTTTAATTGTTCCCAAACATGTTTCAGCACATTTTGTGCTATCATCAGTGGGATGATTTATTTTGCCTGAAATTATGTTTACTGTACAATCTGGAATCTGTTGAACAGCTTCGAGGGGAATACCTGGCTGGGCGTTGAAATAATCATCTTTTTGTTGCTGCTGTTCTTCTATCTTCCGTGCTTGCTTGGATAAATTGGTTTGGATTTTCCGCCGTATGCAAGACACCTGATTTTTTAATTGTTCCCAAACATGTTTCAGCACATTTTGTGCTATCATCAGTGGGATGATTTATTTTGCCTGAAATTATGTTTACTGTACAATCTGGAATCTGTTGAACAGCTTCGAGGGTAATACCTGGCTGGGCGTTGAAATAATCATCTTTTTGTTGCTGCTGTTCTTCTATCTTCCGTGCTTGCTTGGATAAATTGGTTTGGATTTTCCGCCGTATGCAAGACACCTGATTTTTTAATTGTTCCCAAACATGTTTCAGCACATTTTGTGCTATCATCAGTGGGATGATTTATTTTGCCTGAAATTATGTTTACTGTACAATCTGGAATCTGTTGAACAGCTTCGAGGGGAATACCTGGCTGGGCGTTGAAATAATCATCTTTTTGTTGCAGCTGTTCTTCTATCTTCCGTGCTTGCTTGGATAAATTGGTTTGGATTTTCCGCCGTATGCAAGACACCTGATTTTTTAATTGTTCCCAAACATGTTTCAGCACATTTTGTGCTATCATCAGTGGGATGATTTATTTTGCCTGAAATTATGTTTACTGTACAATCTGGAATCTGTTGAACAGCTTCGAGGGGAATACCTGGCTGGGCGTTGAAATAATCATCTTTTTGTTGCTGCTGTTCTTCTATCTTCCGTGCTTGCTTGGATAAATTGGTTTGGATTTTCCGCCGTATGCAAGACACCTGATTTTTTAATTGTTCCCAAACATGTTTCAGCACATTTTGTGCTATCATCAGTGGGATGATTTATTTTGCCTGAAATTATGTTTACTGTACAATCTGGAATCTGTTGAACAGCTTCGAGGGGAATACCTGGCTGGGCGTTGAAATAATCATCTTTTTGTTGCTGCTGTTCTTCTATCTTCCGTGCTTGCTTGGATAAATTGGTTTGGATTTTCCGCCGTATGCAAGACACCTGATTTTTTAATTGTTCCCAAACATGTTTCAGCACATTTTGTGCTATCATCAGTGGGATGATTTATTTTGCCTGAAATTATGTTTACTGTACAATCTGGAATCTGTTGAACAGCTTCGAGGGGAATACCTGGCTGGGCGTTGAAATAATCATCTTTTTGTTGCTGCTGTTCTTCTATCTTCCGTGCTTGCTTGGATAAATTGGTTTGGATTTTCCGCCGTATGCAAGACACCTGATTTTTTAATTGTTCCCAAACATGTTTCAGCACATTTTGTGCTATCATCAGTGGGATGATTTATTTTGCCTGAAATTATGTTTACTGTACAATCTGGAATCTGTTGAACAGCTTCGAGGGGAATACCTGGCTGGGCGTTGAAATAATCATCTTTTTGTTGCTGCTGTTCTTCTATCTTCCGTGCTTGCTTGGATAAATTGGTTTGGATTTTCCGCCGTATGCAAGACACCTGATTTTTTAATTGTTCCCAAACATGTTTCAGCACATTTTGTGCTATCATCAGTGGGATGATTTATTTTGCCTGAAATTATGTTTACTGTACAATCTGGATCTGTTGAACAGCTTCGAGGGGAATACCTGGCTGGGCGTTGAAATAATCATCTTTTTGTTGCTGCTGTTCTTCTATCTTCCGTGCTTGCTTGGATAAATTGGTTTGGATTTTCCGCCGTATGCAAGACACCTGATTTTTTAATTGTTCCCAAACATGTTTCAGCACATTTTGTGCTATCATCAGTGGGATGATTTATTTTGCCTGAAATTATGTTTACTGTACAATCTGGAATCTGTTGAACAGCTTCGAGGGGAATACCTGGCTGGGCGTTGAAATAATAATCTTTTTGTTGCTGCTGTTCTTCTATCTTCCGTGCTTGCTTGGATAAATTGGTTTGGATTTTCCGCCGTATGCAAGACACCTGATTTTTTAATTGTTCCCAAACATGTTTCAGCACATTTTGTGCTATCATCAGTGGGATGATTTATTTTGCCTGAAATTATGTTTACTGTACAATCTGGAATCTGTTGAACAGCTTCGAGGGGAATACCTGGCTGGGCGTTGAAATAATCATCTTTTTGTTGCTGCTGTTCTTCTATCTTCCGTGCTTGCTTGGATAAATTGGTTTGGATTTTCCGCCGTATGCAAGACACCTGATTTTTTAATTGTTCCCAAACATGTTTCAGCACATTTTGTGCTATCATCAGTGGGATGATTTATTTTGCCTGAAATTATGTTTACTGTACAATCTGGAATCTGTTGAACAGCTTCGAGGGGAATACCTGGCTGGGCGTTGAAATAATCATCTTTTTGTTGCTGCTGTTCTTCTATCTTCCGTGCTTGCTTGGATAAATTGGTTTGGATTTTCCGCCGTATGCAAGACACCTGATTTTTTAATTGTTCCCAAACATGTTTCAGCACATTTTGTGCTATCATCAGTGGGATGATTTATTTTGCCTGAAATTATGTTTACTGTACAATCTGGAATCTGTTGAACAGCTTCGAGGGGAATACCTGGCTGGGCGTTGAAATAATCATCTTTTTGTTGCTGCTGTTCTTCTATCTTCCGTGCTTGCTTGGATAAATTGGTTTGGATTTTCCGCCGTATGCAAGACACCTGATTTTTTAATTGTTCCCAAACATGTTTCAGCACATTTTGTGCTATCATCAGTGGGATGATTTATTTTGCCTGAAATTATGTTTACTGTACAATCTGGAATCTGTTGAACAGCTTCGAGGGGAATACCTGGCTGGGCGTTGAAATAATCATCTTTTTGTTGCTGCTGTTCTTCTATCTTCCGTGCTTGCTTGGATAAATTGGTTTGGATTTTCCGCCGTATGCAAGACACCTGATTTTTTAATTGTTCCCAAACATGTTTCAGCACATTTTGTGCTATCATCAGTGGGATGATTTATTTTGCCTGAAATTATGTTTACTGTACAATCTGGAATCTGTTGAACAGCTTCGAGGGGAATACCTGGCTGGGCGTTGAAATAATCATCTTTTTGTTGCTGCTGTTCTTCTATCTTCCGTGCTTGCTTGGATAAATTGGTTTGGATTTTCCGCCGTATGCAAGACACCTGATTTTTTAATTGTTCCCAAACATGTTTCAGCACATTTTGTGCTATCATCAGTGGGATGATTTATTTTGCCTGAAATTATGTTTACTGTACAATCTGGATCTGTTGAACAGCTTCGAGGGGAATACCTGGCTGGGCGTTGAAATAATCATCTTTTTGTTGCTGCTGTTCTTCTATCTTCCGTGCTTGCTTGGATAAATTGGTTTGGATTTTCCGCCGTATGCAAGACACCTGATTTTTTAATTGTTCCCAAACATGTTTCAGCACATTTTGTGCTATCATCAGTGGGATGATTTATTTTGCCTGAAATTATGTTTACTGTACAATCTGGAATCTGTTGAACAGCTTCGAGGGGAATACCTGGCTGGGCGTTGAAATAATCATCTTTTTGTTGCTGCTGTTCTTCTATCTTCCGTGCTTGCTTGGATAAATTGGTTTGGATTTTCCGCCGTATGCAAGACACCTGATTTTTTAATTGTTCCCAAACATGTTTCAGCACATTTTGTGCTATCATCAGTGGGATGATTTATTTTGCCTGAAATTATGTTTACTGTACAATCTGGAATCTGTTGAACAGCTTCGAGGGGAATACCTGGCTGGGCGTTGAAATAATCATCTTTTTGTTGCTGCTGTTCTTCTATCTTCCGTGCTTGCTTGGATAAATTGGTTTGGATTTTCCGCCGTATGCAAGACACCTGATTTTTTAATTGTTCCCAAACATGTTTCAGCACATTTTGTGCTATCATCAGTGGGATGATTTATTTTGCCTGAAATTATGTTTACTGTACAATCTGGAATCTGTTGAACAGCTTCGAGGGGAATACCTGGCTGGGCGTTGAAATAATCATCTTTTTGTTGCTGCTGTTCTTCTATCTTCCGTGCTTGCTTGGATAAATTGGTTTGGATTTTCCGCCGTATGCAAGACACCTGATTTTTTAATTGTTCCCAAACATGTTTCAGCACATTTTGTGCTATCATCAGTGGGATGATTTATTTTGCCTGAAATTATGTTTACTGTACAATCTGGAATCTGTTGAACAGCTTCGAGGGTAATACCTGGCTGGGCGTTGAAATAATCATCTTTTTGTTGCTGCTGTTCTTCTATCTTCCGTGCTTGCTTGGATAAATTGGTTTGGATTTTCCGCCGTATGCAAGACACCTGATTTTTTAATTGTTCCCAAACATGTTTCAGCACATTTTGTGCTATCATCAGTGGGATGATTTATTTTGCCTGAAATTATGTTTACTGTACAATCTGGAATCTGTTGAACAGCTTCGAGGGGAATACCTGGCTGGGCGTTGAAATAATCATCTTTTTGTTGCTGCTGTTCTTCTATCTTCCGTGCTTGCTTGGATAAATTGGTTTGGATTTTCCGCCGTATGCAAGACACCTGATTTTTTAATTGTTCCCAAACATGTTTCAGCACATTTTGTGCTATCATCAGTGGGATGATTTATTTTGCCTGAAATTATGTTTACTGTACAATCTGGAATCTGTTGAACAGCTTCGAGGGGAATACCTGGCTGGGCGTTGAAATAATCATCTTTTTGTTGCTGCTGTTCTTCTATCTTCCGTGCTTGCTTGGATAAATTGGTTTGGATTTTCCGCCGTATGCAAGACACCTGATTTTTTAATTGTTCCCAAACATGTTTCAGCACATTTTGTGCTATCATCAGTGGGATGATTTATTTTGCCTGAAATTATGTTTACTGTACAATCTGGAATCTGTTGAACAGCTTCGAGGGGAATACCTGGCTGGGCGTTGAAATAATCATCTTTTTGTTGCTGCTGTTCTTCTATCTTCCGTTCCCAAGAATGATAGTTTAGAAACACTTTTTATTTTATTTTATTTATTTACTTTTTTTCATGACGAGCTTTTTTCCGGAGGTTCAATGTACCAGTGAACAAGGACGCGCCGCCATTACAGATGAGCAGTGGTTGCCTATCGAATGACGTGCCTCTCTGTGTGAGCAGCGGTACTCTCGTGTACTCTCCTGCCAGAGATGCCCGCCTGCCCGCAGTGGGCGATAATCCTGGAGGGGGTCGGACCGGTCCCTGAAAAGCGCCGCCCGCCTGATCCGACGACTTACGCGGTATGCCGTAAAGAGGCGGCGGCGGGCGGCGGGCGGCGGGCGCTATCTCCTGCGGCGTCGGCTCACACCCCGCGGCTGACGACTTAATTGCGGCGCCAGGTGGTCTGACGCCGCGCAGACGTTAACGTGCGCGCCGAGATAAGCCGGCGGAGATATTTACACGTTCCAGAGAGACCCGGAGTACAAGCGCCGTATTTACTGAAGCGTCCAAACACAGCGTCAAGCGAGAAACTGGGGGAGCACGGAAGGAACTTGGTAAGCTGCGAGGAGAAATCAGTGACGCCCACCTCTAATGAGGAAGCTGTGTGTCCGTGTAAAAGACATCCGAGCTAACATTCTGCTATAAAGAGCGGTTGTTACTAAACTCGTAGAATGGTTACTGATCTTTAGAAGTCTTCTGTAAGGAAGTAACGTGGCCAATAGAGACGGAATAGCTTCAACAGTAATTTCATCCTGATCAATTCCTATTTATCACAAACCACAGATAATGCACCATATTTTCCTTGTAAAAGTGACATATTTTTTAAATGTTCACACTCGTCGGTAAACAGGAAATAAATCTAGATGGTGAAACCTATCCGAAAAAGCGATAATAATAATTCTTAACGTATTGCCCAAAATATATGTCAAATGATCTTACAATAACAAAAATTTACATTTTTTTCAAGTGTCACTTATTAAACCCAAGTTCACTCCATAAAAATTTGAATTTTACTTTTTTACCCTAATAGTCGTAGTAGAAATAATAAGATCGACTTAACGATCACCATTTTTAAATCTTAGATCTACGATATGTTTGATACCCTTATGATTTTAGATTCCTTAGGAGCCTCAAATTTTTTCTGAAAGTTTTGCCGGCCGCGGTGGCCAAGCGGTCTGCGGCGCGCCAGTCACGGTCTGCACGGCCACTACGGTCAGGGGTTCGAATCCCCCTCGGGCGTGGATATTTGTGCCGTCCTTAATATTAGCTAGTTCATAAGTAGTTTGTAAGCTACGGACTGATAACCATGCAGTTTGGTCCGATAGATTTGCAGACATTTCATTTTGTTTCTGAAAGATTTGACCTCCAGTTGACTGATTTATATCCCTTTATTGTCACGATCCAGATTTTGGCCTTAAGATATTTTCAAATAATATGATTAAATTCATCAGACTTCGTTATAGCATGTCATTGTCGAAAATGTTGATACACAGAAAAGTTTGGAAATCCATGTTTGGATCGACGCATTCAAGGCTGCTATGAAGCAGATGGAGAATGTTTTGATATTTTTTCTGATTCGCTGTAGGTACTGAACATATTTAACATACAAGTGAGCAACATAAAATCTGCTTAATGCTTGCTGCAATATATTTCTGCAATTAACTGACAAATCAAATACAACTGACACATAACACTGCTAACATGAAACGAATAATCTACCTAAAAATTTTTAAATTGCACCTGAGAGTCACCTAATAGAAACAATTTTTACACTTTGGAAGCCCTGATATTTTATCGTCATCATAATCTACCTGTGTTAGGCTTTTCGATTTTTTTCCATCCTCAGTCTCTTATCAGTTATTTGTGAAGAATTTGAGTAGGTCTAAATAATAATTCATTTCATAAGCCTGAAAAGAACCCTGAATTGTACAGCGAGTCCATAAGGGGCACTATAAGAAAGAAATAAACTTTCAGACAAAATTACGAAAAGGAAACAGGAATTTGAAGAAGATGATGTGGGATATATGAGAGTACAGGAAGAAATTACAGACCACTTGAAGACATGGATCGACCCAAAAAACGTGGAGTAGATGACATTCTCTCAAAATGATTTAGATCATGCCATTGCAAACCTTTCGATCAGGTGAACAACCACAATTGAGAGGTTTATTAAATGAGTAAAACTCTACTTCTGATACCCACACTGCATACATTTATCGCATGAACAGGTTTTGAAATCTATAGTTTGATCTTCAGGTGTCACCAATTAAGAAAACATACGCGTGGCGGTGGTGCTAGTCGGTCATGAAAGGTCTTGTTCATATACATCGAATTGAATTCGAGGTGAATATTTCGGTTCAGGATTGGGCTGTGATAATTGATCATGTCGAAGGTTCAGTCGTATGGAAGGGATTGGGTGTTAAGGCTTCGGCATGCAAATCGCCTGCAACTGTTCACGCATAGGCGCGGCAGATCATGCAGGCACCACAATCCTGCCACGTGCCTTCTATTCCGAGAAGCCACGGATTTGTTTTATGTTGCTGGAAGCCATATATCGGCACAAAAAATGACGCATTATTCTCTGTTGCCAGCATGAACTGTATGTTGCGGTGGTGATGAAACTTGCAGACTCCTGATTCCCTATGCGACAAGGGGGGAAAAATCAAATGTTTGTAAACCTATCGTACTCTACTGCTGGGCTATTAGTCCGTAGCTTACAAACTACTTAAACTAAGTTAAACTAACGTAAGGATAACACAAACACCCATGTCCGAGGGGGGGACTCGAAACCCCAACGGCGAACGGCCACGCGCACCGCAGCACGGCGCCCCAGTGCGCACGGCTAAACCGCCGCGGCCTATGCGATCCCAAGTCGAACTTGTTGAACAGCATGGGCGCAGCAGTGCTGGAGTTGGTGCTGTTTGTTCGAAGACTTCCGTAAACACATTGGCGGCTACAGGAGAAAGCGATGGCGGTATAAAATGCTGACTGGCAATAAGAAGAAAAGCATTTCTGAGAAAGAGAAATTTGTGAACATCGAACATAAGAATATAAAACGGTCTGTACCCTTGTACAGTAGTTTAGAAAGTCTAATATACATTTCAGGCAAGACCGAAATAGACGCTTTTCAAACGTTGTGCGACGGAAGAATGTTTCCAGAACCGTTTACGAATACATAATTCTGTTTCCACTTGATTCGTCTTCCTCATAATATTACTTATCCATTAAAGTTGTTAGTAATTCTTACGTTTTTAATTGAAGTGTCGGACCTTCAAATTTTTGCGACGTCAAACTGGATTTGATGGATTTCTCTTAGAGCTCAAGTGGATAACTTCAAACTGGACTTTATTTCGAGCCACTTCTCAACGGATACAGATATCTCGCCTGGATTAGTTTGCAACTGGAACTGCGAGCTTTACTAGACGCTATCATTTATGTAGATTACTGGCTGCAAGTTTCCGGCCTTTTCCGGGTTTAAAATAAGGTTTCCTGTAGAAGCGTATGTGTATAGAGATTGCAATCGAAGTCTGTAAGTAAAGTACTCTCCCCCTGCACCGAACGAAATTTTATGTAGACAGTAACCTTCATCTTGTTTTCATCAAGATAGCAGCAAAACTGTGGATTTTGGCGAAATCCATAAGTACCCTCCACCATGCTCTGAACGAAACTGTATGAAGACAGTGCGCTTCCTCTTGTTTTGATGGTCAATTGTGCAAAATTTCATCAAGAGCAGTGCGAAGTTGCAGATTTACACGGACACATTGAAAACGCACTTTTACCTGTTTAAGAACCTTCCCAACGTGATTTTGTGTACGTGTACCAAATTTCACGTTAGTTGATGGTCTGGATCTTGAGTTGTAAGAGAAGAGACAGACAGACAATAAATGCGTCTTACAAGTATACAAATTAGTGTCAGCAGAGGACCTAAGACATTACCTTGGGGACCGCCAGGCATCGCTTCTGTTTCACTTGATGAGTTTCCATCTATTACTACAAACTGTGACCTTTCTGACCGGAGACGATGCCCCATAGGCAACTAATTTTATTAAAAGTCGCTTGTGAGCAACAGTGTAGAAAGTATTCTGAAAATGCAGAAATAAGAAATCAGTTTGAGGTCACAGAGAGAGTAAACACTAGTTCTGTCTTTGAAGAATGATATTTTCTGAACCGGTTTTTAGTTATGTAGCAATAAATCCATTTTGTAGAAGACGTCCCAAATCCGAGCGCGAATAATTTTGATATTTTAAAATATTCCAAAGAAACTGACGGTTTGTTCGTCACCGTTCTGCCGACGCGCCAACAGTCGACTGGTCGAATCGTCATCAGCAATGCCGCCTTCCAGTCAGATCACGCCGCTGTGACGTCACTGCCTGACGTCCGCGAATTCAGGCTGTTGGAGCCGCGGCCCAAACGCATCGCTCTCTTCTGCTCCGAGACGCCTACCAGAACGTGGCTTACTTCCGATATCTGTCCATTTTCCCTTATCATTCGAGAAGGTCTGGGGACACTTGAATTACCTTCTCTCGCCCTCCTGGCTACCCTCACCATCTAGTCAACCTATATAGTAATGAAAAATAATACCATCAGCTGTGTTCAATGTATGTATTTAGCAACCAGTGCGACGGTCAGTGCCTCATCTTCAGGCCCTTAAAATAAGAATCCTGCATTTTTATGGATTACAGTCTATATAACTGGTATTGCACATTCGGCCAATATTACAGCAACAAGGAACAACAGTCTAGCATGGAATTTGATTAGAAACCGCTTTTGATGTATAGAAATATGGAATCGATTTGAGATCCCTTGTCGATAACACTCCTAACATCATATAAGAAAAGGGCTAGCTGTGTTTCACAACAATGATACTTTCTGAAGTCATGTTGACTATGGTTCAATAGGTAATTCTCTTCCAGATAGCCGGCCGCGGTGGCCGAGAGGACTGAGGCGCTCCAGTCACGGTCTGCACGGCCACTACGGTCGGGGGTTCGAATCCCCCCTCGGGCATGGATATTTGTGCCGTCCTAGTTCGTAAGTAGTCCATAAGTAGTTTGTAAGTTTAGGGACTGATGACCCCGTAGTTAAGTCCCATAAGCTTAACAAACATTTCTTCGAGATACTTCATAATGTTCCGAAAAAAAAATTTGTGTTTTAAACTCCTGCTACAGAGCGACTTCAGTGATATGGGCCTGTAATTTTGCGGATCACTCCTGTTACTTTCTTGAGGATTGGAGTGACTTGTGCAACTTTCCAGTATGTGGATACGAATCTTTCGCTGAGCGAGCGATTGTATATGATAATTACATGTGGAACTATGGCATCTTCATAATGTGAAAGGAAAATAATTGGAATTTATTCTTGACCGGATGACTTGGTTTTGTTACGTGATTTAAGCTGTTTCCAAATTTCGCATGTTGGCAGCTGTTCTTGATTCGAATTCCGGAGTATTTGCTTCGTCTCCTTTGGTGCAGGAATTTCGGAAGGCGATGTTCAGCAATTCTGCTTCAGCAGCATTGTTACATTATCATTGCTATTGCGCAATGAAACTATTGATTGTGTTTTGCCGCTACTGTACTTTACATGACCAGAATTTTTCGTATTTTCTACTACGTTACGAGACAGTTTCGTTGTAAGAACTATTATAAGCATCTCGTATTGACGTCCGCACTAAATTTCGAGTTCTCGTAAAAGATTTTCAGTGTTGGGGATTTTGTGTCTGTTTAAATGTGGTATGTTATTTTCTCGGCTGCTTTAGGAGTGATCTAACCGTTTTGTGTATAGCAGGATTCAGCACTTCTTTTGTTAATTTGTTGTTGTTGTTGTTTTAGAGGCGACTGTTAATTTGTTTGGTTCAAATCTCTCAGTTACTGATGATAATATTTCTTTGACTCAAAGCCACATCTGATCTACACAGATATTGTTAGTTTCTAAAGATTGCAGACTCTCACCAAGAAAGAGTTACGTAAATTTTTATCTGCTTTTTTGAACAGATATATTTTCGTTTAATTTTGCCACATTTGGGAATTTCGATATTCAGTCTCGCTATGACAACTATGTGTTCACTAAGCTCTTTATCACCACCAATTACAATTGTATGTTTCGGGTACGTTTCTGAAAGTTGATTCAAACTTTCTTTGAAGATTTCTGCAATCGAATCATCTGAGTCAGGGGTCGGTAAAAAGGACCAGTTAGTAATTTGTTTCGGTTGTTAAGCATAACGTCTATAGATACCAACTCACAGGAACTATTTACTTCAATGTCGCTATGCATACACCGCTCGTGACAGCAGTAAATACGACACCACATATTTTATTGAATCTATCCCTTCTGTGCACCATTCGTCCCTTTGTGAAAATGTCATCTGAAGTTATCTCCGGCTTTAGCCAGCTAACGCTACATGTAATGACTTCAGTACTTTCTATTAGCGCTTGGGGCTCTGGTACTTTCCCCAGACAGTTACGACAGTTCACGACTCTTATGTCAACGGTTCTTAGATCTGTGTTCGATCTGTCCGTAATCTGTACCTTTCTGTGTGTTCCCGGTGCCCTTTATAACTGCCCGCTCACGCCACACAGCTCCCGATACCCGTGTAGGCGCTTCTTGCCTGTGGTGGACGCCTGATCTATCCAACGGAATCCCATACCCCATTCGCTTTTTCATTTTTATGGTTTTAGGGTGCAAAACCACTGAGATCATATGGCGGAAGTCGAAGAATCTGTAGCAGAACCGCCTGAGCCTTTCATTTAGACCCTCCACTTGGCTTTGTACCAGACGTCGGTCTTGTTAATTATGATGCAGATGGAGAGCTCTGGCGTCATCTTGGGAACAAGACTGATAGTTTCTAGTTCTTCAGACAACCGCCCAAAAGCGCAGAGAATCAATGCCGATTCGAAGCAGCACAACATCATTGGTACCGACGTGAGCCACCAACTTCAGTTGGCTGTACCCTGTATACCTTATAAAGATAGCCGTACTGTTTGTGCAACCACAGCGGAAGGATATCTGTGCAGAGTACAGATACACGTGTGGTCCTTAAAGAGGGACTGCAACCCTTCTAGTAGTTGAAGGAGCAACTCTGGATCATTGATTGATCTTGCCTTGTAACATTAACTAACGTGGAGTTGCCGGTACTTACTGCAAACTCCTGAAAGAGGGGAAAATTAAAGTCATTACTTTTACTGGGGATATATGGATACTCGATGATGGGGTTCTTAAGGGTAATAACATTCCAGAGGTATAATAGTCCCACATTTGGATCTCCGGGTGAGGGCTATCAAATGTTTGTAATCCTGTGGGACCAAACTACGTTGGTTATCAGTCCCTAGTCTTACAAACCACTTAAACTAAGTTAAACTGACCTAAGGAGAACACACATATATCCATGTCCGAGGGAGGATTCGAACCTCCGACGCGGGAGGCCGCGCGATCTGTAACGTAGCGCTCCAGACCACTTTATTTATTTTTATTTTTGTTCTTCAGGTAGATCTACGTTTTGCGGTCGTTGTTTCTGGTCGTTCGGCTACTCCCGCGCGGTGGGAAGAGATACTCAGGTGGATATCCTCATTAAAAAAAAAAAATAAAAAAAAAAATAAAAAAATAAAAAATAATAAAAAAACCACGCATTTTATGAATCTGAGCGAGGAATGGTCTATCCCTTCGTCGAATAAGTAAGTTAGTAAAATTTATAAGAAAAATGTGTAGGTTGAAGTTATATATGCAAATTATTTGTTAACCAATGGAAGGAAGAAGGATTCAGCTAATGTCAACATTAGTTGAATTGGAGCATTGAAATTATACAATGGCGATAAGTGATCATATGAACCGGGCGGGGAATCGAACCCTGGTGTCCCGCTTGGGGCCAGCGATCATCTTAAGCGCTCGGCTACCTACGCTCGCCTCCCGCCCGTCACAAACGCTACGGCTGTAGCGCCACCATCGTCCATGCCCTCTTACACTCGCCATTATGGATTCCCTTGTGGGGTCTAACGTATGATCTCATCTGCGGTAAAGCAAATGAACCAAACGCGTCATCGCGTGTAAATACTCTCTGTAGGAGGGCGCAAAACTCGAAAAAGGCGCTCATGTAATAGCTGCTTATGCGCATTTTTCTCCGCGCCAACTTTCTCCATACTAATAAGACGCATTTGTTGTCTGTTCTCTTATAACTCAAGATCCAGACAACCAAATAACGTGAAATTTGGTACACGTACACAAAATTACATGGGGAAGGTACTTAAACAGGTTTCGTTCCATTTTTTGGAAAACCAACCGGAAAATTTGAGAAAACGTGAAAGTGCGTTTTCAATGTGTCCGTGTAAATCTATATCTTCGCACTGATCTTGATGAAATTTTGCACAATTTACCTTCAAAACAAGAGGAAGGGCACAGTCTACATAAAATTTCGTTCAGTTCATGTTGGAGGGTACTTACGGATTTCGCCAAAATCCACAGTTTTGCTCCAATCTAGACCTTGAAAAACACAGTGAGTGCTAAGGGTGAGGATGTCTTCATTCCAAGAATACGTATCATTTCCTCAGACAACACCATACAGTTCCCTTTGAAACTGTGTTTTGTCATGACAATCAAAAAGTCACAGGGCCAGTCTCTTGGGATTGCTGGTATAGACTTGCAGACACCACGCTTCTCTCATGGACAGTTGCATGCGGCCTGCTCCAGAGTGGGCAAAGACGAAAATATTCTTGTACATACTCCAAATGTAACTGCCAAAAATGTTTATCACATTGCTTTAACATAAATGTACCATTTTATTACAAGCAAATAAACAGTTTTGTACGCTTCTACAGAAAACCGTATTTTAAACCCGGGCAAAGCCGGGTAATTGCAGCTAGTTCACTATAAAGGAGTCGCCGTAAAGTAGCAATTTCGACGTCGCAACAGTCGCCTACACTTGCAACGGCTGATCTCTTATGCTTGTGCGATGTGCTGCCACCTTCGCTGCAAACACTGTACTGCCTGCCCGCCTCTTGCCGCCTTGACGCCTGCTCCCGCCACTGCTGAGGACAGCTGACTCCGCCGGCTGCCACGCCACGATTTATCGTCCTCGCCGTCACCCGCTACCAGTCACCTCGTAGTCGCTGCCGCCCACACCGTCGACGTGCCCCAGGTCTCTCGGAAACGCGGCCTGCAGCAGCCGCCTTCTCGTCTGTCTTCGTCATCGGAGTCCACTTTTACGTCCAGTGTCGTCCCTGAATTACGTCGACAATCACGGTAGTGTTCCTTGTCCTTGTAACTATGTCATCCTCACTAACCGCTGTCAGAACCACTGCCCATTACAACTCCCATCCCCCGCCTCCACCATCGTCTTTTGGAGTTCCTCTCCACACCTCCTCCCTTCCACCATCCCATACCTCTTCACAATTACCACCCTATATATACAGCCTCCACCTTCTCCCATCAAGGTGCTCCCCCCCCCTCTCAGTACCGTTGAGGCGTCACCTGCCTGGGTCCTAGCCTGCCAGGTGACCACTGCCACCGAATCGACGCCGTCACCAGCTGACGTCGCCGCCTCCAGAGGGTCTGCACCTCGACACCTTCACTCCTCCTCATCCAGTTTACACGAAAAAGCAGACCAACCGCCTCAACCCAAACCCTACCGTCACCAACACCTGCAAGATGACCCATAAACCGTTCTGACCCCAATCCTAAATCCAGTGGATGTACACCCCTATCCTCTAAACCTGATCTGCAGTTTCTTGAACCCCACTCCCTAATTTCACACCCTCCTCCTCCAGACTTGCAGTGTTTGATGGAGAGATCGTCGCTAAGGAGTTGGAACATATACAGTCTGTGTTCAAAGACAATGCATATTCTTCACATCAGATTTTCACAGCATTAAGGAGGAAGAAACGTGACCACCCACAGCATCAAGAAGATAAAGAGTTTCCAGGATCTACGTTGCTAACCTCTCGTCGAAATTCGGCAGGACCTTAAGAAAACATGCAGTCAAATTAATCTTGCGGCCACCTACGAAGATTACCGTTGTTATCGGTTCAGTTAAGGGCGATTTATGATTGCAGAAAGCCGGAATCTACAGAGTAGCCTGCGGGTGTGACAGTCTACAGTGGTCGGACGAAGCGCACAATGCTTGATTGTCGCACTCGTCTTTCGCAGCCCAGTAAATGTGCTGTAGCCGAGAACTGTATTTCTACAAGTCACTCTGTGAACCACTCAACCACACAAATCTTGGGCACGACGAGATCGTTTAGGTGAAAATATGCTTGGCAGATTGCAGTATTAAGGGTGACGGCTGTTTTTAGTTGGAGAAAGCTTGGAGCGCAGTGATCTTTAATATATACGGAGAGAAAACATTTTATTCATTACTATACGTCTAGAAACAGTTAAAATTTCAAGATTTGCATTTGAGTTTTAGTGTGCGTTCCGACAGATGACGGACATGCAGTTTCATCTTTGCTCATGCGTCTGCGCCCACGTTTCGATGTGAATCGTAGAGGGCGCTCATATAACGGCAACTTTTGCGCATGCGTCTCCACGGCAACTTAGGCTATGAAGGCACCGCCGTGAACTAAGCAATCTCCAGTGGCTGACATGCTACTGAAGGTGGCTGAACGGTTGTCATCCGAAAAATCTTATCCTCAGGGATGGCTCCTGCAACGGATCTGAAACGTTGGAAAGATTTTATTATCATGACGCGGCAAATTGCTCAGAAGAATCTTAACGTTAACAATAATGACCGCGAAAGCCTACGTTCGTACTTCTTAATGTTTTGTACGAACTACATAAAAAGAACGTGGACATGCAATATTTCTTCTCTGCAGTGTGTAATGCAATATTTGTGCTCAAGAAAAGCGATCAAGATGAACAATTTCGGGCTCGTATACTGATTTCATTTTATTTATCTTACTGATATAAATGTTACATTTTCCAAAAATCTAAATTTACCCCGTTATTATGGGCTCTCTGTCAACTTCGGTAGGTTCTATGATGCTGATGAGCAGTGGCAGACCACAATTTGCCCATAGCAATGGACTAGAAGATGTGGTTTTTCGACAGTACACGGTCTGTAGAGGCGATTACGAACCTATTTTCAAAAATAATTGCAATTGAAATGAGATATTATGGATTCCTCTACAAAGATTAACTTCAGGAAAAATCACAATTTGACTATGTGTATAGTGTAGCAATGCTACTGTATTTGACGGTGGCCTAAAATGACCAAACTGGTGTAAAGTGTGATTAATTCAGTCACTAGCGTTTCACGTCTCATACATTATGAGTTAATTATTTATTTTTGTGGAGATGTGCAGCCCTTCGTAAATAGGGCAGCGTGTCGTAGGTTGCTGACGTAACGTGAGCCGGGAGCAGGTGGCATGTGGCAGCGCTTGGCACGCCGGCTGTTTGCCGATGGCGCTGCCAGCGACTGGATTCTTCCTTTCAGAAGCCACGCTGACCCCGTACCGGCCTCCTCCATTCAGGTTTGGCGCGGTGAGACTGCAATCATTTCCAGTGGAGAGCCACGGTGGTTTCCGAAACACGATCATGTTCTCACTCGTTGCCCATGTGTGCAATGCCTCGGCTCGAATTCAGTGTGGACGAGACTTGCGTGAACAAAAGGCGCCGTTACACGAGGGGGATTGGGAAAATAAGTTCCGATACTTTTTTTTATGAAAAAAGTTTATTGTGGGGCCTTTTATTAGAGAGCAGTGAGCAGCGTACCCTTTCAGATATTTCCAGACACGTTCAAACATCTGTCATGCCTCTTTACATGTTTCAAAGTCTCTTCAGTATAAAACTCAGTGTAGCTGTCCAATGACGCTGATTATTTTGTGGAAAATGCTCCGAGAGGTCAGATATCCTGAAATGGCAATTCCGTCTGACCACTTGATCCATTTCTGCAAGAAGTTCATCATTCACAGCAGACGAACCACTTGGTTATTCATCATGGACGTTAGTGCACCCGTCACGAAATTCGGACGCCGACGATGTCTCTGGTAATGTTCCCATACGTTTAAGTGATCATATGATGAATCACTCATCATTTTCGATGTGCAGCTCTTGTGATTGCCGTGGTTTCAGTAAAAAAATAAATAAATAAATAAATAAATCCGGATATGAGGTCCACCTGATGTGCAAAACACTGTTTTTTACTTTTACCCAAACACGTTTCAACACCTCTGTGCCATCATCTGTGGGTTAATTTATTTATGTATGGCCGAGAGAAAACGAAAATATACATTGTTTAGTACTAGCCTATAGGTGAGTATTAGGCCTAAAAGTCGTATTTTTTATTTTTGGATATTACCTTGGTTTTTACATTAGGTGATATTATAGGACTCTTTTGACATAATTAGGCACTGATTGCATTGTCGTCTGCACACATATTCCGCGGATTATGTGTGATGCGTGTGTGTGGTGTCCATACAAACGTAGAACAGAAAATGCACTCCGAAACAAACATTAAATAATAGAAAATACAGTCCTATTATCGAAGTAACCTCTCCTACAAAATTTTACACGTTCACACGAGAAATAGCATTTTAAGTCGTCACAATGTTCACTTAGATTATTTGGTTGCACATGACAATGCCACCACTGCCTAATTATGTTAAAAGGTCCTATAAAATCACCTAATGTGAAAACCAAGTCAACAACCAAAACTAACCTATAGGTGAGTATATTTTTTTTTCACAGCCATAAATAAATAAATAAACCCGTTGATAATGACACAGAGGTGACGAAACATGTTTTGGTAAAAAAAAAAAAAAAAAACAAAAAAAAACAAAAAAAAACAGTGTTTTGCATATCAGGCGGACCTCATGTCCAGTCTGATTAACTGCTACTGTTGCCATTTATTTTGTCCATAGGCATCGTGTTATCTTACGTTCCTAGCACCTGTTAGGTTCCTCTAAACCTGAATACATCTTAATGCATGTGACGATGTAGAAACTGCCGCATACAGCTTACCGGTTAAGATTCCCAAGGCGTGGTGAACTAAGCTACACAACGGGACAGAGTTTCCCATGTTAGCGCCACTCATTCGCATGTCGTAAGACGCCGGTACTTGCTTTCCGAATCGCTCTCGTATCTCTAAATACGAGGCGATTTTTTTTAAGTATCGTTTGAAATTAAAAAAAAATACGTGCTAAGATATCTCAATAACTTTATTCTTATATGAAAGCTTGTACCTTAATCTACTTTTATACACAATTTCCGTCAATACTGAGGCACTTGTCATGACCTTCTACCAGTTTTTCAATACCCTCCTCGTAGCAGTCTGCCTCCTGACTTGTTAACCACTGAATCACAACTGTTTTGACTTCGTCATCGTCTTGAAGACCACCCAAGTGTTTCTTCAAGTGCAGGAACATATGGTAGTCACTGGGCGCCAGATCAGGGCTGTACGGATGATTATGTAGAGTTTCCCACCGAAAAGATGTGACGAGATCTGTGGTCTGGCTAGTCGCATGCGGACGGGCATAGCCTTGCAGCAAAACGATGCCCTTGCTCAACTTGCTGCGTCTTTTGTTCTGAATTGATCGGCGCAAATTGTGCAATGTCTTACAGTAGGCTGCTGTATTGATTGACTGCCTGCGCCACCACAATGCTGGGATTACAGTCTGCAGCTACTGTGGCGAGCGACTGTTGAACTGATGCCTGCACCCCATATTATTGTTTGGGGAGGAGGTATTTGATTCCACTCTCGCTCTGCCTATCTGCCTAGTGCAACGATACAGCCACTACTCTAAGAAGAGAATTACCTGACAAGCTGTCACCTTCAACATTCTCAATATTCTTACAGAGGCAATCCCAAACGAGATGCGAGAAGACTATGTGTGGCAGCAGAGAAAAAGTGCAGCCAAGCCGCACTGACCAAACGCCCGGCCATTCCGTCCTGGGGTAGAGTGGCCGTCAGCCTGCTAGCGGAACCCGCTGCCCTGCTGGACCAGGGGGATCCGGGCGACATACGATGAAGACGTAGGCTCAGTTAGTTAATGAGTAGTAAAATAACCCCTTGCACACCATCCTGCAGTGAGGAAAGGACAGCCCAGTGCCAGGGACTCGTCTGTTGGGTTTCGCTCGGCAGACACGTGGCCGGAAAGTAGGATTGTACAACACTGTCACACCTGTGTCACTGCAAGTAGTCACACTAACATCAAATGTAAAACATCCACAACGAAAAAGGGCCAACAACTCACTAAAAATTAATTGCAAAAAAAAAGGGTCCATTAAGGTATTAGATGATGGGTTGTATAGATTATTATTGAAATAAAGATTTTTTTTAAACTATCGATATGTCTGAAATGTTCAAGCCAGTCCGATATTTTCAGAGTTTGCTGACGGCCACATTGTAACCGGACGATGCGTGAACGCACGAAACACGCGCTGTGCTCGCCTTCTCCGTCACCCATCAGGTTGAACCGCTGCCTTGGCCTCGCGTTTTCCAGATCTCGTTGCTATCGAAAACGTCTGCTCCAAGATTGCAGAGCGATTGGCCTGAGGTACACCACCGAATGCTGCTACAGATCAGTATGTGGAAGCAGCGTCGACTCCCACTGCTCAGCAACACATTCATAGCCTCTCTGATTCAGTTCCGAGGCGTGTAACCACAGCAGTCGACGGTGAATACATCATCTTCGGAAGGAGCTGTATTTTCAATCATGTGATCTTTGCACAAAGTGTTAGGAATCAATGTGTCCGTGATATCTCCGATCCTTATAGTTGTTGGATATTGGACAGGCAGGAGGATATAATTCGTGCCGATCTGTCGTTGTTCAACAGAACTTGGATGTTGTTGAAGTTTACGTAGATTACCGTTTATGGAGACGCAGAGTAACAGTAGACACTGAGCCCCACTCAGGAGGCGCGATCTGCGACGGCGCGCCGGTGGGAGCGTCGAGCGGTCGCGGTTGGACCAGTCGGTCAGCCGGCGTCCAGAAATACTGCCGGTGGCGGCGGACAGGTGAGTCGAGCCGCTGGACGGGCTATTCCGGGCACAGGTCGACGACCCGCGGCCGCCTCCAGCGCTCCGAACGACGCGCCGCGGGGCGCCACGCTCAGTGCTACCTGCCCGTCTGGCATCGCCCTGTCTACGGCTGTAGCTCAATACACTACCATCCCGTACTTACATTTTTATCGGCCTCGAATAACATACCATCCGATCCAAAGAACCCGACACCTGGCTGAAAATGACTTACGAGTTCGTGGCGCCATCCATCTGTAATTTTAGAATTCAATGTTGGCCCACCCTTAGCCATTGTCACAGCTTCACTCTTGCAGCAATACGTTCAGTCAGGAGCTGGAAGGTTTCATGTGGAATGAGAGTCCATTCTTCATGGAGCACTGAGCAGAGGTATCGATGTAGGTCAGCGGGGCCTGGCACGAAGTCGGCGTTCCAAAAATAAGTCAGGACTCTGTGGTGGCCAGATCATTACAGGGACGTTATTGTCCTGTAACCACTCTGCCACAGGCCGCGCATTATCAACAGGTGCTGGATCACGTTGAAAGATGCAATCGCCATCCAAGAATTGCTATTCAACGGTAGGAAGCAAGAAGATTCTTCAAACATCAACGTAGAAATGTGCTGTGATAGTGCCACGCAAAACAAAAACGGGTGCAAGCTTGCGCCATGGAAAAAAAAAATACCACACCATAACACCACAGCCTTCCAATGATTCTGTAAGCACTACACACACTGACAGATGACGTTCACTGGACATTTATCGCCTGATGACGTGTCAACCGTCGAACCCATGAGCGGCGACAGCAACCACATCCCATCCACTCCATTTTCCTACAGGTTATCCAACTGGGAGACGTGTATAGTAGGTCATGTGTCGAACCCAGCCTGCAAGATCCGGGCTTTCACAGAGGGTGGGTTTACTTGTAGTTGGGAGCTCCTTAGAGAGATGGCTGCCAAGGAGGGGAAGAAGGCCAACGTGCACTCCGTGTGCATACCGGGTGGAGTCATTCCAGATGTGGAACGGGTCCTCCCGGATGCCATGAAGGGTACGGGGTGCAGCCAACTGCAGGTGGTGGCTCACGTCGGTACCAATGATGTGTGTCGTTTCGGATCTGAAGAGATCTTCTCAGGTTTCGAGCGGCTAACTGAAGTGGTAATGACTGCCAGTCTTGCTTGCAAGATGAAAGCAGAGCTCACCATCTGCAGCATAGTTGACAGGACCAACTGTGGACCTCTGGTACAGAGCCGAGTGGATGGTCTCAATCAGAGGCTCAGACGGTTCTGCGACCGTGTAGGCTGCAGATTCCTTGACTTGCGCCATCGGGTGGTGGGTTTCCGGGTTCCGCTGAATAGGTCAGGAGTCCACTACACGCAGGAAGCGGCTACACGGGTAGCAGGGGCTGTGTGGCGTGGACTGGGCGGTTTTTTAGGATAAAGAGCTTCGGGGAAATAGAAAATGGGCAATCTCAAAGGGTGCAGGTGGATGACAGGAGAAATATAGATCCGGAAACTATCGGTATAACAGTTGTAAATTGTCGTAGCTGTGTCGGGAAAGTATCAGAACTGCAAGCGTTAATACAAAGCACCGAAACACACATCGTTATAGGCAGCGAAAGTTGGCTCAAGCCGGAAATAAGTTCAGAAGAAGTATTTGCAAAAGATCTATCGGTGTTCAGAAAGGATAGATTAAACAAAATAGGTGGTGGCGTGTTTGTCGCCGTCAAAAGTATTTAATGTAGCGAAGTTGAAGTTGATAGTTCCTGCGAGCTATTATGGGTAGAGGTTGTACCCGAAAATCGTAAGAAGTTAATAATCGGTTCCTTTTACCGGCCTCCCGACTCTGACGATACAATAGCAGAAAGGTTCAAAGAAAACCCGACTCACACGATAATAGTAGGTGGTGATTTTAATTTACCCTCGATATGTTGGCGAAATTATATTTTCAAATCAGCAGGTAGGCATAAAACATCGTCCGAAATTGTACTCAACGCATTCTCTGAGAATTACTTCGAACAATTAGTTCATGAGCCAACTAGAATTGTAAATGGATGTGAAAACACACTTGATCTCTTAGCAACAAATAATCCTGAGCTCATAACGAGCATCAAAACGGATACAGGTATTAGTGAATACAGAGTTGTCGTAGCGAAATTGAATATCGAAAGTCCCAAAGTTACCAAAAATAAACGCAAAGTATATTTGTTCAGGAAAGCAGATGGAAACAAAATACATTGCTTCTTGAAAGACAGCTTCCACTCGTTTCTAACACTAAACGTAGGTTTAGACCAGATGTGGCTCAAATTCAAAGAAGTGGTATCGACAGCAATTGCCAGTTTTATACCAAATAAATTAATAAAAGAAGGAGGCGATCCCCCTTGGTACACAAAACAGGTCAGGACACTGTTGCAAAAGTAAAGGAAAAGGCATACTAAATTTAAACGAACACGAAATCCCCAGGATTTGCGATCGTACTCAGAAGCTCGAAATTTAGCGAGGATTTCAATGCGAGATACCTACAATATTTATCACAACGAAACTCTTTCTCGTAATTTGACTGAAAACCCAAAGAGATTTTGGTCATATGTTAAATATACTCGGGGCAAATCACAAACAATACCTTCACTACGTGATAGTAATGGCGATCCTGCTACTAAAGCAGAGTTACTAAACTTAGCTTTTAGAAACTCATTCACAAAAGAAGACGAAACCAATATTCCAGATTTCGAATTACGAACAGATGCCGTAATGAGTAACGTAGAAGTATATATCATCGGAGTAGTGCAGCAACTAAAATCACTTAACAAGAACAAGTCTTCTGGTCCGGATTGTATACCCATTAGATTTCTATCTGATTATGCTGAAGCGATAGCTCCTTACTTAACAGTCATATACAACCGCTCTCTCATAGAAGGATCTGTACCAAAAGATTGGAAAGTTGCACAGGTCACACCTAAATTCAAGAAAGGCAGTAGGAGTAACCCACTAAACTACAGGCCTATTTCATTGACGTCAATTTGCAGCAGGGTTTTGGAACATATCCTGTATTCAAATATTATGAATTATCTCGAACAGAACGATCTATTGACCTAAGGTCAACACGGATTTAGAAAATATCGTTCATGCGAAACACAACTAGCTCTTTATTCACACGAAGTGATGGGTGCTATCGACAAAGGTTCGCAAATCGATTCCGTATTTCTTGATTTCCAGAAAGCTTTTGACACCGTACCTCACAAACGGCTTTTAATCAAATTGCGTGGTTATGGTATATCGCCCCAAATTTACGATTGGATAGGGGATTTCTTGTCAGAGAGGACACAGTTTGTAGTTATCGATGGGAAGGCATCGACTAAAACAGAGGTGATATCGGGAGTTCCACAGGGTAGTGTTATTGGTCATCTGCTATTCCTTATTTACATAAACGACTTAGGGGAAAATCTAAGTAGCTCTCTTAGGTTGTTTGCAGATGACGCCGTCATTTACCGTCTAGTAAAATAATCTGAAGATCAAAACCAACTGCAGAACGATCTGAATAAGATATCAGTATGGTGTAAAAATTGGCAATTGGCTCTAAATAATGAGAAGTGTGAAGTCGTCCACATGAGTACGAAAAGAAATCCGTTAAACTTTGTTTACAACATAAATCAATCAAATGTGAAGGCCGTAAACTCCACAAAATACCTAGGAATTACTATTACTTCAGACCTAAACTGGAAAGAACACGTAGATAATATCGTGGGAAAGGCGAACCAGAGACTACGTTTTATTGGCAGAACCCTTAAAAGATGCAACAGAACTACTACTGCATACACTGCGCTTGTCCGGCATCCTTATCAGGTGGGTTTGACGGAAGACATCGAAAGAGTCCAAAGAAGGGCAGCTCTTTTCGTATTGTCACGATATAGGGGAGACAGCGTTACGGAAATGATACAGGATCTGGGATGGGAATCACTACAACAACGGCGCTTATCGCTGCGGCGTGGGCTACTTGCGAAACTCCAATCACCAACATTCTCCTCCGAATGCGAAAATATATTGTTGACTCCCACTTACATAGGTAGAAATGATCATCAGAATAAAATACGAGAAATCAGAGCTCGAACAGAGATATTCAGGTGTTATTTCTTCCCGCGTGCTATTCGAGAATGGAATGGGAGATAAATAGAATTGTGGTTCGATGAACCCTCTGCCAGGCACTTAAATGTGATTTGCAGAGTATCCCATGTAGATGTAGATGTAGATTTGTTACACTGTTCCCCTTCTGTAGCTATTATCCCTACCAGATTTCGCAGGTCACTATCATGGTGGGTTAAGGCTCCTACAAACCCGAGCTGAACTATTCACCGTTTTTCCCCCAAGCTGTAGCAGTTGCCACGTTCCGAACGAGCTCCCGCGTTACCTCGCGTTTCATTCAACTCGCTCACACTCGCAAACTACTCACTGTATGAATTTTCATCAATGTCTTCGTTAACAACTACACTACATTTTCATTTTATTTAGGGCAATAATTTATAAACAGCATACACTGATAGTTTACGAACATGCACTTTCTGACGACGTTACGGAATTTTCGACATGTGACGATCTTCTTTGTGTTGAAGTTAGGTTAACGCATTAAGCGAATGAAATGTTAAAAATAAATCAAATTTACATACTCTCCAAACAGAAACTCCGTGAGAAATGTATAACTTGAGATAATGTCTGTTAAATATGAAGCACTCAAACCCGCCCGCCCGTCTAGTAGTAACACTTCTTCCGTATTAGAGCTCCTAATAATTAGGAACATGTTGTTACTGCACAACATCCATACTTGAAGATACTGGTACTGACTTCTTTTAACCCATTAAATTTAATAGTTGCACACTACAAAACTGCTGCGTATCTATGTAATATGCAATTTCAATTTTTCAGTTATATGAAAAGGAGATTCTAAATATCTCAGCCGGCCGCGGTGGCCGCGGGGACTGAGGCGCTTCAGTCACGGTCAGCACGGCCACTACGGTCGGGGGTTCGAATCCCCCCTCAGGCATGGATATTTGTGCCGTCCTTAGTCTTAGTTAGTTGATAAGTAGTTTGGAAGTTTAGGGACTGATGACCCCGTAGTTAAGGCCCATAGACTATACAAACATTTGAAACAAATATCTCAATACAGAGTGCTTTATTATGTGAGGAAATGAGAACAAGTCAGTTCGTTAGCTAGTGAAGAGATCCTTGCTATCTGTCATTTTCAAGTATTCTTACATAAAATCCTCATTAGATATAGTAACTTCCGTTCTCTTACTGCTAGGCTTTAAACTGAAGAAAATGTAGCTCCTATTAGGTTTTGGAAACTGAGTAGTAGCTCTGAAACACAGTGGACAAGAAGCAAAGAAATAAACATTTGTGAGTGAAGAAGGAATATCTGCAAATCGAATAATAAATGACTAACTTTACTCTTTTTCATTCTACAACTACGTATTTCCTTGAATAACGCGACAGTTAATGAAGTTTTGCGTAGTAACCATGTGGCAAAATACTCCCTTCTTTGAATGTTATCATTTGTCAAAATATCATTTTGATACCTTTGACCGTGTATGAGATACACAGTGATTCATTCTGGCCTTATCGCCATCAGAAATGAGTGCGCTAAATAAAAAGTAGTTTAGCGGTATGAGTGAAATGTAAAGATCTTCTCCTTAGTCGAAAATAAAATTCAATCAATTAGGAAAGTTTCATCCGCAGCAAGCACCAAACTGAATATGATAGCAGCCTCTATTTTTTACTGCAAACTTTTCCTAATGTAGCACAGTTTCTTATTTCGAAGCAAATATCATATTACGTATGAGTATTAACGAAATGACGAGCATTTCGTCACAATGCTGACATATAAAGGTTTAAGTAGCGGAAAAATTAAATATTTCTACGAATTAGTTTTTGCGAAATCGTTTCTGAAAGATGGCAGGGCAAGCGTCTCTACGCTGTTAGTGCAGCGCGATTCCAACCATGTTGGGGAAAACATGGCGGACGATTCAGCCTGGGTATTTAGGAGCTCTATGGCTGGATGGCAGACAGGTCACTTGTGGTGGGACTGTGGCGCCTTTGTTAAACCATTCACGACACATCCTGGACACGATTGGATGTGCGACGCCGGAATCCTACACCACTACCGAAATCGAAATTCGCATCCTTTCGGATGATATCAGCTCACGGCGACACCTTCTGACACGAGCAATGTTACACAAGTGGATAGGTGGGTTATTGGGGACAGAGGGACTGCAACATTTTAGGGGTTTCTTAAAAGACAATTGTACAGTACACTATATTTTTCAGAATAAAAATAAACCAACCTCACTGATGATAGCACGAAATGTGCTGAAACATGTTTGCTAAAAGTAACTAAAATTAAGTGTCAATCATACGTCACTGATCACAACATCCTCAAAGAACGTGGACATAGTGATTAATGTAGTAATTGAGACTATCATGAAGGTAAGACAGGATGGAAGGAAGATTAGCGTTTAACATCCGGTCGACAGCGGGGTCACTATTGACGAAGCTCATGCTTCTATTTTTGAAGTAAGATCAGGAAAGAAGTGCCTATTCAAAGGAACCATCCCGGCATTTGCTCTGAGTGATTAAGGGTAAATCACGGGAAACCTAAATCTGAATGGCCAGAGGCGGACTCGAACCGCCGTGCTCCCGATTGGCATGCTGTGTGCTACCAGTCTTTCGGTGCGGTGAATGGCGAATCATTATCACGAGGGACAATACAGAAATGATTTCTCACCCTGCACGTTTTCTTCCTTTCTTGTTCTATATCATCAGTACCGTGGCAGGAAATCGTTTATGACCATCCATCGCTATGTGGTTTTCCATCGTCTAAATGTTCTTTATTTCTTTTGGAAGTATGTGATTTCTGTGCTGAAACATCTCGCGCATTTCCCTACGACAAATTTTAACTGGCTAGACTTTTCTTATATCTGATCTTCATTATTCAGGGAATTTAACATATTTTATTAGGCAGGTTTCTTACCTACCCACTTGGCCGCGCAGATGTCACAGGCCGAGTGTGGTGTGTGAACAACACATGAACCCGTCTGTATCGTATCACCTAATGGCAGGTGCTCGATCGTGTTGAAAGAAGCAGCCACCATCCCAGAATTCCTCATCAACAGTGGCAAGCAAGAAGGTCCGTTCATCGGGTATTCGACATACCCACATCCTGCGCCGCGGTGCAACGGCCGAGCGTTCTAAGGTGCCTCGGTGCGGAGCGCGCGGTTGCGCGCCGTCGGATGTTTGAGTCCTCCGTGGGGCATGGGTATGTGTTTTGTCCTTAGATTAGTTTAAGTTAATTTAAGTACTTTGTAAGTTTAGGGACTGATGACTATAGCAGTTTGGCCCGACAGAACTGCCACATTCTGTGCCATGATTCGTCACTCCTCACAACGTCTTTCTACTGTTCAATCGTCCAATGTTTACGTTCCTTAAACCAAGCGATAAGTCGTTTGGAATTGATCTGCGTGATGTGTGGCTCATGATCAGCTGCTCGACCATAAAATCCAAGTTTTCTCGGATTGGATCCAGAAGTAGTTTCTGATCCCTGCATGGTGTCTGGGTAATGCCTGCCTGTTACACTGTACGACCCTCTGCCACTGTCGACGGTCTCTGTCAGTCAACAGACGTGATCGGCCTGTACGTGTCCACTTCATGTCGCATCAGAAAAAGTGGACCTAGGGATGTTTAGCAGTGTGGAAATCTCGCGTTCAGACTTCTGACACAAGTGACCTCCAATCACGTGACCACGTTTGGAGCCCGTGACTTCCGCGGAGCGCCCCATTCTGCTCTCTCACGATGTCTGATGGCTGCTGAGGTCGCTGATGCGGCAGTAGGTGGCAGCACAATGCACCCAATATGAAAAAGTATGTTTTTGTTGCTGCTCGGATAATTTCGATCACATACTGTATGTTATAATGTAGACCTAAACAAGTAATACCTATTTTTTTAGGCGTATCAATACGGCCGTAAAAGCGGTGAAATATCCAATTGAAAAAGACTGTGTTTGATATTCCTTAATGGATAGGCCTACCGTTCAGGCAGTAACAAATATAAAGAAATACAGTCATGTTAAGAGAAAACTGAGTATCATTAAAAGAAAGGCGTTATTTGTTGGGACGAGATCTATTTGCGAAATTTCTTTCACAAACTTTGCCTTCCGAATGCGAACATATTTTTTTAGCACCCACCTACATAGAAAGACATGATCATGAAAATAAAATAAGAGAAATCGGATCGAAAACGGAAAAATTTAGGTGTTCCTTTTTCCCGCGAGCTGTTAGAGAATGGAACCGTAGAAAAACATCATAAAAGCGGTTCCATGAACCCTCTGCCATGCACTTCAATGTGGCTTGCAGAGTATTTATGTAGATGTAGATGTAATTAATGCGTCGAAACATGCTAGACGGCTATGGTGTATGGAACAGCGACGTTGGGGGCCAAATTGCATCAAATAGTAATTTCGGACCATTTCTGGTTCCCTTTGTTTGAGAATCAATGACCGCATTTTGGATCGCCGCACACAGGCTGAGCGGTCACGGAGACTGCATTCCTGTCGCACAGGACATGCAGCGCCACTTCACTGCTTTATGGGGTGGCATTCAGCTGGATGGAACAACGAAGAGAGCCGCGCGCGAGTAGAGTAGCCGAGCGGTCTGGAGCGCCACGTCGCGGCCTCCCGCGTCGGAGGTTCGAATCCTCCCTCGGACATGGATGTGTGTGTTGTCTTTAGTATAAGCTGGTTCATAAGTAGTTTGTAATTTTAGTGACTAATGACCCCGCAGTTAAGTACCATAAAGTTTACAAACATTTGAACAACAAAGAGAACGACCTATTGACCAATAGTCAACACCGTTTCAGAAAGTATCGCTGTTGGGAAACACAGCTTGCTGTTTACTCACATGAAATGGTAAATTCTATAGACAAACGATTTCAAATCGATTACATATTTCTAGATTTACGGAAGGCTTTTGACTATGTACCTCACAAGTGTCTTCTAATCAAATTGACCTATTTTTTTAGGCGTATCAATACGGCCGTAAAAGCGGTGAAATATCCAATTGAAAAAGACTGTGTTTGATATTCCTTAATGGATAGGCCTACCGTTCAGGCAGTAACAAATATAAAGAAATACAGTCATGTTAAGAGAAAACTGAGTATCATTAAAAGAAAGGCGTTATTTGTTGGGACGAGATCTATTTGCGAAATTTCTTTCACAAACTTTGCCTTCCGAATGCGAACATATTTTTTTAGCACCCACCTACATAGAAAGACATGATCATGAAAATAAAATAAGAGAAATCGGATCGAAAACGGAAAAATTTAGGTGTTCCTTTTTCCCGCGAGCTGTTAGAGAATGGAACCGTAGAAAAACATCATAAAAGCGGTTCCATGAACCCTCTGCCATGCACTTCAATGTGGCTTGCAGAGTATTTATGTAGATGTAGATGTAATTAATGCGTCGAAACATGCTAGACGGCTATGGTGTATGGAACAGCGACGTTGGGGGCCAAATTGCATCAAATAGTAATTTCGGACCATTTCTGGTTCCCTTTGTTTGAGAATCAATGACCGCATTTTGGATCGCCGCACACAGGCTGAGCGGTCACGGAGACTGCATTCCTGTCGCACAGGACATGCAGCGCCACTTCACTGCTTTATGGGGTGGCATTCAGCTGGATGGAACAACGAAGAGAGCCGCGCGCGAGTAGAGTAGCCGAGCGGTCTGGAGCGCCACGTCGCGGCCTCCCGCGTCGGAGGTTCGAATCCTCCCTCGGACATGGATGTGTGTGTTGTCTTTAGTATAAGCTGGTTCATAAGTAGTTTGTAATTTTAGTGACTAATGACCCCGCAGTTAAGTACCATAAAGTTTACAAACATTTGAACAACAAAGAGAACGACCTATTGACCAATAGTCAACACCGTTTCAGAAAGTATCGCTGTTGGGAAACACAGCTTGCTGTTTACTCACATGAAATGGTAAATTCTATAGACAAACGATTTCAAATCGATTACATATTTCTAGATTTACGGAAGGCTTTTGACTATGTACCTCACAAGTGTCTTCTAATCAAATTGAGCGCTTAAGGAATATCGTCACAGTTGTGCCATTGCAGTCGCGATTTCCTGTCGGAATGGACACAGTACCCTGTAATTGAGCCAAAGTCATGGAGTAAAACTGAAATGATATCGGACGTTCTCCAGGGAAGTGTTTTAGAGCCACTACTGTTCCTTATCTTTAAAAACGATTTAGGAGACAATCTGACCACCTCTCTTACAGTGTTTACGGATGATGCTGACGTTTATCGGTTAGTAAGAGTCACCAGAAGATAAAAGCAACTGCATAATGATTTAGATAGTATGAGGTATGTCCACAAAGTTATTTCCTTTTGGTTATATAAAAAAAAGTGTACAGATTCACAAACAAAAAAAAAAAAAAACAAAAAATAAAATAAAATAAAAAAAAGATAAAAAATATTGTATAAAAATCTACAACTGTTAAACTACTTTTCTACGTAGCTTCCGAAATTTTGTAGGCATTTGTTATAGCGTGGCATAAGATTATGTATGCCTTCTCCATAGAAGGTTGCCGCCTGTGTATTCAACCAGGTGGTAACATGTTCTTTCAGTTCGTCATCATCGTTGAAGTGTTTGCCACCAAGGACAGATTTTAGGTGTAAGAAGAGCACTGCTGTCAAAAGGTATTTTTATTTCCATTTTTTTTTTCACGATAATGCCCGATCTCACACGGCGAATGTTACCAAACAACTCTTAGGGAAATTTCAATGGGACGTGTTTGATCATCATCTGTATAGCCCCGATCTCGCTCCTAGCGACTTTCATCTCTTCTTACACCTGAAATCTGTTGTTGGTAGTCAACACTTCAACGAGGACGTCGAGCTGAAAGAAGATGTTACCAAATAATCGAATATGCAGGTGGCAACCATCTATGAAGAAGGCATACAAAAACTTGTGCCGTGCTATGACAATGCCTACAAAATTTCGGAATCTATGTAGAAAGAAGTCTAGCAGTTGTATATTTTTGTACAATAAATACTTTTTATGTATCTACATACGTTTTATTTATATAACCAAACGGAACTTACTTTGCAAACGTACTTGGTATATTTGCATGGTGCAAAAATTTGAAGTTGACCCTAAATAATGATAAGTGTGAAATCATCCATATGAAGATTAAAAGAAACCCGTTAAACTTCATTTACAAAATAAAACAGTCATATCTAAAAGCCGCAAGTTCAACTAAATACCCGACAATTACAATTACCAACAACCTTAATAAAAAAGAGCACATCTTAGGGAAAGGGAAACAAAGGCTAGGCTTCATTGGCAGAACACTTAGGAGATAGAATAAGTAATACTAGAGAAACTGCTTACACTCCACTTGTGCGTTTTATTTTGGAGTATTGTTGCGCGTTGAATTAAATTCAACAGCGAACAGACATCACATATGCCTCAAACAGAAAAATGAAAATATTTGAGCTGATGCACAAGTTTGTTCGATCCCTTCAAGGAATACGAGCAAAGCTGCAAACAAGTGGAATAATTGACAGGGGGCAGTAAAGTAATATTGTCAGCTAAGTCAGAATATGGACAGGGCGAGGAGCGAGGCCGTGGTGATTAGAGCGATCGCTGGCCCACAGCAGTAAGTCCGGATCGAGTCTCAGTCCAGAACAAATTTTCAGCTTCATCGATAAATTTAATTCAACGGTCTGAAACAGTCAAGATATTTAAGTGTTTCTAATTTATAAATGTTATCATTATTAACAAATGCCAGTAAACAGGCCGAAGGACAAACGCCGCCAGATATGAGTCGCAGAATGAAGAATGTACAGGCTGTTCCTAAATAATGTACAAATTCTTTGTAACTGAACATCTATTTAATAAAATTGGTTAGGAATGCCATTTCAATGGTGTTAGGTGTTTCATAGTCCGACGTAAGGTGATAAATGTTCAAACTGGTGTTTGTCCATCGCAGTACACCGCAGTCGACAACTACTTACGACTGAGCGACAAGCCAACTTTATTGTTTCCTACGGAATAGCATCACAGGATTCCCCAATTTGCTCTCTAACATCATCCAGCGTGTGTAGTCTCGCAGCGTAAAATGTATTCTTGAAAGTATACCACAGTAAGAAGTCTGGAGATCAAGATGGATACTCCACACTCCCTCTTCGTCCTATGCATCTGGCAGCGAACATACGATTGAGGAATGCCCTCATATCCAGTTGAAAGTGAGGTCGCGCCCCTACCTGTTGAAAGTAATAATCTGCATTTCCAAACATAACGTTAAGACTAGGAGTTATCATTTCTAAGTAAGAGTCACCCGTGATAGTGTTCTCAGAGAACTACGGCTCGTCTAACCCTCTAGAAGTCAGAACGCACCCGAGTGTTACTCCTGGTAGATCATGCGTTTGCTTGGTTACGTATGGATTCACTCTGGCCCAGTACACACAACTATGTCGGTTAATTGATCCATCAAGTATAAAGGGCGTTTCATGTGACCAAAGAATTCGGTGTTGGAAACTTTGCTCGTCTTTACATCTGTTAATGAACCACTCACAAAATTCACTTCGTCTGTCAGGCATATCCGCGTTAAGATCCTGGAGAAGTCTTGGAATGTAAGGCTTAAAGTTCTAAGGCTTCTAAATTCTATAAAGACTATTTGTACTATTCCCAGTCTCACGAGGGCATTGCCTCACAGATTCTTCGGGGATCGTATGTATGTCTGGTTTACTGCATCAACGCTATCATTGTCCGCTGAACTTCTCTTTAATCCGCTATGTCCCTTATTCATATCGTGCATCGTTCCTTCGACTTATCTCTGATTCTTGTAATAGTTGCTCTTGTTGATGGTGATGTTCCAAATTCTGCTCGGCGAACCGTACTCACATTCTCTGGAACACATTCGACACCCATTTTCGGTGTTCAAACGGTAACGCCATGTTTGATGAGAATCGTGAAACAAAAGAAAGCATTGTTATGTTATTCACCGCCTTCTAAATTATTACCCATAAAATTGTGTATCTGTCTCCTGTAAAGAGATTTTTTGTTTCAAAGAGTGTGTATATTATTCTGGGACACACTGTGCTTTGGTAAGACGAGGTGCACCGCTGTGGAATGATGCGACAAGTGGTACCGCTGATCCGTGACGACTCACAAATTTCGTAACACAGAAGTTACACCAGGTCATGCGGGAGATACTGCAACACCCGCCCAGTGGTCGTGATCTGTCCCATTGGCGAATCCGACATGAGAGATGCGGAGGGAGGTAGGAGCTATGAGGCTGCAACTCTCCCCTCCCCCCCCCCCTCAAGACCCCCAGGGTTGAGAAAGAAAGAGAGAGAAAGAATCCTTCTTGGCCTTTATAGACTATCCTCACTTTATTTTTATTTGAAAAGAAAAAAAAAAAAAAAAGTGCAGTTCCGGAAATCCTGGATTTGCCAGTGATCTCTTCCCATGCGTTCGATCCAGGAAGTAAAGCCTTGAGGGGTCAACAATTCCTTTGGGGGGAGGCTGTGCAGCTGGCAGTTACGGGCTTCTTCATTTAGCAAGAGAAGGTGACTTACCAAACGCTTATCTTCAGCCTGGTTCTACAGTGGTCGATTGCTTCAATGCTGTCGCCGATTTATCCACTTTTCAAGATTCTGGTCTGTACGCTCTTGGTTGACAATTATAGTTGACCAATAACTAGCGGTTCCAAAGTCAAGAAATGAAAACGACCAGGAGAGCCGTGTGCTGAGCAGATGCCTCTCAGCGAGGCTACTGGAGGGCAGAACACGAAACTGCCGGTCTCCTGAGTGTGGCCGCGTAACGGACACGCATTGCCGAAGCAGCGACAACTGTGGCGTATAGCGAAAGTCGAAGCCAGCCCAGGAGTTACTTCGAAATAAAAGTAGAAGTAGATACCACGAACAACCCTAAAAACGAAGCCAAAGCGTCTCCAAGTGGTGAGGGGAAAAACATTGATAAACAAAGGATATTTATTGCTTAAAGTCCAATTAATTCAAGTTGTATCACCCTAAAAAAATTACTGATATTTATCTGCTTTTACCAAAGGTATTATTTCTTTAGGATCCGTTTTGATCACTTCCTACAGATCGATATTTTATTTAATTGTATAATTATATTTTTGAGTGATTTGAAATCCACTGAAATAAGAAAAAAATAATCCAATTTATTTTTATTTTCTGCCTCCAGGCTTGGTATTTCGTTTTATTGAAAAATATTTTATTTCAATTACAGATCTTAGCATTAGAGTGACTCCTTTTGGCTAATTACCTCTATCTTACTAAGCTGATTAAAAAAAATCCTACGTAGTCACCACCACTTACAGCTCAGTATTTAACTTTAAGAAATCTCGATGACAGCTTGGAGCCTTCTTCAGGTGTTTACTTATACTGGCTACAAAAGTAAACTTGCTTTACCCACCAAACCTCAGTCACTCTTAGCTGATTTTTGGTTACTTGAGAGATCTACAAATAGATTTATTGGTTCCAAACCCTATTTAAGTGGTTTATACGTCACAGTCACAGTTTTGGTTGATTGTCGGATAATTAGCTGGTTATTCGTACTAAGGTAACTCTCGAAACACTTTTACCAATAACTTGACTTCAGAGCCAGTCAACATACAGCCTTGTACGTGACACAAATGAACTCGCACAGGATTCATTTCAATACAAATAAACTGCTCTGGGCAAACAATTGTAGAGTCAACTTTGCTCGGGACTGACACACTCACACCATAAACCAAAAACACTTCCCTTAACTCAGTTATCCTTTGCTGTTACACAGCAAACATTTCGAAAATTTCTAAGTACCAGTGCTATTACTTCCGACAAATCGCTGCAAACGCACACATTTATCAGTATGACCAACATAACTTCCATAAGCTTTAACCCTGACTGCGTAATAAAATTTCACTCTCCACAGCTACACTTCTTGACAAGGTACAACTACATTTAAGTCACTTGAAAATTATTCCGAATACTTTTTATAACAACAATTCCTGATTCACGATCCTTAAAAGAAAGTTAAACTTTTTTACGGATCTTATTTCGTACAATTGCCATCACGTGATCTGCCTATCGAAGTTCACCGATCGAACTCTCACAAGCAACTAACTGTGAATACAACTCATTTTGGAGACCTTCATCTTTCACCTTACAATAGCTTTAGTATTCTTTTCTGATCTGTAATATCCTTCAAACTCCTTTGCTCTCAAATGTGATGTGTGACGTCATGCCCGGAATTTCATACCAATTTTATTTTGGTTCAAAGCAGAAAAATCTAGAACATACAATAAACAAATACATTGTAATTTTACAGATTTACATACAGTTATATTTTAATGGAAATTTCAGAAATAATCATTAATACAACATAGTTTCGTAAAAAATTGAAACGAAACCTTTCGAGAACTCCGTAACGAACCAGAAAATATTTTGTACGTTAAAAGGTCCGGGACTCAGACACCGAACTGGCTCAGACTATGAGAAAAAAAGATAAAAACACGCGAAAGATGTCCGATTACAGTATATCCGACAGATAAAATAGTTTGAGTAATAACTTCCTGATTATTTGGGTAGTCATCATGTCGATAGTTAATTTTTTGCCGAGTTGGAATCCCGCATTGTCTTCATTAATTTTGTTTTATATTATTTCTTGCAAAGTTCAGTTTTAACTATAAAATATAAATATATATCAATACTTTACTTCTTTTGAATTTCTACAGCAACAGAGAATGTTATTGTCAAGAGAAGGTGCAATTAAAACGTATTCATTGGTGGGGTATCAATTCAGTATTCCTGTATTTATGATTCAATATGTTTGGTATGTATATAAATTGACATGGAAGAGAATTTTATTTGACAACTTTCATGAAGAAAGCCCCGCGTTTAAGCATATTTCGGCAAATGCTCTTGCTCAAAACAGTTTTCATAACATGGGCGTGGTGTCAACTTTATGTTGTTTGTTGATCATCACCGCAGATATTTAATTTCTTAAATGTTCTTAAACATTATTTCCATTAAAAACTTAATGAATTATGAAAATTAATTATTACGTACATTAGTTAAACTAATTATAATGAAACTAAATGTATTAGTTTTACATAAATAAAATGGAATGTTCTAGTCAATCAAAATTTCATAATTGAGAGTTAAATACTGGAAGGAATCATGTAAAATGGAAAAAGAACAGATTTAGCGGGAGTGAGCTCAAGACGCAAAATTGCCAATCTATTCATTTACCGACTATTCTACGTCAAAATGGTAGAGAATAGAAAGTTTGTGGGGCCATCTTTCATATAGTAAGCATCGAATTATTTGTTTTTGGAACTGAAAATGTCGTTTTACTGCTGCAATTTCTTTTATTTGTCCCGAGGTGTTTTTCCCTTTTGTATTTCAGAGCACCATGAGTTGATTGTATTATCTAGAAACTTCACTTTGTTCATAGACATACCATTAAAAGATTACAAACTGTTCTCTTCGTTGTGTTACAAATATATAAGAGGTTCACGGTATTTTGTCTTTGCTGTTCTTCCCGCAAAGTGGCACATCAATTTACTGTTCATTTCCTTACTTTTTGGGTGTGTTGGATTTATGCGTTTCATATTCCTGCAGCTGTCTCATAGCAACAGCTACAAGACTGTAAGAGATAAATATAACACATCCAATTCAAATGTTCCAGTTTTTATAAATAAAAAAATGTTTGTAGAGTCTATGGGACTTAACTACGGGGTCATCAGTCCCTAAACTTACAAACTACTTATGAACTAGCTACAACTAAAGACGGCACAAATATCTATGCCCGAAGGGGGATTCAAACCCCCGACCGTAGTGGCCGTGCAGACCGTGACTGAAGCGCCTCAGTCCCCTGGGCCACCGCGGCCGGCTTTTGTAAATCTGAGGGACTTAACTTCAAGAGTAATTTTTTCCTAGGCTTACAAACTACTTAAACTAACTTACACTGAGGACAACACACACATGCGTTACCGACGGAAGACTCGAACCTCCCACGGCAAGCAACCAAGCGCTACGCAGCAAGGCGCCTTAGACCGCTCGTCCACTCCACCGCGTCGTAACATATCCAGGAAGTGTAGAAATGAACAGGAAACTGCGTAAATAATCGAATTGTGTGACTTTGTCCTGTGACCATGTGGAAGTAACAGCAAGGACATGAGTAGCCTCTTATTTATTTTGAATAAAACTAAGTGAACTCTTTGTAATCTATTAATGCTCCGTATGTCAACAAAATGTAGTGTATGGATAAAACAATTCACTGATAATGCAGCGAAATAGAAGAGGGCGAAGAGCGCCAGGATAAAATGAAGAAACTGCAACTGGAAAATGGCGTTTTCAATTCCAAAGACGAGTAACTGTGGAGAAGTTTCAAAAATCTGTTATATTTGACTCATACTATAACTGGAAAAATTTCGCGAACGATTTGATTTCTTCACGCTCATGCTTCAAATATTTTAGGAATTTCCAATGTTCATTTATCTGCTTCTACTCACGTAATTTGAGGCATGTCGGTGAAATAATGAAATACACAATTTAAATGAAGACAAAAAACATGCCCACTTTCTTCTTTCTGACGTTCTTTCCTTTTAGGCGGGGAAGCGTGGTTAAACTTCTGATTTGGCATGGTTACTTTACGGGATGGTCAGATGCCGTTCCTATTGCCACCCAAATACCCCCCCCCCCCCCCTCTACACCCCTCCAGAGAAGAGACGTGTACCCGAACGTCTGCCTATACTGACGTACATATCAAAGCTTTTCTAAATGATTGTGAATCGGCTTCTGAGGCGGAATTTGTGTACCAGCCCGGTATTAAACTAGAGGATGTGGAAAATCATCTAAAACCAACATACAGGATAGCCGGCACACTCTCGTCGTTAATCTGGCGAAGAGGTTCGAAAAAAGTTTGTAAATCTATCGGACCAAATTGCGTGGTCATCAGTCCGTAGCTTGCAAACTACTCAAACCTAGGTAAACTAACCTAAGGAAAACACACACACCCATGCCCCAGGGACGACTCGAACCTCCACGGCGAGCAACCGCGCGCTCCGCAGCGAGACGCTTTAGACCGCTCGGCTATTCCACCGCGGCGAAGATATTCCAACGGGGGCCAACATACCTTCTGGTCCCATAAAACGGCGCCTTACCGCTGGCTAACTGAGCAGGTAATAGACGTGCCTAATAAATATGTTAAATTCCCTGAATAATCAAGATCGGAAATAGGAAGAATCAAGCCAGTTAAAAACCATGATAGGAAATGTACTGGGTGTGTCAGAACAGCAGATCCGCGTGGTAGATTGCCGCACAGGGCATCCGGGTTCGATTCCCGGTCGGGACGAAGATTTTCTCCACTCCATTCGTCCACATCATCATCGACACGCAAGTCGCTCAAGGGGCGTCACCAAAAAACGCACCAGGCAGGTCGAATACGACCCATCATCATCATCATCGTCCAGAACAGCAATTACATACTTTTCAGAGGAATAAAGTACATTTAGGCGATGGAAAACAACATAATAATGCATGGACACAAAACGCATTCCTGCCGCGGTAGTGACGGTACAAAACACAAGAAAGGAAGGACACTCACAGGGTGAGGAAACATTCCCATATTGTCCCTCGTGACAATGATTCCCACCTATATTCATCGCACCGTGGTGGAACAGCGGTAACTCACTAGACTCCATTCGGGAGGACGGTGGTTCAAATCTACCTCAGGCCATCCAGATTTAGCTTTTCCGTCACTTCCCCTCAATCACTCAAGGCAAATTCTGGAATGGTTTCTTTGAACGGCCACGACCTATTTTGTACCCCATCCTTACCCGAAAATTCAAACGTGAGTTCCGTCAGGTATGACTACGCTGTCGACGGGAAATTAAACCCTAAGCTTTATTTCTTCCTTCCTTAACTTCATTACCGTCTGAACTATTACTATAACCGGTAAGTCCACTTTATTTGGGTATCATATTTAGTGATCAGTGACGTTATACACAGTCTGCAGCCTTCATGTAATGTCACAATTTGTTATATGTAATAAAGGCATTTTTTATATAGGAGAAATAGTTCGCGTAGGGATGGAAGTTTAATTCGTATGTCCTGCAGGAATGGGAATTCTGAAGTTTCATTTTGTTAGCTTTGTATGAAAGCGTTCTGACACAGTACGTACTTTTACACCAATAAGCGCCACCCTTCTGTGAAACATCTCTTATCTGCAATTTACAGTTTGCAAACGTGCCCTACGTTGTTGTTGTGGTCTTCAGTCCGCAGACTGGTTTGATTCAGCGCATCACGCCACCCTATCCTATGCAAGCCTCTTTATCTGAGAATACGTACGGCAACCTACATCCTTTTGAATCTGCTTACTGTATTTGTCCCTCAGCCTCCCTCTACAATTTTTACCCCACACACTTTCTTCTAATGCTAAGATGACGATTCCTTGATGTCTCAAAATGTGTCCAACCAATCTATCCCTTCTCTTAGTCAGGATATGCCACGACCTCCTCTTCTCTCCAATTCTGTTGAGTACCCATTTAATCTTCATCATTCGTCTGTAGCACCACATTTTAAAAGCTTCTATCATTTCTTTGTCTGAACTCCTTATTGTCCACGTTTCACTCCAGACAAATGCTTTCAGAAAGCACTTCTTAATATTTAAACTAATATTGGATGTCAATGTATTTCGCTTCTTCAGAAACTCTCTTATTCCCTTAGCCATTCTGCATTCTATATCTTCTTTACTTCGATAATCACTAGATAATTCTACCCCAATTCACAAAACTCATCCACTACTTTTATTATATCATTACCTAATCTAATTCCTTCAGCGTCGTCAGAATTTTTGACACTACATTTCATTATCCTTGTTTTATTCTTGTTAATGATCATTTTATATGTTTCTTTCAGGACTCTGTCCATTCCATTTAACTGTTCCTCCATGTCCTTTTCTGTCTCTGACAGAATTACTATGTCATCACCAAACCACAAGGTTTTTATTCCCTCTCCCTGTACTTTAATTCCCTCTTCAAATTTCTCCTTGCATTCCTTCACAGCTTGCTCAGTGTATAGACTGAACAATATTCGGGAAAGGCTACAAACCAGTCTTACTCCCTTCTCAACCACTGCGACCCTTTCATGCCCTTCGACTCTAATAATTGGTATCTGGTTGTTGTACAAGTTGAATATAACTCTTCGCTTCCTATATTTTACCCCTGCTACTTTCAGAATTTGAAAGAGTGTATTCCAGTCAACATTGTCAAAAGCATTCTCCAGATCCACAAATGCTGAAAATGTGACTTTAATTTGTAAACGGCATTTTCAGACCTGAATACATGTGCTCGCAACACATTATTCATTTCTTTATAAGGACACTGAATATTGCTATCGAAGAAATAGCTTGTGTACGCAAAATACATTAAATATAAAGGGTGTAAAATAGCGGTGGTGTTAAATGTCATCTGCATTCCGGTGAGTCTTGTAAACTAGTTTCCGATGTGATTTGAGCCGCTAGACGGAAAGTGACTGACTTTGAACACGGAATAGTGGTCGCAGTTAGAGGCATGGGACATTCTATTTCTGAGATCGCCGGGGATATGAATAGTTCGAGATCCCCAGTGTCAAAAGTGTACCGCGAGCAGGCCCCTACCTCCCACCACGGGCAGTCGCCTGTTTGTAATGGCCGAGGGCAGCGGCGCCCGCTTAAAGTTGTCACTGGCAACAGACAGGTGACACTGTGTGAAATAAGCGCAGAAGTCAACGGGGGAGTATACCAACGTATCCGTTACGACAGTGCGACGCGTTTTGATTTCCGCGGGCTGTGATAGCAGACGTGAGAATAATGCGCGTTTGCTACCAGCACGAAGTCACCTGAAGCATCGCTTCTCGCGCTAGATGATTGTAAAACCGCGGCTTGGTCACCTTCTAATGAAATTGCGCCGGCCGTGGTGGCCGAGCGATCAGTGGCGTGCCAATCACGATCTGCACGGCCACTACGGTCGGGGGTTAGAATCCCCCCTCAGGCATGGATATTTGTGCCGTCCTTATTATTAGCTAGTTCATAAGTAGTTTGTAAGTTTCGGGACTGATGACCCCGTAGTTAAGTCCCATAAGCTCTTTGAATATTGGAACATTTTGAATGAAATTGCGTGCTTATGGAATATCGCCCCAATTGTGGGATTGGATTCACGATTTCCTATCAGAAAGGACACAGTTCCTAGAAATCGACGGTAAGTCATCGAGTAAAACAGAAGTGATATCTGGCGTTCCCCAGGGAAGCGTTATAGATTCCCTACTCTTCCTTGTATAAACGATTTAGCAGAGAATCTGAATAGCTCCCTTAGACTTTTCGCGGATGATGCTGTCGTTTATCGGTTAGTGGAGTCAACAGAGGATCAAAAGCAACTGCAAAGCGATTTAGACAAATTTTCTACATGGTGCGAAAATTGGCAATTGACACTAAATAAATAAAACTGTGAAGTAATACAGATGCCCACTAAAAGAAATCCGCTGAACTTCAATTACGCGATAAATCAGTCAAAGCGTAATGTCGTAAATTCTACCAAATAACTAGGAGTTACAATTACGAACAACTTTGGAGAGAACACATAGAAAATATTGTGGAGAAGGCGAACCAAAGACTATGTTTCATTGCCAGAACGCTTCGAGATGCAACAGTTCCACGAAAGAGACTGCCTACATCACACTTGTGCGTCCTCTCCTGGAGTACTGTTGCCCAGTGTGGAACCCTCACCAGGTGGGACTGACGGAAGATATTGAGAAGGTTTATAGAAGGGCAGCTCGTTTTGTTTTATCACGTTATAGGGGGGAAAGCTTCACGGAAATGTTGCACGATCTGAGGTGGAAATCATTAAAAGAACGACGTTATTCGTTGCGACGAGATCTGTTTATGAAATTTCAATCACTGACTTTTACTACCGAACATGAAAATATTTTGATAGCACCCATGTACATAGGGTGACATGACCATCCCAATAAAATAAGAGAAATCAGATCGAAAACCGATCGATTTAGTTGCTCTTTCTTCCCGCGTGCTATTAGAGAATGGAACTGTGGAGAAAGGTTATGAAAGTGGTTAATGAACCCTCTGCCAGGCACTTAAATGTGATTTGGAGAGTATCTATGTAAATGTAGATGTTGATGAGCTCTATTTAAATTAGTAGGAACTGATGATTGGGAAATATTGGCTTGGTCAGATGAGCTCGATTTCAATTGGTAAGAACTGATGGTAGGGTTCGAGTGTGGCGCCGGCCGCGGTGGCCGAGGGGACTGAGGCGCTTCATTCACGGTCTGCACGGCCACTACGGTCGGGGGTTCGAATCCCCCCTCGGGCATGGATATTTGTGCCGTCCTAGTTCGTAAGTAGTTCATAAGTAGTTTGTAAGCTTAGGGACTGATGACCCCGTAGTTAAGTCCCATAAGATTTACAAACATTTTTGTTCTAGTGTGGCACGAACCATAGGATGCACCAACCCATATAGTATAGAAGGCACTGAGCAGAGAGGCTAGAGAAAGCTCCTTAAATGTTTTTTTGTTTTTTGTTTTTGTCGTGTGGTCCAGATGAAATGCCCATGACTGAAAATGGTTGTTTTCGGGTCTTGGAGACCGACTGTAACAACTCTTAGACTTCTTTTCTCAACGATGGAATTTTTTTGGATGACAGTGCGGCTTATGAGCGGGCACAGTTATTCGCGATTGGTTTGAACAACGTTGTTAACCGTTCCAGCGAATGACTTGGTCCCCCATACCATCCCATGGAACGCATAATGTGCATAGCTGAGAGCTCAGTTCGCGCCCCAAGTCCTTCGCCAGCAACACCCCTGGGAATGGTCGAGCGGGCTGCGGCCCAACGTTTCGGATTGCGCGGCCGGCACCTCTCTTCGGGGGTTCGAGTTCTCCAGGCAGGTGTATGTGTTGCCGTTAGAATTAGTTACTTTCTGAGAGTACGCATCGATGTTCCTAGTAGTTTGGTCCCTTAGGACTACAAATGTTAAAATGTTTGTAAATCTATCGGACCAAACTGCGTGGTCATCAGTCCGTAGCTTACAAACTACACAAACCTAGGCAAACTAACCTAAGGACAAACACTCACACACCCATGCCCCAGGGAGGACTCGAACCTCCACGGCGAGCAACCGCGCGCTCCGCAGCGAGACGCTTTAGACCTCTCGGCCACTCCACAGCGGCCAGAAACATTTGAACATTTTAAGGAACACTTCCGGGATACTCTTGGCATGGCTCAGAAATCGTGTTGGGCATTTCCTCCATTCCTCAACACGTCGGGTAGCTGCAGTTTGCAGCAATAGGATGTCCGATACGATATCGGGAAGTACCCCACACTTTTGGCACCTTAATTTAGCTCGTATAACATATGTGGCCGGGACACAGAGAGGTGCCTTAGGTCGGGAAGTGTTGCGCCGTCGAGTAGGCTTTAATGAGCGGCCCGCGCTGCAAGTGCCGCGTTGGCAGCAGACGCTGTGGCAGCCGGCGGTTACGTCAGCTCGCAGATGGGCCGTAAAAACTAAACTGCATGCGCCGTCTGCCTGCCTGCCGCTGCGGGAAGCGAAGGCAACGCAAGGCAAGGCAAGGCAAGCGAAGGCAACGGAACGCTGCGCACCGCAGGTAGACAAGCTCTCTACCGGCGCGCGCTGCTGCTGCTGCCGCCGCTCTGCACGTACAGTTTTTTTTTTTTTTTTTTTTAATAAAGCCTATTGAATTTATTAATCTATGTCTTATGTGATTCTTCAGTTTCTCCCGGCGTATTTAATAATCAAATTTGCCCACTCTCCCCTGTGGTCGCAAATTTGTACATGGAGAATTTCGAGGAGGAAGCCCTGGCATCATCTGAATGGAAACCTACTTGCTTTTTCCGTTACGTGGACGACAGTTTCGTCATCTGGCCACATTGTATGGATAAACTCCTTCACTTCCTTACACATCTGAACTCCGTACACCCCAACATCAAATTCAAAAAATCAAATGTTTGTTAAGCTTATGGGACTTAACTACGGGGTCATCAGTCCCTAAACTTACAAACTACTTATGAACTACTTACGAACTAGGACTGCACAAATATCCATGCCCGAGGGGGGATTCGAACCCCCGACCTTTAGTGGCCGTGCTGACCATGACTGGAGCGCCTCAGCCACCTCGGCCACCGCGGCCGGCCAACATCAAATTCACTATGGAGACTGAAACGGAGGGTAAATTGCCGTTCCTTGACGTCTTGGTCAAGAGAAGAGCTGATGGCACCCTGGGTCATAGTGTATATCGGAAGACAACGCACACTGATCTGTATTTACACGCAGACAGCTGTCACCACCCTTCACAGAGGAATGGGGTACTTAAAACTCTAGTACATAGGGCGCGCACTATCTCCGACGCAGAGAGTCTACCACAGAAATTGGAACACCTGAGAACTGTATTTCGAAAAAATGGGTACTCAGAGTGGCAGATTCAGCGGGCTCTCCGCCCAACCACTACAACACAACCTGTGGAAACGGATGAAAACACGAGGGAGGATGTAGGCACTGCGTTCGTTCCATATACCGGCGCACTCTCGGGGAAGATCCCCCGCATTTTGAAAAAACACCAGGTTGGAACTATTTTTTGTCCGCCGAATAAAATTCGTGCACTAGTGGGTAGCGCCAAAGATGATCTCGGTTTGAGGAAGGCCGGCGTGAACCAGATTCCGTGTCAGTGTAGAAAGTCATATACTGGACAGACGATGCGTACCGTCGAAGATCGATGCGTTGAACACCAGAGGCACACACGATTGGTGTATCCGGGCAAGTCGGCGGTCGCTGCACATTGTTTGTCGGAGAATCATGTGATGGAGTATGAACGCACTAGGATTCTGGTACAGACGTCGAGATACTGGGACTGGGTCGTTGGAGAGGCCATTGAAATTCGCACAAGTGACGACCTCATAAACCGTGGCTGTGGCTATAATCTTAGCAAAGCTTGGGAACAAGCGATTGGGTTAATTAAGAGTAAATCTAGCAAACGTAACGAAGTGACGACTACGGCGGACAGAGCCCTCACATCGACGTCATCTCATACGTCGTCACAATCGGTTCCACTGCGCGGCCGCGGCGCGGGGCGCGGACCGCGGAGGGGTCGCTCCGCGGGCCGAGGGTATTTAAATCGCCCGCCACCAGGCTAGAACCCAGTTCCCTTCGAGCAGCCGTAGCGTGCGGATCTCCGTGCCGGCGCGTTTCCAGGAGCTCAGTCCGTCAGTTCACCTGATGATGGCGACATGTATGTTCGCCGAAATATTATGCCCGTTGGACACTATAGACCGGCAGTACGCCCGTGGATATTTTGATAATCTATGTCTTAATTTTGCACTTTTTATAATTTAACCAATTATACTACGAAAACAATTGTTCCAGAAATAAATTGAGTAGGCCCGCATTAATTTGAAAGTGGAAGAAGAGCAACATGGTGGAAGTGGAGTGAGTATAATAAGCTCGTAAAATAATTAAGCAGCTTCTATATTACTAGCCAAAGAGAAAGGTTTTTACGGTTTAATTAATATGTGACTCCATGTGTAAAAATTGAACTACAATAACGCTACTGCTGTTCATAAGATTCCACTCGGTGGCGCCGCTGGCTTACTAATCAGCGGGTCGCCGCATATAAACAATCGGTTCGTATCTTCAGCATAGCAATAACAATACCGGCAGCATTAAACCTGGCCGTGGCGGCATTAAAACCGCTCACAGTAACAGCAGTAGCAAAATCACTTTGGCGACCCACTGTCACGTTCACTTGTCCTTGGCAAAATTATAGTTACCTTGTGTTTTATTACATGTATACTATTTAAATAGTTCCGTTGCCGACCTGTTTAAAAAAATAAAAACCGAAACCAATAAAAAAATAATAAAATTAAAAAAATATTTGTGAGATGTTTCGGGGGGGGGGGGGGAGAGGGCTTCAGTCCCATTAGCCCCCTGCCCCCCCCTCGCCTCCCGCTGAGTCACTGGTTCCTGCGGCACCTGAATCTTTACAGCGTGACTCAGCACCTACGCCACAGACACAGACCACCCACCAGCGAGGACTCGCATTATTCCTGTCGGCGCTTTTACAGCACCGTGGGAAAACAAAAACAAAAACCGTTCTGCTTCTCTTGCCGTCGGTTTGGCGGACCGCCAGCCTCGCCATCATTTACGCCAGCTGATGTTTTGGTGCGCTTTCCAGAGATGTTATCTGCGAGCACAGCGTATGCTATGGCAGCCATAGAACCACCGACTGGGTTTCTAGTGTCTCTCTTTATCGGCAATGTTTCACATCACCTGGTCGGCGCGTGCGACTGTCCGCAAATTAACCTGCGGAACAGCGGGGGGCTGCCTTGTAAGTCAGCGGTTGGCCCCGGAACATCGACCAGGGCGGCCCCACGCTCTTCCGCGATCTCTAATGTAGTGATGCGTCGTTCCGCCCGCTGTGGGGCCACAAGAGCACCGACCCTTCTGAAAGGAAATCATGTCCCTCGCCTCCAGAGTTCCCCGTAGAGCCAATGGATTTCTTCTTCAAGTACCCTATCGCCTCCAACAGTCAATTACGACAGTTAAAAGTAGTGTGTGTATGTGATCGAAAGGATGCTAAAGGTAGTATGTGTGGGGCGAGCGTGTTACTGTTTTTGTTAAGAGACCGTCTCCGCTAAAATTCATAAATAATTGTTCTGTTGTGGTTTTGGTTACAAAGTAATTTGACTAAGCAATGAGACTTAGTACCTTCCTTTGCCCTGTTAGAATAAATTGCAACTGACCTGGGATCCAAACATCTTACGTAAATGTGGGGTATTTTGATGCGCAACGGATAACACTTTGTACAGTAGTTGGTAAGTTGACAGTAATTAAAACTCGTAATCGGTGAACACATTAATCTCGTGTGTGATAAACAATGTGAGCAAATGAAAAATTAAGATCTGTTAGCGTGCACCATATACCCGTAGTCAGACTATATAAGCACAATTAGACTGCGAGAGCCAACACAAAGAGCGTGCTACTACTACCAGAATTTTGTCACTAGAATAAACAAGATGTCAAACAAAGATATTTGAGATTAATTGGATACCAAAATCACTGCACTTGATAATGTGCCTATCTGAACAACAATTACCATACTGATTCAACGTACTAAAAATGTCCTACAAATCTGGTAAAGATTACAAGTATCACTCAAAATATTTCTTACTCTTTATGTGATCTACTTCATTTCAGATCAGACATATCATTTTAACTGCGACTAACATTGACAGACTTAATAATTTGAACTTTCATTAAGACTCAGAAAATCTCATCTATGAACTTTACTGGATTTATGAACAAACTACTTCCTGCTCTCATTAATAGACCAATTTATCATGACAAAATGCCTACACTGAACTGTGGTGTCCTAACCACCTAGGCATGGTTGGCACCACACAACGTAAGAAGAAGTACGAGACGGTCGCTGCCAGTGAGATCGCAAGGTGGCCAACACGCCCTCCTGAAGTTCGCAGCGCCACCGCCAACCGACGTTAGCTGAGCAAGCTATGGGAAGTGAAGAGTTAGTTGTGCGGTAGACGTGCCCTGGAAGAGTAGACTACAGGAAAGGTTGTCTGTATTAGTATGTTCAGTTAGACATGAACAGGACATTGTACCTAGGTTGATTTTTTTTACTGTTGTCATGCTACAGCAGTGACTGTGAAAAGATAAGTACTGTTATGTTCTTTTGTTTCCACTATGGAAGAATTTTCTGTGTAAAATAAAAGTGTGTTCTGTTTGGAGTACATCGTGTCTCAGCCAGCGCCCTTGCCAGCCACTTGCACCTTCCTCAAATTGCCAGTAAGCAATCCACGGCAGAACGATAATAGGAACTGACTGACGACGAGAAAGCACGAGTGCATTACGAACTGTTCTAATTAACAAATAAATTTTACAAACACAATAATTATGCAACACTATCATAAGAAACAATATCAGAACGGATAGCAATTTAAATTGGTGAAAGGAACGAGGAACTGGAAAATAACTCAGGGTTAAATGATAAATGCGAGCTTCATTAAACAGTATTCATTAGCAAAAAGACAAACACCAACTACAATAGTTTAAATACACGCTAGCAGACATAACAATAGAAAAGTACACATTACCTAATTTGAGACAGATTAGTTTCCATACAAAAATTACAATCTGCAGACTTGGCTGCGACTTTTCAAAATTGTCTGAAATTCTTTTTACTCTTCGAGTCTAATACACGGACAGACTAACTCGACAGTTTCACGACTACTACACATCGACTCAACTCTACCATAATCAGACATCGACTCTACTTCACGAAGGTCACACACCAACTCTTTAAACGCAACAACTGCGAGTACAAGACACACTCCACAGATAAAACAAAGTCTTTGGTTTACAGCAAAGATATGAAATTAAGTACAGTATGTTATATCGATTAGTGAAATGGTACAAAATATTACATAAATTTGTTTTCTACAGAATTGTAGCTTAGATTTTTGTAACAAAACATGCTCAAGGCTGTATGACAGGCAAAAATTAAGTGAAAACTATTTTGCGTACTCCTTTCACAGTACGCTGGAAATCCAATCAGGATATAAAAGGCCCCAAGAGTTAGTATCCTATTGCAATCTTGATAGTGTTCTTAGCTTTAATTCCAAGTGCGATTATCGAGCCTGATTGTAATTATCGTGATAATTAATCCTGTCATCTCTTACACGAATGAGAAATCACTAGCGAGAGTATCAAGCCACCTCTCAAGATACCACTGAGCTTAGACTGGAGACAAGATGTGTCACACAATCATCATAATAAATCATTTATCGTCGGTGTTTTGTGGGTTTTTTATTGAGTAAATAGATACAGCTCTTAGCATGTCACAAAAACTTACTTAAAACAAAGCATAATAAGGACGTTCAGAGTTGAGTTTCAAACTTCCTCCAACAACTTCAATGCACGTTTGACGTCTCCAGATAACACTACGTGCAACTCTTCCGTGATCATCTTTGCGTTTCTCTTTATAGACTTCGCCCTTTCGACGATCCAAAATAGAAAGAGGTAAGGTCTGAGGACCGATGTAGGCAAGAAACTTGCCCATATCTACCGATCCATCTTCCGGGGAATGTTTAGATGATGTGCCTCTACTTACTGTTCCTTACTTTTATAAACGATTTAGGAGACAATCTGAGAATCTCCGTTAGACTGTTCACGGATGATGCTGTAACTTACTGGTTAGTAAAGTCTCCAGAAGATCAAAAGCAACTATAAAATGATTTGGAACAAAAAAATGGCAGTTGACCTTTAATAACGAGAAGTGTGAAGTCTTCAATATGACCACTATCGTGTAAACTTCATTTACACGATAAATCAGTCAAAACTATAGGCTGTAATTTCAACTTAATAGCTAAGAGTAACAATTAAAAACAACTCGAATTGGAAAGAACATGTTGAAAATATTGTAAGGAAATCGAACCAAAGACTACGTTTCGTTGGCAGAACACTTAGAAGATGCAACAGCTCTAGTAAATAAACTGCCTACGTCACACTTGTGAGTCCTATTTTGGGGTATTGTTGCGCATTTTGGGATCCCCACCAAGTGGGTTAACAGACGATTTAGAGAAAGTACAGAGAACAGCGGCTGGTTTTTGTATTATCGCGATATAGGAGAGAGAGTGTCATGGAAACGATGTACGAGTTGGGGTGGAAATCAGTAAAAGAAAGGCGCTACTCCTTACGAGGAGATCTATTTGTGAGCAGAATAGGCATTTTGCTAATTGATTTCTTACCACGACGCAAAACAAATCAATGCACATGTTTACTACGTGACCATTCCGCTGAGCAATACAGAACAAGCGCCGAGGATTACTGTCAGAAGATTTTTTTTCCCAAGAATATGCCAGATCTCACAAAGTGACCAAACAAATCTTATGGGAATTTCACTGGGAATTGATTGATCATCCTCCTTACAACCCGTACCTCGCTCTTAGCGACATTTATCTCTTTTGTCCTTGGTGGTCAACACTTCAAACATTATGACGAGCTGAAGGTACATGTCACTACATGGCTGAAGACACAGGCAGCAATCTTCTATGAAGAAGGCACACAAAACCTTGCGCCACGCTATGACAAGTACCTACAAAATTTCGGGAGCTATGAAGAAAAGTAAACAGTTGTAGATTTCTGTACAACAAATATTTTTCTCTATCTGTACATGTTTGTTTTACATAACAAAACTTGCGTGGTTATGGCATATCGCCCCAAATTTGCGACTGGATGGGGGATTTCCTTTCAGAGAGGGGACAGTTTGTAGTAATCGATGGTAAGGCATTGACTGTGATCTCTGCTATTCCTTATTTACATAAATGATTTGGGAGAAAATCTAAGCAGGTCTCTTAGGTTATTTACAGATGACGCCGTCATTTACCATCTAGTAAAATCATCTGAAGATCAAAACCAACTGCAGAACGATCTAAATAATATATCACTATGGTGTAAAAATTGGCAATTTGACTCTAAATAATGAGAAGTGTGAAGTCGTCCACATGATTACGAAAAGAAATCCGTTAAACTTTACTAAATAAATCAATCAAAAGTCAATGCCGTAAAGTGCACAAAATATCTAGGAATTACTATTTCTTAAACTGGAAAGAACACGAAGATAATGTAGTGAGAAAGGCGAACCAGAGATTGCGTTTTATTGGCAGAACCCTTAAAAGCTGCAACAGAACTACTAAAGAAACTGCATCCACTATGTTTCCTTTTTTGGAGTATTGGTGCGCAGTGTGGGGTCCTTATCAGGTGGTTTTCGCGGAGGACATCGAAAGAATCCAAAGAAAGGCAGCTCGTTTCGTATTGTCACGATACAGGGGAGACAGGGTGACGGAAATGATACAGGATCTGGGATGGGAATCATTACAACAACGGCGCTTATCGCTGCGGCGTAGGCTACTTACGAAACACCAATCGCCAACATTCTTCTCCAAATGCGAAAATATGTTGCTGACTCCCCCTTAAATAAGTAGAAATGATCATCAGAATAAAATACGAGAAATAAGAATTGGAATGGAGAGATTCAGGTGTTCTATCTTCCTGCGCGCTATTCGAGAGTGGTCGCGGTGGAGTAGGCGAGCGGTCTAAAGCGCCTCGCTGCGGAGCGTGCGGTTGCTCGCCGTGGAGGTTCGAGTCCTCCCTGGGGCATGGGTGTGTGTGTTTGTCCTTAGGTTAGTATTTCTAGGTTTAAGTAGTTTGTAAGCTACGGACTGATGACCACGCAGTTTGGTCCGATAGAATTACAAACATTTGAACATTTTTATTCGAGAGTGGAATGGGAGATAAATAGTATCAAGGCGGTTCGATGAACCCTCTGCCAGGCACTTAAATGTAATTTGCAGAGTATCCCATGTAGCTGTAGACTTTGTGAACATACCTCGTATATTGACAGTTCTTAGGCTTCTTCAGCTAACAACTGTCGTCACCTTCGGTCAAACTTAGACGTCCCACACGTCCAGCGTCCTCTGGTAGCACTACCTGTACAACAGACACTTTGGTGCCTTCATAGCCCCATCGTTACGAAAATGGCTGGAAGAGAACGCCAGTGTCGCATATCTGCCTACACCCCTGGAGCCGGTGAGTTAAGGCTAGGCTGTTTCGGCCCCTTAAAGCGGTGCCACCCACACCCACGGCGGCAGGCGGCAGGTGGCATCGATAAGCGGCGCGGCGGATGGTGCGTGGGCGGCAGTCGATCGCGCCTCCGGAATAATCGGGCGCCCCGCGTGACGTCAGAGCTCCGCATGCCTCCGCAGCCGCCGCCGCCTCCGCCCCTGCATCGGCGAGATTAACAACCCCATAAATAACTCCATTGCGGCTGTTACTTAACCCGCGGCCGTCAATTGTGTGACGTAGCGGCGGTACGCCCTTCTGGCGGTGACGTCGGCCGCGCCGCGACGCTCAATTGGCGCAAACTGGTCGCCTCCTCAAGAAGCAGTCCCCCCCCCCCCCCTCCTCCGGCACTTGTCTCAGTTCCTCCGCGGAATTGGAAATTATACGTCTCGAGCGACATGCGATCCGAGCGCCATCTGGGAACGGCATCTGGCGAAGGCTGCTCGTATCCGAGTAACCTGACACTCGCCCGTCAATTGTAGCCGTCGTTTAGAACACGTGAACATTCCGCTGCTGAGAACTCCCAGCTAGAGTGTCCAGAGCAACGACGATCCGAACGTTGCACTGTGGAGTATTTGCCCCGAAATTCTGGCCAAAAATGGAAAAATTAAAGTTTGCCTAACAGTAATAGAAACTGCATTGTATTATAACTGAGTAACTGCTGGGTTGGTGACTAAATTTTCAGGACCCTGACAGGTATCTAGCAGCTGCTAGCCTCGTTTGAAGAGCGTCTTTTTCTGCCAGACGAAGCGTTTCTTGATTGCGATATCAGTTTAAATCTCAATTTTTTTCTGACTATACTAAATGATAGTTACAATTTGGAACAGACTTGCGTGTTACAGAAAGCTAAGAGCTCTTTATTACACACGCATTAATTTAAATGTATGTTATCATAATTTAATAACAACATTTCAAAATTCAGTTTTATAAGCGTTTCTAAAGGTGTGTCGCACCTTGTAGTGTCGTTTCGAAATCATTGTCGTGATTGATGAGGCACTGAGAGTCCATTTCCGAAATAATAAATTGCGTGAACGTGTGCCATTTTTATTTATAAAGGTTTAAATTCCACAAAACCTCATTTCCCTGACACTTACATGCGTGATTATGTTAAAATGAGCTTACTACTAAACATCTAGTCCGTTTAAGTCATGATAACACAGAAAACATTTCCTAAATCTCTAGAAAAGATTAATTTAACATTTTTTATTTTATTAGGTAAAGTAAAAAAAAAATGTTCATTGTAATCACACAAACAAGGATGGTATGAAAATACCTTAGTACAGGAAAACAAAAATTCTATTCTGGTACCAGTGAAGATATGTTCATTGTACTCTCTTAACTCCATTTATTTGAAAGTATGTATAAATCATCAACATTTCCTTCCGCATGAAAACAGTGTTAACACAGATTTAAGTTATATGTTACACTTACTTTTTAAATAAATACATTCATTTTCGTATGTTTAAAATGAAATAGACCTTTTGACTATAACAAAAAATATAGCCTTATATAGACTTTTCTAAAATGGGAACAATACAAGTTATTTCTTACACTTCTGAATCTAACATACTAAAATTTTTATGTATCTATTTTTTATTTGAGGAATTTCTTAGATTGGCATTTTACAAACTAATTAAGGAAACTTTTGCTAGATCAGTCGATGAGAAAATGAAGACCATGGAAATCAAATTCGCTGAAATAACAAGGTACCCAATGCTGAGAGGGATTCACTGAATTGTTCGCTCAGATATTTGAAATCTGAACATAAGAAAAAGTTGATTTTATCGAAGTATGAAGAGAAGATGTATAGTTCCAGACACTACTTTAAAAGAAATTAATGCTTGATATTGTGCCAAAACAAATTATTTATGGAACAATCATCTACATAACGAGACATTTGGCTTCCTTAATAGAAACATTTCTGTTGTCACATCTCTACGAAAATCGAGACAGCAAATCATGCGTGTCTGAACAGTCAATGTTGCTATTTTCAAACTGAAATACCTTAAATTGTGCAAAGTAGCGTGGTGCGAACTGAAAGACAGAAAGACGAACTAGAATATGCATGCCAAGTCATCCAAAGCGCCTCTGTAATGTTCTCGATGACGCAGTTCATGGGAATTCACACTTCAAATTTGGTTAGAAGTGAACCGGAGAGCTTTAAACGTTTAAAACTATCATAAATAATTTGAACAGGTTTTCGGTACAAATACTCGACTGTGCGTTGGTTTATTCTGAATTTTCTCCAGAATCCATAGAAAATAGTAGCAGATCAATGATAAGAACATTAGGGTTTAACGTTCAGTAGGCAACGCGATCATCATGGCCATTTCACTTTTGCCAGCATTCTCGAAAATTCTGGAAAAAGTAGTGAACCAGCAGATTCTTAACCGCTTGATCACAAATAACATATTGTCCAAAACACAGTTTGGATTTCTGAAAGATTCGGCTATCGAGAAGGCAATTTACACCTACAGTTAGAAAGTACTTAATACATTAGATAATAATTTACAAGCAGTAGGTATTTTCTGTGATTTGTCAAAGGCACTTGATTATATGAACCACAAAATCCTCTTAAGTTAATTAGAATTATATGGTGTCTCGGTCAAAGCTGCAAAATGGTTCAAGTCATACCTCTCTAATAGGAAGCAAAGGGTGTCAGTGCAAGGGACTAGTGAATTAAGTCATCAGTCATCATTATATTGGGAAGTAATTGCATGTGGTGTCCCACAAGAATCCATCTTACGGCCATTGCTTTTTCTTGTGAACATTAATGAGCTTTCATCAGTTACGTTGCCAGAAGTAGAAATCGTTTTGTTTGAAGATGATACAAGTATTTCCATAAATAGCACGTTGAGCACAGCTATAGAAAGGTCTGCTAATGATGTTTTCATGTAATTAACTATCAGTCATCATCACATTGGGAGGTAATTGCATGTGGTGTCCCACAAGAATCCATCTTAGCGCCATTGCTTTTTCTTGTGAACATTAATGAGCTTTCATCAGTTACTTTACCAGAATTAGAATTCGTTTTGTTTAAAAATGATACAAGTATTGCAATAAATAGCACGTCGAGCATAGTTCTAGAAAGGTTTGCTAATGTTGTTTTCATGGACGTTAATAAATTTTTTAAAGACAACTCATTGACATTAAACTTTGAAGAGACTCACTACGTGGTGTTCAGAATATGTCATATCATAAAGTATGAAGAAGAACAGATTGAAGAGGTTGACGGTATTAAATTCCTGGGACCCAACGTGATAGTAAATTCAGTTGAGAGGAGCATACCAGAGAACTGCAGAAACGACTGAACAAATCTGTATTTGCAATTTGAGTGTTATCAAACGTAGGCAACATAAAGATAAAAATAGCTTGCATACTTTGCTTGCTTTCATTCCATAATGTCATGTGGTATAATATTTTGGGGTAACACTTCAAGAAATGTTTTTCAGAGCCCAAAAGCTTGTAATACGTATTATTTGTGGAGTAAATTCACGGACATCCTATACAAGCCTCTTCAAAGAACCGGGTATAATAACTAGTGCCTCTTAGTAAATTTCTTCTTTAATGAAATTTATCATAAATAATATATCCCTTTGATCATACAATGTAAGCTTTCACGGCCGGCGTCAACTTCATTTAAAACTTCCGGGCTTGTAAAACTTTTCCCTAACGTTTCATCTTCGGCTGTGAAAGACATCTTTGGAGGTAGAGTGGCGAACTGCGATGAGAACTTGAAGGAGCGTCGTATATGCCAGATATAGTGTCGTAGCCGACGTCACGTGATGTCTTGTTGTGCCCTCTGCATCGCCTGTATATACGGCGTTCCTTAAAGTTCTCATCACAGTTCGCCACTCTACCTCTGAAGATGTCTTCCGCAGCCGAAGATGAAACGTGAGAGGAAAGTTTTACAAATGGACCATGGCTTATGAGCCCAGAAGCTTTAAATGAAATATATCCCTTTTTCCGCCTAACAACTGAGGAAAAATAGAAGAGAAGCGTCTATGACACGCTGCACCACCATTTTTTCATTTATCTTTATCCTGTTCCGCAGGAATCGACGAGTCAATCTTGAAACGAGTCAGTATATGAAATTGTAACAGAAGAGCAGCAATAATTAAACCGAACACGTTTACGAATCCTATGCAGACGTCAAGTTTAACCCTAAGGAAGCTCAAATTGCAACGTAAATTAATAATTAGCTCAAGCTTTAGAAAAAATTCCAGGATTTCCTCGACATAATAGAAAATGTGAGTCTTAAAGAAACTATTGAGTTTAGAGTGAATAGAACGGCGATTACTATTAAGATTTTTGAATTCTAATGGCAACTTTTTGAAAATGGATGCAACAAAATATTGTACGCCTTTCTGCGTAAGAGTCAAGCAGATGAGAGGCAAATGACGATGTGATTTCTGTCTACTATTGTCTGAGTGTAAGCTACTAACTCCTGGGAATAAGCAGATATTATTGACACAAACGACATAAATGCTGACGTTTTAAACTTATTCATGCCAATGTTTGCCTCCAAGTTACTGCTCTTGCTCGCCAAATTTCGGTGGGAGAGTCTCCAGCATCCACCGAGCTGCACCGTCGGACTTTAATCTGTTTGGTCCCATGAAGAAATTCCTAACCGGCCAACGCTTTGTGATAGATACGGGAGTGAAATAAGCAGCCCTCATATGACTGCACTCCAAACGGACCTCTATGAGCAGGGCACATCGAAACTGATAGCACGATGGGAGAAATTTGTTTGGAACCTTGATGACTATCAACAAAAGTTTTTTTATCTACTAATTTTTTTACGATAAATTTATAGTGCGTCACTTCCTTATTTTTCTTGATAACAAGCAAATTTTGATAACTCTCATGACAGACAACACTAGGTAGGAAACTCATAGAATGGTTAGGAAACGAAGCCCCTAACAAGTAACAAATACAAGAGTAGGCTGAAAATTGATAATCACCTGATTATTGAAAGCGAACGAAACGAGTGAGTCAGAAGTAGAAGTAGCCACTCCCTCCACTTGCATGCGCATTTTCAATTCGTTTTGAAGAACGGAAGCGAGGCAATTCTGATCCTATGTAAAATGGGTAAGTGAGTCAAAGGACTCTATCCAGTAACTCGTTGTAATTTTGGGGTGGTGATGGAAGACAGAAAAAGGAAAGCTGAAAATTTATATTAACCATTTAAGAAATAGTACATCCAGGAGGACCATACGAATACAATAATTCCATCATCGCACAAACTTCCAAATGTAGGTCATAATAAGAGACATACACGATGTAGAGAAGCAACTAAGAGAGCTGATAGCAGATAAGTCGGAAGGTCTGGATGTAACTTCAGTACGGTTGTACAAAGCGTACTCTATGATATTGGCCCCTTATCTAACTTCCATTTATCGCTAATCTGTGATTCAGCGCAAAATCCCAAGCGATGGAAAAAGTGCGGTTGACACAAGTTTATAAGATAGATAAAAGAACGCACCTATATAATTACAATCCAGTATCATTAATATCAGTTTGTTGTAGAATTCTTGAATACATTTTCAGTTTGAATAAAGTCAGTTTTCTTCAGACGGAAAGCCTCTGTCCATGCACGAGCATGGTTCAGACAGCGTCGCTCGTGTGAAACTCAGATTGCCCTTATCCCACATGACATCTTGCGAAACATGGCTGAAGGGTGCAAGCTTACAGAATTTACAAAAACAAACTAGGAAAAAACGCACTATTCTGTACAGGGTGACACAATTTTATCAGTTACTAGTGTTGACTGTGGTCGAGAATCGACCAATTGTGTTTACAATGGTCATTGGGGGTAAAATTTTACGTATCATATCGGCGGCCTCGCGTGATTATCTTGACAACATCAACAACACTATAGAAAATCTTTGCCCATTTGTTCGATCCACATAGAATGACTCGATTAGTGTATCGTACAGACCATGAAGTAAACAAATAATGCTGTTCCTGCTTTATGGTTGACAGGTTCTTGTATGTACCATCGTCGGCTCAGTAAAAAAAAATTTCCCCTTGTAAAGCGAAGATTCCATGAGAAAACATCAGCGTTGTCAAGCGACTGGCTAAAATGAAGACTCACAGGATTCTCACTATTCAGTATCTGTTGCCAACAGTATCATAGGAGGCCGCTGGGATATTTGATAAAATTTAACCGGCACTGGAAAGTATGAAACGGTACCTTTTGCGTATTAACGAAAATGCCTGAAGCAATAACAACAAATAATGCCATTTCCGAATTATATAACTTTCATTAGCTTTATATTTGAAATGGAACTACAATTGAGGTGTTCGTATATTTATACAACGCCAAGAAATAGTGTTATTTCGATACTGCGATATTCAGAATTCCAGAGCTGCAACATGTCGACTTCGTAGTTCCACCCGTGCACCGCTAGATGCCTCTCACGGCGCATCTTCATTTATATCGGCATTCATATGAAAACATGCATTTCCTTTAACCACTCTTAATCACTGCGAAAACAAAGCATTTGAACGGCACAAGAAAGTGAGTTGGGAGCACTCCATGCTTCGATATTTCCTTATTTTAATACGTTATTTTAATACTGCAGATGCGCTGCATTGCAGCGTCTTTGGTCGAGGCGAATAGCCAACCAGTGAGCTGATTCTTGGAGAATGTAGAACTTGATCCAAGCTGTAGATAGGAAAATTTCTTCTTCCTTCTACCACTTTTAATGGCTAAATGCACACATAATATTTATATTCATGAAATCTACGACAAACAATCTTTCGATTTATGTAACTTTCATTGGCCTTCTTGTATGAATAAATTAGTAAGCTGTACCACAATTTTCTTGTTAGCGTATTAATATAATGATTTCTTTCAGTCGGCTGGAGCCCCCAGTGCTAAAGCACGGAAAAAAACACCCATACAAATAAATCACCCATTCAGGGGTGCAAATCCCCGAAATATTTTGCTTTAAATAAATTAACTAAATTGATATTTTTCCACCTAATATCCATCAGTGAATATTTGTTAGGCCTGACTTCAGTGCAATGCCGAGTTCCTTAAGGGTACCACAAAAAATAAATAAATAAATAATAATTAATACTTGATTGAATAGTTTCTAAGTTGCACAGTCGCTAGATAAAAATTAAAGTTTAGCAACAATCCTGAGAAACCACTATCACAGAATATAGTTAGAGGCCACGAAGCACCACTGAGGACATTTTCTAAGTCCCAAAGACGCGGAATACAATCAAAATTCTCGAAACACCACAGAACAAATATTTCTAACATATTTTGGAAGCATTTTCGTTTCACTATGTTTTGGTCAACAGCACTCTTATTTAAATTTATGAATAAAGAACAGTCTAGAGTGCAATGATTTATTTCATTCATCTAGTTTCAGTCTTATTTAGAACATCTTCAGGAATTTTGACTCCATCAATGTTGTGGAGCTGGCAGGTAACTGGGAGCCTTCCAGTTCGTCACTGCACTGGAAGGCTCCCAGTTAGCTGCTAGCTCCACAATATCGATGGAGTCAAAATTCCTGAAGATGGTCTAAATAAGACTGAAACTAGTTGAATGAAATAAATCATTGCACTCTAGACTGTTCTTTATTCATAAATATTTCTAAGTTCTACATTATACACGTTGCTGAAATTTTACATGTCCTCAAGCGACTTCACAGTCGCCCATCGTAACGACACGTCTTGTCTGTCAAACCGACACTAACAGGCTGCCCCTAACAAGCCAAAATGGCCGCCTTAAGTACCCTCGCTGGCTTACTCTGAAGTTAAAGAAGTATCTTATTTTCACAAAATTACCTCTTTTACATAAAATACTCATAAAATAAATACATGTGATGGCAGTGTTCAACGGAAATTTTTCGCTGAAACAGAATATGGCATCAGAAACATCGTACACATCGTAGTTTTTGCATTGTCACAAAAATTAAACTTTTCTATGTTTGCTTTTTCAGTATTTAAACATGGATTATTCACTGTACTATTGATAATGTGGTTTCATTAACTATTTACTTAAGTCTAGTTTACCGTACTGCCGCTAACCACAGTTATTATTGTTTATTTATTAAAAATCGAGCTTTTGTAGCTGGAAACCATGTTACTTGCCTCTAATTACAATTTATTGAATTTTCTCAAAAACCTAAATATACACCTTAATAGTACTCACTTAGATCTATCATTTGACACCTTGTACGTAATATTTGGTTAAGCCGTTTCCAAGATATATCGTTTACAAAATTGTTATTTTTTAATGACTTTGATTTACTGGAACTCAAAAACTATAAACGTGACAGGAGGCGCATTTATATCAGAGAATCCGTCTAGTCTTTGTCTTTACAAAGAGCCTGCGTGCTCGTTAGTACCGTATACGGAGGATCAATAGTTATTAATTTTTAAGTGGTTTATTGCATAATTCTCCAAGGCCAAACAGGGTTTCTACCGACGGTCGCCATGGAATCCATAACGGCCTGGATTTTCCAGTCACGTGTCTACACACAAAGCGAGCACCTGCCACAGAACTGCAGACTGCAAGTGTCCGCACGAAGCTGTCCCCTTACAACGGTAACAGGCAAGTTGCATATTACTTGATTTCTGAAAGGCCTTTGATACGGTATCACACTACAGATTGCAAACGTCTAAAGAAGATAGAAGTGTTTGGTATAGGTTGTCAGATATGTGAGAGGTTCGAACACTTCTTAAGTAATAGTAGCCAGTGCGCTGTTCTCGACGGTGTGTGTTTATCAGAAACAAGCGTTTCCTTAGTAGTGCCCCACCAAAGCGTGATAAGACCGTTATTGCGTCCTGTATACATACATGATCTGACGTACAGAGTGAGTAGCAGTCTGCGGCAAATTTTATCGTGATTCTGTTGTCTACAGGAAGATTGTTTCACCTAGTAGGATGCTAGAAGACAGAAAAAAATTTTAGTTGGCATCATAAATGGCAACTAGCTCTAAATATAGCAAATCTAAGGTGATGCAGATGAATAGGAAAAACACTCCCATGAAGTTCGAATACGGCATTAGCAGTATGAAGCTTGACACGATCGCGTTGAATAAATACGTAGGCATAACGTTGTAGAGCAATATGAAATGGAACGAAAATGTAAGGACGCTCGAGAGAGCCGGCCGCGGTGGCCGAGCGGCCTGCGGCGCGCCGGTCACACACAGTCTGCACGGCCACTACGATCGGGTGTTCGAATTCCCCCTCGGGCATGAATATTTGTGCCGTCCTTAGTATTAGCTAGTTCATAAGTAGTTCGTAAGTTTAGGGACATGACCCCGTAGTTAAGTCCCATGAGCTCTACAAACATTTGAACGTTTTTGAACGCTCGAGAGAAGGCAAATGTTATACTTCGTTTATTTGGATAATTTTGATAAGATATGGTTCATCTGTAAAGGAGACCGCGCAAAAAGCGCAGAAAGCATCTCGAGTATTAAATGTTCAAATGATTGTAAATCTAAGGGACTTAACTACGGGGACTGATGACCTTGTAGTTTAGTCCCCTATAAACAAGAACAACTAAACTTCGGTGGTCATTAGTCCCCACGCTTACGATCTACTTACGCTAACTTAAAGTAGCTTATGGTAAGGACAACACAAACACCCATGCCCGAGGGAAGACTCGAACTCCCGACCACGAACGGCTGCGCGCACCGCAGCTGGGCGCCTTAGTGCGCAAGGGTATTCTGCCGCGGCTCTCGAGTATTGCTCAAGGTTTAAATGAAGAGGCGGGTTGCTGCTAGGTTTGTTACTTGAAGGTTCTTATTTACAAGAAGCAGTATTGAGAAAATTCGAAGCTGTCTGCATTAACATTCTGCGACCGTCAACTTACATTTCACATAAAGACCACAAAGATAAAATTAGAAGAATAAGCGTTGTACAGAGGCATACAAGCATTCGTTTCTCCCATGTCTGTTTACGAGTGGAACAGGAATGAAATATCGCACCCACCTTATGGTGGAGTGTGGTATATGTATGGAGATGTAGATGTTATGTCAAAGCGAGTTAAGCAGCGTGATATCGTCATATTTTTAATTTCTGGAAAAATGACTTCTAGCAATACTGTCGTTAAACGCTTTTTTTGGTGGCGATACTGGTCATAGGTCCAAAGCACCTGTAGGGATGGACAATGGGGAACTTTACCCCTGTTGAGAATTTATATGAAAAAATACCTGTAACCACAACGGCAGTTTTTTATGGCACGAAATTTCGTGAATACTCGCCGCTAAAGTGGCCTGGTAAAGTCAATAAAAGACTTAGAAATGACAAAATGTTCAAATGTTTGTTAAGCTTATGGGAGTTAATTACGGGGTCATCAGTCCCTAAACTTACAAACTACTTATCAACTACCTTATACTAAGGACGGCACAAATATCCATGCCCGAGGGGGGATTCGAACCCCCGACACTAGTGGCCGTGCAGACCGTGACTGGAGCGCCTCAGTCCCCTCGGCCACCGCGGCCGGCTTAGAAATGACAAAGGACATGTCTAAATAGGATTGTGAAATTAGTGTGTAACCGAAAGTAACATTAGCCTACTTTAAAATAAGTTTGTTTGTTCTTTGAGTAAATTAATTTTTGGTACATGTACGAAAATTGGAGGAACTGCAGCCACTCGGCATGAGTAGGTTCTTGAAGGTGAGGTAACATTGTTGTTGTTGTTTGTATAGTCTATGGGACTTAACTACGGGGTCTTCAGTCCCTAAACTTACAAACTACTTATGAACTAGGCTGGCACAAATACCCATGCCCGAGGGGGGATTCGAACCCCCGACCGTAGTAGCCGTGCAGACCGTGACTGGAGCGCCTTAGTCCCCTCGGCCACCGCGACCGGCTGAGGTAACATTTATGCTGACGAAGCTCGTTCTGGTAGTTCAGTAATCTTTGAACATTTGCTGAGAAATCTAGAAGGTGTACTTCGATGTATTACTTTAGTTTCATAAACTAATCTGAAAATTCGTCACATAGGTATGCATATGTTATTTAACGTCACAGAGCATCAGCCAATGACAGAGTGTTTTCGATCACGTGATCTAATCTTAAAGTGAATGGTTTTTTTAAGCATTAATTTCAGAAAAATAGCCGTTATGGAATGGCCGAGTGCTCTAAGGCGCCTTGCTGTGGAGCACACGTTTGTTACCCGTCGGAGGTTCAAAATGTTCAAATGTTTGTTGAGCTTATGGGACTTAACTACGGGGTCATCAGTCCCTAAACTTACTAACTACTTAGAACTAGATAATACTAAGGACGGCACAAAAATCAATGCCCGAGGGGGGATTCGAACCCCCTACCGAAGTGGTCGTGCAGACCGAGACTGGCGCGCCGCAGTCCCCTGGGCCACCGCGGCCGGCTGTCGGAGGTTCGTGCCCTCTTTGTGTGTGTGTGTGTGTGTGTGTGTGTGTGTGTGTGTGTGTGTGTGTTGTGCTTAAAATAGGTCCGTTTAAGTACTTTGTAAGCCTAGGGACTGATAACCACAGCAGTTAAGTCCCATAGATTTACAAATGTTTGGACATCAGAAAAATGCTACATGTTATGTAAGAATAATGACCGAAAATGCTATTTGAACGTTATTATCATTCAAAGTAACATGAATTCGAATAATATTTTAACATATCTTAGGAAAATAGTCTATTCAGAGGCGGACTGTTGGGTTTCTTCCTTGTATTTTCGATCAAAACATGAGTAGTACTGACGTGCTTTGTGTACACAAGTGGAATTAATCGGAGCGAAGGCGGTGTTGTTCGAGGTACAATATTTAGAAAAATTTAGGTTACCAGCATTTCAAACTAACTACAAAACGATGTTTCTCCCTCCAAAATTTGGGAGTGGAAAAGGAAAGGAAGCGTCTACCATGGGCCAAAGGACGGCTTGCAGGGTGTCTATATAGGTGGTATATCGGCCAGAGCAGATGTTGATTTCGGGTAGTTTTGTATGCTCGTCTATGTAAATAGCGATATGTTTTTCCCTCAGATATGCAACACATAGTTGTAAGAAGAGTAGTCTCAGACATATACTGTATACCTTGTAATAATACGGCGAGACAAATACCTCTCGTTTAGATTAATAAAAAAATTCTAATTCCAGAGAGCCAGAGAGGACGACAATAAGTTTAACGCAAGAAAACAGAGTTATATGAGTTGTATGATGCTTCGATTATTACTAGTTTTTACTGAGGTATAAAGTAATTTGTGTATTGTTGTGTAGGAGGAGAAACGAAAACGTGCGACGTTTGAGACTGATCAAGTGTGTGTGTGTGCGTATGATGTCAGAACGCATCGAAAGCGATTAATTTATAAGTATATTGCGAGCTATGAAACTGAACAAATTTGAGTGTATGACTAACGAACAAAACTACTATTTGATATTATATTTGTACATTGGTTCTTTTTAGGTGAGAAAATATGAAATTACTAGCACTGCTTTCGGAGTGGTAGGTTTCGATTTTGGATCTGCCGTTTATAGGTTACGAAGAAGGTCTGCCCGGAAATGTGTTGTCGCGGCGGAGCAGCCGAGCGCATTGAGGCGCTATGCTACGATGCGCGAGGCCGTTCCACGTCGCGGGTTCGAATCGTACATGGATGTATGTGCCGTCTTCAGTATGAGGTACTTCGTAAGTAGTTTGTAAGTTTTGGGCCTGATGATCTCGCAGTTAAATCCCTTAAGCTCGACAAAAATTTGAACATTTGGAAAATGTGTTACGCAAGCGAGTAAATTGTTTTCAAGTCACGTTCGTTCGGTGTTGTTTTGATACGTTGGTACTAATCTTTGGAGTCATGGCGCATTACTCGGCAACCTTGTCGATGGAGGCCAGTATTGGGCCGCGCGTCAGAGAGAGAGAGAGAGAGAGAGAGAGAGAGAGAGAGAACAACACAGCAAAGAGAAAAAAAAAAGTATACTGCCGGTTGGCGCAGCGAGAAGATTACTCAGACGAAAACTTAACGTTTTATTTTCTGTAATGCTGGTCATAAAACACGACAACAGTTTGATTCAGCGATATTAATTACTTTTGTCTAGATGACGTAATTTGCTGTTTTGATTAACAGTGGTAAACAAACAATGCCGTTTGCATTGGCAATGGTGTGTCCCTGACACACAACTGAGGACCATATCGTTGCTGGAATGTTCCAAAGTGCTTCTAAAATGTTTATTTTGGCTATAGACCACATATAGCTTTCAAGAAAAAGTTTCTTTCAATTTAATTTCCCTGGAACTTTCAAATCCAGAGACTTTATATCACAGAAATATCAGCGCTGAATTGAAAACCTGGTAATGCGAGCGAATCTTATCTTAAAAAATGCGTAATTGACGACCTGTGAAGTGCACTAACACTTGTTTAGAAAGCAGGAGCTCCATTGTGGATGCATCTGATCGTTGATGAGAAAGCGTTTATCCCTCAAACGCTGCCTGTAAAGTGTCCACGGGAAGCCTTCGCCAAGGTTGGTATTAGACCCGTTCTCCTAGATGGATTTCTGCCGTACCTTGCATCATTATCAGGCGGCTTACACTGTCGGATGTAGACCTACTTTCAGATCATTGGAACCGCGTCCTCTGGAGGTGAATTCTGGGTCTACCGGGTTTTCTTTAATTTTTCATTGCCCTTTGAGTAGTCCTAGTAGAGCCATCCACAAAAACAATCATAATGACATCTTCTGGTACAGTTATGAAAGCAAGTTGGCAAAAGCAAACAAACGAACATTAAAGATATTACAGGAGAAAATAGGCAAGAGTAATTTGAAGTAACATAAGAAACATTAAAGACATGACAGAAAACAAAATCGAAAGTAATTTCAAATAACATATTGTGATTAAACATGGTTTTACCTTGTACGTATCAGTTAATAACGCTTCGTCGCCGTTACGAAGGAGGTAAGTTCTTTGTACACACTTCGTACACTTTGGTTACCAATAATGTTGACACAGATGTTGGTGACTGGTAATTCCTGCTCACAGCACACCTTAGCACTGGTGTCATTTGTGCATATTATTTTCCTTTGGTTGTCTGGGAAGCTTGTCCCATTGAGTCCGAATTTTCCTTCTGTAATCTGGTAAAAGACCGTCCGCTTGAACGTGAGTACGTATATTCTTCCGTATCAATGGTAACCGCTTCCTTGGCAAGTGTGTCAGCGACCTCGTTCCCCAAAACGTTGTCGTGTGCTTTAATCGAACACATGGCGACAATGTGTCCATTCCTTTCAAAAATGTTTAAATGTTTGTATAGCTTATAGGACTTAACTACGGGTCATCAGTCCCTAAAGTTACAAGCTACTTATGAACTAGCTAACACTAAGAACGGCACAAATATTCATGCCCGAGGGGGGATTCGAACCCCCGACCGTAGTGGCCGTGCAGACCGTGATTGGCGCACCTCAGTCCCCTCGGCCACCGCGGCCGGCTCCATTCCTTTCCAGATGATTTATGTGTGCAATTGTCTCGTAGGTTATTGGGTGGTTTATATGCCTTCCACGAAAATATTTAAGAAGTATGAGTGGAGATTCAGAGTCCGAGAAAAAGAGACAATATGTTCCTCCGGAACCGTAAGGCAGTACTTGAGGGCTTCCGATATCAAACTGACGAACATTTTCATCGAAAATTTGCAAAGGTAATAAAAACAGAAATAATTTACATAGTGATTGCAAACGCAGTATCTGGAGTTAACTGATGTGTAGTTTGTAAATAAATACTGAATATGTCTCGGAATTTCGTATTTAGTTTCTTTTCAAAGTAAATGTGGTTTCCAATATCGACGTCCTGAGTAATTTAAATGCTGCTTTGCCTTAAATGTTGGATCTGTTTGATGGACGTCGAGTCCACAGTTTTCTGTGCTGTAGGAGAATATTAGACTTTGCAGGAGAAACTTAACATTGGACACATTTCAAATAGTACACCAGGAAAGGAACATCGAATTGCATTTATTAGACAAAATAATAATAATGAAAGATTAAATTGACCCGAAAATAAAGACAAGTAAGCAGAAACAGTAAGAAGAAGGGGAAAAATTTAGTGCAATAGCAGTAAAGCCTTAGACCAGAGGCAGACTGGAGCACACACGCTGAACAGGCTGAACAGCCACCTCCAGATTCTGTGCAGAGTGGGTCGGCGCTACCTGTTGGTTCAGCTCGTCCGACACAAGCTCTATATGTTGAGGTCTGCGCGGATAAGAAAACTGTTATCCGTATCCGCACCATATCCGCAAAACCGATATCCGCATCCGCAGATATTAAAGTTTTGAATGTGTAATAGTGATAGATAGAAGTATTTAAAACCGTGGTATATAATAATTATTGTTAGAGTGTCACTTCTGCGAAAACGTAACTACTTTTGACTTCTCGGATCATGGTATCTGTTCTATACCTACTCCAAAACAGGCTATTCCAAACCAAGGTCTATAGAGGACAGGTCTGGACACCAATGTCCCTTATGGAGCCGCCATTTTGGGTCTAAAGCGGACCACGCGGCGCAGTATCGCTAGGACGGAAAACAGTCGCCTTCGCAAATTATTAATATTCTGCAGCCAGTTTGCGTACTGTTTGAGTCTGAAATTATATTCTTGCGTTTGGTAATAATATACTGATAATTCAAAAGGCCTATATTTCTCAGTCTGACAAGGAGAGGTCACAACACGATTCTCGCAGAGTTTCCTCCAACTGTATGGGAAGAACCGGCTAGATAGACGATTTAAATTTCTGAAATATGTGGCCTGAGTGGACAATAAGAAAAGAAAAGCTACCATGAAAGATTTCCGATTTCAAAATGCAAGAAGTATAAGCACATTTGGATGGCGTTCCATTAAAGCACTTTTCGGAAAAAATCTGCTTCCATAAGATGTGAATGGTGTAAATGTTATGTTTATTAACGATGATCACCAAAAATAAACGTAATGTAACTTTCGCAGATAACTTCTAGATTTTTTGTAAATACTTCTTTCAGAGGGCACTTCACCAAATAATAAAAATAGTTTGACTACATTAATCACCATAATCAAAGTAATGATAACTAAAAGTAATACATTGATTTTACATAAATAAATTTCCTAATTTATCAGTTGACGCAATAACGTTCTTCAACTTTTTCCGATATGTCTCTTACCTTTTCCAACTTAATTTCAATTAAAATACTAGGATCTGCCATACGTTTGTCTGACACAGATCCAGTGTATCGAAATTTCTTCCAGTTACGTGATGTCGAAACACGTACACCACGAAAATTTCATTTGAATGCAAGCCGACATCCCATGTAATAATATTCTGTTCTCGGATAGTTCAACACACGAAACTTTCCTTTGTCCTTCGTCTATACCATACCGAATGAAAACTTGACAGTATATATCAGAAGAAAACACGTACAGCATTATGTTACACAGATGCGATTGGAGGACAGCAGAAATTTGTTAATTAGAAGTCTACTTTTTCCTCACAGTGGTGGTTGTATCGTTAGTCACATTACATATACATTGCAATGAGAATGGATACAGCCACATTCTCTGTAACCTGCTTACTCTGTCGCAATTTTTCATTCACTGCTTTATGCAACTAACACTTTCTAGTGACAAACATTATCCGAATATAGTCTGCTACAGCCGCGATTTAGAACCAAAATGGCCACCACCACAAAGGATCACGGTAGCGTGACCACACATCTCCTTTATAAACATTGTTCCAAACAGGAAAACATTGGCGCTCCAGACACACACACAGCGCTTCGGAGCCCGAGAGGTCGGAGCACTACGTCAGCTGTTTAATACAGGCGTCTTCTTAAATTTCACTGGTAAAAACTGATCGGCACAGAGGAGATTTTACTGTGTTCACATTCAAAAGGAGAAACGGATCTTTCGGAGTTTTGCAAAAGGTACACTTTATTTTCCCCATATTAACGCACAAGAGGTTATGTGACACAGAGAAAAGCATGTCATTTCAAGTGTTAAAACTGCCGTCTACTTCTAATCGGTAACTGTCAGCAAAATGAGACAATGTCGGCTGCAGCTACGGCCAGCGTATACAGTCTAACATTGTGCGCCTTCCTAAATACGTTACTTTCACTGTACACCGTATCTTAATATGAAACTTGCTACAAAATTCTATTGTCAATGTTTGTAACTTCCGTCACCATTTATCTAATACATAAACATGAATGTTTGTTTCTATGTTGCTTAGTATTTTATGCGCGGCAGTACCGTTTATTAGGTTGAGATGAAACTTTGCTAAGATATTGATTGCACTTTCGCGACGGTTACTGACATAATTAAATGACTGTAAGACACATAGTTCAGGAGATATGACGTAATGAAGAATAAATTTCGCGTCTGTGCCGAGAAACGGAGATCCACACGCAACTTCGAACCCTACTATGTCACAAGAGTGATAAGTTTTTCAGTCGCGGTTGTCTTCAAAGTTGGCGGAACTTCAGGAACTTTTACATCTGTCTTGGTATTTAAATAAGTAATTATGCTAATTTGTCCTGTCTCACACAAGGAGTCCAAGTTTGTCCCCAGGTTTGAAGTTTTCAGCTAATGTTTCGACAGACGTACAGGGGAGATATCTCTCTGTCCGCATATAAAACGCGGATATCCTCGTCCCTCACAATTTTATCCTCAAAGTAAGAAATACTGCGGATATATCCGCAGGTAGGCCATGGAACAGTGGAAACCTGTTGTAGGGTGCTTTACCAACTCGAGCTGCATGTGGACGGGATTATCTTGCTGGGAAAGTGCGCCACCGGACACTCATGTTCAGCGAAAAACGCAACACTTTGGATGACTAGAGATAGGAAATTCCTACTGACAGGACGTCTATAGTAGTATTCTGCAGCAATGTCGCCCCGTGGGTTCAAGTTGAGCGTAAGCTTTAAAGAGGACACATCATTGGCGTGACATCATTGATGCATCTATCCGGGAAATTGCTGCTTGTGGGTCGAAGTGTTTCGATAGTGTGTGCAGAACGATTCACAGAACGCAGTAGAACATGGCGACATGTGTCAGGCTAAGGCTCCGAAAACCCGAGCTGGCTTATCTGCCATTTTATTTTTCAACGCTGGTAAGTTTAACATGTTGCGGTGCTATAGGATTTGCGTCATGGCACTTTAGCACGCAATTATGGGTAGTTTTGTAGCCATAAACTGTTCAGATTATTCCAGAAGTGGCTTTAAAATGCTTCGTTTGCCGCAAGATGCAGAGAGAAGAAAAATGGACTATTAACTGTCGTCTCGGAAACTGGGAACCCGGACGGAGCGTACTGTTGATATTTGTAAGTCAGTAATATTTATTATGACTTGAAGCAATATTTAATAATAAAACCGTGTGTGAAATTCCTACGTAAGTATTTGTTTAGAAAGCATTGGAGGTACTACCTTGTTGACTGTAGGGATAACATATCAAAACATTAGGGAATATATAGTATTTAGAGCACAATATGCGTGTCTTATAGTAGCCTTTATTGAGAAATAAACAATATCAAGAAGTATTGAACTGACATTGCACAAATTGCCGAAGATACTTGAGTTATTGACACAGAATTAGAAACACCAAAACGAAAAGGAATATTAGTATTCTGGCCAAAATTTTACTTAAGGCTGTGGCAGCGTACTGTGCTGATGTTGGCAACTACAGTTGAATACTATTTGTGGTATTTCAAAGTTTTGGCGTTATAGCTTGTAGTAAGCAATTTGAAAGAACGGTACGTGTCATTTTATCACAATCACACCTTCAGTTTAATTTCTTATAAGTAAATGTCAATATTGACGCATATCTATAAGAGACTCTAATATAACTGACACAGGGTACTGAATAAAGTTTACTTACGGATGAGGTGGCGTAATATCCTAATGTTGGCAACGAAATGTTTGCGTTACAAGAATGATTAATTTACTGACAAGAAAAGGGTACTGGTACACAAATACGTTTCAAACTTAGAGAAGGAACCTCATTATTTATTTCATGGTCAACACAAAGGATTGTTTCTCTCATTCAGTATGATTGAGTTTTCAAATAACATTCAACGGTTGTTGCCAACATCATCACTGTACGCCTCTACGAGGTTAAGTAAACTTTCCATCCAGCACACTAATATTCTTTTTCGTTTTATTGTGTGTAATGGGTTCAGTATCGTAATAGGAGCGTAGTCAGTAATGTGAGTACAAAAATCCGATGTTGTGTACTTGTCACAGCAGATAACAAACAGTTATTGCAAGTCGGCAAACAAAACTCTCATATTGACAGTCATTATTCACATACAAGCCGAGTCCACTTAAAACTTTTTTTGGATGACCGGTTTCGGCAAAATTAAATTTAGTACGCAATTTTATCACAGAAACATACATGTTTATGCACCTTTTTTTTTTATTCGGACAGCAAGAAAAACAGCAATAAGTCAAGAAAACGCGAGATTTTTGTGCCTAATCCGCATATCGATGTAAACTAGACCAGAATGCAAGTTTAAAATAGCACGATCTAAGATTCTATGCAGGACACGTCTAAAATATTTCACAATACTTGAATAAAACAACACAGTTCGCATAAGCTAAATGCTGTGTTCAGCATTCGTCAGGAAACAATATGGCGAATTTGCCAGCGTGTATTTTCAGGAGCTCTTGTTCAGATGGCACCACCCAGACCACCCCCTGAGAAGATCGGCAACTCATCCGTATGGCATTTCAGGCGTGATCTGAGCCTTTCTCGACTCTGATGCAGCAAAGGGACTCATCGCACAATCTGGGCTGACAGTCCGTCGCCATTTATTACGGCACAGTAAGTTACGTGTGTGTCGTCCACATGACTAACGTGCAGGACCGTGCTAAAAGGCAACAGTGTACGGAAAGACATCAATGGGCACAGGAATGACATGGGATACTTTCTTCGGGCTAATTCAGCTTCTGTTTCATTGAAAATTATGGCCGCATGTTGGTTTTCCGGATACAGGGGAACTGTAAGTCGGTGTTTGCATTCGCACAAGACGTATAACATCAACTCAAGGCCTTGCAGCATGGAGTGGTGTTGAGGATAACTAAGAATCACACTTGGTGCGTGTTCAGGACGCTGTGACCAGTTTGACCTAAGAACCTAAGAGCTTGGCATTCTGTGTCCTGCAATCCATCCCAGATGTCTTTCTTCAGCAAAACAATGCACGACCCTATGTCATTGCACGAACACGTGAGCTCTTGGTGTCACACGATGTCAGAAGTATGCCCCGGCTCGCCCTGTCGCCAATTGAAAATATATGGGATTTAGTGAAAAGACAGTTGTGATTCAATTTCAACCACAACAGATTGGGAACAAACAGGTGGACGTGGCATGACTGGCTATGCCACAGGACGCTATACGCGCCTTATACACGTCAATACCAACAGGCATGAAAAAAGTTATGAGAGCTCTCTGCCTACTAGGCAGCAAGACACATGCTGAAGCGTGGTGATTCAAATGCTGATAATATCTTAAGAACATACTAATGAACATTTATGGTTAGTATAAACTTCCTACCTAAAGATTTTCAAAGTGTTGTATTTTATCTGAACAAGAATTTAGGAAATCTAATTTAGATGAGATTAGATTAATACTTGTTCCATAGATCATAAATATGACATATCGAAATGATGTGGATAAAAAAAAAATGTTCCAATGTTTGTAGAGCTCTTGGGACTTAACTACGGGGTCATCAGTTCCTAAACTTACAAACTACTTATGAACTAGCTAATACTAAGGACAGCACAAATATCCATGCCCGAAGGGGGATTCGAACCCCCGACCGTAGTGGCGGTGCGGACCGTGACTGACGCGCCGCAGACCGCTCGGCCACCGCGGCCGGCGAAATGATGTGGGACGTGTCAGTTTAATAAAATGTGTATACACATGACGCTCAATATTTTAAGGGTTTTTCATTTTAACTTTTTTTTTTCATCTAATGAGTGGAAGGAGTTGCCATTCAGAAATTCTTTTAATTTTTTTTTTTTTTTTTTTTTTTTTTTTTTTTTTTTTTGAGATACCAGTTGGCTATCTGTCAGACTTTTGATGCCATTTGGTAAATAACCAAAGACTTTTGTGGCAGCATAATTCATCCCTTTCTGTGCTAAAGTTAGACCTTGAATAGTGAATATCACCCTTCTCCTACTGTTGTAGCTATTCACACTGTTATTATGTTTGAACTGAGCCGGATTGTCATTTACAAATTTCATAAGTGAATACGTATATTGTGAAGCTACAGTGAAGATCGCTAGATCCTTAAATACATGGCTGCAGGATAATCTTGGGTGGCCTCCAGCAATTATTCTGACTACACGCTTTTGTGCAATGAACACTTTTTTACTCAATGTTGAATTGCTCCAGAATATGATTCCATACCAAAGCAGTGAATGAAAATACGCATAGTAAGCTAATTTACTGATATGTATATCACCAAAATTTGCAGTGACCCTGATAGCATAAGTAGCTGAATTCAAACGTTTCAGCAGATCATCAAAGTGTTTCTTCCAATTCCATTCCTCATCAATGCAAATACGTAAATATTTTGAATATTCTACCTTAGGTATAGATTTCTGTTCGAAGTCTTTATTTATTAATGGTGTCATGCCGTTTATTGTGTGAAACTGTATATGTTGGGTTTTATCAAATTTTAATGTGAGTCCATTTTCAGATAACCACTTAATAATTTTCTGAAAGATATCATTTGCAATGTCATCAACATAACGATGGTCTGTAAAGATCCCAAGTACCACGGTAACAGGAGACCGGATGTCATAGGCTATGCTCCAAAACTATACACCGGATGTGTAGTGCTCAACGGGGGTGGATTGCACTATTGACCAAGCTACCTTCACGCCTTGATACGGTTATCATCAGCCTCGGAATTGAATCGGGATTCTGCAGTAATCGCAACATTTTGTCAGTCTGGGACAGTCCTGGTCGCTCGGTCTTTGCACCACTGTTGAAATAGTCACTGATGTATCACTATTAACGGACATACTCGATAGGAGCTTCTCAGCGGAAAGTTAGCATTCTTAAGATGTCTGGAAATGGTTTATGAAACAATTGGCACACGTACGTCTGCTTGTACCGTGCAGCGATATACTGAAAGATACCCGATCGTCAACAGCACGATCCTTCGATGATCCTCTCGCCTAATCGTGTTCCTAGCCTTCCTTGACCCGGTTCGTCGCACGTCGGAACCATCTCGAATCCCCTGCTCCATCATCTTCTGACGTAACTCTCTGAACCATCAACGCTGCGAATCACAAGATGTATCAACCTGGCTGCGATTTTCTTTCCGATGATTAGGTCCCTCTCAAAACCTGCTTAACTGTGGGAAATATCACCTAACTGGCGTTTTCAGCTTACTAACTTCCTCCTCGATTGCTGATGTGATCGTCTCGTGCCAGAGTCGTGCATTTTTCACCATTTCAAATGGCGTCGCCTGACTGCTTGCAGTGACACTCTGGGCTTGCACTTTGTCACAAAACTTGGATTTTAAGAACATTTGAAGTAAACTATAAAAATTTACCAGTTATAACAATTCGATAAAAGGCGGCCATACAATAACACTTCAATATTGGAAACCAAATGCTATACTGCAGTGTGATGTACAAAATATTCAACTACTTACAACACTCTGTTGAAACTACTGTAAGTTTGTGTTACCATGCTGTTGAAGACATCTTTTATCTCTTGTGAACATTTTTAATGTTGATCAAGTGCAACAACTACTTGTGGTTTGTCTCTGTATCAACGTAATCATTTAAATTAACTAATAATATCAGAAAGGAACAACTTTCTGATGTTCTGCAGAACTTTTTTATTACCAATAAAAAAGTTTTTCAGAACATCAGGAAGTTGTTCCTTTTTTATATTATTATCATGTTCTGTCAAGTACTGACGGAAAAATCAATTAATTTTAAATTAACTAATATTTTACCTTTCTTGGAAACATATTCTTCCTCATTTTTTGCCGATTTAACCCCTCTCATTTTGTACAGCATCAGTAATGATTTTCACTTTATAAACTCTGAAATCTGTTTTCGCTGCCGAATCCTTATTATCACTATTGTACTGGAGAACATCAAGTACAGATTTGACGTCACTACGTTGAAACTTCTGCCACTGTATTGATCATCTGCGGCATTTGCTTTAATAGCGGTCAAACTTATGTCTTGCCACTCTATGTCCATTGAATATGCCAGTCTTCACATTCTAGATATATATATATATATATATATATATATATATATATATATATATATATATATATATATATACTTCCTCATATATAAACTTAGTGCTGATGTGAGCAATACATAACGATGCTGAACCTTAAATGGTGGTATGATGCCCTGCTCACTATACCGTTGTGTTTTTAGGCAAAAACAGAGGAGAGAAAAACATCGCGAATGTGTTAGATGAACCATAATCAAGGAGTGGTACAACTCAAATGATCACAAATTTTGTCACACTGGCTACACAAACGTCTGTTGAAACAATTTTATAAATACGTCGCGTCTCGTCGAATACAGGTAAATGAACTCTAACAATAACAAACAATAGTAATAATACTTCGAATTTTTAATTTAGGGTATACAAAAGAGGTTTACCTTAAAGCTACCCAATTTATTTGTTAATTTCGTGGCGTCTTGTTTCATGAAATGTTCACATCTAGGATTATGGTTGGAGGTTGTCGATAACAGAACGACGTTTTATCACAATTATACAATTGATTACTTTTTAATTTATAATAATTATGTTTTGCAACTAAATCACGTTTTTATAATTTTTTATTTTCACTTGAAATAAAAATAATACAAGACGAATCTTTGCTGCAACATGTTAATGTCACAGTAAACACAAAATGTGAAACTTACATATAATTTTAATGTACTGTTACGATGGGTCACTACGTAGTATGGGTAGTATTTAAGAAAACTCTGAAGCAGACTCACCTGGAGAAAAACTTTCTTCCGCTTCAGTTATCGTTGACTAATTCTATGGTGAGATTTACACCTTGAACATTATTCATCGGTAGCAATACATAAATGAGTACCATTTCAATATAAGTAAAATTTTGCAGACTGGGCTCTAATAATTGACCTAGGAAATGGCACTTGCTCTTGCTTGAATAAAAACCATTTCCTACATCAAGTGAAATGTTTACTCTTAGCTTCCATTTTTTTTTGTTCTTTCCGGAGTCACTTTCGGTGGTGTTAAAGAAATCACTAACTTTATTTTCAACTTTAACCCACCTGCTGCTTATTCATTCAGATACATCAAAAATTTCTGCAGATACTGTTCAGACCTAGAGCACCAATAAAAATAATGATGACACTGTATCCTTCACTAGTGATGAGAGTGCCCAGTGTTAAACGAATATATATGTTGCATTGTCGTTTAACTTGTGAATGATGCTGTGTGTACCGGTGTACCTGTATTGCCTTACTAAAAACACTCCCACAACATTTTCAGACTGATTAAGGAGGTCGAAATTTCTATCTGATTTTGCCAGATAAGAAGAAAGTGATGAAACATAGATTTATTTAAAAAGTAAAAAAAAAAAAAAAAAAAAAAAAAAAAATTTAACGATTGTCTACATCGAATATTTTCAGTTGAATGATGAAAGCAATTATCCTCAAATTACACATATAAAGTAGATGTCGTAGTACAGCGTCTATGAAGCTTGGAGTATATCCTATGTGCAATATTTTCGAACCAAAACTCAGCTTTGGAAGCAGGAGAGATAGTATAGATCGCGTTTTTATTGACTCATTCGATATGTTGATTATGTGTTGTTCTGCAGTATGAACCACGCCGATTTTGGGCCTCAAGGTTTATATATATATATATATATATATATATATATATATATATATATATATATATATATATAGTTAAGTGGTATTTGTGACTGAAAAAAACATTATAAATTAAAATAGTCACACCGTAGCTGTCTGCATCGGAAAAAATATCAGCATTTACTGATGCTATGAATCTATTACAAGAGTAATACTCATTTCAATATAAACTTTTCTTTATACAGTATTTACAAAGTCAAATATGCAATGAAATTTAGTTTATGGTTTGCTATGAGAAGAATGCAAATTTTACGGTAGGCTTTCGAAATTAATTGAATTTTCCGTCGGTTCATGATACAACATGATAATTTTATCAAAAAGGAAAAAAAAAACATCATGTTCTGTGAAATTATTTATTGAGTTACTAACTAGCGTTCGGCTTCTTATGCCATCATCAGGCAACAACTGAATGTCGCTAACATTTCGTCACATATGTGCGACTTACAAAGATGTTATTAAATTACAGAAGTTATACATTTGCATGTTCACACAAAAGTGTCACTTTTTCATGGCATTGAACTACACTTACTAAAATATATAAAAAGATGATTTTATAAGTGGAGGTTAAAAGCTTGAATATTCATTGTTAAAAGCAGAGGAGGGGGAATAAGGTCAGGGTTGTTACATTGTAAAATAGTATCGAAATGGCAACATTGGATTCGTTTAACAAACTGATAACGGAAACTTATTTTAGAAGAGGGGGAAAAGGAAAAATGGATTTGATTGTTTAATACTATACTGGCCTCCTCTGTCATACGTTTATTGATTTCAAGTATTTCCAATAGTGTCGTTTGTCTGCTTTTCTTGTAAGAATATAAGATTTTACAGTCTACATCACTAATTTCTCACAAGAAAAGCAGAAAGATGACATTTTGAAATACATATGACAGAGGATGCAAGTACAGTATTAAACGAGCAAACCCAGTTTTCCTTTTCCCCTCTACAAAAAAAAAAAAAAAAAAAAAAAAAAAGTCTGTTGTTAAATGTATCCAATGTTACCATTACAGTATTATTTTACAATGTAACAACCCACACCTTCTTCCCCCTCCCCTGCTTTCAACCTTTCAACAATGAATATTCAAGCTTTGAACCTCTACTAATAAAATCAGCCTTTTTTATATTTAAATATTTTAGTAAATGTAATTCATTGGCATGAAAATATAACACTTTCCTGGTGAACATGTGAATTTGTATCTTCTGTAATTTATTAACGTCTTTGTAAGTCCCACATTTGTGACGAAATGTTATCTACATTCAGTTGTTACCTGATGATAGCCTAAGAAGCCGAAAGCCGGTTAGTACCTCAATAAATAATTTTGCAGAACGTCAGGAATTTTTTCCTTTTCGATAATGAGAGTTCTTAGACATTCTCCAACATACTACTTACGTATAATAAATCACACGTGCCTCACTGTAATGTTCGTTGATAATTCTGTTCTGTAGTTAAAAGGCAAAGCCAATAATTTCCACAGTAGAGTATAAGCCGCTTTTTACTACCTCAGTCCGCACAGAATTCAATTACAGTATAGCGTTCCGAGAATGGCAGAGGCTGAACGTTACTGGTGATGTACTTTTACTGGATTTGAAAGACTGCAGACATAAGAAAAGAGAGGAAATATATTGACTGCCGAATCACAGTTTTGGATATTTTCACGTATCAAACAAGTTTTGTAACCTGACACTTGTCACTATAACGCATGAAAAAAATGACACCAATATCGATCTGTAATAATCAGCCGAGAAACTCTCTGAAGATGTCCTCTTTTTATGACTCCTTAAGAGGAAACGACTGAAAAACTCGGCTGCCGCAGTTATAGGAACACTGATCTCCACAAATAAAACGGAACGAAGGCGGCGCCTGCGCCGCTCGTGCCCGACTAGATGTCTGCTCGAAAGAAAGGAACGTTAATTAACTCACGAAACAAGTTTCGAATGGTACCCGGTAGACGTGAGGCACGGGACGCGATAACATCGATTGTCTTTTGCGTAAGCAAACAATGCCTAATAGCAAACACAGCCTCCTGCAACCTAACATTACGAGTACTTAAGTGCAATAACATATCCACCGCGTCCCTCTCAGGTACTACGCAGTGCTGGAGTTTGTTTTACTAACGACTTCCATTATACACCAAGTACGTCACGGTGCTTCAAGACATACGACGTCTTCGAGAAAATGGAAAAGGAAAGCTAAGGAAATACGACATGACACGAAGATAAATCGATGGAGAGGACTTCTGCTCATGCAGAAGATTATCCGTGAAGTCTGACGTTCTTTACGTAACAGCAAACACGTCTTTCTCACCAGGTAAAAGCACCTGGATACAGAAGATGAAAACCACGAATTGTTCACTTTCATTTATAGGACAGCGCTTGAATCAGTAACAGCATACTGATACAGATGCTGTTAGAATTGTTGTCACTTCAAAGGGAAAGGACACTGGTTCAAATCTACCTCCGACCATCCTGATTTAGGTTTTCCGTGATTTCCCTGAATCACTCCACACAAATGCCGGGATGGCTGCATTGAAAGGCCACGGACGATTTCGTGCCTCATCCTTACCCAACATGCGAGCGTAAACTCCGTCTCTAATGACCACGCTGTCGATGGGACGTTAAACTCTAAGCTTCCTTCCTTTACGAAATCATTAGAACTGACACACTGTCTTTAAAATTTTTAGAACGATAACAATAGGTGGCACATGCCTTTATTGGTTGGAATAAAGTATCCTTTTATTTTTCAATCACGATAACCGCCCAATTCGGCTGCGTAGCCATGTACAAGTGTTGTCACTCGAAAGCTCGTGTCATCTACACATGTTCACCTACATCTATGTTTCTCTGTGGGGGAGTGTGCTTTATTCATCATTCTCCCTCTCCCCTTATCCGCTTTGAAAAACCTCCCTTCCAATTCAATTTTCACTAATAATTTATACACTACCCGTTATTAAATTAAAATTTCTGTTTTGCTTACATAAATATACTGAAATGAAGTCTTCTTCAGTTGCTGCTTATCTTGAATTCTCGAAGGTGCTGATGATCTAGCTGTATTTGGTGGTAAAATGAATCATTCTAAAGTTGTTAATATTAGGTCAGATTAAATGATCTCTTACTCCAGATGATCATAAACACATTTATTGTATGTAGACGCAGTACAAAAAACCTGGCATCCATCTTGCCTCGCAGGTTCAACATCTGTGCAAAGATCTTTAGTATCAGAGATATAACAATACTAAATGGTGAAATATTTATAAATCTATCGGACTCAACTACTTGGTCATTAGTTCATAGCTTACAAACTACATAAACTAAGGTAAACTAGCCTAAGGACAACACAAACGCCGCGGCGGAGTGGCCGAGTGCATTGAGGCGCCATGACGCGACGCGTGAGGACGCTCCCCGTCGGGGGTTCGGATCCCCCTTCGGACTTTGATGTTTGTGTCGTCTTTAGTATAATGTAATTCATTAGTCGTTTGTAAGTTTAGGGACTGATGACCCCGCAGTTAAGTCCCTTAAGCTTATCAAAAATTTGAACATTTGATAACACAAACACCCATGCCCAAGGGGGATTCGAACCCCCGACGGCGAGAGGCCGTGCGCACTGCAGCACGGCGCCCCAGCGCGCACGGCTAACCCGCCGCGGCTATAACAATACTAAATTACATATGGGAACGACACATAAACTAGGTGTTCTTTATGTTCTGTAGTCCAAGTAAAAGTGAGAATTGCTGTCTTTTAGCATTTTACATTTGTTCTTATACAACATACAAAATTACGAATACAATCTCTGATTTTAATACAAAATAATTACATTAAAAACAAAACTTTTATGAACAGACATTGACATAAGGGAAACCAAGTATCTGGTGGACCAATGTGCATATCACAATCAAAGGAAATCGTTAACCTGGAAAATACGAGAGTATGCGGCAACATTCATGGCAGCAGGTTTTTTTTTAATTTTTTTTTTTTTTTTGCAGGCACCATTCCGATTAGAAAATGTGACATATACAGCCTAAAGGACATACGTGGACAATAAATAGCACTGAGATTTCGTAAAACGGTAGTATGCAGGAAAATATGGCCTTCACGGTGCAAAAGAATGACAACGCAGTACACATACAATTGACATGACAAACCTGGGCCTCCAGACCTCAGAGTAGGGATCGCGCACAGCATTAGCAATGTCCACTCGTGTTCCAACCGCCTACCACGTGGTGCTTCCTTAACCTTTGGAATGACGGCACGAGCCACGTCGGTCCTCACCCTGACTGGTCGTCGCGGACGGTGCTCCTCACGTCCTTACTGAAACTTTCTAACCCACCGTCCTACTGCACGGTATAGTAGGGCATTATTCCCAAGGGTTGCCACTAATCCATCGCATATTATCTCTCGGAGAACGACTCTTTTGATGTAAGCGCGCTGCTAAACACGACACTCACCAACTGTGTGATTTCACAGCCCTCGCTGCCCTACTACCAGCTATCACAGAGCCATCTGTTGTTCTGCATACACACTATGCCTGCAGAGCTTCCACACGAAACATGTACTTTTGCGATCCGTTCACGTAGCTACGACAAGGAAAACGGTTGCCAATGACTTTTGCCCCAACCCTTTTGTATAGGTTGTGAACGCGAATCTAGAAATTTTCGTTTATATAGAACATTTATTACAATTTATAAAATATTACATCATTTGCATCGAATTATATCAGTGTCTCGAAATTGTGCTCATGAATAGTAAGGTTTAATCTGATTTTATTAAATATGGATTCTGATGACATATAACATCAACACAGTTTGAAGTGTAAACATCGCGTCTGTATCGATAGTTCGTAGTTTGTAGTTTAGTAGTTATTACCCGATCGAAACAACGTTACTTGTTATTGCTGATTCTTGTGTAGTACGCAGTTTCAGCGATAGATCAGAACTCGTTTTCGGTTTCCGCCACCCCCGGTTCTGGGGGTGAGCGTTCACAAACGAGCGCGGAAGTTACTTTCGATGGCCGTCTCGGCATGAACAACCCCGCTGCTGGACTCGGCAGCAGTAGGCTGAGCTTAGCCAATGGTGACGTATCAGGTGCCCGTCCACGGACGGACAGCCGCTGTGTGTCCAGGCAAAAGACTGGTTCACGGTCAAGAACAGCATCTGCGACCAGGGACGCTTCCATGGATAGACAATCGTCTCACAGACGACATTCCTCACAGCTAGACAACATACCCTACCCAGCCGCAACGAGTACCAACCATGTTCAAGAGACGGACTCGGTCATTACCAATAAGGACCGCAGAGCCCGCGACCTAAGAGCAATGGAACTTGCAGCCCAATGTGGGCTTCCCTGGCTCACAGATGACTCATCTGAAGAGGACCCCCAGGACGGGAAAAACCGCCCTGAGGACATGGACCTTGACGAACACGACACAAATCAAGGTTTTCAACAAGTGAAGTCCGGGACTAAGCGCAAACATGCACAGCTACCCACAGCAACACTTAAGAAACAGTCTGTAGTAACTACATCAAACAAATTTGCTCCTTTGAGCGCAGATACAGACAATCAGGAGGCTGCACCTACACCGACTACCACGACAAATCAGGGCGCAACCACATCTGCTGCGGCTCAGCCAAAGGAGAAGCCGTTGAAAGTCCCACCCGTAACCATTCAATACACTGGAAAATACCTGATGCTCAATACAGAACTTAAGAAACACATTACGGGCCCAGTACAAGCAATCTATAAAGGTGATTCCATTAAATATCATTTTGCCTCAATAGAAGACCACAGAGCCGCTTTACAATTTTTCCATGCACATCATATACCGTTCTATACCCATCAGAATCCAAAAGACAAAGTGTTAAAAGTCGTCATAAAATATCTGCCGGCGGAAGTGCCGGACACAGATGTAGAAAGTGAATTACGACAACTGGGATTTCACAATGCGACTGTGTTTCAGTTCAAATCACGGGATGACGCCACACAGAAATTGATCCCACAACCTGTCTACTGCGTCTCCTTACCGCCAGGACCAGAAAGTGAGTCTATATATGACATTAAACACATCCTCGATACGAGAGTCACTGTTGAAACGTACAGGAATAAAGATGGACCTCCGCAGTGTAAAAGGTGCCAGAGGTTTTTCCACACGGCCAATTATTGCACCCTGCCAGCTCGTTGCGTAAGATGTCCAGGACACCACCTATCGAAAGACTGCGATAAACCTCGCGGCCATAAACCGACGTGTGTTAATTGTAACAAGGATCACGCTGCTTCTTGGAGAGGGTGTGAAAAATTTCAAGAAGCATTGCGCATATACACAGCACAAGCCCAGTCTTTTCAATCGAGACGACAAACGACTCAACCCCAAACATCGGTTAACATCCAGAATCCACAAGAGTTCCCGGTCTTGCGAAAAAAGAATCCTTGGAAGATCCCTGGCGCACAACATACCGCCGCGAACGCATCAGATGCCACTCAAGGCCAACCAACATCTGATTTTGCTGAAATACTTGAGACTGTGAGAGGCATTCACTCCTTCTTTTCAAATCTTCGTCAACGAAACATCTTTGCAGTCATAACAAATACTTTCCGTCAATTCAACACAGCACCTGACATCTTATCCAAAATAATGGTCCTGGTGGACGGCGTAATGCAAATCTTTGCTCCGTAATGGCTGCGAGGATCCACAGGACCTGCGACTTAACATTTTGTAATTTTAACGCCGAAGGAGTCAAAAATAAGAAAACAGAACTCTGTGACTTTCTAACCCGCCACAAAGTGGACATCTTATTTCTGACAGAAACACATTTACGACGAACACAGACCTTCAAAATTCCGAATATGGTGGGGTATCGGACAGACCGACAGGGAAGGCGAGGGGGAGGCACCGCTATATATTTACGTGACTTCATTCCACATTCAGTCGAAACTTTACCGCCGCTTAACACACTCGAAGCCACTGCAGTCACCATAAACACGCAGTATGGAAATGTCACGCTGGTGGCTGGTTACATTCGTCCAGCTGATCCTATGGACGAAGAGGATCTTCTCACCATTTTCGATAGTTTTGACAAAATTATTTTATGCGGGGATCTCAATGCAAAGTATTTTGCGTGGAATTCTCGCGCAAATAATCCTAAGGGCCAACAACTCTACAATGTAGAAGAGCGCTTGCAAGCAATAACCTACGGACCCGTCGATGTTACACACATTCCAAGGAACCGGAACCACAGACCGGATGTGCTGGACATCACTATACTTAAGAACTTGAGGTTTAATCCGAACTTAGTCACGATAAATGATCTCACCTCAGATCATAACCCTGTGATTGGCCACTTAAACAGGGCTATTGAACCTCCGAGACCTCCCTTGAAGTATATCACAAACTGGGACCAATATGCACATTATTTACAGAGACATATACGCCCCACAGCCGATGTCTCATCCACCGCTTTTATTGATAACTCTATCAATGAATTGTCCAGACACATAAAAGACGCATATAAACATGCTACAGTCTCGGTCCAGTTTGAAAGGAGGCCCACGGATGAATTTTCTCCTCTCATTCAAGATCAAAAATCGCTGAAAAATAGGGTTAGAAAGAGGTGGACAAGATTCAGAAATCCGGCAGACAAACGCGAACTGCGTAGACTTACCCGGGAACTACATAGGAGGGCCGTAGAGTGGCGACAAGAAATGTGGGAAGATCGAATGGAGTCTTTTCTGCTCCATGAACGTAAGGACTGGAACCTCCTTAAAGCGATGAAAACCCCTAAAGCGCCAAAACCAGCTTTACTTGGACCAGCAGGATTAGTCTTCGATCCCTTTCTGAAGGCAGAACTGTTTGCAGAAACCTATGAGCACCAAAATACATTACGGGCTGATGACTTCGATATACCACGTCGACACATTCGAGACGTAGAACGGCACCTTCAGGTCATACGACGAGCAAGAGATGACACGCAACCACAGTTGACAACACCGACAGAAATCCGTAAAATTATCAGAAACTTGGGAACGCATTCAGCTGCAGGACCAGACGGCATAGCCAACGTCCACTTGAAACACCTTCCTAGGAAGCCACTTGTTCTTTTAACAAGAATCCTAAATAGCTGTCTGTTACTGTCTTATTTCCCCACTGACTGGAAGACGTCACGAATTGCGCCTATACCAAAACCTGAAAAGGACCCACGACAACCTGGCAATCATAGACCCATAAGCTTGTTACCGACTATGTCCAAGATATTTGAAAGGATCATCCTTCACCGACTCAGAATTCCTTTACGAGAACACGATGTAATAAGACCAGATCAATACGCTTTCCAACCCCACCTTTCAGCCGAACTCCAACTGTTGCGAGTTACGGAGTTTCTGTCGTATAATATGAACCGGGCGTATTACACAGCTGCAGCGTTTTTAGACATTGAGACTGCGTATGACAAAGTCTGGAGGGCTAACTTAATACTTAAACTGCATAATATTGGATTAATCCCACTACACCTGATCAAACTAGTGGACAATTTCCTAACAGACAGACGATTCTTTGTACGGCTGGAAAATCAACGGTCTGGTATTCGAACGCTCCAGGAAGGCATACCACAAGGTTCTGTTTTATCGCCGACACTGTTTATCCTATATGTTAACGACCTACCGACCGTCCGCCAAGTTACAATTGCTCAGTTCGCAGATGACACTGCATTCTTGGCTAGCAGTCGGCGTCTGACCGCCGCCATCATCAGACTCCAGCGTCAGCTTACGCTTACTGAAAGTTGGGCACATCAAAATATGATCACGATAAATGCCGACAAAACCAAGGCAGTAATGTTCACCAGGCGACGACCTGATCTACGCGATACTCTCCACATAAACAATACAAATATTCCTTGGTCTCAGCAAGTTCGATATCTCGGAGTGCAGCTCGATAATAAGTTAACATTTAAACACCACATTTTACTTAAGAAAGAAAAAATGGTTAAATTAATCCATAAACTGTTTCCGTTATTGTATAGTACCCAGATGGCCACACAGACCAAAGTTCGTTTATACAAATCCACGGTCCTCCCTGCCATGACACACGGATGCTCGTCTTGGGGAACGGCATGTCCCACCAATATAAAAATGTTACAAGTACTGCAAAACAAGTGCCTCCGACTCATTCTACGAGCCCCTAGATGGGCCAGAACGAGAGAGTTGCATGACGAGCTCCATATGGACACTGTGCAAGACTTCATAATCAAGCACACAAGGAACTTACTAAGCAAAGTAGAAATCCTGCGACCGACCACTAGGCACCTAGAATATACGGGCACAGTACACCCCGCGAGATGGCATCGTGTGAGAGTTCCACGTGCAATTATTGAAGATCCACCATAATAGCAGGTGCGGGACCTCCGATAATAAAGGTGACCACCATCTGAGTAGGGCAAAAGAGCGACTGCTCAAAAGTCCTGCTAACGTAGAACTGCTGTTAAAGTGATCAGTTGACTTGGCACACATGAAGTCCAGCTTTCAAAGAAGGCAGCACTTCTGAGAAGACCCTAAAAAAAAAAAAAAAAAAAAAAAAAAAAAAAAAAAAAAAAAAAAGACATATAAGTATTTACATGTTTTACATTACAATTTTGAGTTCTTTTTTTTCTAATATCAGTACGGAGAGTTCGAAAATGCGCGATAAACACAACACTTTACATTATTCTGTGAACTTTAAAAACTGTGCTGACGTGAAATCAGATTTTGATAATCGTTTCGATACACGGTGCGAACATATTCGCTTTTGTAAACAGTTTTTCCCAGACAGATTTTTTACTGTATGACAGATTTTAAACATGGCATCGAATATTTCCGTAGTTGTTTTCCCTGGTTATGTGTCGCTAAAGCTTCCAGTCGCAAACAGTGCAACTAAAGAACCATTGAGCTCGATTCCAGCTAATTTTTCTTCCACGGTCTTTCCGTGTGCGTAGTAGGAAGCAGGTATTAGTTGACTCCTAGTTATGTACGCTCTCGGAATCGCTAATAACAGAACTCAACGTTAGGTTTTATAATCATTACATAAGAGGTCTGCCGCTGGACGGAAACCTCACGCAACATTTCACGCTTAACAGAGTGACGCAAATACAAAAAAGACTACGAAACAATGTTTGAGGGTATTTGGAACCAAAACAAACGTTACACAGTCCACATTATGCGTTACTCATTCAAAGTCTACATTTTTGCGAGCTTGCTACGATGCCGCAGAAACCATAAACACATTCTGGGAGCTATAAACTAAAAGTGATTGGTATTAAGAAGAATGATGATGCTATAACTCACTAATAAAGCACAATCAAGCTTCTTGTTGTATAATCTTAAAACCTGTTTTCATAACGAGATTCCATGTCCAAATCACGGATTCTAGATTACAGTTATAAAGATATTACTACGTAATTAGCAATTCTGCATAAATCGTTAAATGTTATTGTTATCCGTAGAACTGTTTGCAACTGTAGTATCGCCAAGAATGCGGTAAGCCGGCTGTAAACTTCACTTCAGAGCTGCTGGCTCATTCGATAGTGAGACGCTGATCGCGTTAGATGGCAGGGTAGAGTCGGTCTCTAATGAAACACTAACAGACGCAGTCTAAATTTATTGCATCGTCTTCAGATTTTCTCGTAACTTACTTTTTGCTTTTTCTAGCCTTGAGTCCGAAGACTTGTTTAATGCAGCCCTGCAAACGTTCATCTCGTAGAAGTACTCTCATCTCTGCGTAACTTGTCCAACATATGTCCGTATGAGCGAGGTGACTGTATTGAACATTTTCTATCTGAAGTTTTTATAAGTACCAAATTAACTATCCCTAGATGACTGAGGATGTGTCCCATTCTTTTAGTCTAGTTGCGCCATAGATTACGTTTCTCCCGATTAGATGCACTGGTTTTTCATCATTTTTCTCATTTAACCGTATCATCTTGATCTTGATCGTCTTCAAAACCTCGTATCCTTTTATTGCCTGTACTGTTCATTGCACACATTTCGTTTCCATATCCTACAAAGTTAAATGGAAAGTGAGAGATTATAGTATGAACAGCAAATCAATGAAACATTGAGATGTAAACATTGGTTCAGGAGAAACAATTCGAGTTAGCCGAATGCAGCCCTGTGTGCAGTCTCGCTTAGTTGAAGAGGGAAACTATTACGCTACATGAGCCACTAGTCGAATAATTCCATTTATCGTCTATGCACAGAGGTTTTTATTTTTCAGTGTTACTCTGTCTTCCGATGGCAATGACTTAATGCGATCACTGCTGCCAATTTGAGCCTTTTATTCAGGCGATGTAGCCAGTTTTTCAGTGCTGTATACGTTATATTAACAGTGAAGTATCAACTACACCTGTATTTATTTGTTGCGGGATTCAAATTCTTACTGATTTCCAACGTTGTTTTTCCTGTGTTTATCGTGATATTCTGTGTTCTCAGTCGTAACAAAATGCCTTTAATGAATCTGATATGTCCTAAGATTAGAATCCTGTTAACCTTTTCCATGGTAACTACTTTATCTAAGCCTAATGTATATGTGCGGTACCACACGAGGACATATTTTCAATTGTCGACAAGAAGCTCCCAGTAGAAACGCGGGTGGGAAGGTTGGTGATACATGTAAAACACTAATTCTAATTAAAATTATGTGGTATGGGTACAAATATTGTTTACATGAACGTTTAAATATAGAAGCCGCAGTAAATAACCAAGAGAAAATCAAACAATGAGCAGAAAGTCGTTGCACAGTTCACGGCAAGTAGAAAATGAATAGCGTACACAGAGGTAGTGAAGACGTGTCGGAATTCATCAGAATAATGTCCTGATAAAATCATTGAAAAGGAGAAAAAAAGGAGACATGGGTTAATGGTGGTGAAAGTCTGTGAGTTGCAATTGAAGCGACGATTGAGACTATAAATGATCAGCATGAGAGAAAGTAGGGAGGACATAGAGTCTATGTCGTACTGCAATTGAGAACAATTTGAAGGAAACTATATGTCTCCAAGAAAATGTCAGTGAAATCGTTCTCTCCAAATGGAACAGTAGGTAGGAAAAACTAACAAGGCATTTGTGAATTGTATTTGGGTGAAACTCATATCTTGCCAGAAATAAAAATTAGTGCATCCTCACAGTATTTTACAATTCACTCAAAATTTATTGTTGAAACAGTGCATGTAGAGTACATGAAATTATTACATTTAGTGATCAATAGCTCAAGCCTTACTGAGGTGCCAGGTGTCTATCCATGTTGAAACACCTTTATCAGAACGTGGTGTAGCGTCCACGGGCGAAAATGGTTCTGGCATCCATTCGATCATACAGAGGGCGAATACTGTATTGGAGTACATTACTCTGCGCCTGCTCGACCCGTACACGTAGTTATGCAAGGCACGGGTTGACGGGTTGCACGTGCCAGTTGTCACCTCGTCGTATCGCTCACACGCTGAAGTGAAGACAAATTCGGTGACCGTCGTAGCCAGGGCACGTTGAGTTTCACACGTGGTGTATGGGAGAATATTTTTACTGCTGATATAACACGTCATCTTCCTGTTGCAAGAATGGCAAAGGAAAGGGTTTAGAACATTCTGCATGTACCGACAGCTCCTCAGCGTTCCCTTGATAAATATCAAAGATGAACGTGAGTTGAAGCTTATCGAACCGTAGACCATGTAGACCATATGACATGAGGTGGGGCTAGTGTGTCTCGGAACAATACGCTCTGCGGTAGAGCAGTCGGCAAGTCTCGAAGAACCGTCTCTAGATTAGGAGCAGACTCTGCTTTCATCGAGGAAGACCACGGCCAGCCAGTCCATCTTTCGAGTGATCGTGTGATGGAGTCAGTCGAGCCGTAGACGTTGATGAGTGTTCTCGCCAAGGGATGTCAAATAGAATCGTATTTCTAGATGGCTCCTGACACTACTTCACAAGAATCTTCTAATCAAATTTCGTGATTATGGAATATCGCCACAGTTGTGCGACTGGATTCGTGATTTCCTGTCAGAAAGGATACAGAACGTTCTAATTGACGGTAAGTTATCAAGTAAAACAGAAGTGATATTTGGTGTTCCACAGGGAAGTTTTATAGGGCCCCAGCAGTTTCTCATTTTTATAATCGATTTAGGAGACAATCTTAGTAGCTCTCTTAAATGTTCGCGGATGATCCTGTAATTTATCTGTTAGTAAAGTCACCAGAAGATTAAAAGCAACTGAAAAATGACTTAGATATCTGTATGGTGCAAAAATTGGCAATCGACACTTAACAATAAGTTTGAGGTCCTCCATATGACCACTAAAAGAAATCAGTTAAACTTCAGTTACACGATAAGTCATTCAAACGTAAAGGCCGTCAATTCTACTAAATACCTAGGAGTAATAATTACGAACAACTTAAACTGGAAAGGACACACAAAAAATATTGTAGGGAAAGCGAACCAAAAACTACGTTTTTTTGGCAGAACACTTAGAAAATGCAACAGTTGTATTAAAGAAACTACCTACACTACACTTTTCGTTCTATTTTGAAGTATTGCTGCGCATTGTGGGATCCAATCAGTTGGGACGGACGGACGATTTAGAGAAAATTCAGAGACGGGCAGCTCGTTTTTTATTATCGCGATATAGGGGAGAGAGTGTCACGGAAATGATGCACCAAATGGGTGGAAATGATTAAAAGAAAGGCGCAGGGATATCTATTTGTGAAATTTCTTTCACCAACTTACTCCTCAGAATAAGAATATATATTGTTAGTGTGGGTGTCACACAAGTCCAAAGTGCGCGCCACCTACTTTCGCCGCGCGCCGCCATGCACGCACGGCGTGGGATTCTTACGACGTCAGCCACAAGCGCCCTCTGCTACAACTCCGCTCGTGGCCACCACTGAACGACATCGTTCACTTGGGACTGAGATAGGAACCAGTTAACATTTCGGAATCAGATAGGCACCAGTGAAGACTTGGCTATCGGATAGGCACTAGGCAGGCCTCTAGCTCAACTATGTATCAACATTCTGCAGCAGCGTGATATGTAAAAGTTAAGTATTGTATAAATTCTGTGCAATATATATATCGTTCTAATTTACTCTAGTGTTTCTAGTTTCTGCTGTCCCAATGGCTGCTCACCTCCGTACATGCACAAGCGTGCTACCTTTATTCCTGTGTCGGTCTTCCTTCACGGCCACCGACACTTACGACGGAAACGAGACACGAAAGCGGCGACGAGGCTGGGACACAAAAGCGGCGACGAGGCTGGAACACAAAAGTGGCGACGAGGAGTGATAGAAGAACCTTGGACCAGCCCGCTCTCAGCAGCTAGACAGCAGCAGTTGGAGCACGCAGAAATTCCTCCCGCCCACCCACCCTTATTATAAGAATTTTTGGGGAACGTTTTCAGTTCCGTGTTTTGTGGACTTTTTTGTTGCAGAGCGTCCTCTTTCATATTGCATTTGTGAGTTGTTATAAGTTACTTGTATGCGCGGCGCCTAATCGGTCAGCATAGTCGCTAACCTGAATCCAAACTTAATGGAAATTATTCAGTTACAGACGGCGCAAATCACACAACTCCTGCAGGCAGTGTCCCAGCTAACAGCGCAACAACAACAACAACAACAGCCGCCGCTTCAGCAGCCCACACCTGCCGCCGCAACGCTTCCTACGTTTCGCCAGTACAACGAACGTGAGGAAGAATGGAGCGACTATTTTGCACAGTGTCAAGAACTCATCGCGGCTCATCAAATAACAGGTCAGACAGTTAAACATTTCTTTCTCGCCGTAGTTGGCACCAAGACTTTCGTGTTACTGCAGAAACTTTTCCCGCAAGCATCTCCTCGTGATGTAGACTTTGAACAAATAGTAGAGGCACTAAATGCTCATTATGAGAGAAAAGTTCTCGTAGCTGCGGCACGGTACCGACTTTTCAGACTTAAAAAATTACCTGAGCAGTCACACCAAGACTGGATCACTGAGTTGAAGGGCTTAACCCGCCAATGTAAATTTACTTGCTCTTGTGGACTTTCGTATAGTGACGTGATGTTGAGGGATGCGATTACGCAGAATATTCAGGACCCCAGAATTAGAGCAGCAATTCTGAAACAGTCAGACCCCTCATTAGACAGTGTACTGCAGCTTATTGAAGCGCATGATACCTTTGACTTAGCAGATGTAGAAATGCAAAGCCACAGTGTAAATTCAGTGCGCTGCAACGGACGCTTTCCTAGCCGTAGTTCTCAGTATAGCACTAGTGATTCTTTAAATTCTACCGGCCGTGCTGAACAGTCAGTGAACAGTAACCAGTGTAAAAGTGCGACACTAAGGTCGCCCCGTTATGTTAGAAACAGTAATTTGAATAACGGGCGCCAACGTTCATTTCAGAAAAATATTCGTAAGTCTTGCCCTCAGTGTGTATCTCGCCACAAGAGTGCGCAGTGCCCAAGGCGTAACGCCATCTGTTATCAATGTGGCAAATCAGGTCATGTACGGACAGTGTGTATGCAAAACAAAAATTCTAAGAACGGTGCCGTTAAGTACAGTGCTTCGCAAAATGCAAAAACAGTTCATACAGTCAATGTTATAGACGCTGTGGAATTGAACAGTGCTTTACTTGATTCTGAAATGCAAGAACATTTTTCTGCACCTATCGAAGACTATGTAGTACGCCACGTAGCAAGCGCCGACGAGCGCGTAAATCTGTGCAACGATGTACGATGACTATGTACAGTGCAATCCTGTAGTGAAACTAGTGCCTTCTGCAACTGCTCATTGTAATAGTACCCAGTACTGTGTAGATAGTGACAGTAGACTTGGAGTAGCTACTCAAAAGTTTAGTGCAGTAGTTAGTGAAGCTAGAGTAGCCAAGCATTGTGCGGACGCCGATCCGGCGGTAGTGCCATCTAGGGACAGTGTTGTTAATCCGCTGCGTGCTGAGTCTGCGCCGCTTACTTCACTACGCGGCCAGCGCATGCGCAGCAAACAAGCTGTATTGGACGTTGCCCATATTCGCGCACCTGTCGAGCGCCACAAGCAAAAGCTTTTTGTGACTCTTTTCATAGACAATAAGACTGTGCAATTTCAGCTTGATACTGGTTCCGCTGTCACTTTAATGAATAAAGAGACGTATGAACTTCTGGGTTCGCCAAAATTGTCGCCATCACAGCAAGTGTTAACAGCGTACACAGGACAAAATATTCCCGTGCTAGGAACGTGTAGCCTGCCTGCCTCTTTTCAAGGTGTAACAGAGACAGTTGCTTTCGTTGTTCTTCAGGCCAAATCTACACAGAACATTTTTGGACTAGATGCATTTGACTTGTTTGGTTTATCAATTCAAAGAGATGTGCTTCAAATTACGTCAGTAGTGCCTCTGGACAAAATAAATACATTGTGTGAAAAATACAGTGACTTGTTTTCATCGGAACTAGGTTGTGCAAAAGACTTCGTGGCACATGTAACTTTAAAAGAATCTGCAGTTCCAAAATTTCGTAAAGCTAGACCAGTGCCTATCGCAATGCGTGATGCAGTTGCCGAAGAACTTAAACGTTTGCAAGATAGTGGTGTGATTTCTCCTGTTTCTGCGAGTCAGTGGGCCTCGCCTTTAGTAATTATACCCAAGCCGTCAGGAAAACTTCGTCTCTGTGCGGACTTCAAACCAACAGTGAACAGTCAAACAATTGTAGACACTTATCCCCTGCCCAGACCTGACGAACTAATGGACAAATTAGGACAGTCTCGCTTCTTTTCCAAGATTGATTTAGCAGAGGCATACCTACAAATTCCGCTTGATGACGAGTCAAAACGTTTTTCGTCATTAATACTCACATGGGCCTTTTTCAATTTCAACGCCTACCTTTTGGCAGTTCTTCCGCCCCCGCTATTTTTCAGCGCTTTTGGAACAGCTGACAGTTTCTGTACCATGTTGCTCCAACTACTTAGATGATATTGTGGTATCCGGACGTGCAGTTGAAGAACATTTATCAAACCTGGAGTGTCTTTTCAAAGTGTTGACTGCAGCAGGTCTACGTTGTAATAAAGCAAAGTGTTCGTTTCTTCAGACTGAAATAGAGTACATAGGCCATGTCATTAATGCCCAAGGAATTCATCCCTTACAGTCACATCTTCGAGCAATCAGAGACTTGCCTCCTCCTAAGAATGTGCATGAATTGAAAGCAGTAATGGGAAAGCTTAACTATTATTTCATATTTATTCCCAATGCCTCTCAGATTGCAGCTCCACTGCATCACTTACGTAGGAAGAATATTCCTTTTGTATGGTCTAAAGATTGTCAGGTTGCCTTTGACAAACTAAAGTCTGCACTACTCAGTGATGCATGTTTGATGCCCTTTGACCCACAGAAGCCTGTAGTGTTAGCAGTTGATGCCTCGTCGTACGGTCTGGGTGCAGTATTGTCGCATCGTATTGGATGTCACGATCGTGCTATTGCCTTCACATCCAAGCTCCTGACGCAGACGCAACAGAATTACAGTCAGATAGAAAAAGAGGCCTTAGCAATCATTTACGGCGTCACAAAGTTTCATAATTATCTCTATGGCAGAAAATTCTATTTGTTGACAGACCACAAGCCTCTCACGTCGTTGTTCTCACCCACAAAGCCAATTCCGCCACGAACGGCACAAAAGCTTCAGAGATGGTCCTTGATATTGTCTAATTATCAGTATGAGATTTTGTACCGACCTACCACTAAACACGCCAACGCGGACACACTTTCCCGACTTCCGGTTGGCCAGGATGTGTCGTTTGATTCTTCGGAAATGGCATGTTGTCAGATAGACTCCAGAGATGCTTCCGCTGTCGCAGATTTCCTTTTGAACTCTCGTCGGGTTGCACAGGAAACAGCTGCGGATGCAGACTTAACTGTGGTAGCACGTTTTGTTCGCTCAGGGTGACCTGCCAGAGCCAAAGACATTGATCGACCTCTGGTTCGACGTTATTTTGCACAACGTCATGCATTATCTTTAAGTCAGGGTGTTCTGTTGTTACAAACGGACAACGACCAAACAAGAGTGATTGTTCCTCGTTCCCTGCAACGAGAAGTGTTACGCCTCCTGCATCAAGGACATTGGGGTATTGTTAGGACAAAGGAACTGGCCAGACGTCATTGTACCTGGGTTGGTATGGACGCTCAGATAGAGAGCATGACGTCACAGTGTACTGTTTGTGTGGAGCATCAGGTGGCTCCTCCGCAACGTTTCTCAGACTGGCCACGCCCCAAGGGACCATGGCAAAGTTTACACATTGACTTTGCCGGACCTTTCTGGAATACGCGCTGGTTAATTGTTGTAGGCGCTTTCAGCAAGTTTCCTTTCGTGATTGCTATGAACTCAACGACAGCGTCTAGTACAATCAGTGCCTTAACATCAGTGTTTTGCATCGAAGGTTTGCCTGAAACTATCGTCAGTGACAATGGACCTCAGTTTGTCAGTGCGGAATTTCAACAGCTTTTGTCGTGTGAATGGCATTGAGTATATCACTACTGCACCTTTTCACCCTCATTTCAATGGTGAAGCAGAACGTTTCGTTCGAACATTCAAGTCTCACACGGGAAAGATGAAAGGTCAGCACTCCAGGCAGCAAGCTCTTCAAATTTTCCTGTCTACGTATCGGTGCATGCCACGTGACGGCCCATCTCCTGCCGAGCTGCTACACGGCCGCCGTCCCCGCACTCTCCTTCACCTGCTGCAGCCTCCCACGCACCGAGTCGGTTCGTATGGCGCTACGCGTTTTCAGGTTTCTACGCCAGTGCTGTACAGGGTGTTTGCTGGACGTACGAAATGGCTGCCGGGCACCATTCAACGCGTGCTTGGTCGCAATATGTATGTTGTACGTTCTTCCACAGGGTCGGAGCTGCGGCGCCACGCAAACCAATTGCGCCTGCACAGGCCGCGCGATCCTGTCTCGGGCTTCTTGATCCCAGACCCAGTTCACCGCCAGGGAGCACAGCCACATCGTTCGTCCCCGGACTACGAGATCCCGATGGATGTCGACGCGCTTCTTACGCAGTCGGCCCCTCCGCCGCTGTCGCCGCCGCCGATGACAGCGTCACCAAGAGGAACTCCGGGACCTTGCGTGCCCCCATCGCCTGGGCCACGCACCTCAGAAGAAGATGACCTGCTCCCTCTGGGAGGAGGTGTGCGCCCTTCCGCTGGTTTTGGCGGGTTTCCCGGCGGATCGCAAGGTGTATACCGGGGCGCGGACGGCGTCTCGATCCCAGCCTCAGCTACGACGCCCGTCCCACCAGTAACGCCCCCGCCCAGGCCCTCCTCCCAGTGCCGTCGCCGTCGCCCTCAGCCCTACGCCACGACGGCGCGGCGGTTTGGGGGGGAGGGGTGTGGTCTCGCACAAGTCCAAAGTGCGCGCCACCTACTTTCGCCGCGCGCCGCCATGCACGCACGGCGCGGCGTTCTTACGACGTCAGCCACGAGGGCCCTCTGCTACAACTCCGCTCGTGGCCACCACTGAACGACATCGTTCACTTGGGACTGAGATAGGAACCAGTTAACACTTCGGAATCAGATAGGCACCAGTGAAGACTTGGCTATCGGATAGGCACTAGGCAGGCCTCTAGCTCAACTATGTATCAACATTCTGCAGCAGTGAGATATGTAAAAGTTAAGTATTGTATAAATTCTGTGCAATATATATATCGTTCTAATTTACTCTAGTGTTTCTAGTTTCTGCTGTCCCACTGGCTGCTCACCTCCGTACATGCACAAGCGTGCTACCTTTATTCCTGTGTCGGTCTTCCTTCTCGGCCACCGACACTTATGACGGAAACGAGACACAAAAGCGGCGACGAAGCTGGGACACAAAAGCGGCGACGAGGCTGGGACACAAAAGTTAGCACCCCCTACATAGGGAGACATGATCATCGTAATAAAAGAAATCAGATCTAAAACAGAAAGATTTAGGTGTTCGTTTTTCAGCAAGCTATTAGAGAATGTGTTCCTATTTCAGCAAGCTATTAGAGAATGGAACTATAGAGAAATATCAAAAAGTGGTTCGATGAACCCTCTCTATGCATTTTAATGTGACTTGCATAGTCTCTATATAGATGTAGATGTACTGTGGAGCCGCGGTGGAGTGGCCGAGCGCACTGAGGCGCTATGCTCCGTTGAGCGAGGCCGTTCCCCGTCGGGGGTTCGAATCCCCCCGCGAGCATAGATGTTTGTGCTGAGTTTAGTATAAGTTAGTTCATAGTTATTTTGTAAGTTTAGGGACTGATGACCCCGCAGTTAAGTCCCATAAGCTTTACAATTTTTTTAATTAATATTTTTTTTCCTTGGCGCGACTGATAGACGGGCTATAGGTGTTCGTATTCGTAGTTGGACTGGTAGTAACTGGTTGGCAGCTGTTTTTGTTGACACTTCCGGCTTCTCTAAAACTCCTATCTGTGCTATGGTAGCTGTAGTGACTACTGCCCTTGCCGTTACATTCGACAATTTTGACGGAAGTCTAGGCTGGGCGGACGTCCGGAACCTCGCCTACACGCATAAGAATGAAACTTTCACTCCGCAGCGGAGTGTGCGCTGACATTAAACTTCTTGGCAGAGAAAAAGTTTGGAAGGAAGGTGGGCATTGCAAGCATCATCGTTACACAATCGATGCAGCGCACCCAACTCGTGTGGAAATTCTCCAAAATGACCATTACGGCACTCTGGAGGCTACAATTTGCTCCATTTCAAACTCGCTCAGCTGGCCGCAAGAAGCGCGAGTGCTTCCGCGTCTCACAGCGCCTTTTTGCTTCACACATTGATATCACACTGAGCCTTATGGTTGTAAACAATCCCTAAAAGGTACAAACAAAATGCGCCCTGGCAGCTATGCTACTACGCCATCTGTTGGCTGACGACTTTGAAACCATTATCAGTCTCTATAGTCGGCGTCACGTAGGAAGGCGGCCCAGTTTCCAGCCGTTCTGCGCGTCCCCCTCCGTTACTGCACTGGCAGCCAATAACATTCATTCTCTAGGCGCGTGGCTGGCCATGGGTTACGCAGTATTTGTCCCGCAGGGGCACGTGTACGTAACAAGAGGCTTGTTTTATCACTAATATTAGTAAATGAGGTCCGTGTCAACTACTGGTTACTACCTGCTATGAAGCCTTGTTCCCTGGCCCAAATTGAGAACTGACTCGTTTCAAATTACTTCAATAACACGAAGTTAATACTACAGTGGTCAACATACATAGCAGCTCACACGTTATTACACACAGACATTAATAAGCAAGCCACCACAATTAAAATTATCTTATAAAGGGGGCTAAGAAAACATTTATGGCGCAACGGAATTTAGATATAATCTGCATCTGAGCTTGTGAAGAACAATATTAAATAAAAGAGGGAAGGTGCTCTAAAACTACAAAGAAGAATGAACACCTGAATCTCTCCGTTCGGGCTCTGATTTCTCGTATTTTATTCTGATTATCATTTATACCTATGTAAGTGGGAGTCAACAATATATTTTAGCATTTGGAGGAGAATGTTGGCGATTGTAGTTTCGTAAGTAGACGATGCCGCAGCGATAAGCGCCGTTGTTGTAATGATTCGATCTGATGAAACTATGACAAAATGTCCAGCATCGTATTCACCGGAAGTGAGGAACATGAAGTTAAAATGAAGTGAAGAGCGTTTGTTTTCTGAGGAAAGACAAAGCTTCGCATCCTCACTATATCGCGCTTTCGCTAGTTTTCACCCACCAATCCCTAGCATGAACAGTGAGAAAGTTTAATGTTTTTGTAACACAAAAATAATCTCTCCCAATCGGGTGCTCCGTTATAAAATTGGTACATTTGGACTGAGGGGAGCATAGTACCGCTCCGACGTCACGCCCCGTGTCCCAATAACAGCGCTTCTGAAGTTCGAAGTTTTCTCGTAGTTGCGTGAGACTAAAAACTGAAGCTAGAGGAACGTTGTGGGGTGGAATGTCTCTATGTACAGCCCTCGCTTCTCGTAAGATGTTATTTGTCTCTGTAGTCGCCTCCACGATTGGTTTTATGTCACTACTTGTTGTAGGTGATAAACTGGATAGCTGTGTCGTCTACTTCGCTGTGCCTATGGTCGCTCATCGGACCACATCCAAAGCTGAGTACAGCTCGCCGCAGGGGCTTTTTGGCACCCTACCTTATACCGGCTTTCGACACGCCGTGTTGGAAATACGTCCATGTAACTGGCAAACAGCTACTAATGCCTTCCACATATTCCATCTCTGACCAGAAAAGCTCTAAGTTTAACTAACCTCAGTTGCCTTGACTTCAAGTACATAATGTAATGATATACATGTGGCGTCTGTTCCGAAAGAAGAGACGTCACTTCTGATCCCGCAGTTGTTATTCTTTCATATTTACAGAATATATGACATCAACTGCGAATCGGCAAAGCTGAAAATGTGTACGCAGCATGGATTCGAACTCGGGTCTCCTGCTTTTCAGGCAGTTGCGCTGACGACTACACCACTGGACACTGTGATCACCGCACCTGCAAGGACTACCTATACACGCCTCCCCAAAAGCTGGGAATTTTTATCTGAGGGGAGACTTGCTTAGGTAATCCTTGCAGGTGCGGTGATCACTGTGTCCCCAGTGGTGTAGGGGTCAGTGCAACTGCCTGGAAAGCAGGAGACCCGGATTCGAATCCCTACTGGGTACAATTTTAAGCTTTGCCCATTCGCAGTTGTCATATATTCTGTGAACATAATGTAATGTTGTAATAACAACACAGAGATAATGTCATAATTTCAAGAAGAGAAGCACGCAAGAAGTGAAGTAACCCGTGAAATGCCGCGCGGGAGCAGTCGAGCGGTCTGGAGCGCCACGTTGCGGATCCCGCGTCGGAGGTTCGAATCTTCCCTCGAGCATGGATGTTTGTGTTGTGTTTAGTCTAATTAGTTCATAAGTAGTTTGTAAGTTTAGGGACTGAAGACCCCGCAGTGTCCCATAAGCTTAACAAACATTTGAACCCTTGCAGTAAACAGGCCCTACATGCAAAGAAATAAATGATCAATTCAACAGAAGGAATGCTCTCATTATTGTGAGATGACCCGTTAATTGGTAATATGCTCGTCACGTGTCTCATATGTCCTCTCAGGCTATAGTGTAGAGAAATCAGGAACACTAATTTACATGAAAAATGAAACGAGACTGAGTAACATTTTTAGTATGATATCTGTTCCTTTAGACTAAATGTTCAAATGTTTGTATAGTCTATGGGACTTAACTACGGAGTCATCAGTCCCTAAACTTACAAATTACTTATGAACTACTTACGAACTAGGACGGCACAAATATCCATGCCCGAGGGAGGATTCGAACCCCCGACCGTAGTGGCCGTGCAGACCGTGACTGGAGCGCCTCAGTCCCCTCATCCACCGCGGCCGGCTGTTCCTTTAGACTGGATGTGCGAAGATATTCCAGTGTTTAATCACAAACGTAGCTAAACGGTCCATATAACAATTTTTCTTAAAAGTAAGTGAATAAAAATTTATTTCATAAGTATTAGTCAAATTACTGGTAGCACTTTTGTTCAAGATTCAACTTGATTTCCGAATATTTGTTGGGATTTATGCGAGCAAAACCTTGATGCGATTGACATTATTATGGACATAAAGAAGTAGATTGAAGAATGGAAAGATGGCAGATTGCAGCAACTTGGTCTGTAAATTAACGGTTGTAAACAGTGATTAGAGGTTTTATACTTTTTATTTCATTATTTCATGCACGTAGTTGATCGCAGGTTGGTATGTGTTGCTGCATTATAACTACTAACTGCTGTTTCTGTTGAGCACTGCATTTATGAACGGTGGATAATTGGGTGGATTGTTATACACGCACATATTGCGATTTTTCTCTTCGCATTGGGTATTAGAGGTGATTGTTGGATGTTAGGTTCGCACATCAGGTTCTGAATTACATAGAGAACATGAGTGTGGACTGTTCTGAAACACGTGTGTGTGTCTGCACTGGGTAGTAATACGAGAGCTCTAACCTCGCTAATGACATGTTTTCATTACGAAACTGCACATTTCTGCAGAAACGGGTTCAGACGTATTGCGCCGAAATGGCGTCTGTGGCTGCGGGCAGATGGTCATTGAGTGCGGTGGCCAGAACCGCTTTCTAGAAGTGCGTTCCTCTCCCATGCCACTTCTCTACTGTCGGCGAGACAAATGAAATACTCTTAGTATGACCATTCAGCCTCGACTTTTCACCAGTTAGGGTAAAGCAAGGCTATAACAATAATTTCAACTTACATCAAATTTTCCCGGAAAATTATTACTTTAATTTTTGTTTTAAGCATCTCCTATGATTTCTATGGGTATACTTATACTACTGATGAAAGGTGGTTGTTCACGATTGTTAAACATTTATGATATGCTGTTATTCGATTTCCTCTCCCGATTGCACAAAAGTTCATTTCAGTGGGACTATTCAGATAGTGGCTGGGGCTATTTGAATAAAGCAAATTATGGCCAGATGCACAAAAAAATTATATGAGGCGAAAGTACGCTAATTTCTACTTAATGCTCATTACCTCTAATTATAATGATAATTATAATAGTACAAAAATGTTCAAATGCTTGTAAAAATATCGGACCAAACTGCTTGGTCATCAGTCAGTAGCATACAAACTACTTAAACTAAATTAAACTTACTGAAGGACAAAACACACACACACACACATACACACACACACACACACACACACAAACACACCCATGCCGCAGGGAGGACTCGAACCTCCGACGGCGAGCAATCGCGCGCTCTGCAGCAAGGCGCCTTGGACCGCGCGGCTACTCCACGGCACTTACAATAGTAATTCCGCATTAATTTAATGTAGCCCTTATGAAATGTTTCTGTTATCGTAAATCGCCTGCAGTGTCCACAGGAAACTTGCTTACGCCCTGTCGCTCCGCCACAGTATTCGTGATAACAGGTAGTACACGTTTGTCATTGTATCCATTCACGTTTATCTTCATCTGCAACGCATGACCATTTCCCCTGGCGGAATCCTAATTTTCATTCCATTGCCTCTATTACAGAATCATTTAAACATCGTCTACACTTTTTGGTAAAATATTACTAACTTTATATTTTTAGTTTTGATAAAATCGGCACAAACTCGTGTATGCCACTCTATAAGTTTTAGTAGCTTCTAATAGTGATATTTCCTTCATCACTACTTCAACCGCCTCCTTCATGGGTCCTTCGTCCCATTCCATTCTCCCTCCTTTCCATTTATAGGTCCTCAGTATCTGTAGAAAATGAAAGAATAATTTCTTACAATAGTATTACAAAACATAAAATCTTTTGTAAATGTACTGTAACCCATATTAAACAAGTTTTCCACCACTGTTCATAAAGCCCCGTTCTTAGTTATACAAGTAGCCCCAAAATTCACTTAAACCTTATTTTGAAGCAGTTCCCCAATGCACTAACACATGGCATCACAAGCCACCCATGTGGCGTACGGAGGACCAGGATGATGTCTCAACTTATCTCACGGCGGCCGGCTCCAATCGGGCTATCCAAATTCTCAACTTGTAGCCCTCTGATCACTGATTCCTCTTGCTCGCAGCCTATACTGCATTTCCGAAAGACACCGAGCGTTTGAATGCGTCCTCATTCAAATTGTCATTGCCTGTTAGGGTCATATACACAATTTATTGATATAAATAAGGAATAGTATATACGTTCTTTAATCTTCAATATAAAGACTTTAGTTCTCCCTCTGATAACAGTAGACGATACAAAACTTGATGCTTCATTGCAACGAAAGATGAGAAAAAAATAAAACTCGATAAATGACTTTAATGACAATTTCCATACTGAATATTCTGAATGTAACAGGGAAAAAAGAGGAATGTGTGGACTTAATAAAACCAAGAGAGGTCAACCTACTGGAACTCAGTGAAAAGAAGTGGATCCCTCAGAAAGGGTCATCATACATTCTGGTCAGTAGTAGTCCGAGAAAAACATAGAACTGGTGTTATTATGCCCTGTAAATGAAAGATCGTGTTGCATAAGTATAATACATTGCTGATAAGATGCTTCATCATATTAAAATTAGATTCTTCCCACAACATCAGTATCATTTAGTGGCATGAATTACGGACTGGATGTGAAGAGGAAAAAGAAAAGCTTGAAGAACTTGAAAGAATAACAGGCGAAGGCATAATTGTCCTGGGATAAAGACTGCTCAAATAGGGACTCTGAGAGGTGGTAGAAGAGCATCTTGAGACATGGAGGATGAAGATGACGAAACAAGAAGATAACTGAATTTTTAACTTCCATGTTAAGAAAAAGAAAGAGAGAGAAAAAAACTTGTAATCCTTAGGGGCAAAACTGTTAAGGTTTATCGGTCCACTTCTGTCTCAGAAACAACCTTTTTGTAGCGGATTCATGGTATTAAAAGCGAAAAGGCCATAAGATCACAGTTCTGGATGGGATGGATAAAAGCGAATCAATTATATATTACTTCTGATTGAGAAACAACTGCAACATAGACAGATGAGAAAGCAGTTCTAGCATGTTCTTGAAAAGTGATTGCAGACTGCGCATTGGTGGCTTCAAGTTCATTAAGCTGAAAGATGTAAGAACTATTGTGGAAAATAAGCTTTAGAGTCTGAAGAATAATGGCAAAGCAGTGTAGTTCCAACAGCACGACAGGACTGTGCTTCCAATGACAGATTTAAAACCAGTAGAGAAGGAGCGGAAAGATTTGAAATAAAACCTAGAAATGGTATTAAGAAGGTGTTGGGGCCAATCAGTGGCACAAGTATATGGAACAAAACTGGACGGTGGAATGACAGAAGAAGAGCTGCTGTCATTATCAAGATTAGGACTTTAAAAAATACTTCAAAGACCGAGCCCACCATAACAAGGAACTGTACAGAGTTGGAAAGGAGCAAGGCGGGCAAGTCGTTACAGCGATGAGCTGAAAGAGGACGAAAGAAAATGTTATACGAAATGATGAAAAACTTAAAAAGAGATAAATAGTGCCCAAAATACCAGAAAGACGATAATGAAGAGCCGGCTGCGGTGGCCGCGGGGACTGAGGCGCTTCACTCACGGTCTGCACGGCCACTACGGTCAGGGATTCGATTCCCCCCTCGGGCATGGCTATTTCTGCCGTCCTAGTTCGTAAGTAGTTCATAAGTAGTTTGTACATTTGAACATTTTTTGATAATGAAGAGCTCATCACTGGTGATGATAAAATTAGAGAAAGTTAGAAGAATTATTAAATGTGAGCTGTATAGAGCCCACAGAAGAATACAGTAAGCTGGACGGTGGGTAGAAAATGCCCGGAAATGTATCAAAATTGGAAAATCACTGGATAACAGTGCATAGCTATGGGTATTGTTGGAAAGAAATTGATTTACAGACATAAGATTCTGAAAGAAGGGTGGATACCTATTGGTGGGTAAACAAGCATCATAATTCCAATTTTCAGGAAAGGAGATTAATTCCTATCTGTAAGGCTGCCTCATTAAATTTTGAAGTGGGTAAACTTTTTGTGAAAGAATTACTGAGCGTAAGGTAATCACCCTTATTAAAAAAATAATTTAAAAAATAAAAAAAATAAAAAATAAACCTCTTTGTAGAACAGTATGAATTCAGGAGCGGGAGATCAACAGCAGATTTAATATTATATTGCCCTTCGCCACTTAATAGAAAAATACTATGAACTCAACCGAGACCTGTAGTAAGCCTTTCTGGACATAAAGAAAACATTTGAAATACAGGATCAAGAACTTCTATGAAGATACAGCTGTCGGAAGGTCTGGCATAAAATCTGAGGTGGTACAGAGAGGTGTTTCACTCCTCTTCATGACCGAGACTGGTAGGAAGACACACCTACACATCGAAGGGGAATCAATTAAAAGCATCTTTTTCGATGATGGTACATGTCTGTGGGGCAATGTCAAAGAGCTACAAGCTCATACAAATACGTGGACGAAGCTGCTACCGAATATGTTCTAATATTGAGCCATGAAAATGTGAGATGATGGTCATGGAAAGACATGAGCAACCAATGGGACAAGCTATAATTGAGGAGAAACAACTGCGGATGATTCACCAAAGTGTTATCTCCGATATTGATTCTACACACGAAGAAATTCCGCACATAATTCAAGCAGGCAGCAACTTCTGTAGAATAATTAAAGACTTAAAATGGAATAAGCAAATACCTTTAAAATGTAAGAGAGTCGTCTACGAAACCTATTACAGAGAGAATTTTACATAAGGCTGCGCAACATAGACATCAGTAGAATTCAGGCGGCTGAGGTGAGATCTGGTCGGAAAGAAGCGGAAGGATAAAGTTCGCAACAAGAAAACCCGGAACCAGGCCCTAACTGTAAAATTTCATGATAGATTAAGCTCACGGCGGCTAAGGTGATAACCCCATATGCGTCCCATGGACGATTTGCGGGCTACGAAAACAAGTGTGTCATGTGAAACTCAGAGACAAAAGACCAAGAGGACCTGCCAAAACTCAAGTACAAGGAGACATCGAACAGCACGAACATACCTTGATATGTACTGAAGAATGAGAGAGATCGAAGTACCGGAATTGGTGGACATTTGCTCCATTCGCCGACCCATTGAATACGATGGAGCGATGTGGGATGGGATACGATGGTGCAACCAAAATTCAAACATTCCTAGGTAGTCAACGAAAGTTAAGCAGCACCAAACTAAATAAGTTTAGTGCCTGAGAAAGGACAAGTTACTATTGTCATGCCAGTTGTTGAATACTAAATGGATAACAATTGGTTTGAGAACACCGCAGCTGTTTTCTCAATAGTATTGTAGTAAATAAATACTGCATCCAGACACAAGATTTCTGTAAACCAATATATTTCACCCTTACGGTAGTATTGATTTCAGATCTACATTGGTGTCCTAAAATAACAAAGTTATGTTAATCCATAGGTTGCAGTTTGTACATTTCTATCCTAAATATAACAAAGTTTTCTTGCTTGGATTGTTTAAACATGATTTAAGATTACATCTATGTATATACACTGAACTCACTTCAGAGAAAGATCATCTTTATTCATTATAGGAGAGAGATACGTGTTTTTGTATCGTTCCATGCTGATCTCTGAGGTACGTTAAATTCAAGATGGCGGCGTTTGTTTACATCAGCTGATTTGATGCACCAAAGAATGTGACATCTTTATAGATATGACAACTGCAAAGATACTTATGCTCATTTTAAAGTAAATACATTCAATTTTACGTTTGAAATTAGCTTCTAATGGCCAATGAAGCTAACACATAATTTTATTACTTCAGGACAGTAGTGTAGATCTGAAATCAACACTACCGTCTGATGATGGGCACAGGCCCGAAACTAACGGTGAAATAAATTTGTTTTCAAATACCTCGTGGCTGGTTGCAGTATTAACTTACTACAGTATTATTAACTAAATAGTTTATTGAATAGAAGTAAGAAGACGATACAGTTAAAATTAGAAAATGGCTTCAAGTGAGAGCATAGAACGAGGACGTCATTTCTACATTTGTAACTGGCGGCGCAGAGCTCATGTAGTGTTCATGCAGGTGAACGGAAGTGCAATAGATGGGAATACCTCGTAAACGCAGGGCGCCTCGCAGAATGGCAATTCTGCGACAAGGAAGCGGCGAGTTGTCGACGCCGGTCACACAGCGTGAACGAATGGCTGGAAGTAGGCCAGCAGCCATCCCGCACTCTCTGGGGCCGTGAGCTGCTTCTCTAACGCCTCCGGCACCAGGATAGAGTCCCACTGCGGGCGACTAGGACGTCTCCAGGCCGCGGTCTCACACAAACTGACACACCCTGTGCTCCGGCACGTTACAATGCGAGTTACTGAAAAATAGCCTGCGGTGCTCTATGGTGCGCCGACATACGACATATCTAAGGAAAACATTGAAGGATAGGTTGACACATCTGAAAACCTACAACGATGCTCCACTATTAAAAAAGAGCTCTTTCGCAGGTGAACAGATATAAAAGTCTTTTTTTTTTTTTTTTTTTTTTTTTTTTTTTTTTTTTTTTTTTGGTACAAAGTAATCTCGGTTGGACATGTGATTTTTTTGATTTACTGAAACTACAGTGCTTCAACAAAGCTCATTTAAAACAATAATATTACATAGTCCTGCACGATGCAGAATGCTGATTTGCCAGTACGTTGAAGTATATAAATCCTTTAGTGAACGCTATCTGGTGAGATGTAGATGCAGAGGATAATGGAGAGGATAAGCTGGATGGAAAGAGTGAGTAATGAAAGAGTGTTGGAAATGTTTGGGGAGATAAGATGTCTGCTGAAGATTCTAAGAGAAAGGAAAAAGAAGTGGTTGCGACATTCCTTGAGAAGAGTATGGTTGTTAGCAGATGCCTTGGAAGGACTGGTTTGTGGGAAAAGACCGAGAGGAAGATGGAGATACAAGATGAGAGACGACGTAAAGGGAAGAGAAATTATGCTGACCTTCAGAGGATGGCAGAAGACCGGACAGCGTGGAGAACTGCCATCTGAAAACCTGCCATTTGGTAGAACACTGACGATGATGATCTGGTGCGCTATCTATCAAACCTCAAAACTAATCCTTTTTAAAAGGAGAGATGTTTCTCATCAATACAAATACACGTCAACTTTTATGTACCCAACAATCCCAAAAAAACACTTTTAATTGCGTTATAAAATGAAAGTTGCTGTTTGAAAGTTGCTTTCCGCTAGAACGCTCAAAACAGGGTACTTCCAGTAACAGACAGCCAGGGTGGCTGACAAATGGGACAAGAGTATCATGTAGAACTAAGCGGGAGTTGTATCAAAATGTTAGAAGCAGTCATCATGAAGATGCAGTAGCTCATTACAAACAGTACTGTAAGGTTCTGAAAAATGTCATTAAGAATGCAAAATGTATGTGGTATGCAAAAAGAATAGCAAACTCTCGGGATAAAATTAAAACTATCTGGTCAGTCGTGAAGGAAGTGTCTGGTCAGCAGCAGCAGGTAGAAGATATAACGTCAGTGCGTAGTAGGAATGTTTCTGTCAGGATGTGGGTTGCCGTTCTTATGAGGAGATGAAAAGACTTGCTCAGGATAGAGTAGGGTGGAGAGCTGCATCAAACCAGTCTCCGGACTGAAGACCATAACAACACACTGACAAGTTAGATATATGTGCAATATTCAATAATCACTTTCTGAATATAGTAGGGGAACTAAACAAAACTCTAGTTTCTATAGGTAATCATATAACGTTTTTAGAAAATGCGTTTCCGAGGCTGTTACCTGAAATGGTCCTTCATGATACTTCCATAGGTGAGATTGAGTCAATAATTAAATCACTATAGACTAAGGACTCTTGTGGGTATGATGGGGTATCTAGCAGAATTCTAAAGTAATGTTCTCCATATGTTAGCCCAGTACTAAGCCATATTTGTAATTTTTCATTTCAGAATGGTCAGTTTCTTAACAGATCAAAGTACTCAGTAGTGAAACCACTTTATAAAATAGGAGAAAGGGATAATGTAGACAACTATAGACCTATTTCTATGCCATCCGTCTTTTCTAAAGTTATTGAAAAGGCTGTATATTCAAGATTAATTGATCATTTCAGTTCACATAATTTATTGTCAAACGTACAGTTTGGTTTTAGAAGTGGTTTAACGACTGAAAATGCTATATTTTCGTTTCTCCGTGAGGCAATTGATGGGTTAAATAAGAGGCTACGAACATTAGGCGTCTTCTTTGATGTAACAAAAGCGTTTGATTGTGTTGATCACAAAATATTGTTGCAGAATTTGGAACATTATGGAATACGGGGAGTAGCCCACAACTGGTTCACCTCTTACTTTAATAATAGACAACAGAAGGTAATTCTCCGCAGTGTAGAAAATGGCTATGACGTGCAATCCCAATGGGGCACAATTAAGTATGGGGTGCCCCAGGGGTCTGTTTTGGGACCATTGCTGTTTCTTATTTATATAAATGATATGCCTTCGAGTATAACAGGTGACTTTAAAATATTTTTGTTTGCTAATGATACCAGCTTGGTAGTGAAGGATGTTGCTCGTAATATTGACACAGTATCAAATAATGCAGTTCAAGAGATAAGTTCATGGCTTGTAGAAAACAAGTTGATGTTAAATCAGAGTAAAACTCAGTTTTTACAATTTCTAACACATAATGTGACGAAAGCTGACATTCTGATTACACATAATGGGCATGTGATAAGTGAGACTGAACAGTTCAAATTTCTAGGTGTTCATATAGACAGTAAGCTGTCATGGAAAGCCCATGTTCAGGATCTTGTCCCAAAACTAAATTCTGCTATATTTACCATTAGAACAGTATCTGAGATAAGTGATTTTTCAGCACGAAAAGTAGTCTATTACGCTTACTTTCACTCATCTACGACGTACGGAATTGTTTTTTGGGGTCACTCGCCTGATGCAAAAAGGATATTTCTGTATCAAAAACGGGCGGTTCGAGCAATATCTGGTGTAAGTTCGCGGACGTCATGTCGACCCCTTTTCAGTAGTCTGGGAATTTTGACTCTGGCGTCACAATACGTTTTTTCTTTAATGCCGTTTGTTGTTAATACTATCAGCTTATTCCCACAAGTTAGTAACTTTCACTCGGTGAATACTAGACAGAAGTCGAATCTACATTTGCATCACACCACCTTAACACTTGTGCAGAAAGATGTACAGTATTCTGCGGCATCCATTTTCAATAAGCTGCCACAAGAACTAAAGAATCTTAGCACTAATCCACACACTTTCAAATTTAAATTGAAGAGTTACCTCATGGCTCACTCCTTTTATTCTGTCGAGGAACTCCTATAAAAGTTAAACAATTAAGCTAATTCATTTTTTTCTTTATTGATTCTTTTCACTTTGTCTTAAGATTGTCGTGTGCAAAGGACTTCTTAAAAATTTTCTATTACCATTGTTGTGTAACAATGTATTGACTTGATCCATGACCATGGAGTCTCACTCCTCAATTGGGTCCTATGGAACAGAAAAAAAAAAAAAAATAATAACACGAAATTTACGCTTATGACTTTTCTGAAATGGAATGCAAATACCTTGATGCACACGAAAACACAAAACTGATACTGATATATCTTTGCAAATGTAACTGACAATGCTGCACTTTACAATGAGTATGCATCTCAGTAGTAATTAATTCTCTTTGGGTCTTTGAACAAGGAAGCGCTCGTTTTGTAGTGCAACTTATGAACTTAAAAAATACCGCGACTTATCAAAATAACTAAATTGAGTTGCCTTTGCGTAATGCAATGAAATACAGTGTCAACACAGAAAATACTGTGTAAGCGTGTAAATTAAAAATCTTGAAAAATAATGAAAGGTAGGACATGGATAATAATGTCTCATAGAGAAGAAAACTAAAGACTTCTACTTAACTACACTTCACTGTAAACTTTAACAACACAGTAGTAATACAACTTTTGTTTCTCACTGTTCACATCAAAAATATATTTTCATAGTTTTCTGAATTCAATTATTCCTTTAGTAATTCTTAACATCACAACCATCATAGTTTTCTTTACAAAACTATTAATTCAAAATTGACTCTTGTATGCCCCACTGACAATGACTAAAAACGAGCTGCCCTTCTCTGAATTTTCTCTAAATTATCTGTCATTCAGTCCCAGTTATTGGGGATCCCACAATGCACAACGATACTCCAAAATAGGACGCATTAGTGTAGTGTAGGCAGTTTCTTTAGTAGAACTGTTGCATATTCTATGCGTTCTGCCAACGAAACGTAGTCTTTGGTTCGCTTTAACTACAATATTTTCTGTGTGTTCTTTCCTATTTAAGTTGTTTTTAATTGTTACACCTACGTATTTGGTTGAATTTACGGCCTATATTTTTGACTAATTTATCGTAGTGGATTTCTTTTAGTGGTCAAATGGATGACTTCACACTTCTCATTATTAAGGGTCAATTGTCAATTTTTTTCACCATGCAGATATCTAAATCATTTTTCAGTTGCTTCTTATCTTCTGGTGACTTTACTAAACGAAAAATGACAGCATCATCCGCGAACAGTCTAAAGGAGCCCTTTGTCTAGGTTTAACACTTTGTTTCAGTAAAAAGTTGGACAATACTGCGAAAAGTCATTGCAAAAGGAACATTCCTCTCTGGAAACAGATTGGCATACCTTAGATGAGCTTATTCAATATTTCTATGAGTCTCAAAATGCGAGGAAATGGTGTCTACTCTCTCTAAAATCGCTAACATTTTGTAGATATGTGTACAGTCTGAATCACTGAAAGACAATGTCCAGTCTGACTACGGACTGAGAGGATGATCACATTCTGTGCTTCATTCGGTTATGGGAGGTGTCATATGACAGCATTACCAAAAATATCAATAACTGTACTTCGATTTTCCTAATCTGATGTGTATTTGTTTGAGATATTACCGTTCCTCAGTAACTTTCACCTCATTTTCATTTTTACCGATTACAACGTCATCTATCAGGAAACGAAAAACATGTTTGTAACAAAAGTTTCATACTTTTTCTGGAGAATCGAAATCTACAATAAAAAAAAGGTGTTTCCGAGGGTGGTACTAGGGAATCGAGTTTTTTGTTAGAGGTGAACGACTTTTTTTGCAAATTTTTCTGATCCCGTTTGTATTTTCCCCACACATTCTGAGTAACAGTTTATAGTGCCTCACGCTGTATTTCTAGCCCTGCAGCTGTTATCATTCAACACACGTGAACTCGGATGCAACCGCCAGCCCCGCTTACAATTCAAAATCCTTTTGGCAAAAATATGTAGCCCAGCGTCGTCTGTCAAGAATTCCGGCCTTCAACTGCTAATCACATTCTGTGGCACACAGTGAACCCTAAGCTGAATTTGTATCCACGATCACAAAACTGTCATCTTCCTAGAATGTTCTTTGAGCTATTCATCACAACTTTTTTACATTCTGTTTTTAAGTAAGTTTAAAACACGTTGTTTGTAGAGCATTAATTCTAAACGTCTTACACAATGTCTTTTCGAAAGGAAGAGACGAAGGTGATGATCCGTACCTGTGATAAATATTCAGATATTTATTCGCAAATTGGGAGTAAATATCTTACGACAAGAGTTCAGTTATTCAAAATATGATATCGGCCTTGGGGCCATTACCAAGTCTCACAGTGATAAAAATGGGCTCGGATTTTTAATACTGTGTGACTTGATTTAATAATGGCCACAAGGACAAAATCATAATTTGAATAACCGAATAGAAAATTTTACTCTCAAATCGCGGAACTCTGTTTTAAACGACTGTGGCCCTAACCAATGGAAAAATCATTTACGTGTTTCTAATAGAGTAATACCATCTACGCAGTTACTTGAAGCAAATGCCATAAAAATAGTAACTGGATATATTTTGCTGTTCAAGGGAAAGCGCCACTTGATTTCATTCATTTTTGATTGAATTAATAACTGAAATAAGTCTACTCGGATAATCTATGAGATGCCACTATTGTAAAAATAACTAGTGGCATGTTTTAAATGAATGCTAATATCAGTCTCAATAGTGCCTTCATCCTCGATGATCCATACCTCAGGCTTCTGTGGAAACTACACTAAAAGGTGAAAATGGACGGAAAAAGAAGATGGATAAAGAGAGGGAGAAGGAAAATGGTATGAGTGGAGGGGAAATGGGCGAAAGTTCCAGGTTTTAATGTTTGTAAAATTTAGGGAGCTAACTGCAGTGATCATCAGTTAAAGTAATTTATGCTGAAAACAATACACACACGCATGCCCAAGTGAGTACTCGAACCGCCGACGTGAAATGGCCGTGCCCTCCGCAGCAATGCGGCTTAGAGCGCACAGCTATCCCGAACGGTGAATGGAAAGAGAAACTACTTCCTTAGTGGGAAATAGTTCTAGACAATTGATGTATTCATATAAGTGAAGAGACTAAGAAAATTTACATACACAGTGTATATTGCCCATCAGTGATACTCGATATGAAAAGTATGACATATAGTTCTTTATTTCCAAATTTTCCTATGTAGCCTGAGAAAATCAATGAACGTGGTGTTTCTGGTCGTCGATATACTGAGGGTCATTGTTCAGTTAGAGGTTGTATGTTTTACGGATAAAGTCGATAAACTGTGCTCCATTGCTACTACGAAAATCAGTATTTATGTCCGCTCAGAGATGTGTGGGTATCAGATGATACTGATTCTCTCTTATCAGTTCAAATAACAAGTCCATTCTCTGTAAGCTATTAAGTATAATGCGAAGGAATGTCTAACTAATCGTTCGGACGTTCCTAGAATTATGTAAATTGAAACCAGCAGGCCACGTTTGTCGTTGTTCATGGTTTTAATTACATAAATGTCTCCGACCTCGACATCTGATATAACAGTTCTTTAGGATTGAGGTTCAACAGCTCATGGTCCGTAGTTTGAAGAACCAATGACGATACTTCATTCTCGTAGATGCACACGATAGGCAGTCGCATACAGAATTAGCGAAACCAAACGAGTCATCATAAAAACGCTTCCAGTCACGTAATTTATGACGTCATTTTCTGCGTCACCTTCTTCGATCGGTCAACATTTCTTCAGACCGTCAGAGCACAGACACATGGAAAGGACGTCCCTTGCGAGTCCTCCAAAGATATCTACATCTACATACATACTCCGCAACCCACCGTAATGTGCGTGGCGGAGGGTACACTGTACCACTACTAGGCATTTCCTTTCCTATTCCACTCCCAAATAGAACGAGGGAAAAAAGAATGCCTATATGCGTTTGTACGAGCCCTAATTTCTCTTATCTTGTCTTTGTGATCTGTACGCGAAATGTAAGTAGGCGGCAGCAACATCGTTCTGCAGTCAGCTTCAAATTCCGCGGTGGCCGAGGGGACTGAGGCGCTCCAGTCACGGTCAGCACGGCCACTACGGCCGGGGGTTCGAACCCCCCTGGACATGGATATTTGTGCCGTCCTTAGCCTTAGTTAGTTCATAAGTAGTTTGTAAGTTTAGGGACTGATGACCCCGTAGCTAAGTCCCATAAGCTAAGCAAACATTCAACTTTTTTTTTTTTTTTTTTTTTTTTTTTTTTTTTTTTTTTTTTTAATCAAATTCCGGCCCTCTAAATTTCCTCAACAAAATCTCTCGAAAAGAACGCCGTATTTGTTCCAGAGACTCCCATTTGAGTTCCCGGAGCATGTCTGTGACAATCGCTTATTGGTCGAACCTACCAGTAACGAACCTAGCTGCTCGCCTCTGAACTGCAACCATGTCGTCCTTTAAGCTGATCTGCTGCGGGTTCGAAACACTTGAGAAATTATCAAGACGTGGTCGTACAAGCGTATATACGCGGTCTCCTTAACATATGAAGTAGATCTTTCCAAAATTCTCCCAATAACCCGAAGTCGGCTGTCCGCCTTACTCACAACTCTTCTTACATGTTCATTCCATTTCATATCGCTCTATAGTATTGCGCCTAGATATTTCAACGATAGGACTGTATCAAGAATCTCACTACTAATGCTATATTCGAACATTGTGGGATTATTTTTCCTAGTCATGCGCATTACCTTACATTTTTCTACATTTACAGCTAACTGCCATTCTTCACGCCAACTACAAATTTTGTCTAACAAGGAAAGTACATGGGCTCGAACAACGTTTCTGTATGAACGTTTGGTTACAGGATCTCTACGTACATCTCAATGTGCTGGTGGTTGTCGTTTTTCTGGAAAACTCTGTAACCATGCTGTAGATGGCACTGTAGATGTAATTGTACACGACATACGTAGTGCAGATATCTTAACTATAACTTATGTAATAATCATCGTACATGTTCTCTAGCGTATTGTCATCAAAAGCCTTCTTCCCAAAAGACTGTTGGTATTCACTGCCACTGCTTCCATCGCCTCTTCCCGCACTTACCGTAGCACTACCGCTTTGAATGCGTTGTTCGTCATTATCATCCCTATTATCATCATTATGTGTTAGTGTTACAACAGTATCTAACTTATGCTCATATTTCTGTACCATAACAGATACGAGAAAGCATGCGAATGACTCATCTTCTACACTAATACCATCTTCACGAAGAAGGGTTCTTCGTAACTTCATGTCAGCTAATTGCAATACATTTGCAGGATTGATTAGCAATCGCCGCCCCATCTGACGCTTCACCACACAAATCACGTCACAAAACGCGAATTCGGAGGCACACTGCACCGTCTCTACTGGCGAATCGACAGGTCAAAGTGCAATGCGGCATGGCACACGCAGAGGCCTCTAACAGACGAATGCAGCGTTTTGCAGATGCGGGAGTGTTACTAGTGCGATAAGGGATCTTTACATTATCTCTCATACGATTTTGGTGTATATATATTTGTTCGAGCCCAAGTAGTTTCCTTGTAAGTCACCCTATATGCTATAACAGTCAATTAATGACGACACCCTCCCATACACCACAGCATCATCAGCAAACAGCCGCAAATTCCAAGTTACTCTGTCCGTCAGATCCTTTATATCAGGCACGGCCAAACACCGCCCGCGGGCACACTTTGCCCCTGCTTCCTGCCCCGCGCACTGTGCGCAGCGGCGTGTGTAGTAGTCCACTGGCGACTCACGGTCGCGGCCGGGGCCGTCAACTACAGTGCACTACTGAAATGTTGGCCATGCCTGCTTTATTTAGATACAAAATAAGAGCGGTCCTATCACACTGCCCTGAGACACGCGTGACTGTTCACTCGTCTCTGATGAACACTGGCCGTCGAGAACAACGTCCTGCGTTCTATGACATAGGATATCTCTTCTCTCGTCCTGCGCACCTGCCGGCGGTGGACGAGGCGCCGGTGGCTGACGTGCCAGGAAGCGCCTAGTGACGCGTCCGGAACCTCGCGATGGCGGCGGCGGTGGCGACCGCAGGCGTGGGCGGCCGGAGGCTGACTAACAGCCAGCCGTGTTTCCCTGCTGCCGCCTCTGCCGCTGCTGCTGCTGCTGCTGCAGGTGTTGTGACGCGGCGGACGGCGAGAGGAGCATCCGGTGCCGGCCTTCCGATGCGGTGAGTCCGCCGCTACACATGCGACGCAAACACTCGCCTGCCGTTGCGACATCTGTTGCGCGCGCCGCTCCGGCCGGAACGCTGCCTTCAGATCCCGTAACAGCTGAGACACTCCGTGCAGCTGTTAAGGCTCTGTGCACACCACACTCCTAGAGAACACTTCTACACTGGTTGGTTAAATGGGTGTGTGTGTTTGTCAAAGCAAATGTTTCAAATGTTTGTAGAGCATATGGAACTCAACTACGGGGTCATCAGTCTCCAAACTTACAAACTACTTATCAACTAGCTAATCCTAAGGACGGCACAAATATCCATGCCCGAGGGGGGATTCGAACCGCCGACCGTAGTGGCCTTGCAGACCGTGACTGGAGCGCCTCAGTCTCCTCGGCCACCGCGGCCGGCATTCCAAGACAACTTGGCAGCTTGCGTATTACCAAGTAAGATTTTGCTGCTTCTCTAATGTCTTAAGAGTCAAGAAGCAGGAAACGGAAACAGACAAATGAACCCAAAGATAACGAGGACCATGATTATGGCGCAGGCTGCTTCTAACAACTTCTTGGGTACTTCGGTACGGAGGCGGACTACCTGGATGAAACTTTACACGACTCGGATTTGAGGATGTACAACTCACATTTGAGTGGGAAAAAAGCTCAGCTGGGGACTAAGTGGGATATTAAAAACGAAGAAGAAATATTAACAAGGTCCAAACAAATAAAGAAGTCACAAGTCATACCACGACTGCTTACAAAGTCAAGTTAGAATCCCAGTAAATATATGAAGTAGCGAGATGAGGCGGGTGAGGCATGTAAAAATTCTTTGAAGTGACCAGTTTCTCACCGGGTTAACGTGACCAAACCAAAAACATTCAAAATGGCTCATTGATACTCTAATGTAACCTACTAATTGATGTGAACTACCCTTAAAAAAGGAAAATGAAATTAAGTAAAATGCCATTTTGTGAACCTCTACCTTCCTGTACAAGCACTTGGTCAGCAGCATGTCGCGGTCGCTGAACAAGACGGATCAACAGTAGCCCCTCCACCAGACTTCAGAACTGTTCTACAGTCTCATCAGGAACTTCTAGTTTTGTTTCGCATCCACGAAGTGGTCTGCAAAGACAAGAACAACAATTTTTGGTAATTTCCTAGGACCCGTGTACATTGACGTAATCAGCATTACAATAGATATATATCGAACGTTCGACTCTCACTTTGAGCATTTAGTGTTTCTGAAGTGGAAATTCGGGCGCTACGCGCCCTCAAGTACTAGAGACAAAACTTCTTGTTTTTCTTCTTCAACCTATACCTAACCTTCTTAAGGCTACGCTACAGATAAAGTCAAAGTTAGGTTAGGTATAAGTTAAACAAGAAGTTTATTTATTTCGTACGTGAGGGCGGTTAATGCACGAATCTTCAGTTGAGAAATACCTAAGCGACCAAACTGCTATGGCCATCGGTGCCTAGACTTACTAACTACTGACATTAAGTTATGCTGTGCACAACACAAGCAGCTCTAGCCCGAGGAAAGACTCGAAACTCCAACGTACGCGGCCGCCCAATCTGTGACAGGACGCCTTACAGCGCACGGCTATTCCCACTAGGCGACTTTTTCAAAACAAACACAGTTGTCCTGGTTACGGGCCCAAGTATTGTATCACATCTTGCATTTACCTTGGTTGAACCTTATTTGATTGCAGCAGTCTTTTTCAACCTGCAAGCGGCTACCGTGTGTAAAAGACGTCACAGATCGGATTGGTAAACATCTTCGCCTGGTTGGTGTCTATAATAGCCGCAAGATCCAGGATGTTCTAGGCTCCACAAAGGGCAAGGTAGATGTACTACACGCTACTGGAGTATAGAAGGTGGAAGGCGAGTGTGGGGGAAATATACATAGGCGAGATAGGAAGCCCAGTGGCTACGTGCATACGCGGACACGAACGATACATTCGTTTAGTCCAATAAATTTCCAGTTGTCAAACACCACCAAGATTGCGACGAAATTTTAAAACACCCTAACAACATCAACAGTGAAGATGAAATCACGCTTGCCTCCTCATGGCTACCAGCTATCACTGCGCAATAGGCCGCTCTGACAACACCAGACGCCATCTCCCCAGGTGGAGAAGATCCTGTTTCAGCAGGGGCGATCCTCGTCCTCGGCGACTGCTGGACACGTGATACCGGCTGGCGTCACCTTCGCAGACTTTCCCGCTTCGATCGCGCACTGCGACTACACGCTAACTGCGCGTCGTCCGCACCTTTCGCAGAAGTGTGTTGTGACTGCATCTCGTATCCACTAGCTGTTTCCCGGGTAGGCTTTCTCCGTACCACGGTAAAAGTGCGTTTCTTCGTCAGCTGAAACCACTGCAGTGTAAAGAAGTTAATTATTTTCTCAGTTTGAGCAACTGCGTTGCACAGTCACTGGTACAGATCTGGCGGACAAGGTAATTAATTTTTATGTATTTATTTGAACAGTAGATTTGATTTTATGTGCCTATTGAACTGAAGATAGTGAAACAAATTCACAAAAATTCCAAATTACTGGATAAACAAACCCTCGTGTATTTCATGAATGTCCATGACAATGGGCACTGAGTTTTATTGGTAGTTTACTTAACAAAATATGGTCTTAGTAGACTCATATCACTTGTATGAAAACTGATTACAATTAAATTAGAGACAAATTGTGACACTTTTTCTGATGATAGAGAAACATAATATGTTGTGTGTTGTTTGAAAATGAAAATGCCGGCCGGTCGCGGTGGTCGAGGAGACTGAGGCGCTTCAGTCACGGTCTGCGCGGCCACTACGGTCGGGGGTTCGAATCCCCCCTCGGGCATGGATATTTGTGCCGTCCTTAGTGTTAGCTAGTTGAAAAGTAGTTTGTAACTTTAGGGACTGATGACCCCGTAGTTGAGTCCCTTAAGCTATAAAATGTTCAAATGTTTGTTAAGCTTATGGGACTTAACTACGGGGTCATCAGTCTCTAACCTTACAAACTACTTATCAACTACCTTATACTAAGGACGGCACAAATATCCATGCCCGAGGGGGGATTCGAACCCCCGACCGTAGTGGCCGTGCAGACCGTGACTGGAGCGCCTCAGTCCCCTCGGCCACCGCGGCCGGCCCTTAAGCTATACAAACATTTGATTTTTGAAAATGAAAAGCTGAATAGTGTTGGCCTTATTTTGCTTTCATTTGCGCAGTTAGTGTTGTTACACCTCAGGCTACATTCGAATTTGCTAATTTCTAGCAGACGAGCTACAGAAGATTAGCCGGCCACGGTGGCCGAGGGGACTGAGGCGCTTCAGTCACGGTCTGCATGGCCACTACGGTCGGGGGTTCGAATCCCCCCTCGGGCATGGATATTTGTGCCGTCCTTAGTCTTAGTTAGTTCATAAGTAGTTTGTAAGTTTAGGGACTGATGACCCCGTAGTTAAGTCCCATAGACTATACAAACATTTGAACATTTTTCATTTTTGAACAGAAGATTAGAACTCAAATGTTTGTAAAAATATGGGACTGAATTGCATGGTTATTAGTCCCTAGCTTGTTAAACTAACCTAAGGACAACACATACACCAAAGCCCCAGGGAGGACTCGAACCTCCGACGGCAGGTTAGCACGACAGCGACGACAACATTCTGCACATTTTAGGAGTCGAGTCGACCTGTTCTTCACAGTGTTACAGTGTTATTCCACACCACTGCTGTGCTGTTCTTAATCTGAATTCAAGATACTCCAGGTTACTCTTACATAGCTCACCGTTCCGAATGCCGTCAATTTTTGTAATGGATCCACCCGTTCGCAATTCCCGAGTGTAGGAAATGAGAAATAGTTTGTCACTTTCTGCTTCAGGTGCAGATCCTGCAGGCGCCCTTTATGTCGTAAATCAGTCTACGATACCATTATTTTACTGTAGTAAGCGAGAAATTTCGAATGTAGTATCGGATCTGCTTTCTTTATTCGTTCATCATTTACATTGTACTATAGGCTGCGGTCAAGTGTTGATCGATACACTTATTAGAATCACAAAAAAAGTATTGGAATTAGGGATAACCACCATTGATGGCGAGGGCACAGTGTTGTAAAATGTTGCGCCAAGTCCCATCGTCTGTCGAGTCAAAATCATTATTTTGCAACCATAATTAAAGAAGGATGCAGCATTACTAAAACTTGTTGCATATCAAAGCAGTATAAACAACGTTTGTGGATTGTCTACTATAGGCACACTTGTTAATGAAATGTTTCTAAAATGAAAGAGTACTCACTTGTCAGGCCAGTACTTCATAAACAGTGCTGCTAAGTGATCGCCGTTACTGTCCCTCTCAGCAGATGGCCGCATCGTACTGTTCCTCCAAATGAGCGACTGGTATTGCGGCAGAATCTGCGATAGCAGAATAGAAAAATCTGTGTCCTTTAAAATGAACAGTAGATCTCTAACGCATGATGATCCAGAAAAGAATCCAGTATATTTTCAACTACACTGCTGAACAATAAATTACACGTGAAGGATTCCATACTCTCATCACAGTCGTGGGGTCCAGACTAACATGGACGTCAATTTTGCGAGACGACGAACAGCAATCTCGTTCCAGGCACTGTCCGATTCCCACAGTTCACGTATAATAGGATCCTCCTACAAACAAGTAACATTCAAATAAGATTACTTAAAGACATTATTTCTCCCTATACTTAGTATCGATAGCACCACTACTAACTTCTTTGTGCAGTTGTGATAAGATGTTAAACTTTAGCGTAACAGAGCAGCTACGCTTCCTGTCAATTTCACTGGTATCGCAGACCAACTTCATGGTGTTTCCTTTGTAATGGCCAGCAGATTTTTTCCTCTTCCCAAGTTGCTCGCATTTTTGTATGGTTTACCTGGACTACTTAATCATTAAAATGCTAAACCACAGCATACGACTGGCATATTTAGCAATAAGTTTATCGCCTATTTTTATTAGCTTTATATCCATGCAGATTTTAAAGGAAGACTGACGAGATTGTGTGCCACTTCACTAATTTTCCATTCTAACACTTAGTTGCTGTACCTTTATATCTTTCGTGGACTACTGACACATAAAAAAGCAGATACTGGTACTTTCTGGCCGGTGTAACGAATCTTGGACGTTAGAATGCAATGACGTATCCACTACTTTCACTGTATTCATCACCACCGCGAATGTCACAGGTCCTATTCGCTAATTGTTAATTTTTACGGAGAACAATATAGCAAATTCACGGAGATAAAACAGCCGACTACATCTTTCATATTGGGGAATTATCTCGATACAGTCGTGAAGAATCTACGAGGTGCAACCAGAAAGTTATTTTTTCCTTTTCTTTCACTGAGACAGCATAGTCAAATGAAAAAGTTACAGGTACAGTAATGTATGAGATATATTTCGACATAGGATACGAAAGAATTGAGAGACTTGTCATGTCGTGGGATCAACTTTAGTGTTGCAGTGTCGTAGGAATGTGCTGCCTGTGAATGGAAGCAGCGTGTATCAGTAATGTTCAGATCTTACTGTGAAACAATGCAGGAACCACGACGTTCCGTTCAGGACGGCTGGCGGGGAAAGCTTGCCGCGGGTGTTATGCTGCTCCATGACAAGGCTCGTCCCATATTAGTCGGTGCTCTGCAACTGTTTAGCAGAAGTTGTGCTGGGAGCTGTTGTATCGTCCAGTACACAGTCCTGATCTTCCTCCGAGCGAATTCCACGTTTTCTTGTACCTGAAGAAATTCCTGCCCTTTGGCCAGCGATCTGACAGCGAAGAGCTGTCCAGTGGTAAGGTCAACTTTTGTGGAAACTGCCGCGGTGGATGCACCTGTTCCCGGCACATAGCCAAAGTTAAGCACCGGCGGGCGAGGCCAGTGCTTGGATGGGTAACCGTCCTGGCACGCCACGCGCTGTTGACAATTTTTCCCTTGCCTTACGGCAGACGGGACCGGAGGGTGGTGGAGCAAAGTCCCTGACCACCAGTCTTTCCACAAATGTCTTGTATTAAATTCCAAACCTCCGTGCAGTGTCTCGTGGAGTGAGGGCACGGGGCACTGTTGATGGTGGTCCGTCAGTCGGATTGGGACGTTAAGCTCGGTGGCCCCGTCGACCCTATTCAAGAGGAGTAGGCTGTGTGTCGGCACCGGGTTTCACTCTCTCCCTTCTCCCATCATCTCCAACGCGATCACGATACTTAACTACACACGCACCCATTACAGACACGTACACTTAACACAGACACTTCAGCACACAGTTGTCACACTTCGCGAAGGAAAGGTGCCTGCTGGCGCGGAGGATGGGGAAATGCCTTTCCAATTAGGCGGCTGTATCTCCCAGACATTCATGCCATACGACTTTGCTTTTCCATTCGTAAGCGGCTGATTTCTACGACGTAGGAATATAAAATCTGATCCCATGATGTGATGTGACAAATATCTTTATTATTTTGTTGACTGTTTCGAAAAATAGCTCGAACATTGCTATACCTGTTACCAATGAAGGTTTCCATGTGACGATCTTGTTTTTAGAGAATAGGGAAACTTACTTTCTTGACGCGCTTCGTAGTTTTCACTGCGCTATCACTTAACATAAGTTCTCCAAATTGCTTTGAGATCTAATCTGAAATAATCGCCGCGGTGGAGAGCCCGAGGTTGTAAGGCACCCGCTGCGGAGCGTGCAGCTGCTCGCCGTCGGAGGTTCGAGTTTTCCTTAGGACATGTGTGTGTGTGTGTGTGTGTGTGTGTGTGTGTGTGTGTGTGTGATAACCAGAGTAGTTAAGTCCCATAGATTCACAAACATCTGAACGTTTCAATTGAAATAATCGTTTTGTTTAGATACCCTTTGTACTGAGATCGTTAATGTTTTTGCTATAAGTTCTTTTCACTTCTTAGACACCATCTTTGTGTACGAAGTGTGATGATTTACATATGAAATTTTATGACACAAGCAGAGCCTTTGACTACTGGAGGTATGTCATATTACTTGCTTAATTTATCATGTTTATTTGTTTACAATAATTCTTTATCTCTACAGAATCACTTTCTGTAGTATAGTGCAGTTTTCTTTCTGTTCCTTAATAAAAAGTGCCACAAGATACGAGTCGTAACACAGTATAAACATGTCTCATTAACACCTAATGATGTTTTGAAGTTCGTAAACGTGTTTTGGATGTAAAATAAAGTAAGCAATGACTGTAACAGTAAAACATGTTGTTTCATTCACTATCAGTTACAGTCTCGCCAAAGCCTAGCCGAAAAGATTTTTATTTAAAGTAAAATATAATTTGACTTTGAAAAGGTAGCTGCGATGGAAAAAGAACAACTTCTGCAATGTTACGACGGTATTGGCTTACGAATGTTTCAGATGCTCAGTTGTTTGTAAATGTATGGGACTTAGATGCTGTGGTTATCAAACCCTAGGCTCACAAAGTACTTAAAATAATCCAAAACATACACACACACAAAAACACAAACACAGACACACACATACATGCACGAGGGAGGACTCAAATCTCCGACAGGGAACAATCGCGCTGTCCGCAGCAAGGCACCTTAGAGCGCGCGACCATTCCACACGGCTACCAATGTTTAGTTACACGAGTAGCTAACTAAGTTATTATTAACTTTTCTTCTTCTGTAGTGGCCAATCCAAGGACTGGTTTGCAACAGCTAGAATGGCAGCTTGTGTCCATTCTGTACCTCTTTCCGCTATTCTCTTCATTTCTTTACAGGTCTTACATCCCTCATCTTTCACGATTTGATTCATGTACCTGAGGCGTGGTCTTCCTCTTCGTGTTTTTCCTTCGACATATCCCTCTATGATTGTGTTCAGGAGCCCTTTATGTCTTCATAGATGGCCAGTAGATTGCACTTTTCTTTTAACAACGAAACTCCAGAAGCGTCCTTCTCACCTGCTCTTTCCAGAAACACTTAGTTTGGGACCCTGTCGTCCATTTTATTTTTAGCATGCGTCTACAGTACCACATTTGAAAAGAATTTAGATTCTGCTCTTCCTGTGTCCCGAGAGTCCAAGTTTCATACCCATAGCTTGCCACACTCGATACATATTATTTCAGAAACTTCTCCTGGTTTCAAGGCTGATTCTCTCAGTTGCTAAGATGTTTTTTCTTGTTAAAAGCAGACTTTGCTTAAGCAATTCACTTTGTGACTTCTGCCTTGCTCCTTCCATTCCTGGAAATCTTACTGCCCAAAAAGGTAAATTTACTGTCAACTTGTTCAAGCAGTTCATTGCCCACATGAACTTGGACTTCCGCTTGATCTTTTTCCGTCGTATGCCATTATTTTATTTTTGATTAATTAATTCTCCTATTATATTCTGCCCCCATAACTTTATCCATTGAATTCAGTACGGCTACAAGATCTTCTTCGCTTTCATATCATCGGCATATCTTATCGTATCTATTAGTTGGCCTTGAATTATTATACCTGTCTGTGAATTTTCCGTTACTTTTTTATGCGCCTCTTCAATGCATAGATTAAAGATAACTGAGGATAGTGCACAACCTTGTCGAACACCTTTCCGTATCTGCACCTCTTCTTGGTTTGTCCGTCCACGTGTAGTAGCCGAGCGGTCTAAGGCACCTCGCTGCGGAGCGCGCGGTTGCTCGCCGTCGGAGGTTCCAGTCCTCCCTGGGGCATGGGTGTGTGTGTTTGTCCTTAGGTTAGTTTACCTAGGTTTAAGTAGTTTGTAAGCTACGGACTGATGACCACGCAGTTTGGTCAGATAGATTTACAAACATTTGAACATTTTTTTGTCCGTCCACGGATAACCGCTGTCTCGTTTTTGTACAGGTTTCATATCATTTTTCTGTCTTTATGGGCCAGTCCTACTTTTTTGAGTACCTCAAACATTTTATCCCACTAACATTACGAAAGCTATGTATGTTATCAGGTTTTTATCTAGTCGTTTCTGTATTATTAGTTTTAGAGCAAATATTGCTTCTCTTGTTCCTCTATCTTTCCAGAATACAAACTGATATTTGGAGAGTATAGCTTCGAATTTTCCTTGTATGCGTTTTAGGATGATTGAAAAATGTTCACGTGTTTGTGAACTTAAGGGACTTAACTGCGGGGCCATCAGTCGCTATACTTACAAACTACTTATGAATCAGCTTGTACTAAAGACGACACAAACACCCATGTCCGAGGTGGGATTCGAATCCCCGACGGGAAGCGGCCTCGCGCATCGCAGCATAGCGCCTCAATGCGCTTGGACACTCTGCAGCAGCTTAGGATGATTCAGGTTAATATTTCAGAGGCGTGAACAAGTAGGCTGTGGGTCCTATTGTTAAATTAAGGAATTTAGTAATATGGTGTTGGCGGCCGCGATGGCCGAGCGTTCTGTGGCGCGTCAGTCACAGTCTGCACGGCCACTACGGTCAGGGGTTCGAATCCCCCCTCGGGCATGGGTATTTGTGCCGTCCTTAGTATTAGCTAGTTCATAAGTAGTTTGTAAGTTTAGGGACTGATGACCCCGTTGTTAAGTCCCATAAGCTCTACAAACATTTGAACATAATATGGTGCTGCAACGGGGAGCCGAGGTGAGACATCCGTCATCACGTTGCACGCCACTGCTGACTGTGCCTCATTGCGTCACCGAGAACTAATCCAGCCACCGGGAAGGTAGCTACGTCGGGATCACCGCCTCTGAACAAGAGCGCAAGAGCGCTTTGCTCGATGGCGAAACCGGATCCAGTGATTGGTTCCCGTGCAGAGGGTTGTACTTATCAGTGGGTCGAGCTCTGATGTAACGCAGGTAGCTTGTTGACATCCGGAGTGGCCTCAGCGCACAGTGGACAGGCGGTCGGAACCAGATCGGCTGCCTGGCTGGGCTGCTATCAGCGCGTCTGCCGGCGTCCTGATACGCTATCCGGGGATCACTGCGTGACTCACTCCTGTCTGCCACAGCGTCTGGCTCTGCATAGTGTACAGGAACAAGACACGACGAAATTCAACGAGGAAGCAAGCTTAGGTTCATAAATGTTCAAATGTTTGTAAATCTATCGGAACAAACTGCGTGGTCATCAGTCCGTAGCGTACAAACTACTTAAACTAAGGAAAACTAACCTAAGGACAAACACACGCACCCATGCCCCAAGGAGGACTCGAACCACCGACGGCGAGCAACCACGCGCGCTCCGCAGATAGTCACCTTAGACCGCTTAGCTACTCCACCGCAGCGGAATCTTAGGGCTTAACGTCCCGTTGACTGCTTCGTTATTAGAAACGGAGCTCACGCTGGAATGTTTGGGTAAGGATGGGGGAAAGAAATCGGCCGTGCCCTTTGACAGGAACCATCCCGGCATTTGCCTGGAGTGATTTAGGAAAATCACGGAAAACCTAAATCTGGACGGCCGGAGGTGGATTTGAACCTCCATCCTTCCGAATGCCGAAATTCAAGTCTGTATCTGGCGGTGCGCATTGAATTACATCAGTGGGAAATGTTGAAAATTTCTGCCGGAGAACGGTCTCCTTCTCACTACGCAGATGAGCGGGTTCGCCCGAACTGGGCAACTTCTACCTGTTGGTGATAAACGAAAGACTCGAACTGGGCGACTGTCCCCGAAGTGCCCCCTGAGTGGCACGCACCAACTGGGCAACTTGTACTTGCTCCGGTAAGACTGACAGGCACGCACCAACTGGGCAACTCCCGCCTGCTCCTGGCAGACCGACTGCACAATCTCGCAAAATGCTTGCAAATCTAAACTTACCAAGTGTGCAACCTCTGACCCTTTTTGTAGAGTTCTTGAGAAATAATGTCAATACTGTGCCAAGTAACAAGATATAAAAAACAAACAAATTATATACAAATAAAAGATTTTATTACAAATTTCCCATACAACATTTGCAGAATACAAATCCATTTAGTTGTGCTCATATTTTGATCTTTGGCTGCTTGGTATGAAACGCACTTTACGAAGTCTAATTTGCAAATTTCACCATTACTTTTACGGTCTTTCAACCAAAGCGTCTGCTTTTGTTTTTAGAGATCATTCTCCTGTTTAACAAGTCTTCTGCAACAGGTGTGTGGTCATGAGTGCCTTCCAAACGCGACAATGTGTGTGACGAGTTCAGTGTGGGCCAGGAACGCCTTGGGTCGGACCGTCCTGCTACCTGCGAGCGGAAGTTGCCCAGTTGGAGTGTGCGATTAGCTGTCCTTTTCAGAGTACCCTTGTAATGGCCACTAAAAGTTGCCCAGTTCGGGTCTGCCCAGATGAGCTGACCACAATGCAGTGTGGACGCAGTGCACGGACCACGACAAATTAATTATCAACACGCCCACACACTACTGAGAGAGTGTCAAAGGTGGCAGCACTGCACTTTGTAACTGTCACTCTCCGGTCAGAGAGGTTGGTCGCTGTGAGGCGGCGGTAGCGAGCAGCAGTAGGCAGGACGAGTCGGTGTAGAGCAGTAGGCTGACAGAGCTGTAGTCAATGTGTGGACAAATTAGGAGGAAGGTACTGTTGTGAACTTCGATTTAGCTATGCATCTTTTTCATTGTAACTATGATTCTCTCATTTTCTTTGGCCGTGTTTCCTGCCCATGCAGGGTCGGCTCTTCTTCAATACGGATTTCGCGTGTGATAATATTTGAGTAACCTTATATCAAACCTCGACATCTGAACTAATGGTCGAAATTTACTTAGCAGTCGATCCTAAGAAAAGTTTTGCCCTCTTTTCATTGATGGAATTAGTTTTTTTTTTTAAATTAACGTAAATGTGATAAATCACACGTTAAATTTGACTGTTCACATCAAAAGCAGACACCTACATAAGAGCTTGATATCAAATTCGGACACCAATGAGAACACAGTAAATTATATAATGACATGACCTAGAACATTAGACATGGCGACAGTATGTGCCAGGTACTAAGACGTATTAGCCCGTACTTAAGTTTTTCAGTAATTTTTTATAGTATTATTACTAATAATAATCCTCTTAAAGCGACTAAAATGGAGCATAATATATCACCAGGGTCCGAAGGAAAAGCTAGAAAGCGGTTGAGACGACCTGAAAAGTGGAAAATAAGTATTAAAAAGAAACAAAGGTAAGACTACCTTGTGAACTACACTGTTCTATTGTAACGTTTGTTGTACGAAATTATCACTTGTTGGAAAGAAGTTCGATGTCAGAAATAACGTAAGGATGTATACGGAAAAATCTGGCGACAGTTTGAACAGACCTTATGCTAAACATTTCAGAGATTCAGGACTGTAACATTTCATGCTGCATATAAAATTAAAAAGATTATTGTTATAATTGTAGTTTTCATTTTTCCAATATGTAATAGAGTTAAGAATTTAATATTTTCAACTTTATGTTGATATTCCTATAAAATATCACATTATACATCTGTAAAAGATTCTCGTCAGCAGTAACCGAATCTCTTTGTATCAAAAACGAACATCTGAAAGCGTGTTCACATCATAAGAGGACCCCTAAATATTTTGGTTTCAAAGACGGACATCTGTATTTTAAAACACAATTTGATTGTGCTTGAGTAATCAAATTGATATTAACCACTTCCAGATATAAATCCTCAGGTATTAAAGTGATAATGGTTGAACCAGCTTATAAATACATTAGCTCTACGTTTCGCAATAGAAAAAAATGACGTGTATCTCAGTTTCTGGAAAACGACAGATGTCCGTCTTAAGATAATAGGCTACTCATTTATGGTGTGGGCGGATGCCTTTGCTGTCGCCACTCCATGCCCCCCGTATAGTGTTATATGTGCGAAAGTGTAAAGTGTTACGAAATGTGTGTTAATCGTGTAACTGAGGTGGTACTTGGGGACCAGCCCGGTATTCACCTAGGGGTGTGTGAAAACCGCATAAAAAGCACATCCAGGCTGACCGGCACTCCGATGGTGTTTTAAATTAGTAGTAACGACAATAACTTATAATCTTTTTCACTTGAAGTTAGATGGTAGCTTCATTTCCATTTTTAAACTATAAGACCTCAGCATTATTAGCAAGCCGTCTTGGGCTCTGAGCTTCAATAGCAACGGTAGACTAGAAACAAGTTTCATCATTAATGCACTGCATTTGTCCGAGCTGCTGTCTACGGGAAAGAGGTGAGTGAATTTAAAATTTATTTTATGATTCGTATTCCGAGTGGAAGGCAGAGTGCTGTGTGTCTGTTGAACATTTCGCACATACTTACTACCCCGATTTATCATGTTGCATTTTTGTTACAGAAATCGTAATCAACCAGTTTATCAGGTAGCTACCAATATTTCTTGTCAATCTTGGAACGTGCTAGATACACCAAATTAATTACATCACTTGTTTATTGTTCACGTTTGTTATGTCATTGACGATCAATCGTAGCACTCGTAACCAACCAGTTTATCAGGTAGCTACCAGCACTTCCTGTCTATCGTGTGAAGTGCTTTTCTCACACAAGTATTAATTACGCCAATGGCTGACAGCACATTAATTATTGCTAAGGTCGTAACAGAATACATACTTAGCCTTTGTATTTAGTAAACTAAACTTTGATCTTTACCTTAAATAATTAGTCAAGTACACAATTGTCAACTTAGGCGTTTGTACACTATGTTACATTGCACAAGTTCTTTTTTGTTGCTATCAGTTACTGTTATAGATTGTCTGCCACTTTATGCACGAGCACATTTATACTCGCTATTACTTGGTTTGCATCCTTCTTTGCAAATGAACTATTTTGACAACACTACATTTTATTTGTTAATGAGTAAATCTTATCCATAGCACGTGACGTTACAGATAATAATCGCTACTAAGGTTACATTAGTAATCTAAACTTTGATCTTTGATTAATTAACGGATACACAATAGTCCACATTCGCGTTTTCACAGTGCCATGCTCTTGCATATTATTCAGCTGCTATCTCTCGCAGTTAGAACTTGTCTGTTACTCCACCCATGATCACGTTTATTTTTGGCATCACATGTGTGTCAAACATTGACCAGTATTTTGTGGAATTAACGAATTATTTATTTGTCTCAGTGATGAGACCCATCTTCAGCTACAACCGGACTTGTCATTCATTTTTCAACCAGACTCATGTTCTGGATAGTTAAGCGCACTAACTGGGCCACACATATTACTATCTGTCGATGTCAGGCTGATTAATTATAATATTTGCTCTTACTTGAATTACAAACTTTCAGATAGGTTTTAATATTCATAGTGCTGTACCAGTCTACGTACGCACAGATGCATCCAGACACATACACACACACACACACACACACACACACACACACACACACACACACACACTACTTTCCGATCACGAACATATCATAATCCAATTTAATTTTTATTTATTTTATTTTAACATATCAGTTTCAAGTGCTCCTGCCCATTACTGGCGGTGTTTCGGCGATTCCCATAACAGAAATTCGTTGAGATTACTTACAGAATAGATAGATGTGTCATTTTGTGCTAAACAACGACAAGTTTTATATGAATGCAGGCTTTCTTGGCGTATTTCTGCTATGAAATCTTAACAGGTTATCAGACGGTGACACTTCACCTGAAGATGATGGATACGCAAATCCACTGAAACGTTGCAACTAGACGACGCAACTCGGCTGATAACCCATGAAGGTTCCGTAGCAACGACGAGTTTGATTCACGTAATGCATTAGTAATCTAGTCCGCCACCGGGAACGTCAGCATAGTCATCATCATCATCATCATCAGAGACTGATTATGCCTTTCAGCGTTTAGTCTCGAGCATAGTCGCCCAAATAAAATTCCTCCATGATACGCTGTTAATGCTAACATTTATGCGTCGTCTGATATTATGCCTTTTACTTCGAAATAATTTTTCACCGAAACTAAGTACTTTCTTCATCGTCTACCTCGACTCCTCTTACCCTCCGCTGACGAGCTCATGAGTCTCTTAGGGAAGCTTGTTTCTCCCATGCTAGTAACATGACCCCACCATCTCAGTCTGTTCGCTCTAACTGCTTCATCTATGGTGTTCATTCCCAGTTTTTCTTTGATTTCCTCATTATAGACACTCTCCTGCCATTGTTCGCATCTATTAGTACCTGCAGTTATCCTTCCTACTTTCATATCTGTAACCTCTACCTTTATTAATTAGGTAACCTGTATCCACCCAGTTGCCACTCCCATACAACAATGTTTGCCAAAAGAGAGAGCGATGCTCTGCTAACTTAGTGTTGCCACTTACTTTCTTCTTGAGACTCACTTCATTAGCTTTGATACACCGTGATTCAAGTTCTTTCACTACGTTGCCATCCTCTGAGAAAATACGTTCTAAGTACTTGAAACTGTCCACCAGTTCCAACTTTGTCCCTCCCATTTGACAGTCAGTCTGTTTAAATCTCTTTTCCACATACATGAGTTTTGTTTTGGAGAGGACATCAGCATAGTGTACATTTAAAATGGCTACTGCTCAATTTAATAAGTGGGAGGAAGACGAAGGACTTCTCCAAAAGAACAGATATCGCACAAGTCTATAGACGCATTTCTAATCCCGGCCCGGTTTACATTTTCACTTGTCGCCATTGAGTTGTTTTAGTGCCCTACCGAAGCTAAAGTCATTCCTTTCCTTCGTAATCATTCTTCCTTCAGGTCATTAAATTGTGCAAATGGCACCAAGCTATATAAAAAATCAATGATCTGGAGCATGCTCGCGTGTCTTGCAGTTACATTAAATGAACTATGCAACAATTGTTAGGCGTAAATTTCGCAGTTAATGCGCTTAAGAACCTCCAAGCGCACCTACAATTTATTCTTTGTACAAATAACTTTCTTGAGTCCGGTTGTTCAGTGTAAGATACATTTCCTTGTCGCACTTGTGTTGATAACTATGTCAACCAGGTTAGGGAGAGCTTTGCCTGCTGACGACGAAAATCAACGTGGCGAGCTCCCGCAAGACTGGCATCCCACAACAGGCTGCCTGGAGAGTACTGCATCAACGTTTACACTTGAAACCGAATAGTAAAAACTCCGAGAAGATAAGGCCGCGACTGGAAACACCTATATAGACGTGTGTACGTGTATATCAATGTGTATCTAAGACTATTCAGTAGCGTTTATGTATGACAGCAGCCATGATTCTTGCATTGTGCGCTAGGGTGGTTGGTCGCGGTGCGTGGCGGTGGGTGTGTGGCGAGCAAAAATCCGCAAGATAAAAGCCAATAAATACTACTAGGAAGAGCTATAAACTCCATGACTTACGAGCAAAACCGGGCACTGTAGTCGTGACTGTAGCATTGTGTACTACGGTGATTCACTTAGTCATAGTGTAAGTGCATGAAAGATTACGGTTCGACATTTTTTCTTATAGTCACTTAGCTTTAGTAATTGTGGTACCGCTTACAACCGAAAAAATTTGTCTAGCGCAACTCATATTGCTGTTACGGCTTAAGATTTGACACAGATATAAATTAACTTCATGATTATGCGTTACAAAATTGTAGAGGTAGTTCAAGTACTGTAAAAACTGGTAGCGAGAAGTACAACAATATCTCGCTCAACGTCGACAGAGCAAAGATGATGTTCTTTACAGGAAATGCTCAATATGTTCACAACCATTCCTGGACAATAGCTGTAGTCGAGGACAATGTTGTGAACAGCACTGTAAAGCATGTCCGGAGTTATGCGTCGGATGCTGTCTTTCAGCATACCTAGAGATGTCGGTCGATCACGATACACTTGCGACTTCAGGTAACCCCAAAGCTAATAATCGCACGGACTGAGGTCTGGGGACCTGGGAGGCCAAGCATGACGAAAGTGGCGGCTGAGCACACGATCATCACCAAACGACGCGCGCAAGAGAGCGTTCACGTGTCTAGCAATACGATTTTTGTTTTGTTTCTCCTTTTTTTTCTTTTTTGTTGTTGTAATAAAACCCCATGTCATTCCAAGCATGTTTGTCAATTTTTACCTCTCTATCTCCATTATTCCGTAATTTAATAAGTTTTCAAATTTACACTGACTTTTTGATCACCTGGTACCAGGTACCATACTATTTTTAAGTCGCAAATGAGCTAATAATAGATTGAACTATTGATGATACTGATATTAATTATAATAATCAAAGGAAAAAGAAGAAGAAAACCTGCTCGCCGCGGAGGAGTGGCCGAGCGCTCTAAGGCGCCTTGTCGCAGGCAGGAAACGTACGTTGCATTAAGATCATATATGCAAATCTTGCAGCCTCATCTTCAAAACATGAGGGACGGTCGAAAAGTTCGGTTCGAATGGCATTCATTCCGGAATCGGTATACTAATCAGGTGAAATCACCGACGCACCAGACTGAAGATACCCATTCGGTAAAACGCGTGTTGTGTGAATAAGTTGGAAAATGATTGCTGCACATCCTCGTCGGACAGGAATAGTTGACCCTTTAAGGTCTTTTCTAGAGGAGCGAAGGCGTGGTAATTAAATGAGGAGAGGCCAGGACTATAGAGGGGTCCTCAGGTGTCTGCATACGAGATGGCGCAACTTCTGCGCTACAGTATTGGCGACAGAAGGTGGTGTGAGGCACCTATGAACGTTGTGGCGCCATTTCGTAACACTGGACTTTATGCTTGCCGAGGCGTGTCATATGTTTCATTCTGCGACGGATGTCTGCTTGTGCTTGTCGTTGGGCAACAATGTACATTTTTCGATAACGTCTTCATAGTTAACGTTTCCGCGTTTACCTCACGCACGTCGGAAAGAGGCGAACACCTCACTTATCCGTCGCATACATGTCGATGCTTGCTCACCCGCATCGTAGTGGCAATACGCTGCATGTATGTGTGGTGCAACTCTCTCAGAGGGAAACTACTCAATAGGCTCTTATAAGTAATACTTGCAGAGTTGACGGGCATTACTTTACGACGCTATTCCACCCGTCTGCTTTGACCCATGAAGTCATCAAAATGTCGGCAAACCTGTGTAAGAGATAATACGAGGCGCGTCCAGAAAGTAAGTTCCGTTTGGTAATAAAATGAAACTGTACAGAGATACAAAAGAAATTTTTATTGCACAAAATACTACAACTCTTTTCCACATAACTGCCGAAATTTTGTAGGCACTTGTCATAGCGTGCCACAAGTTTTTGCAAGCATCCTTCACAGAAGGTTGGCGCCTGTGTATTCAACCATGTGGTAACAGCTCTTTATCATCGAATGATCAAACAGGTCCAATTGAAATTTCCGTAAGAATTGTTTGGTCACATTTGGTGTGTGAGGTCAGGCATTACCGTGAATATTGACGGTAATCCTCTTCTTACACCTAAAATCTGTCCTTGATGGACAACACTTCAACGATGATGACGACCTGAAAGAACATGTTACCACATGGTTGAATACACAGGCGGCAACATTCTATGAAGAAGGCACACAAAACCTTGTGCCATGCTATGACAATTGCTTACAAAATTTCGGAAGCTACGTAGAAAAGTAGTTTAACAGTTGTAGATTTTTGTACGATCAATATTTTTTCTGTATCTGTACCCGTTCGTTTTATATAACCAAACGGAACTTAACTTTCTGGACGCGCCTCGTATATTAATACTGTAATGTATTGTAGATAAAAACTAATGCGTGGTTATCCTCGTAAATTACAGATTACAACAACACTATGTACCGTCGATCGCAGGTTGTGCTGTAACAAGTTACCTACATACCCCCTGAACGACCCAAGATGACGAAATAATTTATTTTTGGGGAAATTTAGAAGTCACAAGGACAAGTGCTGTCCCGGATATTTTGTTTGTCCATGTGAACGTCCGGGAAGTTACATGGCCACTGCCAGAGATAGTGAGCAAGTGGATCTGCACCAGGAACGATCTCTGTTACTAAGTACAAATACATAGTCTATTTCTGGGTGAGATCCATGTACAATTAGGTTCTGTCTTGTTATTAATTGTTGTATTGAGTGATGGACACGGAACTGATTTAATTTCAGGAGATGTTTGAAAGCTGTTAAACAGCCTAGTTGTTTTGAAATGTATTAGTTTGGGTTACAATAAACCCTTGTTTTATTCAGCACTAAAATTTGCAGAGTCTTCATTTAGTAGTGTGAATTGATGAATACTTAGATACAAGCCTCCTTCTTCATTATCCAGCTGATACCTTCTGTGACGTCGGTCTTAGCTTCATCAAGAAGAAGCTGCCTGAGAGGAACACTTTTGCTGGGCCTCTAGTCTACAATTGTGTTTCATAAATAAGGAAACTCAACTGACATAACAGAGACGATATTGTTGTGGTTCACGTAAAATACGTTCTAAGTACTTGAAACACCACAAGGTCTCAGCCCAAAAATGCGTGCTCTCGGCGCTCATTTGCGAAATACAAAAAAACTTCTCTGTTAACCTGTACCTTACTATCAGAGGGAAGCTACAGATCACTTTTTATACACAAAATCTTGAGCTATGATCCATGTAATGCCTGTAAACAAACTATCCTCTTTAACTCAGCCACCACATCTTATATATTAAAATAATCTACGAAAACTAAATTCAGTCGGCCAAACGAAACTGCTCAGCCGATTTCCTTCATTTTTGCTTTAAACAAAACATATTAATTCGCAGATTTGTCATCAAGTAGCAGAATTAACTTATGTCTCTCCATTCTTTAATTTCATTCAAACGCGGTATTCTCCTGTCCTTGCATTGAATATTTTAATCGGTTTGTTTTACGGTATCTTCGGTTGTAATTAAGGTACGCAGTTCTTTTTGACATTACAACACTCATCAGACCAAGCTCTTTCATTTGCGTTTTTAAACACTTGAATTTACGGATTCTAAAGAAATCTATGCGTGAACATTAATCATTACTTACATTTTTCACCAACCTTTTTGTCATTTCACTAATGGTGCGAAGTATTCTCACGGGCCCCCTAATAATTACTGAAGCCACCTACATATACGCACGTACCTCAAAACAGCCGCACAGCGATGATGACGTCACACACAATACGCCGATGCTACGGGTCAAAGCCGCGAGTGGAATCACCCCCCCCCCCCTCTATAAATTACCCAGTTGACGGCGTGTGAAGTAAAATGTTCAAATGTTTGGAAATCTACCGGACCAAACTGCGTGGTCATCAGCCCGTAGCTGCATAACTTAAACTTAGAGTAAACTAACCTAAGGACAACACACACACACACACACATGCCTCAGGGAGGACTCGAACCTCCAACGTCGTGTGAAACAGAAGGGGACCGGAGCGCAGGCAGCAGGCACCTGCGGCTGTGCTGTTGCTGGGGAAACCGCAGGGCGCGCCTGGCGGCAGTCGTCACCGGTGACACTGCGCTGGTGACGTCGTCGCCCGGCGTTCGTCATCGGCCGATAAACACGGACACTCGGTGCGGCGCGTCGCGGCGCTGCCGAACACAGCTGGACGGCGCGACGTGCCTGATAGCGCACGGCGACGCGCGGCTGCCCGGCTGCGGCGACGTGCGGTGCCTGCCCCACCTCTCTGCCATGCGACGCACGTCACGCCGGCAGATAGGGCCGGCCTTGGCTTTGCTGAGTGTTTTCCTCCACGCTGCACTGAGGGACGCCGATGAAGTCTTCCAGCCAGTACTCCGTACAGCTCTGCGAGTCTAGTCTGTATAGTGACTGCTGCTGTTACGTGAAAAAAATGCAAACACTTCATGAGAGCGAGATTACGTTTTGACATGCTTACATCTGTTTTCTGTGTGTCAGTTGAAGTCCTCAATACGATCCGTCGGCTCTGACCTCTGAATTTAAAAACCATAGTTTATTTACAAGCTTAACGCAGATTATATATTGCGATTTTGTGTCTAACATGTGATCTGTAGCTTCTCTCTGATGGTTAGGTATGCGTCAACCGAGAGGGTTTATTTATCGCAAGTGAGAATTTTTGGCTCAGACCTGTGAGCAATGGTGCGGTTGTAAGAAAATTGCCTGTTGGAGGTCGTCAAATAATCTAAAAATTTAGAATGTGTAATAATATACTCTAGTAATAATAATTTCGTTATTGAATGTTGCAGCAAATCACAACTAATGGATCGCAACAACACTTTCGCAGTGAAAGTTAAAATTTTGAATAAAAAAAATTTAATTAACTTGAAACAGTCACTGTGGTAATTAATTAAGCTTGGCCCTATCTGACTTAGCATCGACTACAGCCTCCAACTAGCACCTCTTACCATTCACGAACAGCACAACTTCACTAATAAATGTGTCAGAATTCATGTAGTGGTGATGGCGTGTTCGTGTTATAATCAAAATTGTAAAAGCAGATAGACTCTGATTGCAATGATAATAGCTCAATACAGCGAAACTCCGTGGTGCAATGAGCTTCACAAATACTACAGTCAAAGTTCTCAATAATTTTGATATTATTGTGTAAAGCATTCAAGTTCCTTATAAAACTTTACGTAAACAATTATTTTTTTTATTGGTTCCAGGGCCTGGGTAGCGTACGCGTGTAACTGGCTGAGCAGAGTTTGACATTTAACGTATTTCATAAAAAATTACTTCAGTCAAGTCTGGTTAATCAACTATAATACTTTGACTACTGTTAGCCTGGTTACTTTCTACATAAATGAAACCAACTTTACTATACTTGCAAACTCTCTTGCACTTTAATTACTTTATCTGTGTTTGTAACACGTATAGCAATTCTTGAACTCGTCTAGCAATTTCTTTAAAACTGATCGTAATTACTCTGAAAATGATTGAACTTGTTGGTCAATGTACAGGCTTGCATAATCAACATAATCTAATATTGGTGATAATGGGGTGAGTACAACTACTTACAAAATTAAGACTGGTTTCAAAATAAGTCATATATAATTGAACCAAAGTTCTGATTGGGTTGACACTACATTTACATGCATACAAAATAAAATGTTACAAAAGTACTCATCTGCTTTCGTCGTCTTCGTCGTGAAGTCCAAACAAGACAGATATGATTACAATAGGTACTCTTACTACAACAACGATCACACTCGCTGACAACAGACTTGATACCAAACAATTACTTTTCTTGCACACATGGAAAAAGATTACACTGATCGAGTTTAAATAAACTTATTTCGCACTTCGTTCAATACATTAAACAGTACGCCTCTCAGGCTTATTGCAATTGCATAAAACTCGCGCCACACTGCGCCTACCGTGCCTCTGCACCATCAACAAAACATTTATGTGTTTACTATAGCGAGTCCGCTTCGCGACTACATTTACGTCTTTACTTTGGCGAGTCCGCACCGCGACTGCTTCAGCAGCGCGACACTCACACCTACTACTTCTGTGCCAAAGACAATCTTTACAACAGGTTCAACATTGTCTCTGGCGCATTGCTAACTTACAGCATAAGAATGTCCGTGCATTCATGTGGGTTTACACATATAGTACATGTTTACACTAAATGATCCAATATAGAAAATGACGTTACATAAAAATATATATCTAGCATATAACAAATGAAAAATACATGAAATAAACAAATTTAAGACAATATATATTACGTTAAGTAAGATACAGCGACAGGTGTACTCTTACACGGTCTGCTGTGGTAATCTTTAATTTACGAGGATACTCATACATTATTTATTATCTACGATACATAAGTATTACGATATTATCCCGTATGTTTATATTCGTTGACAGTGTTTGTTTTGCTACTTGGTGTATCTACGTAGCGTATCTTGAGACACTCAGATATGACGTCATTGGTCAAAGCCGACGGGTTGTACCGCGGTATTCCAATTACGCCGTTTTCTGTTTATTTATTTATATCAGGCTCCGCAGGAGCGAAGCAAATCTTCATGGCCATAGAACAAATCTGTGCATCAAATTGCAACAGAAGAGTAGCGGTACATAAAGTGAAACACAAGAAACGTAGGCATACGTAAAACGTTTCTTAGTGTGGGCATCTTCCGCAGCAAGTACCGAAAATTAACTGCCGTCTTCTTGCTGTAATATTTTTATTTCATCCTTACGTGTTCCGCCACCTGTTTCAGGTCGTCATACGTGGATTCCAAACCTGTAAATTACATTTTTGCTTACTGATATAGCCTCAGCAGATTATAAACAGTTCACTGCGTTGTAATCGAAATAATACAGGCTACTCACGTTTTATAGTCTGGCGATTTTCATGGTGAACTTCCGCGCCGGGCCACTCGTTGAATACACACAGCTTCACCACAATTGGTGTACTTCCTTCTTCATGTTATCAGTTTTTCAATGTTTACTGTATCTTGTTTATGAATTCGTTTGTTTACACGTGTTGCCAAATTAAATGAGTGTGTGTATTGAGCGTCTGCTTTTTTGTATACAAAACTATATTTCTTTGTTTATATGTAGATGTATGTGTTTTTTAATTTCAATAGTATTAGGAATTTGTGTTTTGTTAATGTGAGCATCTATTTAGATTTTTGTTGAGGGAGTTGTTTAGTGGGCCTAGAGAGCAACTGTCTCTTGTTTTCTAGTGAGGAGGTGGCCTCTCACTTTGCGGGCAGAGTGCGGAGCAGCGCTTCAGAAGGGATTTCGTCTTACGCAGCCGGAGAGTACTGTTGAATCGGTTTAGGTGTCTTCTTGTATGAATTTTGACCTCGTTTTTAGACAGCCTACGAGTACAGTCGGCTCGACTTAGGTGCTTACCTGTGTCTGATCAAATGTTCAAATGTTTGTTAAGCTTATGGGACTTATCTACGGGGTCATCAGTCCCTAAACTTACAAACTACTTATCAACTACCTTATACTAAGGACGGCACAAATATCCATGCCCGAGGGGGGATTCGAACCCCCGACCGCAGTGGCCGTGCAGACAGTGACTGGAGCGTCTCAGTCCCCTCTGCCACCACGGCCGGCAAAAATATTGTGTGTCTGATTTGAGACTTCGGTTATATTTCCACCTATTGCGCTTTGTGGACTTGGAATTTCAGACTCAATTTTCGAGACACCTTCTGAAACCTGTGTCCGTAGATCTGAGTATCATAGAGGTGTGAATAGGCTTAGCAGTTTGAATCAGTCGCACCGACGCGCTGATAACCGTATTGCTAGCTCTGGTGTCAATTGCGCAGTCGACAATCTTGTGTCCAGTACACATAGTCTGAGCTGGTGAGACATAGCAGAGCCTGTGATTTCGTCAGACACCTTGTGCTTACCGTAGACACTGAGGCTTCTGTCTTAAGAAGTTTTTTTCTTTCTACAATGTAAAACTTGTGATGCGAAATATATATAGGCAAAACAAGCAGAACAATTGCTAGCAGATATAAATAACACATCAGAGCATGGAAGTATGAAACAAACCATTCCACATTTGCTGAGAACCTAACAACACACGACCACAAATCTATAGAAGAAGACATGAAAATAATTAGAATAAACAACAGCCAGCACCTTCTAACACCACAAAAAATTACCACCACAAAATAATAATAATAATAAAAAAAATTCATAAAAGAAAATCCTATTGAAAGATCAAACAACTTCCTGCTCACATTAATAGATGAAATACGAAAAGCCCACTCCCTTCACTTTACCACTAACCTCCCTTCCACAAAATATTGAAATCAATGCCCAAAACATCAAAAGACAACTACTCGTACTACTATCTGAGATCATACACACACACACAAAGAAATATACCATCTTTTTCGTATACACAAAACATGGTCGCCCCATGCACATACTCAGTTAAGTTGGCAACACACGTATATGAACCAGTTCCTAAACTAGAATGTCTGTGAAACAGTAAACATTGAAAAATGATAAAATGAAGAAGTACACAAATTGTGGTAAGGCTGTGGTGCGTTCAAACAGTAACCATGTGGAAAGAACATAATGAAAATCGCGAGATAATAATACGTGACACATGTATTTATTATGATTACATAAAATTGAACTGTTTGTAATAAGTTGAGGCTATATCAGTAAGAAAAAATGTAATTGCATGTTTTTGACGACTTTACAGCGTTCAATGAGTGAAATAAATCGCAATTTGCGATCAGTTATGGCTTCAATGTACTAGATTTAGACGGAATACCAAAGTGCGGGAATGAAAATTTGTGACCGGCGGGGATTAGAACCTGGGATCTCCTGCTTACTAGGCAGACGCATTGACCACTCCGCCACCGAGGACACAGGGATCAGCCCGACTGCAGAGGACTCTTCTCTGCATTCGCCGCAGTTTGGTATTCCATCTAAACCTAGTACAGTGAAGCCATAACTGATCGCAAATTGCGATTTATTTGAAAAATATAATTTACAGATATGGAATCCACCTATGATGCCATAAAATAGAGGCGCGGTGGCCGAGGGGACTGCGGCGCGCCAGTCACGGTCGGCACGGCCACTATGGTCGGGGGTTCGAATCCCCCTCGGGTATGGATATTTGTGCTGTCCTCAGTATTAGCTAGTTCATAAGTAGTTTGTACGTTTAGGGACTGATGAGCCCGTACTTAAGTCCCATAAGCTGTACAAACATTTGATTTTTGGTGACACGCGTATAGAGGAAATAAAAGGCTTGCAGTAAGGAATCGGCTGTTTTATTTACAAAAACAAATAATAAGTAAAGAGAGTCAAGAACGTAATGAAGAAATTAGTTTAATTTTTTCAGAAATTCCTAGGCATAACAGATGAGCCACGAGAAAACGCTTCATTTTAGCCTTAATTGTGCATGGATTACTACTACTAAACTATTTGAATTATTGTGGCAAGTTATTAAAAATGTATTAAGAAGAATACTGCAACCCTTTTTGTACAATATTCAAGTAGGTATGATCCAAATGTAACTTCGGTATCCGTCTAATATAAACTGTAAACTGCTTACTCTTGGAAATACCCACATATTATTAAGAAACGACATTAAAAAAATTATGTATTGCGAGGCCAGTTTTAGAATTACCAGTCTATTAAACAGGGGTTTACAAGAGTTTTGCGAGCTTACATCATATATGACTGGAACCGCCCGTTTATGTGCAATAAATATCCCTTTTGAATCAGTGGCGTTGCCTTAAAAACGATGCGTCATAAGCGAATGAAAATAAACACAGCGGACTACATGTTAGTTGAACTATCAGTTATTTCAAATAGTGTTCTAATGGTAAAGAATACAGCATTTAGTTTTGGACGATATCCTGAACGAGGGCTTTACAAGGCAGCTTACTACATATCCATAGAAATCTGGGACTGTCAAGTCTCACTTAACATATGTCCATTCTGTGTAATCAAATGTCAGTTTTGGTTGAATTTTGTGTTAGAAACTATAAGAACTAAGTCTTACTATGATATACCATTAACTTATTTTTACAAGTCACGAACTTACATCTTTAGAGCATTATTTGATACTGTAGTAATATTGCAAACAACATCCTTCACTACTAAGCTGGTGTCATGATCAAACAGAAATACCTTAGAATTACATTTTATAGTAGAAGGCATATCACATATAATATATAAGAATAAGAACCTGTAGAAGTCCCAGAACAGATTCCTGGGGCAGCCCCAATTCATTGTTTCCAATTGTACATGCACATCTTAGCCATTTACTTTCTACTGCCTGTTATAAAAATAAGAGGCGAACCAATTGTGAGCTTCTCCTTGTGCTCCATAATATTACCTCTTATGCAACATACTTTGTGATCAACACAATCATACGCTTTTCTTAAATGAAATAATTCGCCTAACGTTCGCACTCTTATTTATTATGTCCAGTGCCTCACACATTATAGAGAATGCAGCATTTTCTGTTGTTAAACCACTTCTGAAACTAAACTGTACCTTTGGTAGCAAATTATGGGAACTGAAATGATCAGTTAACATTCAATATGCAGAATTTTGAATTACTTTATCAAATACAGACCCGCAACTTGTTTGCCGAAACTGCTACTAATTCATTGTTTGACAGACAGAATGTATATAAACTTCACGACACTCACGATCCTCCTAACAGAAAATAAAACTTTCGGTATCATTCTGGAATGTTTCAGAGGTCATTACATCAACATTTAACTGAATAGCTGTTCCCATGTACGGTAGCTGTGCCATCAAAGGGAATGTCAATCACGATTCATTGTTAAATGTATGTATGTATGGGTATTTACATCGCCGAACCATCATGTAAGCAAAAAATTATCTTTCCCTTCGAGACATGAGAATACAATGCTCATAACCCAACAGACAATATTTTGATTTATTTTTTACTTTCCATTTATCGAAAGTAACCAAAATTAACTGTCTACAACATATGAATTAGCTATTATAAATGCATGTAGCTCAGATAAATGGCTGAGGTAAGTTATTCTTAATCATATATTACGGTTGGCTTTAACCCCAGATTGATCAATCTTATTCCACCTTAGGTGGAGTTTGTCGAGATCTGTATCATTGAAGAGCAGATTATACTAATTTTGCATAACTTTCTGGGACTGAGAAACTCCGAGTCCAGAGCGCTGCGCCATGTATCCAGGCTTAATGATTCATCTGTGTGCACTGCGGTGACTTTTTGTCCTGAGATCTTTTTTGTCTGTTGGCGTGGCGTGATGCTGTGGTCTGTTCTGAATGGCTATGTGCTTTGTGTGTCTTCAAACGCTTTTTTCTAATCAGGAGCTGAAATAATGTGCTGGCTGCATGGTACAATCATGGCTATGAAACGACAATAAGAAAAGAAAGGAAAATATTGAGAGGAAAGTAAGCGGCTTGAACAATAAACTGGTGTATGCACAGTGCGGTTGGCAGTTTACTGGGTACAAAAATGCGCGCGTATCCACTGTCGTCGCCAAATCGTAGTACAAATGGTGAGATGGAAAGGGAAGATCGAGTATATTGTGTGCGCTGGAGACAGATGTAATCGATAAAATTTTACATGAATATTGAACAAAAGATTTTACTTCGCTTTTCTCACCTGACGCCTGTGACATAGATGAAGTGGTAATTTCAATTTATCCTCTACCATTCTGACACTACAATGTCTCTGTTTTGTTCTTAGTTCTAGTTTCTGCATTTGCACTTATGTAAGTAATACACCGTCTTTTGAGACAGTTAATTTTAGACCTACAGACATGTCCGAAAAAACAGACTCTAATGTATATGAATTCAGGATGCATGTTGGTGTCAGCATTTCGTGCAGCAATGCCTCAGACATTGGTAGAGTCCATGGTACGTCGTGTTATGACGCGGCGGCCCCTAGACGATGTTAGTCAGGTGTACTAGGGAATTTTATTAATGTCTGAAGTATTGCTGAAGAGATTTGACACCACGCACCCTGCAGAGCTGACCATAAATCGGTAGCAGTATGAGAGGGTGAACACCTCTTCTGAACAGCTCGTTGCAAGGCATCCCAGATACGCTCAGTAATGTTCATGTCTCGGGAGTTTAGTGGTCAGCGGAGGTGAGCCACTGTACAGCAATTCTGGACGTGTGTGGTGTCGCATTGTCCTGCTGGAATTGCTCAAGTCCGTCGAAATGCACAGAAGACGTGAATGCATCCAAATGATCAGCAGGACGCGTACGTACGCGTCGCCTGCCAGAGACCTATCCCTACGTATGAGGGGTCCATTTCGCTCCAGCTGCAAACGCCACACACCATTACAGAGCCTCCGCCATCTCGAACACTCTCCTACCGATGTGCAGGGTCCGTGGATTCCATAGCCGTACACGGCCATCCGCTCAATACAACTGGTGAGAGAATCGACAGAACAGGCACTTCCTACTGTACTTTCCTTGTCCTGGTCAGAACATCTAAACTGTCTTCTGCCAAAACTCTGCAGCTTTAATGGTCTTGTCATTGCATAAAAGCAGATCTTCCGTTGTGCAAACAACATCCATTCTTGGGCACATGAGTATATGTTCATTAGTCTGTACGTTTACGCATTCACATTGGTCATCTTCAGAATAGCCCCACTTAACCATATTTACTCCTATTCTTAATCTGTTCAGTGATCTGCATTCACTATACTGTAGTTGCTGCCCTTGTGCAATTTCCTCCTTGGGTTGTAGATTGGTATTTTGTGAAGAATCCGTCCATAAAGACAGGCGGCGAGTCTCAGGTCGACCTTCTAGTGGTACGCCCTATTGGATAAAGCTCTTCCTGGACTTAAGACGGGCTGCAACTGCTTGGTGGTTATACACTAGGTGTCGTGGGTCGGTTTGCTGTTTCTTCCTTTCTACTTCACTGGCTACTCTACGTCTGATACTTGGCGCTGCTATGTCCGCAAGTGGGTAAATTTTGTGGACAAGTGTTGGCCTCAAGCGACCAGTGCCAGTCCTGAGAATTATCATTTAGAGCGGTGTCTACTTGTTTGCAGTGGCACGATGCCTCCCACACTGGCGCCGCATATTCTCCTGCTGCGAAACAAAGTCCCATTGCTGGTGATCGCAGAACTTCAGATTGCGCTCCCCATGTGGATCCAGTCAGTTGCTCCTTGCACATATTTTTCTTTTAGATCGGTGCAGTGTTTTTTAAATGACAGCGTTCGGTCTAAGCTGACTCCGAGATATTTAGCCTTGGCGCAGTGGCGTAGTCTAACGCCTCTCCATTCTGTTGCCAGCTGTCTTGATGCCTCTCTATTACGCAGGTGGAATGCGCATACAGTTTTTTTCCGGATTAGGCAGCAGATGGTGGTTTTCTTCATAGTAGTTCCCCAAGGTAGCCAAAGCCTCTATCAGTTTTCTTTCAACTTCTTCAAACGTTCTTCCTGGAGCAGTAATGGCAGTGTCATCTGCGTAAAGTAATCTTCTTATTTGCGGCTGGTGTGGCTGGTCATTTGTGTACATATTGTGCATTAGAGGGGAGAGAATGCTTCCTTGTGGTAGATCATCCTTTCGGTCCCTCCATCTGCGAGTCTACGATTTTGCATCATGCCTCTTAACATGTGAGTCAGTTGTATGTCGTTTGTAATTTCATAGGCTTTTGTGAGGAGTCGTTAGTGGTTTACTGTATCATATGCAGCAGAAAGCCCGCAGCAGTTATTAATTTTCTTACAAACCCGTCTTCGATGTGTTGAGTGACGTTTAGTATTTGACTACAACATGCTTTCCCTGGTCTGAAACCAGCTTGTTCAGGGATAAGCTTTGTATCAATTTTGGTTGCTATTCTTGACAAGATCATTCCTTCAAACAGCTCGTATAAGTGGCATGTTCATGAAATAGGTCGGACATTTTTTGATTCGGTTGGCTCTTTGCCAGGCTTTAGTATTGCTACTACTTGCGCTTTCCTCCACAGTTTCGGAATGTTTCCAAACATCTATTCATCATTCTCATTAGCAATTCATTAGTTTTTGGACCAAACTTCTTTATTGGTTCAGTTCGTATGTTATCAGGGCCCGCTGCTTTATTTTCTTTGAGTTCTCGCACTGTTCTTCCCAGTTATTCACGTGAGAATGGAGTGTCTAGAGAGTCACTCTCTCCTGCCAAATTTCTCTTGAGATTCAATTTCATTGCCTTTTGCCTTATCTTACCATTTAGTAGCAGTTGGTGAGCACTTTGGTTCGAATTTAACGTTTGTACTTAGTGGCGGGCTCGTGGTATCATTGCTCATATTTTCGATCAGTTTCCACGCTCTTCGACTGTTCTGTTTCATGTCCAGATCAGATAATAATTTAACCCATCTTTCCCGCTTTTGTTCAGCTATGTTTTGGAGTAGTTGTTCCCCCGCTTCGATAATATCTGCTGGGAAAGGATCTGCGTTGTACTCGTTATGTTGGTCGCTCAAGAGATCTTGTGAGCTTGCGTCAAGGCCAGATATAAATTGTGTCTTACGCCCATGTGGGATATGCCTCCTTGATGCTTTCTTCACAAGTTCAACAAATTCTTTGTAGTTTTTTGGGTCTGCCTCTATGTTTTCAACTCTGAGCTCCTGTTCTTCTCTGAAAGCCTTCCAGTTCGCTTTCTTGAAATTAAAGCGGCGTTTGATGGATAAATTTTCTACTCGGGCAACTCGGGAAGCCACACAAGACACAGGGCAATGTTGTGTCCTGGGGAAGGGTTTTTGTACTGTTTTTGTTACATGATGTGCAATGGTCTCAGTAACGAAAATGTTGTCGGGGTTGTACCCTCTCTGCCATCAGCCACTAATAAATGATGGTCTTAGTTTAGTGTCGAAATAAAGCTTCAACCCTTCTCTGTCTGCCCAGCTTTCTAGTTCTTCCCCGTTTTTATCAGTTGAGTTATAGCCCCAGTTGACACTTTGACAGTTAAAATCTCCCAGGATAATTTTGACAGTTTGCTTACGGAAATTATTTGGTTTGTGGAAGCTAAATGGAATGTTAGGTGGTTTGTACACTGACGTAATAGTACATGATTGTAGCTCAATTGTTAAAATTTCAATATTATTTGCGTCTGTGATACTTGTGACTTAACGTCTATATTAGATCTTACAAAGATAACACTACCATATTGTTGATGAGGGCGTTCTAACACAATTTTTATCCAATCAATTTTTGGTCTTCGGTCATTTATTCCTCTGTGTGTTTCTTGAAATGCTAAAATACCCCATGAGAATTGTTTGCACACTTTTGATAATAAAATTTCTTTCTCACTTGATACTTCAATATTTAATGAAGTCGTCACTATTTTTGGTCTTGAAGAGGACCGATTTTTTTGGATATGTCATCTTTCTTTGATGTCCCCCGGTGGTGGAAGGATTAGCCGTTGATACTAATTCAACGATTCCAGGGTACGCCAGATTGTACTCTTTCTGCATCTTCGCATCAATCATTCGTGGAGGCTCCTTCCATGTACCCATGTACAACAGGCACATGTTTACACTCATGAACAGTCTAAATATCGATGTGGACGGGCCGAGGCGAGGCGCAGAACTTTGTGTCGTGTAGTCAGTACGACTCCGAAAGCCCACATCGATGATGTTTCGTTGAGTGATTCGCACACCGGAACTTGTTCATAGCCCTGCGTTGAAATCCACATAAATTTGTGAACGGATTCCACTTCTGTCATGTTGAACAGTTCTCGTTGGTTTCGTTCTTGCAGGATCTTTTTGCGGCCGCAATGATGTCGGAGATTTGATGTTTTACCGGATTCCCGATATTCACGCTGCACTAGTGAAATGGTCGTACGCGAATATACCAAAATATGTGGAAATGTTTGTAAATCTATGGGTTTTAACTTCTTTGGTCATGAGTTCCTTCTTTGATCATCAGTCCCTGAGCTTACAAACAACGTAAACTAATTTAAGGACAACACACACCCATGCCCGAGGAAGGACTCGAACCTCCGTCGGCGAACAATAGCGTGGTCCACAGCAAGGCGCCGTAGACCGTTCGAGCACTCCACCGCGGCGGTTGAAATTCCCATCTCACTGCTACCCCAGAGATGCTGTGTCCCACCTGTCGTGCGCCGACTACAACATCACGGTAATGGAAATGAGCGTATGTCTTTCTTGGCCGGGAGATCCCTTGTGGGATTGTTCGGCCGACTTAGTGTAAGTCTTTTTAGTTGACGCCGCGTGGGCGACTTGTGAAAGGTAGCTATGTAAGGTTGAAGTCTGAGATTCATATCTTTGCTCCGCGGAGAGCATCTTTGGTCGGTGCGCGTTCCCGCGTTTGAGCAATAGCAGTGCAGTGGTGGTTGTTGTCCGCACTCTGAAGTGTGAGCAGGGAGAGTGCTGCAGGCAGTCTAAGAATGAAGCTGTATATCGCAGCATGAACTTGGCACATTTCTTAATGAATGTATCTATGTATAAAGATGTTGAGAAAATAATTGAATCTGATACTTACCTCTACAGTATGAAGATTAGAGGTAAGAAGCATTATGCTGCTATTATTGTCCGCATTGCGTAGATATGATCCATGTTTGTACTGCAGGAATTTTGTATGCTCTTTTTGAGAGTGCAGAAAGTGAAGGAACTAAAGTTTGGTGTAAAGCAAACTATCTTACAGTTTTTGTACAACATTGTTTAGAGTCTTGTTCAATATAGACGATTTAAACTTAAATGCATTTCATATCTAATTCAAGTTATCCATATACCCATAAAACATCATTAATTGTTTTTCTACAAATATTCATGAAATTTGTTTTTACTGTAGTAAGTGAATTCGCGTAGCACCTTCGTGAATTCAGTAGTTAGCTTTTTGTCCCTTAGTAGCAGCAGCATGCTTGTGGCAGTAGAGCTGAGAGCAGTAGCACTCGCTTTTTCCTTGCGCACAGGTAGGACAGAAAGACGTACAGTGTTAACCCTTGAAACAAATATTTCAAGAGGAACTGTCACATTCTGATTTAATTGTCAATCTGTCTCTTCTGCACCACACTTGCATCGTACTGTTCAAAGTCTTAAGTAATGATACAGGTGTTTTCTTACCAGAGGTCAAGTTGCATATTCTATTAACAAAGTTACTCTATCAGGATTAGTTTTATTTTGTATTTATTTTGTTGTTGCTCAAAGTCATCTTTATTCATTTTGATAATTGTTCAGTCAGATTGCCGTGTTATGATACAAGTGCAGATGAACAATACCAATTACTGATTATAAATTATTTTATGAACAGCTTTTACTTAACAGAATTATATGTCATAGAAACAACAGTGACGCATTCATTGATGAAGAGAAACACCCCTTTTTCTATGGATAACTTTCAACGGCGAGCCTCATTTGAGTCATGATAGCGTGCCCTTGTAGCAGCAGTAACCGATGTGACGCCTGCGGGTTGCTGCCGCAGTGCCGTCCTCTGGGTGTTTACACCTCTCTGTGCTTGCACGCGCATTCCTATGCGAGACTCCTTGGCTCTTCAGTGTCTACTGGTCACACAGTACGGACCGACGAGTCGCAGCGGCCAGCACACTGGACGGCGGTGCGAGCCGGTGACGGTCCTTCGAGATTTAGTGTTTCCATTATTTCCCTAAACCAATGCAAACGACGAGATGGTTCCTTTCTAAGGGCAGGGCCGATTTCCTTCCCCATCCCTGGTATAAACTCTAACGACCATGATGTCGACGAGATGTTGAAACGTCATCTTCCTTCCCTCCTTCCTTCTGTTAGAAGACAACTGAGAAGTGACTGCACGTGGCATCAGAGATCATCGCCCCCTCCCTGCTTTTCTGCTGAGACTAAGCAGCTCGTGTGTTCATCTCGCTCCACTGAGCTAGTAAGGCCTCCTTGACTCCATGCTAAGACGTGCCACAGTCGTTATCTGGGCTAAAGGTGAGCATACGACTGTTAGGTGTTCGTAATGTTTTGACTGATCAGTGTGTGTAGTCTAGTAACCGATAAGTGATTTCTTCAGTACTACCGGGCCCGTTCCGCACGTCTCAATCGTCTGTGGCACGTCAGAAGCTACTAAACGAAGGAAACGTCATTTCTATTTCAAATATTCACGTGTCATCAGTTCCAGATTTTGTGACGGATATAACGTTTGGCTTGGTTGTTTGTTTCGGATAGGCGGACCAGTCTGCCAACGTTATCGGTCCCCCGGTGGGGAGGACAAGGAGTGAGGATAGGAAAGGAGGGGAAGGGAAAGAGAATGCAGTCTGGGAAGTAAAGAAGGAAGGAAGACTGCATTAGCTCGGGGCCCCGTGCTCGCCACGCACGTACTCACAAAATAACCGTGTGTCCCCCCTGGGGGTGGGGGACGACGACGACATAACATAAGAACAGAAGGTAGGAGAACCGTATTGTTAGAAATAAGCTTATGTGACGCGCTAAAAGAAGGGACAACGCAAATAAAAAACGGGTTCATTAGTTTCATTATGGAATCTTTTATAGAAAATACTTATTGCCAACTTTATTTTTAAATTCAACTCAAAGATGGTATTGTATGACAAATCTGTATTAGTTTAACAGCTGGTTGTTAGAGAACGATCGAAATATTTACTTATAAGTTTCGTGTATCTCCCTTGAGAAAGAAGGAATTAGGGGTGTGAAGTTCGTGAACGAGCTAGTTCAATTGAATTATCCCCTGAAATGATCTATAGTTCATTTTAGTTCACTTTGGTGAGCTATAGTTCTTTTACTCCTTGCTTTTCCGATCTACTGTAAATTAGAAGGCACTTACTCAAAGATCTCTTCCTGTGATACCGAGTACACCGGACGGTCAGAATCTAAAAGTATGTATCTCAGACGTCCTAACTTGCAACTGCGTACATTGCATCGGATCGGAAGACTGGAATAGTTCTCTTAGTGCAGTTGATGAACTAGTTCCGAACTACACAAACTGAGTTGTATCGAAAGACCGAAATAGTTCAGTTCACATAGTACAGTTATGTTCTCTTAATTCAGTTAAGTTCACATAGTCAGTTAAGCTCACTTAGTTCAGTTGATAAACTAGTTCTAAACTGCGTGAACTACGTCAGATCGGAAATCCTAAACAGTTCTGTTAGTTGACTTCCAAGAAGGATGTTTGTCAGTCGAATATTTTTATTAATCTACATTTATAAATTGGGTGAAAAGTATTGGTATTAATGCAGTGTTGCATCTAGAAGTAAGACAATTTGGGTATCATTTTCAATGAGACAGTAAAATAAACGTATTTCAGACATTGGCAATTCAGTCTGTAAGTGGGTAAAATCGTACATGAACTTTTTTTTTTTTTTTTTTTTTTTTTTTTTTTTTTTTTTTTTTTTTTTTTTTTTAAGGCAACAAACAATTAAAGAAATTCCGAAGCATTTTTAAAGCTACGTCTAGGAAAAAATATGTCATTAGACTTTTCGGTTGGAAACCAATACGAGTTGTGGTGTTTTTGGAAATTTAACCCCGAAGATGGTGAAATAAGACTCACAATGGCCCAAACGAGACCACTAACGATAGGAACTTGAAATTTGGAGAGGATTTTGATGTTATACTAGTGGTGTCCCTTAATTTTTCGAAGTTTCTCTACTAAGGGGGTGAAGTAGACAATGAAATACGCGTGTCTTTCTGGGAGTACGTCCCTATTCAGGCAATATTGAAGCTAGAAGTATGGATACTGGTATCTGGTTTCTTGATCATAAATTAAAATATTATTATTTGGTAATTGAATTCATAAGGGGGTGATGTGGCAGAAGAAAGTTTCTTAACTATCCAATGCACTATTTGCAGTGAACCATGTACTTCATCTTAACTAGTTCGTTCACTGAGCTGGCTGATTAAGAAGAACTGTTATGAAATGAACGGTTTTGTAAAAGGAACTACTTTTGCCACCTCTAGGAGGAATGAGGCACATAAATTGCAGAATGCCACCGCGGCTCAGTGCGGTAGGTCGGAATTACTCGAGTTGTCTGCTTCCAACAGCAGAGAGGTCTGCTTTTAACAGCAGGTGTATGGCCGGCCGTGTCACCTTTAATGGAACGGTGCTTTCAATTACCGGCCACTTGCTAGATCCTTGTAATTTAACGGTATGTAGTCCAAGCAGTTACTTATCTCGCCTTTTCACTTATTGTGTTATTTTTCTCTTGCTCTCCATATGTTCCGTTTTTATGAATAATTATTACTTCTCTTCTTATGAGCTCTGAGTAATTAATACATTTTGTTCATCGGGCTCTTTAAAATGGACTATAATACTGAGATGTAGAAACGAAATACTTTTCATATCATTTCTCAGCACTTAGTGCAGTTTTCGGCTACCTTTCAACTAATTGGAGTAAGCATATCTTGTATCCTAAAACGATTAATTTTTTTTGTATACCTCGAAACTTCTCCATGATGCATGTAAGTAAAATACTAACATTATGATGGACATTTAATACTTTCGCAATTACAACTGGAACGCTGTAGAAAATATTCACATGTGCACTACACCTCGAAAATGATAGTTGCGTTGCGGTATCTTTAACTCTGTTATGAAGCTTCATCTGTTAGGGACTGCATCTGACCGTAAAGTCACCTTGGATGGAAGCCGTGTCATCTGCATGGTATTTATTTATTAAACCAACTAGTTTCGTGGCATTAGAGCCACATCGTCATGGTACCCCTGTATGTAAACAAGAGCAAATGCCAGAAAATTGTGATAATTTACCGTTGAACTGTAGGTTAAAAATGTAGGTAAAATGTACTCGCAAATTTTCTCATATTTTCCTCAGTGTTTGTTAGAAGACCCAACGTTCTCAGTCAGTCTGCGTTAACTCTATAGCGCGGGTTCTGTACCATAAAATGTTACTTCAGTTGGATTGCCGGAATTGAAAACAAAAAAAAAAAAAAAAAACAACGGCGGATGTGAGGCCCGCGCGTCAGCAGCTGTATCGTGCAGAGCTGCTACCGCAAGAGTGCGCATGCGCGCATGTCAAATGTAGCGAAAGCCGGTTAGTGCTTTCGAACAAGACAGAAAGTTGGGTTACGTCTTTACATGTCAAAGTTTTTTGTGGGGATGGAATGAAACCACATTACTATTTTACATCGTTAAATAACAGGCCACTTTGTTAAAATATTGTAAAATTGTAATAAGAAGATAGATTTCATAATAACAAGTTTTAGTCTAAGCAGTAAAACGACAGGATATGAACTAGATCCTACGTAGCAATATTAAAAGTTTGTCCCGGAATCTAATATAGTGTTAAGGCAAGCACTCTTGAGGCATCGTTTATGAAGAGTAGTTTATATTATAGAGTACATGTCTTACGTATTATTATTAAACAATCAAAATTTTCTAAAATATGGCGGTGGTGCAGTTCAAGTTGCTCGCTCAGTGTGTACATCTACGTCCATACTCCACAAGCCACTAGACGGTGAGTGGCGGAGGGTACCTCGAGTACCACTATCGGTTCTCCCTCCTATTCCATTCACGTATTGTTCGCGGAAAGAAAGATTGTCGGTATGTCTCTTTGTGGACTCTAATCTCTCTGATTTTATCATCATGATCTCTTTGCGAGATATACGTAGGAGGGAGCAATGTACTGCTAGACATAAAGGTATGTTCTCGAAATTTCGACAAAAGCCCGTACCGGGCGACAGAGCGTCTCTCCTGCAGAGTCTTCCACTGGAGTTTATCGATCATCTCCGTAACGCTTTCACGATTACCAAATGTTCAAATGTCTGTAAATCTATCGGACCAAACTGCGTGGTCATCAGTCCGTAGCTTACAAACTACTTAAACCTAGGTAAACTAACCTACGGACAAACACACACACACCCATGCCCCAGGGAGGACTGGAACCTCCACGGCTAGCAACCGCGCGCTCCGCAGTGAGGTGCTTTAGACCGCTCGGCTACTCCACCGCGGCTTTCAAGATTACCAAATGATCCTGTAACGAAGCACGCTGCTCTCCGTTGAACCTTTTCTACTTCCTCTATCAACCCCACCTGCTACGGATCCCACACCAGTGAGCAGTATTCAAGCTGTGGGCGAACAAGTGTATTGTAACCTACTTCCTTTGTTTTCGGACTGCATTTCCTTAGTATTCTTCCAATGAATCTAAGTCTGGCATGAATCTAAGTCTGGAATCTAAGTCTGGCATCTGCTACCGACGATTGATTTTATTGCATTGGTGCAGCATTGGAGAAATCTGTGTGGAGTAAAAATCGGAGAGTGAACGAATACACTATGGAGGTTGAAATGAATATGCGTTAACGTTCTTATGAGGAGATGAAGAGGTTTGCATCAAGCGGACGACGCCCAGCGGACGTCGTCCAGAGTACACCTCTCCAGTAGCGTAGCAGTAATTTATCAGTTGTAAGTGTAACCGGCTTCTCTCTAGAAGCTACATATTTTTACTTTTCAGTGCGTTTTCCCTTGAGTGCATTAAATTTATTGTGTGCTCGCGTTTTTGTTTGATTCCTATTCGCGTTAAATATCTGGTTAGTGTATTATTCCGCCGTGTGAATCGCGTCGCGACAGTCGTCTGTCTTTGTTTTGAAACAGTTACCGTTTGTTTACTCCAGTCAGTCGCCCAGCGGACGTCGTCCAGAGTACACCTCTCCAGTAGCGTAGCAGTAATTTATCAGTTGTAAGTGTAACCGGCTTCTCTCTAGAAGCTACATATTTTTACTTTTCAGTGCGTTTTCCCTTGAGTGCATTAAATTTATTGTGTGCTCGCGTTTTTGTTTGATTCCTATTCGCGTTAAATATCTGGTTAGTGTATTATTCCGCCGTGTGAATCGCGTCGCGACAGTCGTCTGTCTTTGTTTTGAAACAGTTACCGTTTGTTTACTCCAGTCAGTCGCCCAGCGGACGTCGTCCAGAGTACACCTCTCCAGTAGCGTAGCAGTAATTTATCAGTTGTAAGTGTAACCGGCTTCTCTCTAGAAGCTACATATTTTTACTTTTCAGTGCGTTTTCCCTTGAGTGCATTAAATTTATTGTGTGCTCGCGTTTTTGTTTGATTCCTATTCGCGTTAAATATCTGGTTAGTGTATTATTCCGCCGTGTGAATCGCGTCGCGACAGTCGTCTGTCTTTATTTTCTGATTAGAAGCGACATATAGTATTTTGATTTTCGTCTACACTTTCTCGTCTCAATTTGTAAAGTTATACTGTGCTGTCGTGCGTATTGTATTCACATCCGCGTTCTAACGAACAGTTTAGTTTTCCTTTGAACGCATCGCGAGTGTAGTTTTTGCTTTTGTTGGCATTGTAATCATGAATAGGGACTGTGACTGCTGTATGCGGATGCAGTCTGAGCTGGTGACACTTCGCTCCCAGCTTCAAGCTGTGTTAACCTCGGTTGCACAGTTGGAAGTTGCGATCGATGGGCGTCGTTGTTGTTGGCCGGCGGTGGGGACCGAACGGACTCCCGTCGTCTCCACCGATCGGCCTGCGGCAGCGACATGCCCTGAAACTGCTAGCAGTGAGGCAGACATCCCACCCGTGGTTGCGTGGGAGGTTGCTCCAGTGCGTGGCAGGAGGCGCAAGACATTCCGGGGGACCGATCGTGAGGCCTCCCCGGTTCGTCTTGCGAACAGGTTTGAGGCGCTGTCTGCTCAGGACGACGTTCCTGAGTCGGATGGTGTCTCTCACCCTGTCACCACCCAGCCTGCAAGATCCGGGCTTTCACAGAGGGTGGGTTTACTTGTAGTTGGGAGCTCCAACGTTAGGCGGGTGATGGAGCCCCTTAGAGAGATGGCTGCCAAGGAGGGGAAGAAGGCCAACGTGCACTCCGTGTGCCTACCGGGTGGAGTCATTCCAGATGTGGAACGGGTCCTCCCGGATGCCATGAAGGGTACGGGGTGCAGCCAACTGCAGGTGGTGGCTCACGTCGGTACCAATGATGTGTGTCGTTTCGGATCTGAAGAGATCCTCTCAGGTTTCGAGCGGCTAACTGAAGTGGTAAAGACTGTCAGTCTTGCTTGCAAGATGAAAGCAGAGCTCACCATCTGCAGCATAGTTGACAGGACCGACTGTGGACCTCTGATACAGAGCCGAGTGGAGGGTCTGAATCAGAGGCTCAGACGGTTCTGCGACCGTGTAGGCTGCAGATTCCTTGACTTGCGCCATCGGGTGGTGGGTTTCCGGGTTCCGCTGAATAGGTCAGGAGTCCACTACACGCAGGAAGCGGCTACACGGGTAGCGGGGGCTGTGTGGCGTGGACTGGGCGGTTTTTTAGGATAAAGAGCTTCGGGGAAATAGAAAATGGGCAATCTCAAAGGGTTCAGGTGGATCACAGGAGAAATGTAGATCCGGAAACTATCGGTATAACAGTTGTAAATTGTCGTAGCTGTGTCGGGAAAGTTCCAGAACTGCAAGCGTTAATAGAAAGCACCGAAACACACATCATTATAGGCAGCGAAAGTTGGCTCAAGCCGGAAATAAGTTCAGAAGAAGTATTTTCAAAAGATCTAACGGTATTCAGAAAGGATAGATTAAACAAAATAGGTGGTGGCGTGTTTATCGCCGTCAAAAGTAGTATTTCATGTAGCGAAGTTGAAGTTGATAGTTCGTGCGAGCTATTATGGGTAGAGGTTGTACCCGAAAATCGTAAGAAGTTAATAATCGGTTCCTTTTACCGGCCTCCCGACTCTGACGATACAATAGCAGAAAGGTTCAAAGAAAACCTGAGTCTAATTACAAAAACGTACCCGACTCACACGATAATAGTAGGTGGTGATTTTAATTTACCCTCGATCTGTTGGCGAAATTATATTTTCAAATCAGGAGGTAGGCATAAAACATCGTCCGAAATTGTACTCAACGCATTCTCTGAGAATTACTTCGAACAAGTAGTTCATGAGCCAACTAGAATTGTAAATGGATGTGAAAACACACTTGATCTCTTAGCAACAAATAATCCTGAGCTCATAATGAGCATCAAAACGGATACAGGTATTAGTGAACACAGAGCTGTAGTAGCGAAATTGAATATCGAAAGTCCCAAAGTTACCAAAAATAAACGCAAAGTATATTTGTTCAGGAAAGCAGATAGAAACAAAGTACATTGCTTCTTGAAAGACAGCTTCCACTCGTTTCTAACACTAAACGTAGGTGTAGACCAGATGTGGCTCAAATTCAAAGAAGTGGTATCGACAGCAATTGAAAGTTTTATACCTAATAAATTAATAAAAGAAGGAGGCGATCCCCCTTGGTACACAAAACAGGTCAGGACACTGTTGCAAAAGCAAAGGAAAAGGCATACTAAATTTAAACGAACACGAAATCCCCAGGATTTACGATTGTACTCAGAGGCTCGAAATTTAGCGAGGATTTCAATGCGAGATGCCTACAACATTTATCACAACGAAACTCTTTCTCGTAATTTGACTGAAAACCCAAAGAGATTTTGGTCATATGTTAAATATACTCGGGGAAAGTCACAAACAATACCTTCACTACGTGATAGTAATGGCGATCCTGCCGATGACAGCGCTACTAAAGCAGAGTTACTAAACTTAGCTTTTAGAAACTCATTCACTAAAGAAGACGAAACCAATATTCCAGATTTCGAATTACGAACAGATGCCGTAATGAATAACATAGAAGTAGATATCATCGGAGTAGTGCAGCAACTAAAATCACTTAATAAGAACAAGTCTTCTGGTCCGGATTGTATACCCATTAGATTTCTATCTGATTATGCTGAAGCGATAGCTCCTTACTTAACAGTCATATACAACCGCTCTCTCATAGAAGGATCTGTACCAAAAGATTGGAAAGTTGCACAGGTCACACCTATATTCAAGAAAGGCAGTAGGAGTAACCCACTAAACTACAGGCCTATTTCATTGACGTCAATTTGCAGCAGGGTTTTGGAACATATCCTGTATTCAAATATTATGAATTATCTCGAACAGAACGATCTATTGACCCAAGGTCAACACGGATTTAGAAAATATCGTTCATGCGAAACACAACTAGCTCTATATTCACACGAAGTGATGGGTGCTATCGACAAAGGTTCGCAAATCGATTCCGTATTTCTTGATTTCCAGAAAGCTTTTGACACCGTACCTCACAAACGGCTTTTAATCAAATTGCGTGGTTATGGTATATCGCCCCAAATTTGCAATTGGATAGGGGATTTCTTGTCAGAGAGGACACAGTTCGTGGTAATCGATGGTAAGGCATCGACTAAAACAGAGGTGATATCGGGCGTTCCACAAGGTAGTGTTATTGGTCCTCTGCTATTCCTTATTTACATAAACGATTTAGGGGAAAATCTAAGTAGCTCTCTTAGGTTGTTTGCAGATGACGCCGTCATTTACCGTCTAGTAAAATCATCTGAAGATCAAAACCAACTGCAGAACGATCTGAATAAGATATCAGTATGGTGTAAAAATTGGCAATTGACTCTAAATAATGAGAAGTGTGAAGTCGTCCACATGAGTACGAAAAGAAATCCGTTAAACTTTGTTTACAACATAAATCAATCAAATGTGAAGGCCGTAAACTCCACAAAATACCTAGGAATCACTATTACTTCAGACCTAAACTGGAAAGAACACGTGGATAATATCGTGGGAAAGGCGAACCAGAGACTGCGTTTTATTGGCAGAATCCTTAAAAGATGCAACAGAACTACTAAAGAAACTGCATACACTGCGCTTGTCCGTCCATTTTTGGAGTATTGCAGCCCAGTGTGGGATCCTTATCAGGTGGGATTGACGGAGGACATCGAGAGAGTCCAAAGAAGGGCAGCTCGTTTTGTATTGTCACGATACAGGGGAGACAGCGTTACGGAAATGATACAGGATCTGGGATGGGAATCATTACAACAACGGCGCTTATCGCTGAGGCGTGGGTTACTTGCGAAACTCCAATCGCCAACATTCTCCTCCGAATGCGAAAATATATTGTTGACTCCCACTTACATAGGTAGAAATGATCATCAGAATAAAATAAGAGAAATCAGAGCTCGAACAGAGAGATTCAGGTGTTCTTTCTTCCCGCGCGCTATTCGAGAATGGAATGGGAGATAAATAGTATAATTGTGGTTCGATGAACCCTCTGCCAGGCACTTAAATGTGATTTGCAGAGTATCCCATGTAGATGTAGATGTAGATGTAGATGAAGCCGAGTCTCCGGATCGAAGACCCCAACAAATAGTTCGTAAAACTTCTGGGACATTACTGCTTACACCCACTTTATTATTCACAGCCGGTTTCAATGACAGACTAACTGGTGGGAAAATATTTGGTTGTACTATTTCATAATAGCTATCGATTAATCAATATCATAACAAGTGAACTGACTGTGTGATATCATAGTTATGACTTTTACAGAGAAAGTAACATATGTTGAGTTATTGGTCTAATGTTTATCTTTTGTGCCGATAGAATTAGCTTGATGTTACTGTTATACTCTGAGATCGTTTGACATTTGAATTTGTTCTACCAATATGATTCCCGCCTGATGATGGTCTCTGAACGAAACAGGTTGTGAATTAAAAGGTGTTGTAACACTCCCCTCACTAACCGGCTGATTAATCCTGTAACGCATCCTGTGTTAATGTTAAAATTGAGCCGTGTGTTGCCTACAAAATAAAGTTGGCAAGGCTATCTTTACCGAAAAATTATTGTGCAAACGAAAACCAACTAGTGAGGGAATGCTGCCACAACGAACTACCCCAACAGATAACCCGTTCCTCCTACTCTACTAATTACTAATTGAACTGATTTAATTGTGGAAAAGTCTCACTCACACACGTATCTATTGCAAATTATAGGAAGTAACAAACAATGAAACAGTAAAAAACATTAATAAACTAACACTGTCGCCAGCCCAATCACACACGTTAGTGTTGCACAACAGAAGGTTGGCAAACACTTTTGCAATCGAATAACTTTTACGAAAAATTATGTTTTGGTTTTATCAGTTTATTACAAGAAAGAAAATAAACCACGTAATAATTATTTGATTAAACTGGATTAGTTCGGAAACAATGTTGGATCGGAGACCAATGTTGCACTCAATTATCAACGACCCTTCACTAACACTCACCTGCATGAGAATTACACAGTAGGCAGCAAAACACTTAATTAGCAGAATAGTTAACATTAAGATTACCACGAAAGAAATTACTCAAAATGACTTGCAACTAGATCACAGATGGACAACGCCGAAATACGAACCAACATAGGAAATCCACTCGACACATAAGATTTACACCAATGAAATATTAAAATAGTAATGAAGCAATTAATTTAGAATTAATATATAATTTTGTTTAGTTATTAATTGTACCAACTTTGTTTCAAACAAAGCAATTCCTTATCTCCAAAATTGTAATAAGTTGAAATTAGCTTTAAAATTCAAACTTTAATTATTTAAATTTTATAGTTTGGCACTGAATTTAATATTCTTTTCAATTTCAACGACACTCGGGAAACTTCTGGAAAGGATAGGACCCTACTTGGTAACAATGTGTTAGGACAATGACGTGGTAGAAGTTATTTAAAATTTTGTTTATTGTTAAGAAAAATAGTTTCTCAAGCACAAAACTGGGTAACGCCTTACAAAATATCTAAACTCTGTGTGGTCGGAAATTATTGGAGCAGTCTTACATTGCGTCCTCGTAGTCGAAGAGCAGGATGCTGCGACTCCGACAATGCTGCAGGTCACAATACAGACACAGGTCCAATCCAGTGAGCGATTTGAGGGCAGAATCTTGACATATGCACATCAACTGCCGTGTGCCCTCGCTCATATTGGAAACATGTGCGCTAACTATGGAACTCCGCCAACAAGGCCTGGTGACTGCAAAGAGCGAGGCGCTGCACGCTCCCGCGCACTTGCTGGCGTCCCAACTGTTCAGACGACACAGCTCCACTCCCTTCTCAGACTCCACAGCTACTACTACTGGTCCCTCTCTGTTGCTCCAAAGACCACTTACCACACACTCCAAAGATGTTTCCCACTTCCCTATCGGCGATTACCCAGCTATACAGATAATAAATTACACAAATTCACATAAACGAACTAAACAAAACTACAATATACATTAGTTACGGTAAAAGCTATAACAGAACCTACATACATTTAAAATTTAATACATATTTTAAATACACATCTGGATGCTAACGTCACAGTGTGTTGACGCAGGAATGTCCCACGATTTTTACGAAATATATAAATACTGGTGACAGTAGGCTGTGAAAGAGTCCTAAGATTGAAAGCGATAATACTGGTTCCAACCAGAGTTGGGCTACAGCTGCGCGGAAGTGGCCGCCTGGTCTAAGGCATGATGCTATGGATAGGGTGGTCACTGCAGTCGGAGGTTAGAGTCCTCCCTCGTGCATGAGTGTGCGTGTTGTCCTTAGCTAAGTTAGTTTGAGCAGTTTGTGAGTCTAGGGACTGATGACCACAGCAGTTTGGTCCCACAGCTTTACTAACTTTTTACCAGAGTTGGGCGCGTGGAGTTGGCAACATTGTGGAGGGTCGGAGTTTTGGCGAAGTCGCCGCAGAGGGTCCGTGACCTAGAGCCGCGGCTATCTGGATGGCGCCGCTGCTCGATGAATGGATGACCGCGGAGCAAGGCCGCCGCCCCGGAGACGCTCCGGTGACGCGGCGCCGCGTCAGCCGCTATTCCTGGCGTCACTGACGCTCCTGCCGGGACTGACGCCCCCCCCTCCCCCCCCCCCCTCCCAGATCCTTGGTCATGAACCTCTCCACACAGTGGCTGTGGTACCCGGAAAGGCCGCAAGCACAGTTTCTCAGTTTGTCGACAGTGGAGCAGTCATACTTGTTTTGGCCTCGCGGTTTCATGTTCCAACTGTGGCAAGAAAACAACTCGGCCACGCCCCCCTCTCCTCAGCTTCCTCTCCCGTCAGCAGTCTCCTCTTCTCCTACTGCCCCACTCCGCTCTCGTAGCTTTACTCGGAATGACCCTCCCCTTCGACACGCATCACACATGATAAATATGTATTACGTACGCTAGCACTGCGCACCCAAAGATAGCGACATGTTATGACTGTTCCTCTCCGCGTTACATCATCGCTCTTCGAGTGACTTTGTGTTTATATTTGTTCTGTCAAACTGTGAATTTCTTGTGACGTGTCTGGACAACTGCTGAGCATTCTTCGAAGACGAGCGTAAGGAGTACCACACCACTTGAGACGCAGGAAAGAAGTGTTCCTAGCAAACGGAATGTAGTATGTCATTCTTATAAGTCTTCAGACTTAACACTCACTTAAAGTGTACACCGCGTGGGCAGTATAGGAGCAGTATGTTTTACAATATACACAACTGTTCAAGTGTTCAAATGTTTGTTAAGTTAATGGGACTTAACTACGGGGTCTTCAGTCCCTAAACTTACAAACTACTTATGAACTACTTACGAACTAGGACGGCACAAATATCCATGCCCAAGGGGGGATTCGAACCCCCGACCGTAGTGGCCGTGCAGACCGTGACTGGAGCGCCTCAGTCCCCTCGGCCACCGCGGCCGGCTATACACAACTGATCTAGTTGATTAGACAGGAAGTTGCATGAGATCTGTTGTAAGCTAAGCTGTTGTATACAGAGAAGTGACAACGTTATAGAATGTAGGGAGACCTCGAGAGGATATACGCTTACTGTAGGGATTGGCAGTTGACACTCACCAAAAACTAATGTAACCTAATTCGCATAAACGGGCAGATATCTCATTGTTGTAAACAAAATAATAGCTGCAAGCCGTCACCTTCATTAAATCTTGGCGAATATGTTTACAGAGCGATTTAAAGTGGAACACCATTTAAAATCAACCACAGCTAAGACAGATGACAGATTGAGATTCATTGAATAAAACCTCACGACTATACATCAATACTGCTCCTCACTTTGGCCACATACCAGATACAATCGCTATTTTCTATCGTTTTCGGTTTCGATGTATAGTCATAAAATGTAACATCTGTGAAAAACCATCTTTGTATAACTCACAGATATTTTTTTCTTCCGGTAGAAGGGTTTCTCGTAGCCTTAGGATTGATCGTGTTGGTGTTCATCTATGAGTCTGCTGCTCACTTAAAAAAATTAAAAAAAAAAAAAAAAACTTATTTTTTGTTATAGAGAGCGAAAAGCTCGTTACCCAAACACGCCGAGCTACCGCGTCTACGGCGTGAAAACTGACTTACCAAGCCAGTTATAGGGATGTTACCCTCCCCTTATAATAGGCTATTTCATTATATTTTAGACATTAATAATGTTTACCTAAATGAAAGAACTGAAATATTGTAAAAGGTGATCGTATCCGAAAAAAAAGAAAAAAAATTACTTCCAATTAAATGGGGGCAAGTGTAAAACAAATCTTCAGTTGGACAACTTATTTCACCAACTATACTGTTAATATGAAAAGGAAACAGAAAAGGTGCTATTTCTCCATGCCCGAGGGAGGATTCGAACCTCCGACGCGGAGACCGCACAATCCATAACGTGGCGCTCCAGACCGCTCGGATACTCCCGCGCGGCTATGCGTAGCAAATACGGGCCCCAGCGCAATCACGCAATGTTTAATCGACGCCAAATTGGGATTAACAAATGGCAATGGAAACTGGTTGTTCTATAGTAAGTGTGCCAACAAATGTTTGACACTCACGTACACGCAACTTCAATAAAACACTGTTTCACAAACAATGAGGAGGAAGTAATTTTAGCTTTACTCCATTGCAAATTACGTGAGTGGAAAAGTAAACAGGTGAAATAGTTAATTAACTTAGTATTAAATTATTTAACTGACGAGATAATTTGCCTGACTGAATTTTACTGACTGATATTACAGTAAGAAATGTGCTCATGAACTTGACGCAACTTAACTCCATGTCCAGGAGCAACAAAGTATGTACGCTGAAGTGATCTGTGCAGACAGACGTATGTGAAGTGCAAATAATTACTTGTGGCACAATGGACAGAAGTGGTGACGCTGCAAGCTCACCAAGATGCCTCACCGTAATTAATTTCTGATTATTTCAAATATGCCCGAAATTCCCTATGGAGCCGCTGTAGAACTGTCGCCGACTTCCAAGACAACTACGACGATGTAAGGCCGTTTTATTTTCACCATTAGACGATTTGTGAGGCATTGGCGAGTAATTTATGAGACTATTCTTCTCGGCAATAATAACCGATAAACGAAAATTGTAGACCAGGTCGATATCCTGAGTCGTTACACCAAGACAGGTTCCTGTACTCAACAGTAAAAATGAATCCGAATGTCGAAAGAAAATCAGTATTGATGCAGCTCTCCACGCTGCCGTATCCTGCGCAAGTCTCTTCATCTCCGAATAAGATCGGAAACCAGCATCCCTTTGAACCTGGTACCTATATTCGCCTCTTGGTCTTCCTCTGTTATTTTTACCACACTAATCGATCCCTTATTTTAATCAAGATATGCTAAAAATACATATTTTCTTCTCAATTCTGGTCAGTATGTCCTCATTAGTTACGCACTCTACACATATAATCGTCAGCTTTCCCTGAGGTACCAAATCTGTTCAGCTTCTGTCTTCTTTTTGTCTGACCTCATTATTGTCCAGGCTTCACTACATTCCACACATATGCTTTCAAAAAGGCAACAAAATTTCTGTTCTTCACAAATGCTTTTCTTCCCATAGGCATTGTTCAGTTTATGTGTTCTGTATTTCTGGGAGGAGGGTATACTTCGATAATACCCTTACTGTATCGAATTTACCTTTTCAAATTATCTTTTCAACTTATCTCATTGATTAAGGACAAAACATTCCTCTCTCCGATGCGTAGGATTCCTTTGTTGCCGGCCGCGGTGGCCGAGGTGACTGAGGCGCTCCAGTCACGGTCAGCACGGCCACTACGGTCGGGGATTCGAATCCCCCCTTGGGCATGGATATTTGTGCCGTCCTAGTTCGTAAGTAGTTCATAAGTAGTTTGTAAGTTTAGGGACTGATGACCCCGTAGTTAAGTCCCATAAGCTTAACAAACATTTGAACATTTGATTCCTTTGTTGTTTTCCCTCACGACAACATCCTTCTGATTAGTGCTTGCCCAGAGCTCCGAGTGGATCAGTATTTTACCTACTCAATATTTTACTCAAATGCACGGCATCATTATATATTAATATACTACAGCTACATGCCTTCGGGGAAAGAAACTTCTGTATTTTCCAAAATGTTCAAATGTTTGTAAAGCTTATGGGACTTAAGTACGGGGTCATCAGTCCCTAAACTTACAAACTACTTATGAACTACTTACGAACTAGGACAGCACAAATATCCATGCCCGAGGGGGGATTCGAACCCCCGACCATAGTGGCCGTGCAGACCGTGACTGGAGCGCCTCAGTCATGTACTTTCCACTTGCTTCCAGCCGTTCGCAATAACCATATGGCGAAGCGCCGTTAGCTGATGTTAAACAGTCACCTCAGTCAATCATCCAGATTGTTGCTCCTACAACTATTGAGAGATTGCTGCCCTCCTTCAGGAATCACATGATTTATGGCCTCTCCACAAACACTCCTCCGGTATTATTGCACCTATGGCGCGGCTATCTGTAGCGTTGGGGCATGCAAGCCACCCCACCTCCGCAATGTCTGTGGTAAATGAAGATGCTGATTATTAATATTACGAATCTCTATTTTCCATTTCTAGATATTCATTTCTGAATCCAGTCATCCTGGCATTTTATACACTTCCCACAACGAGACATCGGTTTGTTGATATATAGTAATGTAGAGTGTTTGACTTGGCAAATTGAGCCACAACCTCACCACTGCCAGTACTGTTTCAGCACTATCAAAGTCCTCGAAGGAATTCTTTACGTTTTGGGAACAGGGAAAACCGAATACTGGCAGGTCGAGATTGGGTGATCAATGACAGTGAACCTCTATTGGACGTTCTGTTTCACGCAGAGAAATTCAATTACTGCGAGCCGTTTTCTCACGAACCAATGTAGTTACGTTACTCATCTCAATATTAAACGATGTGGAGCCCTCTAGAGACGAAGGGTAACAACAAGCATCAGCGAAGCGGACAATTCGACTGAGCCATATTCAAGACAGGGAATTCCTCAGAACAGAATAAAAATTAAGAGTATTTTTTGTTTCCACCATAACCTGCTGGTAGTACTGAAAGAGGAGGACGGAACTCGGCAGTGGTAAACGCCCGGCCAGATTGACTCGCGTTTACTCCGTGCATCGCGTGGGTGAAAGTGGCCGAGTCACGGTCTGCGGGCGACTAACAGAGCATACAATTCCAGCATATCTAGATGAGGGCTGAACCCAGTCCAGTAAGGCTGCGTTCCGCTGCAGCTGATTGGACACAGCGCGTGGAAGGTATTTTTAGAAACTTTCGTTACGTGTGCTTTCCCTTCGACTGATTACTCACATGCTTTTAAGAGAAACTGCTGTTTTTCTGCATAAGCAATTAGTTCTACAGCTATACACTGAATAAATCTATCTTTGTTTTGTCTAGTAACAAGTGTTCAATGGTGTGAAATATTACTTAACTTTAGTGGCAACGAATAATGCTTCTAATGATCATATAACTCCTCAAGAAATCCTAAGAATTATTGGTAAATTCTCTTTTCTTTTAATTAATTTAAAACGGACATACGTGCCATCCGTAGCAAAATTCTGATCCAAATACCGCAGAATAAAACGTGAATATTTTTATGTCACTATTCTCAGATCTGTATTAGTAAACATATTGTCATCAAAATGACGGTAACATTTGCAATAAATAAATAAAGTTAGAGTTTAATGGAATTTGTTTAAAGTTTATAGTACAAGTTATCTCGAATAAAGTTTAATGGAAATTTACCACTAAGTATCCCGAATGAGTTAATTAATTACAATTAATGATAATTGAGCAAAACTACGTACTACGAACTTGCAAAACGAAACCTAACAATGTGACGACTATGACCACCGAGGTAAGCCTTAGAAAACATTAATATGCGCAACGGACACGACCGATAAATAGGGGAAAACACAAACACTAAAATTTATGGCCCTGTCGAAAGTACTCCCAAAGGGTACCACGAAACTGATTAACTTGAATAATGAAAGGGGAAACAATCGTATTCCGTTGCAGATAAAAAAGAAAACTTGACTTACCTCGTATATTCTTATTCGAAAACTAGAAAGAGAAACAGCAAGCAGCTCGCAGCATGCAGGTTCATAACTTAATTGGTTTCAGTATTAAAATATGCGGAAATGATAGGTGGGCAGTAATTAAGTTAAACAACAATCATAAATGAAAAAAATAAAAGGAAAGGGAAACTAACTACCAAAATGAGAACACAGAAAGCGAATTTAAGATCAAAAGTTATGTATTCTTAAAAAATATGAAGTATAAAAAAATTAAATTAACATCACGCATTACAATAATGACATGCTGTAACACATATTTAACGAATGCCTTCTCCAACCGCTACCGACCTCCTCGCGCTACCTCACGCAACTGGCTGGTTCACAAAAGTCACTACATTGTTTATATATACGATAAAGGTATGTACAAAATAACTTAAGTACGATAAAGAATGACAAACCGTATGAATAACAATTAATAATACAACCCTACAAGTACTGTGTGAACACCATTATGACCTAAATATTACAGAAAACCGACAACGTTGGGACCATAGGGATCTTACACACTTTATCTCGTTTTTGTTTACTCACTCCTGACACTGCAGACACCGAGGAAGAAACAGACATGGTAGCTCAACTCACGTTGACTCAGCAGTAATTACATTACTGGCATCAAACCAGCGACACACCACTGTGACACCATGTCTTATTGATGACAGAATGCACCCCGAAAATTCGTATTTACCTTAGCGGATAGAACCAAACAATTACATTTTTTTTTTTCGAAAATTACAAGATATTGTGGACCAATTTAGGTACACTGTCAGTTCGTTAACTAAATATGGCACTACGATACAGTTGGATGGAAGGTAACACTTGAGGATGCCGGTTATCTCCGCTACACTTTGTTAAGCCACCAATGACTACTAGCCACGACCTGTACTCATATTCAGTATATATTCGATGGTTCTCCCCACCATCACACCAGGAGGAACACCGGTGTTCGTCCCAAGAAGAAGACCTCTCTCCAGTTCGACATATTTCTCATCAACAAGGACCTGCGATACACTGCAGTGCAATGCCACTCATCGATAGCCATCAAACCCGGTTGCCACACTACTTCCAATGCAGTTTTGTAGTGCCAGTATTCTCCTCTAGTTTAGCTGCCGCTAGTCTCTGACCACTGGTGAGGGATGACGCAACTGTTGTAGGAATTGCATCAGTTGTTCTCTGATCGCTGACACAGATATGAAACGGTTTCATTGTACTTGGTGGACACTAGAATGATCCCTTTCGGTGGAAGACCTGGTCGACCGACCGAAAACTTGATGGTGATTGTGGATATCCTCAAGTTTGCATGAAGTCCGGGACTACTGTTAAAATCTGATCACCCTAAATCGCCATACTGCCCGCCAGCCAAGTGGAGGAGCACATTACGATGGCTTCAAACACTGCCAGTGCGGACTGCTGTGGCGTCGCCTTCGCCACAACGCCGGCAGTCCAGGCAAGTCGGCGCGCCACTTCATGGAGACGCGATAACTCGCGACACAGTACTTCGACCGCTGCGGGCGCCTGAAGTCTCGTACCTCTCTGACTTGCACCACGCGCCGGCCAATCAGAAGAGGGCTCGCCAAGATATGCCGGTGCGCCACTGCCAAGGGAGCAGTGTAGCGGAGGACAGTTCAGTCTATCAGTCAACGAGTCAGCGGAAGGGTACGTCAGTATAGCAGAGATCCGTCTACAGCGAGCCAGCCGTCTACGTAAAAACAACCCGGAACACAACTAGTGACTGAACTGTGTACTGTGTATTAGGCAGCACTGTATACAAGCACATCACAAAAAAGTTGAGTTGTTGCTGTTTTGAGGGGACTAACCTGTGCCGCTTTCTTGCCGGCATATTTACGAAGTGTACTTGCTGGACTTTTCTATCTCTGGTCGGATCGGCAGTCAATTGGACCTCATCAGCAGAGGGCTTCAAGAGCGGCATGGTGTTTGGACGGGCTGAGAGAGGTGGTTAGTAAGATACTGGATGTGTGTGGCTGCGATGAGAGTTCTGGAGGGCTCGGCTAACGGTATGAGGAGGGTTGTGCTCTGCATACAAGTGCGGACGGAATGTGTGTGCCAGGGACAGACGTGGCTTGAAGGCTCTAGCCAGCGCACATCAAACACTCAGCGTTGTGTGAAAGCTTTGGCTGGAGAAGGGAGCATTTGCAATCTTCAATTAAAATAAAAGTGTTCAATTAAAATAAAAGTATAGGTGAACTAATCGCTTCTTTCAGTTGCAGACCCTCACCTCAATCCTAGCTAGCCAAGGCCCGCCTCCCGAACTTACCATACACAAAGCAGAATCCCAACGATACAAAACTGATAACGCTACCTCACATACTGACAACTCTGCCTCACAATAACATGGCCTTTTTATTTCCTACCAGACCCAGTAACAATACAATACACGAACACACTCTGGTAACTGTGATAGCTGACACAGAAACATACAACTGTTCATTTTCATACCAGCCGGTGATGTATATGTCTAGGAAATTACGATGGCATCTGACAATATTAGACCTTGAGAGGAGTATTTCTATTCGGGAGCGCGGTCAACCAAATGTTGTCTTTCCGTGATTCCCCTAAATTACTCCAGAAAAATGTCGAAATGGTTTCTTTGAAAGGTTGCGGCCGATTTCTTTCTCCATCCTTCCCCAATGAATCAAAGTGTCAGCCTCACCTCTAATGACCACGCTGTTGACGGGGCGTTTAACCCTACCCTTCCCTCCTCTCTCGTCAATATGTCTTGGATACATCAATTTTAGGTCTGGTAGTGTTTCATATGAAGTTTTAGTGAACTAAAATAGATATTTACACCGCTGACCATCCAGAATGCAGTACTAAGAGAGCCAGAAATATCGCAGCCATTTTTTTATCTCGACGAACACGATTTTTACAAAGATCACGTGACTGAAAATATAGCCGTGTTTGGAGTGTGGAAGATTATGAAAACCAGTATTCAGGGTTGCTGCTATTGCTGGATAAACCGCTTTTACACGTCTCGGTATTGAGTTAGAGGTTCTGGACGTGTTGTGGTGGTGCAGCAGTCCAGACTGCTCCCATATGTTGCCAAAGTTGGTGTACAGCGGGCCAGTCGTTCCGCAGTCAACGACCAGATGATTCGATAGGTGTGAGATTGGGAGTACGGGGGAGGCCAGACAACAACACACTCCGATGGGCGACGAAGAAGTCCTGAAAATTGAGTACCACACGTGGTAGCAGATCATTCCGCTGTAATGTGGCCCGTCATCAAGATCCAAGGGTTCGTGACGACAAAAGGCCCCAACACTGCAGAGATACAACGTTGGCTGGTTAATGTACCGAGAATGTGGGAGAGGAATCCAATAAAACTCCAAAGCATAGTTTTGGTTACGGAGCCTGTATGACGATGCATATGGCAACAGTTTAGCAGGCTCTCACCATGGCGTCCTCAGACCAGAATGAGGGGTTAGTAGTGATGCAGGAACAATAGGTATTGGAAAATGTTATTACTGTTAAATCGTGATTATGCGCGCACCGCCACGAGGATGAGAGTCTGGAGGCTTGTCCCGCACCAACTGCTACAGTTTGAGATGGCATTGGCTTTAAATAAAACGTTAAGTATGGAATGAATGGCTGGTAGACCATTCGGGTACCTTTCCTTCACGAAGTGTGAGGACTGTGTGCTGAAGTGTCTATGTTAAGTGTAGGTGACTGTAATGGGTGTGTGTGTACAGTAGTGTAGTGTTGGAGATGGTGGGAGAAGGGTGAAACCCGGTGCCGGCACACAGCCTACTCCTCTAGAAAAGCACCAAGAGGGGTGCCCGTGCTGAACGTCCCCCTCCACCGGACGGATCACCAACAGTGTCCCATGCCCTCACTCCTTGAGCTACTGCGGAGAGGTTTGGAATTTAATCCAGGACATTGGTGCAAAGACTGCTGATCAGGGACTTTGCACCACCATCCCTCGAAAGGCGAAGGGAAAATTGTCAACAGCGCGAGACGTACCCGGACGGTTACCCATCCGAGTACTGGCCAAGACCGAACGTGATAAACTTCGGTGATCTGGCGGGAACAGGTGTAGAGGAAAGGGTTGTACCTTGGGACATTTTTTACATTTTAATTTTTTCATACTATGATTTTTTTTACAAGAAATTTGAAAATTTACCCTATCACAGCCATTAATTTTAGGTAATGTTGAACGAATAGCAGTTTACGCTAGCTCCAATATTTACATAATTACTCACCAATAAAGACTTTTGTGACACTTGTCCCAAGGTACAACCTATGGTTTCACCTTGGGAGTGTGGTACTCACTATCTTGGGATACGGTGATGTATTCCAATTTCTAAGTTTTATGAATGAAAAAATCGTATTGTAGTTAGGTAGTAAATGTTTGTTAGTCCAAATACAAAAGTTATTTTACCTTAAAACAAGAGATGGTGGGAATAAAATATTAAATGAATGAAACCCACAACACACCACTAGAGCTGGTATTTCTTTCACTATATTACTGCGATTAACAATAATGATGTTCTCAACATTAGGAAATACAAAATAGTCCTTTGCTTCCTTAAGAATTTCACAGTTACATCTTCTTCTGTGCTTTATAAAACTATTCCTGCATAGTAAACATGAGATCTGCCACTGATGTCAAATTTTTACCAAGAGTCAACTACCTTAAGAACAAGAAACTGTTACTTTTCTAGATGGAAAGAAGGATGAGAAATCCTCTTCTTCAGATGACAGATTAAATATGCTACCTCCAGAGCTACTGGCAAGCTCGGGAATTTCTTCATCAAAATAAATGGAAGATGGTCCTTTGTCTGTTTAGTGGCTTCTTTCTTTGGGAAATACTTCTTTTTCTAGTTTTCTTTTCATTTTTCCTCTTCAATTCATTGTTTTTCTGGTGTATCAGTGACAATCATACACCTTCCAGGTGTCCCAAGGTGCAACCAGAGAGGTGTTCCAAGGTAAAACCAAATACACAATAACAGAAAACAGTATCGTAACTTATGTACACATTTATATCTTTATAACTTATGGTATCAAATGTTGAAATGTTTGTATAGTGTATCATCAGTCCCTAAACTTACAAACTACTTACGAACTAGCTAATACTAAGGATAGCTCAAATATCCATTCCCGAGGGGGGATTCGAACCCCCGACCGTAGTGGCCGTGCAGACCGTGACTGGAGCGCCTCAGTCCCCTCGGCCACCGCGGCCGGCCTTATGGTATCAATAGCATACGTAGACAATGCCCTACAACACTGTATTTAAGAAACATCAATAATGATGCTTAGCTTTAGCTTATATCTTGTGAGGGTAGTGGCTAAATTTTACTTTCAAACACGAAAACTTGTAAAACTCCTCCTCAGATCTCAAACATCATCCAATACAACGTGGCCTCCTATTCCCTCTGAAAATAGGCCTGACAACTTTACTTCATAGTTCTGAAAGTTTCCACTAGAGTGCACAGCCTTTATTAAAAGGTGTCCCAAGGTAAAACCGTCCCAAGGTACAACCCTTTCCCCTACCCACCGTGGCACGGCTGTTGATCGTGGCTCCTTGGTGGGCATTGCCGACACACAAACACTCAGCGTTACAGCTCTGAAGTGCTGAAAACTATCGTCCTCCATCACCTTCTAAACTTGCCGATGGCCAAATCGCAACAGGATGATGCGCCACCAGAAGTGGCACGCAGTGTACAGTATTTTTTCGTCGCCCGTCGGAATGCATAGTATCTAACAGATTACCCGTATTTGAAAACTTACGATCGTTGACAACGGAACGACTATCCTAGATACACCATCCGCTGCAATAAAACAGATCCACATTGACAATATGTGGAAGCAGTTGTTATACCGCGAGAACACATCCATTGACTTTTTAATTCAATACCAATGCGGGTAGCAGCCGTCAGAACCAGCAGTGGCGGATAAACACTATACTGACTGCATCACTTTCTTCGCTTCTAATGGGCTGTATTTGAACCGAAAGAGGCAAAACGATTGCTCGGTCAAATACTTTACAGTCCAGGAATAGAGCACTGTACATGTCATCGTCCGGAAGTGCTAGTGTTCCCAGCTCTAGCTGTTTTTGGAGCTTCAGCTTGGTGTTTCGTGGTATTTCTGGTTTGCAGCCACCATATTCGTTTCCTCAGAGCACGTCAGAACAGATATGCATGCAGCTGACATAGGGTGGAGTCGGTCCCAAAGGTCGCCCAGAGTTCTAGTGCTCTGCTGTGATTGGCCAGTGCCTTTGGAGGCTGGGCGCAAAAACTAATTTCTTTTTTGTCAACATAAGATGTATTTTTCATTAAATACTTGAGTTTGATAAGGAGCCATTTCTCAATTGCAGTCTTCCATTCAGTTATATTAGATCATATAATGTAAATCAATAATCAAGAGTAATACGAAAAGATAAAAAAAATAAGTTTCGGCTATATTTTGGCGCTAGTTAGCGTGCTGGCTGCATTTTAACACTGTAGAGGCAACATAAATTCTCCTGTTAATCAGGTATGGTTGAAATGAAGAGACAGTTCGCTACCTGCGTAGTATCTTTTTCTCTGCGTCAATAAACAAAGTGGTATCCTGTACATGATTTTATCACACTAGTTCTTGGCTAATTAACATAACAGCCTCAAGTCCAAGAACCAACGACCTGTGTGTTATCTTCTGCGCTGGGGACAGAACTTGTCAAGACTACAGGTCGGTGAACATGTTATTCAGAGCGGTGAAAGCAGGTAGGAACCTGGCGAGTGCTGTAATTTAGTTAGAACGGAATCCAGTTACTCCAAATCAATGGCAACATGGAGGAGGTAAAGGAAAGAAGAAAAATGTGTGAGATACTTTCAATCCACTCTCTCGCAATAACTAATCAGTTTTTCTTCTGCCCTGCCACATTTTAAATAAGCAAATATAAACAATATAATTGTTACGTTACAGTTTGTGTCGAGATTCTTACAATTTAACTCTTTTTTCTAAACTTATTATTATTCCAACAAGTAGAAACGGTGAAATATAAGAATTTTTCGTCGGCAGCATTTTTACAAAAACTAGCGATTCACGTCTGCTGCAGTGGCGAGGTGGATAGGCTGACGATTTACGAATGTAAAGGACGAGGGTTCGAATCGGAATGGAGTTATTTGCCTTTTTTCTATTTCAGACCTGTGGGGGTAATATTTTACACCTTTATTCGTTACAAATTGTGCTGTTGTAGGCTTTTGTAGTTCCAATATTCTTTCAAAAGATTCCACTTGATAATGGTCTAATCTTAAAACAAACAGACAAATAGTAATTTGAAAAATATTAAAAGGGTTGTATTTATTTGTAATTACTTCGACCACTGCCTGGAGCTTCTATAGTTTTCACTCAAGAGAAACGTATCAGCTGATTGGAATACGTCATAGGACTGCTTCAGAATTGCTGATGTGAATGTTCGCGAGAGTGTAATAACTGCTCTTGTAGAAAACGGTGCTAGGGCGTCTGAGGAAGGAGATGGATTAGGCTATTAAAATGTAGTGGTGAGGTAGCGAGACGTCCAATACCTGGAAGACCACGGAGACAAAATGAAGCATTTGACAGGGCAATCCAGAATGCTCCCTTTTCGAACATTCGGGAAATAAGGAGAGCTTCACTTTTTCTTGGCTCATCTAAAACTTCTCTTAGAAGATTGAAGGACCGTGGGATTAGACGCCAATGTGCTCCTATCAAATAACCCTTGTCTAATGATCAAGCCGTGGATAGACTAGCAGTTGCTGAGGTTCTTGGAAGATGTCGATTGGAGGAAAGTTATTTTCTCAGACGAATGCATAATTGAGTCCACGTACAGAGGTCCTGCTCTTGTTTACCACACAGATGGACAACGATAAGACTCACTTTGTGGCCACACGCACTAGAAGCGGTCGCATAAGTGTGGCACATTGGCGGTGGATGACTTACATGGTTTCAAGACGTAGAACGCATGCATGGCAACCTCAATTCAACCATTCTATGAATATTTGCTTCAAAATGTAATCATCTCTTGAGCCTTATAAACAGGCAGACGGGCGAACCAACATGATAATCATCGACCACAGACTAGCATTAAAATTCGTGGCTACTTTCAGAAGAGGGAGAATGTTATTCAGTCCCTTCGGTGGTCTCCAAAGTCACGTGCTGTGAATCGCGTAGAGCACTTATGGACTCAAGAAGAGTCTGCGGGACGATTGGACCGACCTTCCTCCGAGAACTGTGGATGACCTACGAGATTTGGACTACTCTTCAAAGGAGAGAACTGGCATTGATGAGGAAATTTTCCATAGACTTTTAAATTCTATACCGGCCGCAGTGGCCGAGCGGTCTGCGGCGCGCCAGTCACGTTCTGCACGGCCACTACGGTCGGGGGTTCGAATCACACTCGGGCATGGATATTTGATATTTGTGCCGTCCTCAGTATCAGCTAGTTCATAAGTAGTTAGGGACTGATGATCTCGTAGTTAAGTCCCATAAGCTCTACAAACATTTGAACATTTAAATTCTATGCGTAGAAGGATCAAAGCTGTTATTTGGGCAAAGGCATGTGGACAAAATACTGAAGCTATTCGTAGCCTACATTTAAATTTATTTTATTTCATTTTTTCTGCAAAAGGTCTACACAGTTATTAGCTCAGAAATATTAATTTCAAAATACAGATCTGCTTGGTACTATATCATTTGTTTTTTATGGCTACTCGCATTCGTATCATCTTCAAAGAAAGTTTTCTATTTTTATGGAAGGTCAGATAAATATTAACTTCCGAGGAGGATTAGTTTTAGACATCAGATTCACAAACGACAATTATTTACTAAATAGAATTTAATTACAAAAATAAGTATAACACGAAAAATTTGCAACGCAACAAAGGAATAGAATAAAAAAGTGTTACGGTGAGATTCGATCCGATAGTTACTACAGCTGTACCAGCACAGTACGCTGAAACTCTACCAATGAGCTACCGATCTCTTGGTTTCGCACAACACTCGAATAGCCGTATCATAGTTAAAAACGAACATTAAACTGGAAACAATAAATACAACAATACACATTCACTTTGCTCGTGTTAATGGCATTCAGCTGATACGTTTCTCTTAGCGAAAAACTAAATAGACACCCGGTGGTGACCGAAGTAATTAGATATAAATACATCCATTTGCAATATTTTTCTAGGACTTTAGCTGTATGTTTAAAGATTAAACCATTATAAAATTGAATATTTTGAAAGGATATGGTAGCTAGAAACGCTTACAACTACACAATTTGTAGCAAGTAAAGGTTTAAAATAGTACCTCCACAGGTCTAAATTAAAAACAAACATGGCCAACTTACTCCGGTCCGGTTCGAACGCCCGTCCGACACGTTCGTAAACCGTCCGCCAATACACTTCGCCACTGAATGAGGTGGAAATGCTACCGACCAGGAGTTCATTTATATCTGTCATTTCTACGTGTTGGAACAATAATTTTCGAAAGAAATGATACGATCAGTTAAATTATAACGAAGCTCGACATATACTGTATCCTGTTACACTGCCTTTATTTGCCGATGTAAACACTATGCTACAAACCGCTAGCGTTGGCAGCACTGTTGCTTCTGTAGTGCTCAGAGCTGGGCAATTTCTTGCCTCTTATTGTAGAACGTGCTATTTACCAAATAATGTCTACTGTTATATCTCCAGGTCCCCATTGGTGTTGCATGTTGGATGGCTACCGGTGTACTTTGTTCTCTTGATAATTCTATAACAACTACTTCATATTTTTTGTTTACGCAAGCCTACCCTACTATTATACTGAGCCGTAATCTCGAAGATAGCGAACATTACTTGCATTGCCTCGCTGTCACTTTACAGCCTTCGGAATATTCAAACAATTTGCTAGGATGTTTTCTCACTGACGCAATCTAAGATTGCTTTCTACTTGGCCTGCTTTGTGTAGCCTGGTAATTCATTACTGTCTTTCCTCTTAAGGCAGGTTATGTACCCTTGACTTATTCTGCATACAAAAGTCTATTATCTATTTTTCCTCGCTGTATATGCTTCAGTAGCCGAGGGGTGCGATGAAATCTTTACAACCTTGTCTTCCCTAGCCAGCTTTTGCTCTCAGATGGCTCGTAATAGCAATACTCTGTTCTCCAGCATGGTCCTCCAGATAAGTATCACATCTTTGCCTTTCTTGTCAATAGCGAATCCTTGTGGTGGGTACGTACATAATTTGCAACGAGGTATCATAAAACATCAACAGTTAGACGTCACAGGAGGTTTAAAATGAAAATTTAGGTAACAGTATGGAAAATATTAATGCTTGTTGATGTATCGGTGTATAAAATTTCTTTACCGACAAGCAATTTCTTTGCGGTATTTTCCTTGTGACCGCTCAAGAACTAACATAACATACTGTATCAGGACAGTACGCGGTATCTGTGTTTGAACTAGAATCATGAGATGAAAGTTTGTGATTTAGTTTTGATCAACGCCATATATATGGTCATTGGAGCATTTGTCTTACTGTAAATATGTTACAGTATAAAAACAATGTTAGCTATGTTGCAATATATAACCAAAGTTACGCTAATCGGTTATTTTCCTTTGGAAAAGATGTGATTTGGGCTGAAATTAATATTCAGCTAAATTCACAATTGTTCTATCCACCATTCAGATTTTACGTGCCAAAAAAAAAAAAAAAAAAAAATTAATAATAATAATAATAATAATTCGTTGCATATTTTTTAAGCGCGTCGCTTCTGTTCTTTAAACATACACGAATCTGTTCGAACTCTGCGCAGATGAAGACAAATGGATAACTTTTTTTTAAGCTACTCAATATCCGTTGTCGAGATATGATTTACAGCTGAAATAAATATATCACGTCCTTGTCGAAGAACGAAACAGAGCTAGCACGTAGGGAAATAGTTTATATCGATAAATTGAGTTTCCAAAATATGTCAGTTGGGCTAAAATTAATACTAAGATAATGACAGGATTTTATATGCCGTGATCAGCTTTTTTACAGTATAAAAACCTCTTTCACTGGGATGTTTTTGAAGCACGTCACTTTTAAACTTAAAACGTGTATGTATTGGATCTTACTTTGCACAAATTTAGGTAAATAAAATCAAAACTAATTCCTGTTGATTCAATAATCAACATGCTTTGTCCACATATCATAGTTTAAAGCACAACAGAATTTAGTTCGTGCTGAGAGACATGTCGGACATTGAGAAAATGGTGGAATTAAAGTTGATTTTTTTGTCAGTTAATTCTCGTTTTGTTGCTTGTGCGTTACTTACAGCAAGCTCTGAAGTACGTACAGTAAAATAAGAGTAATTTTTCGTGAACAAATTTCGATTACCTGATTCAGAAGCCGGTAGATTACGACAACTAATCAACTATGGTACAATACAAACTGGGATCCAGAATGAAAAATGCTATATCTCAGCACATCTTAAGAGGAATATGTCCCGGCCAGAGTGAGAGATGCAGAAGAGGAGGCCTTGCTTCACGATGCATGTGGAAGCTTTAAAGACGTTGAAGTAAAAAAGTTTTGACGTCTTCGCCCTTAACCCTCAACACCCGTCGCAGAGAGCTCTCGAGGGGCAATGCATCCGCAATAGTAAGTGTCCTTGAGGTAGGACGCATGCATCCTAAGCTTCAGTGGAATGTAGTGTCATATTGCACGAATGGGAAATGCCGTATTGAAAATAATGCGATGTGCCAATTTATACGACATGACATTACAAACCATGTAGTACTTTACATATGTGCGAATCGGTCAAAAGATTTTTTGTTTAAATGCTTTTAAAGCTGCCAGACAGAATATCTAGTACTCCTCTTTAAATCTTTATGTGCTTTGATAGGACCATCTTTTATTCTGGTACATATAGGCCTACAAACCTAAATCAAACATAACATTGATGAGAGACCAGCGATCTCTTAACAACACACTTGTCAGTCGGCGATCTTAAGATCGCAGAAGAGGTCATTACATTAAACGCAGTATGTCGATCAGCTGACGAAAGGATTTTGTCTGCTGGTGGTTTGTAGAATAAATTAATTTTTGAGTATCTCTCGTGAATTTTTTTTATCGTATAATATTATACATCTTTACTTCCATATATAAAATGAAGTATTATTTCGTTAAATTCGAAATATGGCTATAATTATTTTTGAATAGTAATTACCAAAGAATTGTTGGTAATCACGTAAACTAAATGTAGAATGAATGTAATGAATGATATCATTATGTGAATGGTCGTCTACTTGGATTTATTGTAAGCAGATATTACGTACATACTGTGAAATGTCACCATACATCTGCCTCGGAAATGTACGTGCGGAAATGACTGCAATATTGAATAAAAGTGGTAAAAATGCTACAACATTTCGACTACGTACTCCTTGGCTATTGACAGATGGAATAAACAATACTTTCTCTTGCTGTAATATTATCAGTGTGTTTTTTCTTTATAATTGTGGAATTCCGTGCATTGTTTGGTTATACCGAATAGGTATATAAAATATTAGTTACATTGTTTTTATTTTTGTGTTTTCGTTCCAAATATTGATTTTTAAGTAATATCAGTGCTGCTAACAGTTTTCATACTACTGATGTACATTGGACTGTTTGATCAATTACCTTGAAAAGAACTTCAAGACAAAGGACCACAAACTGATTCACATCAAATATTTTGAAGCAATAGCTTGTGCCGTCAGATTTTGATTTCACTACTTATTTACTGTCTAAAGAAAGACAGTTTAATCTGCATAGGAGAATTAGATATAAGATGCATATTATTTATACTTCTCTTGATATATCTGTAAAGAAAATAGCAAGGCATGAATAAATTTATTGCAGAGTTACACTTCATCTGAAGCATAATTTGTTGGAATTTGATTTAGTTTACTTGAAAATCGATGAGAAGCACAATGGCAAGTGTTACTGATAGGAATTAAGAGTAGTAAATTTAAGTTGCCGATTGTTGTTATGTTCGTGTTGCTATGCATGTAGAATGCTACGAACGTTTATTCAGAATCGGCGCAGAAAATTTGATCAACAAAACATGAAATTAGTATTGTTTACTTGCATGGCAGACACTGACAAAGAAATCTCACGTATTATCACCATGACAGTTCTTTGTTAACTTCGTGTTATTCACTGCTGCTAACATAAGGACACTGCTGGGCTTTGTGATTCCATGTAAGAAGCCAAACGGTCTACCCAGACGAAATGCATTTCTAAGAGACACTTTACCAGATGAGAGCAGTAACATCGTTTCCTAACCTTGCCAACACAGCTTACTGCAGATATTGAATCAGTTAATGCACTGCTATGAAACATGATTCAGCGGAAGATTCTTTTATTTCGCTAAAAAGTTTGAGTGTATTTGATGTCCCACTCAGTTAATCCACATGAAACATTATACATTGTGAAGAAAATATGTTACTTCACAAGGTTACTCGGAATATTTTAGGACAGAGTTCAAGTTAAACAGAAATACGTTTCTCTCAGTGGGAATAGGAGAGTAAGGAGGAACGAAGCATTGGTTTTTGACCGATCTGTCATAACTCAAATTACGGAGCTGACTGAATGCTAAATAGTCTCTTCTTAAACCCACCTATGACGAGTGGTAGGTAAAATGTGAAATAAGTCTCGTCCTGGGAACAACTGTAACATTGTTTTACTATGCCAGCGTGTAACGAAAATACAGCTGAATAGAGACGAACACTTCGAGGTAAATGAAAGGTAATTAAAAAAACGAAAAAAAAAGAAAAAAACGCAAGGACATTTAGATATTCCAATTTTAGAACTATCGGTATGATAAGTCATAGATGCAAAATAGTAGCACGAATTATTCACAGACGAATGGAATAACTGATAGAATTGGAAGGAAAGGTTAATTTGAAGGTGAGTAAGCTTTATGGAAGTCATAATAATTATTAATAAACAGGTGCTGGCCCGTAAATGGTAACACATCTGACTCATTAAAAATAAATGATAAAACTTGATATTCAACAGATTTAGTTTCCTGATACACTCCAGCTGAGCTCGTCTATCTATTTAATAATTAATCCCCCTTTCCAAAAATATTAAGTACTAATTATAACTATATGAGTGGGTGCCTGAAATGAAAAATGGGCTAAGTTTAAACAACGACATATTTATTTTACTTTTGAAACTAGGATATGACAGTAAAACTCTATATCCGCGCGGGAGTAGCCGAGTGGTCTGCAGCGCCACATTGCGGATCGCGCGGTCTCCAGCGCTCCAGCGTCGGAGTTTCGAATCCTCCTTCGGGCATGGATGTTTGTGTTGTGTTTAGTATAAGGTAGTTCATAAGTAGTTTGTAAGTTTAGGGTCTGATGACGCCGGAGTTAAGTCCCATAAGCTTCACAAACATTTGAACATTTTTAATACTCTTTACAATTGGAACATACGGAATAAAAATTTGCTTTTGTGACAGCGAATGGCGAAGAAGGGATCAGGGATGATCCACGAAAGTTTTCCCGACGTACCGCCTGATGAGTGATCTTACGAAATTCACGAATCAAAGTTTTGAAGGCACTGTCTTATTACGCACACGTAACAACTCATGGTAGAGAAGTGAGCCGTGATCGAAAAACAACGACTGAACGCCGTAGCCACCACGATGCTTACCCTCTGTAGACCGCCGCGGGTTGAAGCCTACAGCCTTCTCGCCGTTTTCACAGTGATGAGAGGTAATTCGCCACCACATAGGGTGACGATCGAACACGAAGTTGGACAAAGTCGTGACCACATTTGGTGGCAGCAAAACAAGGAGGTCGCGATCGCGGTCTGTGGTGCACAAAACCGAAGCAAGTTACGACCACACTCGATGGGAGTGTCACTAGCAGTCACCTAGACGACCACACTGCGTGGCAGTCGCACCCCCAGTCCCATTTTCACTTTTTCTTTTCAGACCCAAACGACTCCCCTCCCTCCCCCTCCCACTTTCTCTGTGGCCAATGATAGCGTCTGGATTGCGATCGCCGACCAATGACCATCGTAAACATAGTCACAAGTGGCTATGCCGAGTGACATCGTCCGCAAGCCGATTTTTCCACCTGCACAGCGCACGAAAACCAGCACACAAGTGTCATGTTTCGCACGGACCACGGGCGTTCAGTATTTTGAATGTTCTGGGAAATTCACCGATATCCTACGGCCGCTGGGAGAAGCCCAAATGTGCCTTGGCGGCATCAACACATGTTTCACCGTGACTGCCCCGAGTGGCTTCCTCAGCGCAGGAGCGCTCTCTGCATAGGAAACGTTCTCCGGCATCAGCTGTGCGAAGTCGTGGCTAGGGGGTTCCTGATAAACGCGCGGCCGCTCGCTGGCTATCAGGCTTACGTCAATAGGCGTGGACATTGACCACGTCCTCCTAACTGTGTTTCCACCTAACTGAATATGCCTTATCGACGACAGTGGGAAGGGTTGCAAATCACGTTTCACGGGCGAGCGAAATCGCTTCTGTAAACAACGGTCCCTTCACCGTTTTACTAGATTCAAAATCGTGGCGCCAGAACATCCTACATGCCCTAAGACACTTGTTATAAATCTACACGGTGCTTGGTGTATGAAACATACTTGAATTACAATCGTGAGGGTACCGGGAATGTGAGGCACCTCGCAGAATCAAACCTCACAGTGGATCAGTTGGGATTTAGGAGAAATGCAGGAACAAGTGAGACAGTACTCACCACTTAACTTACATTATGAAAAGGCACGCATGTACTCCTGGCTTTCGTACATATTGATAAAGCTTGTTGACTGAAATATACTCTTTCAAATTCTGAATTTTAAGGAATACAGTAGCAGAAATGAATTATATACGAGGGTTGGAACTTAAATAGTGGCAACTATTTATTCACAACCGATACAAAAGCATTACATGTTTTCAGCTGTTACAGTTCTTCAAAGTAGTCACCAGCGTTGTGTAGAACCCGTTGCCAGTGATGTGGAAGGCGTAGTATACTGTTAGCAGAGCCTGTTTTGTTTATGGTGCGAGTGAAGCGGAACAGTTCTGAAGCGAATGCCACGAAGTGGTTTCTTCATTTTCGGAATCAAATCAAAATCACGAGGACGTAAGTCCTGTGAGTATGATGGATGGTGCAGTACTTCCCAGTCCCATCGACCGAATAGAGCAGCCACAGCTTGCTCTCTGAGCGCCCGCGCATTGTCGTGCAAAATGGTGCGTGTGTTGCGCAGAAAGTGTTGCCACTCATTTATCAAAGCGGGTAGCAGGTGACGCTCCAAAAACGAACTGTAATACTGTGCATTAACGGTCTGCCGTGGAGGAACGTAATGCGTTAGGTTAACACCACAACTGTCGTACAGGCGAATCAACATAACTTTCACCATACTGGGGCTCTGGCGCTCTTTCGACATCGCGGCGACCCATAATGACGCCATTCTTTGGACTGGCGTTTGAATTTTGGCTCGTACGATGTGGCCCATGTCTCATCCAGTATTACGCTCTCATAGCGCTCTAATTACGTCTTAGCAGCGTCGTAACGCATCCAGTTCCGCATTTCCGACAATTCAAGCAGAACCCATCGTGATGAAACTTTTCTCATGCCCAGGCGTTTCTTCGAGATGCGAAGCACAGCTGCATGCGCTGATCCGGTTTCTTGGGAGAGCCCACGAATCGTCTGGCGCCGATCACTTCTTCAGAGACGTTAGGACGACTTGCCGGAGTTTGCCGACCTTCGTTGAAGGCTTTTACCCAACTTACCACTCTCTGTGAGGCAGAGCCTACTGCCTGCACGCCTCTTGATGACACTGTCGTGCTGTACGACCTCTGGCACATTCAGTCTTGAGGCAACTCGATTGTTCAAGTTTCAAAAACACAGTGACACTGTTACGTTAGACCGCTCGCTCACAAGTGACTGTGTTTCTGTCGATTGTGAGCACGCCGGTGACGTGGTACGGGCGACTCCATTTGCTCGGAGGTAATGTGGGTATGTCAACGACATGTACTATCAGCGACAATAGTAGATTCCACTGCATGGTGTCTCCACAGCAATGTTGCCTCTATTTAAGTGCCAACCCGCGTACAACTTGCACAAAATCCAGACAGCAGTAATAAAAGTGGTAGGACATGAAAGGGACACAGTGATTGGGAAGGAAGTAAGACAGTTGTAGCGTTTCCCCAATGTTATTCAATCTGTACATTCAGTAAATTATAAAGTAAAGCAAGGAAGATATTAAAGTTCAAGGAGAAGAAATAAAAACTTTGCAGTTTGCCGATGATTTAATTCTGTTAGAGACAGTAGAGGATTTGGAAGATCAATTGAACGGAATGGACACTGTCTTGAGAAGGGGATATAATATGAACATTAACAAGGGCATGTAGTCTAAGAATATCTGTAGATGATCAAGCGTGTTCAACTTTAAGTGTCACTCACGTGTCTCAAAAACATGACAGACGATTTCTTTTACATTGTATCACACACAAGGCTTGATCTGCAATGTTTTGTTCCCTAAAATAATAGGCTCTGCAGGTGGAACAAATCTACCATGACACGCATACATGACATCAGAAAGGAGTGCACGTTTCAATACAAGGCAAAACAAATGTTCAAATGTTTGTATAGCTTAAGGGACTTAACTGCGGGGTCATCAGTCCCTAAACTTACAAACTACTTATGAACTATCTTATACTAAAGACGACACAAATATCCATGCCCGAGGGGGGGGGATACGAATCCCCCGCCGGAGCGGCCGTGCAGACTGTGACTGACGCGCCGCAAACCGCTCGGCCACCGCGGCCGGCTCAATCCAAGGCAGATAAGAGGTTCTTAACTGTGCTCAGAATGAACCAAAGGACCACTTCGGTAAGTAAAAGCATTACTGCTAAATGACCTGACCGGGTACAGGAGAGTCTCAGTGAAATGAAAAGTGCTGTTCTACTGAGAGCTAAAAATTTTGTTTATTATAAATTGGAAAACAATGGCAAATAAATTTGTAAAACATGAAACATAGAAGATAGCAATAAGGGACAACATTCAACCATTAATGGCATATTTTCGATAACCCAAACCTCAAACAAAACAATTAACAGAAGAAAAATATCTAACATAGAGTGGCTGAGGTCACACCTACACTTAGATTTGCCACTGGATTGAAGTAGAAGAGGCTGTCACAGTGAATACAGTGGTGTTCTGGTGTCGATGCAGTTGCACGGAAGCAACCTTGCAGAAAGAAAAATTCGCTTTGCGTCAGCACTTGATTGCCGTTCGTTGCGTCGGCAGCAGCTGTGTCTGCGACACTAAAATCCTATCAAAAACTAATTGTTTTGATCTGTAGCTGAATTAAATCAGCCAACCTTGATGAAGTCAACAATCGCTAATTTTCCTAGTAAAAATTAATATGGTTGGGTATGCTGTTTCATCAGCATATTAATTAATTAACTTATACTAAAGACATCACAAACATACATGCCTGAGGGAGGGTTCGAAACGTCGACGGCGAACTGCCTTGCGCATCGGAGCATAGCGCCTCAATGCGCTTTGCCACTCCGCCGCGGCGGTATGCTGTGATGTGCAAGGACGTGAACTAATATTGTGGACGGACAAAAATGTCCACTGCTCGCTCGAGAAAGTATATTAGTTACAAGTGCAACTCAACACTGAGCACCACACACTGCTGTTTTATGACAGTAGGAAAATCCACAGCAGATTACTAATTATTCACAAGAGTGCACCATATGATAGCCTAAGGAGGCAGACAAGGGACAGTATCATCACCACAGACAGACAATAAGATTCTGTCTTTTTCTAGCTCAGTCAGTCATATACATTTTTCGATATTTTTACCAAATTTGTGCCCGAGATGTAACTGCTACAGAAATTCCTTTTGTCCCCAATTCTGTTCGGTACGGCCTCAAAAGTTACGCGATCCACCCAAGTAATGTTCAGCATTCTTCTGTAGCTACACATTTCAAAACCCTCTATCCTCTTCGTGTCCACACTGTTTATCGTCCATGTTTCACTCCCATACAAGACAACAATGCACACAAATGCTTTCAGAAAGGACTTCCTTACGCTTAAATTAATATTCCATGTTAACATATTTCTCTTTTTCAGAAATGCTTTTCTTCCCGTTGCCATTCTACATTTTACGTCCTCTGTACTGCAACCACCGTGAGTTATTTTACTGCCCAAGTAACAAACTCATCTACCACTTTTATTATTTAATTAACTTACGTCCGTAAATGCATTGTTTCCATAGCAGACACCATTTATTCAGCCATACTTCTGTACAGAGACTGCGTCTAATACGTGCTGTTCCAAGAAGCCGAGTTACAGTATTTGTTGAAATAAGTTTGTATGTGCCTCAACGCACGTGTAATCAACTTTCCGTCGACATCGTAGCGCTAAAATAGCAGTGGTGGTACGCTGTTCCGGTGTGGCAACATCTGAAATGAATACTCTTGAGATGACATCGTAACGAGAAATCGTACGGGTTGAGATAGTACGAACAAGCAGGCCATGTAACTGGAACTCGCCCGATCCATCGACCAGAGAGCAATGATTGAGATGCACGGGGATGTTGATGGCAAAGTTGGCTGGAGTACTATCATGTGCAGTAGTAAGGTAACCCTTCGAATCATCAATGGAGCAGTATTTGGTACAGTACTACCCTATGGGAGGAAACCAGCCATTCTGTATCGGTGGCTGCTTAGTACAGTGCATGCTGGACCGCAGTCTCTCTAAGTATGAGGGTGTAGTACCAAATGTTGCCAAGATGGTTATTTCAATGTCTGGATGACTGGTTTCCATTTCCCCTTTTTTTGCTCTTGTTAATGTTCATTTTGCATACACCTTTCAACACACTGTCCATCCCGTTCAACTGCTCTTGCAGGTCCTTTGCTGTCTCTTGACAGAATTACTATGTCGTCGGCAAAACGCAATGTTTTTAATTCTTCACCCTGAACTTTAATTCCTTCTCGAAATTTCTTCTTGCTTTCCTTTATAGCTTGCTCAATGTACAAATTGAACAACATTGGAGAAAGGCTACAATCCTGTCTCACTCCGTTCCCAACCACTGCATCCCTCTCATGCCCTTCAACTCTGATAACTGCTGTCTCCTATTGTCTGCTAAAAGCCTTTTTCGCCGTACTGCCTTCATACTTCATACCACGGTACACAGTTTAAAATGTCTGTCCAGCAGTAGCATTTTAATATATACAGCGTACTTAAATGCAATGACTTCTGCAAATATAGTAACTATTGTTTCTAATTACCATCACAAATATCTTGATAGTTTCCACTAATAAAAAAAAATGCAATATTTCACGCGAACTCATAAACGAACATCAGTAATACTGCCAATACTTCCGTTGTTCCTATTCTAACTGGCTGTCAATTTCTTACATTAGCTACATATACCTGCTGAACTACATGATCTAACTTGATAGAACATCATTCGATCGATGTCGTGAACGTTTGGGCAAGAATTATTGGTGATGTCTTGATTGCGCCTCATGTTCTTCCACCTACGCTCACTGGAGCACGTTATCATGATTTCATACGGGATACTCTACCTGTGCTGCTAGAACATGTGCCTTTACAAGTACGATACAACATCTGGTTCATGCACGATGGTGCTCCTGCACATTTCAGTAGACGTGTTCGTACGCTTATCAACAGATTCGGTGACCGATGGATTGGTAGAGGCGGACCAATTCCATGGCCTCCACGCTCTCCTGACCTCAACCCTCTTGACTTTCATTTATGGGGGCATTTGAAAGCTCTTGCCTACGCAACCCCGGTACCAAATGTAGAGACTCTTCGTGCTCGTATTGTGGACGGCTGTGATACAATACGCCATTCTTCAGGGCTGCATCAGCGCATCAGGGATTCCATGCGGCGGAAGATGGATACATGTATCCTCGCTAACGGAGGATATTTTGAACATTTCCTGTGACAAAGCGTTTGAAGTCACGCTGGTACGTTCTGTTACTGTGTTTTTCCATTCCATGATTAATGCGATTTCAAGATAAGTAATAAAATGAGCTCTAACATGGAAATTAAGCGTTTCCGGTCACTTGTCCATATAACATATTTTCTTTCTTTGTGTGTGAGGAATGTTTCCTGAAAGTTTGACGTACCTTCTTGTAACACCCTATGTATTGATTTTATGATGAAGACGAGCAACGGTATTATATCAAGCTCTGTTCTGACCGGCAGGTCTCGGACTAGATTCGTCGTAAAATCCAGTCAGCTGGTGTGCCAGACAAAAGTTCAAATGTTCAAATGTTTGTAAAGCTTATGGGACTTAACTACGGGGTTATCAGTCCCTAAACTTACAAACTACTTATGAACTACTTACGAACTAGGACGGCACAAATATCCATGCCTGAGGGGGGATTCGAACCCCCGACCGTAGTGGCCGTGCAGACCGTGACTGAAGCGCCTCAGTCCCCTCGGCCACCGCGGCCGGCAGACAAAAGTCTCGTTTGTGGTATGCAGTAGCTTCACACATATAAAGACACGAGTAGCAGCGTTGCAAGTGATGTAAGAATGTCCTTTACAATTGCAGTGGAAGTAGTCCAAAAGTAGAATAAAATTTTCACTCAGCAACGGAGTGTACGTAAGCTGATATGAATCGGCGTACCGGGTCAGCGTGCACGGCAGAGCGCTTGCCTATGAAAGGCAAAGGTCCCAGGTTTGAATACCGGTCCCGGCACACAATTTTAATGTGCCAGGAAGTTTCAGTTCAAAGGTACGTTGCCAAAGCATGAATATGTCCTCATTTGTACAGAACATTGGACTGCAGAAAACGGCTATGATTTTGTTTTGGAAAACGACACTTCATTACAATTCTCTAAAATTCCAATTTCTGTCGAACTTGAGATTACTGTAGTTCCAGTCGGCGCTGTGTATGCAAACAACACAGAAACAATACACGTGTCACTATTAGTCCCAGTTTTTACTGGCATACAGTAAACGTAATGATGTTTACGTCAACGACTGCAAATGTGAATCAAATGTAACGCTAAGGTAAAACTCCTGTAGGTATATGGAGAGGATAATTTATGTGGTTTTAGGGCGCAAAACTAATACTACGGCGGATAAAAAGTAAAGCGCGATCTGCAGACCGCGTGGCATGTGCTAAGACGTCAGGCAACTCGAACGGGAAACACAGGCTGTGGAGTAGACAGTTAAAAAATGGGCATTCAACCAGCGGTGACGTACGTCAATTGTTGAGAACAGTGACCACAAACAGGAGCAGGGCCACCACTTAGTAAGTGTCGGTGGCTGAAACGACAGTGTCCTATACGTAGCCGGGCGAGGATGACCTCATCGCGACGAAGGGGCCGAGAGGAGGTCAGCCAACAGATGGAAGAAGTTTAATGACCCGGAGTTTGTTCCCTTCCAGAGAAGACCAATGGGAGCGCCAGAAACACTGATGCGAAGATCATCCGAGGGGCTGAATAGGTAGCAAACCGAAGCACTAAGGCTGCATCATCCGCACCAGAATCCATCATCTCATTCCCAGACACATCGACGTGGCCAGGAACCCACAGCAACGGCACACTGGTTCCACTGTCAATGAGGGAGTGAAGGCACGCCTGGATTCGTTGTACCAAGCGGTGTACCGCATACAGCACGCAAAGCGTCTGGAGAGCACTCAGAGAATCGGAGCAGATGACGCTGTTAGAGAGCTCGTGTCGCCTGAAGTACTGTACGGCTGGATACAGGACAACGAGTTCCGCAGTAAAGATTGAGCACTGGTCAGGAAGCCGATATTGGAAAGAATCGTCGCCGAGTACGAAGGCACACCCAACACCGTGGTCGGTGTTGGAGGCATCGGCGTAGAAAATTTCCCCAACCTGTGAGCGAAGGGCAAGAAACTGGCAACACAGACGTTCAATGTGTTAAGGCCTCACAATCCTTTCCACAGTCTACTGTCGACAGACGGCAATTATGGTGGTAAACTGCGCGACTTTCGTTATAACACATCTTCCTTTGGGTTAGTCACAAACGAAAATATATTGTGTATCTACAACATAGTACTTAATTTAATACATGAAAAAATACCGATCAGTTCTTCTATAACGACTTTTGTATGCAGCACAAGAAATTTGTCAAAAATGCTCACAAATAACTGCAGCTTATTACGTTAACATGAGTGCGAGCTAGAGCATTCAAGTGTTTAGTGCTGCAAAGTTTTGAGAGAAGTGTATTTAACAGCAGGTGTAGTGCCTTATGTGCTGAATGAGCGTCGAGAATAACAGATAAGTATACTTAAATTAATATACGTTCAATGTTCTATCCTTTCTAAAACACTACATGCTACGACATCTAAATAAATGGTATTACTTGTTCCATCCCAGATGTATACTTGCACTTAAACGTTGCACAACTCTTCACCATTGTCGTCAACGTTTATTGGGATGTCTAGATAGCGTAACTGTGACTAATGACTACCATAGTTATGCACCAATATATATAACGTTCGGTTTGTGACCGTAAAAGCCACATTATACTTAAACTCCTAACTCCACAATGGTGTCCAGCCGAAGGCTCAAAAGCCCCGCACCTTCAGCGGCCTCGGTAAGTTTAGTTATTTTGAGCCTGCCACCATCTTTAATATCACAAAACATTTGTGTCCGCAGACTCTAGGGCGAGACTTGAGCAAAAGGCCAACATTGTGCTTGTGCAGGTACAACGGTGGTGCAGTTGCAGTCACAATAAAACCATTTACATACTCCTGAAGGGAAGACTATCTCTCACTAGAAATCCGACTATAAGGCTTGACCGGACCCCTATAAAACTAAGTACTGTTTGTCGGTATCTAGGTATTTTTCTGGATGGAAAAAAAGAACTTTCTAGAACATATAAAATATGTCACTCAAAAGGCGGCAAAAATCTTGCATAAAATTGCTCGTGCTGGTACTGTTGATTATAAATTACCACTTCATGCTCTACAGTCTTATCACGAGGCTATTTTCAACGCTATCGTGGGTTTCGCTGCTAGCGTCTGGGCGCATCGCCTTCGGCTGCAAAGCTACAGGGAGGTTCTACGACGAATTCAGCGGAGTGTACTTCTAAGGCTTACCAGTGCCTTTCGTATTACAGATGTTGGGAGTTTGCTAGTGAATCTATGGATTTGTTCATTGGATATCGTGGTACGTTACAGAGCAGCGATGTAATGGTTAGGGCGTGAGCAATATGATCGTGTGTACGAGATCATAGGAGTTCATGTTACAGATAAAAGACACTTACGAGCCTGGAAATTAGATGAGTGGCAGCCTGATTGGGACTCTATAAGCACTGCAAGACGGGTTTACAGTATATTTCCAGACATTAGAAAGAGACTCAGATTGCGGTACATTGCTCCTACTCGAGGTATGGACACCTATCAACAGGCCCTGGTCCATATCCGAAATATCTACATCGCTTGAAACGCGGCAACACATCGATCTGTGAATGTGGACGTGAGGGTACTGCTGAGCCGGCCGCGGAGGCCGAGGGGACTGCGGCGCGTCAGTCACGGTCTGCACGACCACTACGGTCGGGGGTTCGAATCCCCCCTCGGGCTTGGATATTTGTGCCGTCCTTAATCATAGCTAGTTCATAAGTAGTTTGTAAGTTTAGGGACTGATGACCACGTAGTTAAGTCCCATATGCTCTACAAACATTTGAACATTTGAATTTGGTACTGCTGATCACGTCGTTCTAAGTTGCCTCCGTTTCCAGGAAGTAGGGAATGCAGACAATTAAGACTGCGATCTGCAAGCAGTCGCGAGGGACCAAACCTTGTGGGTTACAGTTAATGCTGTTGCACAACGAATATCTAAAAGGCAACTGCTTAATTTTCTGTCTAAAACTCTAAATGGACGATCCTAATGCCAAAAATTTCTATAGATCAAATAAAATATCAACACAACTAGCCAATAAGTTTGAAACTTAAAATAAAATAAAATTTAAAAAATGCTTAATTAGTCACACGGATATGCGCAGACTCGAGGATTTTTGCCGATAGACGCTTATGCCTCTGGGGACACTAGAATAGTGTAGTTAGAGTAGGTCTAGCAGTAGTAATTGCCTATGTTAGTTGGCAAACCTCGAGTTCTCCCTTGGCTGCCAGGAACATATTTTGGTAATTAGTCTAGAAGACTTCACTTAAGTAAATGTTCAAATGTTTGTTAAGCTTATGGGACTTAACTACGGTGTCATCAGTCCCTAAACTTACAAACTACTTATGAACTACTTACGAACTAGGACGGCACAAATATCCATCCCCGAGGGGGGATTCGAACCCCTGACCGTAGTGGCCGTGCAGACCGTGACTGGAGCGCCTCAGTCCCCGCGGCCACCGCGGCCGGCGCTTCACTTAAGCCAAGGAAGTATTTATTGTATTTCGAGAGTAATTTTTTCTCTTTATATGTAAATTTTCAATACTTTTAAATTTCTTTTTAATTTTAATTACATTAATATTGTAAATGATTGCGGTTAACATAAGTAATAATTACATTTACATTTATAAAACAGTGTATGAGACAGTGTAAAATGATTATGTACGACCTTTTTAGAGTTTCAAGGTAACAGGTCTAAATATTTTGGCAATAAATGAAAACTAAGGTGACACTAGGCGCGATGGATGATCAGTTCAGCTGTAAATGGGAAACGCATTAACGGACGCTCATAGCGTCCAGGTTGTCGACAATTGATGTTATCGCACTCCGTTCAAGCACCGTAACAGCAAGCGTGTTACATGATACTGGTACCAGAGACCCCCCTCGCACCCAGACCGTAAAGTGGCTTTTTGAGTGTACGGGTGTAGTGTTGGTGGGATCCACGTCACCGTGACGGATAGCACCTCCGAGACGAAAGGTAACGCTGCTTGCTAATTCGTGTATCCGATTTAATTGCTAATTAGTGCAAAAGTATAGTTGATGTCCACTTATGAAACGCACGTCATGATCACTGTGCTGAAAACGATTACTGTGTTTCGTTGTATAATTACCGCTGAATGTGAGCCACAGGAGAGAGCGGCTAGCCGTTTTGTTTATCTGGAAAGATCTCGACATAGTTGCCAACAGGTGACTGGACTCTCAAGTACCTTATCAGCTTCTCAAATTAGAAATTTATTCATGCAAGACGTTAAAAACATGTTACAGCGTTGTGAACATCTTACGTAGATATAACCGCAGGTAAAGTCGCAAAACGTGGAACATCACTCCGTATATACCTCTAGCCAAGGCTTGCTGTAAGCATTGCAGAGATACTGTAATCGAAAATTTTTCTGGACCACTAAGTACACTAGCTGTGAATAGGAATCTTAGGAAAACAGATGAAGCTGCTCTCAAGAAACAGTATCCAGTAAGTTTAGAAAACACTCATTCAAGGAAGTATCCGCGACGATTCTGCTGGCTCCATCATATGCAGCGGATGGACAAAATAATATGAACACCACGAAGTAAACCACATTTTGTTGGAAGTTGGCACCACTGCTTACGTTTTAACACTGAGACGCGATGGCAGTGTACAACTGACGTAGGATGTCTTGGCTGTTCCCTTGCAGTATATTATGCGATTTTTTCTGCAAATATCAACATAAATGAACTAAGGAATGCGTAGTCTCACAAGGAGAGGAAGCCCAGTCGTCATCGCCGATTGGTCCAAGTTTATGGTACCTGTAGAGCGTGGTGAGATATGAAAATGCGTCAAGTGGAAACTCCAGATGGCCAAGTGTTTAGGAAATAAAAGGAATTTGCAACTTATCAATTATCCCTGACAAATTGTGTTTAGGAAGCGGTGTTTGGCTAAGCAGTCAGAGATCGGGTTCGTATCGAAATGGTGGCGGGTTTGACACTTCCCGGTGGCTGTTGTTTTTGTTCTCCTTGGCAATGCGTACACTACTGACGTCACAATTAATCGCTACATCCTATACGTTATTTTAATCTATATCTATAAATGTGAATGTCTGTTCGGTGTTCGTTTATCACGTCTGAACCACAAGACATAAAGAGCTAAAAATTTGTACAGTTACTAATGTCTACTCTGGGAAGGCTTTAGGCACGGTTTTAGGGTGATGGGATAGCTATTTATCTATATATATTAATGTGAATGTCTGTTCTGTGAACGCTTATCACGTCCAAACGACAAGACGCAGAGACTTAAATACTTGTACAGTTACTAATTTATACCTGAGGAAGGTTTTAGGCACGGTTTTATAGCGATCTGACAGATATTTAGTAATTTGAAGAATATAATGCGAAATGAGGAACAATAATTACTCTTTGAAAATTATATTTACTCTTTGAAGATGATTTTATTAGTTGCATTGTTCCTTGAGAGTTGATATTGATAAAAGGGTGGAGTATATTGGGATGGAAAGTTATCGGTGTATATAAAATTCTACGTGTGTGTTAATATTTCGCTCTGCAGCGAAAACTAGAGAACGCAAACGAATGGTCTGTGTGTAATTGTTGTCCGAAGTCTCCCGTTGTACACCATAGCAGTTCCATGCTGATAGTTATAAGGAGGTGGAAGATATAGTGGTTGAAAGTCGTCAAATTATAAAAAAAATTCGGACTGAAGGCCAGCGATGACGTTTGCGACTCTATAGCAAGAAGGTTACATACAGCGAAAAGTGATGCCACAGACCATATCTTTGGTCTATGCCTGCTACATTATCTTCAGCTCTTTCTCTGTGAGGATAAGCCCACGAATAAGGAAATATAAGAATCTAAGATATAAAGCAGAGTGTCCGTGTGTTTGTGGGTTTGTGTGTATGTGTGTACATGTTGCATACAAATCTACAGTTTTGTTCCAATCTTTATGAAATTTTGTACACGTAAGCTTCAATCCACGAGGACGGTCGCCGTAGAGTAAGAATCATGTACGATACATAGTTCACAAGTTCACAAGATATGACAGCATAAACAACGGGGTGCGCGTAAAGCTGGTGCATTTAGCGACAATGGTGCTGATTTCCTCCTAAACCAGCGGACAGATTTCAATGAAATTTGGTACACACATTCCCTATCGTGAGGTAACAATTGCTGCAGGGTTAAGAATCACATACGACACATGGTTCAGAAGATTTGACATCATAAACAATATGAATCGCAAAAAACTGCCACATACTGCTATAAGCGAATGAGAGTACTTAGCGACTTGCAACCAACTTTTAATATAATTTCAAACCTTTATTAAACTTTTTCTCGCTGGCAACGATAGCAAAGTGATTAAAGGAAAAAGTTTCTCGCCTACTACTTTTCCGCTGTTTATGAAGTAAAACTACGGCATTCGGTATGATGTTATAATTTATAATTTGTACACTACAAACTGTGGCCGCAGTAAATTTTACAGAAAGTCTACACACATATAGTTGAATGTACCTTCTAAATTTTATCACAGTACGTCACGTACTTCATGAGATATGAGCACATAAACCGTAACATTCCGCTGTTCATGGACTAAAACTACGGAATTCGATATGACGTTACAATTTATAAGTTCTACACTACAAATATTGTAGCCGCAGGAACTTTTTCAGGTAGTATACAAGTATATAGTTGAGTGTAACTTCGAAATTAGATCACAGTACGACACGTAGTTGATGAGATATGGGCACATAAACAGTAACGTTCATGGAAATCGCCCCATTACGTACTAAGTTTTAATCTGTTACTTCTTTACTATTAATTGTATTCCCGAGATATTTTACATACATGCAGTCCCTATACCAATGAATATATACCAGAAAAATAGCAGCAATAAATAAATAAATACCCGGGCAACGCCCGGTTTTCAGCTAGTAATTCGTATAAGCACAAAAACGTGTAGGCATACGATGAAATTTTGGACTGAAAACATTTAAAAAGAATTGTAGTTAACGCGTATACGGCAACGTCGTGTATGTAAATCGATACTTCCATTCTTTTGCAATTGATCAATTACATATACGGAGGTGAGGTTCATCGAAGAAACAGGGGAAGCAGTAATTTTGATCGCATCTTGCGCACGTTATAAACGGCGCTTTTTTGCAGTGACATGGTTTTTTTAATGCCTCAATAGAAAAACAAGCTTGCTTGACATTCTGAAAACAGCTTCTTTCATCGCACAGTCTAACAGCACAAGTTTAACGCAGCAGGTCGCTGAATACTTACGAGGATAGCTGCTGATGTATAATGGAACGTAGTGCTTGTTTATCGGGAAGTAATTTCTTCTTCTTTCTGGATGAGGTAAGTGCAGTTATAATTTTGTTATTACATTCTTTTTTACCGATAAAAAATGTACATCGCATTTGCGGGGAATTACTACAATCTCTTTTTAAGTGTTTGCAGTCCAGAACTTCATCGTATACCTATACTTTTTTGTGCTGATATAAATTAATAAAATTACCTATACGATGTAGCGCTTAATTGTAACACGTCGTGTACGCACTGCCAAGGAGAACAAACATTTTGCCGCCGGGCGAAGGCGGACCGACGATGCTTTCAAAACGAAGCCCATCTCTCACCACTGAGCCAAACACCGCTTCCTGAACGCATCACATGGACAACCGATAAGGTGAATGTGGTGATAGATCCGTACAGTGGCGCAGGGGTGGGGGCTAATGGGGCTGAAGTCCAACCCCCCCCCCCCCACCCCGGCACCTCCCAAAGATTTTTATTTATTTTTAAAAAGAAGAGGCCGCAACAGTTAATTTGAAATAGTACACATGTAATCAATCACAACGTAACTATAATTTGCCAAGCACAAGTTAACGTGTGCTGCTGTTACTGTGATCGGTTTTAATGCCGCCGCGACCAGCTTTGATGCTGCTATGCTGAAGTTAGGAGCCGATTGTTCAAATGCGGCGACCCGCTGCTTAGCAGGTCAGCGGCGCCACCGAGTGGAATCTTATAAAGGCCGCCAAAAACTACGAACAAAAGTATTTTTATTTTATTTCAGTTTTTACACATAGAGTCTCAAGTTAATTAAACAGCTATAAATCGACCAGCTTCTTATATATCGGATATTGAATGGTAAGAACCCTTTACCATTAAGAAATTCAGTAGACCTGAGGTTCCCCTAGGACGGGATTGGGGGGGGGGGGGGGGGGGAATCATGACGCAAACTGCATCATTGAAATTTCTGAGGGGATGGGGGCGTGGTTATAAAATAATTTACAACCCGTAAAATAAAAGATATTTAATGTTAATATTAAATGGCAAAGCCATTTTTATTACGTAATAAACTAGGAATCCAGGACTTAATATGTCGGGTGTCGGGGGGCGGCGGTGGGGGTCACCTCTGCAGTAGGGTTTTTTTTTTTTTTTTTTTCCAAATGAGCCCCACCCCCAGAACCATATCCTGGCTGAGCCACTGGATCCGTATCAAAATTCCTTTCGTTTCCCAAGCGTTTGGCCATCTGGAGTTCCCACTTGGGGCACTTTCATGTTTCACTACGTCCAACATTTACCACAAATTTGGACCAATTCGGCGATGACGGACAGGCGAGCTTTCCTAGTCAGAGGCTTTCAAAGAAGCCGTCTGGATGGTGCGCCGTCAGCGAGAGCATCTTTGACGAAAGCAGCTGCGCTTTTGAACGTTCCACTAACGACACTATTCCAGGCGACGACAGCTTTCACAAAACAAGGCAGATATTTGTTAGTGAAGAAGGGTGTTGGGCGACATCCGGAGTTAACTGACAGCTACCGATCAGCATTGAGATACATTAAGGCCAGAAGGGAAGGAAGAAAAGAAAAACCGCGGCAAAATCTATGTCGAAATTCAACATTCACTTCGTTAATGTCGTTTCGATATCATTAATGGCAGGGTTTTTAAGGAAGCAGTGTCACGGCACGGCCATAAAACCTGGTCACCTGATGAATGGAAGTATCTGGTATCGTCGGATGAATCATCGTTTACACTGATTCCTACAAACAGCTCGTTTTATATTTACGGTACGGCATGCGTGCTTTCGCTGCGCGCGGAGTTCGCGGCTACTCCCCGTCGGAGGTTCGAGTCCTCCCTCTTGCATGTGTGTGTGTGTGTGTGTGTTATGGCTAGTGTAAGCTCGTTTAAGCAGTTTGTAAGTATAGGGACGGACACATTTCATTGTGAATTGCCGAGTATTTGTTCCAATAGGTTTACAAATATTTGAACATTTCGAACACGCCTACTATCTTATGTAAACATGAGGGAGGTTCCGTCATGATTTGGGGATGTATATCGTATGTTTCAACTTTCTCTATCACTACCTTCACTGAATGAATATCTCAGCATCCTCGAAACCAAAATGTTTACTGTAACCACCACGTTGGTAAGAAACACTGCCTATTCCGAAATGTTAATTCTCCCCCACAAACACCCAAAAGGGTTGGAGTGTGCTTTGTACGGTTTCAGAAAATTATGAAAATTTTTCACTGGAAACTAAAGTCACCATGTATCAAAACAATGGAATCGTCGCGGAGTGTTTTTGAGCAGAAATTGAGAAAGAAATTTACAGTCCCAGCTCCAACATAATTGAAGTAATAGTCAGATGATTTGCTACAAGAATAGATAAGATTGTTTTGTAAGACGTAAAGAAACTTTAAGAATCCGTTACTCGAATGTTGCAGTTTTTTAAAAATCAATGTTGGGAAACTCCTTATTAATACATAATTGTTGTGTCCTCGTCAGGTGTTCATATTCACCCCCCCCCCCCCCCACTCCCTTGTATCTTTCGTAGTTCTCATAAGATTGACACGAGTCTTTCGAGAACACACCGAGATTTTTTTTTTTTTTTCGTTTGTCATTAGTTGCAAGGAATACAAATTAAATTATTTGATACAAAGTACCATCCGTCACGTACTGAGAGAAGCGCGCGTGGTCGCTATCCATCTGCGTCATTCTTACCTGAGCGTGCCACTATTTTACACGAAGAATGGAATGACAGTCTCTTGCAATCCACAAAGGACCTTGTGTATCCATTCCGAGACGACCGGGAGTTGTTCTGAGTGCCGTCCGTTTTCCTACACTGTAATACTTTTGACCACGTCCTGTATCTTTACGATTGTCCACTGACGATAATATAATCTTAAGGCTCTGCACACCATGCTCTAACTACTACGGCAATCGTGGAAATACCGCACGTAAGGACGATGCGTGCAGGGAGCTGCGTCAGTGACGTGTGGCTAATATGAAGAAATTGGGAACGGCGGCTAGAGTGCGTCGTGGGTAATGCATGCAATTATGGTGTCCACTGTGCCCGGTTGCGCTAGCGCCGTAGCTGAGCGCTTTCATCTGAGGGTTGGCCACACCTTACAAAATGAAAATGAAAAGAAGAAAAAGACATGAGGAAAGCTCTCATCGATAAATTAAAAAAAAAAAAAAAAAAAAAAATCCGTGGCCGAATCCAGGTCCGGCACATATTTCCAGTTGTCTCCATTGGTATGATTTAATGCCCACAGCCTGATGAAGTCTTTAATTACCTCGTGTGCTGAAGATACATTTCCGTAGTGACATTTATGATACGACGGCATCGATTCATCATGCTACAGTCGGTCTGCTCGCGTGCGTTTTGTGTGGATATCATTTTAATAGGACACTGGTTTTCTTTGCTGTCCATGTATTACCACAGTCTGAAATTTACAGTCACGGCACTCCCCACAGATCTTTGTTATACACTGCGACACCAGCGCTCCAAACGGCCGGCAAGCTACATTTCTGAATACGGTATTCGATGACTGCGAATAGTATGGTTTATATCGTTTTTGACATACTTTTTACATCAGGGAACGTACGTTGTGAGGTTACCGTCCACTTGGTCATAAAATATAAGACCTAAATAACATTAAATACACTGCAGACATTGTCCATGCCAATACACAAAATGTTATACTTTATCTTTCATTTAATGGTAGCATTGTATGAATTAAGTAAGATAACATTTATTGTGGAAGCAACATTTACAGTTAGGCCATGGACAGAATTTTCTCATGTTGGCGAGCGCTGTGGGCTTGGGGCAGAGGAGAGGCCAGTAGCTAGTGGTTAGTGGTTTTCCCCGGATTAGGGAAGTCCAGGCTAAGTCCTACCAGGGGGAGTGCTGGACAGTGGGAGCTACCGGGTGAGGTGCAGCGTAGAGCGCAGTATAAAATATTCAAACATTACTTGAATTTGTAGCAATACTACGTACTGAGGAACCTCTATGGGCCTCACTGATAACATGATGCATAATAAATAATTTAATGTACGATAAATTGATAATTTGAACTGGAACTCAGGCATAAAGCAAACATTAAATAAATATGTAACGATTTTGCATGTTAATATTTATACAGCTGTGATACAAAGACGAGCGTGGCCTCACATTATTCATTCTGTCTATGTGCATCTGCTAAAATGAATAAATTTTACCGTAGGTGTTGATCAGATGCAGAAAACGCATTTTAATTATGAGAAAAATAACGTACCAGTCGCTACCATATTTATATCCAAGACAATTACACAGATAGCATGGGAATGTTTGCATATAAAGTTATTTCAATAATTATTTGATATGATATTGCTGTAAGTAGTATGTAAATTTCTTGTTAAATATTCATTTAAATAGAATATCAATTGTATGTGCAGGTATACAATTTAAATAACTTATACAAGTATGTGTATGTTCATGTAAGTGTATAAGCAAATATTATTTCATGTATTTCATAACTATTGCAATTTTAAAACAAATGTTAGAAATGTATGTGGCTGAACTCTGTTCGTCTTGGCTAGGCTTTGGGCAGTTCAGGCTGGGAATTTGATGACGTAGGGGTAAAACCAGTTAGCGCGCATAAAAGGGTGCACGCGGCCTTTGTACGGGGCAGTCGGAGGGTAGCTTACCTGCGAGGGGGCTGCGTCGGTCTGTGCCTCGAGTTGGCACTGTGTTTGTTTGTGCAGACGAGTCAGTGTTCCGAGCACTTGGCCGGAGGCTCTGCTACTCGTCGCTACGACGGCAGTATTTATCTTGATTCAGTGTGTGTGCATGTGTGTCCGAGGCGGGCCGCATCAGTCAGTGCAACGATTTCAACGTGTGTACGTTTATCGAGGTGGAAGACTTTTTATAGCTGCAATAAGAAGAAGGAGTGCATGTGTTTACTTGGAGGTAGCTTGCTGAAGAGCGTATTGAAGTGAAGTACATGCTGAGATATTAGTTCAGCGGAAAGTTACCGTGTGAATTTGTGTCTTGAAACAGCGCTAATTGTGGAGAGACGAAGTGAATAATAGAAGTACTTTGGTTTTGATAGCGTCAAGACGCTAAAACAGTCAGTGACAAATAACATTTTATTTATGGAGGCTCACGAGCTATGAACAGTGTTAAATTAAATGTGCCAGAGGCATCAGCCATCAGGGATTAAGGAATTAGAAATAAACCGAACTACATCATGTGAACTGAAATAGTGTTGATGTTTGTTGTATATGCAGGGAAAAGGCAGGAACTGTGCACAGTCATTCCTCTAGGCTAAATTACAGACAGTACAGCAGTTTGTTTATGTTTTAACGTGCGCAGTTTTCGAAGATGAGACTTTATTGTGCAGTTGTGATGCAGGGTTGGTTCGTTTGTCGTTCTGTCTCTAATCTTTTTGCGCTTTCCCCTCGCAACGTGGTGATATAAAAATAGCTAACAACTTACAAAAATCTCAATATTTGTCTTTATTTAGTTTCCTAAGACCCCTGACAAGGTACGAAACGGTACATTATAGGGCATTTATTTACTATTATGTTGTGACTTACATACTTCACTGAAGAATTTAATTTACTACAAAACATAAAGAATGACTAAGAAAAAGCGGAGTACTTGCCCTTTAGCAGAAAGATGTTGCATTTCTACTCAGGAAAATTGGTGATTTCGAAACGTAGGAATCGTATATAGCATTGGCGTAGCCAGAAGGGTGGTTTTAGGGGTTCAAACCCCTCCAGAACTTTTAACAAAGCTAATAAAATAGGGTCAGAAATTGTCAAAAAATGGATTGCAATTTCATCTTTGTCAAATTACCGCCTTTTGAAACTATAAGGAACGGCTAATGTATGCAATTGATGATCCGTTTTCTTTTTTCCTTTTCCCTACTGTTCTTTTAACAATCCTTCCGTTATTTTTTTACTACCTTTGACTGCTTTCTCTCCACCAAGGGTTGTACTGTTTGTTCAACAGTTCATTATTGACATGAAAAACTAGTGTTCGATGGCAAGAAGAGTCTACTAAGGATGTGTTCTGTGTATGCGATTAATGTATCAGCTGGAACGATGTTCATTACATCACGATATGGAACTGTTTCATTATGTTTCAAGTTATGTTTGAGGGACGAGGCAAACAAAACCACTCGCCTTGTATGTAAGGATCTTGGTAGTAGCTGCAGGAAGTAGAAATCATTCGAATTCATCAGTCGCGAAACAGAATTTTTTGTCTTCATTATTTCAAACATAATCGCCATTAATGTAGACACAATTATCCCACTGAGAGGCAAGATAGTGCACCTCTTCGTCCGAAGCAAATGTATAGTCGTGGATGTCTATTTTGACGGAGTTGTTAATAGTCCCAGGTAATTTTTTATGATGTTGATTTGTTGAAAACCCCTCCCGAAATAAAATCCTGGCTACGACTATCGTATATATAATGCAATAAGTACAGGATTTTACGTACCACGTCAGCCACCACAGCTGTAGCTCAAGGAAAAACGTCCTAGATGTGGCAAAAAATGAAATGTTTTCCAACAGAGATAAATCCAATTCCACAATTGTTGCTACAGCTGAAGCACAAACGATAAGAATCTTCAAAACATTGGCTCTTTAAGCTGAAGTAATTAGATTCAAAAGAATATACGTGTATAAGAAAGATAAGTGAGGTGTAAAAGTGTGCGAATCACTAGACTCCACACGAATTGGTACGCGTCAAAAATTACCTGTCATAGTAAGAACAGACCACAATAGAACTTTATGTTTATATTCTACTTACTATCAACGGAATAAGCTACAATTATACACATTCGTAAGTTCAAATGTTTAAATGTTTGTACAGCTTATGGGACATAACTACGGGGTCATCAGTCCCTAAACTTACAAACTATTTATGAACTAGCTAACACTAAGGACGGCACAAATATCCATGCCCGAGGGGGGGATTCGAACCCCCGACCGTAGTAGCCGTGCAAACCGTGACTGGCGCGCCGCAGTCCCCTCGGCCACCGCGGCCGGCTATTCGTAACTATTTGTTCATGGCGGAATTGTACTTTATACCACTGATTCAGTTAAATTCGGCTGTTTTAACATTAATTTCAGTATAACGTCCGTCTCTTGATATTCTACTAATGCTTGTATCGCAAAAATTATGCCACCTATCTCGATAATTACGCACAAAAATAACTGTAAACAAACATCACTCCTTCGTCGGCTTGCCCACCGCTAGGGGCGCATGTGTCGTCGCAACTGTCAGCAGGTAACAACTTTCACAGCAGTATATGTTGGACTACTTTTCGGGAACCTCACGTCTACTCAGAGGTGTCACTGCTAGAGGGGTTTGGCACCTTTCATTATAACCGCGGCCTTTTCGGAGCAGAGTAGTTCCCGGCTGTCTCTAAATGTTTACGCCGAGGTGGCGCGGCTGACACGATAACTCTTCGGCCATTAAGCAATCAGCTGTTTGTGAAGCTCCGCGTTTGACGGCTGGCAGCGTTTGCCTTTCCAGCCAGGCCCGCATCTCGGCCATTGCGTTCATTTCGCGCTCGGTTGGTCCCGCCAGTAACTTCACGACTGCCTCCCGTCCTGCGCTCACATTGTTTCGCTTTCCCGCAGTCGTCTGCCGCCGTTGGCTTTGGTCCAGCCCAGATAGTGCATCGTAGTAAAGTCTGAAGTAAGCGCGATATAATTTAAACGAAAATGCACTGTACCTGCATACCGAGCAGGCGTACACATAGCAGTTTTTGACGAAATAATCTGATAGTGACCATACGGGCTGTAGATTTTTGTCGAAACTGCTTATGAATCTCCGTAAGCAAAACTAGACCATTGGCCCTCATCAGAAGTATTTACTGTATAGCTTATGGGACTTAACTATGGGGTCATCACTCCCTAAACTTACAAACTACTTACAAACTAGCTAACACTAAGGACAGCACAAATATCCATGCCCGAGGGGGGATTCGAACCGTAGCGGCCGTGCAGACCTTCACTGGAGCGCCGTCATCAGAAGTCCTTGATATTTCTTGTATACTAAGAGGATAGGAAAAATGTGTGTAAGGAGATTATCGTAATCTCATATTATAGTTATAACGCAATATGGATGTTTAGGATCTCACTCTTAGATGACGTTTACTTCATTTTCAACACTCTAAAAGTCATACTGTTTAATTTACCTCCTTAAATGGAGGTAAGATACTACAGCAGCGGTTTAAAATCGGAACTTTTTGTTTTTGGCCTATTTCTCTCTCATATCTCTGGACAAATCTGGACAAAAAATTTGTCTTGTCCTTGTCTTACCTGTCCCCCCTCCCTCTCCCCAAAGCAAATACAATACAATAATTAAAAATTTCATATATTGTGATGAATTTTATTATTATGGACCGGAACCTGTCAACGACAAAACTGAAAATTAGTGCTCGAACGGTATTACAACCCGGAAATGTCCGAAAAGAACAGATGACAAGTCAATAATTGTATATATTGGCCCAACAGGCAATCGACATTTCAATGCGGACGCCTCAATATGCTAGATCACTTATGGTAATCCAGTAGAGGCTGCGAGCAAGTGGAAGTAATATGCAGCCTACTGCGGACGGGGGAGGGGGGGGGGGCGGTGAAAGAATTCTTATCGGCAGCTAAACTCTGGCTCAGTAGAAACACTCTAGTACTGGCCACCCCCTTTCACCCCCACGCCCAATCAAAAAAAAGTCTCACAGTTCCGAATCCTCAGTGCAGTGATAACACGCTAGCATTGCATATGTATGCGTATATTTGCAGCTTATTCCGTTGAAAGTAAGTAGAACATAAACATAAACTTCTATTGTGGTCTGTTCTTAATATGACAGGTAACTTTTGACACGTTCCAGTTCGTGTGGAGTCTAATGATACGCACACTTCTACACACCTCACTCATCTTCCTTATACAATCATATATACTTTTCTTGACTGTTTGCGATTATTCGACGGATATTTCGCCCGTCGCAGTTTGCAGTGCGCGCCGACTATGACGCGATGGTTGACGAGAGGGTTGTAAAGGCCTACGTCATTGACACCTAGGTGGCTCTGCTTACGATTCCTCCTATCAGACAATGCGCCGAGTATTAATTCGCGAACTTCAAGCGACGAATAGAGGGTTTCCATGTGTAAAATGATTCATTTTGAGAATTTATTGTGAAGCGAAAATATTTAAGTATTTTTCTTATGTCCCATAAACTGTGAGAATGATGGATGATTTGCATCTGTGTACTGGTCGACGCACTGTATGGGACACAGCATGTTATAACCACAAAAATACAACTGTGAGACGCAAAAACTGTGCAAACATCACAAAAAAAAGAAAAAAAAAACCTTGTGTACATATTTGCACTCAAATTCTCAAATATCGTCAGGCGAAACATGGACAAATACGTGAGCAGCGTTTCATTGTTCAAATAATGAATGGCACCGTTACAGGATTGCCGAAAAAACCAATTACGATGAATGAAATTACGTCGAAGGATTCTACTTCCTATAAAGTTACCAGGTTCATTTTCGCCTGGCACTAAAATTAGTACAAAATTCAGAAAACATTTATTACATAATAAAGGTCCTGACGGGTATTTTGTTGCATATTATGTGGATATATATAAAATAAAAACTACGAAAATGTAAGAGAAACTTAAAGCAAATATTCCCGCTTAAAACATTATTTATCGCATTTTACATAATTTTTTGAAATCCTTTGAAAACAAATCGAACTTATGGGTACCTACTTTAACTGGCGTATAAGACCCATACAGATTTTGAACCAATTTTTGGAGAAAAAAAAGTGCGCCTTATACGCCGGCAAATACGATATTTTGCGAAGTCCTATGTCAAGTACATTAGAAAGATTAAAAAAAAAAAAAAAAAAAAAAAAAAAGCATATTCAAGACCTTGTATTAAGACCTGGGACTCGTCCTTATGTATTATGCAACAGTTAAGCAGAGCACACATGTGGAGATTACACTGACACTATACGTAAAACAACCATGTTCGCAGTAGTATATGGTGGCGCATAGCACGACAGGAGCAGCTAACAAATGAAATGTTCAAATGTTTGTAAAGCTTAAAGGACTTAACTGCTGGGTCGTCCGTCCCTAAACTTACAAACTACTTATGAACTACCTTATACTAAAGACGACACAAACATCCATGCCCGAGGGGGGATTCGAACCCCCGACGGGAAAAGACCTCGAGCATCGCAGCATAACGCCTCAATGCGCTCGGCCGCTCCGTCGCGGCGAGCAGCTAACATGGCGAACAGCGACAGGCAGACTGCGCTAACTCAAAAAAAAAAAAATTAAAAGGCGCCTACATCTATAGCTTTAATTTGCAAATCTTATTTAAATGCGTGGCAGAGGGTTCATAGAATTACGTTCTTCATATTTTTCTGCCGTTATATTCTATAATAGGGAGAAAGGAATTCCCAAATCTTTTCGTTTTGAATTTCATTTCTCTTATTTCATTCAGATAATTATGTCTGTAGGTAGGTGGTAGCAACATGTGTTCGTAATCGGAGCAAAAAGATGGTGGAGGAAATTTCGCAAATAGATCTCACCGCGACGAATAACGCCTTTCTTTTGTTTTCCACCCGAACTCTTGCATCATATCTGTGACACTCCCTCACCTCCATCGCCAAAATTCGAGACGAGCTGCCCTCTTTGAACTTCTCGTATGTCCTCCGTCAGTCCCGCATGGTGAAGACATTATAATGCGCAGCAATAGTCCAAAATAGAACGATCAAGTGTAGTGTAGGCTGTTTCTATTGCATTTTCTAAGTGTTCTGCCAATGAGACGTTGCCTTCAGTTCGCCTTCACAACGATATTTTCTTTTTCTTCTTTCCAATTAAAGTTGTTGTTAATTGTAATATGTAGGTATTTATTTAAATTTACGGCCTTCAGATTTGACTGCAATCGTTTAAATGAAGTTTGACGGATTTCTTTCAGAGCTCATATGGACGAGTTTACACTTGTCATTGTTTAAGGTCTTCACTCTGGAGACTGATTTGATGCAGCTCACCACCCTACTCTATCCTGTGCAAGCCTCTTTATTTCCTCATAAGAACAACAGTTCGCATACATTTTAAGCTTACTATAATCGTCTCTCTGTTTCCCTCTGGGAGTTTTACTCCCCAAATAATTCTTTCCAAAGCTGAATTGACGATACTATTATGTCTCCTAATGTGTTCAAAATGTTCAAATGTTTGTACAGCTTATGGGACTTAACTACGAGGTCATCAGTCCCTAAACTTACAAACTACTTATGAAATACTTACGAACTAGGACGGCACAAATATCCATGCCCGAGGGGGGATTCGAATCCCCGACCGTAGTGGCCGTGCAGTCCGTGACTGAAGCGCCTCAGTCCCCTCGGCCACCACGGCCGGCATAATGTATTCCACCAATTGACATGTTCTCTTACTTAAGATATGACAGAAACATGTTTTCTCCCGAATTCTGTTCAGCACCTTGCGACCCTATAATCGGTACTCACCAATAAGAATTGGGCAATATATACCTCAGGGTAGTAAAAGGTTTATGGCTCGTTGTCTCTGTTCATAGGGGTGCGTTATGTATGTCAGCTTCTATGCACTGAAACAGCTACCCAAACTATTTAAATAAGATCAATAATTAATCTGTAGTTTAGCCAGTCTATCAATCTGCATATGATGACGCGAAAATATATTTAAGCAAACATAAATTAAAGCTCTTAATAACCAACAAAATGGATTCTAAGATACTGTTCAGAAAAGATTTGCTTACGAAGTAATTTTTTATAAATGGAGTTTATTACTTCTTTTTGGACATGAAAATACGGTGGTGGTCCTAGTTTATACGTCGGTAAATAACTGAATATTTCCCCAACTATTGTTCATGAGAGGCACAATAAGTATCACACGCACTCAAGGGTAAAAGTTCCAAATTATCACTCGTAAATAAATGAAGACCATCGAACATTGCAGTTCGAAATTAATCCTCGACTAATTACAATATTTGTTATAAAACACAGTTTGTCATCACCGAAGTACACGATTGCTAAATTATCACAGTTCCACAGCCCTACTACCGTCCTTAGCTTACAACCAGAGACTAAGTTCTGCAGTCACAGTCCACACATGCCTATCTCTTCAAATCACAAGTTCGTAACGCGGCTTCAGACCGTCCAGAGACACAACCTCTCACCACCACGTCCAAGTTATGAGTCCTCTCCCAAGCGTTCGAAAGCGTGCTCTACCTCCTCGCAAAATTGTATCTTTCCGCTCATCCTAACGTCTCATCTTTAAAATACAATTTCCCTTCCAATATATTATACATTTGAATATCACAGAATTAAATGCTTTGGCCACCTCCCTACAAATGTTGTTTACATTTAACAAACAAATATACGTTTAACAATACTAAAATCGGTTGAGCCTGGAGCTCTTTGCTCAGGTAGCTATTAAGCGTGGTATGTCACTTCAAATATACTGCCACCGTTGTAATATAGTTCCACAATTAATATTCAATGTATCATGGCTATTTATGCAAATATATTCAGTTCTTGTCCACAAATACATATAATTGTTTATGTATAAATTATCTGCTGCATATCTACTATATTTAGTCAGCAATGAAATATTTAAGAGGCAGTCTACAACATAAAACGAACGTCAGTAAGAATAATATTGAATATAATGAAATACATATATAAATTTAATGTGTTTCGCTGGGTTCATGTTTTGTGTTTGTGTGGTGGAATCTATGTTCTGACACAAGAGTATCTCACCGAACGAAAAGCAGAATAGGAAAACAAAGTGTATTGAAAGAATACGGAAATAAGGTGGTGCGTCTTCCAAGACAGGTAGCGTGGTGCAATGCCGCTCATTTGCTTCTTATGCTTTTTAAACTGTTACTGATAAACACTGGGTATCAATAATTGTAAATTTTGTATCCCATCCTCGTCGCCACTTTCGTGTCTCGACCGACACAGGAATAAAGGATGCACGCGTGTGCAGGTACGGAGGTGACCAGCCAGTGGCACAGCGGAATCAGATAGGCACCAGTGAAGACTTGGCTATCGGACAGCCACTAGGCAGGCCTCTAGCTCAACTATGTATCAGCGTTCTGCAGTACTGAGCTATGTAAAAGTTAAGTATTACTACGTCTCTGTGAAATATATATCTCTTCTAATTTACTCTAGTGTTTCTAGTTTCTGCTGTCCCACTGGCTGGTGACCTCTTACCTGCACAAGCGTGCATCCTTTATTCCTGTGTCGGTCTTTCTACTCGGCCACCGACACCTACGACGGAAACGAGACACAAAAGCGGCGACGAGGCTGGGACACAAAAGTAAATATATGTTTTATAATATGAAATTACTGAAATTTGTCGGCTTTTTATCTCTAAGGGATATTGAAATTGTAATTACGGCGTTTGATTCTATCAAGGCTTCTGAATCCATTCATATAATTATATTTGCTGTATGATCATTGCCTGATTTTATATGGATTTTTAGAATAATGTTTGTGGCTATATTGTATTTCAGTTGCAATCGCTCGTCCAAGACCGCTGTTTCCATTTTGCGAGCAGATTAGGGAAACCCTAACTACCTTCACTAGGTCCAAGGTTAGTTGGCCGGCTGGGGAACCCAACAGGTTGCCAAAACTTGCTTTTCACATGGAAACAATCAGCTTCCCCCCCCCCCCCCCCCCCTTATCTGCGCCGCCGTGGAGTAGCCGAGCGGTCTAAAGCGTCTCGTTGCGGAGCGCGCGGTTGCTCGCCGTGGAGGTTCGAGTCCTTCCTGGAGCATGGGTGTGTGTGTGTGTTTGTCCTTAGGTTCGTTTACCTTAGTTTAAGTAGTTTGTAGGCTACGGACTGATGACCACGCAGTTTGGTTCAAATGTTCAAATGTTTGTATAGTCTGTGGGACTTAACTACGGGGTCATCAGTCCCTAAACTTACAAACTACTTATGTACTAAGTAATACTAAGGACGGGACAAATATCCATGCCCGAAGGGGGATTCGAACCCCCGACCGTAGTGGCCGTGCAGACCGTGACTGGAGCGCCTTAGTCCCCTCGGCCACCGCGGCCGGCCGCAGTTTGGTCCGATAGAGTTACAAACATTTGAACATTTGAACCTTTTATCTGAGATGTCATAACCTCCTGGTTAGTTACGCGATGTACCCATCAGAACTTGAGCACGCCTAGTTTTGCAACCTGCAGGTATAGCACATAAGTGGTGTTGCAACTGCTCTTGACCCTCAGGTGACTTTTGAGCTGCAACTTGTTCCGCGTTTTGTACCTGCTGGGATGTCGCTGTGTACAGGAAGCTTGCTGCTGGGTAGCATCCGTGTGCAGAAGTATCGGCGCCATCACGCGGCATTGGCGCTGCGTGTTGGCTGTCGGCGCGCGTGTAGGACAAGAGCCCGCGGCCCGCGGCGCGCGATGCCGCCGCAGATACCGGCCGCGGACGCGTCTCCGCTCCTGCCGGGACGCGTAATTGACCGCGGCTTTTGTGTCTCCCAACAAAGTCGGCGCGATGGCCGATAGCCGCCGCGCACGGAGGAACAATGTTCGTTTGTGGGGCCGCCAAACGAGGCTGCGTCTAGTCGCGCACGATTTATGCACCCGCGCTAACTGCAGGGGACCGCGCAGGCGAGCCAAGGAAGGCCTCACCACCTGCAAGCGCGGGCTGTGCTCTGCTGCACTGAGACTGCCCCGTCTGCGCTACGCTAGGGGGAAAAGGCCACTCGCTGTAAGCCTGTTTCTTGACTTTATTGTTTTATCTCTCTACTTACAAGACGCATTTGTTGTCTGTCTGTCTCTTCTCTTATAAATCAGGACCCAGACAACCAAATAACGTGAAATTTGGTACACGTACACAAAATTACACGGGGAAGGTTCTTAAACAGGTTTCTTTCCAAGTTTTGGGAAAACCAACCGGAAAAATTGAGAAAAAGTGAAAGCGCGTTTTCATTGTGTCTCTTTAAATCTATATCTCCGCACTGATCTTGATGAAATTTTGCACAATTGACCTTCAAAACAAGAGGAAGGGCGCTGTCTACATAAAATTTCGTTCAGTGTATGGTGGAGGGTATTTATGGATTTCGCCAAAATCAACAGTTTTGCTCCGATCTTGATGAAATTTCATACACTTGACCTTGAAAACAAGATGAAGGTTACTGTCTACATAAAATTTCGTTCGGTCCATGGGGGAGAGTACTTTACTTACAGACTTCGATTGCAATCTCTATAAATATAAGACGAAATCAAATGTTCAAATGTTTGTATAGTCTATGGGACTTAACTACGGGGTCATCAGTCCGTAAACTTACAAACTACTTATGAACTACTTACGAACTAGGACGGCACAAATATCCATGCCCGTGGGGGGCATTTGTTGTCTGTTTGTCTGTTCCCTTATAACTCTAGATCCAGACAACCAAATAACGTGAAATTTGGTACACGTTCACAAAATTACAACAGAAAATCTTATTTTAAATCCGGGCAAAGCCGTGTACTTGCAGCTAGTGATACATTATGATCCAATACCTATGACTAAAACGATCGTGTCATTATAAATTTCTATGTCAGTATACATTTATCTTGTTTACATCTTTTACAATTGCTAATATGTTGTTGATCTTATTCTGGCTTATGTCTGCTTGTTAGCTATTTCAGTGTGTTTCCATGTCCGAGTATTGACAAGTTGTTAGTTTCCTTAACTCTATCTTACGACTACTTGTTAGATATCCAGTTGTTGTTATGTGCAACCTGCAGTGTTACAGGTTGTGCCAGATTTTATAAACCTACTTGTTCTTATATTCGCAGAATATATGACTTCAACAGAGAATGCGCGAAGCTGAAAATGTGTACCCAGCCGAGATTCGAACCCGGGTCTCCTGATTTCTAGGCAGTTGCTGGGGACGGAGTGATCACCACACCTGCAAGGACTACCTAAGCACGCCTCCCGTCAGACACAAATTTCCAGCTTTACCCTGCCCATAGTACTCAAACTCGTACTCACTGTGTACTAATTTCCGTAGGATTAAGGGCTCCAAAATTGTCCACCCCTCCCCACTAATGAAAGAATCATTGCCCCTCACTGGCATATTATATATATATATATATATATATATATATATATATATATATATATATATATATATATATATATATATATATATGTGGCGTCTATTCCGAATGAACAGACGTCACTTCTGATTCTGCAGTTGTTATTGTTTTCATATTCGCAGAATATATGACTTCAACTGCGAACGGGGACGGGTGGGCAAGTTTGGAGTCCTTACTCTTACGGGAATTAGTACATAGTGACTATGAGTTTGAGTACTGTGGGCAGGGGGAAGCTAATTGCAGGTGCGGTGATCACTGAACCCCCAGTGGTGTGGTGGTCAGCACAACTGCCTAGAAAGCAGGAGACGCGGGTTCGAATCCCGGCTTGGTACTCTTTTTTAGCTTTGCCCATTCGCAGTTGAAGTCATATATTCTGTGAATATGAAAACAATAACAACTGCAGAATCGGAAGTGACGCCTGTTCTTTCGGAATAGGCGCCGCATGTACGTACTTGTTTTTGTTGTGTCCGCCGAGCTAAGCCCGACGGACGCTCCCCTGGCACAGGGCTGGCTCCCTCCCTCACTGCAGTTGCTTTCAGAACCCTTCCCCAGTTTTCTATTCTAAGTGTACTACCTACAGACTAAGACTACAGCTACAACCACGTCTAACCTAGGAAGTCCGAGGACTTGTTATTGTCCGTCCGAGTCTCCCAGACCGTCCCCCAGATCCAGGCCACGGCGGATTGCGGCCAGAGCCGCCCGGTTCGTGCCCAGTGGCATGGCTGGGTGTGGTGTCTTGCCCGGTGTTTAATGTCTCACATCAGGTATTGACCCCCATGAAGTTATCCCGGACCTTCTTAGATACTACTTCCGTGAGTTTGTTTAGTATATTGAAGGTCTCTTCACTTCGTATTAATTGCTATGTGCCGTCATGTGGCAGCTGGAGGCATAGATCAGCGCATCCCCTATCATATGCGGGACACAAGTACACCAGGAGCCCTTGCGGGGTTCCACAGCCACACGTCGGCGTAGCCCTCTTTTCGAACCGACATAATATGTCGGGTACGGGCCATGGTCTATCAGGAAGTGGAGCATGCCTCTACTACGCTTAAAATACTTCATTTGCAACCTCTCTCGTATGTTGGGGAGAAACTGAGGGTCCTTCGCCCTGTTTCTTCCTCGTCTCAGGCTATCTGACAAAATTCTTCCACTATTCTCCTTATTTTTAGTTTGTATCCCACCCTGACCCCAATTATTTCCTCTGCTTTTTCCAGGTTGCCCTTCTTGGCCCAATACGAAGATGCCTGCTCTCGTATTTTACACGATCAACTTTGTGGTGAAAATTCACTACTCTAAGTGCATGCGCCTGTAGTGCCTGCGTGTAATCAGCCGCCAACCCCATAGCGAGTGCGTCTATGACGTCAGTGATCTATAGATTGTGCCGAGTGTGCAGTTCTAAATTTTCGAGTCTGCTGCAGAATGCGCATGCGCAGAAGCGAGTAACAGTAGTGGTATCTGCTGACATCGGAAGTTAACCTAATCTGGTCGAGCGCATTCACATTAGACAAAAATGTTTTCGAATCTTCTTTTTTAACTTTATTCTGTTGTTTACTGTAGTGTTTTCATCACACCGAAAAAGTTGCACCACAGCCTAAGATTTTTTTTTCTACTAGTTTTCTCCTAGAAAATAGACGAAATATCTGCAAGCAGAACAAATATTTTCGTTTTACCGGGAAAAAAGTCTACACTATGTATATATACGAGCGTAAATATATAAACGAGTTTTACAGAAAATTATAACAACAGAAGAATCAGAATTATTAGATGACAACGTTATTTTTGATGTAATTTTGACCGTTAGCCAGAAAACAAGATATAAATTCTGAAGTGAATAGTCGCTTTTTACTGCATTTTCGATATTGTTTCATGTGTTTGGCAATATGAATTGTCTTCAGCAAATGTGTAAGTTTTCAAAAGTTTAAATGACACTTTTCCTATTAGTTAGGTTCTCAGTTGTGTACAAAATGTGCTACATGACATTTGACAATAACATCAACTATGAATTAAACTTTAGTCATTAATAAACTTCATTCTCCTTTTCCTGATCCCTGTGTCCTTATGACCTCACTTCTTCATTCAAATACGAAACTACACAGCAGACAGCTCTACAGTTTCGGCGTTTACGTCAAACGGAAACGACTACTCTAGTGGAGATGGGCGAGACGCAATACGGCAAGTGCACGCCAGGGGCGCTGCAGTAGACCCAGTTGTTCCGAGTAGTCAACTGAGCAAAGAAAGTTCGTCGTGTGAAGAGGCTTTACGTTGCTAGCTCGCGCTGCGCGTACTTCTCCGACTTCGCACAAGAAAACAATAAATCAGTAGTAAGTAGTAAGTGTTGCAGACTGCGCGACCGCTTCCGCCGGTGGTTAGAGTCTAGAAAGCGATAACCTCATCAGTTTGGTGCCTTGGTTTCACAAACATTGGATAATCACTGACCACGACCATCAGGACGGTGATATAAAACGAGTGTTCTGGAGATGCAGAGATGTGTGTGTGATGATGAGAAATTGCATTGGAAGCACACACTATACAGGGTGAATCACCTGACACTTGCACCGCAGATATTGCGGAAACTGTGTGCGATTTTCACAGAATGGATTGGTCGTCAGGGGCTCATATTGTTAGCCAACAAACAAATTGTAATAATATTTAGAAAGTGTATTTTGTAAGCAAACATACAGTTAAGAAACTTACAGGCAAATTAAAATTGTGTGCCGGAACCGGAACTCGAACCTGGGAGCTTTGCCTTTCGTGGGCAAGCGCTCTACCACTGAGCTATCCCAACACAATTCATGGCGCCACCCCACAACTTCAATTCTGCCAGTACTTCGCATTCTGGAAACATATAGTTTTTTTTTAATGAACAATGGCTGTAGACATTATGAAACTAAAAGAAGGGTGCACTAGAATATCAGTAGTGTTTGTTGCAGGATTCTAGTGCAAGTCGTTTCCGAGATATCGTCTTTTGAAACGTTCCCACACCGACATTTGCGTGTGCATAGTTGCTAGGTACGATAGTCTTATGTTTGCTTACAGCGTGCTTGTGTGTTCCTTGAGTGCACTGCGGCTCGCTAGGCAGTTAACGTCTAACAGTCCGAGAGGTAGATCGTGAGTGTCCGATGGGTTTTACGAATGCAGAAAAAGCGGACATGCTCATAGTTTATGGTGAGTGTAGGGAGAATGCCGTTCGTTCTTGTACGGTGTATGCGGCAACATATCCCAATAAACGTCACCCATCTCGGCAATTATTCATCAACCTCTCCAACCATTTACGTGAAAGTAGTAGTGTAACGACGAGACAAAGTAACAGAAGGAAACAAATGACGACAGACGAGGAGGAAATTGATGTTCTTGCTGCTGTTGCAGTTGATCCGCTTTTCAGATCCCGCACAATCGTACGAGGAAGTGGCATGAGTCAGGCAAGTGTCCTGCGCATTCTCCATCGACATAGGTTTCATCCCTATTACATCTCTCTCCCTCAAGAGCCGCATGGAACCGATTTTGAATATCGTGTTAGGTTCTGTAGATGGGCTTTACGACAGGATACTCCAGATGTATCATGTATCTTGTTTAGTGATGAAGCCACATTTAACAATCATGGCCAGGTAAACCGCAGAAACATCCACTATTGGTCTGCTGACAATCCCTCTTGGCTTCGACAGGTGGACCGTTAGCGTCCATGGAGCGTAAGCGTGTGGTGTTGGATAGTGGACCAGCAGCTCATTGGCCCGTGTTTCATAGACGGGACACTGACCGCGCACAAGTATCGCAGCCTTCTAAAAGACCATCTTCCACGGATGCTAGAAGACGTTTCTCTACAGACTAGTGTACGAATTACTACAGCATGTCTTCATGAATTGTTCCCAAATCGATGGATTGGACGCAGAGGACCTGTACCTTGGCCCGTCCGTTCCCCGGATTTGACGACTGTAGACTTTTTTCTGTGCGGAAAGCTGAAAGATGCTGTCTACAAGGACGTACTAACCACACCCGATGATATGCAACGACGTATTACTGCAGCCTGCTCGGACATATCCGCTGAAATGCTAGCAAGTGTGCAGCGGTCGTTCCATACCAGACTGACAGCGTGTATTTCTGCTGCCGGTGGTCATTTTGAACACAACCTGTGATGGTCATTTGTCGCGTTACTGGTTGGAATCCACATAACTAGAGTATGCCCTTGTGTTGTACTTTAGTGGGTGTTACCACAGGTATTGTACAAGTGTCGGTGTGGGAACGTTTCAAAAGACGGTATCTAGTAAACGACTTGCACTAGAATCCTGCAACAAACACTACTGATATTCTGGTGCATCCTACGTTTAATTTCTTAATGCCTACAGGCATTGTTCCATTTCCAAAAGCTGCATGTTTGCACAAAAAATACACTAACTAAGCAATATTACAATCTGTTTGTTGGCTAAAAATTTGAGCCCCTGACTACCAATCCACACATCAATTGCACTTTCCGTTTCCGCAATATTTGCGGTGCAAGTGTTAGGTGATCCATCCTGTATATGTACATATTCTGGTATGAAAGTTGTTAATAATAACTCTACCCAATTCAAAGGTAACAGAAATGTGCATAGCTGTAACTCTAGAGGGAAGGATGATCTACATTATTCAAGGTTAAATCTAACTTTGGCATAGAAGGAGGTGAATTATGCTGTAACAGAAATCTGTGGACACTTATCAAGTAACATCAAATGTCTGACATAGCCATCGCCGGCCGCGGTGGCCGAGGGACTGAGGTGCTTCAGTCACGGTCTGCACGGCCACTACGGTCGGAGGTTCGAATACCCCCTCGGGCATGGATATTTGTGCCCTCCTTAGTCTTAGCTAGTTCATAAGTAGTTTGTAAGCTTAGGGACTGATGATCCCGTAGTTAAGTCCCATAAGTTCTACAAACATTTGAACATAGCCATCCGGCAATTAAAAGCAAACTGAGGGAATTTCTGAATGACAACTACTACACAGTAGATGAATTTTTACACAGAAATTAATAATTTTGCAAAATAAATAAGATAAGAATAAAATAAAATATGTATGTCATGTGACGCTACCTTTTAGTAAATTGACACGTTCCACATCATTACGGTATCTCGTGTTCATGATCTATGGAACAAGTATTGGTCTAATCTGCCTTCTACGGCATGTAAGTATTACGTTTTACAAAATGAACACCGTCGACATCCAAGAAATGTTTAAAATAAACCATTAATTTGCACTGCGAACAGTATCTGAAAAATAGATCGCCACGGTTAATAGAAGATTTGCACCATCAACATCGAATGCAAACTCCCTGAAACTTGCTACACACCGTTATGGAGATTCTTAAGAATGATCATACGTCATCTCTTGCATCAATGCAGCATGACTTGTAACTGAATATGTCTGTCACTAATCGAAAAGGACAAGTGAGTAGGAAGGCAATATCTAGCTTTGTGTTACATTAAGCAAAGCTGATAGTGAAAAGTTTGTTTTATGGTAAGTGAAGGTAGTTGAGATTTTTGTCGGTGGTATCCTCTGTTTCGTGATGCCAAGAGGACATTAAGGACGGCTAAATTCAGTCACCATTGAGAGCTGACGTCTTTAATTCATTCATGTCTTTCACCATTTACCTACCGAATGACAGTAATGTAAGGCAAATTGTAAATCATCCCGTGTTTTTCGTTACGAAACAAATAATAAATATGGTGCGTAGTGGAACGAAAGACAGCGATCAATAATGCGTTACCGTTATTAGGAGGAAACTACATATGTAACGGAGAAAACTGACAAAAAATTTATCTCAGTGCTGAACATTATTATCAACAGACCTGTTAAATTATAGCCGGCCGCGGTGGCCGAGAGGACTGAGGCGCTCCAGTCACGGTCTGCACGGCCACTACGGTCGGGGTTTCGAATCCCCCCTCGGGCATGGATATTTGTGCCGTCCTAGTTCGTAAGTAGTTCATAAGTAGTTTGTAAGTTTAGGGACTGATGACCCCGTAGTTAAGCCCATAGACTATAAAAAAATTTGAACATTTGTTAAATTATATATTTTACCGATGTACCGGTATGCTATTTTTAACCCAAAGTCCATTGTTGATTTTACAACTTTTTAAAAAAAGTCACATATGTTGTTTATGCAAGAAATGACTTTTCCGAACGAAAATAATATTTATTCCACAGATTTCCCAATAAAGAAAATTCAAATAACTCCTGAAAACCATCTTTTATCTAACTCATATTTCTTGTATTACATTAAAAAAATCTTGAAGGAAAAAAAAAGAGAGGAAATAGCAAATCTTATATAATGCAAATTTTAAGGGGCGCCAACCATTTCGTAATTTCACAATGTTCCGTTAACTAATCCACTCCTGATCTTCTGCATCTGCAGTAAGAGTATCAGTCATTTTATTGACACTTGGGCAATCTAAAAGTTGCTTGTAGAAAGTTTCATAGCTTTGAATGTGCACTTCTACTTTCTTCCAGTTTATCTTCTTGTTAATGAAGACTATTTCTTGTGGCTAAGCTTTGTTGTGAAGAAGAGAAGGGGCTTTAGACGTTTTTGCAAAAATTAAGGTAATCACAATCAATCCTTTGATGAATGAGGGAGTAGCTAATCGCCCCTTCATGTTATTGCTTTAACGAAACTCCTAATATATGGATATGTTAAAAGTTTCTCTGTTTTTCTCAACAATGCGAGGGCTGTTTGATAAGTGTGGTAAACATAGAATAAATTATTAATCTTATAAATGGATTCTTCCGTCGCTTCTTGGTAGAACGCTTCCATATTTGAGGTTGAAAACAAACTGTTTTTGTTGTAATTTAGTAGAACAAAAACAGTTTGTTTGTTTTCCACCTTAAATATAGAATAAATTATTTTAAAGGTGAAAACTCACTTTACTTCGCGACATAGTCTTGGTCCACAGAGTTTCCAATTTTTTTACCCATCGGCAAAGTAGTATTTGTCAGATTCTGCAAAATAGCCTGTCACAGCGGCGGACACTTCCTCATTCCAGGAAAATTTTTTCCCACCAAGCCAAATTTTCAGGTTTGGGAATAACAAGAAATCACTCGTAGCCAAGTACGGTGAACTGGGTAGGTGCGGAACCAATTTGAATCGCAAGTCGTGCACTTTTGCCATCGCGATAGCTGCTGTGTGGGCTGGAGCATTGTCTTGATGAAACAGCACTTTCTTCCCTGTCAATCTAGGACGATTTTCGATTAGTTCCTGTTTCAAACGATGCAACAGAGCAGCATAATAGCGGCCAGTTATGGATCTGCCTTTTTCCAAATAATCTATCAGGATTATACCTGGGGAATCTTAAAAGACAGTGGCCATCACCTTCCCAGCTGACAAAACAGTTTTCGCTTTCTTAGGTGATCTCTCCCCAATCTTTGTCCATTGTCTGGACTGTTGTTAGGTCTGTGGAGTGTAATGGTGGAGCCACGTTTCATCCACAGTTACGAATCTACGCATAAAGTCCCGTGGATTGCGCCTGAATAGTGTCAGATTCTGAGCAGAAATGTTCTTTCGTTTCCGTTTTTGTTCCAAAGTGATCAGACGCGGCACCTATCACGCACAGAGCTTCTTCATGGCCAGTTTTACATGGAGGATGTAATGTACTCGTTTATTTGAGATGCCTACAGTGGTGTCTGTCTCGCAAACTTTTAATCATAAAAAATTCGTTACCATATTGTGCACCTTACCGATGGTTTCCTGTGTGGTGCTTTCAACGAGCCGACCGGAGCGTGCTCCATCTTCCATGCTTCTCCGCCCACGTCTAAACTCATTGATCCAAAAGTAAATGGTCGCCAATGTTGGTGCAGAACCCACCTGGACCTCATGCAACTGGCATTTGATCTGTGCAGCTGTCCAACCCTTCAAATGGATATGTTTAATGACCGGACGAAATTCGTTTTTCTCCATCCTAAGGAACTAACTACGCATTTACTACTTCAGCTGACAGCCAAAAATCAACTAATAACAGCTGCCGTTCGAAACTTACTGTAATATCTGTGAAAATATCAGGCTTTGCAACAACAGTGCAGGTTCCGAAAATTTCCCGCTCATTCATAGAAATTTACCAGACTTATCAAATCACGCTCGTACAAGATCGTAGTCGCCAAACTGTACTGTTTGTGCGCATTTCTTTCCCACGGGTCAGAAGGGCCAACGACGAAAACAGTTTCCGTTCACAGCAGAAAGAGCTCAGGTTTTTACATACGTTTTTCCTGCACTACACAGTATCAGTATCAGCACCGGTCAGACTGCCACACGTGTGGCTCCTGAAGTAACCCATTCGACTGTTGGCTGTCGCCAGTGCCTGGTCTGCCGTCCAGTGCGTGCCGCGCTGCGTGCGGCCACTGCCCGCCTCCTGCGTTTCACAACGCGGCCGTTGCATCGGCCGACTGACGCGTTGCTACACTTGGGCTCTCTCGGCCACGCCCTGTCCCAGTGCGGCCAATATTGCACACGTGAAACGCCGGCGCCGGCGCTAGGCGCATTCAGCCGCCGCGACCTGGATAACGCGCACGTTCCCCTTTCCAGAAAGCTTTCAGCCGATGTTTATGTTTTCCCTGCAGACCTCGCTCTCCGGCAAACCGATAATGGCAAAGAAACGTATTGACTGACGTCTCTCTGAAAAAAAACAACACTGACAAACAGCCTTGCAATGTAGTCGAATCTACGTCGTTTACTGGGTGAAATACACTCCTGGCCATTAAAATTGCTACACCACGAAGGTGACGTGCTACACACGCGAAATTGAACTGTCAGGAAGAAGATGCTATGATATGCAAATGATTATCTTTTCAGAGCATTCACACAAGGTTGGCACCGGTTGCGACACCTACAACGTGCTAAGATGAGGAAAGTTTCCAACCGATTAGTCATACACAAACAACAGTTGCCCGGCGTTGCCTGGTCAAACGTTATTCTGATGCCTCGTGTAAGGAGGTGAAATGCGTACTATCACGTTTCCGACTTCGATAAAGGTCAGATTGCAGCCTATCGCGAATGCGGTTTATCGTATCGTGACATTGCTGCTCGCGATGGTCGCGATCCAATGACTGTTAGCAGAATATGGAATCAGTGGGTTCAGGAGTGCAATACGGAACGCCGTGCTGGACCCCAACGACCTCGTATCACTAGCAGTCCAGATGACAGGCATCGCCGGCCGCTGAGGCCGAGGGGACTGAGGCGCTCCAGTCACGGTCTGCACGGCCACTACGGTCGGGGGTTCGAATCCCCCCCGGGCATGGATATTTGTCCCGTCCTTAGTATTTGCTTAGTTCATAAGTAGTTTGTAAGTTTAGGAACTGACGACCCCGTAGTTAAGTCCCATAGCCTATACAAACATTTGATTTTGACAGGCATCTATCCGCGTGGCTGTAACGGATCGTCCTGCCACATCGCGATTCCTGAGTCAACAGATGGGGACGTTTGTAAGACAACTACCATCTACACGAACAGTTTGCAGAAGCGCGGACTATCAGCTCGGAGACCATGGCTGCGGTTACCCTTGACGCTGCATCACAGACAGGAGCGCCTGCGATAGTGTACGCAACGATGAACCTGGCTGCACGAAAGTTAAAATGTCATTTTTTCCTATGAATCCAGGTTCTGTTTACACCATCATCATGGTCGCATCCGTGTTTGGTGACATCGCGGTGAACGCACATTTGTAGCGTGTATTCGTCATCGCCATACTGGCGTATCACTCGACGTGATGGTATGTGGTGCCATTTGGTTACACATCTCGGTCACCTCTTGTTCGCATCGACGGCACTTTGAACAGTGGCCGTTACATTTCAGATGTGTTACGACCCGTGGCTCTACCCTTCATTCGATCCCAGCGGAACCTTACATTTCAGCAGGATAATGCACGACTGTATGTTGCAGGCCCTGTACGGGTCTTTCTCGATACGGGAAATGTTCGACTGCTGCCCTGGCCAGCACATTCTCCAGATCTCTCAGCAATTAAAAACGTCTTGTCAATGGTGGCCAAGCAACTGGCTCGTCACAATACGCCAGTCACTACTCTTGATGAATTGTGGTATCGTGTTGAAGCTGAATGGGCATCTGTACCTGTACACGCCATCCAAGCTCTGTTTGACTCAATGCCCAGGGGTATCAAGGCCGTTATAACGGACAGAGGTGCACCCAAATTACGTGAAAATGTAATCACGTGTCATTTCTAGTCTAATATATTTGTCCAATGAATACCCGTTTATCATCTGCATTTCTTCTTGGTGTAGCAATTTTAATGGCCAGTAGTGTATTTACTAACTAGCTAAAGGACCAGAATCAAATATTAAATCTGCACACATTTCAAGTTAATAAATCGTCCAGTTTGCTATTATAAATATCTATTTATAATGTACGACAGCTGTTTTGGCTTTCATAGCCATTGTCAAGTACCTGGAAATAAGATTGGTGAAAATACTGGACTACACTTCGTAAATTTCGTATACAGTTTGATTATAGATTATTAACAAATATTTACTTACGTCTAGATCGGCCTGACGTCCATATTGCATCAGTAGTATTCTGTCATCTAACTGCCAAACTTATAAGGTGGTAATTTTATTTTGATATATTACGTACTTTTTGACAGTTACCTATTTTGACAGTTTACTACTAAGTTGTTCTATGTTTACATAGAAGCTATATGCAAATAAGCAACGATGATGTTATCACCATGGATCGTAATTTTATTGTGGGTGTTCTTTCATTATTATAAAGGCCAAATAAATAAATCTGTGGTTTTTAATTTTTATGTTTCTAATCAGTTGTTATCGTTTATTATGTCAATAAAATTTTGTATGTAGTATTTTTGTTTAGTATTTATTCACATAATAAACGATGACGGCAGATTAGAAACATAAACATTAGCAACCACAGATTTATTTACTTGCCCTTCATATTAATAAAAAATAACACATAATAAAATTACGATTCATGATAATAACATCATCGTTGCTTATTTGCATATAGCTTCTACGTAAAGATAGAACAACTTAGTAGTTAACTGTCAAAATACGTAATTTTCAAAAAGTACGTAATTTATTAAAATAAAAATAAAAATGAAATTACCAGCTTTTACGTTTGGCAGTTAGATGACAGAATACTCCTGATGCAATATGGATGTCTGGCCCATCTAGACGTGAGTAAAAAATTTGTTAATAATGCATAATCAAATTGTATACGAAATTTACAAAATGTAATCCAATATTTTCACCAATCTTATTTCCAGGTACTTGACAATGGCTATGAAAGCCGAAACAGCTGTCGTACATTAGCCAAACACTCAGAACAGGCTCTCGGACGGTTGAACTGGTTGTTCAACACGTTCCTTGAAAATATGTTGTTGTTGTGGTCTTCAGTCCGCATTCCGGTTTGATGCAGCTCTCCCACGCTACCCTGTGAGAATACGTTCGGCAAACTACACCCTTTTGAATCTGTTTACTGTATTCGTCTCTCGGTCTCCCTCTACGAGTTTTACCCCTCACACTTCCTTCTAATGCTAAGTTGACAATTCCTGGATGTATGAGAATGTGTCCTACCAATCTATCCCTTCTCTTAGTCAGTATATACAAGAAACTCCTTTTCTCCCAGATTTGGTTAAGCACCTCCTCATTACTTACGTGATCTACCCATATAATTTTCATCATTCGTCTGTAGCACCACATTTCAAAAGCTTCTATCGTCTATTTATCTGAGCTCCTTACCGTCCACGTTTTACTCCAATACAATGCTACGCTCCAGACAAATGGTTTCAGAAAGGACTGCGTAACATTTAAATTAATATTGGATGTTAACGAGTTTCGCTTCTTTAGAAACGCTTAACACGTGTCTTCAAGTTACAACACGTCCCACTTTTTGTCTCGCAAACTAATCACGCGTGAACCATAAAACTTCTGTCGTTCCTCGACGAATCTCCTTGCAGCTGTGAACGTTGTTCACAACGGTGACGCCATGATTTCTTATTCACTGCGAACGCTTCTGTGGGGTAGAGAACTGTGTCAAGCAAGTCTCCAGAATGAATACCACATCATTATAATTATGGGAGGTATACTGGGACGGGTTTCCCGGTGAGATACGGTACGTATTGAAATAGCGATAAAGAGTGTGGAAGGGGTGGTGCGTTCCGTCAGCCCTGCTCCGCGCCTCTACAGGGGTGGAGGGACTAGTGCATGGCAGGGAGTGAGCCCCACAGCTCGCGGCGCGCCGGCGAAAGTGTGCGGCGACGCTCCGCCTTTCTCGAAATTCCCGTTTGGCCGGTGGGTAACGAACGGCCGGCGCTTGCTTTTCTTCGGCTGCGGCCATCCTCTGCTCTGCTGGTTCCTCGGCCCGCTGCGTCGTCCTCCTGTCTGCCCTTTTAATTTGTGTCGCAGTGGCTGACCCGGGCCTATGCTCGTTTTCTCCGGCCAGGGCGGCCTCGTTCGCCGGACTCGGCCAACAGTCGGCGCATTGGGCGCGTCTGGAGAAAGCCGAGCCGCGGCCACCCCACTGCTAGGGGAGACCCGCCGCCGATGGTGGCTCACCTCACGCAGGTTCATTCGCGCCCGTGGCCCACGAGCAAGACAGGCCCCAGAGCGGTCGTCATGCCACGTAAGCAAGGTAGTTCCGAGCCGGCGCGATCGCTAGCCGACTGGCCGGCCGCTGGGGCACAGCCCACTGCGTCATAGCGGGCAGCCACTGAGCTAGCGATCGCGCCGGCTCGGAACTACCTTACTTACGTGGCATGACGACTGCGATGGGGCCTGTCTTTCTCGTAGGCCTCGATTCGCGCCGAAATTCGCTGCTGGCCATTCGAATTGCAGCACCAAGAGGGACCGGTGTGTTACAGCCAGATTTGTTTGTGAAATAGCACTCGCTACAACAATCACATAACTGAAACTACAACACCATGTGAAATGCGGAAAGTCAATACTGGGTCTTGCTGATACTGCTGGTTATAATAACTGCTACAGGATTCAGCATTGAATCAAATAGGCTCTGCACGCTTTCCCTCAGGGATATCACGGATATTTCGTGAGTATATAAGTGCTGAGCTCGGGACCTCGAGCTAGGGCAGTCTATCTTCCTACTTTCTTCCATGGACTGCACTTCCATTCCCCTCCTTCCATATCCCCACTCCTTCCCGTCGCCACCGGGGAACTGATGACCCAGGCGGTTAACTCCCCCTGTCCCAGCCAACGAATCAGACAGGCTGTTGATATGTTAGAGGTGTATAGCAGTCCATGCTGCTCCCATGTATTGCCGCAGTTGATTTGGGGAGCGCCGCGCGGTCTGGAGCGCCACGTTACGAATTGCGCGGCCTCCCGCGTCGGAGGTTCGAATCCTCTCTCGGGCTTGGATGTGCGTGTTGTTCTTAAGTTAGTTTAACTTAGTTTCAGTAGTATATAAGTCTAGGGACTGATGACCAACGTAGTTTGGTCCCATAAGAATTATTAACATTTGAAACTTTTTATATTTTTTTATTTTATTTGGTGAGCAGTGGATAACGTACCGCGTGTAATCGTTTCGTAAACATCGACCAGACGTTTTCGAATAGGAGAGAGATCTGGACAAAAAGTATTTCAAGGAAGCAAAGCAGTGGTTGCAACCCTCCCTCCCTATCCCGAGACTGCACTTGTTCCTTCTTAACCTTTTCTGAAAAAGACAAAGAACTATTAACGGTATGAATCAGATTAACTGCGGAACGGGCGAAGTTGAAAATGTGTACCTAGCCGGGATGCGAACAAGAGTCTCCTGCTCTCTAGGCAACTTACGCTGACGTCTGCGCTACTAGGTACACAGTGATAACGACACTGAAACGGATTACCTAAGTACGTCACCCGTCCGATACATATTCTTAACTTTACCATGCCCACTATTACTCAAACTCGTATTCTCTGTAAACTCATTCCCGTAAGAGTAAGGGCCTAGGAGTGCTTTCCCACGGAAGAAACGATCATTGCTCTACATCGGCATATTATATTGGGTTGGGTTGTTTGTTTGGGATAGGGGAACTAAACTACTGAGGTTATCAGTCCCCCAGTGGGGCCCCGTGCTCGCCACGCACGTACTCACGAAAGAACCATGAGCCCCCTGGCGACGGCATATTATATAGTAATATATGTGTGGCGTCTGTTCCATCGGGCATCTCGGAGAGAACAGGCGCCACATATATATAATTTACGCAAAGAAGTAATGTTACTCTTATTAATGTCTCTCTTTCTAGTTTTAGAGATCATGTGTAGTTTTGGGCACGTAGACACTCATCCCCTTTCCACCTCCACCTCCTCGAAGTACAAAAGCCTGGCTTCGCCATTGTAGCAAAGCATTCCGTTTGTCAACGAAGTAGTCCTGAACAATGCGTGTCACGTATGGTGACGCCTTATTCTGCTGCGCAGTGACCGTCGGCAAGCCTGAAAGGTATGACAGAATGAGACGATCCATATTTCAGAGAGACATTGCTGGCTGGTTAGTGCAGGAACAACGCGGGGATCTCAAGTGAAATCCAACACCACCCTAACATCGCGAGTAGCACATGTTTGGTCACGTGTAACGCAACATTTGAACAGGCTGTCACCAAAGAAGATGAAGCAATTGAGACTGGAGGATGATTTAGAGAAAATTCAGAGAACGGCAGTTTGCTTTGTATTGTCTCGATATGGGGGAGAGAGTATCACAGAAATTATGCAAAAGTTTAGATTGAAATCGTTAAAAGAAAGGCGTTATTCGTTGCGGCGATATTTATTTGCGAAAATTCTGTTGCTTACTGCGAACATAGTTTGTTAGCACCTACCTACATAGTAAGACATAATCATAATAATAAAATAAGTGGAAATGAGATCGAAAACGGAAAGATTTAAGTGTTTCTTTTTCCCGCGCACTGGTAGGAAATGAAACGGTAGAGAAGTATCGTAAAAGCCTTTCATGCACCCTCTGCTATGTACTTAAATGTGACTAGCGTTGTATTTTTGTGGATGTAGATGTAGATTAAGATGTCTATGTCTCTCACGACATTGTCTCCGCGCTCTAATTCGACCAACGTGGTGGTAAAGCCGGAATCGAGATTCGTCGGTAAATACAATGAGCCGTGGTAGAGTGGCCGAGCATTCTAAGACGCCTTGCTGCGGAGAGCGCAGTTGCTCGCCGTCGGAGGTTCGAGTCCTCCCTCTAGCATGGGTGTCTGTTTCTATCATTAGGTAAGTATAAGTAGTTTGTACGCCTGGGGACTGATAACCGTAGAAGTCCCATAGATTAAAAAAGAATACAATGTCCCTCTGTTCGGTAGTCCACGTGGCTCATCCACCGCACCATTTCCGGCGCAAACGACTGTGGCGTGCACTCAGGGTGGAAAAAGGGGCAATGGAAGCCTTGCGGACAATCCATTTAGCTGCTAACGGCATGTCAGGCTGCGCGCGGATACTCCTCGTCGAGCGAATATGTTGTGGTCTGGCGGAGCGATCCATCCCTGCCATATGCATGTTGTCACGTATAGTGGTGCTGAAGGATAAGCCGCAATCGCTACAGGCAACTATTCTTTCTCGGTCGCAATTCAGAACGTACTCGAAAGACGCTCACTGACATCTATGAGACCAGGAGTGTCAAAGCAGAAACCAGCAGACCATAAGCGGCGCAAAGCAAATGTCAATGCGGCGCTAGAAGCGAGCATCTATCACACTGTCGAAATAAAAATCTGTTTGTGTAATGATATGATGAACTGAATAGTTTCAAATTGAAATTCCCGCCACGCGATCTAAATTTGTTAACTCTTTCATCGGCGCCTAATTTCTAAAACGTTACTACCGGTACTGGAACGCAGCTAACAATCACAAACCCGTAACGATGAAGAAAAGTTATGAAATCCAGCTGAATGGTTCGTAATAAACAGAGAACACTATACGATAGATATTACCAACAAAATTCATATGGAAGGAGACGAGTAAGCCTGCCGCGGTGGCCGAGGGGACCGAGGCGCTTCAGTCACGGTCTGCACGGCCACTGCGGTCGGGGGTTCGAATCCTCCCTCGGGAATGGATATTTGTGCCGTCCTAGTTCGTAAGTAGTTCATAAGTAGTTTGTAAGTTTAGGGACTGATGACGCCGTAGTTAAATCCCATAGACTATACAAACATTTGAACATTTGAATTTAATTTTAAATATATTCTGTTGTGTGTGTTGCCTTTTTTTTTGTTCAAGATGTTCTTCTGGGCTCGGTGCGGCGGCACGAGGTGCGGTAAAGAGATTTTTTTATCGTACCGGGTTTCGAGGAGCGCCGAGAACAAAGAAGAGAACATTTATGAATAGGCTATAGAGTTACTTTGCAAATAAGACAACGATTAGGCAGTCTTGAGATAGTCTTGAAATGGTCTTGAGATAAGACGCATGTATAAATATTGTTTAAAACTTTGTAATAAATTTGTTAATGAACTGAAGATTAACTGTCTTACTGAGTCGTCATTACGTAATAACAAATTTATTACAAAGTTTATATATATATATATATATATATATATATATAGGAAGTGAGTGTCCGTACGAGAGTACAGGGCCAAGTGAAGCAAGAAGTCATTTTGGTTTGGATAGTAATTATTAAAATTACTATCACGTGCGGACCCTCGCAGTGTTCAGATGAAAAGTATGAAACGGCACTGTGCGTACAATTGAAGCCTTTATTTAAAAGTAATCACCACAGACCTAAGCACAACTGTCCCACTGTTTAACCAGCCGGAGGATTCCCCGTTCCCATTATTTATGTGGCTGTGACAAGAGTCAGTCCTCTACTCTGTTCTCCAGTTCGTCGTCCTAGTTCAAGCACTTCCCTTTAAGATGATTTATAGCGGACCAAACAGATGGAGGTCACAGGGCGACATTTGCTGCCTACAGGGCGGATGCTCAAGCGGCTCCCATTTAAACTTGACCACTAAACTTTGTGTGACCCTGGTAACGTACGGACGCGCGTTATCACGCAGCAGAACCACTCCCTCCATGAGCAGCCCAGGCTATTTGTTGTTCATGAAAAGACGGCGAGACCAACTTGCCTCCTGAGGGCACACACTTGAATATTTTACGAGGACATGCCGACACTACTTTCGCGTCCCTAGATGACGCACTACGCTATCCCAAAGCGGCGTATTCAAGTTTAAACCGGTGTGGTCGTTAAGACGGTTCGTATCTTTTCATCTGAACACCTCTCGTAGAATGTGGTAAACCACAGACACGGTATTGTATAACATAAATTGTAACGTAGGCAACAGTATCACAACACTAACATTACAACACACTATTACAGCCCATTACAAAAAGAACTAGACACACTGCAACGACTGTGACCCGTGACCGGCGTTTAAAACCTATGACACAGAGCACCAGAATTTAGTGAGATTAGCACACACGCAAACATGAACACTAAGTTAAGAATGGCAGCTATTTCAGATACGACATGATCTAAATATTACCGAGGCCCTCTCATCTGAAACTAAGTTAGAAATGAGACTAATTTGCGTGCCTTAACCGTTTGTATCATCTTCTATATCTACTTCTTAACATATCAACGTTTTCGAATCCACGTTATCTCCTGCCTCTACAATGTTTCACTAGGTGTAACTATATTGTAACTATCTCTGCGTTAATTTTATCATTATTATTACTTTTAATAACATAACAATTATTACTGTTATTAGTATTGTTTTCCTGTAACTTACTCGAAAATATAAAAAAGGAATACGGAGCAATTTGTGATATAACATGAAAATTATAAAGTATATTATCTGCTTTAATAATAATTGCCAACGAGTCTTGAAATTTTCAAAGAAATAAATAATACCCACCCTCCCAATTATTATAATTCACTAGTTTTTATATATTTCTCGATACAAATAGGCAGTCTACATGACTAGGACGTCATGTTTATAACTGCTACCAGCCAGAAGGTTGCAAAGTTGCACTGTAGGCCCTACCTGCCCGGCGAACATGTGAACAGTATTAATTAATGAAGTGCTTAAGGCTGAATGACCTATAATTCAAAATACGGGAAGGGTTACGAAGGACAAAAAAAGCATGCGACATGAGACATGGAATTAGATGTTTAGTGAACGTATTAAATGTCATTTGTCCCCTATTCATTGAGTTGATTTATGTTCATATTCATTATTATGGATAAGCATCCCACAAAAGACACACACACACAGTGATTCAATAAACGTTTACGATTTTAAATCTCGGGTGGCGTCATGTATGTTCCGACGAATTCAATAAAAATTACCTGGGGAGTGCCGGAACGCCGTTTCGACTAAAATTTATCCCTGCCTTCCACTTTATTTATTTTCTCTCTTTACACAGTGAGTGAGTTATGTGCGGTCGAAACATACTGGCCTTCTTCCCATATGGGCAGGGTAAGCTACAAGTTCGCCCCGCCGACGTCATGTTTTGTGTGATCAGGGTTAGTCGAGGTTTCATAAGGGGCCCGACTGTTCGTTACGTAACAAACGTACGCGTGCAGCCATGTCGGCACTGCCGTTTTGTTGGCAGGATACTCAGCAGCAACATATAGGAGAAAGGGTAATACTTGGTACAGGGCGTCGACAAAATAATATGCTCTCCTAATACAGACACAATAGTTCCTTTTTAGTGAGGAGTTGGTTCACCATCGGCTGCGATAACCAGTGGCGTATATTGCGAGCTATCACGGAAGCCCATATCTAAAGCAAACCACCATTTAAGAACCAATAGTAACAAAAATAGCAACAGAAGCCAGTTTCCGTCTTGAAGAATTAGCGCGTAGTGTGGAATATGTGTCTCGTTCGCTTCATTCCAACAGTGGAAGAACACAGCTTCAGATGCGCAGTGCCGCAGCCTTCGCTATGGTTACGGGGTGGGGGTGGGAGGGGTGTGGTGGGGTAGTGCGGCCGACAGCGCAGCAGGCCGAGGCTTCGGAATCCCTCGTCGCAACACCAGCACGAGTGCTTCCGAAATGTGCCGAACGGACACGACTCGCTCTTGGCGAACTCCGCATCAGTTTAAAGCAACAAACAGCGTGTGACTTCCTGGCAGATTTAATCTGCCAGGAAGTTTCATATCAGCGCACACTCCGCTGCAAAGTGAAATTTAAATCCTCAACTTTCTTGTCAAAGTGCGAAAATATTTTGTTGACACCCACTAACATAGGGAGAAATGATCATCGTAATAAAATAAGAGGAATCATACCTGGCACGGGATGCTGAAGTGTTGTTTTTCCTGCGCTGTTCGATGTGGGACGACAGATAAATGGTGTGAAAGTGGTAACATGGACCCTCTGTCTGGCACTGAAGGGTGAAATGCACTGCAGTCATCTACACACAGATGAAATCGCGAATCTTCCAGCCACATCGCCTGCTTCCGTATCTGTATAGCCTCGTCCAATGAAGACGCGCAGCGCGCGGTAAACAACAAACAGCCTTCTGCTAGCCGCCGGCCTCTTCATGTCAACAATAGCTTTTTCGTTCGTGATGTTTCCACGGAAACAGGTAGAGATGTACGTGCAGCCGCTGTTAGAAGCAGTTGGTTCTGACTGTGGAAAAGTTGGCCAGTGAGTAAGAGGGCCTACGTTTCTGGGCGCAGACGGTTAGTGTCCTTCTAAACCGGCTGTTCTTTCACTATACTACGTTACTGTGAATTGTGCTTTTTTGCTTGCAGGATCGATGGGCAGTACGCGCTGATACATTGACTAATCGGATAACTCACTCAAGTTGTTATTGTGGGCATATTCAAGCAAGGTAGGACCTTTCAACTCTTTTGGTCAAGTTATGAGTGACATAAAATACCGTTCTGTTTGCATCGCGTGTTTTTTTAAGTTTTAAGGTTTTTGGCATCATTGTTATTTGCACAAAATATCGTTTGCCATTTTGAAATCAGCATAATTACGATTTTACCTTTTAGTATTTTAGTTGAGAATTATCTGGCATCAGAGAATATACCTATTTTATATCGATTAGTACTAAATACAGTCATTAGTTCGTCGTACTTTGGTATGTAAATGTGCATTAAATTTTTTTGTTTAGTGTGTTTTATTTGAGGTGCATTACTTCCGTGTTTTAGTAACCGATATGCTTTCGTGTGTTTATTTCTTTCTATGATAGAATATTTGGTCTTGTGAGTTTCGTTTTATGTTTACTAGAGCTCAGTTTCAGCCGTCGATACTAGTTTTCGTATTTTTATATTTTTATTAACTGGCATTTTTGGTATAGTGTGTTTCATTTCAGGTGTATCACAGATCAGTTTTACTGATGGTTACCAGTTTTCGTATGTTTCCCTATTGGAAGGATTGTATATTACACCTCAGATTTACTAATCGGTACCAGTTTTCGTATGTTTCTGCTTTTCTACGGAGGAATTATTGCTATCGACGGTTTCATTTGAGGTATATTACACATCAGTTTTACTAATCGATACCAGTTTTCCTATGCCTTCGTTTATGTAGGATCGAATTTCTGGTATATTGGGTTTTATTTCAGTTTTACTGATCGATACCAGATTTCGTATGATTCTGTAGGCTTCAAAATTGGTACCGTGGGTTTCATTTGAGGTGTATTAGAACTCAATTTTTGTCATCGATACCATGTTTTTCAAGTGATAATATTCGTATTATGGCTTTCATTTGACGTGTATTACAGCGTAATGTCATTGATCGATTAATTTTTTGTGTATTTTTATATTTTTGGTATCGTCGATTTCATTTCAGGTGTATTAGTGCTCAATTGTAGCAATCGATACCGTTTTTGTGTAAATTGATGTATGGGATATTAACTATCTCTTTTAATTTCACGAGTTGTGTGTTTTCTTCTTCGATGTTTCATTTTCATTTCAGTGTTGCTACTTCTATTAGTTTTCTGTTTAGAATCTTCCCCCCAATTCCCTTAATTCCCGAGGTAGTCCCTTTAAATTCTTCCACACCTCAACGTAAAATCCTTATGTACATTAAAATAAGTGAACTTACATATTTATTGTATGAGACGGTTGTTTGTTGAGATATGGGGACATTAAAAATAAAAATAAAAATAAAAAATAAAGCAGTCAACAATCTGGAGATTGGTTGGACACCACAGTGCTTTACTAGGCATGGTCCTGTTTGGAGGTGGTATGCCGTTGCCTTCCTCCGACCTTCGAACTGACTTACCCAGCCAGTTATAGGGGGTTCTGCAGTTTAACGTGGGGTCCGAACCACGCTACAACTCGGTATTTGATACTCAAATCTTATGGCTATAGAGGTTTATGGCATTAGATTGTTTGATTACTCCTGTCAATATGTTTGGAGTGGTTAAAATTACAAATTAACACTTACTGAATTTCATCTGATGACTTCCACGTGATATTAATTGGCAATAGAGAATTGCAACACGTTGTACTTTAATGCAAGTAGTTTTTCACTTGTAGTATAAATTACATTGCATACTGGATTTTGCCATTTTTAATGACAGGAAGAAAGACGAAGTTAAGGAATGGGTATTGAAATAATTCAATAGCTACAATTAAAATTTGAGCCGGGTTCGGGATTCGAACCCAGATCTCTCTTTTTGTGGCAACTGTTGACTTAATCTCTTGGCTATCCGCGCACGGCCCAAAAGTCGCATACTAAGGCAGTAGCGCCCCTATCGTCCTTTCTCTTTATGCTCCCCATTTCGGTTTCCTGTACAAGATAGAACGTTATTACCGCAATTGGAATGACGTGGTTATGGTATATCGCTCCAAATTGGTGACTGGATAGGGGATTTCCTGTCAGAGAGGACACAGTTCTTAGTAATCGATGGTAAGGCATCGACTAAAACATAGGTGATATCGGGAGTTCCACAGCGTAGTGTTATTGGTCATCTGCTGTTCCTTATTTACACAAATGATTTAGGGGCAAATCTAAGTAGCTCTCTTAGGTTGTTTGCAGATGACACCGTCATTTACCGTCTAGTAAAATCATCTGAAGATCTGAATAAGATATCACTATGGTGTAAAAATTGGCAATTGACTTTAAATAATGAGAAATGTGAAGTCGTCCACATGAGTACAAAAAGAAATCCGTTAAACTTTGTTTACAAGATAAATCAATCAAAACTGAAGGCCGTAAACTCCACAAAATACCTAGGAATTACTATTACTACAGACTTAAACTGGAAAGGACACGTAGATAATGTCGTGGGAAAGGCTAACCGAAGACTCCGTTTTATTGGCAGAACCCTATGCAACAGAACTACTAAAGAAACTGCATACACTACGCTTGTTCGTCCTTTTTTGGAGTATTGCTGCCCAGTGTGGGATCCTTATCTGGTGGGTTTGATGGAAGACATCGAAAGAGTCCAAAGAAGGGCAGCTCGTTTCGTATTGTCACGATACAGGGGAGACAGCGTTACGAAAATGATACAGAATCTGGGATGGGAATCATTACAACGGCGCTTATTGCTGCGGCGTGGGCTACTTACGAAACTCCAATCGGCAACATTCACCTCCGAATGCGAAAATATATTATTGACTCCCACTTACATAGGCAGAAATGATCGTCAGAATAAAATACGAGAAATCAGAGCTCGAACAGAGAGATTCAGGTATTCTTTTTTCCCGCGCGCTATTCGAGAATGGAATGGGAGATGAACCCTCTGTCAGGCAGTTAAATGTGATTTGCAGATTATCCCATGTAGGTGTAGAAGTACCGAACCATAAGCCGTCGTCACGTAGAAATACATATATAGATTCTAAAGCAATGCTACAAGAATGTTTTTGTGGCAAAATATGTGAATGTTATGATGCTCAAAATTTTGGCTATATGGGCCATCTGGCGCCACGTTGTGATGGTGATTGGTTTCTCATGTCAGAATACGCTTTGACGCGACCTAACATCTATCAGAGTACAGACCGACGGTGCACACATTTGATTTTCATTGTGACTTGTCGATGTTGGTGCTAACGAAGAATTTCATTTTTATTACGTTCCGTGAGTTTGCATTGCGCTGAGGTTAGTATACGGAGACAGGTGTATTTATCAAGATTGTAATACTGTGACTGGTCACAGTATCTAATGCCAATAGTTGGAACTGGACGGTGGTGATGTAAAGAGCCGTAATTTTTGCTTATTGTAGGCACAAAATTAAATTCAAGGAGGCAGCTTATGCTCAGACCGAAGCTCGACCTCGGGTCTTCTGCTTGCAAGGCAGATGTTCCACCATCTAAATAAACTGGGACACAGTCCATATCACGGCAGCAGGGCCTATCATTGCATGCTCTGAGCCAGACACACATTCTCAACTTTTAGTTTACATTGTCAACTTGAACAGAGGCTTGGACAAGATAGAATATCGCGGATAGGGTAGAAAGCAGTATCAGAATCTCTCATTAATAATACTGAAAGGTGCAGTCTATACTATAATCAACCGAGAATCTGTACAATACACCTGGAAATGGTGTGGTTACTAATGCAGAAATAACACTATGGAGTTGTTTACAAGCCAAGCTATGGAATATTATATCTGTTTCGGTAGAATCTTTGAACAACAACAACACTATCGTAATGCCCCTTATCCATTAGTCTCGGCCGGCAGCGGTGGCCGAGGAGACTGAGGCGCTCCAGTCACGGTCTGCACGGTCACTACGGTCGGGGGTTCGAATCCTCCCTCGGACATGGATATTTGTGCCGTCCTTAGTCTTAGTTAGTTCATAAGTAGTTTGTAAGTTTAGGGATTGATGACTCCGTATCAAGTCCCATAGTCTTTACAAACATTTGAACATTAGTCTCGTTGCCATGGTTAGCCCATTTCCGTGAGGAGTTCGAGAAATAGTTCAGATAAGAGGATTGAAGCTTCTGGAATATGGTGCTACAGACCAATGCTGAAGATGGGGTGGGTAGATTGTTTAACTAATGAGGAGGTACTGATAAAAATTGCGCTGAAAAGAAATTTGTGGTATATCTTGACTAAAAGAGGGGATCAGTTTGTGGAACACGTTCTAAGGTTGGAGGGAAGTGTGGGGGTGATAGATACCTGATATCTAGTCTACAGACACACAGCTTTACGCTATCAGGAAGTTCCAAACCAGCAGGCACTGCTCTGCGCAATGAAATATTCTTTCTGGAGCTTTCTGTGGCGATTCTTCCACCAAGGTGAACCTAAGTACTTCTCTATGAGATTTATCGATTCCTCTATTCGTCTGGCAGTGTTTTGGATGCTTCTTCATTCAAGTATAGCCATTTTTGTTAAAGATAAATCCGATCATATTCAGGCGTGTGAGAAAAGTGAATGTCGAGTTCGACAACAGACAGCGATTTTCTATACAATACCGCCACTTCTAAGTTACAAAATACCAGATAATCATCCTGATTTTATATATAGAGAACAGTCTAGAGAGCAATAATTTATTTTTTTCGACTAGTTTCGGTCTTCTTTTAGACCATCTTCAGGAATTTTAGCTCCTGCGATGTTGTGGAGCCGGCAAGTAACTTGGAGCCTTCCAGTGCGTCACAATATGTAATCATCCTGATGTTGAAGCTTCTTTTTCCGTGGCTGCTTAATCAAAATTTCGTCTTTTCTATATGAGGATCTGCCTTGACCAAAACACTGGCTTTTGTTTTTATATACATACATGTTCAGCTGCAGTTGTAACATTTTCAGTGGGTATTTTTATTCCTTTCAATTGAAGAACAGAACATATATATGTTCTGCAGGTTACTTTAAATTAGTATTGTTAATTGGAAAATTCATACAAGAATTTCAATATTTTTTTTACATGTTGTAGTAGTTACAGTTTTCCTACATTTTCTGTGCAGGTCCTCCTTGACGTAGGTCATTTGGAGGTATATGGCACTTATGTGCAAAACTGTTACACATCGAAGTATTTGCAGTACTTTTTCATTTAATTTACATGGTTAGGTGTATAACTGCCCATTTAATTGCGTGTGAGAAACTTCTCTCTCTCTCTCTCTCTCTCTCTCTCTCTCTCTCTCTTTCTCTCTCTCTCTATCTCACTGTGTGTGTGTGTGTGTGTGTGTGTGTGTGTGTGTGTGCGTGTGTTCGTCTGCTTGTCAACTATATTCCAGTTACATGTGTTTGAGTCTTCACTGGTGAAGGAAATAACACAAAAACTGATAGTGAAGACTTAAACACTGCTATGTCCTCACCATTCCGCTTGTGAAGATACTAACACGTGTAAGTTGAACATAATTCATAAGGAGACAAAGAAACAAATATTTTGTTATGGAGTAAAACTTTTACTACTGCAACATATAGAAATCTTGTATAAAATTCATGTGTGAATTTTGTGATTAACAGAACGAAGCCAGAAGCGATGGCCGCGCGGTCTAAGGTGTCATGCTACGGACTGGACCGCCATTCCCGACAGAGGTTAGAGCTTCCCTCGGGCATGGGTGTGTGTTGGCCTCAGTGTAAATTAAAGTAGCTTGTAGGTCTAGGGACTGATGAGCATAGCAGTTTTGTCCAATAGATTTACAAACATTAAGTAGTTAAACAGTACGAACTTAAATACCCTGCACAAACTAAAATTTTTTCTTTTGTTCGATTTAAAGGAGTAGAAAGACACAATGAAGATGCTACAACTGCAACGAAACATGTATGGGCATGAAAAGAAAAGCCAGTGTGTTGCTCACGGCGGCTTCTCACAGAGAAACTACGGAAAGTGTGAGATACTGAGTCAGTGGAGCGTCGCAAGTGACGGTGCGGTGCTGGAGCGTTCTCCACTGTGGGGTGGCAGCGGCCTGCCGGCGGCTTAGCACGTCGCGGCCGCCTCGACAGTGTGTTGGCCGCCGCTACCTCGCGGACTTTAATTTTATGGCGTGTGACTCATATTTGCCGCAGTTAACCCTCGTTCAGCGACGTGACTTCTCTATCTGTCCGTCGGCCGCGCGCAGCTCGCATGAATAACGTGAATGCCTGCGAACGGCTATAAACTGGCGTGACTCACCGCGACACACTGCCTTGTTTGTCTCGCCAACACAAGGCGCAGGCCAACTACTGTTAAACTGTCACCCATTTTATTGAAACTCAGTAGCACCTTTTCCCGTCTGAAAATACAAACAGTTGTTAAGCACTACAATTTCATACCAAAACACTCTGTGAATCCCAGAAAACATCGCAACTCACATTCTTTGCTCTTTTGTGTAACAGAGAAAAGAATGGAAGAACAGTCTCGGTGTCGTGCATACTGATTAATGAGAGGGAACTAGGAAACTTAAATACTGGGGATAGTAACTGCTAACACAGTCTGACTGGATGTTGGATATGGGGGAAGGGAGTTAGACTTTATTCTTTTGGTATAATTCCCTCCCTAATCAATGGACTGGCATTACAGCTGAGATAACTATGCAGATTGAAAGAAATTACCAGTAGCTGTGTTTAGATTTTGTTAATTACGCAATCGGTTTCGGTGCTATATTCGCACCATTTTCAGGCCCCCGTTGCATAATTGTCAGAAGTAATAGCGCATTTAAAAAGGGTGGCCGTTCACACCGGTAACCATAAATTTCTTCGTCCTTGCATGCCAGGTATCAAGCGACCGACGTATCAAACGCTTGATACCTGTCATGCAAGGACGAAGAAATTTTATGATTACCGGTGTAAACGATCCCCTCTATTAAATGCGCTATTACTTCTGACAGTTACGCAGCAGCGGCCTGAAGACTGCGAATATAGCACCGAACCCAGTCGCTAAATTAATTTTTAAAAAATCTAAAGGCACCTTCTGGTACTTTCTTTCAATCTGTACACTTATTTTTTTTTAGTTTGCTTTACTTCCTATCTTTTATAGGCAAAATAAGCCCTTGGTTGGTGTATATATTCTTGGTGTGTCTTTGTTTAACGAGCATCTATTTCAAATAGAAGGGGGAATTTTACGAATAGAAGGACGGACGCGGAATGGGTTCATCTTTCCCGTCCACTACAGGCAATATTCTTAAGGAGTCATTCGAGTAAACAGCTCCCCAGACTGCACCATTGCGTCTGGACTGATGACTCTGGCATGTTGATTACACGTTTTCCACACGGAGAAGAGAAGCTGCAGAACATTCACCAACACCTCAATCAGCAGTACAGCAATATGTAATTCTCAGCCGGCCGCGGTGGCCGAGGGGACTAAGGCGCTCCAGTCACGGTCTTCACGGCCACTACGGTCGGGGGTTCGAATCCCCCCTCGGGCATGGATATTTGTGCCGTCCTAGTTCGTAAGTAGTTCATAAGTAGTTTGTAAGTTTAGTGGCTGATGACCCCGTAGTTAAGTCCCATAGACTATACAAACATTTGAACATTTGTAATTCTCAGTGCATCTCGACTGCAGGAAAGCAGAAGGCAAGCTTGGCCATAGAACATAAAGGAAAGCTACCAGCACAGGCAGGAACCTTAAGAAAACTTCACCATCGTCCTACGCAAAACAAGCCCGCCATTCACACGCTAAGAAGACTCATCGTATTATATAGCTATGAATAATATCTGCATCTTAGGTACATCTTCTAAGCGAATGGTTATGGCAAGAGGATGATAGAGAAGACTACGGCAATAATTCATGGGGACAAGTGAGAAGATCACAAAGAAGAGCAAAACATTGTCCTATTCCCGTGATAACGGTCGCGGAATCCATCGTTTACGTTTTGTTAGCCCACATAAAACCGGTATGAAGATAGTAATAACAGTTTCACATTAAGAATGAAGTTACTGAAAAAGATAAAATGTACGGGGTGATTATAATTACAGTTAAACTTCCAAAACGATGTAAAAAATAACATCACTGATTAGAATGACGTCAAATTGCAACGGAATATTACCGGAGAAGTGGGGAAGGAATGGCAGAAATAGTGTGAAAATTTATCAGTAGATGGCACTGTATGTATCGGAATATTGAATTTAGTTTTGTGTCCCAGCCTCGTTGCCACTCTTGTATCCCATCCTCGTCGCCACTTTTGTGTCCCAGCCTCGTCGCCGCTTTTGTGTCTCGTTTCTGTCGTAGGTGTCGGTGGCCGAGCAGAAAGAGACCGACACAGAAATAAGGATGCACGCTTGTGCAGGTAGGAGGTGACCAGCCAGTGGGACAGCAGAAACTAGAAACACTAGAGTAAATTAGAACGAGGTTTATATTGCACAGAATTGATACAATACTTAACTTTTACATAGCTCAGTACTGCAGAAAGCTGAAATATAGTTGAGCTAGAGGCCTGCCTAGTGCCTTTCCGATAGCCAAGTCTTCACTGGTGCCTATCTGATTCCGAAGTGTTAACTGGTTCCTATCACAGTCCCAAGTGAACGATGTCGTTCAGTGGTGGCCACGAGCGGAGTTGTAACAGAGGGCGCTCGTGGCTGACGTCGTAAGAACGCCGCGCCGTGCGTGCATGGCGGCGCGCGGCGAAAGTAGGTGGACTTGTGCGACACCACACCCCTCCCCCCCAAACCGCCGTGCCGTCGTGGCGTAGGGCTGAGGGCCACGGCGACGGCACTGGGAGGAGGGCCTGGGCGGGGGCGTTACTGGTGGGATGGGCGTCGTAGCTGAGGCTGGGATCGAGACGCCGTCCGCGTCCAGGTATACACCTTGAGATCCCCCGGGAAACCCACCAAAACCTGGGGAAGGGCGCACGCCTCCGCCCAGAGGGAGCAGGTCATTTTCTTCTGAGGTGCGTGGCCCAGGCGGCGGGGGCACGCACGGTCCCGGAGTTCCTCTCGGGGACGCTGTCATCTGCAGCGGCGACAGCGGCGGAGTCGCGTCAATGTCCATCGGGACGATCTCGTAGTCTGGGGACGCTGGACCCGTCAGCGAACGATGTAGCTGTGCTCCCTGGCGATGAACTGGGTCTGGAATCAAGAAACGGGAGACAGGATCGCGCGGCCTGTGCAGGCGCAATTGGTTTGCGTGGCGCCGCAGCTCCGACCCAGTGGAAGAACGTACAACATACATATTGCGACCGAGCACACACTGAATGGTGCCCGGAAGCCAGTGTTTCTTCATACCAGCAAACACCCTGTACAGCACCGGCGTGGATACCTGAAAACGCGAAGCGCCATACGAATCGACTCGGTGCGTGGGAGGCTGCAGCAGGTGAAGGAGAGTGCGGTGACGGCGGCCGTGTAGCAGCTCGGCAGGAGACGGGCCGACACGTGGCATGCATCGATACGTAGACAGGAAAATTTGAAGAGCTTGCTGCCTGGAGTGCTGACCTTTCATCTTTTCCATGTGAGACTTGAATGTTCGAACGAAACGTTCTGCTTCACCATTGGACTGAGGGTGAAAAGGTGCGGTGGTGATGTGCTGAATACCATTCACACGACAAAACTGTTGAAATTCCGCACTAACAAAGTGAGGTCCATTGTCACTGACGATAGTTTCAGGCAAACCTTAGATACAAAAGACTGATGTTAAGGCACTGATTGTACTAGACGCTGTCGTTGAGTTCATGGCAATCACGAAAGGAAACTTGCTGAAAGCGTCTACAACAATTAACCAGCGCGTATTCCTGAAAGGTCCGGCAAAGTCAATGTGTAAACGTTGCCATGGTCCCTTGGGGCGTGGCCAGTCTGAGAAACGTTGCGGAGGAGCCGCCTGATGCTCCGCACAAACTGTACACTGTGACGTCATGCTCTCTATCTGGGCGTCCATACCAACCCAGGTACAATGACGTCTGGCCAGTTGCTTTGTCCTAACAATACCCCAATGTCCTTGATGCAGGAGGCATAACACTTCTCGTTGCAGGGAACATCTACATCTACATGGGATACTCTGTAAATCACATTTAAGTGCCTGGCAGAGGGTTCATCGAACCACAATTATACTATTTATCTCCCATTCCATTCTCGAATAGTGCGCGGGAAGAAAGAACACCTGAATCTCTCTGTTCGAGCTCTGATTTCTCTTATTTTATTCTGATGATCATTTCTACCTATGTAAGTGGGAGTGAACAATATATTTTCGCATTCGGAGGAGAATGTTGGCGATTGGAGTTTCGCAAGTAGCCCACGCCGCAGCGATAAGCGCCGTTGTTGTAATGATTCCCATCCCAGATCCTGTATCATTTCCGTAATGCTGTCTCCCCTGTATCGTGACAATACGAAACGAGCTGCCCTTCTTTGGACTCTTTCGATGTCCTCCGTCAAACCCACCTGATAAGGATCCCACACTGGGATGCAATACTCCAGAAATGGGCGGACAAGCGCAGTGTATGCAGTTTCTTTAGTAGTTCTGTTGCATCTTTTAAGGGTTCTGCCAATAAAACGCAGTCTCTGGTTCGCCTTTCCCACGATGTTATCTACGTGTTCTTTCCAGTTTAAGTCAGAAGTAATAGTAATTGCTAGGTATTTTGTGGAGTTTACGGCCTTCACATTTGATTGATTTATGTTGTAAACAAAGTTTAGCGGATTTCTTTTCGTACTCATGTGGACGACTTCACATTTCTCATTATTTAGAGTCAATTGCCAATTTTTACCCCTTACTGATATCTTATTCAGATCGTTCTGCAGTTGGTTTTGATCTTCAGATGATTTTACTAGACGGTAAATGACGGCGTCATCTGCAAATAACCTAAGAGAGCTACTTAGATTTTCCCCTAAATCGTTTATGTAAATAAGGAATAGCAGAGGACCAATAACACTACCCTGTGGAACGCCCGATATCACCTCTGTTTTAGTCGATGCCTTACCATCGATTACTACGAACTGTGTCCTCTCTGACAAGAAATCCCCTATCCAATCGCAAATTTGGGGCGATATACCATAACCACGCAATTTGATTAAAAGCCGTTTGTGAGGTACGGTGTCAAAAGCTTTCTGGAAATCAAGAAATACGGAATCGATTTGCGAACCTTTGTCGATAGCACCCATCACTTCTTGTGAATAAAGAGCTAGTTGTGTTTCGCATGAACGATATTTTCTAAATCCGTGTTGACCTTGGGTCAATAGATCGTTCTGTTCGAGATAATTCATAATATTTGAATACAGGATATGTTCCAAAACCCTGCTGCAAATTGACGTCAGTGAAATAGGCCTGTAGTTTAGTGGGTTACTCCTACTGCCTTTCTTGAATATAGGTGTGACCTGTGCAACTTTCCAATCTTTTGGTACAGATCCTTCTATGAGAGAGCGGTTGTATATGACTGTTAAGTAAGGAGCTATCGCTTCAGCATAATCAGATAGAAATCTAATGGGTATACAATCCGGACCAGAAGACTTGTTAAGTGATTTTAGTTGCTGCACTACTCCGATTATATCTACTTTTACGTTACCCATTACGGCATCTGTTCGTAATTCGAAATCTGGAATATTGGTTTCGTCTTCTTTGGTGAATGAGTTTCTAAAAGCTAAGTTTAGTAACTGCTTTAGTAGCGCTGTCATCGGCAGGATCGCCATTACTATCACGTAGTGAAGGTATTGTTTGTGACTTGCCCCGAGTGCATTTAACATATGACCAAAATCTCTTTGGGTTTTCAGTCAAATTACGAGAAAGAGTTTCGTTGTGATAAATATTGTAGGCATCTCGCATTGAAATCCTCGCTAAATTTCGAGCTTCTGAGTACGATCGCAAATCCTGGGGATTTCGTGTTCGTTTAAATTTAGTATGCTTTTTCCTTTGCTTTTGCAACAGTGTCCTGACCTGTTTTGTGTACCAAGGGGGATCGCCTCCTTCTTTTATTAATTTATTAGGTATAAAACTTTCAATTGCTGTCGATACCACTTCTTTGAATTTGAGCCACATCTGGTCTACACCTACGTTTAGTGTTAGAAACGAGTGGAAGCTGTCTTTCAAGAAGCAATGTATTTTGTTTCTATCTGCTTTCCTGAACAAATATACTTTGCGTTTATTTTTGGTAACTTTGGGACTTTCGATATTCAATTTCGCTACGACAGCTCTGTGTTCACTAATACCTGTATCCGTTTTGATGCTCGTTATGAGCTCAGGATTATTTGTTGCTAAGAGATCAAGTGTGTTTTCACATCCATTTACAATTCTAGTTGGCTCATGGACTAATTGTTCGAAGTAATTCTCAGAGAATGCGTTGAGTGCAATTTCGGACGATGTTTTATGCCTACCTGCTGATTTGAAAATATAATTTCGCCAACAGATCGAGGGTAAATAAAATCACCACCTACTATTATCGTGTGAGTCGGGTACGTTTTTGTAATTAGACTCAGGTTTTCTTTGAATCTTTCTGCTATTGTATCGTCAGAGTCGGGAGGCCGGTAAAAGGAACCGATTATTAACTTCTTACGATTTTCGGGTACAACCTCTACCCATAATAGCTCGCACGAACTATCAACTTCAACTTCGCTACATGAAATACTACTTTTGACGGCGACAAACACGCCCCCACCTATTTTGTTTAATCTATCCTTTCTGAACACCGATAGATCTTTTGAAAATACTTCTTCTGAACTTATTTCCGGCTTGAGCCAACTTTCGCTGCCTATAATGATGTGTGTTTCGGTGCTTTCTATTAACGCTTGCAGTTCTGGAACTTTCCCGACACAGCTACGACAATTTACAACTGTTATGCCGATAGTTTCCGGATCTACATTTCTCCTGTGATCCACCAGAACCCTTTGAGATTGCCCATTTTCTATTTCCCCGAAGCTCTTTATCCTAAAAAACCGCCCAGTCCACGCCACACAGCCCCTGCTACCCGTGTAGCCGCTTCCTGCGTATAGTGGACTCCTGACCTATTCAGCGGAACCCGGAAACCCACCACCCGATGGCGCAAGTCAAGGAATCTGCAGCCTACACGGCCGCAGGACCGTCTGAGCCTCTGATTCAGACCTTCCACTCGACTGTGTACCAGAGGTCCACAGTCGGTCCTGTCAACTATGCTGCAGATGGTGAGCTCTGCTTTCATCTTGCAAGCAAGACTGGCAGTCTTTACCACTTCAGTTAGCCCCTCGAAACCTGAGAGGATCTCTTCAGATCCGAAACGACACACATCATTGGTACCGACGTGAGCCACCACCTGCAGTTGGCTGCACCCCGTACCCTTCATGGCATCCGGGAGGACCCGTTCCACATCTGGAATGACTCCACCCGGTATGCACACGGAGTGCACGTTGGCCTTCTTCCCCTCCTTGGCAGCCATCTCTCTAAGGGGCTCCATCACCCACCTAACGTTGGAGCTCCCAACTACAAGTAAACCCACCCTCTGTGAATGCCCGGATCTTGCAGGCTGGGTGGTGACAGGGTGAGAGACACCATCCGACTTAGGAACGTCGTCCTGAGCAGACAGCGCCTCAAACCTGTTCGCAAGACGAACCGGGGAGGCCTCACGATTGGTCCCCCGGAATGTCTTGCGCCTCCTGCCACGCACTGGAGCAACCTCCCACGCAACCACGGGTGGGATGTCTGCCTCACTGCTAGCAGTTTCAGGGCATCTCGCTGCCGCAGGCCGATCGGTGGAGACGACGGGAGTCCGTTCGGTGCCCACCGCCGGCCAACAACAACGACGCCCATCGATCGCAGCTTCCAACTGTGCAACCGAGGTTAACACAGTTTGAAGCTGGGAGCGAAGTGTCACCAGCTCAGACTGCATCCGCACACAGCAGTCACAGTCCCTATTCATGATTACAGTGCCAACAAAAACAAAAACTACAGTCTCGATGCGTTCAAAGGAAAACTACACTGTTCGTTAAAAAGCGGATGTGAATTAAATACGCACGACAGCTCAGTATAACTTTACAAATTGGGACGAGAAAGTGCAGCCGAAAATGAAAATACTATATGTCGGTTCTAATCAGAAAATAAAGACAGACGACTGTCGCGACGCGGTTCACACGGCGGAATAATACACTAACCAGATATTTAACGTGAATATGAATCAAATAAAAACGCGAGCACACAATAAATTTGATGAACTCAAGGGAAAACGCACTGAAAAAAAAAATGTAGCTTCTAGAGAGAAGCCGGTTACACTTACAACTGATAATTTACTGCTACACCACTGGAGAGGTGTGCTCTGGACGACGTGCGCTGGGCGAGGAACAATCACTCTTGTTCGGTCGTTGTCGGTATTTAACAACAGAACACCCTGACCTAAAAACAATGCATGACGTTGCGCAAAATAACGTCGAACCAGAGGCCATTCAATGTCTTTGGCTCTGGCAGGCCAACCAAAGCGAACAAAACGCGCTACCACACTTAGGTCTGCATCCGCAGCTGTTTCCTGTGCAACCCGACGAGAGTTCAAAGGAAAGTCTGCGACAGCGGAAGCATTTTTGGAGTCTATCTGACAACATGCCATTTCTGAAGAATCCCTGGCCAACCGGAAGTCGGGAAAGTGTGTCCGCGTTGGCATGTTTAGAGGTAGGTCGGTACAAAATCTCATACTGATAATTAGACAGTATTAAGGACCATACAAATGGAACATTCTTCCTACGTAATCGATGCAGTGGAGCTGCAATCTGAGAGGCATTGGGAAGAAACCTGAAATAATAGTTAAGCTTTCCCATTACTGCTTGCAATTCTTGCACATTCGTAGGAGGAGGCAAGTCTTTGATTGCTCTAAGATGTGACTGTAAGGGATGAATTCCTTGCGCATTAATCACATGGCCTAGGTACTCTATTTCAGTCTGGAAAAACGAACACTTTTCTTTATTACAACGCAGACCTGCCGCAGTCAACACTTTGAAAAGGCACTCCAGGTTTGATAAATGTTCTTCAACTGTACGTCCGGATACCACAATATCATCTAAATAGTTCGAGCAACACGGTACAGAAACCGTCAGCTGTTCCAAAAAGCGCTGAAAAATAGCTGGGGCGGAAGAACTGCCAAAGGGTAGGCGTTGAAATTGAAAAAGGCCCATGTGAGTATTAATGACGAAAAACTTTTTTGACTCGTCATCAAGCGGAATTTGTAAGTATGCCTCTGCTAAATCTATCTTAGAAAAGAAGCGAGACTGTCCTAATTTGTCCATCAGTTCCTCAGGTCTGGGCAGGGGATAAGTATCTACAATTGTTTCACTGTTCACTGTTGATTTGAAGTCCGCACAGAGACGAAGTTTTCCTGACGGCTTGGGTATAATTACTATAGGCGAGGCCCACTGACTCGCAGAAACAGGAGAAATCACCCCACTATCTTGCCAACGTTTAAGTTCTTTGGCAACTGTATCACGCATTGCGATAGGCACTGGTCTAGCTTTACGAAATTTAGGAACTGCAGATTCTTTTAAAGTTACATGTGCCACGAAGTTTTTTGCACAACCTAGTTCCGGCGAAAACAAGTCACTATATTTTTCACACAATGCATTTATTTTGTCCTGAGGCACTACTGACGAAATTTTGAAGCACATCCCTTTGAATTGATAAGCCAAACAAGTCGAATGAATCGAGTCTAAAAATTTTCTGCGTAGATTTGGCTTTAAAAACAACAAAAGCAACGGTTTTTGTTACACCTTGAAAAGAGGCGGGCAGGCTACACGTTCCTAACACGGGAATAGTTTGTCCTGTGTAAGCTGTTAACACTTGCTGTGACGGCGACAATTTTGGCGAACCCAGCAGTTCATAAGTGTCTTTATTAAGTAATGTAACAGCGGAACCAGTATCAAGCTGAAATTTCACAGACTTATTTTCTATGCAAAGAGTCACAAAAAGTTTTCGCTTGTGGCGCTCGACAGGTGCGCGAATGTGGGCATCGTCTGATACAGCTTGTTTGCTAAGTTTGCGCATGCGCGGGCTGTGTGCGGTAGGAAGCGGCGCAGAATCGGCACCAGATTAATATTACTGTCCCTAGATGGCACTACCGCTGGATCGGCGTCCGCGCAAGCATGCGAAGCTACGCCAGATGCACTAACTACTGCACTAAACTTTTGAGTAGCTACATCAAATCTACTGTCACTAGCTACACAGTACTGGGCACTATTACAATGAGCAGTTGCAGAAGGCACTATTTTCACTACAGGATTGCCCTGTACATAGTCGTTTTGCCTTGAACCCTTTTCTGTTGCACAGTTTTACGCGCTCGTCGGTGCTTGCGACGTGGATCACTATATAGTTTTGCAGTAGGCGCAGAACTTCCTTGTGTTTGAGATTCACAAGAAACATTGTCCAAATCCACAGCGTGTATGACATGAACAGCATGAATTGTTCGTGCACTCGGCAAAGCACTGTTTCTAACGGTACTGTTCTTTGAGTTTTTAATTTGCATACACACAGACTGTACATGTCCTGATTTGCCACATTGATGATAGGTTGCGTTGCGACTAGGGCATTGCACACGCTTGTGGCGAGATACACACTGGTGGCAAGACTTACGAACATTTTTCTGAAAGGAGCGTTGGCGCCCGTTATTCACAGTACTGTTTCCATCACGGCGATACGACCTTTGTGTCCCACTTTTACACTGGCTACTGTTCACTGTCCGTTCAGCATGGCCGGTAGAAGTATAAAAATCACTAGGGCTAGACTGAGAACTACGGCTAGGAAAGCGTCAGTTGCGGCGCACTGAATTTACACTGTGGCCTTACATTTCTACATCTGCTAAGTCAAAAGTATCATGCGCTTCAATAAGCTGCAGTACACTGTCTAATGAGGGGTCAGACTGTTTCAGAATTGCTGCCCTAATCCTGGGGTCCTGAATGTTCTGTGTGATAGTGTCTCTCAACATCACGTCACTATAAGAAAGTCCACAAGAACAAGTAAAGTTACATTTGCGGGTTAAGCCCTTCAATTCCGTAATCCACTCTTGGCGTGACTGCTGCGGTAATTTTTTAAGTCTGAAAAATCGGTACCGTGCAGCGGCTACAAGAACTTTTCTCTCATAATGAGCATTCAGTGCATTTACTATTGCATCAAATTCTAGATCGCGAGGAGATGCGTGGAGGGGTAAAGTTTCTGCAGTAACACGAAAGTTGGAGTTCCTACAATTGATAAGAAAAGGTTCTTCACTCTCTGACCTGTAATTTGATGAGCCGCGACGAGTTCTTGAAACTGCGCGAAATAGTCACTCCATTCTTCCTCACGTTTGTTGTACTGGCGGAACGTAGGAAGCGGTGCGGCGGTAGGTGTAGGCTGCTGATGCGACGGCTGTTGAGTTGCCGTCAACTGTGCCACAGCTTGTAGTAGTTGCGTGATTTGTGCCGTCTGTAACTGAATAATTTCCTTTAAGTCTGGGTTCGGGGTAGTGGCCATGCTGACCGATTAGGCGCCGCGCATACAAGTAAATGTGAACAAAACACAAATGCAATATGAAAGAGGACGCTCTGCAACAAAAAAGTCCACAAAACACGGAACAAAATATCTTCCCCCAAATTTCTGATAATAAGGGTGGGTGGGCGGGAGCAATTTCTGTGTGCTCCGACTACTGCTGTCTGGCTGATGCAAGCGGGCTGGTCCAAGGTTTATCAGTCCACGTCACCACTTTTGTGTCCCAGCCTCGTCGCCACTTTTGTATCCCATCCTCTTCGCCACTTTTGTGTCCCAGCCTCGACGCCGCTTTTGTGTCTCGTTTCCGTCGTAGGTGTCGGTGGCCGAGCAGAAAATGACCAACATATGAATAAGGATGCATGCTTGTGCAGGTACGCAGGTGAGCAGCCAGTGGGACAGCAGAAACTAGAAACACTAGAGTAAATTAGAACGATATATATATTGCACAGAATTTATACAATACTTAACTTTTACATAGTTCAGTACGGCAGAATGCTGATACATAGTTGAGCTAGAGGCCTGCCTAGTGCCTGTCCGATAGCCAAGTTTTCACTGGTGCCTATCTGATTCTGAAGTGTCAACTGGTTCCTATCTCAGTCCCAAGTGAACGATGCCGTTCAGTGGTGGCCACGAGCGGAGTTGTAGCAGAGGGCGCTCGTGGCTGACTTCGTAAGAACGCCGCGCCGTGCGTACATGGTGGCGCGCAGCGAAAGTAGGTGGCGCGCACTTTGGACTTGTGCGACACCACACTTAATATAAAAAAGTCGGGTACACGGCTTTTCCTCGTTTCGCATCTGAGATGTTCACCGTGACCGTCTGAATGCAGGATCGCGATCTGCTTGTAAAGCTGATTTACAAAATGATGACTGTACACAAGTCGACTGCAGACGTTCCGGACACTGGAGGGCTTGAGAAAAAGTGTTGGTCGATGATTGATACCTTCAGACAACATGTTACACTCATCATGGAACACTTACTCCGTATTTACAATTTATAAATGTTCAAATGTTTGTATAGCTTATGGGACTTAAGTACGGGGTCATCAGACCCTAAACTTACAAACTACTTATGAACTAGCTAACACTAAGGACGGCACAAATATCCATGCCCGAAGGAGGATTCGAACCCCCGACCGTACTGGCTGTGCAAAACGTGACTGACGTGCCGCAGACCACTTGCCCACTGCGGCCGGTCGCAAAGTTTTCATTTCTTCTCCCTGAACTTTAATTCCCTCTCCAAATTTCTCCTTGCTCAAGGTACACATTGAATAACATTGGGAAAAGGCTACAACCCTATCTTACTCCCTTGCCAACCTCTGCCTTCCTTTCTTGCCCTTCGACACTAATAACCGCTGTCCGGTTTTTGTATAAGTTGAATATAACTCTTCGCTCCCTATATGTTACCCGTGTTACCTTTAGAATTTGGAAGAGTGTATTCCAGTGGACAATTTATATTAATGTATGTTTTCCTTTCATTAGTCATTTTCTAATATATGCAGTACGATCATATGGGCCTCACGTGAGTAAATATTTCTCCATTATCTTCCTTTTCTAGTTTTGCCTGCCCATTAATGGATGTTTGTGACTATACGAAGATTCTTTTTGCTATAACTCGTATATGAAGTAATTAGTCTGCACTTTGTGATACTGTCCATTGTTTCGCTATCCTTTTCATCTTTTACCTCGATCTACAGAACCACACATTCCGTAAAATATATCTTAGAAATGTAGCTTTTCTTCTTTTAAAGGTCATCAGCACTTGTTTCTGTTTGCTTATTACGAAAACTTCTTAGATTGTAGCTGTTCTTGCTGTCCTGTGTGTTTTAAACAATCTACGGCAAATGCACCTTTCAAAAGCCTTCATCTTTATAGTTTTTAGCATTTTTAGTGTCCATCCTTCAAAATGGAACAAAATTAGAAACCTAATATACCATCTTACAAGTCGAACTCTTAGGTTTAGGTGTTTGTCAGTAATAGTGACACTTGAATTTTATGAAAGCGTTGTTTGATCTCCAATCTTTTTATAGACACATTCAACGTTAATTAAACTTGTATAATAGTGTTAAGCACCCATTGAATCGTGGATCTGCATTTGTATTCTGATCGGTCTGTCTTACTGCAATTATAAAATCGTTGTACTTGGTATTAATAAAAATACCTAGATTTCTACTATGATAGTCTTCTTTATTACCAAGTTGATGAATATTATATAAATTATGACAAGGAAGACTGCATTAAACGTTATTGATTATTCACTAAGTACTTCCTGAAAGCCATTCTGTCATTAAAAATGAGTAACAGAAGACTGCTTATTTGTGGGAATTATTTATAGATATTGACCAATTCGACTTCCTCAGTATAAAATGTAACCTGTTAGGCCTGATTCCAATATAAATTATGTATACAGAGGATGTCTTTTGAGAATATCTGGAAGTTCAGGAAGTGTATTCTGTAGTCAATTAGAAAAAGGTCTACTTTTTATACTTATCATACCGGCTTAGTCATACTACCTGTAGTGCAACTATTACTCCTTTCCTGAATCCAAACTGTGTCCCACGAAAGAATGTATTACATCTTCATATAACCATTGATGGGTGGTCTTAAGGAGTGATTTATAGAAGTAGCACGGACGACTAATTAATGTATGACTGTTGGAACTTAAATAGTAACAACACTGCTGTGGAGGCATTATGCAATGGAATCCACTATTGTCACTGATACCACACGTTGCTGACATGCCTACCAAACCTCCGAGCAAATGCACTCGCCCGTCCCACGTCACCGGCGTGCGCACAGTGGAGGGAAACACTGTCACTTGTGAGCGAGCAGTCTAACGTATCGGTGTCACTGTGTTTTCCGAACAGGAACAACGGAGTAGGATCCAGATTGAATGTGCCAGAGGTCGTACAGCACAACAGTGTCATCAAGGTCTTCAAGAGGCGTGTGGGGAATCGGCGTTGCCGTACAGAACAGTGGCACATTGGGTGGAAGTCTTCAACGAGGGGCGGAAAACTGTGGCAGACATGCATCAGGCAGGTCGTCTCTGAAGAAGAAGTGCATACTTTTGCCGCGTTAGTGGAAAGTGATCAACGACAGACGATTCGTGAACTCGCCCACGAAACCAAATAAGTGCATACGACTGTGCTTCGCATCCTAGAGGAACGCTTGAGCATATGAAAAATTGCATCACAATGGGTTCCGCATGAATTTACGGATTGATTCGATTGAGAAGATGAAGGAACCACTTCGTGGCATTCGCTTCAGAACTTTTCCAGAGATTCGACAGGCAGTAGACCGCTCCGTCTGCACCATCAACAGAACAGGCTCTGCTACCGGTCACACATTGCTGGCAACGGGTTCTACAGAACGCTTGTGACTACGTTTAGGACAGGAACAGATGCAAACATGTAACGCTTTTGTATCGGTTGTGAATAAATAGCTACCACTATTTAAGTTGCAACCGTTGAATAAGCTTCAGATTTTCTTGCATTCTTCTTTTTGGTAAGGGATGGATGACGTTAAGAAACACTAGACAGGATAGTGGTCTGTTTTTAAAAATGTGTAATAGTCTGATACCTTCTTCATTAAGAAGTTTGGTGAATTCCACCGGAATTAATTCTGTGAGTTTATTGTTTTTCTTCCGTATAGCTTTCTTGATTACTCCTTCCGTAATTGGAAGTCCTGAGCCATCTATTTCATATCAGAATTTTACTACTTCTGAAGATCTTAGGCCGAAAGCCGGTGAAATTTCAACCCTGAAATAGCAGGAAAGTGGCAAAGTATTATTAACTGATATCTTCTGGAGAAAGCGTATTCGAGCGACTTGTTTACGTTTCTTCATTATTAATTAAAGAAGAGTGGCGAAAATATTTTGAGGGCCTGTTTCCACAAAAGGTTCCTTCTCATGTAAAAGAACGCAAGATTGTTTAAAAGAAAAAGTTATTTTAATGTCGTGGAAGCTTTGTAAACAAATCCGTTTGCACGAAAGACTTCCGAATTGTTCCAGGAATGGCTCGGCGCCCATTCAGCATATTCTTTTCTCTCGCGTGGGGCGATTTCTGGGACGCGTCAGATAATTTGTTGAGGCCCTGGAGACGCCACCGGCGCTTGGAACAGGCGTGGGACGTTTCGCCACGGCCCGGGTTTCCCGTTTTCGGGAGCCAGAAGCGGCCAGTCCCCTCCTGCAGCTGTTTTTATGTGGCAGGTAACGGCCGCGCGCAAGCGTTTACGACTCTAACGCGGATCATCCTACCCGTGTAACTCGATAAGCTTCGCTGCAGTACGAGAAACACACACTTTCCAGTGGAACGCTTATGTTCTGACAAGCTGTGAGTTTCGTCCTTGTTCTTTACAAATATAGCTGTCTTCAAGGGCCACCTGAAGAAAGATACGAGTCCTCACCTTAAGTGCGTATCCACAAAACTGAGGAAGACTTTAGTTTATGCTGCTTCCTGAGCAGATTGAGGTTCTGTTAAACAGTTTTCTGAACGCCGTTAGTAACATTCCAACTTGGACTAGAGACCGGCGATCATAGCATTCAACAAGGGTACTTCGTCAGTTTTTCAGTGACAACTCTATCAAGGCGTAACCTTCGCCAGATCATGGCCGTATCGACTACTTTCTGATAAGCTCTGCCCGCCGCAGTGGAGTAGCCGAGCGGTCTAAAGCGTCTCACTGCGGAGCGCGCGGTTGCTCGCCGTGGAGGTTCGAGCCCTCCCTGGGGCATGGATGTGTGTGTTTGTCCTTAGGTTAGTTTACCTAGTTTTAAGTAGTTTGTAAGCTACAGATTGATGACCACGCAGTTTGGTCCGATAGATTTGCAAACATTTGAACATTTGAAGCTCTGCGCTAGCCCTATTCGGAGTTAGGACTTTTCTGAAGGAAGTAGAAAGGAAGATTGGGGTTTAACGTTCTGAGGATCTTTAAGCGTCATGTAACTGATCTCTGATGAGTCCACACTGATATTGTCTGATCGAAACATATTATGTGGGATAGACCGAGAATTTTCCTCCATATAATTCTTTTTTTCTTTTCTTTTTGTCATCAGTCTTATGACGGGTTTGACGCGGCCTGCCAACTAGTCCTCTTCTGCGCCTTCCTCTTTATTTCCACAGTTAATTGCTGAAGGTTTTCCAACCTTTGTCTGATTTATACACGTAATCTAGGGATAGCGTCTTTTGGTTCATATAACGAGCGACGTGGCGCAAAGGTTAATACGCTGGACTTCATACTGCAGAACGGTGGTTCAAATCAGTCTCCAGTCATCCAGATCTTCGTTTTTCGTGATTTTCCTAAATCACTCCAGGTAAATGTCAGGATAGAGCCTTTGAAAGTCGCGGCCGATTTGCATTCCCATTTTTAACAAACTAATACGAGCATGAGTTCTGTCACTAAAGATAACGTTGTCAACTTCACGTTAACCCTTTCAGTCCCACATTATGATATCAGCTTTGGGAAAATTAAAATTCAGTGTTTTATGTATTAATACAGTAAAGTAAACACATAATATCTTTTTAAAATTTTTGGTCGACTTACTGATTTTTTATGTCATGTATTTCATGCACAACACAGACGTTTGTATCAAGGTATTTTATTACTTGGACGTTATTTTGTTGATAGTTAACACTACCAGATCAATAATGCTAGCATAATCTTCGTCAAAGTATCAAATACAAGGAAATTCACTGCTGGAATAAAATAAAAGGAAACACACTCTCAGCCACGTGCAGACGGCAAGGCAACACAACCTCCGAGACGGACAGAAGAGGCTACACGCCGTACCAAGCGGCAAAATGTCGTACCAGAAGCATGTTGTCCATCAAAGACAATGCAACATTAAGGATTGATGCACAAAATACGCAGTAAATGAAACACGCAAAATGGACTACAGACGACTGAGACATGAAATTTACAGGAAGTGAAAAATGGATAAGCAGGACTGGCTAGAAGCCAAATGCAAATCTGTAGAAGAATGTATAAGAAATGGAAAAGTAGATACTGCCTACAGGAAAATAAAAGAGAAATTTGGGGACAAGAAAAACAGCTCTACGAATATCAAGAACTCAGATGGAAAACCAGTTCTCAGCAAAGAAGGGAAAGCTGAAAGGTGGAAAGAGTACATAGAGCAGCTCTACAAAGGAAATGAACTTAGAGATGATGTTGTAGGAAGGGAAGAGGAAGTAGATCAAGATGAAATAGGAGATACTATACTAAGAGATGAATTTGACAGAGCCCTGAAAGACCTAGGTCAGAACAAGGCCCCAGGAGTAGATGACATACCCTCAGAGCTACTAAAGTCTCTGGGAGAGCCAGCCATGACAAAACTATTTGAACTGGTGTGTAGGATGTATGAGACAGGCGAAATACCCTCAGACTTTAAGAAAAATGTAATAATCCCCATTCCAAAGAAATCAGGCGCAGACAGGTGTGAAAATTACCGAACCATCAGTTTGATAAGTCATGGTTGCAAAATTTTAACACGAATTATCTACAGGAGAATGGAAAAGCTGGTAGAAGCCGACTAAGGGGGAGATCAGTTAGGATTCAAGAGGTACGTAGGAAATCGGGAGGCAATACTAACTTTACGACTTATCTTAGAAGATAGATTAAGGAAAGGTAAAGCTACATTTTTAGCTTTTGTAGATTTGGAGAAGGTTTTGACAGTGTTGATTAGAATTCACGCTTTCAAATTCTGAAGTCAGCAGGGGTAAAATACAGGGTAAGGAGAGTTAGTTACAACTTGTACAAAAGCCAGGCCGCAGTTATTAGACTCGAAGGGCATGAAAGGGAAGCATTAGTCGGGAAGAGAGTAAGACAGGGTTGTAGCCTTTCCCCAATGTTATTCCATTTGTACATCGAGCAGGCGGTGAAGGAAAAGCAAGGAAAAATTAAAGTTCAGGGTGAAGAAATAGAAACATTCCGTTTTGCTGATGACATTCTAATTCTGTCAGGGACAGCAAAGGACCTGGAAGAGCAGTTGAATGGAATGGACAGTGTGTTGAAGAGAGCGTATAAAATGAACATTAACAAGAGCAAAACAAAGATAATGGAATGCAGTCTTAGAAAATCAGGCGATGCTGAAAGGAATTAGATTAGGTAAGCAAACAATGAAGGTGGCAGATGAATTTTGTTACTTGGGTAGTAAAATTACATATCACGGTCGCAGTACAGAGGATATAAAATTCAGAATGGCAATGGGAAGAAAAACATTTTTGAAAAAGAGAAATTTGCTAACATCGTATATTAATTTAAGTGTAAGGAAGTCCTTTCTGAAGGCATTTGTGTGGAGTGTTGCGTTGTACGGGAGTGAAACATGGACGATAATCAGTGCAGACAGGAAGAGAATAGTGGCTTTTGAAATGTGGTGCTACAGAAGAATGCTAAAGATTAGGTGGGTAGATAGCGTAAGTAATGAACAGGATTGGGGAGAAAAGGAATTTTTCGCATACCTTGACTAAAAGGAGGGATCGCTTGGTAGGACACGTTCTTAGACATCGAGGAATCGTAAATTTAGCATTGGAGGGTAGTGTGTGGGGTAAAAATCACAGAGGGAGACCAAGGGACGCATATAGTAAGCAGATTCAAATGGATGTGGGTTGCCTTTCTTATGAGGAGATGAAAAGGGTTGCTCAAGATAGAGTTGGGTGGAGAGCTGCATCAAACCAGTTTCCGGACTGAATACCATAAGAACAACAACGCAAAAATACGGCATAAATCAACTTTTAATACGTTGTTGTCCAGGAACAACACTGGGACTGATCCATGAGTCAGTATCTGGAAAACCGGTCGTTTCCCAGGTATTCATTTATTTCTTCTGTTCACCTCCTTCCACTCTGGGCCCACCTCACCTGCTCTCTATATCCACCTCCTACTCTCTCTCTGTCCATCTCCTACTCCGCCAGTCCTACAAAAAGTTAGATATATTTAACAACTTCCATGGTGAGTAATGAAACGGTGAAAACGTACCCACTTTCATCGCGATTGGTCACACGCCGTTGAAGTCTCTTGTACCCTCCGCCATACATCGTACGACATTCAATGTAGGCGGTAACCGTCTTCTTTCTTGAAGGTTAAGTGTGCAAAATTTCATGAAGATGGGATTAAAACTATAGATTTTGTCGAAGTTCGTAGGTGAAGTACCCTCCACCGAGCACCATACGAAATTTTATGTAAATAGGGAACTTTCTCTTAGTATAAAGGTCAGATGTCCAAAATTTTATCAAGCATGGAACGAGACTGTACATTTTAATGCAATACAAATACACTACTGTATTTACATGATAGTCTTTGTACCCAACGCTATCCAGTTGAGCGTTTATTCCATTCCTGTGTTAGTTCATATCCTTATTGAACTACTGTCCATCGTCTTCTGTCCCACTGAATCCACTTTCATGTATTTCTAGTAAATTTCACCCCGTTGTTTCGTTTTCACGTAGCTGAATCCTTATGATGCCAGTTATCTTGAATAATGTATCACATAGTAACGTAATTTTCCAGGAATGTATAGTGGAATATTTGGAAACTGAAAGCGAAATGTTTTACGAATAGATGTAGTAGTGAAGTCGTTGCTACTTAGAACCTTATGCGTGAGCGGGCGGTTTACAATGCATTTCATTGTTTATGACGTCATATCTCGTGAACTATTTGTAGTAACAGATGCTTACAAGCATTGTAACGTAGCTCTTGGTTTGAAGATGAAGTGTGCAAACTTTCATAAAGAATTGAACAAAGCTGTAGGTTTACATTCAAAACAAACAGACAAACACATGGACACTCTACTTTATATATAAAGGTAATCAAAACGCCCTCGGTCCGTGTTCGAACACCGTCACTGCTTTAATTGTGAATATAATTTACCAGGAATGGTAAGCGATGACTTTCGAAATACGAAGTCAACCTTATTCTACCAACGGCCTCGTAAAAGAGGGCGGAGGAGCGCACAGTAGTTCAAAGCACTCTCTGTACTCTTGGAGTTGGAAACTGCCCACAAACGCACCTGATACAATGGTGATCGATCATATACAAACGCAGAAGGCGCAGGAAACCACAGAACTAACGACACATGCAGGAAATACGGCCTATAAACGAGAAAAAATTCCGAAACAATACTCAATTTGGATCTCCCGCAGGCAGGAGGTCACCATGAGAAAGAGATTGAATAACCAAAGCATCGTCTCTTGAGGCAATTGCTTTTATTTTATGATCCAGTATTATTGTAAGCATGTTCTGGTAATATTTAGAGTGATAGTGGACAAAATACGTGTCCCTTGTCAGCGCAGAAATCATATTTTACGCAGATGCAATCTGCATATCAATAAACATTATCAGAGACCTGAACACCACGTCCAATGTACGGTGTTTCGATGTAACGGTTCATACATGGGCCACACCCCCTTCTTGCAACATAAATGCCTTGCAGAACAAATATACGTTAGACACGGTTGTGTCAGCGTTAGTTACTGTTTTATGACCGTGCGTTCCTACCTCCAAACAGTGACACAAGAAGTGATAGTAAAGAGAAAATTACGGAGCTATAAGATTTGCTTCATTGGATGGACAGACAACTTCTCCAGCCGGTTTGTGAATTACGTTGTTAGAAAATTAAGTTGTTTTACCCGTCGATCCTTCGATTGAAATGACTAAATTAGCATAGGACTTTAGAGGATGCAATTGTACTGCTACACTTAATAGAAGAAGAGGTTAAGTGCCATATTCAAGTTCCCAGACATGATAACATTAAATTTATGATAGCGCATGAATGTGAACATACTTATAAAATTCTTCAATCTCAAGATGGGCATAATAAATAACAACTTTGCGTTCTATTAAGAAAGCTACCTGAACGTACTCAGTACCAAACCCCACTCACACAGGGTATTCACTTTACATTCTAAGATACACATAGTGTTCAAATTCAAATTATATTTAGATTTTTTAAAAGGAATAAATATTATCCAACAAACTAGCCAAACAAATTGCTACAGCGCACATGAAAGATGAGTATATACATGAGTTAATGCGTGTCACACTACTGATAGTAATCAGACGATGCAACATAGTGTAGAATTCGTTGCAAACATCACGTTTTCGAGTAATTCAATATAAACTTTCGTTTGAATATAAAAGCAACTAATGCCTCCAGATATTAAAAAAACCGAATAATATAGTGAAATTGATACATTTTGGAGTATGTTAGTTCAATTACCAAAACTACAATGATTTCTACTGAAGTGAAAGTGACAGAAATTATGATAATGTTTAATGAATAACTTGCTGCTCTTTACTTCCAATAAGAAAACAATTCAGTAGTATTACCCTACTTTCTTTAATCTAGATGTTCTGTTGAGTGATGGATACCGATATAGATTTGCAGAAATAAAATGCCCAAAACAGGAAAATTGCTTGACAGCAAATAATCTGAAGTTTTCAACATCTTCAAGGAACTTTGGCTGAGGGTAGCCCATTTCATGCTCTTATTTCATTTTACCTTCCTCTTTCCTTTAAAAGTAGCTCATCACAAAAATTAATTTTAGACACTCTGTATTTTCTTTTCGTTAATTTATACAATTTCTCACAGTAGGAATAACAACCATAATCTTTGGCAGTACAGTACTATTTTTTATCCAGTCTAGTGTATATTGATGTATCAAAAATTTGTGACCACTGTCCGCTAAAAGGTAAAATGTTGCCTGGTAATTTTGTAGGTGCGTATCATAATACGAAAAGTATACATGGTGTCAAACAAACGTTGCAACAAAACTTTGAATAAGTGTATAGGAACACTTGAGGAAGAAATGTAGGTTTAAGAATTGTAGTTCAGCAACAAAGGCAGTAGCTTACAAAATACTCTGGCGATCTGGACTTGAAATACTGCTTGTCTGTATGGGACCTGATGCGATTTTAAAAGAGAGAGAGAAGATCGAACTAAAACAGGACCACTTTTAACACGTTCTTCTACTAAGTGCGAAAGTGTCACTGTGATGATCGGCCGACTCCAATGCAAACACTGCAAGAGGTCATCTGTTATCGTCATTCTGTCTTTCTGTTCAAGTTACGAGAACGTGCTTGCGTCGGTGATTGGGCATAGATTTCTCAAATTGCTTAGTGGGTCGTATCGATCGAAAGCAGCCCATTTCAACGTATCCCAGGCATGTTCTTCGATAGGGTTCATGTATGGACAGTGGCATTCACTAGATGTGCACGATGATCGCCAGAATTACTGTCCATTAAGGCGAATTCCTACCCGTTTGATTGTGTTTCTGTACCACAAGTGGTGAACGATGACCCCACACAATGCCGCCCTGAAACATCAGGGAACCGCCACCTTGCTGCACTCTCTCCACGGTGTACCTAAGGCGTTCAGGCTGACCACGCTGCCTACAAAAACGTCTCCGACGATTGTCTGGCTGAAGGCAGGTGCGAGTCTCAGCTGTTAAAAGCGCTGGGTGGGAATTCAGCACGCTGTTGCACCTGTCTGCATGCTGTCGAGGTGTCAAAGCTGGACTTCGCCATAGACTTTGGGCGTACATTTACCTGTCATGCGGTCTGTTACGTAAAGTTTAACTCGAAATGCGACATCCTATGGTAGCGCTAAATCATTGTATAGATATGGTAGTGTTTCTCTCAGGGTTCATCCCAGATGAAATCCGTAAGTAGCGGTCATCATCTACTGTGGTACTCTTTGGACGACCGGGCAAGTCATTGTCAGTTCGTGTACCTCTGAACCTCCTCCATGTCCGAAGAATATCACTTTGGTTCACTCCGAAACGTGTCGAAACTCCTCTTCATCAGAGTCCCTCTTGACACAAACTAACAATATAAACTGTGTACTGGTAATATGATAGGAACTGGTCGGTTGTCTAACCCAGTACGTCACATTGCCATTGATAATGAGTGGTTGTCCACATCTTTGTGCGGGTTCAAGGAGATTCTTCCACTCGTTTCCTAAGCGTTTTCTAGTTTGCTTTTCAAATTAAAATTCGCAGATTTTGCGTTTCGTTTGCTGTTGTTGATTGGTACGTACATTCCTCTATATTTAGAGCTACTTGCTAATTCGCACACCAACTAGAAATGTTCTCATCTGGCATGCTACAGCAGTTACTCACTGACGACACATTCCGTACACCACACCATCATCATGGCCGAGTACTCGCTGTTGGAGATTCGAATACTTCCTTGGAATATATATAAGCAGGGTATCTCACCTAACGCTGCCACCTCAAATATCTCTGGAACGACTAAAGATATTCAAAAACGGTTTTCACCAGCATGAACCTACGGCAGGGGCCTAAGAAACTAAACACTATGCGAAATTTTAAAACGTTTACAAATACAGTTTTTAACACAAACTTCTGTTTTTTTTAATGGACACCCCCTATTTTTTCGTATGAATCAATAGCATAAAAAATCACATAACCAATGGCGTTTATTGCATAGCAATACGCCAATTACATCCCGAGATATTGCGACGCGAAGTTGACGCTTGAAATAAATTAAGCGCACAGCTAGCGCACGTCCTGAGACTCAAGCGTGAACCTCACTCTGCCTATGTCAGGGGCTCACAGAATGGGAAGGTAAGAACAATCCACAAAAATGAACAAGAAACACTTCCAACGCAAAGTCACGTTTCTCACATTGTAAATGTTTGTTTATTGTAACGAAATTACAGGTAGAGCTACAATTAGAGATGACACACATGGTTTAACTGTTCTAAACACATTTACTAGTGCCCTGACACCCACAGAAACTGTATTGTTTTACATTACATCTAGCATAGAAAATACACCCACATCTTGACCATTGAAACTGTGTTACGTCAACATATGTTCAAAGTGCCGTTCGTTTGCATCAGAACACGTTTGGAGACGTTTAACGAGAGTGTTGCACATATTGTAGAGTTTCTACAGATATTGCCACACAGGCCGCAGTAATACGATTTTGCATATCCTGTATTGTCGTTGGGTGTTCTTGATACACTCTGTCTCTCACTGCGCCCCTGAGAAAGAAGTCTAATGGCGTCAAGTCAGGGGACGTGCTGGCCATCGCACAGTACCTCCCCGCCCAATCCACCTATTTGGAAATGTCGCGTCTAGAACGTCTCTGGCAACTTTTGCAGTGTGTGCGGGACATCCATCATGTTGGAACCACATTGATAGTCGAGTTTCTAATCCTAGATCCTCCATGAGGAGCGGTAGTGCGTGTTGAAGAAAAGATGCATTTCGCTGTTCATTTAATGTCCCACGGTAAAAATAGGGACATACAATACAGTCAGCAATGATGCCGCACCAAACATTGACACTCCACTGTCGTTGATGAGCAACTTTGCGAATCCAGTGGGGATTTTGCACGGACCATTAGTGCATGTTCCGCAGATTCACATTCCCATGATTTGTAAATGAAGCCTCGTCCGTAAGCAAAATATTGCTTAGGAATACTGGATTACCTTGCAACTGCTAAAGTGCAAAATGACAGAATGCAATGCAGGATGCAAAGTCATTCCCGTACAGTTCTTGGTGCAGTGCGATATGGAACAGATAAAACCGATGCCGATGCAAGATTCTGCACACACTACTGTGGCTTATTTCTACATCTCGTGCAATCTGTCGGACACCCACCTGAGGATTGTGCGCTACAGCAGCCAGAACAGCAATTTCGTTTCCATTGCCAGTCGCTGACGTTGTACGTCGACGTTTTGTGGGAGTCCAGCTTCCTGTTTCCGTGAGTGTCTTGCAGATGTTGCCAATGGTTCGACGTGACGGACACTGCCGATCTGGGTAGTGTTCAGCATACAGTGCCACTGCTGCAGTTGCATTTCCGTGACATTCGCCATAAATTTCTTCATTACTGAAGGTCGGAATATCGACTAGATGAAGACAAATGTAACAAGCCACACGAGAAAAGTTTTAATGTGGCAACGTATGTGAATTACTTTACAGTTTGAGAGCAGTTCAGCAGAACGGATTAGGAGACAACTGTACACTGAAGGTAGAGCGTGCCGTGGTGATATTGGTTTATTTACAGCAGGATACAGGCGCCAGTGCAGGCAACCCCTGCTCTGATCACAGTGCTACATGAGATACATTACGTCAGAAACTGTGACGCCGATGATATCCATTACAAGCTACATATTGCAGAACGTATGAGGTTTAGAAACGTGAAATCACGTCTGCTACCGCTAATAGTACCTCTAGTTGTCATTCTGATACGGCATTATTTGACACATTATAATAGGTGGATCAGTTCAAATGTTCAAATGTTTGTTAAGCTTATGGGACTTGACTACGGGGTCATCAGTCCCTAAACTTACAAACTACTTATGAACTACTTACGAACTAGGACGGCACAAATATCCATGCCCGAGGGGGGATTCGAACTCCCGATCGTAGTGGCCGTGCTGACCGTGACTGGAGCGCCTCAGTCACCTCGGCCACCGCGGCCGGCGATCAGTTCAAGTAAGGTACAGCTCAAGGAGGGACTAAACTATCCCCCTTTAAGAGTGCCATCAATGAAATGAGTCAATGATGTGTTGTCATACAATACCACATCAAACATTAACACTCCACTGACGTAGTACGTCATTCAGATCACGATTACCGGCAGCCTGAGGTTCACGCTTGAGTCTCAGGACGTGCGCTAGCTGTGCGCTTAATTTATTTCAAGCGTCAACTTCGCGTAGCAATATCTCGGGATGTAATTGGTGTATTGCGATGCAATAAACGCAATTGTTTATGTGATTTTTTATGCTATTGATTGCATACGAAAAAATAGGGGGTGTCTATTAAAAAAAAAACAGAAGTTTGTATTGAAAATAGTATTTGTAAACGTTTTAAAATTTCGCATAGTATTTAGTTTCTTAGGCCCCTGCCGTACGTTCATGCTAATGAAAATCGTTTTTGAATATCTTTTGTCGTTCCAGAGATATTTGAGGTGGCAGCGTTAGGTGAGACACCCTATATAGGGTGAGTCATAAATGAGGAAAAATATTTCGTGCACATTTTTACACACTGAGCTACAAACATAAATTCGTTTTCCGCATGTTCCTATGTCAATAAATGATAATGCAATTGAATGGTAAAAATCTGGAAATGTGAAGTGGACTTTTGGTGTTACTGTGTGCCAACGTTGGCCAAGGGAACAGATCTGCAAGAACATGCGGAAAACGATTTTATGTTTGTATATGACAATTTGCATGAAATATTTTTACATATTTATGACTCACCCTATATATATATATTTTATTCCAATCAACATTGTCAAAAGCCTTCTCCAAATCTACAAAAGCTAGAAATGTAGATTTACCATTTCTTAATCTATCTTCTAGGATAAGCCGTAAAGTGAGTATTGCCTCCCGTGTTCCTACATTTCTTCTGAACCCAAACTGATCTTCCCCGAGGTCGGCTTCTACCAGCTTTTCCATCCTTCTGTAAATAATTCGTGTTAATATTTTGCAACCATGACTTATTATCTGATGGTTCTGTAGTTTTCACGCCTGTCTGCACCTGCTTTCTTTGGAATGGGGATTATAACATTTTTCTTAAAGCCTGAGGGTAATTCACCTGTCTCATACATCTTACACACCAGGTGAAACAATTTTGTCACGGCTGGTTCTCCCAGAGACTTCAGTAGCTCTGAGGGAATATCATCTACTCCAGGGGCCTTGTTTCGACTTAGGTCTTTCAGTGCTCTGTCAAATTCATCTCTCAGTATAGTATCTCCTATTTCATCCTCGTCTACTTCTACCACCTTTCCACAATATTGCCGCTAAGTTAATTTCCTTCATAGAGCCTTTCTATATACTCTTTCCACCTTCCAACTTTCCCTTCTTTGCTGAGAACTGGTTTTCCATCAGTGTCCTCGATATTCATAGAGCTGTTTTTCTTATCTCCAAATGTTTCTTTTATTTTCCTGTAGGCTGTATCTATTTTTCCCCTATTTATACATTCTTCTACAGCCTTGCTTTTGCCTTCTAGCCACTCCTGCTTAGCCATTTTGCACTTCCTGTCAATCTCATTTCTTAGTCGTCTGTACTCCATTTTGCCTGTTTCATTTACTGCGTTTTTATATTTTCTCCTTTCATCGATCAAATACAGTGTGTCCTGTGATATCCAAGGATTTTTTGTAGGTCTTGCCTTCCTACCTATTTTGTGCTCTGCTGCCTTTAATACTTGTAGCCTTTCTCCAATGTTATTAAATTTGTACATTGAGCAAGCTATAAAGGAAAGCAAGGAGAAATTTGGAGAAGGAATTAAAGTTCAGGGGGAAGAATTAAAAACATTGCGTTTTACCGACGACATAGTAATTCTATCAGACACAGCAAAGGACCTGGAAGAGCAATTGAATGGAATGGACAGTGTGCTGAAAGATGCATATAAGATGAAGATTAACAAGAGCAAAACTAGGGCAATGGAGTGCAATTTAAGAAAATCAGGTGATGCTGAAGGAATTAGATTAGGTAACGAAGCAACAAAAGGAGGTAGATGAGATTTGCTATTTGGGCAGTAAAATAATAAATGATGTTCGCAGTGCAGAGGATATAAAATGCAGAATGGCAATGGGTAGGAAAGCGTTCTTGAAAAAGAGAAATTTGTTAACATCGGATATTGATTTAAGCCTAAGAAAGTCCTTTCTGAAGGCATTTGTATGGAGTGTTGCCTTGTATGGGAGTGAAACATGGACGATAACAGTGCGAACAGGAAGAGGATCGAGGCTTTTGAAATGTTGAGCTACAGAAGAATTCTGAAGATTAGGTGGGTGGATTGCGTAACTAATGAGGAGGTACTGAACAGAATTGGGGGGAAAAGAAATTTCTGGCATCCCTTGACTAAAAGAAGGGATCGATTGGTAGAACACATTCTTCGACATCAAGGAATTGTGAATTTAGCGTTGGAGGAAAGTGTGTGGGGTAAAAACCGCAGAGGAAGTCCAAGAGATGGATACAGTAAGCAGATTCAGACAGATGTAGGTTGCCGTTCTTATGTGGAGATGAAAAGGCTTGCTCAGGATAGAGTATTGTGGAGAGCTGCATCAAACCAGTCTCCGGACTGAAGACCACAACAATATATATATATATATATATATATATATATATATATATATATATATATATATATATATATATATATATATATTGTGTGTGTGTTGTCATTATGTTAGTTTAACTAGATTGTAAGCCAAGGGAGTGACAGCCACGGTAGTTAAGTCCCATAAATCTACAAACATGTAAACAGTTGCAGATTGTTACTCACTTATCCGACAGATCATTTAAGTATATAGAAGATAATAGCGGGTCAATCACGCAGACTATAACGGAAATCACTGAATATACCGACGAAAATAAGAGTACTAACAGTACTGTTGCATAAAGTCTGCAGTGGAAGGGGCGAAACATTCATTGTTGAAAATGTGTATAAGGACCTAACTAGAGCCCACGAACGAATGTACTTCGATCATAATGAAGTACGGTCTAAATGCTTTGTGTATGTTAGACATCGAAGAGGTCGCTACAACTAAATGCCTGCAATAGCAGACTTGTCAGCAAAAAACTTCTCAAATTTGTCGAAGAGGTACACGTGGACGAGGTCTGCCTGCACGAGCCCTATACATGGAATGTAAAACTTTTCGGATTTCAAAATCAATCTGAAGTTAGCGCTACTGCCTGTTTGATGGGGTGATTGAAATTTGAACAAAAATATCGAACTTCTGAGTGATAACAAGCTACGAAACAGATGGGATTGTAGTTTCTAAGCATGTAACACAAGATATGAAAATGAATTATAGCAGCGAAAATTCGCAAAAAAGATAACAATGGCTGCACGAAATAAAGATTAGCCGTAATGGCGTCCATATTCATCCCATGACTCGGTGACAACTTGAATTAATTACTGCGCCAGGTCATAGTGTAGCGGTACTGAGAAATAAAGGCACGGTCTTGTTAAATGTCCAGGAACTGATGGCTAATTTATCCAGATAAATTGAAACACTATACTCACGTTTATTTTATAGGCAGAAGGAGCGTCGACACAGACACGTCTGCTCTCTCTCTCGTCCAGAAAGGATAAAACAAAGTTGGTATGGGGTACAGAGATAAACTAGGGAGAGAAAAACGCTCTGAGGATAGTGGATGGTTCGCTGTAGCGCTTCAAAGTCATAATAGGAATTCCGAATACCAAGGCTGCTATCGTGGTCACTAATCGTAAAATCACAGTTACACAAATAACCCATCTTTTTACCTCACGTCTTGTCACTGTGGAAGTGGTGTAAGGCAATGGCTGATGGTCAATTGCATCTATGTACGCCCATTACTCAGATGACATCGATCCCTAAGTACGACGTAGCTAACTATGCCGGCAATAGGAAATTATTGATTATGACACACATGAATGTAAGGTCGATAGTGTGTCACAGTAACATCACTGGCGTAAGGGGACAAATTGTGGAATATAAGTTACTTACACTGAATAGAGATCAACCACCTATATACTGAGGATGAGCACGGACGAGCAGCAAAAGTAACATCACCATTGCTAACGCCAGTGCACTTCTACAAGTGGCAGGTTGGTTGGTGATGAATGGGGCAGTACACAGTGAATACAATCCTATAATTATACACACAGGCACACACCAATCAACACCTACGCATGTGAGGCAAAATCAGCACTTTCCGCTTCACAGAGCAAACTGGGACAAGTTTAGGGAGACGGTGGTAACCTTTCCGTTAATCGGAGTAGATGTGCCAGCGGTCTATAAAGCTCGATTACTCAAATATTCAGAGGTTTGTAAAGTTATGGGATCTAACTGCAGCGATCATCGGTCCCTAAACTTACAAACTGCTTAAACTAAATTATTTTAAGAACGATACACAGCCCTGCGAGGACTCGAACCTCCGACGGCGAACGGCCTCGCGAACCGCAGTAAGGCGCCTTAGTGCGTTCGGCTATTCCGCCGCAGCGCTCATGTACTGACTGAAATTTTATGGGAAGCGCAAACCGAGGCTGTGTCCATGACGAACACAAGACCGAAACGGCTAGACAGTTGACACGACTTAGGAAGGCATCGAAAGACTGAAGAAGGTGGTATAAGTGAACCTAGACAGCAGAGGGGGAGACTTCTGCTGTTTCATTCGTGCACTGTTAGAAAAACGATTAATATTCTTATACAGGGTAAACTTCAGAATCAACAGTTCCATTAACAGTGTCTAAAATGTCTCTTTTTTAAGTTTATCTAATACCACGGTTTTACTAGCTATTAAGTGAGAGAAAGTCATTAAACTAAACAATACGATATACTTTCACTTCCTGAGTATAAATCAACCGACAAATCCAATCGCATTGAAAATTTCAGTTATGTCATCACATGTAATTACATTCACTCTAAATAGTCAATTTATGGTGCCTTCTTTCACATGTAAATGTAAAATTTTCAGACGTATCGTCTAGAAATACAGTATTCATTCAGTATTCAATAAACCATTTGCTGCCAATGTTCAGTCCTTGTTTCTTCAGTATGGGTTCTACCGCAATACGTATCCTTCAAAAGGTCAAAAAAAATGCACAATTTGAAATACAAATACACACTAAAGATTAGCCTCACGTTTTACTAAATGAACACACCGATTTAAAGCACACATCGTTTATAAAATTACCTCCTGAAATTTTACATAGAAATAAAGGATATCCAAAACACCAGCGATTAGAAACATATCAATAATGTTTCCATAGATACACGACCTGCAACAGCGTAAATATCTCTATTTAAACAACCTGCTGTTAAACATGAAATCCTACAGGTGTGAAAATACATATAAAATATTATTAATAATAAGCATATAACTCGGAAGTATCGAGCAACTTTACAACGTTGGTAAAAAATGTAGATCCGACAACTACAGTCAGTAATAAGTTTACCAAAAGTTGGCATATGTCGATCTACAACGTCATGACGCGATTATAATAAGCAATGTAAAAACATTGATCATTGTGTAAAATATAAACAGATGAAGATGTACTGGTGAAGACATTAGAGCCGAAATACGGTCATATATCAAACACCACACTGTCTATTCTTTTTCTGCATAATGTCTTACTGGTAAGTACTTGATCCTGACGTGCGTGTACTACAACAGCAGATTTGACTTACTCAAGAAGGTCACAGACACACAATACATCCGGAATTTACAAAGACGACTGCACTGTTCGTCCGTATAAGCATTCTGATAGCCACAGTCTTTTAAGGCCACAATTCCGCAAAATTAGAACATAGACGCATCTGATCATTACGGTAGCCGATCTTCGAATAGTATTCTGACCAACACGAAGCAGTTCTCTAGGCCACAAAATACTTGCGAACTTACTCATCTCTAATTGGCGAGGATGCATTATTTCCAGTCAGCTATCATCGCCGAAACTTGCTCTCCCACGACTTTTACCTTCAACTAATCACAACATTATATCTTCTCAGAGTAATTTAAAATTAATAAATAGAGAAAACCCACGAATATCTAATATACAATGAAGCTACCACATGTTTCTCGTTTTATCAGTACCATAAACTGCAGAATTAATTTAATATCCCCTGAGTATATGAATCACATTGTCCAGATACAATTCTCACGCATTACCATATACTCAGTTACTTGACGTGACAGTATTCACCTAGCACATTACTTTACATGTATCCCTTCATCCACTCAAATAATTAATGCAACATATGAAATTAGCAATGATTAACAGAACTCGTAATATTACAAAAAAAAATTATTTACATTGCTATTACAGTACTGTTAGACATTTTATTGCTTCTAGAATAGGGTCACCTTTTGACCGGTATCGTAACTAACGGCAACTGTTGAGTGTTGGCAGAGAGCCGTGACTCATCCCTAGATGAAGGTGCCTGCTGTCGTCAGGCTTCTGTACAAGCCATGTATGGCGATGCGCCCTCGACGTACATCCGCATTCAGTTGTTCCTCACAATAAAGTTGAAGGATTTACGCCTCAGCGTAAAACACCCTTCTTGCCGCCTATCAGTGCATGCAGTTACATTAACTTTGTCGATTCAAATATCTGTAGCCATCTGTCTGCCTGCAAGAATGGTACATCTGTGTGTAAAAACAGTGGGGGTTTGTCTTTACATGTCATACGAGCTTACACTTGAGTTAACCATTAGGAATGGGTGGCAGTATAGTTTGTTTGTAGGTTGCAGTTTATTTTCGTATAGAGGGTGAATCTGAATTCGCGCACTCGGGCTTCGCAGCGCGATTCCTCACATGCTAGCAATAAAAAAAAAAAAAGTATGTCCCAAAATTTCGTCCTGCGCATATTCCAGGCAGTAAATGGACGTCGAAGATTGAGATGGGTGTGTGTCCCATATGTCAGTGTGTTTCAGAATTAGACTACTACACCAACAAACTTCTAGGGGATGTGGGAGGTGTCTTGAGGAACAGAGTGAGCATAGAAACCCATAACCGGAAACGTCATCCAATGACGCTACAGAGCGTCGAAGTTGCTGGAGGGGATGTCTAGCGGCAGGAGCTGGTGCCTGCAACCTGGACTCTCCGTAGCGTCGTTGAATGGCGTTTCCGGGCATGGGTTTCCATGCTCATTTTGTTCCTCAAGACGCCTAATACATCCCTTGAAAGGTTGTTGGTGTAATAATGAAACACTCTGACGTATGGAACATACACTCATCTCAATCTTCGACGTCCATTTACTGGAGAAAATATGCGCAAGACGAAATGTTGTGACAGACAATTTTTTTATTGCTAGCATGTGAGGAATCGTGCTGCGAAACCCGAGTGCGCGAATGTAGATTCACCATGTATAGAAAACACAGAGAGCATTTTAAATTAAGTTAGGCTTTACCCCTCGTCTTGTCCCTTCAACACCGTCGATGGACTGTTATTAAGTCGGGAATCGATTTCAGTCACTCATGCGCGGTACTAGCATGATATTTAGTCAAGACCAACTGAGACAGTTGCGTAATAGCACTGAGGATGGTCATTAAGTGATACAAATCGATCTGCAATTTAATGAAAGCCAAAAAACCACGTCCAATGCAGCTTTATCCCATGGTTGTTAAAATCATTTTCTGGTCGTTGTGAACAATATTGAATGTATTTTTCGTACCTGTCAGTCGCTCAACGAACGTCTTTACGGTGAGTTCTTACCTGTCCTCCATTATTGACATTCCAATCGGATTCTCCATTATTAAAGTACATTTAGTAACAACAAAAGATATTCGACATGATTTCGCAACACATGAAGTACATAAAATTCCACATGGATGTGAATAAGTATATATTGGAAGTAATAAAAGGACTATAAACACGCGTTTAACGAACACAGATATAGGTGTCATGTAGGATACACGGAAAAGCCGGCCGTGACCACAAAGATGTCTCCTGAGTTCTAGACGTAACGGCAAGAAGCAATTTATATATCGATCACGACCTCTCAACCCGGGAGTATTCACCAAAGAATACATTAAGCAGATTCTAAAGGATGCAGTTTGCCGCACGTATTCTCAGATGGAGAGGCTTGCACAGGACAGGGTAGCGTAGAGAACTGCATCAAACCAGTCTCCGGACTGAAGAGCAAAACAAGAAGTCGGTGGATTATAGCCCACTAGTTGCGTTTGATAAAAGTAATACAAATATCACAAACCGTGTTGCATCACCTTGCTTCCAAGGTCTCCTAAACGTTGTTGTCTTCTTTAGTCCGCAGACTGGTTTGATGCAACACTCCACGCTACCCTGTCCTGTGCAAGCCTCTTCATCTGAGAATACGTTCGGCAAACTGCATCTTTTTGAATCTGCTTATTGTATTCGTTACTCGTTCTCCCTCTACGGTTTTTACCCCACACACTTCCTTCTACTGCTTAGTTGACGAATCCTTGATGTCTCATATTGTGTCTCACCAACCTATCCCTTCTCTTAGGTTATACCAGAAACTCCTTTTCTCTCCAATTGTGTTAAGGACCTCATTAGTTACGTGATCTACCCATCTGCTCTTCATCATTCGTCTGTAGCACCACATTTGGAAATCATCTATCATATTTTTGTATAAACTCCTTATCGGCCACGTTTCTATCCCATAGAATGCTATACTCCAGACAAATGCTTTCAGAAAGCACTTCCTAATATTTAAACTAATATTGGATGTCAACAAATTTCGCTTCTTCAGAAACGCTTTTCTTCCCATAACCATTCTGCGTTTTATATCTTCTTTACTTCGGCCTTCAGAAGTTATCCTGCAACCCAAATGACAAAACTCATCTACTACTTTTATCGTCTCATTACCTAATCTTATTCCTTTAGCATCGCCTGATTTTTGACACTACATTCCATTACCCTCGTTTTGCTCAAGTTAATGTTCATCTTATACCTCCCTTTCAAGACACTATCCATTCCATTTAATTGCTCTTTCAGGTCCTTTGCTGTCTCTGAGAGAATTACTATGTCGTCAGCAAACCGGAAGGTTTTTTATTTCTTCTCCCTGGACTCCAATTCCCTCTCCAAGTTTCTCCTTACATTCCTACACAGTTTGCTAAATGTACAGATTGAACAACGTTGGGGAAGGGTACAGCCCTGTTCTTACTCCCTTCCCATCAACTGCGACCCTTTCATGCCCTTCGACTCTAATAACCGCTGTCTGGTTTTTGTACAAGTTGAATATCACTCTTCGCTTCCTATATTTTACTCCTGCTACCTTTAGAATCTGAGAAAGTGTATTCCAGTCAACATTGTCAAATGCTTTCTCCAGATGCACAAATGCTAAAAACGTAGGTTTCCTTTTCCTTAATCCATATTCTAAGATAAGTTTTAATGTGAGTATTGCCTTGCGTGATCTTCCCCAATGTCTGATTCCACCAGTTTTTCCATTCGTCTGTAAATAATTCGTGTTAGTATTTTGCATCCATGACTTATTAAACTGATAGTTCTGCAGTTTTCACATTTGTCTGCACTTTATTTCTTAGGTATTGGAATCAATAAATTCTTCTTGAAGTTTGAGGGTATTTCCCCTGTGTCAAACATCTTGCATACCTGGTGGAAAATTTATTTATGACTGGCTCTCTTAACCATGATAGCAGTCCAGACGACACATTAAATGACTGTACGACAAATAGTTCAAGAGATATGACGTAATAAAAAATGAAATGCGAGAAAAAGTGTTGCATCATGTGACGTCTGCTTCTAAACCACTGTACCGATTTCAACCAAATTTGGTACACATATTCCTTTCATGAGGTAACAATTGACGTAGGGGTAAGAACTGCTTACGACATATAGATCAGGAGATATGACGCCATAAAGAATTATCTGGTTGAAAACCTGTGGCATCATGCGACATGCGAATAAGGACACTTTATTCATCATAAAATCTTCCTGACATTTTAGACCCTTGGCCTTCAAAACAAGAGGAAGGTCACAGTCACGTTACATTTTTCAGGGTGATAGTCATCAAAGAAACATTTAAAATATAATTATCGTTCATACCATGTGAGTTTTATGTAAATAATTTAAAGTAAGATTTTTTTAAATATGCTTCAGTGGAAAGCATATTTCATTGAGATTTTTAAATGACGGTTTTTTGGCTGTCAGCTTTGATGCATACTAAGCATATCGAATCATTGGAGTGAAAACCACCAGCAGAAGGAATTTGTTGTTACCAACGTATGGTTTTGATGCGAATTTGAAAACAAATACACAAATCTTCTAATATATAAAAATTAATGTTTGTCTTTTTGTTCGTATTTTATGCACGGCCATACCGTACATGCGATTGCGATAAATCTTGTCTTCACTCGCTTGAAGGTTATAGGCACACCAAAAATAACTTCGTATGGAGCATGGCGGAGGGTGCTTTACAATTAGTTACTTCGTTTCTTACGCCTTGACGCTGAATTGTCTGGACGGATATGAATGAAATTTCGTGCACAGGTAGCTTATACCCTGATTGATATATGGACTACTTTTCGTAAGGCACCGTATGGTGTGGGTTAATACTTTTGCTTCTCCTTCATGTTTAAAAGAAATGACAGATTTGAATGAAATTTGGAATGGTGATAGCTTGTACCCTGAATTAATACATGGGTTACTCTTCACTATGAAACGAGTGGAACTGAATGAAATGCAGAATGAAGATAGATTATACCCCGAATGGGCTACCTTTCGTAAGTCTCCGTAGGGGCATGGTGGAGGGTACGTTACAACATACATCCAAATTGTTCGAATGGTCACCATGAAAGTCAGCACATAGATGTATGTTTTCATGAAGGAGATTTATATAATCTGCAAGCCAGTGAATTTAGTATAGCGGAGGATACTTTGCGACTTTGGCACTATTTGACAAGACACTATGAAACTTGGCGCAGATATGTATATTTTCCTATATAGGAGAGAGAGGAGTAGGTGAAGGAGGAGACAGATACAGAGAGGGGAGAGGAGGAGAATGAGACAGGGGAGGTGGTGACTGACAGGTGAAAATAGATGAAGATAGGGAGGGCGAGGAGGAAGAGGGGAGATGAACAAAGAGAAAGAGGAGAGGAGATGGATAGAGAGAGAGAGAGAAGGAGAGAGAAGGTGCACATAGAGAGAAAAGGGGAATTAATAAGTACCCGGGCGACGCTAAATACAAAAAAGTCCGCTGGTGCGGATGGAATACCAGTTCGGTTTTACAAAGAGTATTCTGCGGCGTTGGCCCTCACTTAGCTTGCATTTATCGCGAATCTTTAATTCAGCGCAAAGTTCCTAGTGACTGGAAGAAAGCGCAGGTGACTCCCATTTATAAGAAATGAAAGAGAACTGACCCACACAATTACAAGCCAATATCGTTGACATCAGTTTCATGCAGGATTTTGGAGTATATGCTCAGTTCGAATATAGTAAATTTCCTTGAAACGGAAAAGCTTCTTTCTATGAATCAGCACGGGTTTAGGAAACATCGTTCATGTGAAACTCAGATTGCCCTTTTCTCACATGACATCTTGCGAGACATGGATGAAGGGCAACAGGCGGATTGTGTTTTTCTCAACTTCAAAAAGGCGTTCGACGCGATGCCACACTGCAGACTGCTAACGAAGATACGAGCTTGTGGAATAGGTTCACAGATTTGTGACTGGCTGGAAGACTTCCTAAGTAATAGAACGCAGTACGTTGTTCATCAGAGACGAGTGTATCGTCAAGCGGGCCCCAGGGGAGTGCGATAGGACCCCTATTATTTTCTATGTATATAAATCATCTGATGGACAGAGTAAGTTGTAATTTGCGGCTGTTTCCTGATGATGATGTGGTGTATGGGAGGGTGTCGTCTTTCACTGACTGTAATAGCATACAGGATGACTTAGACAAAATTTGTAGTTGGTGCGAAGAATGGCAGTTGGCCCTCAACGTAGAAAAATGTAAACTGATGCGCATGAGTAGGAAAAACAATCCTATAATGTTCGGAAGCAGCATTAGTAGTGAGCTTCTTGATGCAGTCGTCTCGTTCAAATATCTAGGCGTAACATTGCAGAGCGATATGAAATGGAACGAACATGTAAGGACAGTTGTGAGTAAGGCAGAAAGCCGACATCGGTTTATTGGGAGAATTTTGGGAAGACGTACTTCACCTGTAAAGGAGACCGCGTATAAAACGCTTGTACGACCACGTCTTGAATATTGATCAGTTTAAAGGAACACTGTGAAATTACCACCCATTAGAAATATTGGTAATTAATAGCATTTGTAATTAAACAGTATGAAGTTCACTGCAAACATTGACCGTGCCAATGCACCAAATGTTACACAATTGTAATCTTAATAATTATGGTAGCAATGTATGTACGCAGTTGGGTGACAACATTTATAGTTAGGTCATAGGCAGAAATTCTCCATGTTGAGATTTGCTGTGTGCTTCTAGCTGACGGGAGGCCAGCGAGCAGGCCGACGTTGGTGGCTTGTTCCAGCTTAGGATTTTCCAGGTGCGCTTCCGGTGAGGGGAGAGAGGGACAATGGCGAGTGCCAGGCGCAGTGCAGTGCACAGCGTGAAATAAAATATTCTAATACTACTTGCATTTGAAGTAATACGATGCAGTTACGAACCTTTAAGGCCCTCATTACAAAATAGCCTGTTGACAAATAAACAATACATTAGCTGATATAGTCACATCTAGCGTAATGTGTTTAATTGACAATGAAAAGTAATAAATTACCAATGAATACAAGATAGTTGCACAACTAGCATGGCAATGTTTGTTTATAAAAATAATATATTAACTATTTCTCATTTTATTTTCAATTAATCTTGTGTATTTTATCTTGAAGTATTCAGTTAAATCACTTATCTGTGATATAAGAAATTGCACGATTATAATAAGTAGTACAATGGACGTTTATATCAATATAAAAAAACTAAGAAGACATTTGTTTAATGTGTAGTGTAATTATTTTGATTTTAAGTAAAGTTTTAGAAATGTATTGGCTGAGCGCTGTACGTTGGAAAGTCAGTTAGAACAGCTCACATGGGGAAGTTGATGACGTAGGAAAAAAACTCGGCAGTTGGGCTTTTGGCGCGCGCGCGCGCGTGGCCCAGGAAGTGACGAGTCGGGAGCGAGTGGGGTAGCTGGCTGGGCGGCGTCGCTCTGCACAGTCGGCATGTGTATCTCCAGGAGGAGACTATAGATTTTTGTGTGGCAATTGCCAAGTGTGGTTGCTCGTCGTAGACTGCACCAAGTTGTATCGAGTGCTACTGTGTGTTGTAAATATTTAGCCGGTGGAACAAGGTGTGCATCGCACTAAATTAAAGTGACTGTGTTTTGTTAATGTAACACGTGTCGTCGCATAGGCATTAACATAAACGATGTTTGAGACTGGCACATGGTGTGAAAACAATTTGCGACAAATATTCATTTTTGTCTGGGGGCTCACGAGCTATAACTTTAGTTGATAAATGTGTCGACGTACAGACGTATCAGCCACAGGGTTTTAATATGGTGTAATATACAACATAAAGTGAACTTTCACGTGTTTTCAAAAATAGTAGCTAGTACACCCGTTTCTCACATGAACTTACTTTATTTAGAATTTTTTTGTTAATCGTATGCAGGGAAGGAAAGCTGCGAACGTGTGATATCACCCCCTAGAAAATGAGTGAAACAGTAGCAATCACAGTTCCAGTGTTTTTGCATGTTTAGGAATTTGGTTCGCAGTTGGTGGTTGTGAGTTTTAAAAATGAATCTTTCCCAATTTAAACTCTCACCCCGACCTTCACCCTCGCAACACATAGAAGCAGTTCAGAGGCGAGCAGCTAGGTTTGTTAGTGGTAGGTTCGACCAGTGCGCGAGTGTCACGGAAATGCTCCGGCAACTCAATTGGGGATCGCTGGAGGAAAGACGACGTTCTTTTCGTGAATTTCTGTTGAGAAAATTTAGAGGGCCGGAATTTGAAGCTGAGTGTAGTACGATCTTTCTGCCGCCCACTTACATTTCGGATAGTGATCACAAAGACAAGATAAGAGAAATTAGGGCTCTTGTTGTTGTTGTTATGGTCTACAGTCCGCAGACTGTCCTGTGGAAGTACCTTCATCTGAGAATACGTTCGGCAATCTACATCCTTTTGAATCCGCATACTGTATTCGTCCCTCGATGTCCCTCTACGATTTTTACCCCACACACTTCCTTCTAATGCTAAGTAGGGCTCTTATGGAGGCATATAGACATTCCTTTTTCCCTCGTTCTATTTGGGAGTGGAATAGCAAAGGAAATGCCTAGTAGTGGTACAGTGTACCCCCTGCCACGCACCGTACGGTGGATTGCGGAGTATGTATGTAGATGTAGATGTGGAAGCCGGGTTTTCAGTTGATTGCATGTAAACGAGAAATGTCTCGGAGCGATAGCGGTCTGGTACACGTTAGAATTGGGTCACTGCCAGTGTGTGAGATACCGCGAGCGCAGACGCCGGCACGCCGCCAAGCTGTTCGCGGACGGCCCTGGAAACGGCCGCCGCCGGATCCGTGCGTGCTCGCGCCTCAGCAGCTGCATGTGTGTGGGCGTGGCCGGCGCGTTATCTGTGCGTCGCGGCGGCGGCGGCAGCAAGGTCACGGCGGCGGTGGGCGGTGGGCGGTGGGCGGCGTCCACCTAATATACTGGACACGACGCCGGCGCCGATACGATCTGCCCAATACCGCGCGGCGGTGGCGGACCAGCCTCCTGCGCCGCGAGATCTCGCGTATCGCGAGGCCCGCCGCAGCCGCCCGCGACAAATAACCGCGCGCGCTATCTCATCTCGCCCGCGCGCTGCCGAGGTATGTCCTCGCCGGGGCGCAATTTATTAATGTTTGACAGTTGGTCACGGACAACGGGACACGCTAAAAGTCCGCGAGCGGACTATTAATATCGCTTCCGGAAGGCTGCAGCGCCCTGTCCGACACGCCGGTAGCGCACGACGCCCGCGGTTCTGGAGGAACCGACTGTCGAGCCTTCAGACCATGGCGGAACTTTTCTTCCATTTATCAAGTGACGTCATATGAAATGCATGCATAATACACAAACGATCATGCGCACAGCACAATTTAATGGTCACCAACACTTGGTTTAATCATCATGAAAGAAGGCTTTATATGTGAAAGAGACCAGGAGACACTGCAAGGTACCAGATTGACTTTATAATGGTAAGGAATAGATTTAGAAACGAGGTTCTAAACTGTAAGACATATCCAGGGGCAGATACAGACTCTGACCATAACTTATTGGTTATGAACTGCATTAGGCAAGGATTGGCTGAAACGAGGGAAAGTAACACAGTACGAGAAGAATGGGTAGCTCTGAGAGATAGGGTAGTCAAGGCTGCAGAGGACCAGTCAGTAGGACAAGGCCTAATAGAAATCCCTAGATAACACTTGATATACTGAACTTAATTGATGAGACGAGAAAATATAAAAATGCATCAAGCGAAGCAGGCAAAAGGGAGAACAAAGTCTGAAAAGTGAGATTGAAAGGAAGTGCAGACTGGCTAAGCAGGAGTGGCTACAGGACAAATGCAGAACCGTAGAAGAATGTATAACTAGAGAAAAGATAGATACCGCCTACAGGAAAATAAAAGAGATATCTGGAGACAAGAAAAGCAGCTGTATGAATATCAAGAAGTCAGACGGAAAACCAGTATTAAGCAAAGAGAGAAAAGCTGAACTGTGGAAGGAATATATAGAGGGCCTATACAAAGGAAATAATCTTGAAGGCACTATTATAGAAATGGAAAACGAAGTGGAGGAAGATGAGATAGGAGATATGATACTACGAGAAGAATTTGACAGAGCGCTGAAGGACTTGAGTCGAAACAAGGCCCCTGGAGTAGATGATATTCCGTCTGAAGACCACAACAACAACAACAACAACAATAACATGTTCAGAGGAATGCCTTTGTTGTTGTTGTTGTCTTCAATCCGCAGACTGGTTAGATGCAGTTCTCCACGCAACCCTGCCCTGTGCAAGCCTCTTCATGTGAGAATACGTACGGCAACCTACGCCCTCTTGAATCTGCTTACTGTATTCGTTTCTCGGTCTCCCTCTACGAGTTTTACCCCACACACTTCCTTCTAATGCTGTGTTGACGATTCATTGATATCTCAGAATGTGTCCCACCAGCCTATCCTTTGTACCACACTAAAACATGCAGATATAGGCCTACACAGAAAAGCGTAAGACACTGGCACACCTCGCTAATATCGTAAGAGTCCCTGCGATAGCGCAGAAGTGGCACGGCACGTCTTGGCATGGAGGCGACTAACGACTGAAACAGTGATGGAGGGGCTTGAAGCCGGCAAGGTCGTCCACAAGTCCGTAAGAGTACGAGGTGGTCGAAATCTCTTCCGATTATATATGGTCAATAATGTTCCTGTCGGTGAATTTGGTGGCCAGCATATGTGAGCCACTCTGTAGTAATTCTGGATGTGTGAGATGTCGAAATGGAGTGGAGTAGCCGAGCGCGTTGAGGCCCTATGCTCCGATGCGCGAGGCAGCTCCCCGTCGGGGTTTCGAATCATTCCTCGGGCATGGATGTTTGTGTCGTCTTTAGTATAAGGTAATTTATAAGTAGTTTGTAAGTTTAGGGACTGATGACCTCGCAGTTAAGTCCCATAGGCTTAACAAACATTTGAACATTTCTGATGTCGAAATGCATAATGGAGATTGTGGATGTAGGATTGGCTTAGCTCAGGCAGACCCAAGCTTCAGCAGCAGCCAACATCCGCCACACCGCAGTGTACTTGCTTCTCGTAGCTGTACCGTGAGTTGCAGGTGTTCCTCACCGGTGGAACGTAGGAAACGTATGTACAATGCAATAACTACAATATTTAAAGTACCAAATCTGCTACAACTGCTGTTGCTGAAGGAAAACGCCGCAAACGTGGCCATAAAACGACAAAGGAATCACACTTTATTTCCAACAGAGAAAAACACATTTCGACAGTTGTTGCAACAGATGAACTACAGACAGCAAGAATGGTAAAAAATGTATTTTTAAGCTAATGTAATTACACTCAAAAGAATATGCGCGTATAAGAAAGACGGGTGAGGTGTAAAACTGTGGGAATTATTAGACTCCACATAGAATTGATACGCGTAAGAAAAACGGCTTCTCATTGTAAGAACAGACTATAACAGAAATATATGTTTCTCCTATATTTATATTCTACTTACTTTCAGCGGAATAAGCTGTAAATGTAAACATATTCCGGCACGCAGTTTTAATCTGCCAGGAAGTTTCATATCAGCGCACACACCGCTGCAGAGTAAACGTTTCATTCTGGAAACATCCCTTAGGCTGTGGCTAAGGCATGTCTCCATCTTATCCTTTCTTCCAGGAGTGCTAGTCTTGCATGGTTCGTAGGAGAGCTTCTGTGAAGTTTGGAAAGTAGGAGGCGAGGTACTGGCGGAAGTAAAGTTGTGAGGCGGCATCGTGAGTCGTGTCTGGATAGCACAGTCGTAGTGCACTTCCCCGCGAAAGGCAAAGGTCCCAGGTTCGAGTCCCGGTTCCGGCACGCAGTTTTAATCTGCCAGGAAGTTTCATATTCGTAAGTATTTGTTCATGACGAATATGTTCTTTATACCACTGAATCAATTGAATTCGGCTGTTTTTTACAGTAATTTCCGTATTTTGCATGTCTGTTGATGTTTTACTAATGCTTATAAAGCAAAAAGTATAGTAACTGTTTCGTTAATTGCCGAAACCGGTTATCTAAAATAAAATATTCAACAATAGATCTTGGCTTATATATTCTCAACATATAATTTCCTCAAGAACTATGTTTGAAGTTCAGGAGTGCAAACGTGCTTATTAAACTCGTCGAATATTCGGATTTTCCGCTACTAGCAACTCAGTAAAAACGAAGGAAACATGTTTTGTGATTCAGATTTTCAACTAGTTTGCGTTCATTGTTTCACAGTTGACTGGCTGAAGCTTCAGCTGTGCATAGAAAGTTAGAAGCTGCGATTCCACAACGGTTGCTTTCTCCAGCGACAAAAGATCTACTTAGTGTTACATAAGAACACGGTATGCCTTCATCCCATAGAGACTAATCTGTTGACAGATGTCAGAGAAAACTGTGACCTACACTTTCGGATCATGACCCCTTTCGACACTCATCTCTTCATGAAAGTAAGCACCAGTGAGGAATTTGGTAGTAAAATGATCGCTTCCTCTACTTGACGGCGACCGTATTTGAAACAGCAAAGTAGCTATAAGTTTGCTGTGTAATACTGATGTCCAGATGAAGCACACATTTAATTCGGTTATGGTAATATGATCCAAGGCATAACGTTCACATCTTTGTTTACTGAAGCATCCGTAAATATGGTTGGACGAATCAAGATTTAAACAGCACTATGCTGAGCTACTGAAGTGTCGGAGAGCCAGCCACGACAAAAGGATTTGATGTATGAGACAGCAAAATACTCTCAGACTATAAGAAAAATGTAATAATTCCCATTCCAAAGAAAGACGCATACAGGTGTGAAATTACAGAACCATCAGTATGATAAGTCATGGTTGCAAAATTTTAACACGAATTATTTATAGAAGGATGGAAAAGCTAGGAGAAGTTGTTCTTCGGAAAGATCAGTTTGGATTCAGGAGATACGTAGGTATCACGGGAGGCAATATTCACTTTCCGACTTATCTCAGAAGATAGATTAAGGAAAGGCAAACAGACATTTTTAGCTTTTGTAGATTTGGAGAAAGCTTTTGACAGTGTTGACTGGAATACACTATTTCAAAATCAGAAGTTATCAGGGGTAAAATACAGGGAAAGGAGATTTATTTACAAAAGCCGAGTCGAAAGCATGGAAGAGAAGCATTGTTTGGGAAGGGAATAAGATAAGGGTTGTAGACTTCAGGTTGTACAGCGAACAAGCTATAAAGGAAAGCAAGGAGAAATTTGGAGAAAGGATTAAAGTTCAGGGCGAAGAAATAAAAACATTGAGTTTTGCTGCTGACATTTTAATTCTGCCAATGACAGCACAGGACCTGGAAGACCGATTGAATAGAATGTACAGTGTGTTGAAGAGAGCGCATAAGATGAACATTAAAAATAGCAAAACAAGGGTAATGGAATGCAGTCTTAGAAAATCAGGCGATGCTGAAGGTATTAGATTAGGTAACGAAACAATAAAGGTGCTTTATGAGTTTTGGTGCTTGAACAGTAAAATAACATATGATGGTCGCAGTATAAACGATATAAAATGCGGAATGGCAATGGGGAGAAAAGCGTTCTTCAAAAAGAGGAATTTTGAAACATCCAATATTAATGTATGTATAAGGAAGTCTTTTCTGAAGGCATTTGTGTGGAGTGTTGCCTTGGACGGGTATGAAACATGGGCTATAATAATTTAGACAGGAGGAGAATAGAGGCTCTTGAAATGTAGTGCTACAAAAGAATGCTGAAGATTAGGTGGGTAGATCGCGTAAATAATGAAGAGGTACTGAATAGTCTTGATTTGAAAAGGAATGTATGCCATACCTTGTAGTGTCTCAAGCACTACATGCTCACCCTGGATGGACAAGATGTCCAAATGAATTATTTTTTATATGTTGTAGGAGGTTTTTTGTGGACTATTACTGTCCTAAGTTATCTTTTAGAGAATAATTGTTGAAAATAAACCTCCACTTTGTCATAAGAGGTTCCAAAGAGACATTTTATTTCTTTAATAAAACTTTGGCGAACCTCAGAATAATTAAAGCATCATGGAATTGTCATTCAGTTGTTATAGTTGTTGATTAGTTCTGACGGAGCTACCACGTTAAAAAGTTGTAAGACATCTGCATGTACCGTGGTGTAAACCAGATGCTGCACTCAAATATTCTGTAGTTCTGGGTCAAATAAAACCCTGATGTGTTTATAAGAAATGCACTGTGAAGAGTTCTCATTTCAGTAGTTGCAATTTATCTTCTGGTGTAATTACTTCTCAAAATAACTTCTTACTTGAGACGAAATGTAATGGCCTTGACTACTATTGAAAGAGTGAATAATAGAGGCACTGATTAACCAGCACCTCAACTATAAGATTAACCGGACTAGACAAGAAGAGAATTATATATATATATATATATATATATATATATATATATATATATATATATATATATATATATATATATATATATATACAGGGTGTTTCACTAAGTGTGTTTGCCCCTGCAACATATGAAATAATAGGTGACAGGAAATTTTAATGCGGTAGGTCAACACAAGAAATGTTTCACTTTCTGCGGATCTTTGAACATAGTTTATTGTATCATTTTCCAAAGAGTTACAGCACAAAGGTATAATTTTTTAAATGGAACAATAGTTTTTTCTATCGTGCATTGGATTCGTTGAAACCAGCTGCGTCCAAATCAATTTAAACTACATTCCTATCACTGTTAGTTTGGGAGCTACAACCCTTCAAAGTTTCAGGGGCAGATACCACAAACGCTGCGCATAATGCAATGCGCCTTCTAAATGTGGTGCGGCCGAGTTGTAACGTCGCTGGTGTCACGGAGCGAGAAGCTTCCTCGATGCGCCTTTAGATTGCCGACTGTCGCCGCACACGGCCGTATACCCGACAGTTGGTGCCACACAAACAACCTGGGCTCAATATATCACAGTTACTGACATCTGATGACGATGGCATACACGATCAACGAGTACGTTGTCATGTTGCTGGTGCTCGGCGAGTGCCGAGGGCAGGAAGTGACGAGTCGGGAGCAAGTGGGGTAGCTGGCCGGGCGGCAACGTGCTACATCAGCCGGCATGTAGATCTCCAGGTGGAGGTTACAGATTTATGTGTGGCAACGATCTGATACGTACCATTATATGGTGCTCAGTATGCTGCTGTAAAAAGCACAATAGACTGATATATGTACCAAATAGGAAAAATGAATCGAAAAACTTTCCTTTGATTTGCAGTTAACTGAATTTCGTTAAGGGGGTAATATTTGCTTCCTCTCATTAGAAAATATAAACCCCTTTTGTGGTTTTTGTCTCCATAAAATTGTACAATTAGGAAATGGGTACGGAAATAAGCTTATTATAGGACTAGTACTTTTGTGTTTGTTTACGTGGTGAAATTGTCTTCCAAAGGACACACAACAGGATTTTTAGTACAACTTTAAACATCTGAACACAATGAAATGATAACTCATATCTTGTTCTGTGTGCAATTACTAATGGCAAAACAGTCTTACATGTCACGTATGATCAATAGAAACTTTCCTTTAGGGTACATTTCAGTAAATGCAAGTAAGCAGCAATACCTTACTGCTCTCGTTTGGAAATAAAATTCTCATTTCCACTTACGAATGGAAAGTGATTCCCTTTAACCAATTAGAGTTATCAAAATGGGTAGTACAACTATAAACAATCCACAGATTCATTATAAACTGCAAATGTTCGACAACTCTACACAGCAGCTCAGCAGAAAACTAATGTTTTGAAGAAACTGTAATGGTGAGATAGGTTAAAGTCAGCTTAAAGTTTGTGTCTTCATGCTTTGTCCCTTCTTTTTACCTGCATGCTGGTCTGAAATCTGTTTCCGTCCTACAGCTGGCACGACACTAGCGCTGCAAGCGGTGAGCAAGGAAGTCGCATCTTAACGTGGTATGCAGTACATCGTATAACTTACGGCATTATTGTTTAATTTAGACTCGAAGGCATCAGTCTAATATAAGACGAAAAGGATGGTGCTGAAACAGACACGAGTGGAGGTGAATCAGATGGATGAAATGACAAAAGCTGGAAACTATTCACGCATAAGTACGTGCCTATCGGAATGTTTAAGCAGCTTTCCACAGCGAAAGCTGAATAATGTACATGTACAGATAAAATTCCAGGCGGAAGAAGTGTGCCCGTGTAGCACCAAAGTGCACGGGTATGACGCGTAATCTCCTTTTCGTTTCGTTCTGAGTTTTTGTTTTTAGGACACCTGTTAGCAGAACTACGACGTTCGTCTTCATTATTTTTCTGTATCGGCTCAGGTACTTCCACTTTACAGTAGAAATACGTTGAAAACTTTAAACTAGTTGAAAATTTATTAACTGTCTTCGTTACGTTTACGTGCATATTTTCGGACGAGTATGACAGTTTTGATTTCGGTGTTAATATTTTTCACACCTTTTGGGTATTGCCTATTTCCTTCCTCACAAAATTATAGAATGGTTTTCATTTCATTTTCAGAACTTTCATTTTCTTCAAAGAATATAAAGTTTTATAATTTTGTAATACATTCTTTAGAATCTTGCAGTATAGGTTATAATGTACAATGTCTTCTGTTCTTTTGGATATCCAAACTGTATATATTGTTCTACTACTGTATATGAGCCATTTTCTACTCCTAAAAAGATCTCTTAACCATATTCTAGTGAATCTAGTGAATTTCACCAGTACGATTATGTTACATACCTCTCAGGGTCCATAGAAAATATGAGGTATCTTTTTTCTGGTTATTGCTGCATTTCATTGCGCTACAAGCGTTCCCTGCAGCAAAAAAAACATCACGAAAGGGAATATAAGCTGCGAATAACAGGACTTAAAAGGGCAACACCAAGTATGGTACAAACGGATTGTGATGGGTCGCTGGTATGTTGAGAGGGAATTCCCCCAGACCGCGAAGCTACAAGTATTTGTTCCACTGCGCCTTGGTCTCCACAAAAATCGAGACCAGAGTCCCGGCCCAGTACATTGTGTGGCTGGCAAGGCGCCTGGCTGCCGAGCAGACGGTCCGTGATCGAATCCTGCTCGGAACTTCTTTTTTTCACACTTGCAAAAGGATTACTGTGCATAACTATATGCTTTGATAGCCGTTCATATGTTAACGCGGGAGTAATTGGTCACGATATTATATTAATTGCTCAGTATGTTAGGTATTGCGGCGAAACAGGAGCGTGTTTTTGCACTATGGAAGTTATTACAGCCAAGTGTACTCCGCTGTGCCAACCGTCAGGGAAAACTCTTCATTAAAAATTATAAAATGCTTTCGAAATGTCAACAACTAATCGCGTAATCGTTTCTGGAGAGGACTCGACACGAATTCATTTGTTACTGTTGCATCAGTTCAGTGCACCAGTCTTCCTTCCTATGATTGAATGTGGCTGGTTTGCTTCGCAATTGCTTGACAAACGAACAATCATTATTTTATTTATTTCTTCTTCTTCTTTCTTCGTTTCGGACATCTAAGGACCACGCACCAATTTCAATGTTTCCTCTTTTGTTCTTCTTTATTTTTCCTCCAGTATTCTTTCACCTTTTCACTGTGCATCCTTTTTCTCTCCTCAAACCACTTTACTCCTGTCTTCCTTTCACTCCTGCCTTTATTTATTTGTTATTATTTTTTATTTTATTTTATTTATTTATTTATTTCATTCGACCGACCAGTGTTTTCCATTATCTCTCATGGGAACACAGTGTACCTATAAAGCGGTAGCATTTATTAAATGTGCGAGGTGCTGCAACGTTCATTGCGTTCGTTGTTTCTGTGATACGTATCACCCATAATTTTGTGCACCTGTTGATGCTATTGACGATTGCGATAGTGAATAAAGCCGCGGCGGAGCCGGCCGAGTGCATTGAGGCGCTATGCTGCGATATCGTTACCCGTCGGTGGTTCGAAACCCCCTCGGACATAGATGTTTGCGCTGTGTATAAGGTAGTTCATAAGAAGTTTGTAAGGTTATGGACTGATGACCCCGCAGTTGAGTCCCACAAGCCTCACACACATTTTAACATTTGATAGTGAATAAATAAAATTGCGCGAAGGAAATAATGAGAGACTGGTATGTTATATGTTACCATTGACTCAAGCGTTAACATAAGAAAAGCTATAAAAACATATGGTTTGATATTTCATGGACAATGACAAAAGAAGAGTATAGTTCCTCATAAAAAGAAAGGAATGTGTGCTCTTTCTTATTATACAACTGTAATTTTGATATAAAGGTGTTTTGTTGTTTAACTGTACAAGAACTTCGTATAACTGTGCTTACCTAATGTAATTCGGATTTTATCGTTGTAATGAGAATTGATAAATTCTAAAAGAAAACATAGAGTTACGGATAATCAGTCATCGGACCCTCACTAGGATTAGAACACGGGACGTCTGCATGGCAGCCAAGCGCCTTACCAGCCGTAATAAGCTGACTGACTCAGCGACGGCGACAGCCTACAGATGTAGGGAGTCAGGCGTAGGAGAGCGGTCGGCAAATGGAGGACCGCGGAAGGCCAAAAACTGGACCGCCGAAAGTATTTTGAAAGTGTAAGTTACATACTCTGTTATTTTTTTCTGTGGATAAGGAAACGGGAAATTAATTTGTAATTTGTTACAGAGTGTGTAATCATTCCGCCGCAAGATGCTTCTTTGAAAGAGACGTTTTAAGAAAATAATTTCTTAATATTGCAAAAATTGTTTAATGTAAAAATAATTCTGAAATAGACATTTCCATATTATCAATTTTTTTGGCAGATTTTAAGAAGAAATTTGCAGTTGGATTCAAAGAAATATACCAGTCGTCACGATTCTTAAAATCACCTTTTGAAATTTCTCCTGTAGGAGAATGGACGGATTTGACTACGAAGTTGTTCTACATTTCCACGCGTTTACTACAAGTGACGATAATAGACTTGCAGGAAGATATTTCCTAGCAAAAGTATAAAACTGTATCCACTGGAGAATTTAGGAGTCAATATGTCTGGGAAAATTATGGAAATTGAAATAATAATAATACGTTTTCATTTTCAAAAATGAATTTCTTGGGGAATAATTATCGCGTAAGACTATCGGCCGGGAATTTTGAAGACACTATTCGCATAAGGTGCTTCGCACGAGAAATTAAGTATCTGCTCAAGACCGCAAATGTAATTTTTGCAATGGATTTTTTAAACAGATATAAGGAAATTTCATTGTATTCCATCCTTCTTAGTGAAAAAAAATAAAAAGAAATAAAATAAAATAATAAAATAAAATAAAAAATAAAAAGAAAAATAGAATGCATGATGATGAACTGTTTCTAGATTTTTCAATAAAACATTGACTATCAATTTTATTTCACACTTTTTGTAAGTGAAAGTAAAAGTAAATAAATAGCAAATAATATATTTTTTCTAGGCTTATTATACATTATTATTTTACATCTGTTGTATTTTATATTAGTTTGAGAGTGAAAATTAAAATAAAAAGTTATTAAAGACTATGACTATTTCTGTATTTTCGAATGCAAATATTTGTCAGTTTTGTTTCGTATTATTTTTTTAGTGAAAATTAAAATTAAAAGTTAATAAGGAACATGGGTTTTGTATCTGGACCTGGATACAAATTTTCAAAGGTATCCGGACTCATAGAAGATTACTTGCTGACCTCTGGCGTACGACTTTGAACTTGATTTTCGTGGAAGCCAAGGCGCATTGGAACAAATCGTTTTAGAATGGTAGTCTGGCGGAATTCCCTCAGAACATACCTGAGGCCCATAAAAATCCGTTTGTACCACATTTGGTGTTCCCCTTGTTAGAATGCACGAGATACCCGCAAACTCGGTAGTGTGCCCTGCTGGTCGCTTGCGCGCTGCTCTTGCAGAGGGCAATAAACATTCGCTCGAGTGTCGTGACTTGTGTGTTACACTGTGTTAGGTGGCTACCCCACGATATTTCCTGGGTACTTTGCTGCGTTATTCGTGTGACGGCCAGTCAAGCAGAGGCATGGCGGCGCTCGGTGTCCTGGTAGGAGTGTGTCGTGAAGAGCGGCGGTGATTAAGCGAGTACACGGCCGCTGCTGCTGCTGTCTGCCGTCCAGGAAGAAAGACCGGGGGAGCTCGTCAGCCGAGAACAATGGATTAAAAACACGGCGCGGCGGGTCATTAGCTGCCCGCTTTCCAATCTCTCCGGCGAGCGCGCTAAGCATTCGGCCCGCTGGCCATTAATTGCGCGGCGAAATTTACGGAAGTCGTTGTCCGGCGAGGCGATGGCCGGTCTGCAAACTTTCCCCAGGCGCACGCAGTGCTGCCACTAACACAATGCGTGCCGTAAAGTAAAGGAGGCACGCGGAAGAGCTGAGCAGGGAAGCTTAAAAAATGGAAAAAATCACTGCATGTGTTGAGGAGGCGTAGACGTCTAGAACATCTTTACAGATTCATTATAGCCTACAAGTTTTATTTGCTGAAGAATATAATAGTCGACTTCTATCTGTTCTTGTCTCTTCTCGCGTCGTCGTCTTCTGTGCGATGCTAGCCGCGCTGAGACCTAGTGACTGCCTCAGTTCGGAGCCGACATTATTCGGGCCGTCCAGACACACGTCGGCCTGGGTACAGCCGCTTGTTAGAGGCCGCGCGTCTCCGCTACTCCCTGCAGGATGCGCGGCGCCGGCGTGCTATTGGCTGCCGGACGTCATCCGCTGCCTTCTAGACTTGCGCTTAAAGGCTGGTCTACACGACGACACCAGGTTGCGATACTCGTTTCATGAAATGAGTTGCGCGCAAATGGTTTCGTGTATGTCTGTAGACACGGCGTCAATACTATACACTTCGGTTTCGTTGTTTTGTAAGTGCCGTAGTCGCCGTAGAATGAAAGTTTTGGTAGCTGTAAAAGTTGTGGCGGAGCTATTGCTTCTCTGTGTGAAGTCTCTGCAAAAGACTACACATAAAAAGACTAAGAAACGTGTTTGGGATTGTGACTGTATTTAAAAAAAAAAAAAAAAAAAAAAAAAAAAAAAAAAAAAAAAAAAAAAAAAAAAAAAAGACGTCAGCTCAGTTACTTAGCGACCTTGTGATCGAAGGCCCTAGAAGTTATTTTAATCAACTCAGAATGTTTAAAAGGCACGTAAACTGCTCTTGTGACAGAGTTAGTAATGCAATAAACAAACAAGATACTGTTTTTATGCGTGAAGCATTGTTACCAGAACTGAAATTACAAATTGCATTACTTTCTTGTCAAATAGATATTCGTCTCTACAGTACCTGTACCGTGTTCCCAAATCCACAATTGCCATAATTCGTTTTTATAGGTATTTGGAATTGAATGTTGTTTAGTCGGCAATTCACTAATCGTCAACCCATCAATATTTAATTAATGAATAATTGCTTCAAGAGCACTAACACACCTCTGCTTATTCCTGAAATTTTCATCCTTAAAATGGCACAAACACCTATGCATCGCATATATGTTCAAAAACCGAATTATTTCTTCCTTTCCCCCCCTTTATGTTGTGTTTTGTTCTGTATTGGTTATGACCAAACCTAAAAACACGAGCAATCAGTTTCGCCAAAGTTGGAAGGTGCCGAAACTGTTTAGTTTCGCCAACGAGTTGCGCGAACGCCTGCCGCGCATGCGCACTGGTCAGTAGCGCAGTTTCATGAGACCTAGTGTCGTCGTGTAAACTAGCCTTAATAGTTCGCGATCGGGAGCGCTCACTTTATTTCGCGGCTCTGCCACGAACTAGTTCGTTGTTTTAGTTCGTCCTCTCCCAGTGACGGTTGAGCGGCGTGGTCTGCGCATGCAGGTGGAGGGGGAAGTTCCCCAACCTAGTTCCTTCATGCGCTTGCTGCTTGAGCCGCTAACGGTATCACGCAAAACAAAAGAAACAGTGTGTGGATAATTTCTCGCGTTTAAATTTAGAGTTATATCTATATCTTGGCATTATGGAATTTATTAGTCAGATATTGCAGAGTGCAGAATACTTCAAAGCAGAAATTTTGTAGCACTTGAACTATCTTATCTAGCAGGCAGACGCTAACCTTGAAATGGCTCACATCAGCACAAGGCAAGCACGTGAGGTTTAATTCTGTTCGCGACCTATCCCGCATATTTTAGTTCGGGACCGATCGCGCATATTTTAGTTCGCGTCCGGTAGTTCTCCTTTTAGTTCGCAGCTCGGCCGCGAAGTAGGTCGCGCTGTTTACTTCGTCCGTTCGTTTTGGATTTTGCTACCGGTACTAAAACTACAGATGAGCTGCATCTCAGCTCGAAATGACGGCAATTGCAAGAGGGAATCACGCGATTCTGCGCGCTCTCACGTCCTCTCGCTGTTACCCGTCAGTCCACGGACGAACTAAGAGGCGAGGGATCTGAGAACTAGTTCGCGTAGTTCGCCCGTGGGAACGCTCTTCCGAACTAGTTCGTTCGCGAACTACACAAGACTAGTGCCTTCTCAACGGTGGTTCTCTTGCGTCTGGTGTGTGGCGCTGACTTTCGCCACAACAGCACATATCATTCGAATCCCCCCTCGGGCATGGATATTTGTGCCGTCCTAGTTCGTAAGTAGTTCATAAGTAGTTTGTAAGTTTAGGGACTGATGACCCCGTAGTTAAGTCCCATAAACTATACAAACATTTGAACACTTTTGAACATATCATTCTTTCGGAACCCATCATTTTCGCTGACGGGTCCCAATGTTCATCAACGGCAGCAGTATCATCATTTAATTGATTTTGCGTTTCAGCTTTAAGCATGGAGCATAGTCCACCTTATAAAATTCCTCAATGATCCCCTATTCATTGTCAACAACGATGACTCCTCTGGTGTTAAGCTTGTTACTTAAAAATGATTCTAGACCCTCCTACCCTCTACCACCGAACCCATGAGTCTCTGTAAGCTTGTCTCTCCAATGCGTGTAACATAACCCCACTATCCTATCATTTCCGCTCTAACAGCTTCATCTATAGTTAGGGATGGCGTACCTTTGTACATATACGTGCCATTTAAAAAAAAAAAAAAAAAAAAAAAAAAAAAAAAAAAAAAAAAAAAAAAAAAAAAAAAAACGCCATTTAATGTTTCCAAGACGTGTCCCAGCATAGGGCTTCTACAAAGAATAGTTTGAGTTACATAAATGGTATTAGCCGCGATGGAGCGGCCGAGGGTCTCAGGCACCTTGCTGGGAAGAACTCCGTTGTGTGTGTGTGTGTGTGTGTGTATGTGTGTATGTGTGTGTGTGTGTGTGTGTGTATGTGTGTATGTGTGTGTGTGTGTGTGTGTGTTGTCCTTAGATTAGTTTATTTAGTAAGTCTAGGGACTGATAACAATAGTAGTAAGGTCCAGTAGGACTACAGACATTCGTCGACCCAGCAGAGGGAAATTTTATTGGCACATTATTTGAGATTGTATACAACACAGGATCACACATGTAGAGCGGTACGCACGTGAGTACGGTCACCAGAGCGTCCGAAATGATGACTTTGGTTCAGTATATACCCTCCTTTTGTAGCAATGCAAGCTGTAATTCTTTCATGTAAACGATCGTAGAGATTCCGAATGTGGTTCTGTGGAATGTCCTAGGTGAATGGCGAGTGTAGAGTATCGCTCCCTCACAATGACGCACGATCATGTGTGCCGTTAGAGTGTCCTCCGCTCACGCCCCAACATCGTTCAGCGCGCTTCCAAATGTGTCATGGTTGGCGCTTATGATGCGACGAATGAAGACGTGTCACCTTCAGTGATGAGAGACGTCGCTGCCTCGGTGCCAATGATGGTCGTGCGCGTGTGTGGTGTCGTGCAGGGGAGTGCGAAAACCTGGAGTGTACACGACAGAGGCAATAGGGGCCGACACCTGGCATCTTGTGTGGGAAATCACATTCTACAATGGCCGTTCTCCTCTGGTGTTCACTGTGGGAACATAGAACAGTACACGGCACAATGAAACCACCATTCAACCCGTCTTTCCACCGTTCATGCACCAACAGGGCAATGGGCTTTTCCAACAGGACAATGCACGTCCACACGTATCCCGTACATCTCGACGTGCTCATCTAGGTGTACGCCAACTACCTTGCCCACATTATCCCCAGCTCTGTCCCATATTGAACAAGCCTCGGACCGGATGAAACGTCATCTTGGTGCGGTCTACACGACCGAAAGGAGATCTGGTCCAACTGAGGCATCAGATGGAAATTGCATGGCAGGCCATAGCGTAAGACTTCATTCGGCACCTCTACGATCGTCTCCGTGAGAAAGTTGCACCCTGCATTGCTACAAAAGGAGGGTATACACGATACTAGCGTCGACATTGTGCACGCTCTGGTGAGTGTACTGGCGTGCGTATGGTTCTGACTGCGTGATCGTGTGTTGCATACATCCTTAAGAATGTGTCACTCTGCTGGGTTGAAGAATTCATGGTGTTCTTTTCCAGGAGTGTATTCCGTTTGTAGCTGGACTCATACCGAGAAATCTCCCATAAAATTTCACTGTGGCACCACCCTTACCGACGATTGCTTTATATGGTTGTTACACATCAAATAGCACCATATGCGTTTGTAATGCAAGTGTCTGTACATTAAGTAAGCTCAATTTGTAAATGCACCTACGGTCGGGTGTTCGAATCCCCCCTCGGGCATGGATATTTGTGCCGTCCTTAGTCTTAGCTAGTTCATATGTAGTTTGTAAGCTTAGGGACTGATGACCCCGTAGTTAAGTCCCATAAGTTCTACAAACATTTGAACATTTGTAAATGCACGCGTTGACAAATATTCATATGTCTGTGAATCTAAAAGACCAAACTGCTGTGGTCATCAGTCTCTAGAATTACAAACTCCTTAAACTAACTTTGGCTAAGAACAAAACACATACACACACGTACGCTCGAGGGAAGACTCGAACTTCCGAACGTGGGAGGTGGGACAAAGCACTCCGTAGAATAGCGCCTTACAACACGCGGCCATTTTCAAATCAGGAGGTACGCATAAAACATCGTGTGAAATAGTACTAGACGCATTCTCTTAGAATTATTTCGAACAATTAGTTCATTAGCCAACTAGAATTGTAAATGGATGTCGAAACACACTAGATCTCTTAGCAACAAATAATCCTGAGCTCATAACGAGTATAAAAGCGGATACAGGTATTAGTGAACACAGAGCTGTCGCAGTGAGATTGAATATCGAAAGTCCCAAAGTTACCAAAAATAAACGAAAAGTATATTTGTTCAGGAAAGCAGATAGAAATAAAACACATTGCTTCTTGAAAGATAGCTTCCACTCGTTTCTAACACTAAATGTAGGTGTAGACCAGATGTGGTTCAAATTCAAAGAAGTAGTATCAACAGCAATTGACAATTTTATACCAAATAAATTAATAAAAGGAGGTGATCCCCCTTGGTACACAAAAGAGATCAGGACACTGATGCTAAAGCAACGGAAAAGGTCTGCTAAATTTAAACGAACACAAAATCCCCATTGTTGGCGATCCTACACAGATAGCGAGGACTTCAATGCGAGATGCCTACAATACTTATCACAACGAAACTCTTTCTCGAATTTGACTGAAAATTCAAAGAGATTTTGGTCATATGTTAAATATACTAGTGGCAAATTACAAACAATACCCTCACTACGTGATAGTAATGGCGATCCTGCCGATAACAGCGCTACTAAAGCAGAGTTACTAAACATAGCTTTTAGAAACTTATTCACTAAAGAAGACGAAACCAATATTTCAGATTTAGAATTACGAACAGAGGCCGTAATGAGTAGCGTAGAAGCAGATATCATCAGAGTAGTGAAGCAACTAAAATCATTTAACAAGAACAAGTCTTCTGGTCCGGACTGTATACCCATTAGATTTCTATCTGATTATGCTGAAACGATAACTCCTTACTTAACACCCATCTACATCCGCTCTCTCAAAGAAGGATCTGCACCATAAGATTGGAAAGCTGCACAGGTCACATAGGCGATATCGGGCGTTACACAGGGTAGTGTTATTGGTCCTCTGCTGTTCCTTATTTACATAAAAGATTTAGGGGGAATCTAAGTAGCTCTCTTAGGTTGTTTGCAGATGATGCCGTCATTTACTGTCTAGTAAAATCATATGAAGATCAAAACCAACTGCAAAATGTTCAAATGTTTGTAAATCTTATGGGACTTAACTACGGGGTCATCAGTACCTAAACTTACAAACTACTTACAAACTAGGACGGCACAAATATCCATGCCCGAGGGTGGATTCGAACCCCCGACCGTAGTGGCCGTGCAGACCGTGACTGAAGCGCCTCAGTCCCCTCGGCCACCGCGGCCGGCTAAAACCAACTGCAGAACTATCTGAATAAGATATCACTATCGTGTCAAAATTGGCAATTTACTCTAAATAATGAGAAATGTGAAGTCGTCCATATGAGTACGAAAAGAAATTCGTTAAACATTTTTTACAAGATAAATCAATCATAAGTGAAGGCCGTAAACACCGCTAAATACCTTGGAATTGCTAGTACTTAAGACTTAAACTGTAGATAATATCGTGGGAAAGGCGAACCAGAGACTGCGTTTTATTGGCAGAACGTTCAAAAGATGCAACAGAACTACTAAAGAAACTGAATACACTACTCTTGTCCGTCCTTTTTTGAAGTATTGCTGCCCAGTATGGGATCCTTATCAGGTGGGTTTGACGGAGGACATCAAAAGAGTCCAAAGGAGGGCAGCTCGTTTCGTATTGTCACGAAAAGGGGAGACAGCGTTACGGAAATGATACAGGATCTGGGATGGGAATCATTACAACAACGGCGCTTATCGCTGTGGCGTGGGCTATTACTAAACTCCAATCGCCAAAATTCTCCTTCTAATGCGAAAATATATTGTTGACTCCCACTTACATAGGTAGGAACGATCATCAGAATAAAATACGAGAAATCTGAGCTCGAACGGAGAAATTCAGGTTTTCTTTTTTCCCGCGCGCTATTCGAGACTGGAATGAGAGATAAATAGTATAATGGTGTTTCGATGAACCCTCTGCTAGGTACTTAAATGTGATTTGCAGAGTATCCCACGTAGATGTAGATACTGCATGGGAACCTCTTACATGTTCTGAACTGCATGTTGTGAGCCGTTTCAAAGTTCAATGTCAGTAAGTTGGCTTTAAACCATTTATTAATGTTAATGAAAATATCATTAGCACACCTTTCCAAACTATTATCGGCATGCAATACTTCTATCATCTGCAAACAAAACGAACTCTGTTTGTGGCAGTGTAACTGATGAGAGGTTATTAATGTACACAAGAAAAACCAATGGCCCTAAAAAGTTAATTGAATGAACAAAATAGATAAGCAAGATTTTTAAATAAGTATTTTTTATCATAACCACCAAGATGGAATTTCTATTATTATTAACAGTATTTTGGTGTTATGTGCACACGACTCGAAATGGAGCCTTCATACAAAAATATCTGTAATTAATTTGTGCCTTCCTCCAGTCTCAAGTCTTACTACTGGTTGTATACAAATAGTCAGGAATTCCTCTTCTGCTTCAAACGTGTCTATTTAGAGCAACACTTGTCTTCTACGTCATCGTAGCGTAGTTTACGGAAATGTAATCTGTTCGTTACGTGACGTGCTCAAACCCTTTACCTCCAATTATGCAGTGGGCGAGTTCCTTGACGGAGTCTGGCAGTTGCGTCACAGCGCGGCGGGTGTTTTGCATCTGAAGCTGCGACGTCACGCGCCTTGTAATTACGCGCGACAGAAGACCGGAAGACGCGGCAGTTTCCACAATAACAAACACCGGATGTCCCGAACTGGTTCATGTCCATATTAATTCAGGCCAGAAGCAGAAGAGAGACATGTTGTCTTTTGTATATGAAGTAACTTCAGTTATTCTCTCTCTCTCGATCTGTCTTTCTACCAAGTAGGCTGTAGTATGATACAAAATTTATACTTCTAAATAGAAATGGGAAATTTAAATATATAGGAGAGACACTTTTTTTATAGTCCATATATCTCGTCAAAAAACACGTAGGACCATGTGACAGGTGCCTAACGTTACCACATCATTCAATATTCAGGTCTGATTTCAGGTTATTAAGCAGTATATTACAGTTTTTGCTAAATTAGTTAATGTAACAACTTGTACTTGTATGCGGCACGTTGTTTACACTATACGGGGTTTGTTGTTACGTAATAATAGGGACGAAATACACTTTTGGTTCTACAACACAGATTTAACTGATCTGTAATTTTTATCCAACAGAAACAATTTTAGGCTGTAACATAGCGTAACATGTGAACACAATAATGATATTGATACAACGAATATTTATAAAATCCTCTTTATCCTGATGAAGGAAATATCAATTTCAGTATCAGTCTTGTTGTGTTTACAAATAGAAAACTACCATTAATGGCACACATGTCATTTCCGACACTTCGTGGCCTGTATTATGATCGACAAGATTGAATTAAATATATTGATAAATTTGTTCGTTATATTATAGCAATAATTTACGTCTCAAGGTGAAAAGCTAAAAAACCAAAATAAGTTACCTAACTCCCTTTGTTCTTCCATTCGCTTAAAAAATCTCTAAAATATTATAAAATTTACATTGATCGTTTGGACCCTTTCACAATGGAGGTAACCCATTCAGCACTTCATTTGCTACGTCAGCTTATGTTTCCGTGGGGCTCTATCACGTTTCTTTTTATAATTACGCATTATAGCTGTAGATAAACAGAAAAACCATAACAATGGACCCAGCCCCCTCGTAACAACTGACCCCATGTTACACCATTTTGTCTTATTGTAGAAAACATTAATCACAAATGTTTGTATGGACGTTTCATGTATATCCCTACTTACAGGAATGTTGGACGCTCAACTGTTGCAAAGTGTGCATTGAGATCCCCTCCACACTTTTCAAAATGTGTAAAAATTCCAAGGCAATTATAACCGAAAACAATAATTGCTCGCACTGTGAGTATATGTTTCGAGAGTTGTAAATCTAAACTGTTCAGTAACAGTGCACGTAGAAAAGTATATTACTTAGAATAACAGATCTATCCATACTCAATAAACTCGATCCTGACATCAATTCAGTTTACAGAGAAAAAGTAAGACAAATCAAAGATTAAAAACTGTATAAGAAAATAAACCTGTACAGTAAACTTTATACTAGTCAAAACAATTAGGTGACTAGTTGAGATATGTAGGCCATGAAGTACTGAGATCGGCAGAAGAAACTAAATTGGTTCGACGTCTTTCTGTCGGTTCAACAGAGTGGAGGCAACAACATTAGGACAAGAGAGAGAGTGCTAATAACGTAAAGTTGCTACAGAGGGGTTTGGTGTTGACTTTTGATTACTCCACCAAACGAATTACACAAGCAGTTGGGTTCAGATAGTGTAGTTTGCGGGTAGTGCACCCTTCAGGCTGCAACAGGACGCCCAGTATCAACACACACAGTCCGAAATCGCCTTGGGGAATGTGGTTTCTACGCCAGGAGACCCATGGTATGTGTCCTATTAGAACCACGACACCGTTTAGCCCGCAGAAATTGACGGTGGAACCTCAGGTTTGAAATTGTAACGAATGGCGCCTGGTTTTGTTCACAGAACCCTCCTCTGCAGAAAACGTGGAATTCTTAACAATCGCCGAGGTGGAGTAGCCGAGCGGTCTAAAGCGCCTCGCTGCGGAGCGCGCAGTTGCTCGCCGTCGGAGGTTCGAGTCCTCCCTGGAGCATGGGTGTTTGTCTTGTCCGTAGGTTAGTTTACCTTAGTTTGTAAGCTACGGACTGATGACCACGCAATTTGGCCCGATAGATTTACAAATATTTGAACATCTTAACAATGCTGCTTATGTGCAGGAAACATTACCATGTTACGGTGGTGTGGTAGACGAATGTTGTGGACCGGAGACAGGGTTTGTGAACGTACGGACCTCTACGTCGTTCTGAATGGCGCTTCCACTGCTCAGAGGTATGGAGACGACATTTTGTTGTGCCCTTCGCTGGTGCCATAGGAGATGGGTTCCTTCTGGTGGACAATAATGCACGTCCCCGTAGTTAAGCCCCTTAAGCTCGTACATGGTTGATTCGGATGTTTCTGTCTATCGAGTACTTCTGTAGCGCCGTTGGTGGAGCAGGTTTTGCGCAATTTGAATGACTCGTCCCACGCATTTTCGAGACCCCCGGCTCCCAGATGCAAGTACGGCGCTGCTATGGTAATCACTCTCATCTACATCTCTCAATGGCGCACCATCTGACTTTCATTTCGTTCCAACCAAGAGGTCGTTTTTAAAAGGCATGCATTTCTCGGAAGATGAAACGGTGTCTTTCGAGGTCATTTCGTGGCCTCCGACTCAGACTGCAGATGTTCCTCAGGGAAAATCTATGTAGATGAGCGATGCGCAAGAACAAGGATTTGGCCTGTAGTACTGCCTAAGTACAGGTAGGGTAAATTACTGTACAGCGCGTCATTCGTCACGGTCACTGAGTCACGGCACACTTTTAAGGAAAAATCTCTGTGCAAGTCGTGTCGTTGTTGACCCCGGCGAAGTCGGTGTAGGTAAATATAGATGCTTGTAATTGAAGAAAATCATGGATAAAAAAAAAAAAAAATAAAATAAAAAAACAATAGTGAGAGGGAGAGGGTGTTCCACATCGACGAGGACTTCCTCATCATGGATCTTTGGAACGAAGAACTAATCTACACTAATGTAACCGATTATCCACTTGAGTAATATCGTTACGAAAGAAACAGTACAACAGTAACCTAACATTCATGGAAGTGCTGCAGTTGCTAAACCAACAACATCCAAAGCCACCTCAAAGCTGCAAAGGAAGTGGTGCCAGGATCATAAAACGTGGACACTCGATGACTGGAGGGATGTGGAACGGTCTGATGAATCAGCATTGACTTTGCTTCCTGCAGGCGACCAGTTTTATGTAATTAAACCCCCCCTCCCCCCCCCCCCCCCAAAAAAAAAACTCTTACAACACGGCATGCCTTCTGTGATCAAAAACGTGTTATCATCACCCTCACTAGGCACATAACTGTGAATATATTACCACCCACGAAGCAAACTGCTCACTATGATTGACATATTGTTAACAAACACTGCCGTATTCCAAAATGATATTTTGCTCACATAGACAAAAAGTTTCAATGCATCTTTTACAGTACAAAAAATTATTGTCAAACACCTGCCCTGTACAGTAGAATAACCACGTCTCAGCGTGACTCTACAACTACAGGAAGTTCTAGAGCAGTGAGTGAGGATCAAATTTACAGCTCCAACCCCGTTGCAGTAATTGGTGGATGTTTTTCTACAGGAATGAATAACATTCTGTTCGAAGACACTTTACGAATATGTTCCTCGAAGCGTCGCAGCAGTTCTCAAAGCCAATGGACTGCGGTGGAATTTCCGAGCGTCCTAAGGCGCCTTGCTGCGGAGCGCGCGGTTGATCGCCGTCGGAGGTTCGAGTTCTCCCTCGGGCATCTCTGTGTGTGTTTATGCTTAGGTTAGTTTAAGCTAAAGTACTTTGTAAGCCTACGGTCTGATTAAAGTAGTTAAGTCTCATAGATTTACAAACAAAACATTGGTGGGCCAACTAATAAGTAAATATTGTCTCTATGTTAGGTGTTAATTTTTTTCACTCACTATATGTTGTGCATATTTTTGTTTCCCTAGTACTCTAATGCGAGGGGGCGTCGTAAAATACTAATAACAACTCTCAAGCTATGATTCTATTTTTATGTCTTTTTTTTTCAGCCTTGGCCTCTCAGTACACGATGTCGAAATTTGCAGTTCATTTTCATCATTTATTATTAAAGGTATGACCGAAGTGTAACAATATATATATGGCGTTTGTTCCGATAGAACAGACGTCACTTCTGATCCTGCAGTTGTTATTCTTTAATTTTTACAGAATATATGACATGAACTGCGAATGGGCAAAGCTGAAAATGTGTACCCAGCCAGGATTCGAATCCGGGTCTCCGGCTTGCTAGGCAGTTGCGCTGACCACTAACCACTGAGGACACAGTGATCACCGCACCTGCAAGGACTACCTGAGCACGCCTCCCGTCAGGCGTCCCCAGTGGTGTAGTACACATTTTCAGATTTTCCCTTTCGCAGTTGACGGCATATATTCTGTAAATATGAAAGGTGTAACATGGTGAAAAGTGAGGCTCGTAACGTGATACTTTCGCATTTCAAGGATAAAAGTGACCGGGCAATTAACGAAGAGCCGCGCGGGAGTAGCCGAGCGGTCTGGAGCGCCATGTTACGGATCGCGCGGCCTCCCGCATCGGAGGTTCGAAATCTCCCTCAGGCATTGGTGTGTGTGTTGTCCGTAGGTTGGTTTAACTTGGTTTAAGTAGTTTGTAAGACTAGGGACTGATGACCAACGTAGTTTGGTTCCATAGAATCACAAACTTTTGAATTTTAATTAATGAAGAGATACTCGATAAATTTTCGGAGACCCTTCCACGATATTGAGGCTGATAATCGTTCAGTAATCTTCAAGTGAGTATCAGCCACTGGAGATTGCTAAATTGATTTTTTAATTTTTTTTTTTTTTTTTTTTTTTTTTTTTCTTTTTTTAATTTTCTTCAATTGTGTCCGCTGTGTTGTGACTGCTGGAACATCGGCTGAGTGTGCTCCTCCCGCACTAGTTTGGTGTTGGGTTTCAGGAAGCGCTTTGTTGATAGATATATTCACTTTACAGAGTGATGTGGCTTCTCCTGCCAACCTGTGAATGGTGCCCGAGTCATGTCGCCCGTACCCGTAATGGAAGACACCTGTGGGTGTGTCCCTGGATAGATTGCCGTGGTTAAGAAGGCAGGGCGTTACACTGCCATTACCTGGTGGAGCATATCATCCCAGGGCGCACCTGGAAGAAGACATGCCGGTAACCTGTGTCTGTCCCTGGATATGGGGATTGCTGGTTTACGGCGACGCCTTTATAGCGAACGTTGGTCCGGAGACCCACGCGCAAAAAGAACCGTTACGTGAGCACCATCCGTCGGAACGTGTTCTTTAGGCGTGTCGTTATTAATGAACTGTTTTATCACCGAATATAGTAAAGAGATCGCCGGGACCAAAGCCTTTCCCAGTTGCAAAACGCTGTCACGTCTAGGGTATTTCCACAGTTTCTTTAAACAATGAATCCCTACGGGATCTCGTTGCCAAGATTTCTGTGGCAGAATAATCCGTAGAATGTTTTATGGAAATAAAGTGCTCGGCTATGGCCCACTTACTGGGCTTAGAAAGACGGGTATGACAATCACGTGACACACATCTTTCATCTAATTCACTAGTTGTATTTTCAGAAAAACTGAAAATACCATAACTATACTCGGCTATGTTGTCCGTATAGGTCGATGTTGAAATATCCAGGAAGTACGTACAACATGGATAAACTTTTTGGTGGAAAGTGGTGGAAATGTTACAAACAGCAATTACTTTTGAACCTTGATAAAAGGAGAATTGAATCAGTAGCACAAATGTTTAATCGAAATAAGATGCCGAATGTAACAATGTTGTGACAACAGGCGCGAAATACCATTACAAAAACAAGCTGGAAGTTACCTCCATTATCTTCCCAGCTTGTAGGCTGTCGGATTTGCTGGAATTTTTAAAATGTTGAATGAAATATTTAATGGTAACTTCTAACCGTACAAGGAGGTTTAGCCATGTTAAGCTTTATGTAACAATAGGTCAATGACCGTACAAATATTTGATCACCCCGTGGAGGGAAAAGAAACTAATTCTGATTATCGGACTTCAGAAAAATATGTAATAGCATGCAGATTCTTTTACCATAATCATGGTCAAAATTGACCGGTAAAATTTTGCTTTCTGGGTTAAATATTCACTCGAACTGCAAAGAGGAGCAAGATGGCGTGCAAAGCTCATACTATGGCAAAACTTAAATAACTGACAACAGTAATATAACATGCGACGGGATAAAAAGGGTGGAATCATTAATGCTAAAATCAAAGTCGTAAAATGGATAACTAAGGGGATTTATTTCAAGAGAAAAGCCTCAAGTGAAACTTACTCTTTCATTTATTCTATGCAGGTCTCGGATAATCGTGGCATCTGGGTGGAAAATCGGAAAACCACCGAAGACTATGAAAGAAAACGTAAGACTGTTTTGTATTCGCGTTCTCTTTTCAAAAATGGCGGTAAAAATTGAATGTTTAAGACAAAAACGGGTCAGAGGTTTACTCTGAAAAGAGTAAAAGCAACGCTTTTATCTTATAAATATCGAAGGTATTGCTACAATACCTACTATTTGTATACCTATAACATCTGCACGAAATATCAAACTTTTATCTGACAAAATTACAGGAAGAAACAGAAGAGAAGTCGTGCAGAACTCTATGGTGCTCCACATCTGATTGATTCAAATTGTAGTTGTCTGTTGGTGCGTGATTCTAGTCTCGTAATACGCATAGTAACTGGCTGTGCATCGCAGCAGCCGGTTGTCACTAAAAAGTTGGCCCCGGACTGACACTTTAAAGAAATGCCGGGGAAGAACGCCGAGAGTCCTTGCGGGCGTCCACTTGGACGCGCGACGATTGTTTGCAAGTGAAAACAGAGCCCGCTGCTTGCCATGCAGATGGTCTTACGTGAGAGCCAATTTATTCTGAAAGGTGCAGCGCGAGGCACAGGCATTTGCATACCCTGGAGAGACGGCGCGGCGTTCTGAAGTCGCCAGGGGAAACCCCGGACCAGCCGTCATCGATGAGCTCTGGTGACGACAGGCTGCTTCCTCGCTTACGAGGTTTGTTTTGCTTTCCGCCCATCAGTGAGCGATGTGTCTCAAGGTCACCGTGACGCGCAGACGAGTTGAAAGGGTGCTTTCAGAAGAGCAGTGGTGTTTGTGTTGTTACGCACGAACACACAGAGAAAACAGATGCGAGTGAAATCTGATGCTGTCTCTAGGACTACTGCAATGAGATGTCAAGCCAGGCGATACATCCTGATATCATGTCAGACCTCTTTCTGCTCGGTAACGTGCATAACCTCGACGTGTCATGAACCCAGCAAGTCGCTAGAAGTCACCTTCAGGAATATCGAGTCACGGTACATCTGTCCATAACTGCGAAAGTGTTGGCGGTAGAGGATTTTGTGCAAGAACTGTCGTCTCTATTACGTCTCATAACCATTGGGTGTTTAATGTCAATGTTCAAAATGTTTGTTAAGCTAATGGGACTTAACTGCGGGGCCATCAGTTCCTAAACTTACAAACTACTTATGAACTAACTTATACTAAAGACGACACAAACATCTATGCCCGAGGTGGGATTCGAATCCTCGACCGTAGCGGCGTGTTTATTGTCACGAGCATTTGTGTCCAAGTACGACTACATAGCAAGGCCATTTCGTCAATGATCGACTTACTTTGACCAGAGGATCCATTCTATTCCATATCAAAACAACGCACAGTATTGTCACCGTCTAACGTACCGGGCACAACACTCACTGGTGTAAAATCAGTCAACGTGTGACAGCTGAGACGACACCAGCGCTCCAAGCGGTGAGCAAGGGAGCCGCCTGTAAACGTAATGTGTATCGTGCGAATAACGCTTTTTTTCCAACCTTTTCCTACGAAATTTGTCATATGATTGTTTTATTTTAGAATCGAGGGCGGTAGTCTACTTTCAGACTAAAAGAATGATACTAAAATTAACGCCACTGGGAGTAAAACAGATGAATGAAATGACGAAAGATGCAACCAACTCTCGCAGAAATATCTACCGATCTGGATATTATTGCAGCTTTCCCCGTTGAAACCAAAATAATGTACATCCACCCACCCACCCTCTCTCTCTCTCTCTCTCTCTCTCTCTCACTCTCTCTCTCTATCTCTCTCTCTCTCTCACACACACACACACACAGGTTCAAGCGTAAGAAGCTTGGTCGTGTAGCTACATAACTAGAAAACAGGTATAACACATAATGTTGTTCTCGTTTCGTTCGTGTTACAAATTTTAGGTCACCTATTAGCAAAACTAGGAATTTCTTATTTATTATTGTTCTGTTTTTGATGAGGTGCCTCAAAAGAGCAGTAGAAACATGTTTGTTATGCATTTCATTTCATTCCATCATGATGGTGGTGGCGGCTGGTGCAGCAACAGTGTTGAATAATTAAAAAATGTTCAGTCTCTGTTGCAATAATGTTTGTTATGATTGAAAGTCTGCAAACAGTCCTCAATACGTGTACGTGCGTAGCAAACACTAATTAAGTAGATTTATTTTCGAATAAAAGGATCGCCGACGCCCAGATTTGATTTTAGCGTTAATATTTTCTTCACCTTTTGGGTATTTGACTGTCTCCATCCTCACAATGTTCCAGATGGTTTGAATCTTATTTTCGGACCTTTCTTTTTTTCTTCTCAAAATATAAGATTTTATAGTTATGTAGTACATTGTTAGGAATTTTACAGTACAGCTAATAATAGGAAAATTTTTCTATACCTTTGGACATTTAAACTTCAGTGTACAGTTCTTTCTTTGTTTTGAAAAACTGCTTTATACCTTCCGTAATCCAGGACTTCTTCATAGAAGGCATCGTGTTAATTTCCCCTAAGAACAACCATAAGGTAAAGCAGTCAACAATCCGAAGATTGCCGTTGCCTTCCTCCGACCTTCGAACTGACTTACCCAGCCAGTTATAGGGGGACCTACAGTTTAACGTGGGTTCCGAACCACGGTGCTACTCGGTATTTTTCACATGAGCAATACTGCCAGAGGTGAAAGAAGTGGAAAGTGACAGATAAAAATCCTAGAACCTGGAGGGGATCGAACCCACGACCTTTGGATTTGTAGTCTGGCACTCTACCACTGTGCAACCGAGGCGCAGTTTTTAAAATTCATATATTGTCAGCAGTTTGTCTCAGCGTCTATCGGAAAATGTCGAGAAAAATCGATCCAAAGTTTGTTAGGTACCTCATGAGTGTAAAATGTTGGTCCACTACCGAGCAGCCGTCTGGCCTACATGGTTAGGGCTCGGTCTCTTACACCAGAGGTGTCGGGTTCTATTCCTCCTCCGGCACTTTTTTTACTTCTGCTTCATTTTCTTTCGTTATTCACCAATTATTCAAAAAGTTTGCTAAACCTACATAATCTTAAACAAATTAGTTACATTACTGAATAAAAATTATTTTCTTTTTGTCTAACAACACAATTCATGGCGGTTGGTTTTCATTTTTCATTGTAACGTATTTGAGGAGAAACATTGCGTTTTTAATCAGATTAACAAAGTCGACTGGGAAACATTCAATTTTTATACACATAATAATTATAAACAAAAACCGCTGTGGTAATTATCGTACAAACAAACAAAGCAATAATTTGGGCGACATTAGAGCAACGTACAAAAGCGTTCGCAATAAATCTGTACAAAAACATGTCCCATTAACATTTACGAAAATGTTTTGAGTTTCTGATAATTTTGACGCAAACCAGGCATATTGAATCATGTCTCGGAATATTTGTAACGATAATAGGTGGTGAATTATAGAATAATTTTTTATACAATTTATAATTGGTGGAATCAAAAAAGAAAATGAAACAGAAGAAAAAAGTGTCAGAGAAGAAATCGAACCCGATACCTCTGGCGTACGAGCCCTAACCATCTACGCCAGACAGCGGCTCGGCAATGGACTAACGTTTTATACTCATGAGCCACGTAAGAAACTTCGGATCGATTTTCCTCGGGATTTTCCGAGTAGTGCGTCCTAATGTTTTTCACCGCACAAAGTTTCGCACAAGTTCCCGATCCACGGTCGTGCCGTCTCCTTGTTAGATAAAAATTCGCTTCACGCTTTCCTGAGTGATAGTCTCCAGTCTTTCAAAACTAAAAATTCGAGTGTAGATCAGTTGTGGCTTACCTTCAAAGACATTATATCAGTAGCAATCGAGAGATTTATACCAAATAAATTAATAAAAGAGGGGGCTGACCACCCGTGGTACACAAAACAGGTCAGATCACTGTTGCAGAAACAAAGAAAAACGCATGCAAAATTAAAAAAGACACAGAATCCACAAGACTGGCAATCTTTTACTGAAACTCGCAACCTAGCGCGGACTTCAATGCGAGAAGCCTATAGTAGTTACCACAACGAAATCCTGTCTCGTAATCTTGCAGAAAATCCAAAGAAATTCTGGTCATCTGTGAAGTACACTAGCGGCAAAACACAAACAATACCTTCACTACGCGATAGCAATGGTAATACTACCGATGACAGCACTGCTAAGGCCGAATTACTAAACACAGCTTTCCGAAATTCGTTCACCAAAGAATACGAAGTGAACACTCCAGTATGCAATCCAAGAACAGCTGCCAGCATACGAAACTTAGAAGTAGATGTTCCTGGAGTAGTAAAACAACTTAAGTCACTAAAGAAAAATAAATGTTCCGGGCTAGATTGTATACCAACTAGATTCGTCTCAGAGTATGCTGAAGCTCCCGTACTTAGCTATAATTTACAACCGATCACTCAGCGAAAGATCCGTACCCAAAGACTGTAAAGTTGCCCAAGTTACTCCAATATTCAAGAAAGGCAATAGGAGTGATCCCCAAAATTACAGGCCTATCTCATTGACGTCGATTTGCAGTAGGATTTTGGAACATATACTTTATTCGAATATTATGAACTACTACGAAGAGAAAGACCTATTAACCAGTAGTCAACACGGTTTCAGAAAGTATCACTCTTGCGAAACACAGCTTGCCCTTTATTCACGTGAAGTGTTAAGTGCCATCGACAAGGGATCTCAAATCGATTCCATATTTCTGGATTTCAGGAAGGCTTTTGACACTGTACCCCAAAAGCGGCTTCTTATGAAATTGCGTGCTTATGGAATATCTCCCCAATTGTGCGGTTGGATTCACGATTTCCTATCAGAAAGAACACAGTTCGTTGTAATTGACAGTAAGTCATCGAGTAAAACAGAAGTGATATCTGGCGTTCCCCAGGGAAGCGTTATAGGTCCCCTACTCTTCCTCGTATTTATAAACGATTTTGGAGACAATCTTAATAGTTCCCTTAGATTGTTCGCGGATGATGCTGTCGTTTATCGGCTAGTGAAGTCAACAGAGAATCAAAAGCAACTGCAAAGCGATTTAGACAAAATTTCTGCATGGTGCGAAAATGGGCAATTGACAGTAAATAAAGAAAAGTGTGAAGTAATACACATGACCACTAAAAGTAATCCGCTGAACTTCATTTACGCGATAAATCAGTCAAACCTTAAGGTCGTAGATTCTACCAAATGCCTAGGAGTTACAATTACGAACAACTTTGACTGGAGAGAACACATAGAAAATATTGTGGGGAAGGCGAACCAAAGGTTACGTTTCATCGGCAGAACGCTTCGAAGATGCACCAGCTCCACCAAAGAGACTGCGTACATCACACTTGTGCGTCCTCTCCTGGAGTACTGTTGACCCTTGTGGGACCCTCACCAGGTGGGACTGACGGAAGACATTGAGAAGGTTCAGAGAAGGGCAGCTCGTTTTGTTCTATAACGTTACGGGGGGGTGGGGGGAAGCGTCACGGAAATGTAGCACGAATTCGGGTGGAAATCATTAAAAGAAAGACTATATTCATTGCGGCGTGATCTGTTTGCGAAGTTTCAATCACCGACTTTTAGTTCTGAATGTGAAAATATTTTGCTAGCACCCACCTACTTAGAGAGACATGACCATCCCAATAAAATAAGAGAAATCAGATCGAAAACGGAACGATTTAGGTGTTCTTTCTTCCTGCGCGCTATTAGAGAATGGAACGGTAGAGAAAAGTTATGAAAGTGGTTAATGAACCCTCTGCCAGGCACTTGAATGTGATTTGCAGAGTATCTATGTAGATGTAAGTAGTTTTTAAGTCTAGGGACTGTTGATCACAGCAGTTTGGTCCAATAGGTTTACAAACATTTGAATTTTCTGCTACCAGAGTCCATTAACGCCAGTTTCCGCCGTACTGTCCTATTTGACACGTTCGGCAATAAGCGCACTTTGTTCATCGCATGTGGATTTCTGCGGCTATGCCACTGTAGTGTTGCTTCTGTGTGACCGCGGACAACCCTACGCAAATGCCGCTGTTTTCAGTCATTCAGTGTAGGCTGTCAGCACTGCGTTTCCGCTGATGAGAAGTAAAGCCTGAAATTTGGTACTCTGGGCTCAGTCTTGACACTGTGGATCACTGCTTACTGCATTTCCTAAAAATTTACGAAGTGAAATATCCCACATTTCTAGCTCTAATTACCAGTTCGCGTCCAAAGTACATTAATTCCTGCCAATACGAGCACTTTGAAAAGCAGCAGGGTGCAAGTGACAGCTGTGCCGGTAGTTTTCCCTTTTGTGGATTCTATAAGCCAGACTAACGCCACCTATATCTGTACATTTCGCTACATCATTATTTGTGTCACCTAATTGTAGTTTCCATGAACATCAAGGGACCTGCAGAAGTCGGTTCCTTCACTCTCTCCCAGAGATCTCACCAATGTTATCTCACGCACTATTTCCTAGGTTTATACTGAAAATAACGTCATTATGAGTAGTAGAGTGTACTTCGTGTTACAGCGTCATTTACTTTTTTGCTTTTCCAGTCGCGTACGGGTAGCTGGAATAACGACTACGTTTACGCTTGCATGTGGCTTTAATCTCTCACATTTTATCCTGGAGGAAAGAGTTTATGTATCGAGTTTTCTAGGAACGAACACGTACTCTCTCGCAGCTAATCAATTCCATGACGGTTTCGCGCTAAATTCTCATCTGAAGAAACATTTGCCAATATATAGTATGCAAATGTGGTTTCAGGACTCTAGTTCGAACAAGGTAACGCAAGATGTACCGCCAGTGATGTTTGGCACACTCGGAAAATTTAGTGTACCATTAAATTCGGACAAGAATGAATTGTTTTGAAAGGAAATTAGAGGCCAACTCTTATAGTACGGTGCAATTAGCGAAAACTGCCTAACCCAGACAACACTTGAGAGGGCGTCAACACTCTTTAGAAAGTATCAACAATAGTATGACAATTTTACATTTCGCTAATAAGGGATCATTTCTGGACATTCTAGAGGAAATCGAAGTTTTCGTAAGCTCCCACAAGAATCCCGACCTCGTGATGAATGAACAAATCGCGGGTAGCCGAAAGTGGTTTGATTTTGTTTTACGACATTCTAATATATGAACATGGCTACACCACTAATATTACCCGTGCTACCCAGTAGTCATTATACTCTTCATGAGTTTCCTCTATTCTTTGTCATACCATAATTATTGTTACGTCACTATGACGTCTTCTTATAGGCTAAGCTGCAATGTAGCCCGCCCCCTCCCCCCTCCACAAGCGTGTATGGGCATAACCATTGGTGATACATATTGTATGAAATTAAGTACAACAAATTTTTATTTTATAATATGTTAGACTGGTTCTCTCTACTATATTTTATGATTGCAGACGTCCTCCTATTACATATATCATGTGACAATGACGCGTAGCCATGGGCTGCCCCCACAATCACGTATGGGCATATCCAATGAGCAAACGTGATGCATTATACTAATTACAAGTTCTTGACATTGGATATCTGAACTGTTTTGTTTATGTAAATAACTATAAATGTATATATTTATTTCTTTAAAATTTAGATCGCCTTTTGCTTTTTTGTCCAGAAATGATCCCTTATTAGCGAAATGTGAAACTGACATACTATTGTTGTTACTTTCTAAAGAGTGTTGACACCCTCTCAAGTGCTGTTATTACTGACACATTCGTGTTCACGGAATCTGATGCAGAACTTTCTTCCTGTTTGCCAGATATATAAACATTCACAGAACCCACATTGGATTTTACAGATATTACGTGACTGTCACGTGTATGCCATGTGCTGCTCCCTGCCGCTGCCTTCTTAAGATGAGCTGGCATTGAACAACTTGCCTTTATCTACAGACTGTCTTGTACCACGCATGACTCTGTACTACTAGATGTTGTTTACTAAAACACTGCACATGGGCTTTCATGCCCTAGCTTGTACTGATTTCTATAACCAAACGGATGTAATGTAAATTTTAGTTGTACCTGTTCACTTTAAAATATGATCTTTTTTAATGATTCTTAGACGTAATATCTGTTACATAATTGGTAAATGTTTTTGTACAGATTCTCTGATAATGGGCCCAGCCAGAAATGCGTAAGAAATATAAGGAAAATAGAGAATCCACCTCTACCTGGATTTTCTTATTTTCTGCAGCCTAACAGCCCTTTTAACGTCATTTTGATACTGACTGTGACTTGGCTGTTCCCGTTGCTCTGGAGATTAATTTCGTGTACTGCTTGCAGGGCCACCGTCAGGTTCAGGTTCCTCCTGTCCTTCAAATACCGTTTATCTATCCAGCGTAACGTCGTGTATTTATGTGTCGCCGTCATTATATTTTTGAATTATGTTGTATAATATATTAGCGAACTCCATATCTTCGCCCCAGATGTCATTTCCACAGTCAGCACGTCGTAAAGTGGTCCCTAATACTTGGACCACATGCGTAAGATTCATTTCTCTCCATGATATCCCGCACTGTACACAGTTTACACAGTAACTCGCTAGTATACCACTCACTCAACTGGACCGCTGGTTACTGCAGCTGCACTACGCCACCATCTAGTGGCGCTAGCAGAGAAGTGAGGCGTTTTGCATGGAAATGACGCACACCCTCTATTGTTTATGACTGCCTGTCATTCTAAGCATGGTTTCGTGCGGTTCCGAGCTTTTGAGGTCAAAGGTGTCCCCTGTAAGAGGTGAACTCTTCAGGCTACTATAACATGTTTATTGCACAGTGCCGCCAAACATTATATAGGTTAACCATGTAAAGCACTGATGGTGAACCAAAAGAAAGCTGTCGCTGGTGATGTTTAAGCACTTGCCGACATAGGCAAACGATATCTTATTCTGAAATGTATGTGAATAATGTTACATTAAGTTTAATGTACTTAACAACTTATATTTTAACAGTATTTTTCACATAATAGCCACCTTAACAATGCTTCGCAATTGTCAAATACTTATGGAAGTTGGATATACATCCACCAGATGTAAACAAATGTTAAACATAAATATCAACTACTCAGAAAAGTTAATCCAGTTGCAATTGAGACCTTTTTAAGCCTAATTAAGGAACAAGAATGGTAGGATGTTTATAGTGCTGATAATGCAGATGATAAATATAATGCTTTTCTGAACACATTTATTATGCTGTTTGAAAGTTGCTTTCCGCTAGAACGCTCAAAACAGGGTACTTTCAGTAACAGACAGCCAGGGTGGATGACAAAGGGGATAAGAGTATCATGTAGAACTAAGCGGGAGTTGTATCAAAATGTTAGAAGCAGTCAGAATGAAGATGCAGTAGCTCATTACAAACAGTACTGTAAGGTTCTGAAAAATGTCATTAAGAATGCAAAAAGTATGTGGTACGCAAAAAGAATAGCAAACTCTCGGGATAAAATTAAAACTATCTGGTCAGTCGTGAAGGAAGTGTCTGGTCAGGAGCAGCAGGTAGAAGATATAACGTCAGTGCGTAGTAGGAATGTTTCTGTTACTGACAAGTTAGATATATGTGCAATATTCAATAATCACTTTCTGAATATAGTAGAGGAACTAAACAAAACTCTAGTTTCTACAGGTAATCATATAACGTTTTTAGAAAATGCGTTTCCGAGGCTGTTGCCTGAAATGATCCTTCATGATACTTCCATAGGTGAGATTGAGTCAATAATTAAATCACTAAAGACTAAGGACTCTTGTGGATATGATGGGGTATCTAGCAGAATTCTAAAGTACTGTTCTCCATATGTTAGCCCAGTACTAAGCCATATTTGTAATTTTTCCTTTCAGAATGGTCAGTTTCCTAACAGATTAAAGTACTCAGTAGTGAAACCGCTTTATAAAAAAGGAGAAAGGGATAATGTAGACAACTATAGACCTATTTCTATGCCATCGGTTTTTTCCAAAGTTATTGAAAAGGCTGTATATTCAAGATTAATTGATCATTTCAGTTCACATAATTTCCTGTCAAACGTACAGTTTGGTTTTAGAAGTGGTTTAACGACCGAAAACGCTATATTTTCGTTTCTCTGTGAGGCACTTGATGGGTTAAATAAGAGGCTACGGACATTAGGCGTCTTCTTTGATTTAACAAAAGCGTTTGATTGTGTTGATCACAAAATATTGTTGCAGAAGTTGGAACATTATGGAATACGGGGAGTAGCCCACAACTGGTTCACCTCTTACTTTAATAATAGACAACAGAAGGTAATTCTCCGCAGTGTAGAAAATGGCTATGACGTGCAATCCCAATGGGGCACAATTAAGTATGGGGTGCCCCAGGGGTCTGTTTTGGGACCATTGCTGTTTCTTATTTATATAAATGATATGCCTTCGAGTATAACAGGTGATTGTAAAATATTTTTGTTTGCTGATGATACCAGCTTGGTAGTGAAGGATGTTGCTCGTAATATTGACACAGTATCAAATAATGCAGTTCAGGAGATAAGTTCATGGCTAATAGAAAACAAGTTGATGTTAAATCACAGTAAAACTCAGTTTTTACAATTTCTAACACATAATTTGACGAAATCTGACATTATGATTACACATAATGAGCATGTGATAAGTGAGACTGAACAGTTCAAATTTCTAGGTGTTCATATAGACAGTAAGCTGTCATGGAAAGCCCATGTTCAGGATCTTGTTCCAAAACTAAATTCTGCTATATTTACCATTGGAACAATATCTGAGATAAGTGATTTTTCAACACGAAAAGTAGTCTACTTCGCTTACTTTCACTCACTTATGACGTACGGCATTGTTTTTTGGGGTAGCTCGCCTGATGCAAAAAGGATATTTCTGGCTCAAAAACGGGCGGTTCGAGCAATATCTGGTGTAAGTTCGCGAACGTCATGTCGACCCCTTTTCAGTAGTCTGGGAATTTTGACTCTGGCGTCACAATACGTTTTTTCTTTAATGTCGTTTGTTGTTAATAATATCAGCTTATTCCCACGAGTTAGTAGCTTTCACTCGGTGAATACTAGACAGATGTCTAATCTACATTTGCACCACACCACCTTAACACTTGTGCAGAAAGGGGTGCAGTATTCTGCGGCATCCATTTTCAATAAGCTGCCACAAGAACTTAAGAATCTTAGCACTAATCCACATGCTTTCAAATCTGAATTGAAGAGTTACCTCGTGGCTCACTCCTTTTATTCTGTCGAGGAACTCCTAGAAAAGTTAAAGAATTAAGCTAATTTATTTTTTCTTTATTGATTCTTTTCACTTTGTCTTAAGATTGTCGTGTGCAAAGGACTACTTAAAATTTTTCTATTACCATTATTGTGTAACAATTAATGTATTGACTTGTTCCATGACCATGGAGTCTTACTCCTGAAGTGGGTCCTATGGAACAGAAAAAACAAATAAATAAATAAATAAATCCCAAACTCATTTGCTCCCCCCTCTCTACCGATGTTCTTTTCCCCCCTGTCTCTTATTTTCCTTCCAGTCACTCTACGTTTCCAGACTCTCTCCTTCTGTCGCTTCGTACATCGCCCTACGTCAATGCCCCCTCCTCCTTCACTGTCCACATACCCCTCTCTCTGATGTTCAACCCTGTATCTTGTTATTGCAAATAAAACCTTCATTTAGGGAATGAAGTCGCTCACAATGAATGTGTAAATCGATAGACATTTTTGATGTGCTGAGTAGGACATTTACAGCTGGTGAGTCTTGGAGGATAATACCTTCAATAACTGTACCTCGTATAATTCTAATCTGTGAGTTGGAAGGTCTCTAATGTTTCATACGATAAAGATTGCTTAGGTATCATAATGTAAGCCGATAAGTCACAAATACAAATTTACTTTTTTCTGCAAAAAGAACAACAAGAAGTAAAATAGGACACTGCAATCTTTGATTCAATTATGTATCAGGATAAAGAATGTGAAATGGAGGAACAATTTCTCGAATGGTTTACGTGACCAGTTCTCTTACTTGACACTGACAGTGAGAAATAAAGCGAAGTCGCAGTTCTTTACATCGCAGCAGTGCACAATTAAGTGTACTGCTCAAAACAGTTAGGGAATCAGGTGAGATATCAAACACAATATACACATGGTAACGTATTTTATTCAGATATTGGTTACAATCGTAATTTGTGTGTGATACAGTACGATACTTTGCGGTCTGAACTCTTAACGTGAGGTTTACATGGCGTTTGCTTAAAGCTAGGCACCATGGGGCTACCACAGTAGCGAAAAACTCATTCTCGTTGCCGTGTATTATGGTCTGTAACCATCTTGGATGGCCAGAACAGTTGCACACCTGCGTGGCGTGAACAGTCAGAGGTAACCAATCAACTCTTGAGGGATATTAGGCCATTCTACCATGAGTGCAATATCCAGCGCTGCAATTGTTGTGGGAGGTGCTGGTCTGGCTGCAATGCGCCTGCCAAGTGCTTCCCAGACGTGCACAATCGGGCTGAAGTCCGGTAAAAAAGCTGGCCACTCCATTCGTTCAGTTCCCTGAGCTCAAGCATGTTGTCCACCAGTGCAGCTCTGTGGGGAGGAGCGTTATCGTCCACCAGAAAAAAATCTATCTGCTATGCCACCAGCGTAGGGCACAACTAAAGACCGAAGGTTCTCGTATCTGCACCTCTGAGCGACCTAGAGGTCTTAGGTCTGCCTATACTGACTCTTGCCCACACCGTTCATCCATCGCCCATTAGCAGGATTGCCGGCCGCGGTGGCCGAGGAGACTGAGGCGCTCCAGTCACGGTCTACACGGCCACTACGGTCGGGGGTTCGAATCCCCCCTCGGGCATGGATATTTGTGCCGTCCTAGTTCGTAAGTAGTTCATGAGTACTTTGTAAGTTTAGGGACTGATGACCCCGTAGTTAAGTCCCATAGACTATACAAACATTTAACCAAACATTAGCAGGATTGTTCCGAGTTCCACGTTCTCTCCAGATGATTGGACACAAAATCATGATTTATAACAGTGGCGCCATTCGTTACGACTTCAATGCTGATGTTCCCCCACCTAGTTTCTGCGTGCTGAACGGTGTCGTGGTTTTAATGATGCACACACCATAGGCCTCCGTGCGTTGAGGCCACATTTCCGAAGGCGGTTTTGCACTGTTGGTGTTGACACTGCGCTTCATGTTGGTGCCTGGAGAGTGCGCTGCATTCAGTCTCCTGTCTCGACGGCCTGTTAACTGGAGATAACGCTCATCTATAGCTCATGTGCTTGTGTGATTCGTTGGTGAACACTTGTCAACACCAATCCCCTCACCAATCTTTCTGCTATTACTATGACCTCTGTTGCCATAATGTTGTTTAGGCACCGTAGAACCGACAGAAGGACGTCGAATCATTATGCAAAGATGGGAAGGAGAACATTTCTGAGGATTTTTTTTTTTTCACATCGATATCAAAATGTTAGAAACTCTTTTTTAACAAGAAAATCATCAGAAATATTCGAGAATGATGAATTTAAACATAAACAACTAAGCTTTTCAGTTTCAATGTGTGTGATTTCTGTTATTATTTACAAAAGAACTGCGTTGAAATAAATAACCACACTTGCGCTTCAGTGGTACTCCTGCTATTCCGACACTGGCTCTTTAAACGTGCAATCAGGAAGTGTGTTTCTAGAGCGGCGGCCTGTCTGTTTATGAAGACTAAACAGACCGCAAATTACACGGCAAACAGCTGCCAGTCTCAGTACGTAGCACGACTAACTGCGACTCTTTGCTTCTATTAACACAATAAGTACACTGCTGTACAAGTTAGTATGGCGTAGCACTGTAAGAACAATATATCAAGAGAAAGTTTCCCGGGATGTACTTCGCGAGATTATCGGACGTGTATTTGTGCGAAGATTTGTTAGAAGTAACCTAATTGGGTAGTTAAGTGATTATTTCGTCTCACAAGAATTCTATTTATTTCTATTTTGTGCGGAATGAAACCTCCCTTAAATTGGTAAGGTAGGCTCAAAATATTGCAATACCTCTTTTTGTATCGTGAATTTGAGGACATAACGGTTAAGTGTAATACAGCACAAAGAGAGTATTTTATTGCCACGGATTATAGAGCCCAAGTCCAGACACATTTTGTAACAAAAATACGATTATCTGTATGTAATATTGTTTTGAATATTATCCTTCTTCTTAGCTCATACATTAAGTAGTATGCATTATTTTTCTCTGTCTCAATACATCGCTGATGAAACACTTATCGTCAGAATATATGTTTAAAGGGTTAGCCCAGTTTACACTTAATGGTATTTGAAACCCACTGGTGATATTTGTTCCAATGTCTGTTTAATTTCAGGTTGTAAACACTTCATGAACTTTTATTACACCAAACTAATCAAGTCATTGCTAAAGATAATTCCTATATTCATGTCAGAGTTTTTTCAAATCAATTCCCGACATATCTTGTGAGCTGAATACTTATCTCACTCACATAAGTCTGTATCACGATGGTGGAATCACCGAAGTATTATAATACTATTTCGTTTCTCTTCCATATCTAAAATCCCGTAAAACCAAATAACTCCAGACTATTCATTTGTTTCTCTTTTACTATTTTGCAATATGTAAATCGCGCACAATTCTGACGCTGATCTCATGGACGCAGAAGGATTACAATAAGCTTCCGTTCACGTATCCCTGTATTCAACGGCAAACGATTTGTTACTCGCGAGCGTGTGGCAGTGTGACTTTATGTAAAAATAAGCCACTTGGTTAGACAACGGTCACATTTCCTCGTTGTAAATAAGTTGTACCAATAGAAAGCAAGCAACTTTGGTTTCATTGGAAATTCACGACGAATGCGATTTTCTGAGTGACAGTATTTTACTTTGAAACTAATGATGCACAAGCATTTGTAATATTTTCCTGAGAAAAAACACAAACTACATGCAAAAGCGATAGCGTTAAAATAGAGAGATGCTTTGAGCTAATGAAAATTTAGATTTTAACTGGGGTTATTGAGCTGCCCATAGGTGTTGTGACGGTACAGAAGGAACATATGAAAATTTGTGCCAGGGTCGAGATGTGAACCCGTGGCCTACTGCTTGTTAGGCAGTTGCACCTAAGCCTCAGCGCTTCTCTAGGCGCACGGGCTTCACGTTCATGCAAGGACTCTCCAAGCAAGTACTCCGTCCAAACCAAACACTCGTTTGTTTTTCAACTTCGGCCACTGTACTGGTCGCGATGTTGAAGCTAAAACTGTTGTGTTCTTTTCACTTTCGGCTACGATGTGACAGTTCGTCACATTGATAACTGACTGACGCAATCGCGAATTCAGAGTCAGCGAAAAAAATCGTTTGCGATATTCACAGTACCGAAGTTCACTGCAACAATTACAAGTTCAAACACCCGGCAGTTCATAAAGAAAGTAAATATTTATGAGATGCTTCTTTTCTTATTAAGAGACCAAAGTTCTGAGTTCGTCGGTGCCAAAAATTATACACTAATTATGATGAAGACGAAACACACACACACACACACACACACACACACACACACACACTATATATAATTGAAGGGAAAGCTGAAAGATAGAAAGAATACATAGAGGGCCTACACAAAGGAAATAAACTTGAAGGTAGTAGTCTACAAATTGAACACCAAATTGAAGAACATATTTAGAGACAAGAAAAGCAATGATATGAACATCATGAACTCAGATGGAAAACAAGTACTAAGGAAAGAAGGGAAAGCTCAAAGGTGGAAGGAATATATAGAGGGCCTATACAATGGAAATAAATTTGAAGACATATTCTAGAAATGGAAGACGAGGTAGAGGAAGATGAGATAGAAGACACGATTCGGCGAGAAGAATTTGACAGAGCACTGAGAGATTTGAGTAGAAACAAGGTCCCAGGAGTAGATGAAATTGCACCTGAACTGCTGACACCTTTAGGAGAGGCAGTCATGAAAAAATTGTTCCATCTGGTGTGCAAAATGTATGAGACAGGAGAAATATCCTCCGGTTTCAAGCTGAATATAGTAATTCAATTTCCTAAGAAAACAAGTGGAGACAAATGTCAAAATTTCAAACCTATCTGTTTAATTACTCGTGGTTACAAAATACTAACACAAATTATTTACAGACTGCTGGAGTACGACTCTGGGAAAATCAGTTTGGATTTAGGACAAATGTAGGAATACGGAAGGCAACACATTACGACGTATCTTAGGAGCTACGTCAAGGAAATGCTAAGCTACGTTTTTACCATTTCAGTGCGTGGAGAAAGCTTTTGACAATGTTGACAGGAAAACACTTTTTCAGATTCCGAAGGTAGCAGGGATAAAATATCGCTAGCGAAGAGCTACATTCAACTTGTACAAAAACCAGACAGTTATTATTAGACTCGAAGGGCATGAAAGCGCCGCCATGGTTGAGAAGGGAGTATGACAGTGTTGTAGCCTTTTCCCAATGTTGTTCAATATGTACATTGAGCAAGCTGTGAAGTAATGCAGGGAAAAGTTTGGAAAGGGAATTAATGTTCAGGTACAGGGAATAAAGCCTTGTGCTTTGCTGATGACATAGTAATTCTGTCAGAGACAGCAAAGGACCTAGAAGAGCAATTGAACAGAATGGACAGTGTCTTGAAACGAGGGTGTCGGATGAACATTATCAAGAGTAAAACAGGGTAATGGTTTGTAGTGTCAGAAAATCAAGCGATGCTGAAGGAATTAGATTCGGTAACGAGGCGATTAAAGTATTTGTAGTAGATGAATTTTGTTATTTGGGTTGTAAAATAAGTTATGGTGGCCGATGTAAAGAAGATATAAAATGAACAATGGCTTTGGGAAGAAAAGCGTTTCTGAAGAAGTGAAATTGGCATGCAATATTAATATTAATGTTAGAAAGTCCTTTCTGAAAGCATTTGTCTGGAGTGTAGCATTGTAGGCCTATGAGAGTGAAACATGGACGATACGGAGTTCAGGCAAAAACATGATAGAAGCTTTTGAAATGTGATGACGAAGATTAGATGGGTAAAAAATGTTCAAATGTTTGTAAAGCTTATGGGACTTAACTACGGGGTCATCAGTCCCTAAACTTACAAACTACTTATGAACTACTTACGAACTAAGACGGCACAAATATCCATGCCCGAGGGGGGATTCGAACCCCCGACCGTAGTGGCCGTGCTGACCGTGACTGGAGCGTTAGATGGGTAGATCATGTAACTAATGAGCTGCTCAACAGTATTGGGGGCAGAAAAAGTGTCTGGCATATCCTGACTGAGTGGAGAGATAGATTGGTGGGACACGTGAGATATCAAGGAATCGTCAACTTTTGAATTAGAAGGAAGTGTGTGGGGTAAAAATTGTAGAGGGAGACCGAGGAACTATTGTCAGATGGAGAGGCTTGCACAGGACAGAGTAGCGTGGAGAGCTGCAACAAACCAGTCTGCGGACTGAAGACCACAACAACAACAACAACAACAACAACAACATCTATTTGCCCGAGCGAGGACCTCTGGCGGGAGCGGCCGCGCAGTCCATGACATGGCGTTCCAGACGACGCGGGGCTAGCACTGTTTTGCAGAGCCTCAGCCCTCACGGATCGTTTATAGGTAAAAGAGTTTTACAAAGACGCTGGCAATGTTTACATTCATTACTCGCAAAAGCGTCATCAATATCCGATAAGACATAGACCGTTTAGAAAGATGCTAACTGCCCAGTGTTACATTTTTGGCGATCACTTAGTGTATCGTTACTCGCCGCGGCGGAAGACGAGTCAACTGTGAAGTCGCGTTTTCCTGTTCTGGTGAAAATTTTCGTCTGATGTCGACACCGCACGATCTTGCCACTAAGCTATTACACCGACGCAGAGTATACATAGAGAGACTGTGGCTCCTTATTTGGTGCTGACTCTAGTTCCAAGCTCTGATATTATCTGTTATACTTTCGGAAGGCATTCTAGAGTTATTTTGAAAGCCAGACAATGCGAGAGCGGACTTTTAAGTTAATTTATTTTCTAAATCGTTCCTAATGTTGGCTGATAGATCACAGTGTGTGGCCATGGAAAGGAAACCACCAATGACCAGATAGAGAAGGAAGGACTGGGCTAAGACGTTCAATTCAAATGTCAAATCACAATACTGATTTATTCACTAAAAAGAATGACAGTCTGAAACAGTATAGACTTATAAGATTCTTTTAGTAACTTAGTAAAACTGCTCATTAATTAAAGGCACCCAAGGGCATACTCATGAAGGGCATGAATAATGTAGGGCATGAATAATGTATGTCGATAAGTTACGATTACGTGTCAGCCTGTGTGCCGACTGATATAAGTTTTATTACGTCTTCAGCAAATCAAAAGCAATTAAATGTTTTTGTGATATGTTTTGTTAAGATCTGTAGTGTTGATACTGTAGGCAGAGAAGAGCTAGATGACGCTGTGGAATGGACGAGCGCTGTAAGGCGTCTTGGTACAGAGCACGCGGTTCCTCGCTGTCGGAGGTTCAAGTCCTGCCTCGGACACACACGTGTGTGTGTGTGTATGTGTGTGTGTGTGTGTGTGTGTATGTGTGGTCCTTAGTGAAATTTAGTTTAAGTAGTTTGTAAGTGTGGGGACAGATGAGCATAGCAGTTTGGTCCAACAGGTTGTGACATACAGATACAGGGGGCAGCTGATTGTTTTCATCTGAAAGGGGGATTTTGTCAGTCTGTTGGTTCCCCAGCTGGCCGGCTAACAGTTTGAACGTAGTGAATGGAATACAGGTCGTTAGGGAAACCCTACCCTAATCTGCTCGGAAACAGGAAACGGCTGTCTTGGATGAGCGAGGGCGACTATTCCTGCAACTGAAGTACAATATAGCCACACACATTATTCTAAAAATCCATATAAAATCAGGGAATGATCATAAGGCAAATATAATTATATGAATGGATTCAGGAGACTTGGGAGAATCAAACAATTTCAATATCCCTTACAGATAAAAGCCGAGAATTTTCAGTACTGTAATAATAGTATTATAACACTTATATTTCCAATTATTGATACGTAGTGTTTATCAGTAACAGTTTAAGAAGCAAATGGACAGCATTGTACTACGCTACCTATCTTAAAAGACGCAGCACGTTATTTCTTTCAATAAACTTTATTTTACTCTCTTGTTATGCTTTTCGTTAAAGTAGTAATAAGCTTGTGATTCTTCAATTTCTCCCAGCGTATTTGATAATCAAAATATCCACGGGTGTACTGCCGGTCTATAGTGTCCAACGTGGATATTTTGATTATCAAATACGCCGTGAGAAACTGAAGAATCACATCATACACCTTTACGGGGAGGAGTTGTATCGCAGCATGAAGAAATTTGAAAAGTTGCGCCACCGTAGATGTCGTTTGCTAAGTACTCTTGCTTTCCTAAAGAGATGTCGTTCAGAGAATGTTGTTCCAAATTTTGCTAAGGTTACGCATCACATCGATTCTGCAGCAGCCAAGAGGATTAAGAACGGGCCAGCCTCGCATTGCTCCGTGAGAGAGTGCATTTCACCCGCCGTAGCCTTGAGTTCATCTCACTGGAACTATTCAAAATGCATTTGCAACTGGCTAGTCACTTCACGTCTTTTTCCTGGGATTGGATTGATGGTGTTACTTCGGTTGCAGCTGATTCCGCCCATAAGAAGGCAACGGGACGTCAAACAGCTAAGTTCTCACGCCTCCTTGACAAACCATCTCTGCAGGTTCCGTGCAAGACTGTCATCAATCTTAGTGGCATGGAGTTGAGTGATGATGCGGTCTCAGTTTTGGAGAAAGGACTCAACTTTGCTCCTACCCCCAAGTTCACACCGGTCGCAGAAATTATTAGTGCTGTTGAACAGGTTGCAGCTCGACTTCCGTCTGAATCAGCTGAGGAAATACGTCGTGAAACTTGTCATGCGTTGACGAAATCCAAGCTTATGGAGTCTAACATCACTAGTAAAGAGAGGGCGGCCATTCGTGACCTGAGGGAGCGCCCTGAAATTGTTGTCTTACCGGCTGACAAAGACAATGCTACGGTTGTTGTCTCCCATAAGGACTACACTGAAAAGATGCAGAGCCTGCTAAATGACGATTCCTACCGGAAGATCAGCGTTGACCCCTCAAAGAAGATGGAAAACAAGACGAGGGCGCTTCTCAAGGATGCGGATTTACCGGAGGGTGTCGCTAGGAAACTGCTACCTCAAGGTCCGGACTCCCTAAGGTTCACAAAGACGGGGTGCCGTTACGTCCCATTGTCAGTAGCATCAGAGCCCCTACATATTTGTTGGCCAAATACTTGACGGGAATATTAAGTCCTTATGTGGGTAAATGCCCTCACCACATCCGTAATTCCGTGGATTTTGTTAAACGCCTTAACAACTTCTGGCTGGATGAGTCAGATATCATGGTGAGTTTTGACGTCGTTTCGTTGTTTACGAGGGTGCCCCTTCGAGAATCACTAGATTTGATTTGTCAGAAGTTTGACGAGAAGACCACCGAACTTTTTAGGCATGTTTTGACCTCCACGTGTTTTCTTTTCAATGGCGTATACCACGAACAAACGCAGGGAGTCGCCATGGGTAGCTCACTTTCCCCTCTGGTCACAAATTTGTACATGGAGAATTGCGAGGAGGAAGCCCTGGCATCATCTGAATGGAAACCTACTTGATTTTTCCGTTATGTGGACGACACTTTCGTCATCTGGCCACATGGTATGGATAAACTCCTTGACTTCCTTACACATCTGAACTCCATACACCCCAACATCAAATTCACTATGGAGACTGAAACGGAGGGTAAATTGCCGTTCCTTGACGTCTTGGTCAAGAGAAGAGCTGATGGCACCCTGGGTCATAGTGTATTTCGGAAGACAACGCACACTGATCTGTATTTACAAGCAGACAGCTGCCGACACCCATCACAGAGGAATGGGGTACTTAAAACTCTAGTACATAAGGCGCGCACTATCTCCGACGCAGAGACTCTACCTAGGAATTGGAACATCTAAGAACCGTATTTCGAAAAAAAAAAAAAAAAAAAAAAAAAAAAAAAAAAAAAAAAAAAAAAAAAAAAAAAAAAAAAAAGGGTACTCAGAGTGACAGATTCAGCGGGCTCTCCGCCCAACCACTACATCACAACCTATGGAAACGGATGAAAACACGAGGGAGGATGTAGGCACTGCGTTCGTTCCATATACCGGCGCACTCTCGGGGAAGGTCGCCCGCATTTTGAAAAAACACCAGGTTGGAACTGTTTTTTGTCCGCCGAATAAAATTCGTGCACTGGTGGGGAGCGCCAAAGATTATGTCGGTTTGAGGAAGGCCGGCATGTACCAGATTCCGTGTCAGTGTGGAAAGTCATATATTGAACAGACGATGCGTACCGTTGAACACAAGAGGCACACACGATTGATGTATCCGAGCAAGTCGGCGGTCGCTGAACATTGTTTGTCGGAGAATCATGCGATGGAGTATGAAGGCACTAGGATTCTGGTACAGACGTCGAGATACTGGGACTGCGTCGTTAGAGAGGCCATTGAAATTCACACAAGTGACGACGTCATAAACCGTGACTGTGGCTATAATCTTAGCAAAGCTTGGGAACCAGCGATTGGGTTAATTAAGAGTAAATCTAGCAAACGTTACGTAGTGACGATAACGGCGGACAGAGCCCTCACACCGACGTCATCTCAGACGCCGCCGCAATCGGTTCCACTGCGTGACCGCGGCGCGGGGCGCGGACCGCGGAGAGGTCGCTCCGCGGGCCGAGGGTATTTAAATGGCCCGCTACCGGGCTAGAACCCAGTTCCCTTCGAGCAGCTGTAGCGTGCGGATCTCCGCGCCGGCGCGTTTCCAGGAGCTCAGTCCGTCAGTTCACCTGATGATGGCGACATGTATGATTGCCGAAATATTGTGCCCGTTGGACACTATAGACCGGCAGTACACCCGTGGATATTTTGATTTGTAATAATCTTGTGTCAGAACGTAGGTTCCAACACAGAAACACAAAACATGTACCCAACAAAGCGGATTACATTTATATATGTATTTTATAATTTTTAATAATATTTTATGTTGTAGGCTGCCTCTTAAGTATCTAAAAATAGTAGGTATGCAGCAGATAATAATACGTAAATAATTATAAGTATTTGTGGACAAGAACTAAATATATCTGCATAAAAAGCAATGATAAATTAAATACTAATTGTGTAACTATATTTTGACGGCGACAGTATATTTGAACAATGAGATGTCACGCTTATTAGCTACCTGGGGAAAGAGCTTCAGTCTCAACCTTTTTAATATTGTTAAATTTTTATTTGCTTGTTAAATGTTAACTAATTTGTAGGGAAGTGGTCAAAGTATTTAGTTCCTTGATGTTCAAATGAATAATATATTGGAAGGGAAATTGTATTTGAAAGATGAGGCGTTAGGATGCGCGGAGGGATACAATTTTGGGAGCAGGGAGAGCACCCTTTCGAACGCTTGGGAAGGGACTCGTAACTTGGACGTGGTGGTGAAAGGTTGTGACGCTGGGCGGTCTGAAGCCGCGTTACGAACTTGTGATTTGAAGAGGTGGGCATGTGTGGACTTAGAAAATTTACGGGACTGTGACTGCAGAACTTAGACTCTGCTTGAAAAGTGATAAACTATGCACGGTAGTAGGGCTGTGGAACTGTGATAATTCAGCATTCGTGTACTCGTGTGATAACAAACTGCGTTTTACAACAGATACTGTATTAATCGTGGATTAATTTGGAAGTGCAATGTTCGATGGACTACTCTAACTTACGAGTGATAATTTGGAACTTTTACTCTCAAGTGCGTGTGATACTTATTGTGCCCACTCATGAACAATAGTTGGGGAAATATTCAGTTATTTACCGATGTATAAAGTAGGATCACCTCCGCATTTTCATATCCAAAAAGAGTAATAAACTGCATTTATAGAAAGTACTTCTTGAATGACTCTCTTATAAACATTATCTTAGAATCAATTTTATTGGTTATTCAGAGCTTTAATTTATGTTTGTTTAAATATATTTTTCGCGTCACCATCTGCAGATTAATAGACTGGCTAAACTACAGATTAATTATTGATCTTATTTAAACAGTTTGGGGAACTGTTTAGGACATAAAAGCAGACTTACATAACTCACCCCTATGAACAGAGACAACGAGCCATAAATCTTTTACTACCCTGAGCTATGTATTGCCTGATTCTTATTGGTGAGTTCCGATAGAAAGGTCGCAAATTTTTACAAACATTTGAATTTGAACAACGTGGCTTGCACAATAATATTAGTGTAATGCAGTTGTAAAATAAATGTCGTTCTATGTCTTTCCTTTGTTTTAACATAATTGGATTAGAATTGAGGAATGTGAAGTGGAGCTGGATAATTAATTTTAATTTTTAATGTATAAGTTTCAGAGATATTTGAAACTGATGCTAAGGTATAATCTCAATTATGCATGCTATCACCGAATCCGGGAAACTACAGATGATAAAAATTTCCACTCGAACCAACACTCAACCGTCGTTCTATTCTGAAGTCAGAAGCGTTCGGTATCGTCTCAGCTGAAAACGGTCCTTGTTGAACTCCAGAGTTCCAAAGTAGAAATCAACTTGAAGGACAGGAAAAACGCGGAGTAGCGTGGAAGAAGGAGGAAAACAAATATAAATCAAGATAAGCACTGCGCTGAATACAGCAGGAGAAATTATCGCCGAGTTCTGACAAGCAATACTCACACGAGCTGGGCGCTTATAAGCCACTCCACGAAATAAAATAGAAAGCGAAGAGACAGGAGAATCGATTAAGTGGCGTGCTGGACTACAACTCGTAAGGAATAAATAATTGCTAGGCGGAGCGGGGCGGTGAAACCGATACTCAGGCCACGGGGGCTTTCACGCTTCAGAGGGGAGACAGGCCGTGGCCAAAGATAACAGCCTGTCCGTATTAATGAGCTTCCTACAGCACTGACCGAACGCCGTCTCACGCCGTCGAAAGCCGCCGCATTGACAGCACACAACAGTTCAAACAGAGAACCAGATCACTGTCAGTGGACAGCGCAGCACTCTAATCAAGATGAAGGTTGCATCGATTGGTGCCTAGTAAGTGCTTAGCAGGGAGTCGGTACAGAGGTAATGATTTAACCCCAAAGTGGAAAGAATGGAACGACACCACGCTGCAGTTCGAAACTGTCTTCCGACAGCACTGACCGACAACAAAACGATGTGGATGCTATAAATACAGAGCTTTATTATGGTCGATTCTTCAGAGTTTATGGAGTTAAACCCGATATCTTACGCTCTCTAATAACCGTTTCCTGAAAGCTGCGTCCGTAATTTTCCGAGGCAATCTTATTTCAGCATCATCCTAAGTTTTCCTTTCCTCATATAATTGTTAGAATATGAGATGAGATGAAAGTCACTTTCGTTTCCGTCTCAAATATTCAGTGTTTTTAAGATTCTGCAACTCTCGAAATTGTTCACTCACCTTGTAGTGCAATTTTGCTTCCGGCAGTTCCGCCCATGTCTGCACTGGGAGAAAATAAGTAATGTGCATCGGCTGGAAAACATACATAGAAAACAAAAGAACCACCCGTTATAACAGGTTTCTTAAAATAATATTTTCCAGTCCAAGCTACTAATTAATGGACGAGGTTTTCAAATACAATTTTTATTGCCAGCACCGAAAGATTGCACGAGTTGCTGTACTGTTCACCATTCGCAACCACGGCAACAGTAACCGGTTTATGGTAAAATGAACCGGGTTACTGTAAAGCTCATATTACACAGATATTCTGTGAGCAGGTGCTCGCTCTAATATAATGTAAATCGGTCACTCTGAATATTCATTTCTCGCTAAAAAAATAAATAAATAAGAATTAAAAAAAATTGACACAACATGGACGTGGATTTTGAGATTTTAATTATTCACAACTCTCATAAAATCCGGAGATTGATACTTTCATACTTTACAATCACCAATTAATATTTATTACCAGACAGTTACCTCCAAACTTGCTATTTACTGCGTGATTACCGAAACTTTAGAGAGCTCCTCTTTGGTAGCTGATCTCAGCTTTATAGACTAGATAAAGCCTCTTTCACTCTAAAAGAAACGCGCGAACACTGTCTTCTGACTGGCTGAAAAATAGAAAAGTAGGTTTTAGTTAGAAGCTGCGCTATCACTCCTTTTATTCGGTGACAAATCACAATAATTGTAGAACCATTACTCCATAAAGAAATTCAGAAAGTACGTTGGAAAAAAAAAAAAAAAATGTTAACTGAAGAATTTTTGGACTTTCACTGTTTCCCCAGTAAGATAAACTGGCGAAATATATTTACAGGCTTATTTAAAAATTTACATCACGAGTGAACGTTACATTTAACTGTAGAATTTTTAATCCACATTCGCATCGTTAGTTAATACACATATGGTACAACAGTCAATAAGTTCTAATACTTGACGCCTGGAGCTGATGTAGATTTGCTTCATCTACATCTACATACACACTCCGCAATTCACAGTAAGGTGCGTGGCGGATGGTACACTGTACCACTACTAGGTATTTCCTTTCCTATTCCACTCCCAAATGGAACGAGGAAAAAAAGAATGGCTATATGCCTCCGAACGAGCCCTAATTTCACTTATCTTGTCTTTGTGATCTTTACGCGAAATGTAAGTAGGCGGCAGCAAGATCGTACTACACTCAGCTTCAAATTTCGGCCCTCTAAATTTACTTAACAGAAATTCACGAAAAGAACGTCGTCTTTCTTCCATCGATCCCCAATTGAGCTGCCGGAACATTTCCGTGACACTCGCGCATTGGTCGAACCTACCGGTAACAAATCTACCTGCTCGCCTCTAAACCGCCTCTATGTCTACCTTTGAACTGATCTACTGCGGGTCCGAAACACTTGAGCAATACTCAAGACGTGACGTACAGGTGAAGTACATCTTCCCAAAATTCTTCCAATAAATCGAAGTCGGCTGTCCGTCTTACTCACAACTGTCCTTACATGTTCGTTCCATTTCATATCGCTCTGCAATGTTACGCCTAGATATTAGAACGACGCGACAGCATCAAGAAGCTCACTACTAGTGCTGTATTCGAACATTATAGGATTGTTTTTTCTACTCATGCGCATCACCTTACATTTTTCTACATTTAGAGCTAGCTGCCATTCATCACACCAACTAGAAATTTTGTCTAAGTCATCCTGTATGCTATTACAGTCAGTTACAGACGACACCCTCCCATACACCACAGCATCATCAGCAAACAGCCGCGAATTACAACTTACTCTGTCCATCAGATCATTTATATAGATAGAAAATAATAGCGGTCCTATCAAACTGCCCTGGGGCACGCCTGACGATACACTCGTCTCTGATGAACACTCGCCGTCGAGAACAACGTACTGCGTTCTATTACTTAGGAAGTCTTTCAGCCAGTCACAAATATGTGAGCCTATTCCATAAGCTCGTATCTTCGTTAGCAGTCTGCAGTGTGGCACCGCGTCGAACGCCTTTTTGAAGTCGAGAAAAACACAATCCGCCTATTGCCCTTCGTCCATGGCTCACAAGATGTCATGCGAGAAAAGGGCAAGCTGAGTTTCACATGAACGATGTTTCCTACACCCGTGCTGATTCATGGAAAGACGCTTTTCCGTTTCAAGGAAATTTACTATATTCGAACTGAGAATATGCTCCAAAATTCTACATGAAACCGATGTCAACGATATTGGCCTGTAATTGTATGGTTCAGTTCTCTTTCCTTTCTTATACACGGGAGTCACCTGCGCTTTTTTCCAATCACTAGGAACTTTGCGCTGAATTAAAGATACGCTATAAATGCAAGCTAAGTAGGGGGCCAATGCCGCAGAATAGTCTTTGTAAAACCGAACTGGTATTCCATCCGGACCAGCACACTTTTTCGTATTTAGCTCTCTCAGCTGCTTCTCTACACCGGAAATACCTATTGCTATGTCCCCCATTTCGGAATTAGTACGTTGATGAAATGATGGTACATTTGTGCGGTGCTCCTGCGTGAAAGATTTCTTAAAGGTTAAATTTAGAACTTCAGCTTTCCGTTTGCTTTCTTCTATTAGTGCCCCGGAATGATCAATGATCAACGAGTGACTGGACAGTGGGATTTGACCCGCTTATCGATTTTACATAGGACCAGAATTATTTCGGGTTCACAACAAGAAAATCTGAAATTTTATTTTCCTCGTGTATTGCGCAAGGCTCACACGAATTCGACAACTTTTACTAGCTGATCGTAAACCAAACACTCGAACTCGGCAGCTCTCCCAAATCTGCTCTCAAACGGCACACTCGAATTCGGGAACTGTATACAGTTTGCTGCTGAAGGGGCTGTATTCCGGTTTGCCACCCGCTTTCCCGTCTCCCCGTCTGGTGCAGCGGGACGGCAATGGGCAGCTAAGCCTACTTCCTTCAGGACGCGCGCTCGCGTATAATGCGCTAATTCATTACCTTTTTTGTAATCTTGTGAGTCGTTCACATTGTTTTGCGAGTACTAGTACTTTGTTTTATAAACGAGTTCGGAGATAATCTGAGCGGCTCTTTAGGACTGTCCGCGGACAATGCTGCCCTTTGCAGGTTATTGAAGTCATCAGAAGATCAACAGCAACTGAGAAACGATTTATGTAAGATACCTGCATGGCGCGAAACTGAAGCTTGAAGTAGTCCATACAAGAACTGAAATAAATCTGTTAACCTGCACTTACACGAAAAAATCAAATTTACTTGCCATAATTTCAACTAAATACCTAGGAATTGCAATTTCGAACAACTTTAATTAGAAATAACACTTAGAAAATATCTCAGAGAACGTGAACCAAAAGTTCCATTTCATTGACAGACTGCTACTAAAGAAAATGCCTACACTGCTGTGTCATATTTTGGAGTACTCCTGCGGCGCATTGTAGGACCTCCACGAAGTGGCACTGACGAAGAAAGTTTAGAGAAGGACAGCTCGTCTTGTATTATTCCGATACAGGAGTGAAAGAGACGTGGAAATGATGCACGAGTTGGGGTAGAAATAATTAAAAGAGAGGCGTTATTCATTGCGGCGAGACCTATTTGCGAAATTTATTCTAACAACTTCCTCCTACGAATTCGAACATATTTTGTTAGCACTCACCTACATAGGAAAACATATCCATCATAATAAAGCAAAAGAAATCGGATCGAAAACTGAAAGATGTAGATGTTTCTTTTCCTTGCGCGCTACTAGAGAATGAAACGGGTGATAAGTATTATGAAAACGGCTCGATAAGCCCTCTGCCAGACATTTAAATGCGATTTGCAAATATGTAGATGTATCATGCTGTTTCTCTAGTGGACTTAAATACATAGAACCAAGAGCGTTTTTTACCAACGTTTTACTATAGATTTAAAAATGTTATCTAGTTTCAAAAGAGAATACTAGATGAATATTGAAAATGCAAGGATGTATGCCTAATATCTTCGTCCATTGGAGTACAAATGGAACACGTAAAATTGGTTGTTCGGTCAACCTACACAAAAAGTAGTTGAAGTAAAAAGAAATCCATTCTTAGAAAATACAGGTCTTCAAATGAAAGAAAATCCTGGTTTTGCAGATGTAGAGGAAACGGCGGAAACAAAAATAATGCCGTAGTTCACGATAGATCAAAGAGGAATCTGACTCCTTAGACATTGTAATTTTCATCTGTCTAGAAAACCGTACTAGAAATGTCAGTTATTTCAGAAGTTCTTTCTGAAGCCTGGTGTAATAAAATGCAATGAATTAAGGCCTTCAACACATTTATGTAGAATATATTGGAGACAGTAAGAAAGTTAAAAAAAAAAAAAAAAAAAAAAAAAAAAAAAAAAAAAAAAAAAAAAAAAAACAGGGCGTTATTTTGTATAATGTAAGATGACAGAGTAAGCAAGGAGGTTACAACTTAATGTTTTACCTGAGGACAGAACGATGTTTGCTAAATAAAGAATGTACAAAACAGAGCTCAAAACAGCCTGAAAATGCCTTTAAGTTATCTTGGAATCCATTTGCTTATCCAAGTAGGAAGAAATTTCCCTCGGGCATGGATATTTGTGCCGTCCTTAGTTGTAAGTAGTTAATAAGTAGTTTGTAAGTTTAGGGACTGATAACCCCGTAGTTAAGTCCCATACTCTACAAACATTTGAACATTTTTTGAAGAAATTTCCTTTCCATGTCAATCGACACACTAAACATAGACGCCTGCCGCTGTGGCCGAGGGGACTGAGGCGCTCCAGTCACGATCTGCACGGCCACTACGGTCGGGGGTTCGAATCCCCCCTCGGGCATGGATATTCGTGCCGTCCTTAGTCTTAGCTAGTTCATAAGTAGTTTGTAAGCTTATGGACTGACGACCCCGTAGTTAAGTCCCATAAGTTCTACAAACATTTGAACATTTTTTTGAAAATTACTACACCAAGAAGAAATGCAAATTATAAACGGGTATTCATTGGAATAATATACTAGAACTGACATGTGATTACATTTTCACGCAATTTGAGTGCATAGATCCTGAGAAATCAGTACCCAGAACAACCACCTCTGGGCGTAATAACGGCCTTGATACGACTAGGTATTGAGTCAAACAGAGCTTGTATGGCGTGTACAGGTACAGATGCCCATGCAGCTTCAACACGATACCACAATTCATCAGTAGTGACTGGCGTATTGTGACGAGCCGGTTGCTCGACCACTATTGACCAGACATTTTCAATTGGTGAGAGATCTGGACAATGTGCTGGCCTGGGCAGCCAATCGAACATTTTCCGTATCCAGAAAGGCCCGTAAAGGACCTCCAACATGCGGTCGTGCATTATCCTGGTGAAATCGTGCATCTTGGTTCGTCGTTGCGTACACCATAGCAGGCGCTCCTGTCTGTGATGCAACGTCAAGGACAACCGCAGCCATGGTCTCCAAGCCGATAGTCCATGCTACTGCAAATGTCGTCTAACTGTTCGTTTAGATGGTTGTTGTCTTGCAAGTTGTCATGCCAAGTTATAAATCAGTTGTACAATGTTTCAATTGTAGTCAATGATAAAATAGACGCCTTAAAATAAAACGATTAAAACACGTAAAACAGTTGGACGTCCACATTAGAGGTTACGTTCACACTGAAGCAGCTGATGTCAGCGTTCGCCATTGCCGACCGTGGCGCACTCTTTGAAGGTTCACACATCAGAAATTGTATTTGTGGTACGTTTATTTTAGTTATGGTTATATTTTATTATATTTTAATAGCCATTATTTGCTTTAAAAATGTTCTGTATTAATAAATATCATTTACCATTTATACAGGATTGATATTAATAATGTACACTAGCTGATGTCTTAATCTGTTGTTGCTGATAATGAATATACAGTAACAGTTTGAAAAGACTTTTTTGAATTTGATGACCTGTTCGTTCGCAATCAACATCATAAAATCAAATAGCGTCAGTTTTAAAAATTGTATTTGTAGTAATAAGTACAGTGGACAGATGGTGTTTTAGGTTGCTAACCAACATTTCTCGCAAAAATAGTTTTTATCATTGACTGTAATTGAAACCCTGTACCACCGGTTTATAACTTGACGTGTATTTTATCTAACTGGTTCTTTTGTATTTGTTTTAGCATCGATAATGACCACACGGTGGTCGAAATCTAGATCTGTGAATAAATGAATACGAGGTGTGATTTTTAAGTATCGTTTTGCCACGGTGCTGCGGTCTGCGTTCTGCGCATGCGCACTGGGTACCTATATTTCTTGTCTACGAACTGACGCCATTACAGTCTGATTCTTAATTGTTTACGTTGTGTACTGATTGTTTAAGATGCCTCCGATAATCGTAAGTCCCGCCGACTGTGAAGTATGGGCTGTTATAAGATTTCTTAGTGCTAAAAGCGATCGATATTCATCGTGAGATCTGTGCAGTTTACGGAGAAAACGTTATGAGTGATGGAATGGTAAGAAAGTGCGTGACAGCATTTAAAGATGGCCGCACAAATGTGCACGATGAACAACGGAGTGGGCGACCTTCGGTCGTTAGTGAGACTCTGGTGCAGGAAGCGGACAATAAGGTGAAAGAAAACAGACGCTTTACGGTTTCCTCCTTGCGGGATGACTTTCCTAATGTTTCTCGTAGTGTTTTTTATGGCGCTGTGACCGAGTAAGACGACGACGACGTCAAAACAGTTGTGATGCAGTGGTGAACAAGTCAGGCGGTACAGTTCTATGAGGAGGGTATTCAACAAGTGGTACAAAGTTACGGCAAGTGCCTCAGTATTGACGGAAATTATATAGAAAAGTAGATTAAGGTACAGGCTTTCATGTAAAAATAAAATTATTGAGATATCTTAGCATGTCTTTTTTTAATTTCAATATGGTACTTAGTTAAAAAAACACGCTTCGTAATAATTATTAATAATGTCCTGTGGCTCAGTAGGCTGGTGCAAGTCTTTCAATTGGACGTCACTTCGGCGACTTGCGTGTCCCTAGCCTACCCCAGTTATCCAACCCCAGAAAGGGGACCTACAGCTTAACGTGGAATCCGAACCCCGTGTCGTTCCTGGCGACTCCTCACATCACTGACACGTGAAGGGTGGGTTAATGTTCGGACTGAAAAAATTCGAAGTTGGGCGGGGTATCGAACCTGCGGCCATTCGGTGTCCAGTCGAGAGGTTTTCCCCAAGATCACCAAGCCCGATAAATTAATACTTGCGACTGCTTGCTGAAAAAAAATTCTACAACTCGTGAACTCGTGTAATGGTCGCTCGAGAAAATCCTCACTTCACTGCTACCTCGTGCGCGACTTTAACACCGCGTTCAAACTCGTTTAAATCGTGACAACCTGCCAATGTCGCAGTAGTAGCCGATGTTACGTTTGCACTAGACTCCTGTTGTGTTATATAGGCGTTGCCGACCGCAGCGCTGTCCTGTGTGTTGCTGCATCTCTATATCAGTTTCACTCGTCGGTGTAGGGGTCAATACTTTGTGAACGACCCTCATACCACTATCTAACATAACAGTCGCGACACCCACTGGTGTAAAATCTGTTACCGCCTGACAGCGAAGACGACACTAGCGCTCCAAGCGGAGAGCAAGGCAGCCGCCTGTTAACGTCATATATTTCGTATGAATAATACTTTACTCTCGCACCTTTTCTACGTAATTGACGATACGATTGTTTTATTTTAGAAACAAAGTTTTTAGTCTAATATCCGACGAAACGGATAATGCATAAAAACAATTAGTGGAACTAAAACAGATGAATGAAACGATGAAAGATAGAACCTTCTCACACAGAAAAATGTGCCTCCGAATAATTTTGCAGCTTTCCCCATTGAAACGGAAGTAATGTAAGCCTAATAAGCGTACCGTGTAGTTCAAATGTTCAAATGTTTGTACCACTTATGAGACTTAACTACGGGGTCATCAGTCCGTAAGCTTACAAACTACTTATGAAGTAACTAACACTAAGGACGTCACAAATATCCATGCCCGAGGGGGGATTCGAACCCCCGACCGTAGTGGTCAGTGGTCGTGCAGACCGTGACTGGACCGCCTCAGTCCGTTCGGCCACCGCGGCCGGCCGTACCGTGTAGTTCGAAAGTAAACGCGTATGAGACACAATTTCGTTAGTTTTTTAGTTTTTAGGACAACTGTTAGCAAAATTGCGACTTCCGTCTTTCTTATTGTTGTGTGTCGGACGAGATGTTTCCCACTAATAGTTGAAATACGTAGAAAAAATTTTTATAGTTGAAAGTTTACGAACTGTCCTTCTTATGTTTACGTGTATATTTCCGGGGGAAAAAAAGGAAGAGTATTACCAGTGACGCCCAGATCTGAGTTTGGTGTTAATGTTTTCTACAAAAAGTGGGCATTTGCCTGTCTCCCTAGATGGTTTTCATCTTATTTTCCGAACGACCAATTTTGTACTAAAGCATAGGGTTTCAGAGTTTTGTAGCACATTCTTCAGAATGTTACTTTATATCTTAGTTTGAACATGCAGACTGCAGTACATTGATGTCTGTATACAGTATGAGCCCTTTTCTACCCCTAAAAAGGTTAGGCAATCAGTATTATATATAAATAAATCGTAACGGAAATATTTTCAGCAGAATGATTGTTAGATATCTCTCAGTGCTCGTGGGAAATTTGAAAATAGGCAAATGAGGAAATTTTTCTGGTTGTTGCTACATTTTATTGTGCTACAAGCGTTCCCCGTTGCGGACAGCATCACGAAAACGAATATAAGCTACGAATAAGCCGACGTACAACGCACGAAATATCGCCAGATCGGTAGTGTCCCCTGCTCGCCGTTCGGTGGGCAACGAAAGTTGTGTCGAGTGTCGTGACTGCTGTGTTAGACGGTGGTCGTACAGTGTCGCGTTCCTGGAGGCCGCGAGCGGCTGCGTGGCCGCTGAGACGCACGGATGGCCCGTCTGTCACTGCGGCGGCGTTACACAAGTGGGACACAGCTTAGCCACAGCCGCAGCCGCAGCCGCAGACGCTCAGCTAGCCAGCTGAACTTTCTCCCGTGGGGCGCAACCTAGTCGCCGCCTCCAGGCAGCCCGCAGGCGAGATGCGCTGAATGGCCCACCGGGCCGCAAAAAGAGGGGAAGCGGGGCGATAGCGCAGTAGGCTACAAACTAGCGCCGGTCAAATGATACTCCCGATCGAACATGTTCGGGATTTCCAGATACAGCAGAGAACTCGATACAGTATCGAACCGTTCGAACACTCAGATAATAAATGATTCGCTCTGTGTATCTGCAAACGATACGCGGGAAATTTTGAAGTTACCGGGCTATCGCTTTGCTCAAAACTAATTTCATAGGAACTACAAGTACATGTAAAAGAAAAGAAGGGCATAACTATGAAAAACTTTTTTTAAATTATTTTTTTACTTGACCTGTCTGGTCACTGTCTGGACTGCAAGATATTTTGATCCATGATAAACAAAAGATCTGCTACTACAACAGAACTACTGCAACACATTACTGAAGACGGGGGAAAAACAGCAACCATGAATCCGTCATCAGTAGAAATTACATTTAATGTGTTTATAAGAGATAGGTTGCAAATGACGATTCCAATTCCTCTTTAGCGGTACTGTAACAGGGAAAACTGTTACCACGTTTTAATCGCCTAGAAAATGAGATTAAAAGAGATGAAATAGGGAAAACGTTAGAAATTTATACCCAACGGAAATAAGCCGTGTACAAATACACTGTAATTGCAACCTCGGAATAAACGGTGCAGGAGCTACTGTGTACGTAGTATCAACAGGCGCTGCTAGATCGCAACACTAGAATTTTAAATCGCAATTGCTGTCGTTTACTTATAGCCTATATTCGTTACTGTTTTCAGTTATGACCTGCACCCTAGAAGGTATAATAGTCGGAATTTCACACTTATTAATCCCTGTAGTACATCAATGACACACTACCTTCGTTATAAATCGTATACTGCACGGTACAGAAATGATTTATGGATACCATCGTTGTAAATCGTAGAGTAGTACCTCCTGACATTGCTAGATAACGTCGTGATAGAATGTTCGAACATTTCCCGAGATTTCCCGAACTGTGACGTAAATTGTTCGAACAGTTTGAGTTATGTTCAAACCCAGCTCTAGTACAAACAGGCAGGGTACTCTGACAGAACACACTACCACACCTGGCACGCATTATCGCAAACCGCTACTGCCTTATCACCAGTAGCGGCCGGTCCTGGGGCTCACCACTTTGAGTGGCGGGTCTTGATAGTGGCGCCGCCCCTCCACCCCCCTAACGCTGATTGGCGTCCAAACAGACACTCTGGTTCGCACCTCTGCGAGTGGCGCCAGAAGAAACCGCCCCCCCCCCCCCCCACCCCCCCCCCCCCGTTTAGATACATTTCGTTAAAAGATCTGCAGAATGTCTTACCTACAACTCTGAGTTTCTTTATTTCACACTTTCGTTCGAAGCTTAAAGCTGAGTAATTTATTTCCAACAGATAGTGAACGTTGTTCATCTTTCTATGAGAATAAGCACCGAGAACAAATGAATATGCACAGGAACACTAAAACACAATAAGTAACTGACTACACTGTTAAGTAACTGTAACAAAATGAATCTGTTACGATGGAGAGACAAGCTACCTTCGCGTCACGTGGCGCTGTAAGCAACACCATCCTCCTAGCCTTACGCATGCGCAAAGGCTGCTCTCCCCCACCTCTTTTCAAACAGTTAAAAATGTGCTATAACGACGAGTACAAATGTCATTTCCCTCAAAATCGCAACACATTTGATACAACGATGTGTGGCAAGTAACAATTCAAAAGTCGTTGTTGTCCCTGTATCTGTAAAAAAGAAAAAAAAAAAAAAAAGAAAAAAAAAAAAAAAAGAAAATGCGTTTAAAAAAATAGTTTGACGTTGGTCTCGAACACACTACCTTCGACAGCGTAGCGCTATGCCGCAAACCACACAGCTATTCACGCTAGCTGGAGACTAGTGACTTAATTATTATTCCTGACCATCTTCTGATTGCTTATATAGTTGATGCATCTTTAATTTACAGTCATAAGATATTTTACCAAATATGACGTGTTTTTGATGAATCTTCAACGCGCAAAAAACAAATACGAAGGGCGGATGTTGGCTTCCTGGAGTATATGCGCTTGTACAATGTGAGGTGCGCAGTAAAATGTTGAAATGTTTGTAAAGCTTATGGGACTTAACTACGGGGTCATCAGTCCCTAAACTTACAAACTACTTATGAACTACTTACGAACTAGGACGGCACAAATATCCATGCCCGAGGGGGGATTCGAACCCCCGACCGTAGTGGCCGTGCTGACCGTGACTGGAGCGCCTCAGTCACCTCGGCCACCGCGACCGGCGGTGCGCAGTAGCTCCATTGTCTTGCTTCGGCACCATTCTTGCGTAACCGCCAGAGCTCGAGTAGCCAGGAGCTGGCGTCTCTACCAGCTCCAACGCCAATGTTAAAAGCGGCGTTTCCCCTCGCCCCTCTCGGCCGCGGGATCGCCCATTTGCTGCCTTCATGGGGTTCAGAAGAGAATTTCAACCTCAGTACCCAATTACAGTCAGTCTGGCAGGAGCATGATATGCTGCTTTCCGTACGAAAGATTTGAACAGTAGTACATGAGATTTAAGACAATGAAGTGGAATTAAAACAGATTAATAAAAAAACACATTTGTGGGGAAATTAGACAATACAGTTTCATAGATGATAAAACACAGATGTTGAGATAAAACTGATGCCAGGGCGGATTAAAAACGCAATCGCTGAATAAGAACACTGCTTACGACGAAAAAAACGCAGACGCTGGTTCGGCGTGCGGTGGTCGCAATACGTTAAAACCACTTGATGGTGTACTACAACACTAGACGAATGAAACACCAGTTAAAATGTATGTCACTGTGGGCCTCGCAGCGGGAATCAAAGCAGGGGTTGGGAAGCGCGAGGGGAGGAGATGGGGAGAGGAGGAGGGGTGAAGGTGGAGCGTAAGGACTCCGGGGAAGGGGTAGGAGGGGGATGCCAAATGGGGGAGGGAAAGGAGATGGTGGCGGAGAAGGGGCGTTGTGTCTGTGAGGAAGGGAGGGGGAAGAATTAGGGCTGAGGGTGGGTAGATATCGGGACGGAGTGCGTCTTCTGGGAGGGGAAGTGAATGTTACCCGTGCAGCGTGTGAAGGTGGAAGGAGGAAAGACACAGTGATGTAGGCGTGGCAGAGGCCCAGGTTTGGTAAGGAGCGGGTAAACCAGCTGGTTACGGGAATCTATTTTTCGGGAGGCGTAAGGGAAACAGATATGTACTAGGAATTGCAAGAAATAAGGGAATGGGATTAGGTCGTAAAGGATCCGTGTGAGGCAGATACGGTAAGCGAGGGGGAGGCTTGGCGTTCGAGAATCTGGAGGAATTTGTAGTAGGCGGGAGGACATGACTGATTATGGAATGATAGGTTTTCAGGATAATGGAGGGGTTGAGTTCCCACGTCCGCCCGAAGAGAGGCTTCAGAAGGTTTAGGAGGGATAAGGCACCTTGATGGACGGTGCGGAGGTAGGGACTCCAGCAGAGGGAACAATCGAGAGAGAGGCCGAGGTATTTAAGGGTGGTGGTTAGGCGGATGGGGAGGTCATGGATGGTGAGGTAAAATAACTTCTCTCTCCTGATGTACCCTATTAATGAGTGATCGTGCCCACCCGCCTTCACCCCTCCTCCTCTCCCTATCCCCTCCCCTCGCGCTTCCCAACCCCCCGCTTTGCTTCCCCCTGCGGGACCCACAGTGACACATTTTAACTGTTGTTTCAATTGTCTAGTGTTGTAGTGCACCATCAAGTGGTTTTAACGTATTGTGACCACCGCACGCCGAACCAGTGTCTGCGTTTTTAAGTCGTAATCAGTGTCCTTATTCAGCTATTATGTTTTTAATCCACCGTGGCATCACTTTTATCTCAATATCTCGTGATCTACTATAACAAAAACTAACAAATACGGAGGCGACAGTACAACTTTTGAGTTGCTCACCATGTTGGTTAAGGCGTAACACACCAGCATCGGCCTCAGGTTGTTTTTATCACGGGGGTGGAACTCATGTAGGGATTTCCGGTAACTCGACATTGGTTCGACTGTCCCTTACTCTCAGGGCTGCACGTTTATCAGCTCATCATCTCGGCTTCTTATTGCATTATTTACAACCTTTCAGTTCCTGTCCGGGAAAATATCAATCCGGAGTTATGTAAAGCAGATCCCTCTAAAACAGCACAACTTGTACACCCACTCCTGACAGCCATATGGATGAACGAAAAAGTACCAAGTGATTGGAATAGGGGCTTGCTCATAAAATTCCCCAAGAAAGGAGACCTAGGTTTGTGATAATTGGAGAAGCATCACTCTGGTGTGAATCCCAAGCAAGATTCTTTCATGAATTATACTAAATTGAATAGAAGAAAATAAGAAGAGATTAGGAGGATTCAAGAGCTGCTTGTAGAATTTGAAAAGGCCTTCGACAGTATGATTAGTTCAAAAATATGGAACTCATGCTATCTTTTGGTATCATTAAAAAAAATTGTACTCGTCAAGTGCATGTATGACAACGACACGTGTCAGGTTCAACATCAACGTCTGCCTTCATCCAATATCAGTGAAAACAGGAAAGTTTGAATCGTCGCTCGGGTATGTATGTGTGTGTGTGTTTGTTGCCCTCAGTATAAGTTAGTTTTAACTATTTTGTAAGTCAAGGGTTGACCACTGCAGGAAAATGCCTAGTATGTGCTAATGTTTAAACGTTCAAATTTTTGTTAGCTTATGGGCCTTAAATGCGGGGTCATCAGTCCCTAAACTTACAGACTACTTACGAACTAGCTTATACTAGAGACAGCACAAACATCCATGCCCGAGGGGTACGTCCTCGCATATCGGAGCATTGCGCCTCAATACGCTCGGCCACTCCGCCGCGGCTGATATGTGCAGAAGAAGAAGAAAAACAAGAATAAATTCTATACTGTATCTGACATACATATAACTTGCGTCTCAACCAAAATTGTAACGTCTTATTAAATCAAGTACAAGTATTAATGGCAAAATGAAAATGAGTTTTGTTTTGTTTTAACTTGCCTACGGCAGAAACCCATTCGGTACTAAATAAATAAATGAACGTGTTGTTTACACACTCAACCGGATCTTATGATTTCCACCATAGGATGTGCTAATATGAAGCCCTGAAACAAAACACCAGAACTTAAGGAAGTATTTTTTTTCTGGCAGTGATAAACCTAAGTGCAGTGACACCAGAATTTGCGGATTGATTGCTTTCCAGCCACTGAGGTCTCTTTATGGGAAACGCCGACACTCGATTATCAGATAGCTGCTTTGCTTTCAGTGCGTGTCTTCTAGCGGTAGACAGGTGACTGCAGCGTTTATTTTCGTTCTCGTGCTCGACGCGCGTTCGCGGACCGCGCCGCAGACAGAGCGGGCAGACGAATAAAAGCGCGCTCCTCTTGGCTGGTTTCTAATATCCAAAAGTTGTCCAAGAAGAAGCTGCTTGTAACACAGCCGCCCCGACGTTTTACGAGCGCAATAAAATGCCGGACAGGCACAGTAGAAACGCTGACAGGTCGCGAGGGCGGGAGGGGACGGGGGACGACCCAACCGGTACTGCGCAGCTCAGCTCAGCCGGCGAGCGGGCACGAGACGAGGCAGCCGGGCGTAGCAGCCGAATCACAGAGCAAAGAGTGCAGAAACGAGCTGGTAGCGTACGTCAACAGATACCTACTGCCGTGTGGTTGTTCCGTTCATTATTTTTGCTGTTTGAGTTCTGAGATTCCATATCAAAACAGAATGCAGTGCTTAGCCACAAAAAATTCAATACCATGAATAAAGCATCGATATCAGGGGAAATATGTGGCGACGAGAGGTGCTCTTTATGAGCATTTAAACCCAGGCGCCACTAGAGGCGTCTGAAAGCTCTTCAGGGAATCATTGAGGCAAATAACGCACCACTTGTCAGCACGACATGTTTCTCGACGACATTATCGATTTCTCAAGACCCCTCAGGGGGCTCAGCAGTAACTTACCCGATGTCTCTAATCAGCGGTCGGTAAGCGCCGACAATCCTCTGACACCGAACCTCCGAGCGGATATCTTGGCTTCATCACCCGAGTTACGAGGAAGGAAAATATCTATATATACAGGGTGTTACAAAAAGGTACGGCCAAACTTTCAGGAAACATTCCTCACACACAAAGAAAGAAAATATGTTATGTCGACATGTGTCCAATAAAACGCTTAATTTCCATGTTAGATCTCATTTTAGTAGATCTCTTTAAATGTAAATTGAAATAATTCGTGCAGACAATTGTCAAAATACCCAATTGTTTCGTTAGTATTACTGTACTTCCTCGATTCACGTCATCAACACAGATTTTCTGTGATCGTTTGGGCAGGAATTGTTGTTAATGTCTTGATTGGGCCTCATGTCATTCCACCTACGCGCACTAGAGCTCGTCATCATGATTTCATTCGGGATACTCTACCTGTGCTGCTAGAACATGTGCCTCTACAAGTACGACACAGAATGTTGTTCATGTACGATGGAGCTCCTGCACATTTCAGTCGACGTGTTCGTACGCTTCTCAACAACAGATTCGGTGACAATGGATTGGTAGAGGCGGACCAATTACACGGCCTCCACACTCTCCTGACCTCAACCCTCTTGACTTTCATTTATGGGGGCATTTGAAAGCTCTTGTCTACGCAACCTCGGTACCAAATGTAGAGACTCTTCGTGCTCGCATTGTGGACGGCTGTGATACAATACGTCATTCTCCAGGGCTGCATCAGCGCATCAGGAATTCCATGCGATGGAGGGTGGATGCATGTATCTTCGCTAACGGAGGACATTTTGAACATTTCCTATAACAAAGTGTTTGAAGTCACGCTGGTACGTTCTGTTGCTGTGTGTTTCCATTCCATGATTAATGTGATTTGAAGAGAAGTAATAAAATGAGCTCTAACATGGAAATTAAGCTTTTCCGGACACATGTCCAAATAACATATTTTCTTTCCTTGTGTGTGAGGAATGTTTCCTGAAAGTTTGGCCGTACCTTTTTGTAACACCCTGTAATAATATACAGGGAGGTCCATTGATACTGACCGGGCCAAATACCTCACGAAATAAGCACCAAACGAAAAAACTACAAAGAACAGAACTTTTCTAGCTTGAAGGGGAAAAATCAGATGGCGCTATGGTTGCTCCGCTAGATGGTTCTGCCATACGTCAAACGGATATCAACTGCATTTTTTTGAAATAGGTACCTCCAATTTTATTACATATTCGTCTAGTACGTAAATAAATATGAATGTTTTGTTTGCAACACTTTTTTCGCTTTGTGATAGATGGCGCTGCAATAGTCACATACTTGTATGTACGTGGTATCGCGTAACATTTCGCCAGTGCGGACGGTATTTCCTCGCGTTAAAATTCCAGAACAGGTCGATATGGTATTTATGTATGGCTATTGTGATCAAAATGCCCAACGGGCCTGTGCTATATATGTTGATCGTTATCCTGGAAGACATCATCCGAGTGTCCGGACCTTTCGTCGGATAGTTACGTTATTTAAAGACACAGGAAGTCTTGAGCCACAAATGAAACGTCAACCACGACCTGCAACAAATGATGATGCCCAAGTAAGTGTTTTAGCTGCAGTTGCGGCTAATCCGCACATCAGCAGCAGAAAAATTGAGCGAGAATCGGGAAACTCAAAACCGTCGGGTGTTGAGAATTCTACAGCAACATAAATTTCACCCGTACCATATTTCTATGCACCAGGATTTGCATGGCGAAGACTTTGAACGTCGTGTCCAGTTTTGCCACTGGGCACACAATAAATTACGGAAGGATAACAAATTTTTATCACGCGTTCTATTTAGTGAGGAAGCGTCATGCACAAACAGAGATAACGTAAACCGGCATAATATGCACTATTGGGCAACGGATAATCCACTATGGCTGCGACATGTGGAACATCAGCGACCTTGGCGGATTAATGTATGGTGCGGCATTGTGGAAGGAAGGATTATTGGTCACTATTTTATCGATGACAATCTAAATGGTGCAATGTATTCTCATTTCTTACGTAACATTCTACCGATTTTACTACAAGATGTTTCACTGCATGACAGAATGGCGATGTACTTTCAACATGATGGATGTCCGGCACATGGCTCGCGTGCAGTTGAAGTGGTCTTAAATGGAATATTTAATGAAAGGTGGATTGGTCGTAGAAATACCATACCATGGCCCGCACCTTCACCGGCTCTTTCATCCCCGGATTTCTTTCTGAGGGGAAAACTGAAGGATGTTTGTTATCGTGATTCACCGACAACGCCTAAAAACATGCGTCAGCGCATTGTCATTGCATTTGAGAACATTACTGAAGGCGAACTACTCACTGTTGAGAGGAATTTCGTTGCGCATATTGCTAAATGCAATGAAGTTGAAGGACATCATTTTATTGAAGTCATGTGGTAATTACAGGTAATCACGCAATAACAGCATACGTTCTCATAATGTATGATAATTACGCAAAAGTACATGTATCACATTGGAACAACCGAAATAAAGTGCAAACGTACCTAAGTTATGTGTTTTAATTTAAAAAAAAACCTACCTGTTACCCACTGTTCGTCTAAACTTTTCAGCAATATGTTTGTGAATATTACAGCGCTATCACAACCACCCCCAGCGTTGTGACAAGGACTTAAGTCCGGGGAGTACAGTCGACGGTACAGTGCGTTTGCAACCCACCCATTATTTTTCACGACAATGCGCTGGCGCGTACAGCACAAGCTGTGGCTGCTATATCCGGTCGATGGGACTGGGAAGTACTGCACCGTCCACCATACTCCCCGGACTTACGTTCTTATGACTGTGATTTGATTCCGAAGAAGAAGGAACCACTTCGTGGCATTCGTTTCAGGACTGTTCCAGAGATTCGACATGCAGTTGACCGCTCCATCAACAGAACAGGCTCTGCTAACGGTACCCCCGCATGACTGGCAACGGGTTCTACACAACACTGGTGACTACCGTAAGAGGTGCAAACATGTAACGCTTTTGTATCTGTTGTGAATAAACAGTTACCACCATTTTAAGTTCCAACCCTCGTATTTATAATGACGCCACCAATAAAAAAAAATGGAAAAAGGCAAACGTCTCAAAAAATTTCGTGCCGTGCACTCTAAGACGCCTCGCTGCGGAGTGCGTGTCAGGTGTCTGCTCCCCGTCGGAGGATCTAGTCCAAACGCGAGCTAGGCTGTGTGTTTGTCGTCCTTTTCTTTAGTTCTAGTATTTTGTAGTCTAGGGACTCCTGACGACTGCAGTTTGATCACACAGCTTTACAGACTTTTAAACATACGAAAATTTCGTCCTGCGCATATCTCCGGCAGTAAATGGAGTCGAAGACTGAGATAGCTGCCTGTTTCATACGCCAGAATGTTACAGAATTACACCAACAAACCTCTGGGGTTATGTAGAACTGAGGAACAAAATGAGGCACGCCTATAAACGCCATTCGACGACGCTACGACGAGTCCAAGTTACAGGGACGGACGCCTGCCGCTAGACACCCCGTCCAGCAACGTCCACACTGTATAGCGTCGTTGAATGACATTTCTGGGCGTGGGTTGCTATGCTCATTTTTCCTCAAGGCGCCTTCTACCGCCCCTAGAAATACGTTGCTGTAATAGTGTACGAATTCCTCTTGACCCTGTACATAGAAAAGTAATTGTTCGGGAACCTCTGAATATTAATGACATCGAAGAAACGAACATTTACATTTTTAGTAATATAGGTCTATATCTACATTACTAAAAATATAAATGTTCGTTTCTTCAATAGCATTAATATTCAGAGGTTCCCGACCAATTACTTTTATATGTACAGGGTCAAGCGGAATTCGTATACTATTGCAACAAAGAACTTGATAGATATAGACTACGATAAACAGTGCGGGCAAGAAGAGAATAGATGCTTTTGAAATGTGGTGCTACAGAAGAATGCTGAATATTAGGTGGGTAGATCACGTAACTAATGAAGAGGTACTGAACAGAATTTGTGAGAAAAGGAATTTTTGGCATACCTTGACTAAAAGAAGATTGTTAGGACACATTCTTAGATATAAAGGAATCGTAAATTTAGCACTGGAGGGAAGTGTGTGGGGTAAAAATCGCAGAGGGAGACCAAGAGACGCGTATAGTAAGCAGATTCAAATGGATGTGGGTTGCCGTTCTTATGAGGAGAAGAAGAGGCTTGCTCAGGATAGAATAGGGTGGAGAGTTGCATCTAACCAATCTCCTTACTGAAGACCACAACAACAACAACAACAACAAATATAGACCGATTTCCTGTGTGCGTTCTGGTCAGAGGTGGGCGTTCATGAAGCATGTCAAGCGAGGCAAATTTGCTACAGGGGCGTATTCCTGTGGAGGCCCGTGTAGTGTCAAGTGAGCTGAAAAACCGTGTTCTAATCCCGGCATCAGTACAAATTTTCTTACTATTCTCCAGCCTGCAATTATACATCACTGGTGTGTGTGCATCTTTAGTACAAAACTAATAGTATGAAATTGAGATGCAGACAAATAATTGTCGTATCGAAGGTGGGGGGTCGTAGAAGTGTGTAGCGGCAGCGCTGGCCCTGATGGTACAGCGGGCAGTGCACGCAACACAAGGGCACGGTGGCGCCGATCCCCGATGGCCGCTCGGCCTCCAGAGACCCCACACGGCGGACGGCTGAGTTATTTGCCGGAGAATAAAGCGCTTGTTTTCTGCCCGCTCCGCCTGTGCAACAAGCAAGGCCGACTTTCATTTGGATTCGCGGGCGCTCCGTGACAGGAAATTTGGCTTTAAAACGAACTGTCGTGCTCAGCCTTGGGCGGGAGATTAGGGAAACATAACGTGGCGGCCGCGCCGCTCGTCGTTTTGGGCGCCGCGCCGCGGCCGGCATGAGAAGGAAGCGGTTTAGAGGGGGCCACACTCGTAAACACGCGGGAGTCAAAGTCCGCGCATGCGCAGGCCGCGGCTAGAGCCCTGCGTGTGCAAACTAGCGACGGCCGTTTACATGTCGATTGCTGACAGTCGCGTCTTACCGTTGGTCAGTTCAACGTCACGGGGAACTCAGCAGCCAATCCTGCGCCAACGTACCTATTACATGCATAGTAGAAATATACTAATTTAATATTTATTCCACTAACCGAACGTTCCGTGTTATAAAGCCGGCCGCGGTGGCCGAGGGGACTGAGGCGCTTCAGTCACGGTCTGCACGGCCACTACGGTCGGGGGTTCGAATCCCCCCTCGGGCATGGATATTTGTGCCGTCCTTAGTCTTAGCTAGTTCATAAGTAGTTTGTAAGCTTACGGACTGTTGACCTCGTAGTTAAGTCCCATAAGTTCTACAAACATTTGAACATTTTTTTTCGTGTTATAAAAGCTCGTTTTGGTTACTTATATACTGAAAGACAACCGTCTGTCGTCTTCCATATTTTTTGTATATGTCGGTGAAGTAATAATTTATTTAATGTCGCTAGATTATCATTTTGTTAAAACTCGAACCCCACTGTTTTCAAGGCTTGAGGAATAGCATTTTTATTTCATGTGTTAAAATATTAGTTAATATTGCTAGGTTTTTCTTATTCTGTTATGTTAATAATTTATTATTATATTAATTAATGTGCCATAAATATGGCTTCTCCGCTACACCACTGTCCCTGTGAGAATGTGTACTTGTCTTACTTTTAAGTGGATGTGCGAGAATCTATGACTGTCTGAATGTGGGAGTGATAGATCGCTTTGCATCGCTCAGAGTCAATAGCTCCTCGTACTACCAAAGAGGTTTCTATACCCTTTGGTTACAGTACAGTCAGCGAGCCTTCTCTAGAGCGAGTCTCTCCATCCCCACCACTGCTGATCTTGGATTTTCTGGCTTCCAGTGGCTTCCCGTTTCTGATGGCCACTCAGGCTATTCATTATATACTGGGCGTCTGGTGACGTAAGGTTGGTTCTGCTTTTATGTTTGGAGATGGTAGCATTTCATTGTCTAGTACATGTAACTTAGGCTAGTGAAATTAGAATCATCTTTTGGAATATTTTCTCCAATTGTGTGCAGAAGTGTGTTCTTGTTTATCAATTCAGTGATTTCCAATAGATAAACGTGGTGTGTGTGATTCTAGTTGCAGTTTGATAACGGCCTGGTATGTTAAAACCTTTTGTAATCATGTGGCGGCGTATGAATCTATGTAAATACTTTCTTGCTTTGTGGGGCCCAATTTCTAATAGGTGATATGTTCATTTTTGTGCTGTGCATGTATAAATCTTCTTATCGTTTCCTTACGCGAGTGATATGTGCGCCGTGTGATTGATTCATAGAACAAAGCCTTCAGCTTCCACTCTTGATTGTTCCATGCCCATCAGGCAAGTAACTATGCAGGTATCCTTCTGATTTCCACAAATATTTCGCGATCTTCTCTCCCCGCCTATTTTAATTTTGCTGTCTCTTCTCTGACTGGTAGTACGCACTCTGTCTTTGTCAGTAATTCTCTCTGAGCCTTGTACAGCCTCCTTCAATAGCTTCCTTATGTAATTCTAAACATTTCTATGGGTTGCATGCTGTAAATCTTAATTTATATTTTTCAGACTTTGTAATTATTTCACTTTTATGAGTTTTTTGAGACTGGACCTCATCCGTGTCTGTAATCGCCCCCTATCCCGTGTGGCTGTATTTCATTCGCTTCCTTATATAATTCTTACCATTTCTATGGGTTGCATGCTGTAGTTAATTTTCTTTATTTTTCGGAGACTGAATTTATTCAATTTTCCCCCACGAACCACAGACATTGCCGACGTGGGGTGGCTTGCGTGCCTCAACGATGCAGATAGTCGTACCATAGGTGCAACCACAGTGGAGGGTTATCTGTGGAGAGGCCAGACAAACGTGTGGTTCCTGAAGAGGCGGAGCAGTCTTTTCAGTAGTTACAGGGGCAACAGTCTGGATGATTGACTGAGCTGGCCTTGTAACATCAGCTAACAACGGCTGAAAGCAAGGGGAAACTACAGTCGTTACTTCTCCCGAGGACATGCAGCTCTACTGTAAAGCATGGAGAGCTGCATCAAACCAGTTGGCGGACTGAAGACTACAACAACAACGGTTTTCGGAACCACGAGGGTCCGAGTTCCGACTTCCGGGGTTTCCAGCCAGTCGCCTGAATTCACGCCACTTCTCATATAAAACCAGTACCTACATCAATTGCTAACAGACTGCAACTTAAGAATCCACCTTGATTTTGTATAATGAATCCGATTTTCAACCACTTCACCTTCAGTGGAGTGCGTTCATATAACGTAGCCCTGTGTCGCCGGTAGCGTATTTACTCGCGGTCCAATTCAGATGTAATTTAACTTGGCTATACACAGGCACCATCTCAAAACAGGCACGACAGACCAGAGCCAGCTTCAAAGTGTTTTGTATGTTGTGTTTTGTGCTACCTCCGACTTGCTGAATTCCGCCTACGATAGCGGTGCCTGCTTCCGCCTCGTCTCAGCACGCTGATTTTGGTGAGTTTCGCTGTGGCATTGCGTGTGTGTGAGCGAATGAGTGTTGTTTGTGAATCCTTCCCCCAGTAGCGTTAAATCATGTATAATTTAGGCTGGTCACCGTCAGCATTAATCCATGTAAAATATGCATTTTTATTGTATTAACAAAATTGGTTGCCCATTTTGCTTGTTTTCTATCTGAATAAACAACATAATCCGGAAGTTGCCTATAAATTGTAGTTTTAGAGCATCTTCCCTCTTTTATTTATTATTGTTCTTCACAAGTATTGAGAACAAGCTCAGATGCAATTTTTATGTCTAAATTCCGTTGGGCAATAAGTGTTTCCTTAGCCACCTAACTAAGATAACTTTAATTGCGGTGGTTTGCTTATTAATGTCTGTGTGTAATAACGTGTGAGCTGCTATGTTTATTGACCAATGTAGTATTAACTTCCTGCTACTGAAGTAATTTGAAACGAGTTGCTTCTCAGTTTGGGCCAGGGAACAAGGCTTTATAGCAGGGAGTAATCAGTAGCTCACACGGATCTTATTTACTAATTTTAGTGATAAAACAAGGCTCTTGTTATGAACAGTGGTCTACTTTTAATACCTTAATAAACTGTTTATAGTTTGGAATTTAAGCCTACACTACGTATCTTCGTATTTCAATTACAGTGGCACACGGAGCTATATGATCAGTGGCGGCGCGTCGTATGTCTATACCAGTTCAGTCAATCCTCAGAAAAAAAAGCTCGTCGTGAAAAAAGAGTAAATAAATAAATAGATAAAATAAAGTGTTCATTCCTAGTTTCGTTCTTCTATCAGATCATTTTATATGCACATTCAAAGTATTTTTATCGCATGAGAAACGTCTTACGTCCCGTAGGCAGGACACGCAGGAGTCGTAGCGCGGCCGCTTAGGACGTGTTCACACTGCCGGCCGGGTCGAGCCGAGCTGAGGGATTAAACCCATTGTTTCTAATTGCACTGTTCACTTTGCCGGCTGGCCCGAGAGGACTCCGCTTCAGCCGGCTCACGCCGAGCGGACGGCATTCGGAATGTTTAATATTTCGAGCCGACTGCGCTATGGTATTGCTTCTGCAGAACAAGTATCTCGCGTCTCCAGCCTGTGTACAGGTTTCTCTGCATGATAGCTTTTTTCTTTAGTAACACTAGTGAAAAAATGTTATGTTTATTTTTTCTTGTATTGTTATTAATTCTCAAAAATGAATTCAAAATTCAACATTTTCTTCAGCTGTTCTCATTAGAAAAAACTCTCCTAAATGTCAGTCTAAATTTATGGGGTGAGTGCTTATGTGCTTAAAATCCGATGAGTCACTACAGTGTGAAAACAATAGTATTAAAATAACAAAAGCAGTTAACTGTTAGCTAGCTCGAAGTAGACGGCAAGGAAAAGGTTTGGTCAGCCCCGTGTTTCCTCCGATATTCTGCTGACAGTGGGTGGGGATTCTTGTTGCTGCGGACAAGCCCACCAAGAAGGAAAAATACATTTTAAAACAGGGACACATGCTTCTGTCCTGCAATGTCTGAGGCTAAACTAAATCAACGCATTTTTCTTCTAGTTAAAGTATAAAACTCGAAGGTACTATAATCCAGACAAAGAAAATTGACATTAGATGATTCAGTAAAATGGCCATAGAAACTTAGTACCCTTAATCAGTTTCCTTAAAAGAAAGAAAGAAAGAAAGAAAGAAACTGATAGCTGTGTAGAGTTATTTGAACGTGGAGATGGGCTGAAATGTAGTACAGCATGATGCATATAAAACCGGTACACCGCACGTACGCCCGTAGGCGCCAGTCGCAGCATTTCTTATAAGGAGTTAACTGCGTGTTTTTAATGTCACTGTTCAGTATTGATTTTTTTTACTTAATTCATTCCTCAAATGTGAGGGTATCGCTTTTATGTGGGACACGCTGTATACAACTATTTCCACGTTGTGGTACAACATTTTTCGAGAACTACAAAAGTGAAAATAAGATTATATTTTGTCTTAGGAGTAGATGCATCCATAAATATAATTGTATTTTTAGCTTCTTATCATTTACAAACAGAAAGCCATTAAATATAATTTTATAATATTTTATTTCAGTCCATCAACAGAAAAGGCGCAGTTAACATTAATTTTTTCCTCTCTTCTAGTTACAAACACGAAATACTCGTATATGTTCCATTAATTGTCTAATGTGGACAAAAAAAAAAAAAAAAAAAAAAAACAGCTGTATGCCTATCAGAAAGTCAAGTATGACCTGATGTAAGACCGTAACAGATCGTTGTTCATTGTAATCGGTAGCCACACTAAGAAAAATTAGTTCACTTGTTTTCTGGTTGTGGATCATTAACACATCACGAGGGACCTATACACGTGGCTAGCAATTCAAATTCTTCGTCACTGCAATGCTTCACGCTATGCCCAACAGCCGCCGAGTTCTTAGGCTTGCGATCGCGGCATGGCGCCGCTAAGATAACTCGCCATTACTTGTGAAAGGAGATAGATATCGGTGCTACTACTATTATTTCAAAAACTTTTCTATACTTTTAGCACCATTTCACTCGCTGTAGTGTGTAGTCTAAAATGCATAGAACAGTAAGCTTTCCGCTATCGAACTTTTTCAATACACGATTTGAAAATGAAATGTGCATACTTGACAAAATGCGTCATTTGAAAACGACTGTTACGAATTTCGAAATTCGAAATGTTTTGTTTGAAAGCTAACATGTTGTACTACCATGTGTCCAAAAATCAGATTTTTTAATCGCATACGTTCATCAAAATCGAGTGAAGAGCGTTGCTGTTGCTGTTGGACTTTGAATCAATGGGTCAACCAGGCTGAGGACAAGACTGTTGAAAATAGTTTGGGAGATATAGGAACTTTTTTTTCACCCTTCTCAATAGGAAACTCATGGGTTTTTTCGACAACGCTCACAAAGGCTGTGGAGATTTTATAAATGTAAGATTCTTATATAGCCCTGTTCTATTCCTTGTTCCCTTAGAGCCGCAAACATAGCTGAGTGACTGTTCGAATCAAAGGCCTTTTCAAAACCTACAAAGCAATGCAAAGAGATAGATGGTACTCATTTGTTATACTAATAATTTCTGTAACTCCGTCCGTCTGTTAATAAAATTCCCCTATTCATTTGAAATAGGTGGTCGTTAAAGAATGGTGTACCATATCGCAAACGTCGGGTGGCAAGCGTTCCTGTCGGAAGTTATGGTATGCGACACCGATACATTTGTAAATAAGGAGTTCGCGTCCAAGCAGACCATTAAATCCGTGGCGGAGATTAGTTTTTCTTCTAAAAGTACCACAAAATGGGTTGAATACTTGACGTAAGAGTCCGTGTGGCGGACGAGATGTCGGAGCTTTGATGCTAATTCTTTCGCAGGTCGGTAAGTTGGTGAGTCTTTACTGCTGACAACAGACCTTATAGGGAAAGTCTCTCGGTGGATCTTCGGAACCCAGAGATCTCTGGCGCTTGTGGTGCTGCCAGGTTGAGTCTTCTGGCCATGTCGAAGTTCATTCTGGTTGTTTACGCAGTGCTTGCGTCTGTATTCTTATCTTGACCATTGGATCCCCCTTAAGCTTTTTCAAATTCATATGTTTGTACAGCTTATGGGACTTAACTACGGGGTCATCAGTCACTAAACTTACAAACTACTTATGAACTACATACGAACTAGGACGACACAAATATCCATGCCCGAGGGGGGATTCGAACCCCCGACCGTAGTGGTCGTGGAGACCGTGACTGAAGCGCCTCAGTCCCCTCGGCCACCGCGGCCGGCTAAGCTTTTTATAGGTGGGTTCACGTAGTAGGTCTTCCATCTGTTCGTCGTAATCTGAAGTATTCATCACCACAGTGGCGTTCCCCTTGTCTGACTGTGACACTACTAGGGCTTTTAATCAAATTGCGTAGTTATGATATATCGCCCCAAATTTGCCATTGGATAGGGGATTTCCTGTCAGAGAGGACACACTTCGTACTAATCGATGGTAAGGCGTCGACTAAAACAGAGGTGATATTGGGCGTTCCACAGGGTAGTGATATTGGTCCTCTGCTGTTCCTTATTTACATAAACGATTTAGGGGAAAATCTAAATAGCTCTCTTAGGTTGTTTGCAGATGACGCCGTCATTTATCGTCTAGTAAAATCATCTGAAGATCAAAACCAACTGCAGAACGATCTGAATAAGATATCAGTATGGTGTAAAAATTGGCAATTGACTCTAAATAATGAGAAGTGTGAAGTCGTGCACATGAGTACGAAAAGAAATCCGTTAAACTTTGATTACAAGATAAATCAATCGAATGTGAAGGCCGTAATCTCCACTAAATACCTAGGAATTACTATTACTCCTGAATAAAATTTGTCGTGGGAAAGGCGAACCAAAGACTGCGTTTTATTGGCAGAACCCTTAAAAGATGCAACAAAACAACTAAAGAAACTAAATACACTACACATGTCCGTCCTTTTATGGAGTATTGCTGCCCAGTGAGGGATCATTATCAGGTGGGTTTGACGGAGGACATCGAAAGAGTCCAAAGAAGAGCAGCTTCTTTCGTATTGTCACGATACAGGGGTGAGTGCGTTACGGAAATGATACAGGATATAGGATGGGAATCATTACAACAACGGCGCTTATCGCTGTGAAGTGGGCTACTTACGAAACTCCAATCGCCAAAATTCTCATGCGAATGCGAAAATATATTGTTGACTCCCACTTACATAGGTAGAAATGATCATCAGAATAAAATACGAGAAATCAGATCTTGAACGGAGAGATTCGGGTGTTCTTTCTTCCCGCGCACTATTCGAGAGTGGAATGGGAGATAAATTAGTATAACGGTGGTTCGATGAACCCTCTGCCAGGCACTTAAATGTGATTTTCAGAGTATGCCATGTAGATGTAGATGAATGAAAATCTAAATTTGATTATCTAACTCAAAATAAAAACGTATGCATAAAGTATTTTAAGTACTTGATTATGTTGTCGTCAGGTTTACAAGTCATTATATTTATTTATTATGAAGAAGACTGCTATTGATACGGTCACTTCAAACGTTCGGAGGTAACTAATTAAATAACAATTTATGACAAAGTTGTGGAATTAAAGCATTAATAGATACTGACTAAAGCAACCGGGTCAGTTTTTTAACCTTTTGTGGTGGAAGACTGCATTATGAGACATGCATTTCTTTCTGTGATTTACGTTTTATGTTTTCCATGGAAGTTACTTGTAGTTTCCACATATAAACGCTAGCGTTGCCCCAGCTCTATTCAATTTCTATACGAATGACCAGCCTATTAGTCCGCGGTCTAAATCTTTCATACGTGCTGACGAAAGGGAAACAGCTGTTCAGACATCAGACCACAATGATATTGCAGAAACACTGAGTGCAACCCTAGAAAATCTAACAATAAAAATCAGCTGAAGCCCAATTCAAGTAAGACCCAGACTTGCCTATTCCATCTTAACAATAGAGAGGCAATGAGGGAACTGAGTGTCTGGTGGAATGGTACAAGATTAGAACACTGCCCTTCTCCAGAGTACTTGGGAGTTACCCTTGATAGGACACTATCATTTAAGCGACACAATGAGAAGAGCGGGGCAAAACTCTAAACACGGAATAGCTTAATTGGCAAACTGACAACGTCAGAATGGGGAGCTAATGCATAAGTTTTACTTACGACAGCAATGGCGCTCTGTTACTCTGCTGCTGAGTTCGCAAGTCCTGTGTGGGAACGGTCATGTCACGCAAACAAACTGGACCCTGTCCTGAATCAGACCTGTAGGCTTATCACTGGCTGTCTTAAACCTACAACAGTTGAACACCTATACTCATTATCAGGAATCGCTCCAGCAAAGGTCCGACGCTACCCATTGTATGGGTACCAAACTGTACCAAAACGCCTTAAGTCAAGAAGCAGCTTTCTACATTCAACGCAACCACTCCCAGACCCACCAAGAACTACCAGAATAAAACTGTGGCGGGAGCAACAAGGACATGCCAACTACTCCGAGGAGGCGCTGCCAACAGGCGCAGAGCTTGATTGGCAGAGGTGGAAGACTGTAAACAGACTGCGGTCGGGAATGGGCAGGTTGAACAAGAATTTGCACAAGTGGGGAATCAACGAAAGTGTTTTGTGTCCATGCGGGAACATACAGACCGTGGACCATCTGCTGCAATGTCCGCAAGTAAGTCATCCAAGAGCGTGCTCAGCCCAAGACCTGATGACCTTCAGCAATAGCAACAGCAATAGCATATGTAGCCTTCTGCTTCTGGAAGAATGAGACTTCAAGTTCACTATGCTATCTTGTGTTTCATGTGTTTAATTTTGCGCCTTGGTTGCACAGTGGTAGAGTGCTAGATTACAAACCCACAGGCCGTGGGTTCGAGCCCCGCCAGGGACTTAGCAGTTTTATCTGTAACTTTCCACTTTTTTCACCTCTGGCAGTATTGCTCACGTGAAAAATACCGAGTGGCACCATGGCTGAAAAACCACGTTAAACTGTAGGTCCCCCCTATAACTGGCTGGGTAATTCAGTTCGACAGTCGGTGGAAGGCAACGGCATACCACTTCCAAACAGGACCATGCCTAGTAAAGCACTGTGGTGTTCAAACCAATCTTCGGATTGTTGACTGCTTTACCTTTTTGTTATATATATCCCGAGTGATAAGAAAGTCAGTATGAATTTGAAATATTATGAATGAAATACACAAGATAATTGTGAGATATTCTGCAAATCTGCAGAATATCTCACAGTTATCTTGTGTATTTCGTTGATAATGTATCAAATATTCTTTCAAGAACCGACGGAACAGGCAGTGAATATAAATTTGAAATCTTAATAAATCACTGAATAATGTAGATAGAGTGGTAAAAAATGACACACGTGGTTGGAATGACATGCGGTTTTATTTGAAAAAAAAAAAAAAGTCCAAGAAATATCCGACAGATAGCGCGTGATCCTCTTTTTGTAACTGCTACCCTGACGGGTGAGAGGTACGCCGATATGTTACAGAATCGCATCATTCCTAGCCTGGCTGATAAACACCTGCTGGAACGCACGATTTTTATGCAGGATATGGCGCTCCACCTCATATTGCTAGACACGTGAAAGATCTCTTGCGCGCGTCGTTTGGTGACGATCGTGTGCTCAGCTGTCATTTTCGTCATACTTGGCCTCCCAGGTCCCCAGACCTCAGTCCGTGCTATTATTGGCTTTGGGGCTACCTGAAGTCGTAAGTGTATCGTGATCGACCGACATCTCTAGGGATGCTGAAAAACAACATCCGACACCAATGCCTCACCATAATTCCGGACATGCTTTACAGTGCTGTTCACAACATTATTCCTCGACTACAGCTATTGTTGAGGAATGATGGTGAACATATTGGGCATTTCCTGTAATGAACATCGTCTTTCATTTGTCTTAATTTGTTATGCTAATTATTGCTTTTCTGAACAGATGAAGCGCCATTGTCGAGCATTTTTTGAACTTTTTCTTTTATTTTTGTTCTAATAAAACCCAATGTCATTCCAAACATGTGTGTCAATTTTTACCTGTCTATATACGTTATTCCGTGATTTATTGAGTTTTCAAATTTATACTGACTTTTTGATCACCCGATATATATAACGCTAGCATCACGCGATAGATGAGCGGCTGTCTCATCTCTCACACTTCTCACCGGAGCAATGTGCAGTAGTTTACAAGCGGACAATGACTGGCGATTCATTTGGTAGACGGGTATCCCCCTATGCAGATTCGCCTTAGAACATTTGTCCACTGATCTCAGTTCATTCCCGATAGCCGGCAGAGGCCATTACCTGTGGAGGGGATCCCCAAACACCTGCTAATGACGTCCGGCGGGGACTTCTAGGCAGCAGACGTCGCCTCTTGTCGGTCGGAAGCTGCCGTGAGCTGACTAGCGCGCCCGGGCGGTTCTCCGGAAACAGGGCTTTCCCGGCAGGAATAGCGCCGTGACGTGCGAGCCCGCTGCCGTAAGGCGCGATCCTCAATGGTCAGCACCGTGAAAAAGATAAAAAGCGAGCGTCGTTAGCTCCGCGGCGGCAGCCAAGGTCGGCCGATTCCGTGAATGAGAGATGAGCACGTAGTACCGAGACGCGCCACGAGCCACTCTCTGACGCCAGCAGTGCGCTCCGGGCCATTACCTGCGTGCTTTTCAGAGAACGCGCTTTGTCTACGTAAATGCAAAAGCGCTGTAGCATCATTTAACCTCTTTTTATACACTATCCGATCTTCAGCGACGTCACTCCGTACTCTGGGCGCAAATCGTCAAGTCACCAACTGTTTTAACCGGCAGAAATAAAAGTCAAAAGGTACTCTTTCGGAATGGTTGTCAATAAACCTTTAAAACTTTAAATTAGAAAACTGCCCATTCCCCCCGACTCGTTCTCTTTATTGAACATCTCCACCTCCGTTATGTATTCCGCAAATCAGACTCGCCTAATCCTCTAGTCCATCCCCTCCTCTCTGCACCTGGTCCGTTGCCGCGCCTCCACCACTGTATTCGCCCTGCTCTCCACTTGTCCACTCTCCAGATCCTTGCCCGTGGCAACTTCCGCACCCTCCCCCTCTCGGATGATGCCCTCCGACCTGACATCTACCGTTCACACCAGCTGTGATCCTTCCCCTTGCTCCCTCTCCCCTTCTCTCCCTGAGGGCCCCGACTGTCCCTCCCTTCCCGTCCCTTCTCCCCTCCTCATTCCCCCATCTGTCCTTCCGGATCCTCCTCTTACCGACCTCCCCTTTCCTTCTACCCCGTGGCTTCCTGGGAAATCACCCCCCTGTCCCTTTTCCCCGGCCCTGTAACTCCTCCCCACCCTCTCCCTCTCCTCTCATCCTCTTTTCCCCCCACACCACAACTTCAATGCTGTCAATGCTCCGCCATCTGTAGAACCTTTTTTGTGCTTACATGTGAGTGCTTCGACAAGTGTGGTGCCTTTTAGTCACATTGTTTTATTTTACAACAGTGGACGGCCAACCCGCAGCCGAGACCGTCAGTTTTTAACTTGCGTATTTCTCGGAGTGTATGTTGTGTTTTTTGTTTTAACACCACAATAGCGGACGGTCTAACCATAGCCCCCGCCCTACGCTCCTTTTAATTGTGTGTGTGCCACTCACCTTCGAGCAGCTGTTTTTATTCCCCACTATCACCGTTCCAAATCTTTTATGTCACCATCGTTTCCCTCCTTTACATGTACTTCGTTTATCTCCATTTTACATGTGTGTTTTATGTATGTGTTACCTCCAACATTTTATCTCCTTTATGTTCGTATGTTCCTCCTGTGTCAAATTTTATTTCTGTAGGCTGAAGAGCGCCACTGAGCGCTGCCGGCCCGCCCCTTTTAGGGGAATAAAAATCACAATAAAGAAAAAAAAACTGTCCATAACCTGCATAAAAAAATGAGACTCTGCTCTGCTTGAAATTAATCAAGACCTTACTGTAGAAGCTCGTAAAATAATAATCTTAATATATATAAAACTTGAGGTCTCTCTGCCTATATTTCAATCTGCAGCCAGGGAGTGGAAGATATGGCAGTTCAAAGTTACCGACTTATATAAAATTCTACGTGTGGTTGTCAACATTATGCTCTTCAGCAAAAACTGCACAATGGAGACGAACGATCTCTCCCGTTGACATCATAGCAGTTCCGTTTCGATTGCCGTAAGAGGGTGGAAGGTATAGTGGTTGAAAATCGTCAGCTTATATGAAATTCGGACTGAAGAACAACAATGTCCGGCCGCGGTGACCGACCGTTCTGCGTCGAGCCAGTCACGGTCTGCACGGCCACTACGGTCGGGGGTTCGAATCGCCCCTCGGGCATGGGTATTTGTGACGTCCTTAGTAGTAGCTAGTTCATAAGTAGTTTGTAAGTTTAGGGACTGATGACCCCGTAGTTAAGTCCCATAAGCTCTACAAACAACAACAACAACCAGCGATGACTTTTGACACTATAATAGCAAAGAGGTCGCATACAGTGAAATGTGATGCACGTTCTTCAGTTGTTTTAGATTAGATTAGATTAGATTAATACTTGTTCCATAGATCATGAATACGACACTTGGTAATGATGTGGAACGTGTCAGTTAAATGAAAAGTGTCTATACATAATATTACATGACACTCAATATTTGAATATTTTATTTTATTTTATTTTTTTATCTTATTTATTTTTATTTATTCCCTAAAGTACTAATTTTTATCTAGAAATTCATGTAATGTGTAGAAGGAATTGCCATTCAGAAATTCTCTTAATTTATTTTTAAATGCTAGTTGGCTATCTGTCAGAATTTTTATACTACTTGGTAAGTGACCAAAGACTTTTGTGGCAGAATAATTAACCCCTTTCTGTGACAGAGCTAAATGTAACCTTGAATAGTGTAGGTCACCCTTTCTCCTAGTGTTGTAGCTATGGACACTGTTGTTACATTTGAATTCAGTTGGATTGTTAATAACAAATTTCATAAGTGAATATATATATTGTGAAGCTACTGTGAAGATTCCTAGATCCTTAAATAATTGTCTGCAGGATTATCTTGGGTGGGCTCCAGCAATTATTCTGATGACACGCTTTTGGGCAATGAATACTTTCTTACTAAATGATGAATTACCCCAAAATATGACGCCATATGAAAGCAGAGAATGAAAATAGGCATAGTATGCTAGCTTACCGAGTTGTACATCACCAAAGTTTGCAATAACCCTCATAGCATAAGTAGCTGAGCTCAAACGTTGCAGCAGATCTGCAGTGTGTGCCTTCCAATTCAATCCCTCATCAATGCATAAACCTAAAACTTTTGAATTTAGCTATAGATTTCTGGTTGAAGTCAATATTGACTAATGATGTGATGCCACTTATTGTGTGAAACTGAATATATTTGGTTTTTTTAAAAATTTAAAGAGAGTCCATTTACAGAGAACCACCTAATAATTCTCTGAAATACTTCATTGACAATTTCATCAGTTAATTCCTGTGATTTGGGTGTGATTTTTCTACAACAAGCGTACGAATAAGTGTTTATTGCAGTTTGAAAAGTACCAATAAGATGTCAAAGCGTACGAAAAAATTTCGCGTTCTCGATCCGTTTCAAAAAGACAGAAAAATTCGTTGAAAAGTGAATCTACAAACGATAGAAACTTGAAATTTGTAGACGTTGTTTATCTGACTACGTAGGCATCAGCGATTTTTCGATATTCCCATCCCTAAAGGGGTGAAATAAGGGATGGACGGTTTTTTGAAAATAAGTTGCTATTAAGGCAATTTTAAAGCAAGAAATACAAAACTTCAGAGTTAGATTTTTGGTTGGAATTTTAAAAACCCGTGTTTCGATATTTATTGAAATTCAACCATTAAGTGGGTGAAATAAGGGAAAACCTTTTTGGAGTGCTACTAAGACTAGTTTGGTGCTAGAAATGCGAAAATTTGGATTTGGAACCATGGTTAGAATTTATTTGGGGATGTTTTTAATTCTGCCATCAATGTTTGCAATAGGGGGTGCCAAGTTGTAAAAAAATACTTGATTAGGAAAGATTTTTAATGCTAAAATTATGAAAATTTATATTTTGAAGTAGAAACAACCAATGCAGACCGTCCAGTCTTCGCGTGCGAGGCAACGGGGATTAAGCTAGTAATAACAATAAAAATAATAATAAATAAACTGTTTAAAGGATCGCTAAGGAATTATCTGAAACTAAGGGTGAATTGTATCCAGTTAAACTTTCACAAGTGATGAAGCTAAAATCTCTGTAATGAACTAATCTGCGATTTTGTGTTGATCTGCAATGAACTGGTTTGGCTTATGTTTCTTTTGGCATCAAAGAAACAGTTTTGCAAATAAAGAAACAAGCTAAAATAGCATCTCATATAATACGGAAACAAATTAGTATGAAATGATTTTCCACGTTAAAAATTACGTCATATGTAAACAGCAAAGGCTGACAATGACACTAACCTGAAACACACAATAAGAGGAAACCATAAACTGTGGTAGAATTTACCTGATCTGAAATTTGGTGTAAAACAAAATTAACTTTTACATGGTAGCATCTGCTGCTGTGACGTTATATGGCACTGATGCTATACCGCCGGCCGCGGTGGCCGAGGGGACTGAGGCGCTCCAGTCACGGTCTGCACGGCCACTACGGTCGGGGGTTCGAATCCCCCCTCGGGCATGGATATTTGTGCCGTCCTTAGTATTAGCTAGTTAGTAAGTAGTTTGTAAGTTTAGGGACTGATGACCCCGTAGTTAAGTCCCATAAGCTATACAAACATTTGAAACATTTTGATGCTATAACAGTTTACATGTTATTGTGTGCTACAACAACTTCAGTAAGCCTCTGGAAAAGTTACGATTTGCTTTTTCCAAAGCAGACGTGCAGTGTACTGATTATAAGGGGCTGTATATAAGACACAGTACTGTAGGGTACAATGAGATACTTTTATATCTTAGCATATCTTAAAAATCGAAAGTCTTGTTTTCAAAGGAGAAACGGAAGAAAATTGAATGTAAGGAAATGAGGAAGTTTATCTTAAAAAAATTTAAAAAAAGCGCTATTGAAATAAGAATGTTGAAACAAGGTATTACCGATTTCACGATTGATGACAACTTAAGCAATGGAAGACAAAAAGTTTAGCATCTAACCAAAAATGAGTAAATACTTCTGCTGAAATATATGTCAAAAGAAATGAAAAACACCGAACAATATTTCCGAGCTAAGCAAATCCTTTAATTTGATTGGAATTGGCAAAATTATGGAGTTAAGGCAAAAAGCTTGCCACATCGTTACCAAAATCGAAGCTGAATTGATGTGCTGGTGGAGGTCAATAGCACAAATAACTTCTCTCCTCTCCAGTATGAGCTTAATTTTGCATCCACACTGAAGGAAGATCTGCAACAGACCGATTCTTCGCCGGCCGCAGTGGCCGAGCGGTCTGCGGCTCGCCAGCCCCGGTCTGCACGGCCGCTATGGTCGGGGGTTCGAGTCCACCCCCGGGCATGGATGTTTGTATCGTCTTTAGTACAAGGTAGTTCATAAGTAGTTTGTAAGTTTAGAGATTGATAACCCCGCAGTTAAGTCCCTTAAGCTTAACAAACATGTGAACATGTGTGAACCGATTCTTTCCTCGAGACTTCAGATTTATAATTAATGTCTTTGACATATTCGAGACGAAAATCCGTCTCAATGATTAATTATTTGTATTTACATTGATATTTACATCACCTTAAAAAGGAATGTTCCAATGGAGATCTGGATTCGATTCCCAGTCGCATCACAAATTTTAATTCAATGATTCAGATTTATAATTAATGTCTTTGGCATATTCGAGACGAAAATCCGTCTCAGGGATTAATTATTTGCATTTAAATTGTTTCAAGAACCAAAGCGTCTACACTCCGTTCACCGAAACAAGAGACAGGCTGTAAACACACTGAGGTGCGTGAACAGGCTTGGACAAAACAGGGACACTCTCTCAATTTGGCTGCATCCGTTTCAGGTGTGAGGTCGTTGTGTGTGTTGTCACTGCTAAATGATAATAGGTGTTGACTTTCAACTTCATCTTGAAGGACCAGTTGCTGAACATTAACGTAAGTATTAGGGTTTACAATAACATTCAGCATTCACAGTCTACGTGGCTCTTTTTGTCTGGTTAGCTGGCTGCGGTAGCCGAGGGGACTGCGGCGCGCCAATCACTGTCTGCACGGCCATTACGGTCGGGGGATCGAATTCCCCCTCGGGCATGGATATTTGTGGCGTCCTTAGTGTTAGCTAGTTCATAAGTAGTTTGTAAGTTTAGGGAGTGATGACCCCGTAGTTAAGTCCCATAAGCTATACAAACATTTAAACATTTATTTTTTTTCTCTAGTTAGTATCACGTAATAGTAACCTCATTATGTCTTCCTTCAATCTGAATACACCCAAGTAGCGTCCATAGAAGAAGTAATAAAGTTCTTTAGAGAAACACATGGTTCCTGGTGAGTATAAAACGAAGCTGTTGTGATTAGAACAGCCAATTACTTATATTTTTATGAAAACAGCCTATAGACAGCCACACACTCTTTGAAGTCTCCAGAAGAAAAAGGGAAACACGACAGAAGTTTTCAGAACGTATTAATGACTCAGAATGAAATGCGATACGAAGAAAAGTTTTTCGTAAGAAATTTTCCAACACTTGACAAAGTGCTTGCTGTGGTAAGCGAAGATGCAGATTTGGGAAATTATCGGAGAAAATCGGTTTTTATAAAGTATTAACAAACATTAATTTTAAATATTTGGCTTCTAACATCACTGCTATGTAACAAAACACACAACGACCTTACAACTCAAAAAGATGCAACGAAATTGACTGAACGACCCTATTTTGTCCACCCCTGGTGACGCAGCTCAGTGTGTCTACGGTAGAGGTCTGCACCTCGCTCGGTTGCTCGCTCGAGCCGCGTCATACATGTCGTTCTATGACAGTCCGACAGGTGTCGGTACTGCAGCTTGCGGCAAGGCGTGTGGCTGCGCTCGACTTCCTCCACGCTCGTTCGAGCGGGGCGCGCTCGACCGGCCCGACCGTCCACACTGCCCGCTCACAACTCGGTCGCCCACCGCAACGCCACTCGAGTCCAAGGCGAGTGTTGGGGGCAAACTAGACGCTAGAGAATACAACCCGACTGCGAAATTTGAAATTGTTTCCTTTCCCGGGTGCTTCGAAAGCTGTTCTCTCGATCCACTTGAACTAGCTATTCAGTTTCGCATTTTGTACTTCACCATACAAGTCATTATACGTGATTAACTGTGCTAAGATCATTTACTAAATGAGTTATCCATGATCTTTCTTTCTTTCTTGTTCCCATTTTGTGGACTGTTAGTGCCTGTTTAGTGGTAGGTATAACTTGCCGTCTTAACGAGCAAATGATTGTATTTTATATCCAATCCTCTCATCATTCTCAAGTCCTTGAATACTTTGTGCGTCTTTTATATTGATATAAAACACACGATATTGATGTACACCCGTTAGGTTTCTGCATCTCTCTCTCTGTTGCACCCCGTTAATAAATATTCCCGTAGCATTTTGGCACTTTGCGTGGTTGCTGCGCCTCTTCCGAGTGAGCCCTTAACGGGAATTTTTCCAATTGAAACATTGATATAACCCCACTGCTACTGTCGTCCTTCTTATCTATATGCAAGGTTTTGTGCAATATATAGGATCCGCCCTTTCTTCCGTCGTCAGGGTCATGTGGTGGTCTAACACTGATATATCCTGTACCTGTTTTATTCCAACTGTTTACTTTACACAACTGTACGAATTTATGGTGCTCCTTGTGTTACAGTGATATCTGTGTTATGTTTATTTAGGGCCGTCTGAAGAATATCACCCGGGTGCACCAGCCAAAAGAATTAACTGCATGTTTAGTGAATGGCGGGATAAGAGATCGGCCTAGGTACGGTCCAGGGGAAGTGACAATTAGGAGCGCAGCTACCCCTAAAGTGACCAATTTCTTGTACTCAAAAAACTGTTGTGATTTAATCGAAGTTGAAGCTATGAAATTTGTCTTTTATGAAAAGATACTTTCATACCAAAAATCATTAAAATCGCTTCACTAATCTTTAAGTTATCGTCATTTTTCTATTTTAGGCCCAATTTTGGAAAATCATATTTAAGGGGTGGAGCGGTCTCTCCAAAATTGGGGCTAAAATAGAAAAATGACGATAACTTAAAGATTAGTGAAGCGATTTTAATGATTTTTGGTATGAAAGTATCTTTTCATAAAAGACAAATTTCATAGCTTCAACTTCGATTAAATCACAACAGTTTTTTGAGTACAAGAAATTGGTCACTTTAGGGGTAGCTGCGCTCCTAATTGTCACTTCCCCTGGACCGTACCTAGGCCGATCTCTTATCCCACCATTCACTAAACATGCAGTTAATTCTTTTGGCTGGTGCACCCGGGTGATATTCTTCAGACGGCCCTAAATAAACATAACACAGATATCACTGTAACACAAGGAGCACCATAAATTCGTACAGTTGTGTAAAGTAAACAGTTGGAATAAAACAGGTACAGGATATATCAGTGTTAGACCACCACATGACCCTGACGACGGAAGAAAGGGCGGATCCTATATATTGCACAAAACCTTGCATATAGATAAGAAGGACGACAGTAGCAGTGGGGTTATATCAATGTTTCAATTGGAAAAATTCCCGTTAAGGGCTCACTCGGAAGAGGCGCAGCAACCACGCAAAGTGCCAAAATGCTACGGGAATATTTATTAACGGGGTGCAACAGAGAGAGAGATGCAGAAACCTAACGGGTGTACATCAATATCGTGTGTTTTATATCAATATAAAAGACGCACAAAGTATTCAAGGACTTGAGAATGATGAGAGGATTGGATATAAAATACAATCATTTGCTCGTTAAGACGGCAAGTTATACCTACCACTAAACAGGCACTAACAGTCCACAAAATGGGAACAAGAAAGAAAGAAAGATCATGGATAACTCATTTAGTAAATGATCTTAGCACAGTTAATCACGTATAATGACTTGTATGGTGAAGTACAAAATGCGAAACTGAATAGCTAGTTCAAGTGGATCGAGAGAACAGCTTTCGAAGCACCCGGGAAAGGAAACAATTTCAAATTTCGCAGTCGGGACGTATTCTCTAGCGTCTAGTTTGCCCCCAACACTCGCCTTGGACTCGAGTGGCGTTGCGGTGGGCGACCGAGTTGTGAGCGGGCAGTGTGGACGGTTGGGCCGGTCGAGCGTGCCCCGCTCGAACGAGCGTGGAGGAAGTCGAGCGCAGCCACACGCCTTGCCGCAAGCTGCAGTACCGACACCTGTCGGACTGTCATAGAACGACATGTATGACGCGGCTCGAGCGAGCAACCGAGCGAGGTGCAGACCTCTAGTTTACAGTACGTCTCTCGTCTCGGTGAATGGAGTATAAGCGCAAAGACATAAGCGCGACGCAAACACAGGGGACATTCCATATTATAAAATTTGGCAGAACAAGTTGACTAAATCCTACTGACGTCTTTGAAACTGCTTAATTTATTATGTATTTCTGAGTGCGGGTTGAGTTCGCTATACCATAGTAAAAAATCGTACTAACGAATGTGTGCTGAGAACGTTTGGAAATATCTGAACGAATGCCAACGTGTATTAGCAAATATTTACCTCCCAGAAGAGAAATATCTATTAGAGCACTAGGGTTCTCAGCCAGGTTTGTATGGTAAATGTATATAAATCGAAATTTGCATCCATTTCAATATTAGAGCAAGTTTCAAGGCTTTCAGGGAATATTTCTTGAAGCAGGAGCAAAAAAATCTACCATACCTGCTACAACAGTTCTGGAGGTTTTAAATACTGGCCTTCACCCTGTGTTACTGTACTAGTGTTTTAAACTATACAGTTAATAGTTACATCATCTACAGCAGATCTCCTCCACATTCTAAATCTTCTGTTTGCTCGTCTGTAACCTCTTCCAAGCAGCTGAACACACGATCAGCTAGAATGTCATGCACAATGGAACTGTGTCACCTTGATAAGTAATTCTTGTAAACTTAACGTAAATACCCACGAATGTCAGTGTGCTCTTCCTAACTACGAAATCCAACCAAAAATGAGTAAATACTACGCCTATTACATTCAAGTGTGTGCTTAAACATCAGTAAAATTTTTAGAAAAACGTGTGCAACAGTGCTATCTGAAATGAACACTTCTAATTAGAAGAAGTACTTCACGGCATAGTGTCATTAAAACTGGATGAACTATGAACTGATTTCATGATGAGCTTTATGTTTCGTGTAGGACGTGGATGGGAACTAATCCTACAGATGTTACAAGTGTCTCCTGTATGTATTTTATAGCGTTGGTGCTACAGACTAATGCTGAAAATTAGGTGGACATATTATAAGATAACGAATGAGAAGTTTTGCCGTATAATAGGTGAAGAAAGTATGGAATGGAAAATCTGACAAGAAATGTTAGGATGACGCGAAATATGTCAAGACATTGGGGAAAGCTACTAGTGAGAGCTTTACAAGTTAAAAAGTAGAGGACAAAACATTTGTTGTAATACACCCAGCAAATGGCGGAGGACGTACGGATCAAGTGCTACTCTGAAATAAGGAGGCTTGCGCAGGAGAAGCATTAGTGGCGGGGACATCAGTCTTCTGATAAATCAAAATTAAATAATGCAGCAAGTGTAACTGTGAAGTGTTTACACGAGAAAAATTAATCGCGTCGAAAGGTGACAATTACTAGCTTAACATGAATACGCCTTTAAAGACTAGTGCCTGAAAGGTCATCGGTAAATATTCATACTTGTTTGTGATAGCTCAAGGCTGCCGACTTATAAACGTGAAAATGATCCATACTTATCGGAGAAATTAATGTGAATATTTTAATACAAGAAACACCAGTGTGAGATAAATTTATCAGTGTAATCACTTCATCTCGTACTGCAGTATATATGCGTGGCTACGGTAACGTGGAATAGGCTTAGATTCTGTAGGAGAGATCGGATGACAAGGGCGCACTAACTACTAAACAATTATGGGTAACTGATGGCGGATAGCACATTCAAATAAGGTAAGTTGTTATGCAAATATAAACAGAGTTCAATTTAACTGCCAATTTGAGTAGAGCTGTACTATGTGTGCAACACAATTGGATTTAGTTAACACAATTGCAAACTGGGTAGTGTTGTTGTTGCCACTCTTACTGTTCTTGCACTGGCTACTTCAACTTGAATACAGTTGATTAAACGTAACAGCTGTTAATTACACAGTCTACTACTCTCACTTTATTTGTTGTCCTTAACTACACGATGCAGACTTCTAACAGAGTTCGACATAGCTCTGGTAGTGGACACGGCAGATCACAACGTACGTAAAAATGAATCTACATCTTGTGATGGTGCAGCTCCTTTGTTGTATTAGACTTGTGGTTAAATATCGCATGACATGAAGAACACGCCACAATCAAGCAAACAGCAACACCACAGCTTGAATGTAAGTAACCACTATACAACCTCAAAGATCTGTCTTTCCTCATAACTTCCAGGTGCATGTTCAATAGTTTCGTAAATAAAAAGTCTTGTTGCTTGCAGATGACTAGCTGTAAAAAAACTGTCATTCCGCAACTAAATCAGATAAAAATACTGCGAATGACGTAATATAAGTATCGTAATAAATTAGGCTTAATATATCCAACAAAGTTGTCAAATGAAATAATTCGTCCAAATCAATCACTGTATAACCAAATTCTGTAACTTTCATTCTAGAAAATAGAAGCAAAAACTCACGGAAGATGACACAATAAATGAAGAAACATATTTGGGAATAAAAATTAAAAAAAATAAAAAAAAATAAAAAAAAAATAAAAAAAAATAATAAAAAAAACCCAAGGTGTCTCGCATAAGGCGGATTTAACCACAAATCTGAATCTACATCAACATACATATTCCGTAGTCCACCCAAAGGTGCGTGGTGGAGGGTACTCAGTATCACTACTGGTTACTTGCTTTTCTGTCCCATTCCCATAGAGAACGAGAGAAAACCAATGCTTGTATGCATCCGTACGAGCACTAATGTCTCTGAGCTTACCCTTGTGGTCGGTCTTTGCGCAAAGCGTAGGTTGCCTGCAGCGGAATCGTTCTGCTGTCCGCCTTAAATTCCAGCCCTCTAAATTTCTTGAACAGTGCTTCTGGAAAAGAACGCCGCCTTTCCTCCAGAGGGTTCCATTTGAGTTCCCGAAGCATTTCAGTAACACTCGCGCATTAATCAAACTACCAGTTACAAACCCAGCAGACCGCCTCTGAACTGCCGGTTTGTCCTCTTTTATACCGATCTGGTAGGAATCCAAAACAGTTGAACTGAATACGCGTTCGTAGGAGCGTTTTATATCCAGTCTCCTTCACAGGCGGATCACACCTTCCCAAAATTCTCCCAATAAAGCAAAGCCAACCAACGCCACTTTTCGTTCATGTGTGTATACAGCACGCGCTATAATGTAGTGGTTTACTTTCTTCTTGTCGTTCGTACTTTTGTAATGATTTATGCATTTGTTATCTTTTCTTGTTTTCGTGTAATTGCAATGTCCTGTTATTTTATTTTTAAGGTTGAAAACAAACAAACTGTTCCTGTTCCAATAATTTTTTGCTTATTTACAAACTAGTTTTCGGCTTATTAGGCCATCATCAGGTAAACTGTTGACATGCGTCGACAGAGACGCTATTGCTTCGGTTCCCAAAGATGGTAAAACAAAGATACAACACACAGATTACTCGGTCTTTGCATATGACATTTGTTGGAATTGCAAACAATATCTGTTGCCATGTAGAATTCCGTTTTTTTCTCAAAACTAATTGTTTAACGAAGTAGAGGGATAGTTGAGCAAGCGATTTGCTATTGTATAGAGTCATCTGTGAGCAGGGTGTGTTATCTCTGGTAGCGCCGAGGCGCGCGGCGAGAAACAGCTAGTTGGTGTTGAGATTTAGACGGAATCGAACGTAATAGTTAGTCGGTATGTGTAGTGGTGCTTTGTAATGGTGTCTTGTAAAAGCAGGTGGCAAAGTTCGCGTGTCGGCTTGGCACGAGAAGAGGAAACAGCGAACAGGCAATATCGTTTATTTGTATGGACACAGCTTGAGTAATCAGCGAGTACGCATCAAGAGGAATGCTGAGGGTCCCAACTTATAAAAATTTTGTCGTCGCTAAGAAGAGTCTGTGTTCGCCAATTGTCTGGCTAAACCAGAAATTCATGAGCCCGGCAATACTTCGTAATTGTGTAAACTAGTCGATTGTTCTATGGTTGGAGTTGTCAGGTGCGAACTATGTCCTTGGTTACGAATTAATATATATTTATATATATTTAGAACATCAATTAATTATCTTGGGTCGCCACCATATTTCTCCAAAATATGGAAAATTAAAATGTTACTGATCAGCTATGATGTGATCATAGATTCAAACATATAATTACTATTCTTACTCTGTTACAATTTATCAGTTGTACCAAACAAAAAAAATGTACTTGAAAGTTTATTGGTAAACTGTGGAATTTAACTATTCTGTTTTCCCTCCAAAATAGTCACAAAGGAACTTTCTTAAATGAAAAACGATCTGCTCAAAATCAATTTATTACAATTAAGCATTCAGATGACATTTCCTATAATGTAAAACAGATAATAGTATTCACATAATCTTTTACAAATGTTAAAACATTGAGACACAAAAAATGACTGGCTGAGTCAAAGGTCGGAGGTTTTGCAAAACAGAATGCTATTAGATTGGTTATACAGGGGCTTGAAATTATCGTTAGCCCTAAGCTCCCCAAAGTAAATAGGCAGATCTCAAAAGAATAAACTAAGGGACAGAATCCAACAAGTCTGATCCATATAACCCTCCAGCAAGTGCGTCACCTTACCGACACAGATGATCATTGACGGCAGCGTCTCAGGCTCGCAGGCAGCAGGCGGTGGGAGCGGATGAGCTGAAATTTTTATGCGACCGTAATTGCTGCGACCTTTTAAGCAGGGTCGACATGTAACTTAACACAGCGTCACTGGCGTCGGCGTCGGCGTCGCTAGGTAGTTGCTGTGCGATTCTAGCACGCTAGTAGACTAATCAATATTTTGCTTAGGTGACAGAAAGCCCACTTGGCACAAATCGATCAGTCACTTGCGTAATAAGGTCTGTAAAACTATGTCCGATTCGCAAAGGCGCGAATGCTCAAATAGAGACTTCTAGCAAAACGAAAACTAAACTGTGGCCGCTCACAGCGTAACCACAGGACAATGTAACGTCCGTGAAGTAAACAACAAGTTCTACAAGGTCCGAATCTTCGGAATCACACACAAGTCTAACCAGAGGACAGTTTAAGACGATGTCCTCCCCGCGAATCTAAACGGAGTATTCCGTGTCTCCCGAGGTCCGTACACTTCGGACGCTCAAACAGGAGTCTCGCGAGGTCCGTACACTTCGGATATTCAGACACGAGTGACTTTCCCGAGGTCCTTACCCCTCGGACGCTCACACAGGAGTCCTCCCGATGTCCGTGCACTTCGGACGTTCAGACACGAGTCTTCGTACGTCCTCGCGCTCTGCCGCAGCTCACGGCAAGTGACGGCGGCCACACCCACCCGCGAAAAGACGCACCAATATCTGCTAACGGCTAATAGTCAAACCAATCGGATAGCGTAGCGCCGTTGACAAATTGTTTAGCTGTCATACTAAAATACTCTGCCGAGTCAGGACGCGTTCTCTGCGGCTGCCAAGAGGCTCCGCCCACGCCACCAACGCTTACCGCGGATTTCACCGTTCCCAGGGTGAATGCTCTGCAAGGAATTTCACCTTGCTCCTAGCTACGGTCACACGACCTAAAAAGTTAACTTTGTGCTATATATACAGCCGCTGGAGCCAAACCCCTGGGGCGGCATACGGGCAGAACGCTTTCCTCTCAACCTAACAATTTGTCACACTAACTGTGTTCAAACTCTGCTGCTTTCTAGGAAGTTTTTTAGATAACGCCTAAGGGCAATACGCCTCCATAAACCGCCCAGGGCCCAGAGCACTCTGCTATTGTTCGGCAAATTCCTCTCTTGCAAAACGGCCGAATGACTAAAAAGGCAGTCCCCGCTATCGCCCACCGTAAACCGCGGGCCAGCATTGTGTAAAGCGTCCCACATACTCTGCCGCCTGTAGCGTCGGCGCCATACAGGTCAAGCCAGCCCCTCTCGCACTTCCCCGAAGGCGAGCGAAAGTTGGTGCGAGGGCGAGACCCCCCAAGAGCATCTCTCTCTGCGCGGCCTGGACGTGCTCCACACGTAAAACCACTTTTTAGCAGCCAAGCTGCGCCAATAAACATTAAAATCTCGAAATTTTCATACATACCTAGAATGTACTACAATACCAGTAGCCCATCACCCCTGATGTGTCCCCAAAGGAAAAGAAATCAAAATAAATAAAGATCTACAAAGAAAAATGTTACATATTTCAATAATTAGCGTAAAGAGAAAGGTACAGTGACACAAGGTTAGTATGAAAAATAGACTAATTACAGCCCCCGTCTCACAATTGTTAAATATGCACGGGAACTGGAAGGGCGTCCTCGACGTTTGGACATGGTTTCACCACTTATTGTTGAAGGCACTCACCACAGCACTCACCAAACACCCGACAAGTCGTGCAATTTCAGAGTCTCTTTCTGAGTCTCCGTACCATCACAATCTTGCTGCGGTCGAAGTGAGGCAGATTATTCGTCGTTCACTGTCACCATATGATCCGTGCGTGTCTCTCACTAGCACTCATTCCTCATCAGGTGACGAAGGTACGGCCTGTATGAGTTTACATCGTAACAGGAAGGTGCTCATAATTTTTTGACACCTCAGTATGTAAAAACTCATCCCCGATGATTACGCGTTTACAAATATTACGACATGTGCTATTCTGAAAGAGTCAAATCTACCGGAACCTATGGCCAAAATTTTCTTTGATACCGGTAAATCTTGTTACTGTGGGAAAACTAATCTCATATATTTTAAAGCAATATCCGAATGGTTAATGGGAAATATTTTTGCTTCCTTTGTTCTTATTGTTGCTTCTGACAATATTACCGGATTGCCACTTAATAACTGTCACAGTAGCTTTTGCCTGTCTGTGCTCATTCATTACCAATTAGAAGTCATTGCTATGCTAATTTAAATAGTTAACAGTAGCTAAGACAATTAATGCCATATTAGGCTGACGACCATCAGTAAATTGTATGAAACCATCAATTTTTGCTATTGAACTGAAATTAATGTTTTCCTACTGAAATCATTTGCCTGTGGGGGATGCCTTATCGCCGGCCGCGGTGGCCGAGGAGACTGAGGCGCTCCAGTCACGGTCTGCACGGCCACTACGGTCGGGGGTTCGAATCCCCCCTCGGGCATGGATGTTTGTGCCGTTCTAGTTCGTAAGTAGTTCGTAAGTAGTTTGTAAGTTTAGGGACTGATGACCCCGTAGTTAAGTCCCATAGACTTTACAAACATTTGAACATTTGGATGCCTTATCATTAGGTAAACACACGGTTAATTTAAAATGCCACCGCAGGTGGCGACCTCACACACATTTACACTTGGTTTCGCGTGACAGCAGTAGCTAGGTTCAGGAATTTTAATTTGTAAGGATACAGTAAATGTTACACAAATAACTAACTCCTCCACAAAACTGAAACGCTATTGAATGGTAACTCCCGTTCATGATATACAACAGTACATTATGTTGAATCATTCATAATCAGCGCTTAGATTACGAAACCCCCGATCTATAATCTCTCGATTTCTGAATCCTTTTAGTATGAACTTTTCGGTTTGTCGTTTTTCATATGTAATAGGTGCAGAACGGTTCGTCACTCATGGAACATTGCCTCTGAACGATATCAGTTTTGAGGCTTTCGAGGACGCTGCTTTGGCATGAATGACCTTCACATCGATTTATCTCACTGAACTGAAATTGTTTCAAAAAGTTTGTAAATCTATCGGACCAAACTGCGCGCTCATCAGTCCGTAGCTCACAAACTACTTAAACCTAGGTAAACTAACCTAAGGACAACACACACACCCATGCCCCACGGAGGACTCGAACCTCCACGGCGAGCAACCGCGCGCTCCGCAGCGAGACGCTTTAGACCGCTCGGCTACTCCACCGCGGCTAAAATTGTTTCTCGGATGCCACATTGTAGAACATTACGCAGCGGTGCTGCATTTTTCAAATCTTGCTTACTCTAGAACTGCATGTAATCACACATTAGTCTCACGACCATGGCTGCGACAGTGCAGGCGTCTCAATGTGCAGGAGACATTACATTGATATAAGACTATATTTCAACGCTGACTCTTCAAGTACTTATAGGAAAGACCCTGGAACGAATGGTCATTCGCCGCCTGAATGTTAGAGACCAGGTGGTTACTTAGCAGTTCTTAGTGTGAATTCAGGAGATATCGCTCCACCATGGATAACTTGACCCTGTTAGAGTCGGCTGTCCATCACGATTTCCTACATAAACAGCACTGTATACGGATCCGTTTCGACGTCAGTAAGACTTACGACATTACTTTGTGACACCTTAGACTAGAGCAGGAGTCTCCAATTTACTAGACCACGAGGACCACATTTCAAGTTTCGAATCACAGTGCGGGCCGGATAGCATATTTGGCGATTACTGAAGAATGCGATACTTTTGACCTGTGACGTCACTGATACGGCGGAAACCCCATTTAACCTGTATATAGTATCACCATCACATCACTCTTTACACCCGCAAACAAAGTTCAGTGACATGTGAACTAGGTTAAAATGCAGTTTAGGTGACGGCTGCTCCTGTTAAACAGTTTTAGATTGTTGGTGGTAAAAGTTCAGATCACCGGCAGCGGCGTACTGCACTTACGTGACGGTGTTGGCAGTGGTAGCACACGGGTCAGTTGTGCTGGTCAGTTGTTTGTTTACGAGCGTCGAGTGAAACAGTCGTGTTCCGACGAAATGTATGACGACAAATTAAATTTTCACCACACTGTAATTTCCACTGCTAACGATAAATATTTAAAATTCTTAGTTTATTGCAATTAAAACATGAGTTCTCAGTATATGGATGCGTGAACGCAAATGGAACAGTTTGTACTGCTAATTAAACCTTTCCTCACTTCACTGAGTTCCACTGATTTAATCGTATGGTCTGTCATAACGCCGCACGAAAGTATAACAGACAAACACAAAAATAAGGGAGTGATAACCGTCGCTGTTTAGTCCCTTCCAAAAACCAACAATAACAAACAGAAAAATAAACCGGAGACTCGCTTCTACCCACGTTGCCACTGTTCCGATGAATGAAGTGAAGGCAGCCAATCAGGAATGGCGTTCAGACAGATAATAAGAATGTCGGTTTTTCTCCCCATTGCATGAATTAATCACGAAATTATCTGTTGTTGCAAAGTGCGCAGAAGTCTGTTTGGAATGAAGATCCTAATGGAAAATATATTGCACAAAAAACCAGCAATTTCATGGATGTAACAGATTTCCTAATGAATGGAAATTGAGCGCATTTACTTTTATTAGTTATTTAAAAGACTTGTTTCAACTCAAAGCTGCAAAATTAAAGTTACGCCAAAGTAGTGACTTGTTCTGTAACTATGTTTTTTAAAGTTTTTAAACGAAATTAATAGTTTTAAAAAGTATTAGCTTCTGTCAGAAAACTTAAATGTGAATTTAAAGATAATATTACCCTTAATGTTTTCGTTCAATTTGTTTAAATGGAGAGCAACATCAGCCAAGAAAGGTAATATCTATACCTACTTTTGGTCCGATAGAACTTCTAAGGGCTTATTTTTTTCGTTGCCAAATATTTCCCTCTCTATTCTCAAGCAAAAGTAAAAATTTGACACTATTTTACCACAGTTGAATCACCTTACTGCCGTTTGTGCGTGTGGTAATGGAGATCACTGGACAGGAAACAGTTGAATTGGTCGGTGTTTCATTCAACGGCTTCAAATAAAGTTCACAATAGAAATTACAGGTTTCATTACACAAGACGTATCCAAGGATTTTGAACAAAATTTATGCCTATCAATAAAATTCTTCTGGGTATGAACCCGCGTCGTCATTTTATAAATTCCACCGACGTTTCGGCCGCTGTTGCAGGCGGCCTTCATCAGGGTCTGTGTCTGACTGCTGCATATACGATATCTTGGGATTTATATAGCTGCGGATGAGGGAAAGGAAGGGGGACGTTGGTTTGCCTTTATTGGTGGTTATATTATTTCACGCCATTGGTGGAAATCGGCAATGATGATTGGTGTTTTAGAGGCTAGTTTTCCATGTGATTGGGGGTTACATTCTTCCCCCTTATTGGTCAAAATGGACGTTTCCGATTGGCTTTTGTATTAGAAGTTGCTATTGGCGGAATGGACCTGAGAGAACGGACGGCGGTTGTACCGTGCCGCTGTTGACTTGTCGCCTGGCGCAGACGGCGGCGGGCCGGTGCTCTGCGTGTTCGCGGCCGCTGTGGTCTCCGGGGCAGTCTGCGCGAGTCCTTCCGCGCGCGGTGCCGTCACGTAGCGTTGCAACTGCTGGCAGCCAAGACGCCGGCAGCCTGTAGCCATCCTCCCTGTTCATATTGGCGGGACGCTTCGCTATTTCTATAGCCTCTCTAATTTTCCTCCTCGCTGAGAATGGTTGTTTCGCCAGCACGCGGGCCTCGCTGAAAGATAACTGTTTTCCGCACTGATTGTGATGCTCAGAAACCGCTGACTTCGTGTGCTGTCCAAGACGTATGTATCTTTCATGTTCTGAAAGCCTCGTGGAGATTGCTCGCCCGGTCTCTCCTATATAAACCAGCCCACACTCGCAGCTAATTTCATACACGCCGGCATTGCTCAGTTTGTCAACTGCGTCCTTAGTTGAACCTAGCACATCCTTGGTCTTATTGGTGCTGCGGAAGACTGGCTTGATGCCTGCCCGACGTAGAACCTTACCCACACGCTCAGTGACGCCCTGCACGTAAGGTAATAGGGCGATGCTTTGTGCTTCCTCTTGCTCCCCTCTATTCCTTTCATTCCTCCTGGACATTGTTTTATGTATCTCGCCCAGTCCGTAGCCATTAGCCGCAAAGGTGGATCTGAGATGTCGTAGTTCCGCCTGTAGGTGATCGTCATCGCTGATCCTGTGGGCCCTCCTTGTTAGTGTTTGTAGGGCGGATTTCTTCTGCATGGGGTGGTGGTGGGAGGAGGCGTGGAGGTACCTTCCCGTGCTGGTAGCCTTTCTGTACACCCTGTGGCCGAGTTTACCATCAGATTTTCGGTAGACTTCGACGTCGAGGAAAGGCAGCACCCCATTCCTTTCTACTTCTATCGTGAAATTTATTTTGCTGTGCTGCTGATTGAGATGTTGATGAAAGTTCTTTAGCTCCTCTTCCCCATGTGGCCAGATGACGAAAGTGTCATCAACGTAACGCAGCCAGCATGCTGGGCGTAGTGGCGCTGACTGGAGAGCCGTTTCTTCAAATGCTTGCATGAAGATGTCAGCTGCAATCGGAGAAAGTGGAAAGCAAACCAACGTCCCCCTTCCTTTCCCTCATCCGCAGCTATATAAATCCCAAGATATCGTATATGCAGCAGTCAGACACAGACCCTGATGAAGGCCGCCTGCAACAGCGGCCGAAACGTCGGTGGAATTTATAAAATGACGACGCGGTTTCATACCCAGAAGAATTTTATTGATAGTGACAACAGCCGCGGAAGCCTACGTTTGCATAAAATTTATGCCTGTTGAAGAACACATTACCTGTGAATGATTTGGGAGTACCTTTGGCTTCATAGTCTGCATTTAGTCTGCCAACAAAACCTGCAAATTTGTAACACATTCTTCTCCCTTCATCGGTTGAGATACATTTCAGCCGACAAAAAGGAAGGTTGCACTGTGTGGCTCTATTGTACTTCTCTAAATGTGTCCTCAACTGTTGTTGTGCCATATAGGGAAATCACATCTGCTAGTTTTTCGGTCGCTTCAAAGTTTGAGCTAACACCTCTGTAGAACAACATTACTCCTGATGTCAGAAGATTCATCCAGGGCTATAGAATACAAAGCAAAATTGGATGCCCTTTCTTACAACTGATTTGTTAAATCGAAAGTAAAGGCTTTAACTCGACGCGCCACATTGTTCCATTTTGCCAGGGAACAGTTCTTTAGCTGTAATCAGCATGCAGTTATTTATGTGATCACAATTAAATTCAGGTGTTCAAATGTTTGTAAAGCTTAAGGGACTTAACTGGGGGTCATCAGTCCCTAAACTTACAAACTATTTATGAACTAACTTATACTAAAGACAGCACAAACATCCATACCCGAGGGGGGATTCGAACCCCCGATGGGGAACAGCCTCGCGCACTGGAGAATAGCGCCTCAATGCGCTCGGCCACTCCGCCGCGGCTTCATCACAATCCGCGAATGGCTTTTCCTCGTTTGGTGATTTCGTAGCCAATTCTTAAGCTTGTTTTTGTAGCGGACTCACTTTCATGAACACTTTTCCCACAAACGTTTTGTTCGAAACACAGTCTCCGTTTTAACATTTCGATTTTGTGCTCACGTACATTGTCTTTGAACGCATGAAACTGTTTTATAATGACGAAGGATATTAAAATCCTTGAGGACAGCAATAATTTCATTGAAGATTATACACACGGTTTTGGTGATTTCTCTATGACGAAGTATTTCACGTCCTATGTTTTACTGTATAGTCGACAGCAGGCAAAGACTTTCTTTTCTGTTTTTAGTTTCAACCGAGATATTGTACAGTGTACACTTATTCGGTACAAAAAAGTATAGATTTTACAAATACAGAAAAGTTTATATAACAAGGGACACGTTAACAACGGACGACCGAAACAAACAAGACGAAATCAGGAAAGCAAAATACAGCCAGGACCCCCTGGTCCCAGATCGTCCACGAGCGACGAGGCCATTTGGGATGTTGCGTGCAGCAAGCATTGTAGTCACATAGTGTAGATCAAGTGCGGCGTCAAACCCAGGGTTTTAAATGCTAGCTGCAAGAGGCCCAGAGTAGTACAACAGAAGCTGCACTCAAGTGTTTTAACTCAATTATTTTATACGATTTTAACTGACTACCTTGACTGTAGCTTTTTTTACTGGTCGGTCCAAACACGGCGACTCTGTTGATTGCTCTGTTGTCTTCTCTGATCGGGTCATCAAGATCAGACTGCCGCTAGATTGTACTGTATATGATGCAGAATTTCATGCCTTCTGTGCGCAGTTCACCAGACGAAACGTGTGCTGCAGGCATCAAATTCCTCGTTTTCCCGGATTCACTGAGTGTCCTTCAGTCTCTTCATCCAGTACGTAAAGTATTCCAGAACATTCAGGATGCCCTTTCCCACCTTCAAAGGTTAAGGAAAGAGGTGTGTTCAAAAATGTTCAAATGTTTGTAGAGCCTATGGGACTTAACTACGCGGTCATCAGTCCTTAAACTTACAAACTACTTATCAACTAGCTAATACTAAGGACGACACAAACATCCATGCCCGAGGGGGATTCGAACCCCCGACCGTAGTGGCCGTGCAGACCGTGACTGGCGCACCGTAGAGCGCTCGGCCACCGCGGCCGGCAGGAGGTGTGTTTTGTGCTGTGTACGAGGCATATGGGTGTTGGAGGGAACGAAACGGAAGATGTACCAGCCAAAGAGGTGTATTGTGAGAGTGCAACATTTCAGTGTTCCACACCCCTGCATGCAGTTACTTCGCTGTTGGGGTACAAAGTCATGTGTCGATGGGAAGATGAGTGGCGGGAAATCAAGAATGATAAGGTGGGAGTCGTAAAGTCGACCACACGGCCGTGGCTCACTACCTCCTGCCAACTGCTGCGGAGGGATGAGGTCGACCTCACTCGTCTTCTTATTGGTCACTGTCCCATTACACGTGGCTTTTCGCTTCGGCGGGAGGATCCTCCGTGGAGCGCTTGTGATGTATGGTTGACACAGTACATCACAGTTTAGTCGAATGTGTTTTATTTAAAGGTCAAAGGGCGACAGCTCTTTTACCACGTGTACTACCCTCTATTTTAAGCAATGATCAAACAACTGTGAAACGACTTTTAAAATTTTGTGAATCTTCAGACTTGATCACTATAATTTTAGGGCCGCATTTTTAAAGTGGATTTTCTGTCTTTTTTTATGACTGGTCAGTAATTCACTTCCATCTATAATTTCTGTTAGAGTTATTAGTTTTACTGATCAGTTTTAGATTGGACAAACATGTCAGTGAACCTACAATATTGAGGCAAGTTTCAAATGAGCATATCTTTGATGGTAAATATAAGTGGTAAGTGGTGCGGTTTTCATTCAGCTATCGCTTTAGCGTAGGTCTAGCCTTTCGTATGTCTTACTTAAGTTAGATCATGATAATCTCGCCGCCGCGGTGGAGTGGCCGAGCGTTCTAAGGCGCCTAGCTACAGAGCTCACCGCTGCTCACCGTGGGAGGTTCGAGTCCTTCCTCGGGCCTGGGTGTATTTGTTGCCTTAGCCTAAGTTAAAGTAATTTGTAAGCCTAGGGACTGATGACCGGAGTAGTTTACTCCCGTAGCCTTACAGACATTTGAAAATTTGATAACATCGCTGTTGAGTGGCTTTCTACCTCATAAACAACAACAACAACCTTCACATATTATAAATTTGCGTCTTCGTCGCTAAAATTAGTTTAATATTGGTTATATATACTCGCGAAAGCTTATTTAATATCATACAATGATGTTTCTCGAATTGTTCTTAGCCTGTTTGCACATTTCAGTAAATGTATAAGGCAGTTTTTTGAGTACTGTAGCTACAAACGAAATTAATAAAAGTTAACATTTCATTCAGCGTAACGTAATAAGATTAGGACACCATTTTAATGAAATGTCATTTGGGCTGCTTAAAACAAGTTCGACCATCCTTTTCCTTTATAGCTCATTAAATGATAGAGGGATACGGAAAAATACATTCAGCCGTGGGGCAATGGTGTCGCGAATTTTGGGCCCAGTGAATTCTGGGCCCAGTGAATTCTGGGCCCGGAAAAGGTCGGGCCACTAATCCTCCTTTCCCCCCTCCCCCCTCCCTCACGCCGGGGTGTGTGCCGCCCGGGCCGGTCGCGGTGGCCGAGCTGTCTGCGGCGCGCCAGTCACGGTCGGGGGTTCGAATCCCCCCTCGGGCATGGATATTTGTGCCGTCCTTAGTATTAGCTAGATCATAAGTAGTTTGTAAGTTTAGGGACTGATGACCCCATAGTTAAGTCCCATAAGCTATCGATTGATTTTCTCAGGGAAGCCAAAACAGTCTTGGTCCAACCCGCCACTGCCCCCTCCGAAACTAAGTTTATTGTGCGGTCCCATAAGCTATACAAACATTTGAACATTTGGTGCCGGCCGGCAGGTAAACGAGCCGACTTCATTATTTTGCGCCGGTAGCTTGGTTCATGTAAACACACTCGCCCCTGAAATACTTTTCTACAAACATTACAAGGCAACAGTGACCGGCATTGTTATAGTACATGTGGCTGCAATTCGAGTGGTTCCAATGTTGCCAGAAAACATTGTGGGCCAGTGTTATCGGCAATAACAATTTTTATGGCCCGTGCAAACGTAGCTTTACGTGCTGTACTGATGAAAGAGGTGTGGAGATGATCAAACAAGAAACAAAAGTGATACAGTTGGAAGTGGTCATGTAATGTCTGTTTGACAACTTTTACGTATGATTGGATATTCAGAAGCTACCATGGAAAACCTGGAAACCAAATTACAAACACAGAATTTCAAAATATCGTCTGTTTGACAAAGAACATTTAAATTAACGTAAAATAAAATCTGTTCCACACCCATCGACCTGCGAACGTTAGACCTACATGTAATGTACATGAACCAGGAGTGTGCACGTATAGGTGAAATAATCTGCGTATTGCTTCCCATCTCACTCATAGCGCTAAATGTGCATGGCCCCTACATATGACTTCGAAACAGGAAAACCCTTTCTATTTTGTAATTATAATCATGCATAACGTTATTAGTATTGCCAAATGTAAAATATATAAAATCAGCAATATGAACTCGCGTATTGAGACACACATTAAAACGAGAGTGTGTGAACCATAAAATAATTTACATAATAAGACTGCGTGTTTACGGCTACAATGAATGACATGATTTTCAATACCATGATAGAGAATGCATCGTAAAACAAGGGAAAACAGGAAAAAAATTAGAGGCAGTGCAATACGCGTTTAAAAGCGGGAATATCGTTGAACATTATGTCAACATTCAACGTTGTTCTTCCGGCAGCAGGACATTTTGTTTCCGTTGGTGGTCATTTGAAGGGCGGTGTTAACGCGGCGGTGTTAACAGGACGGCATAACATCATAAATCTTAAAGTAGGCATTAGGAAAAAATTAATTTTGCTCATTTCTTTTTGCAATCTGTATCTCCAACGTAGAGTCGCCTTTTGTGCACCATTTCCATTTGATCTTCAATATTATCTATGCCACATTTCTCCTTGTCAAAATGCAAACCTAATGCAATTTTCTTTTTGCTACCATAAGTATTTTCTTCAAATCGCCAGGTATGAAGGAGCTTCGAGTCTGGCCAGTGGAGGGCTCCTCAGCGACAGGACATTCATAAACCCCGAAATTTGCACATTTGGCTTCTTTTGTGGTATACTATCACGCAAACGCACTTTAAGATTGTGTGTCGTTCTGAACGCAGTTTTAACTCTTTGCTTCCAAAAATGTATGTTTTAGTTTTTCTGACGGCTTGCCAGTTGTTATTCTGTTTTGAAATCACGTGCAGGGGATATGCGCATGAAGTGATAGGAGCGAGAGAAGAAGCCATGTACAGCTTATGTCACCTACGCACTGTATGTGAGTTATATCCAATGATCTTTAATTATATGCATAATCCTACCCTTTTTTCGTACGCCATCATATATTATGTTCTTTACATTACATATGCCACCCAGAGGTATGAGGAGTATATTATTTTATATTTATTTTAATATAAAGTTTTGTAAAGAAGAATAGATACGATTTTTAAATTACATTTTTGTAATTAGGTTTTAAGTTTTCCATTGTTTTTGGAGGTAGTTGACATTGGCTGAAATTGGTCATAAGTAAAACCTTTTTGAAGATTTAGATGTAAATGATTGCGTCAGAGAGACAATATATTACAAAAAGTCACAGTGCTAGATATAAGAAATTCGCTTTTTCCAGGAAGTGATCATGTTATGTAAACGGAATTTTCGTAATAAACAGACTCCCATCACATTTTATCCAGGCTTTGGACTGGCTAAATGACAAGAATACATTGTCATTCAGGCGTTTTAAGATCAGTTATTTTATTTTATTTTTTATTAACTTTTAAATTATTATTTATTTGTACATTTTTTTCACATACGATGTCTCAAACTAGGCCAATGAATTTATTCAAATTTTTGAAGGTAAGAGATCGCTTTCCAACAGGCCCTGATGTCACCACCCTCTTCGTACTTTTGTACTATTTTTGCCATCCCTTCATCGAGTTTCACATATGTTTTTTTTCTTTCCTTTTCCCTCCATACCTAACTCTGATCTCATTAAAGCACGTGCCGAGTTCTCTGCTTCCGTCTTCATGCACTTGATTACGTCTTTAATTTTAGGATTCGGTTTCCCAAGCAAATTATTAATCTTGTTGTGCCAATCTTCTACAGCGTTGGTGGTACGATGGCGCAGCCTGTAGCAGCTCCAAACACTGATCGGGACTTTATCGTTTTCTAACCACCTGTCTACGAAATAGTCGAAAAACTGAGACAGCTTGGTGATATCTGGTGCTTGTGAATGGATTTCGAGCCAGCCATCGCAGACATCTTCCGGTCGAAGGAATGCCAGAGAAGCACACGTCTGAATTTGCAACCTTACTTCTTCATTTTCTCTGTATCGGAAGCAAGTCCCAAGTCTTGCACTTTCCTCCAGAGAGATTTCTTCATGTGGAAACGGCAGCCATGAACTTGAACCGACGGGAGCACAACTTTTAATGCAGAAGTAGGAGCTATTTCAAAATCAACGGTGATATTTTGAGGATTCCATTCTTTTATATTTTTTAAGAGTGCTGAAAAGATGAATATATGTCTCCTTTCTTTTGTTGGCTAACAGTGCAAAGGCCACCGGATAGATATTTGTTTCATACTTTGAACTTTCAAAGTCTGCATGTATCGTATATATTTAAGCAAATTGCTTGCTACAACATTTGAAGGTCCCATCCATAAAAAGTCTCGTTTAGTCTTTAAAGCCTCTCTTCCTGCTTTTCCGCTAAAGACTATCACCCTGTCTCCAATGTTGTTATCGCTCAAGAGAAAACTGCTACCGGCATTCATATTTAGTAGCTCAGGCGAAAGATCGACTTCTTGTCTCGTCTCTGGCTATTCCTGATCTCCGCGTGCTTTGGACCGATGCTTGTATAATATCCGCTTCATTGATAGCTCTTCTGGCATTTCAGAAACAAAATGATACCCTCGATTGTGGAGGTCACCTAATTCTCCAGTATATATTTTAGAAATCGAAGTCTCTTCGTCTCTTGATCTCTTCTTAGCCCGATTTACTGCCATCTGTATTTCTACGCGAGCGTCATCCGGTGCTCCACACTGATGCTCGTTTGAACTAAGCACCTCACAGTCTTTCGTCTCAAGCATTCCTCGGCAATACTTTGTTCTTTGCTCTGAACAGCGCCAAATCACAGTCCCATCTGCTTTGGTTCTCCTTATGGTACATGAGTAGCCATCATAGTGCGCATATGGCTTACCACGGATGGTCGTTGACACTTCCAAGATACACGAACTGAATACTACGCAAGTTAGAGTCTACTGGCAGTGACCGTCTAAGCGGCCAGCCGCTGCGTTGGACGAGACCTTCGCGACCGTGACTGACAAGGAGCGTTCCCAGTGAAGGGGGGGGGGGGGGGGGGGGGGGGGGGCAGGGAGGCTCTTCCCTCGCGCAGGTAGTTTCCAAGAAACTGGGCCCAGAATTCGCACATTTCTGGTTGGGCCTAGAATTCACTGGGCCCAGAATTCAGTGAACCTGGGGCAATAAGAACCGGTAACTCGCTCCTTTCAGAAGCTGTACTGCTTGTTTGCGGGCCTAGCATAATGTGAAAAACGAAACCTGCATTTACCGAACACTCTCAGGATGACTTTCGGCACAATGTGATACAGCAAGTTCAGATATTCACAACTTCTGCATTTTGATTAAAACACGAGTAGGAACTCTACATTGAAACTGCCAGAAGCAAAAGCATCGTGACTTCCCTTTTCAGACTAAAACAGCGACGTACTACGCTAATACAGCTCATATGCCTTATGGAACTGTCCGAAAACATCGCCGAGTAACCTTATTCAACTGTACTCGTATTAGATTCAAGTAACAAGTAACAAAAACTGTGTACAACAGGAAACACGATTTCTCGTGTCACTGTAGTTCTCAATAAAGTAATGTGATCAGTACTGAAGTGCAAATACGCGAAGAAAGACGCCTATAATATCGCGACACTTTATTTGAAGAATTTCATGAAATTTATACATCGAGAAAATTATCAATCCTGCTAGGGTATCGAGAGAATTGTTTCCTTATATAACCTATGTAAATGGAGGACAATAACTTCAGCATATGTGATTCTTGAAACTTGACAAGACAAAACTAAGTAAAATGACGCAGTAAAAATACTCTCATGCATTAACTTCTTCTAGAGGAGAGAAAATAAAGTGATTTTGTAAAGTTTTTATAAAAGCATTAGGAATATTATTACCTGTGAAATCGCACGGCAGAGGCGAATTTACTTACGAGAGAGCTTGTATAAGTGTTAGACATTGGATGACGTGGGAGACACTGCGAGTTAATCACAGTTTCTATTTGCTTCATTTGTGTGGTCGCTCGATTAGTTACATCACCGTTTATGATTCTTGACCACAAAATGCCGTGTTTTGCTTGAATCGCACTTATTTTTCATTTTTCGCTAGTTATCACTAGCGACATGTAGGTACTGTGTTGTAGATTTCTTACACAGTCTCTTTTTTTCTGGTGTCTTTTGCAAGTATAAATTGCTTCAAGCAAGAACACTGTTGATTTACATAAATAGGTTTTAGCAAGGATTACCGGTTATATGTTTACTGGTACGAAACACGCAGACGCAACACAAGAGACTTTACTTTTTGGTAATTCCATCAGCAACATTTCTCTTAAACGTGAACAGAAACTAAAACTGAAAGAATTATTTAATTTGATTGTGAAAACATTTGACGGAAATGATCGTGCAGTCAGCCGAAAAACCACGTATTATGGTAGATGTAGCTCCAAGACAACCAATGACATTGCAGTTTATGTTACACAGACGACATCTTGTTCTGAAACTAGGTAAAATCCCGGCGTTACCCGGGTGTGTATTTATTTGTTCCTTCCTTGAGTTAGTACTTCTCCTATCCCTTCTCTCTGTCCATCTCCTGTTTTCTAAAAACATGTTATATTTATCGGAGAACATATAAGAAATAACGCTGTCTTGCATAATGTACAAAATTATATGTGCAAAATCCAAACAAAGAACTACTAAAGAGACTGTATACACTACGCTTGTCCGTCCTCATTTGGAGTATTGCTGTCCAGTGTGGCATCCTTATCAGGTGGATTTGACGGAGGACACCGACAGAGTCCAAAGAAGGGCAGGTTGTTTTGTATTGTCAGGATACAGGGGAGACAGCGTCACGGAAATGATACAGTATCTGGGATGGGAATCATTACAACAACGGCGGTTATCGCTGCGGCGTGGTCTACTTACGAAATTGCAATAACCAACATTCTCCTACGAATACGAAAATATATTGTTGACTCCCACCTTCATAGGTAGAAATGATCATCAGAATAAAATATGAGAAATCAGAGCCCGAACGGAGATATTCAGGTGTTCTTTCCTCCTGCGCGCTATTCGAGCTATTCGAGAATGGAATGGGAGATGAATAGTATATAAGTGGTTCGATGAACCCTCTGCCAGGCACTTACATGTAATTTGCAGAGTATCCCATATAGATGTAAATAGCAATCAAAATACAAATGGCATATAAAATTCACACGATATCATATTTACTGAGCTATACGTTGTAAAATTGAATAATTTATCAGGTACATATTTGTGCTGTCTGTTTGTTACGAAAATAATTAGTAGTAAAGAAGTAATAGATTAAAACTTAGTGCGTGATAGGGCGGTTTTCTATGAACGTTACTGTTTATGTGCTCATATCTCATGAACTACGTGTCGTACTATGATACAATTTCGAAGGTACAGTAGATTCAGCTATATGAGTTATACTGTCTGTAAAATTTCATGCGACTACAATTTGTAGTGTGGAAATTATAGATTGTAGCGTCGTACCGAGTGCCGTAGTTTTAGTCCATGAACAGCGGAAAAGTAGTAAGCGAGAAACTTTTTTCCTTTCATAATTTTGCTATGCTTGTCAGCGAGAAAAAGTTCAATAAAGGTTTTAAATTATTTTTAAAGTTGGTTGCAAGTCGCTAAGTACTGTCATTGTCATACAGTGTGTGAATAAAGTCTCGTCGCATTATGTGGCAGTTTCTTGCAACTATATTGTTTACAAGATCATGCATGATGCGACAGTTTTATGCATCTATAGCGAAACTGTTGTGAGCGGTAGACTTCTTTTCGTTTCATCATTTTGTGTGTGAGTGTGTGAGTGTGTGTGTGTGTGTGTGTGAAGGGGGGTCAGTTACAAAAGGCTTCATAAACGTCCGAAATTAGACGCAAACTTTGTTACAGGTCCCTAACTACCCCCATTTTCGAATAAATGACGCATAAATCTGAGTATTCTCACGCGGCGGCCTCTCATTATTTATGACATCATATCTTCTGAGCTATGTGTCGTGCTCTTTTGTTTCTGGGTCAGAAACCTTCGTGGGCGTACGGCGTACGGTGAAGAGTTCACTTAAGTTTCATTGCAATCGATTGAATGGTTTATGAACACAGATATATATATATATATATATATATATATATATATATATATATATATATATATATATATATATATATATATATATAGGGTTGAAACAGTTAAGTTCCTGAATGTTCTTTATCTGTCACTGTTTCCGTATTGCTACATGTGGAATGTGCACTAATCAGCCCCAAAAATCCCTACCTAGTAGCCGGTATGTGAACTTCTGGCACGTTCTACAGTGGCGATCGTGACACCTTGCTAGTTCGCTGGAGGGAACTGGAGCTGCATCTGCACGTACAAGTCGCCCAATTCCCATGAATTACGGGGAGGAGTGATGAGCTATAACGGCACCATCATTCATATCCCAAGTGTGTTCCATGGGGTTGAGATCTGGCGATAAAACTGCACTCTGTTTCTCGAAACACTCCTTTCCGGATACTACTCCTTCACGAAACTCCTAGAGACAAGTAATGATGAGGAAATGAATTTCGAATTCAGTGTGGACTCTAAACAGATATAAATAATTGATTAAAACACAAGCTATTTCTGTTACCAGTCACTTTGTTTTATTTTACCCATAACGCGTTTCTAGGGTTTAAAGCCCCATCATTATGTAGACATATTATGCTGTGTACATGTAGGTTAGGTCGAACTGTTGCACTGTCTACAAGAGAAAATACAAAACATAACATCAGAATGTGATTTTGTACAATTGTTCAATAAAGTTAAATGTAAACAATTAAAATATAATACCTCCAGTAGTCACAGGCCCCTTACATTGTCATAACGTCACTTGTGTGTAATAAGTGACCACTGGAGGTATGATACTTAATTGTTTACATTTAACTTCATTGAACAAATGTACAAAGTCACATTCTGATGTTATGTTTTGTATTTTCTCTTGTAGACATTGCAACAGGACAACATAACCTAAAGCCGGCCGCGGTGCCCTCCTTAGTGTAAGTTAGTTCGTAAGTAGTTTGTAAGTTTAGGGACTGATGACCCCGTAGTTAAGTCCCATAAGCTATACAAACATTTGAACATAACATAAATGTACACAGCATAATATTATCCCACCTGATGATGGGAGATTAAACCCTGGAAACGCGTTGTGGGTACAATAAAATAAAGTAACTGGTAACAGAAACACCTTGTGTTCTAATCATTTTCAAACAACAGCCACGGTATAGCCTAAATCAAAATATTATCATTTAAAGATACGAATAAGTAGTGTATTTTAAATGGGATTTTGTGGAAGTTCAGAGGTGAAGAACTTCGATCAATTTATGTTCATCAAAAGCACTGAGTCTATTTTTAAATATTCAGCAACACAGACTGTTTCACTCTGCAGAAAATAATTTTCATCTAAATTCTGCGATGAGTAGGGAAGTCATAATGTATAGGACTACCTTCATCACTTTCTTTTTTGTATAGTGATTTTTTCTGAAAGTTGAAATTTCTTAAGACAATCGCACATGTTTGTCTCTTTACACTCACGAGATACAACACATGAAATTCTCATATATGTTACGTAGATACGTCAGCTGCAAAACCAAGTCCTTGTCTTCGAAATTTGTGCAACTGAAATATTTCTCTTGAAGAAGGTAAGACTGAGGTTTATTCCTGACTTCAGGATGATATTCTTTTCTGATACCTTCCCACGTTAAAATCAGAGTTAGTGGTGGTCATAAATTAGGGAAATGTGATCGGTTTGTATATCAACGCACATTTGTTAAAAATATCACGAATTTTGTGGCCTGTTTGTAATGAAATCATAACTTCGTGTACTGGAGGATATTTAGGAAACGTCAACTAACATATTTCTTCTGGCAGCGGAGGATTAGTACTGGAGCGCCGTGTTGCGGTGCGCGCGGCCGTCCGCCGTCGGGGGTTCGATTCCGGGGCACGGGTGTTTGTGTTGTCCTTAGGTTAGTTTACCTTAGTTTAAGTAGTTTGTTAGCTAGGGACTAATAACCAAGCAGTTAGGTCCCACAGATTTACAAACATTTGATTTATTTATTTATTTATTTATTTATTTTTTTTTTATTTCTTCTCCGAACGCGCAACTATTTGTTGACCCCCATATACGTAGGGAGAAATGATCGTCGCAATAAAATAATAGAAACTGAAGATCGAACCAAAATATTTAGGTGTTCGTTTTTCTCATTCACTATTCGAGAGTGAAACGGTAGAAAAGTAGCTTGAAAATGGTTCGATGAACGCTCTCCCAGGCACATAAGTGTGAATTGCAGAGCAGTTATGTAGGCGTAGATTCCTGAATATATAAACCGGAGGTTGTTTAATGCCATTCGACGACTAACAATGTTACCTGCTAAAGGCAACGGTTACCAGTTTCTTGGCCGTTGACTCATCTCTATATATAAAAGGAAGTGTCCCGATTGACTGACTGACTGATTGACTGACTGACTGACTCATCATCGCCCAGCCCAAACCACTGAAGACAGAAACTTGAAATTTGTGGATGTTGTTGATCTTACTCTGTAGGCGTCATTTAAGAAGCGATTTTTCGATATTCCGTCCGTAAGGGGGTGAAATAGGGGATGAAATGTTTTTTGCAAGTACGTAGGCAATTTTGAAGCTAGAATTACAAAATTTCGGATTTTAATTCAGGGTTCGAATTTAAAAGACACGTGTTTCGGCATTTTTTGAAATTCGACAAATAAGGGGGTAAAATAGATGATGCAAAAAATTGATTTTCAAAAATATGCTGCTGTTAACTCAAATTTTATGCTACAACTACGAAACTTCGGATATGGAATCTTGGTCAGGATTAAAAACCCATGATTTTTAGTATTTTTGGAAATTCAACAAGTAAGAGGGTTAAATAGAGGATCAAAAATTCTTTATGAAAAAACGTTGCTATTCATACAATTTTGAAGCTATAGCTACAAAAATTGATATTTGTATAGTTGGTTAGACGTTAAAAAATACGTGTTTCGGTATTTTTGGAAATTCAACCATCAACGGGGTAAAATTGGAGAGAAGTTGTTTTTCGAAAATATGTTGCTACTTAGGCAATTTCGAAGTTAGAAATACAAATTTTCGGATTTGGATTCGGGATTCGAATTTAAAAGACACGTGTTTCGGCATTTTTTGAAATTCAACGAATAAGGGGGTAAAATAGAGGACGCAAAAAATTGATTTTAAAAAATGTTGCTGTTAACTCAAATTTCAAGCTATGACTACGAAACTTAGGTTATGGACTCTTGATCAGGATTAAAAAGACACGTGTTTTGGTATTTTTGGAAATTCAACAACTAAGGGGCTAAAAGAGGGGATCAAAAATACTTTTCACAATTTTGAAGCTATAGCTACAAAAATTGGTATTTGTATTGTTCGTTAGAATTTAAAAAATTCGTGTTTCGGTATTTTTGGACATTCAACCATCAAGGGGGTTAAATTGGAGAGGGGATGTTTTTCAAAAATTTTTTGCTAATAAGGCAATTTTGAAGCTACAACCACAAAAATTGGTATATGTTTTCTTGGTCAGAATTAAAAAGACACGTGTTTCGGTATTTTCAGAAAATTAATCAACTAGGGGGTGAAATAGGGGATGAAACAGTTTTTGAAAATACGTTGCTACTGAGCCAATTTTGGTGCTGTTAACTCAAATTTCAACCTATAACTACGAAACTTATATATGGATTCTTCGTCAGGATTAAAAAGAAACAAATGGTGCAGGCCAAACAGCCTACGCATGCGAAGCAGCGGGAGTTCAGCTAGTCCGTCATAAAAGATACATACCATGTACAGAGCAGCTTGTAAAATAAGATCTTTCCACCTCGGTGTGAAGTTCCTTGCTGTGCGCTACTCGGTAGAATTTTGTAATAGGAAAGAAGAGTCTTGGTAAGAATTGTAGCATATATAGTAAACATTCTTTATTCTGTCATTTCTCTTAACTTCATGGCAAGTTCTTTTGTGGTTTGATTGTCAATGTCGTTAACGTTTTATTAGAAAGCGTGATTAGATGTGTTACAACTCCGAAACAAATGATGCACTGGTCGATTCTTCATTTCTAGCAATAAAATATGTAAACCGGATCACTTTCACGCAAAAATTAGCTCATGTTGTCAGAGTAACACAAATAACAGACTAAAAACAATAATTAAAATCGATCAGTATTCGACAAATGTAACTGCGGCACATTTACTGAATAGAAAACGTGCGTGGAATGAATACCATTCCAAATTATATACCAAGCTGCCAAGCAACACATAGTAAGAAATGTAAGCTGACGACGAGCTTTATATCAGTACTGGCAAACATGATGTTCCTTTACTCAAAATTCAAATAAATAATTTAAGAATTTTAGGAAACAACAGAGACGCCCCCACTGCGAGACCGCAGTCGCTCCTGAGCACCGGTACGCACAGTTTGAAATCCGCTGCTCTGGTTGATCTGAGCGTAATACTGGAATTGTTCAGAAATAAGGAAGCACATTGTCAGAGACGAACTGTGCATCCCGTGGAAAACGTATCTACAGTGATAAATATATAAACTCGCGAACCCCGAAATGTTTCGCAATTTCTGAACAGACGTGGGAATTGAGTATACATCCTATACTCCTTTCCTTATTCCCTCGGTCCATCACTTCCGTCATCTCTATGCCTGTTTCTTAACTTCGCCCATGTCCTCTTACGCCCCTATATTATCCAGTGTTCAAATGTTTTTGAAGCGTATGGGACTTAACTACAGGGTCATCAGTCCCTAAACTTACAAACTACTTATGAACTAGCTTATACTAAAGGCGGCAGAAACATCTATGCCCGAGGGGGGGATTCGAACCCCCGACGGGGAACGGCCTCACTGATCGCAGCATAGCGCCTCAATGCGCTCCGCCGCGGCTATATTAGCCAGCTGAAAACCTGGCGATATTGGGGTATTCAAATGTTCAGATGTTTTCGAACTCCATCAGACAAAATTACTGCGGTCATCGCTACCTAGACTTACAAACTTAAACGTATCCTAAGGACAAAACACACACACACACACATTCGCGAGGGAGAACTCGAAACTCCAGCAGGAGTGCCCGGTCATTCTCTGACAAGGGCCTAGAACCGTACGATCATTCCCGCGTGGCTGTTGGGGTATTATACAGGGTGTCCGACTTATCTTGACCACCCAAAATATCTCTGGAACAACAACAGCTATTGTAAAACTACTTTCACCGGTATCAATGTAAGGCAGGGGCTCACGAATTTAAATATTTCGAAACATTCTAAAAAGTAAGCACATATGTTTTTCAACACAAACTTACGTGTTTTTAAATAGACACCCTATATTATTTCATCAGCGATCTATGGCACGATAAATCACATAAACAATGTCGTTGATTGCCTCGCAATACGCCAACTACATGACGAGATATTGCGAAACGCGCGGCTAGCGCACTTCCTAAGATTCAGGTGAGAACCCGATACTGCTCAACATGTGCGCTAGCCTCGCGTTTAGCGTACTTCAAGCGTCAAATTCGCTTCGCAATATCTCAGGACGTAATTCTTATATTGGGATGCAATCGACGCCATTGTTAATGTGATTTGTCATGCTATAGATGGCTGATGAAATAATATCCGGCGTCCATAAAAAAAAGTTTGTGTTTAAAAACACATATGCTTTCGTTTTAGAATGTTCAAAAATTTACATTCATGAGCCCTTGCCTTACATTGATACCGGCGAATGACGTTTTATAATATCTGTTGTTGTTCCAAAGATATTTTAGATGATCAAAATAAATGAGACATTCCGTATATTCCAATATTCTGGTAGTCCATGTATTGCTCTATCGGCTCTCTAACGACCTTCTCGCCCCTTCTATCTGCGAATAGGAGCATTATCATGATGCAGTTTTCATGAGTGGTTTTGCCGAAACTCTGGTGTTTTTTTCGAACTGCTTCACGCAAATGCTACATAACTTCCAGGTGGCATTCATGAGGAATTCACGATGCATTATTGTATTGTAACCGAAGAACACATTGAGAAGAACCTTCACATGTGATCAAACTTCTACTTGATTTTTTTGGAGATGGTAGGCCTTGTTTTCAATGTCATTTCGTAATACACATGTACCGAGACGTTTTTATTACCTCCTTTATAAGTTCTGGACCGTTGTGGATTTCATTCGGCAATTCCTGAGCTATGTCTACACGATTTCGCTTTTCGTTGAAATTCAGCAGTTTCGGAAGAAACTATGTTGCCACAATTGTGATCCCGAAACCGTTCGAAAAAGTTACTTGCTAATAACCAAAGGATGTGTCGACATCGGCAGCAGTCTCTCTGATGGTGGCTGGACGATTTTCCTGGAATCGTTTTCTTGTCTTATTGCAGATTATCGTCAGTAACTGATGCTCTAGGGTATTCAGGGCAGTCGTCGTACTTCAACTTCTCCCGGCCCGCTCTCTAACTTGTATACCATTCGTAAACACTTGCCATACTCACATCAGGCTCACCGAAACCAACACTTTGCTCTATTTTTCAACGAATCTCACTGCTGATTTTTTGATCATATATACATGTGGCGTCTGTTCCAAAAGAACAGACGTCACTTCTGATCCTGCAGCTGTTATTATTTAATATTCATAGAATATATGACATCAACTGCGATTGGGCAAAGCTGAAAATGAATACCCAGCCGGGATTCGAACCCGGGTCTCCTGCTTTCTAGGCAGTTGCGCTGACCCCTACACCACTGGGGACACAGTGATCACCGCACCTGCAAGGACTACCCATGCACGCCTCCCGTCAGACACAAATTCCCAGCTTCGCCCTGCCCATAGTACTCAAACTCGTAGTTTAACTAATTCCCGTAAGAGTAAGGGCTTCAAACTTGCCCACCCCTCCCACTAACGATAGGATCATAATATGCCGGTGACAGGCAATGATCCTATCGTTAGTGGGGAGGGGTGGGCAAGTTTGAAGCCCTTACTCTTACGGGAATTAGTTTCATACCTACGAGTTTGAGTACTATGGGCAGGGCGAAGCTGGAAATTTGGATCTGACGGGAGGCGTGCATGGGTAGTCCTTGCAGCTGCGGTGATCACTGTGTCCCCAGTGGTGTAGGGGTCAGCGCAACTGCCTAGAAAGCAGGAGACCCGGGTTCGAATCACGGCTGGGTACACATTTTCAGCTTTGCCCAATCGCAGTTGATGTCATATATTCTATGAATATTAAATTATTTGATCCATAAAAAAATAAATAAATAAAAAAAAATAATAATAATAATTAAAATCGAATGTATCAAGTCCTCAAAATTCAAATGTTGGTTTTGAACAGAATTCGTAACTTTAGGCGTATACCAAGACACTTGTCAACTTCACGAGACGAAGCATCGCTGGTATATTGCATTTCAAGGAATGACCAACGAGCTATTAAACGAAGTTTGTAACGTTTTGGTTTATGGGGGAGAATTGCCCGTATGCAGCGTGGAAAACAGAGCACCTACGGGTCCCCACGCCGTGACGACGTGACGTGAGCGAGGAGGGCGAAACGCGCCGGCAAACCTGGCCGTCTGGGCTCCAGACTCCACGAGCCGGGAATTAGGCGCGTGCGTTCCCACGAGGCCGACCGTAAACTGCTGATTTACAGTGCGGAGCTCCTCCCGGCCCGGAGAAAGTCGGCGCGCCCCGCCTCAGCGCAGACCACACTTGCTGGTGGTCCCTGCAGGCTCCCAGACCACACTTGCTGGGCCCTCCAGACTACACTTGCCGGTCCCTCCGTGCCACCCGACGTGTTCTCCAATGTGTACATCAAATACCCTGGTCAGCATGATACCAGAATCTGTCTCCTATTGAGCATGTTTGGGACCGGATAAACAGTCATCTTCCACTGCCAACAAGGCCGGCACGAAATCTGGTCCAACTGAGGCACAAGGTAGCAATTGCATGGCAGGCCATTCCGCAAGACTACATTCGGCACCTCTACGATCGTCTCCAAGGGAAAACTGCAGCTTGCATTGCTGCTATAGGATGATACACAAGGTACCAGCGTCGGCATTGCGCAGTCTCTGGTGGCTCTACTCGCGTGCGCGTTGTTCTGTCTGTGTGGCCGCGTGTTGTATAAATCAGTAAAATTTCCTTCTGCTGGGTTGAAGAATTCATGGTATTTTTTTTTTTTTTTTTTCATTTTCCAGGCGTGTATTTGAACCTACTTACTGTATTTGTCAACTTGGGTAGGAAAGGACAGCAGCACACTGATAGATAACTCGTTTATAGACCAAGATAAGTTCAAAAACATAAATGCTTATTCTCTTGACAATGGTCTTTCTGATCATGATGCACAGATAGGTGAGAATCAGATGGGCCCCAAGCTGCAAAGAAGCACTCGGCGGGTCGTACAGCCACCTGATCACAGATAAGAAGTTTTGTAAGCCCAGATGGGCCAATCGGTTACTAGTCGTGGGACTACTAGCATGGAAATATCTAACCGGTCTTCCACTCAGGGGACAGCATCGGAGTGCTCAGCTTGGCAGGTGAGATCATAGAATCCTTTGGGATGGCGGGCAGGAACTGCTCTGGCCAGCACGATGTCCAGTCTTGTCTCCAATTGCGGATGTGAGGGATATGACAGAACGACAACTGACCCGTGCTGGTCGCCAACTCACAACTCTGCAGAACTGCGTGAAAAGGTCACGCTGGTGTGGTATGATGTGTCCCAAGGCAATATTCGCTATGTGTATGACGAATCGATGCCAGAATCAGAGGCTGCATTCCCGTCGTGGAGGCTAAACGATGTACTATTTTAGGTTTCAAGCAAGGATCAGCGGTGGTGTTATCTTGTGGTCGTGTTTTCCATGGACGGGGTTTGCACCCCTTAGTGTTCTGCGTGCCACTATCACAGCACGGGCCTACTCTGATGTTTTAAGCACCTTGTTGTTGCTACTGTTGAAGAGCAATTCGGAAATCGCGACTGCATCTTTCAACAAGATCGATCATCCGTTTACAGTGCACGGCCTGTGGTTGGGTGGTTACAAGACAATAACATCTCTGTAATGTACTGGCCTGCACGGTGTCCTGATTTGATCCTATAGAACACTTCTGAGATGTTTTGGAAAGCCGAATTCATGCGAGCCCTGACCGACCTACATCGATACCTCTCCTCAATGTAGTACTCCTTGAAAAATGGGCTGGCATTCCTCAAGAAACGTTCCAACACCTTATTGAACGTTTTCCAACGAGACTGGAAGCTGTCATCAAAGCTAAGTGTGAGCCAACACCATACTGAATTCCAGCATTCCCGATGGAGGGCGCCACGAACTTCTAAGTCATTTTCAGCAGGCGTCCGGATACTTCTGAGCACAGAGTGTTCGTCTCTACGCTGTTTATGGACAATGATGAAAACATTATCAATACATCTACTATCCCCCTGGTGTCATCTGCCGTCATTGGATCAAAATCTACGTTCTCGTTCCAAGTGTACTTTTTCTGGTAATTTATTTTCACTTTCAATGGCTATTGATCTATCACTACTTGTAAGCCTTTCGGAGCTCGTCATTCCGTCCAGCTTGGTAGTCATTAGTTGTAAACAATGACGTTATCTCATAATCCGGGTGAATAAACCTACATTTCTCTTTCCTACTTGTGCCTATATTATAGTGGTCCATAATATTAATTTTTGAAAATCTATGAGCAAAACGAGAAAGAATGGTGGCACAATGTGTCCTTGCCTGAATGCTATTAGTAGGAGCATTTCCATCTTCTGTTCTTATACAATAACTAGTTTCCAGTTTCCGAAAACGTCAGTTTCACGAATTTCTTATATAGGCTTACAATATGAGTCTAGACGTATACTGTCGAAACCTTTAATGAAATAAATAAAGCTTTCGTGCAGCCAGTAGCTTAATTCTGTAAAGTGTTTTATTACGTTTCGCAAAACAAATACTTTTTAGTGCTGAATCTCTCCTTCAAAAATCAGCCTCTTTCTGCTCATATGCAGAATCTGCTGTTTATTGTGACTTTATTTAAAAACTTTGACCGGTCGCGAAAAAATCTTGATACCTCTCCAGTTTTCACATTCAGTTATATTTCCTTTCTTTAGTGGTTTAACAATGATGGTAAGCTTTCTGTCTCCTCAAAAATTTCCTTGTTCACCAACAGGTATAACACAGCTTAGTAAAGCGATGGGCTCAATACGGAAAGTTACATTTTAGAATTTGGACAGAATTTATCCAAGCAAGATCTTTTATCAGTTTTAAATAATGGGTTTTCTGCAGATACTTCTATTTGTGATTCGTTACTGATAGCTCAAGCAGTTAATCCATTATGACCAGAAGTTTGCCATCCTTTATGTGAATTTTTGAAAAACTATAGGCTACAATATGACCTCAAGCGAATCGGTATAATGTCCAAAAATCGCTGCGATTTGTACTTCAGTTTGAAGCCCCGTCGGTCGTGGTAACGGTCCGATGATAAGTTCACATATTTCGCAAAGATGACTTCCACAGAACTCTTACAGAATAACAGTTTCACTTGGAATGTTTCCATTAGATGAACGCCATATCTTCAAAAGCTATGGCACCCAACTGCAGCTGTCATCATGTGGCCGGCCGCGGTGACCGAGGGGACTGAGGCGCTTCAGTCACGGTCTGCAAGGCCACGACGGTCGGGGGTTCGAATCCCCCCTCGGGCATGGATATTTGTGCCGTCCTAGTTCGTAAGTAGTTCATAAGTAGTTTGTAAGTTCAGGGACTGCTGACTTCGCAGTTAAATCCCTTAATCTTAACGAACATTTGAATAAAGATGGTTTGATTGCGTTGACCAGAGAACACAGTGTATAGATTGTTTTCTATAAGACCTGATTTACTATCCTCTACATACATATGACCGAGAACGCTTAGACGATTTGCAGTATTCTGGCGATTGTGGCAAATTTATTGACATACTTCCGTGAATCTAAATCTCAAAATGTTCAAATCTTTGTAAACCTAATCAACCAAACTACTCCGACCATCCGTCTCTGGACTTACAAACTACTTAAACTAACTGATAGTAGGGACACCACATACACCCGTGGCCGAGGAATGACTCGAACCTCCGGCGGAAGCGGCCGCACAGTTCCTGACATGACTTTCAGACGTGACATGGCACGCGCGGTGAACTAATAGCCGTAAATTTTTATAAATTACATATTTTGCTACCGGTTTCAGCTTCGTTCTGTCTTCATCTGAATGCCCCTAAAACAATGAAGGTTCACGCTCTTCTATAGTGTTAGGAACTATTGGCGTCCTGGAATCGTATTTAAACACAGTCCCTTCATCTGCCACCGACGACAACTGAGGCGGGTGGAGAGACTGTGTGTAAGCAGGCTCCCAATATTATAAAAGGACAGGGAAGCTCTCTATTTGTTTTAGGGGCCTGAAGACGGTGTCAGTGCGAAACCGAAGATTTCAGCAAAATGTATTGTTTATCAATATTTACCGGTGTGTTTCCATTTAACATATGCATACTATTCATCTACCATTCTATTCTCGAATAACGAACGGGAAGAAAAAACACTTAAATCTCCCAGTACGAGCTCTGGTGTCTCTTGTTCTTTTATGGTCATTTCTCCCTTTGCAGGCACGACAGAACAATATATTTTCTCATTCCAAGGACTCGACGATAGAAATTTAGTGAGCAGATCTCGCCACAACGAATGATTTCCACTACAACTCCTGTATCATTTCTGTGACACTCTTTCGAAGTTCTCCGCCAGTCTCACCTGGAGGATACAACATTTTCTATGTGTTTTTTCTAGTTTAGGTCTGTCGTAATAGTAATTCCTAGGTATTTAGTTGAATTTATGGAATTCAGATTTGATTATCTTATAAATGCACTTTACCGGATTCCTTTTAGTACTCAACACGGCGTCTTCACATTTCGTTATTAAGGGTCAATTGGTAATTTTTGCATCTTAAAGATATTTTGTCTAAAACGTTATGTAGCTGGTTTTGATCTTCCGTTGACTTTAGTAGGCGATACAGTACAGCATCATCTGCAAATAACATAAGACAACAGCTCAGATTTTCCTCGAAATCGTTTCTATATTTAAGGATCAGCAAAGCATCAAAAACACTACCCTGCGGAATCCCATATACCACTTTTTTAAAGGAAATTCTTCTCCATCATGAATGCAAAGAGAAATTTGAGAAGGGAATTAAAGTTCAGGGAGAAGAAATAACTTTGCGGTTGGCCGATGACATAGTAATTTTGTCAGAGACTGCAAAGGATCTGGAAGAGCAACTGAATGGAATGGACAGTGACTTGAAAAGAGGATATAAGATGAGAATCAACAAGAGTCAAACAAGAGTAATAGATTGTATTGTCAGAAAGTCAGGCGATGCTAAAGACATTAGATTAGGTAATGAGACAATAAAATCAGTAGATGAGTTTTGTTATTTGGGTAGCAAGATAACTTCTGTTGGCCGAAGTAAAAATATATATAAAATAAGGAATAGCTATGGGAAGAAAAGCGTTTCTGAAGAAGCGAAATTAGTTGACATCCAATATTAGTTTAAATGTTAGGAAATTCTCTCTGGAAGGATTTGTCTGGAGTGTAGCATTGTATGGAAGTGAAACGTGGACGATAAGGTCTTCAGACAAAAAGATGACAGAAGCTTTCGAAATGTGGTGTTACAGACGAATGATGAAGATTACATGGGTAGATCACGCAACAGAATTGGGGAGAAAAGTAGTTTCTGGGATATCCTGACTAAGAGAAGGAACAGGTTGATGGGACACATTCTGAGACATCAAGGAATCGTCAACATAGCATTAGAAGGAAGTGTGTGGGCTAAAAATCGTAGTGATAAACCGAGGGATGAATACAGTAAGCAGATTCAAATTGATGTTTGGTGCCGTTCGAATTCTCAGATGAAGAGACTTGCACAGGACAGGTTAGCGTGGAGAGTTGCGTCAAACCAGTCTGCGGACTGAAGATCATAACAACAACAACAGTTACTTGGAACTGTGTCTTCTTTGATAAGAAATCTTTTACCAAATCAGATATAGCAACGATATTCGATAAGCACGCAATTTGATTAAAAGTCGTTTTGAGTCATAGTGTGAAAATCTCTTTGGAAATGCAGGAATGAGGACCGTTGGATCGCTTCTGCACAGCAGTCATAACTTCATGAAAGTAAGCAGCTAGTTGTGTTTCACAATAATGATATTTTCCGAATCCTTGTTGAGAATGTACCAACAGATCGTTCTGTTCGAGGTAAGTAATATTGTTTGAATGCAGCATATGCTCCAAACCCAGGCTGCAAATCGATGTCATTGATATAGGTCTGTTATTCATTGTATCACCCATGAGAAGTGTAAGACATTGGTATTAGGTAATGACTAAGCACTTCATGAAAAACCAGCTCTCGCTTTAATCATTTGAATCTTCCGCCAGTACATTAAACTGAAGAATAATTTTCATGCAATGAGTAGAATGAAAGCGTGCGATAGTGATACCATAACTCGGCATTTCCCATCCAGTAACAGCTGCATTTTGACTGACTAAAGATAGTAAACTATGAACAATTTGATCATAACACCCTGAAAAAATTGTTTCACTATCGTTGAATCACTAATGGTGGTCACCTGAAATTACTTCACAAAGGAGTGGTGTGATTGAATCTGTAGTAATTATGCTACCTGGTTTGCTTGATGCAAGAGTTGCTCATTTGAGGTTGCAATCCATATGGTAATTTTATGCAGCAGACAGTGAATTGCATTTCACTGTCTGGATGCCAAGTAATGGCATTCTTGGAATGCGAGATGCTGTAAGTCAAATTTCAATGCGGTTCGTAAAATACTTTTATTTTCGTCAATTTTTATTTACGAGAAGTACTCGTATTGTGTGTGTTTCATTTATCCCATCATCTATGCTTAAAATTGAAACTCACCCACAGAGTTTTCCCCGCTTTTAGTAGTTTATAATTTGGCAGCTGCCCCGAAAGTGGCCGAATTTTGAGAATGAGCTAAGTGAAGAGCATCATGAAATTCTGTCCCTTATGCAAATATCGAGAATCTGTGGGACATGGTGAACGATCGGCAGAGGGTTCACAACAGATTACGGTGTAGTGTACCGTCTAGAAGAGGTGGTTAGAGATGGAGGATATGTTAGGATGAGTTTGGAAGAGTCCCAACCCGCCATTCGTATTAATTGACCTACCAATTACAGATAACATGTACGAACTAAGTTTTGGATTGCTATTCAGCGATAGATTCCTGCTGCACCTCTCCAAGTAATTAGTAAAAGAAAAAGAAAAATGAATAAAAGAAAAAATTTAAAAAAAAGAAAGAAAAGAAGAAATTAAAAAGTAAATTTTCTAGGGAAAAATACTGCAAGAAAAATGTAGTGGTATCAAAAAGTTCGAAATTAATATTATAAATCAGCACCGTAAATAACGTAGCATCCGTATGAAGCTGAGGTAAAACGAATTAACGCGAGATGACTGGATGGATTCTGCCGGAAACACGTAAAAAGCCGGGCTGTGAACACGGCAGCTGCTACAGCGTCGCCTTATCGGAACAGGTGCGGTAGTTACGAGAGACTGGTTATTAGAGGGGAATCCCATCCTGTTTGTTACGTGAGCATTTATTTGTGTTGGTGTACCATATATTGCTGTGAAAACTCAAACACTGTCAGACGTTCCGCAATTTGCAGCCATAATCTGCACGGCGATGTTTTTACATACCTACGTATCATTTCTCGGTGTTTCAGTCTAATGAACAGGGCCACAAATTACTCCTCGTTCATAAATAGGCGATTAATCTTAATGTTTTTGTCTCTCGAAGGCTATAACACAAATCAACCAAGACGGATACCTAACAATCAGAATAGTGTGAATCAATATGACGCCTGCTTTGTTTTTATCAGTAGTACTGTTATCGAGACAACTTGCTGCAACAGTTCAAAGCCACCAAACGAGCAGAATTTGTAATTAAAGAAACAAAGCCGGCCGCGGTGGCCGAGGAGACTGAGGCGCTCCAGTCACGGTCTGCACGGCCACTACGGTCGGGGGTTCGAATCCCCCCTCAGACATGGATATTTGTGCCGTCCTAGTTCGTAAGTAGTTCATAAGTAGTTTGTAAGTTTAGGGACTGATGACCCCGCAGTTAAGTCCCTTAAGCTTAACAAACATTTGAACATTTGAAATAAACAAATATACAAATCAGCGTTTTGAGGAAGTCCTGTATTCCGCAGTGATGGTTTTGAGGGTACTGACTTCTCTGACGATAGCTATAGCATTACACAAGTAATTACATAAATCACATTATTTAAATTATAATCTTGAAACAGTTTAAAATTGTTTCTGTTACAGATGATGGTGTCCGAAAATTTCCAGTGAAACACTCCCTGTTCGAACTTAGATCCTGTGTGTTTGCAGTACGAGAAAAGTCTTGAGCGAGTAAATATTTTAATGTATGTTGGCAGTCGCTACACGTGTTGTACAAACATTGTGACATCTTATTCACTAATGTTTAATATCAAGACAGATGATGCATTCATAGAATTAAGTCAAAATTATGTCAGTTTTACTGCAATTTTTTTCATTCAATTAGTTCCTACTTTTTTGCTGTGCCAATAGTCCCTGTTTCATTTCACACTATCTGTAGTATGTATCGAGTTTATTTTCATACATAGTGGTGATAAACTGCTTAGCACTCATTCTAAAAGTCACTGTATTGTGATGTGACGTTCGCATCGTGTTAGCCTTACTAAAATCCAAGAGCAGAGTTTCGATTAACGTCGGCAATTGTCGCTTTACTCGTATCCCGCACATTTAAGCGAATTTTAATCAGGAAGCACATTACTGATTTTATTTGCAACTTTTCATAAATCTGGAAGCTGGTACCAGAGAAACACTTCCGTCCACTGCTTATTATTACAACACACAATGTTAAAATAGGGATGCCAAGATATGATATGTGGCTTTACTCTCTTTACTAAGTCATCAGTTCTCCTCCAACTGTAGTCATTGGTACTTCAAAATCAGCGTTCACACAGAAAGAACAAGTTTCCTAACGGTGTTGCCTCAGTTTTCCGCCATATTTGGCTTCCAGCTCCGCATTTTGATAATTACGCACATTTTGAGATTCTCGTCTGAATTTCGCTGCCAGACTGTGGGCTCATTTTTGTATACGGTGCTCGACTATGCTAGGCTCTTACAATCCCACCGGTGGAGAAACATGGTTCTTTAATGTTCTCCTCTTAAGATCTATGGAATTATCTACATATTATGATAAACGCCAGTAGCATAGCAGTCCGCACAACTGTATATTCATATTTTGGCAGAATTTCTTGTACGCATGAAGTTGAAGTTTATTTTCTCATATGACTGTATACTAATAGAAAGTGTGCTGTTCACTTCCGTCGTTATAGAAACGTGTGTCTAAAAATTTACTGACGATATTGACTACATGAGACTCCTTAGAAGCAAATATATGGCTGTTGTATACAAATTTACCTACTGAATAGAATTATATCTGACTCTTTGGGGACACAGGGATCATTTGTATACATATTACAAGAATGGCAATACCGTAGCTATTCTACACTAATGAGTCTAAATTTAAATATTACACATTGAGCCAACCGGATGGTTTTTATATATTACATGTGTGCTAGGGTGTAATTTGTATGGATTATAAAATCAATATTTATTTGTGGATGGTTCCTGTGAAAAACCATGAATTGTGGAGATGGCCACTGGTACTTCCTATTCATTGCACATTGTCAAAGGTTGTACCATGTTTTCTTAAGGTGGTGTTCCCAAATTACTTTTTCAACTTTTTCGTTATCTTAAGGCTTTACCTAAATACAGAGGTTCAAAGGTATCAAGCTTTTCGACAAAATCATAACATTTATTCGTTTTTGCATCGTGATTCGCAAATACCTAAATAACTAACCGTAGCAATTTGCTGATATTATAACAGTATGTCCTGTAGAATTTATCTAGAAACATCATTTTTTCGTTTTCGAAAAATGCTACTTGACAGAAAAAAATTATTTTTGTGTAGGTTACAGTGAAATATTTGCTCTATGAAGGGGTGATTTCATTTTCGTTATTGAGAGGTAATGACATATGGCTTAGACTTTTCGTATGGTTGAGTTTAGATTATTACGTAGGTGGGTAATGAATGTTGATAAGAAATCGAAATTTTATTTAAAGTTAAGAATAGAATTATATCTCATTTGGTTCTCGAGATATTGGTCTATGCACTATAGAACGCGAAAGCAATATGTCTGAAATGCTCCATGCAAAAGTTATAATTTTTAGAAGTCGTTTCTTGGGGAGTAACAAATGACACAAATATCTGTAAGTTGTTTAGAAGCTTATCCAGAAAATGCGTCTCCCATTTTCGAAAGTCTCTACTCGTTAGTGAAAAACTTTTTGGTTATCGAAGTTACCAATTGTGGGGATGGGCCCCTCCATAGTTTCTATACATGGAAAAATCGTAGAAATGCTCTTTACACGATAATCCCAGAAAACATTCAAAGTTTTTTTTCCATAATACTATGTGTTACTGAGATCCATGGATTCAAAGCTATCGTCTGAAATGAAATTGTAGTTTTAACTATCGTAGTGAATGTTCAGGAAACGTTGTAGATTCTCAGGTCATGGAACCATGTTTCTAGTTGCCATTTACTCATCAATAACATTTATAAAACTCATGCATCACAATTAAATTTGATATCTGACAGAAAGTTTTCCAATTTTACTGGTATTCGCTACAAATCGCAGTAAAATGTACCTGTATCTAAGATTTTTCATTTTTCACGGTTACACTATCCCACATTACCGTAAATCTCATCTGTGACGAAAAGTTGTAGATTGAACAGCTTGGTGCACAAAATCATTTCCTTTCTGGTATTTCATTAGAAGAAATAAAACACGTGGAAAGAATTGGTCGAATATATAAATTAGACATTAGTGACAATAATTTCCTGGAAAGAAGGTAAATCGGCTATTCTGAAGAGAGATCTCGTTTCTGCATTTTTATGGGGAAAGTGGAAACACCATTAGTTGTATACAGTGATCAAAATGAAAAGGGTGAAGTGAGTAATCTTCTGTGAAAGCGACTCTGCTGTGCTCCGCTTGGTAATACTCAGTGTATAAGCGGGGACACGGCATAGAATAACTTCGAGAGAGATCAAAACAGCTTGTAACGCGTAATATCTGCATATAAAAATCAATGTTCCGAGTGACTGACTGAATGATAAAATGAATGACTCGTCATCGCCCAGCCAAAACCACTGATGATAAAACTTGAAATTTGCAGAGGGTGTTCATCTTACACCGTGTCGTCGTTTAAGAAGAGATTTTACGATATTCCGCCCCTATGGGGGTGAAATAGGGGATGAAAAATTATTTTAAAACATGCTGTTATTAAGTCAGTTTTGAAGCCTGAACTACAAAATTTCGTATTTGGAGTCTTGGTTACAATTAAAAAAGTACGTGTATCTCCCATCAATTTGGAGCTCAATCGGTGAAGCTTTTGAGATTTTGAAACACACACAAACCAACACATCATTTTTATTTATGAAGATGGATATGGGACCAAATACTTTCTTCTTAACTGTTTTCGAATGCTAGAAACGGTGTTGTAATAGTTCCAGAGAATTGCAGCTGTAAACAAGTTACAAGCTTCAAACGTAGTGGCTACCATATTTCTCTTCTTATGTTAACATGGTATCTAATTATTGTTTAATGATAAACACAGATTGCGTTTGTTAGAGCTAACGTGAAAATATTTGTATGAGTAACGAGTTAATTTAACAGATGGAGGTTTAGATAATTAGCTTCATAGTACAAGATTGATATTCGGGCATTTTTTAGAAAGGTGTGTCGAAAGAGAGCAGGTATGGGGGTTAATAGCTACTGCTTCGTGCAAGTAAGTAATTAACGTTCTAAAGGAAAAAATCCATTAATTAGATCACTGTGGTCATCCAGACGGTGGTTTGATGCTGTATTTGGTTGGTGTGGATTTCTTTTTCTTCAGCAAGATAAATTTTTAAGCCTTCGTTAGCAAAATGAATTACATGAAAATGCTATTCTATGCTTTTTGTGGAATAACTCTATTTGCCGAATTGCGCTTGGATAAGAAGTTTACGACAGACTGCATCTGAGTATTGTTAGTATCTATTCATAAAAATGGAGATACGATTTTGTACACACCTAATACTTTTGAATAGTAGTTTTGCTACTCTGCCAATTTTTTTGGCCATTGCTAAAGAAATTTATTCTTATCTCGTAAAGTCTTAAATACGATGCAAGTTTTGTAAGAGATATATCCTGAGTAAGGCCGTCTTACAAATTTAGTTTTCCAGAAATTGGTTATTTAACTTTATTGTGTGGATTAGTATATCTATTTTAGCAGTATTTTATCAATCACTGGCGGTATTTGATGTTTTTTTATTTTTCCATTATAGGTTTTACTTTCAAACAAACAAATTACAGGCAGCCCTAAATAGAACGATTATCAACGTTTGGAGAGCTGTTAGATTTCCGTTTTATGTAAAAAACTTTTATTTCTAGTATAAGCTTAATGCCACTACGTAAGTCCCATGCATTTACAAAGATTTGAACATTTTAGATGAGAAATGTGGGCTTTCGGAGATTGCGTACAATTATAATCTCTCCCCATCACTATTTCGTCACTCTTACCGTGGTATAGTCGCGTAACGTCCTCAGCGGAAAACAATGTCCACGCCTCTTGCTGGTTCTTGATTGTGCTTAAACACTGATGAAGTGTTCAGTGAGAACTACGTCCCTGGAATACGAGGGTTGTGTTCACCAGTGACTATAAAATATTCTTTGAGAAGTTCTGCAACTCCGCTACGGTATTTGACGCGTGTGAGACTATGTCGTTTATCCGAAGAAGTCCGACAAACCAAGAACGTATACTTCTTGTTATAGAGCCATATCATTATCGCTGGCATAAAGTGCGTCACGTAACGAAGACAGCTTCACGTGCTACCCAATTGTATTCACGTTGATTGTCGTGGATCGATATGACTGCTTGTCGTCCCCTAAATGTGTCGGTCATCGGTCTGAGTGGTGGGGACGAGTTATATCTGATGTCACCCTGACTCATCTTGAATCATTCAGTCTGCAGGGTATGAATGAGTGTGTGCAAGTATCCATTTTTTACAAATACTGTGTCCATAGAGGTTTTGTCTTCCACGTTGTCCATCCACAAGCCTATGGAGAGAGGATATAGGTGTGTGACATCGCGTACTGGGGATTCCCCTGTCGTGATTTCTCGGTGCTGCGTCGGTTGTCCACCTCTATATGGAGTTACATGCAAAGAAAAGCCCAAGGTCCTAGATGGGAAACAGTGTAAGTCGATGCCTCTGGCGCGAGGATTTCCACGTGGCAATCGAAATCAAAACGGTCATGTAGATCATGTGAGATTACCGCCTAATAGAAATACCGGTGATCAATAGCATTTGATAATTAAACAGTATGAAGTTCACTGCAAACATTGACCATGCCAATGCACTAAATGTTACACAATTTTAATCTTATTAATTATGGTAGCAATGTATTTACACAGTTGGGTGACAACATTTATAGTTAGGCCATAGGTAGAAATTCTCCACGTTGAGATTTGCTGTGTGCTTGTAGCTGACGGGAGGCCAGCGAGCAGGCCAATGTTGGTGGCTTGTTCCAACTTAGGATATATGGAGTTACATGCAAAGAAAAGCCCAAGGTCCTAGATGGGAAACAGTGTAAGTCGATGCCTCTGGCGCGAGGATTTCCACGTGGCAATCGAAATCAAAACGGTCATGTAGATCATGTGAGATTACCGCCTAATAGAAATACCGGTGATCAATAGCATTTGATAATTAAACAGTATGAAGTTCACTGCAAACATTGACCATGCCAATGCACTAAATGTTACACAATTTTAATCTTATTAATTATGGTAGCAATGTATTTACACAGTTGGGTGACAACATTTATAGTTAGGCCATAGGTAGAAATTCTCCACGTTGAGATTTGCTGTGTGCTTGTAGCTGACGGGAGGCCAGCGAGCAGGCCAATGTTGGTGGCTTGTTCCAACTTAGGATTTTACAGTTCGTTTCCGGTGAGGGGAGAGAGGGACAATGGCGAGTGCTAGGCACAGTGCAGTGCACAAATATTGTAATACTACTGGCATTTGAAGTAATACGATGCAGTTAGGAACCTTTAAGGCCCTCATTACAAAATAGCCTGTTGATAAATAAACAATACATTAGCTGATATAGTCACATCTAACGTAATATGTTTAATTGACAATGAAAAGTAATAAATTACCAACGAAGACAAGACAGTTACACAACTAGCATGGCAATGTTTGTTTATAAAAATAATATATTAACTATTTCTCATTTTATTTTCAATTAATCTTTTGTATTTTATCTCGAAATATTCAGTTAAATCACTTATCTGTGATATAAGAAATTGCACGATTATAATAAATAGTACAAAGGATGTTTATACTAATATAAAAACGTAAGAAAATATTTGTTAATGTGTAGTGTAATTATTTTGATTTTAAGTAAAGTTTTAGAAATATATTGGCTGAGCGCTGTACGTTGGCAAATCGGTTAGAACAGATCACATGGGGAAGTTGATGACATAGGGGAAAAAAACCCGGCAGTTGAGTTTTGGCGCGCGCGCGCACGCGCGAGGGCAGGAAGTGAGGACTCCAGAGCACTTGGTGTGGCTGGCCGGGCGGGGTCGCTCTGCAGCAGTCGGCATGTGGATCTCGAGGTGGTGACTTGAGATTTGTGTGTGGCAATCGCCACGTGTGGTTGCTCGTCGTAGACTGTACCAAGTTAAATCGAGTGCTACTGTGTGTTTGTGAATATTTAGCCGGTGGAACAAGGTGTGCATCGCATTGAATTAAAGTGACTGTGATTTGTTAATGTAACACGTGTCGTCGCATAGGCATGAACATAAACGGTGTTTGAGACAGCCACGTGGTGATAAAACAATTCGCGACAAATATTCATTTTGTCTGGGGGCTCACGAGCTATAAGTTTATTTGGTAAATGTGTCGACGTACAGACGTATCAGCCACAGGGTTCAAGTATTGTGAAATAAACAACATAAAGTGAACTTTCACGCGTTTTCAAAAATAGTAGTTAGTACACCCTTTTCTCTCATGAACTTGATTTTATTATGAATTTGTTTTGTTAATCATATGCAGGGAAGGAAAGCTGCGAACGTGTGATATCATCCCCTAGAAAACGAGTCGCATTCACAGTTCCAGTGTTTTTGTATGTTTAGGAATTTGGTTCGCAGCTGGTGGTTGTGAGTTTGAAAAAATTAAACTTTCTCTAATTTAAACTCTCACCCCGACCTTCACCCTCGCAATCAGTCTTCGCAAGACATGCGTCAAACGGCTTGCAGCGGCAATACTTCGTCAGGCCACTTTTGCATCCGAACATGCGCCACAGAGAGTGCATGTGGCTCCAGCCCCTCAGGATCTCCCGAGAGGACGGCTTGAGTGGCCACTACTCATTGGTTAACTTCTAATTTTTCTTCTCAGGTATCTCTTTGCAGTGGGAGTTGTTCTTCGGATCCACCTGTTGTCTCCTTCGACCGTAGGACAGTATTTTCCGCCACAGAGTGTCCGTCAGTCTCGAGAGGTTGCCGATCCTGATCAGTTCCACTATTAGTCGTAGGCGGCGTCACATATACATATGTGAGTAGTATAATCTAAGAGATGGCTTTTTGAACCACGTAGGCTGTGAGAATCTGGGTGACACATTGCTGCACACAATCGGACAAAATATGATCGTCTCGTTCACTTACGGAACATCTGCGGGGTTGGCTGTCATATGCGATAATAGCACGGCAACAGGTAGGTGAGAATATGCTTGGTGACGTCGATTTTGAAGTGACATTCTCCATAGAGTACGCGATACGTCATAAAAGACTGCTACTGATGATTGTTCCGTTTGTAATTAACCGGGTCGTTGATCGACATTTCTTGATGTTCTCGTTGATTGGGACTCTCGGTAGCGGCTGGCTGAAATTTCATGCGACAAAACTACTCTGCTACAAATAACGTAGGAAACACGTAGAACTGCAGTTCATTGACTCTTTGATGATTCATTGGTGCCCTGTTGTCCCCATTTAATGGCCAGCATACAAGTCTCATCAATTACAATTACTACGATCCAATAGTTACATTCCACACGACAATAATACAAATTTCAAAATGTTCAAATGTTTGTCAAGCTTAAGGGACATAACTGCGGGGTCATCAGTCCCTGAACTTACTAACTACTTAGGAACTACCTTATTCTAAACACAACACAAGCATCCATGCCCGAGGGGGGATTCGAACCCCCGACCGGAGCATAGCGCCTCAATGCACTTGGCCACTCCGCCGCGGGTATATAAATTTATACAGTTCGTGTGTGGAATACTAAAGTCCGAGGTGTACAGTTGGCACAAATATGGATTAATCATTGTAGATACACTACTTTCAATATGGCTAATACTGAAGAACTGACTTTTACATAACTGTTCAAAATTAAAGTTCAAAGTTACGTGGTTTGTGCCGCAGATATATCACGGCACAAAACAGTACTCGGAAGTGGCGTGGATCGTGCCTTAGATCATGGATGAAACACGCAATTACAAGGCGCGAACGCCTCCTATTTATATCTCCCAAATAATCATACCGGATATAGCGTATTGTTAATTATGTACTTTAAATTAATTATAATTGAAAAGTAAACAATTACATACAACTGGCTATTGTAAAAGGTAGCGTAAGTAATACTGAGTTAATTCATAAACAGATCTCGGTTAAATTAACTGTATTTTGCTTTCAAATATATTTAAATAGGTTTTCAAATAATTACTTCTTAATAAACGGTAATTATACAGAAACTTATGAGGGCTCAACTTTCCTAAAATTACTTGTGAAACATAATAATACCTACTTAATATTAGGAGAGAAGTATTTACTTAGTTTTATCAGAAATACCAATTAGCATACTATTTGAACTTTAATGATTTACCTCTGGTACGAACTAATTAATATTTGCTAATTAGACAAACTTCTGCGTCACCAAATAACAGAAAAGAACTACGGCTGGTCACGTTTGGAAAAAGAATAAAAGTTTTGGAAAAGTAAATGGTAATAGACTAATTACATTCATATCTCTTATTATGCAATAATGGTATCGGGATGTTACGTAATTTAAGCAGATGGGAATAAGTCCCAACATGCTTCGTTACAAGCTCTGCGAAAGAGCCGATGTGACTGCAGGTCAAGTACCGCGAGCGTCTTGATACCTAGAGCTGTAATAACAGCTGCTGTATGTTCATCTGAGTGCGGGAACCTACGTTTTGTGGCTGCACCCATAACCCCTTTTATGCACGATTCTTCGGTGATCATCTTAACGTAGACGACACTTACAATGATCGAGAAATGAATACTAATAATTTTATTAGATCTAGACGTAGTTCTTCACGTTTGAACTGATCTACTTCGTATAATCGCGACCTTGGATATTCGGCTTGTAACGTGATGATATCCAGGCAAGCATCCCGTCTACTCAAATTCTCGACAGATAGGACAAGGCGATGATAGTGACCCTTGCCCATTAACTCCTCTTGCTTACAGCCTAAACGTATTCCAGAAAGGGCTCAAGCGTATTTCTGCATCCGCACAGAAATTGCCAATTGCCTTTTGGTGAGCAAGTTCAAAGATGTTCAAATGTTTGTAGAGCTTATGGGACTTAACTACGGGGTCATCAGTCCCTAAACTTACAAACTTCTTATGAACTAGCTTATACCGGTACTAAAGACGCTACAAATATCCATGCCCGAGGGGGGATTCGAACACCCGACCGCAGTGGCCGTGCAAACCGTGACTGGCACGCCGCAGACCACTCGGCCACTGCGGCCGGCTTGGTAGCATGTATACCGTTACTGATGTGGTGTTTATTCTTTCTGACATGACCGAAAGAACACAATATAACGTGCTTTAAATGGTGTTGTTAGTTGCTGAAGGAAGGAATGAACATTAATATTCATCACTCCGCGAAGCTCATGCTCACATTGTTTGCGTAAGGATGGGGAAGGGGAGGAAATCGACCGTGTCCTTACAAAGGAACCATCCCGGCATTTGTCTGGAGTGATTTAGGAAAATCGCGGAAAACCTAAATCTGGATGGCCGGGGGTAGATCTGAACCACCTTCCTCCGAATGCGAGACCAATGTGTTACCACTGCGCCATCTCGTTCGGGGAAGTTAATGGTGTGAAGGCATGTGTGTGTGGATAATCGGTCAAGTCCAGTAAATTTTAATTCTTTTCGAAATGATTGTGAAAATAAATGCAGTTTAGTATTGGTTGAAGAAGTGGTCATAAGTGGTAGGAATACACTGTTAGTGGTTCTGGCATTGGATTACAAACAACACAAATTAATCCTGAGAACTGAAATTAGTAGAATGCTTCCTACGACTTCTGAAGTCTAGTAATTGAACTTTACCTACTGTAGGTGGTATCGTCGAAGTAGAAGTGTTTAATTTTGCGGTAAGAGAAATGAGGGAACTGGATGAGGTTCGTAAAGATGGTTATTCAAAAATGCAGATAAAAATTCTATTAACGCTTTCCTGAGTGTCAATCTCCAGTCTTTCAAATCTAACAATGTGAGTGTAGATCAGACGTAGCTAACATTCCCAGAAATAATATCGGCAGCTATTGAGAGATTTATACCAAACAAATTAACAAAAGAGGGGTTTGACCTATTGTGGTACACATAACAGGTTGGATCACTCTTGCAAAAAGAAAGAAAAAAGCGTGCCATTTTTAAACAGACACAAAATCGCCAAAACTGGCAATCTTTTACTTAAACTCGAAATTTAGTAGGAAATTCAATCCAAAAATCTTATAATAGTTTCCACAACGAAACTCCGTCACATAACTTGGCAGAAAATCAGAAGAAATTCTGGTTGTATGTAAAGTTTACTAGAGCCAAAACACAAGCAATACCTTCATTAAGCGATAGCAATGGTGAAGCTACGGATTTCAGCTGTGCTAAAGCATAATTCATGAACACAGCTTTACGAAACTCTTTCACCAAAGAAGACGAAGCAAATATTTCTGATACTTCTGAATTCCAATCAAGAACAACTGCCAGCATGCGTAATTTAGAATTAGATATACATTTAGTATTAAAGCAACTTAAATCACTTAACAAATTCAAGTCTCCTGCTCCAGACTGTATAAAAATTATGTTCCTTTCAGAGTGTGCTGATGCAATAGCTCCACACACACAGTTCTCATATACAATCGCTCACTTAGCTAAAGTTCCGTACCCAAAGACTGAAAGTTGCACAGGCCATCCAGTATTCGAGAAAAGCAATAGGAGTGATACAAAATTACAGGCCTATATGATTGTCGTTGGTTTGCAGCAGGCTTTTAAAACATAACACTTTCCTTAAACGTTATGAATTACCTCGAAGAAAACGACTTGTAGTCAACACGGATTCGGAAAGTATCGTTCTTGTGAAACACAGCTACCTCTTTACTCACATAAAGTGATGCGTACTATCGACAAGGGGCCTCAAATCGATTCCATATTTCTATACTTTCGGAAGGCTTTTGCCACTGTACCTCACAAGTGTCTTCTAGTCACATCGCTTGCTTATGGAGTATAGACACAATGGTGCGATTGGATTTGAGATTTCCTATCAGAAAGGACACAGTACGTTCTAAATGGCGTAAAGTCATCGAGTAAAACAGAAGTGATATCTGGCGTTCCCCAGGGATGTGTTATAGAGCCCCTAATGTTAATTCGATGATTACAAAAGTCATAATTGAGTGATTTTCAGCTCTGTCACATATCGTCTAAAAAAAGTGAAAGTAGTTAGCTTTTCAAATACAATGATGTATCTTCTTCTCCATAGGAAAGAAACATCTAGTCTTGGGCTGAGTCGAAAATCTACATAAATGTATTTACAGCTATACGTGACGAAGATATGTCAGCTTTGGGTCTTCGTTGGATAAATAATGTTGCGACGAGCCAAAAATATCGCGCTGACTTCGTATGCGATTCGTTTTGGTTCTGCGACGCTGATCGCAAGCCGTGTACAGCTACTAACGAGCGCTTCGTCCCAGAAACACTCACTCACTCACAAAGCGCCTGCAATCCGCGCAAAAGACAAGACAGATGCCGAGATTAATAGTCGGGGGAAAATCGCCTATTAAGAGGCCGGTCACGTGGAGTAGCGGCAGGCGGACTGTAATCGCGCCATTGCGCAATCCAGGTATCAATTAAGAGGGCGGCTACACAGGCCGGGCCGCTAGCCGTGTCGCAACGAACGGCAACCGACGTTCTCCTCGCGTGTCTAACGCTTCCTCACATTGCACGGCCTGTCAGCGTGCTCGCGAGGTGTTGCATCTGAGAGAAAGCTGTTAGAGTGCACATCTGAATATGAAAAAAAGACAAAATTTACCCTTCCCTTAGAACTCGCGCCGGTATACGAATGATAATGCTTTAGCAACTGCGTGTTTACGCTCATATAGCTCAAGGGAACCTGGATGTGAAAATAGCTAAAAAATCGAAAAAAAAAGAGAGGTTTGCCTCTATCTGAAAGACAAATTTCTTCCGTTTCCAAAAATGCATGGTTTATTTACTTTTAAATAGTTATTATAGTCTTAAACGCTCTATGAACAAATGTATGCATACTGGTAACGCTGATGCTTCAGGCAAGGAATATCACCATACGCATTCCTTGCCTGCTACAGTCATAATAATAATTTCGTTCGGCTCAATGGCCTGGTGCAAGTTTTTCAATTGGACGCCACTTCGGCGACTTGCGTGTCCCTAGACTACTCTAGTTAGCCAACTGGGGAATGGCGACCTACAGCTTAACGTTGTTATCCGAACCTCGTGTCGTTTCTCGTGACTCCTCACATCGTTGAGAGGTGAAGGATAGGTTAAAACGCAGACTGAAAACATCCGAGGTTCGACCGGGTTTCGAAACCGCGACCCTTCAGTTTCCAGTCTAGCACTTTACCCAAAACCATCGAGCCCGAACCCAACATTCATAGAAACAGTAAAGCCAATATACAGGGACCTTACAGATAAAAAATTACTCAGCAAATATCTACACGGCCGCACACAAAATCCTAATGAGAGCTTCAAAAGCTGAGTGTGGCAACGAGTACCGAAAACTGTGTTTGTTGGATGGAAAGTACTACTAATAGGTGTGATGGTTGCTGTTATCTGTATTAATGGCGGTGTAATTAGCAGGACAAAAGTAATGCACAAAGTAGGCGTCAAACCAGGAAATAGTATGATAGCTGCTCTGACTGCCATAGATCGTCGCCGCATGGAAGTAGCCGAGCGGTCTGGAGCTCCACGTTGCGGATGGCGCGGTCTCCCTCGGGCATGGATGTTTGTGTCGTCTTTAGTATAAGTTTGTTCATAAGTATTTTTTAAGTTTAGGGACTGATGACATCGCAGTTAAGTCCCATAGCCCATAAGCTTTACAAACATCTGAACATAAATCGTTAGCGACTAGTTGTAGCTGAAAGGGCTGCAGAAGCCACCCCTAAAGAGTCCAGTGTAAGGAAAAGACTTCTGAAAAAGTCTTCAGAGGGTAAAGAAGCAGACAGCCAGGAATATTATGCCACTAGAATGTTCTGAAAGAGGCATACGGCGAATCAGAAATACTGGGAACATTGTTTTCTCATTTTCCCGAAACTACATTATCAGAACGTTAGGTACATGTATCTTCATAACGGTTTTAGCCATCTTCGCAATATTTCTCCCAATTGAGGAATGGGAGAGTATATTTGCATTATTCATTATACATTGCAAAAATAATCTATGTTTGTCATTCTGTGTATAATTTTAATGGTAATTTTAGACAAAATAGTAATATGGGTTTCTTCTTTTCTCAGTTGTATTCCAAACTACAAAACAAGGCCCTTAATGTGTTCCTACGAATGATGACAGTAGTTTGCCACAATCTGAATACTAGTAGACGGTAGATGCACCAGAAAATGGTTCCAGAATGCGAACGTGTATTATAAAAGGATCCATTTGGCAAACAAAATTGTAATTCTTGATCTATAGCAGATATTTCAATAATTTCCCTATTACAGCTTGGGATAATGTCATTCAGTGTTGGTACAAAATCGCAACTGCCTCCGCATTGTAGATCAAGAGTAATGTGCAACGAAGGCAATGTATGAAGATGCAGCCTGTTGACGTCCAGGTCGTTTTAAGTGTGTACCGTTTCTCTGTGCCGTCTCAAGACTACAGGAAATTCACTGAGCTTTTCTAACAGTCGCTCCCCTGATCCGGTGAGACAGTTAAGGGCTAAATGGTATTTCATCGACTGCTTTGTGGCAAGGAGGTGTAAACTCTTGGGTTTTTCTCATAAATACACTTCGCAAAACGTCGCTGTTCTGTGCAGCAGCATTAGAACAATATGCAGTGCCTGCAAGGATCAGGGAGAAGGCACTCGCCACCTGCGTTGCACCTGAAACTGAGTGCCGGATTCCGTCTCATGTCCATCATGTGCAGAGGGCGGGGATTGAGGTGGCACAAGGTCCTACACTCATAGTAGGTATGATAATACGAGACACTAGATTAAATTTATACATTACTAGCAAACCCGGCAACGCTTCGCAGTAGCTAATGTGTATGGGTTGTATACCCCAAATCTCTCCTCTTCTTCTCTCTATGTCTATCCCTTCCTCCCTCCTCTATTTTCACATCGCCTCCTCCACCGTCGTTTTTCCATCACGTTCACACCACTCCTTCTTACCACACACCATATCAATATCCACCACCTCCTATCTGCGTCTGTATCATCCCCCCTTTTTAAAATCCATTTCATTCCCAATCTCAATCTCGTCCTCCACCTCTCTCTGATCTTATTTATTGTTATTGTGACCCTGATTGGTAATATAAGTCAAAATGGATGGGAAAATCAGTTGGAAACTGGTTATTAGAGAAACTTTTCGAATTGCTCTCTCTGTAAAGTTAGTAGCTTTAATGGCCGTACTTTTAATGATTTTATTGTACGAACAGGCGTGATTATACTTTGAAGCACAAAAAACTTTTCTGTTTCATGTTAAAAATGACTGGAAAAAGGAAAAGAAAACCGCACATTTTTACAGCACAGCTTAGTAAGTTTTTCTCGCAGCGAGCAGAATAGAAATGCTTTTTATAACTTATAAATTAATAAAATTCAGCAACCAGTTGCTTGTAATTATTTATTTTAGACGACCGGTTTCGGACGCTTGAGTGCCCTTCTTCTGGTCTATTTTAGTGTTGTTGCTTAATGAATGTAGCTACATGCTATTAGGAGAATCAACACTGAGTGCAGATATAACATTTTTAAAATTTTTATAACTTCTTCATACCTTCTTGAAAGCCTATGAGTTGAAAACAAAGTAATTCTGGCACGATCATACTTTAATGATAGAAAGTCCTTATGAAACAAAATAGTTAACTAAAATACAAACACGTTTCAGAATTCTTTGTGTTGTGTGCATTGTAACGCTTATCAGCTCTCGAAAACGTCACTTAAAACTGCCCATGTGGAAAACACGGCGATTCAAGATTTAATCCCCTAACTTCCAACGACTGGTCATGCGGTTTATTAATCCTCATTGCGAATGCAAGGCGAACGGTAAACTGGACACGCTTAAATTGAAACGGCAAGTCGGTTGGAATCAGTGGTATTCTTGGAATCAGAACATCCTCTCCTTTGAACTTTCCTGTGATTATCGTTGCTTCAATCACATTGTTCATCAGCTTCTTCACAGAGATTCTTGTTCCATTGCATAGTTTCGGTTGGCTTAGATTGCGTAACATGATTATCACAGACCCAACCTTGATTTGCATATCGTGCGGTGGAATTCCTAGCAAATCCAATGAATTGATGAATTTTGTTGGATAATTGACGACTTCAACAGGATCGTAAATGGAAACAATCGAAGTAAATGAATGCAAATATCAACAATAATACATTTCCTTGAGACAATATTAATAAATGTATGTTATTGGCCAGCGATTTGGCTTTGAATTTTTATTTTCAAATCGTCTACGTCCTTATTTTTCGCTGCCAAAATGGCTAGTTTGCTCAACCAGATAGTATGGTTTTGTAATTGGCAGCAATTTTCGTATGTTTGTTTCCTGACCTATAAATGAATAATAAACTCTTATTAGGAATCTAATTGAAACACGATTAACAACATTGCCATATACCGGTAAAATTTTACAATCTGCGACACAGGGTAAGCTATGTTGGCAACAGCTGCTGGATCTTGGGAATGAAACCAACCAATCGTAGAAAAGCTTGAGATAGCCAATGAAATTTTAGATGGCAACAGTCGTTTTCTCTTCATAGTAAGTAATATTACTTTGATAATCCGCATAATAATTTAGTTTCAGATACATCAAACTTACTGTGGAAGATCATGTTTCTCTTGTATTCTCAGCATTGATAATGCCGTCACAGTTAATGTAACCTCCTTGGCGTATTTGTCTGCTCCGATGTAGCGTATTTTGTCGCTAGGCGAGTAACGAATGAATAATGTGATTCTTGGAGAATCTAGAAAATGATCTGGAAACGAACTTTCAGTTTTATGTCACGTAACACGGGAACGCAGTCGAACGGAACAAAAAATATCCAAGTCCGTCTCCTGCTTCTAAGCTACCTCCCCACCAATTTTGAGCCAAATCGGTTCAGACGTTCTTTAGTTATAAATAGTGTAACTAACACGACTTTCTTTTATAAATATAGATTACAAAGTGATAAAATTTTATTACGCTTAAAAGAGGATTGGGCGAATGTGCTAAAGCAAGCGCTGGCTGTCACGGGTACCCTTTCTGTCCTCTCCCGGGCAATTCCGCCCGCACCTGCTGACGTCACAGGCAAAACGCTCAGGAGAGCGAGTTCTGGTCCGTATTCTTAGTGGTTCTGGTGCCGAAACCTCATTGGCGTCCGTGGTAGAACGCTACTGTGAGCAATCAAGTGGCTGAAAATGAATAATATTTCCAGTCATATTCCTCAGTGCTACTTCCATTTGGTACGTTTCACCATAAATATAAGAAATTCCCATTTTTTGCAATTAAAATTTAATATTCTTCAATAAAATTGTAAGAAATTGCCTGTTTTTTTTTTTTTTTTTCTTTTTTTTTGTCTTCGCTAGCAGCGAATCCCCACTATACCGTTGAAGATGGCTTCATGATAAGGCCGTAAAGCATGCACTGATAATTTTTAATCAACAGTGCCAGGGCGAGCTATTTTTATGTCGTCTTTTGAGTAACATATTTTATATGTTCTAGAAAGCTTCATTTCTCATCTACAAAATTGCCTACAAACTGGCAAATAGTGATGTGTCTTATTGGGGTCCCGTCAAGCCTCACAGACGGATTTATAGTTAAACTCATCCCTTGAGAAGTATGTAAGAGATTCTATGAGAATCTACAGTCTATTTCTTGCTAGTGCACCACCGTTGCATCTGCATAAGCACATCATTTGCCTTATCCTCAAATCTCTCCTTGGAGTCTGGAGACACAACTACTAGGATGCCATATGCATAGTCTACGCAACAACACCCTCAACAGTATCTGCCTTATCTAGTAGATGTAATAGGAGCTCAACGCGGAGATCCCAAAATAGTGGACCTCTTATGGAGCCTTGAGGACAGCCCTTAGTAATCTTATCGCTTGCATTACTCTGTCCTGCTGCCTACTGGACGCTGCCTACGCCACAATAACTAAAAAAGCTCTTGTACAGACATTGCGAACTTCAAGACCTCGGAGGCGTGCGAACATAGCCGGCCACCAGAGATTATCGAAGGCGTCACCTATGATAATCATAAGCGCAATTACATACGTCTGACTCGAAATTTCTACCTCCTGAAGAGCTTTATTACCAGCATCGTCTATATATTACCCTTTCCATATTGACATTGGTTGAAACTCATTAGCTCCGTATGGTCTGCAAACGGTCACAAAGCAGACGCTCCTGAACTTTGACCAATAATTAATAAGCTGACGGGTCAATCACGTTTTCGGTGATTTCGGATCTTAATCCTTTTCTTATGTAATCATAACTGCCGCAGACGTTTTCGGCAGATAACGCACTATTGGTGAACTGACCATACGGAAACCCTCAAGGTAGACGCCATCCAGACAAGGTAACTTTCCACTTTTGAGCTCGCCTATAGCTACTTCTTCTTGAGCGAACGATAACGCAAACCTCTGCTTGTCGAATTCGCTGCCCACTTCTAAGTTGTTTGTGCATGTCAGTATCTGTGTTTGTGCTGTCATAAGCAAGTAGGGACTTAAGCTGATATTCTGCGGATTCCTTCATTCCAGCCGTCATTGATTCAGCCTCTCTTCGAAGTGTGGACATGACAGTGACTCTTCAGCCAACAACTAATATGATCTTCCCCGTATGTCAAATTGCAACTGCCTTTGTAGAAACTTATCACATTGCATTCTCGTTGCTTCCTGAAACAATGTGTCGTGGTGTCGATTATCTGTTATGTATTCATCGAGTGTCGCAGTGCTCTCTGATTCTCCTAAAGCATGCTGATGAGCTATTCTCGTTGTTCCTACCCTTCGCCTCAACATGGGGAGTTCTAGCCTCCACGAAACTGCGCTCTGAAAATTTGATGTTCTTTCTGGAATATAGATGTCGTGTGCACTTTGCAAAAGTTTAGTTAGATTCTTCGCTCCCCAGTCTATATGAACAGGTAACGATTAAAATTGAAAAGCAGCAATGCATGCAATTAAGCCATCCGAACCATTTTCCGGTTCCGGCACACAATTTTAGGCTGCCAGGAAGTTTAATATCAGCGAACACTCCGTTGTACAGTGAAAGTTTCATTCTGGAAACATCCCTTTGGCTGTAGCTAAGCCATGTCTCCACCATGTCCTTTCTTCCAGGAGTGCTAGTCTTGCATGGTTCGCAGGAGAGCTTCTGTGAAGTTTGGAAAGTAGGAGGCGAGGTACTGGCGGAAGTAAAGTTGTGGGGCGGCATCGTGAGTCGTGTCGGGATAGCTCAGTCGGTAGAGCGCTTGCCCGCGGAAGGCAAAGGTCCCATGTTAGAGTCCCGGTTCCGGCACATAATTTTAATCTGCCAGGAAGTTTCATATCAGCGCACTCTCCGCTGCAGAGTGAAAATTTCGTTATGAATACCTCTTCTTGCCTACCCTGTAGTTGCCACTTTCATCTTTGCAATAATTGCGTAACTGGTAACTGCTTGTAAGGTACTGAAGCACTTGCCAACTACTGATCTTAACTGCTGCTTTGCAGTTTGCTTGGGTGACGTATACGAGGGTTGCTTGTGTGATATATACGAGTGTTGGAACTTAAACAGTGGCAACACTGCTGTGAAGACACTATGCAATGGAATCAACTATTGTTGCTGACAACACACGTTGTTGACATATCTCCCTTACTTCCAAGCAAATGGACTCGCCCGTCCTACGTCACCGGCGTGTCCACCACAATCGAGGGAAACAGTCACTTGTGAGCGAGCGGTCTAACGTAACGGTGTCAAAATAACGCATTACGTTCCTCCACGGCAGACCGTCAGTGCACAGTATTATCATTCGTTTTTGGAGCATCACTCACGACTAGCTATGCCAAAGAAGCTGCAACAGTTTCTGCGGAACCCACTCATCATTTTGCATGACAATTCGCGGGCGCATACAGCGCAAGCTGTGGCTGCTCTGTTTGGTCGGTGGTAGTGGGAAGTACTGTACCATCCACCATACTCCCCGAACTTAAGACCTTGTGACATTCAATTGATTTCGAAGATGAAGGAACCACTTCGCCTTGTTCGCTTCAGAACTGTTCCAGAGATATGGCAGGCAGCAGACCGCTCCATTCGCACCATCAACAGAACAGGCTCTGCTAACGGTACACTTCACCTTTCACATCGTTGGCAACGTGTTCTCCACAATGCTGGTGACTACTTTGAAGGACAGTAACAGGTGCAAACATGTAATGCTTTTGTATCGTTTGTGAATAAACAGTTGCCACTATTTAAGTTGCAATCCTCGTATATTGGTGGCTACACCAGTCGGCCTCTCAAATTCGCTGAGCCGTCTTTCCAGATTGAAAACAATGTCGAGTTGCGCCTACTATGCCACAGAGAGCAGTTTGCATTCGCGTCTGTGCCACAAGGAGAAGGCCAGCTCGTTCTTTTAGAGCTATTTCCCTAAGTTTATCTGCGAAAGGTAGATGTATATGCCCATTAAAATCCACTTTTCCTGCGCGTAGTTCACTTTAACGATGTGCATACGTTTGTAACATAGCTGTGTCATCTTAGTTACAGTAGAATTTCTATTTGTTATGACGGTAGCAGACATTGCATCTTCGTAGCCCGTGATTGTTAACATATCCACAATTAAGTGTCAGAGCATCGATTTTTACAGTGTGGTTCTTGCAAACAAACTACATCGAGATCCAGCACATCGATTTATTCTCTTATTTCTTTCGAAGCCAATTTTCTTCGCTCTGCGTTAATTTGTAATTTTTTCACGTTTTATGTGTATCGTATATAAATAAAGCATTTCGGAGAGGGGAAGTTTGGATGAAAATGTGCCTGTCTATATCCTTTTCCAAAATCCACGTATAACTGCTCAATCTCGAATGGTTCGTTTCTCCTCTTGAACACCTGCCGCCGGAGGGGGATTCGAACCCCCGACCGTAGCGGCCGTGCAAACTGCGACTGGCGCTTCACATACCGCTCAGCCACCGCGGCCGGCTGACAAATTATTCCCTCTCAAAAGAATCTTGTCTAATGTCCAAGGCGTGGGATTTCCCCTTTAGGATGCGCAATCCTGGTAACACGTTTAAGGGCACCGTTAATACGATAATCCGTCATTTATGGAAATGATCGTATGGCTTTCTTGGCCGGGAGATCCCTTGCGGGATTGTTCGGCAGCCTTAGTGCAAGTCTTTTTATTTGACACCACGTGGGCGACTTACGTGCCAATGATGATGAGATGATGATGATGATTAGGACAACACACAACACCCAGTCCCCTGCCGGGAATCGAACCCGGGCCTCCTGCGTGGTAGTCAGCGATGCTACCGCTGAGCTAAGGAGGCAGACTATCCGTCATTTAAAACAATGTACACTCGCACTTCACTTAACGTTATAACTGTTAGCTACATGAGCTGTCACTTCACAAACTAGCGTTGTCTGTAATTTTATTGCACTCGAGAGTAGAGCCAAAAGATATAAGAATGTAGGTTCCGCTACATAAATATAACTTCAGTTCGGTCATTGGGCTTTATTTATGTCCTTTCGCTCCGAGTACTATTTGTCGACCGAGCTGATGTAGAGCAGGAGTTTTCCACTGGTTGTGACCCCCTGCAGGCGCGGCGGACAGCGCAGCTTTACGAGTTGCCGCCAGGGTCGCTGCTGTGCCTCCACTGTTCGCCTGCCGCCTGCCGCCTGCCCGGACCACCCAGGTTCGTCGCCTGGCCGAGCGTTTATATCACTGGACGGCGCCCGGTCTTCCAGCCTTACGGCCGTGTAGGCCTCTGGCACATAATTACAATGGCTGAGTGCCGGAACCCGATGCTGCTGCCACCGACAGAGCATAATGGGTCCCCATACTCACAACTAAGGAAGCTCATTCTGTAGTGGCGACCATGAAATAAACTTAGAATTTACTCAGATCACACTAACCTCCAAAGTAATTATACTTTCGGCAAAATGTATACTAGTCTAACGAGTGAAGTGACCCGTTTTTGAAAAGTAAGGTGAGTGAATAATTCAAAAGCTACAATCTCAAAAAAGAATAACTTCCTCATGTTCTAGAAAACTTAATTATTCGTCACAAACCGGCTTTCAGCTACTCAGGTCATCATCGGGTGACAACTGACTGCAGTATACAAGTTTTCAAAGATGTTACAAACATGTTACGATTTACAAAGATGTTATCACAGAAAACTCAGTAGTTCGCAGGAAAATACATTTTTATGAAAGTTACTAACATTGACAAGGTGGGGTGGCATTCGTGCCTCAATGATACAGATAGCCGTACCGTAGGTGCAACCACAGCGGAGGGCTATCTGAGGAGAGGCCAGACAAACGTGTGGTTCCTGAAGAGGGGCAACAGCCTTTTCAGTAGTTACAGGGGCAACAGTCTGGATGATTGACTGATCTGGCCTTGTAACATCAGCTAACGTGGCTTTGCCACACAGCTACTGCGAACGGCTGAAAGCAAGGGGAAACTACAGCCGTTACCTTTCCCGAGGACATGCAGCTCTACTGTATGAACATATGATGATGTCATCCTCTCGGGTAAAATATTCCGGAGGTAAAATAGTCCCCCATTCGGATCTCTGGGCGGGGACTACTCAGGAGGATGTAATCATCAGGAAAGACAATACCGGCATTCTGCGGGTCGGAGCGTGGAATGTTAGATCCCTTAATCGAGTAGGAAAATTGGAAAATTTAAAAAGGGAAATGGGTAGGTTGAAGTTAGATATAGTGGGGATTAGTGAAGTTCGGTGGCAGGATGAACAGGATTTCTGGACAGGTGAGTACAGGATTATAAATACAAAATCAATTGGGGGTATGACAGGAGTAGAATTGATAATGAATAAGAAAATAGGAATTCGGGTAAACTACTATGACCAGCACAGTGATCGCATTATCATTGTCAAGATAGATACGAAGCCAACACCGACAACAGTAGTACAGGTTTATATGCCAACTAGCTCTGCCGAGGATGAGGAAATCGAAGAAATATATGAGGAGCTAAAGGAAATTATTCAGACAATTAAGGGAGAAGAAAACTTAATTGTTATGGGAGACTGGAATTCGGTAGTAGGACAAGGAAGGGAAGGAAAGATAGTAGGTGAATATGGTCTGGGCAAAAGGAATGAAAGAGGAAACCGCCTGGTAGAATTTTGCACAGAACATAATTTAGTTATAACAAACACCTGATTCAAGAATCACAAAAGAAGGTTGTATACGTGGAAGAGATCAGGAGACACCGGGAGATACCAGATAGATTTTATAATGGTAAGACATAGATTTCTGAACCAGGTTTTACAGTGTAAGACATACCCAGGGGCAGATATAGACTCTGACCATAACTTGTTGGTTATGAACTGTAGACTGAAACTGAAGAAACTACAAAAAGGTAGGAAAATGAGGAGATGGGACCTGGATAAATTGAAGGAACCTGAGGTTCTTAAGAATTTCAGAGGGAGCTTTAGGCAACAATTGACAGAAACGGGGGGAAATAAAACAGTAGAGGTGGAATGGGTAAAATTGAGAGATGAAATAGTGAAGGTAGCAGAGGACAAAGTAGGTAGGAAGGAAAGACCTACAAAAATTCCTTGGATATCACAGGAGATACTAAATTTAATCGATGAAAGGAGAAAATATAAAAATGCAGTAAATGAAACAGGCAAAATGGAGTACAGACGACTAAGAAATGAGATTGACAGGAAGTGCAAAATGGCTAAGCAGGAGTGGCTAGAAGGCAAATGCAAGGATGTAGAAGAATGTATAAATAGGGGAAAAATAGATACAGCCTACAGGATGTGACACAACAACACAGTGACCAACGGTGCTTTCCAGTCATGTGTGCGTACAGGAAGACATAAAACGATGCTTTATGTAATTTTCCTCATTATTTGTATTTTTTTGTAATTTATTGTGTATTTGTATATTTTGTTTCTGTGATATATTTGCATTGTCCTGCTAATTTCCATATATGTCAAAAATATTGTAAATGTAGTAGACACGCTGGGTTAGCAAGGGCTTTGCTATTGTATAGAGTCATCTTTGAGTAGGGAGCTTTTTATCGCTGGTAGCGCAGAGGCGCACAGCGAGGAGTCGTTGTTGAGAAGTAGCGGCAGACAGACGAATTGTGTGCTCAGTGGTGTACGGAAAAAGTACGTGAAGGAGAATGCATGTTGGATTGGCACTAGTGGAGGGGACGGCGAAGAGGCAATATTATTTATTCATACGGCCACAGCTCAAATAATAAATGCATCAAGAGGAATGCTGTGGGCCCTAAATTGTAATTAAAATTCGTCGCCAAGAAGAGCCTGTGTTTGCCAATTGTTAAGTGCCAACAGTCTTCAATCAGCAGCACCACGTCGCACATCAAATTCAGTAAGATCTGTCCTGTTTGTCTTAGCATGTACAGCTAACCAGCGTATTAGTGATGATTGTTCAATAGCGAACACTGTTACTTGTGAACCTGTGTTTAAAAATCATTGCCCATAGTCATTGTCCAGACAGGTTCCTTCCTCATCCATTGTTTTTCCGAGGATATTCACAAAGTTATAGAAAACTAAAAATCAGAGTCATTAAAGACAATGTGACAGTCGTTAATAAAAAATGTGTTCAGAAAAGTTTTACTAAACGTAGCTTATGCCAGTGTTGCTGATCAATAGGTTTACTAAATTGAACGAAACTGCTAGATTAACTTTCAATTTCAAAAGATATTTCAATAACAGTGTAAAAGGTTAATTGTTTTCCACTGCATATTATTTCCAGGTAAAGTTTGTTTTAACTTGCAAGTACTGACTAGTGAGAATGGTAATTGTTTACAAGTGTTTGAATGCTAATAATTCCTGGTTAAAGATAGAGTAAAAGTTAATCAGAAGGTTAAATGGTTCTTTTCTAAATATTCAGTGTTAGCACGACAAGTCATTAATTAATTTTTTGAGCTGGCCATTAGTATAGTTAATAGTTCAGTTACAACTTGATTATTGCTAAAGCGCATGGCATACTCACTGCAGAATAAGTTCTGGTACTTATATAAACAATTAATTATTTGAAGCTGTAAATAGTAAGTATTAAGGTGAGAGTTTTGCATGATTTGCTACACGTTGCATTTGCGCGGCTATGGCTTGCATTTCGCTGTCTTACAATGAACCCTGTGTTAGTAAACTATTGTTCAGTAATTAGTATATTGTCAGTGTCTTTTGTACCAAATTTGACTCGCACCCTCTGATTTTCTGCCCACCCAAATTTTACGTAATATTGCACGTTGTTAATTAACTTTTCTATTATTGACATCCCACCAAATTATTAGCTCGTACATCGAGCTGGCGACCGTAAATCAATAAGTTATTCACTTTTTCCAAATTAATCCCTGTGTTCCGTTTGTTCCACTTTTTTTATTTAAACATTGATCATTTTATTCCAAATTTTACTCCCCACTTTCTTTATTCTTATCGATCGTTGTTGTCTACCAAAGGTGCAGCAACGTTCCGGTTATAGCCTCCACTACATCATCGGCCTCATTACCGATAGCTTTTCCAACAAATTTAGATAATTAGGCACACGGGTCATTTTTCTAATTATCATATTCTAACCGGTGGTGTAGGACGGGTAGGGTTATACGTGGCGACCGTAGTGGACAGGACAGTACTTATCTCGTCCTGAGTCGCGTAATCTTAGGATTTGAATAAATTGTGAAATTTCAAAGAAAATGCCGGAACAAACAGTAGACCAAACAACAATATCGAATTCGACAATGCAGGCGGGGCATCCACTACAAAGGCTGGAGCCGGCTCCCGCATTGTTTGGCGGTGAGCCAGACGCCGACCGAAACACAGATTTTAACGTGGAAACAGAAAATGTAGGCGATGTGACAATAAAGCAGGAAATTCCAGAATGTGAGCAGGATACGGATGAAACATACACAGAGAGTTTTAAGTATACTGTGGGTCTGAAAATGAAACCAGAGCCAATATCAAATCTACCATTTGATCCGAATATGTGGATGCAAAGGATTAGTGAAGTTATCAGTCAGTCACATCAATCGTTAGCTCAATCAAACAAAGCGTTAGCTGAAGACATAACTAACAAAATAGATGCAATAGAGCTATCAAATAAAGCTGTAACTAACAAAATAGATGCAATAGAGCTATCAAATAAATCGTTAGCTAGAAAAATTGATTGTTTAGATAACAAAATAGACTCATCAGTTCAGTCTCTGAGCCAAGCTTTTGATTGTAAAATAAATTCTCTGGACACGAAAATTGGTGAACAAATGAAAACTCTGACTGAACAGATGGACAGTAAAATAACGAGTTTAGATAAAAAGTTTAATAGCGAATTAGAATGTGTAAAGAAGTTAATGACTAATGAAATTGAAAAGCAGAAAGAGTATCTTTGTGACAGCGTGAATAATCAGTTAACTGAAAAGTTTAGGTCCATGGAAGGGATAATAAATGAGAGTATAGAAGAAAAGGCAGAAAAGATTCGCGAAGAGGTAGAAACTAAAGTTGATCGTGAAGTAAGGCTTGTCAGTAACAAACAAGAGGAAATACGTACTGAACTGAATCATTCTGTAAATACATTAAAGGGACAAATTGTGAAGGTTCAGGACGAGACAGAAACGAATTTACAAGAAACGGTAATTAAAGTCAATGCTGATGTGCAAAATAAGGCTCAGACTTTGGAATCTAACGTTAATCAAAAGCTGGTAGAAATTAAAGAGCAAGTAAAGAGTTTAGAAACCGTAAAGAGTTTGGCTGCCACGTTCACATTAGGTGGCGTGTATCCCAACCATGTGAGCCTGGAAATCGAAAAATTCGATCCGAAAGGTAACGTGCACCCAGTGATTTTCATGGATGCGTGCAGAAAGATTACCTGCGTTACCTGAGGAAGAGCGTATCAGAATAGCTAGAACCCGATTGAGTGGTGACGCTAGTAGCTGGGTTGTGAATGCGACAGATAATTGTAGGACATTAGAGGAATTTTTGGCAAAATTCGAAGAGAAGTACTGGTCCGTAGAAAAACAGGATGAAGTACTTCAAGAATTTATGCACGCTCCTCCGTACCGACCGGGTAAAGATACAGACATGAAAAAGTACTGCGAAAATCTGTGCAGGAAAATTGAGCATGTAAAAGGTCAAATGTCCGAGCGAAGCACGATGACCGTGCTGCGCGAAAAGTTACCGTGGAGTGTTCGCGGTTACTTAATGGGCGAGAAAGACAAAGCTTCTTTCTTAAGGAAAGTGGGTGACATGGATGTGTGGTATCGGAGTAATGACAACCGGTACCACAATAACAATAACTCCAATCAAAATAAAAATAATTACGGTAACCCGAAGTATGACAACAACCAGGTTAACGAGTTTGAAGTACGGTGTGCACAAGTGGATAGAGGAAGAGGAAGGGGCAGAGGTAGAGGTAGAGGCGCCCATCGCGGGAGAGATTGTCACCACTCATATCCGTGTGACGATCGATTCCCAAAAAAACGAGGAGCCGCAACAGTAGAGGGGCAAACAGCTGCGGGTAACGAGGTGCGGCCCCATCAACAAAGGAACGGTTGCTGCGAGAATAATGACAGTGTGTCCGGCAACCGCCTAAATGATATAAACGACTGCGAGCGAGTTTACGCGGAAGGAAATAGGAGCGAACATCTGCGCGAAAGGAATGTACTTCGTACGCATACAGAATCAGATGTAGTAGCTAGCGAAGTCGGGATTGTTATCGAAGCGGCAAAGGATGATGCCCGGCAACATAAAGGGCCGGCGCAGATTCCGATGCAGCTTCCGGTCACGAAGGTGCCAAATGCCATGTATAGCGTGTTCGATCTGGAAGTCGATAACCGGGATTGGCTGATACAAACTGGTAAGATGTATGAAGGTATAGAAGCATGGAAAAGGGAAGGTAGGAAAGTAAATTTTACAGTAAAGGAAGATGAAGTTAAGCATTGCAATACTGAAAAAAGTTGTTTGAAAGGAGCGGGCACTCTGAGAGAAGTGTCACGTAACATGGATAAAGTTAATGAATGTATAATGGGAGATAATGATGATGTTATTGAGTATAGGAAAGAAAAAGGGACACGGGAAGTGTCGACAAACAAAGCTTGTATCGATGCCATTCTCGATTGCGACGAAAGCGACCACGTTGGACTGGCAACCGGAGGTGATGTGTCGGGAGTCCTTGCTCGTTTTGTTGACCGAACGACATTAACGAGCGAAACAGATGATTACAATGTGTACGAGGTTAAAGCAGACGTGATACGACCGGACGAAAGTGACAGTGAAGATGAACTCGCTGAATTATCAGAGGTGCGTGACATAAAATGTGTGTAATGTCAGTCTGAGGAAAAAGATGGTGGGAGACAAAAGCAGGTTACAAAGTTCGAACAGGACGGTTTATTATGGGATAATTTAGACGTGGAACAGGATATGTTGTGGGAAGACAAAGGTGATGAAACTAAAAGGTACGATCAAATCATGGTTCCGGTTAAAGTTCATGGAACGAACGTACAAGTTTTAGTCGATACTGGAAGCCAAATTAGTGCAATGTCTCAGTCATATTATGAACAATTAAAGAAATTAACGGAAATAGTGGAGATGCCTGTAAGAGGCGTAAAAGTGATAGGTGCTACCGGAGCATGTAGCAAACCAATTAAATCACAAGTGCTGTTACAGTTTTCTATTAAAAGTTGTGTATTTGAACAGGAGTTTTTAGTAGTACCTCAACTGAGTACCGATATGATAGTAGGAATAGATTGGATGCTGAGATATAAAGTGACAATTGATTGTGGCAGAAAGGTTATATCGTTTTCTGTGGAAGACAGTAAAATGGAAATAGGTTTTGATGAGATGAGCAGGGTAATAAATAATGAAGATTTGCGGTTGCGTTTAGTTACGTTGCCGTTGTATGGTGGATTAAGTGACGGTTCAGAACGTTATAACATCAGAAATTTAAACGCACTGCAACCGACTGACGATGATTTCAAAACCATAGTAGAAAATGTTTCGGATATTTCATGTGAACAGAAAGCAGAATTATACCAGATTTTGGTCAACAATAGGAAGGTGTTTTCAGAAAAACCTGGTAAAGTACGGGGATTTGAATATAAAATTGAAACTGTACCACATGAGCCGTTTTTTTGGACCAGTATATCAGGTGCCGTTAGCTCGGAAGGAAGCTGTACAAAACGAAATAAACAGAATGGAAGAATGGGGAATTATCGAAAGATCTAAAAGTCCATACAACAACCCAATGGTTTTGGTTTTTAAGAAAGATGGCAGTGTTAGAATAGTAATAGACGCGAGAGAATTGAACAAGGTAGTCAAGCGTGAAACTGATCGTCCGGAATGTATAGACGATGTGTTGCAAAAGTTTCACAACGTGAGGTACATGACTAGCCTTGATCTAACGGCAGGGTATTGGCAAATTGCCATGGAAGAAGAGTCGAGGAAACTGACAGCCTTCCTATTTGCAGGAAAGTGTTATCAGTATAAAGTCATTCCGTTCGGATTGAACACGTCAGTATCGGTGTTCATCCGTGCATTAGACAGTGTATTGGGTAAAGAACTTGGTTCTAGAATTACAATCTATGTCGATGACATGTTAATTGCAACTTCTACGTGGGAGGAGCACTGCGAATTGTTGAATAAAGTATTACACGCGCTGATACGCGGCGGGATGACTTCGAAAATAAAGAAGTGTGAATTTGTAAAGAAAGAAGTAGAGTTTTTGGGGCATATTATAACAACTTCTGGAATAACTAAGGATCCGCGAAAATTAGAAGCCATTAGGAACAGCCCACCACCGAGAACGAAGAAACAATTGAAGTCGTTTCTCGGTCTCTGTAATTTCTATCGAAAATATGCGAAGGGGCAAGTTTTTAATGATCCGGACTTGTGTAATTTGTTGAAGAAAAACAGTGCATTTATTTGGACGGAAAAGTGTCAAGTAGCTTTTGAAAGATTAAAGACAGAATTACTAGAAAATCAAATTTTGCACCATCCAGATTTGGCAATACCTTTTCATATGGGAACTGATTCATCTGATTATGGGATTGCAGTACATGTTTTCCAAGAAGTAGGAGAAGGCGAAAATAGAGAGGTTCGCTCGATAGCTTTCGCGAGTAGGATCTTGACGAAATATGAAAGAAATTATAGCGTGTCTGAAAAGGAAGCCGTAGCTATAGTCTGGGGCTTTAAAAAATTCAAAGGTTTCTTGTGGGAGCACAACGTTATTGTGCACACTGACCACAAGGCGTTGACGTTTTTGAAAACCTGTCGATTGTTGCACGACCGATTAAGGAGATGGGCGCTATTCATGCAACAATTTGATTATGAAATCTGCCATATCAGGGGCGTAGACAATTGCGTGGCCGACGCGCTGTCGAGAATGCCGTACGACCCGGACGTAGTCGTTAATGAAGAACAATCAGAAGGCTTATTTAAAATGATGTATTTGAAGGAGGTTGAAGGCAGAAAGAAAATTGAGAACATTTGTAAGAACATGCGCCGACATCAAAATGATGACGAAATTTGGAAATTAATTAAAGTCGAATTCGACGCGAAAAATGAGAGAGGCGAAAAACTGCGCAAATATTACAAGATTTACGACGGCATACTGTACCGGCGTAAGAACTTAGATACGGAAGAGTGGCGCGTCTGTTGGCCGAATAAATACGTGACGTAGCTCATTGACTATTTTCATTTAGCTTACGGTTACTGCGGAGCGAAAAAGTGCGCAGACAAGATAACTGAGTCTGTGGTTTTCGACAATGTGATGAGAAGTGTAACGGGACGCGTGAGAACTTGTGACAGATGCCAGAAAGTAAAAGTAGCTAATATGACAAACCGAGGACCGATGCAGAGTATTCAGCCCAAGGATAGCCTGGAGATATTAGCTACAGATTTATATGGTCCTCTTCCGAAAACAACTGGAAATTTCGCGTACATTTTGGTTGTATTAGATACGTTCTCTAAATTTGTTAAGCTGTACACATTACGTAAAGCTACTGCTAGAGCAGTTTACAGGAAGCTGATGAACTATTTTCAAAAAATAGGAAAGCCAAAATCAATATTATCCGACAACGGACCTCAATTCACTTCTAAGATTTGGACGGAAGGTATGAAAGGTGCAGGGGTGGATGTCATCCACATATCAGTCTATCACCCTTCAAGTAACCCTGCAGAACGCTATATGCGTGAGCTGGGAAGATATTTCAGAACATACTGCCACAACAATCATAAAGCGTGGGGCAAATATGTGTCTGACATTGAGCTAATTATGAACTCGCTGTCCCACGAAAGTACTGGGTTCACTCCTTATGAGATTATGCTGGGAATGAGACCGAAAATTGTAGTGGAGGAACTCATTAATTTTCCACCGCGGCAAGAATTAAATCTCGCGCGGAAGAAAGAAATGTTGAGAGATCAAATGAATAAGCGTGCTCAAGCACGGATCAAAAGGCACGACGAGAATTTGAAACCAATAAAATTCAAAATTCATAACAAGGTTCTCGTGAAAATGCACGAGAAATCTAGTGAAATAGATAATGAGATTGCAAAATTTAAATTTATTTATAATGGACCGTTTGAAATTCAAAGTATTCCTCACCCTAATGCTTATTATCTGGTGTATCCGCAATCAGGTAAAAAATTCGGTGTGCGGAACATCACTGATTTACAACCATACCAGAGTAGGGATAATTAACCAGTAAATAAAGAAATGTAATTTGTGAAGGATCATTAGCGAAATGATTATAGACTAAGCTTTGCCTAGGTGTACTGAAACTAAGTATGGACTGCTTAAAAGGATTGCAGCAAACTATTCAGTGACCTCTCATTAGCGTAATTAGTAAATTTAAGTGCTTAATTAGAGTATGTATAGTAAATGTTTCTGTGAATGATTGTTTTATTCAACTGTATGAAGTGTTTGTGACTTCAGATGTACTTAGACTGTTTATTTAAGTTGCAGGTGACCGAAAAAAAAATTACAAAATTTTAATCAAAGTTATTCATCAATATAATGAGGCAAGTTAAGCTGAATTTGAAGTTGTGTGCCTTTGGACATGGTGTACATGCGGGCACAGAAATAAAATGAAAGTGGGGCACAACACAGTGCTGATGCCAATAATTTCAATGGTAATGAGGACGTACGAGAAATTTAGTACTGAGCAGCAAATCAGTGCCTGAAAGAAAAAATGATTGGCGTTATTATTTGAGAACGCAGATAATTTTATGCTGTGTGAATAAGATTTTAATTGGGTGTTAATTGAATAATGTGTAGGACATAGTGATTTATCCTATGTGAGTTGGTTCATGAAGTATTTCGGTTAATTAATAATTAGTGAGGAAGGACACAGATAATTTTGCTGTGTGAGAACGTTTTTTGAGAAAGGTATTGGTTTGTTATTGTGTGAGGACATAGCGATTTCAACCTATGTGATTAATTATACTAAGAGCTGTATTTAATGAGTAGATGATAATAATGGACACAGTTGAATATGATCCTGTGTGATAATCTCTTGATGTAGTGTTGACTAAATTGATTTGTTTTGTGTTTTTCTTGCATGCCATTGATCACTGTTTGTTTGAGTCTGGACGTTTCCTTGGATCTATAAGACATTATAGACCAATGAAACGTGGGGCATATGTGACACAACAACACAGTGACCAACGGTGCTTTCCAGTCATGTGTACGTACAGGGTGACATATAAAACGATGCTTTATGTAATTTTCCTTATTATTTGTATTTTTTTGTAATTTATTGTGTATTTGTATATTTTGTTTCTGTGATATATTTGCATTGTCCTGCTAATTTCCATATATGTCAAAAATATTGTAAATGTAGTAGACACGCTGGGTTAGCAAGGGCTTTGCTATTGTATAGAATCATCTTTGAGTAGGGAGCTTTTTATCGCTGGTAGCGCAGAGGCGCACAGCGAGGAGTCGTTGTTGAGAAGTAGCGGCAGACAGACGCATTGTGTGCTCAGTGGTGTACGGAAAAAGTACGTGAAGGAGAATGCATGTTGGATTGGCACTAGTGGAGGGGACGGCGAAGAGGCAATATTATTTATTCATACGGCCACAGCTCAAATAATAAATGCATCAAGAGGAATGCTGTGGGCCCTAAATTGTAATTAAAATTCGTCGCCAAGAAGAGCCTGTGTTTGCCAATTGTTAAGTGCCAACAGTCTTCAATCAGCAGCACCACGTCGCACATCAAATTCAGTAAGATCTGTCCAGTTTGTCTTAGCATGTACAGCTAACCAGCGTATTAGTGATGATTGTTCAATAGCGAACACTGTTACTTGTGAACCTGTGTTTAAAAATCATTGCCCATAGTCATTGTCCAGACAGGTTCCTTCCTCATCCATTGTTTTTCCGAGGATATTCACAAAGTTATAGAAAACTAAAAATCAGAGTCATTAAAGACAATGTGACAGTCGTTAATAAAAAATGTGTTCAGAAAAGTTTTACTAAACGTAGCTTATGCCAGTGTTGCTGATCAATAGGTTTACTAAGTTGAACGAAACTGCTAGATTAACTTTCAATTTCAAAAGATATTTCAATAACAGTGTAAAAGGTTAATTGTTTTCCACTGCATATTATTTCCAGGTAAAGTTTGTTTTAACTTGCAAGTACTGACTAGTGAGAATGGTAATTGTTTACAAGTGTTTGAATGCTAATAATTCCTGGTTAAAGATAGAGTAAAAGTTAATCAGAAGGTTAAATGGTTCTTTTCTAAATATTCAGTGTTAGCACGACAAGTCATTAATTAATTTTTTGAGCTGGCCATTAGTATAGTTAATAGTTCAGTTACAACTTGATTATTGCTAAAGCGCATGGCATACTCACTGCAGAATAAGTTCTGGTACTTATATAAACAATTAATTATTTGAAGCTGTAAATAGTAAGTATTAAGGTGAGAGTTTTGCATGATTTGCTACACGTTGCATTTGCGCGGCTATGGCTTGCATTTCGCTGTCTTACAATGAACCCTGTGTTAGTAAACTATTGTTCAGTAATTAGTATATTGTCAGTGTCTTTTGTACCAAATTTGACTCGCACCCTCTGATTTTCTGCCCACCCAAATTTTACGTAATATTGCACGTTGTTAATTAACTTTTCTATTATTGACATCCCACCAAATTATTAGCTCGTACATCGAGCTGGCGACCGTAAATCAATAAGTTATTCACTTTTTCCAAATTAATCCCTGTGTTCCGTTTGTTCCACTTTTTTTTATATAAACATTGATCATTTTATTCCAAATTTTACTCCCCACTTTCTTTATTCTTATCGATCGTTGTTGTCTACCAAAGGTGCAGCAACGTTCCGGTTATAGCCTCCACTACATCATCGGCCTCATTACCGATAGCTTTTCCAACAAATTTAGATAATTAGGCACACGGGTCATTTTTCTAATTATCATATTCTAACCAGTGGTGTAGGACGGGTAGGGTTATAAGGAAAATAAAAGAAACATTTGGAGATAAGAAAAACATCTCTATGAATATCAAGGACAATGATGGGAAACCAGTTCTCAGCAAAGAAGGGAAAGCTGAAAGGTGGAAAGAGTGTATAGAGGGGCTCTACAAAGGAAATGAACTTCGAGACAATATTGTAGGTAGGGAAGAGGATGTAGATGAAGATGAAATAGGAGATACTGTACTGAGAGAAGAATTTGACAGAGCCCTGAAAGACCTAAGTCGAAACAAGGCCCCTGGAGTAGATGAAATTCCCTCAGAGCTACTGAAGTCTCTGGGAGAACCAGCCATGACAAACCTGTTTCACCTGGTGTGTAAGATGTATGAGACAGGCGAAGTACCCTCAGACTTTAAGAAAAATGTTGTAATCCCCATTCCAAAGAAAGCAGGCGCAGACAGGTGTGAAAACGACAGAACCATCAGTTTAATAAGTCATGGTTGGAAAATATTAACACGAATTATATACAGAAGGATGGAAAAGCTGGTAGAAGCCGATCTCGGGGAAGATCAGTTTGGGTTCAGGAGAAATGTAGGAACACGGGAGGCAATACTCACTTTACGACTTATCTTAGAAGATAAATTAAGAAAAGGCAAACCTACATTTCTAGCTTTTGTATATTTGGAGAAGGCTTTTGACAATGTTGATTGGAATAAACTCTTTCAAGTTCTGAAGCAAGCAGGAGTAAAATATATGGAGCGTAAGGTTATTTACAACTTGTACAAAAACCACACCGCGGTTGTCAAAGTTGAAGGGAATGAAAGGGATGCAGTGGTTGGAAAGGGAGTAAGACAGGGTTGTAGTCTTTCTCCATTGTTATTCAATTTGTACATTGAGCAAGCTATAAAGGAAAGCAAGGAGAAATTTGGAGAAGGAATTAAAGTTCAGGGTGAAGAATTGCCGTTTTGCCGACGACATAGTAATCCTGTCAGATACAGCAAAGGACCTAGAAGAGCAATTGAACGGAATGGACAGTGTGCTGAAAGGTGCATATAAGATGAACATTAACAAGAGCAAAACTAGGTTAATGGAGTGCAGTGTAAGAAATTCAGGTGATGCCGAAGGAATTAGATTGGGAAGCGAAGCAATAAAGGAGGTAGATGATTTTTGTTACTTGGGCAGTAAAATAACAAATGATGGTCGCAGTACAGAGGATATAAAATGCAGAATGGCAATGGGTAGAAAAGCGTTCTTGAAAAAGAGAAATTTGTGAACATCGAATATTGATTTAAGCCTAAGGAAGTCCTTTCTGAAGGCATTTGTATGGAGTGTTGCCTTGTATGGGAGTGAGACATGGACGATAAACAGTGCGGACAGGAAGAGGATTGAGGCTTTTGAAATATGGCGCTACAGAAGAATGCTGAAGATTAGGTGGGTGGATCGCGTAACTAATGAGGAGGTACTGAACAGAATTGGGGAGAAAAGAAATTTCTGGCATACCTTGACTAAAAGAAGGGATAGATTGGTAGGACACATTCTTAGACATCAAGGAATTGTGAATTTAGCGTTGGAGGGAAGTGTGTGGGGAAAAAATAGCAGAGGAAGACCAAGAGATGGATACAGTAAGCAGATTCAGACAGATGTAGGTTGCCGTTCCTATGTGGAGATGAAGAGGCTTGCTCAGGATAGGGTATTGTGGAGAGCTGCATCAAACTAGTCTCCGGACTGAAGACCACAACAACAATAACTATCATTTATATAAAAATATGATAAGTGTATGTAAAGGATCAAAACTGACATGATTATTTTTGTTAAGAAGTTGGAAAAAAAACTTATTTAAGTAGAGGTGTAAAGGGAAACTGGATCTGATCGTTTCATACTAAACTGGCATCCTGAGCCAAATGTTTATTGATTTCCAGTATTTGCAGTGGTGTCACAAAAAATGTTCAAATGTTTCTTAAGCTTATGGGACTTAACTACGGGGTCATCAGTCCCTAAACTTACAAACTACTTATGAACTACTTACGAACTAGGACGGCACAAATATCCATGCCCGAGGGGGGATTCGAACCCCCGACCGTAGTGGCCGTGCTGACCGTGACTGGAGCGCCTCAGTAGTGTCACCTTTCTGCTTTTCTTCAGATGTAGGATTTCACAGTGTACAGCGTAAATGTGGTTTTCTGTGAGCAGATGTTCAGCAGAAGTTGAATCTTCTTTAACCTGCAGCTTCTCTCCTGTTCTAACAGTCTAATAGCTACAGCCCTGCCAGACTGACCAACGTACACTTTCCCACAATGTTTGCACGTGTTCTTGTACTCACCGCTCTGTGCTTGGGGTTGAATTTTGTCTTTACTATTGAATAAATACTTTGAAATGTTCTAATAATTTTCACATAAGCAACATTGCCAGAGGTGAAAGAAGTGCAAAGTGACAGATACAAAATCCTGCGACCTGGGATCGAACCCGCGACCTTTGGATTGAAGCTCACCTCACTTTGCTTGTTCAGGAGACCAAGCTGGTAGTAGATGCCGAGTTCCTGCACTTCCGGCAGGAGTTCAATGCGGTACCACACTCTCAACTACAGAACAAATTGCGACCAATTATTCATAGATCGCAATGAAAAGAAATGTTACCGTTTGTAAATCTATTGGATCAACTGCTCATCAGTCCCTAGCCTTACAAACTTCTTTAAACTAACTTACTCTAAGAACAAAACACGCACCTATGTCCGGGGGAGGATTCGAACCTCCGGCGGGAGCGGCTACCCAGCCCGTAGCACGATGCCTTAGACCATGCGACTACTACCGCGAGGCATTGCGAAAAGAACACAGGATGTCATTAAAATAAATAAATTGTAAATCTATAGGACCCAGCTACTTGGTTATTAGTCCATAAATTACAAACTACTTAAACTAAGGAAACTGACCTAAGGACAACACAAACACCCATGCCCGAGGAGGGATTCGAACCCCCGACGGCGAATAGCCGCGTGCACCGTAGCAGAGCGCCCCAGTACACACGGCTAATCCGCCGCGGCAATGTCGTCTTCATCGACTAAAGTCTTCTAAGATGAAAGTAATTTTTGGCATGCTCCATTGGAGGGTTAGGAAACCAATACTTCATACAATGTCCATAATTATGTATAATTCACCTAGTTGATAAAGCCAAAGTTCCATAACACTGATAGGCAGGAGATATTGTAGTATATAGAGTATTCGCAACGCTGGAAAAATCTTAGCGAAATGTAGAACAATTCCTGGAAGCAGTTACATGCAAAAAATATCTCGGGTTTTATGTGGAATGATGAGATAAAATTATTCGTAGGCAAGGAAGATGCTAGAGTGAGATTGTTTGGAAGATACCTCAGAAAATGTAGTTCATTAAATGAGGAAGTAGCTTACAAAACCCTTCTACGACCAATGCATGAATATTACTCGTCACTTTACCGGATATCATTGATAGAGGAAACGGAGAATATGCTTTGAAGAGCAGCGCACTTTGTTGGAGGTGCTTTTGATGAGAGCGGAAGCCGCACTGAGATGACGGGCCAAGTCAAACTGTACGGGAGGCATGATGCATGACGGTATGGTCCACTTCCAAAGTTCCGAGAGCCTGCGTTTCTAGAATAGTTAATCAGTGTTTTGCTTCCTTGCATGTACATCTCGCTAAAATGCGATGCGGATGAAATTAGAGAGGTTATAATCGATTCGAAGGATTACCGGCATTTGTTTTTACCGAAAAACAAGTGGAATTGAAAATGGAAGAGGTGACGGTGGTGAACGTAGCACCTTTGGTCACACACTGAAAGGTGGCCTGAGGTATGTGTACGCAGATCTCAGGCGTCGCTTATCAAGGACTATGGAAACGTGTAGCTTAAAAGGAGCTTCTATGTCATTGCACCCTACTGCCTTTTTTTTTTTTTTTTTTTTTTTTTTTTTTTTACTGCCCCTGCCCGCAGTCATGGTACTAGCTACACTGCTTCTACAACATTAAAAAACCCATGGTATTTGTGCGTCAGTTCATTATGTTTACATCGTCTTGGTTTAGCTGTTGCTGTTCATTTACGTTTCCACTTAACAATCATTTCACCAACAGTCAACTAGGACCGGCTTCGGGTGGTGGGAATGTATCACACGGATATCTTATGCAGGTAACATGGAATAAATAGTACCCGTTCATAGTCAGTGATTTCTCCTTACTGACCCATTCTTATGATTTTGCATCTCCACGAACACTTCTTGATGTCCTTCTCAATTTCAAACTCTTTTTCACCACGTGCGCAGCTTTCTATTTCAACACACCGTTACCTCAGCTTGCCATAGCACACTAACGCATTTGCATTCAGAATGTACAACTGTTATATATACTTAGATAGTAAATACACGTAATGATAAAACTCTAGCAAATTTTAATAAAATACTCAGAAAAACTTTTATCTGCAATGAGTTGAGTCGTACCTTGTTTTGTTTTCTGTCTGCATAAAATGGGAAAGATATTGATATGTCTTATTTACCTCACACGTTTCATCCCTCCTTTCTGTTTGTTGGTTACACGAATAGCGAGAGAGCGACATTAGTCGGAAGTGGTCATGTTTTTCATAAGTCTCAAATACTGATTCTTTTAGAGGCAAGTTACCCCCCCCCCCCTCACCACCTTACAAGGGAATGGTCAGATTTGTCATGTCGAAACCTGTGTTGCTCAAAATGTTCAAATGTTTGTTAAGCTTATGGGACTTAACTACGGGGTCATCAGTCCCTAAACTTACAAACTACTTATTAACTACCTTATACTAAGAACGGCACAAATATCCATGCCCGTGGGGGGATTCGAACCTCCGACCGTAGTGGCCGTGCAGACCGTGACTGGAGCGCCTCAGTGCCCCCCCCCCCCCAATCGGTGTTGTTATTTTTACCACTGTGAGTTAACATTTTAAGGAAGTCTGTATGCAGACTGTTAGCTGCTGACATGACCTGGAAGTCTGTAAAAAATGATTTAAAGTATGACCTTATTGTCGCATGGTTTCCGCTCTTATAACTGGCTGTTGTACAACCCTGACCTCTCTCGCTACGTTATACCAACGCCATCTAGGGACACGGTGGCGTTAGCTACGCGCCGCTCTCCTGCCACAGCAGTGAGAGAGCTGAGTCGCCCAGTGAAAGCGATTGAACGATAAGTAATAAATACGATAATAATAAATTCGTTAACAAATGTAGCCGATGTGTTATCTACAACATTCTTTCCAAATAGCTATGAAATAGACACAAATCATGTACGGTTTAGAACACGTCAAACTTTTATTTCTTGTAATTACCGCAAAATGCGAAATATTGATACAATGTTCAAAATATAGGGTTTTTGTGCACCAAGAACATACAACCAAAGACGAAATATGACAGCCCTGCGAATGAGATGTTGTTAGACGTCTGTAGACAAAATTCGGCCGGTGTTAGCAAGGAATCAGGCCTAATATGAGTATATTTCGAGGTGTGTGCCACGTATATTTAATCACATTTTGAAACCGTGGGAAGGAAAACTGATAATGTACGACTGATTGCAACTTGAAATATTGTCACGGTGATACGAAAATGCAGTGATTTGCACACAATAATTTTCTATTAGTTTTCTGTATAATGCCTTCTGTCACCTCGTCCCCCCCGCCTTCTCTCTCTCTCGCTCTGCGACTATATCTTCCCTCCATTTCTTTATACCCATTTATTTATTCCTCTCTCTGTTCCTCCTCCCTATCTACCTCTGCATCCTCCTCTGCCTCCTCCCCTTTTGCATCCTCCCAACCATCTTCCTGTCTTTGTCATTACCTCTCCCCGTTCTCTGCCAAACTCCTCCCTCTCCTGTATTGGAAAAAAATACTGATGTCTGACAAATCTTATGGCGATCAGTCAAACAGTGTCTAAGCCTGGAGTAAGGTATCCTTCACTATGCACCATACAAAATCTTATGAAGACAATAATGTTTTTCTTGGTTTAAAAGTCAGGTTTTAATAATTTAACCTAGGTCGGAATAAAAGTCTAGATTTGAAGTCTGTTATCAAGTACCTTCGGCTACTTATTGTGTTGACAGTGATATTCCTCCTGTTTCTATTATCAAATGTTGAAAATTTTATCGCAATCGGATAAAATGTATTGATAAATATCTGTCAACTATGTCATTTCTGTCGTCAGTCCTGATCAAGATTGCCAGTTACATCGATTAAACGTTTCCTCGCAGTCGCGGGTATGTTATTGGTACAATAAATGGATGAAAACCATCGTTTAAGAGGATTGTATACTGTGTCAAACTTGGACCTCATATAACGTGAAATGCGGAATAGTAATTTGTCTGTGAAAATAGCATTTACACTTTGAATTTTCTTTCCCATATACCTGAAAATTGAAGGCGTCGTTGTGTCAAAATTACATCGCAATGTGTATAGAACTATCGGAGATATAAAATTCTGAACAACCATCATTTATATTTGTAAATGTAGGTGATCCTAACCTCAAATCTCCGAAAGTGTTTGCCTGAACGCTATGAAATTTTGACAAGACGTTCTACTGAAACATGCGCGTGTTTTATATACTTACTCTCATATATTTATATATATGTATCTGGGTTGGAACTTGGGTTGGAACTTAAATAGTGGCAAATATTTATTCACAACCGATACAAAAGCGTTACAGTAGTCACCAGCGTTCTGTAGAACCCATTGGCAGCGATGTGGAAGGCGTAGTATACCGTTAGCTGGACCTATTCTCTTGATGGTGCGAATGAAGCGGTGTACTGCCTGTCGAATCTCTACAATAGTTCTGAAGCGAATGCCACGAAGTGGTTCCTTCATCTTCGGAAATAAAATCAATGACGCAAGGACTTATGTCAGGGGAGTATGTACCGAATACAGCAGCCACAGCTTGCGCTGTATGCATCCGCGCATTGTGGTACAAAATAGTGGGCGAGTTCCGCAGAAACTGTTGCCGCTTCTTTGGCATAGCTGATCGTGGGTGATTCAGGATAACAGCATCACAGTCGTACCCAACGTGCCACTGTTCTGTTCTGTACTGCAATGCCGATTCCCCGCACGCCTCTGGAAGACCTCGATGATGCTGTCGCGCAGTACGACCTCTGGCACATTCAGTCTTGATCCAACTAGGTTGTTCCTGTTTCGAAAACATAGTGATACCATTTCGTTACGTACGTTGCGTTACGTTAGGCTTGAGCGCAAGCCAGTGACGTGGGACGGGCGAGTCCATTTGCTCGGAGGCAAGGTAGGTATGTCAACAACGTGTGCTATCAGCGACAATAGTAGATGCCATTGCATAATGCCTCCACGAGAGTGTGGCAATTATTTAAGTTTCAATCCTCGTGTGTATACGGGGTGGTCCATTGATGGCGACCGGGTCAAATATCTCACGAAATAAGCATCATACGAAAAAACTACAAAGAAGGAAACTTTTCTAGCTTGAAGAGGGAAAACAGATGGCGCTATGGTTGATCCAAATATTCAAATGTTCGTATAGTCTATGGGACTTAACTACGGGGTCATCAGTCCCTAAACTTACAAACTACTTATGAACTAACTAAGACTAAGGACGGCACAAATATCCATGCCCGAGGGGGGATTCGAACCCCCGACCGTAGTGATGGTTGATCCGATAGATGGAGCTGCCATAGGTCAAACAGATTTCAACTGCAGTTTTAAAAAAATAGGTACCCCCATTTTATTACATATTCGTCTAGTACGTAAATAAATATGAATTTTTTATTTGGAATACCTTTTTTGCTTTGTGATAGATGGCCCTGCAATAGTCAAAAACTTATAAGTACGTGGTATCGGGTAACATTTCGTCAGTGCGGACGGTATTTGCTTCGTGATATATTACTCGTGCTGAAATGGACTGTTTACCAATTCCAGAAAAGATCGATATGGTATTTATGTATGGCTATTGACATGAAAATGCCTAACAGGCTTATGCTATGTATGTTGATCGTTATCCTGGAAGACATCATCCAAGTGTACGGACCTTTCCTCGTATAGTTACCTTATTTCAAGAGACAGGAAGTGTTCAGCCACAAGTGAAACGTCAACCACGACCTGCAACAAATGATGATGTCCAAGTAAGTGTTTCAGCTGCAGTTGCGACGAATGCCCACATCCGTAGCAGACAAATTGAGCGGGATTCTGGAATATCAAAAACGTCAGAGTTGAGAATTCTACATGAATATAAATTTCACCCTTACCATATTTCTATGCACCAGGGCCGGCCGCGGTGGCCGAGCGGTCTTCGGCGCGCCAGTCACGGTCTGCACGGCCACTATGGTCGGGGGTTCGAATCCCCCCTCGGGCATGGATATTTGTGCCGTCCTTAGTATTAGCTAATTCATAAGTAGTTTGTAAGTTTAGGGACTAATGACTCCGTAGTTAAGTCCCATAAGCTATACAAACATTTGAACATTTTTCTATGCACCAGGATTTGCATGGCGAAGACTTTGAACGTCGTGAACAGTATTTCCACTGGGCACAAAATAAATTGCGGGACGATAACAGATATTTTCCACGCATTCTGTTTAGTGACAAAGCGTCATTCACAAACAGAGCTAACGAAAACCGACATAATGTGCACTATTGGACAACGAAAAATCCACGATGGCTGCGACAAGTGGAACATCAGCGACCTTGGCGGGTTAATGTATGGTGCGGCATTATGGGAGGAAGGATAATTGGCCCCTATTTTATCGATGGCAATGTAAATGGTGCAATGTATGCTGATTTCTTACGTAATGTTCTACCGATTTTGGTACTAGATGTTTCACTGCATGACAGAATGGCGATGTACTTTGAACATGATGAATGTCCGGCACATTGTTCGTTTGCAGTTGAAGCGGTCTTAAATGGAATATTTAATGACAGGTGGATTGGTCGTAGAAGCACTATACCATGGTCCACACGTTCACCGAATCTCAAATCTCGGAATTTCTTTCTGTGCGAAAAATTGAAGGATATTTGTTATCTTGATTCACCGACAACGCCTAAAAACACGCGTCAGCGCATTGTCAAAGCATGTGAGAAAATTACTGAAGGCGAACTACTCGCTGTTGAGAGGAATTTCGTTACGGGCATTGCCAAATGCATTGAAGTTGAAGGACATCATTTTGAGCATTTATTGAAGTCATGAGGTAAGTACAGGTAATCACGCAGTTAAAGCATGCGTTCTCATAATGTATGGTAATTTCACAAAAGTACATGTATCACATTGGAACAATCGAAATAAAGTTCAAACGTACATACGTTCTACGTTTTAATTTAAAAAAGCTACTTGTTACCCACTGTTTGTCTAAAATTGTGAGCAATATGTTTATAAATATTACAGCACCATCCATCACAAAGCGAAAAAAAGTGTTCCAAATAAAACATTCATACGTACTGGACGAATATGGAATAAATATGAGGGTACCAATTTTAAGAGACGCAGTTGATATGCGTTTGACCTACGGCAGCGCCATCTAGCGAGCCAACCATAGCGCCATCTGTTTTCCCCCTTCAAGCTAGAAAAGTTTTGTTCTTTGTAGCTTTTTTCCTTTGACACTTACTTCGTGAGATATATGGCCCGGTCACTATCAATGGACCACCCTGCTTGGTATATTAAATAGACTGGTGTTACTTTATTTGCTCATATGTGTGACATTTAAGTTAAATTAATTATATACAAAAACGGCCAAAAAAAAAGTCTTGACGACCGGTCTTCGCACTGTGAGGTACCATCTTCTGGTCTTGTATCCTAGGAAATTTTTGACGTCGTTTAGTGCTCTTCTATAAAGGCGTAAATGCGCGAAGATGGTTTATCAATGTGGCTAGACCATTCGTCAAGACATACAAATAAAAAAAAAAAATGCAATCATGGGATATTATTAATTTGACTCCCTGTGTCGGAAGGCAATGTCGTGTCAAAGTTTGAATTAATTCAGTGTAGTACTAGGAACACGGGAGGCAATACATTACGACTTATCTTAGTAGATAGGCTAAGGAAAGTGAAACCTACGTTTTTAGCGTCTGTCTATTTGGAGAAAGCTTTTGACAATGTCGATTGGAGTACACTCTTTCGAATTCTGAAGGTATCAGGGGTAAAATATAGGGAGCGAAGAGTTATATTTAACCTATACAAAAACCAGACAGCGGTTATTAGAGTCGAAGGGCAAGAAAGGGACCCAGAGGTTGGGAAGGGAGTAAGACAGGGTTGTAACCTTCCCCCAATGTTGTTCAATCTGTACATTGAGCATACAGTGAAGGAATGGAAGGAGAAATTTGGAAAGGGCATTAAAGTGTAGGGAGAAGAAATAAAAACATTGCGGTTTGCTAATGATATTCTGTCAGAGATCGCAAAAGATCTGGAAAGAGCAATTGAATGGAATAGACAGTGTCTTGAAAGGAAGATATAAGATGAACATTAACAAGAGTAAAACGAAGGTAATGGAATGCAATGTCAGAAAATCAGGCGATACTGAAGGAATTAGATTAGGTAATGAGACAATAAAAGTAGTAGATGAATTTTGTTATTTGGGCAGCAAATAAAGAAGATATAAAATGCAGAATGGCTTTGGGAAGAAAGCGTTTCTAAAGGAGCGAAACTTGTTAACATCCAATATTAATGTAAGTGTTAGGAAGTCCTTTCTGAAAGCCTTTGTCTGGAGTGTAGCATTGTATGGGAGTGAAACGTGGACTATAAGGAGTTCAGATAAAGAGATGATATAAGCTTTTGAAATGTGGTGCTACAGGCGAATGATGAAAATTAGATGGGTAGATCATGTAACTAACGAGGAGGTGGTTAACCGAATCCGGGTGAAAAGGAGTTTGTGGCATATCCTGACTAAGAGAAGGGATAGATTGGTTGGACATATTCTGCGACATCAAGGAATTGTCAAGTTCCATTAGAAGGAAGCGTGTGGGGTAAAAATCGTATAGGGAGATCGAGGGATGAATACAGTAAGCAGATTCAAAAGGATGTAGGTTGCCGAACGTATTATCAGATGAAGAGACTTGCACAGGGCAGGGTGGCGTGGAGAGTTGCATCAAACCAGTCTGCGGAGTGAATACCACAACAACAATAACTTTTAGGGTATTTCAAGCGTACAAAAACCCCGGTGGGGAGCAGAAGAAATGAGGATAGGAAAGGAGGGGAGGGGAAAGGAAATGCAGTCCAGGAAGTAAAGAAGTAAGGAAGACTGCATTAGCTCGGGGCCTCGTGCTCGCCACGCACGTACTCAGGAAATAACCGTGAGCCCCCTGAGGGGGGGGGGGGGGTTACATGTTTATGTATAGAGGACTACTGGCACAGATGTCCTGAGAACGGGCGCTTTTGGCGTGAGGTTACCACTCCCAGAATTACGCGGTGCTGGTTGAGGACAGCCGAGGCGACGCTACGCTGGGTGGAGGCGGGTCCAGACTGGTACGCCGGAGCGGCCGTATCTGGGCCGCGTGTTGCAAGCGTCCAGGGACTGTCGCGGGCGCCGGGACCGGTCCAGCGGCCGCCCGTCTCCGCCGCGTCGCTCTCCAAAAATACCCGAGAGAGAGAGAGAGAGAGAGAGGCAGAGAGGCGACGAGCAGCGCCGTACCGGGCGCAGCTTTCCACGTCCGATCCCCGCTCCTATAGGAGCGCGCCGTAAACCCGGGTACAATACTTGCTGCAAGCTCGTTCGCACCAATACTTGCGACACCTTGTCCTACACCATTTGCATATTGAGGGGAAAGTGACAGTGTATCTGTCTTTGTATGTGTCATAATAATTCCCACGTAACGTGTATAACTTCGCACGAGCCTTTCCAGTCATCTTCCTAACGTGTGTCCAAATAACGATCTGAATAAGATATCACTATAATTTAAAAATTGACAATTGACTCCAAATAATGACAAGTGTGAAGTCGTCCACATCAGTAAGAAAAGAAATCCGTTAAACTTTGTTTACAAGATAAATCAATCAAATGTGAAGGCCGTAAACTCCACAAAATACCTAGCAATTACTATTACTTCAGACTTAAATTGGAAAGAACACGTAGATAATGTCGTGGGACAAGCGAACCAGAGACTGCGTTTTATTGGCAGAACCCTTAAAAGATGAAACAGAACTACAAAGGAAACTGCATACGCTACGCTCGTCCGTCCTTTTTTGGAGTATTGCTGCCCAATGTAGGATCCTTATCAGGTGGGTTTGACGGAGGACATCGAAAGAGTCCAAAGAAGGGCAGCTCGTTTCGTATTGTCACGATACATGGGAGACAGCGTTACGGAAATGATACAGGATCTGGGATGCAAGTCATTACAACAACGACGCAAATCGTTGCGCCGTAGGCTACTTACGAAACTCCAATCGCCAACATTCTCCTCCGAATGCGAAAATATATTTTTGACTCCCACGTACATAGGTAGAAATGATCTTCAGAATAAAATACAAGAAATCAGAGCTCGAACGGAGAGATTCAGGTGTTCTTTCTTCCCGCGCTCTATTCGAGAATGGAATAGTATAACGGTGGTTCTATGAACTCTCTACCACGCACTTAAATGTGATTTGCAGAGTATTCCATGTAGAAGTAGAAGCAGAACTTTAGCGGTAACTACGAAGAGTTTCTTCCAAAGATTTCTACTGACTTTCCCGATGCGGTTTCGCATGCATTGTACCGATCTGCTTAGATGCGTCTCCGAATTCGTCGAGTGTTTGCTGCCATGACTTCTTGATGCGAACTCCAAACACTAGAATAATCTAAATGGACATCTGCAGAGCATGGATGATGTGAGTGCTACGGTCTTAGTGTGCGACGTGCGGAGATTGAGACGGACGAGAAACAAGCTGGAGACAGGGTTCGATTACTGGGTCGACCCCATATTTGCTTGTCTCCAGTAACAAATTTCAGTGCCCTAATGCAGCTAAAGTCATTACATCTGCATCTACATCTTGTGATAATACTGCTGGCCCTCTCATCTCAATGTTATCGTACGATACCGTCTGCGTCGGACCCGGAATCGTGTGGTTCAATAGTGATACATGTTGCGTGTGAAGTTAGTTAAAAACGAAATAGCCAGTCTAGGAATCTGTGTAGGACAGAGTCTCATTGATACTGTGATCAAAACAAGTGATAGATTTCATTAATTAAGAGATTTGTATAAGACGTTTCCAGACAGTTCTATAAACAATAGTTTTGTCATTGTATGTTATTTCAATAAATAGACAGACGAAGGGTAAAAACTTTTGTAAAACATAAAGAAATGAAAATAAATAGCATTGTATTTGTGTCAGGCTCATAAACAAGTTGTGTTGATAAGCTTATTGTGTTAATTAATGTAATAGTCGAAATTTCAATGTTGTGATTCTTTGTATATATTGTCTGACGTGAGATTTTAATCCTAGTTTCAGAATTGACAATATAGTTGACAGTTCAGTATATGTTAGGAACATGTATGATGTACTCATTAACAAATTAATTGACATTTAACATCGCTCCTTGTTGTCGAACAGCAAGTACCGCTATTTTGTCTTAAAAAGATATGTATTAAGTAAAATTATTGAATGTATAGTTTTCATTTTATATTGTGCTTATTTTTGTGTACATGAAATGTTTTACTGTTGTGTTCGGTAATTGTAAATTGAATATACCAATTGTTATGAACAATGCGAAATGCAATGCCATTATTGTCAATGTTATATATTGCCCTCACCGCCTTGCGTAGGGGAGTTAGAGTTATGTCGTTTGTCAAGTGCTTTGGAAGCTATGTCAGTCTGTGTTTTGAAATGGAAGTACTACCGGCTAAGTTCTGAGTGGAGAAGCAGTTTGATTTCAAATTAAAGAAGAAGTGAAAAATTGTACATATCGAGTATTTATTTCTACCACGACAACCCAGGAGAACAATGTTGCAGCGAACAGAACCCCCATACATCGTAATGTTGAAAAGCTAAGTATCTTGTTTGGAAGTGGTAGAAAGGAACTGTAAATACCTTAACAATCATATAAACATTATAATCTTCATGGGATACTCTGCAAATCACATTTGAGTGCCTAGCAGAGTGTTCATCGAACCAACTTTATACTACACTCCTGGCCTTTAAAATGATATGCTACAGACGCGAAATTTAACCGACAGGAACAAGAGGCTGTGATATGCAAATTATTAGCTTCTCAGAGCATTCACACAAGGTAGGCGCCGGTGGCGACACCTACAACGTGCTGACATGAGGAAAATTTTCAACAAATTTCTCATACACAAATAGCAGTTGACCGGCGTTGGCTGGTGAAACATCGTTGTGATTCCTCGTGTAAGGAGGAGAAATGCGTACCATAACGTTTCCGACTTTGATAAAGGTCGGATTGTAGCCTATCACGAATGCGGTTTATCGTATCGCGACATTGCTGCTCGCGTTGGTCGCGATACAATGACTGTTGCAGAATATGGAATCGGTGGGTTCAGGAGGCAATACGGAACGCCGTGCTCGATCCCAACGACCTCGTATCACTAGCAGTCGAGATGACAGGCATCTTATCAGTATGGCTGTAACGGATCGTGCAGCCACGTCTCGATCCCTGAGTCAACAGATGGGAACGATTGCAAGACAACAGCCATCTGCACGAACAGCTCGACGACGTTTACAGCAGCGTGGACTATCAGCTCGGAGACCATGGCTGCGGTTACCCTGACGCTGCATCACAGACAGGAGTATCTGCGATGGTGTACGCGACGACGAACTTGGGTGCATGAATGGCAAAACGCCATTTTTTCGGATGAATCCAGGTTCTGTTTACAGCATCGTGATGGTCGCATCCGTGTTTGGCGACATCGTAGTGAATGCACATTGGAAGCGTGTATTTGTCATCGCCATACTGGCGTATCACCCGGCGTAACGGTACGGGGTGCCATTGGTTACATGTCTCGGTCACCTCTTGTTCGGATCGACAGAACTTTGAACAGTGGCCGTTACATTTCAGGTGTGTTACGACCCGTGGCTCTACCTTCATTCGATCCCTGCAAAACCCTATATTTCAGCAGGATAATTCACGACCGCATGTTGCAGGTCCTGTACGGGCCTTTCTGGATACAGAAAATGTTCGACTGCTGCCCTGGCCAGCTCATTCTCCAGATCTCTCACCAACTGAAAACGTCTGGTCAATGGTGGCCGAGCAACTGGCTCGTCACAATACGCCAATCACTACTCTGGAAACTGTGGTATCGTGTTGAAGCTGCATGGGCAGCTATACCTGTACACGCCATCCAAGCTCTGTTTGACTGAATGGCCAGGCGTATCAAGGCGGTTATTACGGCCAGAGGTGGTTGCTCTGGGTACCGCTTTCTCAGGATCTATGCACCCAAATTGCGTCAAATGTAATCACATGTCAGTTATAGTACAATATATCTGTCCTATGAATACCCGTTTATCATCTGCATTTCTTCTTGGTGTAGCAATTTTAATGGCCATAGTATATTTAACTCCCATTCCAATCTGGAATAGTTCGCGGGAAGAAAGAACACCTGAATCTCTCCGTTCGCGCTCTGATTTTTCGTATTTCGTTCTGATGATCTTTTTTACCTATGTAAGTGGGAGTAAACAATATATTTTCGAATTCGGAGGAGAATGTCGGCGTTTCGAGTTGTACACAGCGCCGCAGCGATAAGCGCCGTTGTTGTAATGATTCCCATACCAGATCCTGTATCATTTCCGTACCGCTGTCTCCCCTGTATCGTGACAATAAAAAACAAGCTGCCATTCTTTGAACTCTTTCGATGTCCTCCGTCAAACCCAACAGATAAGAATTCCACACTTGGCAGCAATACTCCAAAAAAAGACGGACAAGCGTAGCGTATGCAGTCTCTTTAGTAGTTCTGTTGCATCTTTTAAGGGTTCAGCCAAAAAAACGCAGTCTCTGGTTCGCTTGTCCCACGACATTATCTACGTGTTCTTTACAGTTTAAGACTGTAGTAATAGTAATTCCTAGGTATTTAGTGGAGTTTACGGCCTTCACTTTTGATTGATTTACCTTGTAAACAAAGTTTAACGGATTTCTTTTCCTACTCATGTGGACCACTTCACACTTCTCATTATTTAGAGTCATTTGAAATTTTTACACCATTCTGATGTCTTATTTAGATCTATCGGCAGTTGGTTTTGATCTTCAGAATACTTTACTAGACGGTAAATAACGGCGTCATCTGTAAACATCCTAAGAGAGCTGTTTAGATTTTCTCCCAAATCGATTATGCAAATAAGGAACACTACCCTGTGGAACGCCCGATATCACCTCTGTTTTAGTCGATGCCTTACCATCGATTACTACAAACTATGTCCCCTCTGACAGGAAATCATCTATCCAGTCGAGTTGTAAATTTGGGGCGATATACTTTCCTTGCTCATCCTTCTTCCTTCCTCTCCTTAAGAAAACGGTATAGCGGATTAAAACTAAAAACTGGCGATCCTCATCCATTTGGTGTGTTCATAGAGCCTCAAATTCCTTTGAGACGCTATGGTTCCATTAAAATGTTGCATAGGCTTCATGGGAAACATTGTGGTGACGTCGATAGCTTTTCTGTATCTGCGTTCATTTCGCTCTCGTATCAGAGGATATGGGTCAGCCTACCTTTCGGGTTCCCAAGGACGGGAAACAGTATTCAACAATCCCGCCGGAAATAATTTTCCACGGTGGTATTCTCGTAGCTGCCGAAGTAGCAACGTTTCCCACACTCATTTAACCAAGGAGCTTAACGACGCCTTCATGACAAAGTCTCATTGAATGAGAGTTTAGAAACTTTTAGTTGTCAGATCGACTTATTTGCCGAGACATATGAACAATATGTGGATATTACACTTAAAAATATGAATAAAAATTGTCTCTAGTGCTTATTTACGATAATTATGATATTGTATTACTAAGATGAAATTCGCTAAGAAACATAGAATGATAGCCATATGTGAAGTTTCTGGCTCAATGGTGTAACTTTTTGACGAACATGAGTCGCGTGGCATCTGTCCTGTGTACACAAAAGCATGATAGACAGTTCAATTGAGAAACTGGTTAGTATGACACAATGTGAAGTAAGTCTGATCTCCACCACAATACCATGAAATTCGTTGTACTTCAGAATATCATCTGTTTGAATGTAGGTGTAATGAAGACGATGAACAACAATAGCATAAAATTACTCCTCAATCACGAAGAAGGAACCTATTTACAGTAGAAAATATGAAGTAAAAGAAATTGAATCTAAGGTATCTTTTGAGAAACTAATAAATAGAAGTGTGTACTACCTTCGATACAAATTCAGTGGTTGCAGTACTGATCTTTATCTATGAAGATACATTAGAACATTTTTCATTGAGCCTACAGAAAAGGAAAGAATGGGCGTCCCGTCTAGTTCAACAGTATAAGACAGGAAACTCTATGCGCAGAAATATGACTAATAAGTAAATCAAAGAAAAAGGACTTGTTATACTTATTACCAAACACCGCGTGTTTTTCGTTCTCGCAAAGAAAGTTTTGAGGATTGACTTCGGTGTTAATGCAAATTGAAATTCATATAATGTCTACATAATTTAAGATTTGAAAGGCCACGCAGATAATATGGGGGGAATGCGAACCAAAAACTGTGCTTTGCCAACGGAGCACATGGAAGACGCAACAAACCCACTAAAGAGACCGCCCGTAATCTGCTGGAACATTACTGCACGGTACACCATTCGTAACGGACAGGATTGACAGAAGACATGTAGAAACTACGAACAAGACCAGTTCGTTTTGTATTATCGCCAAATAGGGGAGAGTGTCACGTTTGTGATAGGCGGGCCGCGAGACAGACGTGTTTTATTCACGGCGATGTTATTTACGGAATTTCAATCACCAGAGGGCTGAACGCTCCCTGTAATAAAAAAGCTGAGCCAAAGAACACGTAGAACCAACACGAGCAAACACGATCAGCGTCCGCAAGGACAAGAACTATCCATAGAAAAAAAAAAAAAAAAAAAAACAAAAAAAAAAAAAAAAAACAATGAAAGAAGGGGGGGACTGAGGCGCTCCAGTCACGGTCTACACGGCCACTACGGTCGGGGGTTCTAATCCCCCCTCGGCAATGGATATTTGTGCCGTCCTTAATATTAGCTAGTTCATAAGTAGTTTGTAAGTTTAGGGACTGATGACCCCGTAGTCAAGTCCCATAAGCTGTACAAACATTTGAACATTTTTTTTATTGGGGAAGAGCATTGTGAGCGATTGAAGTCTGAAAATGGTTCTGTGAACCCTCTGCCAGGCATTTTTAAGTGTGAATTGCAGCTTAATTATGTAGAAGATGTTGATACTAATACTGCTATACTGAATCGTGCTCAAAGTTTGTAAATACAAAGTTATATAGTTATTACAAAGTGGAATTCAAACGGTTTATGAAAATTATGTTTATTCACCCTCATGAACCTCAGGCACTGGCGAGGTGGGACGGCTTGCGTCTCTCAACGATACAGATAGCCGGGTAGCCGTAACGCAGGTGCAAGCACAGCGGAGGGGTATCTAACAAACGTGTGATTCCTGAAGAGGCAGCAGCAGCATTTTCAGTAGTTACAGGGCCAACAGTCTGGTTGATTGACTGAGCTGGCCTTGTAACATGGCTTTGCCATGCAGTTACTGCGAACGGCTGAAAGCTAGGGGAAACTACAGTCGTTACTTTCCAGAGGACGTGATGAGTATATGATGATGGTTCCCTCTTGAGTAAAATATTCAGGATGTAAAGGAGTCACGCATTCGGATCTCCGGGCGGGGACTACTCAGGAAGGTGCCATCATACAACGAAAAAATAAATAAATAAATAAAATAAAAAATAAAAAAGAGAAGGTATAGGTTGAAGTTAGATATGTTGAGGATAAGTGAAGTTCGGTAGCGGGATTAACAGGATTTCTATTCACATGAGTACAGGTTTATAAATAAAAAATAAGTTGGTGAGAAAGCAGAAGTAAGTCTGATAATGAATAAGAAAATAGCATTGCAGGTAAGTAACTATGGACATCACGGCAAAGATAGGCAACAAACCAACACCGACCACAGTAGTACCACGTTATATGCCAACTGGCTCTGCTGATGATGAGGAGATCGGAGAAACGTGCCAGGAGATAAATTATTGATATAGTTAAGGGAGAGGAAAATTTGATTGTGACAGGGGACTGGAACTCGGTAGTACGAAAAGGTAGAGAAGGAGAAGTAGTTGGTGAATGTGGAATGGGCATGATAGTGGAGTTCGTCTGACAGAATATTGTGTAGAGCACAATTTAATGATCGCAAACACTTGACTTAAGCTCCGTACGTGGAAGGGACCAGAAGACACAATAAGGTACCACATTGACTTTATGATGGTTAGACATAGGTTTAGAAACCAGATTTTCAACTATTAGACATATCCAGGGGCATATAGACTCTTACCATGAATTATCGGTTATGAACTTAGTATAAAACTTACGAAAAGGTAGAAAATTAGGGAGATGGAACTTAGACAAATTGAAGGAACCAGAGGTTGTTGAGAGTTTCAAAGAACGCAGTAGGCACGCATTGACCGAAAGTGGGGAAAGTAAGAAAAATAGGTAGCTCTGAGGACGAAGTAGTGAAGACCGTAGAGGATAATGTCGGAGGAAGTATAGCATTGAATAGAAGACCCTGAATAACACTAAAGATAATCGAATTAGTTGACAAAATATATTGAATCAGGCAAAAGGAAGTACAGACGGTTAAAACTGAGATTCACAGGAGGTGCAGATTGGCTAAGCAGGTGTGGTTATAAGAAAAATGTAAGACAATAGAAGAATATATAACGAGAAGAAAGATAAATACGGCCTAGTGGAAAATGAAAGAGACGTTTGCAGACAAGAAAAGCAGTCGCATGAATATCAAGAGCTCAGATGGATATCAGTATTAAGCAAAGAAAGGAAAGCTGAAAGGTGGAAGGAATAGATAGAGGACCTATACAAAGAAAATGAGCTTGAAGGCAGTGTTGTAGAAAAGGAAGAGGAAGTCGATAAAATTGAGATAGGAGATAACGATACTACGAGTAGAATTTGATAGGGCACTGGAAGATTTGAGACGAAACATGGCCCCCTGAAGAAGATGATATTCCTTCTGAACTACTGGTATCGTTGGAAGAGCGAGTCATGAAGAAATTGTTGCACCTGGTAGGCAAGATGTATGAGAGACAGGAAATACCCTCTGACTTCAAGAAGTATATAGTACTTTCATACTCAAAGAAAGCAAGTGCAGACAAGTATGGAAATTACAGAACAGTTGGTTTAATGTCAGGGTTGCTCAATATTATCTTAATTATTTAATCGTAGAAGATAGGTTAAGGAATGGGAAACCTATGTTTTTTTTATTTTTTTATTTTGTAGATATAGAGGAAGCTTTTTGCAATGATGACTGAAATACACTCTTTCAAATTGTGGAGGTAGCAGGGGTAAAATACAAATTTAATTGAACTTCTACAAAAACCAGACAGCAATTCAGTCGAAGTCATGAAGGGGAAACAGTGATTGAGAAGGGAGTAGGACAGATTTGTGGCCTTTTCACAATGTTTTTAAATCTGTGGATTAAGCAAGCTGTGAAGGAATTCAAGGAGAAATTTGGAGGAGGAATTAAAGTTCATGGAGATGAAATAAAAATTTTGCAGTTTGCCCATGATATTGTAATTGTGTCAGAGACAGAAAACGACCTGGAAGAGCAATTCGGCGGAATGGCCAGTGTCTTGGAAGGAGGGTTTAAGATAAACATTATCAATTGTAAAACGAGTATAATGAAATGTTGTGTAAAAAATCAGGCGATGTTGAAAGAATTAGATTATGAAATGAGACAATAAAAGTAGTAGATGAGTTTTGCTATTTAGGTAGCAAAATAACTTGTGATGGTCAAAGCAAAGAATATGTAAATGAAGAATGGCTATTTATGCTAGTGTAATAATTTATGCTAGTGTAATAATTCCATACTTTATTAGTTTGAATATTCGTATACAGGCTATATTAGGATTTCTTAGATTTTGTTTGCAATTAGTTACAAAACGTTCAATTTCTGTAACTGAGTAAATTTGAATTACACCAAAATACCAGAAACCCCTTCGCACAGGTCTTGCAATTTTCTATAGGACCTCCACGATGAACATTTGGCGGTTCGCAGATCGATTCCTATAATTTGCACCTTCCACAATTGTTTCTTAATTGATTTTCGCATGCGGGAAACGTATACAGTGAGCTGTGATGATACTGACTCCTTTCTGTGCTGCTTTTGTGAAGACCATATAGTGTACATATTTGTAAAATTAAGTCTACGTTAATGGTAAAAAGTACTGGCAACATCAGAGGCATTCGACTGTTGAATGACGCCTACAGGATCTACCAAAATATTCTGACATAATCAAGGAGAATAATAGGTCTTGTTGAGGCAATTAAAAATGTACTAGCGCATAGTAACATCTTTATTATAAAAATACTCATATTTGACACCGGTAGTTTTTGAAATATTGTGTATATCAAGTGGGTCAGAATAAATTATGGTCACAATCGCATTCATCTACGCGAGCAGAGCGGTTCGCCGCAGACTATTAAGGGTGATTAAAATTATAATCATCAAGTACTTCTGATTTGTTGCAACTAAAAACGTCCATTTATTGTACTGCAGTTGCTTATGAGTCGTTGCTGTACCTAACAACTTCGAAAAATGCGTAATAAATTCGTAAGGAGACCAATGAAAATTAATCGCTTTAATTGGCTTGGGCTATACAGCTTTGCGTTCACAGTTAAGTAGTTACATGAATGTCGTGTCCACACAATGTTATGCATAATTCATAGAGAAAGCAAATTCTGTTTTTACCCTCCTTATTGCAACCCGTCTCTGGACATTAATTTTAATAGCTTACGCCTGTCTTAGAATGTTATTGAGATCGTTTACTGGATAGGCCGTGAGTACAATAATAACTACAGTCATCTTAGAACTGGTTGTATCACATTTGTAACTGTGACTGCGCTGTTTGGTGTTCGATAAAAGTAGTCAGCGACCAGATATTCAAGTAATGGCAACACGGGGCGCCGGGATTCCAGCCAGCCACAGGTTAAATTCTGAATAAAAGTCATCAGCAATGGCGCTCGACGACTTCCGGTGTAAGATGTCGCCCTTGTCCTGCGGCCTTGTCAAAGGGAGCACAGGAGCAGACGGCTGCTCTTGAGGATGGAAACCGCCGTCGTATGTGGGCAGAATCAGCAACGATCAACAACATGAAAGTACGGGGAATTGTGAAATTCAAAGTCTCAGTATACAGTGGGTGGCAGTAAAGGGGCATGAAAAGAAGGATATGTGGTTAGATGAATTTAAGATAACGAACATAGAAAATAGTAACACGGGAGTAAATAAAGGTAAAGATACCAAGAACAGTACAGTAGTAGTGTTCGACAGTAAACGAACGGCGAAAACGATAGTTCAGTTATACTCCCGGAGTTGAAATCAGAGGATGAAAGATGGAGAAAGTTTAGGAAGCTGCGGTGAACGGAGAAGGTTATAGAGGTGCAAATCTAACAATCGTTGTAGATTGCAACGTGATTGTTGGGAAATGACAAGAGAAAGAGGCAGGGTAAAATGTGGACTGGCAGAATGAACCAGAGAGGAAAAAGAGTAGTTCAGTTTTGCATTAAGTTAGATACATAATGACCAAGCAGATATTTCACAATACGATACTTGAATGTAAAGGGTATCCAGTTACAGATATATATATATATATATATATATATATATATATATATATATATATATATATATATATATATATATATATATAAATCAGAATTTACTAACTATGCAGACTTGACTGAAGTTTAAGAGAGTTATCCCGGAGACACGACGAGGGAGGAAGTTCTTAGAAATGGTGAGACGTGTTTGCAGTTCGTTAGGTATGTGAATACTATGATAAGAAGTACTAGAAGCATTTTAGTTGAAGAGGAGTGGAGCCTATAACAGATGTTAGATAAACGTAGGTGCTAGTAGGTAACGTCACAGAAACCTTGGGTGATTCAGATACGACTTCAATTAATCGACTATACAAGGAAATACAAGAATGTTCAGAGAAAAAAAATGAATATAGAAACATAAATCATTTAGGGGTGAAATAAAAAGAAAGTTCAGGGCAGTCTAGCGATGTGGTTACCGAAAACGTGTGGAGACATTAATAATGAAATGGTCGCTGGGAGGAATTACTCATCATATAGGAAAGTCAAAACAACCTTCAGCTATATTAAGAGCGATGGTGGGAAAATTAAGAGTGCAGTAGGGATCCCAATGTTCAGCACAGAGGTGAAGGCAGATAAATCGATAGAGTAAATGTAAGAGCCTTGCGAGCGAAATGACTAGTCTGATGACGGGATGCATTTATTTATTTATTTATCTTATGGTTTTTACAAGCATACTAATATATATATATATATATATATATATATATATATATATATATATATATATATATATATATATATATATATATATATATATATATGGAAATTTCCAAATTTAACAGCCAGTCCAGAGCACTTTCTGTCACCTGATGTAAGCTCAGCAAGTCACCATTAAATGCTCGCAGTGGGCACTGAAGATGGAAGGAAACCCCACTTCTTCATGTTGTAAGCACACCTCCCTTGACCAGTCCAGATGCGGTTCAGTCTCGACCAGGTTTGGCGTGATAGATGGAAACCCTCAACCTTCCTTGCTGGATCTTGCACGAGGGGGCCGTTGTGCGGTGAATTTTCGTTCCAGCGTTTTTGCCATTTGGAGGTCACGTCGATGCAATGTGAAAGGCTAAGAGCATCCAGTATTAGAATGAAAAGGAGCTCTGAAAGTCCTAAGATTAAATAAGGCGGAAGGAACAAATATTCAGTGGTTATTTCTAAACTCATTGGGGTAAGCAGCACCCGAACAACTATTGCGATTGGTGTGCAGAATCTGTTAGACCAGCGACGTACCATCAGACCGCGAAAAAATATGATCCACGCACCTATGAAGGGAACTACGGCTGGTAAGTCTGAAAACTACCGAACAAACAGTAGGTCATGCATCCAAGTTGCTGGCAATAATAATTTACAGAAAAATGGGAAAGAAAAATGTGGATGTTTTAGAAGACGACGATCCTGACTTTAAGGAAAGTAAATGCACGTTGCGGTTGATAACAGACGCAATACTGATGAAAACTCAAAACATGCTCACAGGGTTTGTCGAAGTGGAGAAAGAGTAATAAAGTGTAAAAATAATGCAAGATGTTAGAAATACTGAGAGAAGTAGGGCTAAGCTATAGGGAAGGGAGCCTAGCTCGGACATTGATGTCTAAGAGAAGTCTACTGCGATGAAACGTAACTCTTGCGCTGAGCAACGAAAAGTGCTTTCGGGGCATGTCATCGCACGCTAGTTAACCATGGAAAGAGGGAAAACCGGATCAGGGTGTACCGAACTGGTTGAAGTTTGATGCTGAAAATCAGATGCAGTGGTACAATTGGACGAGATTTTTTTTTACAGAATATGCGAAGATTAGATTAGATTATAACTTGTTCCATATATCATGAATAAGAGATATCGTAATGATATGGAACGTGGAATTTTAGTAAACGATAACATTACATGACCTATATTTGTATTTTATGTTGATTTTGTATCCTTGTAAACTTTCTCATTTCTGTGTAAAATTTCATCTACTGGGTAGAAGGAGTTGTCATTCAGAAGTCCTTTCAGTTTGATTTTAAATGGGTGGTTGAATATCTGTCAGACATTTCATAATATCTGATAAGCGTCCAAAGCCTTTGTGACAGCATAATTCACCCTATTCTGTTCCAAAGTTACATTTAACCTTGAATAGTGTATCAAAATGTCCACGGGTGTACTGCCGGTCTATAGTGTCCAACGGGCACAATATTTCGGCGATCATACATGTCGCCATCATCAGGTGAGCTGACGGACTGAGCTCCTGGAAACGCGCCGGCACGGAGATCCGCACGCTACGGCTGCTCGAAGGGAACTGGGTTCTAGCCCGGTAGCGGGTCATTTAAATACCCTCGGCCCGCGGAGCGACCCCTCCGCGGTCCGCGCCCCGCGCCGCGGCCGCGCAGTGGAACCGATTGCGCCGGCGTCTGAGAAGACGTCGGTGTGAGGGCTCTGTCCGCCGTGGTCGTCACTTCGTTACGTTTGCTAAATTTACTCTTAATTAACCCAATCGCTGGTTCCCAAGCTTTGCTAAGATTATAGCCAGAGTCACGGTTTATGAGGTCGTCACTTGTGCGAATTTCAATGGCCTCTCTAACGACGCAGTCCCAGTATCTCGACGTCTGTACCAGAATCCTAGTGTGTTCATACTCCATGGTGTGATTCTCCGACAAACAATGTTCAGCGACCGCCGACTTGCTCGGATACATCAATCGTGTGTGCCTCTGGTGTTCAACGCATCGATCTTCGACGGTACGCATCGTCTGTCCAATATATGACTTTCCACACTGACACGGAATCTGGTACACGCCCGCCTTCCTCAAACCGAGATCATCTTTAGCGCTCCCCACCAGTGCACGAATTTTATTCGGCGGACAAAAAACAGTTCCAACCTGGTGTTTTCTCAAAATGCGGGCGATCTTCCCTGAGAGTGCGCCGGTATATGGAACGAACGCAGTGCCTACATCCTCCCTTGCGTTTTCATCCGTTACCACAGGTTGTGTTGTAGTGGTTGGGCGGAGAGCCCGCTGAATCTGCCACTCTGAGTACCCATTTTTTTCGAAATACAGTTCTCAGGTGTTCCAATTCCTGGGGTAGACTCTCTACGTCGGAGATAGTGCGAGCCCTATGTACTAGAGTTTTAAGTACCCCATTCCTCTGTGAAGGGTGGTGACAGCTGTCTGCGTGTAAATACAGATCAGTGTGCGTTGTCTTCCGATATACACTATGACCCAGGGTGCCATCAGCTCTTCTCTTGACCAAGACGTCAAGGAGCGGCAATTTACCCTCCGTTTCAGTCTCCATAGTGAATTTGATGTTGGGGTGTATGGAGTTCAGATGTGTAAGGAAGTCAAGGAGTTTATCCATACCATGTGGCCAGATGACGAAAGTGTCGTCCACATAACGGAAAAAGCAAGTGGGCTTCCATTCAGATGATGCCAGGGCTTCCTCCTCGAAATTCTCCACGTACAAATTTGCGACCACTCTCCCCTGTGGGGAGAGGGCGGCCATTCGTGACCTGAGGGAGCGTCCTGATATTGTTGTCTTACCGGCTGACAAAGGCAATGCTACGGTTGTTGTCTCCCATAAGGACTACACTGAAAAGATGCAGAGCCTGCTAAATGACGATTCCTACCGGAAGATCAGCGTTGACCCCACAAAGAAGGTGGAAAACAAGACGAGGGCGCTTCTCAAGGATGCGGATTTACCGGAGGGTGTCGCCAAGAAACTGCTACCTCAAGGTCCGGTACCGCCAAGACTTTATGGACTCCCTAAGGTTCACAAAGATGGGGTGCCGTTACGTCCTATTGTCAGTAACATCAGAGCACCTACATATTTGTTGGCCAAATACTTGACGGGAATATTAAGTCCTTATGTGGGTAAATGCCCTCATCACATCCGTAATTCCGTGGATTTTGTGAAACGCCATAACAACTTCAGGCTGGATGAGTCAGATATCATGGTGAGTTTTGACGTCGTTTCGTTGTTTACGAGGGTGCCCCTTCGAGAGTCACTAAATTTGATTGGTCAGAAATTTGACGAGAAGACCACCGAACTTTTTAGGCATGTCTTGACCTCCACGTATTTTCTTTTCAATGGCGAATACTACGAACAAACGGAGGGAGTCGCCATGGGTAGCCCACTCTCCCCTGTGGTCGCAAATTTGTACATGGAGAATTTCGAGGAGGAAGCCCTGGCGTCATCTGAATGGAAGCCCACTTGCTTTTTCCGTTATGTGGACGACACTTTCGTCATCTGGCCACATGGTATGGATAAACTCCTTGACTTCCTTACACATCTGAACTCCATACACCCCAACATCAAATTCACTATGGAGACTGAAACGGAGGGTAAATTGCCGTTCCTTGACGTCTTGGTCAAGAGAAGAGCTGATGGCACCCTGGGTCATAGTGTATATCGGAAGACAACGCACACGGATCTGTATTTACACGCAGACAGCTGTCACCACCCTTCACAGAGGAATGGGGGTACTTAAAACTCTAGTACATAGGGCTCGCACTATCTCCGACGCAGAGAGTCTACCCTAGGAATTGGAACACCTGAGAACTGTATTTCGAAAAAATGGGTACTCAGAGTGGCAGATTCAGCGGGCTTTCCCCCCATCCACTACAACACAACCTGTGGTAACGGATGAAAACGCAAGGGAGGATGTAGGCACTGCGTTCGTTCCATATACCGGCGCACTCTCAGGGAAGATCGCCCGCATTTTGAGAAAACACCAGGTTGGAACTGTTTTCTGTCCGCCGAATAAAATTCGTGCACTGGTGGGGAGCGCTAAAGATGATTTCGGTTTGAGGAAGGCGGGCGTGTACCAGATTCCGTGTCAGTGTGGAAAGTCATATATTGGACAGACGATGCGTACCGTCGAAGATCGATGCGTTGAACACCAGAGGCACACACGATTGATGTATCCGAGCAAGTCGGCGGTCGCTGAACATTGTTTGTAGGAGAATCACACGATGGAGTATGAACACACTAGGATTCTGGTACAGACGTCGAGATACTGGGACTGCGTCGTTAGAGAGGCCATTGAAATTCGCACAAGTGACGACCTCATAAACCGTGACTCTGGCTATAATCTTAGCAAAGCTTGGGAACCAGCGATTGGGTTAATTAAGAGTAAATCTAGCAAACGTAACGAAGTGATGACCACGGCGGACAGAGCCCTCACACCGACGTCTTCTCAGACGCCGGCGCAATCGATTACACTGCGCGGGGCGCGGACCGCGGAGGGGTCGCTCCGCGGGCCGAGGGTATTTAAATGGCCCGCTACCGGGCTAGAACCCAGTTCCCTTCGAGCAGCCGTAGCGTGCGGATCTCCGTGCCGGCGCGTTTCCAGGAGCTCAGTCCGTCAGTTCACCTGATGATGGCGACATGTATGATCGCCGAAATATTGTGCCCGTTGGACACTATAGACCGGCAGTACACCCGTGGACATTTTGATCATCAAATACGCCGGGAGAAACTGAAGAATCACTTGAATAGTGTAGATCAGCCTTTCTTCTAGTATTGTAGCTATGCACACTGCTATTACTTTTGAACTGGGTTGGGTTATTAATAACAAATTTCACTATATATAATAGCTACTGTGAAGATGCCTGGATCCTTAAACAAGTGACTGCAAGGTTATCTTGCATGGCCTCTAAAAATTATTCTAATTACACACTTTTGTGCAATGAACACTTCTTTGCTCAGTGATAAATTCCCCCAAAATATAATGCTATATGAAAGCAGTGAATGAAAATTCGCACCAAACTTTGCAATATCCATAATGACATAAGTTGCTGAACTTAAACGTTTCAGTCGATCGTGAATGTGTTTCAATTTCTCATCAATGCACACACCTACAAACTTTGATTGTTCTACCTTAGCTACAGACTTGTTTTCACAGACTATATTTATTAATGGTATCATACAATTTACTGTATGAAACTGTATGTATAGTATTTTATCAAAATTTAAGAATAGTCAATTTGCAGAGTACCACTTAATCATATTCTGAAAGACATTATTTACAATTTCATCAGTTAACTCTTGTTTATCAGGAGTGATTACTATTCTAATATCACCAGAAAAAAGAACTAGTGTGGCACCACCGTGAATAAAGAAGGACAAATCATATATATATATATAGCATTTTTGTTGAATATCCTTGCTGGAAACCAAACTGAAATTTTGTTAATACCTTATTTTTACAAATATAGGAAGCTACTCTTGGATATATTACTTTCTTGCGAACTTTCGATAAAGTTGGCTACAGTGAGATTGGGAGATAGTTATTGACATTGTAAGCATCTCCTATTCTGTGAAATGGTTTAACAATAGCATATATTAGTCTATCTGGAAAATGCTCCAAAGAACTATTACATATATGGCTGAGAATCCTACTTATCTATTGAGAACAAGATTTTAGTACTCTGCTGGAAGTCCCATCAGCTTCATATGTGTTTTACTTTTGAGTAACTTTATTTTTGGTTAAGGGACAGGTAGGTGGAATTTCAATTGTATCCGAGTGCATACGTATGGCATTTTCCATTAATAGCTTTGCCTCTTCTGTGGAATATTTAGATCCTATTTTCTCCGCGACATTTAAAAAGTGATTATTAAAATTAATATTTATTAATTGTGACTTTTTGTTAGTAAACTGTTCATTGATTTTAGTGGCAATACAGTCAGCCTGTGATCTTGGTTGTCTTGTTTCAGTTACATTCCAAATTGGTTTAATTTTATTATCAGAGGTACTATTCTCAGACATGATATACATGCTTCTAGACTTTTTAATAACTTTTCTTAATATAGCACAGTAGTTTTTATCATAGTTGAGTGTTTCTGCGTCATTACTCTTTCTTGCTGTTACAGACAGTTCCCTTTTACGATTACAAAATACTTTTATTTCTTTAGTCAGAAGTGGGTTTTTACACGGTTTCTTACAACTGAGTTATGTAATTATGTTTCCGTCACGGACAAGGAGGAGGAGCAGGATGGTAGCAAATCCGCTGAGACATCAGGGAGTATGTTCCACGGTACTAGACGGGAGTGTGGGGGGTAAAAAGCGGCGTTGCTCGCGGCCTAGCCGGCACCTGCTACCACTCCGCCGCCGGACCACTTTTTCCCCAGAGGCAGCGGGCCGCGGCGCAGCTGTTGCTGCCCGCCTTCCACCGTCAGGCTTCACTGCGGATGATGTAGGGGTTCTGCTGTACGACGCGGATAACTGGTCCGCGTCGCGAATGTGCGTGGTTTCGTGACGGCGAGGGTAATTACGTTAGCGGGACTCTGTGGCAATTCGACGTGCGTATCGCAGCGAAAGTTGATTTTTTTTATTTACTAATCCGGCAAATCTGTGTATAAACGACTGTAATGTAGGTCGAGAGGGAAACTGTGATGTAAGCTGAGAGAGTAGTATGGCCTAATTTCAGTTTGGAGTCATCGAATTTTATGAAACCTTTCTCCAGCTAAAATGTTCGTTTTTTAACTGAGTTACTTACACGCGAGACAGCATATAGATCAATCAGCATATGAATATAATTTTTTTTCTTCGTGTACTCGTAAGAATTGGTTTCATTTGTTCGTCAATAGTGACCGACACGATATTTTGATTTCTTATTTGAATTTCGGGAAATTGTTTACTGAAATTACAACCGATACAAAAGCCTTAATGCTTTTACCTGTTACTGTCCTTCAAAGTAGTCACCAGCGCCGTGTAGAACCCTTTGCCAGCGTTGTAGAAGGCGTAGTACACCGTTAGCAGAGCCTATTCTGTTGATGGTGCGAATGGAGCGGTTTACTGCCTGTCAGTTGTGCCACGAAGAGATTCCTTCATCTTCGGAATTAAATAAACGTCACAAGGACTTATGCCCGGGGAGTATGGTGGGTGGTACAGCACTTCCCAGATCCATCGGCCGAACAGAGCAGCCACAATTCGCGCTGTATGCGCCCACGCATTGTCGTGCAAAGTGATGGGTGGGTGGCGCAGAAGGTGTTGCCGCTTCTTTCGCAAAGCTGTTCGCAGGTGATGCTGCCACAACGAACAGTAATACTGTGCACTGACGGTCTGCCATGGAGGAACGTAATGCGTTAGGATAACACCATCACAGTCGTACATTGGGGTTCGTACGCAGTTGGAGATTTTGATTATACTGTAGTGCTGTACAACCTCTTCCACATTCAGTACTGATACAGATCCGTTGTACCTGTTTCGAAAACATAGTGATACAGTTACGTTAGACCGCTCGCTTACAAGTGACTTTATTTCCCTCGATAGTGTGCAAGCCGGTGACGTGGAACGGGCGAGTTCATTTGCTCGGAGGCAAGGTACGTATGTCAACAACGTGCGTTATCAGCGACAATAATATAATCCATTCCATATTGTCTCTACAGCAGTGTTGCCACTATTTAGGTTCTAACCCTTGTATGTGTCAGATATTAATTTCTATAAATTATATGATGTGTAAACGTTGTTACAAAAAGTCCCTCTATCTTAATCTTAATACACACACACACACACACACACACACACACACACTATATATATATATTGAGGTGCCTATATTTCACTCTGCATCCAAAGCTACACATCGCAATCGAATAGCGTTTATATGTGGTAGTAGGTATCAGTCTCTTATTGTGCACTATGGTGGTAGAGGGTGGATAGCGATAAGGGGGTGGAAGATATGGGAGTAGCAATTTACCGACTTACATAAAATTCTACGCGTGGGTGTCAATATTTTGTTCTTCAGCAAAAACTACACAGTGGAGACGAACGATCTCTCTGTGTTGTAGTGCAAAGTCTGCCGTTGTATACCATAGCAGTTCCGTGTCGATAGCCATAAGAGGGTGGAAGATACAGTGGTTGAAAGTCGTCAGCTTATATAAAATTCGGACTAAAGACCGGCGATGACTTTTGACAATATAATACCAAAGTGTAAAACAGCGAAACGTGATACACATTCTTCAGTTGTTTTTCTGAAACAAGCGTACGAATAAAGAAAGAATAAGTGCATATTGCAGTTTGAAAAGTAAAACTACCAATGAAGATGTCAAACCGTAAGAAAGAAATTTCGCGTTCTCGATCCGTTTCTAAAAGAGAGAAAACGGCACTGAAAAGTGAATCTACAGACGATAAAATCTTGAAATTTGTAATTTTGTGTTTATCTTACACTGTAGGAATCAGCGATTTTTCGATACTACCCTCCGTAAGGGGGTGAAATATGGGGGAAAGGTTTTCTGAAAATATGTTGCTATTAGGGCAATTTAGAGGCAAGAAACACAAAATTTCGGATTTTGATTTTTGATTGGAATTTTAAAAACACATGTTTCGATATTTTTGGAAATTCAACCATTAAGCGGGTGAAATAAGGGAAAATCTTTTTTAAGGGTGTTACTAATACTATTTTGCTGCTATAAATACGAAAATTTTGGTTTGGAACCATGGTTAAAAATTAGAAAACAATGTGTTTCGGGATGTTTTGAATTCTGCCATCAATGGTGCAATAGGGGGTGGCACGTTGTATCAAAATACTTGATTAGGAAATCATTTTTAAAGCTAAATCTATGAAAATTTATAATTAGAAGTAGACACAACCAACACAGACGATCGCGTGGGAAACAGCGGGAATTAAGCTAGTGTATATAGGACATTGAACAAAAGTAAAATATACTCTATAAAAACGCAGCATACTATGTTGAAATATTGTTTTGATAAAATCCAGCTAAGGATTCCTTTGTAGCATACTCTGCAAAAATGTATCTTTGGTAAACTTAAGCTTAGAATTATCTGTTACTGTTTATTTATATATACGTTTGTGACAACTGATGTACTTGTGAGCAAGCCGGCTGCGGTGGCCGAGCATTCTGAGGCGCTCCAGTCACGGTTTGCACGGCCACTACGGTCGGGGGTTTGAATCCCCCCTCGGGCATGGATATTCGTGCCGTCCTTAGTATTAGCTAGTTTGTAAGTTTAGGGACTGATAACCCCCTAGTTAAGTCCCATAAGCTCTACAAACATTTGAACATTTGAACTTGTGAGCAAAAATATTGTGTGTGATGTTTGCCATGTGTGAGAGCTGCCACAGATGGACCAGACGAAAACTGTAAGTAAAAATCTTTTTAAAAAATTCCGCCATTAACTCCGTATAAAGATAAAAAGTAAAATCGGGCGTATTTATATATTACATTAACGACAGTAGAATGAAGCAGGCACTCACACACTCAAGACATCATAAATAATATGAAACAGCACAAAAAACGCACTTTAAGATGGGAATTATTTCTCGGAACGCGTCGTGCTAAATAAATAAATAAAATCCTGACTGCTATTGTTATTTATAAACAAATCAATTTATCGCACAGTCGCAGGCTGTCAAAAAACCCATTTTCTAATGGATGAAATCAGAAAACATTTTTGAGTCAATGAATGCAACTGAATTCTGAGAATGCGGAAATATTCAAATGTTTTTTATTGTTAAAAATTTATTTATGGTTGAATTGCTTATGTAGCTATACTCCAGAATACAGTCATAATCCGTAAAGTAGCCTTTATGATGTGTAGTGTCTCTTACTGCAGTGCTATTCACACTATTAAGAAAAGAAATAAAAATATCAGCCAAGAAGGAGTTCTTGAATGTTATCCCTTTTCTGTATACATTCATACATTGATACCTGAGTCAATGATTAGACTTATATGGCACTGCAGTGTAATACTACGTCCACCAGAGCGTCTTCGTGATGTCAACGCCATGTTGCTACAAAGTTGGCCCCAGTCTACTGCGAATCGCAGTCAAGCAAGACGTTCATGTACAGTACGAAGAACCCGCAATACTTCCCAGACGTATTAGATAGCCTTTCAATCAAGTGAATACATTTGACAGGGCAGTATCGCTGGACTGTGAGGAGCTGGTTGTTCAGCTGGTGCCGGCCGCGGTGGCCGAGGGGACTGAGGCGCTCCAGTCACGGTCTGCACGGCCACTACGGTCGGGGGTTCGAATCCCCCCTCGGGCATGGATATTTGTGCCGTCCTTAGTATAAGGTAGTTGATAAGTAGTTTGTAAGTTTAGGGACTGATGACCCCATAGTTAAGTCCCATAAGCTTTACAAACATTTGAACACATTTTTGTTCAGCTGGCAGGCATGTGTGCTGCATAGATGTCACATTGGCCGGATGTTGTAATCACTGTGTACATGAGGTACATACGGTTGCTACAGTCACGACATACAGGCATACGAGGGAGGACCATAGTATGGAGCACCATGCAATGCGGGATCCAATGGAGTTTGCACCCGCATCCAACCAACATGTACTGCAGATCTTACAACGTTCTGTGACTTCCCGCACAGTGTTTCGAGCACTGGAGTGTGACACCATATCATTAACACCGGCTATCGGAGCAGGCCGCGTCCAGGAGGCATGGGCAGAGGACGAATGATATTGCATCATATTCATATTCTCCCATATCTCCCATGATCCTCGAATGCTGGTTTGGCGGCCTCAAGGGAGAGGGCACATCCTACCACTGTTGTGGGGAGCCACGCAGACGTATCCCCTGTCAACAGCCACAGGATACTTGTTCAAGGCACCTCTAGCCGTGCTTCAGCAGACACGAGGGCACACCGACACGTCCGCACGTCCTAACCATGATGTGGTAAGGCATCCAGGGACTGTGTTCCGACCAGCTAACGCACGCCCTCATTCTTCACGTACGTTTTTGGACTGCCTACATTAAATTGTCCTCCAGTGGGCAGCAAAAAACCCGGATTTCTCCATCAACGAACTCGTATGGGATCATTAATTTGAACAACATTGCCCCAGAAGCTAACAGCAATCCTTTCTAAAGGAATTATATAAAGAAGAACAGTCTAGATCGCAGAATTTCATTTCACCAGGCTCAACCTATTTTAGGTCATATTCAGAATATGCATATAGCCATGTGGTTCGTCCTGGTTACTTCAGGAGTGCCTCTGCTACACACTGTGGCTGCACTTTCCAGAAGTTACGAATGTGCAGGCACTGACGTTGCCAGCAACAACCACATGGGCTGTATGCATATTCTGAAGGTAACCTAAACTAGGTTGAAACATGTGAAAGATTGGTCTGGAATAACAGCTGCAACAACTGTGGGCAAACTTGCCTCAGGGGGAGAATCCAAATGCTGTTCACACTAGTCCGAATCGTGTAAGAGGATTCATGCACCGCGGCCACAGGGGGTCTGACAACGTTCCCCCAGTAACAGTCAACGGCCTTGTCTCTTTCATTCCACATCGTAATCTTTCAATGAAGTCGCTTGTTCGGAAAAAAATTTGTACATCTGGAGAAAAGATGTCGATTTCGATCCGATGACACTTCTTTGGAGAACGCCGGGTATCACTTCCGTTTTACTCATTGAATTTCCGTCACTTACAGCGGCCTGTCTTTTCTAACAGTAAATAACGAATCCAATCGCACAATTGAGACAATGAGCTCGCAATTTGCTTAGAAGCCGCTTGTGATGTACGCCGTGAAAAGCATCGACGGGCACGGCTCGACGGGTGTCCTCAGAGGATCACTTGGAATGGCTGGCCGCGCTCTTCAGCGATGGAAGCGGATCCTGCCTGTAGGAAGTGACGATCGTTTGGGCGTACGACGTAGACCTGGCGACCGCTGTCTCGTAGAGGGCATTCGTCCGAGACACAGCGGCCATATCGCTTCCCTTATGGTCCGGGGTGCAATAAGCTGACCAGCGATCGGTTCATGTACAATATTGTAAGATCCGTTCTTTTTTACCAGCGTTGTTTTAAGGATACAGGTTGAAACGTGTCCATAGAAAATGTACATTGCTGAATTTGTAAGAAAATGTCTAATATTGTGCCTCCTGTTTTGTGTTGAGTAACTTGCTTGCAATAAAATGTATAATATTGCATATACTGTGTGTACATAAATCTGTGAAGTTGTGAAGTTTTATCTTTGGCAGAGATTATGTATGGCATAGCATTGTAGCTCGTGCTGAGCGACAAAGAGTCAGACTTGTGGTTCAGCTCGCTTAGAGAACAGTTGTGTTGTGTATGTGTCTCCGATGGAGAGCAGAGGCTGCAGTGCTTGCAAGTTGATTTGATTGAATGTGGAATATATTGTATTTCTTATTATTGTGAAAACGTTATACCACCACTGGAATGAAGGTAATTGCATTTCATGTAATTATGAAAAGGTTGTATCATTTAGGTAATGTGATGGTGATTATTAATAATAAGAGTTGACCTTTCTTTCCTGTTTCATTTACGTAGTTAGAAGATTAACCTACTTCTTCTATTTGATAATTAGTTATTTGTGGATTTAAGGTGCAGTATTGATTTTGATAATCTTCTTGAACAGATTTCTCTATTGGTAACATAGTAAATGATTGTTATGCAACACTGCAGTGAGTTTTGATAATCAGGTACTGATCTGCATAAAATTCTCGTAGTCGGACGTTAAGAAAGTGGTTTGTGTTGTTAATATCTTTCACGTAGTCAAATTTTTGTGCGTATTGTCAGTATGTGTTTCATGCAAGTTGCTGTCACAGTTGCTTTGTTAAATGATCCATTGCGCACATAATCAGCTTAATGCACTGTTTCTCATTTAACAGTATATACATAAATATCAGGGCCATAATTAAACCAAATTACAGTGTTAATGAACAATGTACGTGTTCAGTTAAATTTTGATCAAGTTATTTGATGACTTAGTGATCTTGACTGTTAAACATCAATATATGACAACTATTTGGACCGCAATTAATATCAGATCAGGTTTTGAATGAGTACCTTTAAAATAAACTACTTTTGTTGTCTGATTAAACGATTGTTTCAACTTTAAACATCACGTACATTTTTAAGGTTACTTATAAATGGTGGTAAAATCGAGTTTTTTTATGACTTTATTAAATTCTGTAGTCTTTCCTGATTATAACTAGAAAGACCTATATATACCAAATTTCAAAGTTACGGCTATTTGTACCGCCACGCGCCCTTTCTTTCTCTTACAGAAACCAATACACCACCATAAGCATTCTCTTCCTGAGCCTGTTATGAATGAAATAAAACCAGTTTTCAGAGACCTGAGTGACCCTGGTTTGCTTAGTAAATGTCTCTCAGAATACAAATGAAAGTTTCAAACATTGCATATGGAAAAGATTACCCAAGAGTGTTTTTGTAGGACTAAATAATTGAAATTTGGTGTGCTAGTTGCAGTGATATGTTTCAATGATGGAGTGATAGGAAGGATAGAAGTCCTGAGAAATTTTGACATAAAATGCGGCTCCAGTATGGAAGATCAATTGCTTGCATGTGACAGACAATGGGTGCATGAAGCTGAAAGATTCGCTCTTCAAATTACCAAAGAAGCTAGAAGTGTTAAAAGGAATGCCAAGAGGAAACTTGAAGATCATGAAATGCTGCATGATGAATACTATGCTTCAGGAATGTTCTGAGGTACAGATTAATTGGACTCATATATTCATCCCCAATTTTCAGCAAGTTGAATTTTTCAGCATTCAGGTACAAATATTCCCTAAAGTTTATCAAGCATGGCTCTAATTTCTTCTGTAACTTGCAATAGTTCTTACTTATGTAGTATACCTAAGCTTTATTGCCGAATCAACTAAATTGTAGATAAAAATAACATTTATATTAGGAGAAAAAATAAAAAAAATAAAAATGTAAGATTTCATATTTTTACCCTTGTAATATGCATAATAGGTGGAATTAAACAGATATAGTAGATGAGCCATCATGTCATACATATTTGATAAAAAATTGGTCTCCTTCAAGGGTATAACATAGGATTAAATGGTACCTCAATCTCAGGAACCAATTCGGAAAAAAAAAAAAAATTGCATCAGTTTCTTTGTAACTTTTTAAAATAACCCTAAGCAGGTTTAGAAATATTCAACATACTTATAATTTGTTTAAAACGTGTGCTGCATTACCTAAGATCAACAAAAAATCTGTAAATCATATACATTATAAACAGTGCCTGAAAGAAATAAGTGTTGATTTTTACATAATATTGAGCAGGAAAAGTACACTGTATCCTTAAGAGGATAAGGCTCGCCCGCACATTGTGCATGAAACTCAACGTGCTTTGCAACACATGCAGCAACTTGCTTGGCCAGCACGATTTTCAGATTTGTATCCAATAAAGCAGGTGTACGTTGTGAAGAGAGGACAACAGACATGTGGGACTCCTCTGGCGACAGCTCTTGCAGAACTACGTGGACAGATCGATCAGGCGTGGAATAATGTATCTGAAGACAGCATTCGCTATCTGTATGATAGAATGGATGCCAGAAACAGCGTTTGCATTGCCACCTGTGGAGGCCAGACCACGTATTAGTGTGGCTGTTTCAGCATAGATCGACACCTGGAACCTCAGTACCGCTTGCGGTGTTGATGTCATCAATTCATGTAGTCCATCTCCACTGTTACATCAACAATTGAGTGAAATGGAAAACCTAAGAGGGTGTACCAATATTTATTTCCGGCGTACTTCACACCATTTGAACGATACCATGGAATTCGGCAGGTATATGTATTTGTTCATGCCGAGCGGGATGGATGAAATGTTCTGAGAGGAGGAAGGAGGAGATTGACAGAGGAAGAGGAGGAGGATATGGAGACGGTAGGATGAGAGTAGAGGAGCAGGTCAATAGAGAGAATGGACTAATGGTAGACTGGCGTAAATGAATTATAGGGAAAGATTCTATTACTTTTTACACGTAAAATGTATAAAGGAAGAAAGGTCATAGACGAGGATGTGGATAGAGGGGCAGTGGGGAGGAGGAAAGATGTGAAGGTAGATAGAAGAGGACGAAGAGATGACAGAGTGGAGGTGATCAGATAGAGAGAGAGATAGAAGGGAATGAGCAAATAAAGGAGGCAAGAAGAAAATGTTCAAATTCATATGTCTGTTAAGCTTACGGAACTTAAATGCGGGGTCGTCAGTCCCTAAACCTACAAACGTACTAACTTAAGCTAAAGACAGCACAAACATCCATGCCCGAGGGAGGATTCGAACCTCCGACGCGGGAGGCCGCGCGATCCGTAACGTGGCGCTCCAGATCGCTCGGCTACTCTCCGTGGCAGGCAAGAAGAGATGGACTAACAGAGGTATTGAAGGAATAAATACCGGGGCAACGCAGGAGTTTCTGCATAAAGGAAAGTTAAATGGTGTTCGTTGTAACTACATCATTTGGGAATAGCTGGACCGGTTTGTCCAATTTTGACAAAAAGATTCATAGTACTCCGATTAAACACGAATAGTTCCCCAGAAGTGTGCAAAATCCTGGGAAAACTGAATGTGATCATCTCTGTGGGTTTTATGTATGAAGTTACAATTCGAATGAAGGGTATATGTGATTCTTCATTTTCTTTGTTTTGTTTTCTTTGTTATGGACCCGGAAATGTTTTCAGCAAAAGCCTAGGTAAAGTTTCAAATAAAAGTAAGAAAATTCGGATAAACTACAAAAATTATAATATTTATATGCACTCTCGATCACAATTACGACAGAGACGAAATACTGAGTTAATTCATTTTTCGTTAATACGTTATGCTACCGAAATGGAAATAACTCTCTTGAATATTTTCAACTAAACATGAAAAGTGAAATAAAATAAAATATATTTTTTTCAACTTTTGCTATGACATCGCTTGACACATCACAATGTATGTTGTCATATGAACGCTTGTTTTCGGAGTGAATATTTTTAAAAGGTGCATGACACCTTACAGCTCATGTGGTAGGCAATATTAAACTAGTCTTTGACCCAACTTGAGCGATCGCTTTCGAAACTGTCGCGTGTATGTATTCAGAGGGAACCTCTATATACTCCGCAAGCCACCTGCTTGGCGTATTGCGGTTTGTACGTTATAACAGACTTCTTCATCGTTTGAAAAATCATTATGATATTTGGTACGTTACTATCATGCTTATGTATACAGTAGAAGTGTAGTGAGTTGTGATTACAGTTTTCAACATAAAACGTAAAAAACTGCATACTTAGAAGGCAAGATTTCATGATGTTTTCGGTATTTACTACCTTCACCAACATTATTGTCAGAGGAGGTGGCAAAATTCTAGCAATAATAGCTTTGTGGTGAATGAGACATTGATCAGTTCGTAAGTTAGGATTTACTTCACCAAAGTTATGCACTTAGCCTGGCCACTGATGTGGATTCATCTCTGCAGACACTGATGCATTTGTCCCAAATTAATTCATTTTCAGTAGTCGCACGAAACATTGGCCCACCTATTGCTCGTTGGGGGTAGTACTTTGAACAAAGAGAACACTGGTGTCATTTCCGAAATGACGACGGTTAAATTCGCCTAAGTCATACAGATTCACTCAAGACAAATCACTGGATGGTTTCTTTCAAAAAAGGTACAGCCAATATCTTTCCCGCCCTGAAGTATACACAAGTATACACAATTCCGTCTCTAATGACCACGTCGTCGACGGAACGTTAAGCCCTAGTCTCCCTTCGTTTATTCTTTGCAAAAAGAGACTCACTTGCAATGATATCATCAACGCATCTTATGTAGAACAGAATTTGTGTGTAAACTCCAAGTATTTGTGTACTGGTCGATCTTTAAGCCAGGACTTACGACTCTTCGTTAACCATATTCTCCGATTTCTATGGAGATATTACGGTAAATTATTTCTGCATAGAGAGGAAATTTTTAAATGTCAATAACAGCTATTGGACGATGTATTGTATTTACCATTTCCTTACAAGTGGGTCTTAACAATGTTTCTGGTATTGTGCAGGTTTGTTTAGCCTAAAAAATAAGTTTGGTTACTTTATATTTTTTGAGAAATGTATATTACAATAATGAATTAGAACAATCGATGAGTAAACTACATCAGTAGCTATATATTTATTCTAAAAATGACAATTTGGTGTTTAGTGGAGGATTTATCTGAGCGCTTTATTATACGTCTTTCTCTACTGTTCTATTCTCTAATTGCGCGCAAGGTAAAGGAACAACAAAATCTTTCTGCTTTCGATCTCATTTATCTTCCCGTGAAGATAATGTCTCGCTATATAGGTGGGTGATAACAAAATATGTTCGCATTCAGAGGAGGAAGTATACTCCACATCTATACTGACAGAAAGGAATGTTTTGTGCACGAATATCATTTCAATTTAGGAAGAACCATAACAGCAAAACTGAGTTTTCTCCACTCAAAACAAAATAGGTCATGTTTATCGCACTCCTCCTCCACACAAACACACACACACACACACACACACACACACACAGATAGATAGTGTGTGTGTGTGTGTGTGTGTGTGTGAGAGAGAGAGAGAGAGAGAGAGAGAGAGAGAGAGAGAGAGAGAGAGAGTTAAATAGTGTCGCTATATTGCTTTTGACCTACTTGTTTCTTTTAGATTGTTTTTCTGCTTCTTGCACTCGAGCAAACCACTCCATAAAAAGAACTAATAGATTTAAAGAAAATAGATTAATAATGCTGTAAAGGGAATTATGATTTATCAATCACAAGATTCGCACTAATGTGGAGCCTGGATATGATAAAATTAAACAGTAAACTATAAAAGTTTGAGGGTGTAATAACAGCAATATGAACTGAAATCCTGTCCCTATCGTTGACTGATAATGTGTGGGACGTTCGTACATAAAAGGTGCGGCATTACGTTTTCATACTAGTGGTATAGCCGCTGAACTGTTTACGGTGAGAATGTAAGTATCATAGAATAAAAAATGCAAATAAATTATATGTTATTTTTACGAATATATAACGGTTATCAGCATGTTCTAAGTAAATCTAATGTCTAGAAATTAAAGTTTTTTTTATTATACTGGTGTGGTGTCTTTTTTTCGGACATGTCCGAAAGAACAGACACCACACCAGTATGATAAGTATTTACACGCGAAGACGACGTTAGCTTCATTTACTTCAGCGCAAATGCGGTCATATACGTTCGACCTCGCACTGGAATTAGTAATGGCGAGTGTAAGAGGGCATGAACGAAAGGGGAGCTACAGCCATACCTTGTGGGAGTTTGAGACGGACGGGAGGCGAGCACGGGTGGCCAAGTGGTTAAGGCGACCGCTGGCCCGAAGCGGGAGACCAGGATTCGATTCCTGGCCCGGCTCACATATTCACTTGTCGACATTGTTTCATTTCATTGGCCTAATGCAGCCTTTGTGAATCCTTTCTTTCCTAATCACTCTTCTTCCCTCCCTTTATCAATAATTAGCTAATGTTTGTTCGTATTTTATGCACGGCCATACCGTACATACTATTGCGATAAAACTATGTCAATTCATTGCTTGCACTCGCGCGAAGGTTATAGGCGTAGTAAAATTAACGTCTTACGGTGCAAGGCGGAGGGTGCTTTACAATTAGTTAATTCGTTTCTTACGCCTTCACACTGAAATGGCTGAACGGGTAAGAATGACATTTGGAACAGAGGTAGCTTAGATTAAGCCATGGGCTACCTTTCGTAAGCCACTGTACGGTGAGTGGCGGAGGGTACCTTACAATGGATTGGTACGTTTGTTACCCTTCTCGCTGAAACTGCTGTACGGAATTGAATGAAATGTGAATGAAGATAGCTTATACCCAGAATTAATACATGGGCTACCTTTCGCAAGCATCTGTAGGTGCATGGCGGACCTGATGAAGAGAGAGAGGGGAGGGGAGGATATGGGCAGAGAGAGAAGGAAGGAGAAGGTAGACAGAGAGAGACAAAGTGGTCCAAATATTCAAATGTTTGTAAATCTATCGGACCAAACTGCGTGGTCATCAGTCCGTAGCTTACAAACTACTTAAAGCTAGGTAAACTAACTTACGGACAAACACACACACCCATGCCCCAGGGAGGACTGGAACCTCCGACTGCGAGGAACCGCGCTCTCCGCAGCGAGGCGCCTTAGACCGCTCGGCTACGCGACCGCGGCCAGACTAAAGGGAAGCTGAGATGGACTAATTTAAGGCTGGAACAAACAAGCACCCGAGAGCTACGCCAAGTTTTCAGCAAGTAGGGAATAATAAACACTTTCTATGTTAAGTGGAATGAGATGACTTATTAACTTCTTTTAGAACTTAAAAATTCGCGATATGCCATAAACAGAAATCTCATCATTTCTTATAATAACGTACAAATGATTCCGTCAGATCTTTCACTTAGGTCCACTGTTTGTGATACTATGCTTTCGAAAATTCCACTAATAATAGTACCCGAATTTGAAAGACGCGGCGGAACGGTTGAGCGCATTTAGGCGCTATGCTATGATGCACGATGCTGTTCTTTGTCGGGGGTTCGAATCCCCCACCCCCGGGCATGGATATTTGTGCCGTCTTTAGTATAAGCTAGTTCATAAGTAGTTTGTAAGATTATGGACTGATGACGCCGCATTTATGTTCCTTAAGTTTTACAAACATTTGAACATTTTGAATCCTCCCCAGGTAGACAAACATAGACTTATATATATGACGAATTACAGCGTTCAAATAAATGAAATAAATCACAATTTGTGATGTTATGGATTCGCTGTATTAGGTTTAGATGGAATACCAAACTGTGGCGAATGAAAATTTGTGCCCGGCCGGGATTCGAACCCGGGATCTCCTGCTTACTAGGCAGACACGTTGACCACTCCGCCACCGAGGACACGGTGACCAGCCCGACTGCAGAGGACTCTTCCCTGCACGTCTCCCGCCACACACAAATCTGTGGTATAGGAAAGAGACAGCGTGGCGAATGGAGATTTGTGTGTGGCGGGAGACGTGCAGGGAAGAGTCCTCTGCAGTCGGGCTGGTCACCGGCTCCTCGTTGGCGGAGTGGTCAACGCGTCTGCCTAGTAAGCAGGAGATCCCGGGTTCGAATCCCGGCCGGGCACAAATTTCCTTTCGCCACAGTTTGGAATTCCATCTAAACCTAATACAGCGAAGCCACAACATCGCAAATTGCGATTTATTTCATTCAGACATAGACTGTTTACTAGTGTCGTCAAATCTAAGCCTTTTTCCTTCTGACCTACCTATGTAATTCCCTTAAGACTGTGCTCATGTACTTGTTTTCTAGCAGTATCGTCGCTAGTTTGAAGGAAAAGCTGCCTGCGCTGACACGTAGATAAGTCCGTGTGACTGTGTCTGGGCTTATTCACCTCTTCGCGGATGACTTATTGTTCTGGCGGCTGCCGAAGCTGCAGACCGCTCCTCCGCCTGGCCGTTACTTCAAGGCGGACGGCTAATCGGCTGGCCGCGTGCCACGCCAAGCTATCCGCAGAGGACCCGTTCTCCTGGCCGCTGCCGCCACCGCCGCTAAGTAACCCAGCTCTGGGCGCGCATTTGCCTTTTAAAGCAGGCGGCCGCACTAATGCTTCTGGCGGGCCTCCTCGCGCTAATCCCGTGCTCGCCACAGTGGCGCTACGGCGCTCTCTGCTAGCCAGCCAGTGCCTAAGCCGCCTCACACGGCCTAATAGCCCTGCCGCCGGGCACGACGAGCGCTGCAAAATAATTAAAGAGGTAAAAAAATACCGAGACCAGTCACTGCTTACAGTTCACGCTCTGGTGATTCAGAAAGAAGCGCCGCGCGCAGTCGAAATGTGCTCAATGGCAATACTGTTGGAATCTACCTGTCGTGTGTCAAACGAAAACCTGATTTCACGGCTGTGAACATCGTCTTGGTCGGGTGCCAAGAGAATAACCTAAACATGGGAGAAATAAGGCTAATCGAGCACGAGAGGTACATTCTGTTGGACAGAACTCGAAGTCGCCGGTGGTGGAACACCGGGAAGGGCGCGGCAAACAGATTTGCAGCACGTCACTGTACTGGCAAAACAACCTCTCACTTTAAACAAGAAAATCAAAGGAGCTCTAAAAGACTAAGCGACCAGGACATATGAATAGAGAAAATGGTTTATTTTATTTTATTTATTTATTTCTCATTTATAATCCTGCTACCTTTTAATATAAATCAGGACGTACACTTGTAGTTTAACGTGTTATACATTAAATTTTTTTTTAACATAGCAGCTATTTTCAGCGACCGTTGCAAAGTCAATGGATAAACAAGCAGCCCTCGGTAGCAAATTAAAAATTATTTTACCAGGTTTCGGCAATGACTAAGATTGCCTTCACCAGAAAATATAAAACAAAACAAGTCACGAAATGAAATATACTATTCAGCTGTACAGTTTACGTCACAAAGTTTAGAAAGTTTTTTTTTTTTTTTTTCCAACTAGCCACTATGGGCTGCACGCCTGCACGGAAGCATCAGACTGGCGTGTGCTAAGTGGATGTGTGAGCAGGTAGACTCCAGTCACGGTCCGCACGGCCACTACGGTCGGGGGTTCGAATCCCCCCTCGGGCATGGATATTTGTGTCGTCCTTAGTTGTAAGTAGTTCATAAGTAGTTTGTAAGTTTAGGGACTGACGACCCCGTAGTTGAGTCCTATAGACTCTACAAACATTTCAACAGGAAGACGTTACCTCAGTAGTGCCATCTAGTAGCCGCGATTACAAACAGGCTACTGTCCAGATTAAAGTATTGAGAAAACAATTGCTACAAGAAGCTTTGTTTAACGTGAGAGATGGCTAAGGCGTCATTTTGACTATACAATAGTTGTAGAGAAAATAAACGAGTAACGAAGTTTTAATAAACATATTAGTGTGATGCTTCTGTGCAGGCGTGCAGCCCATAGTGGCTAGCTTTAAAAAAAAAAAAAAAAAAAAAAAAAAAAAAAAAAAAAAAATCTTTTTAAACTTTGTAACGTAAGCTGTACAGCTGAATAGTATATTTTATTACGTCACTTGTTTTGTTTTATATTTTCTGATGAAGGCAATCTTAGTCATTGATGAAACCTGGTAAAATAATTTTTAATTTACGACCGAGGGCTGCTTGTTTATCCATTCATGTTATACATTAGTTCATTGATGTTACATAATTGATGTATTTGAAATAGATGGAAGAAGAAAAAATAAAAACAAAGAGAAAATATACAAAAATGCTTACATTTGTTGCTACATTCACAATATAACAAATTACAATTCGTGCATTTAACAATAAATTAGATACAGTGGAGAACATAAAATATTATTAGTTACATGGTTGTTATACTCATGTTGAAATTCAATGTATTCTGAAATTTGTTAATTGTAATTATGGTCTGAAACAATGTAATAGGAAAGAAAGGAATTATATCTAACAGTAAGGGGGTTTTCTGTTATTATGGATAGCTACATTGTACTGTGCTGGGCGTTGAGTACCTTTGAATGTTTTCTTCAAGCCACCGATCACTCAGTACAGTTTCCATGGTTTTGGTGATATTAGTCTCTTTTCTTTATATTGTTTTTTCTTCCTTGTGTCTCCGGTGTTAGTATCGTGATTAATTTAAAGGTCTGGTTTGGGATGATGACACTGGAAGATTGCTCTCCTGTCAGTGTTGAGTCTCAGCGGCGTCAGATCCTTCATTTATGAAAGTTTCATCGCCTTCTTCCACGTCTGTTTGTTCCCAACTATACCTGTCCACTCTACCGGGCATACGGGCACTCCTGTAGCGCCTTGTCCTTTTGTATTCTGCATAGTTTGCATTGGATATCTTGTCTGCTAGTGTGCTGCGTTGTGTCCATTTTTGTTCGTCTCTTATTATGTCATATATCGTATCTCTTATAAAGTCAAGCTGCTGTGTGTCTCCGACCCACACCACAGCACACAGCACGGAGACAACAGCGGCGGCGCGCACACGGAGCTAACAGCACGCCCTTGCCACGTCACAGCCACTACTAGAGCTCGTGCGCTTATATCCCAAGCAAAAAAACCTTTCCCAGAGATACTAACTGTTGTAGGCAAAGATCTAAAACATTCATGCAGTAGGGATGCAGAGATGCCAGAAGACGACACTGTTCTGAGAAGTAGGCATACACTTGCAAAACGAATTAAAGTTATCTTTTAGCAACTTAGTTAACCATACATATTCAGAAATAAAATACCAAATATTGGAGACAAGTAACAAAATTTAATGAAAGTCCAGCTCCAGTTGCAATTATTTAATTATTTGTGCTTTATTTAAGACCACACTACCGGTTTCGGCCACTATGTTAGACCATTTTCAAGTGTGACAGACGTTATGCCATAGAGAAAGCAACGTCAACTTGCATAACGTCTGTCACACTTGAAAATGGTCTAACATAGAGGCCGAAACCGGTAGTGTGGGCTTAAATAAAGCACAAATAATTGCAACTGGAGCTGGACTTTCATTAAATTTGAACCACAGTTGCGACAACAGCAACCATCCAACGATGGAGAAACTAATAAGTAACAAAATATCAGTGTAAGCACACTCTCGGAAATCGCGACATTTTCGTAACTAAGCAGCACAATATTGAGGATAAACAAAAACATCAGCCAAACCATACTCTCAGAAATCATGAGATATATTGAAATAACAGACAAATCTTTTCTGACTACTAATAGTGTAAATGTAACTGATACTCATCTCACTTGCCAGTAATTTAAACATTTGCAATAGGTTTGTTTCTTATCATATTCCGGGACATCGCAACATATTTTGAATAAAGGTCAAATTTGTGAGAAGGAAGAACAAAACTGTGACTGCTGATTGTATGACTTGCAGCAGCAATTACATTCTCCGTTTTTCGGTCACATAGAAATTCCTGAGACGGCACTCTCCTACAAGTAACATCGAGTACAAACTACTACTATATGAATAAGACAACAATGTGTTATGGATAAATGTCTCCTACAATGTGTTGCAAAGTGTAAGACTGAAAAAAGTAATTGCGTGGTACAAGTTTTGAACATAGGACCTCTCGGTTGATAGCCCGCAAATCTAATCACTAGACTACAATAACCTCACATTAGTACTGTTGTTTGCATTGAGTATCATGTTGTTCCCACAGTTTTTTATTGTTTATTTGATTTTATATACATTTAGTTACACTAAATTGGACCGATGATGATTTTGTGATTCATATTTAATGCGCTGTAACGCTGAAACTGTTTACTGAAAGTTATAAAAGAAAAATTGTGAGATATATGGCAAATCAAGATGGCGTCTGTGACATGGCAGAAACAATTGAGTGTGGTTTTGACGTCACTTTCTACATCGTCGCCCACTGGCTAATATCACATCGATTACATTCGAGGGAAAGAAATTTTTGCTTGATATATAAGAACTCCTCCACAAGAACACTGTACAGTACAAGCAGAACAATCCGCCATTTTGAATCCCACGTTGAAGGCTGGCATTTTGAGGCTACGGAACACTTATGCTTTTTGACCAGCTCTTAAGGCCATTAAATATACTTTCCTAATGCAGAAAATATTATAGCATAGTAAATTTATTCGCTTATGTTCGACTGTTAAGAGGCAAGAAAATTAAAGTTAATGATTAGATGGATATTTAGAGATATGATACATTCACTTACATTCCAAATTAAGGCATTGTTGCCGTTCTACATATTTACCACATACACTTAAAATACGTTACAGTTATCGTATCTTCTGTTTTATAAATGGGTCGTCCACATACGTTTACGGTAACTAAGAGTTGCATTCGAAAATAGTAACGAAATAATTTCAAATTGCGAAACTGTACTTTCCGTATTCCCTCTCTAATGTCTAACATATTTTACACACGCTATATTTCACAGACGATTTTAAGTCAAAAATGTGTTTAATAACTTTGAACGTCTGGTTTCGTTACTTAAGGACCAAATAAAGTTTGTCTGGTAGCATGCTCTTTGAAATAAAGTGAATGTTGCATGCAAAGTTTTGAATTTAATGCCTCTGATGTACGACTTCACCGCGGCGGAATGGCCGAGCGCATTGACGCTCTATGCTACGCTGCACGAGGCGGCCCGCCGTCGGGGGTTCGAATCCTCCCTCGGGCATGGATGTTTGTGTTGTCTTTAGTATAAGGTAGTTTATAAGTAGTTTGTAAGTTTAGGGACTGATGACCCCGCAGTTAAGTCCCATAAGCTGAACAAACATTTGAACATTTTTTTTGTGCTTCTTTCCTGTTCGCATTCTTTACGAAGTCCATTTTATTATCATTTTCAGACATCCTCTTCAAAGCTTGGCTTAGGCCTATATATTCCCAGGTTGAGAGCCACATTTAAATTAACAGTTGAACTAATGGGAAATAATATAATTTAAAAACCACTAGCTGGGTAAAGCCAGTTGCACTCATGCATCACTTAAAATACAATTAACAGCCCTTAGAATAACTTCTCAGTTGGTATAAATAAAATGAAGAAAAGTAGCTTACTGTTAACACACTGTATGTCGTCTTATGTTAACAATCTGTAGCAAAATTAAACCATTGTTTACATGCATAGGCCTATATTTTCATTACTACCTCCCTGTGAGCATAACTGTTTCTAATACATATAAAAACATGTTTTGTTCTTAACGTCACACAGATCGTTGCTCAATTTTGGCGTCTGGAATTTACGAGACACCTTTTACACAGATCTATGTTTGAAGGAAACCGATAACACTAATAGCGACCACGTCTGCTATTATTAGACCATTTTGGAGCAACACAACCATCATTTCACATTGTGAAACAGTGAAATCAAAAAATATTCGCTGATTCACTTCGCTGCACCACCCAACCATACCACAGTGTCGTCGGATTGGGGTTCGAAATTGCGGATTGTTCAGCTCGGTACATCTAGTGCTGTAGGTGCCACCCTTCTCTCAACCGCCACTTTCAACCAACAGCAAAAGATAATCCAAACACCAATTCGGGACTCACTTTCCCAACAACAGGAGGAAATATTGTACATGTTTGACATTTCTCAAACGAGGGGGCGATTGTTAAGAATATATTTATGCCAAGATCGCTTTTTTGAAGATTTTATTTAATTTCAGATAACCGGTTGCGACAATCTTAGTTGTCATCTTGAGATCTGCAACTCTGAATTTTTACGAAATAACTCATGGTGCTTGAAGTCTAACAAGAAGACCACATGGATATTGGATTATATATATAGAACGTAAAGTTCAGAACTAAAAGGAAAATCAGCCAGAGCCATTCGACGCAAATCTCAAAACTTATTGAAGAAAATCGACTTTGAAGTTTTGCGAGTACCTGTAAGTACCAGTTATTAAATGAGTAGCAGCAGGTCTCGCTGTAGCTCAGGTCGTGCAGGGTGCCGTAGCTCAGAACGCCCGGTCAGAGGGCTCAACGCCGCCTGTAATAAAAAAGCTGAGCCAGTTGGGTGTGATCGAATACTTACACAATTTTAATATCTAATGGTGTTTTTACGAAAAATGCACGTAATTTTCTATATTTTATAAGAGATTGCTAATGATGATGGTTTCAATAAAAAAACATAAGTTACAATTTTTACAGTATTGGCTTCACAATTAGTTGACGACGATTGTCTTTGATTGTTCAGTTTGTGAAGAGCTACGCCGCTGTTGGAAAGTCATCTCCATAGCTGCTAATAGATTTCCAAGCAACTGACCTAATCAACCATCATTTTAAGCGACGATAAGATGTTCATTCACCTCGTCTACATACACATAAACAAAATATAATAATGGAAAGTCCAGGTTGGAATTAATAATATAGTGAGGACAGTTTACAGCTCACCGCAAAGACGTGGCAACGAGCTGCGACAGGCACATACAAAAGGCACACACATACAACACATTCAGCTATCGGCCATGGCCTTCTTCACAAAATAGAACACTCACGCAATCACACAGGCACACAACACAGTCATGCAACCATCACCTCTGACTGCCGCACTTCGAATCACGCTCTGCAGCGAATCGGGGACGGATGGGGAGGGGAGGGGAGGGGAGAGGGGATAGGAAGTTTACGTCACGATGGTGGGGATGGGTTAGATGGGAATAACGAGACGCAGCTTAGGAATGGAGTGGGTAGGCGGGTTAGGGGAGAAAATAAAATAAAATAAATATATATAGAAAATGTATGCACACTGCAAGTACACAAGACCGCATACACACACACACATATGCACGCACGCACGCACACACACACACACACACACGATCGCACATTCACACACCACTCAAATAGGCGAGGTTTGGGATAGAGAGGTAGGAACTGTAAGGTATGGAGAAAAAATATAGGCCTGGTTGATTGCGGGATCGGAGAATGTATTGTAGGAATAACTCCCATCTGTGCAGTTCAGAAAAGCTGGTGGTGGATGGGAGGATCCAGGTGGCCCGGGTTGTGAAGCAGCCATTGAAATCAAGCATGTGCTTCGCTGCATGCTGTGCCACAGGGTGGTCCACCTTGTTTTTGGCCACAGTTTGGCGGTGGCCATTCATTCTAATGGATAGCTGGTTGGTGGTCATGCCAATATAGAAAGCTGTACAGTGTTTGCAGCAAGTTGGTAACATACTCAAAAGCTGGCACATCACGAGGGATTAGAGCCCCCGAAATATTTTATATAACTGAATTAGGAACTAAAAACAAATACCCCTGTCACACTGGCATTCGAACCACTGAGTCTGACTGTGAGGCCAGAACGCTACCACCTGAGCTACACCGTCAGACGCTGCTACTGATTTAATTACTGATACTTCCGTGTACTTGCAAAACTTCAAAGTCGATTTTCTCGAGAATTTTCGAAAGTTGCTTCAAATGGCTTTGGCTTATTGTTATTTGAGTTCTGAACTTCAGGTACCATAAATATAAATAAATTCTAAAATCCGGTACCCATGTGGTCTCCTTGTTAGTTAAAAAGTCACATACATATTTTAAGTGTACTGTATTAAGTACGTATAAACTAATGCGTCACCTTTAAATAATAAAAAAAAATTAGACAGCACATTGGTTCACACTTTGCTATGGCAAATAATTATAAATTTGGCACATATGAATGTGACTTTTATGTTCAAATCTTTGTTGAGCACATGGGACTTAAATGCGGGGTCATCAGTTCTAAACTTACAAACTACTTATGAACTACCTTATACTAAACACAGCACAAACATCCATGCCCGAGAAGGGATTCGAACCCCCGGCGGAGAACGGCCTCGTGCATTGGAGCATAGCGGCTCAATGCGCTCGGCCACTCCGCCGCGGCGTGACTTTCATACTTAGTCATCAACAACCATGTCACATGAAGTGTTATTTTGTAAACATATAGAGTTGCAGATCTAAAGATGACAACTAAGACTGTCAAAACCGCTCATCTAAAATAAAATATTCGAAAAGCGATCTTGGCATAAATATTCTTAACACGGAAGAAATAAAGCAAACACCGATAAACGAAAGCCTCACTACTGTCTCCCATAACCGAAATCTGCAATGACAATATTGCAACAGTTAGGCCTACTATTGCCAGTATGTAAGTTCTCAGCTTCCCATCATACAGCAGTAAACTCGACAGACAGAAGAAGGTGGCTTGCAACAGTGGTCGAAACGTCGGTGAAATTTGATGTATTAACGATGAGGTCCAATGCCCAGAAGAATTCTACTGAAGGTGACAATGTTCGCAGAAAGCTTCGTTTCCTACTAAACGTGGGAAGTCTTTATTTCTATCAGGTTGCTTTTTTAAATAATTTGCGCAGATCCACAAATATGTGTGTTTCGTACCGTTCGGATGTAGCTGCTGTCGATCAACAGTAGGATTTAGTAATACAATGGCGTGCGTAGGTGATATACCCATACAATTAAACAGAACGAATGCACAATCATTTAAAATAAGTTTTAAATAATTATAACACCACCTGAAACAGAAACTAAACAACAAGTCAAGACAATACTAGCAAACAGATGAATAATTTCTTGAGAGCGAAATGAACGCGTGACTCAGAGGCTCGAATAAGGAGAGAAAAAAACTAACAGAGTAATAGATTAGAAAAGGTTGATTGGTGGTAAAAGTCGTGAGCAGTGTGGGAGCAGGAAGCGTCTGCAGCCTCTTAAGAGAGAACATCCTAATATTCGCCTTTCGACGGAAATAAAATAAATAAATAAATAAATAAATAAAATGAAATAAAAAAATAAATAAATAAATAAAAATGAAATAAAATAAAAAAGTGGAAAATTACATATGTGTTACCTGGCGTGGTCTCCACTGCAGCTGCGACACTATTGTGCATCGAGGGTCATAGCAAGTCCGCATCGTCGATCGGATTACGAGCTGTTAGGACGAACACCAATTCGTCTGGCATTGTTGCGAAGAAGACCCAGAAGCAAAATGTTTCTTTCTTCGTAGTATTGACACCTATCAGAAATGTTTCTTCATATGGACGTTTGTCGTAAGGACAATACATTGTTTGAGTTGTTAATGTCTTTTAGGTACATGGGGGGGGGGGGGGGGAGAAGATGAAACTGTATGTAGGAGCTTCGCCTACAGTTTATGCCGCCCCTGTCTGACGGTTTGAAATCGTTACGCTTGTCACATGGCTGTTACTTCAAAAACTAATAACACGTCTGTAATTCAGAGTAGTTCAGTGGTATACAAAATGAACAACATGTTTTAAATTCGATTTCTTCTTGGTGACGAAATACTAGTGACGAGCACTTATCTGCCCAATTCTGAGTTCTCCGATACTTCTTGTGCAAAGAAAAATATTAAATACAGTTTATCGTAATGAACCTAGGGTAAGGTGGTACAACTGCGGTCATTTTGGACAAATGTTATTGTAACTGGAAATATATTGAGAAAAGAAATAATTTTAACTATGGCGTTTGTTCTTGGATGTTTAATGAATAAGTAACACAAATATTAGACAATTACAAATGTTGCTATAAACACAAAAAAGATTACAGAATTGAGAAAAGTCGATCGAAAATGTACTACACTAGGTACAATTGTAATCACTCCCTGGTAAAATTTAGATTACTGGTATCTTCCACATAAAAAGCACTTTTCCCCTCCGGCACCAATGCATACTTCGTGGTACCAAACATAGCATTATTTGCAAAATTTGCGAGCGCGTGGAAACTAGAAAATTTATTAGAGCGCGTTAGACTAAGTAGTTCCACTTCCCTCGTAACAGGGGAAAAAATTATATCTCCGTAGCAAAATGTGGTGTATTCTTGGAAAAGACAGGAGGAGCTGTAGAAACCTGCTACACTATAACGCCACACAAAGGCAAGTGCTACCAACACTACGAGACTGACAGCTGGAGTATATATATATCCAGCTGTCCTTTTTCTAATTTCACCTTAAACTCATTTATTCCATCACAATTGCCTATATTCTATTTTATCTAGGGTAAGGTGATACAAATTCGATATAGGTACAATTCCGATCAACATAAGGTTTCGCGCCATTTGTCAGTCTCGTAGTGTTGGTAGCACATGCCTTTGTGTGGCATTGTAGTTATAATGCACCGTCAAGAGTCATACAGGCGGAGGAGAATATACCACAACTTACTGTATACAGAAGAGTACACATATTTGTAATTGGCTGTTATTAGTGCTTATTCATAATGAAACTTTCGGATAATCTATTTCGCTAATTTCAATAATCCGCTTGCATTTACAAGGATGGCGCCGACAGGGATGTAAAGATTATGAAATAAATACTAAATTATTTTCTTCACTACTTGGGAATGTTGCATCAATATATTGAAATATTCAGGAGAGTTACAGTGACAATGTACCGAATATCAATAAGAATCATTTCTCGTCGAAGTTGACCAAGATGGTATCGCAGTAGAAATGTGTTCAGAAACATTTCTCCTTCTTGCAGTAAACGAAACATTGTTTGATTATATGAAATGTTGTAAGCAGATCGAAGACAGGTTTCCCTGTGCGGGGGCGTGGTGGCGTGGTGGGGGTGTCCTTCTCACAACGAGAGGACGACTACTCGTCATCTCCGAATTCCTCCAAATTTATGGTACATGTAGGGCGTAGTGAGATATGAAAGTGCACCAAGTGGGACCCGCAGGTGGCCAAACGTTTAGGAAATGAAAGCAAGTTTGATACGGATATATCACCAAATGCATCTTATCAAGTGTCAATGTGACGGCGTGTTTAGGAAGCGGCGTGTGGGTCAGCGGTAAAAGATAGGCTTCTTTATTGAGTAGGTCGCGGGTTGGATTCCTCCCGGCGGCAAGTATTTATTTGCTCCTTGGCGATGTACATTTTTATCGTCAGCTAAGAAAATTAATTAAAAAAATTCAAAACTGCACATACCTAATCGAAGATGAAGAAAAAATCACTTCCCGAGAAGCTTGCACAAACTACATTCCATTACACATCACCAGCTGTCCTCACAAGTATTCAGCGACATGCTGCGTTGCGCATGGTTTGCTGCTGGACTGTGCGCTAAAAAAAAAAAAAAAAAAAAAAAAAAAAAAAAATAAAAAAAAAAAAAAAAAAATAAAATAAAAAAATAAATAAATAAATAAAAAGTAACTGCAAAGAGACGGCGTTCATTATGTGCGCAAGATGCGGTCAAAATTATTGCTTTTCCTGTGTCTTCGATGAATATCACCTCGGTACGTGTAAATGATCAATTGCAAAAGAATGGAAGTATCGATTTACATACATGATTTCCCCAAGTACGCGTTAACTACAGTCCCTTTTTAAATGTTTGTAGTCCCGAATTTCATCCAATGCCCTTTCTTTTTATGGTTATATAAAGTAATAAAATAACTTGATCTGACGCCAGTCTACATCTACATCAGTACTCTGCAAACCAGTGTGAAGTGCATGGCAGAGGGTACGTCCCACTGTACCAGTTATTAGGGTTTCTTCCCATTCGGTTCACGTATTGAGCGTGGGAAGAATGATTGCTTAAATGCCTCCGTGCGTGCTGTAATTAATCTAATTTTGTCCTCAAGATCCCTATGGGAAAAATATTTGCCAAGGAGCAGAAAAAAATTGCTGGTGGTTCAAGTTGAACCCGCGACCTTCTCAATACAAAGCCGATCTTTTACCGCTGAACCAAACACCGCTTCGTAAACAAGTTCTACATGGACAGTTGATAAGGTGCATATGGTGATAGGTCCGTATCAAACTTGCTTTTATTTCCTAAACGCTTGGCCATCTGGTGTTCCCACTTGTGGCACTTTCGTGTCTCACCACGCCCTGCGTGTAGTCTACCATAAATCTGGACGCATTCGGCGATGACGATAGACGTCCTCTCCTTGTCAGGAGGGTGTCCCCCCGTGTGTCCCCTGGGCCGGCCGGCTGATGCAGGGCGATCAGCATGCGGCCGCTTCGGAAACAAGGTCGTCATGTCGAGCGGACGCGCGGAATGCTGTAGTCGCCGAAATTAAATTAATCGGCGTAATCGGCGGCCGGCGAGGCTCCATATCTCATCCAGAGCACCCATTAGCGCAGGCTGCGGCCCCTCTGAAGCCCGGCCGGCGAGTCGAGCCGTCGAGTCTCGGCAGCGAGTACTGCCCACTGCCCACCGACTCCCGGCTAATGTCCTCAGGGCTCCCCTCTCTGCTACCACACCTACTTACTGGTCACACATCGCAGGTGTTATGAATCTGACTAAACAGTCCAAGAACCGATGCTCTTGAGTATGCAATTAGCAGATGGTAATCATACACTATGTGATAAAAAGAATCCGCACGCGACCGAAAAGCTAGGTTTTTCATATGACGTGCATTGTGCTACCCACTACTGCCAGGTATTCCATATCAGCTACCTCAGCAGCCATTAACATCGTTGAGAGGGCGAAATAAGCCGCTCTGCAGAAATCACGGACTTCGAACAGGGTCAGTGGTAGGGTGTGTCACTTTTGTCAGAAGCCTGCACGCGCAACTTCAACATTCCTAAACATCCCTAGATACACTGTTTCTGATGTGATAGTAAATTCGAAATGTGAAGGGACACATACAGCACAAAAGCGTACCGGCCGACCTCGCCTGTTGACTGAGACCGCCGATAAAAATATACATCGCCAAGGAGCAAAAAAATATTTGACAGCGGGCGGAATCGAACACGCGAACATTTAAAAAAAAAAAAAAAAACAAAAAAAAAAAAAAAAACAAAAAAAAAAAAAAAAAGTCGAACTCTTAAACTCTTACCGCTGACCCAAACACCACTTTCCAAGCATGCTCTCTCAGACGCAGTTGAAGAGGGTCGTGCAGTGTAGTAAGCAGGCATCTATCCAGACAATTACACGGGAATTCCAGACTGCATTAGCATCCACTCCAAGTACTGTGACAGATGGGCGGGAGGTAAGAAAATTTGGATTTCATGGTCGAGCGGCTGTCTATAACCCACACATCACACAGGTAAATGCCAAACGACGCGTCGCTGGGGGTGTAAGGAGCGTAAACATTGGATGATTGAACAGTGGAAAAACGTTGTGTGGATTGACGAATCACGGTACACAATGTGGCGATCCGATGGCAGGGTGCGGATATGGTGAATGCACGATGACTTCATCTGTCAGCGTGTGTAGTGCCAACACTAAAATTCGGAAGTGGTGGTGTTACGGTATGGTCGTGTTTCTCATGGATGGGATGTGGCAAACCTAGTTTTGCGTGAACTGTCAAAAACAGGTCTACATTGGATTTTTAAGCAACTTCTTGCTTCTAACTGGTAAAGAGCAATTCAGAAATGGCGATTCCATATTTCAACACGAACGAGCTTTTGTTCATAATGGACGGTGTATGTTACATCACTTAAAAACTTGGATCTGAAAGGAATGGAGCACATTTGGGATTTTTGGAACGCCGACTTCGTGCCAGTCCTGACCGACCTTCATCGATATCTCTCCTGAATGCAGCAGTCCGTGAAGAATAGGCTGTCATTCCTCCAAGAAACCTTCCAGCACCTGACTGAAGGTATGGCTGCTAAAGTGGAAGCTGTCATCAACGCCGAGGGTGGGCCAACGCCATATTGAAAACCAGCATTACCGATGAAGGTCGCCACGAACGTTTAAGTCATTTTCAGCCAGGAGTCCGGATAGTTTTAACACATAGTGTACCTGGCCATCAAAAAATGCAGCACCTTGAAAGAAACAACCAACTCAGATGACATTTGCAGCATGCTTCTGCGGCGACGAAAGAAGCACATCAGTAGCATTTCACAGCAAGCGCACATCACGAGCGCGAATCGACCCGTAGAGGTACTTTCAGGTGCTATTCAAAGAGAAACAGACGGTCGTGTGGACGTACTGGAATTGCTCTTCTTGTGGCTGTTTTACGTCAGCAGTATGCCTCGTAGATTATAGCGAGTGTTCTTTCCAACACATTTCAGTGTTCGGCGACAAATATTTGCGTTTAGAAATAGCAAATCAGCTTTCAGGGCCGCGGTGGAGTAGCCGAGCGGTCTAAAGCGTCTCGCTGCGGAGCGCGCGGTTGCTCGCCGTGGAGGTTCGAGTCCTCCCTGGGGCATGGGTGTGTGTACTGTCCTTAAGTTAGTTTACCTAGATTTAAGTAGTTTGTAAGCTACGGACTGATGACCACGCAGTTTGGTCTCATAGATTTACAAGCATTTGAACAGCTTTCAGGGAGATCGGCCATTGTGTCTGGGGTAATGAAGCAACTGTTTTGTGGATCAGTTATCCCATAGCGCAGGAGGGAAGGACGGATCGATAGAACCGATTGTACCCATCTCGTTGCACCAGGCATTTTATGAGGAGTGTTGTGTTGAATTTCTCTACCATATCACCAATCATACTGCAACAAATTCGGTGCCCGCACGTACCATTGCAGCAGGGTAGATGTCCGCAAAGCGTCCATTGCTGCGTTCACCACTGGGTCAACGCCAGTAGTGTGATCAACGACGGACATGGAAAACCGAGTGGATCGACATTGTTTATACCGACGAAGCACGTTCCTCCCTGCACCAACTCGATGCTGCCGCTTGGAACCTCCGAGTGGTCTAAGGCGTCTTGCTACGCACTGTCGTCGGAGGTTCGAGTCCTCCATGGGGTACAGGTGTGAATGTTGTCCTTAGAGTAAGTTAGTAAGTCTTGGAACTGATGACCATCGCAGTTCGATCCAGAAGGCTTACAAGCATCTGAACATTTCCACCACGCTGTTTCGATTAGAATCTGGAGACGTCATGGTGAGACTGCTGAACCGAATTGTTATCTAATGCATTGCCATACCAGTCCTAGACCCGGGGTTATTATGGTTTCAGGTGTGACTGGATTTCACAATACCATTCCCCTTATACGCACTGCCGGTACATTAACCAGCCAATGTTAGAACTGTTAAGTGCTGGAGCCCATTATTCTTCGAAGCTTGCAGCACGATCTTGAGCGAATACATGCATTTTGCACGGCATGTTCAAGACCTCTTTGTCGCGAGTCTAACTGCATTTCAACCGTAGCCTCCATGTTATCTCGCCTATATGAAAGTGTGATCGGTGTTTACGGAAAGGCTGGTCCGGAATACTCCACCCACAGCTACGCCATATCACAGCGTGCACTTGATATACGCCAACAACACGTGAAGCGCCTCACAGCGTGCACTTGATATACGCCAACAACACGTGAAGCGCCTCACAGCGTGCACTTGATATACGCCAACAACACGTGAAGCGCCTCACAGCGTGCACTTGATATACGCCAACAACACGTGAAGCGCCTCACAGCGTGCACTTGATATACGCCAACAACACGTGAAGCGCCTCACAGCGTGCACTTGATATACGCCAACAACACGTGAAGCGCCTCACAGCGTGCACTTGATATACGCCAACAACACGTGAAGCGCCTCACAGCGTGCACTTGATATACGCCAACAACACGTGAAGCGCCTCACAGCGTGCACTTGATATACGCCAACAACACGTGAAGCGCCTCACAGCGTGCACTTGATATACGCCAACAACACGTGAAGCGCCTCACAGCGTGCACTTGATATACGCCAACAACACGTGAAGCGCCTCACAGCGTGCACTTGATATACGCCAACAACACGTGAAGCGCCTCACAGCGTGCACTTGATATACGCCAACAACACGTGAAGCGCCTCACAGCGTGCACTTGATATACGCCAACAACACGTGAAGCGCCTCACAGCGTGCACTTGATATACGCCAACAACACGTGAAGCGCCTCACAGCGTGCACTTGATATACGCCAACAACACGTGAAGCGCCTCACAGCGTGCACTTGATATACGCCAACAACACGTGAAGCGCCTCACAGCGTGCACTTGATATACGCCAACAACACGTGAAGCGCCTCACAGCGTGCACTTGATATACGCCAACAACACGTGAAGCGCCTCACAGCGTGCACTTGATATACGCCAACAACACGTGAAGCGCCTCACAGCGTGCACTTGATATACGCCAACAACACGTGAAGCGCCTCACAGCGTGCACTTGATATACGCCAACAACACGTGAAGCGCCTCACAGCGTGCACTTGATATACGCCAACAACACGTGAAGCGCCTCACAGCGTGCACTTGATATACGCCAACAACACGTGAAGCGCCTCACAGCGTGCACTTGATATACGCCAACAACACGTGAAGTGCCTCACAGCGTGCACTTGATATACGCCAACAACACGTGAAGCGCCTCACAGCGTGCACTTGATATACGCCAACAACACGTGAAGCGCCTCACAGCGTGCACTTGATATACGCCAACAACACGTGAAGCGCCTCACAGCGTGCACTTGATATACGCCAACAACACGTGAAGCGCCTCACAGCGTGCACTTGATATACGCCAACAACACGTGAAGCGCCTCACAGCGTGCACTTGATATACGCCAACAACACGTGAAGCGCCTCACAGCGTGCACTTGATATACGCCAACAACACGTGAAGCGCCTCACAGCGTGCACTTGATATACGCCAACAACACGTGAAGCGCCTCACAGCGTGCACTTGATATACGCCAACAACACGTGAAGCGCCTCACAGCGTGCACTTGATATACGCCAACAACACGTGAAGCGCCTCACAGCGTGCACTTGATATACGCCAACAACACGTGAAGCGCCTCACAGCGTGCACTTGATATACGCCAACAACACGTGAAGCGCCTCACAGCGTGCACTTGATATACGCCAACAACACGTGAAGCGCCTCACAGCGTGCACTTGATATACGCCAACAACACGTGAAGCGCCTCACAGCGTGCACTTGATATACGCCAACAACACGTGAAGCGCCTCACAGCGTGCACTTGATATACGCCAACAACACGTGAAGCGCCTCACAGCGTGCACTTGATATACGCCAACAACACGTGAAGCGCCTCACAGCGTGCACTTGATATACGCCAACAACACGTGAAGCGCCTCACAGCGTGCACTTGATATACGCCAACAACACGTGAAGCGCCTCACTGATGCGATGCCGACGCGTGCAGCAACGGTTATAGCCAGCAGCCAGTAATGACGTCATCACCTCCCTCACTTCACATGAGGCTGTATTTCGAATCACGAGTCTTTGCACAACGTGTTATATCAAAAGTAAATGTGGCTGTGATATATCTGATCCTTCTTGCTGCTGCATTTTGGATGTCCAGCGGTGTAAATCCAATAAGCAAACCGAAATCGCTTATTGTGTCACACAATGACCACACTACCAGCGAAACTGAAGGCCGGAATACTGAATTTGGGGTCTGTTTCCCATTGGAAGATCATATTACGTATTACCCGACGAAACCGGAAATGATTATTCCGAAACTGAAAAGCATCTACAGGTATCTAAACTGGATGATATATTACGCAGAGGTCCCTTCTCGGATAGCCGATGTTTATCGTAGGACTCTAGAACATTGAAAAATCTTTAACGTAACATGCATGGACACAAGAAATTTACGGATAACGGAGATAACGACCATTCATTTTCAATGTACTGTAACTTGCAACAGGAAATAACGGGAGCCTGAAGATGACTCTAGGAAAGCATCAAAAGCGGTCGCTTCATTAATTGAAAAGATATAAACACAGTTGCTGGAATTTTCTTCAACCCATTAAAGATGGAGAGAATAAAATTTTATGAAAGCACTTTTCTGCAAGAGCATTTTTTTCCGAAAAGTGCTTCATTGCAAAGCATACTTAAGTCAAGATTGGTATGACTTTTCTTTCATGCATACCAAACGTACGGAATCATTGGGGTGAAAAGAAGATTGGAAATTAATGCTCTACAACTGAATGTGTTTCAATCGCATCTACTCTTGACGATAACTCTATTATAGGAATTCAGGACGCTGAAATGATTAAGCAAGATTATATTCCGTAATTATAGCGACTAAATATATTTAAAAGTATTAGGTAATAGCTGCAATGGAACCCGTGCCTCAAAATTGACTGTACGGTATAGTACATTATGCACTGCGCTAGGTCATCCAAACGTGCTGGGCGAATCAGGTTAAATATTTTAGGAATTTAAAATTTTTTTCTGACACAGTTTCAGTTTCAGCCGAATCTGTAAGAGTCGTCCCGCGACCTTGCCTGGTAAAAGTAATGTTGACCTTTCTAATCATTAGTATTTTATTTCTAAACTTAAATATATAAATTTTGACTCAAGCGGTACGAAAGATAACTGCAGAATAATAATAATTTCCAAATGGGATTGTTTTCTCTTGTAGCACTTTTCCGCTACGTCGTCCGTTCTACCTCAATATGGCGGCTCTGTAAGAATCATTGACGTGATTGTTCATGTAGATAGTGGCGCTACCTCTCATTCTTTTTCCGGTATGGGCGCTACCATCGTTCAAACTACCAGAAGTAAACTTTTACGTTATATACTTGGTCTGTGGTAGTGTTTAATCATGTTATGTAGAACATAATAACTATTAAAATACATACATAAACACATCATTATGTCGATAAATATAGAATATAAATTCCACAACTGCGAAGCTGGATAGGTCGGTAGTTATATATTACTTACATCTACATCTAGATGGGATACTCTGCAAATCACATTTAAGTGCCTGGCAGAGGATTCATCGAACCACCATTATACTATTTATCTTCCATTCCATTCTCGAATAGCCCGTGGGAAGAAAGAACACCCGAATCTCTCCGTTCGAGCTCTGATTTCTCGTATTTTATTCTGATGATCATTTCTACCTATGTAAGTGGGAGGTTGAATCCCCCCTCAGGCATGGATATTTGTGCCGTTCTTAGTAGTAGCTAGTTCATAAGTAGTTTGTAAGTTTAGGGACTGATGACCCCGTAGTTAAGTCCCATAAGCTATACAAACATTTGAACATTTTTTATATAAGTGGGAGTCAACAATATATTTTCGTATTCGTACGAGAAAGTTGGCGATTGGAGTTTCGTAAGTAGTCCACGCCGCAGCGATAAACGCCGTTGTTGTAATGATTTCCATCGCAGATCCTGTATCATTTCCGTAACGCTGTCTCCCCTGTATCGTGACAATACGAAACGAGCTGCCCTTCTTTGGACTCTTTCGATGTCCTCCGTCGAACCCACCTGATAAGGATCCCACACTGGGAAGCAATACTCCAAAGAGGACGGACAAGCGTAGTGTATGCAGTTTCTTTAGTAGTTCTGTTGCATCTCTTAAGGGTTCTGCCAATAAGACGCAGTCTCTGGTTCGCCTTTCCCACGACATTATCTACGTGTTCTTTCCAACTTAAGTCTGAAGTAATAATAGTTCCTAGGTATTTTGTGGAGTTTACGGCTTACACTTTTGATTGATTTATCTTGTAAACAAATTTTAACGGATTTCTTTTCGTACTCATGTGGACGACTTCACACTTCTCATTATTTAGAGTCAATTGCCATTTTTACACCATACTGATATCTTATTTAGATCGTTCTGCAGTTGGTTTTGATCTTCATATGATTCTACTAGACGGTAAATGACGGCGTCATCTACAAACAACCTAAGAGAGCTACCTATATTTTCCCCTAAATCGTTTATCTACATAAGGAACAGCATAGGACCAATATCACTACCATGTGGAACGCCCGATGTCACATCTGTTGTAGTCGGTGCCTTACCATCGATTACTACGAACTGTGTCCTGTCTGACAGGAAATCCCCTATCCAGTGGCAAATTTGGGGCGATATACCATAACCACGCAATTTGATGAAAAGCAGTTTGTGAGGTACGGTGTCAAAGAACTTCTGGAAATTAATTATACAATTAATTTCATACTGTTAAATAATTTATTATTTTTTGTCAGAAATATTTGCCGGAGAGAGGTTCTGATCATTGGTGGACACTATAAATTTTGGTGCCGATTGGTTGGTTGAACGGCGTCACCCATAAAGTGAGAACAAGTTTAACACGACACACGCACAAGCAGTGTCAAATATTTTTGAAAATATCTCTGAAACGGTGCGTGATATGGAAGAAACATAACAGAGCGAAGTTGAAGAGAATTTCCTCCTTTACAAATACGTTTATTAAATTTTCACTTCAGGTGAATGCTACGGCATTATTTGCAATTAAATTTCGTACTGCCAAATGGCCATTACAAAAAGCCCACTTTCTGTGTTACTAACCCAATGTGGGCCAACTTTCTCTTCAGCTACGAATAAGAGAGAAAGAGAAAGTTTTCATGCGTCGACTGCAACTTGTAAATGTTCATGTTTGTTGATATTGTCAAGAGTTGGAGACCTCGATGTGTCTTTGAATATAAAAAAGGGCAAATCTTCAGATTACATATAGCCAATTTTATTGTTTGGTAACTAGTTTCGGCTCTGAACGAGCGGTCCTAAACTCGTGAAAGCGTTTAAAATACTTGACTGTCGATATATTAATACAACGCATCATATAATTAAAACAATATGATACAATGACTATTGTTCTAATTATGTGATATGTTTTATTAATACGACGAGGGTCAAGCATTTTAAACATTTTTACGATCCGAAGAGGAGTCGATTAGAGACTAGTTACCAAATAATAAAACAGGCGATTTTGACTCTGAGATTTATCCTTATTTATATTGTAATTGGTCAGTTATGTTCTATCGAAGTATGTAGCCAGTAGTTTATCCCTTGGCCTAGCTAAGACAAGTTTTTGTTGTACGAGTGGTAATTATATTAGAGAATGCCTTGGATATTGGTGAGAGATATGCGCATGCATCTTTAGCTTTTTGTGACTAGTTGTCTGTCGCTTAACTGACAGGGATGTAATTAAGCGCTGTTCGAAAGTCTGCAGCAGAAGACTGGTTTGATGTAGCTCTCCTCATTACTATCTCCGTGACAAGACTCATCACATCTACGTAAAAACTGTGACCTACAACCACTTCAACCTGTTCACTACAGTCAACATGCACTTTCACTTTACATATCTTCCTCCCTTTATAAAAGAAACTAATCGTTGATAGATATGTCTTACATATATATCCCAGTTTGAAGTCAAGTTGGTCTATAAATAAACTTTTCCGGAAATCAATAAACCGTGTCGTCATTAGTTATTCGATCTACCAGTCTCATCTTAAGCATTTTCCTGTAGCGCAACATTTTCAAGACATATTATTTTTTTTAATGGAACTAAAAATCATTTTCGGAAAAAACCGGTACGGATAATTTGTTCAATGTTAACGTATTTAACATTTTAGGAGATGCATTTTCCGTTATTGTCTCAGCAGTTATTTAGTTGCCCAAATAATAATAAAAAAAATAATAAAATAAAATAAAATGAAATAAAATAAAGAGACATATATACCTCTTTTACATGAAGTATGATTTTCAAGACAGACCAAGTATATGTTATACAGAGATAAAATCACCCAACAGGAAAAAAAGTGTTATACATGTCTCAATAATACAGAGAAAAAGGAGGGCGTAGCTCATTATAAATATATATTGTAATTATTTAATTCAGAAATTATCCTAACAAAAGCAGTGGACGATATTCATGTGAAAGTTCTGACAGAAGCTCTAAAAGCTAAAAAGAAATGGCATAGCCACTGCTTTAGATGGTATTAAGATGGAGAGTCATTCTTACATCTAAGGCTTCTTTACATCTTTGATGAATGTTTGAGACATGGGAGGTCCTAAAAGATTGGCTCAAAGTTAAAGTAGAAAGATAAATAAAAATCAACGTAGAGCTATAAACATCGCTATATTCTATTAGATATGAAGGACAAGGCCTAATAGAAATCCCTGGATAACACAGGATGTACTGAACTTAATTGATGAGAGGAGAAGATATAAAAATTCAGCAAGTTAAACAGGAAAAAGGGAGTACAAACGTCTGAAAAATGAGATTGACAGGAAATGCAGACTGGCTAAGCAGGAGTGGCTAGAGGACAAATGCAGAACCGTAGAAGAATGCATAACTAGGGGAAAGTTAGATACCGCCTACAGGAAAATAAAAGAGATATTTGGAGACAAGAAAAGCAGCTGTATGAATATCAAGAACTCAGACGGAAAAGCAGTACTAAGCAAAGAGTGGAAAGCTGAACTTCGGAAGGACTATGTAGAGGGCCTGCGCAAAGGAAATAAACTTGAAGGCAGTGTTCTAGAAATGGAAGACGAAGTGGACGAAGATGACATAGGAGATATGATACTGCGAGAAGAATTTGACAGATCGCTGAAGGACTTGCGTCGAAACAAGGCCCCTGGAGTAGATGACATTCCGTCTGAACTGCTGATATCGTTAGGAGAGCCAGTCATGAAAAAATGTTATAACCTGGTATGCAAGATGTATGAGACAGGGGAAATATCCTCCGACTTCAAGAAGAATATTGTAATTCCAATTTCAAAGAAAACAAGTGCAGACAAGTGTGAAAATTACAGAACTATCAATTTAATAAGTGATGGGTGCAAAATACTAATACGAAATCTTTACAGACGAATGGAAAAACTTGTGGAATCCGACGTCGGGGAAGATCAGTTTGGATTTAGGAGAAACGTAGGAACACGGGAGGCAATACTCACATTACGATTTATCTTAGAAGATAGGCTAAGGAAAGGGAAACCTACGATTTTAGCGTTTGTCGATTTGGGAAAAGCTTTTGACAATGTCGACTGGAATACACTCTTCCAAATTCTGAAGGTATCAGGGGTAAAATATAGGGAACGAAAAGTTATATTCAACCTATACAAAAACCAGACAGAGGTTATTAGAGTCGAAGGGCAAGAAAGGGACGCAGAGGTTGGGAAGGGAGTAAGACAGGGTCGTAGACTTTTCCCAATGTTGTTAAATCTGTACATTGAGCAGGCCGTGAAGGAATGGAAGGAGAAATTTGGAGTGCATTAAAGTGCAGGGAGAAGAAATAAAAACATGGCGGTTTGCCGATGATATAGTAATTCTGTCAGAGACCGCAAAAGATTTGGAAGAGCAATTGAATGAGTCCTGTGAAGTTGGCACCCCTTTTTTGGAAAATGTAAATTTTTTTCAGAGTTCTAGACAGATATGCAATAGTTCTGGAGTTCTCTGTACAAAATTTAAATAGTTCTGCAAAATTTCGCCGATAAAGTACAAAATATTACCACAAAATTTAGTTTTTTCAAAATAATTTTTTGCCTATTAGTACAAACATAGTTCTGATCACAGTTCTAAATAGTTCTCAAAGAGTTCTACAGGAAATCCTAATGACATTTTTCTGTGCAGATTATACTTCATGAGATAATTACAATAATGGGGAATCCATTTACACGCTACTGTGAAGTTGGCACCCCTTTTCTCAAAAATGTGCTTTTTGTTTCAGAGTTCTAGGCAGATATGCAATAGTTCTGGAGTTCTCTGTACAAAATTTAAATAGTTCTGCACAAATTCGCGAAAAAATTACAAAAAATTATAACAAATTTTAGTTTTTTCCAAATAATTATTTGCCTACAAGCGTAAACATAGTTCTGATCACAACTCTAAATAGCTCTCAAAGAGTTCTGCAGAAAATCCTAATGATATTTTTTTGCCCAGATAATAGTTCATGAGCTAATTGCGTAAATAGGGAGAAAAACTACACAAAATTGCGCCAGAGTCGTGTGAAGTTGGCACCACTTTTTTCAAAAAAATAAATTTTTTTCAGAGTTCTAGACAGATATGCAATAGTTTTAGAGTTCTCTGTACAAAATTTAAATAGTTCTGCAGAATTTCGTGAAATATCGCAATTCTGAATAGTGGGAGAGCTGTGAAGTTAGCACCCCTTTTTTCAAAAATGTAAATTTTTTTCAGAGTTCTAGGCAGATATGCAATAGTTCTGGAGTTCTCTGTACAAAATTTAAATAGTTCTGTAGAATTTCGCCGAAAAATAGTAAAAATTACCACAAACTTGGTTTTCATTTTAGTTTTTTAAAAATAGTTATTTGCCTATTAGCGCAAACATAGTTCTGATCACAGTTCTAAATAGCTGTCAAAGAGTTCTACAGGAAATCCTAATAACATTTTTTGTAATTTTTTCGCGAATTTGTGCAGAACTATTTAAATTTTGTACAGAGAACTCCAGAACTATTGCATATCTGTCTAGAACTCTGAAAAAAATTTACATTTTCCAAAAAAGGGGTGCCAACTTCACAGGACTAATTGAATGGGATGAGGAGGTGCTTAACCGAATCAGGGAGAAAAGGAGTTTGTGGCATATCCTGACTAAGAGAAGAGATAGATTGGTTGGACACATTCTGAGACATCAAGGAATTGTCAACTTAGCATTAGAAGGAAGCGTGTGGGGTAAAAATCGTAGAGGGAGACCGAGGGACGAATAGTAAGCAGATTCAAAAGGATGTAGGTTGCCGAACATATTCTCAGATGTAGAGACTTGCACACGACAGGATTTAGTGGAGAGCTGCATCAAACCAGTCTGCGGACTGAAGACCACAACAACAACAAATATTTAAACATTGAGAGTACTTGCATTCTTCATTTGAGAAACGGTTCACGATTTACATACTTGGACATGCAGGAACAACATCTGTCAGATGGCCATCTATGTAAACTGAGTACTCCTCAATCTACATATGACTCTGGTCAGTCTTCTTTCAACTGCTGAACAAGAATATTATATCGCCTACGGTTGAACATAGTGCTGTTTGTCTTAATGATTATTCTAATTGACGATGTTGTTCATCAATCGGCTTTTATGACGTTTCTCTACAGTTCCATTCTACTAAATCTTTTCGTTTGAGATCTAATTTCTCTCATTTTAATACGATGATCATGTCTTCCTATGTAAGTGGGTGCCAAAAAATATGTTCGCATTCTGAAGAGAAAGTTGATGCAAGGAAATTCACAACTAAATCTTGCCACAAAGAATAACGCCTTTCTTTTAAAAATATCCACCACGACTCGTGCATCACTCCGTGACACTGTCTCCCCTGTATCGTGATAACAGAGCTGACCTTCTCTGATTCTTCTGTCAGTTCCAATTGGTGGAGATCCAACAATGCACAGCAATACTCCAAAATACCACGCACATGTATACCACAGGCAGTTTGTTTAGTACATTTAAGTGTTGTAACAATGAAACGTAGTCTTTGGTTCGCCTTCCCTACAATATTATCCGTGCGTTCCTTCCAATTTAAGTTATTCGTAATTGTAATTCCGTGGTATTTAATTGGATTTACGGCCTGTAAATTTGACTGGTTTATCGTGTAAATGAAGTTTAACGGATTACTTAAGATCAATTACCAATTTTTGTACCATGCAGAAATCGTTTCTAAATCGCTGTGCAGTGCATCGAGCCAGTCTCCGGACTGAAGACCACAACAACAACAACGATATTTTACTAAACTGAAGGGTTCGTTTCTCTTGAAATGTACGTATATCGCCTTTCAATCCTCCTCCCGCTCACTATAACATTCATTATAAATACTTTTAATTGCAGGTCATATCTCTACACTGCATAAGTGTATTTTCCGATAGCAGTGTTAAATAATAATAGGCACGAATGACATTAGTCTATTATCATTTCCTTTTAAAAAAACTTTTGTTATTCTTTTTTCTAATATGACTAGCTGAAGATATTTTCTGTTATTTAGCGTTGCAGAGATTTGGTTAATTAGCAAATACTAATTAGTTGATGTCAGAGGCTTCTTATTATTATAGGTCACATATTAGGATAATTAGTATTTTTGATAAGTCTAAGTAAATTCTATCTGCATAATATTAAAATAGGTATTATTATGTTTCACAATTACTGTTAGGAATATTGTACCTTCATTAGTTTTTGTATAATTACCGTTTATTCTGAAATAATTGTTTAGGAACATATGAAAGTATATTTGGAGGAGATGCACTATTAATAAAACAGAGACGTACATATCAATTTACTCAGTATTATTTACGCTACCTTTTACTATAGCCACTTGTTTACTTTTCCACTGTAATTAGTTTAAGGAACCTAATTAATAATACGTAATTTTCAGAGACATTTCCGATAATATAAATAGGGTGCTTTCGCGCCCGGCAGGAGAGTCTTGTTTCGTGTTTGATAGAAGGTACACTCTACGTCACTCTGAACTCTAATTAGAACAATTTTGTTAACGTAGGAAACGGGTTACTAACAGCCTTATGTTTTACAGAAACATTTATTCCTTAGTTACCAGTTTCGGCATTCCATTATGCCATATTTAGACCTCTACGTCGGAGCATTATATCCATTTAAATAGGATCTAAACTGGTTCCGTGGACTTCTTGCTATCAGTAAGGTCCATCTTAAGAAGTCCATGAAACCAGCTTGGATCCCTGTTTAAATTGATGTAATACTCCGACATAGGGGCCTGAAGATGGCATAAGGGAATGCCGAAACTGGTAGCTAAGGAATAAATGTTTCTGTAAAACACACGGCTGTTGGTAACCTGTTTCCTACGTGATCTCGACCGGCCGCAGACCCAGTTCCACCATCAATGATGGATTCAATAAGGCTCAGTTTTATTAAAGTTCTTCTGTATTAGTTGTGTAGAAAGTATTTCTACAGTGAATGTGAACTGATACTTAATACTGGTACCACGCTAAATGTACACCTCGATAACTTTTGTCAGGTTAGGAGTATTTCACACACGAACTATGTAAACTTTATTATTGACGTATGTATTTCACTGTAATGTTTTTAAAGGCAACGCCTTTTGCTACTGCAAATGAAGGGTTTTATTTTTATAAGTCACCCATACGTGTTTCGCCTTTGTCACAAGGCATCATCAGTGGGTATCCTGAAATATTTACATGTTTCTGTGTAACATAAAGGTTAGGTTTTTTTACATATGTGCAAAACATTTCGTTACTGATTTAAAACAGTTCGTTGTTTGCTATAAAATGGTGTACTTATAGCGAAAACAACGAACTGTTTTAAATCCGAAACGAAATGTTTTTTACATTTGTAAGAAACCTAACCTTTATGTTAAACAGAAACATGTAAATATTTCAGGACACTCACTGATGATGGCTTGTGACAAAGGGGAAACGCGTATGAGTGACTTATAAAAATAAAACACTTCATTTGCAGTAACAAATGGCGTTTCGTTTAAAAACATTACAGTGAAATACATAATATTCAGCTGCTGCTCAAATGGCCACTGCAAGCAACGTATTTACTATTGACGTGTGGAATGTGCTTGCCGGGTTGTAGTGGCTGTTTTTAACGACACTTGTACGCTGGCCATAGAAGGGGACAATTGGGCACTGATGATACATTAAAGTGTCAATGAACTACAATTCTTCGTGTCGCCAACATTGCTTGTAGTAGACCGGTTTTGCCCCATGAAATTTCCGACAGTTGTGACCGAGAGTGCTGATCCACGAAAATCTACAAGAGGCAACGAACTACGACCCACGCAACGTCACAACATGAAGAGTTAACTTGATGCGTTGTGTAAAGTGGCACTGCACTTCAGTATATGGGCGATTACAGAGTGTTGTGGTATCGAAAGAATCCACGTGCTCTGGCTGACGGTTCGGAGCTCCTGCAGTCCCCGATTGCGACGGCGTTTGTCCCGGGGCGAACCGAACAAGCAGCCACATTTCCACCGTTGGACGCAACACCTCGCATCTGATGTCATTCCTGCCTTGCCTTGCTTCCAGGTTATCATACGGCGGTCGGGGCGTTCTATAATTATTCAATCATCCGCGCGGTTTATTAGCGGTAATTTGCGCAATGTGTGCCATCAGCGAGACCTGCTGAACACGAGTTTGCGGTAATGACGGCTTCTGGGTGGGTAAAAGCGGCCAGACCGCAGAAGCACCGCGCCCCGGGGTCTCCAATTACGGCCAGTGGTATTACACGGGACGGGCACACCTCAGCTCCCGAAGGCCTTCGGCTTTTTATTTGGCTGTGCGTCCCCCGTCGCTCCACTCGTGGCTAATTCTTCACTCATCCGGGACACAGTTTTTCAGTCGCTCCAGAGTGGGTTAATTAAAATTCGTTAAAGTGGTAACGACATCTACATACTGTTAATCAGTCAAAGCAAAACACGAAACCGACGTCGCCTGCAGTTTCTTACCGCTTCACGCACGAGCTGACGCAAGTTTTCATCTGCAACGTCTCTACAGCTTTAAGATCGAGATACTGATCACATGAAAAATGAGTTTGAATGTAGAGAGATAGAAAAAGCATATTCGCATCCATCTCCGGTGCCTTAACGCCGGGCAGCACGTCAAATGAAACAAGTATTAAGAACCTGTTTACATGTTGATCTCTGCTTTCACAGATATCTCCATCCTTGCGATCACACAACACACACACACACACACACACACACACACACACACACACATATGGCTGGGAGAGACCCGTTTCAGAATTTCAACCTGTCAGTCTGCAGAACACCAAATGAACTGCTCCACAAACATTTCTCAATTACAAGTCCTGGGAAAAAGAGATTCGAAGATAAAGTCAAGGAGCGGTTTCTGTAAAGAATGTTACGCTCTGTAACGGAGTATGAGTTCTTACGAAACTTTATAAACATCAAGTCTATATGCTGCACTGGAACTAGAAGCGAGAACTTTGTCCTTCTCCTTCTCCTTACCAAAGGAGATACATGAACAGGCCACATAGCCCAATAAGAACAAGTGTAACAATCCACAAATGTGTAGCATGTTTACTATTTCCATGATTACTATTTCTTTGTTGGTTAAGAAGTAGAATCAGTTGCCTTTTCGGTTAAATCTAATCTGTTGTAGAGAAATAATTACCTATCTTTATCAAATGTTCAAATGTGTGTAGAGTCTATGGGACTTAACTACGGGGTCATCAGTCCCTAAACTTACAAACTACTTATGAACTACTTACAACTAAGGACGGCACAAATATCCATGCCCGAGGGGGGATTCGAACCCCCGACCGTAGTGGCCGTGCAGACCGTGACTGGAGCGCCTCAGTCCCCTCGGCCACCGCGGCCAGCCTATCTTTATCCCCATCTCTTCTGCATCTATATGTATACTCTGCACATCGTAGAGAGTTCAGTGAACATCTTTCATACTATCCGTCTACTATCCCATTCTCGAATTCTCTGTTCGAACTCTGATTTCTCTTATTATTATTGTCATCATACTTCCACCTTACGTATGTAGTATTCAAAACTATATTTTCACATTCGGAGGAGAAAGTTGAAGATTGACACTTCTTGCCGCGGAGGAGTAGCCGAGCGCATTGAGGCGCTATGCTCCGATGCACGAGGCCGTTCCCCGTCGGAGGTTCGAATCCTCCACGTGGCATGGATGTTTTTGCTGTCTTTACTATAAGTTAGTTTATAAGTAGATTGTAAATTTAGGGATTGATGACTCCGCAGTTGTGTCCTATAAGCCTAAGAAAAATTTGATTTTTTTTTTCCTTTCGCAATTTCTTAGGTACATCTCTCCGCAACGGAAACTCCGTTCTTGTAATAATTCCCACCCAAGCTCGTCTATCATTTCCCTGACACTATCTCCTCTGTATCGCAAGAATACAAAATGTATTTCCCTTCTCCCTTTTTGTACTGTTTCGATGACTTGCGCAACCCTAACTGATAACGATTCGTCACCACGCGGCAGTGCTCCAAAAGAGGGCGGACAAGCGTATTGTAAGCAGTCTACTGAGTGCTTTTTTTGTTTCTTCTAATTGTTCTGACAATAAAACGCTGCCTCTGGTTTGCCTTCACCACAACAATTTTAATGTCTTATGTTTATTTCCAGTTTAAATCTGACGTAGTAGTAATTCTTAGATACTAAGATGAATTTACGGACTTCAGTTTGATTTATTTATCTAATAAACGAAATTTAATGGGTATGCATGTTTTATAAAGAGACAACAGGATCTGAATATGACAGCTAGACTGTTAAATCTGGCCATGAAGTGAAGTGGATATTTAAAACAAGACTGGGCAAGAGTTATTCATTATTACGTGTCATTTATGACACATGTCTTCAGATTAAATGTCGTGATTGGTAGAACTATATTGAGGGTCTACATTCTGCCAGATTAAGTTTCGTACTCGATGGAAGAAGCAAAATACTTTTCTCACTTTCTGTAATTTGGTACTTTCATCACTTGAGTTGATATTCCGCAAATAATTGAAACTGTTCACATACACATCCTACTCTGCTTCCAATATGATGTTACAAGGTTTAGATGTCCTACTTAACTTCATTTCCCCTGTCTTGCTCTCACTGTCAAATGGAATCCTTTAAATTTTCTGCTAAAATATCCTTTGAATTTTCAGTCCTCTCTCTCTCTCTCCACAAATTACGATGACATTATGAAAGGTAGAGTTACAAAGATTTGAGATTCTAATTCCAATTCTATAATGTTTGTTACTGGAAGCGTAATGAAGAAAACCGAACTGCCTTGATGAAACTTTTCTTTGTCTTAAAACATTTTGATACACCATATCATGTCAGTAGGAGTACATTGCTTTCATAGCCATTATACACTACGTGAACTTTTGTAAATTAATAAATCAGGAACATTTCAACCATTCCCATGTTTACCACCAAGTGATAACGATATTGAAATTGTTACTTCCATCTAGCAAAGAGCTAACATAGGTGTAAATTTGATGCACCGTTGCTGCACGGAAGTAGCCGCATGAACTAAGCCACCATACTACACACTGTACAGCCGCTCGCGACGAAGTTTGGAGTCCTTCCTCGGGCATGGGTGTGTCTGTTATCCTTAGTGTTAGGCTAACAAGGGGAGTGCCAGGTTTGGAAAATGAAGTTAGCGGTGGGGCGGTGCGTATTTGCATCACTACCACATAGCTTTACAATGCCCCAGCCATACAGCCAGATCACGAGAAAAACGCTCCGAAACTTTTGGTTCTATGTTACATAGTCGTATGTCCGGGCTGTGAAGCGAATGGTATGGTGGACCAGGTTGTGGTGGGGAAATGTAGCAAGCCGAAGGTTACGTGATCGAATCGTCAGCCCGTTACTTTTATTCCCTTTATTCCATTTTTTTCAGATTCTTGTTCATTTATTTAATCAAAAAGTTAATTGACTATAATAATACTTATACACGAAATATTGTTAAGAATTCTTGCTTCGTACTTTCAAAGTATCTGCATTTCTTCGTTGAAAAATAACTGTTCAACCTCTTCAAATTGAAAACTTATGTTATTTCAACATCATGAACTTCTTGGTCCGAATAATTTCCTTCGCATATTCGTTCGTATTGTTAAATGAATGTTGTCTTCATGGAAGAAAAGTAATCAGCTTGTGAAGTCTACATTAACTAAATAGGAACGAGAGGTTAATTCACGGGAAAACTGTATTAACATTCATTCATCGTTCACCATCATTTATCACCTCTTGTTTTTCACAATATGATCCAATACACTTGGTTCGCGGCGAAACTAACCGCAGAAAGACCATCTTTAGATATTTTAACGAGGTCTGCTTTTCGACAGGTGTCCTCAAAACTTCCTGCTCGTATACAAAATTCCTCACACATTCGATGGGCAAATTGTTCAGATATCTTTTGTTTCTAATGTTTTTATGATAAATATCATACTGACTCTTGTTAAATATAGGAACGGCCACAATATTTAGAACAGATTTTTTTAGTTTCTAAATTAAGACATTTAAACAATGTACTTATGTGTCACAATCGCTATATTTATTTTGTACAACTAGTTTCAATGAAGCTATATCACCATTTTCAAGTACTTCTGTATCACCAAAAAATTTTTTTATCCTCTACAGAAAAGCCTCTTCACATAATTAAACTAAAGTACTGACTCTGTATTAATACAAGTCATTATATAAAAATAGAAATTACAAAAATAACTCCGCCATTGCCGGTCCCAAGTCCGGAGCCTAATCTCGCAAGTGATGAGGAAGAAGGAGGGGGAGGAGTAACAACTCGTAAAAAACCTGGCTCCACCTGGCTCTGGATGGTAGCACCCTGTGAGGGCCCCTGCCTAGGGTTACAGGTGAAACCTGGGTCCACCTGGCTCCGGATGGTAGCAGCCTGTGAGGGCCCCTGCCTAGGGTCACAGGTGAAACCTGGGTCCACCTGGCTCCGGATGGTAGCACCCTGTGAGGGCCCCTGCCTAGGGTTACAGGTGAAACCTGGCTCCACCTGGCTCCGGATGGTAGCAGCCTGTGAGGGCCCCTGCCTAGGGTTACAGGTGAAACCTGGGTCCACCTGGCTCCGGATGGTAGCACCCTGTGAGGGCCCCTGCCTAGGGTTACAGGTGAAACCTGGGTCCACCTGGCTCCGGATGGTAGCAGCCTGTGAGGGCCCCTGCCTATGGTTGCAGGTGAAACCTGGGTCCACCTGGCTCCGGATGGTAGCACCCTGTGAGGGCCCCTGCCTAGGGTTACAGGTGAAACCTGGGTCCACCTGGCTCCGGATGGTAGCAGCCTGTGAGGGCCCCTGCCTAGGGTCACAGGTGAAACCTGGGTCCACCTGGCTCCGGATGGTAGCAGCCTGTGAGGGCCCCTGCCTAGGGTTACAGGTGAAACCTGGGTCCACCTGGCTCCGGATGGTAGCACCCTGTGAGGGCCCCTGCCTAGGGTTACAGGTGAAACCTGGGTCCACCTGGCTCCGGATGGTAGCACCCTGTGAGGGCCCCTGCCTAGGGTTACAGGTGAAACCTGACTCCACCTGGCTCCGGATGGTAGCACCCTGTGAGGGCCCCTGCCTAGGGTTACAGGTGAAACCTGGGTCCACCTGGCTCCGGATGGTAGCACCCTGTGAGGGCCCCTGCCTAGGGTTACAGGTGAAACCTGGGTCCACCTGACTCCGGATGGTAGCACCCTGTGAGGGCCCCTGCCTAGGGTTACAGGTGAAACCTGGGTCCACCTGGCTCCGGATGGTAGCACCCTGTGAGGGCCCCTGCCTAGGGTTACAGGTGAAACCTGGGTCCACCTGGCTCCGGATGGTAGCACCCTGTGAGGGCCCCTGCCTAGGGTTACAGGTGAAACCTGACTCCACCTGGCTCCGGATGGTAGCACCCTGTGAGGGCCCCTGCCTAGGGTTACAGGTGAAACCTGGGTCCACCTGGCTCCGGATGGTAGCAGCCTGTGAGGGCCCCTGCCTAGGGTTACAGGTGAAACCTGGGTCCACCTGGCTCCGGATGGTAGCACCCTGTGAGGGCCCCTGCCTAGGGTTACAGGTGAAACCTGGGTCCACCTGGCTCCGGATGGTAGCACCCTGTGAGGGCCCCTGCCTAGGGTTACAGGTGAAACCTGGGTCCACCTGGCTCCGGATGGTAGCACCCTGTGAGGGCCCCTGCCTAGGGTTACAGGTGAAACCTGACTCCACCTGGCTCCGGATGGTAGCACCCTGTGAGGGCCCCTGCCTAGGGTTACAGGTGAAACCTGGGTCCACCTGGCTCCGGATGGTAGCAGCCTGTGAGGGCCCCTGCCTAGGGTTACAGGTGAAACCTGGGTCCACCTGACTCCGGATGGTAGCACCCTGTGAGGGCCCCTGCCTAGGGTTACAGGTGAAACCTGGGTCCACCTGGCTCCGGATGGTAGCACCCTGTGAGGGCCCCTGCCTAGGGTTACAGGTGAAACCTGGGTCCACCTGGCTCCGGATGGTAGCACCCTGTGAGGGCCCCTGCCTAGGGTTACAGGTGAAACCTGGGTCCACCTGGCTCCGGATGGTAGCACCCTGTGAGGGCCCCTGCCTAGGGTTACAGGTGAAACCTGGGTCCACCTGGCTCCGGATGGTAGCACCCTGTGAGGGCCCCTGCCTAGGGTTACAGGTGAAACCTGACTCCACCTGGCTCCGGATGGTAGCACCCTGTGAGGGCCCCTGCCTAGGGTTACAGGTGAAACCTGGGTCCACCTGGCTCCGGATGGTAGCAGCCTGTGAGGGCCCCTGCCTAGGGTTACAGGTGAAACCTGGGTCCACCTGACTCCGGATGGTAGCACCCTGTGAGGGCCCCTGCCTAGGGTTACAGGTGAAACCAGGGTCCACCTGGCTCCGGATGGTAGCACCCTGTGAGGGCCCCTGCCTAGGGTTACAGGTGAAACCTGACTCCACCTGGCTCCGGATGGTAGCACCCTGTGAGGGCCCCTGCCTAGGGTTACAGGTGAAACCTGGGTCCACCTGGCTCCGGATGGTAGCACCCTGTGAGGGCCCCTGCCTAGGGTTACAGGTGAAACCTGACTCCACCTGGCTCCGGATGGTAGCAGCCTGTGAGGGCCCCTGCCTAGGGTTACAGGTGAAACCTGGGTCCACCTGGCTCCGGATGGTAGCACCCTGTGAGGGCCCCGGCCTAAGGTTACAGGTGAAACCTGGGTCCACCTGGCTCCGGATGGTAGCACCCTGTGAGGGCCCCTGCCTAGGGTTACAGGTGAAACCTGGGTCCACCTGGCTCCGGATGGTAGCACCCTGTGAGGGCCCCTGCCTAGGGTTACAGGTGAAACCTGAGTCCACCTGGCTCCGGATGGTAGCAGCCTGTGAGGGCCCCCTGCCTAGGGTTACAGGTGAAACCTGGGTCCACCTGGCTCCGGATGGTAGCACCCTGTGAGGGCCCCTGCCTAGGGTTACAGGTGAAACCTGGGTCCACCTGGCTCCGGATGGTAGCACCCTGTGAGGGCCCCTGCCTAGGGTTACAGGTGAAACCTGGGTCCACCTGACTCCGGATGGTAGCACCCTGTGAGGGCCCCTGCCTAGGGTTACAGGTGAAACCTGGGTCCACCTGGCTCCGGATGGTAGCACCCTGTGAGGGCCCCTGCCTAGGGTTACAGGTGAAACCTGACTCCACCTGGCTCCGGATGGTAGCACCCTGTGAGGGCCCCTGCCTAGGGTTACAGGTGAAACCTGGGTCCACCTGGCTCCGGATGGTAGCACCCTGTGAGGGCCCCTGCCTAGGGTTACAGGTGAAACCTGACTCCACCTGGCTCCGGATGGTAGCAGCCTGTGAGGGCCCCTGCCTAGGGTTACAGGTGAAACCTGGGTCCACCTGGCTCCGGATGGTAGCACCCTGTGAGGGCCCCGGCCTAAGGTTACAGGTGAAACCTGCGTCCACCTGGCTCCGGATGGTAGCACCCTGTGAGGGCCCCTGCCTAGGGTTACAGGTGAAACCTGGGTCCACCTGGCTCCGGATGGTAGCACCCTGTGAGGGCCCCTGCCTAGGGTTACAGGTGAAACCTGGGTCCACCTGGCTCCGGATGGTAGCACCCTGTGAGGGCCCCTGCCTAGGGTAACAGGTGAAACCTGGGCTCACCTGGCTCCGGATGGTAGCACCCTGTGAGGGCCACTGCCTAGGGTTACAGGTGAAACCTGGGTCTACCTGGCTCCGGAAGGTAGCAGCCTGTGAGGGCTCCTGCCTAGGGTTACAGGTGAAACCTGGGTCCACCTGGCTCCGGATGGTAGCACCCTGTGAGGGCCCCTGCCTAGGGTTACAGGTGAAACCTGGGTCCACCTGGCTCCGGATGGTAGCACCCTGTGAGGGCCCCTGCCTAGGGTTACAGGTGAAACCTGACTCCACCTGGCTCCGGATGGTAGTACCCTGTGAGGGCCCCTGCCTAGGGTTACAGGTGAAACCTGGGTCCACCTGGCTCCGGATGGTAGCACCCTGTGAGGGCCCCTGCCTAGGGTTACAGGTGAAACCTGGGTCCACCTGGCTCTGGATGGTAGCACCCTGTGAGGGCCCCTGCCTAGGGTTACAGTTGAAACCTGGGTCCACCTGACTCCGGATGGTAGCACCCTGTGAGGGCCCCTGCCTAGGGTTACAGGTGAAACCAGGGTCCACCTGGCTCCGGATGGTAGCACCCTGTGAGGGCCCCTGCCTAGGGTTACAGGTGAAACCTGGGTCCACCTGGCTCCGGATGGTAGCACCCTGTGAGGGCCCCTGCCTAGGGTTACAGGTGAAACCTGACTCCACCTGGCTCCGGATGGTAGTACCCTGTGAGGGCCCCTGCCTAGGGTTACAGGTGAAACCTGGGTCCACCTGGCTCCGGATGGTAGCACCCTGTGAGGGCCCCTGCCTAGGGTTACAGGTGAAACCTGGGTCCACCTGGCTCTGGATGGTAGCACCCTGTGAGGGCCCCTGCCTAGGGTTACAGTTGAAACCTGGGTCCACCTGACTCCGGATGGTAGCACCCTGTGAGGGCCCCTGCCTAGGGTTACAGGTGAAACCAGGGTCCACCTGGCTCCGGATGGTAGCACCCTGTGAGGGCCCCTGCCTAGGGTTACAGGTGAAACCTGGGTCCACCTGGCTCCGGATGGTAGCACCCTGTGAGGGCCCCTGCCTAGGGTTACAGGTGAAACCTGGGTCCACCTGGCTCTGGATGGTAGCACCCTGTGAGGGCCCCTGCCTAGGGTTACAGTTGAAACCTGGGTCCACCTGACTCCGGATGGTAGCACCCTGTGAGGGCCCCTGCCTAGGGTTACAGGTGAAACCAGGGTCCACCTGGCTCCGGATGGTAGCACCCTGTGAGGGCCCCTGCCTAGGGTTACAGGTGAAACCTGGGTCCACCTGGCTCCGGATGGTAGCACCCTGTGAGGGCCCCTGCCTAGGGTTACAGGTGAAACCTGGGTCCACCTGGCTCTGGATGGTAGCACCCTGTGAGGGCCCCTGCCTAGGGTTACAGTTGAAACCTGGGTCCACCTGACTCCGGATGGTAGCACCCTGTGAGGGCCCCTGCCTAGGGTTACAGGTGAAACCAGGGTCCACCTGGCTCCGGATGGTAGCACCCTGTGAGGGCCCCTGCCTAGGGTTACAGGTGAAACCTGGGTCCACCTGGCTCCGGATGGTAGCACCCTGTGAGGGCCCCTGCCTAGGGTTACAGGTGAAACCTGGGTCCACCTGGCTCCGGATGGTAGCACCCTGTGAGGGCCCCTGCCTAGGGTTACAGTTGAAACCTGGGTCCACCTGGCTCCGGATGGTAGCACCCTGTGAGGGCCCCTGCCTAGGGTTACAGGTGAAACCTGGGTCCACCTGGCTCTGGATGGTAGCACCCTGTGAGGGCCCCTGCCTAGGGTTACAGGTGAAACCTGGGTCCACCTGGCTCTGGATGGTAGCACCCTGTGAGGGCCCCTGCCTAGGGTTACAGTTGAAACCTGGGTCCACCTGACTCCGGATGGTAGCACCCTGTGAGGGCCCCTGCCTAGGGTTACAGGTGAAACCAGGGTCCACCTGGCTCCGGATGGTAGCACCCTGTGAGGGCCCCTGCCTAGGGTTACAGGTGAAACCTGGGTCCACCTGGCTCCGGATGGTAGCACCCTGTGAGGGCCCCTGCCTAGGGTTACAGGTGAAACCTGGGTCCACCTGGCTCTGGATGGTAGCACCCTGTGAGGGCCCCTGCCTAGGGTTACAGTTGAAACCTGGGTCCACCTGACTCCGGATGGTAGCACCCTGTGAGGGCCCCTGCCTAGGGTTACAGGTGAAACCAGGGTCCACCTGGCTCCGGATGGTAGCACCCTGTGAGGGCCCCTGCCTAGGGTTACAGGTGAAACCTGGGTCCACCTGGCTCCGGATGGTAGCACCCTGTGAGGGCCCCTGCCTAGGGTTACAGGTGAAACCTGACTCCACCTGGCTCCGGATGGTAGTACCCTGTGAGGGCCCCTGCCTAGGGTTACAGGTGAAACCTGGGTCCACCTGGCTCCGGATGGTAGCACCCTGTGAGGGCCCCTGCCTAGGGTTACAGGTGAAACCTGGGTCCACCTGGCTCTGGATGGTAGCACCCTGTGAGGGCCCCTGCCTAGGGTTACAGTTGAAACCTGGGTCCACCTGACTCCGGATGGTAGCACCCTGTGAGGGCCCCTGCCTAGGGTTACAGGTGAAACCTGGGTCCACCTGGCTCTGGATGGTAGCACCCTGTGAGGGCCCCTGCCTAGGGTTACAGTTGAAACCTGGGTCCACCTGACTCCGGATGGTAGCACCCTGTGAGGGCCCCTGCCTAGGGTTACAGGTGAAACCTGGGTCCACCTGGCTCTGGATGGTAGCACCCTGTGAGGGCCCCTGCCTAGGGTTACAGTTGAAACCTGGGTCCACCTGACTCCGGATGGTAGCACCCTGTGAGGGCCCCTGCCTAGGGTTACAGGTGAAACCAGGGTCCACCTGGCTCCGGATGGTAGCACCCTGTGAGGGCCCCTGCCTAGGGTTACAGGTGAAACCTGGGTCCACCTGGCTCCGGATGGTAGCACCCTGTGAGGGCCCCTGCCTAGGGTTACAGGTGAAACCTGGGTCCACCTGGCTCTGGATGGTAGCACCCTGTGAGGGCCCCTGCCTAGGGTTACAGTTGAAACCTGGGTCCACCTGACTCCGGATGGTAGCACCCTGTGAGGGCCCCTGCCTAGGGTTACAGGTGAAACCAGGGTCCACCTGGCTCCGGATGGTAGCACCCTGTGAGGGCCCCTGCCTAGGGTTACAGGTGAAACCTGGGTCCACCTGGCTCCGGATGGTAGCACCCTGTGAGGGCCCCTGCCTAGGGTTACAGGTGAAACCTGGGTCCACCTGGCTCCGGATGGTAGCACCCTGTGAGGGCCCCTGCCTAGGGTTACAGTTGAAACCTGGGTCCACCTGGCTCCGGATGGTAGCACCCTGTGAGGGCCCCTGCCTAGGGTTACAGGTGAAACCTGGGTCCACCTGGCTCTGGATGGTAGCACCCTGTGAGGGCCCCTGCCTAGGGTTACAGGTGAAACCTGGGTCCACCTGGCTCTGGATGGTAGCACCCTGTGAGGGCCCCTGCCTAGGGTTACAGTTGAAACCTGGGTCCACCTGACTCCGGATGGTAGCACCCTGTGAGGGCCCCTGCCTAGGGTTACAGGTGAAACCAGGGTCCACCTGGCTCCGGATGGTAGCACCCTGTGAGGGCCCCTGCCTAGGGTTACAGGTGAAACCTGGGTCCACCTGGCTCCGGATGGTAGCACCCTGTGAGGGCCCCTGCCTAGGGTTACAGGTGAAACCTGGGTCCACCTGGCTCTGGATGGTAGCACCCTGTGAGGGCCCCTGCCTAGGGTTACAGTTGAAACCTGGGTCCACCTGACTCCGGATGGTAGCACCCTGTGAGGGCCCCTGCCTAGGGTTACAGGTGAAACCAGGGTCCACCTGGCTCCGGATGGTAGCACCCTGTGAGGGCCCCTGCCTAGGGTTACAGGTGAAACCTGGGTCCACCTGGCTCCGGATGGTAGCACCCTGTGAGGGCCCCTGCCTAGGGTTACAGGTGAAACCTGACTCCACCTGGCTCCGGATGGTAGTACCCTGTGAGGGCCCCTGCCTAGGGTTACAGGTGAAACCTGGGTCCACCTGGCTCCGGATGGTAGCACCCTGTGAGGGCCCCTGCCTAGGGTTACAGGTGAAACCTGGGTCCACCTGGCTCTGGATGGTAGCAGCCTGTGAGGGCCCCTGCCTAGGGTTACAGGTGAAACCTGGGTCCACCTGGCTCCGGATGGTAGCACCCTGTGAGGGCCCCTGCCTAGGGTTACAGGTGAAACCTGACTCCACCTGGCTCCGGATGGTAGCACCCTGTGAGGGCCCCTGCCTAGGGTTACAGGTGAAACCTGGTCGACGGTCGCAAAAGCGGAAGAGGAGTCCTAGTTCCCAACGGCAGAGAGAGCGGAGGAACCTAATGGAGAAAACCATGAAAAATAAGCATTTCATCCGATCTTATCTTGGAATTTATTTCCTCCCATGTACAATGTGCAATTTTAATTGCAGAATGGAAAGTCCGCCAAAGCAAGCACTATCCCACGTGGTAACTCAAATGAGAAATCCATCATTGCTTTATGCAATACATCGGGACCTAGGGTTCTGGGCAGTCCCAACATCTGCAATAAGGGTGAGTCGGAGCATCCTTGGTATTCTTCCAAACTCAAGTTTAATAGTAAATTCTTTGCAGGCACCTTGAATGTAAACTCATTACTAAACATTGGTAAACCAAAAGGGCCGCGGTAGAGTAGCCGAGCGGTCTAAAGCGTCTTGCTGCGGATCGCTCGGCTGCTCGCCGTGGAGGTTCGAGTCCTCCCTGGGGCATGTGTGTGTGTGTGTGTGTGTGTGTGTGTGTGACTTTAGGTTAGTTTACCTAGGTTTAAGTAGTTTGTAAGCTACGGACTGATGACCATGCAGTGTGGTCCGATAGATTTACAAACATTTGAACGTTTTTTAAACAAAAAGAACTTGAAATTCTCTTAGATAAGCACAAAATACAAATTTTAGCTGTGCAAGAAACAAGAATTTTAGATGAAAATGTTACAGAAATCAAATATCACAGAATCTTTAAGGTTAATCCAGCAATGAAAATTATGAAAGGCATGCCAATACTTGGTACCACATTCTACGTTCATAAAAATGTAGTAGATAAAATTATAGAATTCAAATCCAATTCAGAGAGACTCTCTCTTCTGACAATAAAATTCAAAAATAAACAGTTACCTTTGATAATTGCCATGCTCCAATTAATGATGACACCAAGAAAAATCTGAGTAAAGTAGAAGCATTTTGGGAACTTTTGGAAGACGAAATCTCAAAAATTCTAAAATAAAATGTTGTGATACTACTGGGGGATTTTAATGCACAAATAAGAAGGGAAAAACTTTTCGAAAAATAGTAGGAGAATATCCAGCTCATAAAAGAACAAACAAAAGTGACATAAGACTAACTGGTCTTTGTAAAACATATCAGTTGAAATTATGCCAACTTTCTTAAAAAAAATTACCAAGAAAGGCAAAGACATGGATATCTCCGAATCCAATGATAGGGGAGTTTCCGTTGGATCAGGTGGCTATTTCTAAACACAATATTAAAGAAATCATGAATGTAAAAGTGAAAAGAAACAAGGATTTGACTCTGAAGGTTACCTGACTGAAATTAAAATTAAACTTCTCCCTAATAAAATCCAAAAGAGACAGCAAAGATTGATTAAATATAACACAGACAGCCTCACCATCACAAAAGACTACAATCAAACATTTTAAAGAAGAACTTAAACTATCTAAATCAGGGAAATGGGAAGAATTATTCAAAGAAATCAACAGGGCAGCGAAGAATGTATTTGGAGTAACAAAAATTATGAAGAAAGCCTAGTGCAATGAAATTTGTGAAGAAGCATTTGCAGAAAGAACAAAAAGGTGGAAGAAATGGAAATGCTGTGGGAAAACTGAACACTTGAATGAATTCAAAATTCAAAGAAAAGAAACGTAAGAATAATAAAGATTACTAAACGATCTTTTGAGAAGTCACAACTTCTTGACATGCAAAACAATTTTGTTAAAAATAACTCCCGAAATTTCTATCAGATGTTTAAAAATCATCTAAAGGGCTACCAAGCTCCAAGTATATGATCAAAGACGAAAATGGTAAAGTAGGCCTAAGCAATACCCATAATTCTGAAATACTAAGAAAGTATTTTGAGCAACTTTTGAACTGTGAAGGACCTAACGGTAAGCTAGAATTTCCAGATCTTCATGAAAACACAGAAACATATCCACCATCTACAGCTGAAGAAATTAAAAATCAATAAATGCCTTCAAAAACAACAAAGCCAGTGGAGAGGACTCTATCACAGCTGAACTTATAAAATGGTCTCAACCAAAAATTATATCTTACCTTCAGCTCATGTTTGAAGAAATATGGGAAACTGAAAAGATTCCAGAAGATTGGAATGTGGCTCTTATCCATCTTTTACACAAGAAAGGCGATAAACAAGTTGTAAATAACTATAGAGGTATATCTTTGTTACTAGTGGGATATAAAATATTTTCAACAATTATACGAAACAAGGTGGAAGAAATACTTGATAGCCAATGGGGAGAATATCAGACTGGATTTAGAAAAGGCAGATCTTGTTCAGAACAGATTTTCAACCTTAAGTCCATAATCCATCCCAGACTTACAAACTCCAAAGACAACATTATAACATTTATTGATTTTAAAAAGGCGTTTGATTCGGTTCATAGTCAAACACTAGATAAAGTGATCCGAGAATTTGGAATTAAATCTAAATTAGCAAACCTTATTCGCGAAACACTCTCAGACCCAAAATCAAAAGTGTCAAGGCACTCAACATCAAAACAGGTGTAAGGCAAGGTGACGGCCTGTCTCCACTCCTCTTCAACTGCGTCCTAGAGAAAATAGTAAGAGAATGGATACAAAAATTAAAAGATCATAAGCTATCACCAATCAGACTGGGGACTAAACACAAAGGTATTGAAATTCATTGTCTAGCATTTGCGGATGATTTTGCCATTGTTTCTGAAAACCTAACAAATGCAGCAATCCAAATCAATCTCTTAGAAGAAACAGCCAACAAAGCAGGTTTAAGTATTTCTGTGGAGAAAACAAAATTTATGACAACCATAAAAAATGCTCCAGAAATCCTGCTAACAGATATTGGGCCGTTAAAGAGGGTAAATAAATTTAAATATTTGGGAGAAGTGATTCAGGAAAATGGCTTAGAAAAATTTGCTGTAGAAGAAAGAGTACATAAAATGGAGAGAGCATATGGTATAACCAGGAACATTTACAACAAAAGGTCTCTATCTAAAAATCTGAAAATACAGCACTACAACACAGTAGTAAAGCCAGAATGTCTTTATGCAAGTGAATGTTTTGTACCGAATTACAAATTACATAAACTGGAAGTGCTAGAAAGAAAAATCATTGGAAAAATTCTTGGTCCACTAAGAAATACAGAGGTATGGAAACTAAGAAGTAATGCAGAAGTTTATCGCAACATAGAAAACATAACCGAAACACTACGGAAGAGGCGACAGCTATTTTTTGGACATTTATACCGACGAACAGTAACAGGTTAACCAAACAGATTTTTAAATATCTCTGGGACAAGAAGTCAACAATAGCATGCATTCAAGAACTCAGAAAAAAACTTGGAAAGCAAAAATATAAGTGAAAAAGATGCAACAGAAAGAGAAACTTGGACATTTATACCCACGAACAGTAACAGGTTAACCAAATAGATTTTTAAATATCTCTGGGACAAGAAGTCAACAATAGCATGGATTCAAGAACTCAGAAAAAAACTTGGAAAGAAAAAATATAAGTGAAAAAGATGCAACAGAAAGAGAAACCTTTAAGAAGAAAGTGTTAAAAATGGAAGGATTCCAAGGCAGGAGGGAGAAGAGTACAGGAGTAAAGTGGTCTGAGGAGAGAAAAAGGATGCACGATGCAAAGATGAAAGAATACTGCAGGAAAAAGAAAGAAGAACAAAGTAGGAAACATTGAAATTGGTGCATGGTTCTTAGATGGCCGAAACGAAGAAAGAAAGAAAGAAAAAAAGAAGAAAAATAAAATATCCTGTCTAAAGTAATGGATTCCTACATCAGGGTTGTTACGTCATTCCTGAAAAAAGAGAACTGGTCTACGCTGAATTATTTTAACCTTTGTTCCTATGAACTCTTGTTTGGTCTCTTGAATGGAAATCTATTTCTTCACATGACAGGACTGTCAAATGCAAATTTGCAAAATGGTTGATAGGAACAAAGCTTATAATAATTTAGCGCCGACCTGTTCTCTTATCACAGGAATGATGTAACAACCTGATGTAGGAATCCATTATTTTAGAAAGTATATTTTATTTTTATTTTTTTATTTTTATAATGACTTGTATTAACATAGAGTCAGTACTTTAGTTTAATTTTGTGAAGAGATTTTCTGTAGAGGATAAAAATGTCTCTTCTGATACAGAAGTACTTGAAAATGGTGACACAGCTTCACTGAAACTGGTTGTACAAAATAAAGAAATGTTATAAGTAATATAGCTACTGCACATTCAGTATAGAATACGATCTAATATTTGAAGGAAATAATTTGGACGGAAAAGTTCATGATATTAAAAAGAAAAAAGTTTTTAAGTTTGCAGAGGTTGTATAGTTATTTTTAACAAAGAAAAGCAAATCATACTTTGAAAATACGAGGTAAGAATTGTTAACAATTGTCCATATATAAATATTACTATGGTCAATTAATGTAGTGATCAGGTATATGAACAAGAAACCGGAACAAAGGGAAAAACATCACGGGCTGAGGGTTCGATCACTGAACCTCCGGCTTGCTACACTTTTCAGCCATACCACGGTCACTACGCCATTCGCTTCACAGAGCGGGCGTATGGGTATACGACGTAGGACCGAAAGTTTCGAAGCGTTTTACTCGCCGCGGTGGAGTGACCGAGCGCATTTTGAGGCGCTATGCTCCGATGCGCGAGACCGTTCTCCGTCGGGGGTTCGAATCCCCCCTCGGGCATGGATGTTTGTGCTGTCTTTGGTCTAAGTTAGTTCATAAGTAGATTGTAGATTTAGAGACTGATGACCCCGCAGTTAAGTCCCATAATCTTAACAAACATTTGGACATTTTTTTCGTTTTCCTCGTGAAACACTGGCCGAATGGCTGAGGCGTCGTAACACTGTAGGGCAGAGCTGCAAACTCGCACCGCCCCACCCCCAACGTAACTGCCCAATCGAGGCACTACCATTGTAAGTAGTTTGTAAGTGTAGGGACCGATGACCGAAACAGTTTGGTCCAATAGGTTTAGAAATATTTCAACATTTTACTGCACCCCCATGATACAGAACGAAATGAATAGTACTAAAACCTGGTACTACTAGATCTGAAATGGGTCACTGTGGCTATCTCATGGAAATGTGAGAGGTTAGCGCGTGACGTGGGTGAGCGATCACTGCCAGACACTCCCTCGGCTGTTCCAGTTGTGCCACACGTCGAGCACGGATAGAGACGCGTCGAGAATGTGTCTTACGGCTGAGACCTTTCTACCCGCTAAACATCTGCGAGCGGCAAAACACTCTGGAGCACGACAATGGGACTCTGAGCGGTGACACAATAAACCTGTCACTGCTCCATTGAGACGCAGCCGGGCCGCGATGACAGGCGACGTCCATCAGGTGTTTTGCCGCCGTAGTTTGGGCAGTAAATTGCGCCGAGCAATATCACCACTGCGAGCATGTCCGTCACGTAGCGTAGCGTAGCGTAGAATGGTTTGTCGCCGTATTTACGGGCGCCGCCGGCAGCTGGCAGCAGCGTAGCGCCGCCCCCAGGAGGTTCACAAAGTGGCGCGTACCGGACACTCGCTTCTCCTTCCCTTTTCTCCCCCTCTTCTTACTGTCCAGCGGGGCTGACGACCCCTTCTTCGTCGCTGACTATAGCTCCACGCCATTATCATACCTGAATATTTATGCACGCCTCGCGCTATTAATATTTAATACGCCGTAAACACGAGGCAAGACTATATACTTAAAATTGGAACAACTGTTATTAAAAGCGTTAAATATGTAATCATAAGGTTCTTGTACTTGCACAGCCTTCAAATAGCTCTCGGCGTGGGGATGAATACTTGTGGCTGATGGTCCGTATATGCAGCTTGTTCCACAAGGCCCTATACATATATTTATCCATGACAATGGCGGTCGAGTAACGTGGTCGATTAATTAATTAATAAGACAGAGGTCTGCCACTTCTTTTTGGAAGGTACTCCATCATAACGAGTTTCAGGTTTAGAATTCTACATGTAGTAGAAGATGCTATGTCGTTGCTGAAGAACACATTCCGTCGATACCAAAGTAAATTAAAGTTCAGACAACTCTGTCTGCTGAACAGCAGTACAAAAAGTTGCGGGCAGTTGGATCAGGGACTTCAACAAACTAGCAGCTGCCACACTCAGTCCCCCAATATACAGCTTTGATGCCTCGTGGTATAGATTTTGTCCAAGCATACAAAACTGTGGCGAGACGTAATAAGCGTAAACTGGGGCCAGAGGCATCAAGGGTTGATTGAGTTACGAGGTTGATGGACTCTGACAGTCACGCAATGCAGCAAAAGACAGTTTACTGAAATTAGAAAGAAGGGTAGTTAAATGATGATAAATAGAAAAAGGCGGCGTTTGATAATAGTTTCCAATGAAACAGTTAGTAGAGAAATAGAACATGTGACAAGTACAATGAAAAAGAAACGGATTTCTTTCCTAGGACATTTGCTGAGGCAACAAAAAATGTAATTAGGAGGAGAATAATTGAAAAGTTATGAAATGCTTAGAGCGGCATTAGATGAATCGCAGAGATTAAATGTTTGTTAAGCTTATGGGACTTAACTACGGGGTCATCAGTCCCTAAACTTACAAACTACTTATCAACTAGCTTATCCTAAGGACGGCACAAATATACATGCCCGAGGGAGGATTCGAACCCCCGACCGTAGTGGCCGTGCAGACCGTGACTGGAGCGCCTCAGTCCCCTCGATCGCAGAGATCGAGGACGACATGATGAAATTACAATATAGTATCTGAAAGGCAAGACAGAAGCGCTCAAGATAATTCAGAACCAACAACTCACACTACCAATAAAAATTTACAAACAAAACATTTCGCATGAGAAGAGATGGGTACGATCTGAAAGAATGATATATAGTTTTAGGCTACCAAACAAGAAAAACTTAATTCATAATACTGGCTAAACGGCTCTAATTTTGGCAATAATAGTAAAAAAATACTAAAAGTGTATAAAAATTTCACACATTCATAATATATTGTGTAGTGCGATGGTCTGATAATAAGTAAGTAGACAAATACGTATGTTTTACTTGCGCATGAAGCCTCGAACTCTAGATTGTTTCTTATTTAATGTATGTATTTAGGCAATGTTAGAACAAGAATGGTCTGGTCCTTCTGGGAAAAGTGGGTGAGGGGTGTAAATCTTGATGTCTGTTGGGTTTGGAGGACGAGAGAGGCCGGGGCAGAACCCTCCCTCCGCCCCTTCTCCAACCCTTTCAATACGCAATTGGAGATATCCGGAACAAGATGGATGGACAGCTGACCGCGTCGTTCACAGCAGCTCCTGATACAGTCCCAACTTTTCTAGGGTTGTTTGAAACGCGTGACAGTGAGGCGTCGTTGCGCGGCATGCAATAAATAACAGGACGAAATCACTACAAGCTTTGGTAGCTGTTTAAAAATAAAGGTCGTGAAACGCATCCCCCCAAGTCTCTTTTTACCTTCACGTCACCTAGAAATTAAAATGTCGAATAGGACGATGACGCCCAGCGTCGAATGGAATGGGATGCTGACAGGTGCTGGCCTTCTCATTATTTATATTCATTTCAGATAAACCCTGTACAAGTGAATTCACCTGCATAATCGTATCACTCTACAGCAGAGAAGTGAGGATATATGACGTCATAAATTCGTTAAAGATGTGCTTTTGCTCAACATGAATCATAACTACCCATCATATAATAATCCTTCTTGTTGTGGTCTTCAGTCCAAGGACTGTTTATACTCAGCTCTCCACTCTACCCTGTCCTGTGCTAGCGTATTCATCCCTGAATAATAATGGAAAAAAAACTGCTGTGGTTATCAGTCCCTGGGCTTACAAACTACTTAAACTAACCTAAAGAGAAGACACAGACCTATTCCAGAGTGAGGACTCGAACCTCCGTCGGGGAGCGACTACAGCAAGGCGTCTTAGAACGCTCGGAAATACCACCGCGGAAAGGTAATTGGTGTTACTATTTTGCTAGCTTGCTTTCTTTGGGATTGGAATTATTACATTCTTCTCGAAGTCTGATGCTATTTATCCAGTCTCGTACATTTTGCAGCTAGTGTTTCGTAATGAAATGCGGCTTACAACTGACTTTAAGTACAATATCAATCATTTGTAACATTTATTTTTCTCACTGACACTGGTATGTCAAATTTGCCCTCAGGCAAGTAAAAGGACTGTGTGGGTTACCAAAATAATTGCCACTTTGAAATTTATTTATTAGAAACAATCATTAGGCAAAGAACATTTAAAATTTAAAATTGCAAAAGCCAATCACTGGATGAAGTCTAGCTTAAAAATTAAAAACTTGACAAGCTGCAGGTGTGGCCCATGCATTAATTGCTAATTAATCTGAAAGAGACTTCAACAGGAAAGCGGCAACTTTAAGTATTTCCTTAAACAATATTTACCAAATGAAACTGGCCATTGGGTGAAGCCCAATCTTAAATTTGACAATCAGTGTTTGAATCCGTTACCTTAATTGTTAATTAATCTTCGAAAGATTTCAAAAGGCAAAGCGCCAACTTTAAAAGAGTTCTTAAACAAATTATCAAATAACACTGATCACTGGGTGAAGCTCAATTACAATCTGACAAACTGAGGCTGAATCCCATGCATTAATTGTTAATTAAACCTACAAGAATTACAAAGGGCAAAGCACTAAGTTTGTGTGAGTTCTTAAAGGTCGATTACCACAAGAAAAGAGCCCATTAAACAATTAATATTTAAAGCCACAGTACATACATAACATGACACAATAGAGTAAACTAACATACAAGTCTGACGATGTCCTGAACAATGGTTAGGCCTTAAAACAGGCTGGTGACGCCAACTGTTAAACACCACAGCGAAGAAGTCCACGAAAAGTACCTATAAACTGTCCAAATACACCCTCTCCAAGACAGGAATCAAAGAGAGACGGAACTAACACAGCCCACAAATACAGTGGCAGCCAGGGCAGGTAACTGAGTGGCAACAAACGCATAATGACACAAATACCCTGGCTACACTTACGAAATTGCAACGAAAATAACAGAAGTTTCCAAAGTTCACAACACACCAGCAAATTTCACGAGAACAACGACGGGACGGAGCTCTGAGACAGGTGACAATCAATATGCAAGGCACCAGCAGATGAAGTTATTGGTTCTACGACGACGTCCTTGGTTGCAGCAAAGGCTATTCAGTGAGTACAGCACAGCACAGCACACAAATCCTCCAGAAACTTAGCAATTCATCACGTCTTGAGAAAGGTGCGAAAGACAATTCGCACCTAAGAGCTGACACGAGTAGACCTCAGACATGTTGAAGTCCATATCCACTGGTACACACAGACAAGTGCGCCGTCAGTCATAGCAAGCGGAAACACAATCGACAGTTGGGCTAGAAAACTCACTTGTCCTTAAAAAAAAAAAAAAAAAAAAAAAAAAAAAGACAGAATGCGCTGTAAAATAAATCGTGGGCGGAAAAATGGTCTCGACAGAAAGGATCTGTATAGGGGAACAATGACCAGCCCCAGCTAAAATTAGAAGAAAGGTAGTCAAATAACGAAACTAAGCTGCCAAAAATTAGAAATTGAGGAGATTGCATGAAACGCATCACGAGAGTCGCCACAGCTCACATGGGTATCGGATTTTAAAACCTTCTGATATTTATGGTACGTGAAGTTCACAACATGAATAACAATCAACCAAAGGCATTCGACGCAGCTCTCAAAAATTATCGAGAAAATCGACTTTGATATTTTGTAAGTGCGCGTAAGTGCCAGTCACTAATTACCATTGCAGCTCCAGTCGGCGTAGCTCAGCTAGTAGCGTTTTGGATTCACAACCCTGGGGTCAGTGGTTCGAATCCTATCGTGGCAGGTTTTTTATATTTTTTTTTTTCGTTGTAATACTTACAGAATACTTACAGAATTTTAAAAGTGGTAATTTTTACGAAAAGTGCACATATTTTTGTTTATTCGTAATTTTCTATATTTCATAGAAGGTTGTTAATAATGATGGATTCAATCAAAAAAATTACACATTTAAAGTATTGGCTTCACTGTTGGTTGATGGTAGTCTTTGATTGTTCAGTTTGTTAATAGCTGAGACAGTGTTTTTGGAAAGTCATCTCCATAGCAAGTATTGGCTCTCCAAGGAGCTAAACTACTCAATCATTGTTTTACGTTCGACAAGGTTTTCAACTCGTCTACATACACATAAACAAAAACTGACGCAACACGTCGAATTACAGATCCAAAAATGTTTTATATAACGGGATTTCGAAACGAGAAAAGAAATATTGGTCACAGTAGGATTCGATGCTCAGACCATCTGACTGGGAGGCGAGAACGTTACCATATGAGCTGCAATGACCTACGCTGTGCCTGTTTCAATTGCTGATTCTTACGCGTACTTTGCAAAACTTCAAAGTCGATTTTCTAGAGAATTTTTTAGAGTTGCGTCCAATGGCTTTGGCCGATTGTTATTGAAGTTCTAAACTTCACGTACCATAAATATAAAGGAATTCTAAAATCCGATACTCATGTGGTCTCCTCGTCAGATGTACTAACTGCCAAGGAGAGCGGAATTAGAGCACTTTGCGATTATTGTATTAATTTGCCACCACGTGACAAAGCCGTTCTACCAGTTTTTTTGTCTTTTTTTTTCCTGGTTGACGGGGACTGTTGACCCGCCTCTGCCGGGGCTGACCGAGCGACGTGGCGCAGTGGTACCACACTGGACTAGCATTCGGAAGGATGGTGGTTCAAATCGCCGGCCGCGGTGGCCGAAGGGACTGAGGCGATCCAGTCACGGTCTGCACGGCCACTACGGTCGGGGGTTCGAATCCCCCCTCGGGCATGGATATTTGTGCCGTGCTTAGTGTTAGCTAGTTAATAAGTAGTTTGTAAGCTTAGGGACTGATGACTCCGTAGTTCAAATGTTTGTATAGTCTATAGGACTTAACTACGGGGTCATCAGTCCCTAAACTTACAAACTACTTATGAACTACTTACGAACTAGGACGGCACAAATATCTATGCCCGATGGGGGATTCGAACCCCCGACAGTAGTGGCCGTGCAGACCGTGACTGGAGCGCCTCAGTCCCCTCGGCCACGGCGGCCGGCACTCCGTAGTTAAGTCCCATAAGTTCTACAAACATTTGAACATTTTTGTGGTTCAAATCCACCTCCGGCCATCCAGATTTAGCTTTTCCGTTATTTACGAGTACCTAAATAACTCCAGGCAAATACCGGGATGGTTCCTTTCAAAGGGTACGCCCGATTTGCTCCCGCATCCTTCTCCGAAAATCCGAACGTAATCTCTAATGACCACGCTATCGACGGTACGTTAAACCCTAAGCTTCCTTCCTTCTTCTGCTGGGGCTGAATTGTCAGAGAGAATAGCAGGCTCTGCTACACGGCCGCGGTGGTATTAAAGAGACAGCGGCAGTGCTTGCGGTACAGCGCTGTGCGTGCTGAGTGTAGGCGAGCCTCTGCGCCGCCTCCGTGTGATCGGAAGAGCGTCTGGCGCGCCGCGCTAGCACGCAGTAAATACTGGGAGGAGAGCGAGCTGAGCAGAGCCTATACTAGCCGGGACCTCGGCGCTGCCGCACGGCGCGCATAAATCATAGTTCTAACAGCCGCGGCGGCCGATCATTTACTCTGCGCGCTTCGTTAGGGCGGCCCGCCGCTTAACGGCCGCTTTATCTCGCACATTTCAATGGCCGCGGCCGCTGTAAAGCGCTTTGTGTGTCTGCGCCCGAGACGCATTGCGCTCTCCTGCCCTGTCTGTTACCCGACCCCGCAGGGCCTCCTACATCTCTCGCGCCGTTTCAATACACTCACAGATTTTGTAAGGCGTAATGTGCGTAGCCAATTACAGGCACGCGTCAAATAAAAATTTGTATGGTATTCTATACAATAGTTAACCGACGTTGTTTTCATGCTCAGTGGACTTGGATAAAAAATCATTCTTGTGCCAGGAGCTGTATAATAGTTATATTCATTACTAGCAAACCCGGCAACGCTTCGCAGTAGCTAATGTGTGTGCGATATATAACCTAATCTCTTCTCTTCTTTTTGTGTCCCAGCCTCGTCGCCGCTTTTGTGTCTCGTTTCCGTCGAAAGTGTCGGTGGCCGAGTAGGAAGAGAGACACAGGAATAAAGGTAGCACGCTTGTGCAGGTACGGAGGTGAGCAGCCAGTGGGACAGCAGAAACTAGAAACACTAGAGTAAATTAGAAAGAGATATATATTGCACAGAATTTATACAATACTTAACTTTTACATAATTCAGTACGGCAGAATGATGATATATAGTTGAGCTAGAGGCCTTCCTAGTGCCTATCCGATAGCCAAGTCTTCACTGGTGTCTATCTGATTCCGAAGTGTTAGCTGGTTCCTATCTCAGTCCCAAGTGAACGATGTCGTTCAGTGGTGGCCACGAGCGGAGTTGTAGCAGAGGGCGCTCGTGGCTGACGTCGTAAGAACGCCGCGCCGTGCGTGCATGGCGGCGCGCGGCGAAAGTAGGTGGCGCGCACTTTAGACTTGTGCGACACCACATTTCTTCTCCCTATGTTTATCCCTTCCTCCGTTTCCCAATCGCCTTGTCCCCCTTTCTTTGTCCATCTCCTCCTCCCCTTATCTTTTCCATCACCTTCACACCGCTCCCTCTTATTCCACACCATCTCCTTCCCCCTCCTCTCTTTATCATCCTCCCTATTTTATATCCATTTCATTCCCTCGTTCTGTATCACCTCCTCCCCATCTCTCTGATCTTATTTATTGTTATTGCAAATCGTTAACAAAAGTTGGGTTAAGGCCTCTGAAGAACAATTTACTTTAAAAGTTGGGTTGAAGCATCGTACCTCGATAATAATCGCCCCAAATGATGTCATCTGGAAGGCATTGTTGTACTTTCATGTATTATGTAAGAAATACTTCGACCGAAGATCTTGGCCAGAAACCAATGATGCCAGTTGCTCTGGTAGCGCTCTCAATCCTAGTAATTTGACCTTTCCACTCGCACAACATAATCACGATGGTTCTTGCCGAAAACTCAAAACACTGAAATATTGACAAACATTGTTCATTGTTCCGAAGCGCCGCGGTGGAGTAGCCGAGCGGTCTAAAGCATCTCGCTGCGGGGCGCGCGGTTGCTCGCCGTGGAGGTTCGAGTCCTCCCTGGGGTATGGGTGTGTGTGTTTGTCCTTAGGTTAGTTTACCTAGGTTTAAGTAGTTTGTAAGCTACGGACTGATGACCACGCATTTTGGTCCGATAGATTTACAAACATTTGAACATTTGTTCCGAAGCCAACTAATGCATCCGCTACGTAATCAGCTGCTGCATTCGTATCTGAAAGTCAAACTTTCAGTTCTACTCATCAAATGAGGCCGTCTGTTTGGTTGACAATCCAAATTATTTTGTGTGTAAGCTGTAACTGAGCGAGTCGAAATGCACTGTACCCGACTATATAAATAGATAATGGACCGGTTTCGGCAGTTGGTGTCATCAACATGAGATTAAAATACTAAATGGAAAAAAATACATCATTGTTGTATATGATCACACAAAAAGGAGTCAAATATAAAATTTTAACTTAAAAAAAGTAAATATACTTATTGTACAGCAATTGTTAACAAGATATCGTCCTTGCCAAACATGGAAACATCAAAAAGATGTACTCTGCTTTATGAAATCTAATCACCTAATAACTATGCCATGGTGACCCAAGGCTTAAGTTGGAGCACACACACAACGTAAGTAAACTTCACGAAGACAACATATATGATTGGTATTAATGAATGATTACAATGTACCTTATCACATTCGAAATTCCTTACTGAATTTGACAGTGAATGCATATACGACGTCACACCACATGGTTGTTTTTATTATTGAATGAATGGCAAGCGTCTGACAAAATGTCTGAAACGAATGTTTATCTATTTTTATATGTAATGACAGACATTTTTCTATATCATACCTTCATGTTCCATCTGCTATAGACGCCAGTTTGATTGTTTAAAAAATTGTCAACAAAGACGATAGAATAAGTATATTGACATAATAGAATTAGAACCTGTAGTTCTTTGGCAAACATTCGTCTACTTCAATAATGTAATCTGTGAATATTATTATGATTTACAACGATACAGTAATCTTATTAGCAACACTTAATGATGAAATAGAACAGTAATTTCAAACATCAGTAAAATGGACAGTTTTCAAGGAGCAATTTCGATGTTACCACATTTGGAAAAAATGATATCTTGTGGTAATTGATGTGCAATATGTATCATTAATATTTTAATTGAAATATTATATTTAACTTCATGTTGTGTGATTGTATGTAACTATGATGTACGTTCTCCATTTAGTTTATTAATCTTCTGTTGATAACAGCAAGAAATAAAAATATTATACAGCTCTTGGCACATGAATGACTCAATAAAGTAATATATCTATTGATTTATTGAAAACAATGCACAACAAATTTCTTATTTTATAATTAACAGAATCTAAAATCATTTTTCTTGAGGTAAGCGCTTTGCATAGCAACCTCATTCAGTAAAACGTTGCATGACCCCTTGCATGAATGCAAGCTTCCAACATACATGACAAGCTGCCCACGAGTTTATTTAGCCACTTTTGGTCAAATGTAATCCATTCTTCAATGGAAGTCTCCTTTACTCCCTTCTATCTCATGATTGCTCAGGACGTGCTCACAAATCTAATTTAATTTATTCCAGGCGTTTGACACAGTCCCATACTACAGACTGCTAACGAAGCTACGAGCTTGTGGAGTAGGTGCTCAAACAAGTTAGTGGCTCGAAGAGTATTTACATAATAGAACCCAGTACATCATCCTCGATGGTATTCATCTGAGACTAGGGTATCGTCAGGGGTGCCCAACGAAGTGTCATAGGACCGATATCATTATCTGTACAAATGATCCAACGGACAGAGTGAGTTGCAATCAGCGGCTGTTTGATGATGATGCTGTAGCGTACAGGAAGGTGTCGTTGGATGCTGGATGATTGGACCAAATTTATAGGTGGTATTAAGAATGGCACCTAGCGCTAAATGTAGAAAAATGTAAGGCAAAGCTGATGAGTAGGAGAAACGAACACATAATGTTCGAATATAGCATTAGTAGTGTGCTGCTTGACAGAGTCGCGTCAAATAAATATCTGGGCGTAGCGCTATGCAGCGATATGAAATGTGACGAGCATATAAGGACAGTTAGATGATCGACTTCTGTTTATTGGGAGAATTTTGAGCAGATGTGATTCGTCTGTACAGGTGACCGAGTATAAACTGCTTGTGCGACCCTGTCTTAAGTATTGCTCAGGTGTTTGGGATCCCTCACCAGATCGGAATATATAGAATCAAAACAGAGGCTAAAGGCTAAGTTCGTCACTGGTACGTTCGATCAATGCGAGTTACGGAGATGTTTCAGGAACTCAAACGGGAACCGCTGTAGGGAAAGCGACGTTCTTTCCTAGGAACACTGTTGAAGAAATTTAGAGGCGGGCTGCAGAAAGATGCTACTACTGCCAGCCTCAGAGAGATTAGGGTTCGCACAGATGCATACAAGTATTGGTTTTTCGCTCGTTCTGTATAGTGGTGGTACAGGAAAGCAGGTAACTAGTGTGGTACTATAGTCCGCATCTCGCAGGAAGGCGACCCAGCTTTCAGCCTTTCTGCGCACCCCCCCCCCCCCCCCCAGCACTGCACTGACAGCCAATAACGTTCACTCTGTAGACCGCGTGGCTGGCCGCGAGTCACGCAGTGTTTCTCCCACAGGCTGCACTGTTGGCGCTCGGCCGTAGCTCCTCCCCTCCCCACCCCCCCTCCCCACGCTTCCCCTATCGCTCCGCCTCTATGCGCGGATCGCCTTCTTACATGACGCCAGGTATAGGTACCCTCTACCACTCACCTCCGTGTAGATTGTGGAGTATGTATGTAGATGTAAATGCTCAATTGGATTCATATCCTGTGAACATGAAGGTCAATCCTTCAGTGATGAAATAGTTATGCTATCTGTGCAACTGACTCCTGAGTTGCGTCCTTAAACTTGATTTTCCTGAAGAGCTGATGAAATGGTTGAACGATAGGTTGCAGAATGTTATAATGTGTATTGTCGTGCCTTATTTTTAACAGTGTGCACCATGATTCTCATACTCCAACTGCATCACAACTTTTTGACTCATGCTACCATCAGTATCTTTCCTCGCATACTGAATGCCTATCACGCTATTACCTGCAATCATAGCAATACCACATTACATAAGTACAGCATTTCGGATTTACTGTTGCATAAGTTAAATCTTATTCCATTGCTTTCTACATTTCACCCATTATAAAAAGGAACAATTTTCATCTAATGTTGTTTTCAAAGCTACTATGCCTTGAAGAGGAAATTAAAAGTATGCTGATCCATAACGTAACCAGCCACACCTGATATTTTTAAATGTTTTATTTCAAAGCCATTACCGGTTTTTGGTTACCTTGTCCATCTGCAGATCGCTAAATTTTATTTACATTTTACTTTTTGTCTGTAGCATGTCGTCTGCTTCGTTATAGCGTTCTGTTGGACGGCCAACATTTTCTTCGGTGTTTATCTGGCATTTCTTCGTGTTATAGACACTTCTCTGTTATCACTGTTAACATCAGAACATTCAATATACAACCTGCAGCATCAGACGTGCGCTACACGTAAGATGTTTTTGTTTACATAGCAAATATTCTACATATAGATATAAATATTTACTCCGCAAGCCACCTCACGGCGTTTGGCGGAGGGTATCTTCCACCCTTTTCTGTTACAGGCGCGTGTGGGTCGCGGTAAATACGACAGCAGTTAAGTCTCACTGTGGGTTCCAGTAACTCTAAGCTTGTCCTCATGGTTTATTTAAGATAAATGTGGGAGGAAGCTATATATATTAGATGACTTTTCGAGGAACTTACGCCCTCGAAACTTTGACAGCAGCTAATGCCGTGACACAGAACGCCTCTCTATAGCGTAGCCACTGCAGCTAGCTGATCCTCTCCGTGACATTTCAGCGCATACTACATATACCTGAAACTAAGCGCACTGCTCCTGGTACGACTTTGTAAAGGGCGTGTACAGAACATGTACTGGTACGAAATTTTGATAATTATACAAAATAGACAACTCTCTTAGAGCGTGTAACACTCAAGATTACTAAAGATCTGCGCGAAGCTTGTATGCTTACCAAATGGCCCAAGTAAAGAAACGTGCTACTCTTCTTTGGACCTTCTGTATTTCCTCTATCAATTGTACCTGGTGTTTATCACATATTGACAAGCAATATTAAAGTATTTTTCAAATGAGTATCTTGTAACCTTCTTATTTTGCTGACGGATGATATCTTCTTACGAATATTACAGTACATCGCGATCAGGCAACTGCCTTATCCGTAACCACTTTTATGTGGCTCTTTGACTATAAACTGGCCTGTAAGCGTATTTTGTGGAAGTAACTGCTACCAATGTTGTTGAACAGTTTTGAATTATCCAGTAAAGGGTGTTACTTTCTATGTATTCGCAGTACGCTGTATTTTGTTTATGCATCATCTGTGAAAAGCCACATGAGACTTAAGATGTTACCTTTTAAGTACTTTATACATAATTGGTAAGGTAATGGGCGACACTCGAACTGAATCGACTACACTGCAATGCGGAACTATTTCGAACGCCTTCCAGATGTGAAGGAACAGAATCGCGATCATTGTTTTCGGAACGCATGTTGATTTCCACTGATGGACCTTGTACAATCGTAAAAGTAGCGTCACCGACACGTATTTTATGTGGCAGAACTCATACAGCAGCTACTGAGACCGCCGGGGCGATGTCGTTCAGCACCGCAGCAAGAAGAGCGGCATCGCGTGGTGGAGGCAGTAGCAGCTCCTCTCAGCAAAACACAGCAGAGCGGACACCAGTCCCAGTGGTGGTGCGTCGGACGCTGACGTTATACTGGAATAGTTCCTGTGATGATACCGAGCGAGGTGGCGCAGTGGTAGCGCACTGGACTCGCATTCGGGAGGACGGTGGTTCAAATACACATCCGGCCATGCAGATTTATGTTTTCCGACATTTTCCTAAACCACTCCAGGCAAATGCCGGGATGGTTCCTTTCGAAGTGCACAGTCGATTTCCTTCCCCATCCTCACCCACAACTCCGTCCCTAATGACCAAGCTGTCGATGGGACGTTAAACCCCAAGCTTCCATCCCTCCTTCCTTCGTCTGTTGTTGAGGCGCTAGTGGACGCGCTGGCCAGTAGGATCAGGTGTTTGCACTCTGCGTAGGGCGATCCGAGCGCTGGCCAACTCGGGGCAACAGCGGTGAAGTGGGCGTTGTTAGTGACCCACGGATTCGACCTCAGGACTCGTGTGGTTCTGTACAGAGAAAAATATACACACAGTAAAACTCCGCAGAGAGCCGCGCAGGGGTGCGAGTTAGGTTTCCAGTTTTTTTGGGGATGCCATATTATACGCGTACGTAGGTATACTTTAACATACAGAACACACTACCCCAGTAATACATGATAAATTAATTACAATTTAAGGAATATATAACTTAGTTGTAAAAGTACAAGCAGGCTGATAAGGTCCAGCGTTAAACTTCAAAGTTCCTTTGCCGTCCGCAGTAACATCTACGAGTTAACCCATTAATGCATGACTTTTTCTTTGAAGCTACAAAAACTATCACCATAATGCTTAGTGCGTATGTACCGAGAAAAATATGGAAAAAAATCATAAAAACTATTATGCACTACTAGCAACAAAAAGTTCTATCTGGTCAGCTATGAAGTACCCGATGCAGTAAATGTCACTATTATGCCTGTCATCTTTCCAGAAAGTAACTCATGCAACTGTAGTATGTGATTGACTACTTTTACATGGCAATGGTGGAACACAAACGCACGTAGTAGGAGTCACTCAATGCAGCTAACTGTGGAAATGATTCAGGAGCACTCTTCAATTAATAATTTGTAGGACGAGCTACTAGTGAACTTAGCACTGTGTATACATGTAGCTACAAATGAACTTTGGTAAAATGTTGATCAGTTTGAGAGATAATGGAAAACATAAGGTATGCAGGTGATCAGCTACTCTATGCATTAAAGGGTTAATACAGAGGCAATGTTTTGCGTAGTGTTGCACTTTGTTCTAAAAAGTAAAATCGTTGAAATCTGCTGTATGGTAGCAGAGTAACTCGGGACACACACCTGATGAGCACATTGCACCGTCTGGATGAACACGTTGCAGCCTGTGTGAAGACGATACAGTCTTTGTTCTAATGGCCGTGTGCCTATTTCAGTATGTATTGGTCAATCAGGTTACGCGTACGTGACGGTTCGTTCTTGCGCGGCATCTAGCTGGAATCCATGAACTTGTGCTGCCAGCTGTCAATGTTCCCAAGGTCCTATCGACACTTATGTAGTAGCCTTTGATTTCTTCGCAGTACGTAACGCTACACACAACAGCTCCCTCAAACAACGCTATGACGAGAAATTGGCCAGATAGGAATTCATACAGAACTGTAACCGCCAACAGGTAGTCAATATCTCCGCCACCGCTTCCCCTGAAACGCCGTTACGGAGTAACATGTGACATCAGACATAATCCTCCCTCTGTATCCCCCACTACGCTACCCTCAAGCTTAAACAGGCACCCGCAGAAGTTCGTCTACTATCTCAAATAGGAGAGGGAGTGGTTCAGAAATGGGGTGGAAATCATTAAAAGAAAGCCTTTATTCGTTGCGACGACATCTATTTGCAAAATTTCTTTCACCTCGTTACTCTTCCGAATGCTAATATATTTTGTTAGCTCCCACGTACATAGGAAGACATGACCATGAAAATAAAATAAGAGGAATTAGATTGAAAACGGAAAGATTTTTTTCCCGCGGTTCGATGAACCCTGTGCTATGCACTTCAATGTGGCTTGCAGAGTATTCATGTAGATGTAGAAGTAGATACCGCAATCAAGCAGTCGAGCCGCCTGTTATGTGCTGTCCTCTAACGAAACTTTAAAAAAAAAAAAAAAAAAAAAAAAAAGCCTGCCAGCCGCGGTGGCCGAGGGGACTGAGGCGCTCCAGTCACGGTCTGCACGGCCACTACGGTCGGGGGTTCGAATCCCCCCTCGGGCATGGATATTTGTGCCGTCCTTAGGATAAGCTAGTTGATAAGTAGTTTGTAAGTTTAGGGACTGATGACCCCGTAGTTAAGTCCTATAGACTGTACAAACATTAGAACATTTTTTTTAAAGCCTGCACACCGGTGCTTCCTCTCTGAGGCCGGACAGCAGGCCCAGGCAAGGACTGTGGACCAGGCGCCTGCGGGAGACGATTCCTGTGGTTGACGTCAGCGTGCGGGACCACACCAGGTTGGCACTATTACGGGCCTCAGCTGTATTAGTGTAGTGTGTACAGAACTTCGTCAAGCAACACAACGGCCTACAGCAGGCCCAGAGCTGTTCAGTCACTGAGAGAGGCGCAGCCCGCGCGGTGTGAGGTAACGCAGCGCACGGCTGCACCGGCCGTTGTTTGCGCTGCGTCACCAGAGGAGTGTTGTGGCCTGCCGGCGGAGCGGAACCCCGGAGTCATGACGCTGGTGCCTCTCCTGACTGCAGGTTGTGAAAGTACTGGCGTAACAGGGCGGGCACCGGCGGCAGACTGCTGCGACGCCGCAGAAAAAGAACTAATCTCGCCTGGGTCTCGTTCGTAATGTTAATATACGACCTAAAATTGCACGTGCGCAGGACCGGTTCTGGAACATCTTTTCACTCGAACGACTTATCATTTGGCAGCTCCCTCCCTGCCCCCCCCCCCCTCCCCGTTCCTTTCACCATTTTCGCTTGTACACTTTCACTGGCGCCAGTTTTTGTTGCTAATAGTGATACGCAATGTACGCAACTGTCGGGTGGTATTGAGGACCCGCTCACCTTGGTACCCCAATGGCGAATAGTGTTGTGGCCTGCCGGCGGAGCGGAACCCCGGAGTCATGACGCTGGTGCCTCTCCTGACTGCAGGTTGTGAAAGTACTGGCGTAACAGGGCGGGCACCGGCGGCAGACTGCTGCGACGCCGCAGAAAAAGAACTAATCTCGTCTGGGTCTTGTTCGTAATGTTAATATACGACCTAAAATTGCACGTGCGCAGGACCGGTTCTGGAACATCTTTTCACTCGAACGACTTATCATTTGGCAGCTCCCTCCCTGGCCCCCTCCTCCTCCCCGTTCCTTTCACCATTTTCGCTTGTACACTTTCACTGGCGCCAGTTTTTGTTGCTAATAGTGATACGCAATGTACGCAACTCTCGGGTGGTATTGAGGACCCGCTCACCTTGGTACCCCAATGGCGAATACGAATAGTGGCACCTTCTGCACGCGTCTTTGCCCGTTATCTACACGGCCTGTCTCTGCCACAACTCTCAGCTTTACGACCCAAGCAATGGACTGTGTCACTCAAATCGGGCCTAGATGAGGGTTTGGCTATTCTATAGCCTTTCTCACCTAGCGACGTAGTGCAGGTGTAACGTACTGGAATCGCATTCGGAAGAACGGGCATTGAAACCCGCCTCCGTCCATTTCGATTAAAATTTTCACAAGACAAATGTCGGGATGGTTTCTTCGAATGGGCACTGTCCATTTCCTTCCCCACTCCTGACCAAAACTATTCGCCCCGTGGCCGTCTTTCCTTGTAAATCTTCCCAAGTGCCTTACAATAATGTTGGCGATTTGTTCAGATCTTCAGCACGTTAATCAGTTTTGCTTTAGTGTCTAACCTTTTCAGTGTCGCTAAGACTATGTTTCTCGATTTTAGAAACGCATTTGACACGGTACCGTATTACAGACTGTTAATGAAGGTACGAGCTTATGGAACAAGTGTCCAAATATCTAAGTGGCTCGAAGACTACTTAAATAATATAACCCAGTACTTTATCCTCGATGGCGAGTGTCCATCAGAGACTAGCGTGTCGTCAGGAAAGTGTGATAGGATCGCTATATTTTCTATCTATATAAATGATCTGACAGACAATCTGCGGCCGTTTGCTGATGATGCTGTGGTGTACAATAGGGTGTCGTCACTGAATGACTATAGTAGGATGCAGGATGACTTCACCCAAATTTCAAGGTGCTGTGAGAAATGACAACTAGCGATAAATGTAGAAAAATGTAATGTGATGCAGATGAGTAGGGGAAGCAATCCTACTAGATAGCGTAGCGTCAATTAAATACCTAGGCGTAACGCTGCACAGCGATATGAAATGGAACGAGTATATAAGGACAGTCGTGTGAAAGCGAATTGTCGACTTCGATTTATTTGAACAATTTTGGGAACCTGTCATGCGTCTGTAAAGGAGACCGCGTATAAAACGCCTGTACAACCCTGCCTTGATTATTGCTCAAAGTGTTTGGGATCCTCACCAGATCGGTTTAAAGGAGGACATAAAAGCAGTTCAAAGGCGGGAGGCTAGGTTTGTAACTGGTACATTCGATCATTGAGCGAGTGTTACTGAAATGCTTCGGGAACTGAACTGGATGTCGCTGGAAGAAAGGTGACGGTCTTTTCGAGAAATACTGGTAAAGAAATTTAGAGGGCCGGAATTTGAGGCGAACTGCAGAACGATTCTACTGCCGTCAACCTACATTTCACGTAAAGGCCACAAAGAGAGGCTCGTGCGGAAGCATATAAGCATTTGTTATTTCCTCGTCCTATATGGGACTGTAACAGCAGAGTAAGTAACTAGCAGTGTTACTGAGTAACCTTCGCTACGCACCTTTGCGTGATTGGGACGTATGAATGTAGATGTAGAAAATGTTCATTTAGTCATTTCCAATTCATCGCAAGACGGATACTAGACTAGGAGAATATACCTGAAGCCAATGTTGTAACATGGGATATTTTTATTTTTTCTTGTTGTTGTTTTCACCTTCACAGCGTTCGACCCGTTGAGGAACTGAAACGACAGTGAAAATTCACGAAGAATTATGCAGTTGTGTAGAACAGTGTGTTATACACACCATTCTGATGTAGTACTTTTCATTTCTGAATGGACAGAAAACATGTACTACAGCAGTAGGGTCTCACGATAGGTGCGAAGCGTGTGCTGTCATTCGACTCCTTAATAATGAGGACTTCCCCCTGGTTTCCATGCTATGGTGCAGAAACTTGGACGCCGGACACACATGCGGTCATGATGAAGACGGGCAGGGAAGGGAGCGAGTGTGAATCGACGATGTTGTTCAGTTCGTGGATCAGGCAATTCGAGAAAATCACCAATGAAGGGCGATTCAGTCCAAGCGGAGAGGAATGTTATCATTGGGCATTATAATTTTTCACGACAATGTTCGGCTGCAGACTGCACCCGCTACAAAGACTCTTATGCAGCTTTCTATAAGGGAAGTTTTCAACTATACGCCGTACACTCTGGAACTTGGCCTCCCTCTGATTTTTCTCTCTCACTATGTACGAAGTCAGGACAAGAGATATGGACCAACGCAGAGAAAGCTTAGGATTTAACATCCGTCAACGCGGAGAACTGAGAAATTTGCTGAAAGCAAAGGCGGTTACTTCTCATGATGGGAGCGTATCAGAAGTTTGTACCAGGCTGTCATTCTTTCAATTGCGTAACCCTGTTCTTAACTTTGATACAGTTAGGAATATTTTACATTTGAGTTCAATATGTAATATAATGTGCTTTGTTTTTATTTTTATACTGGATGTCCCAGTTATGTTGCTCACGAAAAATATCTATGGAACAACAATAGCTATTGTAAAACGACCTTCACCGGTATTAATGTAAGGCAGGGGCTCAAGTATGTAAATATTCTGACACATTCTAAAACCAAAACATGTGTGTTTTTAAATGGATACCATATATTATTTCATAAGTAATCTACAGCATGACAAATCGCATAAACAATGGATGTGATTGCATCACAATACACCAGTTACATCCAGAGATATTGGGAAGCCAAGTTGACGCTTGAAATACGCGAAACGCGCGGTTAGCGCACGTTTTGAGCAGCGTGGGGTTCTCGCCTCAGTCTCAGGACATGTGCTAGCCGCGCGTCAACTTCGCTTAGCAATATCTGGGGATTGTAATTGAGTACTGCGATGCATCAACGCCATTGTTTATCTGATTTCTTATGCTATAGATTACTGGTCTTGTTGGTAGTTGTGTATTACGAGGGTGGGAACTCAAATAGTGGCTACATTGCTGTGGAGACACTATGAAATGTAATCTACTATTGTTACTAATAGCACACTTTGTTAACATGCCTACCTTACCTACGACCAAATGGACTCGCCAAGCCTACATCACCGGCGCGCGCACAATCGAGGGAAACACAGTCACTTGTGAGCGAGCGGTCTAACGTAACGGTGTCACTATGGTTTCCGAACAGAAACAACGGAGTTGGAGCAAGACTGAATGTACCAGAGGTCGTACAGCACGACAGTGTCCTCAAGGTCTTCGAGACTCTGATAACGGTATACTAAGCCTTCCAAATCGCTGCCAACGGGTTCTACACAACACTGATCAGTACATCTTTAAAATGTAACAAAGATTATGTTTGAATCGAATACGAATTCAAAGCAGTCTATTAATTAATAAACAAGTCCTCAAAACCAATTACTCAAATAACAATACTAAACCTTTCTCCAAAGGTTCACAGACACTACCTAAGTTTTGTCTACATAGAGGACCATCGGATGTGGCGTATCGGATGATTTCAGTAATCTCCATTTAACGAATATGGGAAATGTTCAAGATGAAGAAATCTGGCTTGCTTTCCTGGTCTTTATTTCGAATGGTTGTTGAAACCACACGATGGCGAAAGTACACACAATGTTTCCGCGTTCCGAGAATCCAGAGCTGGGCTACTCCACTTCGGTAGGCAGAACGAGAAAGACAAACGATTTGAGAGTTTAACGTTCCGTTGATATCGTGGTCCCTGGGAAGAAGCCCAAGCTCAGGTTCTTTTGATAGGGATTGAGAAGGAATTCGGTCGTGCCCATTCATAGCAGACATTTGCTGGAGAGACTTAAGGAAATCCCGAAAAACCCAAATCAGAGCGGCTGGAGGCGTGTTTGAACCTGTGTCCTCCCGTATGCTGGCCACTGCGTCACAGCTCTCGGTGCGCACATAACGCAGAAACGGCTGCACCCCCCCACCTAGTTTGGTTTCTGGGACATATTCGTATACCGCTGAATTGCTCTGCTGTTCATATGCCGAGTCTTAGGTAACCGGCAAAGCAGCTCTTCAGTCCATTCGTTTCTAATTTCTAGAGGATCATTGTGCAGCATTTACTGCCTTTTTATCTGAAGTGATTTCCCTACCTTAGGCACAGTCTTTTCTCTTCCGTGAGCGAACTACTCAGAATTTTTAAGATTTACGAAGCACTTAGAAATTGCAACGTTCGCGACTTTGCTGCCGCTAATATTTCACTACAAGACGATGTAGGCCGTGGTAAGCTCATGCGTCCATTCCCTGTTACTGTCTACATGATTTATTTTCTTCTGTTAAAGTGATACGAGTTATCTCATTTCTGATCACTCTATAGCAATTGGATTTATTCTGAAACGTTTTTTCTGTGTGAACTTCTATTCAGTTTCCCTGCAGCGAGTCTATTGGTCGCTCAGTGGCTACGTTGCGTGAGTAATTTGGAAAACCTGTAACAAGCTACCTCTCATTTATTTCTTCATTGTAAATAGCTGCTTCGAGGAACTTACTCTATTTTTTCTTCATATTTGTCAATAATAACAAAAACCGTCAAGACCGCTAAAATTATATTTATTTATTTATTACGCTGTTTCGACATCTGACATCATCAGATCTACTAGGTACAAATTTTATTACTGACTCTCAACTTTGTTTCGCAAGTTCAGTCGTTTTCAGATCTTACGATGACAAGATGCCCAAAAAAGTAATAATAAATAAATACAATTTTAGCGATCCAGGTTTTTTTTATTCTGATTGATTTTGAGTATATCACATTTTCAGGTGGAGTTTCAGAGGGTAAGTTGTATTAGACCTTGCCTCAGTTATGAGAACAAATAATCTGTCGAGGCATGACGCTCATGAGAAGAGAAAATTCTATTCTTTGCATGGTTTTTCATAAATGGTACGTATTTTCATATTTCGTAATTAGACAAAGTAACAGGCTGAAACATTTAAATTTATGCTATTAATAAAATATGATAATATGCTACAACGAACCAACGGAAGAATCACTTAAAATGATTTGTACTTTAATTAACTCATAAAAGTTGTGTACCTTGAAGTATTGTTATGATACTAAAAACGGAATCCGACCTCGCGGAAGATCATTTTTGATTTAGGATAAATGTAGAAATACGGGAGGCAATACTCACATTACAATTTGTCTTAGAAGGTAGGCTAAGGAAAGGCAAACCTACAGTTTTAGCATTTGTAGATTTGGAGAAAACTTTTGACAATGTCGACTGGAATACACTCTTCCAAATTCTGAAGGTATCTGGGTAAAATATAGGGAGCGAAGAGTTATGTTCAACCTATAGACAAACCAGACAGCAATTATTAGAGTCGAAGGGTAAGAAAGGGACGCAGAGGTTGGGAAGGTAGTAAGAAAGGGTTGTAGCCTTTCCCCGAAGTTGTTCAATCTGTACATTGAGCAAGCAGTGAAGGAATGCAAGGAGAAATTTGGAGAGGGAATTAAAGTACAGGGAGAAGAAATAAAAAGTTTGCGGTTTGCCGATGACATAGTAATTTTGTCAGAGACTGCAAAGGATCTGGAAGAGCAATTGAATGGAATGGACAGTGTCTTGAAAGGAAGATATAAGATGAACATTAACAATAATGAAACGAGGGTAATGGAATCTTATGTCGGAAAACCAGGTGATGCTGAAGGAATTAGAATAGGTAATGAGACAATAAAAGTAGTAGATGAGTTTTGTTATTTGTGTAGCAAAATAACTGAAGGCAGAAGTAGAGAAGATATAAAATGTAGAATGGCTATGGGAAGGAAAGCGTTTCTAAAGAAGAGAAACTTGTTAACATCCAAATATTAATTTAAATGTTAGGAAGTCCTTTCTGAAAGTATTTGTGTGGAATGTAGCGTTGTATGGGAGTGAAACGTGGACGATAGGGAGTTCAGACAAAAAGATGATAGAAGCTTTTGAAATGTGGTGCTACAGACGAATGATGAAAATTAGATGGATCGATCGCGTAGTATTTAACCGAATGTGGGAGAAAAGGAGTTTATGGCATATCCTGACTAAGAGAAGGGATACATTGGTAGGAAACATGATGAAAATTAGATGGATAGATCGCGTAACTAACGAGGAGGTGCTTAACCGAATGTGGGAGAAAATGAGTTTATGGCATATCCTGATTAAGAGAAGGGATACATGGGTAGGAAACATTCTGAGACATCAAGGAATTGTCAACTTAGCATTAGAAGGAAGCGTGCGGGGTAAAAATCGTAGAGGGAGACCGAGAGACGAATATAGTAAGCAGATTCAAAAGGATGTAGGTTGCCGAACGTATTGTCAGATGAAGCGACTTGCACAGGACAGGGTAGCGTGGAGAGCTGCATCAAACCAGTCTGCGACTGATGACCACAACAACAATAAGTCATAGTACTGCACATTGAATCTTACCGATGCAGTTTTTCTTAAAATGTGGTTGTAGATATTAAACATGTCAAAAGGAAAGAATTATGCGTGCAATACAAATGCGAACAAACTAATCAAAAGTGAACTAATCTGTCCACTGTTCCGAATTTCAAACGGAGCAATGAATGGTACTGCTTTAAAAGAAATGAAAAATACTAAGCACCTTCTATTCAGCGTGTTTCGACCTTCCATAGTATACCGTGTCGAAGATTGATACAAGAATACCGTAGTTCGCAACTCGCGGCATTATTATCATATAAGATCAAATCAAATGTTCGTAAATCTAAGGGACTAAACTACGTTGTTCCTCAGTCACTAGGCGTTCAAACTACTTAAACTAATTGAAAGTAACTTATGATAAGGACAAAACAAACACCCATGCCCGAAAGAGGACTCGAACTTCCGACAACGAACGTCCACGCGCACTGCAGCAGGACGGCTTAGTGTGCACGGATATTCCGCCGCGGCACCATACCATATTTGGCTATCTTTTATCAGGTCGTAGCTCAGGCTTCTCTATGGCTTGCTTGCCTCCATACCCTTCAGTTTGAGGTAAATATTTTACGTTCGTACATGACTTCCTACTGTCTGCTACTACAGAAACGATTTATCACCGACAAACATTGGCGGTGTCTAAATGGTGTTTTCCCAAGGTTTGACACTCCACAGGAACTGTACTTCCCCTCATGATAGAAGACAACGATCAAAATATTGATGGAAATTTTTCCTCTAGGAAAAATAGCTGGTGAAGTATTCCATGTTTCTCGTTGCTATGGATTCTCATTACAGCAACTGGGTTCCTTTCAGAGTATGCTGATGTAATAGCCCCATATATAGTTAGGATACACATCGCTCACACTCAGCTAACCTAAATACTATGAAGTTGCACAGGTCACTCCAATATTCAAGAAAGCCAATAGGAGTGATCCGCAGAATTACAGACCTATATCATTGACGTCGATTTGCAGCAGGATTATAGAACATATAGTTTCCTCAAATATTATGATGTACCTCGAACGAAACTACCTATTGATCCAAACGCAACTCGGATTCAGAAAATATCTTTCTTGTGAAACACAGAAAGCTCTTTACTCACATGATGTGATGAGCACTGTCGACAAGGGATGTCAAATAGATTCCTTATTTCTAGATTTCCGGCAGGCTTTTGACACTGTACTTTAGAAGCGTCTTCTAATCAGTTTGCGTGCTTATGGAATATCGCCGCAGTTGTGCGATTCAATTCAGATTTCCTGTTAGAAAGGACACAGTACGTCGTATTTGACGGAAATTCATCGAGTAGAAGATCGAAAGCAACTGCAAAATGATTTAGGTAAGATATCAGCATGGTGCAAAAAATGGCACTTCACCCTTAATAGTGGGAAGTCATCGACATGACCGCTACAAGAAATCCGTTAACTTCATTTACACGATAAATTAGTCAAATCAAAAGGCCGTAAATACAACTAAATACCTAGGGCTAACAATTTCGAACAACGTCAGTTGGAAAGAACACACAGTAAATATTATAGGGACCATGTTTTGTTGGCAGAACACACAGAATATGTAACAGTTCTACTGATGAAATTGCCTACACTACACTTGTGCGTCCTATTTTGGAGTACTGCTGCGCATTGTGGGATCCACACCAAGTGGGACTGACAGACGAGTTTGAGAAAGTTCAGAGGAGGGCAGCTCGTTTTGTATTATCGCGATATTGGCGAGAGAAAGTCACGTCAATGATGCACGAGTTAGAAAAGAAAGGCGTTATTCCTTGGGACGAGATCTATTTGCGAAGTTTCTTTTAACAACTTTCTTCTCCGAATCGGAACATATTTTCTTTAGCACCCGCCTACATAGGAAGATATGATCATCAAAATAAAATCATACAAGCGGTTCGATGAACCCTTTGCCGTGCACTCCAATGTGACTTTCAGAGTACTTATGACGATGTACATTATGCACGGAGGTAGTCAGATTTTGATGAAAATTAAAGTTGTTCTCTTGTCGTCGATTTCAACTTGGCAGGAAACTTCCGCTATTCTGATGCTTAAACTTAGGGTCAACAGTGCTTCAATCATATTTTGATCTATCGTATTTGTAACTAATTAATAAAAAAATGTGGCAACTGCAATGACACGCCGCGGTGGAGTAGCCGTGCGGTCTAAAGCGTCTCGCTGCGGAGCGCGCGGTTGCTCGCCGTGGAGGTTCGAGTCCTCCCTGGGGCATGGGTGTGTGTGTTTGTCCTTAGGTTAGTTTACCTAGGTTTAAGTAGTTTGTAAGCTACGGACTGATGACCACGCAGTTTGGTCCGATAGATTTACAAACATTTGATTTTTTGCAATGACACAGTGGATACACCAGTTTCCGTTAGATCACTGAAGTTAAGCATTGTCTGGGACTGCGAGGCCAACTGAGGAGCCACTTGATTGAGGAGTAGCGGCTCTCGACAAGAAAACCGACACAAACCAACCAGAAGAGCGGGCCGCTGAAAACGTCTACCTCCGTACCACCTCCGCTAACGCCATCGGGCAGAGAAAGACAGGGTGGTTGGTTTGGTACTCAATGGTCCTTTGGAGACCTGCAGGGATAAGTTAAGGTTAAGTTTAAATGAAAGAAATGTATTCGATGGTGCGAGCTTTACTGAGCATCAGGTGTGCAGTTGCATACCTGAGAGACACTGCATTGGTTAAACCTTACGAGTGATGTTCAAATGAAAAGGCACGAAACGTGTGAACAACCAAACCGGTTGCAATTTGAACACGCCACTTTGGGATAACGTATTGCGACATCCAAGGACCCGAAGTATGCGTCGTCATCTCCCCCCAAAAAATTCAAAACTGCGGCCTCAGCAGGTATGGTGATGTTCAACGACTTTTTGACATCAAAGGTGCGATTCTCATCGAATTTTTCGAGCATGGAAAATCATTAACGGTGAGGTGTACTGTGAGACACTCCGTTGCCTACGCAAAGTCCATCAGGAGCAAACGACCTGGGGTGCTCATGGAGGGAGTGATTCTGTCTCATAACACCCGTACACGCATCTCCAGGGTCGCACAAAGTGTACTGGCCAATTTCAAATGGGAACATCTTGAGCATCCGCCAAGTAGACAGCAAATGTCGCCCTGTGTCTTTCATTTGTTTGGTCCGCTAAAAAGCATCTCAAAGGAAAGCGCTTCGACTCGGACGACGAAATGAAGAACAATAGAGGACTGATTCTTGTCCCAGCCACAGGATTTCTGGGAACAGGGAATCCTTCCAGTGCGATAATCGTGCTCAGGTTTCTGGTGATAAGTTTTGCATATAGACTACAATTACACCAACAGTATCGTTTCATACCTTTTCATTTGAACACTCCTCGTACTTTGCGCGGTATGTCATTAAAGTATGTATATTTCAAAGCTGTCTAAAAAGAATAAGTCTCTAAGGGACACGCTTCAACTCGGACGACGGACACAGCAGAATAAAACCTCTTGTCGCAGCCACAGGAAGTCTGGGAATGGGGAATCCTTCGGCTCGCTAAACAGTGCGGTAATTGTGCGCAGACCTCCGGTGATTACTTTCGAATAAAGTCTTCAAGTTTATCCACTGTGTCGTTTCGTACCTATTCCTTTGAACACCACTCGCAGGAACGCGGACAGTACACACTGTATTTAAAGTGAAAGCAAGGCCTACGACAGTAAATGTGTCGCACTGTGCTGGCAGTGTGTGAGCACTGTAGGACAATTGCACGCTGTATGTGTCATATGGAGAGTGGCTGAGTCCGCGAAACGTGTGCAGATAGCCTAACGGTAGAGGCGGCTTCTAGTGAAAAGAGGCAATCCCGGCTCGAGTGCCGATGGAGCAAAAAGTTTCGTATGTCACCAGCAAACTAGCGCTTAATCACACCGGAATTACACGTCTCGTATTGTCGTAATAGCTCCAACGTTCGCCCTCTGGCTCCTACGTCTACACAAGTACTTTGCAAGTCATTCCACGGTGCTAGGCGGAGAGTACCACGCACCATTACTTCTCCTTGTACTCTCAGAGTAAGGGAAAACCGACTGCTTCTATGCCTCCGCAGGAAATGTACTTTATCTTATCCGTCACGTCGACAGAGTGGTGATTACAAACAGGTGCTGATCGAACCTACCGGTAAAAAAATCCAACAGCCCGCCTCCGAATTCCTTCCCAGAGTGTTGTCCAGAAAGTAATATATCACATTTTTATCTTCAACAATTATGTATAACACATAATGAGAATTACACACATGAAAGAATTATGTTTCACCTAAACACCCTGTTCTCATTGTATTCTCCGCCCACTTCTGTGGTCTTCCTCCAACGCAAAACAAGGGCGTGTGAGCCTTGGCGGCACCAAATCTTTTTCTGGCACTGAGCCGTATCTTCACTTTCTGAATTACCTCCTCGTAGTCTCAAAATGTCTTCCACGAATGGGATCCTTTATCAGCTCTTTAATGGCCCAAGTGGATATACAAGGGGCTATCTCGTAGCTTTAGGTGGAAATCTTCAGACTTGTGTCGTACCGACCGTTATTGTGTTGATTCAAAACAGCTCCTGGGTTCTTTCGGTGCCCATGTCACTGGAAACGCCTCTGCAATTTTGATAATGAGTGAACAGATGCTCGTGGATTAATGGTACCGCATCTCTGCATCATATCAATGGTAATCACACCCTCACAGTCCCAAAAGGCAGCGATCATGACTTTACGGACGGAAGGACGTTTTTATTTTTTTTACTTTCTTGTGTCACAATGCGGGACAAGAAGCCCCCCCCCCTCCTCTTCAGCCTCAAAACGTAGCAACAAATCTGAACCAATATTTCTTTTCAGTGGCATTTGTCGTCCACCGTTAGAGTCCACGGGCCCGTCTTGCACTCACTTTTGAGTATTCAAGAGTGTTTATAATTGTGTCTGCCTTCCTCTGACAGGTGGGTTACCACAAGGTTCGGTCTTGGGCCCTTTACTGTTCTTAATATATATTAATGACTTGCCATTCTATATTCATGAAGATGCAAAGCTGGTTCTTTTTGCTGATGATACAAGTATAGCTATCACACCTGACAGACAAGAACTAACTGATGAAATTGTAAACGACGTCTTTCAGAAAGTCATTAAATGGTTCTCAGCAAATGAACTATCATTAAATTTTGATAAAACACAGTACATACAATTCCATGAAGTAAATGGAATGACGCCATCAATAAATGTAGACTTTGGTCAGAAATCTGTAGCAAAGGTAGAATATTCAAAATTTTTAGGTGTAAACATTGATGGAAAAAAAAAAAAAAAAAAAAAAAAAAAAAAAAAAAAAAAAAAAAAAAAAACACTGAAGATCTGAGGCGTTTGAGTTCAGCAACTTATACCATTAGGGTAATTGCAAATTTTGGTGATATACGTCTCAGTAAATTAGCTTACTATGCCTATTTTCATTCTCAGCTTTCGTATGGCATAATTTTCTGGGGTAATTCAGTAAAAAAGTATTCATTGCACAAAAGCGTGTAATCAGAATAACTGCCGGAGCCCATCCAAGATCATCCTGCAGACACTTATTTAAAGAGCTAGGGATCTTTACAGTAGATTCACAGTATATATATTCACTTATGAAATTTGTTATTACCAATCCCAACGAATTCAAAAGCAATAGCAGTGTACATAACTACAACACTAGGAGAAAGAATGATCTTCACTATTCAAGGTTAAATCTAGCTTTGGCACAGAAAGGGGTGAATTACGCTGCCACAAAAGTCTTTGGTCACCTACCAAACAGCATCAAAAGCCTGTCAGATAGTCAATAAGCGTTTAAAAATAAATTAAAAGAATTTCTGCATGACAACTCCTTCTACACTATAGATGAATTTTTAGATATAAATTAGTAAATTTGAAAAAAAGTAATTAAAAAAATGAAATAAAAAATAATACTAAAAATTGTGTGATGTAATATTTAATACAAAGTAATAATTTGTAAAGACACCTTTCATTAACCTGACACGTTCCACATCATTACGAAGTGCCGTATTCATGATCTATGGAGCAAGTACTAATCTAATCTGATCTAATGACGAGGCGTAATGCGTGTCTCCTTGCGAGTGAGAACGTCATCTCGCTGCAACATGTCAGATGTGACAGCCGTGAATGTCTCCCCAAGCGCTACAAATATTGTAGCTCCACCTAACCGCCTTCTAATAACCTCACCGCCTGCATTCAGCGACAATCGGCAAAGTACATCACTTACAAACGCCATATTTGAATGGTCCTGCAACTACGCTATTTGTCGCAAAGTCAGAAACCTTAAGCACGCACTCAGTAAACTTCAAATAACTTTCAGGGCAACTCTCGTGTGCCTTCCTTAAGGGCAGACGTAGGCCAAAATGCATAATGACACTTAAAATTTGGTATCTCCTACAATGTTATAAAATATAAAATTTTGAAACTAATGTCTGCAAGATAAAATTGTGACGTTGCTTCACAGTTTTATCTTGCATACACTAGTTTTACAATTTTATATTTCATTCCATGACATGGAGTCAGCCACATATGGCCACCTGATTTTATTTAACAACTTATTTAATGCGAGATAAATGAAAATTTTCTGAAGAAGGCAAAATTACTTTTGCCGACACCCGGGTCAAGATTTATGTATATAAACCATTTACAGGCAACTGGTTGGCTGGGGTTTTGTTCACTTTTTGATTGTGTTCTACCGTTGCTGAACCGCAGCCATGTTTAAGATTTCTAAGCATATTTCGATAACGAAACTTTTAGATGTCATTCTTAAAACATCAACCTAATAAATTACGCAATAAAATAAAATTCGGATGATTTTCACTATTTTGCCATACGCCTGCCCTTAAAGCCATATTTTTCAACGTTTTCGTGTGTGTGTGTCCTTTTTCCAAGTAAAAATTGTCTGGCGACCAACTTCCAAATAAACATATCCTAGCGACTTCCTCCTCCCCCGCCCCTTCCCCACAAATCGTAACAAAACTCTGTTATCTCAATGGAAACAAATTACTTTCTTTTTAAATTAATGGACGAAGTTTACAGTGTGTGTTTTTCGGGATGAAATACATTACACCATTTTTACATCATTTCCTACACAAAATATACAGATATATTTCAGAGAAGACTCGGAAGCTAATTATGCTCATTAAGAAAGATCACACGATGTAGACAATTTGTAACGAAGTAGATATTTTTTCGAAATTTTAAGAATATCGTATCATGTTCTTTTACCTATCGATTTTTCCTGAAAACAGTTTTCAGAACATGCGCTTATTATTTATTTACACTTTGTATTAGAAAAAAATCTACGATCTTTCCAGTTCATAATGAACGACACACAATGAATCCCCCTAATTTCTCTTATTTTATTATGATGATCAGGTCTCCCTATGTAGGTGGGTGCTAAGAATAAATGTTCGCATTCAGAGCTGAGGCGGAGCGGCCGAACGCATTGAGGCGCTATGCTCCAATGCACGAGGCAGTTCCCCGTTGGGGGTTCGAATCCCCCCTCGGGCACGGATGTTTTAGCTGTCTTTAGTATAAAGTAGTTCATAAGTAGTTTGTTAGTTTAAGGGCCTGATTACCCCGTAGTTAAGTCCCATAAGATTTAAGATATTTGAACATTTTTTTCGCATTCAGAAGAGAAAACTGGTGAAAAAAATCGCAAATAGATCTCGCCGTAACAAATAACGCTTTTCTTTTATTGATTTCCACTCCAATTCGTACATCATTTCCGTGACATTCTCTCCCATATAATACATCACGAGCTTCACTTCTCTGAATTTTCTCCAAATCATCCGTCGGTCCCACATGGTGTGGATCTCGGAATGCGCAGCAATACTCCAGAATAGGACGCACAAGTATAGTGTAGGCAGTTTCTTTAGTAGAAAGGTTGGATTTTCTGAGTGTTCTGGCAATGAAATGTAGTATTTCCTTGACATTCGCTACAATATTTTATGTGTGTTCTTTACAGTTTAAGTAGTTCGTAATTTAGTAGAATTGAAGGCCAGTACGTTTGACTGGTTTATCGTGTAACTGAAGTTTAACGTATTTTTTAGTGGTCATATGGATGACCTCACACTAATCATTTTTAAGAGTCTGCTCTATGCAGATATCTTATCTAAGTCATTTTGCAGTTGCTTTTTATCTTGTGGTGACTTTACTAACCGATAAATGACAGCATCATACGCTAACAGTCTAAGATAGCTACTCAGATTGTCTCCTAAATCTGGTATAAAAATAAGGAACCGTATGGGCCCTACAACACATAATCGTGGAACACGAGATATCACTTCAGTTCTGCATGATGACTTACCATCATTTACAACGTACTGTGTCCCTTTTGGCAGGATATCACGAATCCAGTGGCACATCTGTGGTAATATCCCATAAGCACACAATTTGATTAATAGACGCTTGTGAAGGACAGTGTCAAAAGTCTTCCGAAAATCTAGACATACAGGAACGATACTTTCTGAATCCGTATTTTCTGTGTGATTCTAGGTCGTTCTCTTCGAGGTAGCTCATAATATTTCAGGAAGTATATGATCTAAAATCCTGCTGCAAATCGACGTCAATGATATTGGCCTGAAATACACCAGTTATCTTTGAGAGGGTGCACCATTGATTCCAACGCCGATGTCAGGAATCTCTGGATTCATCTGCACAAAACTTTCAGCCTCTTCTGTACTGTACTGTACTGTACTGGGTGTACTTTTGTAGCTTGTGACTAAGTAAGTAAGAAGCTGTTAGACACAGTAAGGGAGTTTTACATATGGAACAGCATGTGATCCGAGGTAAGCATGATTGTGAAGGTATTTTTCCCATCATAATTTGTTGCTTGATAACTATGTTTCATGAAGATCGTGAGGCGTTTATTGACCGGGAAATCTGGGGTTGGGTCGCCTTGTTCCAAGCGAAGGGTTGACACCAATTCAGTGACTTGTGTTTCGTTGGTGATGAGGACAACACACAAAACGCAGCCTCTGCCGGGAATCGAACGCTGGCCCTCTGCACGGAAATCAGTGACGCTGTTGACTGAGCTAGGGAAAAGATTTTTGTCTATAATTTTTGCATAGACTTTCTCGTTACAGTGTCAGGAATTCGTCTTTGGAGTATATCTGATCAATCACGTGCACTAAAATTGAACAGGCTTGCATGTAAAAACTTTTAAATGGAATCACCGTTTTACCTTCCTGAATTATGGTAATTTTTGTATTTTTCTTGATTTGAATTAAATGCACACATAGGGAAGACACTGCAAAATATAATCTCCGGTTTAGCTTCTCTCAGGGAAATAATTATCACTCCGTATAGCGGAAAATAATTTCTCTCTGCACTTTATGGAGAAGTGTATCCACTTTCGCTATTTGGTACAAGAACATACACTGTGCTGCTAGACGTTGTCGACATTTTGTGTACTCCCGCACTGAACACGTGTGGAAAGTCGAGGCATGGTAATTACGTGCTGAAAGCCAGCAAACCAGTGGAGCCCCGGACGGGGCGCTACGTCTTGTGTGAACAAGTAGGCTCTCCTCCTACACAGCTCCTGCCTGCAGGAAGTCTAGCAGGGTCTCTGATTTACAGCAAAACTGTTCCTCAAACCTTGTTAGCGAGCGAACTCTCTCAACATGACAAACGCCAGACTTCGTACTCACAGACACATTGAAACTACTCGGTACAATTAACTGTTACACAGCCACAGTATCTCACAGGTAATCTTGTTAATAATAATTAAACTTATCGTATTGTAACCCCAGCAGCTATTCGCATTGCCAATGAAATTTTTAACTTGGGAGCCGAAAACGGTGCAGATTTAACACGTAATTGTCCATTAAAATGGTACCTACTAACGTTTCCCAGAAAATGATCATATTGAGGAGTTTACTTTGTGAAAATTACGGCATGTTTCACAGCCGCATAGAGCATGTGGGCTAGACTACCAATACCTCCAATTATTTTTTTACTTGTGATATTGGCGGCTCTGAGCCCATTGATCTTATTTAATTTCGTGGTCATCGAACTTATACTCATAGTGTTACTGCTACACATGATTGGTGTCAGCAGTATTTCAATGATCTCGCAGTATTAATGTACAACAAGTACATATTGCAGTCAGTACTCTATGGCTATATGGTGAAAAGTATTCTGTAGCAGAGTGCAAGAATACAAATCCAAAAGTCGCGGGTTCGATCCCCGCCAGGTCCTAGCATTTTTATCTATCACTTTCCACTTCTTTCACCTCTGGCAGGGTTGCTGGTATGAAAAATATCGAGTAGCACCGTGGTTCGGAACCCACGTTAAACTGTAGGTCCCCCTATAACTGGCTAGGTAAGTCAGTTCGAAGGTTGGAGGAAGGCAACGACATACCACCTCCAAACAGGACCATGCCTAGTAAAGCACTGTGGTGTTCAAACCAATCTTCGGATTGTTGACTGCTTTACCTTTATACTATTTGTTTTATTTCCTATCGAAAAATGCAGACAGTAGCGATACTTCGTGATGATGTCTGTACTGGTTCAAATGAAAATCAGCGGAGCCGCGCTGGAGTAGCCGAGTGATTTAAGGCGCCTCGCTGCGGTGTCCGCGGTAGCTGGCCGTCGGAGGTTCGAGTCCCCCCTGGGGCATGGGTGTGTGTGTGTTGTCCTTAGGTTAGTTTACCTTAGTTTAAGTATCAATTTAAATATAGATTGAGAAACCCTGAGCCGGTTTTTCGTCTCGAAAATGTCCAAGTCATTAAAGACAAACATGAAGCAATGAATTAAAATTTGTGGTGCGGCCGGAAATCGAACCCGGACGTCCATGCTTACTAGGCACACGTCTTACCGTTAGAAACCATCACCTCGAACGGAACAGAGAAGAAGAATTAAAATTTGTGACGTGGAGGGAAATCGTGCTTAGACTATTCCGAGGCGGCTTAGCCGTTAGAGGTGCGGAGGTCTAACGGTAAGACGTCTGTCTAGTAAGCACGGAGGTCCGGGTTCGATTGCCGGCCGCACCACAAATTTTAATGAATTGCTTCACGCTTGTCTTTATTTTAAGTAGTTTGTAAGCTACAGGCTGATGACCACGCAGTTTAGTCCGACATATTTACAAACATTTGAACATTTTTAAAATGCGGATGAAAAAGAATAGACTTTAAGGTAATGAAATTTGGAACAAGCAGTAGGAATTAACTTTAAAATGGGAGAAGTCAAAGTAAAATATGAATGAATCGAGCATAAAGAGTTGCCGGGATTTATTGTTGGTGTCAAAACAACAGACGAAAATATCACCACAGAGGAAACTGGCGAAAAGTTACCCTTTTCTGCAATTTTAGCCGGTTGAGGTCGTGATGAGCTAAAATAAATAATCCTATACGGATAATTACATGAATCACACAACTCTCCACAGTTAAGAGGTGCTTGGTAGTATTACGCTTCGCGGAATAAAGTTTCGCAATCACGTTTAAAACTTAACGCAGTATGTGAATAAATCGAAAAAGAAGACACCGGGTTTCTGAGGAAATAAAAATTCATTCCAGGCTCTGGAAAACCAAGGTCAGTATGAAAAGAATGTTGAAAAGAGACGAAATTGAGTTAAATTAGAGTGCAATCGGAAAGCGAACTGTAATGGCGGCCAAGCATCCTTTTATGTTCGACCGCGCCTTGCCGAATCAGGAGAAATGGCAATTAATTAAATAATGGGTCATTTAAAATGAGAAGTCAAAGCATGAAGTGATCTAAAAAAGGTGGTTTATTCTAATAAAAAGGGTACTTTTGCTCACAAAATTTATAACTCGTGAGAAGAAGAGGCGTCCGAAAAAGGACGAAGTGCGCTTCCTTGCTCTCTCCAAGAAAGAGGAAATAAAATTTGACCGTCAAAACAAGAAGTGGGCAGAGGTATACTTTTGATGCGAGAACAGATACGCAGGCGACAAGCGTCGCTGATAATTTACGCGAAAATATTTCATATGATGCTACAAAACGTATCAAAATCTTTGAAATTGTTCATCAGTTATTCTAATATTAATCTGGAAGCGCATCGAGGTCGAATGATGAGTGTGCCACCCGCATTCGGCCACTGCAACTCGTGTGGACGAGAGATCTGCAAGTGGCGTTCATGTAAAGGCGTCCGGTTTCTTCTCAAAGCTGGCGCAGGACTGTTGGCAAGAACTCGGAAGTAAGCGACAGTTTTGTAGGGAAATACGCCTCCACAACAGTGGTTAGCTTCACCATAGGTACTGAAGTGTGTGAGAAGTGAAACAATGTGTGCAAAAAGTCAAAGAAACTGAAAAGCTGTTCTAAGGAGGTGTGGGAGTGACTATACTGGTGTGGAACACGCCTGAAGCACCATAGACTGATATCAAAACTGTTTGTTGTCAGACCTCACGGTTGGATGAAAAGTTCACGTTACAGCGCAAAAGCGCTGTAAAAAATATGTATGAAAAGGCAGCGCGCAGAATTCCGGTTTGGGGGAGGGGTGGGTGTTTTGACGCTCGAAACGAACATGGGCAAACTATAATTAATACACTCCTGGCCATTAAAATTGCTACACCACGAAGATGAAGCGCTACAGACGCGAAATTTAACCGCCAGGAAGAAGATGCTGTGATATGCAAATGCTTAGCTTTTCAGAGCATTTACACAGCGTTGGCGCCGGTGGCGACACCTAAAACGTGCTGACATGACGAAAGTTTCCAACCGATTTCTCATACACAAACAGCAGTTGACCAGCGTTGCCTCATCAAACGTTGTTGTGATGCCTCATGTAAGGAGGAGAAATGCGTACCACCACGTTTCCGACTTTAACAAAAGTCGGATTGTAGCCTATCGCGATTGCGGTTTATCTTATCGCGACATTGCTGCTCACGTTGGTCGCGATCCAATAACTGTTAGCAGAATTTGGAATCGGTGGGTTCAGGAGGGCAATACGGAACGCCGTGCTGGATACCAACGGTCTCGTATCACTAGCAGTCGACATGACAGGCATCTTATCCGCATGGCTGTAACGGATCGTGCAGCCACGTCTCGATCCCTGAGTCAACAGATGGGGACATTTGCAAGACAACAACCATCTGCACGAACAGTTCGACGACGTTTGCAGCAGCATGGACTATCAGCTCGGAGACCATGGCTGCGGTTACCCTTGACACTGCATCACACAGGAGCGCCTGCGATGGTGTACGCAGCGACGTACCTGGGTGCACGAATGACAAAATGTCATTTATTCGGATAAATCCAGGTTCTCTTTACAGCATCATGATTGTCGCATCTCAGCTTGGAGACATCGCGATGAACGCACACTGGCAGCGTGTATTCGTCATCACCATACTGGCGTATCACCCGGCGTGATTGTATGGGGTGCCATTGGTTACACGTCTTGGTCACCTCTTGTTCGCATCGACGGCACTTTGAACAGTGGCCGTTACATTTCCGATGTGATACGACCCGTGGCTCTACCCTTCATTAGATCCCTGCGAAACCCGAACCCCTACAAGGATAATGCACGACCGCATGTTGCAGGTCCTGTACGGGCCTTTCTGGATACGGAAAATGTTCGACTGCTGCCCTGGCCAGCACATTCTCCAGATCTCTCACCAACTGAACACGTCTGGTCAATGGTGGACGGCCAACTGGCTCGTCACAATACGCCAGTCACTACTCTTGATGAACTGTGGTATCGTGTTGAAGCTGCATGGGCATCTGTAACTGTACACGCCATCCCAGCTCTGTTTGACTGAATGCCCAGGTGTATCAAGACCGTTATTAAGGCCAGAGGTGGTTGTTCTGAGTACTGATTTCTCAGGATCTATGCACCAAACTGAATGAAAATGTAATCACATGTCAGTTCTAGTATTATATACTTGTCCAATGAATACCCGTTTATTATCTGTTTTTCTTCTTGGTGTAGTAATTTTAATGGGCTGTAGTGTACAATGCCATGATATAGAGGTATAAAGTTTCACGTGAAATTCATGTAACACTGTGCGAGCAGAGACTTTCGAACGTGTGAAACAATAGAGAACTAAAAAGTTGTTACTACTTTGCGAGTTGCTATTGATTTTCTTGTTTATAGTTTTATTGCTGTAGACGTGTAATTATTAAAAATAAAATGTCGAATCTCTGGTAGAATGAAATTTCGGAACAGAACTAAAAAATCCTTCTACTACAGCACAAGGCGAAATGGTGCTGGCCAGAGTCATCTATGCAAAGAGAATTATTGTGAAGAGCCAAAGACAGCGCAACCCCTGCCTAACATCGTGTTGACCCCCGCGAGCACGCAGAAATGCCTCAACGCGACATGGTGTGGACTCGACTAATGTCTGGAGTATTGCTGGAGAAAGCTGATGCCTTGCTTCCTACTGGGCTGTACACAAATCCGTAAGGGCACGAGGCTTGGAGATGTCTTCTGAACTGCACGATGCAAAGCACACCGACGGGCTCAATTAGGTTCATGTCTGGGGAGTTTGGTGACCATTGGAGGTATTTAAACTCGAGCAACTGGAGCAACGTGAGAGGTGTTGCATGTGCTGCCAGAATGCCCCAAGTCTGTCGGAATGCACACTGGGCATGAATGGCTGCAGATGAAAAGCCTGGATGCTTACATACTTGTCACCTGTCAGAGTCGTATCTCGGCGTACGACGGGTCCCATATCACTCTACGTTCCACTCCAACGCCCCACACCATTACAGAGCCTGCGCCAGCCGTAATGCAGGGTCCATGTATTCATGAGGTTCTTTACGACCATCTGCTCAATACAGTTGAAAATAAGTCTCATCAGACCAGACTACGTGTTTCCGTCAACAGTCCAATGTCGGTGTTGGAAGTCCCAGGCGAAGCTCATGGCTTTGTGTCGTGCATACACGAAGGGGGCCGTGGGCTTCGAAACCCATGTTAATGACGTTTCGTTGATTGGTTCGCACGTTGACACTTGCTGGTGGCCCAGCATTGCAATTAGCAGCAATTTGCGAAAGGTTTACACTTCTATCACGTCGATCGATTACCTTCAGTCGTCGTTGGTCCCATTTTCGCAGGATCCGGCCGCTGTGATGTTGGAGATTCGTTACTTTGGCGGATTCCCGATATTCACGCGAAATGGTCGGTCGTGAAAATCACCATCTGATCGATACTCGGAGATACTATGTCCGATCTTTCGTGTGCCCGCTAACACCTCGTTCATACTCACTTAAATCGCGACAAGGTTGAAAGTAGCCTGTCAAATTATCTGAGCAAGATCTCGGGCAGTTGAGATCTGCGAATGCTGGTTAAAACGCTCACTGCAGCTCTAAATCACCTTGCGAGTGGCCTCAGTATTTGCGGAACGGAAATTTCTCTAAATGCTCACTCCTTAAGGGAGAAGCCAACTTTTTAACTAACACAAAATCAAGGTTAAAAATAAAGGAATAGATAATTAAATATGAGACGGGGAGCATCATCTATTCAAAAAAATAACACGCAAATAAATGTGTGAAGACCAAATTAAACACACCGTGTACAAATGTGAATTAAATCATAAAGTTACTGCCCGTAATAAAATTATTTCTGCCATTTATGAATATGGAGGTAACATGGGAGGAAAATTGCAAACACACCATGAATAGATGAATGCACAGTCATTCATTCACAGACACATGCATAATGCTTGTGACATTTACTGATGTAGGAACAGTTCATAGCAGCTACAAACTAAGAGTCGGCCGCAATTTTTACGAGATGGTGGGTGTCTTGAAGCACACATATTTAAAAATCACTATGCACCAAAAATACTCATGCGTGGGGAGGCAGCGGTATACTATCCTTAAGTACCTCGTTGTGTGCGACCATGCCAAATAGAATTTACAGAAGAAATTAATTTACAATAAGCAAGTAAAGCACACATGAGTATTCTAACTTGAGAAAAGCTGGACACAAAATCATCACTGGAATGAAAATGCAAATACTAAATTTACACCAAATCAGTCGAGTTCTGTAAATTAATAAACACTTCGCCTCGCATAGAGGAAAAATTATTCAAGAAATCTCTCACTGATGAACTGAGACTGCCTAATCACAAAGAAAGCACAGTTCTAACAGCATGCCTTCCTCTCAACATGATTCGATGAAGTACTTACTTCCACAGTCGCAGCAACAATGAATCCGTAAGGCCACATCAAAACCTTCCCGTCCACACACCGGTAGTAGATTCCGCTAAAGCCACATACAGAGCACATTCAGAGTATAGCGTCTACCAACCCCCTCTACCTGAGAAAGACAATACCCTCTTCAACGGCTCCCAGAGAGGTCTCTTCTCACCTCTTTCGTCCAAGATTAGGTTGGCACTACACTAAGAACACGGCCACCTCATCATCTTGCCAAGTAAGCTTGTCTCTGGACACCCAGCAGACGCCAGCACAGACGGCAAACGAAGCCATGCATTCTTAAAGTAAAACGAGGCCCTAAAGCCCGAGGCGGCTACTCTAACCCATTGCGCGGCTGACAGTCAATATTAGAAACAACCTTCCACATTCACATGAACACACAAGTTCAATCACCCGGGTGGAAACATAGATAAACATTTGGCATTGATCATTAATAAACAGAATAAAAATAACTAACATACTAATAGATAACATTAATGGTGCAGAAACACTTTAGGTTAATGAATAATTAAAAAAAATGGAACACGAGCACACACAGTGGACGTGTTTCAAGGCGCCATGTAGCGGCAGCAACCGTTTGAACGACTGCGCCAGACATCTGTTGTCTTATTATGGACATTGCCGACCGCAGCGTCGTCCTCTGAGTGTTTTTCATATCTCTGTGTTTGCATACACATACCTATACCAGAATAGCTTCTCGACTTAACTGGCTGCTTCAAGAGCATTTAAATAAAAAAAAAAATCTCGTCATATTATTATTATTATTATTATTAGTCGTAAAGCTCCCATGTAGAAGACGCTAAGTAAAGCTGGTTCATTTTCCGTTCTTCTTGGTCTTCTGGTTCTTTTTATTTGCCCACCAGTTTTTCATTGTTTGAGAAAATTTAGTTCTTCTTTCATCACTCCATTTTGTTCCAGTTCTCGGCGCTTTTGTCTCTGGTTTAACCTCCCATTTTTCAACTTTTATTCTAAAATTGTTCCTTGCAGCTATTTCTTTTTTAGTAATTTTGGCTAATTCCAAATCTTTTTTAACTTTTTGGATCCATTCTCCTCCATTAACAAGAGAATCTACGTATTTTACAATTCTTTTTGTTAATCTGTGTTCAGGGAGTCTCATTATGTGGCCATAGAATTTGAGGCGTCTTTTCCTCATGTCTATCTCTATGTTAGAATATTCTTAAATTTTTGATGTTTTCTGTAATCTATATCCATTCTCGGTCCATCTTGGTCCCAAAATTTTTCTAATTATTTTTCTTTCTTCTTTCTTTAGATTTTCTAGATCAGTTTTCCTGTTTAGTGCCTAGGTTTCGCTGGCATATAACATTGATGGTTTAATGACTATATTCTAATGCCTAATTTTGGCATTTAAAGATAAGCATCTTTTATTATAGAGGTTTTGCACTAATCCTACACCTTTACGAGCTTTTTGTATTCTTTCTTGTTGTGCAAATTTTTCCGAGATAATTTCTCCAAGATATTTGAAGTGTGGTACTCTGTTGATTTCTCCGTATTTGGAAATTTCTAAATTTGTCATATTATTATTCATGTTACATGTTCAATTATGCCTGATGTCACATGATATTTTGCATCCCGCAATCCGCATCACGTAATATGTGCATCATCTTATGTCACACCATGTCACATGTAAAGCCACATGTCGTGTAATTGAATATATCTGGCTTATACGCGGCCCTGGATGTCACTCGTTGCCACATGGCAAATTGCATGTAACGTTGTGGCACATCACGTCCTGTTGAACCATGTGATGGGCTCCTAACGCCTCACGTCATGTGATACGTGTCATTTTATGCTGTGACACAAGTCACAGGCCTTCCATGTCATGATACTACGTGTTGTGTTGTTCAAATGTTTCTTAACCTTATGAGAGTTAACTGCGAAGTCATCAGTCCCTAAACTTACAAATTACTTATAAACTAACTTAATTCTAAAGACGAAACAAACATTCATGCCCGATAGAGGATACGAACCCCTGACGGGGAACGGCTTCGCGCATCGGAGCATAGCGCCTCAATGCGCTCGGCTACTCAACCGCGGCTTCATGCTGTATTTAATGAATTAAAATGCAATGTCGACTGTCATAGTACATCATGTTGTCTTGTCATATCATGTCAAATGACTGACAGTTTCGTGTAATACTGTGCAGTATGTCAAGTAAAGTAACATGAACACATAGGAAAATATCATCAAACGGGGCACTTCTTATGTTGTGCAATATAACACTACAAGTCACTGAAGTTTGAGATGTATGCCTACCTAGAACAGCATTTGACAATTCTTTCACGAGTGCAGAAACCGGCGCCTTTCGTTACGGCTCCAATCCTGATGTTCCTCCGGTTAGATTCTGCGGGCTAAACGGTGTCGTGGTTTTAACGAGACACACACCATAGGCCTCCGTGCGTAGATGCCATATTGCCGAAGGCCACTTCGGTCTGTTTGTGTTGACAATGCGCGTCGTATTGCAGGTGAACTGCATGCAGCCTTCTGTCTGGATGGGCCGTTCACCTCTTCCTGGTGTTACTTGCCTGTGTGACGTTTCATAGGAAATATTAAAGATCCTGAGTTAAAAACCTCACGATAAAAGTCACTACTAAGATCATTTTTTTGAAAAAAGAATACTGTAAATTTTATGAACCTAACAGTTTGTCTAACGATTATATCAGTTTCGAACTATTTACGAAAAACTAGATTTATCATCTATTAAGTTTTGATTAACCATACACCTTTATGAACATTTTTTCACTTGTAAATTATCGTTTCCTTAAAATTTTGGTAAAATCTTAAATTCGATGATCAATCATAAGACGTCAGGTGCGGACTCGTTTGTTTACATGAACTGACAGCTCAAATGCTATTGTATCACCTAGCAGCCGTGTAGCGAAATGCGCACCACTTACCTTTAACTAATTAATTTATTGCATGAATTGTAACCTTTTTTACCAACTGTTGTAACCATTTATATTATTTGTTAACCACTAAATAGAACCGTATAAATTTCTTCAAAATTTGTAGTCAATTTGTTTTGAAACGTCACGTCACATGACGTATTCGCAATTTGGGCGCCAAAATCTATGTATTTAAACATGCCACTACTGACGGCAAGCGGCAGTTGAGGGCCGTTGAGGGCAATTGATGGTAGTTGATGGCAGTTGTAAGCCTTACACAAAATGTATACAGTGCTGTAGTGATGGTAGACTCAATAAAAATTCGTTTTCATCTAACAACGACTTTATTTTGGTAGAAGAACCTTGGAGAATGTGCTGCAATTAACTTGACCAAGAACCTTTTTCTAATTTTTTTAAAAGTTTTATTCGTTGTGTAGTTTGTCGTGCTTTAGTAACAAGCAACCCTAGCGACGACCTAAGCCCTATTCACACAGGCCACGCAACGGCTCAGCTGTTTAAAATGGTTCCTGTTGTCTGAAATCACGCCCAGGTCCTTGAAGTTACACTTTGGGTCACTCCAGTAGCTGCAGCCACCTCTGTGTCTGTCCCGCTTACAACCTTCCTATGGCTCTCCATGTCATTACTTCAGGTAAGTCGCGTTGTCGTTGCATTGCACTACCTGCTTCCTACACTGTCTGATACGAAATGCTTGTGTAATTCGTTTTGTAGAGTATACAGAAGTCAACACCACACCATCTGCAGCAATTTTCAGTTACTACCAGTATCTCAGTTGCTGTAATGTTGTCTTCTCCTCTCCTTACAACAGACAGGAAGACGTCGAACCCTTTTAGTTCTTTCTGCTGATAACAGTACTTCAGAACCTAGATATCTCAACCGATCCCCTATTTGGTTTTACCAGTATATGTAAGTTGTTCCAATTCACTCTTTCGTCAATAGACACCCCTAAATATTTTGGATCTTGTGCCTTATCTAGAGACTTCTGTTCGGAGTCTACGTTCATTAATGGTTCATGTCATTTACTGTACGTAACTGTACATAATGTGTTTTATCAAAATTTAAGTGAGTCTATTTGCAAACAACCACTTAATGATTTTCTGAACGACATTATTTACAGTTGCATCAGTTAATTCCTGTTTGTCAAGTGTGACTACAATAATTGTAGTTTCAGCAAAAGCACTAGCTTTCTATCTTCGTGAATATGAAATGGCAAGTTATTAATATAGTGGGAGACCCACTACAACTTTTTGCCGAAAATATCTCTGGAACTACGATACATATTGAAAAACGAGTTTCACGGTCATGAACGTACAACAGAGGCTCATGAAAGTAAGTACAATGAAATAGACTAAAACTGTAAAAATTATTATTTTAACATAAAATTACGTTTTTTTATTTTATTTTATTATTTTTTTTTTAATGGATACTCCATATTATTTCGAATGTAATCAATAGGACTTCGTATTGCATCGAAAAATTCAATTTCCTCCGGAGAAATTGTGAATCGATGTTGACATTTGAAATACATAAAGTAGTCAGCTAGTGCGTCCCGAGACTGAACTGTGAGTGTGCTGAAGTCCCGAACGCGCTTGCTACGCGCTTCTTGTGTTTCAAACTGCAACTTCATGTTTTATCCGTAATTTAATTGACTTATTGCGATGCAACCAACGCCACTCTTTTTGTGATTTCTCATGCTGCTGATTGCATAATAGATAATTTTGGGAATCCATTTAAAAAAGTAAGTTTCTGTTGAAATTTTTTATTACGCCTTAGACTGTCACTACCGTACATTCATGGTCGTGAGAGTGGTTTTTCAATATCTATGCTGGTTCCAGCGATATTTTTGGTAAAAAAGTTGAGTGAGACACCCTGTATATTAAGAACACCAAAGGCCACAAGACGGAGCTTCGTGTGACCCTTTTCTTGACAGCTCCTCAATTTAAAGAAACAAATGATTTTTGCGCATTTTGTCAATCGCTTATTTCAAGTTCCTCGACACGTCTAAGTAAGTAAGAATTAAATCATTGGTGCACTGTCCCACTCATATCACAATAATTGAGAAAGGTGTGCCGGCCGCGGTGGCCGAGGGGAATGAGGCGCTTCAGTCACGGTCTGCACGGCCACTACGGTCGGGGGTTCGAATCCCCCCTCGGGCTTGGATATTTGTGCCGTCCTTAGTATAAGGTAGTTCATAAGTAGTTTGTAAGTTTAGGGACTGATGACCCCGTAGTTAAGTCCCTTAATCTTAACAAACATTTGAACATTTGAGAAATGTGTTTGAGAAATCATAAAAAATCCCAACGGGTGATTTCGGGCTGTTCACCGCATTTAATATTTGTCCATTAAAAGCATGTATAAAATTTTCTGTTTAATGACCTCTCTGAAAACCAAACTGACATTTTGTTAGTACTTTATTTTTAGAAATGTGTGACTCTGCTCTTGAACCCAGTACTTTTTTTAAGAAATTTGGATAATCCGGTCAAATGTGAGATTGGGCGGTACTTGCTGACGTCAGAGCCTTCGCCTTTTCTATGCAATGGATTTACGATAGTAGATTTCTGTCTTTCGGGAAAAATACCCCTCCTCGCCTTGGAGAATATTGCTTCATTTGGTACCAAGCAGTTCTAGAATTATCTACGTCATTGATCTCAGACGGGGATCGCTAGACAGACAAATTTACGGGAGATTATAATTTCAATAAACTTGCAGCCACAGTGTGGGCTTCATTGTTATGGCTATTTGATGGTCTCCCAACGCCTCCGCCGTCCTTTTCTTTTCTTCGGTCTTTTGTTTTCTTTTCTAACTGTACTGACAGAGAAAAATATTACCAGCATCTTTTCCGCCTTGCTGCTGTAAGGCAGTTTTCAACAAGGATAAATATAGTCTGTAGGGGAATGGAAGAAATCCCAATAAAAAACAAACCAAGAATTAGTGGAGTTCCTGGTGCTGGGAGCTTCTGTGCAGTTCAAAAAGATGTTCCGGGAAAGACAAAGTAAGGCGACCCAGTGACTGCAGCACACAGAAGCAACATATAAGGACTAAAATTGTACGAAGCTACTGGAAAGTACCACTGTTTATATAACCATGATTCAAAATTTTTTATAAAAAATGTTAACGTGTGAGTATATAGATTTGTATCTCATTACAAACCATAATCCTTATAAAAATAATTGCTATTATAAATATACTCCTGTCGAGTCCTGCAGGACTATAGGCCCTACGGAAAAAGAAATAAAATAGAAAATAAAACTATAATCAGCAATCGATGTTTAGGAACATAGCCTTTTGAGTATCCTTTCCAAAAGCAGGAAATAAATTGTTGCAGTAACTGAGAATTTTTAATTAATTGGGTAACAAAATGGTGAAACCAATGCTCTAATTTAATATACATTAATAATTATTAGTGTCTGTGAAGCACTGACTTTGCATTTTGCATACACACTCCTGCTGTTGAGTCCCCTTCATATTACCGTGACAATCGGAGCAAGAGGAAAACGAGTGCTATGAGCTCCTCTACGATCCATGATTTTCTTTCCTTCTGTATGTTATCTGTAGCAGCATATAGCGGTCTACCGTAAATGCTGGTTTTATGAAACTTAATCCATTGTGGTTCGCAAAATGAACGGCGCCGGTCATTCGGTGATTCCGATTTATGTTCAAGAAGCATTTCCATAAAGTTCGAACATGTTACTCAAACCTACCGCTAACTAATCTAACAACACGCCTTTTGAGTTGCTTCGTTATCTACCTTTAGTCCGACATGGTGATGATCCCAAACACTCGAGCATCACTGTAGAGTGGGTCGCACAAGTGATCTGCGTTCGAAATCCTTCATAGATGAGCTTCACTTTCCTATAATCCTCCTAATAAACAGAAGCCAACCGTACAGCAGAACTTACCTGTTCGGTACATTTGATACCGCTCTGCCTTACTTGTTTTATCCTTTGTCCAGCGGATATTTACGACAGTGTTACTGACGCGACAGTTATTGACAACAATACCCGTAGTTTTTGTTGATGAGATTTGATAAAGCAATGATTTAACTAATTATGCAAAGCGTTTGTAGTTCGTAGTGTACAATCATATATCGTAGCTTAGTATTATCATTCCAAATAGATTTACACTCGAGTTCAGACAGACTGTAAAGCGACTATATACAGGTTTATTGTTAGTAATTATGGTAAGCATTCAATAGGAGCACCGTGTGTTACACGACAAATGTCAAAATGGCGCCACATTTCTTGCCACACACGAATCCGCTAGTCTCTGATCATCGAACTCACAGCTTACACAATTCAATGTCGCAGACCTTTAAGAGTGTCAGGCATAGGAGGGATAAAACACGGTCTTTTACTTAACTCCATAGACAAAAACCACACGGAGTGAGATCTGGAGGCCTGGGAGGCTACCGGCCATACATCTGAGCTGCTCTTCTTCTTCCAATCTCCTACGAATTTTCGATGCCACTCGTAAATTTGCTTATGACACAGCGGTTGTTTATTAAATTGGCGGAATGCTCGCTGAACTTCAGCAGTGGACTCTAGTGTTGTCAACTGCAGCATACAACGTGACTTCTCCCGTGATCTTGTGTAAACAGATTGGGTCGCTGTTTAGGGCATAGAAGCTGACATAATAACGCACCCCTATGAACAGAGACAACGAGCCATAAACTTTTACTACCTTTAGTTATGTATGTTATTGGTGAGTACCAATAAGAAGGTCGCACCTGTATATTTGTACCAGAGGGAATGAAGCATACTGTTTGTTAGGGTGCAAAAGAAAGTACCAAGCAAACTCTGGTGTTAATTTAGCAGTGTTATATGAATAAATTGTGCATTACTACTGTTCAGTAATTTATTGGAAACTTTCATGATGTATGACAGTTTCAGATTATTACTTACTTTAACCGTGTTGTTCTCACCAACCGGATGAATGTTTATAGAACTTAAATGATTTATGTGAAATGGTTCTAATTTTGATATGTTCTTGTCTTTCTTCTAGTTTTGGATTGACATAGCTAGTCAGTTATAAGTGTACCTAGAACTTAATATAAACTTCGAATCACGAAACATTTTGTGTTTTCATGTATTAAAACGTTATTGATAGAGGTGAAACAAGTTCAAAGTGATTCGTAGTTTTCCACTTACTTAGGAAACGATAATTATCATACTATTACTCGATAAATGATAACAACAAACATTATCTAACAAATTTGTTGCTGATTCATAATCTCATAACGCCTACCAGTCTACAACAACATTTGTTATATTACACGTCAGTACACCTTGAAAGAAAGAAGAATGTGCTTCAGTATCTGTTTAGGATAAGTTCTTGAAGTACTTCACGTTGTGACACAAAATATTTATTTTCCGGTGCTCTCCAATATTTATAATTTAGGGCACTTCGTCACTTTTTTAATATCTGACATAATTATTCTCCACAGTCTCTGTGCTGAAGATTTTTAAATTCTGTGTGTGTTCTTTTGCTATAAAATAATTAATGAACGTCAGTATGGAGATTGTTTCTTGTGAAAATGGTGCTGACGAAGTCACTTCAGGAAAATGAATATGTAAGAAATACGGTCTAAATAAAGTACCCAGTATTGTTTACTATAAATTAACTGTAACGATGAAATAAAGAGTCCGTGTACCTATCTAAGAAAAGAAAGTACTTAAATGAGTTTTCAAGGTGACACTGTGGTGTCGCACAAGTATGAAGTGCGCGCCACCTACTTTCGCCGCGCGCCGCCATGCACGCACGGCGCGGCGTTCTTACGACGTCAGCCACGAGCGCCCTCTGCTGTAACTCCGCTCGTGGCCACCACTGAACGACATCGTTCACTTGGGACTGAGGTAGGAACCAGCTAACACTTCGGAATCAGATAGGCACCAGTGAAGACTTGGCTATCGGATAGGCACTAGGCAGGCCTCTAGCTCAACTATGTATCAGAATTCTGCAGTACTGAGCTATGTAAAAGTTAAGTATTACTAAGTCTCTAAGAAAAATATATCTCGTTCTAATTTACTCTAGTGTTTCTAGTTTCTGCTGTCCCACTGGCTGCTCACCTTCGAACCTGCACAAGCGTGCATCCTTTACTCCTGTGTCGGTCTCTTCTACTCCGCCACCGACACCTACGACGGAAACGAGACGCAAAAGCGCCGACGAGGCTGGGACACAAAAGACACACTATCGTAATTACGAAAAGAAATTATCACTGCACAACATAGATTAAACTGACATAATTATCTTACAATGAACCACCAGACGACAGACCAAGTGGGAATAATTTCCTGTAGGGTCGCAGGCAGCTCACGTCATACAGCACCTCCGCTCATGCGAGACATACGTCCCACAACAGTGTGCGACACAACAGCAGTAGCAGTGTTCTCAGTAAGCAACGAACTTTGGACTAAGATTAACTGTTGTATCCATTTTCATGTCAGTGTCTTGAAAGCAAGTCTTTTTCTTTACTTGTTGTGGAACTGATGTTGCCAACTGAACCATACCCTTTACAGGTATGCGTTGTTATGAAAAGTATACAAGTAGTCACTACAATCTGGTCACACTACATACAAACTTGTTACGTTTACAAAATTCTATGCACAGGTTTCACATCAAGTACCTCGATAAGAATAACACTCGTAGTTGTCGAGTTGACTATGCCTACATACTTCCTACGGAGTGTGTGTATTCCAACAGTATGAGGTAGACCATGCTATCTATTGTTGTGGTCTTTAGTCTGAAGAATGGTGTGATGCAGCTCTCTACGCAACTCTGTCCTGTGTAAGTCTCTTCATCTCCGAAGAACAACTACACACACACACACACACACACACACACACACACACACACACACACACAGTCAGTTTACATGGCTTCCCAGAACCAGATTACGTGAACAGAATTCCTAGTTCCTCTTTTGAACGGCCATGTAAGCACTCCAAAACAAATTCTGTAAAATGGTTTTCTAATTCCAGAATCGCTTTCGTGCCCTCCTTTCAACGAACTGTGCATTCCGTTCAGTTGCACTTTCAGTCCTTTGCTGCCTCTGACTGTATCACGACGTCATCGGTAAACCGCAAACTTTTTATTTCTTCTTTTTACTTTCCTTAATAGCTTGCTCAATTTGCATACTGAATAACAGTAGAGAAAGGCTACAACCATGCCTCACTCCCTTCCCAATCACAGTGTTTCTTTCAGACAGTCTGGTCCTATAACAGCTGTCTGCTTTGTCTGTAACTTGTTCCTATATTTTAACCCTCTTGCCTTCAGCCCTTAAAACAGTATATTCCGACCATAATCGTCTAAAGCCTTTTAGAAATCGTTCCTTAACGTTTATCATAAGGCTAGTTGTACGGTCAATATTGCTTCGAATTTTCTTATATTTCTCCTAAATCCTGACTAATCTTCTACCAGTTTTCCTATTGTTCTCATATGAATTCGTGTTAGTATTTCTCTTTCCATTTTAAAGCTATTTTTCCTGTCTCACACGTTTAGCACACGTTGTGGAATAGTTTTAATATGACTAGGTCTTCGAAGAACTTGCTTCTGCTCAGAAGTTGCTTCTGAGGAAATGCTTTGTTGCGACTTCGATTTTGCAGTGCTCTGTCATTTCTTTTGCCAGTATAGTTGCCTCATCTTCATCTACTTCCTCTTCTCATTTTACAATACTGCCTTGAAGCTTACATCCCTTGAACAGCTCTGTAGGTATTTTTTCCTCATTTCAGTCTTCTCGTATTTGGCTAAAAGTATTATATTAAGAAAAGAGCTAAATTAACTTAAGTAAGAGCATCCTTATTCTGAGATAACTGAAGCAGCAATATGGGAAGTTATTTAAGGATGAGTAGCAACTCTGCCGCAAGAAACATGTACTACTTACTGGTCTGGACTGCATTGTGTGTGAGCTTCCAGCGTCGCCCTTATTTGACCCCACTGCAGTGTCCTGTAGCAGTGAGTGGTTGGAAAGAAGCAACTGCTCAGGGTTTACGAATGGGAAGAGTGTTAAGAGCTTAAAGAAAAGCGATGCCACTAGTTTGGTCTCATGTAAATACGCATTTGTATATGCATATTGTACATCCATGTGCTCAAGATCTATGCTTTGTTTCTGTCTGTTTGAACACCCATTGATCAATGGCTAATTTTCATTTAGTTGTCCAGAAAGAAAGTTGTCATTGTTTTCCTTCACGTTCTGTACATACTATTAGGCGTTTACGTAAAATCTACATCTACATAGATACTCTGCAAATCACATTTAAGTGGCTGGCAGAGGGTTCATTAACCACTTTCATAACTTTTCTCTACCGTTCCATTCTCTAATAGCGTGCGGGAAGAAAGAACACCTAAATCGTCCCGTTTTCGATCTGATTTCTCTTATTTTATTGGGATGGTCATGTCTCCCTAAGTAGGTGGGTGCTAGCAAAATATTTTCACATTCAGAACTAAAAGTCGGTGATTGAAACTTCGCAAACAGATCACGCCGCAATGAATAACGTCTTTCTTTTAATGATTTCCACCCCAATTCGTGCAACATTTCCGTGACGCTTTCCCCCTCGTGACGTGATAAAACAAAACGAGCTGCCCTTCTCTGAAGCTTCTCGATATCTTCCATCAGTCCCACCTGGTGAGGGTCGCACAAGGGGCAACAGTACTCCAGGAGAGGACGCACAAGTGTGATGTAGGCAGTCTCTTTGGTGGAGCTGGTGCATCTTCGAAGCGTTCTGCCGATGAAACGTAACCTTTGATTCGCCTTCCCCACAATATTTTCTGTGTGTTCTCTCCAGTCAAAGTTGTTCGTAATTGTAACTCCTAGATATTTGGTAGAATTTACGACCTTAAGGTTTGACTGATTTATCGCGTAATTGAAGTTCAGTGGATTTCTTTTAGTGGTCATGTGTATTACTTCACACGTTTCTTTATTTAGAGTCAATTGCCAATTTTCGCACCAAGTAGAAATTTTGTCTAAATCGCTTTGCAGTTGCTTTTGATCCTCTGTTGACTTCACTAATCGATAAACGACAGCATCATCCGCGAACAATCTAAGGGAGCTATTCAGATTGTCTCCTAAATCGTTTATAAACACGAGGAAGAGTAGGGGACCTATAACGCTTCCCTGTGGAACGCCAGATATCACTTCTGTTTTACTCGACGGCTTGCCGTCAATTACAACGAACTGTGTCCTTTCTGATAGGAAATCGTGAATCCAATCGCACAATTGGGCAGATATTCCATAAGCACGCAATTTCATTAGAAGCCGCTTGTGGGGTACAGTATCAAAAGCCTTCCGGAAATCCAGAAATATGGAATCGATTTGAGATCCCTTGTCGATGGCACTTAACACTTCATTTGAATAAAGGGCAAGCTGTGTTTCGCAAATATGAGGTTATTTTTCCTACTTTTATGAATGTGTGATTTTTTTTACACCGATGTAGTCCGTTAAAGAACGTTTCAATGAGAATTCATGAGATTTCATATCTGATTTCTTTAATAATGGAAATGTAATAGGCCTACCTCTCATGAATTATTTTCTTCGCACTTTAAACCTCATTTGCACACGTGCTCATTTAACCATTGTCATATAGGAGCTCAAATATTTACAGTAAGTTGTATACAAGTTTTGTTACTCCATTCGGACATGACTGCTGATTGTGATGCATATAGTTAGTTTTCTAGTTCCCTCTACCAAAAGCTTTGTTCCCATCTACTGCGCCTTCAATGATACTTTCATTTATGTCTGGGTGTCTCGGCATATGTCCTACACACATGCCCCTTCTGTGTTCGATACACTTCAAGAGACATTTCTTCTCCATTGTATCGAACTTTAGCATTCTGGAGTAGTACGACATCTCGAAGGCTATTACTTTGTGTATTTACGCCATTGCAAGAGTCCATGTTTCAGTCCTGTGCAGCAACACTCCCCAAACAATCGTCATTATTAGGTCTTTTCAGATATAGTTGTCTACACAGGTGAATGTCAAAAGTCTGTTTTCTTATTAAAAGCAGCTCTTGTCTTCTGGATTCGGCTGTTAACGTTCTTTATTGACTGGGGCGTAGAAGAAAAGAGGAAGGGGCAGAAGGTCCAAATCCCCTTCCCCATTGTTTACAACGCAACACATGTTGCAGTTTTATAACTACGCCACTGTTTGTTTTTATCTGATGGGAAATGAAGCTTCTTTACTGGTCTTTAATATAATGAGACTTTTCGCGGATTGTGCTGTAGTATTTAAAGAAGTCGTGACGTTGGGAAGTTGCAATGAAATGCAGAGAGTCTTGACCTTATCGTTGCTTAGTCCAGGAAGTGACAATTATGATACAATCATTGGAACCACTTTCTTACATAAAATATTTACAGATGCATAAAGAGTGGAAGGTCCACATAAAATTAATCGTGGCAAAGGTAGATTCCAGACTTTGTTTCATTGGAAGAACTCATCAACAAAATAATTATGTTACAAAACACCTGTGTACCCAACGCTTGAGTACTGCTTGTGCGAATGAAGAAATGAAGAAAGATTAGAGTTTAACGTCTCGTCGACATGATGGTCATTAGAGAGGTCGCATACGGTCGGATAGTTTCTCATGGATGTGGGAGGAAATCGGCCGCACCATTTGGAAGGAACTTTACCGGCATTTGCCTGCAGTGATTCAAAGATGTGAGAGTGTCCTTATCATCTGGCCACGGAAGCGGCTGTTGACACGTGGTATACTGCGTTCCATATTATGGCTCTCCTTCTTTCCCTCAGTTCTGTTGTCACAAACGCAGCCCTCTCTATACCTCGGGAAAGTGAACACCAGAGTTTTACTTTCATCGAGCCTAGGATAAGAATGACATTTCTTACTCTCTCGGTGCCATAATGCAGACTGATGACGAAGATACGGGCATAGGTTCACAGATATGTGACTGGCTGGAAGTCTTCCTAAGTAATAGAACGCAGTACGTTGATCTGGACGGCGAGTGTTCATCAGAGACGAGTGTATCGTCAGGCGTGCCCCAGGTGAGTGCGATAGGACCGCTGTTATTTTCCTACCTATATAAAAGATCTGATGGACAGAGTAAGTTGTAATTTGCGGCAGTTTGCTGATGATGCTGTGGTTTATGGGAGGGTGTCGTCTTTAACTGAGTGTAATAGCATACAGGATGACTTAGACAAAATTTCTAGTTGGTGTGAAGAATAGCAGCTAGCCCTCAGTGTACAAAAATGTAAGGTGATGCGCATGAGTAGGAAAAACAATCCCACAATGTTCGAATACAGCATTAGTAGCGACTTCTTGATGCAGTCGCGACTTTAAAATATCTAGGCGTAACACTGCAGAGCGATACGAGATGGAACGAACATGTAAGGACAGTTGTGAGTAAGGCGGAACGTCGACTTCGGTTTATTGGGAGAATTTTGGGAAGATGTACTTCATCTGTAAAGGAGACCGCGTATAAAACGCTTGTAGGACCACGTCTTGAGTATTGCTCAAGTGTTTGGGACTCGCAGCAGATCAGTTTAAAGGAAGACATAGAAGCAGTTCAGAGGCGAGCAGCTAGGTTTGTCACTGGTAGGTTCGACCAATGCGCGAGTGTCAAGGAAATGCTCCCTCAACTGAATTGGAGATCGCAATTTCTGTTGAAGCAATTTAGAGGGCCGGTATTTGAATGTGAGTGTAGAACGGTCTTCATGCCGCCTACTCACATTTCGTGAAAAAATAAAAAAGATAAATAAATTAGTGCTCTTGCAGAGGCGTATAGAAACTTATTTTCCCTCGTTGTACTTGGGAGTGGAATAGGAAAGGATATGTCTATTGGTGGTACAGTGTACCAAAAATGTTCAAATGTTTGTATAGTTATGGGACTTAACTACGGGGTCATCAGTCCCTAAAGTTACAAACTACTTATGAACTACTTACGAACTAGGACGGCACAAGTATCCATGCCCGAGGGGGGATTCGAACCCCCGACCGTAGTGGCCGTGCAGACCGAGACTGGAACGCATCGGTACCCTCGGCCACCGCGGCCGGCATACAGTGTACCCTCCGCCACGCACTTTATTACAGTGTGGTCGGAAACTCCCGTTACAATCTTCTAGGACTTGCAGACGGTAGTGAGTACATACCATTTTGAGTAGGAACCCATGCCCTAAAATGTATCGTTTCCGTTCCACGACGGTTTCAATTCAGATGATTATCTCATCCACTCCTACTTGATGAATGTATTTAGGCGTGATCTGGTGCAATTGTTGCAATCAATTTGGAAAGAATACTGAATCGTTTCGTTATTACTTACGCATTTTCGTCTAAATTTACATTTTATGGTTTACGTTAGTCAACAACAACAAGAACCCAGCATCTACGGCACCAGCCGCAAAGCACTGATGCATTACAACAGCGGCTCGATGTGGCGACCACCAACGTCGTTACACACATTGTACCTCAGTAGCGTCTTCTTGTATTATACTCTGTCTCCATGCCACCTGGTGTCTCTTCAGTGTCTTTACAGCGGCCAGAACTCGTGCTAGCAGGTCTTTGTCTGTCTCTACAGGTGCCTCATAAATTACGCTCTTCATACGACCACACAAGAAGTAGTCCATAGGGGTCGAATCCGATGACAGTTTGACGTAGTAGACGTCATCGTGTCTACCCTGTTGCATACCTTTGTCTCCAAGCAGGCGCTGGCGAGTTACGAAAAAATGTTCAAATGTTTGTAGAGCATATGGGACGTAACTGCGGGGTCATCAGTCCCTATACTTTCAAGCTACTTATGAACTACCATATACTAGGGACCACACAAACGTCCATGCCCGAGGGGAGATTCGAACCCCGGACGGGGAACGGCCTCACGCATCGGAGCATAGCGCCTCAATGCACTTGGCGACTTCACCGCGGCACGAGTTACACATCTGAATTGAAACTATACGTTTTCGGACATGGATTCCTATTCAACATGTTATGTACTCACTACCCTCTAAAAGTCATAGAAGTTTGTAACGGAAATTTCCTATCGTCCGGTATATGTAGATGTGGGTGCTTCAGAGGGGACTGACCCAATACTAGCGGTGAAAATTCCTTGCAGCACCAGAGGTGGAATCTGCCGACACGTGCTTGCGGTACCGACCTCAGACATGGAGCCGGTTTGCACACAGGGGAAGAGTGCGCCGCTGGCGGGCGCTGTCCGCCCCTTCTGCCAACAAGAGGCTGCAAATGGAGACATCAGCGAGAGCGCGGCGTGCCGGAGCTGGCCGCGTAACTCGGTGAGCGAGGGAGCGAGGCAGCGAGGTGGCGAAGTAGCGACGCAGCAAAGTAGTGAGGTAGCGAGGTGGCGAGCCAGCGAGATGCCGTGCCGTGGCGAGCCCAGCAGAGAGCAGGTGCAGCAGCGCAGACGTCCCGGATGCAGCGGCGTTGCGCAACAGCGGGGGCGGCGCCGGGTCACAGCAAGTGGCCTGCGGGCCACGGGGTCACCGCCTGCCGGCTACACCCAGGCACCGTCTCTGCACTCCGGCACCAGCTACCTGCTACCTGCTCCACACAGCAGGACGTACACCGCGTATGAAGCGACAGTGTATGCACGTAAACGTTTCTCCATGAGTACCCACGCGTCGATTCGATAGTACACTGCCTGACATAAAAGGCACCCAGAACAGCTGGTTCGACATGAATGAAACAAAATTGATGAAACAGCATATGACTTTACTAGCTGCAAGTACCTGGCTTTGTGCGGGTTCAAAATACGGTTTTCTGCAGATGCGTACAAAACACAAAATTTCACATTATTTGGTTGTCTGGATCTTGAGTTATAAGGGAACAAACAGACAACAAATGCGTTTTATAAGTATAGATATTGCAATCGAAGTCTGTAAGTTGTAGTATTCTCCCCCATGCACCGAACGAAATTTTATGTAGATAGTAACCTTCATCTTGTTTTCAGGGTAAACTGTACAAAATTTCATCAAGATCGGAGCAAAACTGTGGATTTTGGCGAAATCCGTAAGTACCCTCCACCATGCACTGAGCGAAATTTTATGTAGACACTCCTGTTCCTCTAGTTTTGAAGGTCAATTGTGCAAAATTTCATCAAGATCAGTGCGAAGGTATAGATTTACACGGACACATTGAAAACGCACTTCCATTTTGTCTCAAATTTTCCGGTTGGTTTTCCAAAAGATGGAACGAAAATTATTTAAGAACCTTCCCCATCTAATTTCGTGTACGTGTACCAAATTTCATGTTGTTTTTTTGGTTATCTGGATCTTGAGTTATAAGAGAACAGACAGACAGACAACAAATGCGTCTTATAAGTATAGAGATTAAGAGGAGACATTGATGAAATTGACCAAAAATGTCAATTATCGATTACTTTATTTGTTAGCACAACTCATGGAAAATAAGTTTAAAAGTTTCAATATTGAATTCGCATCCTAAGTGCCTGAAAATTAATTGAAAGCATGACGCGGCCTTCCTGCCACGCCCACGTTTCGAATCAGCGCTTCAGTACCAGATAAGTGAACAACGATTCTGTGTATTGCTTTCAACCGAACAGATGCGGGATACATCTAGAAGGTCGTGATACATACTCTTTAATTTTATAGATCATCTTTGACTCCAGTGAGCCAATAAATTCACTCATATGGAAACGGTGTCCTAAACCCACATTTGCATCTGCTACAGTTGTCAGAATTACAACTTATGATGCAGTTCTTGTATTTAATGATGGGAACGTCGGGAGGATGAAGGTATTAGAAAGAATGGGCTTCAAGATAGGAAATTTTACTCAAGACATCCTGACAAAAATAAATTTTCAGCACAACTCTGCAGCTGAAAAGTCAGTGGAAGATCTGGGAAAGGAGAGAAGACAGACGACAAGCAGCCAGAAGAGAAGCCTTGAAGGGAAAGACGACCCAGAGTATTAATGTGGTGCCTTCCGAAGAAGTGACGTAAGGAAAGAAGTTAGGTTGAACTTTATATTGCGTATCCTGAAATGTTTGTTTTTTAAGGTTTATGTACCTTTTCCTCAGATTCTATTAATGCTAGAATTATGAAATTTTGTACATATATTTCTCAAGAGCAAATTTGGAAATTCTGATTGAAAGCTGAGATATGGGGCCAAGTGCTTCAAATTTTGTATGAATTTAAAATTGTACTTAAGGAATAATAATTAAAAAATTATTAATATTCTCCTGTTTGACCTATTCCAAACACTTCTCGAGAGAAGCTTACAAAATATAAGGAGATGAAACAGAGAACTGAAATGGGGATCGCTGTTGGGAAGACGACGTTCTTTTACAGAAATTCTGTTGAGGAAATTTAGAGGACCGTAATTTGAAGCTTAGTGTAGAACATACATTAAAAGGAACCTACATTATTTTTTGAAAATAAAACTTCCAATTTAATTTTAAAAAGTTGAATATATATAATCAAAAGATATTATATGTAAATGTGTTGCCTTCATGCAAAGCGTGATACGAAATTTATTTCTCATGTCTTCAAAACTGCGGATTTGGTGCATTTTTTGAAATAGTTTGTGTTTTTCGTCAACGTCCCTCCTTCAACTGGCTACAATATGGAATGAAACAGGAAAAGCCGTTGTCAGTTCTATGTCATTTATAGTCATCCAGGTTAGAACCTCCATCATGGCAAGTTAGTGTCGGATTATATTTTCGATCTATTTGATAATAACTACTGTCGTATTTGTAAAACCCTTTCTGTCCTTATTTGTAAGTAGAGCATCGGGAAGTGTGATTAATATTGAATTAAGTTTATTATCTGTTTACAACTATTTTATTGTGATTCACATTCCAAAATAAGGAAAAAAAACTTCGAAAGTATAATGACACGAGAGCATAGAAATTCATGTAGGTGCAGAAATCGAGAAGATGCTACTACAATTCATGCCTTGCTACATAATCAGCTGTCCGCGCCTGTTTTTTCCCCTTCTTTTTAATATATGCTTTTAATCTCTTGGTACGCACAGAAATTGCTATATGAGAGACCTGTCTTCAGCAGTATAAATCAGGTAAGTTTTCGACGAACGACATCGCGTACAACATGTGAATGTGGCAATATGTCGTTTGTGTGTTGTGCATGGTGTGAGAAATATTTGTGGTTTGGTTGTTTTAACATAAATTTCATCATGTTGGCTATGCGAAAGCAAAGGAATAGACGGCCGGTAATTGGAATTACGTAATTGCTTTTGCACTGTGTATCACAAATATAGCAGCTGTAAACTAATAGTACACTTAATTGAATATCAATCAGACTTCCCGATAATCTTCTTCAAAATAAGGCAATTAAAGGTGTTAAACATATGAGAATAATGTCAAATACATCGAAAAATTTAGCAAAAATTGTCACAATGGAGATTCTGACTTCGATCCAAGGTTTGACAGTCCAACATTTGTAGAGCCTGACCGGCGACGGCTTTCGTAAAGTCACTTATGTCTACGAGAACCCAAGCTACAGCTTGAAAACACAAATACGATAATTACCGGAACGTCATTAACCTTCGACCGCAGATATAAGAATAAAAAATGCTCATCTTTAGACGATCTTTAGTCCCCTCTAAATAACAATAACAACATAACTTTAGACGATCTTTCGATGTATAGCACTGAAAACGCGATTATCCATAATCAGCTACGACCTAGAATTGCTTAAGAACTACTGTCTAGCAAAAAGCCAAATTACACGCCTCTCTATTTTCAGTATAGAATGTCCATGCAACATCTCATAGAAACTGGTGATCCACATATCAGACCTCTTATAAACTGTTCAGCTCTTTCCGGAATAATTTAAGCTTATCCGACGACTTTTTTCCTAATAAAACAGAGAAGTTATTTACTTCACAGCCTTTATGACAGTAAAATCATTCCACTGTAGGTGAAGAATAAAAGTTATATGCTGGCTGAAGTCCATTGTCTTGTGTCGATGTCTTCTACATTCACTAAAATGGTATATGTTTGATGGGAACAAGTAAATAAACTTGTTCATTCTTGTTGATGTTTCCTTTTCTTGGAAACAGATTTATTTCCATTTCAAATTGTGCAACATTATAATGTTCTAAACATCCAGCAGCACATTACAGAGCTGCTTGCAGTCTCATATCCAAGTAAATTGTGCCCAAACATGGCTTCCACTCAAAAATTTTCCGCGTAACTGCATAATAAGACTAATGAAAATGTTTTGCAGTTTTTAATTAAACATCGTTCTTTTACTTTCAGTATGACACAATATGTAAATTGAAATATTGCATTTAGGCTTTAACTTTTTAGCTCAATGTGTGTATGTGTTTCATGAAATTTGCATTTGATGTAATACGCAAACTAAAAGTCGTTTTTTGACTGATGTTAAATTTACTCTATTTACTGTATTGGTGATTTCAATGTGCGCACATGTTTTGACAATATTGTGTAGGTGTACTATTATTGAGACTCGTAATTTTAGTGTATTTTAATTTATGGTTTAATTTTTTATAAATACGGATTTGTATAAAATCGTCGTAATTTTGTTAATTTCGTCGATAGTTTCTTAGTACCAAATGGACTGATAAAATGAGTGTTGGAACAATAATAAGTATTTGATTTGGGATCCAGTGATATATAAAACATGGTCTGCACAATTTTTTTTAAACAAAAGGTAAACATGTAAATATGTTATGCAATAGTTAGCCTATGACATGTAGTTTTTTTAATATAATAATACGCAAGTTTATGGTAACAGCATACGACATAACTATGCATAATGCATTTTTAGTGTTTGTAGAGATTATTTACGAAAGTATCAAAGTTGAATGTTACGTAAAGAGACAGCCAAAGTTAAGTTTAAATCAACATACTAGCTCCTAACTGTGTTTTAATAACAGTGTCAACAGTATTTTAATCAGAGTGCGAAAACGTGATATTTTACCTGTGGTAAAGTTTTATTTGGTTGTCCGATATTTGTTGTTTGTGACGTTGGCAATGCGGAGCAACTCGCGATGTGTGGGATGTGCGACACAGCGGAAAAGTTACACTGTCACAAGTCGTCGTTCAGCGACGAGTACGTGCCGGCGGGATAGGCAACACTCTCCACACCCATAAGCTTCACGTACCGTCAGCAGGCGCTGCTCCAGATACCGCCACTATCATCTGAGACTGTGAGGAAAAATCCGAAGAACCACTCGTGGAAAAAAAAGGAAAAAAAAACTGTTCAGGAATCTGGCCTGGAAAAACTGGTTATCAAATCTTCCGTCACAAAGTGGAAACAACTTTTAGGCTTACCAGAGACACGGGCAACTAAACCAGATGGTGACACTAGCACACAATGTTTAAAACCAGAGTGACATCATGGGGTGGGACAATAATTTTAAACAGAAAGAGGTAGGACGACTCTAAGAGGGTGCTTCCATGGAAGTGTGTATCGACTTGTCCAGTTTTACCGAGTGCATTCAGGAGGATGGCGTTTGAAATTCGCCTTCCAACATCCAGAAATAGATTTTTCAACATCTACATATACACTCTGCAAATCACATTTAAGTTCCTGACGAATAGTTCATCGAACCGATTTCATATTGTTTTCTTTGCATTGTCTAACACTGTGCGGCAAAAAGGAACACCCAAATCTTTTCGGTTTCGATCTTATTTCTCTTATTATTACGTGTTCATATGTTGGCGGGTTCTAACGAAATATGTTCGCAGTCGGATTAGAAAGTTTATGAATGATATTTCGCAAATAGATCTTACCGTAGCGAACAACGACTTTATTTAATGATTTACATCCCAACCCGTCCATAATTTGTGTGACTCTCTTGCCCTGTAACGCGATGACACAAGACAAGTTCCATTCCGTGAACTTCCTCTATATACTCTGTCAGTCTCAGTTGCTGGGGATTCCACAATGCGCAGCAATACTCCAAAATAGGACGGAGAAGTGTAGTGTGGGCAGTTTCTTTAGTAGAGCTTTCACATTTTCTGAGTGCTCTGACGATGAAACGTAGTCTTTGGTTCGCCTTCCCTAAGAGATTTTCTGTGTGACCCTTCCAATTAAAGTTGTTCGTGAGAGTAATTCCTAGGAATGTAGATGAATTTACAGCCTGCAGAATTAACTGATTTATTGTGTGTATGAAGTTTAGTGAAATTTTTAGTACTTGACAGTCTCCGTTATTTTGGTCAGCTGCCAATTTTCGCACCATGCAGATATCTCATGTAAAGCCTTTTGCAGTTTCTTTCGATCTGTGGGTGATTTTACTAACCGATAAACGATAGCAACATCCGCGAACTGTTTAAAGGGCCAAGGAGCAGTAGAGGCCTTGTAACTCTTCTCTGACGAACACCACATACCACTTCTGTTTTGACAGAAAATTGAGAATCTAATCCCACAACTATGGCGAAATTCCATAAGCACGCAATTTGATTAAAAGCCACTTGTAGTGTAAAATGTTTCGGGAGATCTAGTTATATGGAATCGATTTGAGATCCGTAGTCGATGGCACTCACCACTTCGTGTTAGTACAGAGTTAGCCGTGTTTCACAAGAACGATATGGAATCCCTGTTGATTATGAGTCAATATGTCGTACTCTTCGAAATAGTTCATAATGCCCGAAAAAAGTGTATGTTTCAGATTCCTTCCGCAAACCAAAGTCAGTGATAATGGGCCTGTAATTCTGCGGATCACTCATGTTGCCTTTATTGAATAATGGAGTGACCCGCGCTACTTTCCAATCTTTGGGTTATTCGCTCCAGGCAAAAACCAGGATGGGTCCTTCAGAATTGCAAGGCTGGCTGGCTCTTTACTCACATGATGTGACGAGTGCTATCGACAAGGGATATCAAACACATTCCGTATTTCTGGATTTCCGGAAGGCTTTCGACACTGTACCTCACAAGCGGCTTCTATTGAAATTGCGTGCTTATGGAATATCGCCACAGTAGTGGGAATGGATTCGTGATTTCAAATCAGAAAGGGCGCAGTACGTTGTAACTGACACAGGCATCGAGTAGAACAGAAGTGACATCTGGTGCTCGCCAGGGAAGTGTTGTAGGGCCCCTACTGTTCCTCATTTTTATTAGCGATTTAGGAGGCAATCCGACTGTTCTCTAGATTGTTCTCGGATGGTGCTGTCATTTATCGGTTAGTAAAGTCATCAGAAAATCAGAACCAACTGGAAAATTATTTAGATATATGCGTGGTGCAAAATTTGGTAACTGAACCTAAATTATGATAAGAGTGAAGTTATCCAAAAAACCACTAAAAAATCCGTTAAACTTCATTTACTGAACATATCAGTCGAATATAAAGGCCGTCAATTCAACTAAATACCTAGGAATAACAATTTAGGGCATATTAAATTGGAAAGAACACGTAGAAAATATAGTAGGAAAGGTGAACCAAAGACCTATTTTCATTGGTACAACACTTAGAACATGCAACTATTCTACTAAAGAAAGTGCCTACACTACACTTGTGTGTCCTATTTTGGAGTACTGCTGCGCATTGTGGGATCCACACCAAGTGGAACTGACGGAAGATGTAGAGAAAGTTCAGAGTCTGGCGCCTCGTATCGTATTATCGCGATGTAGGGGAGAGAGTGTCACGGAAATGATGCAGGAATTTAGGTGGAAATCATTAAAAGAAAACGTAATTTGTTGTGGTGAGATCTATTTGTGAAATTTCTTTCACCAATTTTTTCTTCCAAAAGCGATCATACGAGGGTTGGAATTAAATGCGCGTAGTGGGAACAGTGCTGTGGAGACACTGTGCATTTGAATCTACTACTGTCGCTGATATCACACGTTGTTGACATACATTTCTCACCTCTGAGCAAATGGACTCGCCCGTCCCACGTCATCGGCGTGCGCACAATCGAGGGAAACACAGCCACTTGTGAGCGAGCGGTCTAACGTATCGGTGTCACAACGTTTTTGAAGCAAGGAAATAGGAGTTGGATCAAGATTGAAAGTGCCAGAGGTGGTACAGCACGACAGTGTCATCAAGGTCTTCAAGAGGCGTGCAGGGAATCGGCATTGGTGTACAGAACAGTGGCACGTTGGTAAAAACCTTCGACCAATGTCGGCAGACTGCGGCAGTTATGCATCGGGCAGGTCATCCTATCGTCTTTTAAGAAGTGCATAGTGTTGCTGCGTTATTGGACAGTGATCGATGCTAGAAGATTCGTGAGCTCGCAGACGAAACTGGATTAGCGCATACGACTGTAGTTATCATGAAAGAGCGTCGGGCATGCGAAAAATTTCCTCCCGATGGGTTCCGCATACCATACCCCTGGACCTAAGTCCTTGTGCCTTGGATTTGATTCCGACAATGAAGGAACCAATTCGAGGCATTCACTTTATAACTCATCCAGAGATTCGACAGGCAGTAGACCGCTCCATTCGCACCATTAACAGAACAGGTTCCACATCGCTGGCAATGTGTTCCATACAACGCTGGTGACTACTATGCAGGACAATAACAGGTGCAAACAATAACACTGTGAATCGGTTGTGAATAAATAGTTGCCACTATTGAAGTTCCAACCTTCGTATGTTGTTAGCACTCACTACATAGGGAGACATGGTCACAATAAAACAAGAAAAATCACATAGAAAACAGGAAGATTTAGGTGTTCCTTTTTGTCGCGAGCTGTTAGAGAATCTAACTATAGGGAAATATCATAAAAGTGGTACTATGAACCCTGTGCCATGCACTTCAGTGTGATTTGCAGAGTATCCCTGCAGAAGTACATTGCTTTCCCCATCCGTATCAAGACAATCCTATCTTACTGCTCCGTCTCTAAAGACAACGCTGTCGACGTGACGTTAAAGCCTAACCTTGCTTCCCTGTCTTCTTGGGTATTCGTCCAGTCTTCTTGGCTATTCGTCCAGCCTGAGTGAGCAACTACTGGTGGAGATGCGGCGGCCGTGACGTAAGGTAGCGGCGGTGTGTGTGTGTGTGTGTGTGTGTGTGTGTGGCTGTCAGCTGGGCCACCTGTGGAGCCGGCAGCCGTGTCGTCAGAGGTAGCAGCAGAGGCAGAGGGCGGAGAAAGCCGGCAGGGGCAGGCCGACGCCGACGCCGACGCCCACGCCACCGCGAGTAGCGTCTGCCGGGCCCAGCCTGCGTGTCACCAGCGCCGGATGCACTCTCCTCTGTCCAGCACACAATAGATTATAGTCGCTTCCCGTACACTGTGCTAAAAGTGCAACCACTAAGCTTATAAGGTTTCATGGTCCGCCCAGACTTCATTTCGCTATTTTATTTATTTTTCCATAATTAACATCTGGTATTCATTACGATTATTCTGTATTTATTTCACGTAAATCACTAAACACCTGTTATAGAGATAATTTATGTAACTAAAGTACAACGCTAACCAGCACATCTTATTTTAATATACAATACTACCCATTAAAATTGATACACCAAGGAAAAATGCAAATGGTAAACGGTTATTCAATGGACAAATATGTTATACTAGAACTGAAATATGATTACAATTTCGCGGAATTTGCGTGCATAGATCCTGAAAAATCAGTACCCAGAACAACCACCTCTGGCCGTAATAACGGCCTTGATACGCCTGGACAGAGCTTGGATGGGGTGTACAGGTACAGATGCCCATGCAGCTTCAACACGATACCACAGTTCATCAAGAGTAGTGGCTGGCGTATTGTGACGGGCCAGTTGCTCGGCCACCATTGACCAGGCGTTTTCAACTGGTGAGAGATCTGGAGAATGTGCTGGCCAGGGCAGCAGTCGAACATTATCCGTATCCAGAAAGGCCCGTACAGGACCTGCAACACGCGGTCGTGCATTATCATGCTGAAATGTAGGGTTTCGCAGGGATCGAATGAAGGGTATAGCCACGGGTCGTAACACATTTCAAATATAACAGACATTGTTCAAAGCGCCGTCGATGCGAACAAGAGGTGATCGAGACGTGTAACCAATAGCTCCCCATACCATCACGCCGGATGATACGGCAGTATGTTGATGAAGAATTCACGCTTCCAATGTGCCTTTACCACGATGTAGCCAATGTCGCGATACGATAAACAGCAATCGCGATAGGCTACAATCCGACCTTTACCAAAGTCAGAAACGTGATGGAATGCATTTCTCCTCCTTACACGAGACATCGCAACAACGTTTCACCATGCAACATGTGTATGAGAAATCGGTTAGAAACTTTCCTCATATCAGCACGTTGTAGGTGTCACCACCGGCGCCGACCTTGTGTGAATGCTCTGAAAAGCTAATCATTTGCATATCACAGCATCATCTTCCTGTCTGTTAAATATCGTGGCTGTAGCACGTCATCTTCGTGGTGTAGCAAATTTAATGGCCAGGAGTGAATATAAAATTGAGATGTTTGTACCTATATTTCACTCTGCAGCCAAAACTACACATCGTAAACGAGTACTGTTGTATGTGGAAGTAAGTATCAGTCTCCCGTTGTGCACTATGATGGTAGAGTGTTGATAACTATAAGGGGATGCAAGATATGAAAGTGGAAAGTTACCATTTATGTAGAATTCTACGTGTTGGAGTGAATATTTTGCTCTTCATAAAAAACTACACAATGAAGAAGAACGATCTCTCTGTGTTGTTGTAGTACAAAGTCTTCCCTATACACCATAGCAGTTCCGTGTCGATAGCTATAAGAGGGTGGAAGATATAGTGCTTGAAAGTCGTCAGCTTATGGAATATTCGAACTGAAAACCAGCAATGATTTCTGACACTATAACAGTAAAGACTCTATATGCAGCGAAACGTGATGCACATTCTTCAGTTTTTCTGTAACAAGTGTACGAATAAAGAAAAAAAGTACATACTGCAGTTTGAAAAGTAAAACTGCCAAGGTAGGCTTCAGCGATTTTTCAATACTCTCAACCCTAAGGGGAAAGAATAGGGGATGAACGGTTTTTTGAAAATACATTGCTAATAAAGCAATTTTTAATAAAAACATACAAAAATTCGAATTTACATTTTTGATTGGAATTTTAAAAACATGTGTTTCGATATTTTTGGAAATTCAGCCATTAAGCGGGTGAAATAAGGGAAAACATTTTAAGGGTGCCACTAAGACTATTTTGATGCTATAACGTATTTCTTCTAGTGTCACATGGATGACCTCACACTTATTATTATTAAGGGACAATTACCAAGTTTTGCACCATGTAGATATCTAAATCATTTTGCGGTAACTTTCGATCTTCGGATGACTAAACTAACCGATAAATGACAGCATCTTCCGCGAAGTATCTAAGACAGATACTCAGATTGTCCTTTAAATCGTTTATAAAAATAAGGAACATTAGAGGCCCAATAACACTTCCCTGGGGAACGCCAGATATTACTTGTGTTCTACTGAATGACTTACCGTCAGTTACAACGTACTGTGTAAACGTAAATTTTGGAAGGATGCACAATTAGCGATAATTATTTCAGAAACATACGTTCCGCACTAAACATCCGTGAGATACGCGCATCTAATCCAAATTTAATTGTTTTCAATTTTTGCTAGCCGTGGACTTGTGATAAATCGGTGTTTTACGATTGCATTCCAACAGTTAGTTTCTGTACGATGTACTTATGGACAGCTGCTCTTACACCAAATCAGACAGGTTTCTTGGCAATTTTCTAGAATTAAATTTTTTTGTGCCGTTTACCAGATTTATTCAATTAAAGTAAAGTTTTACAGTCACAATTTTGAATGATAGTGAATTTCAACATGGGCACTAATTTGAGATATTTCTCCCGCCGTAATTTCAGCGCCAATCTTTTCATTTCAAAATTACAACGGTTTCCAAAATTTATTTCCTTTTGGTATTAAGTTTCATTACACGGAACATCTTTCGTCAGGCCCTACGTTTCTAAATTTTCATCATTTGCACAAACTATTATCTTCTCTTTTTTATATATTATTAGGGAGAAATATTTCAATTTCAAGGTACAGTAAACTTTGTTTCGACAACCTTCATTACTTTCATTGGTCAGCATTTACATGTTTCACTATTATTAATATTTTACTTCTGTTATTGTAATAGCAATAATAAGTAAGTTAATGCTTTGTTCCTTCACATTTCACACGGAAAAAAGCCACTGATATGCTCCTTCCTATTTATGCTCTTGGTTTACATTTATTTTTTATTTTATTTTTCAGGATGTTTTCTTAATTCAGGTGTCCTTCCACATGTCACAGGTTTGGGCCCCGCAGTAGGAGTGGTCTGCACCACTGGAGCTTCGACGCCGTCACCCCACCTCACCCGAAAATAGGGACCAGGTGTTTTGCACCTTTTTCGAGACATCCAGGTATCTAATAAATAAAAATATTTTTTTAAAAAAAGCTGAGCCAAGAACATCTCGAATAACAACGAACGAACTACCAGCAGCCCGCAGAGAGAGACAGAGAGAGAGAGAGAGAGAGAGAGAGAGAGAGAGAGAGACCGTAGGGTTGGTGGTTCGATTCTTGCTGTGATCTTTTTTCTTCGTTGTGTTCGAATACATACACAATTTTAATATCTAATGCTAATTTTTGCGGAAAAAGTGACATATTTTTGGTTGTTCCAAGTTTTCTATATTTCATAAAAGGTTGTAATAATGATGGTTTCCATTAAAGAAACATACGTTATATTTTCTACAGTATTGACTTCAGTATCAGTTGACGAGCTCTTTAATTGTTCTGTTTGTGAAGAGCTAGGCAACTGTTATTAGAAAGTCATCTACGTAACTGCTAATGGCTTTCCAAGCATTTAAACATACTGAATCATATTTTTAGGTGACAAGGTGTTCAGCTCGTCTACATACATAGACAAAAGTTGACTCAAGGCTTAGAATTAGAGCTTCCACAATGTTTCATACAATTGAACTCGAAAAAAAAAAAAAAAAAAAAACCTGTCACACTGATATTTGAGCCGCTTCCACTTGAGCCACACCGACAGACGCCTCCACAGTTTTAATTACTGGTACTTACATGTACATACAAAACTTCAAACTCGATTTTCTCGAAACTTTTTGAGAGATGCGTCGAATGGCTTTGGATGATTGTTATTTAATAATAATATATTTGCTTGAGACAATATTGTCTCTTTATACCAAAGGTATTAAGCGTAAGGAGAGGTATGTAATTAAAATTTGTGCTGTGGCCGGGATTCGAACCCGGAACCTCCTACTTACTAAGTAGGCGCTTTAGACCACTCAGCTAACACAGCATTGCAGAATTAAAGTATGTGATGTGGAGGGAGACGTGCTTTAAGACATCCGTGTAGTCGATTTGGCTGTGATGCTGTGTTAGCTGAGTGGTCTAAGGCACGTACCTAGTAAGAAGGAGGTCCTGGTTTCGAATCCCGGCCACAGCACAAATTTTAATGTCTCTCCTTATGTTTAATACATTGTTATTTAAGTTCTGAACTTCATGTATAAATATAAAAAAAAAAAAATCTAAAATCCGATACCTGTGTGGTCTCCTTTGTAAGTGTTGTTCATAAGTCTACACTTACGGCGACTGTCTTCATGGTTTGAAACTCATGTGTGAAAATTTAATAGGGATTGAAACAATAGGGGAGACCGGGGCACGTTTTCCACCATTTACATTTTTATTTTTGTACTTTTTATTTTTATCGGTTTTGAGGTAAACAGCGGAACATTATATTTCCTATACCTTTATCTACAGCCTTGTACAGATATTTTTGAAAATAGTAATTATCCTTCTTGGCAACAAATGATTTTTTCTGGCCATGTTGCGTTGGAAAATTTGCCCCGTATGCGGGGCAAGTTTTCCAGCTTACGTAAAATGTACAGGGGCAAATTTTCCAACTATACTTTAAATGGTAAAACAGAGATAATTATCTTGAATTCACTGAATATGTATTTTTATTATGCATTTACAATACATTACAAAAGAAGGATAATAAAAGTAACCACATTAAATAAAAATAAATGCTACTGAAAGGCTTTACAAAATATGTGACTCAAATATTTCACAACTACAGACATTTTTTAACAAAACTCATACTCATTGTCTGAATGACAATGTAAGCGCCCATTTCTTGCAGTTCGTGCTCAGTAACCACTTTTCATTTGCTTTAGACTTGGCGTTACGACTCAAAGCAATAAGGAAAATGTGCCCCGTATGCTCTGGGAAAACGTGCCCCGTCACCATATTCGAAACGATAACACTACGTCCATGAGTAACCGTGTAAGCTATTTACAAAACAAATGCACAGTTACGTAAAGAAAGAAACCCACTTTTAGTGCGTGCAGTGTCAAAATAATGGGTTTAACGCTAGAATGTTTATTCGAAGTTTCAATACAAATGTGGAAGTTTACTCACCTTTGCAAAAATGACGAAAACGGCCCTGTCGAGGTTGTGACTGCTGGTACAGCACTGAAAATTTCGTAAATGAACCTACTTAGTTGCTACTTGCTACATTATCAACGGTGGTACCATCTAGCAGTTTGTTTCGAAACTAAAGGGAGTTGGAAAACCTGCCCCTATGGAAAATGTGCCCCGGTCTCCCCTACTGTAGATTTGTATGTAATACAAACACACAAACACATGAACACCCTGTTTTAAATATATAAATATAATAAAGGCGAGGACGGCTGTTGGTCCGTTTTTCGCTGCATATGTACCCCAGGCCCGAACTCGTACGGGACTCGGTGACATGCCGTGAGTAATGATTTGCCCCTAACGGGAGGCGTGCTAAGGTACTTCTCGCGGTCCTTACGACGGCTGTGTCCTGTGGCCGAGGGGTCAGCGGACTGTCTAGTGAGCATGAGACCGCGGTCCCAATTCTAACTGCGTACGAGTTTTCAGCTTTCCCCATTAATTTATTTCACTGCTCACAGGGAGTTGTACATTCCTTTGTGCGCATGCTACTGTTAATGTGTCGCACAGACCGACCTACAGCATGGATAATGTCATCTCTGATTTTGCACCGGATCCCCGTAGTGGTTATCTCACACTGGCAAGGAGATTTTAATCACGGGGATTCATGCTGGATGAATACGGTAGACGCTCCGCAGTCTCCCATTACCAGCGGCGCTGTAGGTCGTGAACAACCGAGCGGTGTGGCGTACTGCATGACAAGGCACAGACATCCACCGGCTTACCCATTCACATCATTTATTCAAGATGGCTGCTAAACTTCACACTTGACGTTCGTCACAAGCCACGTGCTGTCATTGAATTCCTGTGCTGTGAAAACGAGACAGTAGGAAACATCCAGAAGAGATTGAGAAAGGTGCATGGAGATGCTACTGTTGATCGCAGTACGGTTAGTCGGTGGGCAAGCAGGTTACGTGATGAAAACGGGCACGCCAATATGGAGGATTGTTGTCGCAGAGGCAGGTCTCATACTGCACACAAGAGTTCGTAAGGCAGTTGAGAGGGATGGGGATTATGTGGAGAAATGAAAATATTGTTCCTAAAGGATGTACCTACACACTGAAAAACTTTCAATCATGCAGAATAAAAACTGTATTAAAATAATTGTGTGCATTTCTTTTGGAGTTACCCTCGTATACGTGTGATTTTCTCTGCAATTTAATGTGCTATGGGCTAAAGAAGAATTTAATAGACTAAAATTTCAAATCGTTTATTCTAGTTACTTTCGTAGGAATTAACTTATATACAACAACCACTAAGTATTCTGAAAATCTGAATACTATTTACAAAATAGTTGTGAGATGTATTAAAACCGTACATCTGCAACGAAACAGCACAAAAAGGAGTGAATTGTGTAAAATGTATGCTAGTGATTCAATCACATTGTATTTATGGAATGAATTGCACTGTTGTGGACAAATAAATAGAGGTGTAAAAACAACAGCTAAGAAGTTTCAGACATAAGCACGACTTTCCATACAGCGTGCACATCAGTATAAACAAGAGACACACACAGAACTGAAAACAACAACAGTGCAATTAATTCATTAAATGAAATGTCATAGAAAAATAATTCTGAATAGAAATATAACTCACCTGTGGATCTGAACCCTACTTCATTTTCTTTGAATTCTCAACAAATATGAGTGTTCAAATGTTTGTTAAGCTTATGGGACTTAACTGCGGGGTCATCAGTCCCTAAACTTACAAACTACTTATGAACTAGCTTACACTAAAGACAGCACAAACTTCCATGCCCCGAGGGGGTTTTCGAACCCCCCCCCCCCCGACTGGGAACGGCATCCCGTATCGCAGCATAGCGCCTCAAGGCGCTCGGCCGTTCCGCCGCGGCCAAATATGAGTAATACAAACCTCACCAACATGTATTTTGAAGTAATGAATAGACCATAATTTATTTTTAAAGGACGCAAAGCTCAAAAGAGCCAGACGACCTGTACGAGCGAAGTTGTCAGCGTAACAGTAAAAGACGACCACGATTTTCGCAGATCCAAAGCACTGCAGTTGTCTGCCCAGAGATAATACTCGAGGTCGCTGCTCTCGCCTGGCACGAGTCCCTGAGATTACCATCACTTTGCCAAAGCGAAAGAACCACTGTGCGAGGCTATTGATTGAATAATAAAGTAAGCTCCATATATAACCGTAAAAATAATAATTGAGTATTTATAAATACCTAAAAATAAAAATATTGCCCCAACATCTTCAATGTCAAACTATATAATAAGCTATTTAGGCGGCACGTTACGAGATATACCGTTCTACATACCGTAGAACAGGGGGCATCAACACAAACAGAAGCACATATGGTATAGGACGCCTCCCGGACATTTCCCAAAATGTCATGAAACGAAATCCATTATCTTGAAGGGATGTAACTATGACTACCTCTATCAATAATCCCATTTCACAGAAAAATAGCAGTTTCCATAACTTTTTCTCAAACCCTTGTACAATTTTGCAGACAGATTCACTGACGAGTGTGAATATATTTCTTTTTCCATACTGTGTTGCGAATGCAGTCTGTGTTAAAAAAGGTAATACATCTGATGCTGAAGTTTCAGCACATTAACAGCGAACATGTAGTAAACTATAATTTTTTTTTTTTTTTTTTTTTTTTTTTTTTTTTTTTTTTTTTTTTTTTTTACTTTCATAATTCTGTAAGAGCTGTCAGAGGGAATAAGTTTCTTAAGAACTCGCAGATTATGTGTGACGTTCCGCAGGTAACTGCTTTCATGCTAAAATATTGGACATGTACATTACGTGTATTTGCTTACCATCAGTCATGCTGCCTCAAGAAAAACAAACGTTGCTAAATGTAAGGCTTGTTTTATTCTGTTAAACTTTTAACGTAAGATTATACCTCTTAGTGGGCGTGATTTGACTAGGAACTAGGAACGGGAGAGCGGTAAATAGACGGAGAAATGTGGTCGCACAGCGGTAGTCTAGGCATTAAGCACGTTTGTGACAGGTCTCTGTCAATAAAGCAACGATGACAATTTAAAACTGAACACTGTAGAAATGAAAGAAAAGGATATATGGAGCGCAGTTTCCACTTGAGAAAATATCCATTCAGTAATTTGTTGGTCAGAGGGAATGTCGTCTGACTTACATCGAGGATCGAGGACGGCTCCAAATTAACATCTCTGGCTCGCCTTTCCTTAAATGTACGTCTGCGATTGCGTTAGCTCCGTGACAAGGACTTCAGGCACAAAATTAATAACTCAATTTTTTTTTCTTTCGATTCGTAATGTCACTCCGATTAAGCACTTTACATAATTTGCCTATATTTTGTATTTAGCAGTCCTACATGATATCTGCAGTGGTTCCAAGTGCTGCTCGTTAATACCGGTCCTTTCCTCTTGAGGAAACTCGGTCGGCCTTTTCACTCTTTTTTTTTAATTTAAAAGCCTAGCACACTAGCGTGCTGTCGAATCTATAAAATGAAAGCAAATGACTAGTAGGTGACATTACAGATGGCTTCACAAGAGTGTAACCATTCAAAGTTTAACCGTGGAAACACTGTATGACTTACAGATTCGGCGAATACGATAGAAGGCTCGTCAACTCAAGATGATTGTACATCTCTGTAAAGTACAATCACAAATTTCGGAAAGACAAACATTGGTACAAGAAAGTTAACTGCGACGCAACCATGGATAACAGAAGAAACACTTCAGTTATCATAAGTAAAAAGAATGTGAAATTTGTTACGCGATATTCGGGAGTACGGAAATACAAGTAATTATAAAACACGACAGTGAGAACCATCTTTTCTATATTATGGACCAATAACTTTTAAATAATTCTTATGTATTTTCTGTCTTGTCAATATGTTTCCATTAATTTCTCATGATGTAATTTCTTACATTTCTTCCTGTCGTCCGCCATTTTGTGCTAATAATGTACAAGTGCAAATAGATGAGAGTGACTACATTGAATGGGAATAAATGTACGGAAATGTCATTCAACACTATTATGGAGCTTATTAATCTTTAATCTGTGAAACACATCTCTCCCACAGGCCTACTGCCTTTAGTTCTTTACTTATACATTTTAAAGTCTTTGCTTACAAGGTATCTTTTTACGTGTCTCTCCTATAATATGTGAAACATAGCTTCCACTGAAATAGGTGTAATGTAATATCATGTGTAAACAGTACTAACTTTGTTATATTTAAGACAGGAATGTAAAACTTTACAATCAATTATTCACAAAATAATAGCGTAAATAGCGCACCAGCCGGAATCAAAACTCCCTGTCTGATAATGGGCTCAGGTCCGATACTAGTAACGGAGCAATAAATGGTTTCATGAAAAAGCATGTGGCTGGTTTCCGTTCTTATTTACTACAGTATTATCTCATAAAGAGTTTTACGGCTCCTCTTTGCCGCGCTATATACATAGATTTTCGGTACGATAACCTCGAAATCGCATGCTTTTTAAATGCAATGCCATCTGCTAATATATATGAAGCAGAGTGTCCGTATGTTTGTACGTGTTGCATACAAATCTACAGTTTTGTTCCAATCTTTATGAAATTTTGTACACGTAAGCTTCAATCCATGAGTACGGTCGCCGTAAGTGTGAGAATCACGTACGATACATAGTTGACGAGATATGACGTCATAAACAATGAGATGCGCGAAAAACTGCTGCATTTAGCGACAATGCTGCTCATTTTCTCCTAAACCATTGGACCTATTTAAACCAAATTTGGTACACACATTCCTTAGCGTGAGGTACCAATTGCTGCATGGTTAAGATTCACATACGGCACGTGGTTCAAAAGATATTACGTCATAACCAATAGAAATCTAAAAAAATGCCATATAATGCGGCGAGACTTTCGAAAAACACTATTTGAGAATGACAGTACTTAGCGGCTTGCAACAAACTTTAAACATAATTTCAAACCTTTATTAAACTTTTTCTCGCTGGAAACCATGGTAAAATGATGAAAGGAAAAAAGTTTCTCGCTTACTACTTTTCCGCTGTTTATGGAGTAAAACTACGGCTCTCGGTATGACGTTACAATTTATAATTTGAACAATACACATTGTAGCCACAGGAAATTTTACAGACAGTATACACATATATAGTTGAATGTAGCTTCTAAATTGTATCACATTCTGACACGTAGTTCATGAGATATGAGCACGTAAACAGTAACGTTCACGGAAAATTGCTCCATCATGCACCAAGTTTTAATCTATTACTTCTTTACTACTAATTGTATTCCCAAGACATTTCACAAACATACAGCCCTTATACAAATGAATATACAGTTGAAAAATGACAGGAGTAAATAAATAAATACCCGTGCAACGCCGGGTTTTCATCTAGTTATATATAAAGCAGATTATCCATGTGTTTGAGTACGTGTTGCTTACAAATCTACAGTTATATTCCAATCTTTATGAAATTTTGCACACGTAAGCCTCAACCCACGCGGACGGTCGACGTGGGTGTAAGGACCGCGTAGAGCACATAGTTCACGAGACATCACGTCATAATCAATGAGATGCACGAAAAACTGTTGCATCAAGCGACATGCTGCACTTTTTCTCCTAAACCACTGGACCGTTTTCAACCAAATTTGGTATACTCATTCCTCACAGTTAATGACTGCTCTAGCGGTATAACTACATACGACAGATGGTTCTAGATATATAACATCATAAACAATATGAGTGAGTAATAGTGCCGAGACTTTATTCATACACTATATGATGACTGAAGTACTTAGCGACTTACAAGAAACTTTAGACATAATTTCAAAACTTTATTAAACTTTTACTCTCTGGCAACCACATCAAAATGATTAAAAGAAAAAGTTTCTTGCTTACCACTTTTCCGCTGTCCTTGGATTCAAATTACGAAATTAGTTATGACGTTACCATTTATAATTTCTACGCTATAATTTTACACGCAGGAACTTTTAGAGGCAGTATAAACACATTGAGCTTAATTTACCTTCCAACCTGTATCACAGTACGACACGTAATTCAATAGATATGTGGACATACACAGAAACGTTCATGAAAAACCGCCGCATCATGTATCAGGTTTTAATCTATTACTTGTTTACTAACTTCGTTCCCAACAGATATTACCGACATACAGCACTTATGCAAATAAATGTATACCTTGAAAATTATACAGTTGTACAAGGTATAATTAAATAAATATGAGATCACATGTACTGCCATGGTATAAAATCTTTCACATCCTGCATCGCGTTTTAATACATTTATAATCTACTGCTAAGACACGCCTGTATTTCAGTGAGCTTTAGTAAATTCCTGAAAGCTATCGGGGCTGTTGAACTACGAAACACACACAACTGTAGGCGAAAGCAATAGACTTTTACAGAGCTACAAAGAAAGGAAGAAAATGAACAGTGTACATCCAACGAATACCTGTCATTTCCGACAGATCCACCTTTCAACTTCAAGAAACTGCAGTTTTCAGTAAGATTTAAATTTTCTATTACGATTAATAGTCACAGGGCAATCTGTTAAATACTGCTGAGTAAATTTGACGTTTCCATGTTTTTCAATTTTATGTCGCTTGCTCAAGGTTGGGCTCACCAAATAATTTATTCATATTAGATCCTGGACGAGTAACAAGAAGTAATGTTTATAGAGAAGTATTGAATTCCGTATTTATTGATTTCCAGAAGGGTTTTGACGCCGTACCTCACAAACGGCATTTAATCGAATTGCGTGGTTATGGTATATCGCCACAAATTTGCGATTGGATAGGGGATTTCCTGTCAGAGAGGACACAGTTCGTAGTAATCCATGGTAAGGCATCGAATAAAACAGAAGTGATATCGGGCGTTCCACAGGGTAGTGTTATTGGTCCTCTGCTGTTCCTTATTTACATAAACGATTTAGGGGAAAATCTAAATAGCTCTCTTAGGTTGTTTGCAGATGACGCCGTCATTTACCGTCTAGTAAAATCATCTGAAGATCGAAACCAACTGCAGAACGATCTGAATAAGATATCACTATGATGTAAAAGTTGGCAATTGACTTTAAATAATGAGAAGTGTGAAGTCGTCCACATGAGTAGGAAAAGAAATCTGTTAAACTTTGTTTACAAAATAAATAAATCAAAAATGAAGGACGTGAACTCCACAAAATATCTAGGAATTACTATTACTTCAGACAAACTGGAAAGAACACGTAGATAATGTCGTGGAAAAGGCGAACCTGAGACTGCGTTTTATTGGCAGAACCCTTAAAAGATGCAACAGAACTACTAAAGAGACTGCATACACTACGCTTGTCCGTCCTTTTTTGGAGTATTACTTCCCAGTGTGAGATCCTTATCAGGTGGGTTTGACGGTGATCATCGAAAGAGTCCAGAGAAGGGCAGCTCGTTTCGTATTGTCACGATACAGGGGAGACAGCGTTACGGAAATTATACAGGATCTGGGATCGGGATCATAACAACAACGGCGCTTATTCGCTGCGGCGTGGGCTACTTACGAAACTCGAATCGCCAACATTCTCCTTCGAATGCAAAAATATATTGTTGACTCCCACACACATAGGTAGAAATGATCATCAGAATAGAATACGAGAAATCAGAGCTCGAGCGGAGAGATTCAGGTGTTTTTTCTTCCCGCGCGCTATTCGAGAATGGAATGGGAGATTAATAGTATAATGGTGGTTCGATGAACCGTCTGCCAGGCAGTTAAATGTAATTTGAAGAGTATCCCATGTAGTTGTAGATGTAGAATTACATGAATGTCTGAATGTTACATATAATTTGTATTTTCATTACTGCCTCTCTTTGTTTGGACGAAGTAGTTATTATATTGTACACGATGAAAGACATAAATATAATACATGTTTTCTAGAAGGAAAGGAGATCAGAGACAGAGAGAGAGAGAGAGAGAGAGAGAGAGAGAGAGAGAGAGAGAAAGAGAGAGAGAGAGCGAAGGGATAGGAGACGTACTAACTCAAGGCTTGAATAATAAATAAATACCCAGGCAACGCCGAGTCTTGAGCTAGTGTGTCGTAAATGAAATGTACCTTACCTGAGCGCAGACGGTCTTCCTGCACGCTGTGTTCCAGCGGTGTCTCGAGAGTTGGGCTTACTTGCATGACGAATGAACAGGGCCCGCAGTGAAGCCATAACGCATCATTTACATTCAACAGCGGTAGGCGACTGCGCACCGAGCAACGCAGCTTCGGTTCGGTCTCCGCTGGGCGTCGCGTTGTTGGCGAATGCGGATGGAAGATAAGCATCTCGACGCAAATTAAGCAGCGTAATCGGCAAGATGGACGACATCGGCGGACGCAATATGCCGCACGTCCGCATCCAGGACACAGTGTAACGGCCCGCGCACGACCGCCCGGCCGCGTGATACCGTAATACAGGCCGGTGAGAATAAAGTCCGCATCTGCTCCGTCTGTTGGGCAAGATTTCCCGAGCTCTGCTGCCGACGACCACCGCCCCGGGCGTTGAGGTCAACCGTTTAGTGCTCCTAACACAGCTACGTCAGTTTCCGTATTATCCGAGAGAGATACTTGAGCCACGAAGGAATGTGTAGACAATTCTGAAAAGCCGGCCGCTGTGGCCGAGGGGACTGACGCGCTCCTGTCACGGTTTGCACGGCCGCTACGGTCGGGAGTTTGAATCCCCCCTCGGGCATAGATATTTGTGCCGTCCTTATATTAGTTGGTTCGTAAGTAGTTTGTAAGTTTAGGGACTGAAAACCCCGTAGTTAAGTCCCATAAGCTATACAAACACAGGGTGCCTCTCAAGTTGTTACACCACCCTGCTACCGCTTCGCTTGAGTGACCGCTTTGCTAGGTACCGGCTGAGACTAAGCAAAAGTGGCTTTTGTTATTATAAAATGCAACTAATGTTTTTTTTATATCATGTATATGGGGAATGTATACATCTGTCGTGATATAGAAGTTATTAAAGTTTTTTCATTGAAAGATCGTTCGTTTTCTACAATAATTTGACAGCTCTTCAGAAGTACCGGGATGAATATTCAATAATTCGAAACTACAAGAAGTGTGAATCACTTTTTCGCATTAAATGTTCAATATATCGCCTAAATTTAATAGTTTCTGGTGGATAGCTTGCCTTTGCACTTCTTGTTTACGTTTACACACCGCCAATAAATTATATCTGATTTTTTATGTATTCCACGATATATTTGTAACTGATCTAAATCACAAGAGCCTTCCCTATTGTTCTCATGATGGACTCCTGTCTAGCAACACTTTCTTCACTTACGAACGAGCAATAAAACTTCTCTACGAGAGATCAATAGCAGTACTGACTACTGAACTGCGGTGCTCTGGTCTGTGAACTCGTGTTCACAGAGACATCAGTGAAAGTGAGGGGTTTGCCCGAAAGTCACTGCAGGTTTAACAAACGAGCGCAACTTGCGGGTGTCCCTGTAGACTTCCTGCTACCAGCTAGTCCAGGTCTTTTCACAAATGTGACTCCTCAAAAATGTGAATTCTCACAAGTCTACGAACGCCGTATTACCCGAATGGTAGTTGTGCGTCGCCGGTAGTCGTAAAAGAGCGTCAAGTTGATATTCCTCTATGTCAAAGGCGCGAATTTTTGGGCTGAGACCTGTCATCGATGGTACATTCTGCTACTTGTAGTTTACGAGGATAACTACATATTATTTATTGTCTACAATATAGAAGTATTAAGATATCCCCTATACAGGTTTTCCGATTGTTGATGACGTCATGGGTCAAAGCAGACGGGTGGAATGGCGTCGTAAAATGGGATGATTTAGAAACATCACTTCTCCAATTCAACAGATTAGCTGAGCAATGTACGAGTAAGATGGAAATTTCACTAAGGAATCCTAATGTCAACAGCATTATGTAAATCAAAAGCATGGTGCGTCAACTGAACAAGAAAACAGTTTATTTAATTGATTGTAAACACCCCCTACAAAGATTTAACCATGAAAGAGAAAAGTAAAATGTCAAAAACAGTAAGGGTAGCCGGATTACTGCAAAAAATTGTATGTAGAAACAAATTTACGGCAACTGCAGAGAAAATAGAAAAATATATTGCATACCACCAATTTTGGCGTGAAACGCTTTTTCTAAAACGTCTACAATCAAATGATTTTGTTACTTAGAGCATAATTATGTAAACGAAACATACCACAATAAAGCCTCATGTCAAAACATTAATTACACAAAATCACGATAAGTTCAATACATGAGTTTTTCTAATATCTATAATTTAAAAAATCATGGAGGGGGTCTAGTACAGAGGTGGGGGCAACTAATCAGAATACGTCTGGGCAGTATTGGCGCAATTTCTCACGGCAGTACGATGTTTTACATAATATGTTATCTTTTCCCACCCATTCCACCATGATGTGATATACAAGGTATGAATTTCATAGCAAGTCAATACATACGGCCATGGGCCGGCCATCCTACAGTACGTGTAGATTTGTTTCGTCTAGAAGTATGTCGTTTACATCGCGGTCCAGTGAAGGAGCACTCTGAGGCGCCTTGCTGCGGAGCGTGCGGTTGTTCGCCGTCTGAGGCTCGAGGCCTCCCTCGGGAATGTGTGTGTGTGTGTGTGTGTGTGTGTGTGTGTGTGTGTGTGTGTGTGCGCGTGTGTGTATGTGTGTGTGTGTGATGAGACCACTAGAGGACTAGTGGTCGAGAGATGGAGGTGAGTCTCAGCTAGGCAGCCCTCGCGCCACCTCACGTCAAGTAAACAGACTACCAGTCTAGTCAGTGTGCTCCTGCCTTCGCCTACGAAGTCGTCACGCTGTTGGAGATCTAAAGTGCGCGCTACAAACTCCGCCGACGTCTCTGAAATACTGGAATTGCCTTCTCTGGAACCTCGGACTTCATACGGACTTTAATGGCTATGCTACGATGATTTCGTCTGACTTGCACTTGAATGAACGTTGTGTTTATAACGGCACTGTACCGATAAATTTAAGTGGGTTATCACTTTATTGTGTTATGATCTATAACCGGTTGTGTGTGTTGTGGGTGTGTGTGTTTTTTCTTAGATTGGTTTATTGTAAGTTCTTTTTAAGGCTAGGGACTGATGACCAAACAAGTCCCATAGATTTACAAACAGTAGAACATTCTGGTTTTCCTTCTTTTTTTTTTTTTTTTTTTTTTTTTTTTTTTTTTTTTTTTTTTTTTTGGGTGGGTCATGTTACACGCATGGGAGAAGCAAGGTTACCTAAGAGACTCTTGATCTCGGCAGCGGAGGGTAATAGGAGTGAAGGTAGACAAAGAAGAAAGTACTTAGATTCGGTGCGGAATGATTTTGAAGTAAAAGGCATAACATCAGACGAGACATCAATGTTAGCATTGAATAGGGGATCATGCTGGAATTTTATTAGAGGTACTATGCTCCAGACTGAACGCTGAAAGGCATAATCAGTCTCTAATGATGATGATGATGATTTTTGTTTTGTTTATGTGGTCTCTTATCACTCCATTTGTTCCTTCACATTTCACAGCTACTGGCGACGTACCTCCTACGTCTCTCCTGCAACAGCAACCGCGTCTAAACATAGCAAAGATCGGCGCGTATAACGTGTCCCCGGGTTGCTTTATACTGAACGGTGACTAATAGCAGAGCACAGTGGGAGATTTATAAGCGCGAGGGCGAGGCCACCCGTCTGTTCTCGCAAACACTGATGCCAGCAGAAGTCTGAAACGAGTTTTTAAACACAGTGACACACAGAAACGACAAAAGGACAGCGGCCAGCCCGTAAATCGAGGGCAAACAGCTTCCAGAACAGTCTGCCGCACAGTGCACTGGCGTCTGCGGAGAGCACGCGACTTCGCTGCGTCCAGCTGCAGTAATTAAGACTGCCGCGGGTCAGTGTGCGACTGAGGAGCGGCCGCGTGATTTACGGCGCATTGTGCTCGCGGGCGACGCGACGCGCGGCCGCGGTGGCGTAGTGGCCCAGCGGGCCCAGCGTGCGCCCACGTTTCCTGCACAAGCGGACTGCTGGCTGCTGACGTCTGCCAAACATGTCACTGCGTCGATTACTTTCTTTGTATAAAGGAAACGAATTTCCTGTACAAGTTCGCGATCTTCATTTTTTCAATAAAATTGTATTTATTGATTGCCACGTTTCGGCATCTGACATCACCACATCTAAAAACTTCCGTACTTGCACAGTTAAGTTCAGCGTCAATGATGAAATATCTACCTAGTAGGTACGTCAATGACGTACTGACTAGATAATTATTTTATCATTGTCACTAAACTTTACTGTGGAAGTACAGACGTTTTCAGATGTGATGATGGCAGATGCCGAAACGTCGTAATCAATAAATACAATTTTAGTGCACTACACGGGTTTTATTATTATTGAATTGGTTACGCCTCAGTTTTCTGTAATGCGCCGTCGCACTTGTATTCATACGCACTGTTAGAGCGCAAAATAACAACAGAGAAACTTGTTAAAATTTTACATTGTGGCCAGCCAAGCTAGGCGCAAGCATGGCATCGGTTGTGTCATAGGTGCGTCAACAGTCCCGATGTCGGTGAGTTGAAGGCCTACAGTTAGTAATTCCGTTGACTGCAACAGAAAACAAGAGTAGTGCGGGGGTATATTCGTTAGCTTGTAAACGTTTCATAACTACATCTATCTCTTTTACAAGAGGGATAGTCAGGTGATAAGTCAGCAGTTTACGGGCTTATTGAGTGAACACTACAGAAATAAGTGGGACACATACTGTCATTTCGAATCGACCCTTCCATCAAATCAGCTTCAGCCAATTCCTGTATATACAGCGTGTCTCACCTACGAGTCGCCAGACGCATTTTCTTTGGTGTTTGTGCAGATATTTGCAATTTCGTCTTTGCGATTTGTAGTTGGATTCAGGCCAAACAAATTCTCATCATGACGCCATTCCCGCGACTCCCGATGTACATATAAAGCGTCGGTTTCTTTGCGTCACGAACAAATAGATTTTTAAAGCGAAATTTTTTGAGCTCATTGGATAGACCAGCCACAAATACGTCTAATGAGATATTCAATTTATCGAAATGTATTAACAGAGGCAGTAAAACACGACAATTGACCAGTACTCCTGAAGCGGCCGTGTAGCGCTTCCGTAAGGCAGTACCAGACGGCGCGAGGCGTGGCGGCCCACATCTACCTGGGATACTCTGCAAATCACATTAAAGTGCCTAGCAGAGAGTTCAACGAGCGACCGTTATACTATTCATCTCCCATTCCATTTTCGAATAGCGCGCGCGAAGAAAGACCATCTGAATCTCTCCGTTCGATCTCTGATTTCTCATATTTTATTCTGGTAATCATTTGTACCTATGTAAGTGGGAGTCAACATTATATTTTCGCATTCGGAGGAAAATGTTGGCGCTTGGAGTTTCATAAGTAGCCCACGCCGCAGTGATAAGCGCCGTTGTTGTAATGATTCCCATCCCAGATCCTGTATCATTTCCGTAACGCAGTCTCCCCTGTATCGTGATAATACAAAACGAGCTGCACTTCCGTGAACTCTTTCGATGTCATCCGTCAAACCCACCTGATAAGGATCCCACACTGGGCAGCAATACTCCAAAAAAGGACGGACAAGCGCAGTGTATGCAGCCTCTTTAGTAGTCCTGTTGCATCTTTTAAGGGTTCTACCAATAAAACGCAGTCTCTGGTTCGCCTTTCCCACGACATTACCTACGTGTTCTTTCCAGTTTAAGTCTGAAGAAATAGTAATTACTAGGTATTTTGTGGAGTTTACGGCCTTCAATTTTGATTGATTTATCTTGTAAACAAAGTTTAATGGATTTCTTTTTGTACTCATGTGCACCACTTCACACTTCTCATTATTTAGACTCAATTTCCAATTTTTACACAATCGTGATGTCTTATTCAGATTGTTCTGCAGTTGGTTTTCATCTTCAGATGATTTTACTAGACGGTAAATGACGGCGTCATCTGCAAACAATCTAAGAGAGCTGCTTAGATTTTCTCCCAAATCGTTTATGTAAATAAGGAACAGCGGAGGACCAATAACACTACCCTGTGGAACGCCCAATGTGGGGCACGTCGGGCGAGGACCAAGTGGCGAGCACGTGTGTACCGATACATCGGTGTCCGTCGTGTGTATCAAATGCGCTGGACACCGGCTGACAGCAATGCTAGTGGCCACAGCAGTAATGCAGCACAATACAGTATCATTTTCAAGACGATTTCACGGAACAGCCACGAGTTTCTTTTTTTGTATACCTAACACGACAATATCTATTGAATTTACGGAGGTCTGAGATTAACAAAACACAGGATAAATTAGACAAATTTGTTTTAATTTAGCTTAATTACTGTATTTATTGGTGACAAGACCATACTGTATATTTACGTAGCAATTCCTAACCAACTGAACAGTTAATACCTTACTTAGTCGCCATTAAAGCAAAACAGCGCATATCCGAGCTGACTCCTACAATTCGTAGTTTGGAATCTCGTCAGAAATATACTGTATATTACAGTGACAACAATTACACATGGTTATTGTACAAGTTAACGTTAGCAACCCCTACCCATTACCAAAATCGTGTCTGTTACTTCTGAAGGTGCGAACATGTTGTATTGTGCTGTACGTCGTGGCCGAAACAAAACTGAGATGCGTCCGCTGCCAGCTACACCGTCGTGCAGCACTTGTCGTATCGGTGAACATGTGTTTGCACCGTCTTCCTTGCCCGAGTTGCCCCATCTCACGTGTGCCGCCTCGCCTCGCGCCGTCGGCTACTGCCTGACGGAAGTGCCACACAGTCGCTTCAGGGGTACTGGTCAATTGTCGTGTTTTACTGACTCTGTTAATACATTTAGATAAACCGAATATCCCACTAGACTAATTGGGGACTGCTCTATCGACTGAGCACAAAAAAATTCGCTTTAAAAATCTTAGTTGGTACAGCTACACAATGCAAAAAAAAAAAAAAAAAAAAAAAAAATTGCAAACATCTGCTCAAACACCAGAGAAAATACACCTGACGACTCTCAGGTGAGGCACCCTGTATACTTCCACTTTTTGAAGTTGTGGACATTTAGTCATTAGGATCGATGACGCTCAGGAGAGTAGTCGATCAAATGATCCAATCACTGTCTTTACCTTCTGTCTTACATAAACCAATAGAGGCTAGTAGCCACTAGTTGCAGCTTGGAGGTCATGAACGTCTACACATCGAAATGATCATCATTCAGAGAAAAAATGTTAAAATATTTGTAAGTCTAAGGGACTTAACTGCTGCGGTTATTAGCCCCTAGGCTTACAAACTACTTAAACTAGATTATGCTAAGGACAACACACACGCTCACCCATGTGCGAGGGAGAACCCCTGACAACAAGCATGCACGCTACGCAGCAAGGCGCCTTAGAGCACTTGGCCATTCCACTGCGGCTCGTCCATGGAAGACAATGAGTATGTTTGCTGCCTGAGGCCAGCTCGGACTTTATTGGTTTGTCTCCTAAAGGCCGATGAACCTGTCAACGTGCAATCATTCTGGTGCTAACCATGCTAGCCGGTATTAAGAGTTCATCTCTCACCATGGCATTTGACTCCAGTAATCCAAGTATGATCCCACAAGCAGCAGCACACACCAAAGATGGGATCGAGCATACCTTTTACTGGCTGTCTCTTCTTCCACTGCCAGATGCGACGCCACCTCTACTTGATCGTTTAGCCTGTTGCAAGGAATCAAGAACTACTTACCACCTTACATGTCTTTTTTTCATGTATGTAAATGGCATCACCATGTTTTTCTGAGAAATTTGATACCCCTCATATGATATTTGTAATGGGAATTACAGACATAGTTTCTATACTGGCAGAAGTCATTGCGTTTAAGTACATTGCCTATATTAAGAAGCTACCACTGGACACATATTTTATACTGCTTGGCGTGGCACAGAAGCAGGCAGAACAGCAAGAGAAGCTTTTAGCAGACAATAGAAGTTTTACATTGCTCATGGCTTTCAGTTGGCACCTTGTCTCACGTTGCCTGCCTAGTGGTTTTAACAGTAAACACCTGAATAACAGACATACTGTTGAGTCCGAGTAAAAGCGTACTATATGGGTTTACAACCTCATCTTTCATTGGAGAGACCCGATGTGAAGAAGCCACAGACACTTTGGTAAGGCGCTTTTCATTTTCTATATGTAGCAGGTCCGTCTCAGCTGCAAACTTGCGAAAAAGTATATGAACATATATGACTGACTGAGTTAATGCTTCATTTATTATAAGTTTTAAAGATTTTTAAAGATAATATACTAAATCTTTCCTTTCAGTAGAACAACACTTTCCATTGTACTGAGACACTGCTTAATACCACATTCCTGTACCCGGTGAGGTCATTTAGCAGTAACTGTTTATTTTCTACTTACAGCAATGGTCGTTCGGTTCATTTTGAGCACAATTAACAACCTCTTACCTGTCTTGGATTGAAATGTTCTCTGCTTTCTCATATCTTGGTTGCATGTCACCGTTGATTTGTTCCTCGTTGAGATCAAAAATGTTCAAATGTTTGTTTAGCTTATGGGACTTAACTACGGGGTCATCAGTCCCCAAACTACTTACGAACTAGCTCATACTAAGGACGGCACAAATATCCATGCCCGAGGGGGGATTCGAACCCCCGGCCGTAGTGGCCGTGCAGACCATGACTGGAACGCCTCAGTCCCATCGGCCACCGCGGCCGGCCCTCGTTGAGAGCCAATCGTCTTAGATTACAATACATTGGAGATCAAACGTTGCACACAATACTATGTGGAAGAAATTGTCAAGTTTTGAGACAGGTTGGTGGCACATACACTTGAACATACCAGGCTGTGATGTATGAATTATTGACTAATAAGGGGAAAAAATCTGAAATAGGTTCATATAGTAAAGAAGAAAGTCCATTCTCATAAAATATGAAAATTTAGAGAAGTTTACCATTCGTAAGGAAAAAAAAAATACTAGTACACATTGGAGTGGTAACTGTATACTTGAGACTTCCCGAAACCTTTTTGTAAATTGTTGCACTTTGTATGGAAACATTAAAAACATTTTGGCATAGAGGCACCACGAAGACTTGAACACTGTGAGGTCGCGCATCATCTTCATACATTGTAGCTCCAAAGTTATAACAGGACAACACGGTCTGACACTTTAGAGATGTGTATTGGAGATGTGGAGATGCGTACTACGTGGAGAAGGGAGCGGAATCCAGTACCACCCCTGATCCCTAAATGACTGGAGCACTACCAGTGTGTCGAGCACAATGCATGAGTTGAACGGTGTGTGGACACAGTGTGTGCAGACTTTATCCAGTCATAGGGTTGTGCAGACAAAATTGAGATCGTTTGAAGGATATAATGTCGTTCCACATCCAACATTCCCTGCAATGGCACGGTGATCAGACTAGGCTCTGGAGGCCCTGTGGTGAGTGACTTTCGAACTTTTTCTTTATTCATCGCCATACTGGCCCTGAAACCGGAATTACGTTTTTGGGGTGGTCCTGCATACCACTCCCGCATCCTCTAGTATGCAGTGAGAGTATACTATCCAAGCAGCGTCCCACCTCTGAACTGTTGAAGCATGTTATCCTGCCTGCGTTCTAAACCTCCCAATGGACACAATACCACAGCATAACTCGTGACAACACGTGGCACTAAATATTCCACAGTTCGTCGTCGCCCATGGGACTGAATAGCTGCCTTGGCCTCCCTGTGCTGCTGATCTCCCTCCTATCGAACACTTAGGCAGTATTTGGATGTAGCCTCGACGGCTACACCCCAAGAACACAGTCCAGAGCCTCTCTGGTTCAATGCCGTATAGTGTAGTACTGGTTAAATCTATGAGAAGCGCCAACACTCAGTACTGATTTCATCATCGTCGTCACTTCCCGTGAAGCTGATTTTTGTTATTTATGTGATCCAGATACGAGTTACTTTCCAAATAAATTAGGCACGGATATTTTCGGTCTTTCTAGGTGGTCGTTTTTTATGGCCAGCAGAGTGCATTGTTCCTGCAGTCGACGTGGCCTAGTGATGGAACATTCACATAGAGTCCCCCAGTCTCTGGTTGTGACGGAGCGACAGTACACATATAATTAATTGTAAAAAGATGCCTTAACGGGCAGCACGACTATTCTTTAGTGCAGTTGCTCATCATCGTCCGTCCAATTGTCCGTCAGGAGTATAGTGAGGCTATCGGAAAACGGGGAAATGAACGGAGCTAAGTAGCAATTGAGAATGTAGGTAGGATGGTAAGCGTGAATGGATAACAGAAATGGTTAAGGTGATTGCTCGCGAGAAGCGGGATATGTGCTTTAGTCACGAATTTGTAACCTGCTTAGTCTGAAAGAACAACACCATACCTGTAATAGTATGTTTTATTGGGATCTGAATCGCTCTAGGAACTTTGATTTGTGAAAAGGCTTGAGTATTGTGTCTAAGTGCACTGTAATATACGCTCAATCCCTACTAATACAATACTTATATAATCTACCTCAGTTAGAACCAAGTCTTGCAATAAACTTGCTACTGAAGATCATACGGGTAGTTAATAGACACAAAATTGATTGAAATAAATCGCAATTTCCAATCAGTTACGGCTTCACTGTACTAGGTTTAGATGGAATACCAAAGTGCGGCGAATGAAAATTTGAGCCCGGCCGGATTCGAAGCCGGGATCTCCTGCTTAATAGGCAGACGCGTTGACCACTCCGCCACCGAGGACACAGTGACCAACTCCACTGCAGAGGACTCTTCCCTGCGCGTCTCCCGCCACACCCAAATCTCCATTCGCCAAGCTGTCTCTTTCCTATTACCACAGCCAGTCCTCTGCAGTCGGCGTGGTCACTGTGTCCTCGGTGGCTGAGTGGTCAACGCGTCTGCCTAGTAAGCAGGAGATCCGGGTTCGAATCCCGGCCGGGCACAAATTTTCATTCGCCGCACTTTTGTATTCCATCTAAAACTAGTACAGTGAAGCCATAACTGATCGCAAATTGCGATTTATTTCATTCATTGAACATTGTAAAGTCGTCTAAAATATATAATTGTACAAAATTGATTCCTGACACCTTACTTTTCAATTTCGTGATCTATGCATTCGAAGATTGTAAACCATATTCTGCTTCTTCCTTTTTCCATAATGCTAATGTAATGATTGTATCTTTATGAGTTATCTCTGTTATGTTCAAATGTTTGTAATCCTATCGGACCAAACTGCGTGGTCATCAGTCCGTAGCTTACAAACTACTTAAACCTAGGTAAACTAACCTACGGACAAACACACACACCCATGCCCCAGGGAGGACTCGAACCTCCACGGCGAGCAACCGCGCGCTCCGCAGCGAGGTGCTTTAGACCGCTCGGCTACTCCACCGCGGCTATCTCTGTTATTAATTGCGGTGCGGGGACCACTTTATGTTATCTGAAATTGATGGCAGTGACATATTTATAAAGAGATTAAAATGACCAAGTTTCAGTGTGAGGACTTTCTCCGTAAGTCCTTTCGTTTAAGTTCTCCACGTTTTTAAATGTATTACTGCTCGTGATCCCGTTTAATTCTGCGTTTCTGTATAAACGTCTTTCATGTGCTGGTGTGAAGTTTTTTTTATATTTTCAAGATATGATAGCACACAAAATTCAGCCTCATAATGTAGTTTTATAACAGTATTTCTAGTGATAACGACGGTGCAGCACTTTGAATAATAGTTTGACCACCACTTACGGAACTGTAATTCGTAATCAATGACGTCTCTCACAGTTTTTTACTAATAAAACATGCTTCTCAATTTACAGGTACTATACTGAAATGTATAGTCACAGATAAGTCTTATAAAGGCTGTGGAATTATTTTAAATTATCAGTTGCCTATAATTCGCTAATTATGGAAGGAATTAAAAAGAAATTTCAGTATAATTAACTGAAATTCCATTTGATGACCTGTTATTTGCTCATTCTGGCTTCAGTAAAGGCAAAGGCTCCGAGATGCGTTCCTGTCACTGCAGTTTATAACGGACGAAAGCCTTTGGCGACCTAGAAAAATCGTTTGACGTTACAAAATGTTGTGAGGTGTTGAAAATTCTGAGAAAATTGTGAGTAGGTTGCAGGGGAAGATGGATAATGTATAGTACGTACAGGAGGGAATAAATAAAATCAAATGTAAAACTATGCTACCAAACTGCAGTGGTCATCAGTCCCTAGACTTACAAACTACTTAAATACACAGGGATACACTGTCTCGCCCTCCTGTTTAAGTAAACTGTACAAGTTCATAAAATGTTTATTATTTCATATCCAATGGCTATAACTGGCAATACACTTAGCACTATTTAAGAGAAGACCGTTGATGATGCATCTATACACACACAAAAGGATCAAGAGAGGAATAAAAATTTCCGGATAAAGGACGTCAATGACTGAATACGAGTCCTTAGTTAAAGTGACGAAGACTTAATCATTTGAAGGAATTAATTGTGTTATTATTACGGAATGTCGAATGAGACTGAAGGGGAAGAATATAGATGTAATAAGTAATAGAAGAAATGAAAATAGCGACAAACATCAGAATAATGATCACGAAGTAGATGAAGGTTGACATACTTTACTACTCTTGGAAACCTCGTGTCTATTCATTTAAGGAGTTATTGCACTTGTTACATCAATATTTACTGTATTATGGAAATACTGTCAATTCATCGTATCATCTACAGTAACTCAACAGTTGCAAGCAGCTTGGTATGAGACTCTTGACATCAGGTTCGTTTCACTATTTGATGAATATTTGTCTATTTTGTCAGTAACTTTTAGAATCTGCGCGGCTGCTTTTTCGGGACTTTAACGTGTGGCAATTTAAGAACTTAATTTTTTGCGATTCCATTTCGGAATTGTAACTGAACAGTGGATGTGAATCTACAAGAGATTTCATGAGTGTTGACATGTTATTCGTCGAATGAAGATTTGAACTATTTGCTGCTCTTCTGTGTTTCTTACAAAAGATTGAGGGATGTATCCTCTAACTAATCTAAGAAATCTAAACAAGTGTAATTTCAGCTGACGATAATTTCGTGTTGTGTTGTCGCGAAACGGACATAATGCCTGAGCATCGTCGCTGATTACTTACGTTAGTTAGGGTTTTTCTCACTATTCTCACGACGCATGTAACGCATCTGTTCTGATAATTTTAAAAGTTATATTTCTAATTTATTACTTTTGTATGCGTAGAAACACTTCCAATAGATCAATATTTGTGTTTTAATAAATATATGGTGTTGCCTTCATCATTTGTAAACAAATAAAACCTCTTTTATCAATTAATGATGTCTATTTCTGTTGTAGATCTTAATTTGTTTGCAAATGATTGACTAAGGATAGTATGTTTGACTGTAGTATCATATGTACAAGATACTATTTGCATCTAAGGTAAGTTACTGGGCATCAAAGCGAAGGTATCCGATTCGACCCAGAGACTAAATCGAGCCATATTTCTTGAACAGAGCCGTACTTAGACCAATACGTGTAAATTGTGTTTGCCCAGTACAGAATAGTTTGGTCAACTCCTATAGGCAACGTAAAGTCGCTCCTTCCAGACTTTGAAACACTATTTCGATTGTAAAAGTTGACTGAGTATTCTTGATGTCGTTCCCAGTGTGGCTGTTAAAAATATATTCCGTAACGTGGGTGTAAGAATGTGTAAATCTCCTGTATGTGAAGGGAAGCCTTGAAAGAAGTCTGCTCTGCACTCGTTCTTCCATCACGCACGAGTTAAGATGGAGTAAGCTTCTTCCTGTCTACGTTTTTGGCAACATGACTTCCATCACGGTGACGCAGTGTGCATTTGAGGCGAGAGTCACTCTGCGGTCACGTTATCGCTAGCGTCGCTTCCGCAGGAACACACTACACGTGGGTGCGGTGCTCAGATATTCGTCACCTGCTGTGTGACCGAGTCTCGATTTAGCAGTGAACTGTCAACACAGAAGAATGTTTAAATACCTAGCACCGCTGCTGGACAGATCAACTTTGGCTTCATAGCACACAAAAATGTATCTACACTGCGATGACAAAAGTAATTGATAGAGTCCTAAAATGGTGTCTGGCCTCTTTTGGCAGGTGAAGTGGAGAGAGTCCGATATTTCATGAAGTCTGTGGGAGTTTCCTGCAGGAATGTTGAAGCATGCTGCGTCTGTAGAAATCTATAATTGCAGAAATGTTGCAGGTGCAGATTTTGTGCACGAATATACCGCTCGATTATACGATTGATGGAACTCATTCCGCGCGATCTGGATGGGCCAATCATGAACTGAAGTTGCCCAGAAGCTTTCCAAACCAGTCACGTCCAATCCCAGTCACAAGACAACATGGCGCGTTGTCATACATAAAAATTAAATAGTTTCCTTTGATACGAATTTTTGGCTCAGAAACGGGCGGTTCGAGCTATACGTGGCGTAAGTTCACATACGTCATGTCGATTCCTTTTCAGTAGTCTGACACTGGGGTCACAATACGTATTTTCTTTAATGCCATTTGTTGTTAATAACATCAGCTCATTACCACGAGTTATTACCTTTAACTCGGTGAATACTAGAGAGAAGTCGAATCTACGTTGCATCACACCACCTTGACACTTGTGTAGAAAGCTGTGCAGTATTCTGCAGCATTCATTTTCAATAAGCTGCCACAAGAACTCAAGTACTAACCCACGCGCTTTCTACATCTACATCTACATGGGATACTCTGAAAATCAGTGCCTGGAAGACGGTTCATCGAACCACCATTATACTCCCATTCCATTCTCAAATAGCGCGCCGGAAGAAAGAACACCTGAATCTCTTCGTTCGAGCTCTGATTTCTCGTATTTTATTCTGATGATCATTTCTACCTATGTACGTGGGAGTCAACAATATACTTTAGCATTCGGAGGAGAATGTTGGCGATTGGATTTTCGTAAGTACCCCCGGGGCGCAGTGATAAGCGCCGTTGTTGTAATGATTCCCATCCCAGATCCTGTATCATTTCCGTAACGCTGTCTCCTCTATCGTGACAATACGAAACGAGTTGCCCTTCTTTGGACTCTTTCGATGTCCTCCGTCAAACCCACCTGATAAGGATCCCATACTGGGCAGCAGTACTCCAAAAATGGATGGACAAATGTAGTGTATGCAGTTTCTACGTGTTCCTTCCAATTTCAAATCTAAATTGAAGAGTTACCTCATGGCCCACTCCTTTTATTCTGTCGAGGAACTCCTAGAAAAGTTAAACAATTAAGCTAATTCTTTTTTTCCGTCATTGATTCTTTTAACTTAGTCTTAAGATTGTAGTATGCATAGGACTACTTGAAGTTTTTCTATTACTATTCTTGTGTTTGACTTGTTCCATGACCATGGAGCCTTACTCCTCGATAAGTTCTGCGGAACAGAAAACCACATTATTATTATTAAAATGAAGGACTTCAAACGGTACCCACTTACCCGACCATAATCATATCTAAACAGTGATTGCTTCTGTTGGATCGGGGCTCTCAGTCAGTTTCACGTAAAAACAGCCCACACTGTTATGTGTCTACTGTCCGAATGCACAGAGCCTTGTTGACATACCCTCGTGGAGTCTGTCCTACATTCGACCATCAGCTCTTACCAACTGAAATTAGGACATGTATGACCAAGGCATGATTTACCGGTTGTCTGCGATCCAGAGGATATGGTCACCAATCTGGTACACTCGCTGTTAGCAGAGAGATTCGTCCGCTACCCGAGGCCAATGATGCGAAATTGCGCCGTATTGTCCTATCATATAAGTTGCATCGTACTTCCCATATCGATTTCCGCTATTATTTATCACAGAGTTGCTTGAATGTAGACACAGAAAACTTCGCCAAAATGACGATGTTATTAGTCACGAGATCCAGGCAGTGGGCCACTTGAAATTTGGTACAGTCTGCACACTGTCCATCTCGGAATACTGAATTCCAATTTTCGAAATGTAATGACTCTTGCTTCTAGTTCGAACCAACGTTCCGATTTTGGAGGCCGTTATTACTCACTAGCTGTAAACCCGGCGTTGCCCGGGTGTTTATTTATCCACCTCTCTTGCAGTCCACATCCTCTTCCCTCCTCTCTCTCTCTATCCATCTCTCCCTCTCCCATCTCTCTGCTCGTTTCCACCTTTCCCTCTCTCGGCAAAGTTTTCTGCAAGGTACGCTCTGCCATGTACCATACAAACATTTATATACCCAGTGATCTTCTTCCTGGTTTAAGGTCATGTGTGAAAACATTCATAAAGATTGGAGCAAAACTATGCATTTTGTAAAATTCCGCAAGTTAAGTACCCTCAACCAAGCACCGAACGAAATTTTATACAGACAGTGACATTCCTCTTGTTTTTAAGGTAGAGTGTACAATTTTTCATCAGTACTGTCTTTGCTGATGTTTTCTGTCGATAAACTACATGCATGCCAAATTTCAGCTTCATAGGTGAAGTAGTTTTCTAAGTTTTGTGTTTAGTCAGTGAGTGAGTGTGTATCCTTTCGCTTTCATATAGACAGCAGATTGCTTAATTTTTGATGCAAGAGAATTAAGGGAGACTTGCAGACAAAAATAAATAGTAACATACAAATCTGTATTGCTAACTTTATTTCATTCAAGGTCTTGCCTGACGCTACAACTTTACGGCAACTACAGCGAAACTGTTGTGAGCGGAAGACTTCTTTTTGTTTCATCATTTTGGAGGGAGGAGGGGTTTCACTCTTCATAAACGTCCGAAATTACACCCCAACTTTGTTGCTGGTCGCCAACTACTCTTATTTTCCAATAATTCACGCATAAATCTGGTATTCTCATGCGGTGGACTCTCATTATTTATGACGTCATATCTCCTGAGCTATGTGTCGTGCTCTTTTTTTTTTTGGGTCAGGAACCTTCGTGGGCGTACGGTGAACAGTGCACCAGAGTTTCATTGCAATCGAATGACTGGTTTATGAATACATAGAGGACATACAGACAAACATTCATTTATATATAAATGTTCAAATGTTTGTGCAGCTTAAGGGACTTAACTACGGGGTCATCAGTCCCTAAACTTACAGACTACTTATGAACTAACTAAGACTAAGGACAACACAAATATCCATGCCCGAGGGGGGATTCGAACCTCCGACCGTAGTGGCCGTGCAGACCGTGACTGGAGCGCCTCAGTCCACTCGGCCACCGCGGCCGGCCATATATATATGCCGAAGCTGCTTCAGTGGCATCGTGTCGGCACTCGGCGAGCATCAGCAACATGTCAACGTACTCGTTGTTCGTCTATGCCATCGTGATCCGGTGTCAGTAACTGTGGTATATTGAGCCCCGGTTGTTTGTGTGGCTCCAACTGTCGGGTATACGGCCGTGTGCGGCGACAGTCGGCAGTCTAAAAGCGCATCGAGGAAGCTTCTCGCTCCGTGACACCGGCGACGTTACAACTCGGCCGCACCACATTTAGAAGGTATCTGCCCCTGATACTTTGAAGGGTTGTAGCTCCCAAACTAACAGTGATAGGAATGTAGTTTAAATTGATTTGGACGCAGCCGGTTTCAACGAATCCAATGCACGATAGAAAAAACTATTGTTCCCTTTAAAAAATTATATGATTGTGCTGTAACTCTTTGGAAAATGATACAATAAACTATGTTCATAGCTCCGCAGAAAGTGTAACATATTCTTGTGTTGACCTACCGCATTGAAATTTCCGGTCACCTATTATTTCATAAGTTACAAAGGCAAACACACTTAGTGAAACACCCTGTATATATATTGATTCCGACCCTTGCTGCGACCCTTATGACACACTGCTGATGGGACGTTAAACACTAATCTTCTCTTGTGGCTTCCTTCTTGCTACCTTTCTTCTTTGCAGCAGCATTGTTCCCTTCAGAAACCTCAACCTTTCCTCTTTAGAATGGACCACTAATTCGATTGTGCCTGTCAGCGACCTCGGGTTAATTTGAGTGACACGTCTACAGAGGAAACAAGGTTGGGCTGTCGGGCGTTCTCCGCGGCGTTAATTGCCGGTGGGCAGCGGACTGGCAGTCGCAGCTGGGGCGGTGACATCAGGGGTGTCCGCGGCCGGCGGGGCGTGCCCACCAGGCCAGAGGCCCGTTTAATTGCCGCCGCCAGAGCGCCGACAGTGCCTCGAGTCGCCGCCCCCCGCCCCCCGCCCCCCGCCCCCGCGACAAGTGAAGTTTTAATTATGATGAATGCCGGCTTTGTCGGCCGCCGTGTTGCCGCAGTCACGCTGGCCGCCGGTGAATACGTCAACGTCAGCCGCGCCACCGCGGGTCACGACCGCTGCTGGGATAACGACCGCCGCGCCGTACCACTCTAAGGCGGCGGCTCGGTGAACGCGAGGCTCCGAGGTGGCGCAACGCGACCACCAACCATATCCCGGCCCTGTGTCCACATTTCAATTTACAGCGGTGTCGACCAAGGCCACCGACACCGTTTTGGACGGCCTGAGCGATCCTCAGTCGGCACTTGATGAAACGGCATATTTTTTGTACACGAAGGTGACAATCGTCCTGTGATAGCGAGCATGCACGGATACAGTTGGCGGTAGCATCGCGTACGAAGGCTGTGAAAGGGAGGTGCTGTCGTCGGTACTTCGCTGAGTCATGTGGAAACATTTCAGACGTCATTATAGTCTCGAAATCTATATACTGGGTGATCGAAAAGTCAGTATAAATTAAAAAACTTAATAAAGCACGGAATAATGTAGATATAGAGGTAAAAATTGACACACATGCTTGAAATGACACGGGGTTTTATTAGAACAAAAAAAAAAGTATTGCTAGTGGATGGAAAGATCTCTTGCGCGCGTCGTTTGGTGATGATCGTGTGTTCATCCGCCACTTTCGTCATGCTTCTCCTCCCAGGTCCCCAGACCTCAGTCCGTATGATTATTGGCTTCGGAGTTACCTGAAGTCGTAAGTGTACCGTGATCGACCGACATCTCTAGGGATGCTGAAAGACAACATCTGTCGCCAATGCCTCACCATAACTCCGGACATTCTTTACAGTCCTCGACTACTGCTATTGCTGAGGAATGATGATAAACATATTGAGCATTTCCTGTAAAGAACATAATCTTTCCTTTGTCTTAATTTGTTATGCTAATTATTGCTATTCTGATCAGATGAAGCGCCAACTGTCGAACATTCTTTGAATATTTTGTTCTAATAAAACACCATGCCATTTCAAACATGTGTGTCAATTTTTACCTCTCTATATTATTCCGTGATTTATTAAGTTTTCAAATTTATACTGACTTTTTGATCACCCGAATATATATATAAAGGAATGTTTGTATCTCTTCAACGTGATCTTAAACCATTCATTCGATTGCAATGGAACTTTGGTGAACTGTTCACAGTTCGCCCACGAAGGTTTCTGACCCAAAAACAAAAGAGCACGACCCGTAGCTCAGAATATATGACGTTATAAAAAACGAGAATACCCAGATTTATGTGTCAATTATTGGAAAATGGGAGTAATTAGGGACGTATATAATGCGTTCTCTGACTGATCTCTTCACCCTCCCTTCCCACACACACACACACACACACACACACACACACACACACAGCCGCGGTGGAGTAGCCGAGCGGTCTAAGGCAGTTTGGTGCGATATATTTACAAACAAACAAACAAATACACACAAAATGAAGAAAATAAGTCTATCGCTCACAACAGTTTCGCTATAGATGTCGTAAAACTGTCGCATCAGGCATGACCTTGAATCAAATAAAGTTAGCATTACACATTTGCATGTTACTACTCATTTTTGTCTGCAAGTCTCCCTTAATTCTCTTGCATCCAAAATTAAGCAATTTGTTTTCTTAATCTCTGCCTATAAAAAGCGAACTGACTAAACACGAAATCTCGAAAACTACTTCACCTATGAAGCTGAAATTTGGAAGGAGTATAGTTTAAAAGTAGAAAACTTCAGCTGAGAAGCTATATTGTGATAGGTGTATACTTCTCCTATACACGAAATCTATAGTTTCATTCCGATTTTCATGAAATTTCGCACCCTTGGCCTTCAAAACAAGAGGAAGGTCACCGTCTATCTTAAGTTTCATACGGTACACGAGGGAGGGTACTTTGCAACATAAAAATGTATAATATTCATAGAATATATGACATCCACTGCGATTGGGCAAAGCTGAAAATGTGTACCCAGCCTGGATTCGAACCCGGGTCTCCTGCTTTCTAGGCAGTTGCGCTGACCCCAACACCACTGGGGACACAGTGATCACCGCACCTGCAAGGACTACCCATGCACGCCTCCCGTCAGATACAAATTCCCAGCTTCGCCCTGCCCATAGAACTCAAACTCGTAGTTTAACTAATTCCCGTAAGAGTAAGGGCTTCAAACTTGTCCACCCCTCCCCACTAACGATAGGATCATTGCCCGTCACCGGCATATTATATATATACATGTGGCGTCTGTTCGGAAAGAACAGACGTCACTTCTGATCCTGGGAATTTGTATCTGACGGGAGGCGTGCATGGGTAGTCCTTGCAGGTGCGGTGATCACTGTGTCCCCAGTGGTATATATATATATAAAAAAAAGTGGTGTAGGGGTCAGCGCAACTGCCTAGAAAGCAGGAGACCCGGGTTCGAATCCCGGCTGGGTACACTTTTTCAGCTTTGCCCAATCGCAATTGATGTCATATATTCTATGAATATTAAATAATAACAACTGCAGGATCAGAAGTGACGTCTGTTCTTTCGGAACAGACGCCACATGTATATATATAAAAATGTATCCCTAAATACCTTGTTCGCGCCATCACTTCGGAACGTCTCGACCGATTTCACAGGACTTTTTTTTTTAATTCTCAGAATAACCCATAGACCCTCATTGTTAAAAATTTTGAGACATTTCGGACTCCACCAAAAATTAATAAGACTGATAGAACCTTGACAAACACAAATTCAAAAATTAAGTTCAGAGGTGTTCTTTCAGGATCATTCATGATAAAAACTGGTCTAAGGCAGGGAGACGGTCTGTCACCCCTTCTTTTTAATTGTGCCCTTGAATACATAATGAGGGAATGGTATAAGGCCAATCCAAAGAATATTAAAGTTGGAAAACAAACTTAAAAAGTAGTTAGTGGCCGCGGCGGAGTGGCCAAGCGCATTGAGCCGCTATGCTCCGATGCGCGATGTCATTCTCCGTCGGAGGTTCGAATCCGCCCCTCGGGCATGCACGGTCTGCACGTCCACTACGGTCGGGGGTTCGAATCCCCCCTCGGGCATGGATATTTGTGCCGTCTTTAGTTGTAGGTAGTTCATAAGTAGTTTGTAAGTTTAGGGACTGATGACCCCGCAGTTAAGTCCCTTAAGCTTAACAAACATTTTTGACTATTTAGTGAGTGGAAGCAATTTTCTGGTTAAGATTCACCTTTGTGTTTCCATGATGATTTATGTAGTTCCTATTTGTTTTCTCTAAATATATAGTTTCATGTTAAAATGTGAATGACATTCGATTCCTTTCATGTCCATATCTTCCTAGATTAATGTTACTAATCTACCAGTAATAACGGCACACCTACATCGGACGTAGATTTGAACCTCAGACCTCCCAAATGCGACTGTGTTAACCGCTTCGCTACCTCGCGTGAGGTAACAATACCAAGCTAGGTGGAAAGAAGTAAATATTTCAAATCCCCATGGTGCGATCCACATTACGTATCTCGCGATTTCCCTATATCGCTCCAATCAAACATTTTATTATTATTATTATTATTTAATTTTTTTATATCCTTTTTATTTTTTATTTTATTTTTTATTTTTATTTTTTATTTATTTATTTATTTTGTAAAGCGCACTGTCGGTTTTCTAGCGACCTAAATGATCTCGTAGGTAGTGAGGCATTAAATAAATCTTCCACTCTATTTTGTTCTGTTGTACAACGGCGGAGTGCTACAGTACAATATGGCTGTACACTGTACATAAATGATGTACCGGATAACACCAAAGGTTTTATGTATTTATCATAAAGTTGTTGTACGCAGACAAGTACACTACTGGCCATAAAAATTGCTACACCAAGAATAAATGCGGTTGATAAACGGGTATTCATTGGACAAATATATTATACTAGAACCGACATGTGATTACATTTTCACACAATTTGGGTGCCACAGAACCTGAGAAATCAGTACCCAGAACAACCATCTCTGGCCGTAATAACGGCCTTGATGTGCCTGGGCATTGAGTCGAACAGAGCTTGGATGGCGTGTACAGATACAGATGTCCATACAGCTTCAACACGATACCACAGTTCATCAAGAGTAGTGACTGGCGTATTGTGACGAGCCAGTTGCTCGGCTATCATTGACTAGACGTTTTCAATTGGTGAGAGGTCTAGAGAATGTGCTGGCCAGGGCAGCAGTCGAACATTTTCCGTATCCAGAAAGGCCCGTACAGGACCTGCAACACGCGGTCGTGAATTATCCTGCTGAAGCGTAGGGTTTCACAGGGATCGAATGAAGGTAGAGCCACGGGTCGTAACACATATGAAATGTAACGGCCACTGTTCAAAGTGTCGTCGAAGCGAACAAGAGGTGACCGAGCGTGTAACCAATGGCACCCCATACCATTACGTCAGGTGATACGCCAGTATGGCAATGACGAATACGCGCTTCCAATGTGCGTTCACCGCGATGTCGCCAAACACGGATGCGACTATCATGATGCTGTAATCATAACCTGGATTCATCAGAAAAAATGACGTTTTTCCATTCGTGCACACAGGTTCGTCGTTGCGTACACCATCGCAGGCGCTCCTGTCTGTGATGTAGCGTGAAGGATAACCGCAGCCATGGTCCCCGAGCTGATAGTCCTTGCTGCTGCGGACGTCGTCGAACTGTTCGTGCAGATGGTTGTTGTCTTGCAAACGTCCCCATCTGTTGACTCAGGGATCGAGACGTGGCTGCACGATCCATTACAGCCATGCGGATAAGATGCCTGTAATCTCGACTACCAGTGATAAGAGGCCATTGGGATCCAGCACGGCGTTCCGTATTGCCCTCCTGAAACCACCGATTCCATATTCTGATAACAGTCATTGGATCGCGACCAATGCGAGCAGCAATGTCGCGATACGAGAAACCGCAATCGCTATAGGCTACAATCCGACCTTTATCGAAGTCGGAAACGTGATGGCAGGCATTTCTCCTCCTTACACGAGGCATCACAACGTTTCACCAGGCAACGCCGGTCAACTGATGTTTGTGTATGAGAAATCGGTTAGAAACTTTCCTCGTGTCATCACGTTGTAGGTGTCGCCACCGGCGCCAACGTTGTGTGAATGCTCTGAGAAACTAATAATTTGCATATCACAGCATCTTCTTCCTGTCGGTTAAAGTTCGCGTCTGTAGCACGTCATCTTCATCGTGTATCAATTTTAATGGAAAGGAGTGTAACAATGGCAGAAAATTGTAAGGAAAGGAAGCTAGGTTGTTGTGTGACATCCTGTCAACTTCCTCGTTAGAGCTGTAGCACAAACTACAATTTATCCGTGAAGGATGAGGAAGGAAACACGGAGTATTCCTTCCAAGGAGTTATTCCGGCATTCTCCTTTGGTAATTTCTAGACAGAAGTGCGACAAATTTTTAGCTGTTCATGAATCGCCTGCATCTCCAACTCAATTTAGTAAATGCCATTCTAGCAGTTTCAACAGTAACGAGGGCAAACGTTTGGTAAATCACCACCTTCGTGAATGTTGTATGCCTTCTTTCTTATTCTTACCAAGCTGTTTTTCGCTGTTTGATTAATTGACGTCTATCGTCATTGATCCTGTTTTTTCCTCTTTTGATTCTTTATTTACAGTAACTTTGTTATGTTTTTGTTAGAGCTAAGCTGCTCATTTTTCTTCCGATTTCTACGATCTACAACAAGATGTAAACAGCACACACAGCTAAACAGTGTATGGCTTTGTTCAACTGTTGTCCACTTATACACTATTCAATTCGCATATATATTTCTTATTTTCTACTTTGAAATCTGTTTTCTGCCAAAACTGTCGCTACGGTCACTGAATAGAAATGGACGTTGGTATGTTTGTATTCTGTACAGCGAGATCAGCATCTGCAGGATGTATTCCTTAACATGTAGATTAAAGTGCGGAAATGGAAACTCTGTGACAGCATAGTTTGCTTTAATTTGCGGTTTTGGTGAAATGTGAAATTTTGTATGTGAATGCGGTTTTGTAATTAATAATAAGTTGATATTCGTTAGTAGATGTACAGCTGTGTGTATGCATGTCCTTGACCTCATCCTAAAGTACTGCATCAGTTTGAACTAAATTTGGCTCATGTATTTCCGAATATTTGGGAAGGAGTACTAAAGTGGTAAGAGTCATCAACCTCCTATGCGGATGAGGGTGTGGTTCATAAAGGTTGGTAGGAGTAACATCTGACCTGTAGGAAGCCTCCATAGCAGGATAGTGGAGCGGGTGGAATAGACGTATGTTACAGGGGGTAAACGTGTGCATGGCTAAGCAGAGAGAAAATGGAAGACATGGACAGAAAAACGGGGTAGGTGGTTGATAGATAAATGCGGGAAGGGACTGGCAGATATGGGGAAGAGATCGTAGTGGACGAGATGGACAGAGAGTTGGCGGAAAGGAAATTATCAGAGGTTAGGACATTGCAACAGAGAGTGAGAGAGAAATGTGTAGAAGGTAGGGGGAAGATTGGGGTGAGGAGTGCGGGCAGTTGGGTAAGCATGAGGGAGGAGGATAAGAGAAAGTGGGAGGATGTGATAGGTCGGGGAAGAAGGTGGGCATACAGAGGAGGCGGAGGAAAAGGGAGAAGGGTAAAGCGATGAAGGAGGAGACTGACGGAGAGGATGTCTGTAACATAGCTAATGTTTGTTTCAGAAAGCGTAGTGAGCAATTTTGTATCACATCTTATATATTTGTCTTTATGTGATCTTTCACAGTGACGGACCACATACCTAAACGGTAGCTGAAGTACGGAAGGTCTTATATCTTTCAAAGTGGTTTAATTTCTCTCTCTTTTATTTATTTATTTATTTATTTTTGTTTGTTTATCCTGAATAATACAATTTTCACATTTTAAAAATAAGATACAGAAAGAGTTGTCCTATATTTCAATGTACTGATTGACTCGCATTGTGAAAGTCCGGCTAACACTTTTCAGAGCGCAAATATGATGCTTCCTGGCATATTAAACCCTTTGCCTTTCACGGGAAACGTTCTACCGACACTTAATTTTGTATTTTGGTATTGTTGGATCGGCTCTTTGCGGTCTTTGTTGCTCGTCGAGTTTTAGGCTCTTTTTTTATGGCGGACAACTCTGAAGAAGGCGCTGAGTCATCATGCCAACTTCCAACTGAGCTACCAGGGCATGCTTCACGGCCCTTCCTTAGATTCACCAGTACCTCGCCTCCTGCCTAAAAAGTTGTGTAACTAATGGGCGAAACCGCTTATGTCATCGGTGCCTACGCTAACACACTGCTGAAACTAAGGCCTACAGTAACTTATGCTAAGGACAAGACATACACACACACAAAGCCATGCCCGAGGGAAGACTCAAATCTCCGACGGAAGTGGCCGCGCAATCCGTTATGTGGCGCCCATCTCAACGCTGTCCGGCTCTTTCGAATACACCGACGTTTATGCTGCCTGTGATTATTCAAAGTTGCAAATGGACCATCGGCGATCGGTGTAATGAATGTATTTCAGACATCACCATAAGTAATGCCATTGGGAGTTGAAATGTACGAATGCGCGAGCCACGAAATGCCACCCCTGAAAGAGAGCAGACGAAGGAAGATCTCTAGACAATACACACACAAAAAGGAAGGAAGACTGGGGTCCACAAAAATTATATATATATATATATATATATATATATATATATATATATATATATATATATATATATATATATAAGGTCGTAATCTCCTGCAGCGTGTTTTGTTTATTGATGCACCCATATAGTCACGTTTAAAATCAGCGTTCGCCCTTTTGGATATATAATTTGCTTCATTGCCGTCAATCAGGCCACGAAATTGCCACGATGGTTGTTTGATAGGAAACCGTCGACTTCTTTACCCAATCTTTAGTAATCGACAGCTCGTTCTCCTTCTGTAATGACATAAGGATTCACGGAACATTAATCCATAATAATTCTTCTCATACATAAATGTATGTAGATGGAATTGGAAGTCTTCAGAAGTGCATACGAAAATCCCCCCCCCCCCCCCAAAAAGAAAAAAAAAAAAAAAAAAAAAAAAAAAACTGATAACAGCCGTTGTGTCGTGGACTACTCTATCAGAATTCTTGTTTGTCGTGTATTTTCAGCTTCCACTACAGTGTCAGCCCACATGTGTCACTTGTTTTGATACAATGTGCAGCAGGAATATTAAAGCGCCGCGCGGGAATGGCCGTGCACAATTGGTGGCTGCTCCCCGTCGGAGGTTCGAGTGTTTCCTCGGGCACGTGTGTTGGCCTTAGCATAAGTTAGTGTTCAGTAGTTTATAAGTCTGGGGACTGATGACCACTGCAGTTTGGTCCTATACCTTCACTTATATTTTTTATTTTGTGACGTAAGCTTTACCGCTGATTTGTAACTTTTACTACGTGACTTTCAAACACGTCCACTGATTGTGTGCTCGTGTTCCATTTTGATTTATTCATTAACCTAAAGTGTTTCTGCACCATTAATGTTATCTATGTGTGTGTTAATTATTTTATCATTTTTAACAATGATCAGATGCCCCACGTTTATGTATGTTTGCCCCAATATTGATATATGTTTCCACCCATGTGATTTAACTTGTATGTTCATGTGAATGTGGAAGGTTACTCTTAATATTGATTGACTGCCGCGCAATGGCTTACAGTCACCGCCTCCCGCTCTAGGCTTCGTTTTGCTGTAGTTGAGAACGAATGGCTTCGTTTGTCGTCTGCGCTAGCGGCTGCTGGGTGGCCAGAGACAAGCTTACTTGGCAAGGTGGCGAGGTGGCCGTATTCTCAGTGTCGTACCAACCTAATCTTTTACAAAAGACGTGGAAGGAGACCTCTCTGGGAGCGGTTGTAGAGGGAATTATCATGGCCAGGTAGCAAGGTTTGGTAAACACTAGTCTCTGAACGCACTCTGCGTCGCTTTTAGAGCGCTATATATCCGGTGTACGGCGGGGGAAGTTTTTCCGAGGCCTTAGAGCTTTAGTCTTTCCTCTTCATCCTGGCTCCGACGACTTTGGAAGTAAGTACTCCGCTGAATCATGCTGAGGGGAAGACATGCTGTTAGCACTTTACTTTGTGTTCAGGCAGTCTTGAGTTTTCATTGATAGTCCTCTTGAGTAATTATTTCGCTATGCGAGGCGAAGTCTTTCTTAATTTACAGAACTCGAGTAAATTCAGTGTGAATTTATTATTATTTGTATTTTAATTCCAGTGATGATTGTCTGTCCGGGTTTGCTCACGTTAGAATACACGAGTGTGGCCGTCAGCCATTGTGTAAACCTAGTATGTTCGAATTTCCTTTGTGTTTTTAACTAACTTTTCACATTGCGTCTGTATCCTCGAGTATGCTAAATATTTTCTCTGATTTTCTGGTTTCATTTCGTCTTTCCTGTCTTGTATGACCAATTGCACCAGATGCTATCGTAAAGGTCGTTACTTCGGCCTTCAGCCATGGTTTTATTAATACTAGCTTTCTTCCATACAAATTCTCGAGTGTGATCTATTCGCTTATTCTGAATTAATTTCCTGTGTAAATTCTATCTAATTCACCGTGGTCGCTTACCACATGGTACTTAAGAATAGTGAGCCTCTGCCTCCCCAAACATCAGTTCGTTTCGTGCACAGTGTACTTAAAATTAGTGATCAAGACACCTGCCATCTCATCAAGACACCATCGATGCCTCGTTTTACCACTTTCAAGTGTTCCCGGATAGTAATGTACTGCCTAGCGTTATGCGCGTGTCTGTGAATGAATGAATGTGCTTTCACCCACCCATTGTGTATTTGCAAATTTTATCCCACATTACTTCCATATGCGCAAAGGGCAGAAACAATTTTATTACATGCAGTAATTTTATGATTTAATTGACATTTGTACAAGGTGTGTGCTTAACTTGGTCTCCCCCATTTATTAGCTTGTTCTTTTTTCTGAATAGATTATGATTTTAAAGTAACAAACCTCTGCTTTATGATTTCATGCTACCCGTCCCATGTTTAATTATCTATTCATTTATTTTTAACATTGATTTTGTGTTTGTTAAAACATGGGCTGCTCCGTTAAGGTACTGTGGCCACTCCTAAAGTAATTTAGAGCAGCAATGACTGTTTTAAAATTTGCAAATTTCAACTGCCAGATATTTTGCCAATTTTAATAACAGGCTACTTTCAACTTGTATTAGTTTCATTTTTCTGATGAAGGCAATCTTAGATATTGTCGAATCCTGGTTAAAAAATATTCGCGATCGAGGGCTGCACTTTCATCCTTCACCTTTACAAACGTATCAATATTTATTGAGCCCATTATAACGGCAGTTGAAGAATCTAGTTTACGCAGCCATCATTTTTGAAGATACTCGTGCCATCATATACGTCGGTGACGGTACTAACGGCCCCCTTCACTTGAAAATGGACAGTAGCGCATGCACTGAACCAGATGGACGAACAGGTAGTTCCCCACAGGCCGTGAAACGCGGACAGCAGCGGCGAAGTGCCGAGCGAAACTGATATATAACTGAAACATTGGCAGAGACGGAACCTCTGGACAAACCGAAAAGTGGAATGTCCCGCCCTAACAGCGTAAAAAAATACTATTTTACATTACAGTGCGAAACAGTATATATCAGCTGTGCAAAGAGGTGAACTGCAACTAATGCAGATATTCAGAGGTAATGGATATAAAATTGTACACGGAAATAAAGGGTTTTTATTATTCACATTTATGGAAACTTGGACATTGGTTACTCACAGGTTAGTATTCCTTACTTGCTGATAAATTTTCTGACAGTTCGGTATATTCTGGTTTGACGCAGTGCTAATTACTATATTTGTATCTTCTTGAGGTGAGCAATTTGACACACAAAGATACGACTATAATGTATTGAAACCAGTCGTAATTAATATATGAATTTGACAAAGCTCTTGAATATTGTAATCTTTACAATGTTTTATCACTGCTGTGATTGTCTCGCTCACCAAGAGAATCGTAAATCATATTCCACCTACCTCGTTGATCACTAATCTTCAAAATCTGTGTTAAATCCAAATGCTAGTCCTCTTGTGTGGCGGGAAAGTGGTTAAGGACACTGTCGATAGCGTGACTAGTAGACGCGTCCTGTGCAAGAACACGCGGGCAAACATGCCCTATGGCGCAATGAAGACAGATGTCGTCGTGGACAATGGCGGCGGTTGCGGAAGCGAGATGGAATCGGAGCGTGCTTAATGGGCGAGCTTCGCGTTTTTGTCGAATCGGCGCTTGAAAAGTTGCCCTCCCGCGGCTGCGGCAGTGTTTTACAAACGCTCTCGGAATCCGCATGCGGAATATTTTTCTAGGAAAGCGTCTAGCGGAGCGCTAGAGAGGGATTTTTTTTTGTAGAGGAGATGCATTTCTCGCGAGCCTCGGCTAGCTCTATTTACACACAAAGCGCTCGGAATTGTAGATGGGGGCCCCAAGGCCGGCGCAGTACGTCTCGGCTGGATTTCAGAAAAGCGCCATTAACAAAGCCGCCAGATGGGATCTGCTGTGCCCACTGCCCGCCCGCTCCCGGAACTCACGCGTGCCCAGAGCGCCGTGCTGGGCCGCTGGGCCGTGGCGTAGCGTAGCCGCGCGCTACGTGGGCCGCGGCACACAGCAGAACACTGTGCGCGAAGGAGAGGAGACCCCGCTGCAGTCTGTGCGCCCAAACTCACGAGGGGCCATCACAAGTGGAAACAACGGATTTTGGTGGGGATCGAATATGTTGTGGAGGGACATTCTCTGAGTATGAGGCTTTCCGCTTTTTTTTTTAGCGACAGGCCTTGGATTTCGAGAAAATTGATGTTGAAGTTCATTGCGTGATGTAAGACTTGTAACGTTAGCCATGTTTAACCTAAGTGCGCATGATGCCGCGTTGAGCGCCGAGTCCGTGGTAGAGCGTCTTTTTTTTTTTTTTTTTTTTTTTTTTTTTAACATTATCGTCTGACATTTTCCCATTTTATTTAAAAACAGTTCAAATATTTGTAACTCTTATGGGGCCAAAGTACGTTTGTCATCAGACCCTAGACTTACAAACTACTTAACCCCTTCAGACCCTCTGGCTACAATTGTGTACATAACTTTTACAGTGTCTAAGATAAATCAGAAACATTTTCTCTCAATTGAAACAACATGTATATGACTATGAGTGTTCAACCTTTTCATCGTGCACACTTACTGTCAACTGCGGAAGATCACTATAAACATACCAAGTAGTCAGTGTTGCACTGTGCAGCAGCTTGTGAACACCAAGGAACATGCAGGTTGTGGATTACTTGTATTCCACTGCACAACTGAAAACTAGTAGTAATTATTTTGCATGGCAACTATTGAATGTTCACTTTATTTAGTACCAAAGTTAGTTCCACAAAATTAATTATTTTAGTCTGTAAAAAGGAGCCTTGCATTTCAGCATATGCAATTTTGTAGTATGTAAGTGGATGCATACAACAGCGTAAATCTTGCACCTAAAATCATTAAAAATCTAAATTAAGAGGAATGCAGCAAAAAGAATAATTTCCTTCCTCCAGAAAAAAATCACGTCTGAATGGTTTAAAGTAAGTTTAACTAACCTAAGGACAACACACAGATCCATGCCCGAGGGAGGATTCGAACCTCCGGCGCGGGAGGCCGCGCGATCCGTAACGTGGCGTTCCAGACCGGTGGGCTACTCCCGCGTGGCTTATTTTACAGAATATCAACAAACAGTGAACAATGTGTGAAGTCAGTAAGAAATATTCAATTTTGCCACAGTAATTTAATTTTCACATTACCACAAAGTCTTACTCGCAATCACCTGCATCGCTTGCAATGCCACAACCAAAATCCGGATGGTATTCGTCGTAAAACCACACTTATTATTTTTGGATCGCTTCAAAGTTAACGGATGAAAGAGAACTCTTTGTTAATGTAAATTAACTTTTTCTAATGATTTTAAAATTGCTAGAGATTGCTTGAATAATCAAAAGATAGTATCAGTAGATTACTCAAGCAATCTTCAGCAATTTTAAAATTATTATTAAAATTTTGCAATGAAGGCTGCATACCTCTACCAAGACTTTCAGTCTAAAGTTAACTTTTTCTGGTATCGCTCCTTATAAAATCAGCGCGCCTGCAAGAAAAAAGCTTTTATGAACTGTGTTGGTTCTGTAAACCATTTTTTCCCGTTGATTTTACGACAAATATCATTAGAATTTCTGTTGTGGCATAGCACGCGATGCAAGTGAAAGCGAGTAAGATTTTATAATAATGTAAAGATTAAATTACTACTGAAAAGTTGAATATTTCTTACTAACTTCACAAAACGTATACTGTTCGTTCACATTCTGTACAATAAAATGGAAAATGTGAGACTATTCTGATTTAAAAAAAAATACGGGGATGTTCCGAACACGGCACCTCCACGTGGTAGCTGGATACCTTTACCGCTGTGCTACCATCACTTGACTGGAACGCGGCGAAATTTACGCGTCTTACATCGCTCAGTGAACTTCAACATCGATTTTCTCGAAAACCAAGGCGCGTCCCTCAAAAGGCGCATGGGCTCAAACTCAGCGTATGTCCCTCAACAGCATATCCGAAACCCATCAAAACCCGTTATTTACACTTCTTATGCTCCCCTGTTTAGTGTGCATCCGCGTGGTGCGACGTCTAATCGGTTTCATCATGTGAAGCGTTGCGTTTGTAGCTCGGACGATAGATATTGGCATCGCTTTCATAGTATCGACATCTCTACAGCTAAATCATTGCTTTGCGAAAAGTCACATGTTAGCGACCATCTTTTGGTATAAATTTACAGAGCGTTTTTTGTAAAGTAGAGTAACATAAATTTTACGTGTACTTATTATTTGTTACAAATAGTGGTATTTCCTGAAAACTGCTAACTCGTTTTTTGTATCCGCATAATGTTTGTCAACAGTCACGTAGTTCGTAATGTGGTGTTCCCACCTGCCTACCGTTGGACTCAACATATTATTAAGATGTTTAGCTACACGATATGTCGGAACACTAATGTTAGATACTATAGGCCTCAAGGGAATGTTCTTTTTGTGGACCTTAGGAAGGCCATACATTAAACTACCAAGCGGCATTATAAACAGAGATGGTGGTTTTTGTGTAAATTCTGCTTGGAATCCGGCACTGTCTCTCGTCAGAAAACAAAGGGACAAAATTAATGCTGCCTCACCTGTTGATTAATAGTCACTTTCGATATTTTTTATGTTTGGTCACCTTTGGTTGTGCTGACTCTGCAGTGACTTGTTCAAATGTTTGTAAAGCTTATGGGACTTAACTACGGGGTCATCAGTTACTTGTACCGTGTGCGTTATCTTTCTTGTTTACCCTTTGCAAAGCGAGGTATTAAATACGCTAGCACAGTGCTTCCTTGAGTGCAGTTGTGCCTTGAGAATGGCAGGGTGTCCTCCTGTCGAAATATCGGCGGTTGTCGACGACGTCACCCGGCAGCATACCGTAAGTTGTTTGAACATTCATTACACCGGGAAAAGTTAAGGAGTCGCGTAGTTGTACAACCTGAGACAATAAAATTCGGTGCATATTATGTAAAGTAGATCACGTACGAACGCCAGTTACGTTACTGAGTTCTGCGGTACATGTCCAGCCGCGGCGGAGCGGCCGAGCGCATTGAGGCGTTATGGTACAATGCACGAAGCTGTTCTCCGTCCGGGGTTCGAATCCCCCTAGGGCATGGATGTTTGTGCCGTCTTTAGTATACGCTAGTTCATAGGTAGTTTCTAAGTTTAGGGACTGAAGACCCCGTAGTTAAGTTCCAAGTTCTACAAACTTTTGAATTTTGAATACAAGTCCAGGAAACTTCGCGCGAAGTCTTCCTGTGACAAGTTGTTCAAAAACCTCGTCACCTTTCGTTGGATGCAAGGAATATCGTCAAATATGTTTCCTTTCAAACTTAGTTTGAATCGAGAGAATATGAAGAAGCCTGGAAGATTGAGATCCGGCAAGTATGGTGGACGTTCAATTTGCACGACACCGCTCGCCTACACGCAGCTAATATCGTCAAATAATTTCTGGCAAACATCGGGTGCTGCTAATTGAACATCCATCATTCAAGCCGGATCTCAGTCTTCCAGACTTCTTCCTGTTCCATCGACTCAAACTCGCTTTGAAAGAGAATAGATTTGACGATATTCCTGACATGAAACCAAACGTGACGATGCTTTTCAACACCATCCCAAAGGAAGACTTGGTGTAAAGTTTCCTGGACACGTATCACAGAGCTCAGCGGCGCATATTTGTGGGAGGTGACTGTTTCAAAGGTCAGTAAGGCAACCGAAGTTCAGAGTTGGGGTTGGGTTGTTTGGTTGGGATAGGGAGACTAAAGTACTGAGTTTATCAGTCCCCTAGTGTGGAGGGGAAGGAGTGAGGATAGGAAAGGAGGGGAGGGGGGAAAGGAAATGTAGTCCGAGAAGTAAATAAGGAAGGAAGACTGCATTAGCTCGGGGTCCTGTGCTCGCCACGCACGTACTCACAAAAGAACGGTGAGCCCCCTTGGGCCTCAGCCAGGCACTTAAATGTAATTTGCAGAGTATCCCATGTAGATGTATATGACTTCATAGTTCATCTACGTTAATGTTACAGGGCGATTGCAGAGGTAAACGGCATATGTAAAGCCGCTCTGCTATTTGCCCGATCTTTTAATACCTATGGCAGAAGGTTTGGGGCAAGGCTCCACAGCCTCGTAAACAGTCTACTTAGAACACATGGCAATTTGAAAGGCGCCCATTGTGGTGGTTAGCTATGCGCCATTCTTTACAACACATGTTCCTCTTACTTAGGTTACGAACATAATGTTTCATTTAATTACAAGATAGTAATATAACATTATGCGAACAAGCAGTAATCAGAAGGGAATCTCCCCATCGCACCCCCCTGAGATTTAGTCATAAGTTGGCGCAGTGGATAGGCCTTGAAAAACTGAACACAGATCAATCGAGAAAATTGGAAGAAGTTGTGGGAACTATAAAAAAAATAAGAAAAATATAAAAAGCCCATACGAATGATAAGTAAAGTAGAGCAAATAATGAGCGCAGGAGCGTCATGGTCCTGTGTCTAGTCTGAGGAACTGCACAGTGAAACGTCTTTGGTTCGAGTCTTCCCACAGGCGAAAGTCTTAAGTTTTTCATTTTCAGACTGTGAAACTGTAGCACTCATTTGTTGCAGTTTATGCGACAAACTCTTACGTTTTCATCACATTTGTGGGAGTGATTAACACATCCACAAGAAAACCTAAATTGTGCAATGTAGAATCTCTCTACCCATTCATCACAGGTAAATGGGTCGACAAGAGATTCCTGTCATATGACGCACATGCCGTCACCAGTGTCGTATCGAATACGTCAGACGTGTTTTCCTGTGGAGGAATCGTTGACCTATCACCTCGCGACCAAATGTTTTAGGTTTCCATCGGCGAGGCACTTCCTTTCGTCTGCTAATCGCACAGTTTTGCAGTGCGGTCGCAAAACACAGACACTAAACTGATTACAGCGAACAGAGACGTCAGTGAACGGACGGACAGATCATAATTCATAGAAAATAAACAAAATTAAATTATTTGTTCCAACAAATGCTTGAACCAAGCACCTCTCGCTCCAGAGCTCCTCACGCTACCCACAGCACTGCCAGGCTCGGAATCTGCTCGACGTTGCCTATCTTTCGCATGGACCGATCAGCTTTAATATTTTGCTTACTTTCTCATAATTGCACACAACTTCTTCCAGTTTTCTCGACTGATCTGTGTTCAGTTATTCACGGCCTATCAACTGAGTCAACTTATAACTAAATCTGACGGGGGGTGCGATGGGGAGGTTTCCTTGAAATATCAATCATCCAAAAATATACCGTATAATACTTACCCATATACATACCTATTACGTGAATTTCACACAAAATCTGTCGAACAAGGATTCCAGTATTATAGTGAGTTTTAAAATATTTTTAGATACTATATTGAATAATTTTAGCTACAAAATTTATTTAAATAATCAAAATAACGGAAGGACTTAAGTGTAACGATAGGCAGGAACCTTAGACCTTACTCACCATGTTTTAACAAAACTAAAGCTCTTTCTAAAAAGAAATGTATATTTTATAAAAACAATATTTTGCACAACCTATATCATTACAGCACTTTAAGAAATCCATACTTACACACAGCCCAATTCTACGAGAAGTTACCGAAAGAGGTATGTAGTGGTAACACGCTGGACTCGTATTCGAAAGGATAGTGGTGCAAATCCACCTCTAGCCATCTGGATATAGTCTTTCCGTGGTTTCCCTAAATCACTGCAGGCAAATGCAGGGATGTTCCTTTCAAAGGGCACGGACGATGTCCTTTCCCCATCCTTACCCAAAAACCCGAGCATGAGCTCCGCTTCTAATGACCACAATGTTGACGGGAAGTTAAACCCTAAGATTCCTTCCTTCTTCAAGAAGTCACGATTGCTATGGCGTATGCATAGCAATTTTTCTATTTAAAGTAGAGTCTCATATTCTATCAGTTGTCTTGTCCCACTAGATGGCAATGAGGCCTTTTACATAATGTACTGTTTGTATTTTTTTCTGCAGAGAATAATTGCCCCTTCACTCTGTCTAATAATATTTGGTATTTCCCTGACGGCATGACAAAACGAGTTTGGTGCTGCACCTAATTAAAGTGCTCATTACCGTTTCACAGCTGTTGATGCGTGGTAATATTCCATCCGTGTCAGTGTCATGGCGGAGGTGCCGTGACCCCTCACCCTCGCGTGTGAGCTTCGAGCCTGCTTTTTGCGAAGCGCCAGCCGCCTCGAGCCAATTTGTCAGCTGACGTGCGGAACCTGTGCCGAGGCGAGTGATTACGACGCAGGGCGTGAAAGCCGAGGCGCGCATCGGCCGGTGCTGTGCGCCTGGCGGGAACATCAGTCGCGGAGAGTACCTGCCGCGGCTTCACCTGGGACGCGATCCCTGTGCCGGCTGCTTACTTGCCGAGGCGCCGAGTGCCTTCGCTAATAGCGCACGCCCGGACCAAGAAGCCACCTGAGCGATGAGCCCTCGCCTGATCTCTGCCTCCGCCGTCGGAGTGCGCGCCTCTACTTCCGACTTCTCCAGACATACATTTGCCTTCCTCTTAATGCCCTGTCAGAGAGGCAACAGTTCCTAGTACCTGACGGAATGGCAACGACGAAAACAAACATACGGCGTTCCCCAGAACAAGGAAAACTTAGTTGTAACGACTCTGTACCGTTAAAGAGTCAGAAACAGTTGTACGCCTTTGTTCGTGGTCAGGTCGCTTCGCTGTTAACATTTGGGCTGGATTGGCAGGCGATAATTTGGTCGGCCAACACTCGTGCATATTCCTCCGGCGACTGAACGCCAGCAGCTACCTAACTGAAACCTGGTGATACATAACTAAAACAAACAATCAACAACCAATTAGATTCAATAACGATCTCGGAGAATACAATGCTGATTATACTGATACATGTTTTCACTAGTAAGGTACTATATAACGGGTCATTTATAGGACGCGATTCCACCGGTCAGCTCTCACCCATGACGTCATCGCTGCGCGGTAGTTTCGAGATGCGTGCGCATTTGCAGAAGGCTTGAGTAATTATATGATGGCTGAGTAAAGACAATAGCTTCTTTACAAGCAGAACATACATTGCAGATTGCGATTTTGTTTTTAAAAAGTCATCTGTAGATTCTCTCTGATGGTTAGGTATAGGTTACAAGAGCATATATATATATATATTAGTGCCAAAGGCGCGCGCGAATTTTTGGGCTAAGACCGGTGATCGATGGTACATTCTGTTGTTGTAATCTGTAATTTACGAGGATAACCACAGAAATTTTTTTTTTTTTTTTTTTTTTTTTTTTTTTTATGGGACTTAACTACAGGGTCATCAGTCCCTAAACTTACAAACTACTTATGAACTACTTACGAACTAGGACGGCACAAATATCCATGCCCGAGGGGGGATTCGAATCCTCGACCGTAGTGGCCGTGCAGACCGTGACTGGAGCGCCTCAGTCTCCTCGGCCACCGTGGCCGGCAATAAAGTAAGACATTTTTAAGAAAAACTAATAATGATCCGGTAACAATAGGCAAGTGTGACAACAGACATAAAAAGAAACAACTTTTATTGAAAAATTCACACAAATTCTGAAATTTGGCAAACTCTTAAACCCAGATAGCGCTAACGTCCTTCCAGAAGGACGAGAACGGTGGCTTAGTTGTAGTTAGAAATACGTGCACAGTGTTTAATTTCATTACTGTAATCTCCTCCTTCCATTTTAGATAAATTTTAATTTGTATTGTTGATTTCAAAGTGATAGGATACGTGTGCAAAGTTGAGATCCACAGAGATGATATTGAAGATTTCCTCGTAGTTAGGTTCATATTTATTGAGCGTTCTTTACTTTTTGCGACATTTATATGTACATCATTAGACAGTCAACCACTTAGTAATGGCCGAGGAGATCTTGGCCGAGACGTCGTGGATAGTAAACCAGATGAGAAAATTGTATCGTCGTTTGAGTGTTTAAATGACCACCCAAAAGCAGAAACAAATTTAGGAAATCCTGTTTTGGGAGCCTTAAATGAGTGTGGTGACAGTTACATCAATATTCATGCTTAAAATGTCCCCCAACAAGCGTGTCCACGAGCTGCCCGAGCACGTCGCTACGATGGTGGTTGACGTTTTATAAAGTGCCGGTGCGAGTGCTGCGGGACAGCACAGCTGGCTCCCAGCCAGGCGGCGCTGTCCGCTCAGTGGGGGTCCTGCGGCAGTTTGTCCCCCAGCAGTGGAGGGCCGTGTCGCTGCCCGCCGCGATGGACGGCGATGGCGCCGAACAGTGTACAGGCGCGGAGGAGCCCAGGGGGAGCAGTACAGGCAGCAGCAGCCACAAACCACACGCGGGCGACCTGCTGCCGACCACGGTCTGCCCAGTGCTCGCATGCGCTGATATAAACAGCAGCTGGCCAACAAGTGTTTAAGGACCGTTTACAATTCATCTACATCTACACAGATACTCTGCAAATCACATTAAATTGCCTGGCAGAGGGTTCATTAACCACCTTCATAACTTTTCTCTACCGTTCCATTCTCTAATAGCGCGCGGGATGAAAGAACACCTAAATTGTTCCGTTTTCGATCTGATATCTCTTAATTTATTGGGATGGTCATGTCTCCCTAAGTAGGTGGGTGCTAGAAAATATTTTCACATTCAGAAGTAAAATTCGGCGATTGAAACTTCGTAAACAGATCACGCCGCAATGAATAACGTCTTCCTTTTAATGATTTCCACCCCAATTCGTGCAACATTTCCGTGACGCTTCCCCCCCCCCCCCCGTAACGTGATAAAACAAAACGAGCTGCCCTTCTCTGAACCTTCTCAATGTCTTCCGTCAGTCCCACCCGGTGAGGGTCCCACAAGGGTCAACAGTACTCCAGGAGAGGACGCACAAGTGTGATGTAGGCAGTCTCTTTGGTGGAGGTGGTGCATCTTCGAAGCGTTCTGCCGATGAAACGTAACCTTTGGTTCGCCTTCCCCACAATATTTTCTGTGTGTTCTCTCCAGTCGAAGTTGTTCATACTTGTAACTCCTAGGTATTTGGTAGAATCTACGACCTTAAGGTTTGACTGATTTATCGCGTAATTTAAGTTCAGCGGATTTCTTTTAGTGGTCGTGTGTATTACTTCACACTTTTCTTTATTTAGTGTCAATTGCCAATTTTCGCACCATGAGAAATTTTGTCTAAATCGCTTTGCAGTTGCTTTTGATCCTCTGTTGACTTCACTAACCGATAAACGACAGCATCATCCGCGAACAGTCTAAGGGAGCTATTCAGATTGTCTCCTAAATCGTTTATAAACACGAGGAAGAGTAATGGACCTATAACGCTTCCCTGTGGAACGTCAGATATCACTTCTGTTTTACTCGATGACTTACCGTCAATTACAACGAACTGTGTTCTTTCTTATAGGAAATCGTGAATCCAATCGCACAATTGGGGAGATATTCCATAAGCACGCAATTTCATAAGAAGCAGCTTGTGGGGTACAGTGTCAAAAGCCTTCCTGAAATCCAGAAATATGGAATCGATTTGAGATCCCTTGTCGATGGCACTTAACACTTCATGTGAATAAAGAGCAAGCTGTGTTTCGCAAGAGTGATACTTTCTGAATTCGTGTTGACTACTGGTTAATAGGTCGTTCTCTTCGAGGTAGTTCATAATATTCGAACAAAGTATGTTCCAAAATCCTACTGCAAATCGACGTCAATGAGATAGGCCTGTAATTTTGGGGATCACTCCTATTGCCTTTCTTGAATATTGGAGTAACTTGGGCAACTTTCCAGTCTTTGGGTACAGATATTTCGCTGAGTGATCGGTTGTAAATTATAGCTAAGTACGGAGCAATTGCATCAGCATACTCTGAGAGGAATCTAGTTGGTATACAATCTAGCCCGGAAGATTTATTTTTGTTTAGTGACTTAAGTTCTTTTACTACTCCAGAAACATCTATTTATAAGTTTCGCATGCTGGCAGCTGTTCTTGGACTGAATAGTGGAGTGTTCACTTCGTCTTCTTTGGTGAAAGAATTTCGTAAAGCTGTGTTTAGTAATTCTGACTTAGCAGTACTGTCATCGGTAGTATTACCATTGCTATTGCGTAGTGAAGGTATTGTTTGTGTTTTGCCGCTAGTGTACTTCACATATGACCACTTGAAGGAAGTGGTGAACAGGTTAACGATAATCCGAGGATTCCTTTCAGACACTATAGCTACTCGAAGCGAACTGCCTCAACCCGTTTAACATGCAAATATCATAACAAGAACAAATATAAAACACATATACTGATGAGATCGATCTAGGTCGATCGTCGCCACACAATCGGCAGGCAGTCGAAACTTATGCAGACACTGAAATATATTCGTAAACCACGGAACAAACTACTTTCCTGATCATCGAAGATGAATTATTCTGAAGGAGGCATCCAAATAAGATTAAATTTGCAGCGACGACAGATACACGTGATGACCATATCACCCCAGGCGCACATCACGGGCGACAGGAGCGCCAGCTACAAGCGCTGTATAAATGGGGAGCAGGCGACCGTGTGGACGTACTGGAGTTGTTCTTAAGTGCGGCTGTGTTGCGTAAGTAGCTTCAGTCTGCTTGTAAGATGACAGTGAGCGTCTTTTGAAGATGTTCGCAGTAAGGGCGAGTGAGCATGGAGAATAGAGATTGCAACATCGGTGATGTTGTCGGATGCATTCCAAACAAGCGTGTTCCGGTTCAGTAATCAGTGGCTGCAGGAGGGAACGATGGTGACGATCGTGCGGTATTTATTGGCCGGAAAATCGCCAAACGGCTTCTGTCGTCTTGTTGCAAGCCTCTTTACTTGACGCCACTTCGTGGTCTTGTGTGTTCATGATGAAATCATAATGATAATAATAAACGACTTCCAGTTGCCTGCCGCGAATCGAAACCCAGAGTCCTGTCGATTGCGCTATAGAGGCAACCGAGGGTCCGCTGACTTAGCTTACTGCATGCTCACTACGCATGTACACACGAAAGAACTGTCAGCCCTTGGGGGGAGGGTGGGGGGGAACTTGGTGACAGAAACGTTGAGGTCATTTGTAGGTCGCGGTTCCACCTATCAGCTTTGACCAGTGACGTCATCGAAGCGCGTTAGTTTTAAGGTGCGTGCGTGTTTATAGAATAGTAATTTAAGATCTTGACAAGGTTTTTACCACAGGAAATTGATTTTTACGCCTCAGGGTAATCTGTTCTGTGTATGGAACACCATTTGTTATTATTGGCGCAACGTTGTTTCTATTTACGTTACAGTTACTTCATAGAGTAGTCTAATGAAAGGCAGCTGTCAAATAGTTTTCTCTGTAGCCAGCTTCACACGTTAGGAGGAACATTTTGAACGCCTGTCAACTTCTAGACCAACAGCTACAGCATTTTTAATTTCGATACCATCTATTGACACGCTCTCAATTAGACATTTAGAATGAATAATTAGATCGATAATCATCAGAGAAAATATTTGAGATTTTATAATTTACTCAACATTAAATATAATCATTATTTTTATAATCAAAACAATAATTTTATTCTTCATAAATCAAATCTATTCAACTAATTACTGTTGCTTACTGCACTCAGTTCAGTCAGAAACAGCAATTCGTATTTTGTTGAGCACCTTCAAGTACATGCTGATAAATGTAGCGTTCTCAGTGCAGATTCATCTGGAACTGGATGTGTTGTGCACTTCTCCAATAATTGTCAGTAACTCGGATTCTTCGGCTTCTTCAACAGGATGTTGAAATACACTATCATCTAACTCCAATCTGTAAAGAATGATTGCACGGATGAAAATTTACCTATTAGCTCAAATAACAGTGTATATCTGCTGTCATTGGCAGTACTTGTCCTCACACAGCCGGTTTCCAGAGTTGTTGCACTAAATGCAGTTTTCTGTTATAACTTCAGCATCACATAGTTTACTGCTGAAGAACTTCACTGCTAAACCACGAACGAAACTTCAGAACTCCATGTTATAGAAACATTTTACTTTCGACGTGTCGGGCCCGGTGGTCTTGGGGTAAAGCACTCGACTGGCAAGGGTCGCGGGTTCGAAACCCGGTCAGATCTCGGATTATTTCAGTCTGCGTTTTAACCCATTCTTCACCTCTCAGCGATGTGAGGAGTCGTCAGAAACGACATGTGGTTCGGATTCCTCGTTCAGCTGTAGGTCCCCTTTCCCCTGGGGTAGGCTAGGGACACGCAAGTCGCCGAAATGGCGTTCAGTGAATGACTTACACCAGGCCAATGAGCCACACGAAATTATTATTACTTTCGTCGTGTTAAACCAGACTGAGTGTGCATTCAAATTACACAGTGCGTTGTTAGTGTGATTTTATTGCATCAAAAGTAAACTTTCTCGGCTTCAAGAGCATTTTGTGTTACATTAGCGGACAGATCAATGTGTTAGGCTGCTTGTGTAATATATTTCGACCCACTAACGGTCCCGTGTCGCAAATGTCTAGTGAAAAATGGGAAAAGCATCTTAGTCAGTTTCAAGCGACAGTTGAAGTACGTGTTTGGCGGTTGAAGAAACCTTGTAGCCGGCCGCGGTGGCCGAGGGGACTGAGGCGCTCCAGTCACGGTCTGCACGGCCACTACGGTCTGGGGCTCGAATCCCCCCTTGGGCATGGATATTTGTGCCGTCCTTAGTCTTAGCTAGTTCATAAGTAGTTTGTAATCTTAGGGACTGATGACCCCGTAGTTAAGTCCCATAAGTTCTACAAACATTTGAACATTTTTGAAACCTTATAGTCTCGCTCGCATAGGTGAAATTGGTTGCAAAACACCACCATCGGAGATGACAACTTGCAAAAAATATAATAAAATCCACTGAATAACTCGCTACATTCAAGTTTAACAGTCGCAGCAGGAAGTGCAGATTAATACTGAACGCTGATTGGGTGTCGGAGAACACGTAACGTAGATGCACAGACCAAGCCTTAACTCGACGGCCGTCGTTCCTGGTCCCAACTATATAGAGTCCTCATAAATAACACTTTGTAGTAGTTGTATTCACTTTTTAAAATATCACCTGAAGCATTTCAATGGTAGCAACATTTTCATGCTTTTGTTCTTGGGTATCTGAATGTAGAACAAGTATCCGTTTTTGCAAACGTTGACCGAATTGTGATGTATTATTAGTAGAATAGGCAGAAATGTTTTATTACTAAAACAGGTGTAAATATGTGTGAATAATATAAATATACTCTTCTATATTACAGTACCTGTCTTCGTGCATGAATTGTTTTAAATTTCACAGTAAAGTTCAGGGAAAAAAGTTACTTCTCATTAAATTTGAGGCACGATTGATGAATGCTGTTGCGAATCACCAAAAAGCTACAATCTATTATACTGTTATATTTTAAAAAGGCAATTCTGGTGACAATTTCGCCGTTTATTTGAGATTTGGTGGCTTATTAAGACTATATTGAAGTTCATAAGCTACCGGGTGCACCGAATATAGTGTGGATATTTGGATCAGATTGAATATCGCTCTTCGCAATTCAGAACGCTGCCGAGAAACTGGTATGATGATACCAAACTTAATCTACATCCACATCCATACCGCGCAAGCCACCAGACGGTGTGTGTTCCTCTGTGTGCAGCAGAATATCTGTGACTATTACAATTATGCGTTTTTTGTTTAACGTCTCCATAATACCTAATGTGCCAGACCACAACAATACCATAATAAAAACTACTAGTTTCCAGCTTGGTGATGTGATATAAAGTATTTATTTAAAAAAAACCACATATCAATTTGGTACACATGGTTGAACATCATCAGTGCTGCAAAAACAAGGTCCTTGATTCAGAGATTAAAACAACATTGAAAACACGCCAAGAATTTTACAACTGTATAAAGAAATTACATACCAGATTTCGATTCGTGATGACTCATGTACTTCACATGAAAGATTTAACAGTTAGATCCATAAAATGCATAATAAGTAGGTCTTCCTACTGCATGTTACGAGGTCAAAATGGGTGGCTGCTTACATCCATCTAAGCAGCTTAGCTTGCTGGCAGTTTGGGCTGGCGCCCTCTTCATTTGAGACGTTTATTACACTGTTATTTTTTTAAAAAGGGACAATAACATGAAATGTACAAGAAGGAGTACAAGACGAACGAGGTAAAAATATAACATAAAAAAGTGAATTAAACGGCTTTTTTTATATACAAAATAAACGAACTTAACATTTCACTGCGTGTTTTTTTTTTATTTTTTTTTTTTTTTTTTTTTTTTTTTTGGTAAGAAAAAGAAACCTTATTATAAAATTTAAACTTTAACAGTTAACACAAGTAATTTTTATATATTAACAGCAGTAAGTTTTGATTGACTATTATTTCATTCTGCTGCCGATTTTGGCACACCAGGAGTATCATCTTCAGGCCAGATCAGTGGCGTTCGTCTTGTTGCATATATGACAGTGTAAGTAACAGGATGAACGTCATTGATTTGGCCTGAAGATGATACTACTGGAGTATCGAAACCGCCAGCAAAATAAATATTTAATCTACACTTAAGGTTGTTGTTATATAAAAAAATTGAGTGCGAACTTAAATTGATATTAGATCTTAACAAATTTCTCTTTTCCAGAAACGCTTTTCTTCCCATTGCCTTTTTGCATTTTGTTTCATCTGTGCTGCGACCATCGTACGTTATTATACTACCCAAGTAGCAAAACTCATTTATTTTCTCGTTACCTAATGTAATACGTTGACCATTGCCTGATTTTCTTACAAGGAGACCACATGGCTATCGATTTTAGAATTTCTTTATATTTGTGGTACGTGAAGTCCAGAATAGAAATAGAGATCAGCCAAAGCCATTCGACGCAGCTCTAATGAAATATCGAGAAAATCGATTATGACGTTTTGCAAGTACATATAAGTACCAATAATTAAGGCAGGTAGATGACATGTCGGTGTAGGTCACGTGGAAGGGTTCCGGCCTTGCGATAGTAGGGTCCATGGTTCGGGTCCTGTCGTGACAGTTTTTTTTTTTAAATTTTCTTTTCAATTTTTTTTGCTTTGTTATCAAATACTTACACAATTTTAATATCTAATGGTAATTTTTACGAAAAATGAACATTTTTTTGGTTTTTTTGTTGTTTTCTATACTTTATAAAAGACCGTTAACAATGATGGTTTCAATCAAAAACTTTCATTTTTTTACAGTATTTGCCTCACTATTAGTTCACATCAATAGTCTTTGACTGTTCAGTTTGTGAAGAGCTACGAAGCTAACCTACTCAAACATTCGTTTTAGGTGACTACAAGGTGTTCAGGTCGTCTACATACACATAAACTAAAACTGACACAACACGTGGAATTATAGTTCCCAAAAAGTTTTTTTATACGGTAACTAAATGTGAAAAGGAAAGCTGCGGTGGAGTAGCCGAGCGGTCTAAAGCACCTCGCTGCGGAGCGCGCGGTTGCTCGCCGTGGAGGTTAGAGTCCTGCCTGGGGCATGGGTATGTGTGTTCGTCCGTAGGTTAGTTTACCTAGGTTTAAATAGTTTGTAAGCTACGGACTGATGACCACGCAGTTTGGTCCGATAGATTTACAGACATTTGATCATTTGAAAAGGAAAAAAAAATCTACCAGAGCAATATTCGAACCACCGACTCTATGGTTGTGAAGCCAGAACGCTACCGCCCGAGCTACACTGACAGATGCTGCAAATGGTTTCATTATTCATTATGTACTTGCAAAACTTCAAACTCTATTATCTCGAGAATCTTTGAGAGTTGCGTCGAATGGCTTTTGCTGATTCTTATTTGAGTTCTGAACTTCACGTACCGTAAATATGAAGAAAAAAAAAAAGAAAAATCTAAAATCCGATACCCATGTGGCCTTCTTGTCAGACTACATTCCACTGCCCTCGTTTTGCTATTGCTTATGTTCTACATCTACTTTGGGTACTCTGCAAATCACATTTAAGTACCTGACAGCTTATGTTCAAATTTTAATAAAACTGTGGGACCAAATTACAGTAGTCATCGGTCCCTAGGCTTACAAACTGCTTAAACTTATGCTAAGAACAACATCCCCTCACCCGTTGCCGAAGAAGACCTCGAACCTCCGGCGAGGAACGGCCGCGCACACCACAGCAAGGCGCCTTAGCGCGCACGGCCACTCCCGCGTGGCGATCAGCTTATACAGTCCAATGAAGACAATGTCCTTTCCGGTCAGTTGCTTTTCCAGGTGCGTTGCTGTCTCTGACAAAATTACGATGTCATCAGCAAACCGGAAAATTTTTCTTTCTTCATCCTGAAAATTCCTTCTCAAAATGTATCCTTCCTTTTCTTCACAGCTTGCTCAGTGTACAGATTGAATAACGTCAAGGAAAGATTACATCCATTGCCCCTTTCCCAGTCGGTATTTCCTTTTTTTGCCATTAGGGTCAAATCGTAGATGACTAGTTTCTGTTTAATTTGTAAATAATCTTCCGTTTCCTATATTTTACCTCGGGTGACTTCAGAATTTTAGAGTGTATTCCAGACTTTCTCCAAATCTACGAAAGCAAAAATTTTGGTTTGCTTTTCCTTAAATCTACCTTCTCCTCCCAAAATATTATAAGCACAGAGCGTACTGTATAAGAGATTTGCTTCGTTGGACGTTTCCTGACATGCGTTCCTATCTAAATAGTAAGCAGTCCCTCATTCTACAAGTTGTCGAAGTTTGTAAACATTTTTTGGATTATCCGGTATGAGTGGACTTACTTAACTTGATGTAAAGAGTATTTACAGCACGTTTGTTGCTCTTAGGCCCTGTATTAGATCTCGAATTCACAGATGTAAGATAGGCAAACCGCTGCTGCTTGGCGGTATCAGATATCTACAAAAGGAGACGCTTATACTGCTACTTCACAGACGGGAGCTGGTCTGTGACAACAGAACGGAGGAGTCTTTGCTAAGCAGGCAGCTAGCTAGCTAGATGTCTCTTTTTTTGCGAGCTCCGTTGGCGGCTACTACGCTCCGATCGCAGTCGTAGATACGGCGCTCGGCGGCCGTTCGCTTGCCTTCAATCAGCCCCTAGACGGTAGGGCGTGGGGCTCCCAGATGTCTGCGGATAGCGATATCGTAATCAGCGAGCGCGGAACGCGCTCTTAAAGTGCAGGCGAGTTCTTGCGGGCGCTCCGCCAGCGCATTCAGCGGACAGATCCGTGTCGGTAACGAACGCGTAAGTCCATCACAGGTGTCGCGCGCTTGCTGTGGATGAAGTGGGCGTTGGCCTTTGTGCTCGCGCGCCGGATTAAAATACCTGCAGGTTGCATAAGGCGCATGCGGTAGCGAAAGGACTTTATTCTCAGGAATGCTAAGTGTTTTTATTTTTCATTTATTTTCATATTTATTTTTTAATTTCCTTTGAGTAAAGATCGTTTGAGATCGAATGATATGGTGAGCTACTAATATCAATGGGGATTACACTGGGAAGAAGGTAGAGCTGGCGGAGGCTTCAAGCAAGATGGGGTTAGATGTTTTAGCTGTTAGTGACGTTAGTGTAAGGGGATAGAAAGAGGACGAAGTCGGAGAATACAAGGTCTACCTGTCAGGAGTCAAAGCAGGAAGAGCACAGTGGGGTGTAGGGTTTTACATCAGGAAAGCAATCGAACCCAGCATAATTGCAATAAGGTATGTAAATGAACGACTGATGTGGATAGATTTCGTTGGCCATCTCCTGCAAGAAAATAAGGATTGTGGCAGTGTATTCACACTGTGAAGGGACAGATCAGGATGAGATGGACAGATTTTACAACGCACTTAGTGATGTAGTTGTTAGAGTGAAGGATAAGGATAGTGTTTTACTCATGGGTGATTTCAACGCCGGGATAGGAAATCGAACAGAAGGTTATGGGTAAGTTTGGACAGGATGTGGAGGCCAAAAGGTACGGAAAACAGCTCTTGGATTTCTGTTCCAGTATTAGCTTAGTCATCACAAACTCTTTCTTTAAGCATATGGACATTCACCGCTATACTTGAGAAGGAAGGGGAACCAGATCTGTCATTGACTACATAATAACAGACCAGGAATTCAGGAAGACAGTCAAGGACACACGTTTTTTCAGGGGGTTCTTTGATGATACTGATTATTATTTAATCTGCAGTGAAATTGGTTTTGTGAGGCCAAAAGAGCAGAAAGTCAGGTCCATGTGTAGAACGATAAGAGTGGAGAAGCTTCAAGACAAGGAAATTAGACACGAATACATAACAATGATCTCGGAAAGGTACCAGTTACGTGAATGTTATGATTTACAGTCACTGGAAGAGGAATGGTCAAGTTACAGACATACACTACTGGAAGCAGCTAGAGAATGTCTTTGAACAGTAGTGTGTAAAGGCAGGAAGAAGCAAACAGCTTGGTGGAATGACAAAAATGACAAAAAAAAAGGCATTTCAAAAATGGCTCCGTACTAGAAATCAGGCAGAGAGAGAAAGTTATGTTGAAGAAAGAAATAAAGCCAAACGCATAATTGCAGACTCCAAGCAGAAATCATGGGAAGACTTTGGAAACAAGCTAGAAACTCTGGGTCAAGCCGCAGGAAAACCATTTTAGTGCGTAATTAGCAATCTTCGAAAGGGAGGGAAGAAGGAATTAACAAGTGTGTTGGACAGGTCAGGAAAGCTGCTAGTCAATCCTGTGGATGCCTTGAGCAGATGGAGGGAATATTTCGAAGAATTGCTCAATGTAGGTGAAACGTTCAATGATGTGTCGGATTTTCAGGTTGAAAGGGATAGGAACGACGATGGAAACAGGATCTCATTTGAGGAAGTGGAGAAAATGGTCAGTAGATTACAGTGCAATAAAGCGGCTGGGGTGGATGAAATTAAGCCGGAACTCGTCAAATACAGTGGAATATCAGGTCTCAAATGGTTACAAAGGATAATTGAAAAGGCGTGGGAATCGGGACAGGTTCCGTCTGACTGGACGAAACCGGTAATCACGCCAATTTTCAAACATGAAAACAGAAAAGATTGTAACAACTATCGAGGTATCTCTTTAATTAGCGTTGTAGGCAAAAATATTCTCAGGTATTTTTGAAAGGAGAGTGCGAGTATTAATTGAGGACAAGTTAGATGAAAATCAGTGTGGGTTTAGGCCTCTTAGAGGCTGTCAGGACCAGATCTTTAGCTTACAGCAGGTAACGGAAACGTGCTCTGAGTGGAACAGGGAATTGTATCTATGTTTCATAGATCTAGAAAAGGCTTATGACCGTGTTCCTAGGAGGAAGCTACTGTCAGTTCTACAAGATTATGGTATAGGAGGCAAACTTCTGCAGAGAATTAAAGGGCTTTACGTAGACTGTCAGGCAGCAGTTAGAGTAGATGGCAAATTAAGTTCATGGTTCAGGGTAGTTTCAGGGGTAAGACAAGGCTGTAACCGGTCACCACTATTGTTCATACTATTCATGGATCATATGTTGAAAACAGTAGACTGGCAGGGCGGGACTAAAATAGGTCGAAACAAAATAAGCTGTCTCGCATATGCGGATGACTTAGTTGTAATGGCCGATTCGATTGAAAGGTTGCAAACTCATATTTCAGAGCTCGATCAGAGGTGAAAGGATTATGATATAAAGATCAGCATTAACGTAAGTAATGTCTGTGGGAAAGAGATTTAAACAAATTGAGTGCCAAATAGGAGGAACAAAGATAGAACAGGTAGGCAGTTTCAAGTACCAGGGATGTATTTTCTCACAGGATGGCAACATAGTGAAATAACTGGAATCGAGGTGCAGCAAAGCTAATGCAGTGAGTGCTCAGCTAAGATCTACTCTTTTCTGCAAGAAGGAAAAAAAACCTCAAAATTGCGACGTTACCCTAGACCTAGGCGAAGATTCTGACAGAAAGGTATCCACAGGTGTGGAAGAAAGACCGGAGCTCAGTTCATGTGAGTGTAAAGCGGATTAACGATGTCACAGCTCGTCTAAGCCACATTTTCTCTCTTCTTTTCGCTTCTCTGGGATGGAACTCAGTACCGCGAATCTCCGCGTTGACATCATGCGCTTTAGTTATTGGTGGAAAACTAGCACACCGCCTCTCAGAATTAACATGAAACAACCTCAGGGGATGATATAAATACTAGCAATGAGCTGCCCCTTTCCTTGTGAATGCTATTCTCACATATATCGCGTTCAAAATCGTCGGTCCAGGGTGTGATGAATAACAGGACGACAACTATGACACTGTTGACGGTTCTACCCGATTCAAGTTCGTCGTGGGCCTTCAGTCCATTTTTAATAACCACTTAGTCTACGGGACGTTACACTCTTATCTTTCTCCTTCGAAACCAAGATGAAACGTTCTGCTCGGTAACGGTAATTCTTTAAATTGTTTTTAAATTATTATTTAAGACAAATACTGCGATGATTACTATTACCACCCGTTGTTGTTGTTGTTGCGTAGAACTGAAAATACGTAATGGTATACGAACTGATTTAGAACTATATAATCAAACGAACGTGCGAACGCTAGGTACCTCTCACCAGATTAGCACATTATTTTTCATTACACTCATTATTTGGTCACTGTGCACAAGGTATACGCCACCGTATCAAAACTTCAACCTAGAGTAAACCGATGTGTGATATATGGATCCCAAACCGTATGAGTAGGAAGTAGAGTACGGCAATGGAAGTCGATATCACTATTAACAAATATTTGTTCTCTTTTGAACAAGCTCGTTTTCTTCTCTTCTTAGTGAAGTTAAATCACGAGTTTCGATTCAATATGAACTTCAAAATTTTGCAACGAGAGAACTTTATTTGGATCACATCTGGCATCATCGATGTTCAACTTAATATCATTTCAATATGACAAATACATTAGAAAAAACTTCATTATTTTCATTAATTGAAGTAACATAGACGTAACTTCTATTACCATCATCATCATGAGATTTAGCAACAACTTGCAGGTAAACAGTTTGTTTCATAGTTCACCCAGTTGTTGTGTTGTTAATGCAGGAAAACACTGAAGCATTGTAACACCTATACATGGAACATATCTGTTGTTAGATAGGTTTCTTGGCTATGCATGGTGTCACTATTTCGATGCACTTCGTTTCTTTCGTTTCACTGAAACGCCATATCTGCACTTACTGTTACATGGAAAATATGCAAAGAACGCACAATCAGTCAGCAAATAATGTTTGCGGGGCATTTGAGTTTTATTTGATTTGAGTGGTTCTAGGCGGAGAACTGTCGTCCCAAGCAAGATCTTCATTCTTGGAGCCAGCTGCTGCACATGTGCTGCGCGCTCTGCTTGGACGGTCATTAATCTCGGTCATGTACTAACGCTTGTCGTCTCTCATTACGACAGTGCAATGACTGTTCGTCGTGGTCATAAAAACCGACCGGCACTCTAGTCAGTACTAGACAGACGTATGTAATAGACTTCAGGCTTCAATATTTATCGAGAATTTAATATCTACATTAGCTGATTCCGAGGATACTATCGAAACGGGTTGAAAGTGAGCCAAGAGACTAAAAGATATTCAGTACTCGGTGGTACATTTGCATTTAACGTCTTCTTTACTAAGTATACCGACGTTTAGGCCACTGTTGCAGGCGGCCTTCATCAGGGTTTGCTCAGTCAGACACAAACCCTGCTGAAGGCCGCCTGCAACAGTGGCCGAAACGTCGGTATAGTTTATAAAATGACGACGTGGTCTCATACCCGGAAGAATTTTATTGATAGTGGCAACAGCCGCGGATGCCTACGTTTGCGACTTCTTTACAGTTCTGAACATTTTGTAGTTCTCCCCGACTTTTCACTTCCATTCCCACACTTATCTTCCTGAATGAATAGGTCTATAAGTCAGTTCGGCCCTACTGTTCACACCCCTCACATTTTTCACCCACAAACCAAGCAGCTGCTTGACAGATTTCAAACGTCTCTAGTCGAGCGATGTGGAGAAATAGTAAATCATTGATCTTCTTCACACCGAACGTACTGGTGATGTGGTCTTTCTGGAAGGCTGCAGTTCCATCCTCCGTCAGCCATCCAGAATTAGGTTTCCCGTGATTTCTCTGAATCAATCCACGCAAATGCCGGGATGGTTCCTTTACCGGGGCACGGCCTATTTTCTTTCCCATCATCAATACCGCATTCTGAACGTGAGCTCCGTCCCCAACGACCTTGCTGACGACGGGACGTTGTACTCTTATCTTCCTTCTTGAGTTTATTTAGACGAGTAACCAGGTCATATCAATGCTTAAGAAGCTTATAATTCTCTCTTTCTCGAAACCCTTATTGCCAAATACCGAGATAGTTACTTCTAATACTTCCAGAAGTGTATTTGTAGCCTTACCTGATGACCTTATCAGCCTTAGTCTTTGTTTCTAAATGATCTGGTATCCGATGAGACGAAGTTAGGAAGGAAAGTACAGGCAGAAATTGAAAGTGACCGTGTGTATACTCTGGATATTACTGGACCATGCAGGGTATGACTTTACTTGCACTCTTTATATCCCCATCTGTCATATATACCAAGTGCTGAATCGCAGAGCACCGAAGACTAGCTGAGGGCGATGTCGCGAAGTTTAATGTTGTTAGGGAATTTTGATAGCGCCGCTTCCAAGTAGGTTGAGCAACAATGGACGACTATGTTCTGAGGTCACTGTAGAGGAAGGAAAAATGTCGGCGTCGAGTGAATGTAGCAGGGTAACGGACGATTTGAACAACTTTCTATTTGGAGTATTAATGCCAGACTGTTGTAAATGTGAAAAATAGAATGCAGACGAGTAAGAAAAAGCAATACGCTAAAGTCAGAACACATTATTATTGGAGAAAACAGTCAAACGGAAGTTGTCAAATGAAATTGCCGCTATTCGAGTGTTTTCGTTAAAATCTTATCATTTCGTTCATGTGTCACGTTCAGTTTAAAAATTGTCTAATACGCCTAAACTGCAAAGACGCCATCACATCAATACAAGTTTCGTTTTAAACAATCTGTTGTTAATTTATAAAATTCATCAAAAACTGTTAATGTAATGTGTTGCTAAGTCAACATGAAGGGCGGATATATATATATATATATATATATATATATGGGGAAGGATTGAACCTCCAGCTGGAAGCGGCCACGTAATCCGTAGCAAGGTGCCTCAGACCGCACGCTCATTTCCGCGTGGAACCAAAACTTTAGTTTATTGGTAGAATTCTACGAAAGTTTAGCTCATCTTAACGCAGACCACATATAAAGTAATAGTGCGACCCATACTTAGGTAGGCCCAGTGCTTGAATGTTTGGCTCCCACATGTGATTGGAAGACATCTAAGCGAGGCGGAGGCGTGCCTCTAGACAAGTTTACCAGTAGGTCTGATCAACACCTGATGGTCGCTGTAACGTACCGTGAATTCTAATGGGACGTTCTTTGCGAGGAATACTATTGAAAGGTTTACAGAACGACGGTTGTGGTGGCCTGTAGAACAATTTTACTACTGTATTTCACTTAATTATCACGAAGGAAAGATGAATCAAGGTTGATACGAAAGCATGTAATCAGTTGTAATTGACTCGCTCCAGTGAAAATAGAAAGGAAATCATCAGTTAAACGGTATGGTACCCACCGCCACGCACCAGAAAGTTGGTTGCGTGTTATGTAGATGTAAAAGTGAGGAGTAACACGAGACAAGCAAACAGTATAAAAAAATTTATTAAACTACAGGAGGCGTTCTAAGTAGCAAGACGTGTATTTCTGTTCCGTACATAGACATCGACAATGTATAACTGTTGAGATTTTTAAGGCCTTGGGTTAACGGAGTTTTCTTGCCGCTTTGGAAGGCAAATGAAGTAAACGCGAAACAGTGCGTCCTCAGAAACAATCCTGGAAATTCTGCGTACTTGTTCATTAAATCGACGCGAAGGACAGATGTGAAATGAGTTTTCCAGAAAATGGTCGTGTCGTAAGTGGTGTATGGAGGTTAACGCCGTATACGGCGGCCTTTGATGTTTGCCAAGACTATCAGACGGAGTTCGGTAGGTTTATCCATTAAAGATAAGATTTGAAATGCTAAGTTTATCGATGGAGTTATTAACTGGAAAAATTATTATATTACCTGCCACCACCCGTATCAATGTTAACTAGTTCGAGATTAATGTGCTATTGCGTGTAGCCTTGGTTGTTTGATGTATATTACTAAGAAATTGTGATGTCTCAATTCTAAAAATATTCGTCGATTTTATGTGGCGTATGTTGTGTAAAGAAAATTTTCCATTTATCTTAGAGCAAATGCACGACTATTTAAATTGCGAAGCGTAGTATCATATCCTGAAACTATAGTTTTAATCAGCATATGTTACCAGAAAAAACTGGTATACCAGGAAAGACGACGTTGATTATGATCCCTTAACGGCAGATGCCACCTAGTGGGTAGTAGAGGTACTGATAATAGTTTCAACGTCGTCCGCCAACAGATAGCGTAGTAACATAGCTACCAAAACGTCTTTTTTATTTTTCGTTATTGTTATTTTATACCGAATGGTACATTCGATAGGCTGGCAGCAGCTTATGCGCTGCTGTTCAGCTATGCGACTTTTAAAACGTGGACAAGACTATTAAAAAGAACAGTCACCTTCCATAACTATGCACCCCTGAGCTCTGCGAGACATGTCCAGGAAACTTTGCACCAAGTCTTTCATTGGCATGGTGTTGAAAAGCCTCGTCACGTTTCGTTGAATGTCAGGAAATGGTCAAATTTCATTCCTTTCAGTTTGAGTGGAGGGAATAGGAAGGTCTGGAGAACTGAGAGCTGGTGAGTATGGGGGATGTCGAAGTTGCAGCTCTCCCTTTTTTTCGAGGAACTGTTCGACGATATTGGCGAGCGTTGTCGTGAACAAAAAACAAGGAACGCTGTTGTTCGTAGTGGGTCATATTCTGCGTATACGTTGCGTGAAACAGGTCAAAATTCCAAAGTATCTTGCAGCGATTAACGTCGTTCCCTCGGGTAGAAATTCCTTTTGGATAATGCCCTGAATATCGAAAGTGGTAATAAGCATCATTTTGATGATGGATTTTTCGCCTCTGACCTTTTTTTCGACGAGATTATGACGGAGAATGTCATTCCATGCTTTGCTGTTTCGTTTCAGTGTTGGGAGTTAAATAGCGCCAATTATTTATTCACAGCCGATACAATAGCGTTACGTGTTTGAACATGTTACTGTCCTTGAAAGTAGTCACCAGTGATGGTTAGAACCCGTTGCCAGCAATGTGTAAGGCGTAGTACACCGTTAGCAGAGCCTGTTCTGTTGATGGTGCGAATGGAGCGGTCTACTGCCTGTCGAATCTCTGGAACAGTTCTGAAACGAATACCACGAAGTGGTTCCTTCATCTTCGGAATCAAATCAAAGTCACAAGAACATAAGTCCGGGTAGTATGATGGATGGTAGAGTACTCCAAGTCCCATCGACCGAAGAGAGCAGCCACAGCTTGCGCTGTATGCGTCCGAGCATTGTCGTGCAAGATATTAAAAAATGTCAAATGTTTGTAATTCTTATGGGAGCAAACTACGTTGGTCATCAGTCCCTAGACTTACAAGATACTTAAACTAAGTTACACTAATCTAAGGACAACACAAACATCCATGCCCTAGGGGGGATTCGAACCGCCGACGCGGAAGACCGCGCGATCCGAAACGTGGCGCTCCAGACCGCTCGGCTACTCCCGCGCGGCTCGTGCAAAATGATGGTTGATTTTGCAGAAAGTGTTGCCACTTCTTTCGCAAAGCAGGTCGAACATGATGCTCCAAAAACGAAGAATAATACTGCGCAATGACGGTTTCCCTTGGAGAAACGTAATGCGTTAGAAAAACACCATCACAGTCCTACACTAGAATCACCATAACTTTCACCATTCTCGGGCTCTGACGTACTTTCGAGTTTCACAGAGACCCCTAATGACCCCATTAGTTGGATTCGCATTGTTTGGTTCGTACGATGTGGCCCGTGTCTCATTCAGAGTTACGATACATCGTGACACCGTTGCGTTAGACAGCTCGCTCACAAGTGACAGTGTCTCCTTCTATATTGCCGGTGACGTAGGATGGGCGAGGTAAGGTACGTATGTCAAAAAACACGTGCTATCAGCGACAATAGTAGATTTCGTTGCATTGTGTCTCAAAATGTTGAAATGTTTGTAGAGCTTATGGGACTTAACTACGGGGTTATCAGTCCCTAAACTTACAAACTACTTATGAACTAGCTACAACTAAAGACGGCACAAATATCCATGCCCGAGGGGGGATTCGAACCCGCGATAGGGAACGACCTCGCGCATCGTAGCATAGCGCCTCAATGTACTCGGTCGCTCTGCCGCTGCCCATCGTAGCTGCAACTTTCATGGAGATCAGTGAACGCTCTCCTCGTAATTTGAAACTACCATTGCAATGTTGTATAAGGTGGACTGAAGAATGTGAAAACATTCCCTATAAATATATTCAGTGCTACTCAGGGAACGGGCAGGAAATGTCACTAACATGTTGAAAGAAAAAGTTATACGGTGCTTTAAAGCAATTACCTAGTCATTCACTCAACAACCAGTTCAAATAAATGCATAGAACTATTCTGCCTAATTTTACCTACGTCAATGTAAATTTTAAATTCAAGGTGCTGTTATTGAAGTGACCCTCTTTTAGATTACTGAATGGTTTTAACGTTTTAATAGTCCCAGTGTTCGCTGTTTAGCTTTTTATCGAGCATGGTTTCAGAATTTTAAAAATAATATTACTTTTGCAATCTTCCTATACCCGTTCTGGGAAATTTTGTTAATCGTATATTTTTTAGACCAACTTGCCCGACTGTAATAAATCAATGGGATCAGACTACACTCGTCATCATCAGGTGTACTACAAAGTACTTAAAGTAACTTATACTAACATAATGACAAAACACGCACACACACACACACACACATACACACATGACGGAGGGAGCGGCCTAGCAGTCCCTGAGATGGCACCTAAAACCGCGCCCGGCCGTTGTGTTTCTGTCCTATGAATATCCGCTTCCTAGAAACTTCCTCACAACATGTGTCCGCCAAACGTATTCCGCGCGTGTCTGGCTCCCTGTCCAGAGTATCATCGTAACGTCTTCTCGAATCAGTTTACCTTCAGCCACGGCGCTGCCCCGTTCCACGACTCGGCCGATGTTGTTGCTAAGTTTCCGTTTCCGTTTCTCGGGCGTATCTCTGTGCCTTACGATATTTTAACGGCGTATTTACACTGGTAGACAGACACATCAGGGTACGTCATATGTACTTTAATATTTAGACTACTTATAACTTTTTTTGAATACAAGCGACAAAATTGAAATAATCGCTTCTCCATGTATATTCGTTTAACCACACTGAAACATAAGGAATCATTAAAACTGTTTTGAAAATGAAAGTAAAGTCCTAGCTGTAGTGTCATAGTGGACAGTCATAACTATTCACGCAGTCATGTTGCTTCTATTAGCCTTGAGCCTGTTTTGCATTGATTGTACAAACCTTCTTATTACCGTTGCGACAATCCTCCCCCCCCCCCATTCTTAAACGATCATTTTCAGTTGTGTTCTACTGGAAGTATGATGTTTTCTGATACTTCTTTCTAACTCGTTCAACAAATGTTCAATAGGGTTCATGTCTGGGGACTGAGGTGGTGTTTGGTGGGTGCGGGGGTTTAATACAGAATCCACAAACGAACATTGTACGCCGTATGTTTTGGATCATTGTCCTGTTGGAAATAGCAGTCAGTATTCAAACCTAGTTTTTCGGCACTGACTTTCAAAGTTCTCTTTAAAATATCCAGATAGACATACTGATCCATAGATCCATCCATAAATACCCTGTTACCCACACATGACGCAGCCATGTGCCCCAGACCATCATACTGCCACAACTCCATTTTACAATACAGGCCATATTATAAGGTTCCAATTCTGTATTTCGTCTTCTCCATACTAAAAGGTATAACTCAGTTCCAGACTCTGAGTTCTTGGTCGCATATTGATTTGCAAATTGCAACCTTTTCTTTCTATTTGCCCTACTTATATAGGACTTCTTTCCTGGAACTCGAGGTTTGCAGCCAGCTCGATGAAAAATCCTCCGGACAGTCTTTGGGTGAACTTGATTCACATAAAGCTCGTGTATTTGTGCAGCAATCTCTGATGAACTTATTTCTTAATTATCCTTTTCTTAGTAATCCTTATAATGTGTCTCTCTTTTCAATCTGAAACGTCTCGTGGTCTTCCAACACGGTGGCCATTTATAAATGGCTCTTTGTATACTGTATAACGGCTCATCTTAACGATCGCTGCTGTTTCGGCGTATGATTTACCCTCTTCATGCGACGTTGTTGCCGCGGCGGCTTGGCCGAGCGGATTCAGGCACTATGCTCCGATGCGCGAGGTCGCTCCCTGTTGGGGGTTCGAATCATCCCTCGGGCACTACCATTAGTATATGATAGTTTGTAAGTTTAGGGACTGAAGACACCGCATTAAGTCCGATAAGCTTGACAAACATTTGTCACTGGTATACTTGCGTGTCAGGCACACTGACTTTGCTGCTGCCTTCACTCAGCGACATTTAGCTTGGAACTGTGCCGATGTGTTTGCATTGTACCGCCATGTGTGAATACTTGTGTCTGCGTCAACTACATCGCCTATCAGTGTTTCGGTCTCCGGATTTTAACCAATGCTTTGGATTTAAATAAATTTGTGTATCTGCAAATATTTAAGCGACATAGCGTGAATAATGGACGTACGAAATCGACAATTCATCACCTTCTTTATAAAAGCAGGATCTACTACGAACAAGAGTGTGTGTGAATACTTCTGTTCACCTGTGAAACACGTTTTAAGTTCTGATTGACCTTATTTTACAGGTTTTTTGATGGATGTGATCCTTACTGTAAAGTTCTTGAACAAGAGAAATTTTAAGAGTTGCGGGATATGTTTTAAGGATAATGGCACACCTTGAATAAAGTTTTAACAGCAAGTAACATTGAACTCGTTGTCATAGTTAATCAAATCAAAAGTTTGTAAACCTATTAGACGAAACTGTTATGGTTATCAGTCCCCAACTTACAAACAAACGAACTTGCGTTAAGGACACCAACACACACACACACACACACACACACACACACACACACACACACACACACAAACAGACGTGCCCGAGGGAGGACTCGACCCTCCGGCGGGGTGGCCGTCCATTTCGTAGCATGATGGCTTACACCACGCAGGTACCCCGCACGGCTTGATACTTAACATTCATTCGTGTAGCACCTCTGTTGTAGCCACTCTCTGTCTATGCAGTTAAGTTTTGTATCTACGTTTGACACCTTCTATCTGTGACTAGAGGTCCTGAAACAGGTCGTCCTTTTTTATAAAGTTGGAATAGAGCTGCAGCGAACCATTTTAATTTATCATATAAATACATTTGCCGTACCTCACGGCGATCGGTGAAACTGTGTCGAAGTCTATTCTAAGTTTCCTGCAGCCATGCACTATGGGTTACGAAGGTTACAAGCTGTCTTCATTCCAAATTTCATCCAAATCCGCCCAGCCCTTCAATAATGCGAGGCTAACAAACATACCCACCAACTTTCGCATTAAGGACTCTACTAGGAACATATGTGGAAGACCGGCGACTTGCTTCTTGTCGGGTTTTTCCTTCCAGCAAATCGTGTCCCCCACAGAACGGACGCTACCCCCTCTGCAACCAATCTCTGCCGAAAAGCCGGCTCTCTCCGCGGCGAACTGCACCGGAACGTCGCCGACATTAATTTCTCGCGCTGTAAAGAATCTTCTTCCCCCGCCGCAAGAGCGAAACGTACGGCCGGCAGAAGAATACGGGCGAGGCCCGACGTGAAAGCACGCCGACTGGTTGGAAAGTCGGGAGGAGTTTTTGTGCGCCGCCTTATGTGATGTGCCGCATGATTTAGCGGCCGGCTGAATCTCGGCGTTGGGAAATCGCGCGGCTAACGAGTGGATTGGCGGCGGCAGGTGCGACCGCCTCTCCCGTGCCGCATATAATAGCAAGCGAGCGGGACACAGCCAGGCAGACGCACTTCTCTGCTGCACAGTGGGTCGCGGGCTCCCTTCACACAGAAAGAGCGGATACCAGCGGCGCACTCAGGGCTTGCTTTTAAGAGTAACGAAAAAAAAAGTAATAATAAAAAAAAGTCTGCGAGTACCCGACTTAACGTTTATTTGCATGCAATAAAAGGGTACATTTATGTTAAAACAATGAGATAAACAACATTTTTGGCAGTTCCATTTAGGATATGTACAAAAAGATTTTCGTCTTTGCCCATTCTGGAGCAGGCCACGAAATTTCATCGAGATCAGAGCAAAACTGAGGATTTTGGCGAAATCCGTAAGTACCCTCTACCATGCACTGGACGAAACTTTATGTAGACAGTGCCCTTCCTCTCGGTTTGAAGGTCAATTGTGCAAAATTTCATCAAGATCAGAATGAAGATATAGATTTACACGGACACATTGAAAACGCAGTTTCACTTTTTCCGGATCGTTAAATATATATATATATATATATATATATATATATATATATATATATATATATATATGTGGAACGAAACCAATTTCTTGAGTTATAAGAGAACAGACAGACAGACAACGAATGCGTCTTATAAGTATAGAGATAAAGCTTATTGCATTTCTTAACCAATGACTTATTTTTACACTTTTTTGTTATTTAACCAATTACACTACGAAAACATTTGCAGAAGAATTAATATGAGTAGGCTCGCATTAATTTGAAAATGGAAGAGGAGCAACGTGGTTCAAATGAAGTGTATATAATCAGCTCGTAAAATAATTAAGCAGCTTCTTTGTTAGCAGCCAAAGAGAAACGTCTTTACAGTTTAATTAACTTAAGAATCTATGGGTAAAAGTTGAACTAAAATAACAATACTGTTGTTCATAATATTCCACTCGGTGGCGCCGCTGACCTGCTAAGCAGTGCCGGCCGCGGTGGCCGAGGGGACTGAGGCGCTTCAGTCACGGTCTGCACGGCCACTACGGTCGGGGGTTCGAATCCCCCCTCGGGCATGGATATTTGTGCCGTCCTTAGTTGTAGGTAGTTCATAAGTAGTTTGTAAGTTTAGGGACTGATAACCCCGTAGTTAAGTCCCTTAAGCTTAACAAACATTTGAACATTTTTTGCTAAGCAGCGGGTCGCCGCATATGAACAATCGGCTCGTGACTTCAGCACAGCAGTAACAATAGCGGCAGCATCAAAGCTGGTCGCGGCGGCATTAAAACCGCTCACAGTGACAGCAGCACACGTCCTCAGTGGCGGCATCTCGTTGGCGACCCACAGTCACGTTCACTTGTGCTTGGCAAATTATAGTTACGTTGTGATTTATTAGATCTGTACTATTTCAAATTCCCGATGTCGACCTGTTAAAACAAAAAAATAAGTAAATAAAAAATTAAAACAATAAAATATAAGGTGCTGGGGAGGCCGCTTCAGCCCCATTGTTATCTCCCCCCCCCCCCCCGTGGCTGCGCCACTAGAGCGAAGTCTGTACCACGGTCTAACATGTACAGTCACGACACTTCCGCTGAGATTTGTTCGCCACGACAGTAGCGCTCCAAGCGGCCGGAAAGTTACATTTCTGAATACAGTCTCGGATGACTATGAATAGTAACGTTTATATTTACTTTAACATAATTTTTACAACAGATAGCCCGTGTAGTGCTATGAAAACCGGTAATAAATTATAAAATAATCCAACATTTGTTTTTCTTACCTTTCCTAAGAACCCTGACGAGGTACGAAACGGTACAGTACACGAAAGTTTATTTGTGATTCTTTTGGAATTCCAAGTACTTTACTGAAGAATTTTATATTCTGCTAGGAGACCCATGCGAATACTTCGCACCATTGGTGGAATGACAAAAACGTTGCGAAAAAATGGAAGTAAACTTGAATATTCACACATAGTTTTGTTCAGAATCAAACAAATCGACCGGATAGAATGGCCTGACCCAATAACTTTAGTTTACAGCAGAGACATCCTCATTAGAAATATACAGAAGGAAATAGCGTTTGAGTATAGAAAATGGAAGGAGAGAGTTATGTAAATTTTGGTACTTGATGACAAATCTATGGATGAACACCTTTCATTTAAAACAAAAATGTAGGAAATCGGCCGGGTAGTTTGGTCTGGCCGACTGACTTCAGTTTTCGTAGATTCTTTCAATATAAAAGATTATGGACAAAAAATAACCAGGAAACATCAGAAGATCTAACCTTTCGCAGAAAGACGTCGCTTAATGTTTCTTCACTACAACTCTAGTCAAATCAGAGGGGGTTTGGAACTTTGGAAACTTATATGGAATGCAATATCTACGTTATTTCATCTATAAAATGAACCACCACAGATGTAGGCGAAGAAAATACCTCACAGACGTGCCATGAAACGTCAAAACCTATTTCCCAACAAAGAAGAAACAAATACCACAATAGTTTATATATATATGAGCAACAAACGGCAAGAATATTCAAGACATACAATTTTTAAGCAAAATTAATTCCACTGAGAAGAATGTGTATGTATATAAGAAACACGATTGAAGTGTAAAATGTGGGAATCACTAGACTCCACACTGAATTGTTATGCGTCAGAGGAAGTACCTATCAAGTAAGGACAGACCATAACAGTAATTCATGTTTCCCTTTCATTTATATTCTGTTACTTTCCGCTGAGTAAGCTGAAAATATACACATATTCGTAACTATTTATTCACAAATAAGTTTTTTTACATAGCACTGAATCAGTGAAATTCAGTCGTTTCGAGATTTATTTCTCGATTAATTATGTCTCTTAATATTTTACGAATGGGTGTAACTCAATAATTATAGTAAATTTTTCATTTTTTAAGTGGAAAAATAATTGTAAACAAAAATTACATTTACGACGGCTAGACCACCGCTAGGAGCGATAGCGTCGTTTCACTTGTCAGTCGGTAACAACTTTTACAGCTGAGAGTGTCGCAACTGTATATGTCAGACTGTGGTGATACACTGAGGTGACTGTGATATGAACTGATACATAAGGTGGTACTATCGCGTACAGGGTTACAAAACTCTTTGCATTTCAGACTGTATGGTGACGGAAGTCGGCTCCTTCAGCCGTTATGTTACGTACTTTTATTGTTTCGGCAAGACCTTTTGACGAGCGTAAAAACTGTTTTATATCTTATAACGGCTAGTACAAATGTACTGGCATCCATAGACTGCGACTAAAATACATAAAATGTGTGAAAGTTGCCTAATGGTGCTACCACTTCAGGTATCACCAGATAATAAATCCATTTTTACTCCGGCCAGGGGGCCTGAAGATGACACACTAAAGCGTAGAAACCGGTACCAGTCACGTTCCGTAACTTAACGGCTGAAAGCTTAGGATTTGCCAGTATATGCCTGAAGTATGACGACAAGGTGATAGAAGATGTTGAATGTGTCAAATTCTTGCGATTACAGCTTGATAATAAATTTAACTGGGAGGAGCATACCACACAACTGCCTAAACAAGTCCCTGTATGCTACGCGAAAGTCGTCAGACCTGAGACATAAAAATAAAAATAGCAAGCGTATTATGCATACTTTCACTCCATAACGTCATACGGGATTATTTTCTGGGCTAACTCATCAGGCTAATCTAAAGTTTTCAGAGCCCAAAAACATGTGGTACTAATCATTTGTGGTGTCAACAACACCCTGCAGAGGACAATTTACGGAATGAGGAGGATTCTTACACGAAGACAGCAACAACCAATCACATTTGATTATGCTATTTATTTGCTAAATAGCGCCGTTACCGGTTTCAAACTTTTCAGTTCATCGTCAGACCGCTGATCACGTCCACATATATTGTTTACGTCATCTACATTTCGATTATGCAGTTAATTTTGCCTTGTGGCGAAAAGTTATTGGTTATGTCTTGCTCTACAATACAAAAAAAAATGAATGAAATGGCTTACCTTGAGCGTGAATGTAGCTAATGATAATGAAAAATATTTCTTCATGTAAGAATCATCCGCATTTCATACACAACCACGGGCTCAACATGGCACGTTTTGACAAAATAGTAATTTACGGAACTGGGGATACATTTATTCTCTAATGAAATTTGTTCATTAAAATACTTTTTTTCCATTGCAATCGATCAGTTCATGGGATCAATACTAGAAACAACAGTAATTTCCACAAAGATTTAAAGTCACTTGCTTTGACTCAGAAAGATGTCCACTATTCAAAACTACACATTTTCAATACCATGCCAGCATATATATATATATATATATATATATATATATATATATATATATATATATATATATATATATATATATATATAAAAAGTCTAAAGGAATTATTGGTGGCCAACTATTTCTACTTCATTGATGAATTTCTTAGCAGAAGTGATTGATTTATGTTATTGTATGTAATATTCACAGATGTGAATATAGTGTTCGGTCTGACTTCAGTACTAGTCTTGTGCAGTAATGTGATTATTGTAAATAAGTGTTGTCAAAAAAACAAGTATGTTGTACGCACGTTAATATTCAACATTTTGCGTGTAATAGTTTTATGTCCTTTAAAATGTTAATAGTTTTAAGATTTTGTTATTTCTGAATTATCATTTGGGATCTGTAGAAGATACATTAATACATATGATCTCATTTTAAAAATATTTATTACGTACTTTGTATTCTGACATGTTCTTCATCCAAGAGTATATCATCCATCAAGTTCAACTGGAACGAAAAGAACGTATAACCTAATATAGTGCTTCAACCTTTAAAGGAAGTATGAAAGGTCGGTGCACTGGTAGAACTGTCATTTGTTCTCCGGGGAAAAGGCTTCCGACGCGGTTACATCCGCACGTGGCATTTAAAAGACTTTGAACGTGGAATGGTAATTGGCATGCGACGTTCAGTTTCGGAAATCATTTTGCAATTCAATGTTCTGGGATCCACATCACCTGTCACCGTGGACAACTCAGTCGACGACGACCTAAGAGAAGTCGAGTTTGCGTAGTGTTGTCAGAGCAAAGGGACAAGAAACATAACGTATAACAACCGCAGATATAAGTGTGGAACGTTCGAATAACGTCTCCATCAGGGTTGGCGTTAATGTGCTAAAGCAGGAGACGACCAAGTCGACTGCCTTATCAGTGCGACACCGCCTGCTAGGTTCGTGACGATATCGGTTAAAACATAGACGACTGGAAAACCATGCCTTGGTCAAACGAGTCCCGGTTTCAGTTGACGAGAGCTCATGGTAGCTATGAATGTCTCGGAGAATCCACAAGCCATGGCCCGTGAGCAAGGTGACTTCGTAATAGAGTGAACCGTTTTCACATGGAATGGACTGAGGTGTGGGTTCCAATTGATCAGATCAAATTGATGGAAATGGTTATATCCGACTACTTGAACAGAGCGAGGTGGTGCAGTGGTAACAAAATGGACTCGTATTCGGGAGGACGGGAAGGTAAGGTTATTTGCAACTTGTACATTAACCAAAGAGCTGTTATTAGAGTTGAAGGACATGAGAGGGACAAAGTGGTTGGGAAAGGAGTGAGACAAGGCTGTAGCCTTTCTCCAATGTTATTTAATTTGTACCTTCAGAAAGCTGTGAAGGAAAGCAAGGAGAAGTTTGGAGAAGGAATTGAAGCTCTGGGTGTAGAAATAAAAACATTGCGTTTTGCTGATGATATTGCAATTCTGTCGGAGACAGCAAAGGACCTGGAAGATCAATTGAACGGAATGGACAGTGTGTTGAAAGGTGCGTATAACATGAACGTTAACAAGAACAAAACAAGGATAATGGAATGCAGTCTAAGAAAATCAAGGGGTGCTGTAGGAATTAAATTAACGAAACAATAAAGGTAGTAGACGAGAGGTTTTTTTTTTTTTTTTTTTTTTTTTTTTTTTTTTTTTTTTTTTTTTTTTACTTTGGCTCTAAAATAACATAAGATGGAGGATATGAAACGCAGAATAGCAATGGGAACAAAAGCGTTTTTGAAAAAGAGAAATTTGTTAACATGGAATATTAATGAAAGTGTTAGGAAGTGTTTGCTGAAGGTATCTGCGTGGAGTGTTTCCTTGTGCAGGAGTGAATCTTGGACTATAAGTAGTTCAGACTGGAAGAGGATAGAAGCTTTTGAAATGCGATGCTACAGAAGAGTACTGAAGATTAAGTGGGTAGATCGCGTAACTAATGAAGACGTACTGAACAGAATTGGGGAGAAAATGTGTTTTGGCACACCTTGACTAAAACAACGCATCCATTGGTGGGACACATTCTTAGACAACAAGGACTCATAAATTTAGCATTGGAGGGTCACAGATGGAGACCAAGAGACGAATATAGTAAGCAGATGAACGTGGCCTGCAGTTTTTATGAAGATGATGCTTACTCAGGATAGAGTAGGGTGGAGAGTTGCATAAAACCTGTCTCCGGACTGAAGACAACAACACACAGACTCACAGTCGAAACCAGGGTCATAATGAGTTGTAACAGTGGCGCGCGTGGCCCAGTTGGTACTTGTGGAGTGTAACGCAGCCTCAGTGTTGTGTAGGGGGCGACGAGAGCCACGCTCCAGTGGTCACGCCAGTGGTAACGGATGGCGGCGTCGTCGGCGCTGCCCATACAAGGCAGAGCAGGGCTGGCCAGCTGCTCTGGAAACAGGCCGAGGGAGATTCAGTGCGGCTGCAGCTGCGGCAGCGCAGGCGATGGATGGCGCCGACCGTGGCCCGCGGTCGCTCTGCAGCTGTGGACGGATGCGCGCGCTGGCCATGCACACGGGAGCGCAGGAGTGTCATCCGTCTTGGCAGCAGAACACGGCCAGCCTCATGTTCACACCTGAGGCTGCTATAGACCGCTGACTGAGCACCCCATTTAAGGTGCCTTCTGTTGGAGCTCGCAAGTCTGGTGCCTCTAACACTGTCCTCCACAAGCGGCCTCTACTCAAATTGCGTGCGTATGGAATTTCACCACAATTGTGCCATTGGATTTCTTGCCAGAAAGGACACAGTACGAAGTAACTGCCTGAAAGTCATTGGGTAGAACAGAACAGTAGGAGAAATTTGGAGAGGGAATTAAAATCCAGGGACAGGGAATAAAAACCTTGGGGTTTGCTGACGACATACTAATTCTGTCAGAGACAGCAATGGACCTGGAAGAGAAATTAAATGGAATGGACAGTGTCATGAAAGGAAGATGTAAGATCAACATTAATAAGAGTAAAACGAGGGTAAGGGAATTTAGTGTCAGAAAATGAGGCGATGTTGAAGGAATTAGACTAGGTAATGAGACGATAAAAATAGTAGATCAGTTTTGTTATTTGGGCAGCAAGATAACTTCTGACGGCCGAAGTAAAAAAGATATAAAATGCAGAATGACTATGGGATGAAAAGCGTTTCTGAAGAAACGAATTTTGTTATCGAATATTAGCTTAAAATTTACGAAATCCTTTCTGAAAGCATTTGTCTGGAGTATAGCGATGTATGGGAGTATAATGTGGACAATAAGGAGTTCAGACAAAAAGACGATAGAAGCTTTCGAAATGTGGTGCTATAGGTGAATGTCGAAGATTAGATGGATAGATCGAAAAACTAATGAGGAGGTACTCAACTGAATTGGGGAGAAAAGGAATTTGTGGCATATCCTGACAAGGGATACGTTGGTTGGACACATTCAGATACACCAAGGAATCGTCAACTTAGCATTAGAAGGAAGTGTGTGGGGTAAAAATCGCAGAGGTGGTCCGAGGGACTAATACAGTAAGCAGATTCAAAAGGATGTACGTTGCCGTACGTATTCTCATATGAAGAGGCTTGCACCGGAAAGGATAGCGTGGAGAGCTCCATCAAATGAGTCTGTGAACTGAAGCCAACAACAACAACAACAACAACTTAGTAATCGACGGAAAGTCATCGTGTAAAACAGAATTGATAATCTAATATCCTCCATGGAAACGTTACATAGCCCCCAATGTTTCTTGTTTCTTTCAACTATTTAGGGGACTATCAGAACAGATAAGCCCTTTTTAAACGATCGACTAAAGTGGACAAGATAGATAATAGTTTACTGAATCGCTCCTAGCGTACTAGTCCCAAACTATGTAAATCTATGCGACTTAACCTCTTTGGTCATCAGTCCCTAGGCTTACAAAATACTAAAACTAAAACTTAACCTATGGTCAAGACACACACACACACACACGCCCATGCCTGAGGAATGATTCGAACCTCCGAAGGCGAGCAACCATGCGCTCCTCAGCAAGGCGCATTAAAACGCTCGGCCATTCCGCCGCAGCGTTAGCGAATGTGTCGCGAGTCTCTTTTGTTGTTGTTCTACGGGGTTGTACACCAGTAGTAGTTTTCTGAAAATGAGTTCAATACAGATAAACGTAGTCATTGCGACGGATGAGTTTGCATTGTCCTTCGTTGCTAGAATGCGGATACAACACCGAAGAAAAAATAGGTGTTTGATGGAACCGTGGCTCCATACAAGAAAAGAAGAAAACCGCGACGCATACTGCATGGTAATGAGAAAATTAATGCCGGAGGATCTAATGAATTCCGCAATTATATCTCATTTTTCCTCTCAGTCATGCTGTAACAACGTAATGAAAGCTAATGTCGCTGTACCTGCTAGCTTTATTAACGAAATATTTACGAGTTTCTGTGACTATGGGCGAAAAATAGTACGTCATTATGGTACAGGCTATTCCCAACATGAAAAAGGGCATGCTCTTAGCTGTAACAGCAGCTCTGTTCTATTCCATAACTACCGCAACAGTAGTCGTGATTTCAGATAAGCGCACCATTAAATAATTTTGAAATTTACAAAGATTTAAAAACTTTCATTAAAATATTTACTAAAAATACAATGCACTCACTTGCTCAGAAGGTTCCTTGCGGCGATGAAACGACTATAAACTTTGACAAAAGTCAAAATACACGTAACTAGGATGCAAAATGACAAACTGTTCGGCGTCGTGACTGCATCAGACAGCTGCTAGCTCGCACATGCGCAGAACCCACTAGAACCGAATTTAGGGTTGGCTCTATTTCTTTATTGCTACGATTCTAGACCGATCATGGTAGTCACCCCGTTCAAATGACAGACGGCCGTCATTAAAGCAACTTACTATCAACCTATTACAAGTTCGTTCATTGTTTAAAAAGGGCTTTAGACTGGTCGCAAAAATGCTGTTGTTTATCGGTCAGTAAAATCACCAGAAGATCAAAAGAAACTTATCTGGTGCGAAAACTGGCAGTTGACCGTAAATAATGAAAAGTGTGAAGTCATCCATATGAGTACTAACATGTGTAAATTTCATTTACATGATAAGTCAATCCCATCCAAAGGTCGTAAATTCAAGTAAAGACCTAGGAATTACAATTTCGAACACTTTTAACTGAAAAAAAAAATATATATATATATATATAATATATCGTAAGGAAGGCGAATCAGAGGTTACGTTTCATTCACAGAACACAGAAGATGCAACAGTTTTACTAATGAAACTGCTGGTACTAGACTTGTCTAATTTTGTAAAACTGTTGCCGATTGTGGGATCTACATCTACATCTACATGGGACACTCTGCAAATCACATTCAAGCGCCTGGCCATTCTCGAATAGCGCGCGGGAAGAAAGAACACCTGAATCTCTCCGTTCGGGCTCTAATTTCTCGTATTTTATTCTGATGATCATTTCTACCTATGTAAGTGGGAGTCAACCAAATGGAACTGAAGGAGCATATAGAGAATGTTCAGAGATGTGCAGCTCTTTTTTTTTTCTAAACCGATACAGGGGAATGAGTGACTGGGGTGGAAAGCATTAGAAGAAAGGCGTTACTGGCTGCGGTGAGATCTATTGGCAAAATTTCATTCACCTACGTTCTCCTACCAATGCGAACGTAATTTGTTAGTACCTATATAAACAGATACATGATCGTCATAATAAATAAAAAGAAAACTGATCGAAAACAGAAAGATTTAGGAACTTCTTCTTCTCCGCACGCTTTTAGAGAACTGAACGGTAGAGAAATATTATGAAAGCGGCTTATTAAACCCTCTGCCCGGCACTTCTGATTTCTAGAGTAAAGGTTTTTTTTTAGCTCTTACGATGCAACCTGTGTTATCGTGTTAAAAGTGAGCAACGGTTTGACAGTTCAGCCGCAAATATGACAATACTAATCTGAACGACTTTTTAGTAGTTCAGCGAGCTGAATCCTTCGTCCCCACCCCCTTAGTTTGACGACATTGTTAACGAATGTGAATGCGCACAATTGTGCTGCATGGCAAACCATCCATTCTCTCAGTAGGTAATCAGATAATGTCAGCTTTTATTTTATTTTTTAATTATTTATGTTATCCTTCACGATGGACGCGGCAATAGTCGCCAATAAATACGACATTCTTCCCCTAAATGTTGACGAAATAGTTTTTATTCGGATGTGGATAAAATTTTCCAGAGTTGTCCGCCAAAACAAGATTTCTTACAGTGTTTGTCGAAGAGATCTTTATTTAGAGACCTCGAGACAAATCTATAATTTTGTTCCAATACATTGAAGTGAAACCCCGAGTAGTTTCCCTGACTACGATTAAGTACGGTGAGTAGCGGAGCGTATCTTACAACTGAATTCGATGCCAATCTCTTATTTGATTACGATCTTGATTAAATTTTAAACATTGGACTTTCAAGACAATACGACTAACACGCCTAAACGAGTGAACTTTTCAATTGCAGCAATGTAAACACATCAAGAATATTCAGCATTACCCACCAAACAAAAGTTATATAATATTCTCTACTGAGGTGAATTAGTATTTATAATTTTCTAACATTTTACTGGAAAACGAAGTTCAACAAATCGGAACCTAAAATCTTTTGATTTAGGCTAGCACATTGTATAGTTATGTAATTTAACAAAGTGCTGCATCAACAGTTCCATGAATAGTAGCCAGCACCATACAAGAAACCTATCTATGAATTCATTTAACGACCGCTGCTCTAATTAATCCCACTTCTCAACAACAGTACCGATTAACTAACAAGATTTCGTGGATGGTCAAAACGTGCTCTTTTCAATTCATCCCAAGCATGTTGAATTGGATTCGTATTGTGAGAACATGCAGACCAATCCAGTGGTGAAATACTGCCACTATTGATGAATCCTGCACGATGGACGCTGCAATTGTCGTCCATAAATGGCTCGACGATGGGTTGGAAGATGTTATGCATGTATTTTGGAGCCATCGCCTTATTCCTGATGGGCAGCAATGGTATCAGAAACCCCCATATGATACCCGCCCAGAACATCGTTGATCCGCCAACTTGCTGTACTCTATTGAAATGTTCAAAATGTTTGTTAAGCTTATGGGACTTAACTACGAGGTTATCAGTCCCTAAACTTACAACTACTTATGAACTACCTTATACTAAAGACGGCACAAATATCCATGCCGGAGGGGGGATTCGGACCCCCACCATAGTGGCCGTGCAGACCGTGACTGAAGCGCCTCAGTCTCCTCGGCCACCGCGGCCGGCGTACTGTATTGACAGCAGGCCTCAGCGCGTAGTATGTTCCCTCCAAACCCCTCACTGTCAACTAGTTTGAGACATATGTGGCATTTATCTGTAAGGCGGATTGAGCGACATTTTTGCGCAGTTCGTTCTTGGAGATTTTGGAGCCACCTGTGCCGTCCAGTAAGTTGCCTGCGTTTAACAGCTGGTAGTCTAGAATACTTGGAGCTGTTTCTAGTCTGTTTCGTACAGTCTTGCCTTCCGTTCGATCTCACTGAATCATTATTATGGTGACACTCTGGACTGGGTTCCTCTGAGCGAGAAGTCGGATTTGTTTCCCTTGAGCGGCCCGAAGTGGACAAGCTGTGCTCACTGTCTGTAGTTTGAAAAGGATTACTTGTCCTCACCACACCACTCAGATTTGCGAGTATTCTCTCTGCACTTTCTCTTCATGGATTTCTTTTCGTATGGGATAATACGTTAATTTTCTGCTTTTTGCACATTGAGAAATGTCTGTAGAATGTCTACAAACGCCATATGCTGTTTCTGATCTATGTCTTGAGTGAAGGGACTCCTTACTCACATTCTGCGAAATGTGTTTCCTTTGCTAGATGCACCATAGGAAAGTTTGTATACAGGGTGAATCACCTAACATTTCCACCGCAAATATTACGGAAAGGGAAAGGGCGATTGATGAGCGGTTTTCACAGAATGGATTAGTAGTCAAGGACGCATATTGTTAGCCAATACACAGATTGTAAAAATACCTATAAAATATACAATTTTTCAAATGGAACAATGTTTCTATCATGCACTGGAATTTTTGACAGCAGCTGTGTACAAAGAATTTTGAATGATATTTTTATCACGTTTAATTTGGCAGTTACAACCATTCAAAGTTTTGGGGGCGGAGGCTGCGACAGCGTAGCTGACTGGCTGGGGGTCATGAGACAGTGGGCCGTGCCCCAGGGGCTAGCCACTCGGCCAGTCGACTACGCTATCGCAGCCTCCGCCCCCAAACCTTTGAATGGTTGTAGCTGCCAAACTAAACGTGATAAAAATGTCATTCAAAATTCTTTGTACACAGCTGGTGTCAAACACTCCAGTGCATGATAAGAAACAACCATTGTTCCATTTAAAAAACTGTATGTTTGCATTAAAATACTCTTCATAAGTAATATTGCAATCTTTTTTATTTATTTATTTTTTATTTTATTTTATTTTTATTTTATTTTTTTTCTAAAAAAACGAGTCCCTGACTACCAATCCATTCTGTGAAAACCGCACATCAAACGCACTTTCCGTTTCCGCAATATTTACGGTGCAAGTGTTAGGTGATTCACCCCGTATATTTTATGACAGCGGAGAGGACTAGATTGCCGCGGTGGAGTAGCCGAGCGGTCTAAAGCATCTCGCTGCGGAGCGCGCGGTTGCTCGCCGTGGAGGTTCGAGTCCTCCCTGGGGCATGGCTGTGTGTGTTTGTCCGTAGGTTAGTTTACCTAGGTTTAAGTAGTTTGTAAGCTACGGACTGATGACCACGCAGTTTGGTCCAATAGATTTACAGAATTTGAGGACTAGATTTTTTCGTATCTTGTGAAAATACACTGGTCATAACAATTAGACGATCAGTTGAGATATCTAACTTCTGAAGTACTGTCATCGGCAGAATGTCGACGTCATTGTGTCAGTTCTACGGAGTGGGAACAAGTAATTTGCAACAGAGATAATGGTAATAACAGAAAGTTGTATCAGAAGGGTTTGGTGTTGACTTGTTTTTACTATACCAAAGGAATTACGAAAACAATTGGGTTGAGACAGCGTAGTGAGCCGGTAGTGCAATGCAACAACAGTGATTTATCCGAAGCTGTGGCATAAGAGATCCATAAAAATTTGGAAGCAGGACAGAGAGGGAGGTGGCTGCAGCTATTGGAGTGTCTGAAAGTGTAATTTTCATGAGCTGCACGCGATTTGAGACAACAGGTACCGTTAAAAGAAGGCAAGGCCAAGGTTGTCCACGAGTAACATCAGCAAGAAATGCCGAGGCCTCTGGTGTGACTCCCATTAAAACCACGCCATCTTTTAGTCCGCAAAAACTGGGCGGAGGAACGCCAGGTTAGAGTCATAACGAGTGGCGCCGGGTTCTGTTCACAAAAGAGTCAGCATTTTGTGTTCAGGCGGACAATCGTTCTTCCCTCATCTGGAGAGAGCTTGTAACTAGGAAGAATTCTAGGAAACATCACCACATCATGGTGGTGGACGAATGCTGTGGGCAGATGTCAGTATTGGCGGATGTACGTACTTCTATGTCATTCAGAATGGGGCTTTTACTAGACAGGGGTATGGATTAGAGATCCTTCAACCTTTCGTTGTGCCCTACGCTGGTGCCACAGGACATGAGCTCCTTATAGTGAAGGATAACGCTCGTCCCGACAGAACTGCACTGATAGACATCATGCTTAAAGGTGGGAGAATCGAACGAATGAAGTGAGCAGCTTGTTCACCGGACGTAAACCTGATCGATCATGTCTGGGATGCACTTGCCATACGCACTGTAGCCAGACCAGCACCTCCCACAACGACTGCAGTGCTGAATACTGCACCCGTGAAAGAATGGCCAAATGTCCTCCAAGAGCTGCTCGATAACCTCATAGTGTAGATGCTATGCGAGTGTGCAACCACATTGGCCGTCGAAGGTGATCAAACACCATATTAACGTCAATTGAGAATGAGTTTTTCGCTATTAAAGTTGTACCATGGTGCCTTGTTCTACGTAAACGTCGACCTCATGTAAAGAGTTGATACAGCAAAATATCGCCCTGTATAACACAAAAATTACAATTGTAACCAATATCTCAATCAAATACGTTACCATATTTAACACGATCATCCACAAAGTAAGTTTCGTTTTTCTACCTGGGGCAGCGCTACGATCGCAGTTCGCAGCATACGCGGCAGTTACTCCGACTCAAGGAGAAGACATGTACGGCATTTTCAGATCGCTGCTTCCGACGTGTGCTTTGTAGTGCTTCTTTACAGTAGCCGAGCGGTCTGGAGCGCCACGTTGCGGATCGCGCGATCTCCTGCCTCGGAGGTTCGAATCTACCTTCGGGCATGGATGTTTGTCCTGTCTTTAGTATAAGGTAGTTCATGAGTAGTTTGTAAGTTTAGGGGCTGATGAACCCGCAGTTAAGTGCCATAAGCTTTACAAACATTTGAACATTTCTTTACAATGTCAGCCGTAAGTGAAAACGCCGACGCTTGTAAAATCAGATCTGTGATTCGTTTTTTAAATGCAAAGAAAGTAAAACCAAAGGAAATTCATCGGAAAGTCTGTGACGTTTACGAACAAAATGCTACGAGTGATTCAATGGTTAGAAGATGAGTCAGACTGTTCAATGAACGACGTGATGAAGCACACGATGAAGAACGAACTGGATTCGTATCCGTGGTTACTAATGAACTGGTTCACAAAATTGAAGAGGAGATTAAGCACAATCATTAAGTTTACATTTAGTGCTCTTGCTGTGGAAGTTCCGCAAATCTCACTATCTACAATTCTTGAAATTGTTACTGAAAAACTGAAATTTCGAAAACTTTGCTCAATTGGGTACCAAACATTCCTACTGAACAGCACAAAAACAACGGATGGGCCGTGCACTACGGTCTTTGACACACTACAATGAAGAAGGCGATGGTTTTCTCTCTCGGTTAGTGACGGGGCACATGAAATTTGACTATCATACGACAACGCTGAAACAGAAAGGCAATGAATGGAATGGAGGCACAGTTCATCCCCAACTAAGGTTAAGCATAAGCAAATCGTGACATCTCTAAAAGTCATGTGCAGCGTTTTTTGGAGCCGAAAAGGTATTTTACTGATTGATTTCTTTCCGCGAGGCCAAACAATCAATGAGCATGGTTACTACGAGACCATTAAGAAATTGCAATGCGCCATACAGAACAAGCGCCGATTATTACTGTCAAAAGTTGTTGTTTTTTCCCTCGATAATGCCCGACCTCACACGGCGAATGTGACGAAACAACTCTTATAGGGATTTCACTAGGACGTGTTTGATCATCCTGCATACAGCCCGGACCTCGCTTCTAGAAACTTTCATCTCTTCTTACACCTAAAATCTGTCCTTGGTGATCAACACTTCATCGATGATGACGAGCTGAAAGACCATGTTACCACATGGTTGAATACACAGGCGGCAACTCTCTATGAAGAAAGCATAGAAAAACTTGTCCCACGCTATGATAATTGCCTAGAAAATTTCGGAAGCTATGTAGAGAAGTAGTTTAACAGTTGTAGATTTTTGTACGATAAATATTTTTTTCTGTATTTGTACACTTTTGTTTTATATAACCAAGCGGAACGTACTTAGTGGACATACTGAAACACGTCCAATGAATGTGTGGTCGTGTTTCATTTTGAGTTATTCATTACTCTTAAGTGTTTCTCCGCCATTAATATTGTATATTTGTATGTCAATTATTTTATTCTTCTTATTAATGATCAATGCCTCATGTTTATATGTGTATCCTCCCGTATGATTGAATTTGTGTGTTCATGTTAATGTGGGAGGTTGTTTTTAATATTGACTGACTGCCGCGCAATGGCTTACAGTCGCCGCTTTGCACTTTAGGCCCTCGTTTACTTTAATTAAGAATGCATGGCTTCGTAAGTCGTCTGCACTGGCGTCTGTTGGGTGGCCAGAGACACGCTTACTTGACAAGATGGCGAGGTGGCCTGTTCTTAGTGTAGTACCAACATAGTCATGGTCGAAAGAGGTGACAAAACAGATCTCTCTGGAGCTCTAGAAGAGGTTATTATCTTTTTCAGGAAGCAAGGGTTGGTAGACAGTAAGCTCTGAACGCGCTCTACATCGTTTTCAGCGCGCCCTACATCCGGTGTGTGGAGGGGAAGGCTTTTGGCGTGGCCTTAGATTTCACTCTTGCTGCGTCCGTCGAAGTAAGTACATGGCCGAATCATGTGGAGGGGATGGAATGCTTTGCTGTCTTTGTGATCAGACAGTCTCGATTTATCAGTGATAGTTTCCTTGAGTAATTCTTTCGCCATGTGAGGCGAAGAGTTTCTTCATTTACAGAACTCGAGTAATTCAGTTTAGATTTAGTACTTACATTGTCATTCTGGTGATGATTTTGCGTCCGGTTTTCGCAAGTTAGAATTCATGTGTGTGGCCTGAAACCTTTGTGTAAACTTATTATGTTTGAATCTTGTTGCTGTAAACATTTCACATCGTGTCTGTATTCGTATGCTAAATATTTCTCAGATTTTCTGATTCGATTACATCTTTCCTATCTTTGTATGACTTATGCTCCACATGCTTTCATAACGGTGTTTACTTCTACCTTCAGCCATGCTTTCACTAATACTAGCTTTCATCTACATGAATTCTCGCAGATGCTTTACTTGCTTATTCTAAATTAATTTCTTTTTGTAAATCTTATGTAATTCACTGTGGTTGCACCCTATGTGGTACTTACAGATAGAATGCTGCTACCTCGCGCACATGAGTTCGTTTGGTGCATAGTAATATTTTAATTTGTGCTTCAAGACACCCGCCATCTAGTCAAAATGCCACTGACACTTCCTTTCACTGCTGCTATCAAGTGTTGTCACAAGAGTAATGTGTCACAAGCATTATGTGAGTGTCTGTGAGTGAATGAATGTGCTTTCCTTTATCCATTGTGTATTTGCAAATTTCTTCCCACATTTCCTCAATATCCTTAAAGGGCAGAAACAATCTTATTAAGGGCAGTAAGTTTATGATTTAATTCACTTTTGTACAAGGTGTGTGCTATATTGTGCTTAATTTGGTCCCCCCTGCATTTATTTGCTTGTTCACTTTATTGAATAGATAATGATCTACAGTATCAAACTTCTACTTTATAATATCATGATCCCTGTCTCATATTTAATTATCTATTCCTTTTTTATGCATATAATTTTGTGTTTGTTTTAATGTTGGCTGCACCCTTAAGGAATGAGCAGTTAGATAAATTTCCGTTGCGCAAGTACTGTGGCCACTCGTAAAGTAATTTAGAGCTGCAGTGAGCATTGTAACTTGCATTCACAGATCTCTACTGCCCGAGATCTTACATAGAAGCTACTTTCAATACCTCGTATACTGAGAATGATATTCACTTAATTCCCAATTCTTTTGTGCAGTGATATGTGTTTATTGCATTCACGTCTGATGGAATTTTATACACGTGTACTTTGCTGCAGAGTGGATAATGCTGCGGAAGAGTCCAGGTGGTTCGCCCATGGCTACGGCAGCGCCTGGCTGGAGGCTGAGGCAGCTGGCGGTACTTCGGACGACTGGCAGCCAGGTCCCCGGCTATTAGTCACATCAGATGGAGGAATGGAGGGCCGCCGTGCCTTACCGGCCGCCAATCACGGCCCCCTGCAATCTCAAATCATTACCGGGCCCCGCAATAACAGCCAATAGCGCCGCCTATCTGATGACGGAGCGTGCTGCCCCCCTATCTGCTATCTGCGCGCCGCACGATTTGACTGTCTATGTGTGTGTGTGTGTGTGTGTGTATGTGTGTGTGTGTGTGTGCGTGGGCGGCTACTGGACTCTCTCCGCTGCTGGCGCACACTGTTTTCCTGCACTCTACCAGCCATTTCCAAAGTCAAGAGACACGTCCGCTGCCAGTGAGAACCGATTTAAATCAAGCTTCTTAGTAGGTAGCTGCACTGTGCACTACGGCACACCGACACTACACCGACTGCCATACCACGCCTCCCTTAAGATGCAAATTTACAACACAATACCCTCAGACTTCAAGAATAATTGTGAAAATTACAGAACTATCAGTTTAACAAGTCATAGTTCTAAAATACTAACACGTATTATTTAAAGACGGAATGAAAAACTGGTGCAGTCCGACCTGGAGGAAGATGTGATTGGATTTAGGAGAAATGTAGGAACACGCGTCAATACTCACATTATGAATTATCATGGAAGATAGATTAACGAAAGGGAAACCTATGTTTTTAGCATTTGTGGATCTGGAGACAGATTTTGATAATGTTGACTGGAATACACTTTTTCAGATTCTGAAGGTAGTGGAGGTATCAACATCCTGGATTCGCCACTGAACACCATTTAACTATACTTATTTAGTGTGAAAAATTACGGACATGTATCAGTCAGTACCATTTAGATAACTCTTTTGTAGTTTTAATGATCAGTAAGCTACACACTGTGTCACTTTCTATCAATTGAAGACATCACAATGAACTGCGCGTGATAGTGAAACTGGGCCGGCCGCGGTGGCCGAGGGGACTGAGGCGCTTCAGTCACGGTCTGCACGGCCACTGCGGTCGGGGGTTCGAATCCCCCCTCGGGCATGGATATTTGTGCCGTCCTAATTCGTAAGTAGCTCATAAGTAGTTTGTAAGTTTAGGGACTGATGACCCTGTAGTTAAGTCCCATAAGCCTTACAAACATTTGAACATTTTGAACATTTGATAGTGAAACTGGGTCATTTCACAAAGATTGTTACGGATTATGAAAAGGTAAATGGTTTATTTAAGCTAATACTTCACACTGAAACGTATGAAAACTATCTGCTTTTTAACACGCCTACTTTTATACAAAATTGAGGGAGAAACATTGTTGAACTAAAAATAAATAAATAAATAAATAAAGTAAAAAAAAGATAAATGATAGCTCATTATTGTAACAAAGATAGCCTCGAAGCCAAAACCGACCACATAGTACAAGTTTATATGCCAACTGGCTCTGTCGATGATGAGCAGCTCACAGAAATGTATGACGAGATGAAACAAATTTTTCAGACAGTTAAAGAAGAGCAAAACTTGATTGTGATGTGGGACTGGAACTCAGTAGTAGGAAAGGGAAAGGAACGAAATGTAGTAGGTGAATATGGACTGGACAAAAGGAATGAAAGAGGAGATAGCCAGGGAGAATTTTGTGCGCAGCAAAATTTAAAAATCACAAACACCTGCTTTAATCATAATGAAGGAAGATTATATACGTGGAAGGGAGCAGGAGGCATGGGAGGTACAAGATTTGCTTATAATGGTAAGGCAAAGTTTTAGAAACCGGGTTTTATACTACCAGACATATCCAAGGGCTATATACACTCTAACTTATTGGTTATGAATTGTAGATTAAAACTTAAGAGACTGCAGAAAGGTATAAAGGTTAGGAGATGGAACCTGGACAAATTAAAGGAAGCAGAGATGGTTTAGGGTTTCAGAGGGAGCATTAGGCAAGGAATGTCTGAAACAGGGAAAGGTAATACAGTAGAAGAAGTATGGGTAGCTCTGAGAGATAGCGTTGTGGAGGCCTCAGAGGATTGGAAGGGCAGAAGGACAAGGCCAAATAGAAATCCTTGGATAACACAGGAGATACGAAACTTAATTGATGAAAGGAGAAAATATAAAAATGCATCAAGTGAAGTAGGCAAAGGTGAGTGCAGACATCTGAAAAATGAGATTGACAAGAATTGCAGCAGTGGCTACAGGAGAAATGAAAGGCCTTAGAAGAATGTATAACTAGGAGAAAGATGGATACCAGCTAAAGGAAAATAATAGAAATATTTGGAAAGGAGAAAAGCAGCGGTATGAATATCAAGAACTCAGATGGAAAACCAATACTAACCAAAGTAGGAAAAGCTGAAAGGTGGAAGGAATATATAAAGAGCTTATACAAAGGAAATAAAGGCAATGTACTAGAAAGATGAAACAGAAGATATACCATACTGCGAGAATAATTTGACATAGCACTAAAAGGTTTGAATAGAAACAAGGCCCGTGGAGTGGATGATATTCCGTCTGAATTGCTGATATCTTTAGGAGGACCTTGAGTGCCAAATGTATGAGAAATATCCTATGACTTCAAGCAAATTATAGTAATTTCCATTCCTAAGAAAAAAGTTCAAACAAAGGTTTTATAAGTCATGGTTGGAAAATAATAACAAGAAGACTGGAAATCTGGTGGAATCCAATCTTGGGAAAGGTCAGTTTGTATTTAGGACAAATGTAGGGACACGCGAGGCAAAACTCACATTACGACTAATCTTAGAAAATAGGTAACTGAAAGGGAAAAGTACGTTTTTAGCATTTGTACACCTTTAAAGAGGTTTTGACAATATTGACTGATATACACTATTTATAATTTTGAAGGTAGCAGGGGTAAAATGTACATCTACATGGGACACTCTGCAAATGTCATTTAAGTGCCTGGCAGAGGGCTCATCGAACCACCTGTATACTATTTATCTCCCATTCCATTCTCGAATAGCGTGCGGGAAGAAAGAACACCTGAATCTCTCCGTTCAAGCTCTGACTTCTCGTATTTTATTCTGATGATCATTTGTACCTATGTAAGTGGGAGTCAACAATGTATTTTCGCTTTCGGAGGAGAATGTTGGCGATTTGAGTTTCGTAAGTAGCCCACGCAGCAACGATAAGCGTTGTTGTTGTAATGATTCCCATCCCAGATCGTGCATCACTTCCGTAATGTTGTCTTCCCTGTATCGTGACACTACAAAACGAGCTGCCCTTCTTTGGACTCTTTCGATGTCTTCCGTCAAACCTACCTGACAAGGATCCCACACTAGGCAGCAATACTCCAAAAAAGGACGGACAAGTGTAGTGTATCCAGTTTCTTTAGTAGTTCTGTTGCATCTTTTAAGGCTTCTGCCAATAAAACGCAGTCTCTGGTTCGCTTTTTCCACGACATTATTTACGTGTTCTTTCCAGTTTAAGTCTGAAGTAATAGTAATTCCTAAGTATTTAGTGGAGTTTAGGCCTTCATTTTTCTTTCATTTATGTTGTAACAAAGTTTAACTGATTTCTTTTTGTACTCATGTGGACGACTTCACATTTCTCATTGTTTAGGGTCAATTGTCAGTTTTTACACCATAATGATATCTTATTCAGATCGTTCTGTAGTTGGTTTTGATCTTCAGATGAATTTACTGGACGGTAAATGACGGCGTCATCTGCAAACAAACTAAGAGAGCTACTTAGATTTTCCCCTAAATCGTTTCTGTACATAAGGAACACCAGAGGACCAATAACACTACCCTGTGGAACGCCCTACAACATCTCTGTTTTAGTCGATGATTTACCATCGATTACTACGACCTGTGTCCTCTCTAACAGGAAATCAGGTATCCAGTCGCAAATTTGGGGCAACATACTAAAACCACGCAATTTGATTAAAAGCCGTTCGTGAGGTACGGTGTCAAATGCCTTCTGGAAATCAAGAAATGCCGAATCGATTTACGAACCCTTGTCGATAGCACCCGTCACTTCTAGTGAGGAAAGAGCTAGTTGTATTTCGCATGAACGATATTTTCTAAATCCGTGTTGACCTTGGGTCAATAGATCATTCAACTTATACTAAAACGAGACAGCAGTTGTTAGAGTGGAAGGGAATGAAAGTGTGGCTGTGCTTGTGATATGTACAGCAGTGTTGCCACTATTTGACTCCCAACGGTGGTAGATTATCGACCGTTCACACTTCGCTGTGTGTGCGACCATCACTAGGGGGTCGCGCCAAGACCCGGCGGCCGCCGGCAGCCGTCCAGGAGTGATTTGGCGGCTGGTCGCCGCTCTGGGTATCAGTTGGCGGCGGTCGGCAGCCAGCCGGCTGGTGGCGTGCTCAAAGCGACCGGCGTCGCCTCATTAGACGCCCCAGAGCCACCTGGCAGAGGTCACACACCTCAGTCGCGCCCCACCCGGAATATCTCTCAGCCCTCCTGCACGTGTCGGAGCAGCGCCTAAAGCCGTCCCCACACGGGTCGTGCTGTTACAGCGTGGCGCAGGCCAGACGTGCTGTCTTCCTAGCTACAGCACACTCTGAAACGATCTGTTCCATCCCACGGAACGTGACTTGCTGCCAGTCGTGATTTACTTTGCGACCGTAGAATCTTCCTAGGGTTTTATTTGCGGACGGAGAAGTTAGTACTGCTTCCTCCCACAAGTCCCCTAAAACCTCCACATCCTTGTGGATGCTGTTGCGTAGCAGTGTACGTTTGTACCACCCTACAGTACGCACGAGGTGCCGTAGTTGCTGTCCAAAACGTTGTGGAAAGCATAGAGTTCTGACTAACCTGTTGTCTTCTATAGTTTTGTCCCCAGCGCAGAAGACAGCACACAGGTGGGAGGTTCTTCTACAGCATACAAGTGAGGCTAAAATAAGTTCTGTATGATGGAAGCATAAGAAGCGACTCGCGAGATTTTTAATTGTCAGGGATGCCATTTATTAAATAAATAATAAATTATGAGCAACTATTGTTAATATGATACGGCCTATGCTGTCCATGTTGAGACCTCGACTGTTATCACTATTACGAAAATCTTTCCTCATGACCGGAGCGGTCCGGCGCGTATGGTGGTCAGCTCGAGACTGAAACTGCGGCGCGTTGCGAGAGGGCACCTGACGCTCTATTTCGCGCCAAAACAGGGCCGTCGCGCGCCTTCTGCAAAATCGCTCTTCTCTTGTTACAATAAGAGAAGGCACCTTAAACTTTTTAAACTGTCAAAACCTAGCCTGTCCTTGAGAGATATTTATAACCAATTCTCAGCTCTGAATAATTAATATTTAGTATACAATAAACAAAACTAATTTCAAAAGATATCATGTGACGTGAAATGCAGCAGCCAATGCGAGGAGATCACCAGTAACATAGGCGGGCTTTCCCACGGAAACCAGCACCTACTGTGCCATATGCTACTGCTCCCCACCCCACATTTCAACATATGCTGCACTTCTGTCTTTCTTCCGCGTTTAAGACGCGTACAATGTTAGCAAAGAAACGGCCAGCGGCCAGAAATATGATTTGGCCACAGGCCAGGAATATCACAACCACAGCGCTCTCCATCGCATGTTGCAGGCTGTCGCATTGATCATTGTGTTTACAAAGATGGATGTGCGTAAAATTAGACGGTATCTCTCTTTGCCATCTTTGGAAAAAAAAATGAAATGCTTTCTTATGCTTGCATGTGGCATGCAATACTCTTACAGAAACTGTATTTTTTTCCCTTCAAGAAGCACCAAGACGGTACATGTATCTGAAAGAGGTTGAGATAATAACGAAATATACGACAAAATCACTTTTGGCAAAAATTCTTTATAAAATTGTCAATGTTGAATTACATCACTTGCACCAGCTCCACTTGTCTTGCTCTTATACTCCCATTTTCCACGTTGTACATATTCTGTATACTCGGAAATAATAGTTTATGACCATATATTTTACTTTTTATACACGCGGAACAACGCACCAGCTCGACAATGGTCGTTGTGATAATTTTTGCTTTTGGTATTGTATGTAAACACTGTTCCTCCTACACTGCATCTGCTTCTGTAACCACATGCTACCCATGTTCACTTTGCACTGTGGAACTGAACTATTTCAACAAGGTACTGAACTGCAACTTAATTCAAACACCGTGGGGAAAACCGAGTGACGTAGAGTACTGTCTTGAATTTTATTTTTTCCTGAGGCCTAGAACGAAAAACTCAACAAATTCTGTCGTGGACAAAGTTCGTTCGGGTTTCTAATAAATAACGTCGAATACCAAATATTGTGATTGTATTAAATTAACAAATAAGTTGATTAACCATAATTAAGCGAAATGGTTAAAAATATCTGGGAGAGTGTAGCTGCAAACCTGTTATTTACATTTCTTTCCCTCCGTAGCTCGTAACGCTACCCACCACGCTAATCCAAGGTCTTAAAAAGAAATAACAACGAATATCGGATATTATACTTCAATTAATAAGAAAGAACTAGAAACATTAAGGAAACGAAAAAGGAAAAAATAAAAATATTTCAAAGTAAGGGGTCGCGAACCCGAGCATACTCTCAACTTCTGGTCCGCAGGTCAGCGCGCTACCTATTACGCCATGATCTGTGTTTGTGATATACTAATCACCTAAAACATGTTGTCATTCCTTATTCATCTATGACAAAGTATCATAAAGACGCTTCTTTGACAGAATGGCGTTGAACGAAATTCTTTCACCGTATACAAATTATAACACTGACGAACGTTACATACGATATCCTTTAAAGCTATCAATATATATGATAAAAATAACAGTCCAGTTCGCAAATTATTTTTACAATTTATTAATATAAGTGACCGGTTTAGATCATCTTCAGACCTATGAAAATAGAATAAAAGAGGTATGCTATAGAGGGAAACAGGTACACTATTAATCACTAAAATAAATTTACAAACAGGATTAAAAAATTACTTAAAACAGTATACCTCGCTGTAGATGTTCAGGCGGTGAGCGTGCGGCGACTGCTAACCAGCGAGAGAATGCTGTGCGTTATAAAGGAAAGCCCCGCACAGCATTCTCTCGCTGGTTAGCAGTCGCCGCACGCTCACCGCCTGAACATCTACAGCGAGGTATACTGTTTTAAGTAATTTTTTAATCCTGTTTGTAAATTTATTTTAGTGATTAATAGTGTACCTGTTTCCCTCTATAGCATACCTCTTTTATTCTATTTTCATAGGTCTGAAGATGATTTAAACCTAGATCGAAACCGGTCACCTATATTAATAAATTGTAAAAATAATTTGCGAACTGGACTGTTTTTTTATCATTAAATAATAAGTTCGCTGTTTATTCCAAACAAGGAAACAATGTTTTCCAAACTGTTTCCGGTAATTTATTGTAACAAATCACACCTAAAATGACGCGTTTGAAAAAGTTTTTCAATTTTCTGGCGCTCTAAAAAGATTATATTAATATATCGTTCGCTAAAACAAAAGAAGGCACGAAATACGGAGTTCCGTTTGCAATGTGGCGGATCAAAAGTTCTGCTTGTCTCGTGAAAACCAGGCCGCTTCTAATTGGCCACGTTCCACTCCACGAAGCAAAATCTAACATGCTAGATCCTGCATTCCACGCTCCGCAGGGCAGTGGAACGTGGAATTCCACGCTGCAACGGCACCACGTCCTCCTCCACGTGCGTGTCCACGTCCCGTGAGAGCACGGCATAAGGCCTGCCTCACACGGGGCGTGTTGTCCTACGTGGTGCACGCCAGACCTCCTACCTGCTGCATGCTCTCAAACAATCCTCCATACCCCACGGAACTTGGCGCTCTTCGTGATTTGCGTCTGTAGCGCTCTCCAGCGCCCGTTGCGGAACGGCACGTGCGTCAATGTATTTACAAAGATATACATCTGTACTTAAACTGAACAGTATCTCTGTTAGCAGCCGACGGAAAAGAAACCTGAATACTGTAACTTCCTGATGTCACTGGTAGAGCTGTACGTTTGCTTGCACGTGGCATGGAATACTCTTCCAGAAATTAGATCTTTTTTCGACAAAGACAAGATAAATATATCTGAAAAGCAGTAGATAATGATATTCAAATGTACGGTAAATCACTTCTGGCAACAACTAAATATCATAAAACATCTATGAACAGGGAAATAGCTCGACTGCACCAGCCTCACTTGTCCTGTTTTCTCTTATATTCCTATTTTCCCCTTTTTTATATAATCTGCAAGTTCCGAAATTTAGTTTTGGCAGTCCTTTTGTGTGCCTCATACATTTAACACGTTGATGCCTACAATACTTATCACAACGAAAATCTTTCTCGAAATTTGACTGAAAACCCAAAGAGATTTTGGTCATATGTTACATATACTAGGGACAAAACAGAAACAATACCCTCACTGCCTGATAATAATGGTGATCCTGCCGATGACACCGCTACTAAAGCAGAGTTACTAAGCATAGATTTTAGAGACTCAATCACCAAGGAAGACGAACCCAATATATCAGATTTCGAATTACGAACAGAGGCCATAATGAGTAACGTAGAAGTAGATATCATCGGAGTAGTGCAGCAACTTAAATCACTTAACAAGAACAAGTCTTCTGGTCCGGATTGTATAACCATTAGATTTCTATCTGATTATGCTGAAGCGATAGCTCCTTACCTAACAGCGATATACAACCACTCGATCAAACAAGGATCTGTACCAAAAGATTGGAAAGTTGCACAAGTCACACCTATATTTGAGAAAGGCAGTAGGAGTAACCCACTAAACTAAACGCCTATTTCATTGCCGTCAATTTGTAGCAGGGTTTTGGAACATATCCTGTATTCAAATATCATGAATTATCTCGAACAGAATGATCTATTGACCCATGGGCAACACGGATTTAGAAAATATCGTTCATTCGAAACACAATTAGCTCTTTATTCGACAAGGTTTCGCAAATCGATTGCGTATTTCTTGATTTCCAGAAGGCTTTTGACATCGTACCTCACCAACGGCTTTTAATCAAATTGCGTGGTTATGGTATATCGCCCGAAATTTACGATTGGATAGGGCATTTCCTGTTAGAGAGGATACAGTTCGTGGTAATCAATGATAAGGCATCGACTAAAACAGAGGAGATATCGGGCGTTCCACAAGGTAGTGTTATTGGTCCTCTGCTGTTCCTTATTTACGTAAAATATTTAGGGGAAAATCTAAGTAGCTCCCTTACGTTGTTTGCAGATGACGTCGTCATTTACCGTCTAGTGAAATCATCTGAAAATCAAAACCAACTGCAGAACGATCTGAATAAGATATCAGTATGGTGTAAAAATTTGCAATTGACTCTAAATAATGAGAAGTGTGAAGTCGTCCACATGAGTACGACATGAAATCCGTTATACTTTGTTTACAAGATAAATCAATCAAAAGTGAAGGCCGTAAACTCCACAAATATCTAGGAATTACTATTACTTCAGACTTAAACTGGAAAGAACACGTAGATAATGTCGTGGGAAAGGCGAATTAGAGACTGCGTCTTATTGGCAGTATAACATTACGGAACAAATATTTACTATGACCAGTTTAATGTGACATACTTTCGTTTTCTTTTTATTTATATATGCGATGTGAGAGAATACTAAAATGTCGTGATTTAAATGTTTATGTATATATTTTAAAGATGACTAAAGTGATCGATCACACGACTGAAACATTACAGAACAAACAATTACTATAAACAGTTTGTGATATAAATCTTGCTTTCCTTTTTGGTTTAGATATGCAATGTGAGAGAATCCTAAAGTGTTGTGATTTCAATGTTCATGTATATTTTTTAAAAGTTTACTAAAGTGGTCAATCACGTGACTACACGGAGGTGGGAGCAAGGGAGGCAAGGCGCGTGGTATTTTGCTTGTCGGACCCCGAGAAGGTAAGGTAGCTGTTTATAGCGGCATCAGTGCGGTTCGCATTTTATACGCCACGTGTGGCGTTCCGAAATTTGTTCAAATCAAACGTTTGTAGAACTTATGGGGCTTAACTACGGGGTCATCAGTCTCTAAGCTTACAAACTACTTATGAACTAGCTAACACTAAGGACGGCACAAATATCCGTGCCCGAGGGGGGATTCGAACCCCGACCGTAGTGGCCGTGCAGACCGTGACTGGAGCGCCTCAGTCCCCCGAATTTTGTAAGTGCGCTCGTACGTGAATGTCTTCCGTTCTCGGCTCCAATAGTTACGTGAGTGGCGAAGCTGTTTATAGTAAATTGTGATATATAGTGTAAATGCGACTAAAGAAAATAAACTAACGTAGAAGCACAAGTATGGACTTATTCGTTAACGGTACTGTACCTTGTTAGAGTACTGGTTTACAGGCATGAACTTTAAAGGGTAAAAGCAACAGTGTCACAACCGCCCCTTAGTAGGCGAGCCAAGATATATTTATGTTAGGTTGTACACGAGCCCTGGCCGTTAGGCATGTTGCAGCAGAGCCCTTAAAAGATGCAATAGAACTACTAAAGAAACTGCATACACTACGCTTATCCGTCCAGTTTTGGAGTATTGCTGCCCTGTGTGGGATCCTTATCAGGTGGGTTTGACGGAGGTCTTCGAAAGAGTCCAGAGAAGGACAGCTGGTTTCGTATTGTCACGATACAGGGGAGACAGCGTTACGGAAATGATACAGGATCTGGGATGGGAATCATTACAACAACGGCGTTTATCTCTGCGGCGTGGGCTACTTACGAAACTGCAATCGCCAATATTCTCCTCCGAATGCGAAAATATATTGTTGACTCCCACTTACATAGGTAGAAATGATCATTAGAATAATATACGAGAAATCAGAGCTCGAACGGAGAGATTCAGGGCATGGATATTTATGCCGTCTTTAGTATAGGGTAGTTGATAAGTAGTTTGTAAGTTAAGCCTATAGAACATTCGAACATTTTTGTACCAAGGCTAGGACAACACGCGCCTCCTGCGTGCTAGACACATGTGGTGACTACCGCGCTGTCCAGAGACAATGTGGGCGTGGACCACAGTCGTGGCGCCGCCAGCGTCTGCCAAGGCATTCCGCTTTCCATGCCAGGCGGTCGCCACCAAAAGGCTGCCCTGATGGGTGTCAGCAATTTGTACAGTCCTCATTTAAATTAAGAGTCGCTCGTGGAAACGTGACACAAAATGATACACTCTGAGATTTTGTAATTTGCGGGGTGACATCTTACAGAGACATGCGACGTATTGAAATAAGACTGCTGAATGTCATTCTCATATGGAAAACTTGAAACTAACAACAGACTGCTAAATTTGCTGCACATAACTTATGCATACATCATATATCATATAAGTAATATTAAACGCATATGAAACGTCATACCTGACAGTTTAGCTACACTAAAAATCCGTATTAATGTGTTAAAGCTGTGTCATTCGACAGAAACAAGGGAATCAAGAAATGAACTAGAACAGAAGAAATCCAAACTCTGTGAAGAATTTATGTTGGTGTCAGTATTGTATATGTCGGTTCATTTGAGTTTTGAAAATTTACTGACAGATATATTAACTCATCTCTCTCTATGAATATTGAATTCTGATAGTACGGAATTTCTGGGTAGCTGGCTATAGGAGACATATTTAAGAATAAGAAAGACCAAATAATTACATTAAACTGTAAAAATATTTCTCAGTTACATTTATAACAGTTGTTTTTATACTTATTGATTAAGTCCTGTCTGTGTTCGGAAATTTACGTGTTGATGCCGCATTGAAACGTGAGCTGTTTCTAATCACTGCAGGTGTTAGTATACCAATAGCGTTTATTGATTCGGATGGCTCAGTCACTTAACATCGATGAATTACTCACGCAATTAGCCACTTGCAGCTGTTCGTATCTTGACAGTCAATAAGTAGTAAGATGGGGAAAAAGCTGACGTAAAACTTCGTTAGTTACTTAATCTTTATGTTATCAGTGTCTATTATTCATTGTATAGAAAGAACTTTGCCTTCAAAGGTATGTTATTAATGCCGAAATTTCATAAATTCAAAATATTTTTTTTTTACATGTGCTTAAAACAATACTAGGTGTTTGAAGATCCATATATTACACAGTTTGTTTATTTTCAGTATTAAAAAACTCTTGAAGTCAGAGTCATTTCCTAAAAACTACTCCTTCTCGGTTTCTTGTTAACTTCGGGATCACTGGATATGCTGTATGAAGAAAAATACAAATTTGACAGTTGCAGAAAAACTGTATTAACACAAATTTTACAAGAGTAGTGATTTAGTACGATACAAATGTACAATATTTCCCGTGAAAAATTATTATAATATGTAAATAATCACTGATTTAATTTGAAGTCTCCTGAAGAATATTGTCACGTTGCAATGGAAGTAGGCTTGACTTCGAAGGCAACTGAACAAAGCACTTATACTGAAAGCACGTTTATTACGAACTCAACATACACGCAGCACTGACTGCCTCTCAGGCAGAGTGCTCTGCTATTTATACACAGACAGAATTTACCAGAAATTAGAAGAACAGTTAACATAAGAAACAAGTATAATTTACAAGTGAACATAAGAAAGATGTAGAACCTTCTGGAATTGTAAATTACAAAGCAATAAATTTTTGTCGGTGGGCGGGATTGAAACGGCGACCTTCTGCTCCGCAGTCCGTGACGCTATCCCCTACGCCACGCCGGCAGTTGGTGGTCGTGGTCTCTCGCGGCAATATTATAATGATGTAAACTGGTCAGAGTAGGATATGGCGTACTGTTTCGAAACCCTGTCATGGGTTAAGGCACGCTTCTTATTAAAGATACATTATCATTGATTTCATTTACCACTGATAACTACTCCGCTTTTATTTCTTTCCAATGATTCAGTTTCTCGTCTTACCTTCCTTGGTAACTCGTTTCCGTTACCAGCAATGTTACCATATCTCTCTCTGCGGGAGAACGTATGTAGGTAAGTTACTTTGTCTTTGTGGCACATAACAACGCTTCGTACGTACGTGGCCGAGCGCATTGAGGCTCTATGCTCCGATGCGCGAGGCCGTTACCCATTGGGAGTTCGAATCCTCCCTCGAGCATGGATGTTTGTGTTGTCTTTAGTATAAGGTAGTTCATAAGTAGTTTGTAAGTTTAGGGACTGATGACCCCGCAGTTAAGTCCCGCAAGCTTAACAAACATTTGAACACTTTTATGTCTATTCTGTCGGAAAAGTCCTAAAGAGCAGACGGTCGCGGCAGAATAGCTGTGCGCACTGAGCCGCCTTGCTACGTTGCGCGCGATCGTTCCACGTCGGAGGTTCGGGTCCTCTCTCGGGCATAGGTGTTTGTGTTGTTCTTAGGATAAGTTAGGTGAAATACTTTGTAAGTTTAGGAACCGATAACCACTGCTGTTAGGTCCCATAAATTTACAAACATTTGAAGAGCAGACAGCCTTCATATAATTGTGACTGGCAATAGTCAGGGGACAGTTCAGTAGCTGTGTGCGATAGATTGAGAATTTGCTTCGGATGGGAAACGTGTCAAGAACTTGCTCGGTTAGCCGTGCGCTGTAACGCACTGTTTTTCGAGGCGGGGAGGCGTATCGACACCGGTTCGAGTCCGCCTGGCGGAATAACGTAGCCAGCCTGGATGTGGTTTTTAGGCGGTTTTCCACATCCCCCTAGGTGAATACTAGGCTGGTACCAAAGCCCTGCCTCAGTTACACGATTCGCAAACATTTAACACTTTACCCTTTCACAGATATAACACTATAGACACACATTTGGGGTACACGTTTCCTCATGGGGGGCATGGGGTGGTGACAGGAAGGGCATCCGGCCACTCCGTAAACAATAACACGCCAAACTCGAATTTAACAAACAGCCGACCCCGCCCATGCGGGAACAAGGCCAAAGAAAAGAAAGAGAGAGGGGAGACGTGTCAGGATGCCGAGGCTGTTTAAGCGACCGTTCGCGAGAACCGGCGAATTTGGGTTCGTGATACTGTCCGGCACAAATTTTCAAACTTGCCGCTGGTTTTCACTCAACGCTAACAACACTCAAGTCAGAAAAGTTGTATCTCGTTTTATATTTTTCTGTCCTCTGCTTTCGCTTTTATAAAAACTGAAAAATAACACAGTATTTGTCTGTATTGGGTGTACAGGTGTAGCATTTTTATTAATGGCTGAATTTGGACTGCTGACGTAGGAATGCCCGCCACGGTGGAATTGCCGATCGCTCTGAAGCGCCTTGCTGCGGTTGCTCCGAGTTAGAGGTTCGAGTTCTCCCACGGGCATGTGTGTGTGTGTGTGTGTGTGTGTGTGTGTGTGTGTGTGTGTTTGTGTTTTGTCCTTAGGTTAGATTAAATTAGTTTAAATACACCGTTGTTGTCGTCTTCAGTCCGGAGACTGGTTTGATGCAGCTGTCCACAATACCCTATCCTGAGCAAGCCTCTTCAAAAAAATGTTCAAATGTCTGTAAATCTATCGGACCAAACTGCGTCGTCATCAGTCCGTAACTTACAAATTACTTAAACTAAGGTAAATTAACCTAAGGACAAACACACACACACACCCATGCCCCAGGGAGGACTCGAACCTCTACGGCGAGCATCCGCGCGCTCCGTAGCGAGATGCTTTAGACCGCACGGCTACTCCACCGCGGCTAAGCCTCTTCAGCTCCACATAAGAGCGGCAACCTACATATGTCTGAATCTGCTTACTGTATCCTTCTCTTGGTCTACCTCTGCGGTTTTTACCCGAAACACTTCCCTCCAATGCTAAATTCACAATTCCTTGATGTCTAAGAATGTGCCGTACCAATTCATCCCTTCTTTTGGTCAAGGTATGCCAGAAATTGCTTTTCTCCCCAATTCTGTTCAGTACCTCCTCATTAGTTACGCTATCCATCCACCTAATATTCAGCATTCTTCTGTAGCACCACATTTCCAAAGCGTCTATTCTCTTTCTGTCCGCACTGTTTATCGTCCATTTTCAGTCCTATACAAGGCAACACTCCACACAAATACCTTCAGAAACGAATTCCTTAGGCTTAAATCAATATTCGATGTTAACAAATATCTCTTTTTCTAGAACGCTTTTCTACCAATTGGCATTCTGCATTTTATATCCTCTGTACTGCGACCATCTTTTGTTATTTTTCTGCCCAAGTAACAAAACTCATCTACCTCCTTATTGTTTCGTTGCCTAATCTAATTCCTTCAGCATCACCTGATTTTCTTAGCCTGCACTCCATTACCCTAGTTTTTCTCTTGTTAATGTTCATCTTATATGCACCTTTCAGCACACTGTCCATTCCGTTCAAATGTTCTTCCATGTCCTTTGCTGTCTGTGACAGAATCACTATGTCGTTCGCGGAACGCAATGATTTTAATTCTTCACCCTGAACTTTAATTGCTTCTTAAAATTTCTCCTTGCTTTCCTTTATAGCTTGCTCAATGTACAAATTGAGTAACATTGGAGAAAGGCTACAAACCTCTCTTACACACTTCCCAACCTCTGCACCCCTTTCATGTCCTTCAATTCTGACAACTGCTGTCTGGTTTTTGTACAAGTTGTAAATAACCTTACTCTATATTTCAGTCCTGCTTGCTTCAGAACTTGAAAGAGTCTATTCCAATCAACACTGTCAAAAGACTTCTCCAAATCTACAAAAGCTAGATATGTAGGTTTGCGTTTTCTTAATCTATCTTCTTGGATAAGCCGTAAAGTGAGTATTGCCTGCCGTGTTCCTAAATTTCTTCTGAACTGGTAAACTTACGGATTGATGACGCAGTAGTTAAGTCCGACTGATATGACAATGGCGAAATGCCGAAATGTTCGTCGTCTTCAAGTAACACCGATATATATGAAAGTGCCGCATTAAAAGGTTTAAAATGCCATTTGCCTCTTTTGTAGTTTGGCGGTCTGTCGCGAGGAGCACTGCAGTAGACTGTGGATCCTGTGGCAGCTTCCGCAGAGACTCTGGAGTCGCTGGCCAGTACAGCGCCCACGCTTAACACCGCCAGCCGCGACGCGCGGCGCATGCGCGATGGCGCTCCCGTCCTTGCGTCTGCGGCGTCGTCTGCCGCTGGCAGCCGGCAGCTACTGGGACCGCTGCCTCTGCTCATTGTCTTTCCTGTCATCGCGCCGTCACACGCGGTCACGGCTGGCTGCGCCCCTCGTAAACCAAAACGCGGACTGCCAGCCAATGCAGCAGTGTAGCCGGCGCCTAGCGGACGCCTGTCAGCCGCCGCCTCAGCCGCAGCTGCTCGCCGCTTCAGCCGCGAGTCATCTTCTTCAAGCCGACGCTCTTATTCATTCCGTGCTACCTCAAATTAATGGTGATTTATTCCGCCTTAAGCAAGACACTTCAGTTTATCTTATGTTTTCGAACTATTTACTTTAAGGTACATCTAAATGTTTTTACATAAAGGTTCCGCTGTAAAGCCGGCCGCGGTGGCTGAGGGAACTGAGGCGCTCCAGTCGGGAGTTCGAATCCCCCCTCGGGCATGGATATTTGTGCCGTCTTTAGTGTTAGCTAGTTCGTAAATAGTTTGTAAGTTTAGGGACTGATGACCCCGTAGTTAAGTCCCATAAGCTATACAAACATTTGAACATTTGTAAAGTTCATTTAAATTGGTTCGGTGTTCAAGGTGCCTAGCAGCCTTTATATCTCTATACTTATAAGATGCATTTGTTGTCTGTCTGTGTGTTCTCTTATAACTCAAGATCCAGACAACAAAATAACGTGAAATTTGATACACGTACACAAAATCACATGGGGAGGGTTCTTAAACAAGTGTCGTTCCACTTTTAAAAAAAAAAAAAAACAACCGGTGAAAATTTGAGAAAAGAAAGTGCGACTTCAATGTGTTTATGTAAATCTATATCTTTGCATTGAACTTGAAGAAATTTTGCACAATTGACCTTCAAATCAAGAGTAAGGGCACTGCCTACATAAAATTTCGTTCAGTGCATAGTGGAGGGCACTTATGGATTTCGCCAAAATCCACAGATTTGCTCCGATCTTGATGAAATTTTGTACACTTCACCTTAAAAACAAGATTAATGGGCACTGTCTACATAAAATTTCGTTCGGTCCAAGGGGGAGAGTACTTTACTTAAAGACTTCGATTGCAATCTCTATACGTATCAGACGCATTTGTTGTCTGTTTGTTTGTTCCCTTATAACCCAAGATCCAGACAACCAAATAACGTGAAATTTAATACACGTACACAAAATTACATGGGGAAGATTCTTAAATAGGTTTCGTTCCATCCCATTCCCATAAATATATTCTATAGCTTATGTTATGGGAATTAGCGCGTGGTAATATTTTGCGCACTTTATGTTTAATACCGTTTGATATTTATTTAAATTTTATGATATCATCGAATTTTGTTAGCTGTTCTATAAGGTTTCAGTCTCTTAGCACGATTTTTAAATTATTTTATGCCATGAAAATCGTTTTATAATAATTATTGCAATATTTTGATGTTAAAATGTCAAAGATGTCATGGATATCGATATCTGTGTATTTTCTCTTTGGATTTGTCAATATTTGTGGACTTACTTACGCCTATTGTGCCTGCTGTTGGTAGAGCTCAGTCAGTGTTTGCTTAGCCGCTGGCCTACTCGCAGCAGACGCTGCCTTCATATTTTGTAAGTGAAACCGGCTTCTGATAAGAAGCGCATATAGTATTTTAAATTTTGTCTGCAGTTTTCGTTTCAGTTTGTAAATTTATACTATGCTCTCGTGTAACAAGATGTACTAATGTTTGTAGAGCTTATGGGACTTAACTACGGTCGGCCGCGGACGAGGGGACTGAGGCGGTTCAGTCACGGTCTGCACGGTCACTACGGTCGGGGGTTCGAATCCCCCCTCGGGCATGGATATTTGTGCCGTCCTTAGTTGTAGGTAGTTCATAAGTAGTTTGTAAGTTTAGGGACTGATGATCCCGTAGTTAAGTCCCTTAAGCTTAACAAACATTTGAACATTTGAACTTAACTACGGGGTCATCAGTCCCTAAACTTACAAACTACTTATAAACTAGCTTATACTAAAGACGGCACAAACATCCATGCCCGAGGGGGGATTCGAACCCCCACCGCAGCGGCCGTTCAGACCGTGACTGGAGCGCCTCAGTCCCCTCGGCCACCGCGGCCGGCTATTAAATTCAATTCGCGTTTTAACAGACAGTGTACTCTTCCTTTGAGTGCATCGCGACAGCAGTTTTTGTTTTCTCGGCACTTTCATTGTAAATAGGGACTGTGACTGCTGTGTGCGGATGCAGTCTGAGCTGGTGACACTTCGCTTCTAGCTTCAAGATGTATTAACCTCGGTTACACAGCTGGAGGCTGCGATCGAGGAGCGTCGTTGTTGTTGGCCGGTAGTGGGGACCGAACGGACTCCCGTCGTCTCCACCGATCGGCCTGCGGCAGCGACATGCCCTGACACTGCTAGCAGTGAGGCAGACACCCCATCCGTGGTTGCGTGGGAGTTTGCTCCAGTGCGTGGCAGGAGGCGCAAGACTTTCCGGGGGAATGATCGTGAGACCTCCCCATTTCGTCTTGCGAACAGGTTTGAGGCTCTATTTGTTCAGGAAAATGTTCCTATGATGTCTCTCATGCTGAGGTCACCACCCAGCCTGCAAAATCCGGGCTTTCACAGAGGGTGGGTTTGCTTGTAATTGGAAGCTTTTCAAGAAAGGCAGTAGGAATAACCCATTAAACTACACGCCTATTTCATTGACGTCAATTTTCAGTAGGGTTTTGGAACATATCCTGTATTCAAATATTATGAAATATCTCGAACAGAATGATCTACTGACCCAAGGTCGCCGGCCGCGGTGGCCGAGGTGACTGAGGCGCTCCAGTCACGGTCAGCACGGCCACTACGGTCGGGGGTTCGAATCCCCCCTCGGGCATGGATATTTGTGCCGTCCTAGTTCGTAAGTAGTTCATAAGTAGTTTGTAAGTTTAGGGACTGATGACCTCGTAGTTAAGTCCCATAAGTTTAACAAACACACACTGACCCAAGGTCAACATGGATTTAGGAAATATCGTCCATGCGAAACACAACTAGCTCTTTACTCACACGAAGTGATGATGCTATCGATAAGGGTTCGCAAATCGATTCCGTATTTGTTGATTTCCAGAAGAGTTTTGGCACAATACCTCACAAACGGCTTTTAATCAAATTGCGTGGTTATGGTATATCGCCCCAAATTTGCAACTAAATAGGGGTTTTCCTGTCAGAGAGGACACAGTTTGTAGTAATCGATGGTAAAGCATCGAGTAAAACAGAGGTGATATCGGGCGTTCCACAGGGTAGTGTTATTGGCCCTCTGCTGTTCCTTATTTACATAAACGATTTTGGAGAAAATCTAAGTATCTCTCTTAGGTTGTTTGTAGATGGCACCGTCATTTACCGTCTAGTAAAATCATCTTCAAGATCAAAGCCAACAGCAGAACGATCTGCATAATATATCACTATAGTGTAAAATTTGCAATTGACTCTAAATAATGAGAAGTGTGAAGTCGTCCACTTGAGTACGACAAGAAATCCGTTAAACTTTGTTTACAAGATAAATCAATCAAAAGTGAAGGCCGTAAATTCCACTAAATACCTAGGAATTACCATTACTTCAGACTTAACCAGGAAAGAACATGTAGATAATGTTGTGGGAAAGGCGAACCAGAGACTGCGTTTTATTTGTAGAACCCTTAAAAGATGCCACAGAACTACTGATGAGACTGCATACACTACGATGGTCCGTCCTTTCTTGGATTATTGCTGCGCAGTGTGGGATCTTTATCAGGTGGGCTTGACGGAGGACATCGAAAGAGTCCAAAGTTGTCAATGAAATTTCCGACTGCTAGGTCGGCGAATTCATGGTGTTCTTTTTTGCATTTTCCAGGAATGTACATAAGATGTACACGTACCTTCATACATTGCCGGTAATCGAAATTGGTAAACAGTGTCAGTTTTACAATTCACTGAATATTAACTGTTGAAACAATGCATATGCAGCACACGAAAATATTTCATTTTCAGATCCATAGCTCAAAAGGCACTGAGTTAGCAGGAGTCGAGCAATGCTGAAACACCCATATTAGTACGTCGTGTAGGCTCCAAGGCGCTGATTTTGCCATCCGTTCAATCATACAGATGGCGATTTCTGTCTTGGGATACGATATCCAAGCCTGCTCGACCTGTTGACGTAGTTATGAAAGAATTGTTGGATGACGAATGGCACGCGTTAATTGTCGTCCCATAACGTCCGTCAGTTGCTAGGTTGGAGACGAGTCCGAATATCTAGCTGCCCACAGAAGTTACTGCACGACTTACAGAGCACGCTGTCGCTCTCACGCAGTGTGTGTGGGTGGGACTTATCTCGCTGGAACGACTCATTACTTTCCCGTTGCTAGAATGGCCAGAGAACGGGTCTTTCGACATTCTGCAAGTGCCGAGCGCTGGTCAGTGACGGTCGGTCAGTCGTCTGTGGTGTGTGAAAGACCAGAACCTGTCTGCAGGTCTGAGACTGTTTACGCCAGCAACTGCTACTTGCGTGGCAATTTTCTGAAGGAACCATCCCACCACTCGGCGGGACTTACTTCAAACTGCCTCAAATGTTTGTAAAGCGGCAATGGTTATCCGATCCTAGACTTACAAACTACTTAAATTTCTGCTAAATACAACACATACACATTCATGCCTGAGGAAGGACTCGAACCTCCGACGGGGTGCAGGTTTCTTAGAGCGCTCGTCCATTCCACAGTGGCAACAAACTCTCTCATTGACTGTGGGAAGAACTAGTGCACCTCTGTGACATTATGTGCATTTTATTAAAAATTCTTTATTAAAAATCATCACTATAACCCATCACCTAATACATTAAGGGACCAATTTATGCTACTGAATTTTTGGGAGATGTTTTGCCCATTTTTGTTGTGAATTTCATACATTTTTGATAGTGTGACTACCATGTTGTACAGTTACCTAATAGCTACGGGGAGGATAAGCTAATTTATTAATTCTTGTAGTGTTACAGGTGTGCCGGTGTTGTACAATCCTACTTTGCGGCCTAAGTGTCTGCCTAGCGAAACCCAACAGACGTGCCCTGGCACTGGGCTGGCCTTTCCTCACTGCAAGTGCAAATGATGGTGGTGTGCAGCGGGTTATTACACTACTTGTTAACTAACGTATGTCTAACTTAGCCTACGTCTTCATCGGTAGTCGCCCTGGTCCAGGGCGGAATGGTCGGGCGTGTGGTCATTCCGGGTTGGCTGCACCTTCTCTCTGCTCCCTCACATAGTCTTCTCGGACTTTGCTAGAGATTATCTCTGAAGACTATTGAGGATATTGAAGGTGTCAGCTTGTCGAATCAGAGTGTAAGTGCCACCATCGGCTATATGTCTTCTCAGATTGGTTGCTATATCGTGGTGTGTGGGGCACTCATTCACGACATGCCGAGGTCTCCCTACTTTAGCTCCACAGTCTCATCCAAGTGTCGCCCTTCTCCTAAACCGACACAAGCACGCACAAGTGTATCAGCCAACGGATTGGCTCACAGTGCTTCGTAGTTAACCTTTCCCGCACACTCGGCAGCAGCTCATATGTTCTTCCGCCTGTTTCCTCCACTTCCCATTTCTCCTGCCACAGTTCTTTCCCTCTCCGCCTGATGAAGGCTCGGTCCTCAAGACCATTTGCTTCACTCTGAGCCTCACGGTTGTAAATATTCCCTATTTAATGCTACACACGTTGTGGCAGCTATGTGACTATGCTATCTGCTGGTGGACGACGTTGAATCCATTATCAACAACTCTACTGTGGCCTACATGGCAACTGCCATCATTGGATCAAACTCGACACCGTCTTTTCTGGCGCACTATTTTCTTTCTATCTCTTTTCCTTTTTGCGTCAGTGCATTTATGCTTGGGCTAAATGAAAATCATCTTTAATTATCATAATGCCATAAAGTAGCTGAAGTAATAACTGAGACACGTGAAACACTCTCCATTCGTATGCAGATAAAATGCAGCAACATTAATATTCGTTGTACCCATAATGCTTGCTACTCAGAAAAAATACGTATATGTCGTACCAGATGTTCTACATTATGCGTCTCGCTAACTCGGTACTCTTCCTTCGGCATTCACCAAACGTCACATATGTAGTGCTGCCTTACTGAGAGTGTAACCTCTTACAACTATTCTGTAAAGGTATAAAACTGAAGACGATCAAGTATGTAGTTCCTTGGTGGTTATGGGGAGACATTTCTATCAGTTACCATAGATCGCAACACAGAGCCGCGGTGGAGTAACCGAGCGGTGCAAGGCGCCTCTGCTGCTCGCCGTCGGATGTTCGAGTCCTCCCTGGGGCATAGGTGTGTGTGTTGTCCTTAGGTAAGTTCCCTTAGTTTGAGTAGTTTGTAAGCTACGGACTGATGACGACACAGTTTGATCCGATAGATTTGAAACATTTGAATGTTTCGCATCATAGAGATAAGTTTGTGTTCCGTGCTATCGACAACATACAGTTCTAAAAAAGAAATGAACGCACACTTAAATGAATAAAAGTCTTCCGATTTGGTGGAGCACGTATTTTTCTCGGCCACAGTCTGTCGGGTCGGAATGCGCCATTCGCTTCGTTTTGTTTCACTTTTCTGTCAGTAATTCATTCACACAGAACGGTAGTCTGATTTCTTCACGGCGATTAATTTTTCTTTCGCTTTTTTTTTTTTTATTTTTTTTTTTTTTTTTTTTTTCCTGAATCAAAAATTAAAATCAGCGTCGCGTAAGTGCCATTCGAATGGCCCGGACAGGCTGGCAAATCAGGCGGACAAGTGGTCAAGGCCCGCTCTATATAGCAGCGCCGACAGGACAGGACAGGACAGGAGGGACCACCCTGCCGGCCGGCCAGGGCTCCAACAGCCGCCGCGAAAGGCGACGGCCACTCCACGCTGCTGAAGCTGCCAGCAGACACTCGGACACTCCGGTACGAGGCCCGCCTGTCTCGCCGCGTCGCCTCAGTGGAAGGACGACCGCTTGGCGCGGGCGCCGAACCTCACAGCCCGAGAGCCGATCCGTGAGTACTGCCAGGTTTTTCGTTTTGGGCACGTCACTTGGAACTGACCATAATGACTTAACACTGACTTAAGAAATGTCTTTGGATAGGTATCTAAAGTGTGTGAGTTCACGCCTTGCGTACTGCTGTGAGTCGCCGTGGAGTTGGGTCTGCAAGTCGATGGTATTCGTCTGTAGAAGCAACTGACTGAAAGCGAAAGACAATTCTTGTCTGTTCTTGGGTGCACAGTCGATACCTGCCACGGAGCTTGCGTTACATGAGGTCCCAGATACGTTGCATAGGGTTGAAACATTGGCCCCGGAGTGGCCATCTCAGACGCTGCAATCCCCTGCACCTACACCTACATATATACTTCGTAATACACCGTAAAGTGCGTGACGGAAGGCACACTGTACTACTATTAGGCGTTCCCTTTCCTGTTACACTCCCAAATAGAACGAGGGAGAAAAGAATACATGCCTCTGTTCGAGCCCTAATTTCTCTTGTCTTCGTGATATTTACGCAAGTAGGCAACAGAAACATAGTACTACACTTAGATTTAAATTTCGGCCTTCTAAACTTCCTCAATTGAATTTCTCGAAAAGAACGACATCTTTCCTCCACCGAACCCCGTTTGAGTTCCCCTGACATTTCTGTGACACTCACGCATTGGTCGAACCTTCCAGTAACGAACCCAGCTGCTCGCCTCTGAACTGCTTCCATGTCTTCCTTTAAACTGATCTGCATTGAGCAATACTCAAGACGTGGTCGTAGAAACGTTTTATATGTAATCTCCTTTATAGATGAAGTATATCTTGCCGACCGCGGTGGCCGAGGTGACTGAGGCGCTCCAGTCACAGTCAGCACGGCCACTACGGTCGGGGGTTCGAATCCCCCCTCGGGTATGGATATTTGTGCCGTCCTAGTTCGTAAGTAGTTTGTAAGTTTAGGGACTGATGACCCCGTAGTTAAGTCCCATAAGCTTAACAAACATTTGAACATTTGAACATTTTGAAGTATATCTTCCCAAAATTATTCCAATAAATCTAAGTCGGCTGTCCGTCTTACATCTGTCCTTACATGTTCGTTCCGTTTCATATCGCTCTGCAATGTTACTGCTAAATATTTGAACGACACGACTGCATCAAGAAGCTCACTACTAGTGCTGTATTCGAACATCATGGGATTGTTTTTCGTACTCGTGTCCATCACCTGACATTTTTCTACATTTAGAGCTAGCTGCCAATCTTCGCACCAACTAGGAATTTTCTCTAAGTCATCCTGTATGCTGTTACAGATCAATTAAAGACGACACCCTCCAATACACAACAGTATCATCTGCAAAAAGCCGCAAATTACAAGTTACTCTGTCCATCAGATAATTTATATAGATAGAAAAGAGCAGCAGTCCTATCACACTCCCCAGGGGCACGCCTGACCATATTCTGGTCTCGCCTTCGAAAACAACGTCCTGCGTTCTATTACTTAGGAAGTCTTCCAGCCAGTCACATATCCGTGAACCTATTCCATATTCCCTCCTTGTGCATGGAATTAATCTCGGGCAGCGTACGAGGAACGTGGCGTTGCGTTATCATCTTGAATCACCGTAGACCTGCCCTGATGTTAGAAGACGGAAAATGAACACACAGTCCCAGAGCAGCTGAGCATAGCGTGAATCATTCACTTCCAGAGCAACTAGGGGGCCGACTGAACAGTAGGATAGAAAACCCCGACTATAACAGATGCACTACATCTTCTTGCCAACCTCGATGCATCGGTTCGTGAGGACTGCACCCCCTGTGTGTCTGCCATCGGCTTGGTACTGTTGTACCAGTGTCCATTTCCGGTCATTGGCGACGAATGCAAACCGCTGTGCCCTATCGTGTTGTGATAACTGTGACATCTGTGTGCAGCGGCGGCTCCCGCACCCAGGTTCCCACGGGTTGTATAGCACGCTATGCGTTGAGCTGGGCAGTTACTTGTTGAATCGCTGCCCATCACTACTGACTGTTCGTCTCAGATGCTGCCGGTCACGGTCAGCAATAGATACTTAAGTGATGGTAGTTCGTCTGTCGCGTAGTGTGACGCTCTCATTCAACCATTCACGATTCGTTACGGGTAAAGGTTTGTTGCTAGGTTCCCGTAACAATGCCGAAACCGAAATTTCCCATTAGTGGGGCTCCATACGCCGTTCGTATGGCGTCAGGTCACGACGGCGACGGATGTTACACAAATCACTTGCATAACCACGTCGCAGCAGGTCTCCTAATCAAGAGCAAACAGCACACATGGCCCCCTCTTTGGCCCCACCGTTCCATGATATTTTGCAGTGGTATCGTACATCCAGTTCACCTACATTGGCTGGGCGTAAAATCTAATGCGAAACAAGGGAAATAGGTTAGTTATCAATAGATTCTGTGAACGGAATCTCATACTTAGTTTACTATGCGTCGTCAATGTTTGTTGTTGTTCTTGTGGTCTTTCTCCGGAGATTGGTTTGATGCTGCTCTCCACAATCCCCAATCCTGTGCAAGCCTCTTCAACTCCATATAAGAACGGCAACCTACATCTGTCTGAATCTGCTTACTGTATCTATCTCTTGATCTTTCTCTGCGGTTTTTACTCCAAACACTTCCCTCCAGTGCTAAATTCACGATTCCTTGACGTCTAAGAATGTGTCCTACCGATCGATCCCTTCATTTAGTTGAGGTATGCGAGAAATTTCTTTTCTCCCCAGTTCTGTTCAGTACCTCCTCATTAGTTACACGATCCACCCATCTAATCTAATCTTCAGCATTCTTCTGTAGCACCATATTCAAAAGCCTCTATCCTCTTCCTGTCCGCACTGTTTATCGTCCATGTTTCACTCCCATAGAAGGCAACACTCAACACAAATGCCTTCAGAAAGGATTTCATTAGGCTTAAATCTATATTCGATCTTAACAAATTTCCCTTTTTCAATATTTATGGATCGTAAATCGGTGCCAGAAGGTTCAACAACGTTGCGTCACTTTTTCGTGGCACACACTATGCCTTAACGGTAATACAGAAAAAGTACATTTTACAATAAATGAGGAAGGAAAATTATAATTTATTCCACTGGAAGAAAATAATTTTTCATACTTACAGGGCAATTTAAACATGTAGAAAATTAAGATTCACGACAAGCAATATGAATATAGAATCTTATCGTATATACTCTAAGTAATATATCGTGTCAGAATACAATTTTCCTATCCACAGCAAACGACCGGTATCGCGAAGTGATCTGAAGGCGTTCTAAGAGCATCACTAGTACTAAAATTCGCGACTGCACTGATTCCTGTCGCGTTTCGATAGTTGGAAAGTCACGAATGGCTTCCGAGCAATCATCCTTTCGAGGATATCATCTGCTGTGGTGGAGGCCACAGCGTCTGTGATTCGAGGCGGGTAACCACCACCCAGAAGACGAGGCCTCTTAGCTGGCCGTGCTTACGTCACACCGAGAGCCGCGGCCGCCAACTGACTGGCCGGCAGCTACGCGGCAGTGGGCGTGCCCCAGCGGCCAGCCAGTCAGCTGGCAGCCGCGGCCTCTCGCTGTGACGTAGGCACGGCCAGTCGTGAGGCCTCGTCTTCTGGGCGGTGTTGGCAGAGTGCGCACCCGACGAATGGCCGTGACGGTGGCATCTCTGTGTCGGAGGCGGCGGCAAAGGCCGGATGTGGCGGGAGACGGCTGGCTTCGCCGTTTCTGCAGGTAGACGTGTTTGGAGTTGCAGACATGCCGGCCAAGACCGTGACAGTCCATTTGACAACAAGTAAAGTTTGGCCGTGGTTAAGGAAAACCTATGCTGCGTAAGAAACCGGCTGAGCGAGTTCATTACCTCAACCTCGTGTGCAGCGATCGTGCAAGTCCCTCCACTTTCAGACTTTACTCTCAGCCACTGGTGTGCTCAGTGGAGTTTTACGTAGCGAGTTCTTGATCGAGTCCTTCCGGGAAATTTCACCTGCACCTCTCTTTGTCGACACAGAGCTGCACCGCGTTTGTACTTATGTGAAACCTCCTATTAGTGCTTGGGTGTACTTTTCTTAGAACTTGTTGCTGGTTAGTGTGTGATGGAGATTGCCAAGGTGCTTACCGATTCTTGATTTCAGGTCTAGGTAAAGCGCTTACTAGAGGAGGTTCTGAACTGGAGAATTTCATGTGGTTCTCTGTAAGACTGTCTGTTTAAGTTTCATATTATGTTTATTGGAGTCTTAGATTGTCAAATTTGTTGTTATTTCTGTATTTAATGCCCAATGCGGGTTTAAGTTTTTTTCTGTTACTTTGGTTATTTGCTGTCAGAGCGGACGCAAATCCATTCTGATTCATTTAAGGTGTTCTTTTCTCTGGTGCGGTCGAGAGTCTTCGGTAAAATTTTGATGGATTTTCAACAGTTGACGGGCAGGGTTGTTGAGAGGGCCGGGCCGCTTATTAGGCAGTGTCCACTCGTTGAAGTTTTTGGCAGGCGTGTTGGCCTGAGTTTGGCTCAGTGATTGTACGCGGCTGCCAGAAGTTGGATCTGATTCGTTGTTTACTCACACGAATGCGCACCCTCTCGCTGAGCGCGGTCGAGGGGTTAAAGAAAATGTCACTTTACTAACTTATGCAGAATTGTTCAAATACACAATATCCATAAAGGTGCTTGTCACTCAGAACAGATGATAAAATCTCAAAAAAAGTAACAAGAATTTTCAGGTGTCAAACGTAACGTTCTCTCCTTTTCACTCGTCCCTTGTGTTACTAACATGGACGACAGTAATTTGTAAGTGCCACGAACCGTTCTTAGAGAAGAATGGTCTCTTGCAGTATGAGTACAGAAAACGAATTAATACGACAGAAATTATGGTCTTCGTTCTTCAGGATTTGTAAAAATGAGAGCTAAACAGATGTCGAGAGCTGCGGTTTGAATACAAACTAAATTCAAGTTAAATTCAAGCAACACTCACGAGGAAATATGGAAAATAGTATTATATTTCAGCGTGATGACAAGTGAAAGTAGCGCCTGCGTCTAAAGAGAGTAAATTGCTGGTTACCGCAGGGTGGCGCGTGCCACCGTATGAGTTAAGAACGCATTGTCTGCCGGGTAATCGCACTGCACGACGGCTCCGTCGGGACCAGGTTGGTATTACAATGCTAATGACCAGCGGAATGTCAGAGATACTCCGGCGAGAGGATTAGAATTACTTGAACCAAGATGAAGATGGTCCAGTGGGAGGCGGCCATAATTTCTTTGGGAACTGAGGTACTTTGTCATTCTTCCCCATATATCAGGAGCGACAACTTTACGGACTTCCTTATCCCGACATCCAAACGAGACAAACTTTTGTACTTGTTTTGCAAGATACTGTTACGAGCAGGGATCAGATTCTGTAGTAACATCATAAATGTTGCTTCAATGGACAATTCAGCCACAAGCTGACTGCCATCGAGTTTTATAAGGTGCGTAATATCGGAAAAAAAAAAAAAAATAGTGCTCGAAGAACACTGACGTTAGGGAGATCAGTAATGCAGTACTGCGCTACAAACTCCAATGACAACATTAATTCTAAGATAAAGATAGTTCACATCCATGGCGTGCATGCCTTACGACCAGGCCCACCACGATCAGCACCGTGGTGGAGTGGCCGAGCGCTCTAAGGCGTCTTTCTGCAGAGCGCCCGGTTGATTGCCGTCGGAGGTTCGAGTCCTCTCTGGGGCATGGATGTGTATGTTGCCCTTAGAGTGAGTTAGTTTATACTTACAAAATACTTAGTCTAGGGACTGATGGCCACAGCAGGTTTAGAAACATTTTAAATATTTGAACCACGATCAGCTTTGGCACCCGTATGCGGCGTAGACTTTGCCCCGCCCAACCACCTCAGACCACTTATGCAAGAATAAACTCTTCAAAAATTTAAATCAATGTAAACAAGGCAAAGAAAGAGACTCATAATCATAGAACTTTTTGTTATTAGTATTTTAGTAATTTTTAATAGTCATACAACATTTGGAGAAAAAAAAAACACAGATTCCTGTCAAGCAGGAAATATATCAGGTATTATGAGTAAATATGTTATTTGAAATTCATGTCTGAATAAAATAATGATCATAATACGAGTTGCTTCACTGGCAGGAACGTTTGCCTTTCTTTCTCAAAATGAGCTGTTTTGAAAATTTGCCATATCATTGACGTTTGGGATAACATCTAGAAGAACATTGGATTGCATATACGGGTAGCACATTTCTAATAACAGTTAGCGTGATATAACAGGAATTTTTAAAACACTTTAACAAACTAAGAATCCCGGACCAGTAAAGACTTACTGAAGTCACTCACAAATTTATATTCAAACAGGTGTCGACGAACGCTCAGTAGTACTCTTTGCAGGCTGATGAATTTGTAGTGCTGTACTGCAAATTCACGGTGCCTCTGGCAAGGACAGTTAATGCCGACCTATCGAAACCAGGGCACCAACTCTGTGAGAAACTTATTATATGCACTCAATTGGAAATTAGCATAGACTAGCATACATCGGAGAGGGTACGTGTACTCTGGCTCATAAAACCTGGTTCGAGTACTCTGTGAATCGCCTAACGTTTGAAGTACTTAACGATGTTGCTAGGAATTGAACAATGACCTAACACAGTGACAAGTTGGAAACAATCGAGACAGGAAGATGACGGAAGGTGAAGAGCGATGATACGTCAGGAAGACACTAAGAATTCCGGCTTCATACTTATCACCGACGCACAATTGGTTCTTCAGTGATGACGGAGAGAATTCATAGGCGGCTCACAGAGGGAGGCGGGGGTAAGCTCACGAACATCTATGTGGGCAAATCACGCACACATGTCCAGCATAATCTACATGTCATATTAGTTGAAATTCATGGAAGGTTCAACGGTGATGAAATATGGAAAAATTGCGAGGTAAGTTTATGACTTGGTTGTGTTGGGTGCATTCATAAATATACTATGAAAGAGTACAGTTCGCTTTGCACCATCTGAACCCGTATATGAACTGTCAAAGATAAAAATGAATTGCTTTTCTTTAGTCTCGCTAAAAGTCGAGAACGGCTGAACCGATTTGGCTATATACCATTACATAAACCACTGAAACTATTTTGATGAAATCTGGTGTGGAGATAGCTTGAGCGCTGAAGTACCTGATAAGATACTTTAGAAAGTGTGTAATTCAAGATTTTTTTGATTTGAAGTATAGAAAGCGAAATATCGAACAATAATTACTCTCTGGAAAAGCTATTTATTCTTTGACTTCTAAACTATTTTTCAGAAGTTATAATTAAATTTAAAAATGCATTGTCCCTTCTGTAAAATGTGGATAGAACAACAGAAGTACCTGTCCTATTTTCTGGCCAACTATTTCAAGCTTTGAACGTCGAATGTGCATAATTTTATCGCAATCAGACGAATTATATTGATAACCCATTGAAAATAGCTCTTTCAGATTATCGTGAATTTTCAAATTTTCCGGTTAACTTCCTCAAATTTTTAGTTCATAAGAAGGTTCATCTTTTCATTGAACATCAAATGATCAAAATTTTATCGCAATCGGATGAACAGTTCTCAACTTAGTGTTGAGCACAATTACAAAAAATTTGAAAATTTAAAAAGGAACTTGTTTGAATTTTGCGACTTTCCTTTTTAACTGTCTTTTTTGTACTGAAAACTTTTCTAAGACCATAATGAACGAAGCAAAAAAAGAATTAGTTCTGAATTCAATCAAAAACACATTGAAAAACGCACTTTCAGTTTTTCTCAAAGTTTCCATTTATCCGGTAGATTTTCCAAAAAATGTATTTCATACAAACCCTGTCCTGTCCTGTCCGGGCGACTTTTCCAAATTTTTATTTGATTGGACCTTCCTCTTACTTTCAACATGACATGTACAAAATTTTATCGCAATTGGACGAACGATATTAATAGGTCACTGGAAACAGCTGTTTTAGTTTATCCCGGTTTTCTTCATTTCCGTACAACCTTTCATATTTTATCACCGTTTAAACCTTCCCTAGACTTACACGAATATTTCAAGACTAAAATTAGCCAAATCGTTTCAGCCTTTCTCAAGTTTTAGTGAGACTAAAAAACAGCAGTATATATATATATATATATATATATATATATATATAGAGAGAGAGAGAGAGAGAGAGAGAGAGAGAGAGAGAGAGAGATTTGCTTGCGCCAAAGATTCTTTTCTTTTTGAACAGTGTCTAACGTAGACACATGAGCCCCCCCTTCCTCTATTTTAAAGACCGCTGCTCTCGGTAAGTTCGGGTACCGATGTCTGAGCCTTCTCCCTAAGGCACCAGAAGGGAACTGCATGGCAGGCCATTCCGTAAGTCTACATTCAGCACCTCTACGATCGTCTCCATGGGAGAACTGCAGGTCACATTGTTGCAGAAGTAGTGTATACACAATACTAGCGTCGACATTGGGCACGCTGTGCTGACTGTACTCACATGCGTATGGCTCTGCACGTATTTGTCATTAAAAATTATCTCTGCTGGGTCGACGAGTTCGTGGTGTTCTTTTTTCATTTTCCAGAAGTGTATATGTTAAAATCTACGCAATGGACCTGGAAAGGACGCTATTGGTGCGAATGTATTTATATTATTGACCGTTCAAACATGTACGTGCTCACTCTTTGCAGTCTTCCTGGAGTCCCGGCCATACGACTTCACTTGCAACTAGCTGACGATTTTATTCAGGGTGTGCTATACTTTGGAATGCCTGGAAAATTACATGCCGACACTCTTTCGGAATGTATGGCCGTTTTTTTTTTTTTGTTTTTTTTTTTTTTTCTTTTCTTCATACTCTGTATCACACCAAATGCCTGTAGTGCAATAAGGGGTTCCAATTTTTACCTTTTGTAATGCAGTGTGCTCTCCTGCAGTAAATAGTCAGCAACAGTGTTATTGCTTCCTGAAACGTGTTGAACGGCCGTCGTGAACTATGCCACAAATTCTCCCTGTCTGCAGTGTCGCAGTGAAACTAATTCTGGAATAAATAAATAAATCTAACGAGTGTCGGTTTAAACTGTAAAATGTCGCGCTTCCGCCGATGGTTTGAAATGTTTGACTACTTAATGTATCGGCAGTATCGCTCTATCGATGGCGCTCCAATTCTTCTGTTATGGAGTGAGCTTTTGCCTAGAGAAGGCAAGCGGTTGCCATGCTCCCAGTACAATTGCAACGCTGCCCCAATAGTGTCCCGACTAGCGTCTACCATTAATGTGAGAGGGGCTTCCAACTGTGAGTGACTAAACTGTGTTGCTTGTGCTATTGTGCTAATTCTTGCATGACATTGTGCAATGCTTTATTCCAAGGAATCTTCCTATTGCCAGTAGTATGTTTCGCTATAAGCAATGTAGGTAGGGGTACTCGATGATGGGCTACCTGCTAAATCAGGAATATGTCTGTCGTAATAATTAATCATCCCGATAAATCTGTGTAAACTTTTACGTGTTGTTGGCATTGACATGTTTTGAATGGCGGTGACACGTTCTGGAAAGGGTGCTATCCCTGTTGCTAAGACTACGTATCCTAAAAATAGCATAATTAAAGTCTGTAACGAGTAGAGCCGGAAAACGAATCGTTCTGGCATTTAGTGCTGTACAATCCCCACACTATCTCCAAGAACCATCCTTTTACTCGCCATGTGTGTAGCAGAATCCCAGGGAGTGCTGGGTCTGGATATAATACCGGCTCGAAGAATCTCTTGAAGCTGCAATAAATTTGTTTGGCGATGATCTCCTCGGTCGAGCTGCTACAGGTTGTCCCTTAGTGGTGTTGATACGATGTACTGTCGTATGATATATTTTTTCGTTGCCACATTTTTTCGATTTAACGAAAGATATTCCAACAATGTATCAAATGGATTGTCTTCTCCTATTCCATTTATTATTTTTCCTTTCCCCTTTCTCTCAGTACCTTACTTAATCAGCGAGTTACTAAGTCAGTGGCGAGTCGGAATTGTAGCAAAAAACCAAACAGGCATCTATGGATCGGAGCGTGGAACGTTCTATCTCTTAATCAGGTAGGTAACAATTTGAAAAAAAGAAATGGATAGTTTAAAATTAGTTACGGTGAGGATTAGTGAAGGACGAACAGGATTTCTGGTCATGTGAGTACAGGGGAATAAGTCAGAAGCAGTTGGTGCTAACGCAGGAGTGCGGCTGACAATCAGAACAGCATAGTGAAAACATTATCGTAGCAGAGATAGACTCGAAGGCAACACCGGCTAGAGTAGTATAACTTTATATGCCAACTAGCTCTGCCGATCATGAAAAGATTGAAGAAATGTATGAGGAGATAAAATAAATTATTCAGACAATTAAAGGAGTGGAAAACTTGATTGTGATGGGGGACTGAAGCTCAGTAGTAGGAAGGGGAAGGGAAGGAAATGTAGTAAGCAAATATGGATTGCGGGAAATGAATGAAAGAGGAGATTGTCCGGTAGAATATTCTATACAGCACACTTTATCCAGAACACTTGGTTTAATCATCATGAAAGAAGGTTATATACGGGGAAGGGAGCAGGAGACACTGGGAGGTACCAGATTGACTTGATAATGGTAAGGAATAGATTTAGAAACCAGGTTTTAAATTGTAATCCATATCCAGGGGCAGATGTAGACTCACCATAACTTATTGGTTAAGAACTGTAGCTTACAACTTAAGAGCCGACAAAGGTAGAAGATTAATAAGATTGAACGTGGACAAATTGATGGAACCAGAGGTAGATGAGAGTATATATAATTTACCTCCTGTTTCTTCTATTCCTTTTCCTTCTTTTTATTTGATTTTAAATATAAATAAATACGGTGAAATTAACATGTTAGTTGCGATGGAAGGCCGAGTGCTCTAAGGCGCCTTGTTGTTGAGCGCGTAGTTGCTTCCCGTCGGAAGTTCTATTCCTCCATCTGGCGTGCGCGCGCGCGAGCACGCGTTTGTGTGTGTGTGTGTGTTTGTGTGTGTGTCCTTAGGTTAGTTTAGGTAGTTTCTAAGCCTAGGGACTGACAAACACAGTAAAGTCCCATACATTTACAAACATTTGAACATTTTTAATAAGTTAAATATTAGCACATGTCAATAACAATTTAAATAAATGGATGTCTTATGGCCATTTATATTTTTACAAGACAGCAGGCTTTTCATGTAATAAATAAATAGTAAAATAAATATATCCGTTTGGACAGTCAGGCGCAATGTTTAGCTAATGGGTTACGGCAGTAAACGACCGGCTTGAGTGACTTTCCTAGCAGCATAACATAGTCTGAACGCCTGCCATGGGTTCGAGAACAAATTAGTGGGCCCGAGTTGTCAACGAGGTGCTACGGAAACTGCTGGTGGATACATAAAGATGTTTGGTGTCTTCACACGGAGTGGACTACGTCCACTGGTCCACCTGAACCGACCAATGACTGAGCTATGTTCGGCCACTTGGATATCATTTATAGGTATTTATGGACTTAAAATTCTCAAACAGCAATGGAAATTTTATTTAAAAAAAAACAAGTCTATTCATCGAGCTACGATTGTTCGTAATTGGGTTGAGGAACATTCCAATGAATGCTATGGATACACTGTTCGTTCGTCATGAATTTCATAGAACATTTACGGGACGTAATAAAGAGGTCATTTCATGCAGCGAGAACACTTTCACGCTTATCGACGGTTATAGGGACAGCATGATTTATTTTCCTGCACGAACTTGTAGTGACGAGTTTCTGACTTTCGCTAGGCGAAAGGTGCGACACGATATTAGTATATGAAACATGACATTTGTCATCTAAGTCACCTAAGTGTGCACATTGTTACCTTAGTCACGATAAAGAACAGTTTAGACTAACTACATTAAAATTAATGACTTTTCCTTTGTTGGGAGCCGCAGATATATAGATTTATTTTATTTTATTTTGTGTGTGTGTGTGTGTGTGTGTGTACAGATAAACAGCATAGTTGTGCGAGTGACACGGAGTTTAGGCGTATCTGTCAATTTTAAATTGGAATATGACACTTGGAAACAGCTATATGGCCGAAATCATGATTGTGTTTTAGTAAATTAAGCAACATGCGTCATTGCGATTTAGGGACATGCTGATTGATTATTACAATAACAAAATTTGTCCAATGTCCCTAATTATTTTTATCACATCAGGTGGCTAGTTTCAACATATTTAACTGCCATCATTGGACCTGAATACTGATGTCAGTTTCGTTTGGTCGTTTTAATTCAAACATCTCGCCAGTAACATTCCTGGCACATCAACATTAAAATACAAACATCTCAACATCTTTTTAAAACAGTGATAAAATTCGATTTACATGTTGTTTTAGGTTAAAAACACGACTGACAACTGACCAGTTGTGTTTTTAACTTACGACAATAACATGTTAATCGAATTTTATCACTGTTAAAAATTATATTAAGACGACTGACTAGTCGTGTTTTTAACCTACATGTTAATGGAATTTTATGATTGTTTGTAAAATGATGTTGAGTTATTTTAATTTTAATGTAGAGGTGCCAGGGTTGTTACTGGCGATATGTTTTAATATTAAAATGGCCTAATGAAACTGACATGAATATTGAGGTCGGGTGATGGCAGTTAAATATGTTGAAACAGGCCACGTGATGCAAAAAATAAAATATTAAGTGACGTTGGCCATATTTTATTACTGTAATTAAGCAAAAGAGTCAAATAGCGGTCATCTAATATATAAAAATGAATGTTTGTTTGTTGGTACTTTATGAACTGGCCCTACCGTTCATTCGATTCCGATAAAACTTTGCACTCGATCACTGTCTATGTAAAAAATTTTATGGTGCAGGGCAGAGGGTATTTTACCAACGAACTGTGATAAAATATACGGTTTTAGTCTGATCTTGATGAAATTTTGAAAACTTTCCAAACAAGAGCGATATTACCGTCTACCTAAGATTTTGTACGCTGTCTGGCGGAGGGTACTTTCCACTAAATTAGACACTGCTTAACAGATGACCATTAAAGTTAAGAGCCTTGTACAGTTTTTCGCGGATGGGCGAAGGAATTGACTGGGGAGATGTAAGAGTTCGTCAGAGAGACGAGGAGGTGATTGGCAGAGAAAGGGGAAGGTGAAGAGGGGGATAGGAAGAGATGTACGAATAGGGGATTTGATGTCATAAAGATAGAGAGACAGGGGAGAGGAGGAGATGGACAGAGAGAGAGAAGAAGGAAAGAAAATAAAGGCAGAAGACAAAGAGAAAATGGAGGAACCGAAGACCAATTCCGGCATACAGGATACGGTGAAGATCCAAAGAAAAGGAGCGATACCGACACAGATACCTACTCTATGTGCTTTAGTGTTAACCAGGTTCTCATACATCTTTAGTGGTAGAGTCGACAAGAGAAGCGAATGCATCACCTTTTTGGTGAACACCCTCTATTATCACGAAGTACATCGAATGTACTTTACTAAAGTGCTGTTCCGGGCCACGGTCCGCATCTGTTGCACGCTAATAGAGAGCTTCCAGACGGCGGTCTTACGACCATAAATGCCACACGATCATCATCATGATTTGGAAGTCATTACTGGGGTAAGTATTTGATCTTCACTTTCCATTAATTTCAGCTACGGTCGGGATTTCGAATCCCCCCTCGAGCATGGATATTTGTGCCGTCCTTAGTGTTAGCTAGTTCATAAGTAGTTTTTAAGTTTAGGGACTGATGACCCCGTAGTTAAGTCCCGTAAGCTTAACAAACATTTGAACATTTTGATTAATTTCAGACTTTCGTCTTACATACTTCACCCTCTTGAGTCGTTCAGTTCATAAATAATAACCCTGCAAGGGTCGCTCACCTAAGAAGGGATGTTCTTCTATAGCGGGCGGCGGTGGCCGATTGTTCTGTCTCGCGCCAGTCACGGTCTGCACGGCCACTACGGTCGGGGCTTCGAATGCCCCCTCGGGCATGGATATTTGTGCTTCCTTAGTATTAGCTAGTTCATAACTAGTTTGTAAGTTTAGGGACTGATGACCCTGTGGTTAAGTCCCATAAGTTCTACAAACATTTGAACATTTTGTTCACCTATAAAATGAGTGTTGCTGAAACAGCTCGCTGGTTCCATACACCACATTCAAATATTAGCTTTGTTCTTGAGAAAAGATTCTTAGAAGCTGAAAGGTGTCATTATAAACTGAACATGCAAACAAGTAAACTAAATAAGGTGTTGGTGTGTGTTCAGCGCAGATATATCAGACGTACTTCGGGTGCCAGTGATTACCCATTGTTCTAGAATGGATTTTCTCTTTCTACGTCTACTTCTACATACTTACATACTCTACTACAAAAGATTGGACTAAATAAGTACCAAGACGACGTCGGGTTTTATTTGATAAGAGACGAGGCATATCGCATGAAGGTAGGTTCGGAGCTGCTGCTAAGATGTGCTTTAGATTATTTTAAGAGAGACTTCAAAAGAAAGAATTGATAATCTAATATATAAAGCAGAGTGTCCGTATATTTGTACGTGTTGGATACAAATCTACAGTTTTCTTCCAATCTTCATGAAATTTTGTACACGTAACCTTCAATCCATGAGGACGGTCGCCGTAAGTGTAAGAATCACATATATAGTTCACGAGATATGGCGTCATAAATAATGAGATGTGCGAAAAACTACTCCATTAAGCGACAATACAGCTCACTTTCTCCTAAACCACTGGACTGATTTCAACCAACTTTGCTACACGCATTCCTTACCGTGATGTAACAATTGCTGCATGGATAATAATCTCATACGGCACACGGTTAAAAAGATATTACGTCATAACCAATATAAGTCGCAAAAAATGACATATAATACGACTATACTTTCGAATTACACTGTATGAGAATGACAGTACTTAGCGACTTGCAACAAACATTAAACATAATTTCAAACCTTTATTAAACTTTTTCTCGCTGGCAATCATAGTAAAATGATGAAAGGAAAAAAGTTTCTCGGTTACTACTTTTCCGCTGTTTATGGAGTAATACTACGGCTCTCGGTATGACGTTACAATTTGTAATTTGAACACTACAAATTGTAGCGGCAGGAAATTTTACAGACAGTATACACACATATAGTTGAATGTACCTTCGAAATTGTATCACAGTACGACATGTAGTTCATGAGATATGAGCACGAAAACAGTAACGTTTATAAAAAACCGCGCCATCACGCACCAAGATTTAATCTATTACTTGTTTACTACTAATTGTATTCCCAACAGAATTTACACACATACAGCCCTTATACAAATGAATATACACCTTAAAATGGTATGAATAAATAAATGAATACCCGGACAACGCCGGGTTTTCAGCTAGTTTACTCATAATAATAGTTTTGCACAAGAATTACTGTTAAGTTGAAGAATACGAAATCACGATCTGATAGTGGCGAAGCCAGACGGGGAGCCTATGGGACTTCCTGCTTCCCCCTCCTCTCCCCGCACAACTACACTTTGCATCTTCTTAACTTTATCTAAAGAAAAAGAAAAGAGTGAGAGAGGGAAAATAAGTAAGTACCCGTACGACGCCAGGTTTTATGCTACTGTCATATGAAACAAGTCAACATTGTTGTTCACCCAGATTTGGAAGTGGTTAAGGAAGCGGGCAGCCAGCCTGCAGTGGGACGGCGACGTTTTGAGGTTGTGCCAGACAGAGACAGCCCGGGTCTTCCGCGGTCGGCGCCCCTGCTTTCGCCGCCACATAGCGCGCGCCGGACCAGCGACAGGTGAAGTCCGCAGCCAGCGCCGCCGACCATCTGCATGCAAATCCCGGCGCCTTCAAAGCTGGCGGCTCGTCTCATAAAGTCACGCATCCCGCCGCCGCGTATCCTCTGCCCACATGTTTGCCCACCAACATTCCTCTACTGTATCTCCAAACCACAATCTAACACACACGCGCTGATGACCCTCTCCTCGTAAACCTACCTTATTCGTAGTGGAGTGGCCAAGCGCATTGAGGCACTATGCTAAAATGCGCGAGGCCGCTCCCCGTCGGGGGTTCGAATCCCCCCTCGGGAATGGATGTTTGTGCCGTCTTTAGTATAAGCTAGTTCATAAGTAGTTGGTAAGTTTAGGGACTGATGACACCGCAGTTAAGTCCCATGAGCTTAACAAATATTTGAACTGCACTCAAAATTAAACCTACACAAGGGATATCCTACGACTATGGTCGGCTATCCATTCCTAATACATGGATCAGGGTCGCTTTAGATCTCATTCTGCTGTCATCACGGTCCATGAGCAGTGTGCAACATCGGACGCGCACTCTGACATTCTCAGACAAACGTCAGCGTTATTTAACGCCAGTTGCTACCAAAGCTCTGACATTCTCTTAATTCGACGGTACATTTCGGTAATTCCAGGCCGTATCCATAGAAACCTTCGACGTAATCCAAGCTATACTGACAGTTATAGAATTACTCAGAGAAAAGAAAATTTTGTATGATTTATGGAATATTCAAAAAGGGAATAAGTGATCCTCAAAATTACTGACGTCGATTTGCAGTAGGATTTTGGAACATATACTTTGTTCGAACATTATGAACTACCTCGAAGAAACGACCTATTAACCAGTTGTCAACACGGATTCAGAAAGTATCGCTTTTGCGAAACAGAGCTTACCCTTTATTCACAGCCGGCCGCGGTGGCCGAGGGGACTGAGGCGCGTCAGTCACGGTCTGCACGGCCACTACCGTCGGGGGTTCGAATCCCCCCTCGGGCATGAATATTTGTGCCGTCCTTAGTATTATCTAGTTCATAAGTAGTTTGTAAGTTTAGGGACTGATGACCCCGAAGTTAAGTCCCATAAGTTATACAAACATTTGAACATTTTATTTTTCTATTCACATGAAGTGATACTGCCATCGGCAAGGGATATCAAATCGATTCCATATTTCGAAATTTCCGGAAGGCTTTTTACACTGTACCTCACAAGCGGCTTGTAAAGAAATTGCGAGCTTATGGAATTTCGCCCCAATTGTTCGATTGGATTCTCGATTTCCTATCAGAAAGGACACATTTCGTAGTAATTTACGGTATGTCATCGAGTAAAACTGAAGTTGTATCTGGCGTTCCCCAGGGAAGCGTTATAGTTCCCCTACACTTTCTTGTGTTTATAAACGATTTAGGAGACAATCTGAATAGCTCCCTTAGACTGTTCGCGGCTGAGGCTGTCGTTTATCGGTTAGTGAAGTCAACAGAGGATCAGAAGCAACTGCAAAGCGATTTAGACAAAATTTCTATATGTGCGAAAATTGGCAATTAACACGCTTCGAAGATGCAACAGCTTCACCAAAGAGACTGCCTACATCACACTTGTGCGTCCTCTCCTGGAGTACTGTTGCCTAGTGTGGGACCCTCATCAGGTGGGACTGACGTAAGACATTGAGAAGGTTCAGAGAATGGCAGCTCATTTTGTTTTATCCAGTTACAGAGCACAAACCGTCACGGAAATGTAGCACGATTTGATGTGGAAATCATTGACAGAACGACGTTATTCGTTGCGGCGAGTTCGATTTGCGAAATTTCAATCAGCGACTATTACTTCTGAATGTGAAAATATTTTTTAGTACCAACGTACATAGGCAGACGTGACCATCCAAATAAAATAAGAAAAATCAAATAGAAAACGGAACGATTTAGTTGTTCTTTCTTCTCGCGCGCTATTAGAGAATGGAACGGTCGAGAAAGTTTATGAAAGTGCTTAATGAACCCTCTGCCCGGCACGTAATTGTGATTTGCAGAGTATCTATGTAGATGTAGATTGATTTATAGATCGTGAGTACCAAAGATGTGAATTCCAGTTTAGGATAAGTATACTGCACAAAACAATTAGGCGACGAGATGAGTTACGCAGTATACGTATGGTAACGTGTTTCATTCTGATATTCGTAATTTGCAATTTGTGTGTGACGCAGTACGATAGTTTGCTGTCTCAACCCTGTACTTGAGGTTCACGTGGTGTTTACTTTGAAACGCCATGGGGCTACCATAATAGGGAAAAGTCTTTCTCGTTCCTTTCATCTGTCAACTGCGCTCCCGTAAATTTTAGCTGATTATGCCTCGACAACAGGCTGTTTGTTAAGTTCTATTCGCGTACCTTTATCTTATGGTACTGTTTAGTGGTGGGTACCATCACCTGGTCTTTCAGGCCCCACCCCTGCAAAACTTTTAATCGGTGGTTGGCTCATCCTTTATTATCCTAGTGATCAGCCAGCCACAAACTTCTGTTTTTTTTTTTTTTTTGTTTTTTTTTTTTTTTTTTTTTGTTTTTTTTTTTTTTATCTCTATTGACTATTTGGTCTACTCCTTTTGTGTTATCATTTCATGCTGACGTTTTGGCTTTCATTGACTCTCTACATCTCGTGTACTGGGTGTAGAACACTTGATCTGCCGGCCGCGGTGGCCGAGGGGACTGAGGCGCTCCAGTCACGGTCTGCACGGCCACAACGGTCGGGGGTTCGAATCCCCCCTCGGGCATGGATATTTGTGACGTCCTTAGGATTAGTTAGTTCATAAGTAGTTTGTAAGTTTAGGGACTGATGACCCCGTAGTTAAGTTCCATAGACTGTACAAACATAACATAACATAACACTTGATCTAAATTGTTGTTAAGGTTATGACGTGACCGCTTAGCTGGTAACAGGAGACTGGTGACCCAGCAGTTTAGTCCCCTCTGAAAATCCCAACACCAACGTCATTCTCGTTGCCCTATTATATGGTGTGTGATCACCTTCGACGGCCAGTACAGTTGGACACCTGCGTGGAATGGACAGCACGAGGTGATCAGTCTTCTCTTGAGGGACATTTGGCCATTGTGCCGTGGGTGCAATATCCATATCCATTCGTTGTGGGAGGTGCTGGTCCGGTTGCAATGCGACTGCCAAGTGCATCTCAGACATGCTCAATTGGGTTTAGGTGCATTGAACAAGCTGGTCACTCCATTCGTTCAGTTCTCTCAGCTTCAAGCATGTTGTTCACCAGTGCAGCTCCGTGGGGAAGAGCTTTATCGTCCACGAGAAGGAAATCATCCTCCACACCACCAATGTGGGTCACAACCGAAAAGCAAATAATCTCGTTCGTCTCTATACCTCTGTGAAGACAAAGCGCCATTCTGAACCGGGGAAAGAGGACCTACAGCTTAACGTGGAATCCGAACCATGTGTCGTTTCTGGCGACTCCTCACATCGTTGAGAGATGAGGAGGAGTTAAAATGCCGACTGAAAAAAATCGGAGGTCGGACAGGGTTTCTAACCCGCGTCCCTTCCGTTTCCAGTCGAGCTTTACATCAAAACCGCCGGTCCCGACGTAATGTAATGGAAAAAGTGCAATGAATGCTTCTGACACGCTCGCAGACTTATGCGTCAATTGTCGATCGTGTATTATCGGCAGTCTTCGACGGTGTTCGAAAATAAGAGATATCGAGTGCTGCAGCTTACAGTTGTTGCAGCTGGTTATTTGTACGAGTCGACTGATTCTATGAATCCATGGCACTAGTTATAAGTCACGCTATTTGTTCTGCAAAATTACGTTTATAGGAAGTTGTCGATGGTTGCACCACTTTGAAATCTTGCCAAGATATTGCTGAATATGTCTGCATACTTTCTCGGAAATTACTTCAGTGTTAATGTATCTCCCGTAGGGGAGAGGCAAAAGCGAATGATATCATTGTGCCGTATTAATGTATTGCGAAATCTCGGGCACTGTCAAACTCTCTTCATCAGGATTCTGAAGCCAACACCATAATAGCATTCCCGGAACCCGGAGCAGCCAGCTTACATGTAGAAGCGCGTGAGAGACAATAAAAGCGTGAGCGGCAGTGGATTCGAGTGGAACACCGGTAGCCGGTATCCTGTAGCCTCTGGAGCTTGCGCTGGAGACGGCGCGGCGGTTCCTGGAAGCCTGGAGTCTGCAAACACGGCCGCCGGCCAGCGCGGCGGCTGAGGGTTTGGTCGGTGAGCTCACCGCGAAATTCCGCGGCGCGGCCCTCCACGGCGGTTCCTCGAAGTCCCAGAACGGCAGAGCGGCGGCAGGTGTTCACGCACCGAGCCGAAGGTCGTCGACTTATGCTGCAGTTTTAATCTCCCGTCTAGGACGTACTCGACAGACTTGATCTTGAAACTCCTGTTCCACTACCACAGTATATGGTCTTCTTAGGTAATAATTCGTTTCTCCTTCAATCATACCGTCCCTCTTTCTACCAAAGCCCAATACTTTAATATTCTGTTACACAAATAGTTTCGTTTGGAAGCTTGTAATGGTATGAGCCTTTAATTTAACTACCTTCGTCTTAGGACAGGACTTATTCCTGCTAACTTTGGCTCAATGTTGTCCGCACACGTAGAAATTTATTTGTAAAACTCAACTTTCAAAGTCAGGAAATTTTTAATTAGGGTGTCATCTACTAAATAAATGACTAAAACATGAGGGTTGCGTTTTTACTAAAATTGTTTATTGCCCATTACATGATTATGTCTGGCGAGAACCACTAAATTCGATAGATTCCGTGTGGTATGATTAGCTCGAGAACAAAATATTGTTAACAATATAGCTATATGAATATTTAATCATTTGGATAATGTTCCTAAAACGATTGCTATTAAAGTTCGTTGTTCTAATCAAACGGTCAGAATGCGATGAAAAATTTTTGAGTTGCGACAACTGTTTCAAAAATCAAAGTCCACATACGTCCGAAAATATTTCAGAGTCCAGCGGGACGGATTCCGCGGCTATGTTCAACACCTTTCGTCTCACTCAATTTCACTGCACACGTCTGTCGTAGAGATTCAACTGCTTTCCACTGATTGTCGGCCGCTTCTGGCACCCACTTATATACGATTTGTGGCGTCATTCAACACCGTCGAGGGGGTAACACTGCAGAGCGATATTAAGTGGAACGAACATAAGACGACACTACGGTCGGGGGTTCGAATCCCCCCTCGGGCATGGATATTTGTGCCGTCCATAGTCTTAGCTAGTTCATAAGTAGTTTGTAAGGTTATGTCCCATAAGTTCTACAAACATTTGAACATTTTTTTTTAACATAAGAGGACAGTTACGGGGTCGGTGACTGATCGCAAGAAATAACGCCTTTCTTTTAAAGATTTTCACCCCAACTCGTGCATAATTTCTGAGACACTTTCCCCGTTAAAACGAACTGCCCTTCTCTGAACTTTCTCAAAGTGTGGTGTTGGAAATTTTTTAGTAGAACTGTTGCAACTTCTTTCCGCTTACGAAACGTAGTCATTGGTTCGCTTCCCTACAATATCTTCTATTCGTTATTTTCAATTTAAGTTATTTGTAATTGTTAACTCAAGGTATTTAATTGAATTTACGGCCTGTTGTTTTGACTGTTGTTTATCCTGTAAATGAAGTTTAACGGGTTTCTTTTAGTGGTCATGTGGATGACTTTACACTTGTTATTAATAAGGGTCAACTGCATTTTTTTGCGCCATGCTGATCTCTTATTTAAATCATTTCGCAGTTGTTTTTGACCTTCTGGTGACTTTACTAACCGATAACTGACAGCATCAACCGCGAACAATCTAAAGGAGCTACTCAGATTTTCTCCTAAATCGTTTATGAAAATAAGGAACAGCAGGGGCCTGTAACACTTCCCTGGGGACGCCAGATATCAATGCTGGCCTTCTCGATGACTTTCCGTCAGTTGCACCGTGCTGTGTCCTTTCTGACAGGAAATCACGAATCGAATCGCAGAACAGTGGCGATATTGCGTACGCACGGAGTTTTATTAGAAGACGCTTGTGACGTACAGTGTCGGAAGTCTTCCGGAAATCTAGTAATATGGAATCTATTTGACATCCCTTGTAGATAGCACTCATCGCATCATGATGTAGAGTGGCGCTATTATGGGGAGGTGAAAAGGCTTGCTCAGGATAGAATAGGGTGGATAGTTGCATCTAATCAGTCTCCGAAGACCACAACAACAGTAAATTTATTAAAATAGGGAGAACGAGCGTTGTCCGCATTGAAACCTTTATTTTTTTTATTACACATCGATTTCAGTCAGTGTTTGACCATCTCCAGTGCTACAGTCCAAGCCGTGTGGACCCACAAATACTCGCACTTCGCTTGTTAACATAACATAAGAAGCACATGCCGCCGGGCACGGACTTGGGCGCCTTTCGCTGCAATCCGCCGTGGCTTGGATCCGTGGGAGGGTGTGGAAAAATCACCAAACTAGACAACATGACTGACTTTTAGTTTGTTAGGGGTAGTTTTTAGTCATGGTGATGGGTAGAAGGGGAAAACTATCTTCAGCACCTGCAGTAAGGGAGGTGGCAGCCCAAAGCCAGGGGCACGTCTGCAGGGATTAAATCGGCAGACACGTCGTCAACATGTAGGATTTATACACAACTGGCACTACCTGTAAAATGCAGGTTAGTGTTTAGATAAGCAAACAAGTAGAAGTAGCATAAATGAAAACTTATTGTAACTAGAAAACAATTTAGATCTAACTGTAATCAAGGAAATTGTTCACTGCAAAAATAAAATGTATAAATGTACGATCATAGGAATCATAGGAATTGGGTCAATTGTATAAAAAAAAAGAATAAAGAAAAAATTAAAAAGAAAAACACACAAAGAGGGAGGTGCTGCAGCTACTGGAGTATCCAGGACCTGGACGCGACTTCAGATAGCAGGAACCGTTAGAAAAAAAGGCAAAACCAAGGTCGTCCATGGGTAACATAAGCAAGAGATGACCATTATCTCCGGTTAACAGCCCGTCAAGACAGGAGGCTGAATGCGTCTCAGCTGCAGCGCACCCTCCGGGCAGCTACAGGACCCGCAGTATCTACATACAGTCCGAAATCGCCTTCGGGAATGTTTCCTAAACGCACAGTGGTCTATGGCATGTGTCCCATTAAAACAGTGACACCGTTTATCCCACAGAAACTGGGTGGATGAGCTTCAGGATTGGAGTCGTAACGAATGAAGCTGGGTTCTGTTCACAGATGTGTCAAGATTTTATTTTCAGTTGGCGAATAGTCGTTTCCTCATATGGAGAGAACGTGGAACTCGGAATAATCTTGCTTACCATATCATGGTGTTGATCGAATGGTATGGGCAAGGTACGGACGTACGGACCTATATGTATTTCATAATGGCGCGTTGACTGCTCAGAAGTATAGGGACGGAATCCTCAGACTTTTTTGTGCTGTACGCTGGCGCCATAGGTAAAGGGTTCCTTGTGGTGGACAATAACGCTCCTCCCCACATGCTTGAAGCTGAGGTAGTACCGCGAATGGAGTCACCTGCTTGTTCACCGGACTTAGACCAGATTCAGCACATCTCAGATGCACTTGCCAGACGCATTGCAGCCAGAGCAGCACCTCCCACAACGGTCGCAGAGCTGGATACTGATTTCATGGAAGAATGGACAAATATCCTTCAAGAACTGATCAATAATCTCATCACGTCCTAGGTGATCACACAGCATTAAAGGACAATGAAAATGACTTTTTCATTTTTGTGGTAACCCCATGGTGCATCGCTCAAATTAAACGCCATGCGAGATCTGTTTGCGAAATTTCAATCACCGACTTTTACTTCTGAATGTGAAAATATGTTTCTAGCACCCACCTACATAGGGAGACATGACCAGACCAATAAGATAAATCGGATCGAAAATGGAACGATTTAGCTGTTCTTTCTTCCTGCGCGCTATTAGACAATGTAACGGTAGAGAAAGGTTACGAAAATGGTTAATGAACCCTCTGCCAGGCACTTAAATGATTTGCAGAATATCTGTGTAGATGTAGATGCAGATGAAACCTCCAGTAAAGAATTGAGAGAGCGAAACATTGTACTGTATCACACACAAATTACAATTTTAACCAATATCTGAGTAATGTACATTTTGTGTGATATCTCACCTGATCTCCTAATTGTTTTTAGCAGTGCGGGTGGGCTACTCATAAGGCATGTGGTTCTCACCCCCACGGCAGTTGTTGCCTGACGCTAATGAGTCTGGGTATTAGGTTTGGATGAACTCCCCCTCCAAATAGGTTGGGAGGCTGTGAGTAATATTCAGAAACCCACACATTCATGTTACAGTATGTGTGGATATAGAACAGTGTCAGGGTCATTGACTGACAGTACGACGTCATAAATGGATGTACCATGGTACCCCAGCGCCCCTCAGTAGGAGAGCCGCCACTCTCACGCACGGTGTACGCCAGCGCAGGCGGGACCCAAACACTGTGTTACATAACGGCGCGCAGGCAGACCTTGGCGGCAAGGCCACGCACCACGCACCGCGCGGCCCGCCTCCCAGCGTACGCACCGAAACGCGCGGGCGCGCGGATCCACCGCTCGTTGGCCACGGCGGCGGCTGCTGCAGCGTCCTGACTCTCAGGGCTGTTGCCGTCAATGAACCCCTGCGTGGCAGTCACTGGCACACCCAGGAAACGTGGAATCTGCCACCTCACGCCGACGTGCTACACCCGCCGACACTGGTCCCCTCGGTCAATACCAACGTTAGCGGCTGCAATACAACACTTGTCAAGGATCTGAACCTCACTGGAAGATTGACGGTTCATTTTCGTTAAAAGAAATGCCTTTATGCATGTTTCTTTTATTAATCCAGAACTAGTTTTCCAGCCACTTCAGGCTCATCTTCAGTGGATACTTTACAGGAACATTTATTATCTTCCGCTAAGTGTAGGTTTACGCTGTCATGGTGGTTCTGGTAACATAACTGAACTTTAGTACTCAAGAACAGAATAAATCGGAATTAAACGCTAGGTTATTATAATTTTATCTACTTACTGTGTTTTTATTGGAGGTATAAGTGCATTGGGCACTGACGGTTTTACACATGACAGCATTTTTGCTAAACTTAGCGTTACACATTCACAAAATATAAACAATGAATGTGGTGCAAGAGGACGGCTGTGATTGATGTTGCATTACAAAAATTAATATTCTTTGCTTTGAGACATTGTGTACGCATAAAAAATATGTTACACAACAAAATTATATTTTACACATCACATTGAATTTTGCTAGCATATAGTTACATTAGTAATGAAACAAGAGGGATACATTAACAAATGTAAAATAAATATGTAAGGGTCAAATATTTACAGACTATTTGGATAATAACTAATGTGCCTACGCTAATATAAACTGACTGAACAATAACAGGATATTTATCATTTTTTCTGACAGACATTATTAATAGAGTATGACCTATGAATTGATATGGCCTGATTTATTTTACTGTCTAGGAGATAGAAACTCTTGGAAATATTGAAAGAAAATATTATGTGCTGACTCTGTTTGTTCATTCAGGATTTTGTGGGGTTATTTTAGTTTATCAATAAAAATTTCCAATTGTTTAAACAGGTCCATATGTAGCCCTTTATCAGCAATATGTAGCAATATGTATATTATGCATACACATTAGCAAAGAACATTAATCAATGAAGTGCAACATCTACCACAGCCATCCTCTTTACACCACATTCAATGTTTATGTTTTGTGAATGAGTAACGCTAAGCGTAGCAAAAATGCTGCCATGTATAAAAAACGTCAGTGCCCAATGCATACCTTCGTTACAATTACACCATCAATAAAACCAAAGCAAGTACATAAAATTATAATAACCTAACGTTTAATTCCAATTTATTCTGTTCATGATAACTAAAGTTCAGTTATGTTACCAGAACCACCATCACATCGTTAACCTACATTTAGCGTAAGGTAATACATGTTCCTGTAAAGTATCCACTGAAGATGAGCCTGCAGTGGCTAGAAATCTACTTCTGGATTAATTTAAAAATGCATAAAGGCAACTGGCTGCATTTCTTTGAAAGAAAATAAACATTCAATTTACGATACAGCTGCAGTTCGTATCCGACATAGATATTTGGAAACTCACTCGAAGAACCCGACCCTTACCCTACTTTGAGAAAGAGTACGAGAATATCAGCAGATGCTGGACGTAAATGTAGCACATGCATGTACTACTTGGAGTATTGCTGAGCATTGTGGGATCTACACCAGGTGGTACTGACGGACGATTTAGAGAAAATTCACAGAAGGGCAACTAGTTTTGTATTATCGCCTAATAGCAGAGAGAGAGTGTCACGGAAATGATGCACGAGTTGGGGTGGAAAACATTAAAAGAAAGGCGTTATTTGTTACGGCGAGATCTGTTTGAGAAATTTCTTTCACCAACTTTCTCTTCCGAAAGCGAGTATATATTGTTAACACCCACCTACATAGGGAGACACGTTGTTGTTGTTGTTGTTGTTGTTGTTGTTGTGGTGGTGGTGGTGGTCTTCAGTCCGTAGACTGGTTTGATGCAGCTCTCACGCTACCCGGACCTGTGAAATTCTCTTCATCTGAGAATACGTTCGGCAACCTACATCCTTTTGAATCTGCTTACTATGTTCATCCCTGGTCTCCCTCTACGATTTTTACCCCACACGCTTCCTGCTAATGCTAAGTTGACACTTCCTTGATGTCTCAGAATGTGTACAACCAGTCTATCCCTTCTCTGAGTCAGGATATGCCAGAAACTCCTTTTCTCCCCAATTCGGTTAAGCACCTCCTCATTAGTTACGTGATCTACCCATCTAATTTTCATCGTTCGTCGGTAGCACCATATTTCAAAAGCTTCTATTATCTTTTTATCTGATTCCTTATCGTCCACGTTTCAGTCCCATACAATGCTACACTCCAGACAAATGATTTCAGAAAGGATTTTCTAACATTTAAATTAATATTCGATGTTTACAAGTTTCGCTTCTTTAGAAACGCTTTCCTTCCCATAGCCATTCTGCATTTTATATCTTCTTTACTTCTGCCATCAGAAGTAATCTTGCTACCCAAACAACAAAATTCATCCACTACTTTTATTGTCTCATTACCTAATCTAATTCCTTCAGCATCGCCTGATTTTCTGACATTACATTCCATTATTTACGTTTTACTCTTGTTAATGTTCATCTTATATTTTCCTTTCAAGACACGGTCCATTCCATTCAATTGCTCTTCCAGATCTTTTGCGGTCTCTGACAGAATTACTATATAATCAGCAAACCGCAATGTTTTTATTTCTTCCTCCTGCACTTTAATGCACTTTCCAAATTTCTCCTTCCATTCCTTCACTGCCTGCTCAATGTACAGATTGAACAACATCGGAGAAAGGCTACAACCCTGTCTTTCTCCCTTCCCTACCTCTGCGTCCCTTTCTTGCCCTTCGACTCTAATAACCGCTGTCTGGTTTTTGTATAGGTTGAACGTAATTCTTCGCTCCCCATATTGTACCCCTGCTACCTTCAGAATTTTAAATAGTGTATTGTCAAAAGCTTTCTCCAAATCGACAAACGCTAAAAACGTAGGTTTCGCTTTACTTAGCCTATCTTCTAAGATAAGTCGTAATGTGAGTATTACCTCCCGTGTTCCTACATTTTTCCTAAATCCAAACTGATCTTCCCCGAGGTCGGATTCCACAAGTTTTTCCATCGTCTGTAAATAATTCGTGTTAGTATATTGCACCCATGATTTATTAAACTGATAGTTCTGTAATTTTCACATTTGTCTGTACCTGTTTTCTTTGGAATTGGAATTACGATATTCTTCTTGAAGTCGGAGGGTATTTCCCCTGTCTCATACATCTTGCATACCAGTTGGTACAATTTTTCCACGACTGGCTCTCCTAACGATATCAGCAGTTCAGACGGAATGTCATCTACTCCAGGGGCCTTGTTTCGACGCAAGTCCTTCAGCGCTCTGTCAAATTCTTCTCGCAGCATCATATCTCGTATCTCAACTTCCTCCACTTCGTCTTCCATTTCTAGAATACTGCCTTCAAGTTTATTTACTTTGTATAGGACCTCTATATATGTCTTCCACAGTTCAGCTTTCCACTCTTTGCTTAGTACTGGTTTTCCGACTGAGTTCTTGATATTCATACATCTGCTCTTCTTGTCTCCAAATATCTCTTTTATTTTCCTGTAGGCGGTATCTATCTTTCCCCTAATTATGCATTCTTCTACGGTTCTACATTTGTCCTCTAGCCACTCCTGCTTAGCCAGTCTGCACTTCCTGTCAATCTCATTTTTCAGACGTTTGTACTCCCTTTTTCCTGTTTCACTTGCTGAATTTTTATATTTTCTCCTCTCATCAATTAAGTTCTGTATATCTTGCGTTACCCAGAGATTTCTATTAGGCCTTGTCCTTCTTCCTACATGATCTTCTGCTGCCTCTCTCAGAGTTACCCATTCTTCTTCTACTATATTACTTTCTCCCGTTTCAGCCAATCCTTGCCTAATGCGCCCTCTGAAACTCTCAACCACCTCTGGTTCCTTCAATTTGTCCAGGTTCCATGTCGTAACCTTTCTACCTTTCTGCAGTCTCTTAAGTTATAATCTGCAGTTTATAACCAATAAGTTATGTTCAGAGTCTATATCTGTCCCTGGATATGTCTTACAGTTTAGAACCTGGTTTCTAAATGTATTGCTTACCATTATAAAGCCAAAGGGAGACACGATCAACATAATAAAATAAGAGAAATCAAATCGAAAACAGAAAGATTTAGTTGTTCCTTTTTCCCGCGAGCTATTAGAGGATGGAACGACAGAGAAATATCATAAAAGTGGTTCGATGAACCCTCTGCCGTGCATTTCAATATGACTCTCAAAGTATCCTTATTGTCGCTGGGTAGTAGATAGTAAAAATAAAAAGAGAGAACTATTTCGATTGCTAGATAAGGTGTCAGCTTGTAGTCTAGAGAGCTGAACTCCTAGCCATTTAAAAGACTGGAGATCGTTGAAACTAACCGTATCGAAACAATAAAGCATGACTCCCAGCGGTGCAAGGACGAAGATTAAATGTATAAAGTCAAAATGAGTTGTTGTTTATCACAGAAAATAGTTGCTGCTGTGTCACAGCTACGAAAACACAATGCAGACTTATCACTTGTATGGGCGAAGTACCATCTGGAGATTATGGAAAATGACTAAGTTGTTTGCTATTGTCAGTCACAGTGATAATTATGTTTCATTAGAATGACATAGTGCACATATGCACTGTAAATTATGTTCTGTAGCAACTGATTGACATTATAAGATTATGGCCTTGTAAAATGATTTTATTGGACCAGATGATGCTGACATAGTTCAGAGAAATCGGTCGTCTTAAATAAATATTGATGATCAGCGATCTTGGCTTTTTTATACCTTTCTACAATAAGTCATTAACGTAACAATTAATTATGACAAAGGACCTGGGATGGGAATCATTACAACAACTGCGCTTATCGCTGCGGCGTGGTCTACGTACGAAACTCCAATCACCAACATTCTCCTCCGAATGCGAAAATATATTATTGACTCCCTCTTACATAGGTAGAAATGATCATCAGAATAAAATAAGAGAGATCAGATATCGAACGGAGAGATGCAGGTGTTCTTTCTTCCCGCGCGCTAGAATGGAATGGAAGAAAAATTGTATAAAGGTGTTCAAACAACTTACGGGTATGCTGCCGGGTGACGTCGTCGACAACCGCCGATATTTCGGCAGGAGAACACCCTGCCATTCTCAAGGCACAACTGCACTTAAGGAAGCAATGTGCAAGCGTCGACGACGTCACCCGGCAGCATACCCGTAAGTTGTTTGAACATTCCTTACGCCGGGAAAAGTTAAAGTCTCACATTGTATAAAGGTGGTTCGATGAACCTTCTGCCATGTGATTTGCAGAGTATCCCATGTAGATGTAGATGGACCGATCTGTGGGGAATCCCAAACGTACAGAACTCAACAAAGGGTCACATTTGTGTTTTGTACGCGGTCTCCCAGATGAAAATCTTTCAAAATCATTGTAATAAACCGATCAGTCACCGACCCGGTAACTGTCCTCTTATGTTCGTTCCATTTAATATCGCTCTGCAATGTTACCCTCTCGACGGTGTTGCGAATTTTCTTTCACTAACTTTCTCTTTCGAATGCGAACATACTTTGATACTATCAAATTACATAGGAAGACAGGATCACCAAAATAAATAAGGGAAATCCGATAGAAAACAGAAACATTTGGGTGTTTCTTTTTTCCGTTTCCTATTGGAGAATGGAACTGTAGAAAACATCACTTCAAAGTGACTTGCCGAGTTTTTATTTAGATGTACATGAATCTGCTTGCTGCATTCCTCTCCGATTTTTTTCCCCACACACATTCCTTCAACGCTAAATTCATCATTCCTTGATGTCTATGAATGTGTCCTAGCAATAGATTCCTTTTTTTAGTCAAAGTATGCCAGAAATTCCTTTTCTCCCCAATTCAGTTCAGTATATCCTCATTAATTACGCGATCCACTCACCGAAATTATCAGCATTTTTCTGTGTCACCACTTATCAATAGCCTCTACCCTCTTCCTGTCTGAATTATTTATCGTCGATCTTTTACTACCGTACAAGACAACACTCCACCCAAATGTCTTCAGAAAAGACTTTCTTACGCTTAAATTAATATTCCATATTAACAAATTTCTCTTATTCAGAATAGTTCTTCTTCCCATTGCCATTTTACATTTTATATCCTCTGTACACCACCAACATATGTTATTTTACTGCCCAAGTAACAAAACTCACTACCATCTTTATTGAATAGTTATTTAATATAATATCCTAAGCACGCCTGATTTTGTTAGACTGCACTCCATTATCCTTGTTTTACTCTTCTTAATGTTCATCTTGTAACGTCAGCATCCAGATGTGTATTTCAAATATGTATTAAATTTTAAATGTATGTAGGTTCTGTTATAGCTTTTGCCATAACTGATGTATATTGTAGTTTAGTTTGTTTATGTGAATTTATGTAATTTATTATTTACGTATCTGAGTAATCGTCGATAGGAAAAGTAGAAAACATCTGTGGTGTGAGTGGTATGTGGTCTTTGGAGCAACAGAGAGGGAGCAGTGGTAGTAGCTGGGAAGTCAGAAGTCGGGTCGAGCTGTGTCGTCTGAACAGTTGGGACGCCAGCAAGTGCGCGGGAGCGTGCAGTCACCAGGCCTTGTCGGCGGAGTTCCATAATTAGCGCACATGTTTCCAATATGAGCGGGGGCACACGGCAGTTCAACTGTGTATCGAAAGATTCTGCCCTCAAACTGCTCACTGGATTGGACCTGTGCCTGTATTGTGACCTGCACCATTGTTGGAGTCGGCGCATCCTGCTCGTCAACAACGAGGACGCAATTGTAAGACATTTCCCAGTTTTTGTGCTTGAGAAACTATTTTTCTTAATAATTACCAAAATTTCAAAGAACTTCTACCACGTCTTTGTCCTAAGACATTGTTACCAAGTAGGGTGCTATCCTTTCCAGAAGTTTCCCGAGTGTAGTTGAAAGTGAAAAGAATATTAAATTCAGTGCCAAACTATAAAATTTAAATAATTAAAGTTTGAATTTTAAAGCTAATTTCAACATATTACAATTTTGGACATAAAGAATTGCTTTCTTTATAATAAAGCTGGCACAATTAAGTTGTGGTCTTCAGTCCGAAGACTGGTTTGATGCAGCTCTCCACAATACCCTATCCTGAGCAAGTCTCTTCATCTCCACATAAGAGCGGCAACCTACATCTGTGTTAATCTGCTTACTGTATCCATCTCTTGGTCTTCCTCTGCGATTTTTACCCCACACACTTCCCTCCAACGCTAAATTCACAATTCCTTGATGTCTAAGAATGTGTCCTACCAATCTATCCCTTCTTTTAGTCAAGATATGCCAGAAATTTCTTTTCTCCCCAATTCTGTTCAGTACCTCCTCATTAGTTACGCGATCCACCCCCTAATCTTCAGCATTCATCTATAGCACCAAATTCCAAAAGCCTCAATCCTCTTCCTGTCCGCACTGTTTATCGTCCATGTTTCACTCCCATACAAGGCAACACTCCATACAAATGCCTTCAGAAAGGACTTCCTTAGGCTTAAATCAATATTCGATGTTAACAAATTTCTCTTTTTCAAGAACTCTTTTCTACCCATTGGCATTCTGCATTTTATATCCTCTGTACTGCGACCATCATTTTTTATTTTACTGCCCAAGTAACAAAACTCATCTACCTCCTTTATTGCTTCGTTTCCCAATCTAATTGCTTTAGCACCACCTGATTTTCTTAGACTGCACTCCATCACCCTAGTTTTGCTCTTGTTAATGTTCACCTTATATGCACCTTTCAGCACACTGTCCATTCCGTTCAACTGCTCTTCCAGGTCCTTTGCTGTATCTGACTGAATTACAATGTCGTCAGCAAAACGCAATGTTTTTAATTCCTCACCCTGAACTTTAATACCTTCTCCAAATTTCTCCTTGCCTTCTTTTATAGCTTGCTCAATGTACAAATTGAATAACAATGGAGAAAGACTACAACCCTGTCTTACTCCCTTTCCAACCACTGCATCCCTTTCCTGCCATTCAACTCTGACAACCGCTGTCTGGTTTTTGTACAAGTTGTAAATAACCTAATGCTCCCTATATTTTACTCCTGCTTGCTTCAGAACTTGAAAGAGTTTATTCCAATCCACATTGTCAAAAGCCTTCTCCAAATCTACAAAAGCTAGAAATGTAGGTTTGCCTTTTCTTAATCCATCTTCTAGGATAAGCCGTAAAGTGAGTATTGCCTCCCGTGTACCTACATTTCTCCTGAACCCAAACTGATCTTCTCCGAGGTCGGCTTCTACCAACTTTCCCATCATTCTGTATATAATTCGTGTTAATATTTTGCAACCATGACTTATTAAACTGATGGTTCTGTAGTTTTCACACCTATCTGCACCTGATTTCTTTGGAATCGGGATTATAACATTTTTCTTAAAGTCTGAGGGTACTTCGCCTGTCTCATACATCTTACACACCAGGTGAAACAATTTTGTCATGGCTGGTTCTCCCAGAGACTTCAGTAGCTCTGAGGGAATATCATCTACTCCAGGGGCCTTGTTTCGACTTAGGTCTTTCAGGGCTCTGTCAAATTCTTCTCTCAGTACAGTATCTCCTATTTCATCTTCATCTACGTCCTCTTCCCTTTCTACAATACTGTCTCGAAGTTCATTTCCTTTGTAGAGCCCCTCTATATACTCTTTCCACCTTTCAGCTTTCCCTTCTTTGCTGAGAACTGGTTTTCCATCTGTGTTCTTAATATTCATAGTGCTGCTTTTCTTATCTCCAAATATCTCTTTCATTTTCCTGTAAGCTGTATCTATTTTTCCCCTATTTATACATTCTTCTACATCCTTGCATTTGCCTTCTAGCCTCTCCTGCTTAGCCATTTTGCACTTCTTGTCAATCTCATTTCTTAGTCGTCTGTACTCCATTTTGCCTGTTTCATTTACTGCATTTTTATATTTTCTCCTTTCATCGATTTAATGTAGTGTCTCCTGTGATATCCAAGTATTTTTTGAAGGTATTGCCTTCCTACCTATTTTGTCCTCTGCTACCTTCACTATTTCATCTCTCAATTTTACCCATTCCTCCTCTACTGTTTTATTTTCCCCTGTTTCTGTCAATTGTTGCCTAAAGCTCCCTCTGAAATTCTTAAGAACTTCAGGTTACTTCAATTTATCCAAATCCCATCTCGTTATGTTCCTACCTTTTTGTAGTTTCTTCAGTTTCAGCCTACAGTTCATAACCAACAAGTTATGGTCAACAAGTTATGGTCAGAGTCTATATCTGCCCTTGGGCATGTAACTAAAAAAAAATTATATATTAATTCTAAATTAATTGGTACATTACTATTTAATATTTCATTGGTGTAAAATTCATGTGTAAAGTTGATTTCCTATGTTGGTTCGTATTTCGGCGTTGTCTACCTGTGATCTAGTTGCAAGTCATTTTGAGTAATTTCTTCGTGGTAATCTTAACATTAATTATTCTGCCAACCGAGTGTTTTACTGCCTACTGTGTAATTCTCATGCAGGTGAGTGTTAGTGAAGGGACGTTGATAATTGAGTGCAACATTGGTCTCCGATCCAAGACTGTTTCCGAACTAATCCAATTTAATCAAATAATAATTACGTGGTTTATTTTCTTTCTTGTTATAAACTGATAAAACCAAAGCATCATTTTTTGCAGAAGTGTATGTCCAACTTCTGTTGTGCAACACTAACGTGTGTGATTACCCATTCATAATTGTCGTGGTTAATTACAACACACCCTGAGTGCCCCATTGGGCTGGCGACCGTGTTAATTTATTAACGTTTTTTTTACTGTTTCATTGTTTATTACTTCCCATAATTTACACATACATACGTGTGGGAGTGAGATTGTTCTATAATTAAATCAGTTGAGTTATTAATTAGTGGAGTAGGAGGAGGAAGGGGCTATCTGGTGTGGTAGTTCGTTGTGGCAGCATTCCCTCACTAGTTGGTTTTCGTTTGCACAATATTTATTGGTAAAGATAGCCTTGACCAACTTTATTTTGCAGGCAACTCACGGGTCAATCTTAACTTTAATCTGTCACAGGATTAATCAACCGGTTAGTGAGGGGAGTGTTACACTCTTATACGCTCCTTTCAAGGCACTGTCGTTCCGTTCAATTGCTCTTACAGGTTTTTCGCTGTCTCTGAAGGATTACAATGTCATCGGCAATACGCATTGTTTTTGTTTCTTCGACCTCAACTTTAATTCCTTCCCCAAATTTCTCGTTGCTATCCTTTATAGCTTGCTCAATGTACAAATTAAATAACTTTGGAGAAACGCTACAACCCTGTCTTGCTACCTTGCCAACCACTGCATTCCTTTGATTCCCTTCAACTCTGATCACTGCTATCTGTTTTTTTTTTTTTTTTTTTTTTTTTTTTTTTTTTTTTTTTTTTTTTTTTTTTTTTTTACAAGTTGTAAACAACCTTCCGTAACCTGCTGATTTCAGAATTTAAAAGAGTTCTTTCCAGTCAACATTCTCAAAAGCTTTCTCCACATCTACAAGAGCTAGAAATGTTGGGTTGCCTTCCTTTAATCTATCTGCTAAGACAAGTCGTAAAGTGAGTATTGCCTTCCGTGTTTCTACATTTCTCCTGAATCAAACTGATCTTCTCCGAGCTCAGCTTCTACCAACGTTTCCATGACTTATGAAACAAATGTTTGTAAATGTTGGGGACTTAACTACGTTGTTCCTAGGCACATTTACGATTATTGATATGCTGTCTGTCCTTTTCCGAGATGTCCGAAAAGAACAGACCCCATACCAATAATCGTTTCAAAATTCATTGATGACTTATTGAAACAGTGCATACAGTACATAGGTACCAGCGTGGATCCATGATGAAACATTCGCATTTGTGGAGTGTAGCCTTCATGGCTGGCGATACAGGTGCTGATTGCTTCATCCATTCTATTACACAGATGGCGAATACCGTCTCGCGATACATTACTCCAGCCGCACTGGAGTGGTCGAGCGCTCTAAAGCGTCATGCTGCGGAGCACGCGGTTTCTCGCTTTGTTTGTGTTGTCCTTAGCATAAGTTACTTTAATTTAGTTTAAGTCATTCGTAAGCCTAGGGACTGATGACCAACGTAGTTCAGTCCCTTAGACTTTCAAACATTTGAATATTTGAGTTTACTTTACGCCACACCTGGTCGACCAGTGCACGTAGCTGTGTAAGTGTTGTCGGATGAAGAGTCACACCTCATACTCCACAAGTGCGTGATTCGATACAAGGTCGGTGATCCTGATGCCGGAGAAGATGCTGCACGTCTCGCAGAGCACGTTGAGCTACACGCGCAGTTTGTGGGCGGGCAGTGTCCTGTTGGGACTACACACCAACATCCTGTTACAAGAATGACAATACAACGGGTCTTTGAACATTTTGCAGGTAGCGAGCACTGCTCAGCAATCTCTCCAGAACTAGGGGGACCAGAGTTGGTGTTTATCCACTCTAAACCTTGAGGCGTGGGTTAGAGCAGCGTGTATGGGAGAAATGGACTCTACGACAGTCAGTTCTCGCCAGATCGACGTCGTACGTGCAAACGACCACCACTTTTGTGAAGGCAGAATGTGAAAACCAAGGCCTGCCATTCAGTTTTCCAAGTGATTCTTCGACGTCGTTAGTTAGAGATGGGCTAGAGATATTAGTATCCCTAGTCCCACTACTAGATACTGGTTGGCAACAGTTCGTGTTGACACTTTTGAGGGCGAAAACCCTCTTATCTGTGCTGTGGTAGCTGTATGGTCTGCTACCTCTGTCCTTACAATACGATAGTACCGTGTTGACTTCCACTAACTTGTCTTGGAAGTTGGGATTGTTTACGTGACCATTGCAACCAATACTGTTGCAGAACTGACGCAGCGCATCCAACCCCTGCGGCAGTTCTCCGCAAGGACTTCGCACCACTTCGAAGGTCACAATTTGATCCCTTTCAGACTCGCTTGGCTGACCGTAGGAAGAAAAGTATTCAAAGCCGGGTTCAGACAAACAATTAATGGCGTGCAATAGCTAGCTGCATTGTGAAGTTGTAGTTCAGTAGCAACTGTGAACTTTCTGGATTTAGTAGCGCCACTTAATATGCGCTACTTTTTCCATGAAACAAAAAGTTCAACTTCGTTGTACTTTGTTTCACCACTTTTTTCTCCAACCACCAAATATCGACTTTCGACTGTCACCTCGCGGGATACATCAAGCCATTTTACTTCGTATCAGTGTGTTTGCGTTCGAGGTTTACGTATTCGGCTAAATGTCGAATAAATTAAGATAATATTTCGTGTGCTTGTGGAACAAAGTGTAACGATCGTCTAGTCCCGAATCGCGATCAGCTGAGACTGCGGACGCCATGTTTAAAACTCCACAACTAAGTAGTATTTGTGAAGTTTTGATAGCTCACAGTGCAACTGCAGAAAGACACGCGTTGTTGTCTCAATTTAGTTGCTTGTGTGAACCCGGCTTAAGAGTGTACACAGCTCTATCACTATGCAATCTGTTGGCGGACAATGATGAAACGATTGTTGGTATGGTGTCTGTTCTTTTCTGACATGTCGGAAAAGAACAGACAGCATATTAATAATCGTAAATATGCACATAACAGGCGGATGACAATTTCAATGTGGGTGCATTCATAGCCTCGCTCCCTTGGGGGAATCCAGTATAGGCTGCGAGCCAGAGGAATCAGTGGGCATGGCGCTAAAAGCTGAGAATTTGGGTTGGAAGGGAAGCGTGTCTGGATAGCCTAATTAGTTAAGGCGACCGCTGACCCAAAGCGGGGATTGCTGGTTCCAATCCTGGTCCAGCACAAACTTTCAGCTTTGTTGTTGAATTTATTTGAACCGCCCGAAACGCTCGAAATACTTCAGTATTCCGATTTCGTAATGTTGAAACGATTGTCAGTACATCTATTATACCACAGAAGGCATCTGCCGTCATTGGACAATAAATGTACGTCTTCTAGATAATATATATATATATTTCGGCATTGAGTATCACTGACGACAAATCTGAGATCATGATCGGTAAGATGCGCGAGAAATAGCCGAGTTACGCAAGATGTACGTTTTTACTACTAACTGAATTGGCAACAAATTTTGTTCCCTTTTATTATATTATTGTAGGACGCATTGTTTAAAAGATATGACGTCATACGATTTGACGTATGTGGAAACGAAAGTACGAGCAGAAAATCGCTACGGACACAGGTGAAATTGACAGGGAGCGGGGCACGAGGCGACGGACAGAGGGAAAGGAGATCAGGAAAGGAATAAATGGATAACCGGGAAATGCCGCCAACTGAGTCTCTTACGGATAACTGAAATTGCTGCCGTAATCGCGTCATTTACCAGTACGCATACCGTATACACTGCAAACCAGCTGATAGAGTCTGGCAGAGGATATATAGTGTACCACTCTACTTCCATCTGTCCCACTCGCTAGTTATCCGTGGGACGATCAATTTTTGGTAACCTTACGTTTCATCTATCAAGTTTCTTGTCCCATTACCTAATCTAATTCCTTCAGCATCACCTGATTTTCTTATACTGCACTGCATTGTTCTGCTCTTGTCAATGTTCATCTTATACGCTCCTTTCAAGACACTGTCCACTCCTTTTAATTGCTCTTGCAGATCATTAGCTGTCTCTGACATAATAACACTGGCATCCAAAAACCGCGAGATTTTTTGAATTCTTCAACCTAAACTTCCTTCTTGCTTTGCTTCACGGCTTGCTCAGTGTTCAGATTGAAGACAATTGGAGAAAAGATTAGATTAAAACCTTTCTTACTCCCGTCCCCACTAGTGAGTCCATTTCATGCTATTCGTCTTTTATAATTGCTGTCTGGTTTCTGTTCAACTTCAGTATTACTTTTCTTTCCCTAGACTTTATCTCTGCTACCTTCAGAATGTGAAATAGTGCGTTCCAGTCAACATTGTCATAAGGTTTCTCCTAATCCACAAAAGCACGAAATGTAAGTTTGCCTTTCCTTAATCTGTCTTCTAAGATGGCTCACGTGATCCTACGTTTCTCCTAAATGCAAACTTGTCTTTGCCGAGGTCGTCTTCTACCAGTTTTTCCATTCTACCGTAAATAATTCATGTTGGTCATTAATTAGAACTTACTATCTAAGATGACGCGGTCCATCCGTAAAACTCATTTCTCCAGACGTTTAGTTTACTGCGGCAACATTTTCAGAGGTGAACCGACGAAACTTGTGAAGAAGTTGCCTTCAGTAGGCAACGAAACGTCAAGAGAAAGTAGTTTTACAGATGGACTATGTCAGCTTAGCTCGTAAGTTTTAATTAATGAAGACACCGGCCGTGAAAGCGTACGTGTTATGACTTCGTGTTAAAATTTTTCAACCATGACTTATTAGACTGATGGTTCTGTAATTTGTCACACCTGTCTGCGCCTGGTTTCATTATAATTAGGACTGTTACATTTTCTTGCAGCCTCGGGGTGTTACGCCTGTCCCGAACATCTTGGTCACAATTCATATGGAATAGGTTTACAGATTTATGACTGGCTGGAAGACTTCCTAAGTAATAGAACGCAGTATATTGTTCTCGACGGCGAGTGTTCATCAGAGTATATCCTCAGACGTGTTCCAGGGGAGTGTGATAGGACCGCTATAATTTTCTATCTACATAACTGGTGTGATGGACAGAGTAACTTCTTATTTGCGGCTGTTTGCTGATGATGCTGTGGTGTATGGGAGGGTGTCGTCTTTAATTGGCTGTAACAACATGCAGGATGACTTAGACAAAATTTCTAGTTGGTGCGGAGAATGACAGTTAGCTCTCAATCTAGAAAAATGTAAAGTGATGCGCATGAGTAGGAAAAACAATACAGTAATATTCGAATACAGCATTAGTAGTGCGCTTCTTGATCCAGTCGTGTCGTTCAAATTTACAGGCGTAACATTGCAGCTGTTGCTGTTGTGGTCTTCAGTCCGCAGATAGGTTTGATGCAGCTCTCCACACTGCACTGTGTTGTGCAAGTCTCTTAATCTGAGAATAAGTTCGGCAACATACATCCATTCGAATCTGCTGACTGTATTCATCTCTTGCTTTCCCTCTGCGGTTTTTACCCCAAACACTTGCCTCCAATGCTAAATTCATGATTCCTTTATATCTAAGAATGTGTCCTACCAATCGATCCCTTCTTTTAATCAAGGTACGCCAGAAATTCCTTTTCTCCCCAGTTCTTTTCAGAACCTCCTCATTAGTTACACGATCAACCCACCTAATCATCAGCGTTCTTCTGTAGCATCACATTTCAAAAGCCTCTATCCTCTTCCTGTCCGCACTGTTTATCCTACACTCCAGACAAATGCTTTCAGGAAGGACTTTCTAACATTGAAATTAATACTGCTTCTTCAGAAATGCTTTTCTTGCCATAGCCATTCTACATTTTATTTCATATCGGCCATCAGAAGTTATCTTGCTACCCAAATAACAAAACTCATCTACTATTTTTGTCTCATTACCTAATCTAATTTCTTCAGCATCGCCTGACTTTCAGACGCTATATTCCATTATCCTTGTTTTACTCTTGTTGATGTTCATCTTATACCCTCTTTTCAAGACACTGTCCATTCCATTCTGTTGCTCTTCCAGATCCTTTGCGGTCTCTGACAGCATTACTATGTCATCGGCAAACAGCAAAGGTTTTATTTCTTCTCCCTGAACCTTAATTACCTCTCCAAATTTCTCCTAGCATTTCTTCGATGCTTTCTCAATTTACAGATTGAACAATATTGGGGAAATTCTATAACCATGTCTTACTCCCTTCCCAACCTCTGCGTCTCTTTCATGCCCTTAGACTCTAATAACCGTTGTCTGGTTTTTGTATAAGCTGAATATAAGTCTTCGCTCCCTATATTTTATCCCTGCTACATTCAGAATTTGAAAGAGTTTATTACAGTCGACATTGTCAAAAGCTTTCTCCAAATCCACAAACGCTAAAAACGTAGGTTTGCCTTTCCTTGGCCTATCTTCTAAGATAACTCGTAATGTATTGCCTCGCGTGTTGCTACATGTTTTCTGAATCCAAATTGATCTTCCCCAAGGTTTAATTCCATTCGTATGTACATAATTCGTGTTAGTATTTTTCAACTATGACTTATTAAACGGATAGTTCTGCAATATTCACATTTGTCTGCACTTGCTTTCTTTGGAATTGGATTTACGATATTCTTCTTGAAGTCGGAGGGTATTTCCCTTGTCTCATACATCTTGCATACCTGTTGGAACAATTTCTTCATGACTGGCTCTCCTAACGATATCAGCAGTTCAGACGGAATATCATCTACTCCAGGGGCCTTGTTTCGACTCAAGTCCTTCAGCGCTCTGTCAAATTCTTCTCGCAGTATCATATCTCCTATCTGATCTTCCTCCACTTCGTCTTTCATGTCTAGAATACTGCCTTCAAGTTTATTACCTTTGTATAGCCCCTCTGTATATTCCTTACACAATTCAGCTTTCCCCTCTTTGCTTAGTACTGGTTTTCCGTCTGAGTTCTTGATATTCATAGAGCTGCTTTTCTTGTCTCCAAATATATCTCTTATTTTCCTGTAGGCGGTATCTATCTTTCCTCTGGTTATACATTCTTCTATGGTTCTGCATTTGTCCCCTAGCCACTTCTGCTTAACCTGTCTGCACTTCCTGTTAATCTCATTTTTCGGACGTTTGTAGTCCGTTTTGCCTGCTTCACTTGATGCTATTTTATAATTTCTATACTCGTCAACTAAGTCCTGTATATCTTGTGTTATTTCTATTAGGCCTTGTCCTTATGCTATATGATCCTTTGCTGCTTTCACTACGCTGTCTCTCAGAGCTACGCATTCTTCCTTCGTTTCAGCCAATCCTTGCCTAATTCTCCCTCAGAAAAAATCAACCGCCTCGGGTTCGCCGGCTGCGGTGGCCGACGGGACTGAGGCGCTCCAGTCACGGTCTGCACGGCCACTACGGTCGGGGGTTCGAATCGCCTCTTGGGCATGGATATTTGTGCCGTCCTTAGTATTAGTTCGTAAGTAGTTTGTAAGTTAAGGGACTGATGACCCTGTAGTTAAGTCCCATAAGCTAAACAAACATTTGAACATTTTTTGAACCTCGGGTTTCTTCATTTTGTCCAGGTTCCATCTCCTAACTTTTCTACCTTTCTGCAGTCTCTTAAGTTTTTATGTACACTTGACAGCGAAAAAAGTGGATCACTGCTGAATGCAACCCAACTAACGTAGCTATGTTGCGGGTACTCCACATTCAAAACCCCTGTAGAGTACAGTCGTTCGACTATTCACAATGGGTACCAAAGAAGCAGTAGAGAACATTGCTCCTGATGACAGTCGGTCCACATGTAATTCAATACCGTCATACAAAAAACATTAGAATACAAGTTGTTGGAGTCGAGAGAGCAACGTAAATTCAATTTAATTAAAATAAATGACAAATCGGGTACCTCATCAAACTCATTCAATGACACAATGTGTTTTTGTTCGTGCTCTGAATTTGAACGCACTGTTGACCAAGAAAAGCTTGCGTTTCTGATCGAGACTAGATTAGGCATGAAGAGACGTAAGACATGGACGTTTTCATTGGTATCGGTTTACAAGGCCAATGTCCGAACCCGGTTAACTTTAGCATTGCACCAGGAATGGCATGAAGTTCAAATTGTTTCTGAGAGGTAACCACTAAAGATATATGAAACAGTGCAACTCACAGGTGTCAAACGTCATAAAATTGTGGAATAGAACGCAATACCTATATGAATCGTTAACGAAGCACGATCACACGTCAGATATTAAATAAATTCACAGATGGCGCTATATTTGAACTTGAAATGACGATACAATTGACTTCTTTCCCGGCAGGGACCCAACCCCGGCTCTATATGCTATTTATTATATATACGCAAAGAGCTGAAACAGTTACTGATCTCACCATTAGCGGGATGTGCATATGTTCGGCTAGAAGTAGCGCAAGCCGCGGCGGATTAGCCGTGCGCACTGGAGCGCCGTGCTGCGGTGCGCGCGGCTGTTCGCCGTCGGGGGTTCGAGTCCCCCTTACAGGCATGAGTATTTGTGTTGTCCTTAGGTTAGTTTACCTTAGTTTTAGTAGTTTGTAAGCTACGGACTAATAACCAAGCAGTTGAGTCCGATAGATTTACAAACATTTACAAAAATTTTGAAGTAGCGCAATAAATAACGTTATGCTGCCTGGGACTCAAACCCGAGCCTATCGTCAGCGTTGACCTCAGATGACGAGGTAACAACTCTCGCAATCCCGTTTCCTAGTAATTAGGATCACGCAGTTCGTAGAGACCTGGAGGGGTTTGGCATTTTGAAGAAACAACGAAAACTAATCCCACTTTGTTCTAGTCAGTAGCGAATGGACATGTGTAATGTGATTTGAAAGACGCCAGAGTCCTAAATTCCTTACTTCTACATCTACATCTACATAGATACTCTGCAAATCACATTTAAGTGCCTGGCAGAGGGTTCATTAACCACTTTCATAACTTTTATCTACCGTTCCATTCTCTAATAGCGCGCGGGAAGAAAGAACACCTAAATCGTTCCGTTTTCGATCTCATTTCTCTTATTTTATTGGGATGGTCATGTCTCCCTAAGTAGGTGGGTGCTAGCAAAATATTTTCATATTCAGTACTAAAAGTCGGTGATTGAAAATTCGCAAACAGATCACGCCGCAATGAATAACGTCTTTCTTTTAATGATTTCCACCCCAAATCGTGGAACATTTCCGTGACGCTTCCCCCTCCCCCCCCCCCCACCGTAACGTGATAAAACAAAACGAGCTGCCCTTCTCTGAACCTTCTCAATATCTTCCGTCAGTCCCACCTGGTGAGGGTCCCACAAGGGGCAACAGCACTCCAAGAGAGGACGCACAAGTGTGATGTAGGCAGTCTCTTTGGTGGAGCTGGTGCATCTTCTAAGCGTTCTGCCAATGAAACGTAATCTTTGGTTCGCCTTCCCCACAATATTTTCTATGTGTTCTCTCCAGTCAAAGTTGTTCTTAATTGTAACTCCTAGGAATTTGGTAGAATTTACGACCTTAAGGTTTGACTGATTTATCGCGTAATTGAAGTTCAGCGGATTTCTTTCAGTGGTCATATGTATTACTTCACACTTTTCTTTATTTAGTGTCAATTGCCAATTTTCGCACCAAGTAGAAATTTTGTCTAAATCGCTTTGCAGTTGATTTTGATCCTCTGTAGACTTCACTGACCGATAAACGACAGCATCATCCGCGAATAGTCTAAGGGAGCTATTCAGATTATCTCCTAAATCGTTTATAAACACGAGGAGGAGTAGGGGACCTATAACGCTTCCCTGTGGAACGCCAGATATCACTTCTGTTTTACTCGATGACTTACCGTCAATTACAACGAACTGTGTCCTTTCTGATAGGAAATCGTGAATCCAATCGACAATTGGGGAGATATTCCAAAAGCACGCAATTTCATTAGAAGCCGCTTGTGGGGTACAGTATCAAAAGCCTTCCGGAAATCCAGAAATATGGAATCGATTTGAGATCCCTTGTCGATGGCACTTAACACTTCATGTGAATAAAGGGCAAGCTGTGTTTCGCAAGAGCGATACTTTCTGAATCCGTGCTGACTATTGGTTAATAGGTCGTTCTCTTCGAGGTAGTACATAATATTCGAACAAAGTATATGTTCCAAAATCCTACTGCAAATCGACGTCAATGAGATAGGCCTGTAATTTTGGGGATCACTACTATTGCCTTTCTTGAATATTGGAGTAACTTGGGCAACTTTCCAGTCTTTGGGTACGGATCTTTCGCTGAGTGATCGGTTGTAAAATATAGCTAAGTACGGAGCTATTGCATCAGCATACTCTGAGAGGAATCTAGTTGGTATACAATCTGACCCGGAAGATTTATTTTTGTTTAGTGACTTAAGTTGTTTTACTACTCCAGGAACATCTACTTCTAAGTTTCGCATGCTGGCAGCTGTTCTTGGATTGAATACTGGAGTGTTCACTTCGTCTTCTTTGGTGAAAGAATTTCGGAAAGCTGTGTTTAGTAATTCTGCCTTAGCAGTACTGTCGTCGGTAGTATTACCATTGCTATCGCGTAGTGAAGGTATTGTTTGTGTTTTGCCGCTAGTGTACTTCACATATGACCAGAAATTCTTTGGATTTTCTGCAAGATTACGAGACAGGATTTCGTTGTGGAAACAACTATAAGATTCTCGCATTGAAGTCCGCGCTAGGTTGCGAGTTTCCGCTGTTGGAGGTGGAGAGGTGGATGTTTTCGATTCTTAAAAACTGTTTCCCCACCAGGAATCAAACCATATCTTAGCCATTACAAGATGGCATCAGCCCGAACAACTACCGATTTTCAAATGTGGTAGTATAATGTTTTTTTGTCAAAATGGAGTGCAGAACACATGGTACGAGAAGTAAAATAGTTCGGCGGTATCTGTCTACGTAACAGTAATTTCTTGGCCTCAGCGTCTTGTCGCGGAGTTGCTGTCGCTCCAGCCAGACGACTCCTTCCTCGGGCATGCGTAGTTGTGTGTGTGTGTGTGTGTGTGTGTGTTTGTGTGTGTATGCGTGTATTCCTTAGCGTAAATTAATTAAAGTAGCATGTAAGGCTAGGTAGGGACTAATGACCTCAGGTGATTTGTCCATTAGGACTGTAACAAAAAAGTTATATACAGTATGTAGAATTATGTAGCATTGCATATGATAATATATTACGTTTCAGCACGCTCTGTGGTGATTTTGTATGACATGTTGCTGCATGTTTATTTAACTATAGTATCGTTTCGCTCAAATTTGTATGAAAAATGTGTGTGAAATCTTATTGGACTTAACTGCTAACGTCATCAGTCTGCACACCACTTAAACTATCTTAACATAAGGACAACACAGACACCCAAGACCGAGGAAGGACTCGAACCACCGACGCGAGCAGAAGCTCAGTTCAAGACATGATGCCTTAAACCGCGCAGCTACTCTGAGCGGCGCTCAAGAATGTAACATAGCTCTTACCATTATAAAAGAAATATTACTCATCTTGAAAGTAGGAAGGAGCGTCGTTTACGCATTAGAAAACGGTTTCAGATGTTCAGATGTTTGTATAGTCTATGGGACTTAACTACGGGGTTATCAGTTCCTAAACTTACAAACTACTTACGAGCTACTTACGAACTAGGACGGCACAAATATACATGCCCGAGGGGGGATTCGAACCCCCGACCGTAGCGGCCGTGCAGGCCGTGACTGGAGCGCCTCAGTCCCCTCGGCCACCGCGGCCGGCAAACGGTTTCTAAAACGGGAAATAGATACCATGTGTAACGATAACTCTGTTGGGATGAAAGAAGAGGAGGTCAATCGAAACACCAGAGCTCTGTATTTCACAGAACAAAGAATTTATTATAGGTAAGGGGGTATGAAAGGACACGGTCTCATAGAGAGGACTGATATATAGTAACGAAAGCATAAATTAAAAGAGAGTGCATGCTGTCAACGGAAACCAATAGATTTTATCACTGTATTGTGAGGGAACCGACCAGAAGGGTAACTGATGTTATGATGCAAGAGCGGCGACAGCGAGCGAGAGAGAGGGAACAGAAGACAAATTAACTATTAATAAATGCAAGACCGTTTGCGTATTTTGTGAAGGTCAGAGGTTCTATTAATGGATGGAGGGGAGGAGAGAGACGTATCTGAAATAACAAAAATTACTTTGACAGCGTCCATGTAAATGGATTACTCTGTTTGCATGGTAGCTGGGTATAAATGTAATAAAAAATATGAAAGGAGAAGCATTGAATTAAAATTTGTACCACAGGGTGGTATCGAACCCAGAACTCCATACTTACTGTAATTCACTGCTTCTCCCTTCACTCAATGTCTTTGACATATTGACACGGAAAACAGTTGAAATAAAAATTGTGCCATGGGCGGGAATCGAACCCAGACTTCCATACTTACTTTAATTCAATACTTTTCCCTTCACTCAATATATTTGACATATTGACACGGAAAACTGTCACTAGGTATATAAATTTATAATAAAAATAGGATAATAAAGGAACTGTATATTAAAAAATACTTCAATTTAAAGGTAGCTCAAAGGAAAAAGAAACATATTTTATTTCTGTTGCCAAGAGATCTTCCACAGTCTCTCACTTACGAAATATGAAAATAGAGATGAGATTAAAAAAAAAACATTTGAAGGACTAATAATTTATTCAGAATCCCTCATTATTTGTTTCTTCCATTATGCATCGCTATCGGACCAGCTTCTCTTCAGTAAATGCGATGACTCTATCTCGAGTTGATTGCTCACTGTGAGACGGCCTGATTTGTATTTCTGCTTTCCGCTATGAAGCCAGAGCCGCACTTTGTTCCGTGCTGGGGACTGTTGCCCGCCACCGCGACCGCCAGCTGGCTGGTTTCCGCCAAGCCTCGCCTCGGCACCAGCTGTGGTTGACCGGCCTGCCCGTAGCTCGCAAGCCACGGCTAATACAGCGAGACTCAACCCTTGAAGTATGAAGAGTTTCTGCAAACATACCCAAACGTGTAATATAAACTACCACACCTAGAACTATTTTACTATAAAATGAGCAGCCACGTTATCTTTTGACACTTCATTCAAATATTTAACGAAGTGAAAGAATAGAATCATGATAAACCTAGTACCAAATAATGTTTCACATAGATAGCAATCATATAACACAGAAAATTATTCTCTCTTTTCAACGCTCTGAATTAGATCTAGACGTAATGAAATATGTAGTTATCTTAGAAATGTAAGCATGTTGTAAAATTAAACAGTTCTGGTGGCAACAACACAAATGTATAAATGTAGTATATCATTCACGTTTTGTGTACTTATAAAGTGTTTTCAATGTGTCTGTAAATAATAAGTGCTAAACAACGGAAATTACCTTCTGCTGGGGCTCTTCATATACACGATTGTTCTGTTATTCACAGTGAAGTGTTTCGTAATGGGTTCATATAAACGCTTTAGTTTCTCGACTGTTCCACGCTTATACTAAGCTGGAAATACTACTACTACTACTATTAATAATAATAATAGTAATAAATGCAAGTGCCAAATAGCGTATGTGCGAGTTATAATCTGATATATTCTTTCAACTTTCTCGTCGTCCTCCCTCTATTTCATCAGGTAATAATCGCTCACTACTCAGCAGTACTGCATAAGAGGGGAACAACTGTAGTGTTTGCAGTCTCCTTAGGAGACGTGTAAAGCTCCTAATGGTAGTGTCAATAACAGACCGTTTGTTCCACCTTCGCCAAAACATGTGTTATTCACAGTTACCATTGTTTTTAATTGCACCCCCAGGAATTTCGTTATATGTATAACCTTCAAATTTGTTTTGCTTATCGATATCTAGAATGCTTACGAAACTCTGAGTACTTATGTTCAGAGCCAAATGCATATTGATGTTTAAGGTCAATTGCCATATTCGCCGTGAAGATACAAATTCATTTCGCAATTGACTTTGCTTTTCTGAGTTTAGTAATTGGCAGATATAAGAGCAAAATTCTGATTGCTCATTAAATATTTCGAATATATATTCGAATCAGGAGAAGTCTTACTTCACTTTGCTGGAAGAATTACTCTCGCCACGACCTTTTCACTAGATGACTCCTCGTCTGGTACTGCAATCTGTTACCTTGCAGATAGGACATCACGAGTCCAGTCGCACAACATAGGAAAGCGATATGGTTCGAAGTTGATTATGGCTGAAGATAGTTCTTTTCTTTTTTTTTTTTTTTTTTTTTTTTTTTTTTTGTTAAGCTTAAGGGACTTAACTGTGGAGTCATCAGTCCCTAAACTTACAAACTACTTATGAACTACCTTATACTAAAGACGACACAAACATCCATGCCCGAGGGGGGATTAGAACCCCTGACGAGGAGCGGCCTCGCGCATCGGAGTATAGCACCTCAATGCGCTTGGCCTGTCCACTGCGGCGTTGAAGATACCAAAAATCGTTTTGGCACTCTATAAATATGAAATTAGTTTGAGAGTACTCAGTAGATCATGAAAATATAGTATCGCCAGTCTCACAAGAGTAAAGATTTAGAAACTTTTGCCAGTATGATGTTAATTTTTCTAGATATTTCATAACGCTGGAAAAAGTATTTGTTCAAACGTCCAGCTACATGTCGATATCAGTACAATGGATCTGTAACTCAGTGGATTACTTTTATTTTCTTTATTTATCTGTGCAACATTGCATTCGTCTCCCTCACTATAAATACATCAATGCTCGACCTCACGTCGTAGGAGAAGTAATTAACACTAGAACGGCGGAAGGGGTCAAAATGACCCCTGCCATACTTTTTCCCTTCATTGTCATTTCAGTTTATTTACTTTCCTTATGAAATCATATGACTTTTCCTAATTTTTGTCCTCTTTATTATGATGTATTACAATTTAAAAAGTATTTATATTTTCTTTGACATTTCTATCGATATACCTAGAACGGCGGATGGGGTCAATTTGACCGCAATGTAATATCCTTCTGAATATATGCAAGTAATCCAACAATGTAGCGGCAACAGTCAGCAGTATTGCAGAGTAGTTGCCTGTCATTGTTGCAACTTGGCATGTGTTCGTTCCAGTCTGCCATAGTTTATATCGTGTCATTCTGGTGATAGTTTTTGTCCTCGAAAAACGCTTTTGAACATGTATCGTCTGCATGGACTTTCTGATGAAGAAGTGTTACAGCTCTTAGAGAATTCCGAAGTTGAATCGAAAACGGACTTCGCTGACGAAGATGATGTTTATGTACCTGAGACAAGTGAAGATGAAGACACAGTGAATGAGGAGCGATTAGTGGCAGAGGATTCACGTGCTGATCTACATCAGTCATCACATCTTTCATCACAGTAGGCACGGTTGGCAGCGTCTACCAAGATGGTTGCTCGGGATGGGACAGCTTGTTTACATCTCTACAACTTGCTAGGAAACTCAAAGAGAAGTAAACTTCATTAGTTGTTACAATGAACAAGACCCGTCGTGAAATCCCTGATGCAGTAAGGAAGTGCAATGCTGAAATACACTCCACCAGCATTCTGCACCATAACGGCAACCCAGAATGCACCATAACTGTATACCAAGAAAAGTAGAATAAAAACGTCATTCTTCTCTGTACACTACATTCTGAAGTAGCAATAAGCAAGGAAGGAAAGAAGAAACCTGGAATAGTAACATTCTACAATGCAACAAAGTATGGGGTGGACGTGGTAGATCAAATGACAGGTAAATATACTACAAAGGATGCATGTAGGAGATTGCCAATGCATGTCTTTTACAACATCTTGGACATGGCGGCAATAAATGCATGGGTCATTTGCAACATAGTAACAAATGAGAAAACGGAAAGGAAGAAGTTCATACTTCATCATGCTAACGTACTCAAGGGAATGAAAGAGGAAGAGGATAGGACTGAAATCAACTATAAAGTGGAGGAAGTGCCAAATCAGCCTCTGCAAAGGCAACAAGACCAGCGTAACCTGTGTAAAGTGCCACAAAGCTGTGTGCGGAAAATGTGCGTGTAAAACAGAAATCATATGTGGTAAGTGTGTCTAGCAGATTCCAGTAACTCGAGAGAAAAGTGATACAAAGGTGTTTGTAGACCACGTAAAAGAGTAATATGGACCAAGTATACTAAATGTGTCTACAAGTTTTTACAAATAGGAAACTTGTTAGCAGTAGCAGCAATAAATTTGTAAGATATTTCGCTGTTGAAATAAATAATAATTATTGATTATTATTAGTTATGGTTTTTAATAATTATTGTCCCTGCTAGAGAAAACGTGTGGATTAACAAAAAACACTTATTTAAGTGTAATATGAGAAATTTTTTTTGGGGGTCAAAATGACCCCTTTCTGCCATTTTAGGAATGTCAGAAACTCCGCCGTTCTAGTGTTAAGCCATGCATAATGTGTGCACAAGGTGTTCTCCTAAGATGTTGGACCACTCGAGAAAGACATTGCCTGTAGACAAATGATCTTCCTGGTACGACTATGGTAGTGAAATGAAAACACGGTGGATCATATCCAGTGATAGTTATACTGCTTCCTGGAATGACAGAGAAGAATCTAGATTAAAAGAAATAATCCGACACAAACTGCTTGTGGCCACTGAGTGCACGCACTGGGGAAGTTGAACAGTTGTGCCCAGCCGGAATTCGGGTCCAGTTCGTACTGCTATCTGAGCAGTTACGGTAACCACTGCACGAGCGGGAAAACAACGATCATCGCAGGTGTGCGGGCTACCACTCCTCTCCACCCTCGTCGTCCCAAGACTCAAACTTCCTCACACTGCTCACGTAGTTGCCGTTTCCAATTTGCACTCACTGCTCGTGGCACTTTGCTGATTACCCCTAGAGTTAAGGCGTAGTGTGCATTTGTGCTGAAGGCTGGAGTTGTTCTCGTCTTTTCCTTAATTATGAATATTTATGTGATGTCTGCTCTTTCGAAAGAACAGTCATGGCACATATATGTATATAGAAGAACCTTTCAAGATTCACTTATTGGTGGTATTCCAATTAAAATGTCTGCTTTTGTACTCATTACCGTAAAAAGTATGTTACAATTGTAAGAAGGCCGCGCAGAGTACCCGTGCGGTCTAAGGTGCCATGTCATGGATCGGGCTGCTGCTCGCATAGGAGGTTCGAGTCCTCCCTCAGGTATGGGTATGTTTGTGTTGTCCTTAGAATAAGTTAGTTTAAGTAGTGTGTAAGTTTAGGGACTGTTGAACTTAGCATACCACACACATTCGAGCTTTTTTTGAATTTTAAGAATAATATAACGGTAATTAGAACTCGCATATATCCTTTTTGGCACTTGTTTTTCTCGATCTTCGTATAAGCGTGGAACAGTCGAGAAACTAAAGCGATCCTATGAACCCATTACGAAACACTTCACTATGAATAACAGAACAATTGTGTAAACGAAGGGCTCCAGCAGAAGGTATTTCTGCTTCATAGCACTTATTGTTTCAGAGACAATGAGAACACTTTATAAGTGCACAAAACATGAATGATAGCCGGCCACGGTGGCCGAGGGGACTGAGGCGCTCCAGTCATGGTCTGCACGGCCACTACGGTCGGGGGTTCGAATCTCCCCTCGGGCATGGATATTTGTGCCGTCTTTAGTCTTAGGTAGTTCATAAGTAGTTTGTAAGCTTAGTTAAGTCCCATAAGTTCTACAAACATTTGAACATTTTGAACGTGAATGATATACTAATATATATATATATATATATATATATATATATATATATATATATATATTGTTGATCCCACCAGAATTGTTTAATTTTAAAACATACATAGTTTTCTAGGTTGAATACATATTTTCCTGTGTCTAAATCTAATGCAGAGCGCTGAAAAGATAGTTTCCTGTGTCGTATGATTCTATCTAGGTGAAACATTATGTGGTAGCTGTATTTATCATGATTCTATTCTTTAACTTCACTAAATATTTGAATGAAATGTCAAAAGATAAAGTGGCTGCTCATTTTATAGCAAAATAGCTCTAGCTGTGGTAGTTAATACTACACACTTGGGTAGGTTGGCAGAAACGTTTGAGCCTGGTTTTGCGGTCTGTGCCTTTATTAGCCGTGGCTCGAGAGCTATGGGCTGGCCGGTCAACCACAGATCGGGCCAAGGCGAGACTTAGTGGAAGCCAGTAACCTGGCTGTCGCGGTGATGCCCAACAGCCCCCAGCAAGCACTATTGTCGCCATTAAAATGAACGTCTATTCCGACAAATACCAGTATCCAAGCTTTGAAATGGCAGAGACTAAAGTTCTCCCCCATCCTTCCCAGTTGGATATTATGCTTCGCATGTAATCGCATTCCGATGCTACATTGTATCAGAATCCACATTGCTGTTTTGTAACCTCAGTATGACTATTGAAGGCAACCACACCGTGAAGAATAATTGCTCGACACACTTGCCAGTTATCGGATACATTGTCACTCACCATACTAGTAAATCACAGAAACCTCCTTCATCGAAGTCTGTTTGTGTTCCTGAACGTGGTGAATAAATGTCAAAACGAAGTTTTTTTTTTTTTTAAGGCATAATCCACTTTCCTCATAACCATAAAAATGCCTAATATTCAAGTTATCGTGGCAACAGCTACCCAACAATCTTTATAATAATGAGTTCATAGTTAAATAAGCTTATTACAGAATGCCATACGAAATCGTAATGCAGCATACTAAAACGTAGTATATCATGCAAAATCCGCGATAACGCGCCTCACACTACGTGGCCATCCCGTGCGGCCAAGAATGTCTTACCTAGGCAGACACCTCTGAGCTCTTTGACTGGTCCTACTGTCTAATGAGTACTCCATTATGACAAAACATTATGCCGTCGAATCTGTAATTCGCTTGTAATAGCTATGGTATGGGTCCGATACCCGCTGGGGGTAACAGTTTTTAACGGCCACAAAAATACCATCTACACCTGCAGTAACTCCAATAAAGAACGCAGGACTCTGCCTTGTTTCAAATCAAAATTGCACACGTCCATGCGCTACTAAATTAAACAAAGTTTCCGCAAAATACCAAACCCCTTCCACGTCTCTACGAACGGTGTGATCCTAACCACTGCCGGCCGCGGTGGCCGAGGAAACTGAGGCGCTCCAGTCACGGTCTGCACGGCCACTACGGTCGGGGGTACGAATCGCCTCCTCGTGCATGGATATTTGTGCCGTCCTAGTTCGTAAGTAGTTCATAAGTATATCCATAAAATCTCGGGCGAACTGCCGGATGTCAGTAACTTCCTGCCACGATATTTCGGCGCAGAGTCTTCTGGCCATCTTCAGGTGAGAACCGCCGAAGTACTGGCGAAGACGCACTGAGCTGTGGTATTTATGCCCAATTCAGCCGACATTGCGCATGCGCGTACCTAGCGTGCGCGTTCACTACAGCTACGTACCCTGCTCCGAGCGCCCTCCGTGGTGGAGGCTTGCCGCTTCGATATCAGATCGATTCTCATCGTCATTCAGTTGCAGGAAACTACGCCGACTACGAAGTTTTTCAATGACAGGATTCCATGCAGCATTTATTTGGAAACCGCTGTCTCGATTAATAAGAGTCTCACTGTCAGACAATCTTATTTCCACAGCTTCATTAATAATTGAGCTCCAAAAGTTTGATGTATGGGCCACAATTTTCGTTTCATTGTATTTCATTGAATGAACTGTGGAAATACAATGTTCGGCGATTGCGGATTTGGTGGGTTGGAGTAGCCGAGTATGACGCTGATGTTCCACGATGCGGTCCTGCACAGTGCGCGTCGTCTGCCCTATATATGACTTGCTGCACTCGCACGGAATCCTGTAAACACCTGCTTTACGTAGCTCCAGATCGTCTTTGACAGAACCCAACAGCGATGAAATTTGAGGAGGAGGGCGGAAGATAACTCTTACTTTATGCTTTTTTAGTATTCTGCCTATCTGTGATGAAATGTTCCCAATATATGGGAGATAAGCAGTCGATTTGAAAGCCTCTTCTTCTTCTTCCTTGTTCTGTCGTTTGGAGGCGTGCATCGCTCGATTTACTTGCTTCCTTGTATATCCATTATTTAGGAATACTGTCTGCAGGTGTTCCAGTTCCGTGTGAAGGCTGTCGGCATCAGAGATGGTATGGGCTCGATGGATTAGAGTCTTGAGGACGCCCATTGTTTGTGCTGGATGGTGGCAACTAGTAGCTTGTAAGTACAAATCTGTATGTGTGGGCTTCCTGTATACAGAATGACCAAGTGAGCCATCACTTCTGCGCCGCACGAAAACGTCTAAAAATGGCAAACAACCATTTTTCTCGATCTCCATAGTAAACTTTATGTTTTCATGTATGGAGTTCATATGATTCATCCGGCAGTTCGCCCGAGATTTTATGGATATATCTATACGCCGGGAAAGCTTTAAACATCACAGTTCATAAGTAGTTTGTAAGTTTAGGGACTGATGACCCCGTAGTTAAGTCCCATAAACTATACAAACATTTGAAACAGTTTTCCTAACCACTGGTGAACGACAATGTGATAGTTGACGCCTCATGGTGTCAGATCAAGAGTGACGGTATGTGCAGGGTTGGAGTGGCCGGAAGAAACAATAAATATATCAGCAGTATTCCTTCCTATTATGCAATAGCAAATTGTGCTGGGTTCGAGTCCCTGCCGGGGAAAAAATAAGTGTATCTTCGTTTCAGGTAGAAGTATAACGCTATTTGTGAACATATTTGATATGTGACATCTGATTGTGCTTAGTTAACAAATCATCAGTACACTGTATTCTATTCCACAACTTTATGAAGTATGACATCTGTGAATAGCACTATATTACGTATATTCAGCGGTTACCTCTCAGCAACAATAGGAGCTTCATGCAACTCCTGGTGCACTGCTAAGATTTTCATTTATTTCTGGGTTCAGACATCGGTCTAAGAAACTAATGAAATGTCAATGTTTTACGTCTATTTATGCCTAGAGATCACGCACTTAAACTTTGCCCCTGAGCGGAGAATGTTGGGAGCTGAAGCTTGCATTCAGCTTGTAGCGCATTGGCTGTTAGAACAAGTCCCTCCTCTTTCCCCCAGTGACGGCAGTTTACGGCGTATAGATTACAGGTATTAAAAGAAACAACATGTAAGGGGTTAAGGCGTTACAGATAGAACACGCAATTAAGCATCACTTTGAAGTTTGAGTAATAGAAAAGCGGAACGCATATCTATGAAATATTAATATTTGAAAGGGACTTATTAAGCGGGTGTAACAACGCTCTTTGCCTCTTTTTATTGTCGTAACAGAATAAAAATCAGAATTAACATTCTTCACACCACTTTCAAGGACAGCCTTCTTTCTTATAAAAGAAGTCGTCGGTGTATGTGGAATTGTTTTAGTGAATAACAAAGTGGAAGACAATAATCAATACGAAGCACAAATCAACAATTCATTGACGAGGTCTACGGTGTACAATGCTGTTACGAGGTAAGGTTGGTAGAGAGCATAAACATTCCGTTGACACACGAGCTCAGCCGACTTCCGCCGATCAGAGAGGGGCCACGAAAAAGTGCGTGACCTGCAATCGCATCTCGATCAGGCATACAACTGGTTTTTGCTTAACAATGCGTTCAGATTCAGATCATGAACAAAAACATATCATGTCACTAAACAAGTGTGATAACGTATCTGACTTTTCACTTATTGCAACTAAATTTAATTTACAAGTGTTACTGTCTCATCTCTAATGACGTTTATTCTAATATTTGTTGTACGAAAGTATTGGTTTGTACCTTGCCTGAATACCATAAGGAGAAATAGGAGACTTACTTAGTACCTATTGTGGGTAGGTAATAACTATACTGTGCAATGATTTGACGACCTGCGATGCAGCTGTGCAATGGTGGTTGCATAGCGTCAGGTGCGGTCTCCACTTAGGAATTCAGGGGTGATCCACTTTTTTTGCTGTCAAGTGTACAGTTCGTAACCAATAAGTTATGGTCAGAGTCTATATCTGCCCCTGGATATGTCTTACAGTTAAATACCTAGTTTCCAAATCTATTCCTAACCATTATAAATCAGTTAAAATTGGTACCTTCCAGTGTCCCCTGGTCTCTTCCACGTATACAGCCTTCTTTCATGATGTTTAAAGCAAGTGTTGGTAATCATTAAATTGTGCTCTGCACAAAATTCTACGAAGAGATTTCCACTTTCATTTCTTTTCCCCAATCCATATTCACCTACTACATTTCCTTCTCCTTTTCTTACTACCGAGTTCCAGTCCTCCATCACAATCAAGTTTTCGTCTCCCTTAATTTTCTGAATAATTTCTTTTATCTCCTGATACATTTATTCGATGTCGTCATCATTGGTCGAGCGAGTTGGCATACAAAACTTACACTACTGTGGTCGGTGTTGGTTTTCTGTCTGTCTTTGCTACGATAATGTTTTCTATTTTCTTATTATTATCAGACCTACACTTGCGTTACCACCAACTGATTTTCTATTTATAACACTGTACTCACCTGACAAGAAATTCTGCTCATCCTACCACCGAACTTTACTAATCCCTACCATATCTTTCGCCTATTCATTTCTCTTTTCAAATTTTCTAACTTACCTACGCGCTTAAGAACATTCCTCACTCCTACCCGTAGAATGTCAGTTTTGTTTTTCTTGATGACGACATACTCCTGAGTAGTCCCCGCCCGGAGATCCGAATGGGGGACTATTTTACCTCCGGAATATTTTACCCAAGAAGACGCCATCATCATATATTCATACAGTGTAGCTGCATGTCCTCGGGAGAAGTAACGACTGTAGTTTCCTTGATTTAAGCCGTTCGCAGTAACTGTATGGCAAAGCCATGTTATCTGATGTTCCAAGGCCAGCTCAATCCATCAGCCAGACTGTTGCCCCTGTAACTACTGAAAAGGCTGCTGCCCCTCTTCAGGAACCACACGTTTTTCTGGCCTCTCTACAGATACCCCTTCGCTGTGGTTGTACCTACGGTTCGGCTATCTGTATTGTTGAGGCACGCAAGCCACCCCACCTCGGTAATGTCTGTGGATCATGGTGGTGGAAGAGCGATATGAAATAGGACGAAAATGTAAGGACAGTTGTAAGGCGGACAGTCGACTTCGGTTTATTGGGAGAATTTTGGGAAGATGTACTTCATCTGCAAAGGAGACCCTGCGTATAACACGGTTGTACGACCAAGTCTTGGGTATTGCTCAAGTGTTTGGAAGCGGCAGCAGGTCTGTTTAAATGAAGACATGGAAGCTGTTCAGAGGCGAACAGGTAGGTTCATTACTGGTAGGTTAGACCAATGCACGTGTGTCACGGACATGCTCCGGGAAGTCAAATAGGGTTCGCTGGAGGAAAGGCGATGTTTTTTTTTCGAGAAATTCTGTTGAGGACATTTAGAGGGCTGGAATTTGAAGCTGTGTGTAGAACGATATTCTGCCGCCTAATAACATTTAGCGTAAAGATCAGAAAAGATTTGAGAAATAAGGGCTTGTACACAGGCATATAGATATTCTTTTTTCCATCGTTCTATTTGAGAGTGGAATAGGAGAGGAAATGTCGAGTAATGGTACAGTATAACCTCCGCGATGCACCTTATGGTGGATTGCGTAGTATATATGTAGATGTAGAAGTGTAATGATTTTGTTGTGGAGTACCGTATATCAGATGGCAGAGCAATGGGACGAGAACTGCATTTACTAGTAAGTGAAATCGGCGATTCCTGTTGTGATTGCAGTCGGAAGAAATGATGCCCGAAGTGTTCATACCATTTTTTCCATTCACTATGTTTATTGCAGCGATATCGCACCTTCGCATGAAACTGTTCAACTGGAATAACAAGTAGCCGCCAACAACCCCGATATTCCGATGAGCGACTCCGTCGCCCCTCAGGTGGTGCCTGCGTGTGCCTCGCTGTCCGCCCCTAGTGGAGGACAGCCTGGAGGTGAGGTGACACGCGCTGTGACGTAACGGCGGCGGTCGTCGCCCGGCAACCGGCAGAGCTGTGGCGAAACCCGGCGCGATCTGGGACAGCGCGCCGGCAGATGCGCCGAGAAAGTCCCGCTTCTGGGTCAGCCGCCTCTTCTCGCCGCGCGTCCCCCATTCTGCCGCAGCCGCAGCCGCAGCCTCCCACTGCACTCACCAGCAGGAGCGCCAGACACACTCCGCAGTCCTGACGCTTACATCTCTCTGCTCTGTCTACATCCGACAGGATCTCCATCTACATGGCATACTCTGCAAATCACATTCAAGTGCCTGGCAGACGGTTCCTCGAATCACCTTTATACTGTCTATTGCCCATGCCATTCACGAATAGTGAGCGGGAAGAAATAACACCTGAATCTTTACGTTGAGCACTGATTTATCGTATTTTATTCTGATGATCTTTTCTACCTATGTAGATGGGAGTCAACAATATATTTTCGCCTACGGAGGAGAATGTTGGCGATTGGAGTTTCGCAAGTAGCCCACGCCGCAGCAATAAACGCCGTTGTTGTAATGATTACCATCCCAGATCCTGTATCATTTCGGTGCCGCTGTCTCCCTTGTATAGGGACAATACATATCGAGCTGCCCTTCTCTGTATTCTTTCGATGTCTTACGTCAATACCACCTGAAAGGGATCGCAACACACCACAAGGACGCACAAGCGTGGTGTACGCAGTTTCTTTAGTAGTACTGTTCCATCTTTTAAGGGTTCTGCCAATAAAACGCAGTTTATGGTTCGCTTTTCCCACGACATTATCTACGTGTTCTTTCCAATTTAAGTCAGAAGTAATAGTAATTCCAATGTATTTTGTGGAGATTACGGCCTTCACGTTTCATCGATTCATCTTGTAAACAAAGTTTAGCGCATTTCTTTTCGAACTCATGTGGAGGACTTCACACTTCTCATTATTTAGAGTCAATTGCCATAGTGATATTCAGATCGTTCTGCAGTTGGTTTTGATCTTCAGATGATTTTACTAGACGGTAAATGACGGCGTCGTCTCCAAACAACCTGAGAGAGCTACTTAGATTTTCTACCAAATCCTTTATGTCAATAAGGAGCAGCAGAGGACCAATAACATTACCTTATGGAACGCCCGATATCACCTCTGTTTTAGTCGATGCCTTACCATCGATTACTACAAACTGTGTCCTCTCTGACAGGAAATCCCCTATCCAGTCGCAAATTTGGGCGATAAACCATAACCACGGAAATTGATTAAAAGCCGTTTGTTAGGACTGTGTCAAAAGCCTTCTGGAAATCAAGAAATACGGAATCAATTTCAGAACCCTTATAGCATTCATCACTTCGTGTGAGTAAAGAGCTAGTTATGTTTCGCATGAACGACATTTTCTAAATCCTTGTTGACCTTGTGTCAATAGATCATTCTGTTGAAGATAATTCATAATATTTGAATATAGGATATATTCCAAATTGAAGTGCATGAAATAGGCCTGTAGTCTTTCTTGAATATAGGTGTGACCTGTGCAACTTTCCAGTCTTTTGGTACAGATCCTAGTTTGTGCGAGCTGTTGTATATGGCTGTTAAGTAAGGAGCTATCGCTTCAGCATAATCAAATAGAAATCTAATGGCTATACAGTTCGGACCAGAAGACTTGTTTCTGTTAATTGATTTAAGTGCCTTCACTATTCAGAAGATATTTACTTCAACGTTACTTATTCTGGGATCTGATTGTGGAACTAAAAGAACATCTAATCGAATCTTTTTACCGGGTGTTAAATGGGCTGGTGTATGCTGCAATTTGGAACACAAATTCCGAATGGCTAGCTCATTATCGTTCAACTGATCAGTTTCTGAAACGTCGTGGCAGATTAAAATTTTGTGCCTGAACCGGGATTCGAACCTGGGACATTTGCCTTTCGCGGTCAGGCGCTCTAACGTTTGAAATATCCCGGCACGCTTCACAGTCCGTCCTGAGAACTTTTCTTCTGCCAGTACCTCACCTCCTACTTTCCAAACATCACAGAAATTCTCCTGTGAAACTTGCAGGACTAGTACTCCCGGAAGGAAGGATATGGAGGAGACATGGCTTAGCCACAGCCACAGCCGCTGCAGGGTAAACATTTCATTCTGGAAACATCCCTTAGGCAGTGACTAAACCATGTCTCCAACATGTCCTTTCTACCAGGAGTGCTAGTCGTGCAAGGTTCGAAGGACATCTGCAAAGTATTAAAATTAGGACAACAAATATTATCGGAAATCAAGCTGTCAGGACGGGCCTTGAAGCATAGCAGGATAATTCAGTCGGTCGACCGTTTTCCCGCGAAAGTCCAAAGTCCCATGTTCAAATCCCAGCACATAAACAATTAAAAGTGTGAATTTCTCGTAAAATAAATACTTAAAATTTCTTTACAAGATAAATCAATCCGATATAACGTCGTAAATTCAAGTGAACACTTGGAATTTGGTATTATAGAACAGGCTAAAATTAGAAAGAACACACAGAAAAAGTTGTGAGCCAACGAAAGTATGCTTTTTATTGGCAGATCCCTTAGAAGATGAAAAATAAAAAATAAATAAATCAATTAAAAAAAGTACGATATGTGATCATTATTAGGTAGGGTTCACGGATATCGAAAGAGATTTACTGGAGAGAGGTCACGAAAATCTTACAGAAGTTGGAATGTGAATGACTAGCACAACGGAATTTCTCGTTGCTGAAGGATCTACTTACGAAATTACGTTCTACAACTTTCTCCTTGTAACACTCCTCTCACAAACCGGTTGATTAATCCTGTGATAGACTAACATTAAATTTTCGTTTTTCACAAGCAATGGAAAACACGTAAGGAAAAGATAAATTGATAAAATGATATGTGGATTGATCTTATATAACTTCAACAGATTTTACAGCGTGAAAATCGGAACATTGATGTCCCCCTCTTCTGCATTTTATATCCTCTGTACTGCGACTATCGCATGTTATTTTACTTTTGAATATATCCCAACCATATTCGATAGGATTCATGTATAGAGAAAGTGCTGGCTATTCTGATTCTAAACGTATGAGAATGTCATCCCTCTAATGCACAGCCGTTTGATTTTCTTCTACGACCACTAGAGGATTACGGTGGCCCCACATAACGCCACCCCACAGCATCAGGGAAACACAACTTGCTGCACTCGTTGAACGTTGTGTCTAAGACCTTCAAGACTGACCATGTTGCCCACGAAGAGTCTCCGAGTATCGTCTAGTTGAGGGCAGATACGAGTCTCATTTGCGAAGAGCACTTGATGCAAATTCTGACGAGTCCATTCTACATACTGTTAGGGTCATTTCTACCGCGCTGTGTGGTCTCTATGTGTCAAAGCTGGACCCCGACACGGTCATCGGCAGTGACTTTGCATGTCATGCATCCTACTACGTACATATGTAAAAATATACTAGGTGCAAATCACGAACAATACCTTCACTACGTGGTAGTAATGGCGATCCTTCCGATGACAGCGCTACTAAAGCGAAGTTACTAAACATAGCTTTTAGAAACTCATATACCAATAGAAGACGAAACCAATATTCCAGATTCCGAATTACGAACAGATGCCGTAATGAGTAACGTAGAAGTAGATATAATCGCAGTAGTGCACCAAATAAAATTACTTAACAAGCACAAGTCTTCTGTTCCGGACTGTATACCCATTAGATTTCTATCTGATTAAGCAATAGCTCCTTACTTAACAGCCACATACAAGCGCTCTCTCAAAGAAGGATCTGTACCAAAAGATTGGAAAGTTGCACAGGTCAGACCTACATTCAAGAAAGGCAGTAGGAGTAACCCACTAAACTACAGGCCTATTTCATTGACTTCAATTTGCAGCAGAGTGTTGGAACATGTCCTGTATTCAAATATTATGAATTGTCTCGAAAAGAATGATCTATTGACCCAAGGTCAACACGGATTTAGAAAATATAGTTCATGCGAAACACAACTAGCTCTTTACTCACACGAAGTGATGGGTGCTATCGACAAGGGTTCGCAAATCGATTCCGTATTTTTTGATTTCCAGAAGGTTATTGAAACCGTACCTCACAAACGGCTTTCAATGAAATTGCGTGGTTGTGGTATATCGCCCAAAATTTGCTACTGGGTAGGGGATTTTCTGTCACAGAGGAAACAGTTCGTAGTAATCGATGGTAAAGTATCGACTAAAACAGAGGTGATATCGGGTGTTCCACAGGGGAGTGTTATTGGTCCTCTGCTGTTCCTTATTTACATAAACGATTTAGGGGAAAATCTAAGTAGCTGTCTTAGGTTGTTTCCACATGACACCTTTATTTATCGTCTAGTAAAATCATCTGAAGATCAAAACCAATTGCAGAACCATCTGAATAAGATATCACTATGGTGTAAAACTTGGCGATTGACTCTAAATAATGAGAAGTGTGAAGTCGTCCACATGAGTATGAAAAGAAATCCGTTAATCTTTGTTTACAAGATAATTCAATGAACAGTGAAGGCCGTAATCTCCACAAAATACCTAGGAATTACTATTACTTCAGACTTAAACTGCAAAGAACACGTAGATAATGTCGTGGGAAAGGCGAACAAGAGACTGCGTTTTATTGGCAGAACCCTTAAAAGATGCAACAGAACTACACAAGAAACTGGATACACTACGGTTGTCCTTCCATTTTTGGAGTATTGTTGCACGGTTTGGGATCCTCATTATGTGGGTTTGACGGAGGACATCGAAAGAGTCCTGAGAAGGGCAGCTCGTTTCGTATTGTCACGATACAGGGGAGACAGCGTTACGGAAATGATACAGGATCTGGGATGGGAATCATTACAACAACGGCGCTTGTCGCTGCGGCGTGGGCTACTCACGAAACTCCAAACGCCAACATTCTCCTCCGAATGCGAAAATATATTGTTGACTCCCACTTACATAAGTAGAAATGATCATCAGAATAAAATACGAGATCGGAGAGATTCAGGTGTTCTTTCTTCTCGCGCGCTATTCGAGAATGGAATAAATAGTATAACGGTTGTTCGATGTACCCTCTGGCAGGCACTTAAATGTGATTTACAGAGTATCCAATGTAGATGTAGATATATATACAGCTGGAGTGGAAACGCGGCGTACTGTGGCTGCACGAAAATCATCATTGAGCAGAGTGGCGTTCCTCTCTGGGTTGCTCTGAGCTGAAATCCATAAGTAGCGGTCATCTGTGGCCGCGGTAGTGTTTGGATGGCCGCAGTGAGGCAAGTTGTGTACCGTATGTACCTCGTCCACGTCCGAACAACATAGCTTTGTTTCACTCCGAAACATCTGGATACTTTCCCTAATGGAAGTCCCTCCTGACAGAAAGGAACAATATGGACACTTTCAAACTTGGGAATTGACTTCCTAGGCACGGCGTAACTACAGTCAACACAAGCACGGTATGTCTTTCCTGGTGTTATGACTGGAACTAATCGCCCGCCTTACCCACTCCGTCGCAGTGGCATTGCTTGTGAGTAGTTGTCTACATCATTGTGCTAGTTGAGTGACATCTATGGACGATCTAGGAGACTGTTTTCTTGATGAAATATACACATTCAATGCCGGTGTTAAGGAAACATTAGAACCAAGGCGATGCAATACTTTCTGTGCTGTGTGTATTAGCAGACTCGTGTCATTGGCGCAGTGTCAAATGCATCAGTAGTGTATTATGAAGTCCCACAGTAGTCTACCTACCATTACGTAGTCGGCAATCAGTTGTGCAGTGTCAGCCTAGTTTTAGGTTAAGTTTGTGTGCCTTATTCTATAGGACCAAAGTACTGTTAACCCCGAGTTCACAGTAACGGATTTCCTTTCACGTTTGTTACGATTGTGCTTTTTGTACTTAGAAATAGTGTAGCACAATTACATTTTTTCTGCTTTACCACTTTTTAGCAATGGGAGTCTAATACTCGGCCGATATGATAGTGCAGTATGACCTTGCAAATGGACGCAGCCTCAGGTCCTGTGCCCTCCACACTAAAAAATATTACAGCGCAGAGTGACCGCTGATTAGCTGTTCAGAAGACATTTCCAGCGTCTAAAGGCCCGTTTCGAAACACTGTTCAGTACATTATTCGCAATATTGTTCGTGACTGCTACTAGACTGTCGATGTTCACAACATGTTGGGAACATGTTACCAAGACAGAAACAGTTTTCCAGGGGTGTGTCGGTAAAAATCAAAGGTACACTGTTCTGTGGCCCGTTACCACGAACCTCCGCTACGCAGCGCTAGCGTGTTTTTATTTTGCTACTGATCGAAGTAATGTGCCGTCTGTCGTGATTTTCGGTGTCCTGTGAGATAGACTGCAGCAGGGAGAAAATTTACCGTCTTATGTGATTACATGAGGAAGACCAGTGGTTGTGGAACGTGCGTTGTGCAAGGTACAAGAACATGACAGAGAAACATGATTATTTCAAAAAAAAAAAAAATAAATAAATAAATAAATAAATAAATAAATAAATAAATATATATATATATATATATATATATATATATATATATATATATATATATATATATAAGTAAAATATTTGGAATTAAAAAAAATTCTGTGGACTTGGATACTAGCAGCAGTGACATTGAGAAGAAATAAAATCTTTTGTGTAACAATACTGGCTGGAGAAAAGGAAAATAGAAAAGACTAAAAAAATCAGGAAGTGGGGGGGGGGGAGGATGTACGATGTTTCAGTGATATTAAAATAAATGAATTACCTTTACATAATCCTTCAATCCTTCAAACTTGACAAACCACAGGAACTATTTTAGATATGTTATAGCAGGCTTTGAAATATGAAAGAAATATGATGGAGTTTGGTACGAATTTCCTGTTGGAAGAAAACCGAGGATTACAGAAAGTTTTTGTTTCACAGGGATTGTCTTCCTAAAATACCCCTCTTTTATATTTTTTTTAATTTTTATTTCTTTGCTTTTTTATGAAAACAAGCCCTTTAATATTTAGCAAAATTTAAAAATCTGAAGGCGATATCTTTGTGAAATTAAGAAAGCCAGAAACTTTCAGTTTAACAAGTACGTCAATCCCACCACGATTTTCATAATATGTTTTGGTCCACCGCCAATGACAACGTCATTCTTTGCGTCTTCTTAATTGATGTTTCAATAATAACGCATCTCCAAATGCTAATGTTTCTTCCTTCTCACTTGACATAAGCTTAGCTCTGAGAACTCAGTAACGCAAATACATTCACAAGCTCACTGAAGCAGACGATATGAATACAAATGTTCTTCGCCACTGTAGTCGTTGACACGAACAACGAACAATGTTGTCAACATTGGTTGAGAACAAGTAGCAAACAATGTTGCGAACAAAGACATGTTCCGAACTTCAGTGTAAACTTACCTTTAGGGGCACAGGTATTCTTACAGTTAGCATACCGGACAAGCCGCGTAGAAATGGCCGTGCACTTTGGGGCGCTAGGTGATGCATCGCGTAGCCAGTCGCATTGGAGGTTCGTGTCCTCCCATTGGCACAGATGAGTATGTATGTGGTTTTGTTTTCTTATCGTAAGTTAGTTTAAGTACTTTTCAAGTCTAGGTACTGATGCCCTTAGCAGTTTGATAGTTTAGGTATACAAACATTTGGAGGCAGCACACCTGAAATGAAGGAACGACTGCTTCAGGGAAGAAAATCGTGGAGCCAGTGTGCGACTAATAGCTGCAGCGGAAGTCGAGCCTTGCATTTTTGAAATGTGGTGTACATCAGGAACGATTGTTGCATCCATGTCATCTAGAGTGCGTCCGGGCTCTGGGGCCTGAAGATCATCTCAGCAGACGGCTTTACTGTCATTGGGTATTGCAGAAATGTCCCGGAGATCTACTGTTTACTTCCAAGAATTTGTTTACCGATGACGCAGGGTAAACAGGAGATTGAGTCGGGAATGGCTATAAGCAGCATATATGACAAGATGCAAATCCCCGAACAATTAAGGAAAGAGCAAATCAATCAAAGTATGGGTAGGCGTAACTGACAATACATTAGCAGCGACCTACGTGCTGCTACGAAGATTAAATGGACTTTCGCAGTAATTTACTTCCTACCTTGGTGAAAGAGTTGGAATTTTAGCAACGATTACAAATGTGATTCATGCCTCTCCTCACAACGTGAGCAAATATCTGATGGAGACATTTCAGGATGATTCGTTTAGTCGGGGACGCCCCATGGCTTCGTCTGCTTGTAACTCAATCACCTGGACGTTGTGCTATGGGGACAGTGAACAAACTCTTCTACATAAATCAACGACGTGCAGACATTACAGGATCGCGTCTTCAGTGCCTGCCAGCAAGTACTGCAGGAATAGCTGCGAACACTTCAGAGGGTGCGTGAATCCTTAGGCCGGATGGCAGAGGATTGCATTGCCATGAATTGCTGCCAGGTGGAACACGTGTTGACTTCAGAAAGCATGTGATTCCGGACCCGTAATGACGAATTATTCTCCTTGTTTCGATAATACTACCAATTCTCAAAGTATTCATCACCGTTTTCAACGCCCTGTATAAACATAGATAAATGTTCACTGTTTCCTAAAAACGAGTGACAATGATTGGTCACGACCGGATATTGAAACTTCTCTGTACAATCAAAGTGTGCTCTTCTCCGGAATAAAACCTGCAATGAATCACATAGCTATTGAAGTATTAGAAAATTAATCATACCGTTAACAGAATGCGCTGATAAGCAAGTGCTTTTTAAAATGAATGACACAAAGTTTAAAGCTTGTATCTTTCCAATCGCGAAACTCTGTAACGCGTGTAAGAATCTCCAGGCTAAGTAAGTTTTCACAGCAGATGGGTTCAAATGTACAAATGTTTGTAAATCTATCGGACCAAACTGCGTGGTCATCAGTCCGTAGCTTACAAACTACTTAAACCTAGGTAAACTAACCTAAGGACAAGCACACACACCCATGCCCCAGGGAGGACTCGAACCACACAGCGAGCAACCGCGCGCTCCGCAGCGAGACGCTTTAGACCGCTCGGCTACTCCTCCGCGGCACAGCAGATGGAAAATGTGATCTTTCAAGATGAGTGAATGTACGCTTCAGCTCCGTAAACACACAGCTAAGTGATTCCATTTACATTTCAATGGAAACTGTGGGCCTCGTTCAGACATTGTCACGTACACCAGTATTAAACAGGAAAAAGTATTGGCCAAAAGAACAACTGTGACCACTAAAACTCTAATTGTAATTAGTATAGTTATGAGTGATCAAACGATTTTCTGAAGACGTGCATGATAATTTTACAAATGTCACCATCTGCAAAAGTTTGCTAGCCGTGAACTGAATCTCTGCTGTGTGTATTACAGTGAGCCGCATGGCGCATTAACTCAGAGACTCAAGACTTACTGTTTCGCGACAGTAGCAGTCATTGTGGACCATGGCCGTACTGCCACTGCTCAAACACTGTGTTCTCTTTGTGTTTTACTTTCCTCACAAATATGTATCGCTAAACAGAATGTCCCACTACACACTACATTGATCTGGGAACACTGTATTGAATGTGTACGTAAAATTTCAATTTACTTCGTTTAACTTTGTATTTTATTAATTTATGTGTCAATTAAACAGACTGAGGCTTCCCGTCGATACCGCGTCACACGAAAGATGCAACGAACAGTATCTGTTTGGGCTGATTCAGTTGCATACTGGAAAAAATGAAAAAAAAAAAAAGTTCCTGTCGACTCTTACAAGAGACATCACTTATATCATGTATATTTAGTGGCTCAAAAACAGCATGCATAAAATCAGAGTCGGTACACTTTCACTGCTTACGGGAAGTGGAGGAGAAAGGCATGCCCGGAAAGATTCAATTGACCTCACCTACACGCAACTACATTAACTGTAGAATGAATTTTTCACGGTGCAGCGGAGTATTCGCTAATATGAAACTTCCTGCTAGATGAAAACTTTATGGCTGAATGGGACTCGAACCCCGGGGCAAGCGATTTTCCGATATTATTTCTTGGAGTAGGCCTACACCGGTTCTTCTTTGACGCATTCAGATCGCGTTTTTCATCGTTTTTCGACGTGATCTCTCGTTTTCCCTTCCTCTATGCTATTGACCGCACCCGCATAGCTAACGAGCCAGTTACCGAATGACCTACCCCAGACCAACTTCTCACAATTCTTTCAGCATCGCCCAATTTTCTGTGACTACATTCTCTTATCCTTGTTTTGCTTCTTACACACTCCTTTCAAGGCTCCTCCATTTCTTTCAATTGCTGTTCTATGTCCTTTGCTATGTGTGACAGAAATAGAATGTCATCGACAACGTGCAAAGATTTTATTTCACCTCCTTTAACTTTAATTCATTGATTGCCTTCACTTCACAGTTTACCCACTGTACAGACTGAATAACATTGGAAAATGCTGCAACACTGTCTAGTCCTTTCCTAATCAATGCGTCCCTTACATGCCCTTCTACTCTAATAACTGATGTCTGGATTTTCGATTTCAATATTACATCCCTGCTACCTTCAGAATGTAAAAGATTGTATCCATCAACATTGTCAAAAGCTTCTTGCAAATCTACAGAAGCTAAAGACGTAGTTTAGCCTTCCGTTAACCTAACTTCTAAGTCGAAACGTCAGTATTGCTACACGTGTCCTTACATTTCTCGTAAATCAAACTCGTAAATCCAGAGTCGGATACCACCAGTTTTTCCATTCGTCTGTAAATAATTAGTTTAGTATTTTACATCCATCACTTATTGAACTGATAGTTCAATCACTTTCACACTTGCCTGAACTTGCTTTCTTCGGAATTGATGTTATTTTATTCTTCTTGAAGTCTGAAGTTATTTCCCCTGTCTCATACCTCTTACACACACGATGGAACAAGTTGTTTATGACTGGCTTTCCCAACGATATCAACTGATCGAAGGGGACATTATGTATTGCAGGGACCCTGTTTCCACTCAGACCTTTGAGTGTTATATCACACTTACTACTGGCATTTCATTTGAACTCTTAATGTTAATACTGCTGTTTTCTTGTGTCCCAACGTCTCTTTGATTTTCCTGTGCCAGGTATCTATCTTTTCCCAAGTTAAATCCCCATTTGTCCCCTAGCTACTCTTGTTAGCCAATCTGCACTTCCTGTCAACCTCAAATTTTAGCCATCTTTTCTCCCTTTCGTCTGTTTCACTTTCTGTACTTTTATATTTTCCTTTTTTCATCAGTTAAGTACAATTACGACCGAGTTATCCAAAAATTTCTATTAGGCATTTAAATGAAGATCTAGCTACACTGAAAGAATACTGTCACATCCGGCATCTGCAAATCAACGTAACAAAAACAGTAAGCACACTAAGGCACCTGAACAGTAAGGAACCGAGAATGGAACTCCGGCTGGTTATAGATGACGAAGCTGTCAGCCACGAGAATTTATGTCTCGGAATTCAGTTATACCGCAGCATGAATTTTAGACAACTGAAACTGCCCAAGAGCTAAAGACAAGAAGTAACCTGTCCAGCAGACTTGCAGGCAGCACGTGGGGTTGTGAGCTGCCACTCTGCCAACTGCTGCACTCGCGCTGGTGTGTAGCGCTGCAGAATATTGCGCCCCAGTCTGGGGCAGAAGCCCGCATGCCAAAAAAAAATTATGTTCAAGTAAATGCCGCACTAAGGTCACCGGCACACTCAGGCTAACCCGCGCTGATTGGCTTCCAGTGCTGGCAAACATCGCTCCTGCTTCAATACGCAGAGAGAAGGCAACCCGGGAAATGGAAGAAAAGATTAAAGCAAACCCAAGGTTACCCATAAACGCTGACATGGGAGCACCCATGCGACTCAAGCCCAGCAGAACGCTGGGCACAGAGGGTGTCGATGCTGAATGGAGGACTGTATGGAGGGGTCTCTTCTGTCCGCTCTTTGCTGGTCTATAACTATTCTTAGGGGCACATACAATGGACATGAATTATAATTGCTGCACGATATCCAAAATGTGATAAGTACAAGGCAGATCAAAATGTTCTATCTAAACTGTGGTACTTCCGAGGCTGTTCAAATGTCCTATCTAAACAGCTACTGTTTTTCGTCCGAAACATGTAAACATACCTTTTGTTTTCGCGCCTATTCGTCTTCGTTCTTCATATAAAGCTCTGAGAGACACACATCCGCAACATACTCGTGAAAGACTTAAAAGACTTCTCGCTGGGCGCTAAGAGGTTCCTGGCATTGCGAAGCGGCGACGCCGGGATTTCCAAGAGGGGGACCAGTTTCACTGGCCGCGACCCACGTGCAGGCAGCGTGAGCCCCATTAGCAGACTCCGCGTCCAATGTTTGCTGCACCAACACGGCGTAGAAAGGGAGACACTTATGTCAGGGCACCGAAGAGTTTCCGGCCAAATGGACGCCACTCCCAGGCGCAAACTGGGCGAAACACTTCGCGCAAGAAAACTAATTTGTGATACACATGCCAACATTGCATGCCGTCACAACACATAGTCTGTTACTTTCTAATGCAGAGGACGTTGGTCTAATCGTGACGGAGCGAGAATGGTCGCACAGTTTTAGGCGCATTGGCACGCATTGTCCGGTCGATTCACGTCGGAGGTTGGATTCCTTCCTCGGGCATGTGCATGTGTGTTTTGTCCTTAGCATAAATTAGTTTGCAAACTTTAGGGTCCTATCACCTCAACAGTTTTCTCCCCTAAATTTATAAACATCGGAACATATATCATTGGGAATGGCTACGATTCGTTATCTTAACGGTGGCTGAAATGCTCTCAACGTCCATATTTCTCAACTAGTGAAACCCCCGATTCCATAAAGAATCGAATTTCCTTGTGCAGAAATGCTTGATGTTTGATTAATTAATGTGATAGATATTTGACATTAATCATGCACTGGATGTTTACAAATAGAAACCTGTTTAAGGTTCGTTGTAAGTTACTAACATGGAGACCACATGGGTATCGGATTTTAGAAATTTTAGATATTTATATTACGTAAAGATCAGAACTCAAGTAACAATCAGTCAAAGCCATTCGATGCATCTCTCAAAAATTCTCGAGAAAATTGAGTGAATTTTTGGAAGTAAGCGTAAGTACCAATCATTACATAAGTTGTAGCATGTGTCGGTGTAGCTCGGACTCGATTCCCACTGTATGCTAAAAATTTGCTGCCGGGCGCCGTGGCTCAGGGTGCTCGGTTCAGATCCAAGAAACACATCAAACAACAGTAAACAAACACGATCAGCGACCCCAAAGAACAGAACTCCCCGTATAAGAAAAAAAAATAAAAAATAAAAAAGGTGGTAGATGTTCTGGCCTTACAACACTCGGGTGAGTGTTCAGACCCTGGCGTGACAGATATTTTATTACTTTTCGTTGTGATCAAATACTTACACAATTTTAATATGTTATGGCAAGATTTACGAAAAGTGCACGTACTTTTGTTTATTCTTTATTTTCTATATTTTATAGAAGGTTGTTAATAACGACGATAAAAAAAAAAGCTATATTTTTTACAGTATTAGCTTCACTATTAGTGGACGACTGTAGTCTTTGATTGTTCAGTATGTCAAGAGCTAAGACACTATATTTGGAAAGTCAATTCAATAAGTACTAAAGGGTTTCGAAGTACCTAATCTACTCAACCAATCTTTTCACGCGACAACAAGGTATTCTGCTCGTTTACATACACCTAAACAAAAACTGACACACACGTGGAATTGGAGATCCAAAAATTTCCTACCCAACTGAATTCCAAAAGGAAAAAAAAAATTATCTGTCAAAGTGGGATACGAACCACCGACTATATGACGGTGACGCTAGAACGCTACCACCTGAGCTACACATACAGATGCTGCAACTGTTTTAATTATTAGTACTTACGTGTACTTCACAAAATTTCATAGTCGATTTTCTATGTAATCTTTTGTGAGTTATGTCGAACGGGTTTCGCGGATTGTTATTTAATTTCCGAACTTCACATACCATAAATATAAAGAAATTCTAGAACCCGATAGCCATGTGGTCTTCTAAGTGTTCTTAATATGAAACACTAGATGGATATAAAATAATAACCGATCCATTCCAGGCAAAGCAAGTTTCTCGTGTATCTCGATGTAATATCTTATGAACTTTCAGTCATAACATAATATATGTGGATAATTTCAGAAAAATACGAAGCAGTAGTAAATTAAAACTTCGAAAGTTGTACAACACCCCATATAAGCAAACGGTAATTTTGGACGCCTCGCAGTGGCTCTCGCGTCATATCTAATAATCTGCCTACTGTACGCTGGCATAATTCTGCAGGTGGATGCAGCTACAAATGTCGATATTGTCTGCAGTGTGTGTTGAGAAGAGAACTACCAGTTAAAAAGTAATAAACTGAAATGTCATTGAAGATGCTGCAGTTCGAACTTATGAATAGCAAAGATGTAGTAAGCGATAAACTCGTTGTCTTTTATAATTTTGTTGGAGGATGTTATGGAGAAATAGTTTCCTAATGATCTACAATGAACATGAGAAATTTATTCAATTACCTGTTACCATTTTCGAGTAATGGGCAAACGAAGTTGAAATATCTGACTGGTGTCAGTTTCAAGATTAACACCAAGTTTCTAATTGTAATAACTATCGTGTTGAACTTTACATGGCCACGCGGGAGTAGCCGAACGGTCTGGAGCGCCACGTTATGGATCGCGAGGCCTCCTGCGTCGGAGGTTCGAATCCTCCCCCGGGCATGGATTTGTGTGTTGTCCTTAGGTTAGTTTACCTAAGTTTGAGTAGTTTGTGAGCTACGGACTGATGACCACGCAGTTGATTTCGATAATTTACAAACTCTTGAACTTTACTTGAGATTGTATCTTTTAATGATTAGAATATGGCAGTAATTTAGGTTTTTAGAATCAAACGACAATGACGTTAGTTAAAATAAAACATTTCTCCGTTAAGGAAGCCATTAGGTAGGTGGCGTGTAACAGAGGGGGGGGGGGGGACTGTGTCTTCGTATCATGGCGCCTAAGACCACTAGGCAGTTTCCCGCGCGGCCCAGCAATGCTGAAGACCAGTGAATTTACTGGCTGATTTTTCCGACCGCGTGCGATTTCTAGCGATTAATCGAGGAGAAGATACGGAACAAAAATGATCTAATGAACTTTTGTCCGTAAATGCATAATTTCCATCCTGGAGACTATCTATTCAGTCTTGCATTCTTAGAGTGACTGCACTGAAATACGCATTGTACCACGCTTCTCAAAATGTTCAAATGTTTGGAAACCTATGGTACCAAACTGTTGATGTGATCAGTCCCTACAGTTACGAACAATTTAATTCTTTATTTGCAACATCAAAATTGCGATACACGATTCAAGTTTAGTCCTCAGATATGCAACGTGGCTTCCAACCAACATTTAAGCTCTCATATAAAGCGATTTTCCATTCTCTTTTGCTAAAAGTTCAGCACTAATCTTAATCTTTAGCAGGCACCGCAAGTAAACGTCATCTGTGTAGTTCTATCTTTCGATTTTGTTCTCATACAGTGTAACCACCTTATTAATAACGAAACTTGAAGGCGAATTATTAAGCAAAAGTGTTAGCGAATTGTTCAAATTCAAAATGTTCAAAGGTTTGTAAGGCTTATGGGACTTAACTGCGGGGTCATCAGTCCCTAAACTTACAAACTATTTATGAACTAACTTATACGAAAGACAACACAAACATCCATGCCCGAGGGAGGATTCGAACCTCCGACGCGGGAGGCCGCGCGTTTCGCAACGTGGCGCTCCAGACCACTCGGAAACTCCTGCGCGGCTTAGCGAATTGTTATCTGTGGCATTGGAAATAGATTCATTTTTAATAGAAAAAAAATGAGGCCTGATAAACGTGAAATTGTCAACCAGTCCAGCAGAAGAAGAAAACCGCATCCTTTGTACCAATGAGCTTATCTAAGGTTTGAAAGATTTGGTCACTGGGCCGAAAGAGAAATATAGGCTTTGTCCCCAGGAGTACTTGACTTTAAAAAGAGGAAATTGCGGGATAGTTTTGGGCTTTGTAGCAGTAAATATTTTTCAGATATTTCAAATGAAATAGTTTAAAATACAACAAATTTTACAGCCGATTCAGTAGTTTTTATATTGCAGCACTCGTGTATCATTTTTCGTATATGTTACTTATAACCAGGAAACTGCATTTTTAATAAAAGAAACAAAAAAGAGAGAAAGAATGGTATAAAATTGTACACATGGCTGATTTTACCGGCCGTTTCTGGTGGAACATCGTCACACTGAATTAAAGATATTTTGTATGCGTTCCAAAAGTTTATTTTACATCGTGAACCGGTTTTCGGTTTACAAGGCCATCTCAATCTTCAGACTTTAATAATTTAAATAAACTCCTGGAACATGCACAACATTGTGATTTTCAATTCTGTAGACAAGTAAATTAACATTATATCGTCGCAAATGGGTGCCAAATGGAGTGCCAAGCCAAACTAAAATAATCTCTTCTAAGGACAACACACACACAAACCCAAACAGCAGGGTGGACTTGAATCTCCGGCAGGATCGGCCGAGCAATCCCTTACATTACTTGATACCAGGACCGCGAGGCCATTCCCGCGCGGCTAGCATGCAGCCACAGTTTACATGGCTTCCTCCTAGAGAGTGCTATTGTTCCTCATCCGTCATGGCCTAGCAGCCTTTCCTGCCAGAGTAACTGGTAATGTGTCCGAACCACTTATCTTGCTGATTCACTTCGTAGTGGATGAGGTACAGCGTGGTACACACCGGTCCAGTACCTCTTGCTGCATAGAGGTCGATGGTAGTCGGTGCAGGACTCGACATGAGCTCCGGCGCTCTTTCTATCCATCCGCCTCCTACTCGTAGTGCTTGTGGAATGTGTTGTATTAAGATTCGAGCACCTAGTGACCCTCCGGTCCAGCATAGTCTATGGGTCCATAGCTTTCTTATAGATGCTGTATTGTGCCTTAGGTTACCCATTCCTGCAACCATCGTTCAGTAGCGGCTTGGATCCCATCAAATAGCAAGCGATTCGTCGATTATTCTAACCGGCTTCTTTCAGTCCAACTACTCGTCATTTCTCAAAAGTTGACAAATGCGGTTATGGATCACGCGTCCATCTGAGAGGCGCAAACGAAATAATTGTATTACATTTTTGGCAATGAGATCTCGTCTGCGACAAATTTCTATAACTGCCCTGTGGTTTATTATTACAAATTTTTAAAAATCTTACGATGTGCTTATATTTATAACAAATCTGGGTATTAATCCACTTGGCTTAATGACAACCGGAAAATCACGACGGCAGAATGGAAATTACGATGGGGCGAGCACAGGACACCTACTCCTATGACGTCAGTCATGAGCGGGCTCCTTGCATGGTATTCAGCAACGTTGGCTGGTGAGTTAAGGAGGCGTAGTTCCTGTACAACTGCGAACACGGAATGAAATTCGTACATTCATGCTATGGTATCGATATGGCTTCTATTCACAGTATTTGCAAGCTACGAGTGTCACATATTTCTCCATTTCCGTCGATTATTGCATGTATTTCTAAAAGGTCAATCTGAATAATTAATTCGTGGTGAGCCTTCTTTTCATTATTTTTAAAAGCTTGTAGTGTATTAATATTAATAACAAATCCAGGCATTACTCTGTTTAGTTTATTCACAAACGAAAAATATGGAACTGTAATATGCAACAGTACGGTCACTCTGTATAATTGATTACTAGTAATATCTCTATAGTATGTAAAGTCTAGAAGAATACGTTCTGCTGTTTATAGTTGATTTCTTTTAATTATACAGTATCTGCAGTATCTCGTATGCTCTTCCGTCAGTCCCCTGCGCGCAGGAACGGTGGTGAGTGCCTTCCACGGTTGGGACTGAGTTACACCGCCATTAAAATCGCTGACAGTTTGCAGATATCCGGGTAAGAGGCAGATCCAGCTGTCGAGTGCCGAGATTTCTGTGACGAGCCGTTTGTAGCCGCCACCCGGCGCTTAAACTCACTGCAGGGGGCGCGCAGTTTCCACGAGAAGAACACGCCGCACTGGAAGCGACAACGGGCAGTGACACGTCGCGCTACTCACACCCAAAGAGCAGTATTCCCCAACCAAGGACAAAACAAGGACCAACTGGTGGCTGAACAGGTGTTAGCATTCTGGAATAAAAGAACGTATAAGGTCACTTGGGGTACTGGACCCAGGGGGTAACTAGGCCATGGGCTTTTTTCATAAAAGTTGTTAGAATAATTTCACTTCAAGTGGTTGGCAACACTGAATACCAATGCCTCTCCCTTGAACAGGCAGTCTAACCTAAGCGTTGTGGGTTTCGTGTGGCAGTTTTTTTCAGTTTTGTAGTGATGGATTTCTCTGTTCTCATCCTTACTTTACGGAGCACCTACATGTTTACTGTAAGTATTATCACTGTGACATGTGTTTTAGCATAAAGTAGAAGCATTACAGTCACTTGGAACATTACTGGCAACATCTGTACTCCTATATTTCATTAGTTTAAGTGGTGGCCCAGTTACCCCCAAATATAATCAAAATGGGGTAAGTGGGCCAGGTCCATAGGGTATCTGGGCCCACCTAGGACCCATTTACCCCAAGAACACCCATTTACCCCAAGTGTATTATTATTGCTTGTTTTTAATTCTGTACTGAAATAAATTTGTTTATTTTTTTCCTTGTGAAATATCTTCAGTGTTTGTCAGCAGATCGCTTTTATTTTGTATAACATGACCAGTTTAGGGACAGCTGCCGATCTGGAGATCTGTTGACAAATGTTACAATTAACTGAAAGCTACTGTTTACAACGTATGAAATCCAAGTAAGTTAATGGAAAGTAAAAATATGAAAAACATACCAACTATATGAAGTTACAGAGTAGTCTATCGCGACATTCGTTACTAAAATACAGTAGCATTCTGAGGCTTTATGTAATGTATTTTCATTCATCTGATTCGCGGGTTCGTTTTCGTTAAAATTACTGGCAATAAGTGACTATTGATATACATACAAAATCATTTCTAAAGTCAAGGTGTAAAATAGCAGTCAAGGTATAAAATAAAACTGGGATACATTTGCTGTCAAACTGTAAGTGGACTTAAAAAATATAAAATAACACTGGGTTCCGAATACATATTAAAAATATCTTAAGTAAATATAAAATAATTCACAAAAGAATTTGTAATATGGTTAAATATTAAAACTTTTAGAAAAATCTCTCAAAAAGTCTTTTAAAAATATTTTGGAAGTCGTGTTCTATCCCGTCTGCGGATGAAGCTTCCGTTTGCCTGGTAACAGCAGCTGAGGTTTCCTCCGCGAGTCCATTCGCCGCCGTAGCTGGTGTTTAGCAAGGTATAATTAAATGTTAATAACCGAATTTGGCCTTATTAACTTTACTTGTGTAACTGTAATTCTTGTGTCATAATAAAAGTTGACTTATCAAAAAATTTGAATTAATTTTGCAACTAGTCATTCTGTAGAGGTTCACTAGCATTGTCGATGACTCGACTACAGTGTCACTGAAATGACAATAATTCGCTGGCCGCGGTGGCCGAGCGCTCTGCGGCGCGCCAGTTACAGTCTGCACAGCCACTACGGTCGGGTGTTCGAATCCCCCTCGGGTATCGATATTTGTGCCATCCTTATTATTAGCTAGTTCATAAGTAGTTTGTAAGTTTAAGGACTGATGACCCCGTAGTCAAGTCCCATAAGCTCTACAAACATTTGAACATTTTGGCAATAATTAGTATAGAACTAAGACCCGTATGGTCCAGTTACCCCACTCTATGGGGGTATCTGGGCCCATTGGACATTTTCTTCTTTTCCCCTTTTCATAAATACAATGCAGATTACATTATGTTATAACATATTTGTAGGTAGAATGTTCTGTTATAAGAGAATATGTTTTAGATGGTAATTTAACGTATTAATACTTCCTAAAATAGCATTAAGTTTGGAACTACGCACTCACGTTGTAAAATCACTGCCCAGATGTCCCCCAACTGACCCTAATAACTTTGATTTTTTAAAGACATCCGAATGTCGTACGTATTATTCTTACATAAGTAGGCTATCTGATTTGGGAAAATAAATAAATAAACGTGTTTCCTACACTGAAGATCCAAGACTGCTGGTGTAGGCATGCGTATGTAAAGGTGCTGCGAACAGCAAACCGTTACAAGGCAGCGCATATCTGACGCAGGCCTTGGATCGGTTACTGCTGCTAAAATGGAAGGTAATCACGATTTTAGTGAATTTGAACGTGGCGTTATAGTCGACGCACGAGATATGGGAAACTGCATCTCCGAGACAGCGATAAGGTCGGGAATTTTTCTTACGACAATGCCAAAGACTGCATCAATAATATCGGTAGTCCGGTAGAACATCAACTCTCCGACACTGCTGCGTCCGGAAAAAAAGAAAAATCCTGCAAGAACGGGACCAACAACGATTGAAGTCAACGGTTCAACGTGACAGAAGCGCAAACCTGCCGCAAGTTGCTGGGAATGTCAATTATGGGCCATCTACGAGAGTCAGCGAGTGAACGATTCTACGGAACCATCGAATGGGCTGTTCACTCGTTACCCTTGTTGAATGCATGGCACAAAGCTTTACGCCTCGCCTTATACCTGTCGCCGCGCGGGAGTAGCCGAGCGGTCTGACGCGCCACTAAAACTTTTCTAGCTTGAAGGAGGCTATGGATAGCGAAATGTTACGCGATACCACGTACTTATGCGTTTGTGACTATTACAGCGCCATCTATCCCAAAGCGACAAAAGTGTTCCAAATATAAAATTTATATTTATTTACGTACTAGACGAATGGGGGTACGTATTTTAAAAATGTAGTTGATGTCCGTTTGACGTATGGCAGCGCCATCTAGCGGGCCAACCATAGTGCCATCTGTTTTTCCCCTTCAAGCTAGAAAAGTTTTGTTCTTTGTACTTTATTCGTTCGATACTGATTTCGTGAGATATTTGGCCCGGTCACTATCAATGGACCGTATATATATATATATATATATATATATATATATATATATATATATATATATATATATATATATTCCAAGTAGAGATAAAATATTTGTCTTATCTAAAACCATCTTTTCTGTCTGTGCCATGATCTCTATGCTATATGGATGTTGAACTTCAATTGTCTGAACACGCCCACTTAAATGCTTCATATTTCGCTTCTTTCTGAATTACTACAAAGCTCCTTCAAATCTTAATAACATACGAGCCTCTTGAATTGCAGCCGCGGTGGAGTAGCGGAGCGGTCTAAAGCGTCTTGCTGCGGAGCGCGCGGTTGCTTGCCGTGGAGGTTCGAGTCCTCCCTGGGGCATGGGTGGATGTGTTTGTTTGTCCTTAGGTTAGTTTACCTAGGTGTAAGTAGTTTGTAAGCTACGGACTGATGACCACGCAGTTTGGTCCGATAGAGTTCCAAACATTTGAACATTCTTGAATTGCATAGTGACTTAATGTTCAAAACAAAAAGAATGCAAGTAGTACTTTGGCACATACAAACTGAAGGAAATTTATTTTCCACATTACTTATGGCGAGCAATGAACATCATGTACAAGGCGTATGTATGTAACGGCGTGCTACATTGAGTGTATAGAGACTCCAGGTTTTATAAAGATTACTGGTAGGAACTCGCCAGTGTGAAAAATTACTAGACGACGTTTTCTAGAGTCTTATTGGCAACTCAAACTTATTTCGGTTCAGGCAAAGAAAAGATGTCATAAATGAAAATTTTAGAAGTCTGCTCTGCTTATATCTTTGGCGTAGTACTTCAAAGGACTATTTCTATTAATTTCTTAGTATATCTATGAACCAATAGCGCTGTTAGATTGTTCTGGCTCACAGTAAAAGACACCAGTATTTTCGTACGATTACATCAACGAATGGAATTTATTTCGTTGAAATATTCGTGCTTACTGATTTCAATTTGTTTTTTAACAACAAAATTATTCCCTCTCTTTCGGCAGCGCTTTTTTTATAACAGAATTACCGTAACCTAAACTGTAATTAGTGTATATAGTACCTTGCGAGCACTAATTACAAATAGAATGATAGTGAATCTGCTTAGCCGACACAAGTCACTGTAAAATACTATTTAGCTGAGATGCTATCTTCTTTATCCTTTATTAATATAAAGTAGTTCTTTCGGTGTATTTTATTCGTATTTCTTCACTAGGAAAAACTAACGTACTGGCTAAGTGATCCTAAAAGAATTCTGCTTATTGACTGAGGGACTGTACGGTAAAAACCGACAGCATGCGACAACCTGTCTAATTCTCGTTGAGAAGCACGATCATATAGCTAGCAGCTTGGCAAAGGATTTTTCAGACTGGAAGAAATGAATAATTCACTAAAGATTTCGACAGCTGATTAACATGGACTGGAAAGTACTAGCAAGAGAAAGAAAACCTTGTTTGTTGTACGGAACTTTTACAGAACTACTTTTAATGTTGTATATATAGACTAGTCCAATCTCGATCTACATCCTAATCTTCAGGGGTCCTTTACAAGATACACAATGCATGTCTTGTCTTGCATATGTAGCTTACTATGGGACAAACATTTTTGGAGCGTTTACTGCAATTTGAAGGCCAAATAGTTTCCAGAAGACCCTCGTCTAGTGGCAAGTTGCCGTTCCCAGATATTGTGTTGTGCTGTACCTTACTAGCGCCCCATTTTGAAGTTAAACGTATGGCTACTTGAGATATAAAATTAGTGAAACACATGGATGTTGAACTCTATCATGCCAGCCAGCAATGTAAATATTTCTTTTTCTTTCAAACTGAAACATGGCTCCTATGAAATGGCGCTAGAACATGAAGAGAGAGTTCTTTTCCATCTCGCTCCCACGTTAGCCCAATAAATCGCATGCTGGTACACAGTTCAAAGCAAAAAGTAATAAAGAAGTTTTGGAGACGTACATATGGACGGGCATTTTTTAAAGTAAGAACCGATTTTTAACGGAGTAAGAGAAAAATGTTTTATGGACATAATTTGCATCGAAGACTACAATACGCAGATTTTTTCGCTTTTCAACATAGTCACTATGAACATTTAAACATGCGTCAAGTCGTGGCTGTGAACAGCAAAGAACTCTGCCAGCTGAACGTCACAGTTTTATGTATTTATTTTCTTTGTAAAATATTCAAATGTTTGTAAACCTAAGTGACCAAAGTGCTGAGGTAATCGGTATCTAGACTTAAAAACTATTTAAATTAACATACGCTAAGGACTACAAACACACCCTTACTCGAGGAATGACTCTAACCTCCAGCGAGAGCTGCAGCGATACCCAACATTTTGTCGGTAACAATGTGATAAACTACTGATCTCTAAAGACGCGTACATTTCTGAAGCAGCTCGTCAATAATAAAGCATCTTTTTCTATGCGATCGGCCTACTGTCATGAAGTTGATGAGGCAACTCGTAGCCATTTTACTATTGATAAATTCGTATTACGTAAGGCAAAAGGTACGGTAGTATGAGACAAAATTTTAGAAGAGAATCACGAAACGCAGATACAATTGCTGGACTTGCAGGTGAAACATTAAGTTAAAAGTAGCGTCAAGTTACAAGATTTACTGAATAAAAACTTCAAGCAGATAATAGTCTGGAGCAAAGAAAAACAAAGCTAAGACGAAAGTTATCAAGAGAAGAAGAGTTTAAAAAACGACTGAGTTGCTTGGGATCAAAATTTGAGAAAAATTTCTCTTTACAGGAACAAGATTGTGTACCTCAGTTTTAAAAGAATTCTCCAATTGCGTGTCTGGCAGTTGCCTTAGTATTTATGTAAGTTGCTGTTGACTTGAATGATTTTGTGGTGTAGTCTATACTACTTGTATGGTGTCGGTGAAGTCATGGCAGTGCTACAATTCGTACGTACGCCTATGTGGAACCCAAATCGAAACTGTCAATATTTGTAGCCTTGGATCATGGAAAGTGCAACTGAACAATTTGTTTCTATATTGGAGAGATCGTAAACGAAACAGAACTCTTCACTTTAGGGTATTGACATAATTGAAACAGGAAACTTGCGTATATGTTAATTATCATTATTATCGTGATCATCATTAGTCACTGAGTACCTACAACTACACCTACATCCACAATATCCAAAACACATTGCAGTGCATGGGAGAAGTAATGATAAGAGTTGGTTGCCATCTCATTTTATACAATCAGTAACTTCTGCTGTTCAGATTTGTTGCCTGATAGACTCGACCAATAGTAACACAGTTCGTGCGAGTGTTTTGTAAGCAATCTACATTGGAGACTGTCTAAATTAAATATACAAAGCTTAAGGGACTCAACTGCGGGGTCATCAGTCCCTAAACTTACAAACTATTTATGAACTACCTTATACTGAAGACGACACAAACATCCATGCCCGAGGGGGGATTCAAACCCTCAACCGTAGCGGCCGTGCAGACTGTGACTGGCGCGCCGCAGACCACTCGGCCACTGCGGCCGACCTGCCTAAATCTATTACTGCTACTCGCCATTACACAGGTATCACATTCGTAGTTCTACCTAGAAACGGCAATAGTTGAAAATTTGTGCCACACCGGAACTCAAACCCGAATTACTCGCTTTACTTCACTCTTCGGCTATCCGGACAGACCTGCGCTCCTACTAATTCTCTGCTACCAATGAAGTGTCCCCGTCCATTTCCACTTTACTTTCATTGTTGCAAGAAGTTGGCCTTTTTTTCTGCATCCCTAGCAAAAAATGTCGTCTGCTCGACGAGGCATATGCACAGTTACTAGCCTTACTTTGTTCCTGGCGTTACTGGAGTGTTAGTTTATTCCTCTGTAGACCTTCCTTCCTTCACCCTCCTCCTTCCTCTCTTACAATCTCCTCAACATCCGCTCTCTACCTCCTCCTCGTCATGTTTGCCCTCCATTTGCCATGTCTCATTTTCTCCATACTCTCTATCAATCTTCACCTCTCCCCTCTCCTCCCTCTCCTCTTTCGGCCCATTTCCTCCTCGCCCGCTCTGTCCATATCCCACTTGTCTATATGTTCACTTCTTCCTGCGCCTCTCTTATTCTTTGTTCTGTTTCGCCAATATAAAAAATTACATGTATCAGAAATCTTACATTGTGATCAGTGAAACTATGTCGAAGTTTATTGCCAGGTAGCCTCCGTTATACACCACATTTTATTTTTTTCTCCAAGGAAACAGATATATATGTGTGAACTTTCAAGCTGAAGGGTTAAATGCTGTAAGAGTATGGTGTAATGTTTTAATAAATACGGAAAAATGAGTATCGGTCGTATTATTTCTTTCTTTATATAGAAAATAAATATCTGTGACCATACTCAATTCTAGAACACAAATATTATTGTTGGTTTTGACTAGATATTATAGCAGACAAATACCATAAAGTTTGGCAACCACTTATGCAGTAATAAACAATTCCACACTTGAAAATAATTTTTGGTAACAAGCATACATCAAGCTTCAGTTATTATAATTATTTCGTGATCGTTGTGCGCATAATTCTTCATTTGGTATTCAATATGAAGGCGACGTTTGGAATAGGGTAGGAGGAGATATGAGATTTATTTCTGGGATACCACAATTCGTACTCCAACTATCGTGTTTCAGGCCATTCTTGTAAATAAGCTGAGCTGTTACCGGACGACCGTCTAAAAGTTATTTTCTATCCCTCGGGAACTGTACTTATTACTGGATGAAAAGTGCTTCAAGAGATTTTGTTTAAAGCTGCTGGCAATGGATATGAAGAATTTCATGATGATCGTTGAACAGTTAGTGCGTGAAAAATAATGAAAGTTACGTTCGTATTTACGATATTGAAGTCAGGACATATAACTGTTGACGGATTCCGTGTGTTGATGTTGTACACTTTAGCCAACGATATTACATTTAGGCCTAATCTATTTGTGATATGAAATAATTTATGTTTTTGAAGAATTATAATCATGTGCAGACATTATATCTTCTTGATAATTAAACGCAGTGTCTTAGAAGGGACTGAATTTATAGTTGACATTGTAACATCGTTAACACGGCGTACAAGAAGAACATCAAAAGTCCCACCAAACTTCCCTGGTGCACACCGGAAGTTATTTCAATATCTGTCGGCGGCTGTCCATCAAAAGTAAAAACAACCCTCCTCCGTACTGGAAAATTTAAATCAAGGCACAAATTTATGTTGATACCGCATTACCCGGTTTATTGTACTGAGTGAAGGATTTTTCGGAAGTCAGTGAATAATTCATGTATGTTCTTTTATTAATGCGTGGGTTTCAGGACATCACTTGGAAAAATGTGAACTGTGTTTCAGGTGATCCATCTTATCGAAATAGACGCTGAATATCGTGGAAGAAGTCATGCTGTTCGACGTACGTCGCAACTTTTTAACTCAGATTGGTTGTAAGATTTGAAAGGCTGCCTATATAATGTCGATAAATACTTCTTCAGCTAAACGCATTCTGTTGGTACATCAAAATTTCTAACTTCATTTTAACCTTCTATTACGCCGTCGACCTTTGAGAGGTATTATATTACAAGGGTTTTACTATTTTCCCGTTGAATTAATATAAGCAGTACACACGTAAGGATAGATCAATGCGGAATTAGAAACGTCTGGTTTGGGTTACCTTACATTCAGTATTTCAAGCACGCAATGTTTATTAAAAGGAAACAGGAAACAGAAATGACAATATAAACACTACAATGCGCAAAAATGTGATCTTTAACCCATTTAAAGATAGCCAGGATCATTAAAATTTAAGAAAAGCCTTCCACTTGCCTGAAGGTCACAAATCAGAATAGCAAACAATTGCTTACAATAGGCCTTTACCAATAACAGATAAAATGTCAAACCAACAAGCCCTTTTAAATGGACAATAGCTGACAGATACACAAGCTTGCCAAACGTAAAATTTAAGAAATGGCTTCGATAGGATTGCGCTCAGCGACAGGGCACCGGTACGGCTCAGCCTTTTTTATGTCTTGGTAAAAAGGCAAGTCCCTTGTTTGATTGCCATCGTCCATCTTACATTTCAGTCAGTTTAAACATCTCTCACTCTCGCAGTCTACGTCTCCTTTCCTCTTCCTATCTCTCTCTCTCTCTCTCTCTCTCTCTCTCTCTCTCTCTCTCTCAAACACACACACACACACACACACACACACACACACACACACACACACTGCAGTTTTAAACATGTATAGTTTGATAATAAAATACTGTTGTCAAAAGAATTCTATGCCAGAAGCTGTATGGAGTGCTTTTTGTCAAAGTTATGTGAGAACCTATTCCCGCAGAGAGTAGAGCTGGTACACATTTGGAAATCAATTGGCATTACATTCTACATCTATGAAAAAGATTTGTGCAGTCTACGAACAAAAACGTATTATCTGTCGCGTTTGACAATAGATAAACAGCAGAGTAGTTCGCCTTTCCTTACACCCACAAGTCACATGCACTCAGCACTCTGGTGAAACGCACGAGACACGTACGCAGTCCATCAGATTACTTTTTGTTGCTCTTTGCCCAGCGCTCGCCGCGATGAAAGGGGATTTCTCATTACCTGTCAAAGTCTAGTCCCAAAGGGAACGTCAATAAGCACGTCGTTTGTTACACGTAACACGTTCCACGACGCTGTCAGCCGCACAAGGGCGTCGGGCGGTAATAACCCGGGCAGTGCGCCGGGAAGGAATCGATTCCTTAGCGAGGCAGGCCGGACTGGCCGTGACTGGACTGGACGGGCCGCTAGCACGCGTGCATCACGCCGACGCCGACGCCGCCTCTTGCCGCGGCTTGTCTTCCGTGCGCCGTCGACCGCTGCCCCCTGTATGCCTCAGCCTACAGTGTACGATCTGCCAGCAACAGTTACTTCAGCGTGGCTACTCGGCAGCTTAGAGCAGTACCTCAACACCGCGATACCAAATCTACATCATTATATAAACAATCTGTAACTCTCATTGAAGTGCATGGCAGAATGTTCATCGTACTGCCTCTATGATATTTCTCTACACTTCCATTCTCCAGTTACGCGCGGGAAAAAGGAACAGCTATATCTTTCCATTTTCGATCTCATTCCTCTTATTTTATTATGATTATCATCTCTTCCTATGTAGTTAGGTGCTAAGAAAATAGGTTCTACTTGTACATGGGATAATCTGCAAATCGCACTTAAGTGTCGAAATCTCCTAGCGGGTTTTTCATTTGTTCCATTCTGAAAAATTCTTTTCTAAGCTACTAGCTATATGACCGTGCTTCGCAACGAGAATTGGACAGGTTGTCGCATACTGTTAGTTCCTCAGTCAATAATAAGCAGAACTCTTAGTCAATACGTTCGTTTTTCCTGCTCAAGATATACGAATAAAAGCCACGAAAACAACTTCTTTATATTAATAAAGGCTAAAGAAGATAACCTCTCAGCCCAGATCGTATTTTACAATGACTTGTGTCGGTTAAAACGATTCACTATAATTCGATTAGTAATTAGTGCTCGCAAGGTACTATATACACTAATTACAGTTTAGATTATGGTAATTCTGTTCTACCAAAAGCGTTGCCGAAAGACAGAAAGTAATTTCGTTGTTAAAACACAAATTCAAATAACCAAGCACAACTATCACAACGAAATAAATCTAACGACCTTTATACTAATTATCTTCCATTCCATTCTCGAATACCGCATGGGAAGAAAGAACACCTGAATCTCTCCGTTCGAGATCTGATTTCTCGTATTTATTCTGATGATCATTTCTACCGATGTAAGCGGGAGAAAACAATATATTTTCGCATTCGGGGGAGAATGTTGGCGATTGGAGTTTCATAAGTACGCCATGCCGCAGCTATAAGCGTTGTTGTTGTAATGATTCCCATCCCAGATCCCGTATCACTTCCGTGATACTGTCTCCCCTGTATCCTGACAATACAGAACGAGATGCCGTTATTTGAACTCTGCAGATGTCTTCCGTCAAACCCACTTGATAAGGGCAGCAATACTCCAAAAAAGGACGGACAATCGTAGGGTATGCAGTTTCCTTATTACTTCTGTTACATCTTATAAAGATTCTGCCAATAAAACGCAGTCTCTGGTTCTCCTTTTCCACGACATTATCGACGCGTTCTTTCCAGTTTAAGTCTGAAGTAATAGTAATTCCTAAGTATTTTGTGGAGTTTACGGCCTTCACATTTGATTGATTTATCTTGTGAACAAAGTTTAACGGATTTCTTTTCGTACTCATATGGACGACTTCACACTTCTCATTATTTAGAGTCAGTTGCCAATTTTTACACCATTTAGATCGTTCTGCTGTTGGTTTTGACCTTCAGATGACTTTACTAGACCATAAATGACGGTGTCATCTGCAAACGACCTAAAAAAGCTGCTCAGATTTCCTCCCACTTTGTTTATGTAAGTAAACAAGGAACAATAGAAGACCTTGTGGAACGCCTGATATCACCTCTGTTTTAGTCTATGCCTTACCGTAGATTAGTCCAAACTGCCTCCTGTTTGACAGGAAAATGTCTGAGGAAGACGATAGTGTATTCTCGAAACTAGTCAATAAAATCCAATTGTAACGGCTGAAGGTTTTTCATTTATAACAATAGTAGAACGCCGTCGTTCCAACATCCATCAAATCAAGATGGATATACAATTACTATACCAATGACGTCGGTTTGCAGCAGAATTTTAGAACATATACGTTACTCAAATATTATGAATACCTCATAAAGAACGATCTATTCACCTATAGTCTACATGGATTCAGAAAGTATCATTCTCTTTACTCGCATGATGTGATGAGTTCTATAGACAAGGGATGTCAAATATAATCATTATGTCTAGATTTTCGGAACGGCTCCGACACTGTACCTCATGAACGTTTACTAATCAAACTGCGTGCTTATGGAATACCGTCACAATTGTGCGATTGGATTCGTTATTTCCTGTCAGATAGGACAGTTACGCTGTAATTGACGAAAAGTCATCGATTAGGACTCAAGTGACATCTGGCGTTCCCTAGGGAAGTGGTACAGGGCCACTATTGTTCGTAATTTTTTAAAACATTTAGGAGACAATCTGATTAGCATAGCGGATGATGCTGTCACTTATCGGTTAGTAAAGTCACCTAAAGATCAAACTGCAAAATCATTTAGATATGTGCATGATGCAAAAAATGGCAATTGACCCTTGATAATGAGAAGTGCGAAGTCATCTATATGACCACTAAAAGAAACCACTTAAACTTCATTTACACTATAAATCAGATACAACTAAGGCCGTAAATCAATTAAAAACGTAGGAGTAACAATTACGAACAACTTAAATTGGAAAGAACACATAATAAATATTGTAGGGAAAGCGAGCGAAAGACAACGTTTCGTTGGCAGAACACTTAGAAGATGCAGCAGTTCTACTATACAAACTGCCTGCACTACACTTGTGCGTCCTGTTCTGGAATATTGCTGCGCATTGTGGGATCCCCAGCAGGTGGGACTGACAGACGATTTAGAGAAAGTTCAGAGAAGGGCAGCTCGTTTTGTACTATCGCGATTCAGGAGAGAGAGTGTCACAGAAATGATGCACGAATTGGGGTGGAAATCATTAAAAGAAAGGCGTTATTTGTTGGGGCGAGATCTATTTGCGAAATTTATTTCACCAACTTTCTCTTCCGAATTCAATTTTATTAGCACCCACCTACATAAGAAGACATAAGAGAGAAGGATGGGCGAGGGACCTACAGTTTAACGTGGATTCCGAACCACGGTGCTAATCGATATTTCTGACATAGCAACATTTCCAGAGGCGAAATAAGTGGAAAGTGACAGACAAAAATTTTAGTGGAAATCGAATCCACGACCTTTGGTTTCATAATCCGGCACTACCACTGTGCTACCGAGCCATACTAGGTTTCATATTATGTTTTTATTGGGAAATTCGAATAACTGAAGCTATAAACCGAAAAGAACTTTATTACAGACAAAAGAGAAAAAAATGTAATCACGTTTGTTTTGGAACTACGCTAAACTAGTAATATTTGTTCCGTGTACAATATTAACATTTAGAGTGGCAAATACAAAATATAATATCTATAGAAAGCATATTTGTGATGTAATAAATTGCACAAATAAATATTATTTGATTACTCGTACTTCTGATTCGATGAAGTCGTAATAAAATTCATATCCTGTAGAAACTCCCGGTACAATGACTGAGGCTGTTTTTTAGATACTTATCAATAACGTTGCCACATAATCATGACTTATTAATTACATTACCGTAAAAACAAAATCTTCCACTTACGTTAGTTGAGCTAAACAGGGATATAACGTTTGTGGCCTCACTATCACGAAGTGGAAACTTTGTTGGAGGAAATCACTTAGTAGAAATCCTGCACTGTTTTAATTATAATTTGTCTTACGAACGAAACTTACTCTGCAAATCCATCAGTTCCACCTACAAATGTTCGGGAGACTTTCAGCTATTACAGAAAATTGTCTTGAAAAAGTTTAAAAAAGAGATAATATGTTGGCAGTGTTCTGAACACGAAAACCATTTCTAGTTTTTTGTAACACTGAAAAGAATGTTTCGAAATTTGCAATTTATTGGCACCAGAAAGATTAGTGAAAGGGGCCCTGGTAGTTGGGAAAATTTCACATCATAAGCCGGAAAGCAAAATGGTTGCATACACTAAAATAATTGATTAGTCCATACGATATTTCACCAGATGTAATTCGCAGCATTGGCCGTTAATGTTTTATTTTAAAAACCACAGATCGATTTCAATCACATAATGATCATCTTCAGTGTCCTTCAAAGGCCTTGAATGTAACTGCAACGGTAAACATAAAATTGCAATTCAGGGCATTCATATACTCCTTTGAAGGACACTGAAGATGATCATTATGTGATTGAAATCGATCTGTGGTTTTTAAAAATAAAACATTAACGGCCAATGCTGCGAATTACATCTGGTGAGTTCATCATTGTGTGGTCGTGGAGCACCTCCAAGTAATGGAATCAAACCTCATACGATATTTTATTGTAATGAACTGTATACTTTGAGTTGCTTGTGCTGGTACAAACTTCTTCATAGCTAATATAAAGTTTTGCAATGTATTACTATGACACCTGGCAGAAGTACGGTTCCGGTTTGCCGCGGTGGAGTAGCCGAGCGGTCTAAAGCGTCTCGCTGCGGAGCGCGCGGTTGCTCGCCGTGGAGGTTCGAGTCCTCCCTGGGGCATGTGTGTGTGTGTTTGTCCGTAGGTTAGTTTACTTAGGTTTAAGTAGTTTGTAAGCTACGGACTGATGACCATGCAGTTTGGTCCGATAGAGTTCCAAACATTTGAACTTTTTTTTTTTTTTTTTTTTTTTTTTTTTCTTTTTTGGTTCCGATTTGTAAACTGTGGCTCTAGTCGAAAGAACTCCTGGATCGTAACTGTGGAAGCCCGTAAAACTGTCTCGTATTGTCTGTACTGGTGTGGTGCGCCAGCGTGTGTAGGAGAGCTCTCTTCTTTCTATTGGCTGGCACACGAGGTAAGCAAAGAGGTGCAGAGACTGCGGGCGCCCCCGGCGGCCGAAGTAGAGCGATTTATCGCCCGTCTTGTAGTGGCTCAGCGTTGTGGGGAATAGCGACGCCACAGCACATCTGGCCCTCCGTTGGCGATCCTGGACTATGGCATCAGACTACCTGCTCTTAACTGCACACTGTCAAGTGTAACGCCTCTCTTGTAGTCGTGTCCATATCGGTTGCATCCTATACGATTGGAAAACCGTGGCTCAGTCAGACGATCCCCGACATCATCTCGTAAGAGCTGATGGAAGGGTTCGAGCGTAAGATGTCATGGAACAAGTTGTCAACCAGGCATTGTGCAAGCTGGTGGTTCCTACATAGTGGCGTGGGTCGTTGTTACATGGAATGGACCGGGTCCTACGTTCCAACTGAGACGATCACTGACTGGAAATGGTCATGTTCGCTACTTCATTGTAAGCCATTAGTGGACTTCACAGAAACGTAGAAATGTTCTGACTGCTGACATTGCGCCATGTTTCCGAGCGACAGTTTCTCGCGATTGCTTTGAAGAACGTTCTGGACAGTTCTAGCGAATGTTTCGGCCATCCAGTTCGCGAGACGTGGGACGCAATCGAGAGTTCAGTTCCTCCAAAACTTCGCGCTGCCGACTTGTAAGGGTTTGTTGAGCCCATGCCACTTAGAGTTGCCGCACTACGCCGGAGGTAACGAAGTCCGACAGAATATTAGAAGGTATCCTATTAATTGTGACTGCCTTTGCAAGAAGTCAATCAAGGTGGCCCAGCTGAGTCACATCCAACGAATGTAACGGTAGAAGAGCTGGGTACAGAGAAACTTAGGAATGGATGACCATGGTTTACAAGATATTCTGTGAGAAAAGGTGAAGCCTAGTTTCGCACGAGCGATTCTTTCTCTACAATTTTACTGATGCATGGACATACGCTTTTCCGTCTTCAGGAAATTTATTACATTCGAGCAGAGAATAAGTCCCAAAAACTGCAGCAAACTTTGTTAATGATATTGGTCTACAATTAAGAGGTTCTGTTTCTTTTTTTTTTTTTTTTTTTGGTATTTTCACCTTGGATTTCTTCCAGTGGCATGGAACTTTGCTCTGGGATAAAGATTCACGATAAATTTAATCCATGTACGGGGCCAACGCCGCAATGTTGTCTTTGAAAAACTGAATCGGAGTTCCATTTTGACGTGGCGAATTACTTGCTTTCAGCTTCGTCATCTGGTTCTCTACACCTGGATTTCCTATTATTATTTCTTCAGTTTGGGAGTTTGTGGGGTGGTTATAAGACGGTGCACTGGTTTGCTCCTACTGAATTTCTTAAGCTTGAAATTTAAGAGTTAGGCTTCCTTCTTCTGTCTTCTGTTGTCACTCCACATTGATCAAAAAGTGAATGTTTAGAGGCCTTCAACCTGCTAATCGAATTTACATAAGACCAGAATTTTTTCTGCTTCTCCGCAAGATCTTATCCTATCACAATGGTAGCTGTTGTATGCTTCGCGCTTCGAGCTTCTTATAATCTTACATTTACTTAACTTAATTTGCTTACTCCTTTTTCAAAGCAAGAAAGTTAAGGGCATAACAGCGTGTTCATCAAGTTTTGACTAACGAACCATCACTTGCCTCTAAGGATTTAGGGATGGACTAAGGCGCTCCAGTCACGGTCTGCACGGCCAATGCGGTCGGGGGTTCGAATCCCCCCTCGGGCATGGATATTTGTGCCGTCCTAGTTCGTAAGTAGTTTGTAAGTTTAGGGCCTATGACCCCATAGTTAAGTCCCATAGACTATACAAACAATTATTTCTGTTAAGGAGAGATTGAAAATTATATACTTACAATGATGAATTTTTCAAACTACAGCTGACCGGTGTTGCTAGGTGAAACATTATTCTGATGCTTAGTGTAAGGAGGATTTTGATAAAGGTCGGATTGTAGCCTATCGCGATTGTGTGACATTGCTACGGCCTCGTATCACTAGCAGTCGAGATGACAGGCATCTTATCCGCATGGCTGTAAGGGATCGTGCAGGCACATCTCAATCCCTGAGTCAACAGATGGGGACGTTTGCATGACAACAACCATCTGCACGAACAGTTCGACTCACGTTTGCAGCAGCACGGACTATCAGCTCGGAGACCATGGCTGCGGTTACCCTTCACGCCGCATCACAGACAGGACCGCCTGCAATGGTGTACGCAACTACGAACCTGGGTGTCCGAATGACAAAACGTCATTTTTAGGATGAATCGAGGTTCTGTTACATCACCATGATAGTCGCATCCGTGTTTGGCGACATCGCGGCTAACGCACATTGTAAGCGTGTATTGCGCATTGCCCTACTGGCGTATCACCCAGCGTGATAGTGTGGGGTGCTATTGGTTACATGTCTCGGTCACTTCTTGTACGCATCGACGGCACTTTGAACAGTGGCCGTTACATTTTAGATGTGTTACAACCCGTGGCTCTATCCTTCATTCCTTTCCTAAGAAACCCTACATTTCAGCAGTTTAATGCACGGCCGCATGTTGCAGGTCCCGTACGGGGCTTTCTGGATACGGAAAATGTTCGACTGCTGCCCTGGCCAGCACATTCTCCAGATCTCTCACCAATTGTACATGCCATCGAAGCTCTGTTTGTGTCAATGACCAAGCGTATCAAGGCCGTTATCAAGGCCAGAGGTGGTTGCTCTGGGGAGTGATATGTCAGGATCCATGCACGCAAACTACGTGAAAATGTAATCACATGTCGTTCTAGTATAACATATTTGTGCAATGAATAACCGTTTATCATATGCATTTCTTCTTGGTGTAGCAATTTTAATGGTCAGTAGTGTATATCACTCATTTTATCCACTTAGTTGGAACGCACATCTCCAACCAGTAATTTACAACGCATTTATTCTTTGTACATCACATCTCCACGTCAATCGAACAGAAACTAAACGATGTCTATTCATTATCGAAGTTGGATGCTAGCAACTACTTATCACATCTTCCTAGCAATATTACTCTGCTACACTTGTTGATTGATTTTAATTTTAGTGACCTGCTAAACGCTTACATACAACTTTATACACTCAATTTTGACGTTAGTAGACACAATATTTCTTTTTAGATGTACATTAAAAGTGTCGCTAAATTGCCGGAAATAAAAATTGGTACACCCTCTCAGAGTTTTCAAATTCACGCAAGATTTACTGTCTACCTGAAGTACATAGCAAAGGCGAAAGCGGTATGATATGCCGTGTCGATGCAGAAACACCTATGTCAGTATGTGGTTTAGTCTACACGACGGCATCGCAGACGATGATTCTGGCCTCCGTTTGATCATAGACATGGCCAATATTGTATTGGGATACATTTATTCGCTCCTCCTCGACCCGCCTGTTTAGCCGTGTGGTCTAAGCACGCTGTGGTCTAAGCTCAGAGTAACATATACAGAGGAGAAGCCTCCTCTAAACCACTGGGCTCCCCTCGTAGTTCCGTAAGATGCTAGCAGGTGTCAGGCGGTTCGCTGGCTTACGGTGCCTCTCGCACGTCAGAGGGTAGCGTGGAGGGGAGGCTGAGGGGGGAACTCGTGCCGCCTGCCATGAGGCCACGGCTGTGTCTGGCGTGCCGCCGTTTGAGGGGAGGTGGTGGTGGGGGCAGCCGCTACCTGCCGCCTGCTCTAGCCAGTTTAAAAAGCTGCTTCTGACTGCAGCGTTATCATGGGACATCCTACGGAACTGCTGGAAACCCTCTCTCCCCGTACCCCTGAGCGTAGGACTGCGCTCTTACGGAAGTTTCCCGTCTGTATATTTGTCTGTGGTCTAAGGCACCGCTTTCCGAGACGGGGAGGCGTACCGGTCCCGGTTCCAATCCGACCGGCGGATTATCGAAGGGGGTCGGATCGCCGGCAAGCCCGGATGTGGTTTTTGGGCGGTTTTCCACATCGCCTTAGGTTAATACCGGGTTGGTCCTTAAATCTCGCCTTGTTACACGATTCGCAAATATTTCCAAACAGTTTACACTTTCACACATATAACACTATACGCAAACTTTTGGTTTGCACATTTCCTCCCTGGGGGCATGGGGTGGCGACAGGAAGGGCATCCGGCCACCCCGTCACTATCAACACGTCAAATCCGCTTAACAAAGCCGACCCTGCATGTGCTGAAGAGAAAGACTTCGCTCCTCCGCGACCTGTTCACGTACTTTGGGAACAGTTGTGGCTTGTCGAGTCGCATGTGCCCGTTGTCGATCAATCGGATCCCTCACGTGCTCGATTGGAGACAAGTCCGGGGTTCGCGCTGGCCATGGAAGTTGCTGAACGCCTTCCAGAGCACGTTGAGTTTCATGCGCAGTGTGTGGAGGAAGCATTGTTCTTTTGTAACGACATATCACCTTCCTGATATAACAACAGCAAAGGAACATACCTCTTAAAACAATCCGCACGTACCTGATCAGCATTCTCTCCACAAACACCAAAGGAGAACAACGGTTATAACGTATCACACCCGACACCGCAACACCTCTGGTAGGGCATTGTGTCTTACAAGGGAACCACGGGGGGGGGGGGGGGGGGGGGTCGGATTTTATTATTTTTTTAATATTTATGGTACGTGAAGTTCAGAACAGAAATAATAATCAGGCAAGGCCATTCGATGCAGCTCTCAAACTTTCTCGAAAGATTCGACTCTAAAGTTTTGCAACTACAGGTAAGTACCAATAATTATAGCGGTTGCGGCAGCGGCCGCTGTAGCTCAGGCGGTAACGTTGTAGTCTTGTAGCCATAGGGTTGGCGGTTCAAATCCCCGTGTGACAAATAGTTTTTTGTCGTTGTTTTCGAATTTAATTATATCAACCTTTTTGGGATCTATAATTGTGTCAGTTTTTGTTTACGCGTATGTAGACGAGCTGAACACTATAGTCAAGGAAAACGGTGGATGAGTAGGTTAGCTTCTTGGAATGTGATGACTTTCGAGAAAAAGCGTCGTAACTCTTCACAAACTAAACCAACAAAGACTAGCGTCGTCAACTAATAGTGAAGCCAACATTGTAAAAATTTAACTTATGGATGGTGCTAAACTGCAATCTCGTATGTCAGTTTGTTCATGTGAGAACACCTTGAAAATTTCTGTTTAATTTGTTGTTGTTATGGTCTTCAGTCCGGAGACTGGTTTGATGCAGCTCTCAAACCTACTCTACCCTGAACAAGCCTTTTAATCTCCTCATAAGAACGGCAACCCACAACCACTTGAATCTGCTTACTCTACGCGTCTCTTGGTCTCCCTCTGCGATTTTTACCCCACACTCTTCCCTCCAATGCTAAATTTACGATTCTCCGATGTCTAAGAATGTGTCCTACCAAGCGATCCCTTCTTTTAGTCAGGGTATGCCAAAAATTCCTTTTCTCACCAATTCTGTTCAGTACCTCTTCATTAGTTATACGATATACCCACCTAATCTTCAGCATTCTTCTGTAGCACCACATTTCAAGAGCCTCTATTCTCTTCCTGTCCGCACTGCTTATCGTCCATGTTTCACTCCCGTACAAGGCAACACTCCACACAAATGCCTTCAGAAAAGATTTCCTTACACTTGAATTAATATTCGATGTTAGCAAATTTCTCTTTTTCAAAAATGCTTTTCTTCCCATTGCCATTCTGCATTTTATATCCTCTGTACTGCCGGCCGCGGTGGCCCAGGAGACTGAGGCGCTCCAGTCACGGTCTGCACGGCCACTACAGTCGGGGGTTCGAATCCCCCCTCGGGCATGGATATTTGTGCCGTCCTTAGTATAATGTAGTTGATAAGTAGTTTGTAAGTTTAGGGACTGATGACCCCGTAGTTAAGTCCCAAAAGCTTAACAAACATTTCTTTTCCTCTGTACTGCGACCATCGCATGTTATTTTACTACCCAAGTAACAAAACTCATCTACCACCTTCATTGTTTCGTTACCTAATCTAATTCCTTCAGCATCGCCTGATTTTCTAAGACCGCATTCCATTATTTTTGTTTTGCTCCTGTTAATGTTCATTTTATACGCTCTCTTCAATACACTGTCCATTCTATTCAACTGCTCTTCCAGGGCCTTTGCTGTCTCTGACAGAATTACAATGTCATCAGCAAAACGCAATGTTTTTATTTCTTCCCCCTGAACTTTAATCCCTATTCCAAATTTTTCCTTGCTTTCCTTCACCACCTGCTCGATGTACAAATTGAATAACATCGGAGAAAGGCTACAACCCTGTCTTACTCCCTTCCCAACTGATGCTTCCCTTTCATGCCCTTCGAGTCTAATAACTGCGGTCTGGCATTTGTACAAGTTGTAAATAACTCTCCTTTCCCTATATTTTACCCCTGCTGACTTCAGAATTTGAAAGTGTATTCCAGTCAACATTGTCAAACGCTTTCTCCAAATCTACAAATCTAAAAATGTAGGCTTGCCTTTCCTTAATCTATCTTCTAAGATAAGACGTGAAGTGAGTATTGCCTCCCGGGTTCCTATGTTCGTCCTGAATCCAAACTGATCTTCCCTGAGGTCAGCTTCTACCAGCTTTTCCATTCTCCTGTAGATAATTCGTGTTAAAATTTTGCAACCATGACTTATCAAACTGATGGTTCTGCAATTTTCACATCTGTCTGTGCCTGATTTCTATGGAATGGGGATTATTACATTTTTCTTAAAGTCTGAGGGCATTTCGCCTGTCTCATACATCCTACGCACCAATTTAAATAGTCTTGTCATGGCTGGCTCTTCCAGAGACTTTAGTAGCTCTGAGGGTATGTCATCTACTCCTCTGTCAAATTCATCTCTCAGTATAGTATCTCCTATTTCATCTTGATCTACTTCCTCTTCCCTTCCTACAACATCGTCTCTAAGTTCATTTCCTTTGTAGAGCTGCTCTATGTACTCTTTCCACCTTTCAGCTTTCCCTTCTTTGCGGAGAACTGGTTTCCCATCTGAGTTCTTGGTATTCGTAGAGTTGCTTTTCTTGTCCACAAATGTCTTTTTTATTTTTCTGTTGGCAGTATCTACTTTTCCCCTTGTTATACATTCTTCTACAGATTTACCTTTGGCTTCTAGCCACTCCTGCTTAGCCATTTTGCACTTCCTGTCAATCACATTTTTTAGTCGTCTGTACTCCATTTTGCCTGTTTCATTTACTGCATTTGTATATTTTCTCTTTTCATCAATTAAATTTAGTATTTCCTGTGATATCCAAGGATTTTTTGTAGGTCTTGCCTTTCTACCGATTTTGTCCTCTGCTGCCTACACTATTTCATCTCTCAATGCTACCCATTCCTCTTCTACTATTTTATTCCCCCCTGTTTCTGTCAATTGATGCCTAAAACTCCCTCTGAGATTCTCCAGAACTTCACTTTCCTTCAATTTATCTAAGTCCCATCTCCTTATTTTTCTACCTTTCAACAGTTTTTTCAGCTTCAGCCTACAGTTCATGACTAACAAGTTATGGTCAGAGTCTATATCTGCCCCTGGGTATGTTTTACAGTTTATAACCTGGTTCCGGAACCTATGTCTTACCATTATAAAATCTATCTGATACCTTCCGGTGTCTCCTGGTCTCTTCCACGTATACAACCTTCTTTTGCGATTCTTAAACCAGGTGTTTGTTACGATTAAATCATGTTCCGTACAAAATTCTACCAGGCGACTTCCTCTTTCATTCCTCCTGCCCAGTCCATATTCACCTACTATTTTTCCTTCTCTTCCTTTTCGTACTACCGAATTCCAGTCTCCCATCACCATTAAGTTTTCCTCTCCCTTAACTGTCTGAATAATTTCCTTTAGCTCCTCATATATTTCTTCGATCTCCTCATCATCGGCAGAGCTAGTTGGCATATAAACCTGTACTACTGTTGTCGGTGTTGGCTTTGTATCTATCTTGACAATGATAATGCGATCACTGTGCTGCTCATAGTAATTTACCCGCATTCCTATCTTCTTATTCATTATCAGTCCTACTCCTGTGATACCCCCAACTGATTTTGTATTTATAATCCTGTACTCACCTGACCAGAAATCCTGTTCATCCCGCCACCGAACTTCACTAATTCCCACTACATCTAGCTTCAACCTATCCATTTCCCTTTTTAAATTTTCTAATTTTCCTACCTGATTAAGGGATCTAACAATCCACGCTCCGATCCGTAGAATGCCAGTATTGTCTTTCCTGATGACAACATCCTCCTGAGTAGTTCCCGCCCGGAGATCCGAATGGGGGACTATTTTACCTCCGGAATATTTTACCCGAGAGGATGCCATCATCATATTTTCATACAGTAGAGCTGCATGTCCTCGGGAAAGATAACGGCTGTAGTTTCCCCTTGCTTTCAGCCGTTCGCAGTAACTATGTGGCAAAGCCACATTAGCTGATGTTACAAGGCCAATTTAGTCAACCATCCAGACTGTTGCCCCTGTAACTACTGAAAAGGCTGCTGCCCCTCTTCAGGAACCACACGTTTGTCTGGCCTCTCCACAGATACCCCTCCGCTGTGGGTGCACCTACGGTACGGCTATCTGCATCTTGAGGCACGCAAGCCACCCCACCTCGGCAATGTCTGTGGTTCATGGGGGTGGTTGTTTAATTTATGGATTGAAATTTATTTTCCAGTCTGTTTTCATATAATATTTTATTAATGAAATAATTTATAGTGATAATAATTGTTTTTTATTTATTTTCTATCGATATGACTGTAAAATAGTAATGCTTATTTCATTCTCCTGTAAAATTGAATTTTTTTGACATACGTGACATACGAGGTTGCTGTTCAACACCATCGTTATTTTTTTTTTTTTTTTTTTTTTTTTTTTTTTTTTTTTTTTTTTTTTGATTGTAACTATCATTATTAACAAGCTTTTATAAAATATAGAAAATTACGAATAAACAAAAGTATGTGCATCCTTCGTAAAAATTACTGTTAGGTATTGAAATTGTGTTAATATTCCAATACAACAGAAAAAAATAAAAAAAGATGTCACGGTAGGTTTCCAGCCACAGACCCTACAGTTGGAAGTATGAACGCTACCGTCTTAGCTACAATGACATATGGGGGTACAAGTTTTAATTATTGGTACTTACATGCACTTTTAAAACTTCAAAGTCGGTTGTCTCGAGAAGCTTTGCGAGTTGGTTTGAATGGCTGTGACTAATTGTTATTTGAGTTCTGAACTTCACGTACCATAAATATCAAAAATTCTACAATACGACACTCATGTGGTCCCTCTGTTAGTCGTACGCATAAACAACAATTTCTTGTGTGCGGAAGGATCTGCTTTTAATAAAATAGGTGACAGAAAATAATATTATTAATTAATAATTGTTAATTTTATTTTGCTTATTTTGTCTCAACTTTTTTTTTAATTATATTTTAAAGTTTGTACAATAATTGCACAGCTGCCCTATGTAATTAATACACATAACTTATGTGATACGGCGCCACTATACACCTCTTAATGCCACCTGGTGGCAAGAAATGTCTACCTGGACAGTATCGTATGCGTTAAAGCTTGTAGTCTGCTTTTGTATGTATATTAAACAACATCGTCCATCTGTTCACTTGTGCACATGGCACCGAGGTATAACATGGCGTAGATTATCATTTTCAATATGAAATATAACTTACTACTTTTTCTGTCATGTGAGAAATTTTAATATTTTTTACGTTTGTAGATGCTAATCTGATGATGGTAAAACCGAAACGCGTCATTTTGAGGGCACGCTGTACATGAACTGTGACCTATAATAAAGAATTTGCGACCTAACCAGCTTCACAGCAGTACTACCTAATCATTTCATCATGGTCGCCTGCCTCCTCGGTGAATTTATGTCGCATTTAAAATACATAGAAAGCTTCAAAATCTCGAGCAATCTCTGAGCATTATCCCACGGAGTTATAGAAGTCACTTTGGAGTCGACCCTCTCGCAGATCGTTGCCAGAGAAACTGCAATTAGTTACTGTGACGCATCTCTCTCTGTCTCGCTTTTAACTTCTATTTGCTGACAACTTGTCCCGAGGAGGCAATTAATCGCAGAAACCTGTTCCTTTTGTCTTCGCAACTACTCGCGCTTTCTTCTCAATCTAAGCAGGAAGACAGGGGAGAAATTCTCGGCGAATCGTTCGGCGACAGGAGCTTATTAGGCGTTGGCGAATGGAAATTACGAGGCGTTAAACACGGCGCCGCCGTTGGCACTCGTGAAAATGATTGGCGGCGATTATCACGTCCCGGCAATTGGTCACGAGGACGAGGAAGTGCGCGGCGCGGTGCATTGTGGGTACGTGCGTGGCGTGGCGGTGTAGCGGCAAGGCTCCATCCGGGCTGCGATAAAGTAGAAGGCGCGGCAGATGGCAAGCCCAGGACCGGTCGGGCGCCGCCGACGCACCCTCCAGTCTGGGAGGGGACTCTGCCCAGCCAGCTGCCGCCGGCGAGTGACGCGACACCGGCGGGCGTGTGCGGTTATTCACCTGCCCGTGCCTCTGCCGTCTGATACAACTACACTGTGCACTCTGACACACTCAAGTGTTCAAATGTTTGTAAAGCTTAAGAGACTTAACTGCGGGGTCGTCAGTCCCTAAACTTACAAACTACTTATCAACTAAGCAAGCATCAGTAAAATACTGGTAGCGAACGGTTATTTACAACTTGTACAAAAACCAGACAGCGGTTGTCAGTGATGAAGGGCATGAAAGGGATGCAGTGGTTGAGAAAGGAGTAAGACATGGTTATAGCCTTTCTCCAACGTTATTCAATTTGTACATTTAGCAAGCTATAAAGGAAAGCAAGGAGAAATTTGGAGCAGGAATTAAAGTTCACGGTGAAGAATTAAAAACATTGCGTTTTCCCGACGACATAGTAAATCTGTCAGAGACAGCAAAGGACCTAGAAGAGCAGCTGAACGGAATGGACAGTGTTCTGAAAGGTGCATGTAAGATCAACATTAACAAGAGCAAAACAAGGGTAATGGAGTGCACTCTAAGAAAACAGGTGATGATGAAGGTTTTAGATTAGGCAACGAAACAATGAAGGAGGTAGATGAGTTTTGTTACTTGGATAGTAAAATAACAAATGATGGTCGCAGTACAGAGGATATAAAATGCAGAATGGTAATGGGTAGAAAAGCGTTCTTGAAAATGAGAAATTTGTTAACATCGGATACTGATTTAAGCCTAAGGAAGTCCTTTCTGAAGGCATTTGTGTGGAGTATTGTTTTGTACGGGAGTGAATTGTGGACATTAAACAGCACGAACAGGAAGATGATAAAGGCTTTTGAAATGTGATGCTACAAAAGAATTCTGAAGATTAGGGGGGAGGATCGCGTAACTAATGAGTAGGTACCGAACAGAATTGGGCAGAAAAGGAATTTTCGTCATACCTTGAGTAAAAGGAGGGATCGATTGGTAGGACACATTCTTAGGCATCAAAGAATCGTGAATTTAGCGTTGGAGGGAAGTGTATGGGGTAAAAACCGCAGAGGAAGACCAAGAGATGGATACAGTAAGTAGATTCAGACAGATATAGGTTGCCGTTCTTATGTGGAGTTCAAGAGTCTTGCTCAGGATAGGTTTATTGTGAAGAGCTGCATTAAACCAGTCTTCAGAACGAAGACCACAACAACAACAAGATATACTAAAGATGGCACAAATATCCACGCCCGAAGGGGGATTCGAACACCCAACGGGGTATGTCACGCTGTCGGTAACAAGCTAGTACACTGACATAGGAAATGACATGGTAGAGGCACCTAATAACGTGCGCGGTTTCCTCTGTCTCTGCGGACTCCAGTCAAACACCTTAAGAATCGGTGTATAAGTCAGCAGTAATCCTCTTGACGCAACTCCGAATTCTCTCCAGAGCTTCACCCAGTGGCCCCTTCATAAGTCAGAGCCTCCCTTACGTGACATCCCAGGTATCATTACGTTGTAATTGTCGGAAGTTCATCGAGTAGAACTGAAGTGACATCTCGCGTTCCTCATGAAAGTATTACAGGTCCCTTACTTTTCCTTGCGTTTATAAACGATTTAGAAGACAATGTGAGTAGCTCTCTTAGATTGTTAGCGGATGATGTTGTCACGTATCGGTTAGTAAAGTCACCAGAAATCAAAAGTAACTGCAAAATGATTTAGATAAGATACCTGCATGGTGCAAAATATGGTATCTGACCCTTAATAAAGAGAAGTGTGAAATCATCCATATGACTACTAAAAGAAACCCGCTAAACTTTATTTACACATAAATCATTCAAAACTACAGGCCGTAAATACAACTAAATACCTAGGAGCAACAATTATATACAATTTAAACCGGAAAGAACACATAGAAAATATTGTATTGTAAGGAAAGCGAATAAAAGACTACGATTCGTTCGCAGAACACTTAGAAGATGCAACAGTTATACTAAAGAAACTACATACACTGCACTTGTGCGTCCTATTTCGGAGTATTGATGCGCATTGTGGGATCCGCACCAAGTGCGACTGACAGACGATTTACAGAAAGTTCAGAGAAGGGCAGCTCGTTATGTACTATCGCGATATAGCGGAGAGAGTGTCACGGAAATGATGCACGAATTGGGGTGGAAATCATTAAAAGAAAGGCGTTATTTGTTGCATGCACCCAGTCACGATATACCTTGAACACAGTTGAACGTCTGAAGCTGAATTCCGGTATCATTGCCAAATGCGAAATTCCCATTCATCGGTCACGTACCTGCGTCAGCTCATGGCGATGTTGCATGCTACAAAATTAGCTTGCAGAAGTAAGTCTCAGAATCTCTTCTATACAACATCAGCTGGCAAACTGAGAGTGTGGTGAATAAACAACATTCTTGCGTCACCTGTATCCCACTGTCTGTTATTATCAGCTAAGTCAGTGAATTACGAATGTGTCAGAGTATGTACTTAGTTTGGTATTTAATGTTTTACCCACTTACGGTTTCCATAATTAATTTAGCTTTTTGTTATATTCGGTCACTAGCCACAATCTTTGTAACATTATGTACGACACTATAGGCGTCGACAAACCATGATCACTGAAAATTACTGCTACCAGTGCGATCCCAACAGAGTGTCATATTAACAGAGAGCATGCCATGAAGAATAACATAGACAGTCGTCGTGACAGGACGAAGTGCTGGGGACCACCACATGAGAGGAGTTGAGTTAGACTGTTACCAGAGGACGTCTGCAAAAGGCATGACTGATTCTTGGTAGACGAATTGGAACCTTGAAGAGAGAAGCTGCTTCTTAAAGAGTAACTCTCCCTGGCTCCCCACGGTGACGTGATGTACTTTACTTGGTCTGGTGGATTGTCTATCAGAAACTTAGCATAGATCATTTCTGAAAACAGAAGACGTGTGGAACTGTGCAAAAGTAAATACAGATATTGTTACTATAGAAGAAGAACATATTATTGAGGAGATGACATAAAAATAGAGCTGCTAAAATGGCCAAAGAGTGGATCAGAGGTCGATGGATGGACAGAGGGGGAACACGCAGATGGAGTAAAGAATTGAATGAATGAATACATACGCCGGGTATTATCGATACTGCGACTGATTAACAACTAACTGCGTACTGAAGTAAAAGAAAGTGTGAAGACTTGGGGGAGGGGGGCAGCATAAACTGTGGCAAAAGAAATGGTACATATTAATTGATGAAGAATTTGCCAAGTAGTAGACGCCCTTGTAGCTCCCGCCACATTATCTCAACAGGATTTCCGTCGCACGCAGTCATTATTGTGACGTTCCCCTCTTTCTCGGGAGCTACTACGTCACCTCTACTAACCCCAATTCCGGTTCCAGAACTGACCTGCTTTCCTCAATAATTACTCCAACGAGCGTTTCGTCTACCTCCTTAGGGTTGTTTGACACACGGATCTGTCAGTTTGGTAATTACACATCACATTTATTGTTCCGTCCCCTACTCGGTTCGGAATATACATCATGCATTAGGTAGTCGATTTATTAAATTGATGTGTACGCTATGTACGTAAACATTCCTCTACCTTCTTTTCCAGTCATATTTACACAATACACAATTTCAGTAAACTGGTATTAACGAAGATACTACGAGAGATATTAAGAAAGTAGGGAATGTTACCGTCGATAGCTAATATTTTGGTATGTGCATGATCGGCGGGTCAGTCGGCATCAGGACTGTCAAATTCAGCCTTGCAAAACGGTTCTGACGGTCTTGACAGTCCTGTCACGAGAACAAACAGATTTCCAGTCAAGAGAACAAACAATTCTTCATAGGAACAGAGCTTATAATAATCCAGTCCAGACCTGTTCTTTTATTGCAAGAAAGATGTATCAACCTAATGTAAGAATCCATTATTTTAGACAGGATATTTTATTAGTATCATTATTATTATTTTATAATCACTTGTATTGGTAGAGAGTCACTTTAATTTTGTGAATAGGTGTTTTTTTTTTTTTTTTTTTTGTTTTTTTTTTTTTTTTTTTTTTGTTTTTTTTACAGGATAAAAAATGTCTGGTGACACAGTTTAACTTAAAAATGGAGACAAAGTTTCACTGAAACTAGTTGTACAATTTCACTCCATTCCATGATGGTGGTGGTGGCGGCTGGTGCAGCAACAGTGTTGAATATTAAAAAATGCTCAGTCTCTGTTGCAGTATTTTATTTTCCAATTACGCGTTTCGCGCTGTTAGCGCATCGTCAGACAAATATTTTGTTACCGTCCGTGTACCTGGTGCACAGCGAACCTAATGTGGCTAAGGTGAATAAATTTGAAGATTCGGACTTACTTGGGCGGAGATGGAGCCACAGAACTATCTATTGCTGTCTAGGAGGTATCTTAACAATTTGTGTTATTGGGCGCCTGCAAAGAGGTAAACGTACAAAATAGTTGTACAAAATAAAGAAATATTGTGAGTCATATAGCGACTGTGGCACATAAGTATATGGTTTAAATGTCTTCATTAAAAAAAGAAATCCCAAGAGAATGCAGAACGAACTATATCCCAGGACTCTATGTAGAACGTCACCAATCGGAGAAAATACATAATAGCTTCTACAGAAACCTACTGGCCAACAGTCATGATGTGCATCAGATACGCATCCTTTTAGGGTATAAATGGCTTACTGCATGACGTTAAATGTTTCCTTGTCGTAGTTCTGTACCTCCAGTTTGTGTAAATGCCCCTTAGGAAGGCGTCAGAAGTCGGTATAAATAATGCTGAGGCGCTACTCGTTGTTATGAGACACTATGGATTCGCTAATGGGCAGTCGGAACAAATGAAGTGACGCCTCATTACAAACGCCACGGCTTCGCAGAACATTCGGCACTATCTGGCACGCGATCTTCTCCACATGACTCTGCATTATGAGTCCCAGACCACCTCTGCGCTCGTGCTGCAGCTTTTATGTGAATCGCCGGGTAATGCATACCGCCGCCTTAGCGGATATCTGGGAAAGAAATCTGGCACTTGAATGCAATATCATACAGCACGCCAGGCAGCCGGCCGCACACCGCCAAAAGCAAACGACCAACTTGTGCATGCTCGTGTATAAGGAGGCGATGTAGATAGCATTGCAACCACCGCTAGTATACCGGTCTCGCCTTAAACGCAAAGTTACCAATTTTTTCATCTTCCGTCAACAGTGTTATGTTAAGAGGTGTTCTTAACTGAATACTATCTACAAATACTACAGAACTTCCGCATGTGAAAAATTATCTGACAGAGATTGGGAAAGAAAGCTGCGCTATATAGGACGCGTTGTTTGCAGGCAGTAGAAACACTGCTTAACTTATATACATGTGGCGTCTGTCCCGAAAGAACAGACGTCACTTCCGATCCTGCAGTTGTTATTCTTTCATATTCACAGAATATATTACATCAACTGCGAATGGGCAAAGCTGAAAATGTGTACCCAGCATGGATTCGAACCCGGGGCTCCCGCTTTCTAGGCAGTTGCGGTAACTACTGCACCACTGGGGACACAGTGATCACCGCACTTGCAAGGACTACCTGAGCACGCCTCCCGTCAGATACAAATTCCCACACAGTATGTAGTGGGACACAGAAATAAGGAACCACTACTGCTTTGTGTCAGCTCCGTTTGTGTGTGTGTGTGTGTGTGTGTGTGTGTGTGTGTGGGTGGGTGGGTGGGTGTGGGTGTGGGAATTTGTATCTGACGGGAGGCGTGCTTAGATAGTCCTTGCAAGTGCGATGATCACTGTGTCCCCCCCCAGTGATATATATATATATATATATATATATATATATATATATATATATATATATATATATATAGTGTGTGTGTGTGAAAATGTTTACTGTTTTGTACTTAAAATGTGTTTGTTGCTTGTTTACCTGTTCCATGTACAATCGAGGTGGTGCAATTCGCGGGAGCAGCGTCTTCGCAGCCGCAGCCGGAGCTGACTCGCTGGCCGCTATTTGTTCCGCACCGAAGGCTTCGAGGCGACGAGGATTGCTGCGGCTTGTTGATTGCAAAGCTTCATCGTCCCAGAAAAAAAATGAAATGTGTACATTATTGCATTGTAAAAAGTTTCAGTTTATCGTTTGATGTCAGTTATGTCACACCGTATGCCAAGTCATGATATGTAACGGATGTTACAATAAATCGATGTCAAAGTGTTTAGTTATCTGTGACGGCTTCTTGTACATATGAAAGAGTATACGTGGAACTGTATTATTATTTAATGAAAGACAGATTTTTGAGTTTGGAAGCCTAAAGAAGAGTAATTTTCGTTTATAAGGATACATTCTTAGCTGTACATATAGTCTTCCAAACGGAGTAATCTAACAGGAAAGTCAACGGAAGATTTTACTTATGGTTTCCAATGTAATATTTATCGATCCTGTTGCTAACGATCGATAGGATTCTGAACTGAATTTAACTAGGTTTGGAGACAAAGGACTACAACTAATAAGTAAGTCAGATGGTTAATTCTGTGCTCTGTACAAGGACCTGAACTTATAATTTGAGGATTTTACTTCAAGTGTGGTCGTGTATGAAGCGGGTTTAGTGGAATAATTGTCTGATTACGGTCAATTCAAAAAGTTACTGCATCTAAGAATATCTTTGGGCAGTATCACTAGGCAACAAAAACAAGCTTTTAGGAACTGTCAAACTTATACCGGTTTAGAAAGTGGTTACTTTTGAGAATTTGTTATCAAATATGACAGCTAATACTGAACTTTTATCGATAGCCAGTGTCCCACGACAAGTACTCAAACTCGTAGTCACTATCTACTGATTCCCGTAAGAGTAAGGGTCTCAAACTTTGTCCATCCTTCCCCACTAACGATAGGATCATTGACCATCACCGGCATATTATATATATACATGTGGCGTCTGTTCCGAAAGAAAGCGGGAGACCCGGGTTCGAATCCCGGCTGGGTACACATTTTCGTCGTTGCCCATTCGCAGTTGGTGTCATATATTATGTGGATATGAAAGGAAGTGACGTCTGTGTTTTCGGAATAGTCGCTACATGTATATATGTAGTGTTTAAAATTGCACCATTTTTCCGTTGTTCAGGGAGTGCTGTTGTGAATTCTTCAACAAGTGGCGAAAAAGAAAAGTGTTGCTCGTCATAGGCTGAGCATACTGGTAAAACAGAACGGCTAATTGTGATTGAAGTAACGGCAGAAAAGAACAGACAACATACCAATAATAGTATATGCCCTCAACAGGCAATTGACAATGTTCCACATTCATTCATTTTACTGGAATTGTTGTGAGGAAAACACAACCTTCCTGAGTACAAAAATTAGGACTTTCTCCTAAATGTGACATCTTCTTGTTTTACAAGCTTTGAAACAAAATGACACTGTTCAATACCTGCAGTTACAATAGAATCGAAAATGAGTTGTCCTGCAGTGTACCGTGTCATATCTTCACAGGTCAGAAATATGTGGAGCTTCTTTTAGTTATTACAGGTTTATAATCTACTACATACTTTCCTCATCTTAAAAACCATGTGACAAATCGATATGAAAGACATTACTTCTGCTCATCCGATACCGTATTCCGCAATGTAGCTTGCCGGCGGCTTCGAGCTCTGCTTTTTATTGTTGTGACTGTATTTGTTAAATCGAAATGACAACGTGGTGGGTTGCCACACAGGAGGTCGAGGTTCTATTACCGGTTGCATCTGAAATTTTCTCCGCTCCGGGGCTGCGTGTTGCGTCGTCCTCGTCATTATTGTGTTTGTGAAACCTGTGGGACTTAACTACGGGGTCATCAGTCCCTAAACTTACACACTACTTATGAACTATAATATCCTCTTCAGTGCCGAGCACATATTTCAAATGTAAATGAACTACTTTTGTGCTATTTGGTTTATTTTAATGCTAATTAACAATAAATTGCAGTCCAAAATAATTTGCATGCATAGTGATATTTCGCATAGTTCGTATGATATACGATACCTCAGAATCTGATAAGGACAGTTATACACACAACTATGTAGTTTCATGTTGCTTTATTACAAAAACAAATCGTCACAAACGTTACACTTGTAGTTCTTTTTGTTCATACATACAGAAATCAAGAGGAATGCCATAAGGTTTGGCCATTACAAAGTTCTTTCTAACCTTCTGGATCAGTTTTTCCCTTTACATACTATTTCATTTTACTTGCCCATGAAAAGGATTCATTTCCTCATCAGCAGATATTTCCTTTGAGCGATAGTTTTCTAAACATTCCTTTCCGACAGTCTCCAAAATTGGTCTGACTTTCCAAAAGAGGTTATGCTTTTCTTGCTCACTAAAAGCATTGTCGTCATCTTATTTTAGGTAGTTCCACAGGAGGTAGTACCTGTCCCTTGAAATATTATCTGCTATTAGTGGGTACCTAGTTTCCTTCTCCCAGCACATTCTTAGTTGTGGTACACCTAAAAGTGCTGCAACGAAACTCACACCCTAAAACTTCTGCATTTCTTCTACAGTAGTAATAATTGATTTTCCTGCTCTCTTGACATTTCTAATGTCTGTCAAATGAGACATGTCCTCAAAAAATCAACCTTGCAAATATTTGGAAAAATATTCAACTGTTTTTTTGTTTTTGTTTTTTTGTTTTTTGTTTTTTTTGTTTTTGTTTTTGTTTTTTTTTTTTTTTTTTTTTCATTTACTCTGTGGCAGTTGAGGTGCTGGCAATGGTGTCGGACTAAAGGTTACAAAAAGTGCCATCATCCTGAAAACTGAAAAAGCCAAATAATTTTTATAAATAATCAAGTGTGAAATAATTCTTTTCATAGAGCGCTTATTATTACTCAATTTTATGCCTCCAGAATGCGTTTATTTCTCGAATTTGAGCAGGAGGAACACTTTCCTCTTGTGATGAACTTTCTTCATTTTCACTTTTTTTGCATTAAAACATCATCTTTATCATCATATTTATCAATTTCTATGTCAGAATCATCATCAATCAACCCGGAGAATCAAGCGAGAAAAGAATATAATCTCATTTCCACTGATATAAACAAAATGTTGTAATGTTTGTAAAACTGAAGGGACTTAACTACGGGGTCATCAGTCCCTAAACTTACAAACTACTTATGAACTACCTTATGCTAAAAACGACGCAAACATCCATGCCCGAGGGGGATTCGAAAGCCTGACGGCGGACGGCCACGCGCACCGCAACACGGCGGTCCAGAACGCGGCACGACGTAAACAAAGTCGGCACTGAATCTCGAGGTATCGTATATGATACCCTAAAGTTTAAACCTTTATAATCTGTTTTTATGTCTGTTTACTGTTATATATTAACTGAGAGTTATCTGTACAGTATCGAAATTATATTTAGGCATGTAAAAACACATTTAATTAGGAAAAACCTTATCTTTACCTTTATTTCGTCGAGACATGTTGTGGAGCTACGGAATCAGAAGTTTTCAGACGGTGCTGTCAACTGTTAGCATACAGGAGAAGGACGAACAAATGAGCTGCGGCAAGCGCAAAGTCTATAGTACATGGTACCACAGACCAGAAAGCGTTCATCTGGGTGGGTGCCCAAGAAAAAACTAAAACCTGGAGGTATCATAAATGATACCTGGGGACTGAAGAGATTGTACTAAAGGCAGCACAAACATCATCTCAGCATAGCGCCTCAATGCGCTCGGCCGCTGCTCCGCGGCTCGTCATTGTTGACAGATAAGTCGCCGAAGTGGCGACAGTTAACAAGACTCGCTCTAACAAGGCTGAACACGACCTCATTTGGGTTTAACGGCAGCAAATGGCACACGATCGTCACCACCGCCTCTCTAAAGAGACCATTCGACTTGTATCGAGCCAGCATTCCCAACAGTAGGCATGCGATCGCTCTTCAAAACGTAAACAGACTTTATGTTGGCTTGCGTATTGCGCATGTAGATGTAGATTCAGGAAGAATTTTTTACAGCTGCAAGATGTGATATAAGGAAAAAAGAAAGAGGTATGAAATCAAACGGAACGGAGGTGCGCGACCCACCTCCCGTCGACCCTAGACCAGTGGCGCGGCTCGTCGCTGATATTTACGCGTCGTAAAAGTCTGCGGCTGGAGGCTGGAGGGACAGGTGCACAGGTGGCCGGCTGTGTCTGCTGGGGCGGGCCCTGTCTGACATCCGTAGCGGGACGACAAGCCCAAGTACCGGTTCTTCACAGACATCGGCACAGTTTGCAAATAACTGGGGGTATAATTTGCTGTATATTTATGTGTTTATTCTGTGTCTGACCAGCTTCCATCCTTCCTATACCTCTCCGTGTCTCAAGTTCGAGCAAGTCATGGTATAGTCCGCAAATCACATTTAAGTCACTGGCATAGAGTTCATTGTACTAAGTGGATTCTATTCATCTACCATTCCATTCTCGAAGAGCGCTCGGGAAGAAAAGACATCTGAATCTCTCCGTTCGAGCTCTGATTGCGAGTATTTGATTCTCACAATCATATCTACATAAGTAAGTGGAGTCAACAATATATTTTCGCATTCGGAGGAGAATGATGGGGGATGGAGTTTCGTAAGTAGACCACTCCGCAGCGATAAGCGTTGTTATTGTTATTGTTCCCACCCCAGATCCTGTATCATTTCCGTGACACTGTTTCCCCTGTATCGTGACAATACAAAACGAGATGCCCTTATTTGGATTCTTTCGATGGTTTCCGACAAACCCACCTGATAAGGATCCAACACTGGGCTTTCGTACTCATGTTGACGACTTCACCCTTCTCATTATATAGAGTCAATTACCAATTTTTACACCATAGTGATAACTTAATCACATCGTTCTGCACTTGGTTTTGATCTTCAGATGACTTTACAAGACGATAAATGACGGCGTCATCTGCAAACAATCTTAGAGAGCTGCTCATTTTCTCCCATATCGTTTATGAAGACAGGGAACAATAGAGGACAAATAACACTATCCTGTGGAACGCCCGATATCACCTCTGTTTTAGTCCAAAATGTTCAAATGTTTGTAGAGCTTATGGGACTTAAGTACAGGATCATTAGTCCCTAAGCTTACAAACTACTTATGAACTAGCTAATACTGAAGACGGCACAAATATCCATGCCCGAGGGGGGATTCCAACTCCCGACCGTACTATCCGTGCAGAACGTGACTGGCGCGCCACAGATCGCTCGGCCACTGCGGCCGGTTGTTTTAGTCGATGCCTTACCATCCATTAGTACAAAATATGTCCTTTCTGACAGGAAATCCTCTATCCTGTCACAAATCTGGTGTTTTGTATTGTCACGATACACGGGAGACTGAGTCACGGAAATGACACAAGATCCGGGACCGGTTCTGCTTTACAAAATGTTCAAATGTCTGTAAATCTATCGGACTAAACTGCGTGGTCATCAGTCCGTAGCTTACAAACTACTTACACCTATGTAAACTAACCTACGGACAAACACACACACCCATGCCCCAGGGAGGACTCGAAACTTCACGGCGAGCATCCGCGCAATCCGCAGCGAGGTGCTTTAGACCGCTCGGCTACTCCACCGCGGCTCTGCATTACAACAAAGGCGCTTGTCGTTGCTGCGTGGGCTACTTATGAAACTGCAATCGCAAACATTCTCCTCCGAATGCAAAAAATATATTGTTGATTCCCAGCTACATAGGTAGAAATCGCCATAAAAATAATTTACGAGAAATCAGAGCTCGAACGGAGAGATTCAGGTGTTCTTTCTTCCCGCGCGCTGTTCGAGAATGGAATGGGAGATAAAAAGTATAACCATGGCTGTGGAGAGAATCAGACCTTCAGCCATATTATTGAAGAGTGTCCCAAAAGAGCCAGTAAAGGGAGCCCAGACGAGTTCCTGTTCACAGCTCCAGAGTCGACAGATTACATTAACAGACTTGATGTTTGTTTGTATTTCTTGAAGTTCGTTATTTTAGTGATTTTCTGTTTCTTTCATATGTGTCTGTATTGCCATAAGATAAATAAATAAATAACACTGGCAATACTGTGAAAACACCGCTGCTCCTGTTCTATTACATGCAGATTATACGGTTGTATTTGGTGAGAAGCACTACTCTTAAATGTTGTATTTTTGACACACACTTGATACTCTGCATTTCGAAATAATTAATTGTGAAACTATTTTCAAAATGGAATCTCGCATGCTTCCAGCTCCAACCATCATTCCTCGCTAAATGTCCGTAAATTCCTGTCGTGCGACAACAATCACGTCGTTAGGTTTTCACCTCAAACTACAAATAACTGCTTCGCCGCAGCACCGCCCCTTTTATGCATCGTGTACGCGGCACTAGCGATGTGTGTATGCAGGCATCTCACCGTCGCATAAATTTTGTTATTTTAGAGTCTTTGGTTGTGCGTCCACTACGACTCAAAAGTGTTTGTATATCCATCTTGTCTCTGATGACTGGGACACGGCTTCACTTCAGCAGTTAATTTTTATTATTTTTTTAAATTTATTTTTTATTTTCTAATTTTGGTAACTCATCGTTACCATCTTCAACTGCCTCGTTTGTTGACTATTATCATACAACCAGGATCGGTGTTGATGACAAAGTATGTGGACCCACCTTTTATATCTTTCTTTCAAAAAAATGTCCAAATGTATGTGAGGTCTTATGCGACCAAACTGCGTCGTTTTCACTCGCTAGACTTATACACTAATTATGTGTCTAACGTAAACTAACTTACGCTAAGGACAACACAAACACCCATGCCCGAAGGAAGGTTGGAGCCCCCAACCGTAGTGGCTGTGCAGACCGTGACTGACGCGCCGCAGACCGCTCGGCCACTGCGGTCGGCCTATCTTTCTTTAATATCAACAATATCCTTATACCGTAGTTCATTAGACAGCAATAAGAGATGGGTGTACAAGCGTTGTCATCTACATCGTCCGTGGTCGTAGGATAATAGTCAATACTAAGCAGGGGTCTGAAGATGCTAACAATGAGCTACTGAAGCTAGTAAATAACGGATTTACAACATTAACGGCTGAAGGAGTTTATTCTATTTATAAATGAACCAAAAGGCTTGCGACCGCCAGCTCCTTGCATCTCACAAGGAGACGGCACGACCGTGGGGTCGGGGATTTGTCCGAAGTTTAGTGTGGTGAAAGAGGACCCCTAACATCTCACGTGGTTAAAATATTCGGACGCACTACTCGGAAAATCCTGAGAAAAATCGATCCGAAGTTTCTTAGGTGCCTCACGAGTATAAAATGTTAGTCCATTGCCGAGCTGCCGTCTGACCTAGATGGTTAGGGCTCGGACTCTTACGCCAGAGGTCTCGGGTTCCATTCATTTTCCGGCACGTTTTTTCCCTTCTGTTTCATTTTCGTTTGTTATTCCACGAATTATTCAGAAAGTTTCCCGAATCTACATTATCATTAACAAATTAGTTACGATATTGAATAAAAATTATTTCCTTTTTGTCCAACAACATAATTAATGGCGGTGGGTTTTCCATTTTTCATTGTAACTTATTTGAGGAGAAACATTGGGTTTTTAATCAGAATAACAAAGTCGATTGGGAAACGTTCAATTTTTATACATACAATAATTATAAACGAGAATCGCAGTGGTAATTATCGTAGAAAAAAACAAAGGAATAGTTTTTGCGACGTCTTGCGCAACATATAAAAGCGTGAATTAATTCCTCTTTAAAATAGGCGAAAATAGATGGTGCGTTGACGGGCCTCCAACGTGTACGCACCATCTATTTTCGCCTATTTTAAATTTCAATGTATTCATGTATTAACAGTGGACAACGTACAGGTTTTATCAGTCATTTGCATCATGCAGTGTATTGTTACGGTTGGAATAAGGTCTATGGTTTGAGAATGGACGAACAAGTGCGAACAAGTCCTAAACTAGTAACCAACTTCTAAATAGTGCTACTGTGACGAATAAAGAAAGAAAGAAATGGTTTTCATTACATATCCAGAAATGGTTTTCATTACATATCCAGTTGCTGATCCTGCCCCATCTTCAAGATGAATTTCCGAAAGAAAGTGAAAGAGACGGAAAAAAGTCCTCTGGGGTAAGACTCCGAGCCCTAACCATCTAGGCCAGACGGTGGCTCGCCAGTGGACTAACATTTTATACTCGTAAGGCACCAAAGAAGTTTGGGATCCATTTTCCTCGGGATTATCCGAGTAGTGCGTCCTAATATTTTAAGCACGTGAGGTTATGGGGTCCTCCTGCAGCACACAAAATGTCGGACAAACCCCCGACCCCGCGGTCGTGGCGTCAGTTGGCGGTGGCTGCCACTGTGCGGTCCTGCAGCCACTGAGCACTGTGCAGGTGCTCCCTGCTCTGACCTGTCCCGCCCGCCGCCGCCGCCGCTCACAGTGGGCTCGGCTGCTGCAGTCGCCGTTACGCCCCTCCTGGCTTTCGCCTCGCCGCGTCGCTTTCTAGGCGTGGGCGTCGCGACGCCGCCCACCACCTGCGATGCGCCTGAGGGGCTCCTCTTGTAGCACAGCAGGTGACGCCCCACAACTGTACAGTCTGTTGCCACAGGAGCGGCGAACGCTCACTGCCTCTCCAACAGTCGTAGGCCACAGGGCCGACTCGGCGGATTGTTCTACAGCACTGTTATCATATTGCCACAATTAGTAATTCTAAATTTGTACTTGTTTTAACAGGTTTCGACGAAACTTGCCACCAACTACGTTTACAAGGGGTCCTCCGCAAATCACATTAACGTGCCTGGCAGTGGGTTCATGGGTTCATGATTCTCTCCACAGCCATACTTATTTACTCCATTTATACAGGGCGTAATCACATCTGCCATGATGAGTTCGAATCCTATTTATAGTAGACCTCGTTTTGCATGGTAGGTCAAAACCTAGTGGCCTCTCTGTGATGCAAGGCATGTTATGATTTTGCCATGCGTTCCATTTTTCAGACCATGCGTTTGTGATACTGAAACCCTCCTGTCTACAGGTCCTTGCTGTTCTTGTTGTTGAGTTCCTAAATCGCAGTCTATTCGTGTTTTAGACTCAGTGTCTTGGTTGATTGGCAGGCTTCGATTTCCCAAGATGTTTTTGTATTCGCGCACGAGGGCGTCAGTACGTCTCAGGTGTAGCGGTGGGATGTGGCTTAATACTGGGGGCCATTGCGATGGAGTGGGTTTAATTGCTCCAGAAATCATCCTCAGAGTGTTATGCTGCTGGACATCCACCATATCAGCCAAATCGGAGCACAGCATTCGGTAGCCGAGAATACGATTGGTTAAGCAGTGGTGCGGAGAGTGGAAGCCGTTGATTCCCAGATGGATGGTGCACAAAGTTTTTGAATATTGTGGTTTCTTGTATGTAATTGTTTGGCAGTCTTTATTAGGTGCTCTTTAAAAGATAGTGTTCTGTCCAGCGTCACGCCCAAGTACTTCGGAGTTTCATTGTGCTTGAGAAGTTGTTGCTTTTTTTTTCCAAATCGAATGTTGAGTTCCTTTCCAGCTTGTTTGTTGTTGAGATAGAAACAACTAACTTTTGTTTCGGAAACATTTGGTACATTTCTCCACTTACGGAAATATTCACCCATTATCTTCAGGTCTTTCGTTAGGCTGTCCTCAGATGCTTCAATTGTGCTACATATTGTAGCGAGGGCCCAATCGTCTAGATACTCGAACTTTCTTGATTATGTTTCCATCAGATCTGCAATATTATTTGGAATACCTTGTCATTGAGCACGCTGGCAGTGAGATAATATAAGGATCTCCTGACTAAGACACTTTCGAAAAGAGTTATTGCTAGTGTTAACAGACTACTGCGAGAAGAAACCGCAGAAATAGCTCCATGACGTATGAGAAAAGTATCCTTCAGGAGAGCGCGGCACATTTTGTCGTTAATGGGCTATGGCAACACACGATGTATTCGAGTGCCTTTGCTAATAGCACGGTATCGCTTGCAGCGTCTCTCCTGCTCTTGTTGCCATATTAGTTGGCCCCAATACGATCCGAAAACCGTTGCCTGCTCAGATGGGTAGCTACTTAACTTTGTGATAGCTGGTGGTAGGATGTATGGAGCAAACTGCACGATGCCACGGATAACTTTACAAGCGCGTGGTGGCTGCAACAAAGTATGATCCCCAAACGTGACTTGTAGGAGATTGTTGTTGTTATGGTCCTCAGTCCGGAGACTGGTTTGATGCAGCTCTCCACCCTACTCTATCCTGAGCAAGCCTCTTCATCTCCTCATAAGAACGACAACCCACATCCACTTGAATCTGCTTACTATACGCGTCTCTTGGTCTCCCTCTGCGATTTTTACCCCACACACTTCCCTCCAATGCTAAATTTACGATTCCTCGATGTCTAAGAATGTGTCCTACCAAACGATCCCTTCTTTTAGTCAGGGTATGCCAAAAATTCCTTTTCTCACCAATTCTGTTAAGTACCTCTTCCCACCTAATCTTCAGCATTCTTCTGTAGCACTACATTTCAAAAGACTATCCTCTTCCTGTCCGCACTGCTTATTGTCCATGTTTCACTCCCGTACAAGGCAACACTCCACACAAATGCCTTCAGAAAAGACTTCCTTACACTTAAATTAATATACGATGTTAGCAAATTTCTCTTTTTCAAAACTGCTTTTCTTCCCATTGCCATTCTGCATTTTATATCCTCTGTACTGCGACCATCGCATGTTATTTTACTACCCAAGTAACAAAACTCATCTACCACCTTCATTGTTTCGTTACCTAATCTAATTCCTTCAGCATCACCTGATTTTTTAAGACCGCATTCCATTATTTTTGTTTTGATCTTGTTAATGTTCATTTTATACGATCTCTTTAACATAGTGTCCATTCCATTCAACTGCTCTTCCAGTTCCTTTGCTGTCTCTGAAAGAATTACAATATCATTAGCAAAATGCAATGTTTTTATTTCTTCCCCCTGAACTTTAATCCCTATTCCAAATTTTTCCTTGCTTTTCTTCACCGCCTGCTCGATGTACAAATTGAATAGCATCGCAGAAAGGCTACAACCCTGTCTTACTCCCTTCCCAACTGATGCTTCCCTTTCATGCCCTTCGAGTCTAAAAACTGCGGTCTGGTTTTTGTACAAGTTGTAAATAACTCTCCTTTCCCTGTTTTTTTATCCCTGCTGACTTCAGAATTTGAAAGAGTGTATTCCAGTCAACATTGTCAAAAGCTTTCTCCAAATCTACAAAAGCTAAAAATGTAGGTTTGCCTTTCCTTAATCTATATTTTAAGACAAGCCGTAAAGTGAGTATTGCCTCCCGTGTTGCTACGTTCCTCCTGAATCCAAACTGATATTCCCCGAGGTCAGCTTCTACCAGCTTTTTCATTCTCCTGTACATAATTCGTGTTAAAATTTTGCAACCATGCCTTATTTCCCTTCTTAAATTTTCTAATTTTCCTACCCGATTAAGGGATCTAACATTCCACGCTCCGATCCGTAGAATGCCAGTATTGTCTTTCCTGATGACAACATCCTCCTGAGTAGTCCCCGCCCGGAGATCCGAATGGGGGACTATTTTACCCCCGGAATATTTTACCCGAGAGGATGCCATCATCATATTTCCATTCAGTAGAGCTGCATGTCCTCGGGGAAAGTAACGAATGTAGTTTCCCCTTGCTTTCAGCCGTTCGCTGTAACTGCGTGGCAAAGCCACGTTAGCTGATGTTACAAGGCCAGCTCAGCCAATCATCCAGACTTTTGCCCCTGTAACTACTGAAAAGGCTGCTGCCCCTCTTCAGGAACCACACGTTTGTCTGGCCTCTCCACAGATACCCCTCCGTTGTGGTTGCACCTACGGTACGGCTATCTGCATCGGTGAGGCACGCAAGCCACCCCACCTCGGCAATGTCTGTGGTTCATGGGGGTGGTAGGAGATGTAGGAGATATGCGACCATTATTATGACTTTTCAATATTTAAGGAGTGCTATTAAAGACGCTGCTAACGATCATGCCACAGTTTCCGCTAGATCACAGAAGTTAACCTCTGTCGGATTTGGCTAGCACCGCCCGGGTTTGGTCTTGTAAAGTCAACTGAGGAGGTACTTGGTTGAAAAGTATCGGCTCCTGTCACGAAAACTGACACGACCGTTGGAGGTGAGGGCGCTGACTGCGTGCCCCTGTTACCGCAGCCGTTGACGCCATCGGACGGAGGATGATACGGCGGCCGGTCGGAGCCCTTTAGACTTCCCGAGGCCAGTAGGACGGTATTAAAGACGCTGTTGGTAAAGTATGCAGGCCACAGGTGGTGGTGTGAGTATAAGTGTCACTGGGGCGTTTCGATTTCATCATCATCATAAGAATGTGCAAGGTTGCAAACATTGGGTAGCAAAATGTTACAAAACAGATAACTTTTACAAGCAGCTGAGGAATAAGCGTTATATTCCTAGCAGGACCACCTACCAAATAACATCAAATATTTGACAGACAGTCAACCAGCATTTAAAAACAAACTGAAAATAATTCTGAATGACAACTGCTTCTATTCATCAGATGAATGTTTACATAGAAATTAGTAATTAAAAAGAAAAATTGTATATCATGCAATGTTATCTTTTATTAAGCTGACACATTCCACACCATTACGATATTTCGTATTAATCTATCGAACAAGCATTAATATAATCTAAACTAAACTATGCCTGCACGTGGCACGCGGTGCTTTGTTTACCAGCACGCTAAATTAAAACACTTGCAAGTGCTATTTTCTCCATACTGCAGTTGATATATCTTCCGCGTCAGCTCGATATGTTACCTAAAAGCAATCAAATGAACAGAGGCTAACGACCACATTTTCCACTGCAAAACCTTCAAATTTTATTCAGAATAAAAGTAAAGTTTCACAATAATTATGGCGAATGCTTAAAACGAAAGCCACTTCACCAGCAAACCATTGTGTTAACCTATAAGATACGACAAAAATCGATTTAGTGCGCCAATGCGGAGTATCGAGTGCGGAGTATTTTTCAAGGAAGACGTACCAAACCTGACCACTGGATTTTTAATTTCGTCAATGAAAGGGAGAATCTCTGCCTAAAAATTAATATCAATCGCGGGAAAAAAATTCACAGCGTAATACATCTTAGAAGAAACAACTACTTATATAGGCAACTAATGTATGGATACAGGACAAGGGAATAAAAACTAATTTATGTACACGGTATTTACTGTCAGTTTGTGATACTCAACAAAGTTTCCTGGTATGAAAAGTATCATATTTACCCAAATGTTACACTGTTTGAAAAACTGTAGCACCAAACTGCTATGGTCACAAGTCGCTTTACTTGCAAACTACGTAAACGAACTTAAACTATGGACAACATACACACACAAACCCATGCACTAGGGAGGACTCGCATCTCCGGCGGGAGCGGCCGCCCAGGTCTGTAGCATGATGCCTTAGCCCATACGACCATTCCGCGCGGCTGATATTTACTTCTTCGTTTCCAAATTATCGACGTGAAGTGAGACAACTGCTGTTTCTGGTCGCCGAGATTCAGAGGTTATTTCAGTTCGAGGATGAATGTTTCACGTTTGGAGTCGATGAACTGTGCTTCATCACTACTCCACAAATTAATATTAATGTCCCCCCCCCCCCCCCCCCGAGAAAGACGAATGAAAGATGATAGTGATTCTCCCTCCCCAACTAGGATGCACAAGCCTTTTCACTGAAAGCCATAGTGCAATTCGAAGAAACGACCAATGTAGTCATTAAGAACTTCATTATATCTTGGCGCTCTTTTTACTCTCGCTGATATTGACGTAAACGTCGCATGCAATCACTGGATACACACTGCTGAGTTACATTCTTAGTGTAACTTACGATAGGCCCTCAACAAAATTTCATGGCTAAAGATTTCTATTTCTTGGTCTCGTGACCGATGACGTCGACAGTTAGAAGAAAAAAAAAAAAAAAAAAAAAAAAAAAAAAAAAAAAAAAAAAAAAAAAAAAAAAAAAAAAAAGGCGGTCGCATACAAGACAAACGAAACTAAAGAACTCTCATAGAAACGCATGGTGAACTATGTCCCGTCACGTAACTGCTGACGTCACTTCTGTGACGGTTTATGGTAGCTCATTATTTTTTCTGCACCTACGGCATAGGTATCAACAGCGTAAAAACCGACACCAGGGGATAATGCAGTTGGTTTTTGAGTAATAAATGAAAGGTGAGGTCATTTTTGTCCTGTACGCTCACGTAGAATGCCCTCTGTAATAAAAAATCTGAGCCAAGAACACACAGAACAACGAACGAACAAGATCAGCGACCACAAGGAACAGAACTACTCATAGACCGAAAGATCACAGGTTCTGCATGTTTTTTGGGCTTTTTTTTCTACACCAGCGGCATGTTTTTGTAAATAATAATAATAATGATAATAGTAATAATAATGAATAAAAACTGTAAATAAATAAATTTACATCGATTTCAAGCCGCGTATCTGATTTATTCTGAATACCAATATACATCGTGTATACGCACCGGGAAAATCTGGAGATCGGGAAAAAACACGGGAATATTTTCACCCCGAAAAAGTCCGGGAATTACACGGGAATTTTTTTTTTTAATTTCCAGAATGTTTCTTTCTTTACATCATCAGTTAATAATTTCGGCTCGTAAAAAAATATTACATTAGCCTGAAACTGCAAAACAACACCGCAGAAATAAATTAAAAACGAAAGAATAACACGAAAATAAAACTTTAGTTGAAAAAAAATTGCTTGATTAACAACAACGATACACCTACAAGCGTCTGCCTATAGCGGAATATGTGAAAGGCGTCTGGAGAAAGAGTATGCAGTAATTCACAACAAACCGGTTTAGATGAGCGTAATGTCTCCCTCCGCTTACGTTTCTAGCAGGTCACGGGAAAATCTGAGAATAATGAAGAAGCTGTACTTTCAAAGTAAATGGCGTTTTACGCAATATGAAGTACATTAATAGTGCGAATGTGCTATGAACTTCTTAAATCACAAACCGTTTAATTCCCGTTCAAAACTTAATAATTTGAGAAGCAGCATTTGGAAAGATTTAGGGCTCTAAAGTTCAGCAGTTTATGTCATTATTTAAAATTTTAATGTCACATTTATGTTTTGATATATTTTACGGGGCAACACACACTAAAAATGACTTAGCTTCAAGGTTAGTTTATCATATTTATTTATTACATTGATGACAAATTATGTAATAATAATAACAGAAAAAAGTCGGCTATCCTTAAAAATTATGAGACGACAGTTGTTTTATTAGGTACACGCATAACAACTTACTCGAAAATCCTGACACATATTAAGAAAACAGCATAATATTTTTGACAAGCAATTAAAGCTATTCTATTAGGTTATATCCTAACAACATACACATAGTTGTAACATATTCGTACAAAATTGCGAAGTATTTTACAAAAGGAAGCAAATGATGAACGGCATTTTCATAAATTACATGTGTCATCGTGAAATAAACTGAAATATACATTAATTTAATTACGAAACGGAAGTGAAAAACATTCTCGCTGCCTGTTTGCAGGTGAGCCATGATTGTTCGTTCTTACGTCCCCAACAATTTTCCGCGATTACAAACGCCAAGAAAAATAAATAAATATATTCTGCCGACATCATCTGTGCGTTTTAACAATGGAAAGTTGTACGCCGAACCGTTCAAAGAACACATAAGTTTTATGGGTCCAAGCCAAGTATAATAGAAAAGCGCAATTCACCTGGCAAAATTTGAATTTCACCCCGAGAAAAGACTATTTTCATCCAGGAAAAATTTTACTTTTCACCCGGGAAAAAACCGAGAATTTCTTCTTCTTGTCCACTTACACACCCTGAATATAAATCAGTGGCGTCATATAGTAAAAGAATTAAATTCGTCACTGAAAATACACAAAGTAACATAATGAACTACGAAGAACGCATATCGTAAATAGATTCATCGTATTAGTACCTCTTTGGCAATAATAATATAATTGACTAAGCAATCGTAAAATGTATCAGACCTTGCACTCCATGCAATCAAAAGTCACCATTAATGCTTCGTGTACTCCCTTTCAGTTGGTATACAGGAACCTAATAATGATTCGTGGGCCAAAAGTAATTGTTAATTGAAGAAATTCTATCATCGGTTCTTGACAGTAAGTCACGACGTTCTTCAAATACCAGAGTAATTTTTAAAGCAAGAGGCTCCCATACGTGATCCAGGTAAGTGCTGTAAGATCTTGGCAATAGTCTCTACCTTGTATGTTGTTGTTTGGAGGCCTTGCAGAGAGGAGATGGAGATTTTAGAAGTGGAGAGAAGGAGACTCGTGTTTGGGCAGCCGAAGACAGCAAACGCTTCTCTTCTGCTCTCAGTTTTATAATTGTCTTCGAGCACCGGTGCTTGGAGTTTGTGGTACAATTTTTAGCGCTGAGTATTGGCATGCTGAGATCAAGGTCAGCCTGCCTGATATTAGACGCACCGACGCGCTAATTACGATTGTCACAGTTCTGGTGTCATGTCTGCCTACAGTACATTCGTGTTTCACACATAAATTGTCTGTAGTGGCACGACATAGCCGAGCGACTGAGATCGTAGGCACTAAGATCCACCGGGGTCAAAGTTGGCTGATATTAGTTAAGTATTGCTTCTGGAATACGAAGCTGAATTATCTCTGGGCCCGCGACTTGCAGCTATCGACACTCGCAGCCGCCGCCCAGCCGTCGTGTTGCTGACATCGCCAGCCAGCACAGTTTTGGCACAGTATCGCGTGCATTTGCTAGTGTTTCAAGTGGTATTCAAGTTTTCGGACTGTTGAAAACATTAGGTAAACCCACAAAAATCTGGTATCGGAATATTCCTCTCGATTACGCCAAGGTTTCCAGTTAAATGTGGGTTGTCATAAGTGTTTAGAATCAAATACAATTATCTACGACTTACCAATCACTTGCTGTTGGAGTGTTTATAGTGTTTTGTAAATTCGTATAATTTGTTCTGTGCTCAATTGTATGTGTATCTTGCTTTCAACTGTGTCGTTCATTTGACTTCAGAGAATGAAACGAGTCAAAACAAATTTCCTTAGTCAAGTCATTCAAATTAGTTAACTCACTTTTCCACAATTTTGCATGGGTTTTATTACTTGAAAACTAGAGGATAAATTAATTAAATGTTCGTTGGTGGGTCAGCCATGCCTGTCCTTCAATATCAAGTGAACAAACCATCTGCATTGCATTTGCATTCCATACTTCCTCTCCCATACCTTACCCTTATTTTTCAACACACCCACCATACATATACCTTTCAACTGGTAATCTTTATCAGAGAAACTGTAATAGGCACAACTTCCAAAATGAAGTTTATGGGAAAATTTCCCTAACCATTTGAAAACAAGACGGTTGTGCGAAAGGGAAATGAATCATCACCAATAATATTTAACAGTGTTCTTGAGAAGATTGTAAGAATTTTGAATTTAAAACTTAAAAATTAAGGGATTATCTCAGTACCTGTAGGAAGAAAACCAGGATTAATCAACTGCTTGGATTTCGATGACGGTTTTGCAAACGTTTCAAGGAACTCAGGAGAAGCAGCCATTCATATCATCTTGCTAGGAAGGATCGATGGCAAGACAGGATTTAGGACCTCAAAAGAGAGGATCAAATTAATGACGAGTGACAAACATGGATAACAATTCCTTGGACGGAATAAGTGGGTAAAAATAATTCAAATACCTCGGTGAAGCCATGAACGAGAAGCGACTGGACAAATCTGCTGTGAGGGACATCAACACGCCCAAGGGTATCCTACTTATCTTTTCTCACTCGATCCATGGTAGTTTTCAAATGATCGAGTACTTAAGGATTATTTCCGCCCAGACCGCCGATGTTTCCTAAAGCAACCAAAAGGAAAATTTGACACGCATTCATAAATAGTACAAAAATTCACAAGTCACTTCAACAGTATGCTGACTCTTAAGCCAACAAAAATGTGCGCGAATATCTGAATGGTGCAAACGACCTACACCTGCGGCTGTGCACAACAAGACTAATTGTTAGTGCAAAACGGATGATTTAGCAGTAGCAAACTGCTGGATTCATTTATCCACACAGTTTTGTCAGAGTGCAAACTTTACTATTCTGATAAGTACGTTGAGGGCATAGAAATTCAAAAGCAGGAAAATGGCTTTACCGGAAACTAGACAAGTTGTGACCAATGATGCCACATCTTCTCCACCAAAATGAGAGAAGTTGTCACCAGCAAATGGTGGTAAACGCCGCAAGTCTTGCTGCTGTTGCAGGCGGAGTTCCAGTGCCTTCTCCGACCTCTGAATTAACTTACCCAGCCGGTTATTGGTAAACTCACAGCAGGGGCGTAGATAATTCATTTTCTGCAGGCGGGAGTTCAGTTTTGACGTTCATTCACCTTGGTATCCAATATATCTGCAAGCCTAATACTGAACTAGAGGTTGCATTGAAATAGACCAATAAATAAAGAAAATATTAAAAGCTCCATGGATAGTGCTTTTGTATCTTCTGGTGGAAGCAGACTCGCACCTGACTGACAGTTTAACATTGATACCAAACTACGGCGCAATTCTCTATTTTTCCATGAAACCACCATCGTCGAAGCTGAAAAAATATTGACAGAAAAAACCATAGGTCTCACAGTAGACTGATCGCAATACCTTTCCATTTTTCCCTGTACCGCCTTTGTGCAAGATGGGTAGGGTACATCGGTTGTTCACACTGAAAAAAAAATTGACAGTTCCTATCGTCTGTGTCAGCCTAATTTTAGGGTATCAATTTTGGCAATCCGAAAGCCCCCTGCCCAACGTAAAAAATTGATTAATCCCATTAATTTTTAGAATCAAGATGTGACCAAGACTTAAGTAACTGGTATCCGTAGTTCTGTATCTCAAGACGCTTCCTCTTCACTCATCAATTGACAACCATTGATTTGTCCAAGAAACGGCGCGTGCGGTGCAATTTGGCTAAACGAATTACGCGTGATAGGACACCTTGAGGTGTCAATGAGCAGTTAATTTGTTAACCGAAGGAAATGTATGAGGCGAAATTATAGAGGTAGCTCAAGGTTTGAATCAGTAAGCAGATTCAAATGAATGCAGCGTGCAGTCGTTATGCAGACATGATAGACCAGCGCTAAGACGTGCATTAAACCAGGCTTTCCACTAACGACAACTAAAGGCATTGAGGAAGGCACGGTTAGCTCATTCTGTTGACGACCTCGCACCTGCTTGTGCTACAGGTTACATATGTATGCCTTTGAAGTGAACTCTCAGCATTAATAAGCGGAGGTCTTCTGGTGTACTGTAGAGAGGCATCTACCAGCTGGTAGGAGTAGATTGTTGCATGACGCAGACTGGGGGAGCTGGAGCCAGCTAGAAATTGCTGAATTTCTTCAAATCATCTGTGCTTCCGACCAAAGTCTTTGGAAGAAATATTCAGGCAGTACGAATAGAATTCGCAATTTGTGTTATCACTAGATTGGGGCTGGCTTGTGACAGTATTCGAAATGTGTTCCATCTCGTTTCAAACATTCGAATTTGATTATGAAGAAATGAACGTAAGTTTATGTTAATCATATCACAGTAGAAAAATAACATTACGGATACGAAAAGAAACTTACTACTTCAAGATATCTTTACTGTCGATGACGCCGTTTGGAGGAAATGATAGTGAAATTCTACACCACATCTCTTGTCCTCTCTTACTAAGGTCCTGAATTTTAGGTAGAGTGATCGTTTGGTCAGGATTTACGTGGAAAACTGGGAGAGCACTTTTCGACAGCTTCACGGTGGCCTCTTACATGGTTACGTTCTTGCTTACATTCTTTTCAGTGTTTGCGGCACTCATACCCCTGGTACACAATCCAGGAAGTTCCCATACGCCTACGATATTGCCAACGCATTTGAACTTCGGAGAGGTAGTGGTAAGAGTCGAATTTACCATATCTGATTACTTTAACATTCATCACTTCTCTAATGTTTGTCCTGGTTATTATCATTGAAATTTCAGGTCTTCAAGACATTTGTTGTTTACGTGTTTGGGTGATGGGAAAATTAGCTGTATTTCGGTTTCCAGCGCGCCGCGACTGCGTCATTTTTCAGAAGACAACTCGCATACCTTGAACGAGAGTCGAGGGGCCATATTGTCCGGGAAGCCGCGAAGCGGGTAGTAACTCGGGGCAAACGGCTGCTTCATTGCAGGCGGATGAATCCACTTAACGAGTCTGGCAGTAAGTCTGCGGCGACGCTCCCGCCGCCTTTTTTTATTTTCCTTCCGCGCTCGCCGTGCCCGCTGACCAGGCGTCGCCGCGTGATTTACGGGCCATATTTATCTGCCGCCACGGCGCTCTGGCGGTCGCCACGTGCGCATGCGCAGGCTACCGGCCCCACTGGCCGCGGGCAGTGAAGGCCTGCGCGCTGCCGTGCCGCGTCACGCACAGTGGGTCGCGACCGCGTAGCTCACTGGCTGGCACAGCCTGCCGCCTCGCATCGGCCAGCCAGTGAGGTACGCGATCTCGGCTTTAAGCCGTCGGCACACGGAGCGTGTGTCTGAACGTGTGTGGTCAACGTGGCGAGTCCACCGTGCGGCTGAACGCACGGAGTCGGCGTAAGTTGAGCATACGAGGCGTGTGCCTCAACGAGCTACACGCGACCACAAGCGCGCTCCAGCGACAGTTGTCGGCGGTATCAGTTGCTGGAATCACACTGCTTACCGAATCGAAAGAGTGGAATTCCTGCTTTACCTGTATTGAACCGCTTATTTCCGCGCTCGTGCTTATGTTCTTTATGTTCTGTGATAGGTTTAAATAAGTTACAACAAAATACCTATGAACATAAGACTCTTATGAAAGTTGTATGTTATGTCAATAAGTGAAGCGAATTATAAAAGTTTCGTGACACACTGTGCGATATAAAATTGGAATAGGCGTTCACAACACAAAGCTTATTGCAAGAGTCTCGCTTTTTAGTCAATCTTAAAAAATCATACTTCCACAGCCATTGTTACTATTCAGTAGAAGAATGTTAAGAACGTGTAAAATGCAATAAGTGAAACAATAAGTTCGTATTTTACTCTAAGTGAGGTGCAAACTGTCTTATTCATAAAACGAATCCAACAAACTCGCTCCTCAGAGGGTACGCACTTATTTTTACATAGCATTGAATATATATACTTCTAAGAAATCTATAGGAAAGTCTTTGAGTCTATCACAAAAACCGAATAAAAGAAGAAAAAAATTTGTTTATGTGGAACCTTCAACCAACACTGCAACCTCTTATAACTCCATAGTTCACGACCTACCCCCTACACTATGACCAGTTACATCACGAATGTATCCTCACATACATTATTAGACATGTATATGCTACTGGGCGATATGTCGGTTGCTGACATGTAATTACAACAAATGATACAAAGAACTGTTTGTGTTGATAGACCATCAGTCCGACTTGCCTTGAATTGGCGGATTATTGTAATACGGAAATTTTTTAACCACGTATAAGACATTTCCAGTCATTTATTCCAATAAATACTACATTAATGGCCGGTTTCCGAGAGATTCTCAATTTACGTAGTTACTTTTACTTGCTTTGAAACGTAATACATTCATAAGACCTAAGTTATATACATAAAAACCACGAAATACGACGGCCAACATGGCGTCTTCGTCTCTCTACCGAAAAGAGCTGCCCCTCCCCGGACAGCCACATGGTGTGACGTCGGTGGCATTCTCCCACCTTATTGGTGATCGTTCAGATGCTCGTTGACAATATCTGGCATGCTCAATACTGCCCCACACGCTGGGAAAGCCTCTCCAACGTGCGGTTCGCTCGTTGTGACGTCAGAAACTCGCCACGTTGGCCACACTCGTTCAGCTGCACGCTCCGTGTGCCGCCTGCTTTACTCTGCGTGACTTAGCATGGCAGCGCGCACGCCCCTCCAGACAGTGTTGGCCTGGCCCGGCGGCGGTATGGAAATGCTGCGCAAACAGCGCCCAGCTTAGCCGAGTACACACGGCGGCCGCCGCACCCACAGTGGCGCTGTCAGTCTCGGGGCTTCCCCCGTCAAGCGCTACCGGTTTCTCTCTCTCCACTGCAAAGTAACCGAGTCAACACCGGCAAAATGCAGGCGGGCCGTCACGACGCACGCGAGTAAAGAGAAATGAAGTAACGATAAAGAGTGTCAAGAAAAATTACTCAACCGTATGTTAATGAATTTTAGGCTGTGACTGTATGACATCGAACAAACGTAATGTGAGATGTTTAGACTCACTACATGTCAGTTAACCCGTTACCTACCAACACTTTTTAGTGGACGTGCCTGATATCGTGTAGAGCAGGTTGTTCCAGCAGGCTGCTCCACGAGCAGGAGGGCACACGAGTGCTCACTACACCAGCTCGGAGCTGTAGTGGTGGGGCAAGCTGATGTCACGCACGCCAGCATGTGGCGGACATAAGAAAACAGTCGAGTTATTTCAGTCCTCGTTAATGGGTAGTTGTGACAACAGCAGAAGTGCTTATTTCTTTAAAAAACTGTATGCCTTCACTAATAGAGACTGACGTCCACAATGTATAGTGTATGGCGGCTCTTACTGCACAAAGACATTCAGTCTACAGTATCAAAAAAAAAAAAAAAAAAAAAAAAAAAAAAAAAAAAAAAAAAAGTTGCAGCCCAGTTTCTTACTTGTGTGTTCTACAACCGTACAATTTTTATATGGCTGCAAATTGGGGCCGTATTTTCTTACACTGCCTTTCTAAACATAAAACCTTAGAATATCTGCCATTTATTGTGATTAACGCTGGGTCGACTTAGGAAATTCGTTGCACACATGTTGGCTCCATGTAACAGACATAACGTAAATTAATGCCACCATGAACATGCTTTATTAAATTCCAGTCATGAAACCACATTATTAATATTGAGGTTCATGGTGCTTTTACATTAATTATAATAACAAAAAAAAATTATTATCCCTGAGGATTGGCCAGGCGTCACGTGTCACTTTCATCCAAGAAGAAAAGTGGCAGTGGGAACTAGAATGTAACTTGCAGTTATTCGTAACATCACAGCCCATGTGGCTGCTTCACTTGCACGTATTTTCGCCTTAGCAGCTGTGCCCCACGTGCCAGCAGCTCGTGGCCGAGAAATGGTGCCCTGCGAAATAGACAATACAGATGGTAAACCTATGGGGTGCGGGGCAGGGGAGGTTTAAGCAGTTCCGTAAGAGGTCCCATGATGGCGCTGCGGTCAGAAGCAGCCCTTTAAACTGGCCAGAGCAGGCGGCATGTGGCGGCTGTCCCCACCACCACCTCCCCTCAAACGCCAGCAAGCCGGACACAGTCGTGGCCTCGTGGCAGGCGGCACGAGCTCTCCCCTCACCCTCCCCTCCACGCTACCCTCTGATGTGCGAGAGGCATCCTCAGAAGTACGAAGTGCCTCTAGTGTGGTCTACCGGTACTAAGCCGGGGAACCGCCTGACATCTGCTGGTATCTTACAGAACTACGAGGGGAGCGTAGGACAGTGGTTTAGAGGGGATTTGTTCTCTGTATATGTTACTCTGTGCCCGCGAGCAGGTGAGCGACCCCTAGTTCAGGGCCGAGCTGGAACAGCCTGGTATAGGGCCTCCGTGAGCGAGCAGAAGTGCTGCAACACGATGTTGCATGGACTCGACTGCTGATGGAGGGAACTGACATCACGCAAATCCGTAAACGTATGAGGGCCTGGAGATATCTTACGAACAATAGTTAACAAGGCATCCCAGATAAGCTGGACAACATGTCTGGCGAGTTTGGTGACCAGCGGAGGTATTAAAACTGCGAAGAGTGCTCCTGAAGCCAACATGTAGGAATTCTGGTCTGTGGCGTGATGTAGAGAAGCAAGGCGTCCGTCGGCATGCACAATGGACATGAACGGATGCAAGTGATCAGCCAGAATGTGTACGTACGTGTCTTCTGTCGTATCTAAACGTATCTGGGGTCCCATATTACTCCAACTACACACATGCCATACCATAACAAATCCTCCACAAGGATGAACAATCCCATATAAAATACAGGATCCACGGATTAATGAGGTTGTCTCCACACCGGTTTACGTCCATCCGCTCGACACGTTTTGGAAAGTAGACTCGTCGGACCAGGAAACATGTTCCCAGTCATCAACAGTCCAATGTCGGTGTCGACGGTCCCAGGCGAGGTGTCAATCTTTGTGTGGTGCAGTCAGCAAGGGTACACGACCTGGTCTTAGGCTCCAAATGATCTTTCCATTATTTCTAGTTGAACGCACACTGTCGCCTGTTAATGGCCCAGAACTCAAATCCGCAGCAATTTACTCTTCTGGCACGTCGAACGATTCCATCTAGACATCGTTGCTCCCTTTCTACACAACCCTTATCCCGGCCTCAGCGATGTCAGAGATTTACTGCATTTCCGAATTCAAGGTGCACTCGTGAAATGGTCATATGGGAAAATATCCATGACATCGCTATCTCATAGATTCTGTGTCCTATCTCTCGTACGCCGAAACCTTGGGTGACAAATGAAAGGAAAATAGATTGAATAAATTTCAGTATATCAGAACAAAAATTTCAGACCGTTCACGTATTTGGATATTGCCGTCGATATTGCTTTCATCTGATACTTTATCTGCGTTGAATGGAATAATCACTAGTTCTAAGTCATAGAGTTTCTTCAAACATTTCGTAGTTATGCAGTTACGCTCGAATTTCTTCAAATGTAAGTCTCTGCGGTGTTTTTTTTATCCTGTCTGAATCATAAAATGTGAATTAGAAAAATTCTCACAGGATGTAGACAGTCGATCTCAACACTGCATATTGTAACTTTTGCACGTAAGACGTGTATAACTTAATAGAGCTCTTTGAAAAATATCGATAATGTATCATGCTATTCTCCCATTATTGGGATTTGTAAAATAAAATGATTTGCATTTACTCACCAAATTTTACATGGATATCCGTATTTTCATAAACACACCCAAACAACTAAATCACAATTTATTGTTCAACATCAGCTACCTGTAGACAGAGTGTAGCTAATAGCGTGTACAGAAATATGCAAAGTAATTGCATTAATAAAATTAACAATTTAAAACAATTTATTTATTTTGAATTTACAGGCGTTATAGAAGTCAATTGATGCTTCAGGTAGAACAATAAAAGGTAAAAATTTCATTACTCATATTGAAATATAATATTTCCGTAAAAGAAAGGGACAATGGTAAGTAATGTGTTAATTCATCCTGCCTGAGAAGATATACATTTTCAATAGTATGTTGCACTTTTAACTTCACGTAATGTTGCTATCAGCGGGGTAGCTATATCGACGAATATTCTGGCTTTCATTGCTAAAGATTCACTGTCTTAGTGCTGAGACCTGAAACATGGTAGGATTTCTGCTATCTTGTTCTAATTGACTGCTATTAATGACTGGTATTAGACTGTTGACATAAGTTTTCATTGTCTAAATATCTCATTAAAAATAAATATTTAATGATATTATGCATACTATAGTAAATAATTAGGCATTGTTCAGGTTCCACTGTATAGAAAAGATTTATTACAAAGTTCGCCTCCGTAGCTCAGCGGTAGCGTCGCTGACTACCACGCAGGAGACCCGGGTTCTTTTCCCGGCAGGGGACTGGGTGTTGTGTGTTGTCCTAATCATCATCATCTCATCATCATTGGCACGTAAGTCGCCCACGTGGCGTCAAATAAAAAGACTTACACTAAGGCGGCCGAACAAACGCGTAAGGGTTCTCTCGGCCAAGAAAGCCATACGCTCATTTCCGTTTCCATTTATTACAATATTCTAGGAATATTCACATATTCTCTTTTAGTTGGCCCATCCATAGCAACTTTCCCCTTTTTTCCCAATACTCTGAGAATTTTCAGCTATCAGTCGATCTTTTATTTGAAAAGAAAAATTCTTATTGGAAAATCATGATTTCGGCCAGTAACTGGCCATTATCAATGCATGTGTTTAAAAGTAGATGTTATTAATGTGGAAAAACTCACACCACGCCAGATCGACTGATAGATGAAAATTCGTAGAGTATAGGAAACATATCACAGTCGTGGAGCGCAAACCATGGAAAGTAACCTGATGGTTTCCCCTTTGTGTTTTGTTTTTGTATAACGAGTGTACTAAAGTTCGGCGAATCGTCTCATCAAATAAAACTAGCAATAATTACAAAGAAAATACCCTTACTGGCCTTTAAAGGAGTCACCATTGCCTACCAAATACATCTAGTATTGATTCAAACTGTGTGGCGCAACTGGACCGTAATCGAATCTGGGATGTTTGCCTTTCGCGGACGTGTGTCATTGACTGTAAAGATGTTGGAAACTATAAGTTTTCTTTCGTGGACTGTAATGCTTTGCTTACTCTGCTTAAGGTTACTGGTCTCTGATGCTTGCGAATTATCCGCAAGCATCAGTCCCAGACCTTCGATGTTGTCTGGGATTTTCGACCCGAACGTGGCTCATCCTTGACACTCACTCTTTACGTAGAGTTCTGTGATCCCCGTAGTCATTTTCCATAATGTGAAGCTCTTTGTAATTGGCATTTACATCCACAACCTCTAACAAAGTTCGGTGAATATTTCTGTAACATTAACGTTCAAGTAGGAACTCCAGTTACCTTACTGCCCTTTGAAACAGTCTCCTCCCGCAACTATATATCGCTGTGCTCTGCGATACATGTCCTGGAAACTTATGGATGGTGTTCACAAGTCTCGTCTCTTTCTTTTCAAAGCGAGTTTGTGTCGAGGGAATGCGAAGGTCCGGCAAGTATGGTGGACGTCCAGGTTGTTCGACTACGCTCGCCCACACACAGCCAATATCGTCAAACGGTTGAGGCAAAAAAGGGGGTGGGGCATCTACTATGTTACAGGACTATTCACCTAACCTTACTGTTAGTTCACGTTGAAGTTTAAAATGTTCAGATATTTGTAGAGCTTATGGGACTTAACTACGGAGTCATCAGTCCCTAAACTTACAAACTACTTATGAACTACCTAACACTAAGAACGGCAGAAATATCCATGTCCGAGGGGGGATACGAACCCCCTACGGTAGTGGCCGTGCAGACCAAGACTGGCGCGCCGCAGTCCCCTCGGTCACCGTGGCCGGCCTGTATTTCATATTTAAGTACGTGGTAGAGGATTCATAGAGCAGTTTTCAGACCATTTGTCTACCTTTCCATACTGGAAAAGTGTTCACTTTCCATGCTGGAAAAGTGTTGAGGAAAAATGAAAATCCCAATATTTCTGTTTTACATCTGATTTCTCTTATTTTATTATTAAGCTTTAAAAAAATCCATTGCAGATATCTAGGATTGGATGGCTACACTGCTTCCAGCTATACCATTACAAAGCTATGCTGACAGCTGCCTACAGATTTAGAAACGGTGTCAGAAGTGTGTTGCTTTTTTTGTAGACTTTCTAGACATACCTTGAGCGTCAAAGTTACAAACAGCAATCTTTGCAAACTTTTGCTCCGTATGAGTATTATCGTTTACTCTGACGCTATTTTGTTCTTGTTACTACTGGTAAAGCTGTAGTTCATCTTCATGTAGATGTAGGTCGTTGCTCTGGATGGCACACGAAAGTTCTGGCAGAGGGTACATGCCAACTCCATTCACGCTACTTATCTGCATCTGCATTTACATAAATACTCTGAACTCACATTGACGTACGTGGAAGAGGGTTCATCGAACCACATTCATGATATTTCTCTACCGTTACATTCTCTAATAGCACGCGAGAAAAGGGTGTAAGGAAAGAAAATATTTAGTTGGTAGATATTGGGTGAAAGGTGTTTATTTTATTAAAGAAAAGTGTGAGTGGAGGTAAAAAAATTGTTTTACGTGTTATTAACTGTGGTGGCTGTTGTGATGTTTGAGCAACATAACAAACCTGACCTTAATTTCGTGATTGGTTACGTTAAACTCGTGATTAATGCAAGTGGTGTAGTTAAATTTTGAAAATATTAAGCAAGACAATTAGTGTAATTAACAAATACTATGGCCCTCTCTGACAAACTTTTCAAAAGATCACTCACCTTTCCTTTCCTTACAAAATCTCCTACAGAGATTGTGCACACACAGTTAGCAGAAATTAACTTACTCTGTCTGTGCAATGCGTACGACTCAATTAGTACGCTTATGGTAATGATAATTTAGAAAATTATGAATAGTAGGACTTTTTTTTTGACATCAAGTGATTGGCAAATGGGTACAGTCCAACCACTATAGTCAGTATCTAATAAAAAATAATTCACTCAAGCAAGTAGGAAATTTAAGTAAATCAGTCTTAATTGATGCTATGCATACGGCAATTGTACGAATTTGGTCTTTTATAGGATAGATGTGGCGGTGGCTATTATTGTTGAACTTAGTGCAACACTAAATAAAAAAAATATTCATTAATTCAACAGTCTGTTATCTTCTACCATCAATTTTAGCAAATTTGTCTCAATTGAATGATTTTTACAGTCTCTAACAATTAATGACACTTACTTGATTGTAAAATTGTGTAGAAATATCATTCATGCATTATTGAGGATTGTTATATTAATTATGAGTGGTTAGATAGTGGTTCAAAGAAGTACTGTCTAATGTTCTTGTATTTTAACAAAACTTAAACATGCATTCACAGTAAATTACAACCAATAGCATTTAAGTTATCTTATTTATCAGTCCAGCGACGTGGTACTCTGCAGTCATATAAATGATACACAAATTCATACATATGTCATTTTGATGGTGGCTCCTCCTTTGGCAGCTTGCTAGCAGTTCGCCGTGATGCTTCGCGAATCGCGTAATTAATCACGACCGTTAGCGTCCGCGATGACGCTACCGCGGTTTGGACGTCTGGATGGTTACCGAACACGTAACGAATTTCTGCCTCAGCAGAACGAATGAATAAATGTTTCATTAAAATCAATTCTTACTTCACTTATGTTCACAGGTTTCACATAATCTTTCATATCGTTGCACTTACAACAAATTAGAACTTTCAATTTGTTTTAACTTTATTACATATATTGTTTGAACACTCCGCGGACCGCGTACGAACGTCAGATCTACGTCACGGGGCGGCAGATACTGCTGCTTGCCTGCTCTCCCACAGGCGAGCGCTCCTGTACAATAAAGTCCCTGACCTGAGGAGCCATATCGATAACTGTTCGCAGAGAAATATTTTACAGTGACAAATTAAACGTAACAAGTCATCACAGTCATGTAGAAACATACAATGTACAAATAAAACAATATATACTTAAACAATTACAATACTAATAATAAATAAATGACAGAAAATGTTCACAGTTAAGTTACGTACATACATTGTGCATCACGATAATTAATTAAGTCACATAAGAAGTTAATTATTACATATTTACTAAAAACAGGTTCAAACGAATAATATGTTCAAAATGAAGCTCATTCCTCGTTATAATGTAAGGCTTACCTTAAGGGTTACCTTACAAGGGAACACCTAAATCTTTCTGTTTTCTATCTGATTTCTCTTATTTTATTGCACAGATCGTCTCCCTAAGTAGGTGGCTGCTAAAAATATGTTCACTTTAAGAATACAAAGAAATTTCTCAAATAAATGTCGTCGCCACGAATAATGCCTTTCTTTTATTGATTTCGACCCCAACTAGTGCACCATTTACAGGACATTTTCAATACTATATCGCGATAATACAAAACGAGCTGTTCTTCTCTGCACTTTCTGTAATTTATCCGTTAGTCCCACTGGGTGGGGATCCCACAATGCGCAGCAATATTCCAAATTCGGACGCAGAAGTGTTGTGTTGGCCGTTTCCTTAGTAGAACTGTTGCATTTTCAGTGTGTTCTGTCAAAGAAACGTAGCCTTTGGTTTGTCTTCCGTACAATATTTTCTATGGTTTTTCTCCTTCAATTAAAGTTCTTCGTAATTGTTATTCGTGAGTATTTAGTAGAATTTACGGCCTGTAGATTTAACTCATTTATGGTGTAAATGTAGTTTAGCGGATTTCTTTAATTTCTCATATGGGTGACATCACACTTCTCATTATTCGTGCTCAAATGCGCAATTTTGCTCCCTGCATGTATCTGAATCTTTCTGAAGTTTCTTTTGATCTTCGGGTGACCTCACTAAACGATAAACGAAAGAAAAATCCGCGAAATGTGTAAGAGAGCTACTCACAGTCTCTTAAATAGTTAAGGACCAGTAAGGGCCCCGTAACACTTCCCTTATGTATCATTTCTTTCTCGAATAGCTCGCAGGCAGAAATTTAAATCTCTTCGTTTGAGCTCCGATCTCCCTTATTTTCATTTGAGGATCCTGTCTCCCTATACATGTGGAAACAACATATTTCCACATTGGGAGTCAGCAGTTGAAATATCGTTAGGAGATGCCGTAAGGAAAAACTCCGTTACTTAATGATACCTTACTCCAAGTCCTGTATTATTTCCGTGACAGTTTCTCCCTTTTATTTTAATAACATAAAACGAGCAGCCATTCTTTGTATGCTTTCGACGTGGGATAATCCCACCTGATAAGGATCCCATATGGCGAAGTAACACTATAAAATAGATCAGGAAAGGTAGTATGCAGTCTGTTTAGTTATTCTCTAACATTTTCTACTTGTTCCGCCAGTAAAAAGCATTATTGGGTTCGACTTACACAGCCACTAAAAAGTTTCAGCATAGAATACGTAATGCACACACAGAGACACTCTAGGACGGTGTTTCGTAACTTCACTTTCACTGTGCAGTACTGTCTGTCTCCTCGCCGATGTGTACACAGAAGCAACTGCATGTGTCGGGCTGGTCCAGGAATGACTCGCCAGAGACGCTGCAGTCGACACACTAGCTACAAGTAGCCCACGGAGACAAGAAAGCCGCTGGCCTAGAAAAGAGCGGCAGCAAAGCAAAGCGTCCCCAAGCGCCTCACACTGCCGCTGCCCCCTGTCTCGTCTTCCCCTCATTTCTACCTCCTCCTAAAGTATACACTTTACCTAACTGGACTTAGCACTTCTTAATTATGTAAACAGCCGTATATATCGACCACAAACGAAAGTATTCCCGCTGGCTGTGTTCCTTCCTCTGCCGCCCCCCCCCCCCCCCCCACCTTTAGCCTTAGCATCCAAATTTCACTTTGCTACCTCAAATATACAGAGTAAATCGTGTGTTTCCAAATGCACTGAGGAAAGCTACTAAATTGTCACATATTTGAAATAATCAGTCCGCCTTGCTGCGGAGCGCGTGGTTGCTTGCCGACGGAGGTTCGAGTCCTCCCTGGGCAAGGGTGTTGCCCATAGATTACTTTAACTAATTTGTAGGCCAAGGGTATAATAACTACAAAAGTTAAGTCCCTAAGATTTGCAAACTTTTGAACATTTTTAAATTCAGTTCAGTTTCAAACAACATTTTGAGATTAATCAGTTGCATTCCAAAGAAGCTGAATAGGTCACAGTATTGAAGGTCATATACCAGGCACGAATTTTCTCCCTCATCAGGTATTCATCTGTTCTTGATCAGCATCTACACAAACATGTAACATGTAGATGCATAGGTGTTCAGTAAGGTGTTCACTGAACAGACATTGACAGACTGTTATTGGTAGTCTCTCAATGCCTTTTATTTATTTATTTATTTGCCTCAGCCAAGAATATCTGTACGAACGTGAAACTTTTGATGTCTAATATTTGAAGATTCCGGAGTGAGCTCGTATATTTTACTATTGCTACAACAGATACTATTAGCACTGTTCCAAAATGGTGTCTCTAAATTATGCGTGTAGGAAATAGCGTGTCTTAATTGTATTTCTCACTCCAAAGAAAGAAACCATTGGCAACAAAGAGAAACGTTTGTGTACCGTTTATGGAGCATTTGAAGTCGAAAGAAACACTGTTAGTCAATGTGTGAAAATGGCGAGGCCATTAGAAGACAGATGGCGATAGTTCCAGGATTTGCAGCGTTCGCGGAAGCAATCGACGATTGTCACGCCGTATAAGATGCAACTCATGATGGGTTGATTTGCGAGACCAGATGCATAACGACTCAGCAGTTCCACACCTGAACAGATTCCGCTGCATTTGGTGTCGTGGCGCGAATAAGGGGACTGATGACAAATGACATCACAGTGTGTCCAGAGGCGACTTGCAGTTCTACCACCCAACTGGGGTTGACCATCTACGGAGAGTGTGGTGGCAACTGGGAAGATGCTACAATGTCTCGGAGTGGCAATAGGCGTTACTTCTCGAGAATTGGGGTGATTATCGTGAGTAATGTTAAAGTAGTGAACTATCATTGCACCACAGAATGTCGTGGATATTTCCCATCTTCAAATTTCAACTATGGAATTCTTGGCCACATACAGTATATTTCCGAACTGCCATGACCAACGAGATCTTTCCCCAGTGGAAGATGGGTGGGATATACATCCACATTAATGCTCTGCAGCTTCGTTTTTATGGTATTTCGCTGCAGTTCTATCTTTCCCTCTTCGCTACGATTTATTTTGTTATGATGATCATGTCTCCCTACGTAAGTGGGCGCTAAAAAGATATTTTCGCATTCGAAAGAGAAAGTTGGTGAAATAAATATCGCAAATAGATCACGTCGTAACGAATAAAGCCTTGCTTTTAATGATTTCCACCCCAGTGCGTGCGTCATTTCCGTCACATTCTCTCCTTTATATAGCGATAAAACAAACCGAGCTGCCCTTCTCTGAACTTTCTCCGTCTTTCAATCCCACCTGGCGTAGATCCACAATCCGTAGCAATATTCCAACAAGTGTTCTGTAGGCACATCAGCTCGGATGTAGCATTCCTACCTGTTTTGGCGTCGCTATTCGCCACACCGTCGGCGGTCTACACACGTCGCCGCGCAACTTGAAGAAGAGCAAGACGTCGCTCTGTGTTACTTCGGCCGCCGGGGGCTCCCGCAGTCTCGGTACCCCTTTGCCTGTTTCGCGCGACGGCCAATAGGAAGAAGGGGCTCACCTACATAGGCCGGCGCACGACAGCAATGGCTGACAGTACGGGAGTTCCGGTCAGTACGGAGCAGTTGCAGGAAGTTCAAGAGAACAGCACTACAGCACTACAACCAGCAGTCTACATTACTATTGCCTGACGTCGTAGCATTACATAGCAGAACTGGATAGTAGCAACGACAAGTTGTGCTAACATCATAGTTTTTATCCCATTGTGTCAATAAATTAATGTAGACTAATCCTTTCTTTTAGTTAAAGACACCTGTTTACATCCTTGCTCATCACGGTCCACCTCCTTTTACTGCCACACCCTGGAGATACAAAATTACCAGTCTACATCTTCATCTATATCTACATCTACATCCATAATCCACAAGCCACCTCACGATGTGTCGTGGAGGTACCTCGTTTACCACTATCTCTTCGTCCTTTTTTGTTCCAGTTGTGTATGGTTTAAGAGAAAAACGACTGCCGGTAAGAATCCACGTGGGCTTTGTTCTCCTCAGTTTTATCCGTATGAACTTTTCGCGTCAGTCACAAATACAGGGAACACTTTCAATTATGTATTGCACAAGAACCAATCAGTCTATACATTAGAGTTATGATCAGCAGTGTGTAACCCTCACACCTGTTGTTGAGACGTAAGAGGAGAGTTCTGGGGCTGGTACTTAGTTAATAACCGTGCCAATGTTTGTCAGTCGCCACAGTTACCATTATGAATGTGTCGATGGACAGGAACGCGGGATTAGGAAGACGTAGTCTCATTAAAGATCCCAGCAAGAGTATTACGCTGTAAAGGCCCCAAAGCACGCGACTTAGGTGTCCCAGGAGCACGGCAACCTGAACCCCGTCGACAGCTTCCAGCTATCAACGATCGGTGGGCAAATCACCCTGCATCCCAACACAATAGCACTGTCCATAACCACCAATTTGCCCCTTGCATCCTAGCTAATGTGGACTGAGCCACTTGACGGTCAGCTGCCACACTTCTTCCATCCTACCAGATTTACAGGAAAAGAAGAAATGAGCAAATGTTTGCAGACCTAAGGGACCAAACTGCTAAGGTCATCGGTCCGATATTCACACACATTCGTTCCGACGGAGGACTCAGGCCTCCGATGGGAAGCTGACGCGCAATCCGTGGCACGAACCCCTAGACAGCGGCTTAAATTGAATTAATAAGTTGTGGATCTGCAGGGGAGTAACAGACTGCAGTTGGAAGCGGCGGTGTCTACGATTACAAGAACGAGTTGCGACATTTGTGGACTTGCCGAATGACAGCGTTCCTAACGAAATAAGCTCTAGTCAACAGGGCGGAATGGTGTTAAATCCGACGCTGATGCGTTGAATCGTACTGCCAGATTATTTGTGAGTTTTCTCGAGTTTATAATCACTGAAATAACACCACCTAGATTGAAAAACTTCGAAACTTTTTGTCTCTTCCTCTTCTTTTGACTGCTTAAATCTCTTTGTCAGATTATATAATTTAATATTTACGCTATTCGAACTTACCTTATTCCGAAACTTGTACACTGACATTACTGAACATAATGGCTGTGTTAGGGTAAGACGCAGTTTAAACATCTGACATCAACATATCACTCATTAGAATTAGTAAAGGGATATAGGCATTCAATAAGTGAGCAGTAACAGCCCATATGAAGAGAACTGAATGCTTAAAGATATCAATGATTGCATCTCCTATGCGAATACAAGAAAGTTTTTTTTTTTACTCCGAATATATTGAGTGCTTACATGTCGCAATTATGTGCTCCATGTAACTGCACTTTTTATTCTCGTTGGGCTTTCCGCTCTTCATTATTGTCGTTTCCCCCACGCTCGTGGAACGATGTTCCATCTCCATAGAAAGGCTCACACACCGCACTGACATACGTAATCGTATGAGTTAGTGTGGCGAAGTGTGGGTCCAGCTTCGCTCTTTAACGCGCGCTTACGGGAGCCAACAACGAGACGCCGCTGATTTGCATACAATGCGATGAGAAGTATCTCTTTGGGCACAACAATACTTCAGGCCACTGAGGCGACCACCGATGAAAGAGTCCGTCTGATGAGAGGAATTTCTACGTGGTAGGCACGAACTTCTTCAAGTACTGACCTTCGGCGGGAGCAGCGGCGCATTTCCTGGCATGGCGCTTATAACCGTGCATCTATTCCCGTGCGGCAAGAAATAAAGTGGCACCACCAATCCCAGAGAAGAAAGATACTGCCATAGCTCTTAAATCGTCAAACAGATGGTAATCCTTATCATCTTCAAATTCATATTTCTGTTGCAATGATTTTTTTTTTTAAATTCAATTTAATTTAATAGATAAAAAACAAGGAGGTTAGAATACAGGGAGCCGTTCTTACGCTGGCAAACTGAAGCCTGTCTGAGCCATATTGCTAAGTCTTAGAGAAGTGTTCGTATTGTAGAGCTGACATTTTATGTCACTTACATCAGGAATAATACGAGAGGCGGTTTTGCCATGGTGTACATCGTGTTAAAAGCGCGAAAATAGCCGTTAAAATTAATTTTTCAAATATCATATTATGAGTATTTAGTAGTATTTATTCAAGAAAATATATTTGTTGAAAGTACATACTTTGCACTGACTGGAAATTCGATACATTAACAGTAAGAGGGTCGATTAACGCCTAGTTTTAACTTACCAAGATGGCGGACAGGCTTCAACTGGCGTACGTACACGGCTTAGATAACGCCATCTCTCTCCATTTTAATCTCCTTGATAAAAATGCTTCATCGGGAATTTGTACGATTATGGTGACCAACTAGTTTCTGAAATTCATTTCGACTCCAGTATTTTATAAGACATCTAGAAACGCCATTTCCTCCTTTTCGAAAATCTTTATAAAGGTACACCCGAAAAACGATGATATTCGGATACCAAAACACTCAGTTGTTTTATGAGACGACGTCCCGACCGCTGAAACGTATTAACCAACTTAAGAAATCTATTCTCGTAAAACTTACAGTTAGATATCTTCGTTCGGTGAAGTTTTGATTTTATTTTCGTTATTCGTTACAGTTACTACGTAGAATCAAATAAAGTATTGCAATATATTTGAAAGAGTTTGCATATGTAAAAACACAATGCATAGTCTTTACATATGTTTGATTTTAGAGTATACATATTGGCGTATCAAATTCAAGGGAAATGCGGAATTTTATTTACAACCGAGAACATTCGACGGACTATCCTATCCGACTTGCCTATCTCTGTCGAAGGTGAAATACTGTGAGAAACTTTATTTATTCGTCTTACTGTCTGATATCATCTCTTGATAATTTACTGAATTCATTTTCCGTTATTTGTCATATCCTGTATATAAATGTACCGAGAGGTGGAAACAAATTGTCACGTTCACACTAATACATAGAATTTTTTTATATAAGCAGCACTCCCTGATATTTCTTGGAAAGAAGGAAACCAACTGAAAAATGCTCCTGCCAGATTTAGAAACAAGTCTTTAACATGTTGTAGAAAAATATTAGCCTGGTATATATATCTATATATCTATCAGAAAGAAAAAGACCTAAGACAGCTTGTCCGGCTGGGTTCAATATTTGATTAATTTGGAAAAGGCAGACCTGCTTATCCATTTAAAAGGTACATAAACACAGTTTATAAAGCTGCCTTAATATTAACACTTATATTAACAACAAATTGGTTATAAGGGTAAGTACCCGGTTATGTTACTTTAAATCGTTATTTGAATAATGACGCAATCAAGAGGCCAGAATCAACACAATTGCACAAGTAGAAAACACAAGCTAACAGACACTAGAATAACAGGTGACATAACAGTAGGCCTGCTTGATAAACAAGCGGCGTTATAATTGATATTACCAAAAGGTCTCCAGAAAAACATAAAAGTAGTATTAAATACTGCATAACAAGGCAAGGCCTAATTAATACAAATAAAACAACAGGTAACTCAAGAAAAAGGCGAGCTTAAAATTTTAAAGGAAACGAACATGAGAAATTACAGTAAGGCTTGGGCAAATGTTTACAGTAGTACTGTTCTTAAGACAGTTGCAGCAAAGGGTAATATCACATTAACAGCGATGCCAAATTCACAAGTAATTCAACAGTCGGCCTGCTCGAGATCTGAAGGAGACGTTTCAGGGTGCACAGAATTCCACTTAACAGTAGATCTGTTTAAATTTTAACGGCGACGTCTCAAGATCACGCATGGCAACATTTAACATAACAATCTCTCTCAACTGCATCAACCCGTTACAGTGAATGACAATTACGAGATATAAGAATGTTATAGCAAGCTCAAGTGATTAATTGAACCAAGCTCGGATGCTAAACCTAACACTTGGCACGGTGAGACACAACAGCAGGAAAGGAAGAAGGGGAGGGGGGAATAGGCTATGGCACAGACTGGAACAGCAGGAAAGTTTTGCTGCCGAACTACAGCCACGGTACTGGCAGGACGTACTCGCGACTGGAAAGACACGCTGCCTTCTATGCAACTGCGACCGGGCTACAGAGCTATCCAAGGCGCTTCGCTGCGGAGCGCGCGGTTGCTCGCCCTCGGAGGTCCGAGTCCTCCCAGGTACATGGGTGTGTGTGTGTGTGTGTTTATCAAATGTTCAAATCTTTGTATAGCTTATGGGACTTAACTACGGGGTCATCAGTCCCTAAACTTCAAACTACTTATGAACTACTTACGAACTAGGACGGCACAAATATCCATGCCCGAGGGGGGGTTCGAACCCCAAACCGTAGTGGCCGTGCAGACCGTGACTGGAGCGCCTCCGTCCCCTCGGCCACCGCGGCCGGCGTGTGTTTATCCTTAGGTTAGTTTAAGTAGGTTTCAGTAGTTTGTAAGCTACGGACTGATGACCACGCATGGCCGAGGGGACTGAGGCGCTCCAGTCACGGTCTGCACGGCCACTACGGTCGGGGGTTCGAATGCCCCCCTCGGGCATGGATATTTGTGCCGTCCTTAGTATAAGGTAGTTGATAAGTAGTTTGCAAGTTTAGGGACTGATGACCCCGTATTTAAGTCCCATAGACTCTACAAACATTTGAACATTTGATGACCATGCAGTTTGGTTCGATAGATTTACAAACATTCGAACGGAGGACTAGAATCTCGAAAACATGTCATAACTACACAGATCAGTGCCTCGCGGTTTGACGAAGAGTCCAAAGGTTACGTTGCTGTCAAATTCTAGACAGCGGAGGACCCAAACGAACCCTGCCGTGCGCGTGTCTCGACGGACCCACCTAGGCGGTGCTGCGTGCTTGGTGGAGGTCGCAGGTCGGTTTACACGCCGCTTATGCCAAACGTGCGAGGGTCCCACGCAAAGACACAGTACTCAAGGTGTGGCCTTCCTATTGTCTCGGCGCTCGTTTCTTTCGCTCTCCGCGCCACGACTGCAATTATCCTTCCACAGGGCGCAGCTATCGTTACAGTTCCATTTCATATTGTTCTGCGGCGTTATTCTCTCTCTCTCTCTATCTATCTATTTCTCTCTCTCTCCATGCCTCTTCTCTGTCAACGCCTTACCACCTACGCAAAGCGAGTGTACAATTGCACTCTCAAATAGCAGTACAGATTTGCTTGCTGAATGGCTCACTAAAACCAGCTCGAGTTGACGCATACAACATCTATATCCGCAGGGGTTGGATAAAATAATCTTTGAGATACACAATACACATTTTTTACCGAGACGTTGGCCCACCTTTGGCTTTAAGAATAGCTAAAACACTTCGAGAAACAGTTTATAGTTTCCAAAATAATTTTACACGTTCTGCCAATTACTTAAACCTTTTTTTTTTTTCACTCCACGCCATAAGACCAACCATAATAGTTCCAGTTCGTCTGGTAATTTTCTTATTCAGTGTAAAGCACATGTGGACGTTTTTTTCTCTGTGCGTTGCCGCACACTTATTTTGCAGTCCTTATATTCACCGTGTTGGTGATAGTACGCAGTTTGTTGTACACGATAGTGCGATGCGATATTCATTCACTTAACAGATGAATAAAGGAGAATGATAGTTAAATACCACGATACAAAAATACCCATATCATGACAGAACCTCCCCTTGTAGGAAGCAGGTACGCAACTATCATAACCTTTTGTTTCCGGGTTTTTGATATATAAATCCGGTTGTTTGTAGGATACGATGCAAACAATAGTTCTACGGACATTACCACAAACATCCAGTCATCAAGTGTTAATGGTTTATGATCGTGGTACAACTCTCTTTGCAGCTATCCTTTGGATTACATAATTAAGGATTAAGCAGCTACAGCCTTCCATGAATGTTACGCTCTATCCGTTCTGTTTTTATGCTGAAACAGTATTACTCGAGTTAAAATATTTCTGTCGTTTAGTTAACGTCGGATTTCGCTCACTATTGCTATTCGCTAAAGACAGACATTTAAGTATACGGGCAAAAGCCGGCCGCAGTGTCCGAGTGGTCTGCGGCGCGCCAGTCACAGTCTGCACGGTCGCTACGGCCGGGGTTTCGAATCCCCCCTCGGGCATGGCTGTTTGTGTCGTCTTTAGTGTAAGGTAGCTCGTAAATAGTTTGTAAGTTTAGGGACTGATGATCCCGCAGTTAAGTCCCTTGAGCTTAACAAACATTTGAACATTTACTGGCAAAGTGGCTGGTTTTAGTGCAGCCTGCCGGCACGATCTTACCTACACAAAATTCAAATGTTTATAAATCAGTGGGAATTAACTGCTTCGGTTATTATTACCTAGGATTAGAAAATACTTAAACTAATTCAAACTAACCGAAGGACAACACACACACACACACACACAGAGCCATGCCTCAGGTAGGACTCGAACCTCCGACGCTGAGTAACCGCGCGCTCCGCAGCGAGTCCGCTCGGCTACTCGACCGCGGCTACCAACGTAAACGTTGAAAAGTTTGTGTATCTCATTTAGACAACTTTTTAATTAAAATGAAGTTCTAATCCTTCTGCGGTGGTTTAATCACATTATTTCGTTGAGTTAATGTTTACTTTTTAGCGTAACATAAAAATTGTAGAGTCGTGTTATAAGATGAACATTAAAAAACGTATGCCCATTTTTAAAACAGAGGGCACTATTCGTGAGAACATTCCAGTGAATGCAGACACTCATTATCAACAACAAAAAGCCAACTCTGCATACAGAGGCCGTGGCGGAGCGGCCGAGCGCATTGAGGCGCTATGTATGTTCCGCTGCGCGAGGCCGTTCCCCGTCGGGGGTTCGAATCCCCCCTCGGGCACAGACATTTGTACTATCTTTAGTATAAGGTAGTTCCTAAGTAGTTTGTAAGTTTAAGGACTGATGATCTTGCAGTTAAGTCCCATAATCTTCACAAACATTTGAACATTTTCTGCGTACAGAGGCATTCTTATAGCGAGAATACTATTCAAGAAAAAGATGAAGTTCATTCAACTGGAGGCAGTTTAATATGAGGGTTGGAACTTAAATAGTGGCAACACTGCTGTGGAGACGCTATGCAATAGAATATAATATTGTCGCTGACAGCACACGCTGTTGACAAACCTACCTTACCTCCGAAAACATAGACTCGCTCGCCTCACGTCACCGGCGTGCGCACAATCGAGGGAAACACAGCCACTTGTGAGCGAGCGGTCTAACGTAACGGTGTCACTACGTTTTCAAAACAGAAACAACGCAGCTGGATCAAGATTGAATGTGGCAGAGGTCGTACAGCAACACTGTGTCAAGGTCTTCAAGAGACGTACGGGGAATCTGCATTGCCGTACAGAACAGTAGCACGTTGGCTAAAAGCCTTCAACGAATGTCGGCTAACTGTGTCAGACATGCATCAGGCAGGTCGTCCTAGCGTCTCTGAAGAAGTGCCGCGTAAGTGGACAGTGATCGACGCAAGACGCTACGTGAGCTCGTGAACTCGCCCGGATTAGCTCATACGACTATACTTCTCATCCTGAAAGAACGCCTGGGCATGCGAAAAATTCCATCGCGATGGTACGATCCATCATACTCCCCTGAAGTAAGTCCTTGTGACTTTGATTTGATTCTGAAGATGAAGGAACCACTTCGTGGCATTCGCTTCAGAACCAGAGATTCTCCAAGCATTAGACCGCTGCATTCGCCATCAACAGAACAGGCTCTGCTAACGGTTTACTACTCCTTCTACATAACTGACAAAGGGTTCTACACAACGCTGGTGACCACTTAAAACGACAGTAACAGGTGCAAACGTGTGACGCATTTGTATTGGTTGTGAATTAATAGTTGGCTCAATTTAAGTTCCAACGCTCGTAGTATCACCCACTGTGTACACGCCAATACTATACAGATTGCGTACTTTTATCACTTTAGTCGTATTTCTTAAGATTATTTTATCTTTAACTTAGCAGCTGTTTACAAGCCATTTATGGTATAAGACGGATAAGATACTTCAGAGACACCAAAGATGCTGCATAGGGGTTTGCAGTCTAGTTAATGAATGTCTATGGTGTAGACTGTCAATACTCAGGGTACTGGTACTGGTGAAACTTTAAACAGTGCAGCCGTTGTCGCTACAGATGCTCCGACTACTGCCCAAAATCGAGTTGGAAGCCTGAGACATCATGCATTGCACTGATCATTTGTGTTGATTGTCGCATAACAAAACGTATGATATACTGCGAGGTATACCCAACTAAATACTCTGCGAAACACAGTTTGCTACACGGCGGAGAATAAATCGTATCACTAGAAATCATTTCCTGTTCGACCTCCAAATACGTCTCTCCAACGGACCATAATTTCTTATTTCTGTGAACCATGCGCGAAATGTAGCTTTCTGGTCAAAGTATAATTCTTAGTTCTGCGGTCAGCTTCAAATGCCGAAATTCTAATTTTTTTTAGGTATTGTTCCGCGAAAAGAGGCTGCCTTCACACTAGAGATTACAATTTCAGTACCGAACCATTATTTTTACGTGCTTTGTTGTCAAACATACCAGTAACGAATCTAGCACCCCCCTCTGAATTGCTTCCGACTGTTCCTTTACACCGATTTCGTGGGGATCCAAACTACTCCATCAGAATTGAAATTGGGTCACGCTTATTTTTTAGATGTCGTCATTTTTACACATGAATCAAATACTCCACAGACTGTGGCAATAAACCTATATTAACTATTCGCCCTCCCCACAACCGCCCGCATGCGCTCGTTCCATTTCTGCAACGTTAAGCCTAGTTTACGATCGACGCGACACCAATAACGTATTTGTACATAGGCGTTTGTTTTTCTGCTCATTTCCATTACCTTACATTTTTATGCATTTAAAGCTCGCTACCATTCATCACAACAAATGGAAGTGTTGTCTGTCATCTTTTATTCCTTACAGACATTCAACGACGACATCTTTGCGCATACCACAATATCACCATAAACATACCTTAAGTTGGTATAAAATGTATATAAAATGCAATAAAAAACGGCGACCATCTACATAGTTTTTTCTTTTATTTACGGGCTTCGGACACTTATCGCAACTCTTCAACTATTTTGTTATCTTACTGTACTTAGTCTGAACAAAGATTCCAACATATATCTTAAGAACGGCATTAAGCGCTCGAAACCGATAAATCAATAAATAGTTAAACTGCTTGTTGCTTTTTCTAAACCAATTGTGACAGTTGCTCAAATGGACAAAATACAAAATACGTGGATTGCAGATTTAAAAAAAAAATAGCGGACATATTACACCTTTACTGGGCACTCGTTTATGTCAGATTTCGAAAAACTCTGATATCTGTGAACCTGTACCCTGGAATGTTTTATGTGTGTGTGTGTTTTCTTCCCTTCTCACTCTGCATTATTCGCAGAAAGACCTCCTACTTTTCAAATGTTTATAATACTAAGGGCCGCAACTACTTAAACTAATTTACACTAACGACAACACTTACATCGATGCCCGAGGGAGGACTCGAACTTCCGTCGCAAGTGGTCGCGACACCCGTGCATCCCTGCGGGTCGCTACTTCTTTTCTTGATCTATCATCTTTGGTTTGCAGCTGGTCTCGTATCATACAATATCTTTGTTGACCTCTATGCAATGTGTACGACCTCCACTCATCACCTTTCGTTCCATTTTTACCTTATGGCATAGGTTGTCAGTGTGGCAAATATACCTTTCCTTCAACTCACTTTCTACTCCTTGCTGTCTCCTGCCACAAGGAACAGACTGATTCCGAAATCTCGCTACGTGTATTTCCAAATCTCACTGTAATTATTTCGTTTCATCAGTCCCTTGGTGTAAATTATTCTACTGGACTCCAGTTCGGCGACTTGCATGTCTCTAACCTACCATTGTGACCACCCGAGCAAAAGGCACCTACCGTTTAACGTGGAATCCGAACTACGTGTCGTTTCTGGCGACTCCTCACTATTGCAGTAAAAGTGAATTAAACTGTTATGTCATCTCTCTACACACCTTCATATGAATTAAGCCACACACCCAAGGCTTTTAGTTTTGTGTTTTGCAGATATTGTCTTACGAATTTCAAATTCAGAAGCAAAAATCATCTGGACTACATGTATGGAGTTAAATATCTATATGACACTAGGATAAAATATTTTATACTTTTTAGTCCGTTAAAAAAATGTTACACTGAAAAGAGTTTTAGTTTTTATTCAAGAATTACGTAGTATTTTCAGTATTTTTATCCTGTGTGTGTGATTTAATTCAGTCTATTTGAAACAATCCGGTGAGTTTAAAACAGGCGTATATTTCACGTGTTTTCCAATTTCTTTTCAACTGATTCAACCAACATAAAGGATGGAAGAAAAATATACCGCACAAATTGTACACCGAGACATGTTATTGTCCGAAGAATGGCCCGGAAACTGTTTGTTTCCGTGTTACGTCATTGTCTGCAACGCCTGTCGTTCTTCCACTCTAGCTCAACGACGCAGTCACCATACCATAGAGAATATTCAGTCTATTCTGTAATGCGCCTTTAGTTGTGCGGCAAACTTAATGCACGATGGAGCATCTCTTCAGTTTGCCGTTAATGTCCGTCGGTTTCTCAGTAAAGATTCGGTGACATGAACCTGTAGACGTGGGCCACGTAATTAACTGTCCTCCATTTTCTACGGCCTAAGCCGACTGCATCTTCAATGCGACAGCATTTGAAAGCTGTATCGAACCCCAATACAAAGCGATAAGAGTCTTCTCCTTATTATGGAAGACGGCGAAACCGCACGCAATGGTCCAGGAACACACAAGCGCATCTGAGATTCATTACGGCGCATGCATCAGCGTTGACGGAGCAACATCCCTAAATAATAGATGCACGTGAAGTGCTGGTGCTTCCTGTTCTGGAGTTTTCCCTGTTTATTGCGGTGGAGAAAGTGAGGTGAAACGTGGAGACGTAGCGCCTCTGCCTCTGCAGCTTGTTGACAGTACATTCTCTTCGTCTGTGTCTCCTGCCGTTTGTGATGTATGTATTTGTCACATCCTGTCACTCCTCGCCACCTAAATCTTGGGGAAAAATGCATCAAAGTAAAAATTTGAGGAATTGGATTGCGCAAGGAGGCTTACCAGGCACTTATATGTGATTTGCAGACTATCCCATGTAGGTGTAGATGTAGAATCGTGACCAGTGTGAAATATTCGCAACTGTGGCAGAAGAAGGTAAAAAAGCAGTGATATATACTCTTCACAAGACATGAAAGTCAGTATTTATATATTACATTAGAAACCAGTTCTGGGCTATATTGAATGTTTCATGTAAGAACCACATCGGAAAATTAGTTTAGAATCTACTAGAAATTGTACCAATCCAGATAGATACGTATAAATACGATTTAAAAATACCATATAACAGTGGTAATCGGTTGGCGTTTCCCAAAGATAGTGTAATAAATGGAATAACAGCAACCAAATTGTGCACAGGACAGAAAGCAGACGACATTGCTTTTGATGACTGGTTATGTGCTACAATATCCTTAGACTCTAAATAAATGCGTGGTTAACATTAAAACGAAAATGACAGTTTTCCAATATAAAACAACTCGACCTTGTGTTTAAATGGCATTGGAGCAGTAAATAAATTTATAGTTGAACATTGAAGATCTTCCATATTTGAAATGTTATACGATTAGGAAATTTTTTGCCATATCTTCGGAGAATAACTTCGTAAATATATCTGAAGCAGAAGGTAAAACATCGTTCTGACGCCTAGACGCCAATGTAACGTCCATGTGGAAAGTAGTTTCCTATCTTTTGTTGTGTATATTACGATGTCAATTTGAAAATTAAATAGATTACAACAGTAAACTCTAATGAAGTCTAGCTTGTGCGAGATCTGGAGAACGTTAAAATCATCGTTCTAGAAGGAAGACATCTTCATGACGCTCATTCATCCATTTGATGTACTGTTATTATTGCTCACGTTGTAAGATGAATGTAAAACTTGTAAACGGAAGGGAAAACTCGTGTGCGCGCCAGTCGTTCTTAGCACGTGCGTCGGTGGAACAACAGGCTAGCACTTTCCACACTCGGCACGACTGTAGCCCATTGGAAGTGCTGGAGGCGGCGAGACGACGTCCTCCAGATGTGCGATATTTCAGCGCCACCGGGACACACGATGTATCTTTTATGAGGCTCCGTAATGGAATGTGATAGGAGAACCGTCTGAATTCGTCTCGACAACAACAAGTGTTTTTATCTGACGAAAGCACTTCCTGTGCGGCCCGTACGCGAAATTTACGCTTAAACAAATTCATAAAAATAAGCGGCACATAGTCTATTTGGCTTAACAAACACGAGAGAAAACTGAACTAGCATGAGACATAAAGATAAACGAACGTTTTATAATTTGTGTTAAGGTTACACAACGATTTACTCAAACATGTGATATAAATACAGTTACGAACGAATAAGTATTCTAAGAGACAAAGAAGTGAAGGCAATAGAGAATAAAATTATTAAATGACAAGGCATAGTAGAAATCATTGGGTATCACTGGACGTATTGAATTTGATGAAAGAAGAAAATATAAAAATTAAGAAAATGTAGCAGACAAAGACTAATTCAAAATTCTAAAGATTTAGAGAGACAAGAACTGCAACTTGACCTAACGGATTTTGCTGGAGGTCAAATGAAACGATACAGGACGTGTACCAGCCACAGGAAAATTAAAACGATTTTTGCAGAAGATAAAAGCAGTTAGTACATGAATATGAAGAGCTCAGATGAAAAACCTGTGTGAAACACGGAACTGTAAAATGTAGAAGGAATATTGAAAGCAGATGTTAAGCCTGGACCGAATCCAAGTACTTTCTCCTTCATCTACCTCGACTCCTCTTACCCTGTACTGCCGAACCCTCGAATATCTTAGGTAATCATGCTTGTTCCATGCGTGTAACGTGACCCCACCATCTCAGCCTGTTCGCTCTAACTGCTGCATCTGTGGTGTTCATTCCTAGTTTTTCTTTGATTTACTCAGTATGGGCACTTTTCCCCACCTGTAATTATCCTTGATACTTTCATGTCTTTAATCTCACGATTATTATTATGGTAAACTGTAACCACCCAGCTTTCACTCCCATACAACATTAATATGGTGAAATGTATCCACCCAACTTTCACTCTTATAGAACAAAATTGGTCGAAAGGTAGAAAGAACAGTGCATGACTGGATTAGTCATGGTACTGACTTCCTTCCTCTATAAGAATAGATCGTAGCTGAGCACTCACTGCATTACCTTAGCTACACCTTGCTAACCTGTGAGAAAATTCTTCCTTAGTATCTGAAACTGTCCACCTGTTCTCTGTTCCACCTATTTCACAATTAATCATCTGAAATTTATTTCCCACAGACATAATTTCCGCCTTGGAGATGTTGATCTTCGTACCATAAACCTTACAAGTCTCATCTAGTAGCTCTGAAGTATTAGATTGCAACCTTTCAATCGAATCTGTCATCACAACTGAGTCGTCAGCATATGCGAGACTACGTATCTCACTTTCACCTATTTTAATCTCACCCTGCCACTCTATTATTCTTAACAAATGACCCATAAATAGTATAAACAACAGTGGTGACAGGTTGCAGCCCTGAAACTATCATGAACTATGAGCCCAGTTTGCCGTCAACTCTTATTGCTACCTGACAATCTTCGTAAACACCATTAACAGACGTTTTCATCCTATTCCGTTATCTTGTCGAAACTAGCTCCCTACTAGGTAAACGGTCATGAGCCTTTCCTAGATCTATAAACCAGATACAATTTCCTGTTCCACTCATAGGACTTCTCCATGTCTGTCGTAAGCTAAAGATCTGATCCTGACCGCCTTGGATAGGCCTAAATCACACTGCTTTTCATCCAGCTTGTTTTCAATTAATATTCACACTCCCCTTTCAACAATATCTTAGAATATTTTTCCCACAACGGTATTTTAAGAGAAACGTATGAAGATGTCACATTCTATTCTGTTTCCAGGCTTGAAAATTGGTGTGAGTACTGTTTTCATCAAGTCGGATGGAACGAGTCCCGAAATGCACGCATTTTAATTATCCTGTGTAACCATTTGAGTTTTGACATTCTACTGTATTTGATTAGTTACGAATTTACATCATCTTCGCCGGCAGCTTTATTGCACCGCAATCTACTGGCCATTCTCTCCACTTCCTCAAATGTGATCCTATTTCCATTATCATACATCCCATTTTACCTCAAAATTTGAGACATCACTGAACGTTTCACCTACAATGAAGAATTCAAAACATTCCCTCCATCTGCACAATGCATCCACAGTATTCACTAGCACTATCGTGTTGGATTGTGACACAACATAGTTACCTTGGTTATCTACTATTACTAATTAAACCCTCGTAAATGAAATTTGCCAAATTCACGTTCACAGTATATCAAATATAAATGAACCATTCACCCAGCATGTAGCAAGCTGTAGTAGCATGTAGTTGAGGTAAACGTTATTAATACGAAATGAACGTGAAAGTAAACAGAAAAATTCTTGCAAACCTACTCACCGAGAGATAACATCAACGAAACTTTGCGTTTCTGGGGCTGTGTGAATTGGGAGGTTTTTTTTTTTTTTTTTTTTAAGTCCTGTATTCTCAGAAAACATTTATTCTAAAGCCAATGGATTGCAATTTTGTCGTATTTTCTGTATAAACAAGCAAATCAGTTGGAGCATGTGACATAGGACACAGGACCAGCAACTGCCTTTCAGAAATATAGCCGTTTCCTACAATCTGCCTATTCATTCACAGTCCCCACTCTTTGTATTCTTCATCTCCGTCCTCATCCTCCTCCTCCATCTACCATCGACCATCTCCTGCTTGCCTTCTTTCTGTATCCCATCTCGTAATTCCTTCACTCTCGGATTCAGCTCCTCGCCGTCTAACCATTTGCTCTTTCGCTCGTCATAGCAATTCAAATCCAAAAAATTAAAATATAAACAAGTTGATTACTTTTTTGTAAACGGTGAAAAATGTCCACGAAGTTACTTATAGAAAAGTAAACGAAATATCTTACAAGTTTCGTTACTGCATGGTTTTGATTTCCTGAGCTGATAACATAATCAAATTAGGATTTGTGGTACTGCACTGCCCAGAACTCGTGTGTTACTGAAAATGAATTATTTAAATTATGAATATTGTTGGTACATTAAAGTATAATGTAGGTACTGCATGTCATACAAGTTTCCTTCTTTTCGCATACGCGATCAGACTGGATTCACAGTGAAAGAAACGTGACGTCCCTCAGTATATATCAGTCTTACATCCACATCCACATGCATACTCGGCAATCCATCCATGGCGGAGGGTACTCAGTACTACTACTGGTTACTTGTTTTCCCGTTCCACTCCCATATAGAGAAAAATTAATGTTTCTATACATGCGTTCGAGACCTATTCTCTTTGAATCCCATCTGGACCTGTCGACTTGTTTGATATCAACTCCCTCAGCTGTTTCTCTACACCAGTATTATGTCCTCCATTTGGGAGTTAATGTGATCACCAAGTGAGGGTATTTTTCCATTGTCCTCCTGCGTGAATGATTTCTTAAATGTTAAATTTAAAACTTCGGCCTTGATTTTCCTTTCTTCTGTCACCACCCCACATTAATCAACGAGTGACTGGATCGAGGCCTTTGATCCGCTTACTGATTTTACATAGGACCAGAGTTTTTTTACGGGTTCTCGGTAAGATCATTTCCTAAGGTATGAAGGTGGTAGTTAGCGTATGCAACGCACATCCCTCTCTTTATAGACGCGCAATTCTCCACTAATTTTGTCTGACTTGATTTGCTTGACCTTTTTTGAACTGGAAATACAACTGCCTTTACTTCCTCAGCATTTTTAGAATATTATAATTAAACCACGGTGGGTCCTTTCCACCCTGAATTCACTTTCTCAGCAAATATTTCTCCAATGACTTATTTTCAATGATTTTCAATTTTGCCCATAATTCCTCTGCATCCACCGTTCAGGAACTAAACGATGTCCATTTATTCCTTAAGTGGGATGCTAACAATAGTATACCTGGTGTTTCTAGCACGAACACTCTCCTCAGATTCTTGACCGATTTATTAAATTTGGTGGCCACTGTCGCTATGGCAACATCATGATAACTAACCCCGTCTCTACTGTGACATCACTGACAAGGTCTGGCCTATTTGTAGTCATAATGTTTAAACCATTCTATTGATTGTTAACTAAATATTTGGCTGCTCAAAGCAGTGTTCAGTAAATGTGCTCAACAATAGTGCACAAGACTGGTTGTTACATTTTATACTCGGCAGGTTGAAGTCGTCCCAACTATTAGCACATGGACTGTGTACCTTTGCGCGACTGTTCGTACACTTTCTGCGAATGACTATACCTCTGTGTCGGTGGGTCCGGGTGGTCGGTGAAAACACCGACTCATTAACTTGACTCCGCCTATACCTGTTACACACGTCCAGAAAAACCCCACAGCCACTCTCTACCTCGACATCAGTAGAAGGAATAATTTATGGACTGCAATGAGCAGCGTTGGTGTATTCTACAATAATAAATAAATAAATAAATAAATAAAAACAACATTCGTTGATAAATACTTGTATGTTACTAAAGCATCTTAAATAAACTGTGTTATATAAGGAAAGAAAGAGGAAGAAAACGTGTACATCCAACGAATAGCCATTATTTCCAACAGATCAAGGGTTCAACATCAAGCATTGCAGAACGATATGAAATGGAACGAACATGTAAGGACAGTTGTGAGTAAGGCGGACTGCCGACTTCGGTTTATTGGGAGAATTTTGTGAAGATGTACTTCACCTGTAAAGGAGACCGCGTATAAAACGCTTGTACGACCACGTCTTGAGTATTGGCCAAGTGTTTGGGACCCGCAGCAGATCAGTTTAAAGGAAGACATAGAGGCAGTTCAGAGGCGAGCAGCTAGGTTTGTTACTGGTAGGTTCAACCAATGCCCGAGTGTTACGGAAATGCTCCGGCAACTCAATTGGGGATCGCTGGAGGAAAGAAAACGTTCTTTTCGAGAATTTCTGTTGAGGAAATATAGAGGGCCGGAATTTGAAGCTGAGTGTAGTACGACCTTGCTGCCGCCTACTTACATTTCGCATGGTGATCACAAAGACAAGATAAGAGAAATTAGGGCACGTACGGAGGCATATAGGCATTCCTTTTTTCCTCGTGCTATTTGGGAGTGGAATAGGAAAGGAAATGCCTAGTAGTGGTACAGTGTACCCTCCGCCACGCACCTTACTTTGAATTGGGGAGTATGTATGAAGATGTGGAAGAGACTGCAATTTCCCCTGAGACATGCCTTTCCAATTACGATTAATAAATCACAGGGTGATCTATAAAATGCTGCAGAGTGGATTTGACTTCCCGTGTTCTTCAAACAGACACCTTCATGTCACTCGCTCACGGATTATCTCACAAAACCAGTCATTGATACTAGCTTCTGGACAAGTAAGAAGGAGTTGATGATCAACTTTTTAATTAAATGAATGTATGAGTCCTAATGAATCTCTTATGAGATCTTTATTTCCATAGATCGCATACATACATTGAGTTTACATTGACGATTAGTTTCGACTCGTTAAACAGTCATTATGAAATCTTAATTGTCCAGGCATGGTAAGACAAATGTTTGAGATGAGCTGACATCATAGTGGCAAGCTGTGTCATCACATCAATAACAGGCGATGGACTGATCCAGTTATTGCTGTGATGACACACTGCCTGGACATAGATTAGATTAGATTAGTTTTTCGTTCCGTAGATCCATGCTGAGGAGATCCTGGTGGATGTGGATCATGTCAAGAAACAAAATGTGTAAGTGGGACATTTACATGTGGGACAGGAAAGCAAAGGATCTTGAACAACATGGCGTTAAGACATATTTGACTGCTGATATTCATACCATTTACAGCTTACCACTATGCTGTCAGCTCATCTTACCATGCCTGGACCATTAAGATTTCATAATGACTCTTTATAAGTCGAAACTAAGAGTCAATGTAAAATCAATATATATAAGCGGTCTGTAGAAATAAAGATCTCATAAGAGATTCATAAGGACTACCTTCCAGATCGCAACCTGTATAAAAATCTGAATAAGATGTCAGGTAATTATAAAAATGTATGAATGTTACATATCATTTGTATTTTGATTACTATCTTTATTTTGATACTCTACTTACAATTATGTGCATTACGCAAGACACTCTTATTTATTACATATTCTCTCATAAATATAGCATGTTTTAGAAGAAAAAAGAAGATGGTCAGAGAAGGGATAGGGGAAGTACTAATTCAAGGCTTGAATAAATAAATAAATATCCTGGAAACGTCGGGTTTTCAGTTAATAATGTATAAATGTCGATTTTGTATTGTGAAGAAACGATTCCGACTTGTAAAGTATCAAATAATAAATAATTGTCCAGAGACATATCTTGTTTCAATATATTGGGTGAATTACCTAACAATTGCACCGCAAATATTGCGGAAACGGAAAGTGCGATTGATGTGCGGTATTCAAAGAATGTACTGCTAGTCAAGAACTCGTATTCAGGCAATAAACAGATTATGAAAGTACCTATAAAGTGCATTTTTATGCAAACATACAATTTTTCAAATGGAACAATGGTTGTTTCTATCATGCACTGCAAGTTTTGACACCACCTGTGTACAAAGAATTTTGAATGACATTTTTATCACGTTTAGTTTGGCAGCTACAACCATTCAAAGTTTTGGGGGCGGAGGCTACGACAGCGTAGCTGACTGGCTGGTGGTCATGAGACAGTGGGCCGTGCCACAGGGGCTAGCCACTCGGCCAGTCAGCTACGCTATCGCAGCCTCTGCCACGGAAACTTTGAAACTGAACGTTATAAAAATGTCATTCAGACTTCTTTGTACACCAGCTGGTGTGTTCAAATGTTCAAATGTTTGTATAGTTTTTGGGACTTAACTACGGGGTCATCAGTCCCTAAACTTACAAACTACTTATGAACTACTTACGAACTAGGACGACACAAATATCTATGCCCGAGGGGGGATTCGAACCCCCGACCGTAGTGGCCGTGAAGACCGTGACTGGAGCGCCTCAGTCCCCTCGGCCACCGCAGCCGGCCCAGCTGGTATCAAACATTCCAGTGCATGATAGAAACAACCATTGTTCCATTTAAAAAACTGTATTTTTGAATAAAAATAGACTTTCTAAATAATATTACAATCTGTTTGTTGGCTAAAAATACGAGCCCTTGACTACCAATCCATTCTGTGCAAACCCGACATCAATCACACTTTTCGTTTCCGCAATATTTGCGGTGCAAGTGTTAGGTGATTCACCCTGTATATCGCAGACATTATACTGAAGGAGATGCACTGAATTAAAGTTTGAGGTACGTCTGAGATTCGATCCCGAGACCTCCTGCTTAGTAGACAGGCGCTACAAACACCAAACTACTGCTCGTAAGGAGGAAGTCCCGGGTTGGAATCCTGACCATGGAAGAAATTTTAATTGAATGCCTGTTCTTCAGTTTAATATCTGTGAATTTCATAGGTATATCCATACGACAAATAAAGACCATGATCTTCCTTCGTTGATGAAACGATAATAAGTGTTGCCCCAGCTAAACGTCTAGGGGAGCCTGGTGTGAGGTGAGAGCCACTGTACGCCGGCTGACCGCTCAGCCTCAGCTCAGCCTCGGCCGCTGCCGCCTCCCAGTCCATCAGCATGCGCGCCGCCGCCGCGGCCTCGCTATTAGTGGCCGCCGGCTGGAATACTGGATGCGCCGCGACGCCCCCACCGCCCGCAGGCCTCAAAGGGAGCCGACGGCTTCCCACACTGCCCACTGGCATTCCTCAGGCACGCAGTCCCACCGAGCCGCTCACAAAGTGCGGATCCATGCCACCGAGTCTCTCACGCGAACGGTAGCAGCGCGACCAGTATCTTTTACCTATCATTATGTAATACGCGGACACGAAAATTGGAGTGCCGATTATTATATTAATCATACCAGTAGGTCAATAACTCTTATATTATTCGCAAGGGGTTTAGCCACAGATGAGCAAAAACGAAAAGCCTGTACCTAACCAGTGAGCATGCTTGAAGGAAGTGGATGTTTTCGTATCCACTACAGATATTGTTAGACTGGGCATGATATCACTTTCATGGCACCAACATCTTTGTACCTAAACTATTTTTTTGCCAACAGTCACGTGGTAGTGTCTAGCTTTGCTTATGAATTACAGAGCATTTTGTGCGAAGTGGAGAAGCGTTACATTTCTCGAGCAAGTAATATTAGTTTAAAATAGTAACATTTCTTGAAAACTGCTAAGGTTCTTTTGTTTTTATCTATCTACTGTCGGTCAGTACTCACGTGATCCAATGTTGCGACCACCACTATGCTGTTTGCCCTGTCTGTGGTCGGAGGTACAGATCTAGTGTCAGAGGCATCTAACGGTGGCAATGGGGGAATTTTGACATCCTCTTCCGTCACTGTCCAGTGCTACTCTCTTGTGCTTTGTGATCAGCATCTCCTTTCCCCCTACAACAAAGTTCCCTCTGTCCTGTTATAGACGTCACGACGTTCGTTCCTCTCGCTACCGCTGCCGAACCCAATACCACAGACTGCCGACGAGGGTCCATCCGGCCTGCCCGGCAGATCCAGAGCTCAGTCCTCCGTGTTGCCGCTGTCGACGCCCCGGTCGGCTCACCATCGCTGCCAGCCACCACTAGACATCCGACACTTCGTGGCTTCGCCGCCGCCGCCAGCAGGGCCGTTGCTGTTGTCACGTCTGTGAAGGTGCATCCGTCGGCCACTATCAGGACCGCAGCCCGTCGACTCCATTCCACCTGAACCTCCAGCCCGCCGGAGCGAGATCCACCGCCACCTCGACATGCCGCGAGAGAATAGCTGTGCGCACTCAGTCGCCCTGCTGCGGAACGCACGGGCGTTCGCCTTAGGGGGTACCCTCGGGCATGGTGTTTGTGTTGTGCTTTCCGTAAGTTACTTTAAGTGAGTGTAATTACTTTGTAAGCCTAGGGACTCATGACCAATGTAGTTAAGTCCCTTAGATTTACTAACATTTGAACATTTTTTACCCCGACACGCCGTTCCTACCGCCGCCTGTGTCGCCGCTACTCCTGCTGCAGTACCCACCACCCCTTTAAATGCCCCCACCACGCCCTCCCAAGTAACTTTTCCTCCATCCTTCCTGACAAAATTCCTTCCCTCCTTACCCTCGCCAACCCCTCAACAGTCGCTCCCTCCTCCACCCCCACACAGGCTGCCATCTTTATCTCCCAGACACTTGCCATTTCCTCCTTCCCCGCCCCTTAAGTCCTTCCCCGTCCCTCTCCTACAATCTCGGTGAGGTCTGTTGGGTTTTTCACCCAGCAGGCCACCATTGACTCTCCCCCTTCCCCCATCCATCGAGAACGCCGCTTGGAGTCGCCGAGCGGTCGAAGGCGCCTCACTGCGGACAGCACGGGTGCTCACCGTCGGAGGTTCCAGTCCTCCCTTGGGCTTGGGTGTTTGTGTTGTCCTTAGGTTAGTTTACCTTAGTTTAGTTTGTAAGCTACGGACTGATGACCACGCAGTTTGGTGCGATACATTTACAAATATTCGAACATTTTTGAGGACGCCGCTGACAGATGGCCACCCTAAGTCACCTATCTTTCAATCCCATCCCCACTCCGGTCTCCACCGATGACGTCTTTAATTTTTAACAGTTACAAATAAACGAGTACAACATTACGACTAGTGGTTAGAATGTGAACTTTCAAAATTTTTGAATATAATACTGTTCAATTTGCCTTCATTGTGGCACTATGAAACCGAAACACTACGGTAGTCGATAAAAAAGTTTAAAGGAAGTAGATTTTTTCATTCATATCCATGTAACTCTGATTAAACTTGACGACTGTCATAATCAGTGAAAATTGAAAACTGAAGTGCTGCCTACTGTGTAACGGCTATAGTGAAAATGCCAAAATAACAACCTGTCCTCAAGTCCAATTCCGGGTATGTTCATAATTTAAATAATTCATTTTCAGTAACACACGAGTTCTGGGCAGTGCAGTACCACAAATCCTAATTTGATTATGTCATCAGCTCAGGAAATCAAAACAATGCAGCAACGAAACTTTTAAGATATTTCGTTTACTTTTCTATAAGTAACATCGTGGACATTTTTCACCGTTTACAAAAAAGTAATAAACTTGTTTATATTTTTAATTTTTTGGCTTTGAATTGCTATGACGAGCGAAAGAGCAAATTGTTAGACGGCGAGGAGCTGAATCCGGGCTGAAGGAATTAAGAGATGGGATTCAGAAGGAAGGCAAGCAGGAGATAGGCGATGGTAGATGGAGGAGGAGGATGAGGACGGAGATGAAGAATACAAAGAATGGGGACAGTGAATGAAATTTTATAATTTTAATCAAACTGCAACTTAACTAAAAGATAATAAAACTATTTCACAACACAGAGGGCAATTCCACAATTGTTGCTGAATATCAGCCACAAAAAGTAACAACCTTGAGGGCGTGTGCAATTGAGGCAAAAGTAATTACAGTAAATTCCAAGAGCGTACGAGTTATTAGACTGTATATTGAAGAACTACACGCTCCGTTGGAAGATACGCGGCAATACGAGCATTAGAAGAAATGCGTTTATCTTCAATTACACGATAAAACAGTCAAATTGATAGGCTGTAAGCTACCTAGGAATAACAATTAGGAACAACTGAAATTGGAAAGAACACACAAAAATTATGCGGGGAAGGCAAACCAAAGGCTACGTTTCATTGGCGGAACACTTAGAAGATTCATCAGTGCCACTAAATAAACTGCCTACATTAAATTTACGCGTCCTATTTCGGAATATTGTTATGTGTTGTGAAATCCAAAACCTGGTGTAACTGAAATAGGATATACAGACAGTTCAGAGAAGAGCAGCGCTTTTTGTAATGTCGCGATACAGGAGAGAGAGTGAGACGGTTATGATGGACGTGTTGAGATGGAAATCATTAAAAAGAAAAGAGTTATTCGTTACGCCGAAATTTATATTACTATTATTTTATTTTCGGGTTTATTGTCACCAAGTTTCTGTCACCAGGGAAACGTGTGGTTCCTGGTATTAATATCAAGAACTCAGATGGAAAACCAGTACTAAGCAAAGAAGGGAAAGCAGAAAGGCGGAAGGAACATACAGAGGTTCTTAGTAAACTTGAAGGTAGTATTCTAGAAATGGAAGACGAAATAGAGGAAGGTGAGATATAACATACGATACTGCGAAAGGAGTTTGACAGAGCACTAGAAAAAAGACCTCTGGAGTAGATGATATTCCGCCTGTACTGTTGATATCGTTAGGAGAGCCAGTCATAAAGAAATTGATCCACTTCATGCGAAAGACGTATGAGACAGCGGAAATACCCTGCGACTGCAATTCCTAAGAATGCAAGTGCAGACAATTGTGAAAAATAGAGAACTGCCAGTTTAATAAGTCATATAACACGAATTAATCGCTGATGGATGGGAAAACTGGTGGAATCCGACCTTGCGGAAGATCAGTTTGGATTTAGGAGACATTTAGGAATACGCGAGACTATACTCACATTACGACTCATAGATTTTGGAAAGGGAAACTTACTTTTTTAGCTTCTGACAATGTTGATTGGAATACACTCTTTCAAGTTCTGAAGGTAACAGGGATAAAATATAGGGAACGAAGAGTTATATTCAACTTGTGCAAAAACCAGACAGCAGTTATTGGAGTCGAAAGGCATGAAAGGGTCGCAGTGGTTGGAAGGGAGTAAGACAGGGCTGTAGCCATTCCCCAATGTTGTTAAATGTGCACATTGAGCAAGCTGTGAAGGAATACAACGAGTAATTTCGGGATGGAATTAAAGTTCAGGGAGGAGAATAGCAATTTTTTCACAGACATAACAGCAATTAAGCGGAATGAACAGTGTCTTGAAAGGAACGTGAAAGATTAACATTAACAAGAGTAAAACAAGGGTAATGGGATGTAGTGTCAGAAAATCAGGCCATGCTGAAATAATTAGATTAGGTAATGACACAATAAAAGTAGTAGATCAGTTTTGTTATCTGGGTAGCAAAATAACTTCAAATGGCCGAAGTAGAGAAGATATAAAAAGCAGAATGAATATGAGAAGAAACGCGTTTCTAAAGAAGCCAAACTTGTTAACATCCAATATTAATTTAAAGGTTAGGAAGTCCTTTCTGAAAGCATTTTTCTGGAGTGTAGCATTGTATGGGAGTGAAACGTGGACGATAAGGATTTCAGATTGAAAGATGATAAAAGCTTTTGAAATGTGGTGCTACAGACAAATGATTAAGGTTAGACAGGTAGATCATGTAACTAATGAAGAGGTGCTCAACATAACTGGGGAGAAGAAGAGTTTCTGGCACATACTAAAATAGAAGATAGGTTGGCGAGACACATTCTGAGACATCAAGGAATCGTCAACTTCGCGTAGAAGGAAGTGTGTGGGGTAAAAACTTTAGAGGGATACTGAGGGAGAAATACAGTAAGTCGATTCAAAAGGATGTAGGTTGCCGTTGGTATTCTCGGATAAAGAGGATTGCACAGGACAGGGTAGAGTTGAGAGCTGCATCAATCCAGTCTGCGGATTGAAACTTTATGCAGATTTATTGCGAAAAGAAGAAATTTGTTTCTGACGTAATTACAAAGATCTCGGAAATTAGGAGAGATTAAGGTCATTCAGTTTTGCCGCGGCGGAGCGGCCGAGCGCATTGAGGCGCTATGCTACGATGCGCGAGGCCGTTCGTCGTCGGGGGTTCGAATCCCCCCTCGGGCATGGATGTTTGTGCCGTCTTTAGTATAAGTTATTTCATAAGTAGTTTGTAAGTTTAGGGACTGATGACCCCGCAGTTAAGTCCCATAAACTCTACAAACATTTGAACATTTGACATTTAGTTTCGACGAGCTGAAGTGTGGATTAACTGACTGCATTTTTTAGTGCAGAACGTTCTCCACAGCTTTTTGGCTGCTGGTAACATTACTTTTCAGGCTCTAGAAAAAGGCAGTGGTAGTTGCACAAAAATTTATAAAATTATTTACTGAGACCAAGGTTAAGAAGAACTATAGACCCTCAGACGCATAATTCTCCCATCCGCAGCGCCAGATTTGCCCGGTCGACAAAAGTGGAAGTAATTTTATTCCAGCGTAAATCGGTTCTACGTTAATTACCACATTAGTATATCTACCAAGTATAGCTTCCAGACAATTATTGCAGCCCAATCTGTAGCTCTGGGGATAACTCCACATTAATTATAACCGTCACCTATTAGAGGTAATTCTTTTGGCGCTTAAATACTCTTTTTTTCTGTATCATATCTCCCCTCTGATATTCCTTTACTTTCTCGTCCACTCTTTTAAAATATTACCTTCAATTTCTTTTTCGTTCGATAGCTATTCCATGTATTCCTTTTATTAACACTTCTTTCTTTGTTACTTAGTCTCAACATTTCCACAGGTGCTTCTCTTTCCTACGGTTTAGTTTTATATAGGCTCTATCTATGTTCCTCATATTCATGCATGCTTCTATTTTTGTTCTGCATCCATGGTTGCTTTGCAATTTAGACATTATGTCGGTGTCATTTTTTATACGTTTGCTGGTATGTGTCATATTACCTTCTTCACTTGCTCCATTTCTCTGTTTTCTTTTAGTTGATTGTATTCAACTGTATCCAAAGAAGTGTACTAGTTGAAATCATGCTGGGTGTACTCTCTGACTTAAATAACCCACAAAGTCATGCAAACTGTAGCAAAAGATTATAACTGACAAAGTATTAAAAATATGAGATCGCCAAACTCGATGGTAGAACAGTTTTATCAGGTAATGAGTGATGTTTCTTCCGGTAAATGAAAACTACAAAATTTATTACAATTTCAGGAAAACAAATCTCACACAACATAATGCACCCTATCCGACATAACAATGACAAACAAAGGTGAGCAAACTGCTTTCATCTTAAACTTCTCCACACCAAACACCCTTACTTTATACACTATCTACAATGAGGAAATTGATGTTTCAGATTGACAGAATACCATATGGATGTTGACCACTATGAGTAACATCGCAGGGGTAATATTGGATACTGACATACCCCAAAGCGGACTGTGATTATTCCCCAGGCTCCGCTCTGTTGCCAGCTGAGAAAGACATTCTTACTTAACACCTGCTTAATTATTTGTAGAGCTATGGAAGAACATTTACTGATAACTTTTTAAAGAGATAATTATCTAACTTCCTGGCAGATTACAATTGTGTGCCGGAACCGGGACTCGAACCTGGGACTTTTGCCTTTCACTCTACCACTGAGCTATCCCGACACGACTTACGGTCCTGCTCACAACTTCAACTCTGCCAGTACCTCGCCTCCTACTTTACTTGCCCGCGAAAGGCAAAGGTCCCAGGTTCGAGTCCCGGTTCCAACACACAATTATAGTCTGCCAGGAAGTCTTTTATCAGCGCGCACTCCGTTGCAGAGTGAAAGTTTCATTCTGAAAGTAATTATCAGTTTACTAATAACATGGATAACAAACCATCGCGTAAATGTTATGAAGAAGACCATCTACTTCAGCAGACGGTGATTCACATTATGCCTGTAGCTGATGATACCAGATTTCCCCACGTGAGACTCAAAGCGCAAAAAAGAGCTCCCACATCCGCGCTTTCCATTCGAGCCTTAATGGACGGTCGCTGTTGCGCCAGTGAGTCGTAAACCACGCTGCTCACCGAAGGCGCCAGTGTCTCTTGAGATTTTTCTCGGCTCGTTATACGATCACAGGGAACATGAGCACGGCAATATTGTCGGGGAAAAAATTACAGGATTGGGAAACGACATTGGTCAGGTGAAATGATAAGGGGAAAAAAAGCACCTGTCATCAGCGCCTTCCTGTTATTAGCTACGGGAAAGCCCCTTCGTTTTATTATCTATTAGCTTCGTCCCGCCGTATTACCTACAGTGAAACATTTATTTTAAAAGAATTTAATGCCGAAACTTACTTCCACACGTTCTCTCTTGGAACTCTTCCGGCGCGAAGCTCTAACGACCAAGGAAACAGTGCGATACCACAAAAATAAAAATGTCCATTACTTTTTGAGATGTTGGCTACAGCTGATAAAACTAATTTTACATGCAGATCAATTGTGTACTCCATGGAAAACGTTTCTCACTACCGAACAGTGATTTACAAAATGTGCCAGAAAATGAGTAAATTCATTATACGATGTCTGCGCCTGTCCTTACATCGGCTCCAAGCCCTCTTTATTCACTCTTTTCTGTTCCATCAATCCTCGCTGCATCTATCGAACTCATCCTTCCCTTATGTGATACAAACGATGGTACGAGTGATTAACAGTAACAGTTTCAACATCGTGTATTTAATCCAATCTTTCATTATTCCATCTTCCTCTTTCCCACATCACCTGTCATTCCTCTCCTTTTCCACTTTCACTCTGTCTGTACATCTACCCTTCCCTCAATCTTCATCTCTTCCTTTCCTTCATCTTCTCCTTCGGCTCTCTCCATCTCCTCATGCACATCTCTTCACGTCCTCCTTCCCCTCACTTCATCTCCTCCTTCCCCTATCTTTATCTCCTTCTTCTCCTCTCTTCATCTCCTCCTTCTCTTTCATCTACCTTTCCCCTCTCTTCTCTTCACATATCTTCTCCTCCTCCTTCCCATCTCTTTCTTTCCCTCTCTTTATCTCCTCGTCCCCCCTATCAAATTCATCATCTCCCCTCTTTCTGTAAAATTCCTCCTTCCTCTCTGTCTGTCAATATCCTCCTCTCCCGTCCCTCGTCTTTCCTAACGGTCCATGTTCGCCCCTTCCTCTCTCTTTCCATCAAACAGTGTCAACATCTACTGCAAGCCACCATATGACGTTTACGACAAGATGACTTTTGTGACCTGTGCAGTATAAAATTCCCATCCAAAACTAAATTTGAGGGACACATAAAACGGTATCGAAACATACTGCACCCTCTACATGTATCTTCTACATGTACCCTACGTTGGTTTCCGAAAACTAGCCTTTGAGTTCACACGTGGTGTAAGCTACATCCATTCAGAATTTATTCCAAATCCGTCTACACGTTTTAGCACAAAGTGGTAAGAAACATATTCATTGTAAGGTATTTTACCCTTCTTATAAAAGTTACCACATAGATTAACGTGGGATGTAAGCTATTTCCCTTCTAAATGTCATCCAAATCCCTCCAGCCGTTTCAGTGTAAAGGAGTATCAAACATATACAAAATCTTTTGCTTTTGTAATGTACTAGCTTTGAAATTGATAAATTGATGTTGGCACTGGGGACATGCCCTGATCTTCTCCTTCGTCCATTTTACCCATACCCCCTTCTTATTCCATCTCCTCATCTTATCTACAACTTAAGTCTCCATATCCCCACTCTATCTCCTTGTCACCCTCCATTGCCCATCTCCTTCTTCTACATTCTAATCTGTAATTTAGTAGCCCTTCCTCTCTTTGTATCTCCTTTTACTCCGCCTATCTGATCTTGAACCTTCTCCGTAGTTTAGTTTATACGAAGACTTGACTAGAAATTGAAGTAAGTTAAAATGAATGGGTAGATTAATTTGGATACGGTGGATAGGGTATGAGAGACCTATCCAGCTACTGTATGTGTAATAATAGTAATTGTAGTGACTATACGATGCACTGTTAAAATTTGTGAAGTTAGCCTTATATACATTTTTGTGTTAAAACCAAAGAGCCGAAGAAAACAAAATGCGTCATTGTTCCGTGTAGAATTTTTGTGTAAAATACTGAAACTGCAAAACTGTCATGTCTGTCGATATTCAGTTTTAACACGTTTCACATAAACTATTCATCGAATTTCCGTGTGACTTTTACAAAAACTTGAGAGATATATGGAACAACATTCATGTATTACTTCATCGAAGTCCAATTGTAGGTAAAGACGTTATTCTGATTTTGATGTGTGATATGTTTCCATAGTATATTTCACATTTTCTGTTTCAACACCATCATCTCCGACAATACTAGATGAATTTAATCTCCAAAACATGTTAGTCTCCAAAAATAGTAGATGAATTTTCATTTATTTTTCACAGAAAAATTGAGGAAATCTTGGGTTAATATACGGGCTTTATTGCACCACAATTGGATGAAGAAATAATTGTTATGCAACAGTTTAGCAGTGCGCTCTGTTTAGTACTATGGCATTGTACACCAAAGAACCAACAGATACCTCATCTAGTTTTTAGCGTACAATCAGTGACAGCAGCATATTGAGACGTCACAATTTGGTCTTCACGGTTAGAAACTAGCACTGAATTTAATGTAAGCTTAGCTTTCCGCAGCCGTTGTGGCAATCGATAAAATTCCTCTGGGTGTGAGACCGCGTTGTCAATCATTAAGAAACTGAGGTTTCGGCGACGTTTGCCTGCTTCTGAATATTTGTCAGACAAATGAGGCCACTTGCAACTGTCGTCGAAACGTCGATCAGTTTTTTAAAGATTTACATTGCGGTCGCACACACAGAAGAATTTTGTTGATTGAAACATTGAATTTACTTGGCAGGATATACAAATTTATTTAGCTTTGTGTATTAAGGAGATGATGATATGTCTTTGCTTATTTCGAGAGATTTTACTAAAATTTGAATTACATGCCAAGGAAAACAAATTTATTGACTAAACGGTCCAAAATGGGTTTCGTTTTCACCAACTAACGTAACCTAAAGAGCGACACTGTGCGAACGTCCTTCTGCACCTTCCGTTGCGTGGCATGGCCATGTTGTTAGTTATGTATCCGAAGAAAGAATATACAATCGGGAAAAAACGAGTCATGTACTGGTCTGAATACTTGCTGTTGTCAAAACAGATTATGAAAGGAAAACAAACATATTTTCATAGACTAGCTTAGCATTATCGTTGTTTCTATCGATTTTAATAGAAACATTTACATTTTTCTGCAGTAAAAAATGTAGGCTACGTCAGTCTCAATATTTACCAGAGTTTCGGTTATAAATTTTGGGTGAATTTATCAATAACATTGCTAAATTTTTGGTAGCAGCATATTTAAAACATGGAACTCACGCCGAGCCTAACATTTATTAGAGTAAAGATGAAAGAAAATTTACGAAATTTGCAGCTAATGGGCACTAAATTAAATCAGTGAGGAACGGAGAAATTTTATGTACAGCCGGGATTCGAGGCCGGAACCTCTTGCTGACAAAGCACTCGCATTGACCAGTGCACCAGTCTTTCTTTTTCCTTTTTGATTCGGTAGATCGGTTGTTTGTGGACGTGGGATCGTTATTGTTCATGTTAATCGATGAGTTCGTAGCTCAGTTTTTCGTTACAGACTAGCTGAAGCCTGGCTTTGCCCGAGTATTTATTTATTTACATCTCCTGTCCATCCACTTAATCTTCCTTCCTCTCTCCACCCATCGCCTCCTCTTCCTTGTATTTCTTAAATTTTCCGCTGCCTCTCTCTTCATTTTCCTCCCAGAAACTAAAAAAATAAAAAATAAAAAAATTATAATAATAAATAAAAAAAATACGATGGCGAAAATTACTGGCAGGTACCCTGCGCAATGCACAGTAAGATATGTTGTGTAGACAACGATGCTCCTATTGTTGCTAAAATGTTCCGGGCTGTTATGCCGTGGTGTTGTGGATTTGTTCATAAAATCAAACATTTCGTCCTCATCTGGGGAGAATATTCTCAACGGCGATCGCGGCTCTTCTGAACGTCACATACACACCCTGCCTCGATACTGACGTTCCTCTTGTTTGGATGCTACTGGGTGCAAATTCACATCAAAAGCTAAATAAAACTAGTGTCGACGTCAGTTTATGGTACCCCTTTGCCATCCACCTTACGAAATCTGACAGTAATGTTGCTCTTGTTGTGAAGGTCAAGCGTTACATCTGAACTATGTGTTGTAGGTGGTTTCTACACCTACACAAGTTGTTACCTCATGTTAAGGCAAAATTAAACCAAATTTGGTTGAAATCGGTCTAGTGGTTTAAGAAATGTGTGACATTGACCAGCGATGCAGCAGTTTTAGGCGCATTTCATAATTAATGACGTCATATCTTCTGAACGATGTGATTAAGCCTTTAAAGACATGAAACATTAAAGGTAGTTTGATAATATAATCTGAAGATTACATAGTAAAAAATTAGTCATTACGTCGAATCCCAAATTTGTTTTTATCGCATTCATGACCATATAAGTAGTTTCATGAACTAGTTTATCATCTACACATCTTTTTCTCATACAGAAATTAAAATTCATCTTTGTGGGCATCAATTGCCCAGAATTGTACTCGACATGTCGTTACATGAATTTTTCTGCAACAATAAAAGTCACACATCGTCATTGAAACGTTAGTAATTAGCTGAGAGTATTTCTCATAATGAGAAGAGAATAATAGTAATTCTAAAGGACGTTAGAAGATTATAACTGCGATGTGTTGTTCCGATGGAACATAGCGCTATTCTTGATTAATATCTAGGACCAACATTCAGTTGTACCATTGTAATCTGCTTTGCAATGTAAATATATAACTGATGTAGTAAATGTGATAGGAATTGTGATCGGTTGAGCCTTTCGGGTTTTCTCCTTGTACTCACCAGTGCATTACCTGCAAGCCGCCAGATAGCGAATCAGAATGCATCTCTACGGCTTGGCTTCCGTCCAGCGGCGCTGGCTGCGGTCCGTGCGAGGAACAGGAATTCTTTAAAAAAAGAAAAAAGAAAATGGACGATGAGTTAGAGAAAAGTGCCTTTGCGTCGGAGCCAAGTGGTCAGCATTCAATGCACACCGTACGCAACAGAGGAGAGGTGCAGTAAATTTCGCATACCGGTTTCTGCAACACGAATACGCGTGCTTCTTCGTCTTTTATCTCCCGGCGTCAAAAGATTTCACACGGCGCGGAGTTATCGCCTGTGCACAGCCGCTCGGAACAGAATGCAAGCATCGGTGCGTGCGGCGGCCCACATGAAAGCAGCGCGTCTGCTCTCCACGTGGTGCAGGCCGCAGGACCAGGAGCAGGGGGTGAGGGGTGGGGGAGGGCGCGTCACGCCAACCCGCGCTCTGGAATGTGATTCGCGGAATAATTCAGTACTTGTATTGACATTCATGGGTGGCGGCACTTTGATTGTTAGTATGGTCCACTCAACACTTCATGACCCTTGTGACGTATCTCGACTAAAAGAAGGGACTGATTGGTAGGACACATTCAGTGACATCAAGGAATTGTCAGTTTAGTATTGATGTGTGGGGATTAAAAACTACAGAGGGAGACTGAGAGACGAGAACAGTAGGTGGGTTCAAAGAGCTGTGGGTTGCTGTTCTCATTCCGAGACGATCAGGCTGGCGCACGATATATTGGCGTTTAGAGCTGCACCAAACCAGTATTTGGAATGAAAACCACTAAAACAACACACCTTTCTAGCGAGGAGCTTATCCTTATCATGTAGCGCACGGTATTGCATATAATGAAACGCCGCGTGCGAGAGGTAAGTACTGCAGATGTCGAGTTCTGTTGGTCAGTCTTTTGTTACCACATGTACGAACTGTGAGGATGTCTATTTGTGTATTTTTTTTTTTTATTCATGGCGATTATTTATGCGTGGTGTTCACTGTTCATGCTGTTGTCCGAGGTTCAAAATGTTCAAATGTTTGTAGAGTCTATGGGGTTGTCCGAGGTATTCCAAATAAATCATCAGTATTAAACATAAGGAGACGCATTGAATTAAAATTTATTCTGTGGCCGGGATTCGAACCCGGGACCTCCTACTAACTAGGTGGTGCTTTAGACCACTCAGCTAACACAGCATAAAATTTAATTCAATGCCTCTCCTTATATTTAATACCTTTGGTATAACGAGACAATGTTGTCTCAAGGAATTGTGTTATTTGTTGATATTGAAATCATCAGTTTTAAAATGTACGATCATTTTATGTCCTACGACGTACACAATGAGAGAGCTCAGTGAGGGTATATTCTCGGAAAGGCAGCTGGTTTCAGTGACGTGTGTGTGTAACAAGTAAAGCATTTGGACCAAATAGCAAAAAATTGGTCTTAAACCAATTCAAACACTGCCAAGAACTCTTAAAATCTCTAACTCTGGAGGAAGTCCAAGGTAATAGCTCTTATAAAAACAGGAAAGGATCCGGACTCACCAAAGAACTGTCGCCCTCTGTCCGTTTTGTAACACCTTTTCAAACTCTACGAAAGACTGATCGTTATCCGAATTAACATCCGTGATTCGAAGATTATCCCGCAGCAATCCGGAGTCAGGCTAGGTAAATCTTGTAGTGGCCAGATTTTGGCACTCGCACAGCACGGGAGGGACATAAAAACAAATTAATAACGGGCTTGGCTCTGATTGACCCAACAGTGGCCTACGATACAGTGAACCACTGGGAACTACTACTCAGAATATGTGATATTACTAGGGAACAGCAATTTGTAAAAATCATAGAATCCTTGATGCAGGTCGCTGGGGTAAGCAGAAGAACGGCCTCGCTCAAGAAGCCTTCTAGACTCCATTCTATTTAACACGTATACGAATGACCAGACAATACGCAAAAATACGAGACATTTTCTCTATGCTGACGATTTGGGCATCACAGCCCAAGAAAAACCTTTGAGGAAGTTGAGATAAAGTTGGAGAAAACCCTAGTAGCTATCTCAACATATTACGATGACAAGTGTGAAACCGAATCCTACTAAAACGAAAGTCTCTGCCTTTCACCTTCATTCACGACTGGCAAATAGGAAGCTGCACGTTAAATGGAATGAGTCAACTCTCGAGCACACAAAGCAGCCGACATACCTTGGCTCTCAAATACAAACATCATGCGAGAAAAAACCGACACAAAGTAGCTGCAAGAAACAACATCCTCAGAAAGCTGACTGGCAGTAAGTGGGGCGCCAAACTTACTGTGCTCGAAGCGCCGCCTCAGCACTTTGCTTTCCCGCAGCTGAATACGCATGTCCTTTCTGGTCTAGATCGGCGCATCCAAAAAAGATCGACATAAGCCTTAATGAAACCTGTAGGCTAGTCACAGGATGCACGAGTCTCCTCCATTGAAAAGGTTGTACCAAGATTCAGGTTTCAGCAGTCCCAATTCTCGAAGGGCAGTTCAAAAAGACCCTTGACGAGCATCATCCATTATACGGTAGCTTTTACAGATCCAAAATGCTGAAATCAATACTTTGGTTCCTCAACTACATCTTGGATGAATCACCTGTTGACTACCTCCATTTCAGAGCATCCATCAGGTGTCATTAAATTACACTCTACGTCACAGAAAATGCTAAACGGTATACGAACTGGTGTTGCTCGTGTAAAAACAAATCTAATAAAATGGGGCCTGTTAGAACATGACAAAAATAAGTGCGAGTGTGACGAGATACAAAAATTGGAACATCTTCTAACATGTCGGACTTGTCCTTAATGTTGATGCCTTGACGACCTGTGGCAAAGAAAGCCTGAAGCATCTGACCCGGCGCGGTATAGAGTCGAAACATTGACAGCTCCGGACAAAAAAAAAAAGTAAGAAGAAAGCCAGTGATAGACAAAAATTTGGTCCACGGGTCTAATTTCATACTTGCCCCACTACTATGTTACGCTCTCCGAGCGGTAACGTTGGCGGAATTAATTGCAGAGTAATCGCTTGGACGTCAGAACTGTTGCATATACGGCTAGGTTTTATATTATGCGTAATTAGGAAGATCGAAAATTTAAGATGGATTGTTGAGAGCGGCATTTTATCGTTACTGACTGTTGGTTTATTTTTCAACTACGCTACGTTAATAACATTATGAAAGCCACTTTGTTCCATATAAGAATCAGACATTTTAACTGACTTATGGAAAGAGTGGTAAATACAAATTATAGTTTATACAGAAAGATGTTAGGAATAGAATAAATTATCACACATACGTATCGAAGGATAAAATTACTACCTAGTACTTGAATGTTCAAATGTTTGTGAAGCTTAAGGGATTTAACTACAGGATCATCAGTCCCTAAACTTACAAACTACTTATGAACTAGCTAATACTAAGGACGGCACAAATATCCATGCCCGAGGGGGGATTCGAACCCCGACCGAAGTGGCCGTGCAGACTGTGACTCGCGTCGCAGAACGCTCGGCCACCGCGGCCGGCACCTAGTACTTCTCTATTCAAAGTATCATGAATATAGTTCGTAAAAGAAGTATCAGATAATGTTTTAATTGCTTTTATTTTATTTATTTATTATTTAACATGCCCCAGTACATAGCAAAATTACATGTTTGATGGTTTGATTCAGGCGGTTACATCAAATGTTCTTACAAATACAAGTACAGTATACAAGTTGACAGAGTTTACAAAGGAACAAACAATTTTATACATTAGGAAATCTTAATTAATTACAAAAATTGTAAAAGTCAGTAGTGTATTTATGTACTAAGTCATATATACTGACGGGCCATCCTCCTCCTTTGGCAGCTATTTTTTTCCTGAGATAGTCCCTCTCTTTCAATAAATTGCAGCAGTCAAAAAGCACGTGGTCAATAGTTTGGACAGCACTATTACATGTGCACGTTCCGTCTTCAATTATTTTGAACCGCTGATAGTAGGCTTTCAGTTTCCCATGACCTGTTAGCATAGCTGTAAAATTCGGAGATATTGGAAGTTTAATCATTAAACGTTGTCGGATCATAGGAAAATACGGTTTAGTGCTTCCCCCGTTTTTTGTTCTGTGCCACTCAATGTCCCATTTGTTCCTAAACTCTTCTCGAAGTTTCTTCTTTACAGCACTTGTAGGTATTTTTTTATAGCGTGTTGACTGTCGTGATCGAGCTGCTCTTTTAGCAAGGTTGTTAGCTAGTTCATTTCCCCATATCCCTTGATGTGCCTTAACCCATTCTAAATGCATCAGCCAGTTGTATGTCTGCAACCTTCTGATATTACTTCTTATTTCTTCGATCAACAAGTTCTGATTTCTTGAAAAAGAAATGAAAATGATATTTGGAACAAACTGATGACACAGGGGTGGAGGCAATTTCTTAGATTGTCGTCACTCACGGTCCCACATAATTGTAACTTACCGCCATTGATTATTGAAAAATCTTTCAAGCGTATATAAGTTGAGCGAAAAAAAGGATATAACTTTTCAGTCTCATTATGAAGACGTGGCAACTATTCTCGTGGAAATTCATCGTAGAACTACTGAAAGGTTTTAACTCAATATAACGAGTCTTTAAATCGGAAATTACGCTGCAAATCTATCATTTCCCTCTGCAAATGGACAGGGGAACTTTTGCTACAGTAAATGTTCTTAAATACCTATCAAAACGATATGCGACGTTGGAAATATCCCTAAAACGGTTTGATAATGGGTATTGTATTTACAACAAAACTGAAGAGAATTTTAGAAAATTTTCGTTGTATTTGATACCAGAGAGGTTTCGGAAAAGAGCGCTGGCACAATAAGCCGCAAGGAACAGTGCGGCATCGCACTGCAACATGAAATGTCGCACCCAAGCGGGTACTCCCGCGGAGTGCCGACTACAGCAGAAACGTTCCGAGCGTCAGGTGGCGTGACCAGCGGGCCAACTGTCCACCGTGGCCGTCACAGCTGTACGTTTAGGCATCGAAACGAAAGTAAAAAGAGGGTTGCCGAAAACTGTCACTTTTTAGGCTTCAGTTGTTCAGATCTTTGTAAACCTATCGGACCAAACCTCTACGGTCATCAGTGCCCAGACTTACAAACTAGTTAAAATAATTTACACTAAGGATACCACCCACCCACATAAGCACACGCATGCAAGCACACTTGCCCGAGGGAGAACTCGAGATATTCCACCGAGGGCGACCGCCTAGTCCTAATTATGACTGCTACTCCCCTGCGTCTGTAGGCATCAGAACGTCAACTAGGAAGACCGGATCCCTCACATAACACACAGTCCATAAATTCATTTTTCCTAGCCAAGACGTTTACTAAGAACAAAACCTTTAGAAACAGGCAAATAAAATTTATGTTGTTATACATAGATCGAAATGATTAAGTCGGTACATACTAACCAAGTAGATTAATTATTCTGTATTCTTAATGGTAAGAATGGAATGCTAATTCAGATACCACCGTCAACTAGAAAAATGAACAGCGCCATCTACTGATTCTTTGGAGGAATCTGCCATACCACAAGCAGAACAGACTTCTAAAAGTAAATTACATTTTCTTTTCGTATCTTATTCTGATGAAGTAAAGCCTTTATATTGCCCCAAGCTACGGTCAAGCTATAAGGTAACACTCTATGGAAATTCATTGAGAAGTTTTAGTGATATCTAAGAATGGAAAGTTCTGTGTCGATTCCGGCAATATAATGAGGAAAGTTTGCCGTGGCATCTAAGGCTTTCCCGCCGTAGGAAATCTTGATAGTCCTTCCGGGTATGTTGCCTGATACTAATAACAAACCGGTCCGATATTTCGGCGATCCAATTGCCCGCCATCCTCAGGAACGCTGCTGCTGCTGTATCCCGTCGAGTACTTAGGATAGAGCCGTACTCTCCGTCCTATATAGGCGTCGCGCGTGTGCCTTCCAAAGTTGCTACGTACGGGACGTGTACTAGTGGCGCCGCCCCTGGTGGGACATCGATGTAACGATATATCGATTACAGTTGATCAACATGTTTAACTGAAGAACGCAAGATGGAATTTGACGAGACCCTCATAATTGCTAACATCTCTGGATTTTGGGACAGTGTCTACAGAGAAGCAATTTAAATTAGATTGGCGGACAATGTGATTAACCGAGACAGGGGTTTTCCTCTGAGCAGATCGTAGAACCCGCTTTTAAAAAACATCAAATTGCAACGTTCTGTGACGAAGCCAGCGCCAGTGTTTGATGTACCATAATCGATATGTCGTTACACCGATGTCTCACTATGGGCGGCGCCACTAGTACACGTCCCGTACGTAGCAACTTTGGAAGGTGGCGCATGCGCCGCACACACGCGCGACGCCTGTATAGGACGGAGAATACAGCTCTACCCTTAGTACTCGACGGTACTCAGCAACAGCAGCGTTCCTGAGGATGGCGGAAAGATGGATCGCCGAAATATCGGACTAGTTTGTTCTTAGTATCCGACAACATACCCAGAAGGACTATCAGAGAATAGTTTGCCACTCGCTTCAAAGACGATTGTCAAGCCACACCAGCACATAAAAGAGACAAAGAAATAAAATGAGAAACAGCTCATACACACGCACCGAGCGAGGTGGCGCAGTGGTAACGCACTGGATTCTCATTCGGAAGGACAGTGGTTCAAATCCACCTCCGGCCATCCAGGTTTAGGTTTTCCAAAAAAATGTTCAAGTGTTTGTATAGCTTATGGGACTTAACTACGGGGTCATCAGTCCCTAAACTTACAAACTACTTATGAACTAACTCACACTAAGGACGGCACACATATCCATGCCCGAGAGGGGATTCGAATCCCCGACTTTAGTGGCCTTGCAGACCGTGACTGGAGCGTCTCAGTCCCCTCGGCCACCGCGACAGGCTTAGGTTTTCCGTGATTTCTCTAAATCACTCCAGGCAAATGCCGGGATGGTTCCTTTCAAACGACACGGCCGATTTGCTTCCGCATGCTTTCCCATACACTCCGAGCGTAAGCTCCGTCACTAATGACGACGCTGTCGGTGAGACGTTAAACTGCAACTTTCCTTCCTTCCTTACTTCATACACAAGCAACTTATCTTTCAGCCGCAGCCTTCGATAGAAACATTCATACAATTGCACAGGCACACCAGACACACAACCAACATCTCCGATTCAGAGCGCAGTAGATGGAGATGACGATGGCTGTGGCCGAAAGCAACACTACGTGATCAAAAGTATCTCGACACTTGCCTGAAAATGCTCTACAAGTTCGTGGCTCCCTCCATCGGTGATGTTGGAATTCAATATGGTACTGACCCACCCGTAACCTTGGTGAAAACTTTCACTCTCGCAGGCATACGTTCAGTCAGGTACTGGAAAGTTTCCTTGGTGAATGGCAACCCATTCTTTACCGAGTACTGCCCGAAGGTATCGCTGTAGGTCGGTGAGGCCTAGTACGAAGACAGCGTCCAAAAAATTCTAAAGGCGTTGTAAGGGATTCACGTCAGGGCTCTGTGCAGGCCAGTCCATTACAGGGATGCTATTGTCGTGTAACCACTTCGCCACAGGCCGTGCCTTGTGAACAGGTGCTCTGTCGTGTTGAAAGAGGCAATCGCCATCCCTGAATTGCTTTAAAACTGGGAAGCAAGAAGGTACTTAAAACATCATTGTAGGTTTGTACTGTGATAGTGCCACGCTAAACCTCAAGGCATGCAGGCCTCCTCCATGAGAAATACGACCACACTGTAACACAACCGCATTAGAATTTTAATGTTGGCACACGCTAGCAGATGACGTTCTCCTCTCATTCGCCATACTCACGCTCTGCCCTGCCTTACTTTACAACACTTTTTAACTGTCGGTAGTTTGTCAGTCAAAAGACGAGGTCGGTATGTACGCTTTCGTGCCATCCTTGGTACTTCACGTTTCCATTCATTATCACCTCATAAACAATGGACCTAGGAATGTTTAAGAGGGTGGAAATCTCGCGTACAGACTTCTGACACAGGTGACACCCAATCAGCTGACCACGTTAGAAGTCGGTTAGTTGCACGGAGCGCGCCATTCTGCTCTCTCACGATGTCTGATGACTGCTGAGGTACTGATATGGAGTACCTGCCAGAAAGTAGCAGCACGATGCACCTAATACAAAAAACTTTTTTTTTTTTTTTTTTTTTTTTTTTTTTTTTGGGGGGGGGGGGTATGATGGATACTTTTGATCACGTAGTGTAAGTTGCATGACTGTCATGGGGTGGTGAATGTTTTTGTGGTGAGTTGCAAACTACCCTCATTGTACAGTGTTGGAGATATGTGCGTTCAAACAAATACACGTCAGACAAGTGTGTATTACTGTTTTATTCAAGTATAGATTAGCAGTTCTTCATTTGCTGAGAAATTGGTTGGAAATCTGTTGCTTCCCATAATTTGAGAAGTGTTGTATGACGCAAAACAAGAATTAAATGTCTATTACCCTTGTGAGCACTTTTATTCAATTCCATTGTTGTGAAACGCGTCTCTTCTAGTGAGCATTTCTCCTGGAACACTTTGTGTATTGCTGCAACATAAACCACAGTTTTTACTACAGTTAAAAGTAGGAAGGATTAACTTTGTTGTTATACGTGGTCTCACGACGACATTAACTTTATATCCAATAATTAGCGGTTGGTGATGCGAACCTGCCGCTTATTCTAAGCCGTGCGACTTCCTCTTGTCGGTCCCTATGGACTAGAAGTAAAAGGAAAAAGCCCTTTCCACTGTCGTCGCTGGAAGGACGATGGCCGGCCGCGGTGGCCGAGGTGACTGAGGCGCTCCAGTCACGGTCAACACGGCCACTACGATCGGGGGTTCGAATCCCCCCTCGGGCATGGATATTTGTGCCATCCTAGTTCGTAAGTAGTTCATAAGTAGTTTGTAAGTTTAGGGACTGATGACCCCGTAGTTAAGTCCCATAAGCTTAACGAACATTTGAACATTTTTGAAGGACGATGTTCAAATGTTCAAATATTTGTAAACCTATTGGACCAAACTGCTAAGGTAGACTTACATACTACTTTAACTTACACTAAGGGTAACACACACCCATATTCAAGGTGGAATTCAAACATTCACGCGACCACCACGGAGCAAGGCGCCTGAGAGCGCTCGGCCACTCCACAGCGGCGGACGATGACAACTTACTATAGCGTAATTCATAGTAATAACATTAAAGTTGGCCATCATCTTATATCTTTCTTTCAAGACACTGTCCATTCGATTTAATTACTCTTCCAGGTCCTTGCCGTCTCTGATAGAATTACTATGTCATCATAAGACCGTAAGGTTTTATTCCCTCTTCCTGGACTGAATTCTTTTACCGAACTCAATATACAGATTTAAAACCATTGGGGAAAGGCTACAACCCTTTCTTACTCCCTTCAAAGTTCAATAGTTTGAAACATAGTAACGCGGTGTACATTAAGAACATAGTATTTCAGTACGGGTTACTTCTGCATGTGCCTATATTGGACGTAGACTGAACTTTATTTCCAAAGAATTCTCTCAGATAAAGAAGAGGTTCGTACGCAAAACCTGTGCGCCCCTGTGAGCGTCGCACTGGTCGGAGAGTCGGACGCACGCCCAGTACAACCCGGGCCCAGTGCAGCGCCGCTGGGCGTGTGTTCGCGGCTACAGCCAGGCCGCAGACAGTCTCCCAGGAGACAAATGCGACGACGGCCCATTACCACACAATAGCTGGCGATTAGGCTCACTCACTTATGCAGCAACCATTTAATTAAGTCCTTGAAACTAATTTTTCTCCATAGACAATGCATTTGCCTGAAAAGGAAAAACTTAATTAGTTAGCCCCATAAGTCATACGCTCCCTGTAGGCTACGGCTTAAAATAGTCTGCATCGGTGACAGACTACAGCTTCTACTTTTTTTATCATTCATTAGCAGGGTAAGTATCTGGTAAGGGAATAATGGACACGAAGGGAAAACAGGCCTGGCTCCTGTACCAGACAAGGACCAGCATGTCGCTAGATTTGTTTCTTGCTTCTTCATCTCGTTTGGTACAAGCCACAACGACTTCATCTTTTGTGCCAATCTCTTTAGCTCAAAGTATCTCTTAACTGCAATGCCGTCAGTTATCTGTTACACACACTGCAATATCAGTTTTCGCCAAAATCTCCCTATTACTGATTACTGAAAAATAGTTAAACATTTGACTTTGATACACATCACCTCCTCATGTATAGTAGATCAGCCTACGGCATTATTGTCAGCATGGAGTGTATTTAACAATGGAATAGTCAGGAGTATACCATAATCTGATAGGCTTAACGAAAGCCGTTATGGAAAATAACCATAGTCCAGTTGTATTAGAAAATATGTTATCTAGTGCAGTCACCACAAAACACCGATTAAGTAAAGGTTTCTGTGTAACATAGCCTTGAAATAGACATCAATATAAGGGGAACTATCGCTTCAATTGCTGGCACATTGTGAGATTACCGCCCAATAGAAATACTGGTAATTGATAGCATTTGGTAATTGAACAGTGTGAGGTTCACTGCAAACATTGACCATGCCAATGCACTAAATGTTACACAATTTTAATCTTATTAATTATAGTGGCAATGTGTGTATGCAGTTGGGTGACAACATTTGTAGTTGGGCCAAGTGTAGAAATTCTCCACGTTGAGATTTGCTGTGTGCTTGTAGCTGACGGGAGGCCAGCGAGCAGGCCGACGTTGGTGGCTTGTTCCAGCTTAGGATTTTCCAGGTTCGTTTCCGGTGAGGGGAGAGAGGGACAATGGCGAGTGCCAGGTGCAGTGCAGTGCACAGCATGAAATAAAAGATTCTAATACTACTTGCATTTGAAGTAATACGATGCAGTTAGGAACCTTTAAGGCCCTCATTACAAAATAGCCTGTTGACAAATAAACAATACATTAGCTGATATAGTCACATCTGACGTAATGTGTTTAATTGACAATGAAAAGTAATAAATTACCAATGAATACAAGACAGTTACACAACTAGCATGGCAATGTTTGTTTATAAAAATAATATATTAACTATTTCTCATTTTATTTTCAATTAATCTTGTGTATTTGTATCTTGAAATATTCAGTTAAATCACTTATTTGTGATATAAGAAATTACACGATTGTAATAAATAGTGCAAAGGATGTGTATACCAATATAAAAACATAAGAAATTTGTTTAATGTGTAGTGTAATTACTTTGATTTTAAGTAAATTTTTAGAAATGTATTGGCTGAGCGCTGTACATTGGAAGTCGGTTAGAACAGCTCACATGGGGAAGTTGATGACGTAGGGGAAAAAAACCGGGCAGTTGGGCGCGCGAGAGAGAGCAGGAAGTGACGAGTCGGGAGCAAGTGGGGTAGCTGGCCGGGCGGCGTCGCTCTGCATCAGTCGGCATGTGGATCTCCAGGTTGAAACTTTAGATTTTTGTGTGGCAATTGCCAAGTGTGGTTGCTCGTCGTAGACTGCACCAAGTTGTATGAAGTGCTACTGTGTGTTGTGAATAATTAGCCGGTGGAACAAGGTGTGCATCACACTAAAAGTGACTTTGTTTTTGTTCTGGGGGCTCACGAGCTGTAATTTATTTATTTATTTACTTATTTTGATAAATGTGTCGACGCACAGACGTATCAGCCATAGGGTTCTAATATTGTGTAATAAGCAATATAAAGTGAACTTTCGCGTGTTTTCAAAAATAGTAGTTAGTTCACCCTTTTCTCTCATGAACTTGACTTTATTATGAATTTTTTTGTTAATCATATGCAGGGAAGGAAAGCTGCGAACGTGTGATATCATCCCCTAGAAAACGGGTCAAACAGTAGCAATCACAGTTACAGTGTTTTTTGCATGTTTAGGAAATTGGTTCGCAGTTGGTGGTTGTGAGTTTTAAAAATTAATCTTTCCCTATTTAAACACTCACCCCGACCTTCACTCTCGCAACATGCATATATCTACATATTATGATGGTGCATAGCTGAAGTTCATAGGATTCTGTTTTTGCATGCTGCTATTTCGTTGGAATTCTGTTGGAACAGGTTTATTAATAGATTATCATTTTCATCTGTAGTTCCCTGTTGCAAATTACGTATTGAGTATTGTCATTTGTAGATAGTTAGTGGAACTGTGGACGGAATGTTTCTGACATGTTCTTCCGTTTTGAGTTCAGTAGGCGGGTAGCAGCAGTGGAAGCTACCACAAGCATTTGCGTCGTGTATGGAAATAACGACGTCGATCAGGGACGGCAAGGAACAGGTTACCTGGTTTGAATAAGGATCGTCTTGACCTTCGTAATATTAGCCATCTTAGAGACTCTCCCCATTCAGGAAGATCCAGAGTTCAAAGAAGGTCTTTTAAACGCATTAACTCACAATGATCAACGTGAGTTTCTGTGATGTGAATATGTTGTGTTTATTAAACAGCCTACAGCCTCGTCACAGTTATAAGGACGCCGATATGGACAGAAGTTTTTCCGTATTGAAGAAGCTTCTTGATATACAGATATATTGAGGGAAGACTAAGTAAATCGCCATAATAGATTGTCCCAGTGAACTCCGATCATATAAATTTCTTCACGTAATTGTTATACCCTGTGAAGTTTTAACTACCTTGGCTCAGACGAAACTGTAAGAGCAATATTATCTCTGAAATTAGAAAAAGAATATTGTCTGCCAAAAAAAGCTAGCAGGAAACATTTGAAGTATAGACCACCGTTTACGAAAGCAACGGTAGGATGAGTAAAGTTTCAGGCCCTTAATGAAATACCGTCTTGTAACGTAGATGGTAGCGAAATTAATAAAAAAAAGAACTTGAAATATTTGGAAGAAAGAAGTTGAAACAAATTCTGAGACAATGGGAGAAAAATCGTACTTGAAGCCCAGATATAGCTAAGAGAGAAGCACTATGATAAATTTGATTTCCTAATTGTAAGCGACTAAATAAGGGAGAATGGAATAATCTTCTACGGAAGTTCAAGGCTTAGACAATAGTATAGTGGTAAGGATGTTGATAATGGTGATAAATTTCTCTCTAGTAGCGAGCAAGTTGTTCCAAAGTACACTAACACATGACCTACTCGTAGTAATGTCGAATGTCCTCATCGATTCTGCAGAACTCCTCTTTTTTATCTTCAGAATGGTTCAGTTTCACCATATTTCTACAGTATTATTCTCAAATTCCTCAGTCGTCTGTTTTCCAGTTTTTATGCAATCAATGATTGAAAGTGTTCACCTAACTCCGAATACCAAATGAGAGAACAATCAAAACGTCTGTCGTTTCAGAAGGTATTTGAAGATGAATGTGACGTGATCTACGAGTTTGAAGGTTCCACTCTGAACACGAACTTTCACGATAGCCTATAGACTTCTATCGTCCATTATTTGCTTCCAAATAAAGTTTTGACACAAAATTATATTCTTAGTAATTTTTTCCTTAAGTTAAGGGCGGTGTTTGGTACCAACAGACTTCGGTTGATTGTTACGGATTACTCCTTTTATAAGGGAAAGGAAACAAGGTTCTCTAAGAGAGGCAGCTGGACCAAACTAGTCCCTTTAACGCTCATTTATTACAACATCATTTGCATTCCTTGATACAATTACGAAACACTGACATTCAATGGCAAACTAAAATTGATCTGATTCAAGAAAGACGTTAAAAGCCTTATAACTTCTTTTGAATAACATGAACTTTAATTTAAAACAAATTGGATTTCCAGTCAATACTAACTGAACTAGTCCCAACATGGACTTTGAATCAGAGACCAATAGTTAAATTAGAAAAAACTATTAACTTTTATTAAACCTTTAGAGGAAAACGTTCGTTTCCAGTTCATAAAAAGGTCTCAAACGATAACCAAAGGCACAACATTAATATCACAACCGAACATTAAATTGATACGCTAGCATAAGTGAACATTTAAATGAAGCAGTGCTCAGTAGCTAGTGAAAGCCTCCTGCAATACCAAAGAGCCCTTTGCAAAACGTATTTTACAGCAACAACCAAAACAGAATTTAAATCTTCAAGCTACAAAATAGTTCCCTTTCTCTCTTTCAAAGAAAATTTAGTAAAGGAACTCACGATAATTCTTTACATAAATAACAACCGCCAAGCGGGTTAGAAACAGTGGCGGCTTTCTGCGCCTCCAGTGCAGCTCACTTTGCAGGTGCGTGTTTCCTCCTCCCAAAGCCCAGCGTGGCGGAAACTGTCAAAGGCCACTCACTACAGGGACATAGAGAACAACAGGTACTAGAACACTCATAGAAGGCAATTAGTTCACTAAACCTGCCGTTGATTCACACCATGACTCAAGCAACGGAATTCCAAGCCGTTAATAGTTCGACGCGGGCAATCCAATAACGTATTGACGCGCACATATTTACTTCCAGTGGCCAGGTGAAGTTACGTTAACCGAACCCAATACTAATGCAGTCAGCACTCTTCCCGGCAACGACCAATAGAACAAACAATTCAAACTAGGCCGGATCAACACAACCACCAGAACAGTCAACATTCGTAATACGAATCAAAAGGTTTGGCCTAACACAAGAGTTTTATAAAATCATACAACCTGTGCGGCAGGATGCACTAAGTAGTTCGGCAATTCGATGCCCCTTTACAGTCTCACGCTGTTCAAAGATCGCCTCACTCGCAACAGCTCCAAGAAGCCACACTCGCTCGCCAACAGTCCGCCGAATCCCCAGCCGACACACCTCGCGGCCGTCTATAATGAGGAGATGGAAGACATGTATGAGGAGATAAAAGAAATTATTCAGACAGTTATAGGAGAGGGAAACTTGATTTTGAGGGAGGCTGGAATTCCATAGCAGCAAAGGGAGGAGACGGAAATGTGGTAGATAAATCAAATGTTCAAATGTTTGTAGAGCTTATGGGACTTAACTACGGGGTCATCAGTCCCTAAACTTACAAACTACTTATGAACTAGCTAACACTAAGGACGGCACAAATATCCATGCCCGAGGGGGAGATTCGAACCCCCGACCGTAGTGGCCGTGCAGACTATGACTGGCGCGCTTCAGTCCCCTCGGCCACCGCGGCCGGCTGTGGTAGATAAATATTGATTTCAAAAACGGAATGAAAGGAGCGATCGTCTAGTCGAATTTTGTATGTAGGACAATTTGATAATCACTTGATTTAATCATCATGAAACAGGTTGTATACGTGCAAGAGATCAGGTGACACTGGAAAGTAACAGATGCTTTTATAACGGTAAGACATAGATTTCAAAAACACGTTTCAAGCAGTAAGACATATGCAACAGCACATATAAACTCCGACCCTTACTTATATGTTATGACCTGCAGTTTAAATCGCAGGAAAATGCAAAAAAAAAAAAAAAAAAAAAAAAAAAAAGTAGAATAGTAAGGAGATGGAACTTGAATTAAATGAAGGAACCAGAAGTTGTAGAGAGTTTCAGAAGGAACTTTAGGCAAGGTCTGACAGAATCCAGAGAAAGTAATACAGTCGAAGAAGAATTGACAGCTATGAGAAACACAGTAATGAAAGCCACAGAGGATCATACGGGATAGGAGAACAAGATTTAAATAAATAAATAAATAAAGAGAGAGAGAGAGAGAGAGAGAGAGAAACTGAATTAATCAAAGGAGAAAATGTAGAAATTCGACCATTAAAGCAGGCAACAGGGAGTATAGAGGGCTAAAAAATGACGTTGAGAGGAAGTGCAGACTGGCTGAGCAGGAGTGGTTAGAGGATAAATGCAACACTAACGAGTTGGGATGGAAATCGTTAAAAGTGTACGCTCTAGTCATTACGGCTAGATTTATATGCAAATTTCCTGTCAACAACTTTCTCTAATGAAGGCAAACATATTTTATTAGCGCCCACCTGCTCAGGGAGACACGTTCATCTTAATACAATAAGAGAAATCACATCGAAAACGATAAGTTCCCGCGCAGCATTAAAGTATGGAATGCAAGAGAAATATCATAAAAGCGGTTCGATGAACCCTCCATCATGCACTTAAATGCGATTAGTGGTGTATTAATGTGGATGCAGACAATGATGTAGTTTAGATTTAGGAGATATGTAGGAACATGTGATAGTCACACTACGACTTATCTTAAAAGATAGGTTAAGGTAAAGCAAACCTACGTTTTAGCTTTAGTAGATCTGGATAAAGCTTTTAACAGTGTTGACTGGAATACATTCCTCTAAATTCTCAAGGTAGGAAGGGTGAAATATAGCGAACAAAGAGTTACATTAAACATGTTCAAAAATCCAGACGACAGTTATTAGATTTGAAGGGCATGCAAAGAACACATCGGTTGTAGTCTTTCCCCAATGTTATTTAATCTGTACATTTTTCAAGCTGTAGAGGAAAAAAGGAGAAATTTGGAGAAGGAATTATGGTTCAGGGTGAGAAATAAAAACTTTGTGGTTCGTCGATAACATTGTAATCTTATCAGAGCCAGCAAAAATCCTGGAAGAGCAGTTGAACGGAGGGAATAAGATGAACATTAACAAACCAAGTGTAATGATATATAGTATGAGAAAATCAGGTGATGCTAAAGGACTTAGATTAGTTAATGAGGCAATACAAATAGTTAATGAGTTTTGTTATTTGGGTAACAAAATAACTTATGGTGGCCTAAGTAAAGAAGGTACAAAATACTGAATGTCGACGGGGAAAACATTTCTGAAGAACCGAAGTTTTTTGACATCCAATATTAATTTAAATATCAGGAGGACATTTCTGAAAGCACTTTTCTGGAGTGTAGCATTGTATGGGAGTGAAACGTGAAGGATGACGAATTCAGACAAATGGATGATCCAAACTTCTTAAATGTGGTGCAACAGATAACTGCTGAAGTTTAGATAAGTAGATTATGTACCTAACAGGAGTTACTGAGTAGAACTGGGGAGAAATATTTCTGGCATATCTTGGCCAAGAGAACCGATTCATTATTAGGACACATTCTGAGACATCTAGGCATCTTCAATTTAGCATTCGATTTGAGTCTGTGGATTTAAAAATCGTAGAGTGATTTTGAGAGACAGCAAAACAAGAATAAAAGTCCAGCAAATGTCGGCCAGGAAACGCATACATCAGAATGTATGTGTATACATTTGTTCTTAGGATACCTTGACGTCCATTGATAGAGGGTGCTCAATGTGATGTCCATGGAAATGCATCCTTCTGCCTTTCGACGTAACGAATCACACACTCTTTGAAATATACCCTGTTCTTGTTGTAAATTCTGGCATGCAATGAAAAGTTCATGCTACAGCGTCTGGACACCATTGACTGTTGTGGCTTAAATAATTGCCTTGATGTTGTCCCATAACAAAAACCGTAGGAGATGGAGGTCTGGGGGTCGGAGCTTTCCTAACCAATCCAGCAACCCTCAAATGTCGGCGTCTGAAAGGAAATGCGCTGCTGCGCCATAACCACATCTGTAGTTCTTGCTGAGATGACACATCCTGCAACAAGGCAGGTAAGGCATTAACAGGAAATTGAAGACTGAGCCCCATTTATTTAGGGTGAACTTATTAACCTATCACCAACAATGCCATCCCATACGTTGATGGAAACTGGATGCCGTCTTTCTGCAAATTAGTGAAGATTTTTATCTGCCTGGACATGCTGATTATGAAAGTTCACAACGCCATCTCGTGTGAAACCCGCCTCGTCGTTAATTAAAATCTTCGACAAAAGCAACGGATCTAGGGCACACGTCTGCAACAACCATTGACAGAACCGCGTTCTTCTGGCTCTAGTGCCGGGACGTGCTGAACGTGTACGGGTTGACTAACTGTTCGTGTAGTTCACCCACCCCCTCCCCCAGACAATACACGCCCGTTCCTCTGCACTGTGCGGACGGGTCGACGCCTTCCACTGTTCACCTTGTTGGGCGCTAGAGAACTTGTGTACCGAAGAAGTTGAAACAGCCTGACAGGCGTCTTATTGGATGGCACTCTGCAATCTGGACACAGCCTCGCAGGCTACGTCCGTTTGCTTACTCGTAACAGAAAATAATATCCGCCATCTCAAGTTTTTAGTGATACGCTTCCATTGCTAAAATGTTGACGAGAGAAGACACTATCAACATAGCAGTAACAGTAAATACAACAATTAAGCGATAAATACACAGCGTTACAATGAATGTACTGCACAAAAAAACACACTAAAAGACTGAAAATACAGTACAGTAAGCCATACACAACCGCGTGTTCGTAATCCGGTGCTCCGACCGATGGTTACAGTAGAGCACTTCGATGCAGAGAGACATGTAGACGACAGTGGTGGACCCCGTTGGCTGTCACAGAGGCAGTCATGTCCGTGCAGTACATTACGGCACATGTTTCTATATGTTTACCTTGTCTACGACAGAATAGGACATTCAGAAGCAAACTTCTCGAGTCACTGTGTACTTATATGCACAACAGAAAGCATGAGTTTTCGTATGAAGATTTATTGGACTTTTCTTTCTTGTTTTGTGGGTACAACCACCTCTCAAAGTATTTGTTTTTGAACTCCCTGTATAAGAACTGTCACTCCCGCCCCCACTCTTCCTTCCTTGATCGCCCCTTGAGGGCCACACTCCTATCCCTCCTCCCTCGCTACTCTTGCGGTCCCTCCGATTTTCCCACCCTCCCGCTCCTTAAAGTTTCCCACTGCCCCCTCCTTTTCCCCACGGCCCTGTGGCTGCTCTCCTCTCCCCCTTCCTCCCTCTCCACTCGTCATCCCTCCTCCGATTCCCTCTCCCCCTACCCCCTCTCTCTCTCCTCTACTTGCTCCTCCCCACTCATCACACTGTCATCTGAGTGTGTATCGCCTTGTATCTCCGTCGTAGTGTAAAATATCAGTGCTTTTCTAACGCAACTGAGAACGGCCATCTCGCAGCTGGCGAGTGTCTTTCACCTGTCCGTCTGAGTCAGTGCTTCAGTTTGGTGTTTCTCCGTTTTCGTCGCCTTGTGTTTTTATATAATACGTCACACCTGACAATCCATTTACACGATGCACATCTTCCATTTTACGCCATGTTATGTGTCTTGTCTCCTTCTTGTACTTCATTGTACTGTTTCGTTTTCTTGGTTCCGTGTATGAATTCGATAGGCTGAAGAGCGCCTCACACGCTGCCAGCACACTCCGTCCGGGGAATGAAAGAACAATAAAGAAAAAAATATTAGATTCTTTCTGGCCCGCAGCAATAAATATGTCAGAGAAGAACATTCTAAGATAGTAATTATTCGTCCAGTTTGGTGCTATAAACATTCATTTATAATCTACAACAGCTGTTTCGGTTTTTACAACCATTGTCAAATACCAGGAAACAGTATTGGTGAAAATATTGGACTACATTTCGTAAATTTTGTAAACAATTTGATTATACATTATTAACAAGTTTTTACTTACGTCTAATAATAAAATTGCGATCCATGATATACTATCATTGTTGCTTATTTGCATACAGCTTCTATGTAAACATGGAGCACCTTAGTAGTAACAGTCAAAAATACCTAATTTACCAAAATAAAAATAAAATTAACATCTTATATGTTTGGCAGTTAGATTACAGAATACTATTGATGCAATATGGACGTCAGGCCCATCTAGACGTAAGTAAAAAAATTGTTAATAATGCATAATCAAATTGTATACGAAATTTACGAAATGTAGTCCAATATTTTCACCAATATTATTTCCAGGTACTTGACAATGGTTGTAAAAATCGAAACAGCTGCCGTACATAGCAGCAAACTGGACGAATAATTATTATCTTAAAATATCATTCTTTAAAAAAAAGTTATTTATCATACATATACAACCTCAGTTATTACTATATTACACATAGTCCAGTGGCATACCATCAGTTTTCTGTGTCGTAAGCTAAGAAAATGTGTGAACTTATTTTGCAACGAAATTCTCTGCATGAAAGCGTCCTCTTCATTTCTTACTCATCGTCTGAAAACGGCTGCTCGAGACCACACTTCATATTACAAAGAGTACGACCAGTTCAGGATGTCAAACAAACGTCAGAGCACCCCTCGTAAAATATGGCGCCGGTCGCAGCTGCCGCCTCTACTCTGCCCGCAAGACGCGCGAACCGCAGCTCTGTCGTTGGACTGCATTCAACGGCGAGGCGAAGACACAAATCTCTCCTCGGATGCCGCTTGCTGCTGCGCTGCTAAATATATTTTGCCCGCCCCGCAGCACGGGTCCTCGACAAATTTATCTGGGCGCTTTGTGCAAGTAACATTTTTATCCCTACAGGGGTAAGCAGATTTTCGCCAGCTCGGCAGAAGATGAAGGGAACATACATTTTCATAGCCTATTAATTCGCGAGATGTGCCTCGATGGTTCTAAGACTTCCTCTTCGTTATATTGATACTTGAAAGAATGCCGTCACAGTTGGTAAACGCTTTTCATTTTATTACGCGTCTCACAATTTACTTAACCTATATAATTTGATAATGCACTGAAAAAGTGAAAAGCATTACAAGAAATAAATGAATTTTCGCACCAAATTCATACCCGTAATGAAACTTCCTGGCAGATTAAAATTCTGTGCCGGAACCGGGACTCGAAACTTGGACCTTTGCCTTTCGCAGGCAAGCGCTCGACTACTGAGCTATCCCGAAACGACTCACGATGCTGCCTCACAACTTTAATTCCTCCAGTACCTCGCCTCCTACTTCCCAAACTTCACAGAAGTTCTCCTGCGAACCTTTCAGGACTAGCACTCCTGGAAGAAAGGATATGGTGAAGACATGGCTTAGCCACAGCGTAAGGGATGTTTCCAGAATGAAACTTTCACTCCGCAACGGAGTGTGCGCTGATATGAAACTTCCTGGAGGATTAAAATTTTTGTGCCCGAATCGGGACTCGAAACTGGGACCTTTGACTTTCGTGGGAAAGTGCTCTACCACTGAGCTATCCCGACACGACTCGCGATCCGTCCTCATATCAGCGCACACTGCGCAGCAGAGTGAGTTTCATTGTGGAAACATCCCTTAGGCTGTAGCTAAGCCATGTCTCCACCATATCCTTTCTTCCAGGAGTGCAAGTCCTGAAAGGTTCGCAGGAGAACTTCTGTGAAGTTTGGAGAGAAGGAGGCTAGGTACTGGCAGAAGTAAAGTTGTGAGGACGCACCATGAGGCGTTTTGGGATAGCTCAGTGGTGAAGAACACAAAGAATAAATTTCAAATATGGGGAAAATAAAAAGAACACAAAATAAATAAATCAATTAAGAGGTGTTGAGGGAAAACGTTTCCAAGCTCCTTTCCCGAAGAAATTTTAAGTTTCTTTTGTTAATGTCTGTTTCTAAACAGTGACTTCATTGACGGAAACAGATTCTTTACTTTCTTCTGTAGTGAGGAAGGATCTTATTTTACCTAGAGGAAATGAATTATTAAATTATTTTAAAAGCGAAGAAGCAGGGCCGAGAAGGCAAAATTTGGCGAGTGGAAGTTTGGGTTGAAGGAGAGGAAGGAGACCCCCAAAATAAAAAATAAAGCGATACAGTTCTGGGCCGCGAAAGAAAAAGGTCCCGTGTTCGAGTCCCGTTTCCAGCACACAATTTTATTCTGCCAGGAAGTTTCATTCAGTGCACACTGCGCTGCAGAGCGAAGGTTCATTCTGGTAATTCAAGTCCCATAATTTTTACACATTGGAACATCTGAACCATCTTTCTAATCCTTAATTCTATCTATTGCACGCGCCACAGGTGTTTTGTTTTGAATTTATTGTGTATTGTTATACGTAACAAAATTATAAGGCAACATATGTGGGGTGGTGAATTTTATAACACTAGGATAAATTATTTTACACGTTCTAGTCGATTTAAAAGTTAGAAAAGAACTATTCAAATAACAGTTTTATGCATTTTAGATTTGTGCATGTGTAATTTTTCAGTCTACATACACCGCAACAATTGTAACAGGAAGAAACTGTTAAACTGACAGAACTTGCACTTCAGTGTCACTCCAGCAGAATGACATTCAATTCTTCTACGTCAATACTGTTGGTAATACAGATACAATCTCGGAGCCGACGTTACGTAATGCCTTGTAGCGTCCTCTACAAGGCTACTTTACCTTTAAGCCGCAACCGAAGATGAAAAGTTAGGCGAAAGATTTTCGAATCGACCACGACCTATGAGCCTGCAAATTTTTAACGAACGCTGGCCAAGAAAGTTTATATTGTATGATCAGTTAAAATGGCATTTCTTCTAACTCCTCGTAACATGAAAACTGTTACGAACAAAAATGAGAAAATATTCAGTTTGCAATTTGAGCAACTCATGAAAGAAACCATTCAAGATATTTTTAGAGAAACCTTCATTGGTTTCGTTTAAGAAGAAGCTCGTGCTATTTCACAAAAAGTTGTAGTTGCGGAAAATGATAACATAAGTTATATTAAGAGCTATAATGTAAAATAAGCGATCTTATATACAGAAGACTGTGATGATGACTGTAAAGTTACTGAGTCTTAGAAACAAAGATATGAATTAAAGTTTGCGATAGTGTTACTTCAAAAACAGTAATGTACAAATGAAAAAAAGAAAGCAAGAAAAACGATACAAAAAAAGAAAAAAAAAGATATTTCACGTGACAAAACTACGTACGGGAAGCACCAAAACATTTCAAAATATGTATTCAATCAATTTTAAATTATTCCACAAAAATCTATACTTTTTCATGGTATGGATATCGCATATGGGGCGCGCAGATTAGCAGTCAATTTTAATTGTTGCAGAGTTTTTCAAACCATCTGAACGGCTGTACGATTTAAACAGAAACACCACATTGTTTCGAGAAAAATAAATGACTTGGTAACGAAGAAAACCGTGATATAGAGTATTAAGCTAGAGACAAAAGCTAATGATTTTCTTGAAGTACAATCAGAATTGCAGTAGTTTGCATCACATCTGAAAAAAAATACAAATACAAATTAACGAGACGTGAAAAGTGGTGTATTGTAAGGGAATAGAAGACATGAAGAAATACAAAAAATACCTAAAGTACTTAAGAACAATAAATAAAATATTTGTGTAATCTTACTTTTAAAGGATCAATCTTGCCCACAAATTTAATGCCGTATATTTGCTCCAGAGGAAAATATTCTCTAACCGAGAAAGAGAACGAATTGTTGGAGGTAAGTTTAGGGTCGATTAACGTTCTCAAAGAGATTGTGCAAAAGTTATCAAAATGATAAAATTTTACTTTCACTTTTTTTTCTTTTCTTTAACTTTTTTCCAAAATGTATTGATGATAGTACGGCATTTTACAAAATATTTGTTATTGTAAAATTTGTCTGTAATTTCTAAGATAATCAATCACCATTACACTTGCATGTAAAACATTTAGCTATTGTATATTCATCCAAAATCATGTCTCTTTAGCCTTTAAGCGTGTATCCCCACTTACAATTCCATCATTTTGCATGTCTTTTTGTTTTTATTATTCAGTAGGTGTACTGAGTTTCAATAAAACCAGCGGCTAACATAAGGGTAGGTTTACCTTAGAGCTTTCACTGGCCGTTATTGTAGTTGGGTATGATGTGTTTGATATATTACAATTTTAATCATACACTGGCTATTGAAGTCTGCATTTGATCACAAGGTGTAGCAAAGTTACTAAACTCAATTATTTAAAATAACTCTGTGGATTGCGCCGTCGCTTTAAGAAATAAAAGAGTGAATGCCTTGGCTTGCGGCCCGTTACTTTCGATTTTTTTTCCACCTTCGCATCTAAAAGATTCTTTGACATTTCTGTTATTTAAATAATCCGAATTTGTGTATACGCCATGGAATTTGGACTAACGAAATGCAAATCAGATCTTCAGAAGCACATTAACGTAGAGTGCGAAGATAAAGTGGTAATAAAATGTTCTTATAAATGTAATTATAACCCATACATTATATTCACTACACCTATACGTATCACTGGTGCTTTATACCCCATTAGTATTCTATGCTAAACAACCCGATTAATCCAAGGCCTTTTCTTCTAACGGTTCGACAACGCAGGTACAATTGACTCCGTAATCACCTAGAATGATTTCCCGATGTCGCCAGATACACAATCATGCGAATTGAGGTTTAATGCTAATTATTTACATGGTTCAGTTGGTTTGCTCATTCTTTTGAACAGCCCTCTCGACAGTTCCGCATTGACAACGGTTTACCCTTGGCTGAAGTAACGTTCCACTAAGTTCCACAGTCGCTACTTCAGTATGCTGCTGAAATAAATCTAGCTGTAGTTGGACAACCTTCACACACTGACCAATTTGAACCCTCCCTTCTCAATGCATGTGCACCGACCCTAATGATGTGATGTCTCCATCTTTCACTCGTTCCAATGTACAACGTGGTGACTTCAACTTCCTTTGACCCACAGTTGCACTGACACATGCTGTCATGTTTCCAACAAAATTTTAAATATTGTAGTTCCTACAAGTCGTACCACTCTACTTTCCACCACTGCATACGTACTTGCAGTTCCGAAACTGAACGATAACTACTTTAGCTGAGCCTTGATGTCCCTATTTCGTATAACGACTCCTTAACATTACGGCATCAGAAAATTCCTGAAAGATTAAAACTGTTTGTCGGAACCGGGATTCGAACCTGGGACCTTTGCCTTTTGCGGGCAAGCGCTCTACGGTATGAGCTATCCCGGCACGCTACTCGGTCCGTCCTCACACCTTTACTTCTCCCAGTAACTCGCCTCCTACTTTCCAAACTTGATTTCCCGTGAAAGGCATAGGTCGCAGGTTCGAATTGCGGTTCCGGAACGCAATTTTTATCTGCCAGAAAGTTTCATATAAGCGCATACTCCGCTGAAGAGTGAAAGTTTCATTCTATTACCACATCCATCTCCCACGTTCCTGAATACCACCTCCCCAATATTCATTGCTGGTTAGCGACATTACGTCTGCAAATACCCCTCTCAACCACACTTGTATGTTAGTCGAAACCACAGTCCACTTATCACTTAGGCTCGTTGCTATGTCCGTTTCCTGAAACTCAGTTGCCAACTGAATTGAAAAGTACATATCCCTAGGCGTCCCTTCAGGCAGTCTTGCAGTAATATTCGCCGGAAACTCCCTCGAAAAAGACATCAAGTCCCCTCTGCTAGGGATGTCGCACCAAAACCAAATTTGTTTCAACTCTCTGTCCCGATAAGGAATTGGAGTTCAAGAAATTCTGATTTAAGTGCGTGGTTGCCGCGGGGACTGAGGCGCTCCAGTCACGGTCTGCACGGCCACTACGGTCGGGGGTTCGAATCCCCCCTCAGGCATGGATATTTGTGCCGTCCTTAGTTGTAAGTAGTTCATAAGTAGTTTGTAAGTTTAGGGACAGATAACCCCGTAGTTAAGTCCCATAGACTCTACAAACAAACATTTAAGTGCGTGCCGAAAAACCTCACAACAAAGCGCAATCCGAAGGGCATTGGGGGCAGCGTTTTGACGACGATGAAGACCCGAAGAAGACAGCATTGCTACCTTTGGCTGCATTCTAGTTAACTCTCACGTAAGGAAAACGGCTGCTCATTGACCGCGGAACTACTGGTCCAAGAGATCAACTTTGGCAACAACACAGCCAGAGCCTCTGTGATTCAGGGCTGTAATTTCAGTGATTTTATACCGTGTCACCTCCAAAATACATCCCGGGTCTTTCCTGGTGTTGTGTTTTCGTTGGATAGCAGAGTATTTCGAACAGCCAGGTGAGATGTAGTGCTTGGTCTGTCGTCACGGACGGGAGGTTTGCATCATCCAATAAGCATCGCAAGGGGCCTCCAGATGGTCTTGGCAGGCCACTGGGCGCACAGTTGTTTGCCCCGCCAGCGGCGGCTTATCTAGATGAATCGCGGACCCGGATGCCCGCGTGTCGCAGGTGCTGGGCTGGGTGATGTATTGCTCCCGGGACTGCCGTTAGACTCCAGAACACCGCGGACAGCCGCCGCGTGACACACCCCAGAGGACCACTCCGGCCTTCAGCAGATGCCCTTTTGCGTGCTCTCTGGTACCGTTTAGGCTTTACCGTTCTGCAGACGAATGCTCAAGGTACTCTCCGACGTCTTACAGACGAAGACCTCAAACCATGGTTGGATATTAGATGATTGTTTCGAGAAATACAAAGAGTAAAACGGTTTTTCTCTGAAATTACTGTTAAGATAGGTGATTATACACTACTAGCCATTAATATTGCTACACCAAGAAGGAATGCAAATGATAAATGGGTATTCATTGGCCTAGAACTGACATGTGATTACATTTTCGCGCAATTTGGGTGCATAGATCATGAGAAATCAGTACCCAGAACAAGCACCTTTGGCCCTAATAACGACCATGATACGCCTAGGCAGTGAGTCAAACAGAGCTTGGATTGCGTGTATAGGTACAGATGCCCATGCCGTTTCAACACGATACCACATTTCATCAAGAGTAGTGACTGGCGTATTGTGACGAGCCAGTTGCTCGGGCCCCAGACGTTTTCAATTGGTGATAGATCTGGAGAATGTGCTAGCCATGGCAGCAGTTGAACATTTCCGTATCCAGAAAGACCCGTACAGTTCATGCAACATGCGGTCGTGCATTAGCCTGCTGAAATGTGGGGATTCGCAGGAATCGAATGAAGGGTAGAGCCACGGGTAGCAACGCATCTGAAATGTAATGAGCACTGTAAAAACTGCCGTCGATGCGAACAAGAGCTGATCGAGACGTGTAACCAATGGCACTCCATACCATCACGCCGGGTGATACGCCAGTATGGCGACAATGAATAAACGCTTCCAGAGTGCGTTCATCGCGATGTCGCCAAACACGGATGCGACCATCATGATACTGTAAACAGAACCTGGATTAATCAGAAAAAATGACGTTTTGCTATTCTTCCAACCAGATTCGTTCGTTGCGTACACCATCGCAGGCGCTCCTGTCTGTGATGCTGCGTCAAGGGTAACCGCAGCCATGGTCTCCGAGCTGATAGTCCATGCTGCTGCAACCGTCGTCGAACTGTTCGTGCAGATGGTTGTTGTCTTGCAAATGTCTCCATCTGTTGACTCAGGGATCGAGACGTGACTGCACGATTCGTTACAGCCATACGGATAAGATGCCTGTCACCTCGACTGCTAGTGAAACGAGGCAGTTGGGATCCAGCACGGCGTTCCATATTGCCCTCCTGAACCCACCGATTCCATATTCTGCTGTCATTGGATCGCGACCAACGCGAGCAGTAATGTGGTCATACGATAAACCGCAATCGCGATAGGCTACAATCCGACATTTATGAAATTCGGAAACGTGATGGTACACATTTATCCTCCTTACACGAGGCATCACAACAACGTTTCACCAGGTAACGCCGGTCAACTGCTGTATGTGTATGAGAAATCGGTTGGAAACTTTTCTCATGTCAGCAGGTTGTAGGTGTCACCACCGGCACCAACCTTGTGTGAATGTTCTGAAAATCTAATCATTTGCGTATCGTAGCATCTTCTTCCTGTCGGTTACATTTCGTGTCTGTAGCACGTCATCTTCGTGTTGCAGCAGTTTTAATGGCTAGGACTGTAGTAACATACCTTCAATATAATCGCCATCGCTGTTTGTGACCGTTTTGCCCAATATTCGGAAGGCATCGTAAACCACGTACGTGTCCTCTTGACGTCCCATAATGACCGCCCTATGGTATGTATAACGCAACCTCTGGTGTTCTAACTGAACCGACGCACTGTATGTTTCAAGTCGGACCTCAAACGTGCGCAGCGGCATATGCCGTCCTTGCTTTTTAAACCCATTTTTCAATTCTGACGATGCAATTTGAAGATGGCAGAGTCATATGTTCCTGAACGTCATGTTGAAAGTGTTTACATAAAATTGTTTGCTTGGACTAGAATTATACGAACGTATTTGTCTTTGTTTACCTGCCGATTTTTTGTAGTCGTGATCAATAACTGAGCTAATTGAAGAACTGTGGATTTTGGGAGAGGGTCTTCTGATGCATTGGGTACTTTGTCATGCATTGAGCATTCTCAACGTCAAAGAAATCTTGCAATCTTTTATAGCTTGATTAAAACTTTTTGGTGCCTAAGGTGATTTAGCGTATTACGTCCTTATACTTGTAAATGTTAACGCTATTTTTTCAGAATGTTTTTTCTACTACCACATTAGATATAGCTTTTCAGCACTGGGGCGACATGCGCAATATGTGTCACCCTGCAGGTGCTGTCAGGTAGAAGGCAGCGCCACACTTGAGGGGTTATGGTTGCGGTGGTTCATCGCGTTCGGTGACTGCTAGATACTCTCTGTAATAGTAGAAAATGAGCCAACATGTCGACCATGACCATGCAACCACCACAATACCACGACTGGAAAGAACGGTCGTACCCGAGGAACAACAAATAAACAAAAAAGAGGGATGGCGCGGAGGGGTCACGGGGTCCTAAACCGGTCTGATTAAGGATTTTTCAGTCTCAGTTTTAAACTAGGCCTCACCTCTTAACGATCTGCGGACTCGCCGAAACCGACACCTGATTTGGATTTCAAGTTAATGTGCAGATCCTCTATCCCCAGTTCATAAACAATCAAGTCGCCGAATTGGCGTCGAGCAGAAAGAATTGCACACCACTGAGCCAAACGAAATTACTATTACTATTGGAAAATTGATATTAATCGTTTGTATTAGTGACGACGAGTACGGTGAACGTCCCACAGTTTCCCATTGCCAGTGGCGAAAGAGATCGTGAAGTAGCAGCTGTGGTCATCGTGCGATGTCATGACGAGTAACAGGGGTGCCGCTGGATGCAATATCGTCGCTTTTGCATGAGCGCTGGACGAAGTAAATTCGACACCAAGACATGAAGAGTGTTTCCAGAGATACACGAGGCTGGGGGAATCAGATCACTTGCGTAAACCTACCTTTGTGTCCTATTTTATTGATTTCAGGTTCATACATTATTATGTATGGCAACGCACTATGCTACAGCGCAACTGCATTCCAAGAGTTCTTGCGTCGCTGGCAAAGAGATGTCATGAGAAATAAGGTAGGAAGGTAACGTTTTAACGTCGGCAGATTGTGGGACATACAAGGGTCTCGCCTGAGCCATTGTGATCTGCTAAAACACCAGAGGTGACATCTTCCATGCAATAATGTCGTCAAATTTTATTAAACACAGTACATACAGTTCCATACAGTAAATGGAATGACACCATCAATAAATATAGACTTTGGTCAGAAATCTGTAGCAAAGGTAGAATATTCAAATTTTTTAGTTGTAAGTATTGATGAGAAGTTGAACTGAAACAACACATTGAAGATCTGTTGAAACGTTTGAGTTCAGAAACTTATGCTGGTAGGGTAATTGTAAATTTTGGTGATATACGTATCAATAAATTAGCTCACTATTCATATTTTCATTCTCTGCTTTCGTATGGCATCATTTTCTGGGATAATTCATCATTGAGTAAAAAATTATTCATTGCGCAAAAGCGTGTGATCAGAATAATTGCCGGAGCCCATCCAAGATCATCCTGCAGACACTTATTCAAAAAGCTAGGGATCTTCATAGTAGCTTCTCAGTATATATATTCACTTATGAAATTTGTTATTAGCAATCCCACCGACTACAAAAGCAATAGCAGTGTACATAACTATAACACTAGGAGAAAGAATTATCTTCACTATTCAAGGTTAAGTCTAGCTTTGGCACAGAAAGGGGTAAATTATGCTGCCACAAAAGTCTTTGGTCACCTACCAAACAGCATCATAAGCCTGACAGATAGCCAACAAGCATTTAAAAATATATTAAAAGAACTTCTGCATGGCAAATCCTTCTATACTATAGATGAATTTTTAGATATAAATTAGTAAATATGAAAAAAAAATTAAGAAAATAAAAAATTGTGTCATGTAATATTTACTACAAAGTAATAATTTGTAAAGACACCCTTCATTAACATCACACGTTCCACATCATTACGAAAAGTCGTATTTATGATCTATGGAACAAGTGCTAATCTAATCTAATGCAATGCGGCAGTCAACAAAAATACATGCGCAGATGGAATACAACACCTTCCGGACGTTTGGCAGAAAGTCGTAAATAACGGGGGCGGTTACATTTCAGAAAGAAATTTTAGTCTTCGTTGTTTTCCACCAGTACTTGTACCACAAGAAAGCTCAGTAATATCAAAATCATACACGTTAACATTTCCATCCACATAAGCCATTGTTACTCAACCGGAGAAAGGAGACCTATTCCATTGTACCAAAGGTATTATCGAAATTGGGTGGCTTGGGTGCCTCAAAGATACAGAGGATATACGATGGCATTCTCTCGGGAAGTTATGCCGGAGGTAAAATAGTATCTCTTTCGTGTCTCCAGGTTGGAACTAAAAAGAAGGATGTCGTCATCAGAAAAGAAAACACTGGCATTTTACGGATCGGAGCGTGGAATGTTCTATCCCGTAATCGAGTAGGGAGATCAGATAATTTAAAAAAGGAAATGGGTAGGTTTAGTTAGATATAGTAGGGATTAGTGAACTTTGATGGAAATATGGGTTATGATTACAAAATCAGTTGAGGAATTTACAGAAGCAAGTCTAATAAAGAATAAGAAAGAGGAATGCGGGTAAATTACTATACACAGCACAGTTATTGCATTATCGTACCAAATGCCGAGCAGACCACAGTTGTACAAGTTTACGTACCAACTACTTCTACCGATGATGATTAAATAGGAGAAATGTATGAGAAAAAGGAAATTATTGAGACAGTTAAGAGAGAGGAAACTTGATTGTGACGGGGGACCAGAATTTGGCAGTAATAAAAGGTAGGGAAGGAAAAACAATTCAAGCGCATGCATTTGGGAACAGATAGAAAGATATGGAAGAATTTTGTACGGAACGAAATTTAATGATAAGAAAAGCTTGATTTGAGACATCGGTAGGTACCAGATAGGTTTTATAATAGTGAGATAGAGATTCTGATCCAGGTTTCAAACTAACAGATATCCAGGGATAGACTTCGAGCTTACTTTAATAGTTATGAATTGAAATTGTAGAAACCGCAGAATGGTAGAGAAATAAGGAGATAGGACCTGAAGGGAAAAAAGTGGTAAGGAATACGGACAGTGAAACGGAAGAAGGCAGAGTCATTAGCAGAGACAGGAGAAAGTGCTTCTGGGAGAAAAATTAGGTAGCAGGGGAAAGACATATTATGTAGACAGTGGCAGTGACAGAACGATGCTGTGTACGAAAACGTTACTAAGAGGAAAGCCTAGATAAATGTTAAGAACCCGAAAACTTTTGGCGAGTAAAATGGTATGAGAACTAAGATAGATGGTAGCCATTTTTATGTGTGATTCCTGTAAACAGGAACATAGCTGAAATTTTGGTGTTTCTACTGGAGCGTATTTTAGCTTGTAGCAGGTAGCATAAACTTGTCATATGTCATATTGGACAGCATGAGAGAGGTCATGTCGGAAGGTATTACACCACGTGCTATATCATACGACATGATATTATGAAACGTGCTACTTTACATATGTGCCAATGTTTAAAGATTATTTTATTTTAAATGTAGTTAAAGCTACTAGATATATTGACAAGCTACTTGTCCTCTTTTACATCTTTGCTGTGCAATGATATGGTATAAAATGAGTTGCATTCCTCCTACACTAATCAAACAGTGTTAAGTGTACCCCTTAACATTCCCCAGTATAAGTGTGCTTTTTTATTTGAATTTCAAAGTTTCTTTCGGTTGTCCTATCATAGTTACATGAGCAGCTTTCATACATCGATCTTTATGTGTCAGATTTGTGTCACAAAAAGGCAGATTCAGCATCCTGAGGCACTCATTTTAAAACAGTTAATAAATCAGTTTAGTGCAGAATATTCACAATTACAGATATAGTAACCACTCTCCCTTTACTGAACACTATAGAGATAGGAAGAACAGTGTGTAAGACATAGACTATACAAGAATACCAGAACTGACATGAAGTATCTGATGAGATAGGCGCCCATTTTGAGATTTAGTTAATGAACAGTGCTATTAAGGACGCTGTAGAAATGTAAAGACTACAGATGGTGATGCAGCTGTTCATTTTTGACGCGTTTTAAATAATCATGATCTGCAAAATTGCAAGCAGCAGTGAGCATGGTGGTACAAAAAAGGGAATTATTAAAAGAAATTGATATAACACACTGAAAATGCAAGGAGACAAGAACGTACCTAGGCGTGGGGTAAAGTAAGAATAGCATCTTAAAATATTAGTATGATAGTGAAAGTAAATAGCATATGTCAAACATGCAATATGGATACATACCACATTTGTAAAAATGTTTTTGAGCTGTATTTTGATCCTGTCTATTGCTTGGATATTATATAAAGAAAATATTTGCCTTAAATTCTTTGAATACCACATTAATACAACTCTTTGGTTTATTTGCAGTTCTAAAAGTTCGTCAAGTAACCTTTGTAAAAAATGTATAACATCAATGCAGTTTCTGAGTAATGTTCAAAGAATATCTCTGCCGCATCACGGTATCTGAAATAGCACAAATATTCGGTTTGTTTACATTTATAAAGCATTTAGAACTTCTGACTTTACTAAAGTATGTTGTGTCCAAAATTTGACCAATCGGATATATGTTCTCCAGAACAAAGAACACATTAAGTATTGACTATCAAAATCTAGCAACTATGAGTACTGACTTACGAAGTAAGTACCGTAATGTTATGGTCAGATACAAATTTCAGATGTTGCGTTTTGTATCGCCACGGCAACTCTTCACTTGTCGTTTGCATGGCGTTTACTTACAACGAGGCCCCATGGGGCTACCGAAATAGTGAAAAATTCCCGTTGCACACATTATCACATGTCTGTAAATCTATCGGACCAAACTGCGTGGTCATCAGTCCGTAGCTTACAAACGACATAAGCTAAGGTAAACTAACCTAAGGACAACACCCACACCCATGCCCCAAGGACGAATGGAACGTCCGACGGCGAGCAACCGCGCGCTCCGCAGCGAGACGCCTTGGACCGCTCGGCTACTCCACCGCGGCGGACAGTTTCTTAACGGGACACAAGCACAGTTGAAGATTGAAGATTTACATAGGGAGCGAAGTGGATACATCCCACCACAGATGTCAGGCAGCTCTAGAACAATGTCTACTGCGGCTACAAGCTGTCGAGGATGCTAAAGGCCTATCACACGCAACAAAATACACTACGGGCCATTAAAATTACTACACCAAGAAGAAATGCAGCTGATAAACGGCTATTCACTGGACAAATATATTATACTGGAACTGACATGCAAATACATTTTCAAATTTGGTTGCGTAGATCCTGAGAAATCAGTCCCCAGAACGACCACCTCTGGCCGTAATAACGGCCTTGAGAGACCTGAACATAGCGTCAAACAGAGCTTGGATAGCGTGTACAGGTACAGATGCCCATGCAGCTTAAACACGGTACCACAGTTCATTAAGAGTAGGAACTGGCGTACTGTGACGAGCCACTTGCTCGGACACCATTGACCAGACGTTTTCAATTGATGAGAGATCTGGAGAATGTGCTGGCCATGGCAGCAGTCGAACATTTTCCGTATCCAGAAAGGCCCGTACAGTTCATGCAACATGCGGTCGTGCATTAGCCTGCTGAAATGTGGGGTTTCGCAGGAATCGAATGAAGGGTAGAGCCACATCTGAAATGTAACGGCCACTGTTCAAAGTGCCGTCAATTCGAACAAGAGGAGACCGAGACTTGTAACCAATGACACCCCATACCATCACGCCGGGTGATACGCCAGTTTGCCGATGACGAATACACGCTTCCAATGTGCGTTCACCGCGACGCCGAAGGCGGATCCGACCATCAGGATGCTGTAAACCATACATGGATTCACCAGAAAAAATGACGTTTTGCCATTCGTGTACCCAGGTTCGCCGTTGCGTACACCATCGGAGGCGCTCCTGTCTGTGATGCAGCGTCAAGGGTAACCGCAGCCATGGTCTCCGGTCTGATAGTCCATTTTTTTGCTAACGTACTCGAACTGTTCGTGCAGATGGTCGTTGTCTTGCAAACGTCCCCATCTGTTGACTCAAGGATCGAGACGTAGGTGCACGATCTGTTACAGCCATGCGGATAAAATGCCTGTCATCTCGACTGCTAGCGATACGAGGCCGATGGGATCCAGCACGGCGTTCGGTATTGCCCTCCTGAACCCAACGATTCCATATTCTGCTAAAAGTCATTGGATCGCAACTAACGCGAGCAGCATAGTCGCGATACGATAAACCGCAATCGCGATAGGCTACAATCCGACCTTTATCAAAGTCGGAAACGTGATGGTATGCATTTCTTCTCCTTACACGAGGCATCACAACAACGTTTCACCAGGCAACGCCGATCAACTGCTGTTTGTGTATGAGAAATCGATTGTAAACCTACATCATGCCAGTACGTTGTAGGTGTTACCACTGGCCGCAACCTTGTGCGAATGCTCTGAAAAGCTAATCATTTGCATATCGCAGCATCTTGTTCCTGCCGGTTAAATTTCGCGTCTGCAGCACATCATCTTTGTGGTGTAGCAATTTTAATGGCCAGGACTGTATGTGAATTGGAGCATAAACATGTTACACAATTATCAAGTGTTCCCTTCGCATGTGAAAATTAAAATATTTTATTTCATTGATTTATTTGTTATATCTCTTCTGCATATTCCTACAAATCATCCCACAAAGTTTGAATATTCTGCGATCTGTCGTTTGTCAGGGGATCTTGCAAGTGGTGGATGTTTATTTATAATATAACCACCGGGGTAAGCGTGACCTATCACCACTTGTTTCCGCCTTGCCCCCGTACCCCTTTCGAGATTTGCAGTATCTTTGTCTTGAGCTGTGGTAACTTTTAATTTATTCAATTTTTAGCTGATGGCTTAACCACATTGCGGCTCCGTTACTCATTGTAGCCATTTATTTAGGCCTACTGGACGGTCAACACTTCTTTTTGCAAGAGCTATATATATCTCAGGAATTATTTCGGGTGTCTATCTGGACTCATGTATTGTAGATGATCGCAATATTTCTGTCTTTACACTTCCACAGCTGCTAACATAGTCTCCTGTTGTTTCTTGCTTCGGCGTTTTTGATGTCAAATCGGGATACTCCAACTACCGATCCTACAAATCGAATTTCTGCTGCTATTAGAAAAAAGAAACCGTAGTCCTGAGATACTACAGGTCAAACATGATGGTTCTACAAAACCAGCCTTTGGCAAAATAATGTCTGAGTAAAACAGCTATGTCATTTGACAGCAGCTTTTTTTGTGTGAAAGCAGCCGCCAATGCAACCTCAATGTCCATTGTCGCCTCCGTAGTATTTGTTGTATTATTTCGGTTTGATCTTTGGCTTTGGTGTTATGTTTTTGACACTCACGATCTTGCCACTGATAAAGTCGTTATGTTCACTTATCATGAAGGAGTTACAAAGAAGGGTCAGAACGAAGTAATCTATTAGGCAACATCTGCGGAAAGATTTAGGTTTGATTTCAGATCGATATGCCAGTGAGAATAAAAATTTTGTCATGACGTATTATTTATAAATCATAATGTACGGTCATAAAGTGTTCAACAGAGTAACTTACTTCTTTTCAATGAGAGGCCATTCTTTTTTGCACAGTGATCAATATTTCTCCTTAGTTTTGCGTAAGAAAAATAATCAGGTTTCAAAATCAAAATATCCACGGGTGTACTGGCGGTCTATAGTGTCCAACGGACACAATATTTCGGCGATCAAACATGTCGCCATCATCCGGTGAACTGACGGAGTGAGCTCCTGGAAACGCGCCGGCACGGAGATCCGCACGCCACGGCTGCTCGAAGGGAACTGGGTTCTAGCCCGGCAGCGGGCCATTTAAATACCCTCGGCCCGCGGAGCGACCCCTCCGCGGTCTGCGCCCCGCGCCGCGGCCGCGCAGTGGAACCGATTGCGCCGGCGTCTGAGAAGACGTCGGTGTGAGGGCTCTGTCCGCCGTGGTCGTCACTTCGTTACGTTTGCTAGATTTACTCTTAATTAACCCAATCGCTGGTTCCCAAGCTTTGCTAAGGTTATAGCCACAGCCACGGTTTATGAGGTTGTCACTTGTGCGAATTTCAATGGCCTCTCTAACGACGCAGTCCCAGTATCTCGACGTCTGTACCAGAATCCTAGTGCGTTCATACTCCATCGCATGATTCTCCGATAAACAATGTTCACCGACCGCCGACTTGCTCGGATACATCAATCGTGTGTGCCTCTGGTGTTCAACGCATCGATCCTCGACGGTACGCATCGTCTGTCCATTATATGACTTTCCACACTGACACGGAATCTGGTACACGCCGGCCTTCCTCAAACCGAGATCATCTTTGGCGCTCCCCACCAGTGCACGAATTTTATTCGGCGGACAAAAAACAGTTCCAACCTGGTGTTTTTTTCAAAATGGGGGTATTTAAATGGCCCGCTGCCGGGCTAGAACCCAGTTCCCTTCGAGCAGCCGTGGCGTGCGGATCTCCGTGCCGGCGCGTTTCCAGGAGCTCACTCCGTCAGTTCACCGGATGATGGCGACATGTTTGATCGCCGAAATATTGTGTCCGTTGGACACTATAGACCGCCAGTACACCCGTGGATATTTTGATTGTCAAATACGCCGGGAGAAACTGAAGAATCACAGGTTTCAAAATGTTTGTATAATCTATGGGACTTAACTACGGGGTCATCAGTCCCTAAACTTACAAACTACTTATGAATTACTTACGAACTAGGACGGCACAAATATCCATGCCCGAGGGGGGATTCGAAACCCCGACCGTACTGGCTGTGGAGACCGTGACTGGAGCGCCTCAGTCTCCTCTGCCACCGCGGCCGGCGAATAATCAGGTCATTGAAGTACCTGAAGACTGAGATACCGTAGTTACCTCATCTAGGAAACCTCCAGCACCTTTCCACATCTGCAAAGAAGACCAATCTATGATATTCATAATGAAAAGAGCACTACTAAAAACCATCAACGAAAAAGTTAAATTGAAAGTGCTAAGGATGTATACAGTTAAAACACCCACGAACTACATTTTCGTGAGGAACAGCTATACAGCACCTTGGCGTTAAACTTGCACTTCGAAACAACGTGAGTTAACTTTCAGTTCGATGTACAATAATGCAATCAAGATTAATACGTCGAAAGGCCTCAATGGGCTTTTTCCGTTTTTTGACGAGTGAGAGTCAAAACTATTTGAACAAACAGTTGGTCTGTGCAGAGGAAAAAGATGGGCGAAATGTGGATATGTTTGAATCTGACGACAGTAGTGGAGAGAACCAGTGGAAGTTTTTCTGGTCAGTGCTGTATATCTTCAGTGTAGCTTAATCTTTAGTATTCCTGAAATATTATGGAGTTAATAAATTATAATTAGTGCAACAATCGAATTATTCCTTTAGAACACCAGTTACATTTTCCGAAAGAAAGAAATTATGTCAGTGAGTACTGTAGATTGGAAGAGAAATACTATTAGCTACACTGAGTATCGCATTCAGGAGAAGTAACATAACAAATATAATTGACTGTACGAAGTTATTCAACTACCGAGAAAAATTTTTCGGTCTCATGGAAAATGTAAATTTTTTGCAACGGTTATTTTTGTTATCAGGTCTTTGTCTCATCTGTGGATCTTCCCTTGTCTTTTTATAATGTGTTCTTTAAACTAACCCGTTGGGAATATTAATAAATATAGAAATTTGTGTGTCCACCATTTTAGTAACTATAACTAACAAACAAGAAAAATACGTTCTGAGATATAATTTTTCACTTCCATCTTTAATAATGCGGAACTTTTATCTCATTTTACCTAAGAATGCCATCTTTTGGTTTTTCTGATATGGTTAAATTCACATGTTTCGTAATTTTATAAAGATGAAAAAGTTTCCTTTTTCCGTATTATACTAAATTACTGCATAACCCTTCGTTGTAATTTCCCCCCTACTCCTGAACATTATCCAGTTTTTGTCTTATTAAGAATTACTATTGTGCAAAACATAAGAATTCAAAATGAGTTGTAAAGAGAAGAAACTCGTCGAATTTATTAAGAAAAATGGGATGCTGTGACTGTTGTAGTCTTCAGCGCGAAGACTTACTTGCCCCGTGTGCACTGTGGTGCGCGCAGCCGTTCGCCGTCGGGGGTTCGAGTCCTCTCTCGGATATGGGTGTTTGTGTTGTCCTTAGGTTAGTTTAACTTAGTTTAAGTAGTTTGTAAGCTACGTACTAATACCCAAGCAGAGTCTCATAGATTTACAAACATTTGTACTTCTCATCCATTATATGAGTGGAAGGAAACATGAGTCTGCAGGAATTACACATGAATTTCAGACCTTTTCCCTTTTTCAGCCACACTCATACTGATTATTCGTTATTTTCCGTCAGAGATCTGGTTGTCTGGGACGTCATTGCCTCGTGGTATCCCCTAAAATGTGATTTTTCAGGAAAAATTGGACAGTACTACTTACCTTTTGACAATATATTCGTTGGATTTTACTATTATCCCGCGAAGTTACACAACATAGAATACTGAGATACCGGAGCGTAATACCTTGTAGTATCTTAATCTGTTTCGCGAGTACATCTTAATTACAATACTATCAACCGCCTGCTACTCAAAATGAAACAGCTTCGACACTTGCGTAAATGAGCTTCAGATATAGCTGCGACAAGATCGCGCAGCAATAAAACACTTAGCACCACATCCTGCACGGACACAATGCTGGCCCCATGCCAGCCTGCGGCAGCGTGTCAGCGATTCGAGTGATGTAACGGAGCACTATCTGTCCCACACTGCAGGCGCGGACGAACAAAGTTGCTCTCCTGCAAAATTCTTACGACGTTGGCCATATTGTTTCCTGTACTAGTGTTACAAATTTTTCTGTAGGTCTACACTTTATATGTGTAATGTTATACGTGTAGTGGATGTTCAGTGTTACTTACTCGCGATTGACGAATGAATCTGAAATATACGTTGAACATGTAGTGACGCGGGTCGATTACGTATTTCTTAGACATCCTTTGGAACGTATTTAATACAGCACTAGTTTAGAAGTTGGACTCCATTAAAATAAACAGATGTAAAAGATAAAATACTCCATGTAAAAATTCAAAAGTCGTTTTTAATGTACTTGATGAAGTAAGTCAATCAATGATAACATTTAATCCGGGCAGCAATCCTGATTTTAACATTACCTGTCAAATATGTAATTAAATACTTTTTACTTTGATGTACTTCTTGGTCAGGTATTTTAATAATACGTCCCGACTTCTGCAAAATGAAAGATATCTTATCTCATTTCCTCTTATGTTCTGAATTTATATATTTCTTTGGGTGGTAGTAAACAGTACGTTGAAATCCAGGAACACATATCTGATAATAAATTACTCGTACTTGTTTCCTTGACGAAAAGATGCGGTATGCATCTGAAAAGTTTGGTGAGGGTCTCAGAAAATAAAAGAACTAAACGCTGCAAACAAAATGCCTGTTATGGCCTTCACGTTTAATCCACGTTAGCTGAAACACATTTCTGATATCGGTTTTGACTATTGGAAACTCTCAGCTAACACTTCTTGTTGAACTGCTAGACGCACGTTAGTCACGTTTACTGTTGAGACGTTTGTATCCAACCCCTTGTCATCATCCTTCAACCACCTTTCATGATGAACCATGAACCACGAAGATTTCTATGAGATAAAAGTCAGTAAAATACATAACAGTTCCCAATTTCTTTGACCAGGGAGACGAGGATTAACTAAACCATTACGCTACGTTGCTGGATAGCATGAGAAGAATTGTAGAGTTTGCTTAGACAAAGTACAGAGTGAAGAACATCAGTGATTAAAAGAAGTGCAAGAGGCAGTTTCTGGCGGCAAAGCCGTTGATAACATCCTAATGAGATTGCTACACCTCGGTCGTCTATTTTCCCCTTTCACACGCTGTGTAAATCTTTCACGCTTCATGAAGTAGATTCCTGAACAGCGTCCAACGTCTATTGAGCACAACAATTGCAAGGGTTATTTGCTAGCTGACTCATAAATAGTCTCGATGCTATTCGGAGCTCCGCGCGTACTCACCAGAAGCCGAAATAGTGCCAGTCACTTCCCACTGCACCCACCTGGTCGCTCCTAATCCTCTCATCTTGCTGCTTCCTTTCAAGAATAACATCACCGCTCTATGGGCACAGCTGCTATGGTACGTTATCTGTATTTAAATTCCAGCTAAAGGCCAAATGTTCTGCTAATTAGTGGAGATGGACCGAAACCACTCGTCGCTGTGTTTATTTCAGAAACTTATTTTAAAAAGTGTGGAATTTAATATTAAGCAAAGCTTTGAGATGACCACGAAGACATCGTAAAGGGCTGCAGTTCAGATGGACAAGTATGGACAATAATATAGGTCCTCTTAGTGGTATATAATAATCCCGAAATTAGGATAGTTTTATTTGGTGCGAAACACGGCAATTAAAATCAGGAGGGCAGGAATTAGATGCTCTCGAATGTGACTCTGTTGTGTTATACACTCATCAACTCATTCCAACAGGAAACTATGGGTTACAGATTATTTAGGATGTAACAACTGAAGTCTTGTCTTTATATATCATTAGACACCTGCTTTCCATAATCAAAAGAAAAAGAAACGCATTTGAAGAGCAATAGTACCAACTTCACTTTTTACTGTAACCTGAAGTCGCGCCCCTAAATATCCACGAAGTTCAATTATCTCGGCAGTAAAAGATATCCTAAAAACTGTTATGCAACAACTTGACCGAATGGATTACTCCACTTTATTGTCACACAAAGCTGGAGAAGGTGCTGCCTTATTATTAAGGCAGGTTTGCAACTTTTAACAAACTGTAAGTATTGCGATTTTCTCTAATCTAACAACACGGGCACTAAGTAGCTCTATGTTAATGAAACAATTGGAAATAGTGTGTTGTATAAGGTGAAACAACATTGTATTGGTCACCTAGAAAATATTTCTATTGTATAAAGTAAATTTATGAATTGTAGGGAAGGAGAAATACTTAGAATATTAGGAATATTTTAGAAGGTGCAATGAAAATGCCATATGACAAGTCTACAAGTCTTATCGAGTACGGAGATGCTACTGAATTCAATGCATTTTCGTTTCGTGTGTTGGTACATCGGTTCCTGTTGGTTGCTATGGGCGTATCTTTCTAATATCAGAAGTAGAGCGTAATATGTTCAAGTTGTGTAGTTGTGCTATAGTTGTGACTTTTTGGCCATGTTTAGCTACTCCAGTGTAAGCCGGATTGATCGTTCGGATTATCATCAGTGTAGCCCTTATAAGAGAAGGAAAAGTCGACCTCAGAAGAGGATCATGTGGGCTTATCAAGAGTAGTCAAAACTTCAATGAAGTTTCAGGGGGAAATTTAGAAAAAAAACTTTGAACCGCCTCCTTCTTTACTTCTCTGTAATATGGCTAGTGTTACGTACTAACAGTTGTACCTCTGCACTCATTATAAATTGGACACAATTTATGTCATTTTATTGCCATTTTTCTATAGTGCCCCATACTAAAATATTACCACAAGTATATCTTTCTACACTCATAAATGAAAATAAAAATTCGGGAAATATTTCATCAACATATATTCCGCCAACTTCTGCCACTTTCTCTGCCAACATAATCCTTTAATCCTTCTTTCTTCCTTACTCTACATCTCCCCCTCACCCCATCTATACCTAACCATGCCCAGCTGCAATGTAAATTGGAGGCGAATTTATACAGCTTTAGTACACATTTCATATTCCCCACCTCTTCATTTATCTCATCCTCCGTAATTTATTACTATCTCATTCTCACCTGTCCATCTTCCACGTCTCTCTCTCCAAATGTCTCTTGCTCTCTCTCTCTCTCTCTCTCTCTCTCTCTGCGTCTCCTGCTCTCCATTTTATCTGACAGTCTTCTCCTCCCAATGACTCATGTTGTCACCCCTTCCTCTGTGTGCCAAAATCTTCCTAATATATCTCTCCCTATCAACTCTAAGTTTGTCCATCTCCTCCTCTTCCCTAGCTCTCTGTTCCATCTCATCCTCTCATTTATATGCGTGTCATCATATCCACTTTATCTCCTCACTCCCATTTCCCACACCCAGATCTATACCTGTACAGTCTCTCTCTTAGCTCTTCCTACCCTTTATCTCATTCCAACTCCTCATTCTCTTGTTTGTCCATCTTGTAGTTGCCCGTCTCTCTGTCCACCTCTTTCTCCCGTTCTCTCTCCAAATCTTCTCCCACTATTTCTCACTGACCTTCCAATCTGACCAATTCGCCTCGGCCCTTCTTCTGAATATCTCCTCCCCTGGCCTACCTCTTGCCATTCCTTCAAACCCCCTCTAATCCTTCTCTATGTCCAGCTCCTGCTGTCCCTGTGTATCTGTCCAACTCCTCCTGTACATTTCTCCTGATTCTCGTCGTCGACTTTGCTCACTGTTTATTACTCATGACGCCCCGGCGGAGAGGTCGAGCGCATCGACGTTCTATGCTCCGATGCGCGAGGCCGTTCCCCGTCGGTGGTTCGAATCTACCTTCGGGCATGAATGTGGGAGGCCTATACTATTTCCAGACAACACACGGGCTGTGCAGGACAGCCTATCTGGCAGAGGCTGCAAAACACATTTTCGCCCGTATTTCTTATCACGGTGTTGATTCTCGTGTTGTAAGCAGTATGTGTACCGAATTTGGTTGAAATCGATCCAGAAGTTTCGGAGGAGACGCATAACATAGAATCACGCATACAGGCATTTTTATAGTATATATACAGATTCCTCCTGAAACACGCTGTTTACAAATAAGACGAAGACGCCAGTGATTGTTCCTTTAGTGAGACAGCACACTAGGCTCGAACTCTTACGGGAGTCGTGGAAATGCTGCGATTTACGAGTTATAATGGAGAGAGGCAGTACGTTAGTTGCGTGTGGATAAGTTGAGAATTTGCGTCTGATGGGAAGCATGCGGGGGTAGACTGCGCAGCCGAACTGATGGGGGAGTGGCAGCGGCAAACTCAGCCTCACCTGGAAAAAAAATAAATAAATAAAAAAAAAAAATACTCGAATGCCTACTAAGCAGGAGGATCCAACTTCGAATTTCGGCTCAGTACAAATTTTTCAACCTTCTTCCCTGCTGATTTAATTCAGTTCCCCATAATTTCTTTGCATTTAGAATATTGACAGATTCCTTATTAGACATCAAGTGTGGTGGTCACACAGAAAAGATACGATTAATGAAGAAAGAAAAGTGACTAAGAAATCATTCGATGCAGCGGTACACTGTAGTAAAGTACAGTTTAAAAAAAAAATGTGGAAATCAACTGCATTATAAGTAAATGTTATGCAAGCGGTACACTGCCATACAATTTAAAAAGGCTGACAGTATCGTGAAATTCAAAGCCAGGTATAATTTTTCATCAGCATCTCAGACAAAAGAACAAAACAGGTGCACTGAATTGCAAATATATGTTATTAACCAGAGTATTATTAGGGAAACATGTTTTATATTTACTTCCGCCTGGGACACTTCTCGGAAGGAATCCAGATGTTTTCCGAAAACACTGATAGAAAAACTGCTGCCTCTCTTCGCTCATCAAATCATTGACATGGTCAGTGTTTTGGGACTGGTTTTGCTGTGCCTGTTTAGGATTCTATGTCATGTGAAGTGCGGTGAGCAGAGACACACGGGTCTTCTGTTTTCCACAATTAGGAGCTTCACTGCGTCCTGAATCACTTGTCCACTGTTACCTTGCGTGGTTCCTAATGTTTGTAAATCTAAGGGACTTACTTCTTCATCAGTCCCTAGGTTCACAAACTACTTACACTAAAAGTAACTTATGCTAAGGACACACGAACACCCGTACAACAAGGCGAACTCGAACCTTCGATGGCGAACAACGGCGAGCTCCGCAGCAAGGCGCCTTAGAACGCTCGGCCATTTCACCGCGGTCTTTGCGTGGTCATCGTCGACAATAGTAGTTATCAACCCGCTGTTCCCACGTTAGTTGATATTGGCGTAGGAGTTACATTACTTCTTCCCAATACATGAATTCTGAAGTCATATAAAGCTGCACTATAAGGTTGTACACATAGACGTCGAACCGGGGGTAACTGCAGTGAAATGTTGGAGGTCGCGCAGTGTTAGACGATTAGTGCAGGTACTGATAGCTGACTTTCAACTTCAACAAATAAACACACACAAAAATATGGGCATGTGTATGCTATAAACACATCCTCTTGAATCTAAGCTGACATGATAAGAAAAACTGGATCCTTGGAACAGAAAATGAAAGGTAAACAAATACGCCTGTAGCCCTATCTATCGAAACCGTACCCATCTCGTGGACTGTAGGTGAGGCAGTAACATTTATACGAGGGTTGGAACTTAAATAATGGCAACACTGTCGTGGGGACACTATGCAATGTAATCAACTATTGTCGCTGACAGCACACGTCGTCGTCATACCTAACTTACCTCCGAGCAAATGGACTCACCAGTCCCAGATCACCGGCGTGCGCACAATCCAGGTAAACACAGTCACTTCCTAGCGAGCAGTCTAACGTATCGGTGTCACTATGGGTTCGAAACAGGAACAACGGAGTTGGATCAAGGTTGAATGTGCCAGAGGTCGTACAGCACGACAGCGTCATCGAGATCTTCAAGTGGCGGCAACACTTTCTGTGTAACACACCTATCATTTTGCACGACAATGCGCGGGCGCATACAGCGCAAGCTGTGGCTGCTCTGTTCGGTCGAGGGGACTGGGAAGAACTGTACTATCCACCATAATCCGCGGCCTTAAGTCCTTGTGACTTTGATTTGATTTCGAAGATGAAGGAACCACTTCCTGGCATTCATTTAATACTGTTACAGAGATTCTACATGCAGTAGACCTCTCCATTCGCACCATCAACAGAACAGGTGCAAATATGTAACGCTTTTGTATTCGTAGCGAATAAACAGTTCCCACTATTTAAATTCCTACCCTCCTACATTCATTCAATACACAGTTTAGGAACAGGTATGTCCGTCGGTAAGAAGATGAATAAAAATGTTCGTTAGATAAGGATGGTTCGTTTATGTCAACAAGGACTTTAATCAACAGAAGTTGCAAGACGAATAGTCATGCGTCAAAACGAGATTGATGTGGTGAAGATCTGGTATAGTTTTCACCCCGTTGGTGGTGTTCATGAATTACCTCGTCCTCCTTGCCTTTTTCATTCCTATCACAAAATGTTCAAATGTTTGTAAAGCTTATGACACTTATACTAGAGACAACAGAAACATCCATGCCCAAGGGGGGATTCGAACCCTCGACGGGGAACGGCCTCGCATCGGAGCATAGCGCCTCCATGCACTCAGCCCCTCCGCCGCGGTTTCATGAGCTTTTTCGAAGAGAACTTACTTGTATGGACGGCATCAGAGTCCATGGTACAGGCATCTCGAACGATTAAATTAATCGTACCAGTATTGTACGACTGGATTGGCATTCAGGTTCTCTTGATATGAATCCAAGTAAATAAACTTCGAGTGATGCGAAAAAGCTGTGCGAGCAGGTCCTGATCAACGACGAAACCTCCAGAAGTTGAGCAGCAATGTCATTGGGATAGGAGAGCAGTAGCTAAATGAATCCGCGACAGTATGCAGTTCTTTACTGAATCGCAAGGAGGAGGCGATGTTTTTTTTTTTTTTTTTTTTTTTTTTTCCGGTGCTAATTAATCTTTACTGAATGATGACACTACAAAGTGAGACTACATCAAGAAAAGTTATTGGAGGTACTTTTCGATAAATCGGAAGGCGTGTTGCTTCATAAATACATAATAGGGTATCATAGAACACCGCGGCGGAGCGGCCGAGCGCATTGAGGCGCTATGCTACGATGCGCGAGGCCGCTCCCCGTTGGGGGTTCGAATACCCCCTCGGACTTGGATGATTGTTCCGTCTTTGGTATGAGGTAGTTCATAAGTAGTTTGTAAGTTTAGGGTCTTATGACCCCGCAGTTATATCCCATAAGCTTTACAAAAAAATGTTCAAATGTTTGTTTAGCTTATGGGACTTACTTAACTACGGGGTAATCAGTCTCTAAACTTACAAACTATTTATGAACTAGATAAGACTAAGGACGGCACAAATATCCATGCCCGAGGGGGGATTCGAACCCCCGACCGTAGTGGCCGTGCAGACCGTGACTGGAGCGCCTCAGTCTCCTCGGCCACCGCGGCCGGCTAAGCCTAACAAACAACTTATGGAACTTTTATTTCGTTGGTGATGCTAACTTTTTTTTATTGTATGTACAAAGTATTATTCATCACAAATATGCGGATAGACCTTGTTATCAATAATTACACGACTGCCAAATAGTCATAAGAATCAGTCAATCCGATGATTCACTACTTACAATGATGTATACTGAAGATGAGACCTTATGACACAAATCGTACGAAAGACTGATGCCGAAAAGAAGTTCACTGGAAAATCCTCAGACTATTTAGTACCACTTTAAGGCGATGCCTATAAAACTTATTTTCTAGAAATTGTTACGTATGTCGTATCTGTCTGGAACCGCTATACGAAATACAGGATATTGAAAGAAAAATATCGCATTTCCATATAATTTCGTTTATAGGGTGCATAAGCGTCAGCGAGACGAGCAGTGGAATGGAGTGGCATAAGCTACAAGAGGGGCGATGTGTTTCACTTTCTAAATTATGAGCTCTTCTGTTTCTGGGGGAATCAATCCCACGTTTCCTCCTCCCATGTGTGTCACGCAAGAAGACCACGAAAGCCGGCCGCGGTGGCCGAGGGGACTAAGGCGCTCCAGTCACGGTCTGCACGGCCACTACGGTCGGGGGTTCGAATCCCCCCTCGGGCATGGATATTTGTGCCGTCCTAGTTCGTAAGTAGTTCATAAGTAGTTTGTAAGTTTAGGGACTGATGACCCCGTAGTTAAGTCCCATAGACTATACAAATATTTGAACAAGACCACGAAAACAAAAGCATAACTCGCGCCCGAGCATCCTAACGAACCCTCTTTCCGGGAGCCGTACGTAGTTGTATTTGGAAAATGGGGAAGTGTCAGTATTTCATGTAACGAATCGTGCTGCTATTTCTCAGCAATATTTTATATTTTTCATAAGCGTATAGCGTTGCGCTCTCAACGACATTTCTTAATATACCCTACGAATGTATTCCTTGAGTTATTCCTAGTAAGGATCATTTCAAAGTGTTATCGACAATTATGACAAGAACAATATTAGCCACTAATGACTCACCGTGTGTATCATAAAATCGACATAAAACAGCTCTCCAGGTGATGTATAGGTCAGCATTATAAGAGAACTGTGTTTACACATAACAAATTGAACATCGTCGACTTACTTACTTTACTTTACGCGATCAGGCCCAGTGGACCGCGCGATGATATGATCAGTGCTCTCGATTCATTGCGATTCTTCGCTGTCTGTTCCCAGCTTTTCCAGGCCGTCCATCCACCTCTTTCTTGGTCATCCCAGTGGTCTTTTGCCTGTTGGTATCATCTCCATGGCCACCTTAGGCCATCGTTCCTCACTCATACGTACCAAATGCCCTGCCCATTCAAATCTTCTACCTCCCACAATGTTCGGTTCACTATAGAGTTGTTCTAATTCTATATTGTGCCTTATCCTCCATTCTCCTGTTATTTTGCCTTTAACCGGTCCAAATATTTTCGTCAAGCATCTCCTTTCGAAAACTGCGAGCCTGTTTAATTCATGTTTTCTAATGCTCCAGCATTGACACCGATATACAATGACAGGAATGTTTTATACAGCCTTAGTTTGAGGGCTCGTGAGATGATCCGGGAATTCAAAATGTTGGGTAATGAGTGCAAGCATCTACTACCCGCTTGACTTCTTGTCTTTATTTCCATTTCAGACGATGAATTTTCTGAAATTCGTCGATACCCAAGAAATGTTCAAAACGAAACTTAATTTGCAACTTATCGAAACGAGAATGGTTCAGCGATTACAAGTGTCCACACCATCAAGGTCAAAACTCCGTGGGAGTTACAAGCCGGGTAGGACGTTCAGTTACGTATTAACTAATAGACGCACAATTATTGATTCAAATTGGTTGCGGATCAATGACAACTCGAGTATTGTCCGACGCCCAAATATCTTGGTTTCACACTACACCGCACGCTGACCTATAAACATCATTTCAATGCCACAAGGGAGAAAGTCACAGCGAGAGACAACGTCATCAGGAAAGTAACTAGCGGATCCTGGGTTGCGAACCCAAAACTCCTGAGAACCTCAGCCCTCGCGCTGAGTGTGTCATCTGCGGAATACGCCCCTCCAGTATGGAGTTCGTCAACACACAGAAAAGTTGACATCGCGGTGAATGAAATGGCACGGATTGTGACCGGTTACCTGAAACCAACACCTGTACACAAGATGTACTTCATTATGGGGATCGCATCACCCAACATACATCGTGAAATCGCTTCCGAAGTTGAAAAACCAAGCAAGAAAAGGACACGCATCACCCTTTATATGGACACCAGCCTGCTTCGTTCGAGGAAGAGCTTTCTGTCACGTACCCGAGCACCGGCCGCGGTGGCCGAGGGGACTAAGGCACACCAGTCACGGTCTCCACGGCCACTACGGTCGGGGGTTCGAATCGCCCCCTCGTGCATGGATATTTGTGCCGTCCTAGTTCGTAAGTAGTTCATAAGTAGTTTGTAAGTTTAGGGACCGATGACCCCGTAGTTAAGTCCCATAGACTATACAAACATTTGAACGTACCCGAACCTGGAAGGGTCGGCCGCTGAGAACCGTATTGCAAGGTGGGAAATCGATCTGAGAAGTAACCATAAAGCAGCAGAAGAAGAACTGGCACCTCTTGGAGACCTGCCATACGCAGTCTGGAGAAACCTGAACCGTTTGAGGGTAGAATTGCCAAAGTGCAAGACTAAATTGTAGCGATGGGGCTTCCTAAAAGAGAATGAGAACACTCTCTGTCTGTGTGGTTCTGCACAGGATCCTCAACACCTGCTTAATGTTTAGACCAGCCCTGTACAATGGAAGACTTATGGAACGCTAACGACAAAGACATATCGGCTGTTAATTTTTGGAAGTTTGAAGTCTAGTTCCGGAAACGGAAAGTAAAGTCAGTAAGACTACTGATGGAACGTTAGGGCATGCAACCGAATGCTAAACTGTAGGTCACGGATCTTATCGTGAAACTGGCTGTCACAAGGTGCGACAAGATTAAAAAGGACGACTGGTGGAGCGGAGACAGATTGCTTGCGCACAGCTGTGTTTACTGCCAGTGTATTACCAAGGACTAACGAAACAGTTACCCACTGCAATAGTAGTGTTTCAGCCGACCAGGAAACTGCAATTCTTATGAGGAGTGCGACTAGTATGTTTTATTTTGATTCGTAACGTAGTTGTTTTAGAACAGGAAGCGTATGTAATGTCATAAGTATCTACAGTAGCTATATATGACACCACATTGTCTTCCTTTAGTTTCCTCTGTACCCTGCTAGGTACGAAACGGTAGGTTATTGGACATTTTATCTATGATTTCTCACACAAGCGGCTAGGATATTCAACACTCTTTCTTCTGAAGGAAAAGTAATTCAATTTTGAACATTTCTCATGCCTTAAAAATTCAAGTAAAGAGTAAGAGTCTGCGGATTATTATCTATATATACTGTTTGTCTGTATGTCTTCCATGTGTTCATAAACCATTCATTCGATTGCAATAAAACTTTGGTGAACTGTTTACCGAACGCTCACGAAGGTTCCTGTCCCAAACAAAAAGAGCACGACACATAGCTCAGAAGATATGTCATAAATAATGAGAGGCCACCGCGTGAGAATACCCCGATTTATGCGTCATTTATTGGATAATGTGAATAGTTAGGAACCTACAACAATGTTTGCATGTAATTTCGGACGTTTATGAAGCGTTCTGTTACTTACCCCCCCTCCTCCCCCACCACACACATACACGCAAAATGACGAAAAGAAGTTTACCGCTCACAAGTGTTTCGCTGTAGATGACGTAAAACTATCGCATCAGGCATGACTTTATATCGAATATATTTAGCATTACAGATTTGCATGTTACTATTTATTTATTTCTGCAATTCTCCCTAAGTTCTCTTGCATCCAAAATTAAGCAATCTGTTTTCTTAATCTCTATCTACATAAAAGCGAAAGGACACTCACTCACTCACTGACTAAACACGAAATCTGGAAAAATACTTTACCTATGAAGCTGAAATTTGGCAGGAATGTAGTTTATAGGTAGAAAACGTCATCTACGAAAGTATTTTTTGATAGGTGCATGGCGGAGCATACTTCTCATACAGACCAAAGAAGTCCACAGTTTCATACGATCTTCATGAAAATTCGCATGCTTTACCTTCAAAACAACAGGAATGTTACTGGCTACCTTAATTTTCATACGGTGCATGGGGGAGGGTACTTTGCAACTTATAAATGGATCCCTAAATACCTTGGTCGCGTCATCACTTGAGAATGGCTCGATCGATTTCACAGATCCTTTTTTTTTATTTTATTATTATTATTATTATCAGAACAAGGGTTGTATGAAATAAAACCGGAATATTTTAGACAAACAAAGTGCGTTTTTCAATGAAACCCTGCGTTTCTGTTGCGTAGAGATCTATAGTTTTTTTCCGATATTGGTGAAATTTTGCACACTCTATCTTAAAAACAAGAAGAATGTCACAGTCTGTATAAAATTTCGTTCGGTGCATGGTGGAGGGTACTTAACATACGGAATTTTACAAAATGCATAGTTTTGCTCCAATCTTTGTGAATTTCTGCACACATGTATTTTAAACCAAGAGGAAAATTACTGTGTACATAAATATTTGTGTGGTACATGACAGAGGGTACCTTGCAGAAAACTTTGCCAAGAGAGGGAAAGGTGGAAACGAACAGAGAGATGGGAGAGAAAAAGGTGGATGCAGAGAGAGGAGAGAAGGGGATGTGAAGTACGAGAGAACTGGATAAATAAATACCCGGGCAACGCCGTGTTTACAGCTAATATTCCATAAAATTTGACTTGTTAAGGGGAATGTCTAATAATGTGAGAACAAACAGGAGTATATCCTTCTAACGCATGAAATAAATGTTACTACTCCATTGTCCACAATAGAATATACTACAACTGTATACATATCCAAACGTACATTGCTCAAAACATTTAGGGGATGAGGTGAGATATCAAACACAATATACATCTGGTAACATATTTTATTCAGATATTGGTTTCAATTGTAATTTGTGCGTGGTTCAGATTGGTACTTTGCTGTTTCAGCTCTTTACTTGTCGTTTAAAAGTGGTCAAATGTTTGTAAGTCTTATGGGACTTAACTTCGGGGTCATCAGTCCCTAATCTTACCAACTACTTATGAACTACTTACGAAATAGGACGGCACAATTATCCATGCCCGAGGGGGGATTCGAACCCCCGACCGTAGTGGCCGTGCAGACCGTGACTGAAGCGCCTCAGTCCCCTCGGCCACCGCGGCCGGCACTTGTCGTTTACATGGCATTTACGTAGAACGAAGCACCCTGGAGCTACCGTAATAGTGAAAAAAATCCCCTTTGCCCTCTGATACGTTGCGTGATCATCTCGGACGGCGTGGCATAACATGTGGTTATCAAACAGCTCTTGAGGGAGATTTGGCCATTCTTCCATGAGTGCGTTATCAAAATACGCAAACTTTGTGGGAGGTGCTGATCATACTGCAACGCGTCTGCTAAGTGCATCCCAGAATTGATCAATCGGGTTTAAGTCCCGTGAACAAGCTGCCAATTTCTTTCGTCCAAATCCCTGAGGTTCAAGCAAGTTTTACATCAGTGCAGCGTTATCGTCCGCCGGAAGGAACCTATCTCCTGTGGCGTAGGGCACAACAAATGGTCTAAGGATCTCGTCTCTTTACCTCTCTGAGCAGTCGAAGTGCCATTCTGAACGACGTGGAGGTCCGTGCGGCCGCCAATACTGACTGCTACCCACTCCATTAGTCCACGATATGGTGATGTTTCCTGTACATAAGGAGGATTTATCCAATTTCCACATTCTCTCGAGATGAGGGAACGACGATTATCCGACTGAACACTAAATTTTGACTTATCTGTGAACAAAACCAGGAGCCATACGTAACGACGACAGTTCTGATGTTTTTCCTCCCAGTTTCTGCGGGCTAAAGGGCTCGTGGATTTAACGGGACTTATAGTAAAAACGACGCAAACATCCATGCCCCAGGGGCAATTCTAATCCCCACGGGGAACGGCATCTCGCATCGTAGCATAGCGCCTCATTGCGCTCGACCGCTCCGCAGCGGCTATGCTCACCAGTCCCTAGATTTTCAAATTAATTCACTAACACTAAGGACAACACACACATACACACACACAGACACACACACACACACACACACACACACACACACACACGATGCCTGCGAGACCACTGGAGCCTCCTGCGGGAACGGTCGCCCAATTCGTAGCATGGTGTATTAAACCATGTGGCCATTCCGTACGGCACGTGATTAAAATTATGTTGTCGGTATCGAAGCATACTTGGTGGTCTTGATAGGACAAAATTAGCGAAAGGAAAAATTATTGAAATATTTTAGAAGAACTTCCGCCGGGAAGATTTTTACGCGGCTGTTTAGCGGCACGAGTCTGCTAATGTTTGGAACTGAATATTTGCGTGAATTGGTTTTAAATGAATTTGACGAAATTGAAGGGTAGGAGTAACTTGTTAACTCTCTGCCGTCTCACTCAAAATATCGAGATTCTAATGAATACATTTAAACAGAATTAGGCGCTGATGAAAGCACATTTTTCTTTTTCATAGGTCAGTTATGAACACTTCTCAGTAATATTGTACGTATTAAGTTACTAATTGTTGAATAAAATACGTGTATGTTTTGTTTCTTATTTTATGTTCATGGTTCATTTAATGTCTTTGTTGTGTTGTTGACCAGTCGATGAAAATGATAGTTTATTCTCTGTTACTGATTATTATTACTTTCTGTCATTCCTGTTGCTCACCAATGATCTGAACGACAATATTTTAGCCGGCCGCGGTGGCCGAGGGGACTGAGGCGCTCCAGTCACAGTCTGCACGGCCACTACGGTCGGGGTTTGAATCCCTCCTCGGGCATGGATATTTGTGCCGTCCTTAGTCTTAGCTAGTTCATAAGTAGTTTGTAAGCTTAGGGACTGATGATCCCGTAGTTAAGTCCCATAAGTTCTACAAACATTTGAACATTTGACAATATTTTGAACGTAAGTGCTGTCAAATTATGCAACGTATTATTGTTCGACGACATTTATATTCATTACAGCCTCACTCAAGGAAAATAATTTCCCTTTATTTCTTCATTTCTCGTTTGTTGTTCCTCTACGTGATGGAACTCTTTTAAGCTAAAATTATTCATTACAAAGCACTTTGTAAAACACGCGATTGATCTACCTGAGATACTACGCAAATCTTAATCAAAGTTTTCATTGCACTGCAAACGTCTGCTGCGGATCGCGTATTGCCGACAGTCTTCCATGCTGTTCCCGAGGAAGCGACTGCGACGTGCGCCCGCAACGACATAACAGTCGCTCCCGTAGTGCCACAGGGCAGTCCCGCGGGTTAGGCGGCCTATATAGGGGATGAGTCGCCAAGCCTGAAACCGTTGCTGTTTGGCTGAGAGCCCAGGACGACATGTTTTTACCAGACTTAGCGGGCTTTACATATCTATGAATAGCCGCTGCGTGCGATTCTGCCCTGTAGAGGGTCATAAATGCTTCTGACGGCGATTTCACTGTACAGTTATTTACAGGTTGTATTATGGTAGGCACTGTTGCACTTTTGCGCGTCTTCTGTCCCTTCCCTTTCGTAAATTAACATCAATAAACTTGCTGTTGCTCGGTCTGTGACAATAATTTTAAACTTTGTGGCAATTTTTAAGATTAAATATTGAAGTGATATATGTATTGGATTATCTCGGTTTGAAAAAGCCTAATGTTTTGATAGTGGACAGTACGGTATGAAACTAGTCACTGACTACAAAATTGGGCAACTGCGACGGACAAAATTTTACTAAGTATTTTCTATTGCCCCCAACCCCAGTGCAAGATAGGAGCTGACAGAAGTTGGTTAATATATTAGGTTATATTCAATTCGTCCGTCGTGTAGGGGTTGCGTACTAAGTTTGTAATCTGAAGGTAGTGAGTTCGAATTTGCTTAGCGGCAATAATTTCTTTATATATATTTTCTACCTTTTTATTTGTCCATGATTTTAATTTTTGATACGGAATGCTACACAATTTGTTTAACCATGTCAGCACATGTCTTTGGCGGTGTGTTGCTGGCTATTCACAATCCTATAACTGATTATGGTGTGTAACATGAAAAGGATGGGGGGGGGGAATTATTGACTAACTGTGGATAATCACTTACCTATTTTGCGTGAGTGTCTGCTATATCAGTAGAGAAAGTATTTTATTTCGCACTGTATTCGTGAAAGTATATACGGAATGATTTTTTGTTATTTCCCAGTGTCGGAAAATGTTGTAAGATCGTCCGTAAAACACTTAGAATGAATTATTTGGGAGCGGAAAGGGATAAGAGTTTACTAATTTCGGCAATGGATATTCGACAGAAAAATCTAAAATAATAGAATTTTCTTTGAGATGCATGACAAAAAACATTTAATTTTCTTATTCATCGATTGCAAATTGTCGTAGGCTGAAATTATAGAAACTACAAAAAGGTAGGAAAATAAGGAGATGGGACCTGCATAAATTGAAGGAACCTAAGGTTCTTAAGAATTTCAGAGGGAGCTTTAGGCAACAATTGACAAAAATAGGGGAAAATAAAACAGTAGAGGAGGAATGGGTAAAATTGAGAGATGAAATAGTGAAGGTAGCAGAGGACAAAATAGGTAGGAAGGCAAGACCTACAAAAAATCCTTGGATATCACAGGAGATACTAAATTTAATCGATGAAAGGAGAAAATATAAAAATGCAGTAAATGAAACAGGCAAAATGGAGTACAGACGACTAACAAATGAGATTGACAGGAAGTGTAAAATGGCTAAGCAGGAGTGGCTAGAAGGCAAATGCAAGGATGTAGAAGAATGTATAAATAGGGGAAAATAGATACAGCCTACAGGAAATTAAAAGAAACATTTGGAGATAAGAAAAACAGCTCTATGAATATCAAGGACACTGATGGAAAACCAGTTCTCAGCAAAGAAGAGAAAGCTGAAAGGTGGAAAGGGTATATAGAGGGGCTCTACAAAGGAAATGAACTTCGAGACAATATTGTAGGAAGGGAAGAGGATGTAGATGAAGATGAAATAGGAGACACTGTACTGAGAGAAGAATTTGACAGAGCCCTGAAAGACCTAAGTCGAAACAAGGCCCCTGGAGTAGATGATATTCCCTCAGAGCTATTGAAGTCTCTGGGAGAACCAGCCATGACAAACCTGTTTCACCTGGTGTGTAAGATGTATGAGACAGGCGAAGTACCCTCAGACTTTAAGAAAAATGTTATAATCACCATTCCAAAGAAAGCAGACAGGTGTGAAAACTACAGAACCATCAGTTTAATAAGTCATGGTTGCAAAATATTAACGCGAATTATATACAGAAGGATGGAAAAACTGGTAGAAGCCGACCTCGGAGAAGATCAGTTTGGGTTCAGGAGAAATGTAGGAACTCGGGAGGCAATACTCACTTTACGGCTTATCCTAGAAGATAGATAAAGAAAAGGCAAACCTACATTTCTAGCTTTTGTAGATTTGGAGAAGGCTTTTGACGATGTTGATTGGAATAAACTCTTTCAAGTTCTGAAGCAAGCAGGAGTAAAATATAGGGAGCGTAAGGTTATTTACAACTTGTGCAAAAACCAGACAGCGGTTGTCAGAGTTGAAGGGCATGAAAGGGATGCAGTGGTTGGGAAGGGAGTAAGACAGGGTTGTAGCCTTTCTTCGATGTTATTCAATTTGTACATTGAGCAAGCTATAAAGGAAAGCGAGGAGAAATTTGGAGAAGGAATTAAAGTTCAGGGTGAAGAATTAAAAACATTGCGTTTTGCCGACGACATAGTAATTCTGTCAGATACAGCAAAGGACCCGGAAGAGCAATTGAACGGAATGGACAGTGTGCTGAAAGGAGCATATAAGATGAACATTAACAAGAGAAAAACTAGGGTAATGGAGTGCAGTGTAAGAAAATCAGGTGATGCTGAAGGGATTAGGTTGGGAAACGAAGCAATAAATGAGGTAGATGAGTTTTGTTACTTGGGCAGTAAAATAACAAATGATGGTCGCAGTACAGAGGATATAAAATGCAGAATGGCAATGGGTAGAAAAGCGTTTTTCAAAAAGAGAAATTTGTTAACATCAAATATTGATTTAAGCCTAAGAATGTCCTTTCTGAAGGCATTTGTATGGAGTGTTGCCTTGTATGGGAGTGAGACATGGACGACAAACAGTGTGGACAGGAAGAGGATTGAGGCTTTTGAAATATGGTGCTACAGAAGAATGCTGAAGATTAGGTGGGTGGATTGCGTAACTAATGAGGAGGTACTGAACAGGATTGGGGAGAAAAGAAATTTCTGGCATACCTTGACTAAAAGAAGGGATAGATTGGTAGGACACATTCTTAGACATCAAGGAATTGTGAATTTAGCATTAGAGGGAAGTGTGTGGGGTAAAAATCGCAGAGGAAGACCAAGAGATGGATACAGTAAGCAGAATCAGATAGATGTAGGTTGCCGTTCTTATGAGGAGATGAAGAGGCTTGCTCAGGATAGGGCATTGTGGAGAGCTGCATCAAACCAGTCTCCGGACTGAAGACCACAACAACAACAACAGACACTGCTTCACGAGACTTTTATTTACTCACATACCGGGTGATCAAAAAGTCAGTATAAATTTGAAGACTTAACAAATCAGGAAATATTGTAGATAGGTAAAAATTGACACACATGCTTGGAATGGCATGGGGTTTTATTAGAATTACATCTACCGTTATCAGGCCTTTTTTCTTCGAGGAAATTGCGTGATACTGGTTTTGTAACACCTACCGTGACAGGTGAGAGTTTACAGGGGTTACAGCATCGCATTATTCCCAACCTGGCTGATAAACACGTGCTGGAACGTACGATTTTTATGCAGGGCGAAAGATCTCTTGCCACGTCGTTTGGTGATGATCGTGTGCTCAGCCGCCACTTTCGTTATGCTTGGCCTCCCAGGTCCCCAAACCTCAGTCCGTGCTATTGTTGGCCTTGGGGTTACCTGACGTCGCAAGTGTATCGTGATCGACCGACATCTCTAGGGATGCTGGAAGACAACATCCGTCGCCAATGCCTCACCATAACTCCGGACGTGCTTTACAGTGGTGTTCACAACATTATTCCTCGACTACAGCTATTGTTCATGAATGATGGTGAACATATTGATCAATTTCTGTAAAGAACATGATATTTGCTTTGTTTGAATTTGTTATTTAATTATTCGTTTTCTGATCAGATGAAGCGCCATCTGTCGGAGATATTTTGAACTTTTTGTTATTTGTTGGTTCTAATAAAACCGCATGTCATTCGAAGCATGTGCGACAATTTTTACCTCTCTACCGCGGTGGACACCGGGAAGACGATCTCGTGAAAATGGCCGCGGTGGAGTAGCCGAAAGGTCTATGGCCCCTAGCTCCGGAGCACGCGGTTGCTCGCTGCCGGAGGTTCGACCCCTCCCTGGGGCATGAGTGTGTGTTTTGTTCTTAGGTTAGTTTACCTTAGTTTAAGTAGTTTTTAAGCTGCGGACTGATGACCACGCAGATTGGTCCGATAGATTTACAGACATTTGAATATTTTTACCTCTCTGTTTACATTATTCCATGATTTATTAAGTTTTCAAATTTATACTGACTATTTGATCACCCGGTATTTATGAAACCTATACCTAAATAGACGCATTGCGTTTGTTTTAACCACCTGCTAAGTATTAGTCTAGAAGATCTGTTTTGGTTACATGGGTCGAAATGCTGCCCTATTTTAACGGTTAAGAGGTTTCTTGGGTTGCTATCTGAATGCACGTCCCGCGCGCAGTCTGGTAAAAACATGGCGGACACCGGCCGGTTGGCCGCTCTCTCAGTACACAGGCTCTCGCTCAGATGCCCACCCCTGCATTACACTGCGGAATTACTCCGCGGGTGCCCCTTGCGCCACGCCGTGTCGTGGGGCGCTGGTTGGGCTGTGAGTGATGCGGCCGGTGTCAGCCCCGGTCAGACTTGGCAGGTGCCGGCGGGTTGCGCAAATTGGCAGTCCCGGCTGCTGACAGCCGCCTGGCGAGACAATCGAGCTGCCCGAGCACGCGCTCTGCCACGCCGCCCCGGCCATCTGTCACCGCCCGACCGTGCGACGGCGCAAGGCGCCCGGCTGTGTCGGCCGCTGCCTCCCAGGGAAACAGCCGCGCGTGGCACCTCTCAGGTTGTCTTCGCGTTATTGATTAATAGTGGCTGCTGGGTGGTCAGCCGGGCTGTCACTTTCATTTTACGCTCAATAGTTTGGCGACAGGCCCAAGTCGCCGCCTTCAGCTGCTGCGATTCGTATACCAGCTACCACAACCCATTCAGTGAATTATTATTACTAGTATTGTCTGTGGTTGAAAATCGAACCAGTCGTGTTTACAATGGTCACTGGGGGTAAAATTTTACGTATCATGTCGGCGGCCTCGCGTGATTATGTTGGCAACATCAACAACACGATAGAAAATCTCTGCCCATTTGTTCGAACCACATAGAATGACTCGATTAGTGTATCGTACAGACCATGAAGTAAACAAATAATGCTGTTCCTGCTTGATGGTTGACAAGTTCTTGTATTTACCCTCGGCCGCTCAGTAAAAATAATTGCGCTCGTGAAGCGAAGATTCCATGTGAAAACATCAGCGTTGTCAAGCGATTGGCTAAAATGAAGACTCACAGGATTATCGCTATTCAACATCTGTTGCCAACATTATCATAGGAGGCCGCTGTGATATTTGGTGAAATTTAACCGGCACTGGGGGATATGAAACGGTATCTTTTACGTTTTAAGGAAAATGCCTGACACAATAACGACAAATAAAAACGGAAGCATATACTTCTCATGCCATTTTCGAATTATATAACTTTCATTATCCTAATATTTGAAATGGAACTACAATTTCGGTGTTCGTATATTTATACATCGCCAAGAATTAATGTTATTTCGATACTGCGATGTTCAGAATTCCAGAGCTGACAACATGTCGACTTCGTAGTTCCACCCGAGCACCGCTACATGCCTCTCCCGGCGCATCATCTTTTATATCGGCATTCATACGAAAACATCCATTTCTTTTAACCACTCTTAATTACTGCGAAAATGAAGCTTTTGAACGTCACAAGAAAGTGAGTTGGGAGTACTCCATGTTTCGATATTCACTTATTTTAATACTGCAGATGCGATGCGTTACAGCGTCTTTCGTCGAGGCGAATAGCCAATCAGTGAGCTGATTGTTGGAGAATGTAGAACTTGATTCAAGCTGTAGATAGAAAAATTTCTACTTCCTTTTACCACTTTTAATGGCTAAATGCACACGTAATATTTATATTCCTGATATCTACAACAAACAGTCTTTCGAATTATGTAACTTTCATTGGCCTTCTTGTACTATTAAGTTACTAATCTGTACCACAATATTCGTCTTTGCGTATTTATATAATGATTCTCGGCCAGATGTTGTTCTCAGCTATTTTTTTTTTTTTCCAGAGCGCACCTGGGTTTTCTTCAGATTAAGTACCGACCGGTACCACTTTTCTGTTTTGCATTACGTATCGATCTTATAACGCTCACGGTGCCGCACATCTCTCTCGTAGTTGTGATCTGAGTGAACATTCAGCAAAAATACCATTAATGGCTTATTTCTTTTATTTTATGACGATTTAATTTAGAGATAAACCAAAGTGGGTACTTAGGGTCTTCAATGACCCCAGGTCTTATAGGTTATTAAAGTATATGACTAATAACTAAGGTTGGAATATAAACATGGTTCAATATTTTTAGAGCTGATGGAAAACTTGCCAATGCTGAACATGCTGATAAGATGATTGATGATGCTGACAATAAATATATTTTTGGCGTGAATGATGATGATGAATACCAGCCCACCGTCAGTGAAGAGGAGGAAGACAGTGATACGTTAGAAGTGGAAGGTAATGAAGACGACGTCATTCACAGTAATGTTGACGTAATCGTAAGCAGTAACAAGATTATTTCACTGGCAAAAATGGAATGATTTGGTACAAGGCGCCTCCAACTAAGTGCCAAAATCCATCACAAAATTTAATCGGACCTAAAGTGGAATCTTCTAGTACAATGATAGAAGTCCTAAAGCTTCAAATTACACCAGAGATAATTTCTGTCGTAGTAAGGGAAACTAACAGAGAGGCTAGCCAATTGTACAAGTAGTATGAAGATTATCCTACTAGTACACCTAAGATATGGAAAGAATTAGATGGGGAAGAATTATAGGCTTGCATTGGTTTTCTTGTATCTTCTGGAGCTTATAAATCAGGGAAGGAAAACTTGAATCATCATTGGAACGAGGAAAATGGCAGGCCTATTTTCAGGGCAACAGTGCACCTAAAAAGGTTTCAAGCTATCACACATTTCTCAGGTTTGACAATAAGGAAAGCTTCATGCTGTTAGCTTCATTTAGAGATGTTTTGGAACTGTTGACGAACAACTTTTTGCGTTTAGGAGAAAGTGTCCCTTTCAACAATACATGAAAAACAAGCCTTCTAAATATGGTATACAAAAATATGGAGGCGTCCGATTTTAGAAATTATTTTCCACTGAATGCACAGATTTACTTGGGAAAATAGCTTGGTAAACAGAGAAATAAATCAGGGTTCCAGAGTTATGATAGGTCTCACTGCAAAATGAATCAATAAGGGCTCAAATATTGTAGCTTACAATTTTTTCAGTAGAATACCTTTAGTAAGGGAATTGCTGGCAGTGAAAACCACGTATGTTGCAACTCTACAGAAAAACAAAATTTAAATGCCAAACGAGATGTGAAGCACATTCGTCTGCTTTAACATTTTCTGCTTCCCTAACGCTAGTGTCATACCGACGAAAACGATCATCGGCAGTTATACTTTCTCCTCTCTTCAATCATCACGAAAAGAATCAAGAACTAATAGAACATTACAGTAAACACAAGGGAGGTGTTGACACCAACGATCGGTTTGTTGGCACATACACTGTGAAACGCAAAACCAAGCGTTTGACCCTTGTGCTCTTCTACAATATGATTGATACTTATTGAATGGCTGCAATGATTATATGGTTGTATCAACGCCCACAAAGCTTATATTCAAATCAGAAACGGCGGCAATTCCCGACGCAGCTACTACGTCGACATGTGCGTCCTTACATAAACTGGAGATTGCTTGATAGGAGGTGCCTTCAGAAGGGAACAAAAAGTGGTCTTCTTGCTCTTGGATATGACTATGAGCCGAGAAGACACAGTGCACCAGTGAATTACCAACCCAAAAACAAAAAATGAAGGTGTTCTTTATGTCTGAGAACCCAAGACAAAAAAATAATGACAACTTGTATCAGCTGTGGAAAATTTTCTTTACTCTCAGATTGTGAATGCCTCATTGAAAATGTCTAAGTGGGCTATGCTACCATGATGATTCCCAACCACAATGAAGCTGGAACAAGTATTTCATTGCATTCAAGTTTTAATTAATTTTTTTTATTTTCATTACATTCACTATACATAGAGAATGCAAAAAAAGAAGGAAAAAAAATCAATTCTTCTTAAAAGCATAAAGAAAGTGATAAGTCCTAAAATGCTGAATAAATGGTTCAAATGTTTGTTAAGCTTATGCGACTTAACTGCGGGATCATCAGTCCCTAAACTTACAAACTACTTTCAAACTAACTTAAACTAACGATAGCACAAACATCGATGCCCGAGGGAGCATTCGAGCCCCCAACGGGAAGCAGCTTCACGCATCGGAGTATACCGTCTCCATGCGCTCGGCCACTCCGCCGCGGCAATGCTTAACATGTAAGAAAAAAAAATTATGTTAATTGTGACATATAAATAATGTTATTGTAATAGAAAACAATAAAATAATTTTTTTTTCTCTCAAAAAATTAAAAAAAGAAATACATATTCATATATATATATATATATATGATTTAAAAACTAGAAGCAGAGTGTACGATAAAAAATTAATGTTACAACAAAGAAATGATAACAAAACTCAACAGTAACTAAGCTGCTTTCGTAAAATGAACTGGGGTCTTGAAAGACCCAAAGTACCAAGATACATAACTTTTCCAACGAGCCCAACAGAGGGTTATTGACAATATAACGCAATTGTATCTTTTACTAATATTCTTACGCTGTGTTTGTAAGAATTTAGATTATTCCGTATTATGAATTTAAATTATTCCGTATTCTACCGTTCCTAAAAATAAATAAAAAATAAAAATTAAAACATTACGTTTTCCTTTGTTTTTCATATCTCATATTATATCCAAACTAGCTGAAAACCCGGCGCTGCCCGGGTATTTATTTATTTATTCCTGCCATTTTTCAGGTATATGTTCATTTGTATAAGGGTTGTGTGCCTGTAAAATGTCTTGGGAAGACAATTAGTAGCCGCGGTGGAGTAGCCGAGCGGTCTAAAGCGTCTCGCTGCGGAGCGCGCGGTTGCTCGCCGTGGAGGTTCGAGTCCTCCCTTGGGCATGGGTGTGTGTGTTTGTCCTTAGGTTAGTTTACCTAGGTTTAAGTAGTTTGTAAGCTACGGACTGATGACCACGCAGTTTAGTCCGATAGAATTACAAACATTTGATCATTTTCTTTTACAATTAGTTGTAAAGAACAACAATTAGTTGTAAACCTTAGTGAGTGATTGGGCTGTTTTCCATGAACGTTACTGTTTACATGCTCATATTTCATAAACTTCGTGTCGTACTGTGATACAATTTAGAAAGCACATTCAACTGTACGTGTATACAGTACCTGTAAAATTTCCGGCAGCTACAATTTGTAGTGTTCAAATTATAATCTGTAGCGTCATACCGAGAGCCGTAGTTTTACTCCATAAACAGAGGAAAAGTAGTAAGCGAGCAACTTTTTTCCTTTCGTCATTTTACTATGGTTGCTAGCGAGAAAAAGTTTAATAAAGGTTTGAAATGATGTTTAAAGTTTGTTGCAAGTCGCTAAGTACTGTCATTCTTATACAGTGTATTTCGAAAGTCACGCTGCAATATATGGCATTGTTGCGATTTCTATTGGTTATGACGTACTATGTTTTGAACCGTGTGCCGTATGTGATTCTTAACCATGCAGCAATTGTTACCTCAAGGTAAGGAATGTGTGTACCAAATTTGGTTGAAATCGGTCCAAAGGTTTAGAGAAAATGAGCAGCATTGTCGCAAAATGCAGCAGTTTTTAGCGCATCTCATTGTTTATGACGTCATATCTCGTAAACTATATATCGTATGTGATTCTTACACTTACGGCGACCGTCCTCGTGGATTGAAGCTTACGTGTACAAAATTTCATAAAGACTGGAACAAAACTGTAGATTTATATGCAACACGTACAAACATACGGACACTCTGCTTTATATATTAGATTTCAGAAAAATTAGAGAGTGACACTTTATTTGTAAGGGAGTTCAAAGTTGAAATGTTTGTACAGCTTATAGGACTTAACTACGGGGTCATCAGTCCCTAAACGTAAAAATTGTTTATGAACTAGCTAATACTAAGGACGGCACAAATATCCATGCCCAAGGGGGGTTTCGAAACCCCGACCGCAGTGGCCGTGCAGACCGTGACTGGAGCGCCGCAGTCAGCCCCCCCTTTTTTTTTCGGCCACCGCGGCCGGTAAAAGAGTGTAGTTATTATAATTACCAACAGTCTACACTACTTTCTCTTCTCACGCCGTGGCTATGTGGATAAAATTTGGGTGGTATTAGAGCCGACGCGAACCATATGCGGCTGGAACAGAAGCAGTATGAAGCGGCAGTAGTGCACTAGATCCCCTCCCCGGCGCCAGCTGAGAGGCTGCCTCTAGTCTAGGCGGCGTCTGGCGTCTGGCGTCTTCCGGCGCCGCTGTTGGACGTTCGCCCCTGGCGCAGCCAGCCAGCACGTGACCCTCTGGACGGCGGCCAGACCACATTACTCATCCCGCCTCCTCATTACTATCCACTGTGTCACTGCCTACAATGCAACACATTACTGACTGCACCCAATAAAAACACTGTAACGCATGGGAGCGCCTTAGTGTAGCGTGTCTAGAGTAGGTACAGTACTCCAAAAATATATTGAGCTATCAAAACTCTTCCATTCGAAAGTCGTACAAGGCAGAATGGGTGTGCGAATCAAATAAAATCGCTTTGAGTACTGCGCTAGATGTCGCAGTGACGCACCGCGTTGAAGGTGCCTGTATGCTAAAACATTTGTTCTTTGGTGGGAAGACAGTAACTTGCCTGCTACACATCACAGTCCGACGGGAATCGTCGACGATTCACGACTTCCCCCGAGGGTCTGGAGGCGCCACAGTCGGAGAGGGACCACGACTGAAGGGCTGATGTTTTAAGGTATAAGAGAAGAAGCTTACGGTTTAAATGTTTATAAAAATACACCTTTCTTACGTTGTTAAGCCAAGATCGCTAATGAATATATACAGGGTGTCCCAGCTATCTTGTCCACCCAAAATATCTCTACAACAATAGCAGCTATTGGAAAACGAATTTCTCCGGTATCAATGTACGGCTGGGGCCCATGAATGTACATATTTGGAAACATTCTAAAACGAAAGCAAATGTGTTCTTAACACAAACTTAGGTTTTTTTTTTTTTTTTTTTTTTTTTTAATGACACCCTAAATTTTTTCATCAGCAATCTATAGCATCACACATCACATACACAATGGCGTTGATTGCATCGCAATATTCCAATTACTTCCCAAGATATTGCGACGCGAAGTTGGCTCTTGAAATACGCGAAACGCGCGGCTAGCGCACGTCCTGAGCAGCACGGGGTTCTCGCCTGAGTCTTAGGACGTGCGCGTCGCAATATCTCGGAATGTAATTGGAATATTGGGATGCAATCAACATTATTGTTTATGTGATTTGTCATGCTACGGATTGCTGAAGAAAAAATATAGGGTGTCTATTTAAAAAACATAAGTTTGTGTTAAAAAAACACATTTGCTTTCAATTTAGAATGTTTCCCAATATGTACATTCATGGGCCCCAGCCGTACATTGATACCGGTGAAAGTCGTTTTCCAATAGCTACTATTGTTCCAGAAATATTTTGGGTGGACAAGATAGCTGGGACACCCATATACTCTTTACCCTTCAGAAGGGATTACAAGGTCTTCACTTAGAACAACATCTCAAATAAAGACTTTTGGTGAGGTATATTTTAACACGTTGATGTTCAAATGTTTGTAAATCTATCGGACCAAACTGCGTGGTCATCAGTCCGTAGCTTACAAACTACTTAAACCTAGGTAAACTAACCTAAGGACAACACACACACACATGCCCCAGGGAGAACTCGAACCTGCACGGTGAGCAACCGCGCGCTCCGCAGCGAGACGCTTTAGACCACTTGGCTACTCCACTGCGGCTTTAACACGTTGACCATGCATTTCTATTCATTTTACATATCGACGACAAACTCTTTATTTGACATGTTCTCCAATCTGAGTGCGCCTCGGTTGCACAGTGGTAGAGTGCCAGACTACAAATCCAAAGTTCCCGGGTACGATCCCCGCCAGGTCCTAGGATTTTTATCTCTCACTTTCAACTTCTTTCACCTCTGGCAGTATTGCTCATGTGAAAAATGCCGAGTAGCACCGTGGTTCGGAACCCACGTTAAACTGTAGGTCCCCCTATAACTGGCTGGGTAAGTCAGTTCGAAGGTCGGAGGAAGGCAACGGCATACCACCTCCAAACAGGACCATGCCTAGTAAAGCACTGTGGTGTTCAAACCAATCTTCGGATTGTTGACTGCTTTACCTTTACCTCCAATGTGAAGACTTTCTAACCCTTCTTAAGATATTGATTTAGCTCATCGAAACCGATAAGAGTAATAAATAAATTTTTTTAGCGATCTTGGCTTACCAACCTAAAGAAAGAGTATTTTCATTGATATTTAACCAGATCGCTCTCCACTGGCGTAACATGCCAGGTAACTATAACTTACGGCTTAACCTTCCGTCGATAGCGCGGTCATTTGAGACGAAGCTCATGCTCTGATATTGTGGTAAGGAAGGAGAAGGAAATCAAAAATGTTCAAATGTTTGTATAGCTTATGAGACTTAACTACAGGGTCATCAGACTGTAAACTTACAAACTACCTATGAACTAGCTTACACTAAGGACGGCACAAACATCCATGCCCGAGGGGGGATTCGAAGCCCCGACCGTAGTGGCCGCGCAGAACGTGACTGGCGCGCCGCAGTCCCCTCGGCCACCGCGGCCGACGGTAGGAAATCGCCCTTGCCTGGAGTCATTTAGGGAAATCACGGAAACCTAAACCAGGATGGTCAGGGGTGGATTTGAACCACCGTCCTCGCGAAAATATATGAAAGCAACAAGTCTGTTTTACAACTTAATAATTGAAAATGTTTGTAAATCTATTGGACCAAACTGATATGGTCAACAGTCCCTAGACTTGCAAACTGGAGGACTCTAACGTCTGGCGTGAACGCCCGCTCAGTCCGTAGAATGACGCCTTAGAGCACGCTACCATTTCGATCGTCTAATAATTTATACGCAAAACCTTTTCTGGAGAGATGTCGCACAAAACGATGGAGTCTCTCACAACTACTTCATTTTTGGTGCAACGTAATTGTTATATGTCTTACTTTACGCCGCGATGGAGAGGCCGAGCGTTCCAACTCGTCTAGCTGCGAAGCGCGCCGCTGCTCAGAGTTGGAGGTTCGAGTCCTCCCTCAGGGATGCGTGTATTTGTTGTCTTTAGCATAAGTTAGTATAAGCAGTTTGTAGGCCTAGGGACTGATGACCAGAGTAGTGTAGTCCCATAGATAGATTTAAAAGCATTCTTCATTTTAATTCGATTTAACTTTTATGTACCATTATATTAGTCTTGAAGATACAGTTTCGAAAATGCTATGCATATTTTATAGACAGTGCGTCGTTAGTATTCATTCCAAAGGCATATTAGGATGGTCAAGTAAGTTCCGTTCCTATTTCTACCTGGGCAGCGCTACGATCGCAGTTCCGAGCATGAGCGGCAGTTACTCTGACATTTTCAGATCGCTGGTGCCGACGTGTGCTTTGCAGTGCTTCTTTATTATGTCAGCCGTAAGTGAAAATGCCGCCGCGAGTGCAATTAGATGTGAGACTCGTTTTCTAAATGAAAAGAAAGTTAAATCATATGAAATTAATAGGCAAATCTCATGAGATTACGAACAAAATGATATGAGTGATTCAATGGTTGGAAAATGGGTCAGACTGTTCAGTGAAGGACGTGATCAAGAGCACGATGAAGAACGAAGTGAACGCCCATCTCTGGTCACTGATGAACTAGTTCATACAATTGAAGATGAAGCACAATATCCTAGTGACCGTCATCTCTTCTTATACCTAAAATCAGTCCTCGGTGGCCAACAGTTCAATGATGATGACGAGCTGAAAGAACATGTTAGCACAGGGTTGATTGCACAGGCCGCAACTTTGCGTGAAGAAGGCGTAAGAAAAATTGTGGCACACTATGACAAGTGCCTACAAAATTTCGGAAGTATATAGAAAAGTAGTTTAACAATTGTAGATTCTTGTACAATAACTATTTTTTCTCTATCTCTACACGTTTGTTTTATATAACCAAACGGAACTTACAGTGTCGACATAACTCGTATGATAAACGGAATCCAATTTAACGGGGTTACTAACTGGAACGTCGGTTGTCGACTGTGTGTTACCGGCAGCCGTGAGTGCTGTGGGCGAGAAAGGTAATGCGCTCTTCGAGCACATCCAGCAACCATCACTCTCACTGTAGACGCTTCTTGGGTGTCCATACGGAGTCAGCCGGAAAAATGCGTACTCGTTTTAAGGAACAAAAGTATTAACTGTATGTTTATTTTACATTTAATGATTGATCAGACTTTTAGTTTGGAACATTGTTACATTAACGTTCTAAATGTTGACAGTTGGTTGACAGGCGAGCGCCCGCCGCCGCTACGTCACTCACTGTTGCAATGGAGATCGCTGTACAAGTCGCTGTAATTACTCGTGAAGTTCCTCCAGAGTGCGTGGCTTACGTCGCTAGACCTTATCTTCCCCGGTTCCCCACATCTAAAAGTCAGTAAGTATTACATCTGGCGGCCGCGGAGGGAACTCTAAGGGCCCTCTTCGTCCAATCCAATGTCACTGAAAACTGTCAGCCAGGAAAAAACTTCAAATGTTTGTAAATCTATCGGACTCAACTGCGTGGTTAGTAGTCCGTATCTTACAAACTACTTAAACTAAGATAAACAAACCTAAGGACAACACACACACCCATGCCCCAGGGAGGACTCAAACCTCCGACGGCGAGCAACCGCGCGCTCCGCAGCGGGGCGCCTTAGACCGCTCGGCTACTCCACGGCGGTTTGCAATAATCCTGGAATGTAAACTTTCCACTTTTAAACTTTCTGAATTCTTCGAACCTCTGTACGTTAATCCCACTTCACGATCTCATTTCACAGTAGACTTCTGTGGAGAAGTAACAAGCGTTTTCAAAACGTGATCAAAGAAAGACGAATTGTAGCTGCTCGCTCTCTTTCTGATCTTCCTTTATGAATGTCACAAATCGTTCCTTGGAATTCGAACTAGTCAATAATGCGTTTAATTGTTAGGTGGGTTAGCGGCTCTGCTTCAAAAACCCACTTCTACTGACTTTGCACTGAAAAGGCATCATCAAACTTGAAAAACCACGTCACAATACATTTTCTTTGTTCGAATGTCAAAGCGTATTTCCTGTTTTCTCATTACCGAGATGAAAGTACTATCTTCTGCTGACACACACACACACACACAAAAAAAAAAAAAAAAAAAAAAAAAAAAAACCTTACACCAACACCCTTGTAACTCAAATCGAACGACAATATCGCAATCTCGATAGAGCCTGTCAAAGAGTACATGCATTTTTCTAGCGGACTCTGTAGATCCCTTTACAAAGATCGCAATATTTTTATTAATGACGACTAGTATCGCCTCATATTGCAGCCATCTTCCGATAGTAAAATTGTTTAAAATTCGCTGTGTGTTAACTACCAGACAACTACAAATCGTCACAAAGTAGTACATTAAGTGCTCTTTTTAAAACACTGAGTAGTACGATGTAGTGCGCAATGAAATGCATCTTAGGGCGTAACAATTACGAAGAAACAGAGGGAGCTGCAGGAAGCTGTAACAAGAACATTTCTATAAAGCTGCCAGCTGAGAATTCTTCAGATTCTAAACACTTATTAGGGACACCTTTGACCGCAAACACTCGGAACCGCAAAAAACCTTGCATGCAATAACAGTTAATCATAAACAGAACAGGGTTTGCGACATTTCGATGCAAAACTTTGCATTGCACCCATTGATCTCTATACTACCTGGATACAGATTTCTGAGCGTGCCAGCAAAAGATGTTGTTATTCTGTTACTTAACAAATTACAATATGGCTGCCATTAAGTATTATAAGAAAATGAAAAGGAAATATCTTTCGATTCCAAACTCATAAAAGTCTATTAGTTCACGTATTGACATAAATTTCAAATCCAGAGATCATCAAGAAATTATTTCTCAAGTACTAACTAACAGAAATTCGTTTGAGTAATTACAACATAGCGGACAATGTAAAATCGTGTGCAAAACTTATGAATGTGCAGGCTTGCTACAGTTCTGTGCTCAGACACCAGAGTTCTTCATACATTTTAATAGAAAGGAAGTAACAGGATATGAATACCATAAGAAGGAAATTATACGTAATTTATGACAGTGTATCAGTACATATTCAATCAGCAGCGCCAAAAAGTCTCCGCATAAATTACTTATAATAGCGCAAAACACACATATACGGCAGTAACACACGCCTCAAAGTGCTCATATTAGTCAGAAAAGCCCAGAATCGGGATTTCGATTAAGTGTTTAAAGTGGAGAGAACAATGCGCACACCTCACTAAAGCAACGTTATCACATTCCAGACACTTTCGCATTCACATTAATTGCCACATTTATTACATTTTAAAATGATGATGTTGGTAAGTCAATGCCATACAATTCCGTATATCTATCCAGCGTAACGTCACGTACTTCTGCGTCATTGTCATTATATTTTTTGAATTATTATGTAATATAATCGCGAAGTCCATATCCTCGACCCCGATGTCATTTCCATATTCAGCACGTCACAAGTTCGCCCCTAATATTTGTACCACATATGGACGATTAATTCCCTTCATAATATGACTGCCACGACGGAGTGACCGAGCGCATCGAGGCGCTATGCTCCGATTCGAGAGGCCGTTCCCCGTCGTGGGTTCGAATCCCCCCCCCCCCTTCGGGAATGGATGTTTGTGTTGTCTTTAGTTAGTTTAGAAGTAATTTGTAAGTTGAGGGACTGATAACCTCATAATATGACTATACTTGATAGGGTCAATACAAGGGGATTTCTGATTTTCACGCTGAATTAATACAAGCAGTACGTGTATAAGGATAGATCTATGCGGAATTAGGAAGGTCTGGGTTGGGTTATCTCACATTCAGTATTTCAAGCACGTAATGTTTAAGCCAACAGAAACACAAATGACAATTTTCTTTTCTTTTCAGTGGCAAACATCTGACACATAAACACAAGTTTGCCAAGAGACGTAACCTTTAAACCATTGAAAGATAGTCAGGATCATTAAAATTTAAGAAAAGGCTTCAACTTACGTGAAGGGCACAAATTAGAATAACAAAACACTCGTTTACAATAGTAAGTTAACAGGTGCTTAAGATTTACAGACGCATAAGAGCAAGGCGCTGGCAGGCTTTTTCAAATAACAGATAAAAATGTCAAACGAAAAACCCCATTTAAATGGCCAGTACCTGATAGACACATAAGCTTACCAGAAAAACGTAACATTTAAGAAAAGGTTTCAACTTTCCTGAAGCGCAGCAATTAAAATTTACAATTCAAATTACAGCATAGAAGAAATAAGAACAATGGTAAACGCTAATCAATTCCAACTGCAACAACTGGAAGCTGCAATGTCCTTCCTAGCAAGAGAACGGCGAGTGGCCACAGAGAAAGAAAAAAAAAGGAAAGATAACCGTTTAAGGAGTCCGCCACCGTAGCTCAGCGGCAGCGTCGCTGACTACAACGCAGGGGACCCAGGGTTGATTCCCGGCAGGGAACTGGGTGTTGAGTGTTGTCATCTTCATCTCATCATCATTGGCACGTAAGTCGCCCTCACAGCGTCAAATAAAAAGACACTACGGCGGCCGAACAATCCCGCAAGGGTTCTCCCGGCCAAGAAAGCCATACACTCATTTCCTTTTCTATACCGTTTAAGGAGGGTCCGACCGAATTCAGGAACTACCGCCTTAACCTGAAGGAAGATCTAAAGTCCCACAACTTTGCCCAAAATACGACTACGGGTTGGCATAATCAGTCCGCATATGATTACGGATGTCCCCTGAACGGACCACGAGGTAACAGTTTTACCAGGGAACAACCCCAGTGACACTTAAGTATGTTGCAGTCAGCAAATAGCAGCTAAGAAACCATATAAGATCAAATTTCATGGGCGAAAAGCCGCTCAAAACAGAAGACCTCGTTGTTATTAAGCACGAAAACCACTGTCGGTCATTAACGTAGATGTACTCTCCTGCTAAACCATTGAACCGATTTTAACCAAATTCGGTGCACTTATTCCTTCCTTGAGGTAACAATCGATGTAAGGGTAATAAATATGTAATTATGCTACTTTGTCCAATCTCATACGTATGTTTGAGCAAATTTGGAGTTCCACTTTTGTGTCCTGTGTAACAATCTTCTTTTTTACACGCAAAACACGCCACTATATCGTTCATCTTTTCCTTGTCGTCAAATACGTATCCAGTGTTTATTTTGTATTTATTTATTTATTTATGTATTTCAAATAGACAATTTCAATTTGCTTTCCTTCACTAATGTCAAATCACATATTTTCACTTTCCAAGATATAGTATAGATTGATGTCGTATTCGTTTTAAGAAAGAACTGTCGCTGTATTCACTACGATATACGTTGTGACTCGGTCACTACAAAGCGCTAACTGAAGGCAGCGGAAATTTGTCATGGCACCTCTAGTGGGCAGTGGGCCGGTTTGCCACCCAGAAAGCACTTGACAGACCGCAGGTAAGACATGGTCGCGTAAATGGATTAGGCGCAGGTCCCTCAGGTACAGCTATGTTCACTATAGCACAGAGGTCTGTGACTGTAGTCAGGAATGAAGACAAGACTTTTGCTTTACCCGGGCCCTGCATGGAATCCAGTAATGTCCACAGCTTGAAGTTTGCAACCAACATTTCGACACACGTACTGGGCAGGTACCTCGCTCTTTATCCGCATATAACACGCGGATATCCGCGTCCCGCGTCGCTCACAATTTTATCCGCAAAATAAGAAATCCTGCCGAAATCCGTGGATATCTGCATCCGTGGATACACATCTAGTGGCGCTTGCAGACAAGTGCGGCGTTTTGCTTAGAAATGACGCACACCAGTGTTTCATTTGAGTGCCTGTTATTGTAAGCCGGCATTGGTGGCCGAGGGGACTGAGGCGCTTCAGTCACGGTCTCCACGGCCACTACGGTCGGGGGTTCGAATCCCCTCTCGGGCATGGATATTTGTGCCGTCCTAGTTCGTAAGTAGTTCATAAGTAGTTTGTAAGTTTAGGGACTGATGACCCCGTAGTTAAGTCCCATACGCTTTACAAACATTTGAACATTTGTTATTGTAAACATTGTTTCGTGCGGTTCCCAGCGTTCGAGTTCAAAGGTGTCCGTTGTTAGTAGTGAACAGAGGCATCCGTTTGCCACCATTTCTAAGCCATGCATTGGAAACTCTGATAGTTTCGACATTGCAAGGCTAATAAATTTAGTTCCCTAACCACATTGCTGAACACGATGTGTATGGAGAAACATTGTTTCTAGGCCTTTCACATATCACACGGTAACGGGTTCCGCGGACGTTAGGTGTGCGGTGTTGGGGCGTCGGCACGGAGCGCCCCAATTACAGGGAACAAGCAGGAGGCGTGCCTTCGGGTGAGGAGCGGCCCATTAGCGGGAGATAAGGACACGCCGCTAATTCTGCCTGGGCGCATGGAGCCAGGCCCGTGTTCAGTTTTTGCGCAACCGTCCCTTCCGCTCCTGTAAACGAGGGCACGCGTCTCAGAGGTACACATACCTGGCTGCACTGCAATTAGCCACGTTTAGCTTCCACACGAGCTACACAGCAACTAAACTAGCACTGTCGAATACATGCATAGCCGCCTCGAAGATAACCATCAATCATGACAGCCTCGCAAAAACACGAATTCTGTATATTGCTATGTTTACTGGAACTATCTGACGAGACTGCATTTCACTAACACCGTCTAACATCTGCTCAAATGTTCAAATGTTTGTATGCGAAAGTGCTATGGCCATCAGTCCCTACACTTACAAAACTGCTCAAACTTACAACCCATTCCCGAGAAAGGACTTCAATCTGCGAGGAGAACGGCTGCCCAGTCTGTAGAATGACGCCTTAGACCACGCAGCCACCCCGCGCGGCAATAACATCTGCATTCTCAAAGAGAGCACGTTGATGTTTTGGCGCTGGGTTATTTCATAGAGGTTTCAATCAGCAGAAAATTAGGTCATTAGTGTTTTTGTTATTTTTATTAATGTTTATCTCCAAAAGGAAAGAAAAGCCAAGATCGCACTTTGATTTATTTATTGATTGATGACCGATATCGGTGTGCTTCTAGTAGCATATATTTGTGTACAATGTGGTCATGTTTTTAAAAAGATTAGAAAATCAGACAATGCTGAAGGAATTAGAATAGACAACAAAACAATAAAGGTGGTAGATGAGTTTTGTTACTTGCAGACTAAAATAAAACACGTCGGTCACAGTACAGAGGGTATAAAATGGAGTATGGCAATTGGAAGATATTTGTTCACATCGAATATTAATTTAAGCGTAAAGAAGTCTTTTCTGAAGGAGTGTTGCCTTGTATGGGAGTGTAACATGTACAATAAACAGTGCGGACAGGAAGGGGATAGAGGCTTTTGAAATGTGGTGCTACAGAAGAATACTGAAGATTAGGTGGGTGGATCGCGTAACTGATGAAGAGATACTGAACAAAATTGGGGAGAAAAGGAATTTCTGGCATATCTTGCCCAAAAGAAGGGATCGATTGGTAGGATATATTCTTAGATATCAAGGAACCGTGAATTTAGCGTTGGAGGGAAGCGTTTGGGGTAAAAATCGGAGAGGTAGACCAGAATACAGTAAGTAAATGGATGTAGGGGGCCGTTCGTATGAGGAGATGAAGAGACTTGCTCACGCTAGAGTAGGGTGGAGAGCTGCATCAAACCAGTCTCCGGACTGAAGACAAAATCAACAACGAGGATATACAATATGTTGAAATGTTTGTAAATATATGGGACTTCGATAGTCATTACTCCCTAGGCTTTAGGTAAACAAACCTAAAGACAACATACACAGCCATATCCGAGAGTGGACTCTAACATCCGAAGGCGAGCAACGGCGCGCTCCGCAACACAGCAGCTTAGACCGCTTGACCACACCATTGCGACGAGGAGAAACAGCAAGTGCAATACTGCACTTACAAGGAAAGTACTAGGGCTCGAACAAACACATATACACCAAAATCATACGAGAGATAATGTAAAAGTCCCTTATTGCACTTGTGATACTCCCGTATCTGCAAAACTCTGCAATCATCCGTTAGAGGCCTCTGCGTGTGCCATGCCACATTGCACATTGACCTGCCGGTTCGCCAGTAGGGACGGTGCAGTGTGCCTCCGAAGTTGCGTTTTGTGACGTTATTTGTGTGGTGAAGCGTCAGATGGGGCGCCGATTGCTAATCAATTCTGCTAATGTATTGCGATTGGTTGACATGAATTTACGAAGAACCCTTCTTCGTGAAGATGGTATTAGTGTAGAAGATGAATCATTCGCATGCTTTCTCGTATCTGTTATGGTACAGAAATATGAGCATAAGTTAGATCTTGTTGTAACACGAACACATAATGATGATAATAGGGATGATAATGACGAACAACTCATTGTAAGCGGTACTGCTACGGTATGTGCGGGAGGAGGTGATGGAAGCAGTGGCAGTGAATACCAACAGTCTTCTGAGAAGAAGGTTAAAGTTGCAACTATCCTCACGGCTTTTGATGACAATATGCTAGAGAACATGTACGATGATTACTGCATAAGTTATACTTAAGATACCTGCATTACGTATGGCGTCTACAATTACATCTACAGTGCTATCTAGAGCATCATTGCAGAGTTTTGCAGAAAAACGACACCCACCAGCACATTGAGGTGTACGTAGGTATACTGTAAGCAAACGACCTTACTACGTAGAGATTTTATCGCTGGCACTGAACTGTGCCTCATGTTTTACAGATCTGATGACGGGAGATGCCGAAACGTCATGACAAGAAGACAGTGTTATCAATCGGCCGCCATATGAGCCAAAACCTTCTAGAGACAAGGCCTCACAACATGCTGCGTCACACCGGTAAGCCGCGATCGCTAGCTGATTGGCTGGCCGCTACGAGGCAGTGGGCTGTGCCCCAGCGGCCAGCTATACTCCGTTCACCGAAACGGGAGACGGACTGTAAACACAACGAGCCGCAAGTCCAGGTGTGAACAAAAAGGGGCGCTCAGTCAGTGTCGGCTCAGGTGTAAAGTCACTGTGTGTTCTGTTACATAGCACTGATATTAGAAGCTGAACATATTACAAAAAAAATTATTTTAATAGTCTACAAATGTGGGCTTCTCAAAAGTGCAAGAAACTCCATATTCGTTTACGACATCAAACACGTCGTGAATCATTGGCCATTCGCTACGAAAGAAACATTTATGTACTTTTCTTTGCATCAGATTTCTTTCAAAGTCATCATCGCTTAGTTACTGATTTGCCACTTGATCCACTGAGGAACGACCATTGCCGGTAGATGCAGCTGTTTTTCACAACAGTATGTAGGTCATTGTCTGTTGTAGACACCATAGCTCCGTTTTATACTCACTAATAAGACGAATGGCGGACTAAGGCTGTGTCACTATAAAATAGTAACTTTTAAGATTTGGAGGTCTTCCAGGACGAGAGTAACGGGACAATCTAAGAAAAATAGTTTCCGAGATTTGGAGGCCTAGGCCGCTAAAAAGAGAACCTTATTTTCGAGGTACTTGGAGGCCCCTTAAGACGAGAGGCCTCCCCCTTAAGCCACCATTGCTAAAAACTACAGTTTCTCTGAAAAACGTAATGACTGCTTCTTAGGTGGACTCAAAATGGTGGATGACATAATTAATTTACTTTTACGCGATACTAATGACAGAGATAAAGATATCGGAGGCTTTGAACACTGACAAGGAAACTGCTCGGGCTCGAACAAACACAAATATACCAAAATCGTATGATAGGTAATTTAGAGGTCTCTTATTGCACTAGTGATACTCCCGCATCTGCAAAACGCTGCAGTCGCCCATTAGAGGCCTCTGGGTGTGCCCCGCCGCATTGCACATTGAGCTGTCGGTACGCCAGTCTGGACCACTAGAGACCGTGCAGTATGGCTCTGAAGTTGCGCTTTGTGACGTTATTTGTTTAGTGAAGCGTCAGATGGGTCGCCGATTGGTAATCAATCCTGATAATGTATTGCGATTGGTTCAAATGAAATTCCTAAGAGCTGTTCTTCATGAATACGATCTTGGTGTAGAAGATGAATCATTCACATATTTTCTGGTATATATTATAGTGCAGAAATACGAGCATAGATTAGAAACACTATAATATATACCAGGTAACATGTGACTAATTCATCTTCTGCATCAATACCATCTTCACGAAGAAGGTTTCTTCGTAACTTCCTCTTAACCAGTCACACTATATTAGCAGGATGGATTACAAATCGCCAACCCCTCCGACGCTTCACTACACAAATAACGTCACGAAACGCAACTTCAGAGGTACACTGCACAGTCACTACTGGCGTACCGGCAGCTCAATGTGCAATGCGGCATGGCACACGCAGAAGCCTGTAAAGGGCGACTGCAGAGTTTTGCAGATGCGGGAGTATCACTAGGGCAACAAGGGACATTTACATTATCGATTATACGATTTCTGTTTGTTCGAGCCTAAGTACTTTCCTTGTGAGTGTAATTGCAAAGACTAAAACTTGTGTCACTATTTGGCAACTGGTACTTGAAAATGCAATTTACAGTCAGCTTCAAATATCAGCGCCATGCAAGACACACGTCGGCTCTACAACTGAAGCGGATGAGGCGACACTGAGCAAGTGCCCCCGTTTTTCCACCCCTTGCTACGCCCCTCCGCGTGTTTACAGTTCGTCTCTCGTTTAGTTGAACGTATTGTAGTCAGCTAGCGACCGCGGCCTGTCGGGCTGTTGAGAGGCCTTGTATCTAAGCGGCGCTGGCTGAGCTGGCGACCGATCAGGTCGCACCCCAGCTCGGCAGTCGGTCAGTGCAACACCACCACCAGGTGGTGGTAGTGGTGGTGGAGGTCAGTGCAACACCACCTTGGGAGAAGGGGGCGGCGCTCTGGTGTGACGTCAGGCAGAGTAGGTTGCGCGCGCATAGCTGACTGGGTAGCCGCTAGGGCACGGCCCATTATGCCGACGCAGCGAGCCAGTCAGCATTGCGCGCGCAGCCTACTCTGCCTGACGTCACACGAGAGCGCCGCGGCCTTCTCCCTAGCTGGTGGTGCTCAGTGGCGGCTGGATAGCGCGGTGGCGCTCGGCGGCTTCCGCGCTAGCGCTGGCCGCGGCCGTCATTAAGACTGGCTGTCATCAGAGAGGCCTGGCCACGCCACGCCGCCATGATTTATAGCCCGCCAGCCGGCAGGCGGGCGACACCTCCGCCGTAATTAAAAACGCGACCGCGGCCTTGGCGGCTGCTGTGTCACTGCCGTGTCACCGGCGAGCCGTTCTGACCAAAACCTCCGCGTAAATGGTAGCTGGATTGGGCTGAAGCCTTCCTTCTCTTTCACCGTTTCTTTTCTAAAGGTGTGCTCAGAGTTCCAAAAATTTTGAAAGAACAAAGAATTTCAATGTTAGGACACTGGAGGGCGTAGTATAAGGAACACAGTTTTGCCACTTCCAACGTCGTAGACAAATACTGGGTGTCCAGAAAAGGACTCCCTGATTCCAAAATTAAATATCTCGAAAACAAAGATCGGTAGAGGAATGCTGTAAACGGTACGTTTATTGTGAAAGCTGTAAGAAGTTTATACAGTAGTTTGAAATAATAGTTCCAAAACTGCTAACAGATGGCGCTGAAATCGCCGTACGTAATGCCTGGTATAAATAGTGATCCGAAGCCCAGAGCGATCAGTTCCACTATTGAAACGTGAAAGGAGGTTAGCGTACCGAAGGAAGAGATTAAAACCATGTACTCCATTGAACAACGAGTTTTTCTGGCGCTGCCGCCGTGGAGTAGCCGAGCGGTCTAAAGCGTCTCTCTGCGGAGCGCGCCGGTTGCTCGCCGTGGAGGTCCGAGTCCTCCCTGGGGCATGGGTGTGTGTGTTTGTCCTTAGGTTAGTTTACCTAGTTTTAAGTAGTTTGTAAGCTACGGACTGATGACCACGCAGTTTGGTCCGATAGATTTACAAACATTTGAACATTTTTTGAATTTCTGGTGCTAGAGTATCAAAGGTTAGAAGAGAGTCCTACGGTAACAAGGCGAAGTTTACAAGCAAGATTTAATGTTACAAAAGGACCCGGTGCGAAAACCATTCGTACGCTCTTAGCAAAACTTCAACCATCAGACAGCGTAACTGATGATCTAGTGGGGCACGTTGGCCGCAAGCAAACCTCAGTTACGGCTGAAAATATCGCCACAGTTTCTGGAATTATTCAGCGAAATCCAATGTCATCCGTCCGTAGAATGGCACATGAGACTGGTTTGAAGCGTTCCAGCACGCAGAAAATACTGAGAAAGAGCCTACACATGTTTCCATTCAAAATTCAAACGCACTAAGCCATACCCGTACGAGCTGTGCAACAAAGGGTTGCCTTTGCTAATCAGATGTTCTCAATGATTGATAGTGAAAGATTTGATGTTGGCTGCATCTGGTTTACAGATGAAGCACACTTCCACCTGAATGGATACGTGAATAAGCAGAACTGGAGACTTTGGGGTTTCGAAAAGAAATATTGGTGTGAAGCGAAACCCCTGTATTCTCCTAAAGTTACTGTGTGGGCTGCAGTATGCAGCAGAGGCATTATTGGCCCTTTTCTCATTCACGAAACGGTCACTGGTGCACGTTACGTTGCAATTTAGGAACAATTTGTCGCCACACAGCAAGCGTTAGAAGATCGACCAGGTACTGAATGGTTTATGCAAGACGGAGCCCGACCACATAGGACCGCACAAGTGTTTCGCTTTCTTGAGGAATACTTCGGGAATCGAGTCATTGCTTTGGAATATCCCAAATTTACTGGTGCCGGCGTGGATTGGCCTCCATATTCACCGGATTTGACTCCCTGTCACTTTTTTTTTTGTGGGGCACAGTGAAAGACGTGGTCTTCCCGAAGCATCCCATCACGAGCTTGAATCGGCGATGTCTGTGGCATGTGAAGCCATTTCGGTTGAGACACTACGAAATGTGGTGGCGAATTTCATTCTTCGTTTGCGCCACCTCTGTAGTGCCAGTGGTGAACATTTTGAAAACATTGTGATGTGATTGTTTGCAAAGTGTGTTTTCATACGATTATTTCACTTATGTGCTGAGCTGTACAGCGTACAGCGCTATCTGTTAGCAGCTTTTGTAACTGTTATTTCAAACTGCCGTATAAACGTCTTACAGTTTTCACAATAAACATACCGTTTACTGCATTCCTCTATCGATCCTTGATTTCGAAATATTTAATTCTGAAATCATGGAGCCCTTTTCTGGACACCCTGTACCTCACTCCACTATGACATCATGCATTGTTTTCAGATTTCTTTCCCGTGTTTTCTCACATACTGTGGTTTCCCTATGTATAAAATGGCAACAAAATTAGTAATTGGAGGAAATTCATAAAATCACGAGCAATTCGAAAAAAGTCATTTGAACTTGAGTGGTGTTCAAATGAAAAGGTATGAAATGGGACTGTGGATATAACACAAGCCTTTAATCAAAACTAATCACAGGAGAACTTAGCACAGCTATCCCACCTTTTAACGAGCCGAAGGGTGCCCTCTTCCCAGAATTCCTGATGCTGTGACAAGAATCACTCCTCTAAATCTACATCTACATGGATACTCTGCAAGTCACATTGAAGTGCATGACAGAGGGTTCATCGAACCACTTTTATCTTATTTCTCTGTAGTTACATTCTCTAATAGGTCGCAGGAAAGAGAAACAACTAAATTTTTCTGTTTTCGATCTGATGTCTCTTATTTTATTATGATGATCATGTCTTCCTGTGTAGCTGGGAGATAACAATATGTTTTCGCATTCTGAGGAGAAAGTTACTGAAAGAAGTTTCGCAAATATATCTCGTTACAACAAATAACGGCTTTCTTTTACTGATTTCCACGCGAACTCATGCATCATTTCCGTGACACTGTCTCCCCTACATCGCAATAATACAAACCTTGCTGCCCTTCTCTGAACTTCCTCTAAGTCCTCCTTCAGTCTCCCCTGGTAAGGATCTCATAATGGGTAACAGTACTTTATAATAGGACGCACAAGTATAGTGTAGGCAGTTTCTTTATCAGAACTGTTGCACCTACCAACGAAACGTAGTCTTTAGTTCGCCTGCCCCACAATATTTTCTATGTATTCTTTCCAATTTAAGTTGTTACTCCTGGGTATTTAGTAGAATTGACGGCCTGTAGGTATGACTGATTTATCGTGTAACTGAAGTTTAACGCATAGTGGTCATATGGAGGACCTAACACTTGCTATTATTAAGGGTCAATTGCCAATTTTTGCACCTTGCAGATATCTTATCTAAGTCATTTTTCAGTTACTTTAGATCTTCTGGAGACTTTACTAACCGATAAATGACAGCATCGTCCGCGAACAGTCTGAGAGAGCTACTCATACTGTTCCATAAATAATTTATAAAAATATGGAACAGTAGGGGCCCTATAACACTTCCCAGTGGAACGCCAGATATCACTTTTGTTCTAATCGACGACTTACCGCCAATTACAACGTACTTTGTCCTTTCTGACTGGAAATCACGAATCCAATCGCACAACTGTGGCGATGTTTCATAAACATGCATTTTAATTAGAAGACCCTTCTGAGGTACAGTGTTCAAAAAGCCTTACGGAAATCTAGAAAGACGGTATCTGACATTCCGTGTCGATGGCACTCATCATCAAGTGTTACACAAGAACGATACTATCTGAATTGACTATGGGACAATAGGTCGTTCTCTTCGAGGTAGTTCATAATATTTGAAGAACTACTGTGTCCTTGCGTTCGTTGAAGAGCTTCCCTTCAGCAGAATAAACAGTTGGAAACACATGGCGACATGTCCGGGCTGTAAAGCGGATACTAAACTGCTCCCACCTGAACTTGATCAGTACAGTACACATGACCCTTGAGACGTGTGGACGCACGTTATCACGGTACGCGGAACATCCAATGATACAACAATTGTCGACACCCCCCCCCCCCTCCGACACCACCGATTACGATTGTACGGAAAAATCTACTTACGTGTGAGTGTCTTGATGTTTTAAACATTTTTCTCCGTTTTGCCATAGATGGTTGTGCAATCAGCTCAATCTGAACGAGTCCATAAATGTAATTTACCATGTGCAGTTCAATGTAAATTTAATATTCAGTGGCAGGGGGACGACATCTTCATGCAGCGACGGTAGGGCAAGCCAGCACTTTATGCTTCTCATTAGTCCACTTCACTTTGTATACCTCCGACATATCGATCACGGGAGTACCAGATACACCTCGGTAACTGGGACTCGAAGATAATCCCCTGCTTTTCCAATTAACAAAAAGTTAAAATGTAGAACTTTCAACTGCAGTACCCACAGTGTTCCCTGATATAAGCATATCTGTGAAAATGTCAACAAAAGCGATACGTATGCGGTCCATCATGTCTTCACTGCCTGTTAGCATTTACCTTTCAAACATCCCCACAGAAATCGGGTGACCTATCAGGCCACATAATACGGCCACCTTTGTCAATACAACAACCATTGTAAACATGGTCTAATACTTCGCGTGCTTTACTCGTGTAATGCATTGGGTATCCGTCGTGGTGAAACCACATACGTTGTGGAGTAGTATAAAAAAACTTTGCATATTTACGTCCATCTAGCGTGCCGCCAATAAAATATGGACCAAATGAGTTTGTACCCATGATGGTACACCGTACGTTAACCGACTATGATTGTTCATGGTCGACATGCTGTAATCAGTTGGGACTGTCTACACTTGCCGGCCGCGGTGGCCGAGAGGACTGAGGCGCTTCAGTCACGGTCTGCACGGCCACTACGGTCGGGGGTTCGAATCCCCCCTCGGGCATGGATATTTGTGCCGTCCTTAGTTGTAGTTAGTTCATAAGTAGTTTGTAAGTTTAGGGACTGATGACCCCGTAGTTAAGTCCCTTAAGCTTAACAAACATTTGAACATTTTTTGTCTACACTTAAGTAATTCATGATATGTCGGTTAACGCTACCATGATTTGTGAAGGTAGACTCAACCAAAAACCGTACCTGGGCGAAGAACGTAAGGGTCGTTGGCACATATTGAAGTACCCATTCACAAAACACAATCCGCTTATGGAAATCGTCTCCATGGTGTTCCTGACGCAGTGAAACATGCTATTGAGGATTTCTATGGCGATTCGGTATGTTGCAAATACTACCGATAGACATACCAGAGTCGCGGTGTAGCTGCAGAACCCTTACCTGTGGATTGTGGTGTACTGCTGTTTTATTAGCTTCTCCTGTAACTGGTTTGCTTTCATTTCCGCTTGGCAGTCTGTGCACTGCCACCGGACATAAAGGCGTTCACAACCTTGTAATAAACAAACGACAGCCTACATTCTCCGGAAAACGCTCGGCACACACGGTAACAGCACAGTCACTATTTCTCTTATATTTGCCGTAAATCAGGATCATTTCAATATTTTCTTCTGTGGTTGCGGCCTGCATACTCTATTTGAACGTCTTGTCTACGAATGATAGGTAGGTGTGCAGGATGTAAACACTTTACACGTAATGCTTAGAAGTGCTTTCAGTTGTATGTCTGCTAGATGCACGAGCTCCGGTCGCAGTGTACTGCGTGTTATGATATGTCGTAGTTTGCTGCTCGGTCACAGTGGAGCATCGAACAGTCCAACGTTCGGTATGTCAGACGCACACAACGTTGTGGACGGGGTTTCGAAATAAACGTTGTGAATTACTGGCGCTTCCTACTCCCGCAGTACGAATGTGGGGTCCCCCTCGCCAGTGTATATTAAATGAACATCACAGTTGTGGACTTAATTCGATTCAGCTGATTACTGACACATCTGCGGCGAAACGGAAAAATGTTTAAGATGAAACTACCCAGTTTTGCCGTACAACAGTAAAGTGCGATAAAAACGGTGCTCTCCCGTTGAAGGTTTGGACGTTTCCCCCCACCCGCCACTCACGCACGGGGTTGGGTCGGGCGCTTGAGTGTATTATCATTGGATGACCCCTCCGAGACAAACAAATTAGTACTTTACCTTTTTTAATTCAACATGTACTTTCCGTCATATTTGAAGGTCCTCTTCAGCTCGCAGTTTTCATTCTAAGTTATTCAGGCACACTACTTGACATATAATTTCGTTATCTTCGGGCATCTGGTATCTTGTTCTGCCCTTCCTTCTCTTCCCAGAAAAGAATTTTTCAGTTTCCTCAAATAGAAGGAAATACGTTGTCAGATTGTGACCTAACCACTTTCTTTCTATTATTCACAATCAGTAACATCCTGCCTTCTTCTCCATCGATGCCCAGCACTTCCTTATTCATGCGTTTATCAGTCCAGCTGATCTCCGTTCGACGCCATATCCACATTTTCCTCTTTATTTCGCAGAGTCCACGTTTCTGTTCCATACAAGGCCACACTCCATACTAGGCATTTAACCACTCCCTTTCTCAGTTCTCTAACGACTACTTAGGAGTCTTTTATGCATTTGAAAGCCTCTTTCGCCAGTGCCATTTTAACTTTGATGTAGTCTTGGCAGCAGCGGCGGAGCGGCCGAGCGCATTGAGTCGCTATGCTCCGATGTGCAAGGTCGTTCCCCGTCGGGGGTTCGAATCCCTCCTCGGGCATGAAGGTTTGTGTCGTCTTTAGTATAAGTAGGTGGTAAGTTTAGGGACTGATGACCTCGCAGTTAACTCTCATAAGCTTTACAGACATTTGAACATTTTGAAGATTTATCCTCTTGGCAGTCCATGACTTCTTCGATCTAGTTTCCTAAATACTTAAATGTTCTCAAATGTTTGTGTTTCAGACCCCAATTTAAAGTTCCTTTCTCTTTTCTTTAAACTTATTTCCATGCTTTTAGTTTTCTTTTTCTTAATTTTCATAACATATACAGTACAAGCATCGTACAGGTCATTTAGCACTTTAGTTTGTCTCTTGATTTTCTGCGAGAATCACCACGCCATCTGCAAATGTTGTGTATTCGATTTTCCGCCAACCGATCGTGACTTTTCTTTTTTCCTCAGTCGAACAACTTTTCAGTATTTCTTCATCCAAATAAATGTTAAATAGGACCGGCAAGAAATTTTACACAGATCGTCCGGTGTTCCTCACACTTTCTAGAGCTATTAGTCTTCGGGATGGGGGATATTATCCTCCCAAGACATACTCTGACCATTCCCCTGTGTCGTAGGTGTAGTTGTAAAGAGAAGTCTATACATTTTCGCCTGTTTATTTTAAACTCTTCAAGATTTCTGCTGAAATATGGTCAACACTAAACACTTTCTCGTTTTCAGTTCTCCCAGTTTTCCATTTATTTCTTGCGTTTTTAAGTTTTCAGACTGCAATAGGGAGCGAACTTCCCATGTCCGAATTCTCAGCTGTTCGTCTTTCTTTTCATTTTGCCTTGTCTTTATCTCTCTGATTTGCCTCGATGTACTCCCCTATCGGAGAGCCAATTCAGATTAAGTAGAAACATTGAGCGCTGTTTGCAAACTGATGCCGAGCCGGAAGTTGCTCTAAGATATGAGAATGGTAACATCATTCTTAAGGCAGCCTTAAGGACACCATTACACAGAGCTGTCCTGTTTTAATGCTAATGGTAAGTTCTTCACAGTAACGGGTTCTGAAAGTGGCGAGGTTATATTTTATAAAAAAGCTTGAATAATTTATATTAAAAACTGGCAGCTGCAGTTGTTGGATTTATTAATATCTGTAATCCAATACGGTGAACTTACCAGATTCAAGTATCATCAACTAGTGAACAACCTAGGAATATCAAGTCACCCTATTGACTGAAAGTCCAACATGATGGAATATATTTTGAATGAACAAGGGATAAGAGCCCACGATCTTTGATGTCACTGTTTAAGATAATTGGCCTGCTAACATACATTCTGTGGTCATAATCCAAGCTGACGATACAAGATGGCTAACCTCAGTGTACAAGAGCAAAGGCTGTAATATTGTTAGTTTTGTTCCGTTTTCGTCAACCCCATGACGATCCAGCACCGACTGCATAGTTGTCATGGCAATTGATCTAAGTTTAAGAATCACATACTGCTTATTCTCCGTTACACTCCATGTCTCATAAATTTAATTAATCCCCCTCCCTCAGATGTCACATTCGGAATAATTTTCCCTCTCTCAGTCACAATAATAATAAAATTGTTACCTACGCATCATTCAAGTATGGGAAAATTATGTCAAGTGTGGAATTGAATGAATACGCCAAATCAGGAATACGGAAGTGAAGTTTTTTATTTGTTACAAAGTTTTGGAAAAGCGCAGAGCGTCCGTGAAGAAATCTGCATACATGTCGCTGGTGTGATCTCCTTTCTACAGCTGAGGTTCGAATCATTATGAATTTCTCGAAGCAGGTGCTCTGTGGTTACATTAACGTTAGATACTAAACTATTTGTACATTGGCACTGAATTTATCCTTTTTTACATTAGGGCTACACAGTGTAAAAGTATTCAGTTTCTTTCACCGATTGCTTGGAAAAAATGCATTCAGAGTGCTGCAAATGAAAGTGGCATGGAGAACAGAGTTTCAAGAAACAAAGAAACGCATCAAAGGAAATGATATACAGTACTAACCTGACTGTAACATGTGTGGAAAGTGAGCATCACTCATCTCTTGGCGCGTTTTGATACTGGTCAGCAAGTTGCTTACGGCCGATCGAAGCTGCACTAATTTTTCTGGTATCACATCCTAAATGTTAGGCTGCGTTTTTTGAAGAGTATGAGCTTTGTTGCGATACACGTTATAGGCTACTTGAGGGCTCTACATACAAAGTAATTACACATGACATATCAGGTGAACTAGATGGCTAGCGAAGTCCGTGACCAGACTCATCTCTGCAAACTACTCAGTCTGAGGTTCGAACCGCTGTATAGGAAGGTACTCCAGCCTTTATTTTCCTCCTCAGTTTATGGTTCCATAAATGGTTTCAAATTCAGAGACTCTTGTCCGGATCTTACTTTGTGAAACAGAACACAAAATGTCATGAGAAGTAATATTTTTCTTTTTAACTACTAATATATACAGTTATCCATCTACGATATAATCGCCCTGTATGGTCCCGATCCACACATGCCAAGTCACGACAGCCCTAAATGAAACATGGAGGCTAACGACAGGATGCAAAAAATCCTCATCACTTGTGAAAATACATGAAGCAGCTGGATTCTCATCTCCTGAATGCCGAAGAACTGCTCACGAATACACAGGAAAATTGAAACAGACCTTCGACGAGCGCCGCACACTGCATGATTCTTCATGCGGACGTGGCAGACCTAAATCCCGCAAGAGATACCTTGCCAGTGAGCTGAATGAACCCCACAAGGACTACCGTGCTTCATGAGAAATGCCCAGCGGCAGCACAACAAGCTGGAAGATCTGGAAAATACTGAATCGTATCAGACCAGGCGGAGCACCAGTCAAAGCAAATCTAGTCAAATGAGGTTTCAAAGGAGGAGACAATAAATGCGACTGCGGTGAAGTTCAAGATACGGAACATCTTTTACACTCTTCAATCTGCCTCACGAGGTGTACTCTTGAGGAATTATGGCTTGAGAAGAGAGAAGCATTGGACTTGGCCCGACAAGCAAATTTCCGGACACCAAAAAGTAAAGTAAGTAAAGTATGAAGTTCTGGCAAATGCCAGGAAGGCGTCGTGTACCATCTGCGCGGCTATTTCTGTCGATATCCGTAACGACTACCCAATGGCATAGACAATGCCATTTCTGGTGTTGGCAAAGAGATCTGAAAAACAGAGGCTAGTGCCAGATGACTGGTATTGCAGAATCGCCATAAACAGTGCCGCACGACGTGCTGGATCTCAGCAGTGGTGTGCCATCCTGAGTTGTCAAGCACAATCATGGGCTGCTGTCCCCTGCAATGTCATTTTGACCTGAGCTCTGGAAGAAGGTAATGTTGCAGGACGGTGCAGTAGTAGGCAGCGCCTACTTACACCCTTGGTGGCACAATGATACGCAGTAGTACTCCATAAATGTAACACGACAGAATACACAATACCTTCACACCACTTGTAGCGAACGGTATACGACGCCTTTCTGTGATTTCATTAAAGGTAGTAAATAAAGGGACCAATTACATTGAAAAGTGCAACTACGCTGAAGACCCAAAGAACTCGTAATAGGCACTCGTGTGAAAACACAGACATGTGAACCGCCAAAGGGCCGCACTGCAGTCGGTCACGCCTATGTAAAATGAGAGATGTCTGGCGCTGATATCAGATCGGTTACTGCTGCTACAGAGGGAGGCTATCACGATTAAGTAATTTTGGACGTGGTATTACAGCCGCCGCTCGAGAGATGGGACACGACATCTCAGGTAGCGATAAAACTTGGGATTTTCACGTAAGACCATAACGACTGCACCGTGAAAGTCGGGAATCAGATAAAACATCAAAAATATCCGACATCGCTTGGACTGGAAAAAGATCCTGCAAAAACTGGACCTATGATGACTGATAATAATCATTCAAAGTGACGTACGTGCAACTTTTCCGCAAAGTACTGCGGATTCCAGTGCTGGGCCATCAGCAAGTGTCAGCGTGCGAATCATTCAACGAAACTTCGTCGAGTACCCTTGGTGACTGCACGGCGCAATGTTTCACGATTTGCATGGGTCCGTCAGGCCCGACTTTGGAGTGTTGGTGAATGGAAACATTGTCATGACAAGTCTTGTTTCCAGTTATATCTGGTGGATGGAGTGTACTGGTATCCTCGTGAATCCACTAAACTAAAGGCCTATTTCATCGACGTCAATTTGCAGCAGGGTTTTGGAGCATATCCTGTATTCAAATATTATGAATTTCTCAAATAGCGTGATCTGACCCAACATCAACAGGGATTTAGAAAATATCGTTCATACGAAACACAACTAGCTCTTTACTCACACGAAGTGATGAGTGCTGTCGACAACGGTTCTCAGATTAATTCCGTATTTCTTGATTTCCAGAAAGCTTTTGACACCGTACCTCTCAAACGGCTTTTAATCAAATTGCGTGGTTATGTTACAGCGCCCCAAATTTGCGAATGGATAGGGGATTTGGTAAGGTGTCGAATAAAACGTAGGTAGTGTTATTGGTCCTCTGCTGTTCCTTATTTACATAAACGATTTGGGAGAAAATCTAAGCACCTCTCTTAGGTTGTCTGCAGATGACGCCTCCATTTACCGTCTAGTACCAAACTGCAGAACGACCTAAATAAGATATCACTATGGTGTAAAAATTGGCAATTAACTGTAAATAATGAGAAGTGCGAAGTCGTCCACACGAGTACGAAAAGAAATCCGTTAAACTTCGTTTACACGATAAATCAATCTAAAGTGAAGACTGTAAACTCCACATAATACCCAGGAATTACCATTACTTCACACTTAAACTGGAAAGAACACATAGATAATGTCGCAGGAAAGACGAACCAGAGACTGCGTTTTATTGGCAGAACCTTTAAAAGATGCAACAGAGCTACTGAAGAAACCTCATACACTACGCTTGTCCATCCATTTTTGGAGTATTGCTGCCCAGTGTGGGATCCTTATCAGGTGGGTTTGACGGAGGACATCGAAAGAGTCCAAAGAAGGGCAGCTCGCTTCGTATTGTCACGACCCAGGAGAGATAGTGTTACGGAAATAATACAGAATCTAGGATGGAAATCATTACAACAACGACGCTTATCGCTGCGGCGTGGGCTACTTACGAAACTCCAATTGCCAGCATTCTCCGCCGAATGTGAAAATACATTTTTACCCCCCACATACGTAGCTATAAAAGATTATCAGAATAAAGCAGGACAAATCAGAGCTCGAACGGAGAGATTCAGGTGTTCTTAATTCCCACTCGCTATTCGAGAATGGTATGGAAGATAAATACAATAAAGGTGGTTCGATGAGCCCTCTGCCAGGCAGATAAATGTAATTTGCAGAGTATCCCATGTAGATGTAAGATGTAGGATCCCTGATATGTCTGCACACTGACAGGAACCACGTACGAACGCATCCTGACTGTTCACATGCGACTACTCAAGTCCATTGTACATTTAGGCGGGCAATTCCAGAAGGACAATACTACACCCGTCGCGCTCAGATTTCTACAGAGCGGCTCCAGAAACACTCTTCTGAGTTCAAGCACCTCCTATAGCCACCAAACTCCTCCTACACATGAAAAAAAGTATTGAGCATATCTGGGATACCTTGCACGTGCTGTTCAGTAGAGATCTCCAATACCTCCAAGTGATATGTGTACAGTCGTGGAAATACATGTTCCCTACAGAATTACTTCAGACATTAGACATCGTGTTGCGATACTTCTGAGAGCTCGCCGTGGGGTCCTACGAGATATTAGACACGTGTGGCAGTGTCTTAGGCTCTTCAGCGTATGGACACCTCAGTTAATAAAGACGATTCAGGGAAATATAACAATTATCATTACTTGTAATTCCGGCCTTCTACTATACGTTTCCAAATGCCTGTCTTTGCAGTACAATGCTTAGCGTCTCGTCGACAGCTGGTATAATAGAGCTCACCCTTGGAGTCTAAGCCTCGCCCTTTGAAAGAAATCATCCAGGCATTTGCCTGGAGTGATTTATGAAGATTACGGGAAACCTAAATTTCGACGGCAACACGTCGATTTGAACCACTGTCCTCCGAATGCGAGTCGGTGTAAAATTAGCGACGTGAATGTTAATGACAACATTCGGCATGGTTAAAAAGACAGATACAGCATCACTTTTTACCGTTCACTAGTGAGTTACTATATGGATGACATTACGGAAATCTAGTCTATTGCAGTGAAATATTTTCGCTATACAACAGTAATTCTACTTCTACTTTGTTTCAGAAATAATTTTTAGTTACACAAAGCGTAATGTTCACTGTGTGTACGCCTATTTTGTGCCAAATCCCGACGCGTACTAGAATCTACTTTCGGGGTTGCATGGTGCTTGGGATAAACCTTCTCTAACACAATAAATTAAAACATGTAAGAATAAGAACAAAAGCGTTTCCAAAGAAGCGAAACTTGTTAACGTCCAATATTAATTTAAATGTTAGGTAGACCTTTCTGAAAGCATTTGTCTGGAGTGTAGGATTCTATGGGAGTGAAACGTGGACGATAAGGAGTTCAGATAAAATGATGATAGAAGTTTTTGAAATGTGGTGTTACAGACGAACGATGAAAATTAGATGGGTAGATCACGTAACTAATGAGGAGGCGCTTAACCTAATCGGGGAGAAAAGGAGTCTCTGGCATATCCTGACGAAGAGAAGGGATAGATTGGTAGGAGACATTCTGAGACATCAAGGAATCGTCAACTTAGCATTAGAAGGAAGTGTGTGGGCTAAAAATCGTAGAGGGAGATCGAGGGACGAATACAGGAAGCAGATTCAAAAAGTTGTAGGTTGCCGAACGTATTCTCAGATGAAGAGACTTGCACAGGACAGGGTAGCATGGAGAGCTGCATCAAACCAGTCTGTGGACTAAAAACAACAACAAGAATAACTTAAAAAATCATACGCAGATGAGAAGCAGAAATTATTTTATCGAAATTTATTTACAACATTGAATTTATAACAGCTCCACTATGAAAGGTATACGTAAGATACTTTACACAGTGGAGCTGTTAATAAATTCCCTATTGCGAATAATTTTCGATCAAATATTTGATCACTGTAATACGTCACCATGCAGGAACTGCGAAAATTAGTTTCGTTACGAAATAGGGTTCAGAGGTTAATCCGACGCAAAGACGTGGAATGTGGCGTGACTAATCCGCCGTAATAGCGACAAATACAACTACGGACGTTTTGTAATTCCCTATGCACACTGACGCCGCCGTAATAATTGTTCTTGCACATAACGCCTCATATTCCTCTTGCATTAGCAGCACGAAGATGTGGCGGTCTGCAAATTAATCCCGACACACAGACGAAGCGTGCGTCACGCGTCAACTGCGTAGAGTACGGTACCGGTGTAGATCCTTTTGCGAAATCCCAGGCACGTGGTCAGATAACTTCTTGCTTAGGCCCAAACTGGTACAAAAGAAAAAAGAAAAATGTCCACCCATAGTATCAGATGATTTTCTTAATGCTATAGGAGCAGCCATAGCATTTGGCTAGTAGCTACGAAACAGCATCACTGTACAATTTAACATCCAAAATTTCAGTAGTGAACTAATGGTGAACATAAATGTCTCTATATCTTCAACCTCTGGGCTGTTAATCAGACGGTATAGTTGCATGGAATATTTTGACTATATAATATCTTGACAGGCCTGTTTGAAAATGGCAATTGATCTCCAACGATGGGAGACCAGACATCGATTTAAAATAGTAATGTATCACAGATCGACAGAAATATACAATAAAACGCCAGCAGTCATTACAGTGAAGTCAACATTACAAAAAATAGTAATATCAATTTATATAGAGAAAGTAAAATAAAATGAATTCGTCTTCAGTCACAAATTGTTTTATTTTACACAGTGCATTTCGGACCCTAAGGGCTCATCATCAGGTGCTTCTATGATTTGTTATATATGTTTGAAGGCCTGGGCCTGTTAAGACAAAACATAGGTTATAACAATATGTAAAATATTAAAAAGAGTTTCGTATAAGAAAAGAGATTTAACAATTGACTTACTTATTAAAAAGTGTTGCTCAAATACGTCTGTGGCAGTATGATAATTTGAGTACATTTGTTTGTATAAATAATCACTAATTCAGTAATTTCAAAAGTTTATTTTTTTCCTAGTAACACAAATACTTAGCATAACAAAGCAATTATCAACCTACAACGATAATCAATGTTCCTACAAACCTCATATAAAATAATAGCAGTTTATAAATTTATAATGTGAAAATGTAACATTAAAATCTGTATCATTTTATATAAAAAACAAACATATTTATGGATATAAAATTAACACCTTGATTTATATACAGAATCTTAGTAATAGAGAAGTGGAACTTCTTCATAGCTATAAGTCCTTGAGTTGTTATTCCACAATGTGTCTCATGATGAGAAATTTTTGTGTTAGTGATTATTTATACATACAAATGTATCCCAATTGTCATACTGCAGCAGACATATTTGAGTACCACTTTTTAATAAGTAAATCAATTGATAAATCTCCTTTATTATATGAAAATAAGTTTACAAGTTTCCTTATTGTTACAACCAATGTTTTGATCTTAACAGGCCTAGGCCTGTAAACATGTATGATAAGTCATAGAAGCCCATGATGATGATCCCTCAGGGCTCAAAATGCATTGTGTGTGTAAAAAAAAAAAAATTATGTGGCTGAAGGCCATTTCATTTTATTTTATTGAAGTACAACAGTCACGGAACATCACTGGCAATAATGGACAAAATTAAGTTATACAGGGAGAAATTTGTGGTATTACATCCTTTTGTAATCTATCTCAGAAAGTAGACTGAATGGTACGAGATTTGGAAAAGTTTTTTCACAACCCAACTCAGTAAGTGCTGAGAGTATAAGCAATACTGAATTAGATAGTGTATCACCGTTAGTAACTTGTTACGGAATACAGAGACTCTTGGTGCTAAGGTTGACACGTGTAATGAACGTAAATATACGAAGACCTACAAAATCGTTTGGTTCTGCAACATGTGATAAGTCAGTCGTACTATTAAAAACCTTATGTTGTAAGTTTCTGTCCAGAGCAGTTAAAGTCGTAACGACTGCATACATCCACTTGCGGGCACTGAATAAGCAAAGCTTATCATGGGAGTGTAAGTGAACAGCAAGAGCAGTACCACAATCAGAGCAAAGGAAGGGGCTCAAAGTTCATTAATTAACTAGATGACTCGTGCGAATACTTGGCACCGTTAGTGGAATGACGAAAAATATTGGGAAGGAAAAGAAATCAATTTGAATGTGCGCTCACAGCTTTCTTCAGGATCATTCGATGCGTAAACGAAAGAGGTTGAGTCACTGAGCGTTCTTAGGGCAAAGAACATAAGGTATCGTAACACAAACCGATTAAAATATTCACATAAAGGTCAGGAGCACATCGATTTTGAGCATAAATAAAGGACGGCGAAATTTAAGTGACTTCTGATACTTGACGACAAATCTTTGGAAAATACTTTCCATTTAAAAGAAAAATGAAGGAAGTCGGCCGGAGATATTGGCCTGGCTGAATGACTTTTTCAAATACATAAAAACTAAATGGACCGTATGAATACCGTTAGTAGTAAGTGACGTAAAGTGTCATAGTATTATATCATAGATTTTAACAGTATATATAATATTATATTTTACAGTACCTCCCTCCAGACAATGATAGCTGTTCAAAAAATTCAAATTCAAATGTTTGTACAGCTTATGGGACTTAACTACGGGGTCATCAGTCACTCAGCTTACAAACTACTTATGAACTACTTACGAACTAGAACGGCACAAATATCCATGCCCAAGGGGAGATTCGAACCCCCGACCGTAGTGGCCGTGCAGACCGTGACTGGAGCGCCTCAGTCCCATCGGCCACCGCGGCCGGCAATAGCTGTTCATTGACACTTTTAATTTTTGAATTTTTTGTCCCGGGATAAGGCATTGTTCAGTTCGTGACCAAACCCTGGCTCATGCAAGTAGATTGTAACTCGTTTAAGTGATTGCTCATAATAAAAAACGCTATTATAATTGGAAATTGCCGTCGTTTCAAAGGGAAGGGCATTGTAATGTCAAATAGTATTCGCTCACCATTACTTACACTAATTGCAACTTCCAAATCTATTATATTGCTATACATTTTTCTGTTAGCTACGTCCCATTACGTAATCCCTTAGCTGCATTTAAATTCCTGAGGAGCATTACAATAGCACTTTCCTTCATAGTCAGCACATGGGACGATATACATTATCTCTAGGACATAAAATAAAATAAAGTGGAGACAACCGGTTTTAGAGTTCATTCATTCAATTATTTGACAGATAATCTGCATAATTCAGTTTTTTTCGGAAGCGCCGCCACTGCCAAACCGCGTGTTGTTTAAGAGGACGCAGAGCGTGTCTGGGGAAGGCCAAAGATAGCGAGAGGAGCGCCGGTGGTGGGCCAGGTTTAGTCAGAGTGGCTGATGGCTCAGCACCCATCAAAAGACATCGCGGAATTTGCAAGTTTTAGGATGCCAAGCCTGAACACTTGGTTTCTGAATTCTACGATGGTTAGAAGTCATTTGAGAGTGCTCATAATTTCATAGAATGGTGTTGAAATATTTGATATTAATACTAATCATTACTTTGTCAAGATTTTATAGCATTATGAAACTTTCACACTGCAGCGGAGTGTGCGCTGATATGGAACTTCCTGGGAGATTAAAATTGTGTGCCGGAACCGGGACTCGAAACTGGGACCTTTGCCTTTCGCGGGCAAGCGAACTACCGACTGTGCTATCCCGACACGACTCGTGATGCCGCCTCACAACTTTACTTCCGCCAGTACCTCGCCTCCTACTTTCCAAACTTCACAGAAGCTCTCCTACGAAGCATGCAAGACTAGCACTCCTGGAAGAAAGGATATGGCGGAGACATGGCTTAGCCACAGCTTAAGGGATGTTTCCAGAATGAAACTTTCACTCTGCAGCGTAGTGTGCGCTGATATGAAACTTCCTGGCAGATTAAAATTGTGTGCCGGAACCGGGACCCCTAACCTGGGACCTTTGCCTTTCGCGGGCAAGCGCACTACCGACTATGCTATCCCGACACGACTCACGATGCCGCCTCACAACTTTACTACCGCCAGTACCTCGCTTCCTACTTTCCAAAGGAGTGCTAGTCTTGCATGGTTCGCAAGAGCGCTTCTGTGAAGTTTGGAAAGTAGGAGGCGAGGTACTGGCGGAAGTAAAGTTGTGAGGTGGCATCCTGAGTTGTGTCGGGATAGCACAGTCGGTAGTGCGCTTGCCCGCGAAAGGCAAAGTTCCCAGGTTCGAGTCCTGGTTTCGGCACACATTTTAATCTGCCAGGAAGTTTTATATACCAATGGTTACAATTAAAAATTCCCTGATTACAGCTGTGTGAGACGCAAAGTAATTACCGCACAAGAACAAAACGTGGTAGCGTTAATGTCAAGGACAAAGGGAAGAAATATATGCAGAATCATAAAGACACTTCAATTTATTGCTACAGTACATCTTACTGTTACATATCGGTACCATTACTGCTACAAAACGGGTTCAGAGTCAACAGAAGACTGGAAGTGTAGGACTGCAAGTTGCGCGACAGAGGGAAGCATCCGCACTTCATGCTGCATACAGCAAGTGGAGGAAAAGGACATCTCCGTAATATTTTCATCCGGTGATATTTTCTAAGTGCAGCTGCGGTATTAGTGTTGTTGTGATAACAGACCTTCATCTACACGTGTACGTTTACACTACGAGTGGTCACATGTATGATACTTTGAATCACAATGACTTATCACGTCTCACGGTAGCCATAGTTGGAATTGGACGTTGGCGCTGTGACGCATGGAAATCAAACACCCTTAATCTGGACATTGATACTACTAACAAGGAAAGTACTTGGGCTCGAACAAACATATCCGTATGAACGTTTGCTTATAGGACCTCTACGTACACCTCAATGTGCTGGTGGGTGTCCATTTTATGCAAAACCTTGGAATCATGTTCTAGATAGCAATGTAGATGTAATTGTAGACGTCATACGTAATGCAGATGTCTTAACTATAACTTATGTGATCATCATCGTAGATGTTCTCTAGCGTATTGTCATCAAAAGCCGTGACGATAGTTGCAACTTTAACTTTCTTCTCGGAAGACTGTTGGTATTCACTGCCACTGCTTCCATCGCCTCTTCCCACACTTAACGTAGCACTACCGCATGCAATGAGTTGTTCGTCATTATCATCCCTGTTATAATCATTATGTGTTAGTGTTACTTATGCTCATTTTCTGTACCATAACAGATACGAGAAAGCATGCGAATGATTCATCTTCTACACTAATACCATCTTCAAGAAGAAGGGTTCTTCGTAACTTCATCTCAACCAATCGCAATACATTAGCAGGATTGATTGCCAATCACCGCCCCATCTGACGCTTCACCACACAAATAATGTCACAAAACACAACTTCGGAGGCACACTGCACCGTCCCTACTGGCGAACCGACAAGTCAAAGTGCAATGTGGTAAGGCACACGCAGTGGTCTGTAACGGACGACTGCAGAGTTTTGCAGATGCGGGAGTATCACTTGTGCCATAAGGGACCTTTACATTATCTCTCATACGATTTTGATGTATATGTGTTTGTTCGAGCCCAAGTACTTTCCTTGTAAGTTTGGTACTGATGCTATTATTAGTTACCATGTTATATCGTGCTAGATAAAGTTTGACTGTAACCACCCAGTAAGTGGAATAAAAGATGAACTTTTATTTCAACTTGTTGAAGTTTTTGTAATGTTTGTGGGATTTCTGTAATCCGTCGTTGTACAGCACTGTCTACGTAGGCATTACTTGTTAACTGCTCTCGTACACCGATAACAACTATTTAAGAAGTCAGCGCCAGAAAAGAAAATAGCAGAATGTTACGGTGGCGTTATTCTGTTCCCACCTTAAGCCACCGATACTACGGTAACCAAAGTTCTCCGAGGAAACACTTAAAATCAGCTATCACCGGTTTTAGGTGTTGCTCGTTTGTGCAGTTATTCCACTGTTATATTAGTCCAGCTCTTCTTCCCCTTTATCCATTGCCTGCTATCCCACTCTTTTTTTCTGTAACCTAAGGGACTAATTTGCTGTGGTATCGGTCCCTAGTCTTGTAAACCACTTCAGCTAACTTATATTAAGGACAACACACAGGCACGCAATCATTCCGAGGGACGACTAGACATCCATACAGGGACCGCCGTACAGTCGATAGCATGGTGTCATAAGCCTCATGGCCACGGCCCCATTATTTCACTTTCGTTTTCATGCAGCTCAATCCTTATACGGTCATATCAACTGATGTTCTATCATAATATAGTTCTGCAGGTATATAGACTTCAATATTAAGATACTGTTTGCGACATATATCACGATTAATATGCACGTCATGAACCTCAACCTCTTCTGTGATGTGTTTCTTATGCAGCTCATTTTTATGACGCCATATTTCCTGAATTAGTATGTTGGGTACTATGACGCAATATCGAAGATACTTCCAGTGTTGTATGTGCACACTATCTACAAAATATGTCGTGAATGCAGTTAGTACTAAATGCATAATAAACCCATACGTGATGTGGCACTTTATGTCCTTTGATGAGACATACTCTAACCTGGAAAGTACACTAAATGGTTTAAGTGCAGACTGTCTGTAAAATGTCTCGCGAATGTATTTAGTAGTGTAGAAGTAATAACTTGGAATGCCATGGCGTACACTCCCCTTTTCCTACAAGAGAGAAACCGTAGGCTGAACCCTGTGGCCTCCCTTAGCCGGCCGTAGCACGGCGCTCACCCCTTGCCCCCTCTCCTGTGACGTAGTGTTTACAATGACAGCCAGGTGACTAAAGGCTGGTCTCGCTGCCACCCCCGTGGGACTGGACCTCTTCGTCATATGCTTCACGCATCCATGCAGCTTGACTTGCTGTGTATAATGCTGACATTTTTGTAAATCAATCGGTGTCAACTGCGTGGTCATTCATCTGTAGCTTACAAATTATTTAAACTAAGATAAAGCAACCAAAGGACAACACAAACACTCATGACCGAGGAGGGACTCGAAACCCCGACGGCGCCCACAGCAGCACAGCGCCCCAGTGCGCAAGGCTAATCCGACGCGGCTGCTGACAGTTCACAAGGTATAACACAAGCTCAGAAACTTCCTTTTTTCTCGCTAGCTTTGAAAGTATTTTAAAGTTTGTAGTAAAAATTATTGAAACCAGAACTACTACGAGTTCTACTACAGGAAAGTGAAGATGCCTGGCCTTCCTTGCTTACCTTGATCAGTCACCACTGGTATGTAGGTTCGTATGCAGTTGATATTCAGAGATGAAAAGTTTTGACAGTAAAGAGTAGCTTGGAAATCAGACTGAAGAAAGTGACAACAAACACCTCCGAGCCAAGTGTACACTGTCGGCCTCCGCCCTGGATGCGTGTTGCGGGCTTGCTATAATGCCCCGTTACGAGTGGATGGCTGTAGCACTTCGGAGAACAGTTCGGCATTCAGCACAGATGAGAGAGAGGACAGTATAAGCACGCCTCTGCTGGAGACAGCGCATTAGCGGACTGACAGGGCCCGTTGTGCACCGCGCTCTGTTGACTCTAGGCCGCATTTAGCCGACGCTCTGCGCTGGAGCCGAGACACTCCACGAGAGGCCTCGTTCTCCAGTTGCTTCATACTACACGAATATTACCTGATTTTTCCACAAGAGATTGTTTTGTAAAACTATCCTAATGAGTTTCAGCTTAAGAAAAGAGGTACTAAACCAACAGAGGAGTTGTACCTGGCTGATGCTGTACTAGAAAATACATGAGAACAAAACCGAGGGCGTCTAATAACAGCAATGGAATCCAGAAAGAATTTTTGAATAACATTTGTCCGCCTGTCTGTCCATTGATGGCGCATCACGCAGAAACTACTGCAGTTTCGTGTCAGGATAATTTTATTAGACTGGAAAATAAATATTGGGGCAGCAGAAGTTATATGAAACTTAATAAGCCGCGATAACAGCATCCGTAGAGAAGGATACTTTGGAAGATTTAATCATAATAATAAAGCACTGCAATCGAGACTCAAAATCAGATGTTCGTAAATCTACCACGGTTATCAGTCCCTAGGCTAACAAATTACTTAAATCAATTTAAACTAAGGACAACACAAACACCCATGCCCGAGACATGACTCGAAGCTCCGACTATGAGCAACCGCAGCAAGGCGCCTCAGAGCGCTCAGCCACTACACCACGGCACAGTGCAGACTGCTAACTTAGTTACGGGTACATTGAATACGTTCGCAGATATGTGAACGGCTATACATCTACATCTACATGGGATACTCTGCAAATCACATTTACGTACCTCCTAGCAGAGGGTTAATCGAACCACCATTATATTATCACCCATTACATTCTCGATTGACGCGCGGGAAGAAAGAACACCTGAACTCTCCGTTCTAGCTCTGATTTCTCGTATGAATTTCTCGTATTGAATACGTTCGCCGATATGTGAACGGCTATACATCTACATCTACATGGGATACTCTGCAAATCACATTTACGTACTTCCTAGCAGAGGGTTAATCGAACCACCATTATATTATCACCCATTCCATTCTCGATTGACGCGCGGGAAGAAAGAACACCTGAACTCTCCGTTCTAGCTCTGATTTCTCGTATTTTATTCTGATGATCATTTCTACCTATGTACGTGGGAGTCAACAATATATTTTCGCATTCGGAGGGGAATGTTGGCGATTGGAGTTTCGTAAGTAGCCCACGCCGAACGATAAACACATCCTGTATCATTTCCGTAACGCTGTCTCCCCTGTGTCGCGAAAGTACCTGCCCTTCTTTGGACTCTTTCGATGTCCTCCGTCAAACTCACCTGTTAACGATTCCACACTGGGCAGCAACACTCCAAATGAGGACGGACAAGCGTAGTGTATGCAGCCTCTTTAGTAGTTCTGTTGCATCTTTTAAGCGTTCTGCCAATAAAACGCTGTCTCTGTTTCGCCTTTCCCACGACGTTTTACACCATAGTGATATCTTATTTAGATCGTTCTGCAGTTGGTTTTGATCTTCAGATGATTTTACTAGACGGTAAATGACGGCGTCATCTTTAAACAATCTAAGAGAGCTGTTTAGAATTTCTCACAAATATTTTATGTAAATTAGGAACAGCAGACGACCAATAAGACTACCGTAGGAACGCGCGATATTACCTATGTTTTAGTCGATGCCTTACCATCGATTACTACGAACTGTGTCCTCTCTGGCAGAAAGTCGTCTATCCAGTCGCAAATTTGGGGCGATATACCATAACCACGCAATATGATTAAAAGCCGTTTGTGAGGCTCCAAGACTTTTGAAGGATTAAAACCGAATGTGATGTACTGGAAGGCGAGTGTTCATAAGACACAACGGTATCGTCACGAATGCCCCAGTGACACGTGATAGGACCGGTATTACTTTCTATATATATCAGTCACATGATGATACAATAAATATCAATTTGCGGTTGTTTGCCAACGATACTGTCTTGTACGGGAATTTGTCTCATTGAATGACTGTAAAACAACACAAAAAGGGGTAGAAGGAGGAATCTTAGGATATCACTGCCATCAGGGCGTGTGTGGAGGAGAATTTGCGTAGGTGCTACAAAGCCCGTAGCATCAATATCTAGTCAGACAGCCAGGCAGCCCTGAGGTCACTGGCAGATTCTGCAACAAGATCTAAAATGGTTGCAGAATGTCACAGGGTAATGCAATAGGGTAAACCTATTGTGGGTCCCTGACCACTCGGGGATCAGTGGCAACGAAATGCCGACAGATTAGCCAGGATGGGGGCAGAGACTCTGTTTACTGGACCGCAACCTGTCCTAACAATCACCAAGGCAATGATAAAATTGGATCTACGTAACTGGCTCAGAAGACAGCACTTAGAATATTGAACCAAAGTCTATAACAAAAACATGGCAAGGTAATGATGCCAAAGCCTTGTTTTAAAAGAAGCTCTACAATCCTGGGCCTGAACAGGAGAGAGCTTAGACTTATGGTTGGATTGCTGACAGGACATGGGAATTTCAAAAAACACCTACATACAATGGGAATAACAGAAGAGGACCCTAAATGTAGGATCTGTGATGACGGTGATGAAACTGCATCACATCTAATCTTCGAATGCATTGCATTGGAGAGTAAAAGGCACAGAACATTTGGAACCAGACCCGAAGAAATTGTGTCTAATAAAGAACTGGTAAAGGGACTCCTTGGACTGTTCATGGGCATTGCTTGGCTTTACTGGATATAGCGGGAGAGATACCGCACAACAAACGTGGTGTCGGTGCGGGCAGTGGCGGGTTGGACCAAGACTGTTTTCGCCTCTTTGAGAAAATCAATCAATCAGGCTTAGGGTTAGGGTTTAACGTTCCGCCGACGGCGTGTTCACTACAGACGGAGCTAACGCCCGGATTTTTGGGTATGGATTGGGAAGGAAATTGGCCGTGCCCTTTGAAATGAATAATCCCGGCATTTGCCCATGATTTAGGGAAATTACGCAAAACCTAAAGCTGGATAGCCGGAGGTGGATTTAAACCACCGTTCTCCCGAATTCGAGTCCAGTGCGTTACCACTGCGCCACCTCGCTCGGTAAAGTGGTAAACATAGTTACCATTTGGAGTGGTGTATGGCAGTTATTACTTAATGTAGAAAAATATAATGAATACTGGCACATCTCCATTCACTCTGCTCATGATGCACATATCTTTAGTCTCTTTCCGTTTTCTTTCGGTATTTAAGTCTTTCGCATCGCATTTTATTTGTTATACAAACATTTAACAATTAGTTTAGAGGGCATCAAGAACACCCAAAATTGATCTTAGTCACAAAGGGTATAGGTTACGGATAGGGTGAACATAGATCTAAAAACTATTGGTCGAACAGTTGTAAATTGTCGTGGCTATGTGGGGAAATTACCAGAGCTCAAAACGCTAATAGAAACTACTGAAGCTGGCTAAAACCGAAGGTAAGTTCAGCTGAAATTTTTACAAAGGAACAAATGGTGTTTCCAAAGGGTATATCGCATAAAACAGGTGGTGGTGTATTTACTGCTGTCAGAAGCGGTTAATCTTGTAGCAAAGTTTAAGTAGATAGTTCCTGCGGGTTGGTTTGGGTAGAGTTTATACTTAACGACCGTCTCACCAACTTTCTCTTCCGAATGCGAACAACTTTGTTAGCACCCACCTACATTGGGAGACATGACCGTCATAATAAAATAAGAGAAATCATATCGAAACGGAAAGATTCAGGTGTTCCTTTTCCCCGCACGCTATTAAAGAATGGAACGGTAAAGAAATATCATAAAAACTGTTAGATGAACCCTCCTCAATGCACTTAGCGAAGTATTTATCTAGATATGGATTAAACAAATATGGTAGCACGTTTGCAAAATACCAATACAAAAAAAGGAACTGCTTCAAAATAAAAAGGTGTTAATGAAGTCCTTACAGCGATTCACATAATTAATATACCATCTTTCCTTGCTTTAACTGAGCATATGAGTGAGTTGCAGCAATAAAAGCAATGGCTGCCATTCAGTCACCTGTCAGTGTAGTAACTTCATGTTAAGTGTTTCCTGACAGAGGCCCTTTTAGTATGTGGCATTTCTTAGTTATGTGCATTTTTAAGAATCTTTGAGACACCTGTGAATGGAAAAAGATTGTGGTAATTCGCGCTGCCCCTTTCTGTACGCATCAAATATCTTCTTTCACTGCAATCTGACATGAGTCCCTCAGTAGTAGTGCAGTAGTACTTGTGTACCGCATGCACTCTCCTTGTTTGACTTAATCACCCACCGTATCCCTTTTGCTTGACTTTTCACTGAGACATTCTCATCTTTCAGTTTCATGTTGTCACGTAGTGCTGCCGTAGGTTCAAACTCAGCGATGTATGTGTATACAGTACAAGATCGCAGCATGAACAAATTCCGGCAGCAGTTTTATAGAGTGTACACGTATATAAACTAACAGAAACTTCTCAATACATCTAGAAGGCACCAGAAATCTTTATTCAATTAAAATTTACGAACAGGGTATGCTCCACCCCAGGACCCTTCCTTCAGAGTCCATCACTTAATATACTACACCACACTGACGCTGGCTTTCATTTCCTCATTTACGACAACATCTCCAGATATTGTTGGCCTTCATTATTTCTATATTTTTCACTCTGCCTCGTTGATATTATACTCATAGGATACTATTTTATACGTTTGATGAATAGCATAATTCATTGTAAGAGTCAAATTTGTATACAACTTTGAAATGCGCTCATGACCTAATACAATTAAAATAACATGATCAGAAACTGCCCCATCACATTATCCTGCGCAACTTTCAGAACTGTTTCGAAAAATAATGAACTTGCATCCTCCTACTAAAATAATCGCAGTTTAGTAACAGGTACCTACTTCCACGTGTGCAACATAGGCAAATGTATCTGCCTGATCGCTTTTACTCGTCGTGGTGAATCCGAGGGGGAGAACTACGGGGCAGCAGCTTTCCCCAGAGCATGAGGAAAACCTGTTATTACGAGTTTTCGCTTTTTTTCCTTAAAAAAATAAATAAATAAATAAATCAGAAAATGTTTTATGTCAAGCAAGGATCATGACATCTAAAAATTTTTTATTTTCTTATTGTTTACATCGGTTTGAGGCTCATTCTGCACCTCAAACCAAGCACCTGGATTCGCCACTGTTATTCGCGGCCTTAAAATGAGAAAAGTGAGAGCTTTTGTACCGTCGTTTATGGAGGTGTAGGGGAAATCGTGCCCGACTCAAACGCTTTTTGTATTTACCAATATGCTTTCAATAAATTTAAGAGGTTGTTTTTTTTTAACCGTAACATTCAGGTTGTTACCTTTTGAGTAGCGTGTTCAAGTCTTCAAAGACTGAATGAATAAGTTCTTGTGCTATGCAAGCAATACACATTAATGGATGCTTATGAAATGCTGGCCGGCCGCGGTGGCCGAGGGGATTAAGGCGCTCCAGTCACGGTCTGCACGGCCACTACGGTCGGGGGTTCGAATCCCCCCTCGGGCATGGATATTTGTGCTGTCCTTTGTCTTAGCTAGTTCGTAAGTAGTTCGTAAGCTTAGGGACTGATGACCCCGTAGTTAAGTCCCATACGTTCTACAAACATTTCAACATCTTGAAATGCTGGAAGCTGAGTTAGTTACCTGGGTACTGAGAAGTAATTAGAGCTCTCAGGAATTTACGAGTAGGCCTACGTTCTGCAGTTGCTATGATTGGTACATCTGTTCAGGTAGATCGTTTTCGTATCAGGTCTGCAGTGTATCCATAAAAGGTGATTAAATATAACGATAATGTCTGTGTCGTTATTTCGGTGTACAGCCCGCTGTTTAAAAATGCAAATAGAGGTGGCCTCAGAAAATATTATGCTGTGCTGTGCAAATATTTTTCCAATTGCCTACTGTACGATCACCGTACGACCCCCTATGGGTTCGTGTGGTTATTGCATTGAGCTTTACTTGTCTGTTTGTATTGACAACTCTATGCAAATGCCGCTGCTCTTGGCTACAAAATCCAGACCTCCTCTCACCGCATTGCTCGCATGAGAGGTAATGCCTTGAATTTATTACTCCCTACGCCCTCTACCATGGACGTGGGAATATTGAATTCCCCAACGATTTTCAACCGCCATTCCGCGTTCAAATTCAAATTAACTGGTGTCGTGCGGCCATAATCAATGGAAGACAAAAGACGTTTCTTCTACGGCACCGCCCTCTTGTACCTTGTGTAAGTAATACTATCGCAACTTGCACCTTTGCATATCGGTATACTATGAGTATGTTACCTCAGTATGTATTGTCTGTGCTGTAGTATCGACGGTAGAAGGCGCATGGTAACTCTAACTAGCCACCAGACGTCCAGAAATCTGTTCCCTACTATTCTGGAAGGAGCCGCCTCTGTTCCTTCCGACAAGCTGTTGGCCTCAGTCCTCCTCGTCCGGCAGTTCTAGTACTACAGTCAGTTGCTGTGATACATGTCGCTTTAATTCTCCAGCCAGTGATTTGAAATTCTTCTTAGATAACAAGAAGAAAAGAGAAAAGGCAGCTCATGCACTTTCTCTGAGTATGATGTGTTACTGCCTCCACCTGAAAAGCTCCAGTGACCTTAGACATACCCAACAGACATTATGTACTCACAGAGCGTGTAGGAATGGCTTTTACTATAGAACACTGAAAAAACAAGGTGCTAATCATCTTATCCAAAAAGCACATAGGAATCAGATTATGATCTTGATAGACTCCCATCAACTTTCAATATATCCCAGCCTCAGAAAATGAAAAGATGACAATTTCAATAGAACCAAGTCCTTTGTGAACCGATTGCTTTCCTGGACCGTCACACTTCATGCCCGCCGGCAGTTAATCGGATGAAGCTCGTACCAGTGTGCTCCTTAAGAGAACAGCAGTTGCATCTGTTGAGGGAAGTCTCAGTCAGCTACGCTGCATCTAATAATGAGTCACGGGGCTTTGGCAGCGAAACCCGTCCTCCTTCCTTCCGAACACAAGGCCACCCGGTGCCAACACGACTAAACTCCTTCACTTTTTCTTTCATTTCCATACATCAGACAGATTAGGTGCTATATCATGGCTTTCAACATTGCACCCTGGTAGCAAATACTTCTTAGCTAGTGAACTTCGTCTTAAAAAAACCTCTCACTAGTTCAGAATGTTTGGAATATTTCTATATTTACAAATCACAGTTTTCCTATCTCTCTGTTTCATTATTTACGAACCCCATCATATCGGTTTAAGGGAAGACAGAGAAGCAATTCAGAGGCGGGCGGCTAGATTTGTTACTGATAGGTTCGATCATCGCGCAGTTGTTACTGAGATGCTTTTGGAACTTAAATCGGAGTCTCTGGGTAAAAGTCAACTGTCTTTTCGAGAAATACTTTAAGTTAGAGGGCCGGACTGAAGAAAGATTCTGCTGCCGCAGCCCTACATTTCGCGTAAAGACCACAAAGCTAGGAGGGTCAGAGAGATTAGGACATGTTCAGATGCATACAAACATTCGTTTACTCCTCGTTCTATATGGGAGTGGAATAGGAACGCAAGTAACTAGTGGTGGTACTGAGTACCTCTGCTACGCACCTTTGGGTGGATGCGCTGTATGTATGTAGATAACTTTTTACGTTTTCGTTTATGTTCAAATATTGCCAAACAGAGAAAATTTTAGTCCGTTAGGGATATTTGGACCACCTTTCATTTTCAGTACTTAGACAAATCACTTCCCCACTGTGACTGCATGTGGCTGCATGTGTAAAGCAACCGTCTACTAAGCTGGAGACCTGGGTTAGTATTCCGGTCGGGACAGAATTTTTAATTTAGGCTTCCGCCGTATGATTAATATCTTAGATACGTTGACACTTTCCACTTGCTGAAAATTCACTACTTGAATTAAAAAATAAATAAATAAATAAATAAAATTAGAAAATGTACCCATGACTCGTTCACGAGTGCTGAACCATATCAGATTATAAATAAATCGCTTCCTAAAATCTTCCAGAAAGTTGAGGTAGCTATAACGCAGAGCAAAGTCAGAGCGTGGGAGAATAAGTTACTAGACATCATCTACGTAGTTTTCCTCTCTTGACCAATAAAATTCTCGTAAGAGAACTATATCAAAATACGCGGATTTTCCTACATGCATTCAGGACCCCTGCTGCACTAAAGCGAGAGGGTAGTCAAACCTTTGACGATTTGCTTGCGTACAAGCCGGCGTTAGTGGTACATATTTCAAACGTTCAATGATGCTGTGCGTATGCCAAATAGGAAGATCTTTCAGAGAATCTGCGCTGCTTGTTTCTGAAACACAGTTTGTCTCGGCGGTGGAACATTATCACACATTGTTTTGAACCTCATTCGTATCTCAAGATTTCAAATGTTCTAATGTTTGTAATTCTATGGGACCAAACTACTTTGGTTATGACTACTTAAAGTTAAACTAACCTGACAACACAAAGATACATGCCGGTGGGAGTATTCGAACCTCCGACGCGGGAGGCATCGCTATCCGTAATGTGACGCTCCAGACCGCTCTGCTACTCCCGTGCGGCTGTTCTTCTCTCATCACATTACCAGCTGTCGTATTCGTTCAAGAATTGTGTGGGAATGAACGTCACAAGTAAAGGCGTGATTATACTGATGCCTTTCTGAGCGGCTAAGTGAAATATTTCCCTCGGCCACCGTCAATAATACAGCGGGATTTCACTGCTGAAATCGCTGGTCTTCCCCTAGTCACAAAAGGAGTCCTAATCTTGTTATCAGTGAGTGTCAATGTCTTGACTTTTGTAACGCCCCGGAAACTGATTCTAAAGCAACTAGGTACGGCACCTTGTGCCGTTACAGAAGAAGGTTGTAGATATCTACATCTACATAGGATATTCTGCAAATCACATTTAAGTTCCTGGAAGAGGCTTCATCGAACCACCTCTATACTATTTATCTCCCATACCATTCTCTAATAGCTCGCGGGAAGAAAGAACACCTAAATCTCTCCGTTCGAGGTCTTATTTCTCGTATTTTATTTTGATGATCTTGTTTACCTATGTATGAGGCAGTCAACAATATATTTTCGCATTCAGAGAAAAATGTTGGCGATTGGAGTTTCGTAAGAAGCGCCTACCGCAGCGATAAGCGCCGTTGTTGTTATGATTCCCATCCCAGATCCTGCATCATTTCCGTGACGCTGTCTCCCCTGTATAGTGATAATACAGAACGAGCTACCCTTCTTTGGATTCTTTCGATGTCTTCCGTCAAACCCACCTGATAAGGCTCCCACACAGGGCAGCAATACTCCAAAAAAGGACGGACAAGAGTTGTGTATGCAGTCTATTTAGGAGGTCTGTTGCATTTTTTAAGCGTTCTGCCAATAAAATGCAGTCTTTGGTTCGCCTTTCCCACGACATTATCTACGTGTTCTTTCTAGTTTAAGTCTGAAGTAATAGTAATTCCTAGGTATTTTGTGGAGTTTACGGCCTTCACTTTTGATTTATCTTGTAAACAAAGTTTAACGGATTTCTTTTCGTACTCATGTGGACGACTTCACACTTCTCATTATTTAGAGTCAACTGCCAATTTTTAAACCATATTGATATCTTATTCAGATCGTTCTGCAGTTGGTTTTGATCTTCAAATGATTTTACTAGTCGGTAAATGACAGCGTCATCTGCAGACAACCCAAGAGAGGTGCTTAGATTTTCCCCTAAATCGTTTATGTAAATAAGGAACAGCAGAAGACCAATAATAGTACCCTGTGGATCGCCCGATATCATCTCTGTTTTAGTCGATGACTTACCATCGATTACCACAGTGTCCTCTCTAAGAGGAAATCCTCTATCCAGTCGTAAATTTGGGGCGATATACCATAACCAAGCAAATTGATTAAAAGCCGTTTGTGAGGTACAGTGTCAAAAACCTGTTGGAAATCAAGATATAAAGAATAAATTTGAGATCCCTTGTTGATACCACTCATCACTTCGTGTAAGTAAAGAGCTAGTTGTGTTTCGCATGAACGATATTTTCTAAATCCGTGTTGGACTTTGGTCAATAGATCATTATGTTCGAGATAATTCATAATATTGGAATACAGGATATATTCCAAAACCCTACTGCAAATTGACGGCAATGAGATAGGCCTGTAGTTTAGTGGGTTACTCCCAATGCCTTTCTAAAATATATGGGAGTGACCTGTGCAACTTTCTAGTCTTTTGGTACACATCCTTCATTGAGAGAACGGTTGTATATGTCTGTTAAGTAAGGAGCTAACGCTTTAGCATAATTGGATAGAAATCTTATTGGTATACAGCCCGGACAAGAAGACTTGTTCTTGTTAAGTGATTTAAGTTGCTTCACTTCTCCGAGAATATATACTTCTACGTTACTCATTCTGGTCTCTGTTGTAATTAGAAATCTGGAATATTGGTTTCGTCTTCATGGTGAATGAATTTCTAAAAGCTATGTTTAGTAACTGCCTTAGTAGCGCTATTATCGGCAGGATCGATTACTATCATTTAGTGAGGGTATTGTTTGTGTTTTGCCCCTAGTCTATCTAACATATGATCAAAACCTCTTTGGATTGTCTGTCAAATTTCGAGGAAGAATCCGTTGTGAAAAGTATTGCATGCATCCCGCATTTAAGCCCTAGCTAAATTTCGAGCTTTTGTCTAGGATCGCCAGTCCTGGGAATTTTTTGTTCGTTTAAATTTAGCATGCCTCTTCCGTTTTTTGCAACAGTGTTCTGAGCTGTTTTGCGTCCCAAGGCGGATCACCTCCTTCTTTTATTAATTCATTTGGTATAAAACTGTCAATTGCTGTCGATACCACTTTTTTTGAACTGGAGCCACATCTGGTCTACACTTACATTTAGTGTTAGGAACGAGTGGAAACTGTCTTTCTCCTGAACAAATATACTTTTCGTCTATTTTTGGAACTTTTGGACTTTCGATATTCAGTCTCGCAAAGACAGCTCTGTGTTCACTAATATCTGTATCCGTTTTGATGCTCATTATGAGTTCAAGATTATCAAGTTGTCATTTGTGTAACTTGAGAATCAGATTCATTTTGCTTCATTACCATGTCTACTGACTAACATCCCCGTGGGGATTTAGGTTTTGTCTTCCTGCAGGTAAATCAGAGCAACAATCAGTTTCTAACCGAATTGTTGTTCTCCTGTGCTACTACTGCGTCTCGACTGTCCTAACGTCGACGTCAGCTTAAACATTTAATTTCGTTCCTTCGATTTTTCTCGAAGATATTTCCACATTTTAATACGAAGTTGTATGTAGTTAGATACTTCATCGATTTAGTCAAAAGATGGGCAGTATATTGAGACGCTCCATGATGAATAATCATCTTCTCAGAACAATGAAAACTACAAGCATGTCTGCGAAAATGAATCGCTGAAGGTCACTGTAACGTGTGCGAAAGGTAGAATTTCCATTTGTCTTCTGCTATAGAAGAAAACTAGAAGCAACTCAAGATGATCTTTCTCCTTAAGAAGGTAAATATTATGCCAGATGTGACAATCTAACACATTGCTACGAAAGTACTTCCCTGTATTGAGAATAAACTAACATTGCACGAAATGGTAATGGGCCTGGATAACAACAGAACTGGAGGTTTTACCCGGAGCACTCCAAAGCGATCTACCTATCCCTCATCCTCTGGTCACAAATGTACCGATGTATGCGTGTTTTCCTGTCCTTGTTAGAAGAAGTATTAGTTTGGTACTTACTGATCGAATGCTAATTCCACTGTCACAGATACGAGGAAAAGACGGCTAAAATTTTGGGGATATTGAAAAGAAATGGAAGAAACCCAGATTACAAAGAAAATTTTCAATTGAGTTAATAAATAGTGGGATGGATAGAAACAGTGAAGAAAAATGCAAACAGAATGCGTGTTACAGAAGAAATAACACGTTACAGGAATCGCTTCAGGCTACTGATAGAAAACCAACCTATGAAGTATATAAGCCAAACCTCGACCTAAGAGAGTGTGGACAAATAAGGAGATACAATGGAGATGTACCAGAAAGAAAGGAAAGAATATAAACGCCATTAGTCTGAAGTTTTATGCGGTCTATAGCTTGCTAAATTCGTAGACTGTAAAAATATTGAAGATGACCAGTGCCTGGCTGAAATTGCGTACTCATTCTCATGACACGCTGTTAGTTTTATATCTTCTTTTGTTTTCTGCGCAATCATTAATGGGTAAGAAAGTACGTTTCTTATGCTTCAAGCTGTGTCTTGTGCTCCTACTTCTTTGCAGTGCATGAATAATTGCTGAGCGATATCTTGAAAGCCCTCTCCTACAGTTTTAGAGACGAGTACCGGTTCAATCCCCCAATTTCAGAGAACTTTCTTCTCTTCGCAACATGTTTAATTCTCGGAATGCCTTTATTGTTTCTTATGTGTTTATAATAAAGCAATAATAATTTATGACAACTGACCGTGCCGGCTCAGATCTTGAATTTGGTGCATCTACCATCTCTCTTGCGCTTGATAATTCGCAACTCACATTTGATCGCGCGACATGGTGATTCCTCTGCTCGTATCCCCTGCCATCGGTGACGCTGATGATTTCGAATTCGATTCGGCGGGCGGAAGCAGTTGCGGTTTGGCAGCTGTTCTGGTGTGAGAGCTGCTGTCTGAAGCCCCCGAGCACGCCCGGCGCCCCTACATATACGAAAAGGAACCAATTATTTATTTTGGCCAGGTTCATCTAGCGCCCGCCCCACCCTGCGGTGGCTTTACGGCTATTAAACTGACACGTTTGGTATCTGCTGAATGAATTGGTTGGCTTTGTTTAACATTGAGCTTCATTAATTTTAACTGTTCTTGCGGATTGCTGTTTGTAGTGTGCTGCATGTAAGTCGTTTCGTAATTGGATGCGTGTAAACAAGGCTTCGTCCAGATACGAGAACCTTGCCCTTTTAAAAAACTTACGTGTACTGATCAGACGACCGTGGTGGATGTGAAATTTGTGTGAAGCTGCCAGTGGATATTTATCTTAATTGGAACTATATTTTACATCTATTATTAATTTTAAGATTGAGATTAAATGTGGCATGGAACCCTCATTGTTACGCTGGAAAAATATTACTCACTGTAAGAATAATCGTGGCGTTTTTCTACTGTAGGAATTTTGCCCTCTTAACGTTTCCTTGTAATTGCCTGTACCGGCAGCATCACACTGTTGTAGTTTTAACACAATATAAAGGTCTAAGAGCATTACCCGGTCTACAGGCCTATGGCCTCTGTGGAATGTCCATGCGTAATAAGGCGCTTTGCTACGATGCGCGTGGCCGTTCCACGTCGGATGTTCGAGTCCTCCCTCGGGATATATATATATATATATATATATATATATATATATATATATATATATATATATATATGTGTGTGTGTGTGTGTGTGTGTGTGTGTGTCTTTTTCTTACGCTAAGTTAGTTTAAGTAGTTTGTACGTTTAGGGATCGACGACCACTGCAGTTAGGTACCTTAACTTTACAAATATTTGAAAGTTTATACAGGCCTATGAAAGTTCTCGATTTTTTTATTAAAATTGGAATTTAAATGTGTTCAAATGTCTGTAAACCTACTGGACGAAAGTGCCATGGCCATCAGTCCCTAGACTTAAAAGGAAAACACACACACACCCATGTCTGAGGAAGGACTCGTACCTCAGGCTCGTGTGGTCGCCCAGTCCGTAGCTTGATGCCTTAGACCATGCGACCCTACAAACACGGCTTTTGAATGTGTTATTCCTAATTATTAAGTGTGCCTGGGAATCCCATTGTGGCGTTGTAATATTATCTGTAATTCTAAATATATTCAAGGTGTTCCTCTGTTATATGTAATTTGACCACCTTAAAATTCTACCTTGCTTTCACCAGCAACATCACTCTGTAGCGGTTTTAAGATAATTTAAAGAGCCCATTTGTACTAGGCTCAGCAGTAATTGTTCGAATTTTTTTCCAGATTTTTAAAATTTTTATTTTATTTTTAATCAATTTAAAGATAGCAAAAATTGGATATCTCAGTCTTTGATCCCTTACGTTTGATTAAGATATAAAATTTCTAACTATCAGTCGAAACCCTTGGAGCTAGCTCTAACTTTTTGTCTGAAAGGCTTTTTGTGTCAGTGGTAATTGACAGTTGAACCTCAGAATTGTGTAAGTAAGCTCAATAAATATTCATATATCAAATGGTTAATGTCATTAGTTTGCCATTCCATGCCTTTCCCTTTTCCTCTTATTGGTAATTTTGCACATTGCAGCAACCAATAAACCTTCTGACAAAATCTAAAACAATTGTCAGTTGCTTCGATAACTTAAGTGCTTTGCGCTGGTCTTTTTAGGATTCCATCTCGCTTTCACACCGCTGTAGCATCGATCCCTGTAGCTCCTCGGGGTGCTCTCCGAAGAGCGTCGGGCCTCGATGGCAGATATCGCAACGGCTTGGCGCCGACGGGCTCGATCTGGTCCGCATTAACGGTGGCGTATAAACATGCCTAGTGCAGCAAGAGATATCGCCATTGTAGTACATTTAGAGGTATAAATGGTAATTATTACAGATATTTCTCCTTTTTGTAGTATACTGTGAAATCGTAATAACTCTAGGACCTACTGCTAAGAAGATGTACTTCTATATTACACAGATGTTCTATATATAAAAAGGTGTTCTATTTAATGCACAAGAAGAAGTTTTGTTTTTAAAAAAGACAAACATTTGTCATCTTATTGTTTATACTTTACACATTTATGAAATGATATTACTTCGTAACAGATTTGTAGAAACATTAATTATAGGTGTACAACATCTTCATGCCTGGAAGTTTTGGATTTCACAATAGGCTACAAAACAAGAAGTGTCTGTAATGACGTTTTCATACGGTTATTCAAACTTCGAAATATGCTACAAAGCGGAAGATAAATATGTATCCTGCTGCACCAAGCATGTTTATACACCGTTGTTAATCCGTAAGTTAATTGTTCATGTTCCTTAATTCTTTAAACCTATACTTAAAATGTACCATGTACTTACCATCCACATTTGATGTTGGGAGGCACAGGTTTCTTGAAAAGGATGTAAATTATTAAAAAGGCGCCTGAAGATGACCCACTGATATTAACTTGTTATAATTTTTTTTATTTTTATTTATTTATTTATTTATATATTTTCTTAAATCTCTGGCGGTAGAGATCAGAAAAGGCAAGTTGAAACGCTCACAGCTGCTCCAAATTACTTTGCGAATGGCCACAGTTCTTGTGCAACGGAAATTTATCTAACTCATTACTCCTTAAGGGAGCAGCCAACATTTTAACAAACACAAAAATAAGATACAAGAAGGAATAGATAAATAAACATTGGATAGGAACATGAAATTATAAGGCAGGCGTGTGATTATCTATTAAAAAAATAACCAACCCAAAATGTGGGGAGGCCAATTAAACATGAAGAAGCACACACATTGTACAACAGTGAATGAAATTATTAAGTTACTGCGCGTAATAAAATGGTTTCTGCCCTTTCTGAATATAGGAGGAATGTAGGAAGAGATTTTCAAATACACTGGGGATGAAGAAAGCACACTCAAATTCACCCACAGACACATGCATAATGCATGTGACACTTAATCAGGAACAATTCATGGTAGTTGCGGCGTTTTGACGAAATGGCCGATGTCTTCAAGCACACTTTAAAAGTATACTATGCATGAACGAACTCATGTGCAGGGAGACCGTGGCATACTATCCTCGAGTACCACCTGGTGTATGAACACAGAGAATTACAAAGAATTTACAAAAAGAAATTAATTTAAAAATAAACAAGTAAAGCACACATGAGAATTCAACAGAAGAAAGCTGGTATCAATAAAGAGCATGGCTGAAGGCAGAAGTAATGAGCGAAAGTACGTTGTGCAATCGGCCATACCAAGACCGGAAAGACAGAAACAATTCAGAAATTTCGAGGAAAATTTAGAATGCTCGCAGAAACAGTCACCACATGAGTTACTTAAAAGCATCAAGGAACTAAAGCAGACTAAGTTTATGCAAAGGCTGAAGGCCACACACGTGATTTCTGACTTGAGAAAACAAGACACCAAAATGATTACCAGATTAAAAATACAAATACTACATTTACACTAAATTACACGTGTTCTGAAAAATAAGAAATACTTCGCCCGGATAGCGGAAGAATTACTTAAGAAAAAGTCTCAGAATTAATCCAGGAATGCCTGATCACAAATAAAGTATAGTTCTATCAGCATGGCATCCTCTCAGCATAATTCTACGAAATACTCACATCGGCGGTCGCTACAAGAGTGAGCCCAAAGGCCTCGCACAGAGCGTTCTCTGGCCTTAACGGACGTTATGGTGCGTTCAAAGCCTACTGTCTACCAACCCTAGGTACCTGAGGGAGATAATTCCCTCTACTACTGTTCCAGAGAGGTCACTTTTTTACCACTTTAATCCATGATTTCGTTGGTACCGCACTAAGAACAAGCCACCTCGCCATCTTGTCAAGTAAGGATGTTACTGGCTACATAGCAGACGGCAGTGCAGACGACATACAAAGCCATTCATTTTTAACTATAGTAAACGAGGCCTAACACGCTAAGCGGCGACTGTAAGCCATTGCGCGGCAGTCAGTCACTATTAAAAGCAAACTTGCACATTCAAACGAACACACAAGTTCAATCAGACGGGTAGAAACATATATAAACATGAGGCACTGACATTTCGTAAAGGAATATAATAGTTGATATACATATAAACAAAAGTAATGGTGGAGAAGCACTTTAGAGTTACCAAAGTAGATCTTTTTATAGTTCAAAACTCAAAATAGAACTCGACCACACATACACCATCATGGCTCTAAATGCATCGTGCATTAGTAGATCACGATTTTAGTGACTGAATCACAACTCGTTTCATTTTAGAAGTGAAAGTGGAATTAATCAAATAAAGGAAAAATGGAGAATGTCATAAATGGAAGAAAATCAATCCTTCATTGGGAATACACCAAAATCGTTTCTAAAAGAAATAATCTACTTAAATTACATGTGTATGGCCATGTGAATACCTTAGCATAATTCTTTGCCAAATATATTTTCTTACTTGTAAATAACATTGCCCAAAGAGGATCATGGGTCCTACAAAAAATATAACAGTGCTGTTCCTGCAGTTTTATGAATGTTGAACTGCCTGTAAATTTATAGGACCAGACTGGTCATTAGTCCCTAGGCTTAAGAACTACCTCAACTAACCAAGGAGGACTTGAAGCTCCGGCGGATGAGACCTCGTAGTCCCTGACATGGCGCCTAGAATAACTCGGTAATCCTCGCGCGGCTGTTGTAGTTTCCCGTTATTCATTTGAAATGTCTAAAAGCAAGCCCTTTTTGGTACAAACCCAAGAAATATAGCACAATCCCCACATATAACAGTCAATTACCCTTTCAGCCCACAGTATGGCAAAGGATCAAATGTTTCACATCTTACGTCATTTACTGCCGCATGAGGTGCTGTTATTTTGTTTTTCTGGATTAATTATTTATTCCATAGTGGTATGGCAGTCCATCGACTCCCACAAAAATAAGTCCATTTGCAATGTCCCACACAGTAGTTCACTAACACCTTTGGATAGTAAATTACGATCAAGGCTTCCTCTTAACGTTTTATGCAGTTATTCCTGTTAAGTAGGAATATAGTACCGCAAAATTAATTTAAAAAAAATGTACATCAGCAAAGAATTCTCGCATTAAGATTTCGACTGTTGCGAATGATAACGTAAAAGAGATTGGAACTTCGCAGTATATGAGAACTTAGATGTTGTTTGCAAGCACCATGGACCATCTGAGGACGAATTTGAGATGTGCAGAAAATCACACGCAGTACTGATGCTGTTTCAGAGCAACATAACCAAGCCAGGTGGCGCAGTGTCAACACACCTGACTCGCATTCGGGAGAACGGTGGTTCAAATCTAACGGTCCAAATTTAGATTTTCCCCGATTTCCCTAAATCACTCCAGGCAAAAGGGCACGTCGACTTTCCTTCCTCATCCTTTCCTAAAACAGTCCGAGAGTGAGGTCTGTCTCTAATGTCCAAGCAGTCGATGGGAAGCAAACCCTCAGCCCGTTCCTTCGGAGTAACATTGGCAAATAAAGGGTTAAAAATAAGATTACAATATCGTGAACCGCGTCACTAGTGCCATTTCAGATGGAAAGACTTCGGTCTTTCATCAAGCCAGTACCTCCTGAAATAGCTTAGAGATTTATTGCTATTATAATCTCGAGCGTGTTCTCAGAACTTATTATTTTGTCATTCAAATGTTTATAAATCTATCGAACCAAACTGCGTGGTCATCAGCCCGTAGCTTACAAACTACTTAAACTACTTCCTGCCCCAGGAAGGACTCGAACCCCCGACGGCGAGCAGCCGCGCGCTCCGCAGCGAGGCGCCTTAGATCGCTCGGCTACTATTTTCTCATTAAAACTATTTGTACATAGGATAGTTACTATTTACTAATGTTTAGAAATGTGGGAGCAAGGGTGCGGCATGAACGTTTTCATAGTTTATTCCTGAATTTGAGCTATAATCTGATTACATGCTTTCTTTGACGCTTACTGTTTTCCGTGTTTATACGTTGCTAGAAACGAAAGCCAGCGTTACCAGGGACGAAATTCCTCATACTCTCAGCAGTAATAGAATTTGTTTCTTCTGTGCAGATGGAGTAATATTTAACCCTCTAGGTACCGCACAACGACTTAAGAGTGCTGCAACCTCAGGTTTAGCAGAAGAAAGTTTTAGTCATGAGTCCTCTAACTTGGTAATGAAGTAAATTTTAGTCATGAGTCCTCTAAATTGGTACTGAAGTATGTTTTCAGAGCAACTTAAAGTTCTTATATTTGTTTGATATATACGAGTAATAATTATTTAGAAATATGTACGGACAATACAATTTTGGAAACGCGGCACCCATTTCCTCGCTCGGTATGTAAACAGACTGTACAGCGCGCGGTATTTAGAGGGTTAACGTACATTGCTTATCGTGTATAAAAAGTTATTTGCCGCGGTGGAATGGCCGAGCAGTTTAAGGAACCTTGCTGCGGAGCACGCGGTAGCTCTCCGTTGGAGGTTCGAGTCCGCCTTCGGGCATGGGCGTGTGTGTTGTACTTAGCATAGATTAGTTCAAGTAGTTTGTAAGGCTAGGGTCTGATAACCAGTACTTAGGTCCCGTTGATATACAAACTTTTGATTTCCGAAAGTTTATTTATAGTGGAATACCTGAAATACTGGACGAATTTAAAAAATTAATTAGCGACACTGATGCTTTTATTGTCCACAGTCATTGTATCGATCGACGATAAGTTTTCTCTTCACCCGGACCGATCGAGGTGGCACAGTGGCACTAGTATTAGAGAGGAGAGTGGTTCAAATCCAGCAGCTGCCATTTTGGTTTACGTTTTCCGTTATTTTCGTAAATAATTCCACGTAAATGCAGGGATGGTTCGTTTGGAAGGGGACGGCCGATTACCTTCCCCATCCATACTGAAACATCCCAGCGTGATCTCTGTTTTTAATGACCACGCTCTCGTGGAGACGTTAAACGCTAAGCTTCCTTCTTCACAAGAATGCATTCCTTGAACGGTGCTGTTGATATCGCCGACTATTTCGTTGTTGTTGCTAGAATAATCGTCCCGCATAACCGTTGTGGATTAATATAATTATCAACAATATTTGAGTGTACTTCGTTTTCAGGTATATCAGAGCATTCTAGCTCAATCTCGAAATTTATAGAACAAACCAAAAGATAAAAATAACAGTCTAGTTCGCAAAGTTTATCAACTTATTAGATCGGTAACCGGTTTCGATCATCTTGAGACCTAGTCGATTCGCTGTAGGTGATCTCACCTGATATCTCAAAACATTATCAATTCGCACACACTTTTTTACCAGCTTGTCTATCCTGGAGAGTGTCATACAAATCACATTGTCAATGACACAACGGCAAGAGCGTAATTACTTTACTTTTTTTCTTTTTCCTCGTTAACATTACAGGTTGCGGCAAGTTATACTGTCGTGATTGAGTCTGTTTTAACATAGCACTCAGCACACTTTACCGAAACGAGTAATACTAACGAAAAATGGAATGTGAGACTTTGGCTGTTATATAGTACATGTATAGGTCAGGTAGCTCCATATAAAAAGGAAAATAATGTACCAATTAAATTATTTGATTTTCTTGCACCTGAATGGGGAGTCCGTGTATTTACAAACTGTGCCAGAGATTGCCTAGGAGAAGCAGCAAGGTCGCGGTGACCTGTACGACACAAAATACGTCTCCTCAGAGACTAACCACCTACGGTCATAGAGACCACCAACTCGCAAACACGATGAATATGGCGAACCCCTGCAGAACAGCAAACTGACTGGCAATGCCAGCTGATCTCACAGCCGACCAACGTGCAAGGCAGGTAAACCATATTCAGCGCACTGAACACAAACAAACCTATACAGTCCCACATATTTAGCCAGTACTATGACCGAACTATCATGACGACGTTGGCTATGATCACAGGTATTCTGCCGCAGCCGACTCAGGAGCTCATTTGCAGCAGAACCTCGCATCAACCGGACTGATTCTTTATGACAAACCTAGCAAAGTTAACGGTACTGAGATGTACCGTTTACTGTCATTACAAAACCTTGCATGATCTGTCACAGATAGCATACCGCTACTGCCCTTAAAACCTACCCCACTGTCGCAGAGGTTTTTTTTCCCTTGGCACTTGGCATTGGCACTTTTCTTTCCTCTGCCCTTACATACCTTTACCCTTCGTATACCTTTCGACCAATTCTATCTCCAGATGCATCGTATTAATGGGTGATCGTGCCCACACGTACGGATAACTTCGCGGTTCCCGCATCCCGTGATCCAACTTAGCAAACTAACCAAATTACGGAGGTGACAGTAGAACGTTTGTGGTGGTCACCACGTTGGTGTGGGCGTGGAGGGGCCCCATCCTCGCGGTGACCTGTTTCTCGGTCTGTACTGACAGCTCCACGCCGCCATGGCACAGTTTTGTAAACAAAGGCCTCGCAGCTGCGGTAGTTTAGGCTGTGCGCCGTCAGAGGCGTCCCCACTGTGGCTGCCCTGGAGGCCGCTGGCCGGCGCCCGTGCCCGCGCGGCCCCGCCCGCCCGCCGGCTGGTCCTGCGGGGGCGGGGGCGGCGCCGCCTCCCGGATGCATAGCGTGGCGTCACCGGCTCTTCATTTGAATGTAATGGACAATGGGCATGCAAATGGCGGCCCGACCAGAGACACGCGGTCCACAAGCGGCGAGGCGCCGACCCGGCCACACAGGCCTGCAGATATTCGCACCGGAGCTCAGCAGTCCGTCTTGAGTGTGCTGAAAGGAAAACCACTGCCTACGTCTACGGCACTGCTCAAAACAATTAAGGACAATTTGTTATATACATATGAAGGGTCCACGAGAAAAAGGGGGTAAGTAAAAAAAATGAAATTTTAGAGTATTACAGCTTTACTTTTATCGGTTTTTGTTTCATGGAAAGAAGGGTGATAGTCTCAAAGTTACAGCGGTTTAAAAATACAGCGTCCACGGGAAAAAGGAGGTAAGTCAATGTGAAACTAGGAAAAAAGGGGGTTAGTCAGTTGGCAGCACTGATCGCACCTGTCGTTTACGTTCTGTCGTCCAGGTGTTGAGCATCTGCTGTTGGCGAGGTTAAGATAGTGCTCTGTGTGTTATGTGAATTTCTTTAGTTTATGTTACATTTTAACTGAACTGTGGAAGTCAACATAAACAATGAAGATGAGGAAAGTATCACCTTCAGTCAACTGTCACATTCAAAGAAGAAAAGGAAGCCGGCCGCGGTGGCCGAGGGGACTGAGGCGCTTCAGTCACGGTCTGCACGGCCACTACGGTCGGGGGTTCGAATCCTCCCTCGGGCATGGATATTTGTGCCGTCCTAGTTCGTAAGTAGTTCATAAGTAGTTTGTAAGTTTAGGGACTGATGACCCCGTAGTTAAGTCCCATAAACTTTACAAACATTTGAACATTTTTGAAGAAAAGGAAGAGAACTGGTCGACTTTCCGACGTGAGAAATAAACTTTTATCATCCGCCCATGAATTAGGGCCAGATTGTAAATTTTCCGCATTGAAATGTTTCCAGAGTATTACTGACGCAGAACGTGGGTATATTATATGTAATTATAACAAAATGATTGTGAATGAGTCGAATGCTTACTTGGCAGGCCTAATTAATGTAAATATTATATCACAAATGAGACCTAGGCGACCGGAAAATGAAGCTAAATTTCGTGACAATAGTTATTCATGTCGTGTAAGAGTGAAGAGGGAGAATTCTGTCACTGAAGTAAATGTTTGTTCTAAAGCCTTTACATCTTTTCATGGAATATCTTAAAAAATTGAAGTAATACAACGTTATCTGAAAAAAGGTGTGAATCCTAAGGATGGTTGAGGCCAACACTCTAATCGGAAACATTGTGTGACATCAGAGGCACTTGAGGCAGTTCGCCTACACATTAGTTCATTTAAAGGTGTACGAAGCCATTACAGCTTGAAAACCTCTATGAAAGTGTATGTACCACAGGATCTGAACATCAGTAAGGTGTATGAGTTATTTAAAAAATCATACCCTACACAATGTGTCGTATGAAAAATACAGACTTGTTTTCAACACAGAATTTAACGTCGGTTTCGGATGCCCTAGAATGGACACTTGTAGTTACTGTGATAGGCATGCTGCCGAAATTCGAGCTGTTGAACATGCTTTGAAATCGTACCCGGAAAATAGTTCAGAAAGGGCGAGAGCAGAAAAAAATCTAGCAACTGTCAACGGAGAAAAAATTTCACTTATTAAAATTTGATAAGTTTTATATTCGTAAAAGACGTTCTAAAGCAAACAGCAGGGCATCAAAAGAATGTGAAAGCATTACTGTGGATTTCCAGAAGAACTTACCTATCCGTAACATCACAACTAACGACGTGTACTACAAGATACAGTTAACGCTGTCCATTTTTAATATTCATATATTGTCAACCGATGAATCATATTTCTCCGTGTATGATGAAACAGTAGCCTACAAAGGGTCTAACGAGGCCGCTTCCTTTTTGTTTTATTTTGTGATGTCAATTCTTGATCCCTCTGTTAGCGAGATTTACTGACATTCCCCGTTTCATAATGACTTACCCCCTTTTTCCCTACAAACAATTTACGTCATTCGATATAATATTATCTTTAGCTTGTTACAGTACATTTAGAGGAAAACCTTGTACAAGTATCTAACGAATATATGTAAGGCTACAGTAAACATAAATTTCAAGAGAATTGGCTAAAAATTGCATTTGGTACATAAGGTTTGGTGTTAAAATCTTCTCTCCTGAAAAATTGAGAAGAACTGACTCCCCCCTTTTTCCCGTTGACCCTTCATATGGTATTTTATCCAGATATTGGTTACAACTGTAATCCGATACAGTACGATATTTTGCTGTAATTGAAGTTTTAATAGCATTCACTTACAAGACCACATGCCAATCAAAGTTTAGAATTTTTAATATTTGTGGTACGAGAACGTCAGAACTTGAATAACAATCAGCCACAGCCATTCGAACCAACTCTCAAGAATTCTCCAGAAAATCGACTTTGAACTTTTGCAAGTACACACAAGTACCAAGAATGAAAACGGTTGCAGCAACTGTTGGTGCAGCTCAGGTGATAGCGTTCTGGCCTCATAACCAAAGAACGGGTGGTTCGAAGCCCGCTGAGACCAAAATTTGTTTCATTGTTTCCGAATTCAGTTCTAAAAAACTTATAGGGAGCTCTAATTACACGTGCTGTGTCAGTTTTTGTTTATGTGTACATAGACGAGCTGAACACTAAGCCGTCATGTAAACCGACGGTTGAGTAGATTAGCTGCTTGGAAAGTCATTGGTAGCTATGGAGATGACTTCCTGAAAACGACGTCGGAGCTCTTGACAAATTGAACAATCAAAGAGAACCGCAATAGTGAAGCCAATACTGTAAAAATTTAACTTATTTCTTGTTTGAAACCATCATTATTAGCAGCCTTTTATTAAGAAAATAGACAATTACAAATAAACAAAAATATGAGCCGGCCGCGGTGGCCGAGGGGATTGAGGCACTCCAGTCACGCTCTGCACGGCCACTACGGTCGGGGGTTCGAATCCCCCCTCGGGCACGGATATTTGTGCTGTCCTTAGTCTTAGTTAATTCATAAGTAGTTTGTAAGTTTACGGACTGATGACCCCGTAGTTAAGTCCTATAGACTATACAAACATTTGAAACAAAAATACGTGCATATTTCTTAGAAATTACCATTATATATTAAAATTTTCTACGTATTCAAACACAACTAAAAAAAAAAAAAAAAAAACTCTTTCAAGCCAAGATTCGAACCTCCGACCCTATGGTTGGAAGGCTAAGACGCTACTACCTCAGCTACATCGACAGATGGTGCAACTCTTTTACATATTCATACTTACTTGTACTTGCAAAACTTCAAAGACGGTTTTCTAGAGAATTTTTAGAGTTGTTTCTAATGGCTTTGGCTGGTTGTTATTTATGTTCTCAACTTCATGTACCATAAATATCAAAATACTAAAGTCCGATACCCATGTGAAAAACTCACTCCAGTTGCCCTCTGACATAGTGTATCATCACCTCGGACGGCCAGTACAGTCGCACACCTGCGTGGCATGGACAGTAAGAGCTTATCAATCAGCTCTACAGGAATATTTCGCCATTCCACCTTGAGTACAATATCCAGCGGTAGTGGGAGGTGATGGTCTGGTTGCAGTGCGTATGCCAAGAGACGCATCCTACACATGCTCAATAGGGTTTAAGTATGGTGAACAAGCTGGTTATTCCATTCGTTCATTTCCCTCAGCTTCAAGCATGTTGTCCACCAGTACAGATCTGTTGAGACGAGCGTTTATCGTTCACCAGAAGGGAACCGTATCGTATAGCACCAGTCTAGGGTACAATAAAAGGTCCAAGGATCTCGTCTCTCAATACCTCTGAGAAGTCAAAGCGCCATTCCGAACGAAGTAGAGGCTCGTACGTTCTGCAATACTGACTCCTGCCCGCACCATTCGTCCATCACCATGATATAGTGATGTTTACTGCACATAAACTGGATTGTTCCCAGTTCCACGTTCTCTCCAGGTGAGGGAACGACTTTCGTCCGGCTGCACACAAAAATATTGACTCATTTGTTAACACAATCCGTTGGCATCCGTCACAATTTCAATCCTGATGTTCCTCCTCCTAGTTTCTGCGGGCTAAATGGTGACTTCGCTTTAATGGAACATACGCCGTACTCTCAGGAAGGTTATTTTAGACTGTTTGTGTTGATATTCCTCGTCCTGTTGCTGCCTGGAGGGTGCGTTGCAGCTGAATTGCATTTAGGCTCCTGTCTCTACAGGCTGTTGAACAGAGATAACCACCATCTGCAGCTGTATTACCTGTGGACGACTTTGGCCATATTTTAAATGTTCCTGTAGTCTGAAATCGCGTGCAGATCCTCGAAATTACACTATGCAAAACTCCATTACCTGCAGCCACCTCCCTCTTTGTCCGGCTTTCACCCTCGTTATGGTTATCCACGGCATAGCTTCTGGTAAGTCACTCTGTTGTTGGATTGCACTACCTGCTCACTACACTATCTGAGCGCAACTGCTTGTGTAATTCGTTTGGTAGAGTAAACACAAGTCCTACCACTTCTGCAGAAACTTTCGCTTATTACCACTATCTCCTTTGCCGCAATGTTGTTGTTTCCACTCCATAGAAACGACAGAAAGACCTTGAACTATTTTTGTTCATTCTGCCGATGAAAATACTTCAGAAGATAGATTACTTATCCCCTAATTGTATTGATCTGTGTTACGTAGAATAGTGATCTCACTTTATCACACAAACTGACTTAGCTTGGGTTTTCATATCTAGCTTACATTCAGTCGTGGACATTCTGAGATGAGAGTGCTCTTCAGTTAGTAATATGCCTCAGAATTGGATACATACCCTAATATTCCTCTCATTCCCTCTCTTTCCCTTGTGTTCCTCCCTACACTCTTTGTCTCACTTCACCTCCGCCTCTCTCTCACGTTCATCCTAACCATCCCTTTGTCTTTCTTCTACTCGTTCTCCCCTCCACCCCCATGTCCATCACCATCGTCCCGCTCCCTGTAGATGTCTTATCCCACACTATCCATCTCCTCTCTCCCTCCTCTCTGCGGCACTATCGCCATTTCTTTATGTCCATTTTTTATTTATTCCTCCTCCGCCGCGGTGGAGTAGCCTAGCGGTCTAAAGCGTCTCGCTGCAGAGCGCGCGGTTGCTCGCCGTGAAGGTTCGAGTCCTCCCTCGGGCATGGGTGTGTGTGTGTTTGTCCTTATGTTAGTTTACGTAGGTTTAAGTAGTTTGTAAGCTACGGACTGATGACCACGCAGTTTGATCGCTCCCTACCTGACTCCGCCTCCTCACCTCTTACATTCACCCAACCATCCCCCTGTCTCTAGCATTATCCTTCCTCGTTTTCTACCAATCTCCTGTCACCTCTATATGTGAAAAATTACTTATATCTGCCATATATTTTTACGGTCAAAGAGCTCCGAAGTCTACAGTGAGGTACATCACCATGGACCATACGGAATATTATGTAGACAGTGACTTTAAAAAAAAAAAAAATTAAAAAAAAAAGGCCGTGTAAATTTTAAGCAAGAGCGGAATAAAACTCTAGATTGGGAGTGTGTAGTAAAGAACCATCTGCCATGCCCCGTATGAATTATTTTGTAGGCAGTATCCTCTTACATGAAGATCAAATGTGGCAAATTTTATCTGTCTCATAAACCGTACTGATGGTGATCTATCAACGATGTAATTTCTCTCTTCAACTATAAACATGAGTGTCAGTTGCATTAATAAATTCGCGGTACGTTATTTGTTCACAAAATTGATAGAAACCATCGTTTAAGCAGGTTATAAACTGTCAACCTTTAAGCTCATATAACGTGAAATACGGAGCAAAAATTGCGTTTTACTCTTTGAATTTTAGATTTTACTATATCTGTAATTGTTTCTTGCGTTGTTATGTTCTACGTTATATGATTCAATGCAATACAATGAGTAAAAATAAATAAATAAAATAAAAAAATAAAAATAAAGTGCGAAATCGAAGGTAATATTGTGTACAAATTTCAATACAATCTCACAAGCATTTTCGTAGATTTCTGTTTTTAAAGGAACGATCATTTACATTAGTAAATGTAAATGTTCCTAACCGCAAATCTCGGGATGTTCGTAACCGACAATTGTGAAACTCTGGACAACGTTTCATTGGAATACGCGCATGTATTTGTATAATTATTTTTTAAATATATGTCATATATGATTTTATATAAATTTTATGATCGTGAAACACTGTCACTAAAAACGGTATGTAGATATGTATGTATATCTATATATATAAAGCAGTGTGTCCCTGTGTTTGTGGGTTAGTGTGTAGGTATTGTATACAAATTTACAATTTCATTCCAATCTTCATAAAATTTTACACACGTGACGTTCAAACTAAGCGGATAGTCACAGTAAGTGTAAGGATCATGTTCAACACATAGTTCAGGAGATGTGACGTCATAAACAATGAGATGCAAGAGAAACTGATGCATCACGCGACAATGCTGCACATTTCCTCCAAACCATTGTTCCGATTTCAACCGAATTTGGTGCACATATTCTATACCGTGAGGTAACAATTTCTGTAGGGGTAAGAACCACATATGGTGCATGGTTGAGGAAATATAACGTAAAAAAAACAATAGGAGAAAAAAAACTGCCACATAATGCGACGAGACTGTATTCATACACTGTATGAGAATGAGAGTTCTTAGCGACTTACAACAACATTTAAACGTTATTTCAAACCCTTATCAGACATTGTCTCGCTGACAACCACAGCAAAATAATCAGAGCAAATATGTTCGTCGGTTACTAGTTTTCTGCTGTTAATGGAATCATGTACGACATCCGATATGATGTTACAATTTATGCTTTGTACACTATAAATGGTACTGGCAGGAAATTTTTAAAAACAGTATACAGACATACAGCTGAATATACCTTCGAAATTGAATCACGGTACGACACGTAGTTTATGAGGTATTAGAACATAAATAGTAACGTTCATGGAAAATCGGCACATCAAGCATCATGTTTTAGGCTATTACTTCTTTAACACTAACTGTATTCGCAACAGATGTTATAGGCATAAATAATTTATAGAAATGAATACATATCTGCAAAATTTTATAGTTGCACGACACATTATTCCAAAAATACGAGACCATATATATTACGATGGATAAAAACCTACCATGCACGACGTTTCATTCCGTTTCTTAGCTACTACTAGGACACTCCTGTATTCCAATCAGTTTAAGGAAATACCTGAAAGCCGACAGTTCTGTTGACAACTTTAACTGTGAAGTGTACACTGTTGCAGACGAAAGTCATATATGTCATGTGCAAATATGTTGCACCGATATAGTAAGCCCATCGCTCAGAACGTTTGTAAACTACCGTTCTGAGCGATAGGCTTGCGATATCGGTGCAAAATATTTTATAATAAACGAAAAACTGTTTTATTTTAGACATACCCATAACCAAGAATAAAACATAAATGTGACGAAATATTATCATATAATATTTAAATGTTAAGTGACTTGAAGATGCAACATAGAACTGCCGAAAACGGTCTAAATAAAGCAATTTGAAATTATCGTCCTGGGCTCCACTGCTTAAGCAGATTCCAAAACTAAATTAGCAATTTTGTATGGGCGTCGACAGTTCATATTAGATTCGTAATTTACACGTTGCCATACCGTTCAGCCAACTGCGATAAAATTTTGCACACTTTTAAAAGAAGAGTAACTACACTATTACATGGTACATAGTACAGTGTGTGCCAGGTTCACGTTACTCCACACTTCGTTTGACCTATCCCCATTAATTTTCACAGATAAACATAATTTTTCATGTACATAGGAGTGAGGAGGTAAACAGCGAGAGAGACCAGGAGGAAGTGGCAGAGAGTGGGAGGTAATGGCAGAGGCATGGAAATGGACGGGTGAATAGAGGGGGTGGGGGTGGAGGCGGAGAAGACGAGGAAGAGACAGCAGTACATAACTCAATGTTGGGACGGTAAGGTAACAGGCAGAGAAGCCTAAGAGAACAAGGAGGGAGGTAAGAGAGAGGGAAGGAGAAAGTGATGTGCAGAATGGTTTTGGCGAGAAGTGTGTGATTTATATCCAGCTCCCATAAATATTTAGTAATTGTGAAACATTGTCGGGTTCGCTGGTAAGATTAATAACTTAGAAATATTACAAAGATTAATTACACACTAAAATTAGTCCCCATTAAAATTCAGTAATATAAAAATAAAGAAGTAACTATGAAATCTATCAAAACATAGTTATCACATCAGAAACATTTAACAGGAGATTAAAATTCGCCGCGGTGGAGTAGCTGAGTGGTCTAAGGCGCCTAGCTACGGAGCGCGCGATTGCTCGCCGCTGCAGGTTCCAGTCTTCCTTAGGTTAGCTTCACGTAGTTTAAGTATTTTGTAAGCCTAGGGACGAGTAACCATAGATTTACAAATATTTGGACATTTTTTTTATTAAAATTTTTGGAGCGTATTTACAGAATACATGTCAGTAGACCACCCATGGAGTCTTCAAATAACTTTGACAAAATAGTTACATAACATAAATGTCCAGAAAAGTAGGAAAATGGACTACTTTGAGATACAGGAAATATCAGTTTCCCCATACCTTTTAATAAATGACCAGACACAGTTTCCATTCTCGCCACTTCTGCCTGCAGAATCTAACCAGGCCCATAAACGACCCAGTCCTACTCACTTGCCTCGTGTTCCTACTGCAAATCCTTAGCCTCATTACTTTATCAGACATGTAGCTACTTGCCAGGTATCAATTGTTATTTATTATTTTTGTAGTAATATTGGACATTTAAGACAGTAACCGTAATTTCACCATTTAAAAAATTTAACTTATATATATTCCCAGAAATTTCACTCAGTTTTTCTCACCCTTCTATGTTCCAAATGCTTGACCTGTAAAACTTAAAATAATTGGTTCAGCCAATTCCTGTTGTTAGATTTGTTTTCTTAGGACAAATGTTGTACGATATATCTTGTCATATTGTATCAATGTCGATCTTGTCATATTTTATTAGTGTTCATTGTTGATTTGTTGAAAGTTAATGGACTTGTGTTATCTGTACAGCAACTTAAGATGTTTGAACGTAAACTCCTAGCTGCATAGCTATATCTCGGTAGTGTTTACCTGATGATGGCGAAAAAGCCCAAAATCGGTTAGTAAAAACAATAAATGTACAGAATATTACACGTTTATTTCACGTATTTTGTCCAAAATGAATAGAATTTTCGGTCAAGAACCGACGGAACATTCAGTGAATTCAAAGGGTGATTACGTTAGTAGTGATTTTTCTGTGTTGTTTACTGGGGCAATCTTGACTACTAAATCAATTACGCTAAAAGTACAATATAGTCGTAAAAACAGCACTGCCGCGGTGGAGTAGTCGAGCGGTCTAAGGCGCCTAGCTGCGGAGCGCGCGGTTGCTCGCCGTCGGAGGTTCGAGTCCACCCTGGGGCATGTGTGTGTGTGTGTGTGTGTGTGTGTGTGTGTGTGTGTGTGTGCGTGTGTGTTGTCCTTAGGTTAGTTTACCTTAGTTAAGTAGTTTGTAAGCTACGGACTGATGACCACGCAGTTTGGTCCGATAGATTTACAAACATTTGAACATTTGCAAAACAGCACTGTAATACAATAGCTAGTCTGGATTATTGTAAATTCAAATGTTACAGAGAACACTATTGAACATTTAATGCATAAGGCTGTCTGAACAAAATCGAATTGGCCGACACACACAGTCATCTTCAGTTACTACAGCCGCTGCTGCCCAAACTGTTCATTGGCAACCTACGGTTATTATGTGATAGTTACTGGAATCGGCGTCCCTTTCACTGCTCTGACGATGTAATCGGGCTGTTTTTCTGCAATCTGTATAGGGTGAGTGAATGATCATGTTACACTGACAGTCTTTACCGACGTCTTCCACAACCCATACGATCCAGGCTTTGTTAAAATATTTTCTAATCCTCCTATTTCTTGTGCCTGTTGTAGCCCGATCATCCACTCTCTTTCCGAGGCAAGACTGAGTACTGCACGTACGTTTATTGTGTCATTTCTTGGACTACTGGCCTGTCACAGGTGAAATTGGTGACTGGGCTGTCCTACCATAGTTCCAGGCACAGCTCGTAGCTCACGTAGGTCAGTGTGCTGTGGTGGAACAGGGACGGGATAACTGCGATGGTTAAAACAGGTAGTCAATTTCATCTTTAGTCGCTAATCATGAGAGTATTTTGATACTGGAAAAGTTTTATCAGTTGCTAGGACGTTGTTGATTAATTATTTACAGTCCCCTAGCAACACCAACTGTCACAATCTACCCGTGCAAAATTTCAAGACTTCGAAGTGTCGCGCACCACAATATAAATTAGAAAATATAGGAATAACTCCTTTAAATAGTTCACAAAAAATAAATTAGTTTCTTGTACGAACGGGGCAAGGAAACTAGTCTGCGGCCGTTACTAAAATTTTATCGAAGTCAAACACAGGCACTTCTGTTTGCTGTCGCTAACTTGTACTGAAAAAATAAATATTCCACCGCCTGCTAAACACTGTTTTTCCATATTCACACTCGATACCAATATAATACCAATATAATCCACTCCCATGAACCATAGACATTGCCGACGTGGGGTGGCTTGCGTGCCTCAACGATACAGATAGCCGTACCGTAGGTGCAACCACAGCGGAGGGGTATCTGTGGAGAGGCCAGACAAACGTGTGGTTCCTGAAAAGGAGCAGCAGCCGTTTCAGTAGTTACAGGGGCAACAGTCTGGATGATTGACTGAACTGCCTTGTAACATCAGCTAATGTGGGTTTGCCACACAGCTACTGCGAACGGCTGAAAGCAAGGGGAAACTACAGCCGTTACCTTTCCCGAGGACATGCAGCTCTACTGTATGAACATATGATGATGGAATCCTCTCGGGTAAAATATTCCGGAGGTAAAATAGTCCCCCATTCGGATCTCCGGGTGGGGACTACTCAGGAGGATGTGATCATCAGGAAAGACAATACTAGCACTCTACGGGTCGGAGCATGGAATGTTAGATCCCTTAACCGAGTAGGAATATTAGAAAATTTAAAAAGGGAAATGGATAGGTTGAAGTCAGATATAGTGGGGATTAGTGAAGTTTGGTGGCAGGATGAACAGGATTTCTGGTCAGGTGAGTACAGGATTATAAATACAAAATCAATTGGGGGTATCACAGGGGTAGTATTGATAATGAATAAGAAAATAGGAATGCGGGTAAACTACTATGACCAGCACAGTGATCGCATTATCATTGTCAAGATAGATACTAAGCCAACACCGACAACAGTAGTACAGGTTTATATGCCAACTAGCTCTGCCGATGATGAGGAAATCGAAGAAATATATGAGGAACTAAAGGAAATTATTCAGACAATTAAGGGAGAGGAAAACTTAATTGTTATGGGAGACTGGAGTTCGGTAGTAGGACAAGGAAGGGAAGGGAAGATAGTAGGTGAATATGGTCTGGGCAAAATGAATGAAAGAGGAAGCCGCCTGGTAGAATTTTGCACCGAACATAATTTAGTTATAACAAACACCTGGTTTAAGAATCACAAAAGAAGGTTGTATACGTGGAAGAGACCAGGAGACACCGGGAGATACCAGATAGATTTTATAATGGTAAGACTTAGATTTCGGAACCAGGTTTTACAGAGTAAGACATACCCAGGGGCAGCTATAGATTCTGACATAACTTGTTGGTTATGAACCGTAGGCTGAAACTAAAGAAACTTCAAAAAGTTAGGAAAATAAGGAGATGGGACCTGGATAAACTGAAGGAACCTGAGGTACTTAAGAATTTCAGAGGGAGCTTTAGTCAACAATTGACAGAAACAGGGGAAAATAAAACAGTAGAGGAGGAATGGGTAAAATTGAGAGATGAAATAGTGAAGGTAGCAGAGGAAAAAATAGGTAGGAAGGCAAGACCTACAAAAAATCCTTGGATATCACAGGAGATACTAAATTTAATCGATGAAAGGAGAAAATATAAAAATGCAGTGAATGAAACAGCCAAAATGGAGTACAGACGACTAAGAAATGAGATTGACAGGAAGTGCAAAATGGCTAAGCAGGAGTGGCTAGAAGGCAAATGCAAGAATGTACAAGTATGTATAAATAGGGGGAAAATAGATACAGCCTACAGGAAAATAAAATAAAAAAAAACATTTGGATTTAAGAAAAACAGTTCTATGAATATCAAGGACTCTGATGGAAAACCAGTTCTCAGCAAAGAAGGGAAAGCTGAAAAGTGGAAAGAGTATATAGAGAGGATATATGAAGGAAATGAACTTAGCGGCAATATTGTAGAAAGGGGAGAAGAAGTAAATGAGGATGAAATAGGAAATACTGTACTGAGAGAAGAATTTGACACAGCCCTGAAAGACCTAAGTCGAAACAAGGCCCCTGGAGTAGATGATATTCCCTCAGAGCTACTGAAGTCTCTGGGTGAACCAGCCATGACAAACCTGATTCACCTGGTGTGTAAGATGTATGAGACATGCGAAGTACCCTCAGACTTTAAGAAAAATGTTATAATCCCCATTCCAAAGAAAGCAGGTGCAGACAGTTGTGAAAACTACAGAAACCAACCATAAGTCATGGTTGCAAAATATTAACACGAATTATATACAGAAGGATGGAAAAGCTGGTAGAAGCCGACCTCGGGGAAGATCAGTTTGGGTTCAGGAGAAATGTAGGAACACGGGAGGCAATACTCACTTTACGGCTTATCCTAGAAGATAGATTAAGAAAAGGCAAACCTACATTTCTAGCTTTTGTAGATTTGGAGAAGGCTTTTGACAATGTTGATTGGAATAAACTCTTTCAAGTTCTGAAGCAAGCAGGAATAAAATATAGGGAGCGTAAGGTTATTTACAACTTGTACAAAAACCAGACAGCGGTTGTCAGAGTTGAAGGGCATGAAAGGGATGCAGTGGTTGGAAAGGGAGTAAGACAGGGTTGCAGTCTTTCTCCTTTGTTATTCAATTTGTACATTGAGCAAGCTATAAAGGAAAGCAAGGAGAAATTTGGAGAAGGAATTAAAGTTCAGGGTGAAGAATTAAAAACATTGCGTTTTGCCGACGACATAGTAATTCTGTCAGATACAGCAAAGGACCCGGAAGAGCAATTGAACGGAATGAACAGTGTGCTCAAAAGTGCATATAAGCTGAACATTAACAAGAGCAAAACTAAGGTAATGGAGTGCAATCTAAGAAAATCAGGTGATGCTGAAGGAATTAGATTAGGTAACGAAGCAATAAAGAAGGTAGATGAATTTTGTTACTTGGGCAGTAAAATAACAAATGATGGTCGCAGTACAGAGGATATAAAATGCAGAATGGCAATGGGTAGAAAAGCGTTCTTGAAAAAGAGAAATTTGTTAACCTCGAATATTGAGTTAAGCCTAAGGAAGTCCTTCCTGAAGGCATTTGTGTGGAGTGTTGCCTTGTATGGGAGTGAGACATGGACGATAAACAGTGCGGACAGGAAAAGGATTGAGGCTTTTGAAATATGGTGCTACAGAAGAATGCTGAAGATTAGGTGGGTGGATCGCGTAACTAATGAGGAAGTACTGAACAGAATTGGGGAGAAAAGAAATTTCTGGCATACCTTGACTAAAAGAAGGGATAGGTTGGTAGGACACATTATAGACATCAAGGAATTGTGAATTTAGCGTTGGAGGGAAGTGTGTGGGGAAAAAATCGCAGAGGAAGACCAAGAGATGGATACAGTAAGCAGATTCAGACAGATGTAGGTTGCCGTTCTTATGTGGAGATGAAGAGGCTTGCTCAGGATAGGGTATTGTGGAGAGCTGCATCAAACCAGTCTCCGGACTGAAGACCACAACAACAACACCAATATAATATCACATTCGAAGATAGTCGGTAATGATTTATATCGGATTTTTCCCCACTGAAATAAGTCGAAGTACGTCACAAAAATCAAATTACTCTTGTTATAATATATTCTTGATTATAAATAACTCTTCATAAATGTCAGATACTTATCAGTATTAACAAATATTTATTCTTCTTCATACTAATACAAAGTCAGTTTAGCATGAGACCTGAATCTGTTCAACCAGCTTGGACTGAATCTCAAACAACAATTAATTATTTTCCTCTTTGAAACGATTGACGCGCGGCAATAAGGAAGGCGCAGCTGCATTCGTAGCCCCGTAGCCGTCGGCTAAATTCTGCTATCGGTCACATACTTCAAGGTTGGCTGCGGCGGCGACGACGCTGCCCTTGTTGATTGCGGCGCCTTGATCGTACATGTAACATACAGAAAATAAAACATTTTAAGAATCATATTATAAAATAACAATATTTACATGAACATCAAATATGTATACATTTTAAATAAAAAGTTTCGTTTTTCCTATTTACAACTTCGAAACACTGCTAACATAGGAAAATGTAGTATGACTAGCTTGTCCCACTACAGTACGTCATCGTTTTCTCGGTCCTCGATCTGTTGGTTGCAAATGTCGATAGTTGGAAATCGTAGACTCGTTTACTAGCCAGATATACCACTGGTAGGTGACTATGACAGTTGTCTGACACAGACCGTAGGGCTAGTTTCGCGTCATCATCCCGTTAGCACCCCAAAAACTTTACGTGAAGAAATAATATGGTACTATTGCACAATGGTAAATAACAAACTATCAACTATAAGAGTAGTGTAGAGATAATATTAAGAGAAGTAGAAATCATTAATGAGCAGATAATAACTTAATGCAGTCTTAAATTCCACCAGATTACTGATGTATTTGTAATAATCGGCATAGTATGTCAGTATATGTGTGTCCACTTGACGACCTCTACTGCCTCTCTTTGGTTTTATTGTCAACGTCCGAAACTCTACAGATAAATTAATTTTCCCCATACTACTACATAATGGTAACTGTACAATACTGCGCTTCATAAAATAAATAAATTCTTTGACATGCGTGTAAACTGAGACACGCCCCCCCCTCCCTCGGGTAAAAGTTATCGTAACGCATTAACGAATGCAAATGCACAGAGCTTTACACAATGTAAACGTTTTTGAACTTTGGCATTTATTCTAAGCAACACATGTTACTATCAAGGTTTTGTCCATATGCGTCAACGCAAACTTGATATTCTTGCATTTCTTTGTTTGTAATAGTCTGTGAAGTACAAAAAGAAGCACTAAATTGTATGTTCTTAATTTGTCAAAATCTAATTGTAAGCCTCCCCTTCGATTCGGCTACTTTATCTATCTTGGACCATTACGATGTTTACCTAAAGGAAAGAAATGAATCATAGAATCTTTGTACTTTTGGAGCTACATTTTCCGTAGGTATGAACTTTTTTCTTTATCTGTACATCGAGATAAAAGAGCGGACCTAAAATGGAATAATGCCGTACATAAACTGCTTTAAATTCTGAGCTCCTGTTGGTGAGAGGGAACTGAAAGACTCTGGTTTCTATTCTGCAGATAAAACATAATCTATGAACCTGATATCTGCACTATTCTGTAAGGTTTCAAGTTTTGCGTAAGGGATATCCGGTTAATGCAAGAAGACCATATAGGGATCGGACTTTAGAATTTTTTTATATTTAGGGTACGTGAAGTTCAGAACTCCAATAACAGCCAAGCCATTCGACGCAACTCTCGAAAATTCTCAAGAAAATTGGCCTTCCAGTTTGTCAAGTAAGCGTAAGTACCAATCATTTAATGATATTCAGCGTCTGTCGGTGAAGCTCCGGTAGTTGCGTTTTGGTGTTGTAACCCTAGGGTCAGTGGTTCGAATCCTGTTGTACAGATTTTTTTTTCGTCGTGTTCGAATACTTACAAAATTTTAATATCTAACGGTAATTTTTACGGAAATTGCATGTATTTTTGTTTATTCGTAATTTTCTACATCTTATAGAAGGCTTTTAACAATGATAGTTTCAATAAAAATACTTAAATTACACTTTTTACAGTAATAGTTTGACTATTAGTTGACGACGTTAGTCTTTGATTGTTCAGTTTGCGAAGAGCTACGACACTGTTTTTGAAAAGTCATCTATTAGGCACTAATGACTTTGCAAGCAGATAACGCACTGAACCACATTTAACGTAACGAAAAGGTTTTCAGCTTGTCTACATACTAATAAAGAAAAACTGACACAACGCGTGCAATTAGAGATCTCAAAATGTTTTATATAATGGATTTCGAAAACGAAAAAATCAATCACAGCCGATTCTGAACCACCGACTCTATGGTTCGGAGGCCATAACGCTGCCACCTTGATCTACACCGTCGGATGCTGCAACTGTTTTAATTATTGGTACTTAAGCGTTCTTTGCAAAATTTCAAAGTCGAGTTTCTCGAGAATTTTTGAGAGTTGCGTCGAATGGCTTTGTCTGATTGTTATTTAAGTTCTGAAATTCACGTGCCACAAATATAAAGAAATTCTGAAATCCGATACCCATGTGGTTTCCTTGTCAGTAACAAATATTCCGAATAAAAATAGGTGTCTAAACCCGTCCAAGCTTCTCAATCTGATATGAAATGTATGGAAAGTATATGAAAGAGTTATTGCAAACATAGACGCAATGAGATAATATATCGATCAAATCAATACCCTGCTTTCCCTTTCTGTTGCTATGAGGAATAAAAGTTTTAAAATACGATATTTTTTGAATATCTCGTATCGTAAAGGCAGTGTATTTTCTATATTTTTGTTTTTCGTTTTACGGTATAAGCAAAAAGAGTTTTACCGACCCTGGAGAAGCGTGGTAACCGCCGCGCGGTCAGGAGTGACATGATACGGAATGCGGTTTTGTCTGAGGTTTGAGTCCTGCCCCGGGTACGGGGGCGTGTATTGTCCTTGGAATAAGTTGTTTTAAGACTAATTTCGTTTAAATCGAAGTTTATGACGTGTTCCGATTTCTGTAAGAGCAGCTTTGATTAGCTGTCTCATTTAATTTCTTTTAATTAATAGCTTCGAAAATGGAAAGACGAAATGGCTACAGAGGGTGAGGTTGGAAAAGATGGGAGGGAAGGAGAAGGACAGCAAATGGAGGCATGTATAGCGTGGCGGGTAAAGGTGGTGAGGAAGGGTTTTTGGAAAGCGAGGAGAGGATGTGAACACACAGGAGATTGATAGAACGGACTGATGACGACGCAGTTTGGTCCGATAGATTTACAAATATTTTAATGTGAGATTTATAGATAATCAGAATTTAAAAAATAATAATAATAAATTCCTGAAAGGGGAATTGTAAGTCGCATGCCCTAGGGTCGGCTCAGATATTCAAATGTTTGTAGTCTTAGGGCTCCAAACTGTTGAGATCATCGGTGCCACGACTACTTGAACTAACTCGTGCTAATGACAATACACACAGCCATGTCCGTGTTCTCGTAATCTGTAGCAATACCGATCAGTATCTGAGGTCTGTGCGACACACTGTAAAATAAAGGAATTTAGAAAGGTGTTCTTCCTAGATATTATGTGTCTGCGTGAGAAGGAAGGGCGTAAGCTTGGGGTTTAGAGCCCCGTCGACAACTTGGTCATTAGAGACGGAGCTAGCGCTCGGAGTTTTGGGTAAGGATTGGGAAGGAAATCGGCCGTGTCCTTTGAAAGGAACCATCTCGGCATTTTCCTGGAGTGATTTAGGAAAAATCACGGAAAACCTAAATCAGGATGACTGGAGGTGGATTTGAACCATCATCCTCCCGAATGCGAGTCCAGTGCGTTACCACTGCGCCAACTCTTTTTTTTCTCTTTTTTTGTATCGAAGCACCAGTCTTTAAATACTGCTGAAGATATTTTGCATCTAAATTATATCAATTTACCCTGTGTCATTTTCTATGTACAGATTTGAGCAGGCTTTGTAAACCGGTCGCAAACCCTGCTCTGAACACCACGTTGCATTCGCAAGTTGACCTTTACCTCTACGAACATTCCTGGATGCGAGAACTGCAGGGAATTTTTTCAGCGGTTAAATTGCCTTCCCGAAGTAATAGTCGTTACATCCTGAATTTGAGTAAAGTCCTGCGTCAGTAAAGTGATTATCTTCTTCCTGCACGGAAAATATTATACACGGAGTCGAAACATTTCCGTGTCCATGACGTCAACGCGTAACCTTCACCTGTGCCAGTTGTTCGAAATGGTGTCAGGCAGAACCAAGATCAAGTTCGTAGATGTTATTGACGCATTCATGTTGCATGAAATTCAGCTAAATTATATATACATATAAAGGATTTTCCTGCGTGAGTCCATAATCTTCATTTTTTGTCAATATGAATAAAACCGTCTAGATCGGTAAAACTGTCTTCATTTATGAAGTAGTTTCGGCATTTGCCATCATCAGAAATGTAATTAAAATGAAAGAAACATCCAAGTGTTGGTTGTACAGTATGTAGCTCCAAAGAGAATTCCAAAATACAAATTAAAAAAATATTTTTTGCAAGATATTCAAAACTTTTCAGTCACTTGAAACCTCTGAACTTGGGTGAAAATATTTAAATTCCTTGTAAAAATACGTTTGATTTTTTTAACTTTTATTTTGAAACTTTTTATTGAGCTCGATAGTGTACAACAAACACTTGTATGTTCCTTTAATGATAATTACAAATCTGATGATATCAGATACAGAAACGACATTATTTATAAAGAAAATTTGAGCGATCTAGTCGATTTAATCCATATTAACAATAATTTTAGCATGATATTACGTCTAATAAATAGATACCCGTAACCGATTACACTCGTAAGTACTGTGTCGAAATTTGTGATTTATTGAAGTTGATAAAACCAAGCAAGCATTTAATAGCAGATTACTGGTTATGTAAACAAGTACGCTATTAAACATAGTACAGTTATTTTAGTCTTTCCGATTCTTTAAAATTTTAGATACTTCATCTTTGTTGTCACAGTCCTACGGAATTTATCAATAGTTTTAATCTGTGACACCCAAAACACAATTATCTGTGTCGAGAAAAGTCGGAGGGAAATTTTATTATAGCGATTTTGTTTTAAAAGTTTTGTCGCTGTATTTCTGAAATGTAGGAATATTTCAGATTGATCTTGACTTCAAGGTACTTTGATCGACGAACCGAAGCTGGCGCAGTTCGACCAATTCCTTTGGCAAAATATTCCGTTTGAGCAGATATTTATGCTCAGCTAATAGGCTATTTTTAGGTGCATCGTTTCGACTTTATTGGAATTTCACGCGCAAATCAATGTTTAGCTAGAAGGTTTTCGCAGCGTGAAATTTCTGCCCTTTAAACTTGTACCAATTGGTGAAACTTTTCACGAAGGTAGATAAATGGATTAATTTAAAACTTTTTTTATAGTACGGTAAATATCCATTTTCAACATGTACTTATTGCCACGTGCTGAGATTCGCACCCACATACAATAGTGGATTTAAATGTCGATAGTGCTTTGTCAGTTAATTATTTTTTCGTTAGGCATGGGTTAACTGAAGTAATCCTTCAAACAAATGTAGTACAATCATTTTAAAGACGTAGTTAATGTAAATTTTCGTGAATGAATTTTGAAGACATAATTCACAACACGCAGTAGACAACGAGACCTAGTCAACTATGGAAATCGCCTCTGCCGTTGATAAATTAATTACATCAGAATCCACCGAAAATAATGTTGGGAAGTCATGAGAAAACGTAAAGGTTGAAGTCATCTCATGGATGTGTACGTGAAGCCAATATCTTAGTCATTAATTACATCTCTTGGCAAGGAAAAGCAAACTATACGAATCATTTTTTTAAGTGCAGGATGTAGTAACCATGATGAGACGGCTTTCGACCAATCTCAGTATTAATCATAAATGATCATGGTTGTTGGAGTACTATGTGTGGACTGAAAAGTAATCGATCGACTGTTGTGTCAATGTTCCGTGACTTTTGAGTTGATCGAGTAACGAACTTCGCTAGGGAATAGGGAAAAATTCAAAGTTAAGCCTGTAGGAAAGAACTACAGCGTTGTTTCCTAAAATTGAGTAGGCAGTATGAAGATCCAAAGTAGTTTTCGTGGGCAGATGTTGATACTGCTGGTTTGCCTTGGTCATCCTACGATCTACTTTACATAACTGGCTGTCCCAAGCAGCGCCTGTAAGCTTTCAGCTTTATAGCAAGATGGAAAATGCAAACTGCGTTTTTATGCCTGCGTAACAAGATACGATATAGTACAAGAGGTAAAGGATTTTACGAACATAAAACACAAACAAAAATTTAAAAGATTGTTTTGAAATTAGAGGAATACATAATTCCCAAAATGTTTACGGAACACTAACAGTTTATTGGGCATAAAAAGTCAGAAAAAAATCCTTGTTCGCTTCCTTACGTTATATTACACAGTTTTTCACGTGAACTTCCCTTACTACCGATTTTTCCATTCCAGTGATACTTTTATGTCACACTGTCTCAAAGTGAAGCTATGGATTTTTGTGTCAGAATTGAATTGATTATAACCATAGGAAACGACCGAAAATTTCAGAATCTGCTCACAGCAGTGCTCTAATTATAAAGTCTAACGTATTTCACTATCTACAGTTTACTGTATTGATTGGTAGGACAAGAAAAAGGGGAGAGTATATTTTGAAGCAATTAAACAGACGAAAATGTTTCATCGAAAGAAATTATATGGTAGTGAGAATATGCCCCATGTAAGTTACAATTGACTGAGTGAAATTAGTTTATCTCAATTACGAACAAAGCACTGTTTAATCATGGAATTGTTGCCATATATTAAACTTCTACTGTCCGTAACAGCAGTACAAATAACCATTTCTTGTTTTGATGAAGTATTTCTGCAATTTACACAGCGTTGGTACTGATTTGTTTGTGCATTGCCATAGAACACATATGTCCCTCAAGCTACATGGAAGATAACCAGACTGGCCGAAGACTCGAATTTTCTGCTGTCTTACAAGATTACATGAAAATATCGAGTATGTTGTCGAAGGGCGTAGTCTTGAAATGGTTATGGTTCCGCTGGACTACAATACGGGCGGAGTCTCAAGAATCCACCTTGTTTTTAAGGTGATTCGCCACATGTCTTGCGGTTCTATATTTGTTAATCGACGTCTGTGTTGCTCTAAAAAGAGTGATGAACATTAAAGTCCTACCGAACGCTCAAAGGTGTATTGCTGCGGAGAGCAAGCCTAGGGACTGATAACCGCAACACTCATGTCACTTCCTTTTTACAAACATTTGATTTGAATTAAAAATCCTTTGATCCGTGGTTGATCCCTTCATTCAGCGGGCACTATCAAATGGTGAGTGTGCAGAGTGTGGCATTTTATCATACTGCAAAACTATGTTCTGCATGACCCTTATGATTAAATGTAAAAAGTAAAAGGTTTCCCGCAGTAACTAAAATGTAAAGACATTGCGTATCCTGTAAAGGCTTTTGCAATGCAAAAAAATCGTAAACACTGCTCTGTATTCCAGGAAAAAATCAGCTGCTTATTTGGCTTCTTAGTTATTCTTGTTGTGATCTTGAACTTCTTTTCTATACAATTCTATTCAGTTCCTCCTCGTTTATTACGAGATCTACCCATCCAACTTACATCATTCTTCTGAAAGATTACATTTCGATAACTGCCACCTATCAAATTGTCTGAAATATTATTTTGCACGTTTACTCCCATTCCAGGTCACAATTCAGACAACTCGATTCAGAAATAACTTGCAACACTTAAATTAATACTAGCTGAGAAATCTTTTGACGTCTTCGAAAATGGTTTTCTTCCCATTCCCTTTCTGCATTTGATATCTTATCTACTTCGGCCGTCGTAAGTTATTTTACTGCCAAAATTAAAAATTTCAGTACCCTTTTTGCGATATTTTTAATCTAATTCTTTCAGTACCTCCTGATTTAATACGACTATATTCTATTACCTTTGTTTTGCTCTTATTAATGCTATTCTTTTATCGTTCTTTCAAGTAACTGTTCATTCCGTTGTGTTTACCGTCCATTGCTGTCCCTGACAAAATCAAAATATCATTCGTAAACCGCAATGTTTTTATTTCTTCAGTCAGAACTTTAATTCCCTCTCTAAATTACTCTTCGTTTTCCTTTACTGTCTGCTCTATGTACAGATTGAATAATATTTGGAAAAAGGTGACAAACCTTTCTTATTCCATTCCCAATCACTGCGTTCGTGCCACATGCTACGAATCTTTTAATAGCTGTGTTGTTTTTTTACAAGTTGTATATAACTTTTCGGTTCTTATATTTTACCCTGCTACTCTTAGAATTCGAAGTGCATTCCTGTCAAATCTTTCTCCAAATCCATAAAAGTATATTTGTCTTTCTTTAACTACCGTCTACGAAAAGTCTTTAGGTCAGTATTGCCTCGCTTTTCTAGCTCCTCAGTTTTTTCAACTCCTCTGTAAATGATTAGTGTTAATATTTTGCAACTATGACTTATTACACTGGTGATTCTGTAAAATTCACATCTGTCTATATCTGCTTTTTTGCTTTGGAATTAATACATCATTAGTGAAGTCTGAGAGTATGTCATCTAACTCATACATATTGCTCACGAGGCTGGCTTTCACAAAGCCATCACTAGGTCTGAGGGAATTTCCTGTAATCCAGTGACATTAAGCTCAAATTTTTCAGGGCTCTGGTAAATTCTTCTCGCAGTATCGTATCTCCTATCTCAACATCGTCTACTTCATTTTCCCTTTCTACAGTACTGCCTTCATTTGCCTTGAACAGCCACTGTACAGATTCCTGACACCTCTGAGCTATTCTCTCTCTTCTTGGCACTGGTTTTCGGATTGAGCTCTTGATAAAGCTTGCTATCCTTTTCGCTAAAAGTCGGTGTAATTATGTCTGCTGCATGTACATGGTTATGCGGACATAACATTTGTCGCGTAGCAGCTCATGATTAGCCATTTTCTACTTCCGACTGATCGCTGCCTTCAAAATTTCATCTTTGACATCTTCCCATTCGACTTCTAGAGACCTGATTTTCGCTGTTTCAATAAATCGACGCCTAATTATCCTCTGAATCTATCAACGACGTGAGGTTGTTTACAATTCATAACCAATAAGAACAAACTTGCTTTCCAAATCTGTGTTTTATAAAACTAACGTTATCTTCTTGTTCATCCCACAGTATGAACTTATTTCACAATTCTTAAACAATGTGTTTGTGTGAACATAGTATAGTATACTAAACATATCAACGATAACATATCGAAGAACGATAACATATCGTCTCCCATTATAGTCTCTCTCCTTTCACTGTATTAATAAATTCTTTTATCTCTTCATTTTTTCCCACTTTAGGTTACGGCAGTAACACTAAAAGTGGGCCTTTGTGATTGTCTTTTGACAGCTCGAAATTTAAATAAAAATAACGTCTTAACCATTCACCTGACACGAAAATTGAATTAAGAATTTGTAGAGGAGAAAATTCTCTACAACTTTGCTCTCTAGTGTTTTTTCATATCTCGTATCGTTTCAGAGATATTTGCAAAAATAACGGCGATTTTGGGATCTATGTATGTCTGTCCGTCTGTCTGTCTGTCCGTAACGTGTTCCCCGTTTTTAAGACGAACCGTTCAACCGATCAACACCAAATTTTACAGACATAATTGTAGGCCGACAGAGACCAGAACCTCCCTTTTGCAAATTTTTCGGGCCAAAAATACGGTAGTAATACCAAAAAAAGTCGTTTGTAATATATTTGTAACTGCAAACGAACCGTTCATCTGACACGATAATTGAATAAGCTAATTGGTAGAGAGGAAAATTCTCTACAACTTTGCTCTATTACGTTTTTTTCATATCTTGCATCGTTGCAGAGATATTTGCAAAAATAACGGCGATTTGACGATGTCTGTCTGGCTGTAACGTGTTCCCACTCTTTAGGTCGAAGCTTTCAACCGATCGGCACCAAATTTTACAGACATAATTGTTGGCTACCAGAACCTCACTTTTTCAAATATTTCGGACAAGAAATACGTTAGTAATACAAAAAAATCCGTTGTAATGTAATTTTAATAGCATATAAACCGTTCATCTGACACTAAAAATGAATTACCAAATTTGTAGAGGAGAAGATTCTCTACAGCTTTGTTCCCTTATGTTTTTTTCATATCTCGTATCGTTTAAGAAATATTTGCAAAAATAACAAGAGTTTTGACACACTCCAACGAATTATCGAAAACCAGCCGTTCGCAGATGTCACGTGAGATTCCTCGCCCAGAATTCTCTCTTGCGTTGCGTATTTGGTGATTTTCTTATTGTAACTTACACGTTGTCATTTCAAAGCAATAGCGCACTGAAGAATTAACAAAAACACGTCGTTCTTCGTACGATAAATGATAATCTAGTATCTACAAATACCATATTAGCATCAGTTAACAACGGCCATCAATAGTATGACATTAAAGAACGCAACGTCTCAGTGTACGCTGTAGCGTAGTGGGCAATGCTTTGAACGGTTACGCTTAAGGTGAGTGGTTCGAAACCCGCCACTACCAAAGAACTTTTTTTCCATAAGAGGGCTTCAGACTCTCTTATTAATTATTTTTTATTGTTTACATTATTATTTTGGTCCAAAATGTTTGCAAAAACTTATAAAACCACAAACCTAAAGTGAGCCGTAAAACACGTCAGTGCGATTTTTTTCTTTATCTTCATCATTTGCTGAGCTAGTTGGCATATAACCATGTGCTACTGTGGCAGGTGCCAGCCTAGTGTCTATCTTAGCTAAAAAATGCATTCATTATGCAGTTCACAAAATTCAACTAGCAGTCCTGTTATATTTATCATTATTATCCTCTTTCTGCCCCCAAGTTTATTAATATCCACTATGTCTAACTATTTGTAACTGGGACCCATACATATCGCTTTCATTATTTTCTAACTTACCTACGCTATTAAGATATACAAAATTCCGATGCCTAGAATGCTAGTTCTGTTTATCCTGATGACGAGATCTTCCTGAGTAGGAGTAGTCCCTACCCACAGATCCGAATAGGGCACTATGTTACTTCGGCAGTATTTTACCCAAGAGAACGCCATCAACAGATATCCATAACTCATGCTAAGGACAACACACACACACCCACGCCAGACGGAGGACTAGAACCACGGACTGCGAGCAAACGCGCTCTCCGTAGCAAGGCGTCTTAGAACTCTCGGCCACTCTACCGCGGCTCGGGAAAAGTGCGACTCTAGTTTGCCCCCTCCTGTCAACCTTTCGCAATAACTTCATGGTAAAGATACGCCAGGTCAGACAACCAATCATCCAGTCTGTTATCCCTGCAACAACTGAAAATTCGGATCAAAACTGTTGAAACATTTGTAAAGCTGTGGGACCAAACTACAGCGGCCATTCCCACGCGGCTAAGAAATCTGCAGCCGCTCCTCAGGCTTAAAGTAAGGAAATTATGAGAGTATAAAAAGTTAACGTAAGAAGCGAAGCAAAGTGCAGAACCATTGAATACTTTGGAGGGTTTCAAAGACCAAAAACTTTTACGTAGTTGGAAGCAATGATAACGAATAGCTACATTTAACATCTCCATCTACATGCGTACCCTGCAAGTCACATTGAAGTGCATGGCAGAGTGCTATTTAACATTATTTAGCTGCTGCAAACCCCATAGATTTCCATTTATGTTGCCAGAGAATTATCGACTAATCTGTTGAAAAATTAATCCGTTTAGAACTAAGCAAACGTTGTTCACGCTGTTTTGGATTGAGTCATCCAATTTTGCGCAAAACACTGTTTGAAAAATACACCTGCGGTACAACCTTTGAGAAAAGAAGTATATTGTGTATTAAAAACTGTGATATATGTTGTAAACTTATTATGTCACAAGAGGCAACGTATATTTCGTATCACAAGTGGCAGCAGTAACTTTTCTGTTTCTCTTTTTTATAATCAATATGCGAAACAGACGTGGGTTATCCACGGTATTTGTCTTTGGAACATGTACGTGGAGCACTTTGAAGAGGAAAGGTTTTTTAATGTCTAGAAGACGTATTAGTGATTTTCTCTCATTCCAGGAAGGAACTACAATCGTTTGTCCAAGGTAAAACATTTTTTTCCCTTCATTATCCGATAAAGACCTTCCAAATGGAGGTATTTTGGTTTAACTCGTGCTACCAACTTTTCAACATACATAAGCGGTATTAAGTTGCATCCATTTATTAACTTAAAATTTTTTATACGATTTCCTTAATAAGCTGCCTGCTAATTCACAACTGAAATTTCCCTTCTTCTTAAGCGCGTAGTTGTCTCCAGTCTTCTGGTTTCACTCTTATTGCCTAAATTTCTTGATTCACGTGTTGACACAATTTTTGATCACTGGCTGTTATTGTCTAACAGAACAAAGAATACGTGAATACACAAATTTCTGACTCCTTGAGGATTTAATTATTATTTTTGTTGAAATGCGGTGACTCTTAATATACATGTAGTAAACTTAAGAGACTCGCCACTTGCAGCCGCGTCGGTATGTAACATTACTAATCGTCTAGACTCCATAAAACTTATTAGGATGACGACCACACCATAGTTGTGCACCTATAAAGGAGCTTTTCCGCATGCGAAACAAATGTTCAATTTTTTGTAAATCTATCGGACCAAACTGCGTGGTCATCAGTCCGTAGCTTACAAACTACTTAAACTAAGGAAAACAAACCTAAGAACAAACACACATAACCATGCCCCAGGGAGGACTCGGGCCTCCGACGGCGAGCAACCGTGAGCTCCACAGCGAGGCGCCTTAGACCGCTCGGCTTCTCCACCGCGGCCGTGCGCAACAGATGTGACACTACTGTTTTATGTTTGAAATAAATGTGGGTTTGTTAGACAATGGGCACACTTGCATAGCCTCTAGTTTGCAGCAACCGATAAACCTCACGAGTCACTATGGCCTGCTTCCTCCTTCTCAAATAACTGCTGCTAACAGCTGGTTTTGACGCACGGAGGAATTATCACAAACACAACACCCTCGGTAGCCTACCTCATAATTAAATGCCAGTCAGTGACGTATTGGCAATAAAAGCCACATATAGATTCTAAAGCGAATTAGAACCTTGTAAATATTTATGTTAAGGTTGGCCGTGTGGTTAAAACCATCAGTTGTTTGAGCGATGGTCAGTATCTTGCTGCAGATTTTCCGCCCCCTCTTCTTCGCGTGTTTAGCAGATTGTGCGAGCAGCAGGGACATTTATACCCTCACTTGTCACTTGTCCACTTTCATATAATGTGGCGACTTTCAAGGGTCTGGATTGACAGAAACATAAGAGTACAGCTTAGATAATACTTACAATATTTTTAATTCGTCACTTGCATAAATATATGCCGTGTGTTTCCGAATATAGTGCGAATTCAGATGGTGTGGACAGGCAGCTAGCTATTAGTGCAGCTTCGATTCCTTGGAGTGAAAGGAGCAGTAAAATTATTTGCTATCCATCTCCGTTGGACGAATAATTAGCTTTACACATGCGCAAGACGAGGTGTGCGTAATGGCACTAGACTTGAGTTCACGACTGACTCGCCAGTATAACTGTTTTCATAACAGTGGAACTTCATAAAGAACGATGAATGAATAATATTTTACAGTAATACTGTTGGACTATGGATAGATATAATACATCATAAGAAGAAATTATTCCGTTTCCTTACATCAGAAAAGAAGATCTAGTGAGTGATAATACTATGGTAATATTAATATGAGGTTGACGGAAGAGAAACTCTTGTCATCAACTGTACGTAATTATGATTGAAATAACACAAAAAAAGCTATTTCCTTCGTCAGACCAGGACACCTACGAAAGCTTTGCTCTTCCGTTTTTTGCCAGTATGCCTTCTGTCTTTTCACTATGTTTCTACTTAAAACATTGCTCAAAACAAATATTCAAATGTTTGTAAATCTATCGGACCAAACTGCGTGGTCATCAGTACGTAGCTTACAAACTACTTAAACTAAGGTAAACTTTCCTAAGAACAACACACACACACACACACACACACCCATGTCCCACGGAGGACTCGAACCTCCGGCGGCAAGCAACCGCGCGCTCCGCAGCGAGGCGCCTTAGACCGCTCGGCTACTCCACCGCGGCTGCTCAAAACAATTAGGAGATCAGGTTACATTTCATACACAATATACCTAATGGTAACTTACTCATTGCCTTCTAATATGGTGTGTAATCTCTCGGGAGGACATTACAGTTGCACAACTGCGTGGCATGGACAGTATATCAGTCAGATCTTGAGGAATATTTGTGCATTATTCCATGGGTGTAATATCCTGCTCTGCAATCGTTGTGAAAGGTGCTAGTTCGGCTGCAATGCATTTGCCAAATGCATCTCAGACGTGCTCAATCGTTTATAAGCACAATGAACAAGTTGGTCAATTCGTCCAATTTCCGCAAAGCATGTAGTCCACTGGTGCAGCTCTGTGGGGCCGAGCGTTATCGTCCACCAGAAGGAACTCATCTCGTATAGCACCAGCTTCAGGCACAACAAGAGGTCGAAGGATATCGTATTTCTACAAGTGAGCAGTCAAAACGCCATTCTGAACATTATAGAGGTCCGTACGTCCGCCATTACTGACTACTACCCACGCCATTCATCCACCAGGTTTGCTGCCCATTAATTGCCGTTATTCCGAGTTAATGGAGTGAATGATGAGTCATTCCAATCCCAGGAGTGGAAGGACTTACCTTAGGGGAAAAACGAAAGGTAAACAAATACACACACCCACACATACATACACACCATATGCGTAGTGTGGCTCCGTAGCACAGTGGTAGAGTACCAGACTACAAGTTCAAAGGTCACGGGTTCAATCCCCGTCAGGTCCTAGGATTTTTATCTGTCACTTTCTACTGCTTTCACCTCTGGCAATGTTGCTAATGTAAAAAATACCTAGTAGCACTATGGTTCGGAACTCACTTTAAACTGTAGGTCCCCCTATAACTGGCTGGGTAAGTCAGTTCGAAGATCGGAGGAAGGCAACGGCATACCACCTCCAAACAGGTCTATGGCTAGTAAAGCACTGTTTTGTTGAAACCAATCTCCTGATGACTGCTTTACCTTTCCAGCTGAGGGTATGACGATTGTCCAACACAAAATCTCGACTCATATGTGAACAGAACCCGGCGCCATTCGTTACGAGTCCTATCCTGATGTTTTTCCGCCCAGATTATGCGGGCTAAACGGTGTTATGATTTTAGAGTGACACACACGAAAGGCTCCGCGAGTAGAGGACACACTCCCGTAGAGAATTTCGGGCTGTTTGATATTGTGCGGCCTGTTGCTGCTTGGAGAGTGCCTTCTGTCTCGACGGGCTGTTAACCGGAGATAAGGGTCTTTTCTTGCTGATGTTTCCCGTGGACGCCCTTGTCCTTGCCTCCTTTTAACGGTTCCTGCTGTCTGAAATCGCGTCCAAATCAAGGAAATCAAGCTTTCGGCCACTCTAGTAACTGCAGGCACCTCCCTCTGCGCCTCTCCTGCTTCCAACATTAGTATGGCTCTCCGTACGTTCTTGCTACACTCTCTGAACCCAAGTGCTTTTGCAATTCGTTTGGCAGAGTAGACACAGTCAACATCACCCCTCTGCAGCAACATTTTGTTGTTACCACTATTTCGGTTCCATAATGTTACCTAGATATCTCAACTGATTCCCTAATTGTTTTACCATTGTACTTCCAGACCAACTTGCACTAGTGTTTTTATAGCTATTTTGCCATGGAATCCTTCGATTTTCAGTATTTTATCCCGAAAGGTTATCCGTTCAGTATATCTTATATTTTTATAATGTTTCTTTCTAAATCTTCATTTACTTCGGTGAGCCAGTTTTTTGTGGTCTTCCACACAAAAAACTTCGAAATAGCATTAGTTAATCTGTTGCACTGCATTCTAAATAAATATAAGAGAAACATCTTTTTTTTCAATACGTGGGAAATATTTTGTATATTTCTTCATTTCTTCGTTGTTTCCAAATGTCTGCTGTTTTACGTCTTAACAGTTTCCTTATGATTTGCCGTTCTTCTATTTCTAATTTTTTCAGTTTCATGGACAAAACTCTTCTACCTACTATGCAAGGTGAATGATACAGGAGATATAACTCCAGGTTTCAGGAAAAATGTAAAAACCGCAATTACATAGACAGCGGGCCCTGACAAGTGTGAAAATTTATAGAACCGTCAGTTGAAGACGTCACAATAGCTAAATTTTTACACGAAATTTTTACCGAAGAACTTAAAATCTGGGAGAATACAATCTCGAGAAAGATCAGTTTGGATCTAGGAGAAATTTAGGAACACTTTTTTCCAAACTCACATTACGAATTATTTTACAAAAAAGATTAAGGAAAGGCAAATTTACATTTCTAACTTTGTAGATTTGGAGAAATCTTTTGGCAATAATGATTAGAATACACTCTTTGAAATTCGGAAGTCACCTGGGTAAAATAAAAGGAACGGAAGGTTATATATAATTTGTACACAAACCAGATAACAGTTATAACATATGAAGGGCATCAAAAGTGCGCAGTAGTTGGGAAGAGAGTGAGACAGGTTTATAGCTTTTCTCCAATGTTATTCAATTTGTACATTGAATAAGCGATGAAGGAAAGCAAGGAAAAATTTTGTTAAGAAAGTTCGGAGCGAAGAAATAAAAACTTTGCCATTTGCCGATGACATTTTAATTCTGTCAGAAACAGCGTCGGACTCGGTTGTCTTGGGATAAAGCGTTCGACTGGGAACCGAAGGGTCGCGGCTTCGAAACCAGGTGGGACCTCGGCTTTTTCAGTCTGCACTTTAACCCATCCTTCACGTCTCAATAATGTGAGAGGTCGCCGGAAACGACTCGTGCTTCGTATTCCGCGTTAATCTGTAGGACCCTTTTCCCCAGTTGGATAACTGCGGTAGGCTAGAGACACGCAAGTCACCGAAGAAAGTCTTGCACCAGGCCAATGAGGCAACGAAATTATTATTATTATGTCATAAACAGCAAAGGACCTGAAAGAGCAATTGAACGGAATGGAGAGCGTCTTGTGAGGAGCGTATAAGATGAACATTAACGAGAGGAATGCCGGCCGCGGTGGCCAAGCGGTCTGCGGCGCGTCAGTCACAGTCTGAACGACCACTACGGTCGGGGGTTCGAATCCTCCCCCTCGGGCATGGTTATTTGTGCCGTCCTTAGTATTAGCTAGTTCATAACTAGTTTGTAAACTTAGGGACTGATGACCCCGTAGTTAAGTCCCATAAGTTCTACAAACATTTGAACATCTGAAAGAGATGAAACCAAGTAATGGAATGCAGTCTAAGAAAATCAGGCGATACTGAGGGAATTAGATTAGGTAATGAAACAATAAAGGTAGGAGATGAGATTTGTTAAAGTAACATATGATGGTCACAGTGCAGATGATATAAAATGCAAATGTCAATGGGTAGAAAAGCATTTCTGAAAACAGAAAAGTTCATTAACATCGAATATTAAAGTGTTGGGAAGTCTTTTCTGAAGGCATTTAAGTGGAGTGTTACATTGGACGGTAGTGAAACATGGACAATAAATAATTGGAACAGGAAGGGGAGAGAAGCTTTTGTGGTGCTACAGACGAATGGTGAAAATTACGTGGGTAGATCGCGAACTAATGAGGAGGCAATGAAAATAATTGGGGATCAGAGGAATTTCTGGCAAAACTTGTGTAAATCAAGCGATATAATGGTAGGACACACGCTTAGACGTCAAGGAATCGTGAATTTTGCATTAGAGGGAATGTTTGGGGTAAAAATCGTAGCGGGAGACCAAGAGACAAATACAAGCGCGTTCAAGTAGATGGAGGTTGCTGTTGTTGTGAGTAGATGGAGAGGAATGAGTACGGTGGAGGGTTGCATCAAACCAGTCTCCACACTGAACACCAAAACAACAACATAGTTTATTGCCAGACCTTCACTGGCATTCAGGAATTCCTGCATCAATGCTGTGTTGTAATGCCTTACTTTTAAATTATTGGATTGTCACTTCGAGGTCTTCGGTGATACTATATGCTCTCCCTATTTTATGCAACCTTTCCTCTATTGATGACTTTTACAACGCATTTTATGGATCATTTTCCTAGATATTTGAATTTTTTTACCCTCTCTAGTTGACCAATATCTGTTTCAAAGAATGTTGCAGCATCCTTAGCATTTGTTAAAAAGTGTGTGTTTTCTCACGAAATTCTTAATCTAGTTCTGCATGCACTTTTATTCAGTAGATTCATAATATGTTACAGCAGATTTCACGTTTTAGGAAAGTTTAACGAATTCATCTGCAAATTGAAGACAGTTTATTTCGATCATTTTTCTTCCTTATCCTAACCTTTTCGGCTAGATGTTCACTACAATAAGTTTTTTGCTCCAATTTCTCACTGGTTGGGATAAGCCATCACCTGTTTTTATTTTGAAATGCTGTGAAATTTCTCTCATAAATTTTATTTTACTGTCTGTATCTGTAAGTGTTTCGCACATTAAGTTTGTCAGTTTCGACTTTATACCAAATTTTCGAATGATTTCATTTATAGTATTTGTCAATAGAATAAAGCCTTTTTGAAAAATACAAACGTGGCTACAATGTCCATTGAATTAAGTAATCTGTGATCCATTTCTGACATACGATTAAATATCCATCTTTGCAGTGGCCTAAATGACTTGGAAAACATTTTATATGCTAATGGTAGCAACGAGATCACTCTTTAGTTGTTTACATCTTGTTTCTTACGTTTTACGTGCTGTAGATGTATCAATGTAGTACTGTATTCCTCAGGAATTTTTGTATTCCAGATGTTACTGTATTCCTGTGAATTTTTGTATTCCAGATGTCTTCAAAATGTAATTGCAGCTCATTTCCTGTATCTGACAAGGTCCAAATCTAAAGTACAACTGAAATAGATTCTTTTCTACTAGCTTTGTTGTTTTCAAGTGTTTGAATAATTTTTTTTAGTTTCTTCTATATATGGTGGTAAATCTTTTTCCAATTTTTTCATTAAAATCTGAGAATTCTAATTTATGTCTTGCTTCAGGAAAGTTCAGAATCTGACTAAAATATCTTGCTAGTATTTCACAATTTTCAATATTGAGTAGCCTAATTCTGCTCTTTAATTGTTGGAACGTACTTTTGGAGTTTTTTACACCTTTAATTATTCTCATTACGTTTAGAAAGTAATCGTCTATTTTCAAATGTTTCTATTTTACAAATGCATGTTTGATATCTATGATTAACCTAGCTGACTTCTTTCTTTGTTATTTAAACGGTTCATAATCATCCATTTTCTTTTTACATATCCATTTTTTTAGCCTTCTCTGTTACAGCGCCGCGCGGGGGTAGCAAAGCGGTCTGGAGTGCCACGTTACGGAACGCGCGCCTCCCGCGTCGGAGATTTGAATCTCCCTCGGGCATGGATGTGTGTGTTGTCCTTAGGTTAGTTTAACTTAGTTTAAGTAGTTTGTAAGTCTAGGGACTTTTCTGTTATAGCTTCTTCTCATATTGCACCGCATATTTTATTATTATTCTTAGAAGTGGTTACAGTTGTATATATTTTGGAACAATCGAAATTGTTCAAAATCAGATACTGTTTCACGGTTTCGCGTGTATCTGCATATAAGAATTTGTGAATAACCAAGATTCATCCCCAGAAGCCATCACTGGTTTCAGGAAGTAGATTTGTTGATTTCTTCTTTTGTCTCTTGGACTTTTTCAAACCTAACCTTTTACCTGATTATTCTGGTAAAGACCTGATTTATAACTTTGATGGCGAGATGGTGTTTGCCTGTGCGAAATGCTTACGAAAAGTTTAGACAGACCTGAAAGAAAAGTCATGGAAAGCTGCGAGTTGCAACCTTTACATTTGGTACTGACGACGGGTATGGTGGGGTGTGAACTGGTGATAGGAGGCTGATGTTCAGTAGAGAGGTACTAGGCTCTATTTAAATTTCAACGGAATCTAAAACGCACAAACATTAGCAAGTGACACTAGAATTTATAAAATTAACAATCAAAAGGCAAAGTTGCTATCAGAATGTTACTAACAAATCTGAGAAATAGGCTTGAAAAGAGGCTTTACACTTCACTTAGTATCTGGACACTTAATGAGATCTTAATACAGTTAATTAACCTTGCAGGATAATCCCTTCCTCGGGTCACAACAGCTCTCAGCGTAGAGGCCAAGTGTGTTCCTTAACAGTTCTTGGTTTTGCAGTACTGCAGGCAATGGTCACATTGCTCTTCAGTACTACAGCTATTTTAATAGAGTAATACATCTTGAGGCACAAGCAGAATGAACTTGTCTTGCAATATACAAGTTAGCGGTTTACAACCATACCAAAATTAGAAACCAAAAGAGCCGAAGAAAATTTCTGACGCCGCACAGTACAAACAGTATTAAGTAGTACTTGGCACTAAAGAACACAAGCTTGTACATACACTCAATGCTAACGGCGTCCCATTTCATAAAAAGACAAAATGTCACCGAGACCCGAAGAAGGTAATCATGGCTAAATCAGTTTCAATCCTAGTTTTTCACTACAACTAAGGAGGACCACCATTCCCAGCAACGGCAGACACAGCAAACTAAAACTGAAATTAAATTCTCACACTTAAAGATCATATGATGTAATTTGGTAGCCGTGGAACGGACGGCTAGAATGTGAATCTATCCACTACGTGACCTTGTAAACAGTGTTTAGCTCTAAGGCGTAACTGGTGAGGTGATATTTTTGTAACTCAACTGGTGAGGTCGGGTTGTAGATACCCAATAATTTCCATGGGCCCATAGTTGATTAGTGAAAGAGTAATGAAACGTTTCTGCTTACATTTCAAAAGTAACTTTTATTGACATCACTGAACAACTTTGGCAGCGGAAAATGATTTACAGTTAACCTAATAGGCAAATTTTAAGATATATGTAAGACCATAAAAGTTTTCAGCATGTTACATAATCCACAGATCTGCTGTTTTCTTATAAACAAATAAACCAAATTTTATTATTACAGTATTTAAAAAGTTAACCTTTATTAAAACACATTAATCTTTGATAAATTATTACACACAGAATAATTTGCAAGCCATTACTGTATGCAAATTCAGCATACAGGAATTTTGCAGGCTCTGTAGATCGCTCCGTTACAGCTGTTGCAGATCTCTTTTGTTTTTCTGTCTAAGCCGGGTGATCACTTCTTACACCTCATTTATCTACCCAAATCTCGTATGACTACATATGGAACTGGTAACTTGAGTATTCTACTGAAGTACTGGCGCAATTAAAGGAGCAGACGATTGAGACGATGCTCTACAAGTTCTTTGGCAAGATTTTTTATGTATACCAGTCTGGTTAGACCTGGATTCCACGGTAGATAACATAGGCATTCATTAGGCTAATGTCCATGAGAGTGAGAAATATGTGTAGGTAACTGACGTGGTTATCAATAAGTAGAGTTTCTACTAAATAACGAACAAAATAAACTCACTACTAGGATGCTAACTGCGCCCATGGTGTTATCACAGGAAACATGACAGGTGCCACACTACCTATAAAATAGAAAATGAGAATATTCCGAAAAAGTTCTGCTGCTGGTGAGGCTGGCTTAAAAATACAAAGTATTTAAAAAAAATTGGGTATAAAATCAAACAGCTAACCGCTCTGTTAAGTACTGCGATTCAGGCTGACTCGCAACAAACTGCTTTGAAGTTATTGGAACCAACAATGATGTACTCACAACAATCTGGTAACAATGGGGTTTCAAAGATTCAGCTGGGTATCTGACACACAACGTCACCAGTTATGGGTTAAATGGACCGAAAAATAACCCCCCATCACCTAAGAAATTGAAATTCACTAATACCTGCAAGTGTCTGTGACAGTGTTTGCCCGCAAATCGTTTGAGCCTCGGCAGACATGCAGTGAAGCGACCAACACACCATCAATTGACCTGTACTGACTGCAAGTTGCTAGTAGCAACATATCGAGCGTATTGAGGCATTGACACTTTTGAACCTTTAGTGTCACTTTGAAACTCTCTACGGGAATGAACTTACCAGAAAATTCTGATGTTATTTGATATATCGCACTATCCCCTTTCCATAAAAAAAAAAGAAAAATAAATAAATAAAATTAAAAAAAAAAAATAGGTCGCTCAATTTTAAAATTTCAAGATAGGGCCCAAGTTCTGCACATACCGTAAAACACAGAGCTTCTCACTCACACCTTACTGGAATATTCAGGTTTCCAAATTCCAATTAAACAGTGTACTGCGACTCTTGGCTTACCCTGTTCCTTCACTGATTAGATATCGGAAGTTTGATTAGCGTACCACCTAAGAGAACATATCTGTGTTTGTGTGTGCGGTGTGTGTTTGTATATGTGTGGTCATAAAGGGCACCTTGTTTAAAGAAATAATCACTGTAGTTACATGTATTGTGTAATTTCTGTATTTTGTTTGACTGCTGTGAGAGGTGTTAAGGTTGAGCCTTAAAGACCCACCGTGAAGAATTCCCCGAAGGATACATTTGTAATAACCGGCGCGCTGCCGGCCTCTCCATAGCGTTTATAGCTCCGGACGGTAATTATCGTCTGAGCTGGGGCCCATTAAGTTCTGCGGCCCGGGCGGTGCCATTCATCATCTTCCCAAAGGACCGTTTACGACGCGAGCCATTGCGCATGCTCCCGCAGATTACACCGCCAAAGAAGGACTTACTCATTAAGCACAATCCGCGGCTGCGTCAGCGTGTGTGTATAATAAGGACCGCTGAGCGCCCCAACTGTAACACATCCCAGAAGGCTGCTTTCTTAGGCAAGAGCAGGTTCTACCTTCAAATCTGAATTTTTTTATTATTTTATTCTTATAACCTGTCTAGATGTTCATATCTTACCCTAATATAAGGTGAGCATCTAGTGTTTGACTCCGGTATGTGAACAGTATAAATTCAATTTCTGTACGATTTAATTGTGTAGATATTCACAAGTGTTAACAAAGTAGCTAAAATATCGAAGAAAGAGACTGGCTACATTACCACGTTTTGTTAATTCTCAAAAATACGGATGTATTACAAATGTTCAGATGGTTGTAAAGATTATTGAACTGCGTGGTCATCAGCCCCTAAACTTACAACTACCTATAATCCAACTTATACTAATTACAGCACAAACATCTATGTCCGAGGGAGGATTCGAACCCCGACGGGGAACGGCCTCGCGCATCGGAGCATAGCGCCTCAGTGCTCTCGGCCGCTCTGCAGCGGCCCGGGCGCATCTTTATGAGCGGTAAAGATAGAAAATTAAAGCATGCTGCATTTATTATGAAGGAGATTTCAACTAACAGGCCATAGAAAAGCTATGCACATCGATGACTGTCTCTCGTCCATCCTAGTAACGCCACTGGTCACAGAGTTCTTATGTTATCGGGCATAAACACGTCCGTTCTTAATTAACAAACATTAATAATGGTCCAGAAGAATGCTTCATCATATTTTAAAAACGAGAGAGACGTGTTTCCAGACACGGCGTTCCTGCATTTCGTTAGTAATATTTGTTGAGTAGGCTTTAAATAACCAAGTGTGAAACTCAGGTTGCCCTTTCCTACCATGACATCTTGTGAGCTATGGATGTAGGGCAAAAGGATGACTGCCTATTTCTCCATTTTCGAAAGGCATTGGCGCAGTACCGCACTGCCGACTGCTAACGAAGGTTCGAGCATTTGGAATAGGAGTCCAAATAGACGAGTGGCTCGAAGATTTCTTAAGTAATAGAACCTAGTAGGTTGTCCTCGATGGCAAGTGTTTAAGGGTATCGTCAGGAGTGCCCCAGGAAGGTGTTATAGGATCGCTATTTGATCTTGCGGACAGTGTGAAATAAAATATACGGCTATTTGCTGACGACGCTGTGGTGTACCTGGAAGTGTTGTAGTAGAATGACTGTAGTGGGATGCAGGATGACTTGGAACAAATTTCTAGGTGGTGTGACGCATGGCAGTTAGCTTTAATTGTAGAAAAATGTAAGGTGATGGACACGAGTTGGAGAAACAATCCCGCATTGTTCGAATACAGCATTAGTAGTGAGCTGTTTCGCACAGTCACATCAATTAAATATCTAGGCTGCACAATGATATGAAATGGAACGAGCATACAAGGACGCTCGTGGGTAAGGCGTATGGTCGACTTTGGTTTATTGGGAGAATTTTGAGAAGGTGTGATTCATCTGTAAAGGAGGCCGCATGTAAAACAATTGTACGACCCCGTCTTGGGTATTGCTTAAGTGTTTGGGACTCCCACCAGATCTGTTTAAACGAAGAAAAAGAAGGAATTCAGAGACGAGCGGTCTGTTTTGTTACTAGTAGGTTCGATCAATGCGCGACTGTTACTTGTTTATTATGAAAATAGAAAAGAAAAGCAAGTAACTAGTAGTGGTACTGTACTTTCGCCGCGTACCCCTTTGGGCGGATTACGGTATATTTATGCAGATGTAGAAAGCCTTTTTCTAAGCAAATACGTTTGTTGTTAAAAGCGAAAATTATAAAAATCTAGAGACGGAGGAGTTATACTGTGAAGTAAATGTTGCGTTTGAATACAAAATGTTCTGAGCACTCGAAAGCGACCGTGCAATAACAAAAGTGCTTGTTTACCACGAAGTTTAAAAATACGGACATTTTGCAACATACCCTTAAACGATGAGGAAATGTAGACAATTGGAACGTCGAAAATAATACAAGTAAAAGATGAGTTCTAATCACAGAATATATATATCAAGTTTTGGATATACGGAAGTCTTGTAGGGAATAAAGATTTATGAACGCTAACGCAAGCGACTAAAATTAGGCGTGGAGGATTGCGGAGTAAGTGCTGTTGTGACGACAGTGAGTACCCACTGGCTGTGGTAAATGTTGCCTTTTGATCGAGGCAGCTAGGTTGATGCAGTACTTCTTATTTCTGAAAATCCTTTGTCACAGCAGCAAGTGTACAGGGGTGCAATGGGTAGGTGGGATGCTACAAGTTAAAGAGGCGTACTGAAACGTGCTGAAGCCAGGCGTGCCACATGGATATGTGCTGTGCCTATTAACTCCAAGTTGTTACGACAACATGTTGTTACTACTTCTTGATTGTTGGGCCCGCAGTTAAGTAAACGTCTCTGAAGGACACGGCATTATTACACAAGAGCTGTTTTAGCAGTTCGCCATTTTCAAGTGCCTGCGATTATGTAAAAATAACATATATTACTTTATGTGTATTGTAAATGACGAGTTACATACGTAAAAGTTTTCTACTTACAGCTATGATGGTCTAGCGTTATATATAACATATGCCATAACTATTATTATATAATCATAGTTTATAGCAGTACGTTATTTGCATTTAGCTGTTGTACGTTTTGCAACCTGAGATGTTAATTAGATTTTAATTTTCTTTTTTGTATAAACACGTTTTTTAAATGTAACAGTTTGCCAAAGATGTTTTACAATGTAAATAACTATGATACCAGATATGTTCAATAGGTCAGAGTGTTATTTCATTAGCTATTTATAATAGCTCTCGTTGGTTTGATGTTATGCCTTTTTCATTGTAAAACATCTTTGGCAAACTGTTACATTTAAAAAAACGAGTTTATACAAAAAAGAAAATTAAAATCTAATTAACATCTCAGGTTGCAAAACGTACAACAGCTAAATGCAAATAACATACTGCTATAAACTATGATTATATAATAATAGTTATGGCAGATGTTATATATAACGCTAGACCATCATAGCTGTAAGTAGAAAACTTTTACGTATGTAACTCGTCATTTACAATACACATAAAGTAATATATGTTATTCTTACATAATCGCAGTCACTTGAAAATGGCGAACTGCTAAAACAGCTCTTGTCTAATAAATAAAAATATTAATAATAGCAGTGATTTGGACCTCGTAATACTATGTTGTCAGTAGATGTTGGCTTAACTATGCTGTTTTGGCCTAACAAAACTCACACATATTGGGCTATTTACGGCTCTGTTCAAGAAATACGGCTCGATGTAGTCACACAATCTAATAGTACACGTCTGCTTTCATGATGAGCAACTAAATTAGCTGCAAATAGCACCTTGTACCTGTGGTTCTAGTGTCAAACACTCTAAGCATAGGCTCTCACCTGCGAAACAATGATGAAAAATAAAATACAGATTAATTACTAATTAATTAAAGGGGTTTTATTCTAATGTTCGTAAATCAAAAGCCACATAACTATGTTTGAATAAAGTGTATTCAAACACATGTTTTGTTCTGTAGGAAGTGGTTGAACTGTTTTATTAGTGGGAGGAATAACAATCGACAAACAAGACAAGGTAGGGTAGAGCCAGGTGGCTAGAATTATACGCTGCAGTCACAGTTTATAATTTATTGTACATTCACACCAAAACATATGCAGAGCCCTATAACCTAATATAAAAATAATGTTTGCAAAAGAGACTAAGTCAGAATATCAAGCGACACTCAAGTACACAAACAGTCGGATCTATGGGGAAGGGAGTGGGAAGGATTAGGGCTGATAGTACGGGTAGATGTCGGGCGGAGGGCGTCATCCGGGAGAGGGAGGTGGCGAAAGTTACCCTGGGAAGGGATGCGAGTAGTGTGAAGGTGAAGGAAGGGAGGAACGCATTCGTTAAAGCGTGGCAGAGGCCCAGGATAGGTGAGGATGGGGTAGACCAGTGGGTTGCGGGAATCTATTTTGCGGGTGGAATAGAGGATCCGCATGCGCTCTAAAAACTGCAGGAGGCGAGGGAAAGGGATGAGGTCGTAAAGGATCCGCGTGGGGGAAGGGAGTCGGATACGGTAAGCAAGGCGGAGAGCGTGAGGGTTTTGTAATAGGTGGGGGGAGCGGAGATCCAAGAGGGATGGAAACCGCATAGGACGGACGCATGACGGAACTGTAGGTGTAGAGGATGGTGCAAGGGTCGAGTCACCACGTGGAGTTTCAGTAGGTTAAGGCAACCAAACAGGTATTCCGTTACTGCCGTTAGCATATAAAAATTTTTCCTATATTTTCTGAAGCAAGATAGAAGAAATACTAGTCAGTCATTTAGGTGACTATCTAGGTGCTTCTGGGAAACGAAAGTCTTGCTCAGAACAAATATTAAACATTATGTCAGTAATGGCACACTTAATTCAATGGACATTATAGCCGCGTTTGTGTTTTTCAAAAACGCTTTTTATTCTGTCGACAGATACTACAAATGGCATCATTCGAGAATTTGATAAAAAGTCTAAACTGGCAAACACATACAGACATTAAGGAGAAATTTATGGGATAAATTTCACATAATTTCAAAATAAAAACAAGTGATGGCCAATCCCAAATAGGTATCGTTTATGTATTGAAGGAAAAAGTGAAAAACTGGAGATAAAACTTATTAAAAAGAATATTTTGTCGATAAAGATAGGATGTGGAAGCAAAATGACGGAAATAAACTGCGTTCCATTTGCAGATGATTTCGTTATACGTTCCTAAAACGTGGCACCTGCTACAACAATTATGAATCTCCTGGATGAAATTTCTGCAAAATTACATTAATAATTTCGGAAGAAAGAAAAACAAACATTTAATAAATGTTAAAGGATGCTACAACATTCCCGAAAATAGATAATGGCCAAATAGAGAGGGTAAAAAAAATTCACAGATTTAGGCATTGATCCAAGAAAATACATTGGAAAAAATCAGCAATAGTGGAAATGTTGCGTATAATTGGGAAAGCATATGGTGTCACCAAAGACCTCTATCCTGATAAGTGCCTATCCAATAATGCCAAAATATGGCATTACGATACTGTGTTGAATCAAGAATCCCTGAATGCAAGTGAATGTCTGCAATTAAAATATGTTGTTGTTTTCATTTGATGCAGCTCTCCACCGTAATCTATTATTAGCAAGAGTCTTCATATACTCATAATAATGGCAACCCCCGTGTATTTGAAGCCGCTCATTATATTCTTCTCTTGGTCTCCCGCTACGAGTTTTACCCCATACATTACCTCTAATGCACAATTCAGGATTTATTGTTGTCAAAGAGTGGGCCCTACCAATATATTACTTCTTTTACGCAACGTTTGCCGGAAATTCCTCTGATCCCTAATTATTTTCATTTGCTTCTCATTAGTTAGCAATCTACCGTCTTAATTTTCAGCATTCGTTTGGATCGCTACAAAAGCTTCTACCCCCTGGCCGTGTGAACTATTTATCGTACATGTTTCACTACCGAATAAGGCAACACTTCGCATTAATGCCTTCAGAAAAGACTATCTAACAATTAAGTTTATATTCGACATTAATAAACTCCCCTCTTTCAGAAACGCTTTTCTGCCTATTACCATTCTGCATTTTGTATCAACTGCACAGCGACCGTCGTATGTTATTTTACTGCTCAAGTAACTGGAATAGGGTGTCGTTGACGGACCGTGCGGAAGTGTGGAGTCCAGACACTCAACTTTGAGCCTTGAGGAACCTCAGTCAGACGAAGTTCAGGCATCTTTATAAATACCTCAAAGATACACAAGAATTTCTCAATCCTTGGATAGGTCTTGAAGCGCTGTATCAGTGTGAGTGATGTGACATTCTGCCCTGAATGGTACACACTGACTGCTGTATCGGCACACACTCTGTGACGAACATAGCACAGTGCCTTATAGGCCGCTTTTTAACTACACTTCGGCCACTCACATTTGCCACACGTGGTACTGTTCGTAATGCGCGACCTCATGCGGCACTGTATGAACTTACGTTACCAACAACCTATATTTTCGTGGCCGTATCGTTAGTGGCATAGTTGTCTTTCGTTTGCTCACAACACAAAAAGAGCAGTCATACCTAGTTGTCAACAAAGCAGCTAGTTAGGTATACGCAGTGAAACCCTAATTTCCTTTAAGACATAGGTACATCTCAGCTGTGCTTTCTGTGTGTAGAGTTACGGCATACGCTAGCTTCTGGCGAATCAGATGAGGCTTAGGAAAACCATTTAAATGTGCATCTGTGGCAAGGCCTTATTGGAAAGAACAACAGCGTCGCCAGGAAAATTTACGTTTGTATCTTCAACGTCACTGCTTACTTGACAAAGGCGTAACTGAACCTTGGGTCGTTCATATCTCTTAATGATAAACGGCACTATTCAAGTAATAAAAGAATCAACTGTACTGACAGTTTTAATCTTGAAAAAAATTCAATAACAAGGCAGACATGTGTTTCCCATGAGACGCTTGAATTCTCACTACATGTATTAAACCTGATATCATACAGCTCTGGTTGTGGATTTCACTCGCCGTGGAGGAGTAGACGAGCGCATTGAGGCGCAATGCTCCGATGCGTGAGGCCGTTCCACGTTGGGGTTTCGAATCCCCCCCTCGGGCATGGATGTTTGTGCTGTCTTTAGTATAAGTTAGTTTGTAAGTTATGCACTGATGGCACCACAGTTAAGTCCCAAAAGCTTAACATACATTTGAACATTTTGATTTTCAAGCGTCAATATTCTACCCAAGTTCAATATTTTGTAAAGCTATGGGACCAAACTGCAGTGGTCACCAGTCCCTAACTTACAAACTACTTAAACTGATTTATGCTGAGAACAACACACATGCCAGTACCGGAGGGAGGACTCGAAACTCCGACGGGGAGCAGACGCGCACTCTGCAACAAGGCGCTTTAGAGCGTACGGCCATTCCAGAACGGCGCAAATTAGGTTGCATACTTTCCAATACTAATTCATATACCCAATGGTTGACATTAAGAAGCGCTATATATCACTGTCTTTTCAACAGCTTTTGAATAAAGTTGTGAGAAGTAATGGTCCGATTAGATAAAACCATTTGTTACATGCGGAATTATGCACTTCTTAGCGCACTAGCATCTTCCGACAACGTCATTTCGATACCTGTTACAAAGAAATAAAAGTGGTGCAGTTTTAAATGATTCAACCCGCATGTGAAAAGTAGTTAGGGGGACCTGGACGTGAACGGGCCTAATTTTATATTTTGCTTTCGGTGCACGTTATTCTTGATCTACAATGCAGAGGTCGTTGTGATTTTGTACCAACACTGAATGACATTAACACATGCTGTAATAGGAAATTTATTGAAATGTCTGTTATAGTTTAAGAATTACAATATTTTGCCTACTAGACGATTTTACACTACACGTTCGCATTCTGGAACCATTTTCTGGTGCATCGTCTGTCTAATAGCATTTAGACTGTGGCAGGTTGCTGTGGTTGTTTTGTAGTTTGGAGTATGCCTGAAGAAACAGAAAAACCATTATTACACATCATTACTATTTTATCTGAAAATTACCGTTAAAATTATGTACAGAATGACAAACACAGATCATTTCTACAATGTATTAGGTATATTACAAGGACACTGTCCCAGTCTTCAATTCGGAGAAATTTGGCGAACATAGCTAAAACCATTTACGAAGATATATGTACCTAATGTTCTGAAAACTTAGTTTCGAGAAAATGAGAAAAGAATTTTCACAGTGTTTTTGAGTCATCGCATGCCTCTTTCAAAACATTCCAGATGCATAATCTTGCTGGCCAGCTACTTTTTCAGGAGTCTTTCCCTTACTCTGGACTCTTTAGTGGTGGGTGGCTTCCGCAGCCCTTTCAACTTCAACCAGTCGCTGTTGATATATGGCAGAGCAGCTATCGTATTAATTCCTGGTTGGATGCCTAATTTGGCCATTACTTTTGTCCTGCTAATTACACCATCACTGAAACAGATAACAGTATCCATCACACCTATTTTGAGAACTTCCCATCCAATAAACACTGTTTTCGGTGATCTTTGCCACAAGCAGCTTTTGAAACTCTCATTAGGATTTTGTGTACGGCCGTGTAGACATTTGCTAAGTAATTATTTTATCTCCAAGGTCCCTGTATATTGGCTATATTGTTTCCGTAACTGTCACAGGCATGTAATATTTAAGGTGTTTTTCCTTGCCTGAAGCATCAGAGTGGCCAGTATGCAGACATTTGTTCAAAGGGCTTTTGAGAGTATAATAACTGTGTAAAGGTAAATAAAGAATACATTTTTGGAAACGGGAGAAATTTGTCTTTCAGATGGAAGCTAAAATTATTTTTCAATATTTTCAGTCATTTTCACGTCCAGGTCTCCTTAAATTTTAAGTGACACTATCACATAAAATTAATCGTGGCTAAGGTAGATCCCAGATTGATGTAAGGAGGAAGTGTATTCCATCAACAACTTCGTGTGACCGGTACTTGATTATCAGCGAGTTATCCATAGGAGACGAGCACAATTCGTAACCTGGAAATTTAGTGAGCGTGATAGTGTCACCGAGGTAATAGGTAAACTCCAGACGTTGCAGGAGAGACGTTCTACATCACGGTATTGAGCCGTTGTTGAAGTTCCAAGAGCTTATGTTTCTTGAAGAGTCATACAGTATTGTCCATGCTGCAACTTATATATTGCGAATAGCCCACGAGGATTAAATTAGAGATTTTCGAGCCCTCTTGGAGGGCCCGTTTCAGTCTTTACTCCCCGCAAACTACAGGCGACTGGGACAGCAAAACCAGGGAGTGACTGACGCTCGAAGCAGCCTCTGCCACACACCTGGAGGTGTCTTGCAGATTATGGATGTAGATGTAAACTGCCCTGTGCCAGATAACTGTTTCGTCCTATGACCGTTTCTTCTGGACGATACTTTGATAAACAATAGCTTTAAAATGTACAATTTCTTGTAAACCAAAGAGATCAAACTGCTGCAGCCATCGGTGCTTAGACGAACAAACTAATAATATGGGCAACACACACCTATGCCCGAGGGAGAACTCGAACTTCCGAAGCTAGAGTCCGAGGAATGTGTGACTTGGCGTATTTGACCACAGGACTATTGCTGCGCGGCGGTTGCTTTCCAGGATGTGGAGGAGTAGCACAGCAGGCAGTCTGACAATAGTCCGCTCTCTACGGTACGTCGGCAGCGGCAGCTCCACGACTAACAAACCGCCGGCACGTATGAATGCTTCCAGCAGATTACCGTCACCGGTGGAAAGCCTTTCTGGTGAAAGGCGCGCCGGGTCAGAAAGAAGGGAGCGCGTCTCCGCTTTGTGTCGCTGACGAGCAATGAGGAAGAGGCAGCCAGAGCGGCGCGTCGTCCCACACGCGGAGAAAGCGGCGCGTTGCGTGGCCGCCCGTCCCACCGCAGCGGCGTCGCATGTGATCGCGCCGGCCCAGCCGACAATAAGAAGAGCCTCTGGAAGGGGGGGGGGGGGGCTGATGAAGAGCCGTGGGAAGCCGCGGGCACGCCGACGCCACTCCACTAGGTGTCCACATCCACTCCAATAGCAAAGGAGTCACTGGCCGACGCCTGTGCTAATGTGACAAGCCAGCCTGTGAGTATGGAATTACACGATACCATTCGTATATTGTGGTATCCGATACCAGTCATCAGCACTGTAAAATGGAGAATACTATTTCTGTTCCTAATTAATCTAACAGCTACGAGGAAGCAAGAATTTCCTACAGTGTTACATATACTTATGAAGCGCTAAACTGACGAATATGTTATTTATAAAACATTAAAATCTATAAATACCAAAGTGCTATTTCTAGAAGTTTCTTGCTTAGAATGGATAGTCGTTTTCAAATTTTGTGATTGAGAAATTTCTTATGTAAAACTGCGTTTGAAATTCAGTTGTAATTCAAGCCGAAATGCTGTGTAAGTATTAATAATGTTAATCGCTTAGTTTCTACCCAAATCAAAATTAGTATGAAATTCTTAAAAGCAGTTATTTATTGATTTCTTTAAGGGAATATGTTTTAAAAAAATGTAATTACTATTTCAGAATAATTCTCAGCAACTCCCTTTAATACAACTGTGACCAGCACATACAAGCGACATCATTTAGCACGTGGCTTCTCACCCCAATAACAAAATTCCAGGATAAGCTGTGTGTTTACATCAGTCACGTAGATTTCAATTTCTCATTATACGTAGTCACGTAAAGACATCGTTAAACAAAGGACACATATTAGTATATCACAAGCTAATCACAATTCACTGTGATACAACCACAAAATATTATACAGGTAGTCACAGAGAGTGGAATGGCGTTGACTGACCCAAAGTAGACATGGAAAACAAGTACATATACAATTTTTCAGCCAAGATCGCTTTGTTTATTTATGGATTACCGGTTTCGACGTTCAAAGACGTCATCATCTGATCTCCTATATTATACAATGTCATTGTAAATTGATTCAGATCGCCCCAAAGAACAATGAGTTCCATACATAAAGTACATATACTCAGCAATCGTATGGCGTTAGCGGTTGTTCGAAAATGGGGAGAACTCAGTTCGAACATAATATACACAACCTCCCAGGTCACCGACACCATCACTTAGCAACCCAGATACGATGAAACTTCCACTCTTCCCGACGGCACTTTCAAACCTATAGCACTTGCATCAGCCTGAAGCACCAACAGCGACTGCACTTTTTCCCACAGCCCGGTGTCGATACTTGACCTGACGTCACTCCAGATCAAGTATACGCAACATTACTCCATGGTTGGCCCACAATTACTATCTTTGTTCGCTGCGGACGACCGTTTTACCCCCGAGAGGTGGCGCTCAAACACTCGGGGCAAAAATTGCGCTAAGAGCATTCCGCCGAGAGGGCTCGATTCACTGTAAGTATGTAAACATTTATGTATACGCTAATAAGTATCATGATCCGATCACTACTCACTACCAAACTTCACGGGATCAGCCGCTGGGATAACATGAAGATTTCATCGAAATTGCTCCAGCCGACTTGGGAGTCCATAGGTAACATACATACGAGGGTTGAAACTTAAATAGTGGCAACTATTTATTCACAACCGATACAAAATTGTCATATGTTTGCACCCGTTACTGTTCTTCAAAGTTGTCACCAGCGTTGTTTACAGCGTGTTACCAGCGATGTGGAAGGTGTAATATTTAGTTAGCATAGCCTGTTCTGTTGATGTTGCGAATGGAGCGGTCTACTGCCTGTCGGATCTCTGGAACAGTTCTGAAGCAAATGCCACGGAGTGGTTCCTTCATCTTCGGAATCAAATCCATTTCTGCGTTTCCGTCAATTAATGCGGAACTCATCGTGATGCAATTTTCGCGTACCCAGTCGTTTCTTCAGGATGTGAAGCACAACCGTATGCGCTAATCCGGTTTTGTGGGCGAGCTCACTGCCTAGTAACGTGACAACAGTCCGCACTTCTTCTTCAGAAACGCTAGAACGACCTGCCTGATGCATGTCCGCCACAGTTTGCCGACGTTCGTCGAAGGCTTTCAGCCATCGTGCCACTGTTCTGTACGGCAATACCAATTCCCGCACGCCTCTTGAAGACAATGACGACAGTGTCGTGCTGTACAACCTCTGGCACATGCAATCTTGATGCAACTCCGTTGTTCCTGTTGCGAAAAGATACTGACACTGTTCCGTTAGACAGTTCCTTCACAAGTGACTGTGTTTCCCTCGATTGTGCGCACGCCGGTGACGTGGGACGGGCGAATCCATTTTCTCGAAGGTAAGGTAGGTACGTCAACAACGTGTGCTATCAGCTACAATAGCAGAAACCACTGGATAGAGTCTCCACAGCAGTTTTACCACTATTTTAAGTTCCAACCATCGTATATACATAAAAAACACTCTTCAGTTTTTATAGATGAACTGCATTTGACGCATATCTGAAAAATAAGTCTTTTTCACAGATTTGATCTTTGTACGAGATTGTTTCGGTAATACTCTGTCGCTACACTGTACGTAGGAGATATTAAATAACATAATTTAAGGGTCTGTGTATCAGAAATAGAAGGAAAAACAGTGACTTTTAGAAGATTTGTTTGTTTGTCTGGCTGCCAGTCCGTATATTTGCAGGCTCCAAAACTACTTATCGGAACTGGATGCGATTTTCGCAGTTGTATTGTCCAAGGTTTAACTTAAAATCCGGTGCATTTCATTCCATTCCATGATGGTGGTGGTGCTGGAGGCTGGTGCAGCAACAGTGTTGAATAATTAAAAAATGTTCAGTCTCTGTTAATAAAATCCGGTGCATGTTTCATCATAATACGCACCCTACAAACCGAGTTATATATTGGTGACTTAGCTGGATGAGAATGCATAGGAGTTATACCTGGAAACTGTTCCAGCAATCTTGAGGTAGGTGTTTTGGTTTCATTTTTACTTTCTTTCTTTATTTGCCTTTTGAAAATGGTTTTTCGAGAGTGAAATTTTCACTCAAGCATCCGTTGTCTATGTAAATCAATAACGTTGTAATAATATTAAATTTTTATTTTATTTCTTTACAGGGATTGGCTAGTTTTGTGTAAGAATCCTTTATTTGTATTGGATAAAAATTTGGGGTAGCAGAAGTTTTACGAAACTTAACTGAATCAACCAGGACGAAAATGATAGAATTTCGTAAAAAGTATCACTTTCTAAAGTTTTGTCATAATAATAATAACAGTAATATTAACAGTTAAATCCCTTTATCCATAGACATTCTTGAATATAATGTTTACCTTGAAAGTAGGCAGCTATAGGATGAATATCATTATTTATGAACTTTTCTGTGATATTTTGTCAATCTGGACATGTATTAGCCTTACGGCTTTATTTGTATGTAAAATTCATCTATTATATGCTTCGATAATCTAATTTGATGTTTGTAACCACTGCACACCATCATATCTCTGTAACTGCGATGTAGCATCTGCGTTACAGCAGCATCTTTGACTGCTGAGGCAGGCAGTGGAGAGTAGGATAGTAAAAGGGTCGAGTGGAAGACAGTTCAGTTCAGTCGCATGGTAGTCACTGTGTTGTACGGTTCTGTTGATCGGCTATGATTCCGTGCCAAATTTGTTTTCGCTGATTGGTTTATGTACCTATGAATGATTCCTGCCAGAGGGTGATGAAATATCATTTGATATTCGAAGAGGAATTTTGTATTAAGAGGACGAGAATATTTGTATGGATCGGTACTGTACAAACCCATTGTAATCACCATTATTGACAAGTGAACAACAAAGGTATGTTTCTTTAGCTAAAATAAATAATTTAATGATTAATAATTTTCTCATTTCAGCTCAACCTAGTCCCACATTTTCCTGATTGTGGCATTTTTCTATTCTTGTTGCATGGTACGTGTCGAGTTTGAGATTTTCTTCAAATGTAAATGTTCACGTGCCAGTAAAGTAAACAGAGTTCTTGCCACTGAAACCTAATTTCCAAACTAGGGCCCACTTTCAATTGGTCACTATAAATTAGAAACATTCACCTAAATAGCCGTTCCGCTTTCAATCAGTTTAAACACACTGTTTCTTAATTAACTGTGCAAGTATTAACTTTAGGGCCATAACTAAACAGAGTTCTTGACACTGAATTCTAATTTCCAGACTAGTGCTCGCTCATTTTCAATTTGTCACTATAAATTAGAAACTTTCATCCTGTGTAACTATAATAGTTGATCATTTTGTGGAGTTGATGCTACTGTAATTGTCGATAAGTCTGTCGTGTTGAAACAAAAATTTACATCCGTACATTACTTCCATAAACTGAAATCGTGTCTCATCAGTATAAGTGAAGTGATAGAACATTAAGGATTCTTGGTATTTGGAAGGTGGACTACCTGCTTTCGTACTTACAAACTCGTTTCTTTACCGTTGGCCCCATTTCATAGCTACATCTTCAGTGTCTCATATCCGGTTTTCTTGTGGAGAATCAGTTCCGGAGCTTTCAGAACTGTACACCCTTGCGGTCACATCCGCGGCCGGCAGCTGCTTCAGCCGCAGCCGGCGGACGAGCGTTCAGAGTGGCGTTCCGTGTATTCCTGCCGACACCCTCCGCCGTTATTCTCCACTCGCCGCCGCTATCTCAGCAATAACACGCTGCACACCGAGTCCGACTAAATACGCTGAACACACGCTCAGGTGACAAAAGTAATATCGTGTCCGAGCTCCTCCTATCGGCGAAGTAAAACTACTCGACGCCGCGTACAGTCTACAAGCTGCTGGAAATACTGAACCGGGCTGCCACTTTAGGCGTCCGTAATAGCGAACGTTTTGCCATTGATAGTGCAGGATTTTATTGCACGAACTCAATTACGTTCACAGTAACTGTAGAAGGAGATTCACTTCGAGTACTTTGGGTAGCGAAATCATTTGCCGTAATTGTTCAGACTGATCTTGAAACTAATGGAGAACGACTGTGGCTCGATAACATTGCGCACTATCATTATACATAAAAAGCAGTAGTTCGCGTTAGTCTCGTTAAAACTAAGATATTGTACCGGCCAATTTCAATAATTTTGTTTCTGATTTATTCGCTATAACAGTAATGGTTTAGAAAAAAAAATGAAAAATCAAAGGAACAGCTGAGAAATAAAAAATTATGTAAATCCTAATGCTTATTATCCTCTCGAAAGGCAACCCACCACACATAACTGTTTCAAACCTGCAGTAGTAAGAATAATGGGGACAATTCTAGTCCTTAGATAAATCTTAATATTAATAGGTGAACATGAAAAAAGAAGAGAGTCCTTTGTGTGTTTGTTTGCAGTTGATTTAAATCTACAGCTTTATTCTGATCTCGATGAAATGTTTGGACAGTTGTCCTTCAAAAGAAGAGGATGGTAACTGTCTGCATAAAGTTTCGCATGGTGGAGTGTGGAGGGGTACTTTATTTACGGGCTTAGACACATACCTACAGTTTTATTGCCATTGTGAAGAAATTTCCCACACCTATCAAAACAAGAGATTACCTTCAACAACGTTTTAATAATTATCAGAAGGTTCTTTCTTGTACCGCAAGGCAATGTGTGTAGCATGGCAAAGGGTACCTTACAATCAATCAGTGACAGTGTTTCACGGTACACCACGAAACATGGCAGATATATGTCAGTTCTCTTATATAGGAAGAGAAGGAGAATAACTGAATAGATGTAACAAACAGGAAGAGGATATGGAAGTGTGCGGCAATGATGGGCTGATAGAGGTGTAGGAGGAAATTAATATGGACGGGGGAGGAAGAAGTGGACGTAGAGACAGAGTGAGAGAGAGAGAGAGAGAGAGAGAGAGAGAGAGAGAGAGAGAGAGAGAGAGAGAGAGAGAGAGAAAGAGACAGAGACAGAGAGACAGAGAGAGAGAGCGGCGGCAATGGTGGGAGGTGGATCGCGAAATTGTGCAATAAAGAAACAACTAAGTGACGCCGGATTTTCAGTTAGTCATCCATAACACATGAATGACTGGAAACTGTATGCAAATAGCCGAATATAACCATTTGCAGTCATCGGTTCAGCGAACCAGAGGACTGAGTCCATGTACGAAATAGGTCCACACTATTTTGTAGCCACCACTGGCTTCCCTAGCGCCTTGTTGGAAACTTTGGTCCATGAGTCCGCAGGACATATAACACTCTGAGACCCACCTATCAACTCTTACAAACTGATATCACGATTTTTCCATGTAAGACAATGTTTTCCAGACTTCTAGGGTCCAACCAATATCGACGCATCAGCCAACGTCGTGCTGTTTGCAAACCCATTCAAGTCAATCGTCTGCTGACAGAGCCCACTGTTATTAAGGGAAACGATCTGTTTACTTACACATGCATTTCCACGGTCATTTCACGCAGTGTTGCTTCTGTGATACCACTGACGGATCTACGCTACTCTCATTTTTCTGGCCTTTGCTTTCTCCATTGTAACGTCTGAAATTTGGTGTTCTCGGCAGACACTCGATGGTGCGGATCGCTGAAATGGAATGTTTCATGCGTCTTGCTACGGAAAACACTCGTACGGCAAATAAATAAATAAATAAACATAATAAATAAATAAATAAAATAATTAAATAAATAAATAAAAACATCAACTTCTTTTGTCAGTACCTACTAAATTAGTTGTGGAGAAGACTGTAGGTCGACTTAGGTTTATTGACAGAATTGTGGAAGGATATTTGTCATCTTTAAAGGGGATGTAGAGAACGCTTGTATGGCCCCGCCCTGAGTATTACGCGTCTTTTAGATGCCTACCAGATCGGTTTAAAAGAAGACATAGCAGTTCAAAGGCGGCCTGCTTGGTTTGTTACTGTTACATTAGACTAACGGGATAACGTAACAGAGATTCTTCGGGGACTCAACAGGAAATTAATGCATGGAAAGAGACATCATTTTCGAGAAACTGGCTATCGGAAACGAAGATGGTGTGAATTGGAAGCTGACTGCATAATGACTCTCCCATCGCCAACTTACATTTCGCTTAGAGTTCATAAACATAAGAAAAAATAGGGTGTATACAGAGGAATACAGTCATTCGAAATTACTAGTGATTAGAGTACCTTCCGCCATCCTCATTGCGGTGAATCTATGTCGATGCAGAATAGTTTGTGGAACACATTTCATTGGTGTCACGCGTCACAAATGTTGCCATGTCAACACCAACACATCGCTGGCGATTCGTCGATCCTTAATGATGATCCCTTAAAGATCTGTCTAAATAGCACTCAGAAAGCTAGTAACTGAATATGAGAAGTGTCTCAAAAGCGACTAATGTTCCTGAAGGGGAACGCAACAACTCGAACTGTGAACTACAGTTTTACTAGCTGAAAACCCGGCGTTGCCCGGGTATTTATTTATTCGAACCTTGAGTTAGTAATTTCCCTATCCATCCTGTCCTCCTTTTTTCTAAAAACATGTTACATTTATCAGAAAATATATAAGAAATCACAGGTAAAAATGCAGTCGTTTCGAAGAATCCAATCACGAAATTCAACAATAATCATTGTAATATCACAAATTGATAACGTCATATAATGCGCGAAAAGTCAAATCGATTATTTTAAAGAGATGTATTAAAAGAAATTTCTTTTTTACTGCTTTATTTATTTCTTCTTATATTTCCTTATTCGTATGCTTATCCCTACAGAGAAAGAGCTGAAGACATTGTACCACGCTTAGACCAAAGATATGGTCTGTGGCATCACGTTTCGCTGTATGTAACCGCCTTGCTATAGAGTCGCAAACGTCATCGCTGGCTTTCAGTCCGAATTTTTTTTTTTTTTTATAATTTGACGACTTTCAACCACTTCCACCCCATTATACCTATCGGCATGGAACTGGGGTGTACAACGAGAGACTTCGGACAACAATTACACACAGACCATTCGTTTGCTTTCTGTAGTTTTCGCTGCAGAGCGAAATATTAACACACAGACGTAGAATTTTATATGCACCGATAACTTTCCTACCCAATATACTCCACCCTTTTATCATTATCAACCCTCAAGCACCAATGCAACCAATAAAACCGTTTTCAAAGAGTAAATATAATTTTCAAAGAGTAATTATTGTTCCGCATTTCGCGTTATATTCTTCAAATTGCTGAATATCTATCAGATCGCTATAAAACCGCGCGTAAAACCTTGCTCAGGTATAAATTAGTATCTGTTTAAATATTCAAGTCTCTGCGTCTTGTCGTTCGGACGTAATAAGCGTACACCGAACAGACATTCACATTAATATATATATATATATATATATATATATATATATATATATATATATATATATATATATATATATAGCTATCCGATCGCCATAAAACCGTGCCTAAAGCCTACCCCGGGTAGACATTAGTAACTCTACAAATTTTTAGCTCTTTATCTCTTGTGGTTCAAACGTGATAAACGTACACCGAACAGACATTCACATTTATAGATATAGATAAAGTTATCGAGTCGCGATAACTGAGAGAATAATAATAGACAACTTACTTTTTCGTTTCTTTAGTTCCTCGTGATAACGACGCAACAAGGCAGGCAGTTATGGTCAGTTTGCGCTGCTCATTACTACCTACACTGAAGAGCCAAAGCAACTGGTATAGGCATGGGTACACTTGCACCGCAAATATTGCGGAAGCGGAAGTGCGATTGATGTGCGGCTTTCACAGAATGGATTGGTAGTCAGGGGCTCGTTGTTTTAGCCAACACACAGATTATACTATTACTTACAAAGTATACCTTTTATGCAAACATACAGTTTTCTAAATGTAACAACGGTTGTTTCTATCGTGCACTGGAATTTTTGACTCCAGCTGTGTACAAAGAATGTTGAATGACATTTTTATCACGTTCAGTTTGTCACCTACAACCGTTCAAAGTTTCGGGGGCGGAGGCTGCGATAGCGTAGCTGACTGGCCGAGTGGCTAGCCCCTGGGGGACGGCCCGCTGTCTCATGACCACCAGCCAGTCAGGTACGCTGTCGCAGCCTCCGCCCCCAAAACATTGAAGGGTTATAGCTGCCAAAGTAAACTTGATAAAAATGTCATTCAAAATTCTTTGTACACAGTTAGTGTTGAAAATTCCAATGCATGATGGAAAGAACCATTGTTCCATTTGAAAACTTGTATGTTTGCATAAAAAATACACTTTCTATTTATTTTTACAGTCTGTTTATTGGGTTACAATACGAGTCCTTGACTACCAATCCGTTGTGTGAAAATCGCACATTAATCAAAATTTCCGTTTCCGCAATATTTGGGGTGCAAGTGTTAGGTGATTCACCCCCTATAAGACAACAAGTGTCTGGCGCATATGTTAGATCAGTTACTGCAGTAACAATGGACGTTTATAACGATTTAAGTGAGTTTGACCGTAGTGTAATTTTGTAAATGACCATATTTTTGTAAAGCTATGAGACCAAATTGCAGCGGTCATCGGTTCATAACCTTTAACTGGGGAGGTGAGCATTAATGACATAACCAGGGATATGGGATGTTTACAGCATGCTACATAAATACGATACTGAGTTTCCGATCTTTTTGTTACATTGTTTATTATACAATAAACATTGCATTTAGTCTTATGACAAAATGGCGCAAAATTCAAATTCGTCCTTACTTTCCGAACGCCGTCATTTTAGACACAGTAATCATTACCGAAGTCACTTATCTCCAAAATAGGTATGGACGATTCACGATTCAATAAAAATAGCAAACAAAATAGTTTAAAATTAGCAGCACTTGAGTTAGCTGATGGATTTCGTAGAATGTTAGGCGCTCATCCGTAGATAACGGAGAAACAACAGTTAATATAATTCAATGCCCAGCTAATAGTGGACTTTTATTTGGTGGGCGCATTATCACCAACAGATGCTACACTCATGCTGCAAGATTCTAATGGACATCCAGTGGACTTCTTATTAACTATCTGTATGACACTCTTGTGAACCGTTGAGAGGTACTCTTACTCGGAAAGTACTACTTCTTCATATGACCGAAAAGAAAATGTTTATTGATATATTTTACTGGATGTGTCAGCATGCTAATGCTCACTGCCTGGCAATTAACAACCACAGCGCTCTAATGTTTATCGTTTTACATATCATCGTTTAGAGGGTATGATTAGTTCTCACGATGATACGGCTCTTCATAAGATGGAGAGCGTATCATTCCCGGACAGTAACTGGCCTGGGATCTTGCGTAGCGTGAATGTGTTGTAATTCACTTTACCTGCACGTGCATAAAGCGAGATTTCACGGCTGTACATATGTTAGCTCTTGCTGCATCCGCGTCTGTAACAGTGTGCACTTGATTTCATCATTAGCCGCTCCTCAGCCCGTGTTGCTGACGAGACGGCAGTTCTCCGGCTTCATTTGCAGCTCCTTCAGACGCATCAATCAGCACTCTAACGCAACCCACGACTCACCTGCAGTGCCTTTCTCTACATTATCTCTCGCTGATTTGCTATACCACGTTAAACAACCTTGGACGCCTACAAGAGGGCAACAGCTAAACTTTTTATATGAGTCTAAGTACTGGAAATTTGTATACGTTGCCGACCAACTGTGTATGTAGAGAGCTTATCTGAATTACCGTAATTGCTTGGGTCGTGATTGTAAAGAAAATAATCCTGACTTGTTATTTTGAAACTCACTCTTTATATAATTACTGTTTCTCATTTACTTCGGGCATCCTATGGCAGCAAAAACCCCTATCTGGTCTTGCATTATCAGGAGCATCTGCTCTTTCTATCCCACCCAACCACGTGCCCGTATAGGGCGATGGAGTTCGTATATCTCCTTGGTCTCAAATGGTGGGCTAGGAAATTTGTTGTTATCTCATGAGGCAATATCACACGTCTCAGCACAGTGTGAACACAGGACTGTGGGTGCAGTTTGCTGCCCACAATGCTGTATCTTAAAGAATCTGAACCCTTTGATTTGCTTCACGTATTGTTACACTGTTTCAGATGTACCATGTAAAGGAACTCGTCACTTTTCATTCTAATACGGAGCCGAGGTTGCGCGTGCATTAAGCTGTTCAATCTTGTCTAGAGTCCGACAGAAACATGATTTGTTGCCGAAACAGTAATCGAATATTCGGTTCCTCTTGCAGTTTCGGCCGAAACAGAAAAGTTATCGAAACTTGCGTCATTAACTTAAAATTTCTGTATACTTACGTTACACCACAAATCACCAGTTTTTCTACATGTTTCAAGATCCCCTCCCTATACTAAGCCTTCTTGAGGGTGTGTAAGCCTAATCAGAAGTCCGTAGGAGATGACATGGGAGGCTAACAGGTTTCGACTTATCGAAGGTGCTTTAATTAAAGCACTTCAAAATTGGGTTCTTTTCTCCGCGTTGTGACATTTACTACTTTAAAAAGAAAAATTAAAGGAAGTTTGACTATAAGTAAACTGAACTAGACACAGTCGTCTCGATATTTCGAGTCTCGGAATTGCGAATTTTTATTATTATTAAATGTTTATAGAGCTTATGGGACTTAACTAATCCATAAATTTACAAACTACTTACGAAATAGCTTATACTAAAGACGGCACAAACATCCATGCCCGAGGGGGAATTCGAACCACCGACGGGAAACGTCCTCGCGCATCGCAGCGTAGAGCCTCAATGCGCTCCGCTGCGGCTCGGAATTACGAGTTTCCCATCATACGAGCGTCATAAAACAAGGCAACTAATGGCGGGTACATTCTATCTTCACAGAAAAAGGCGCTCCGCCATTATAATGCGAAGTAAATAATGAAAATACTTTAAAAACTTTGGGCTACCAATGTAAATTTAAAAAAAAAAAAAAGAGAAGAAAAACTTTCTTTTGAAAAAAGGTCATATTTTTTACATGTGTCTTTTTTTAAGGACGATTTTCTTATTTTTCACATGTAAATTTTGATAGTTCCAGGTGATCCCGGTCCCGTTCATCTCGAATTAACGAGACTGTTGTGTATCTACCACAAAGTCCACAATCCTGCATACCTTTCAGTAGGAAGATAGTCTTGTCTTTAGGTACACAACAAACATGCGAAATAGATACTACGAAATGTCAGAACCTCAGCATTACAATACAAAATACGCGGAAAGTAATCATTTGTCGGCTTCCATAAGCAGCCTTTACGATTTTGTTCTTGAGAACGGTAGCTTTATGTTGTCACCTTAACTTCCGTTTTTTGCAATCACCAAACAACTTTACATACCTCCATTTTGGAATTGCTGAATACATAAAATTTTCAACCAGTGCTGCAGAAAGTATTTTGGAATTCCACGAGTAATAGAATAATCCGACCATGAGTGAAGAAATGATCAACAATGTCTCTGCCAATCGCAGTTAATTTGTAATGTCTTCATTAAAAGGGCTGGACATGGTTCACGATATTATTAAAAGTGGAACTACCAATCACAGAAAAGAAAGATACTGTCACAGCTTTGAATGTTCCGCAAAAAGACGTAATAGTGCATTTTTAAGGTAATCTTTACCACCTTCAGAAACATGTTTATGGTGCATTCACTTTATTTCTTAATTTCATTTGCCAAGGAGAGCCGGAACGATGAAAATGACAAAATTAACGTTTTTTGGTATTTTTATTATAAAATTATTTGGAGATTTCTGAATGAAACAAATCAAGTTTCACCCTTCTAAGTAAATTTTAAGGGTACGTAAGTGATTTGAGATATGGAAAGAAATAGTCTCATATTTACTGATACACAGAATTTGTTTCATATAAGCAGCAACACAGATGGTCCAAGGAAAAGGAGGGAACCAGCTGAAAAGTGTTCCTTTCCGAGTACAAAACTGACAGAAAAGTGGTTACTAGATGTCCCGGTCCTCAATCCGCCTTTCTAATCACAAATTTTGGATTGCGAACTCATTCGCGCTTTCTCGTACTGAAAGAGATTAGCAATGTGACGGTCGAAGAAAGAAAATGCGGTCTATGTAGGAGAGGGACAGAGAACAGATATTCATTGTGGGAGAGATTCAATGACAGTAAAAAAAGAGAAATGTATCAAAACAGTAACAACGATAGGAAAATATATGGGAGACAGTGAAATTGAAAAAGAGAGATGAATATAGACTATACATAAGCTTTGGCGATCTGGATACTCCAAATTGGCTAAAAGGAAGAACAAAATTTGTTTGTTAATTTCTGGGTCAAGGAGTCAGAAGCCGAAGCAAAGCATTCGCATGGATAGGTACAAAGAGGGGATTGAAAAAACAGAGAGCAGACTATGAGAAAGAAAGAGACTGGCAATGTAAGAGAAAAAGAACGGGGCATAGAGGAAAGCAGAAGAAAGCATCCAAAATGGAGAGAAATGGATAAAGTAGTTCAAGTGTAACCGACTTCTGCGTAGAACCGACATACAGTAATTTGATTATTCTGTTGTTGTTGTTGTGGTCTTCAGTCCGGAGACTGGTTTGATGGAGCTCTCCACAATACCCTATCCCGAGCAAGCCTCTTCACCTCCACATAAGAACGGAAAACTACATGTCTGAATCTGCTTACTGTATTCATCTCTTGGTCTTCCTCTGCGGTTTTTACCCTACACACTTCCCTTAAACGATAAATTCACAATTCATTTATGTCTAAGAATGTGTCCTACCAATCTATCCCTTCTTTTAGTCAAGGTATGCCAGAAATTTCTTTTCTCCTCAATTCTGTTCAATACCTCCTCATTACTTACGCGATCCACCCACCTAATCTTCAGCATTCTTATGTAGCACCTTACTTAAAAAGCCTCAATTTTCTTCCTGTTCGCACTGTTTATCGTCCATGTTCCACTCCCATACAAGGCAACACTCCATACAAATGCCTTCAGAAAGGACTTCCTTAAGCTTAAATCAATATTTCTATTTTTCAAGAACGCGTTTCTACCAATTGCCATTCTGCATTTTATATCCTCTGTACTGCGACCATCGTTTTTGTTATTTTACTGCCCAAGTAACAAAACTCAACTACCTCTTTTATTGCTTCGTTACCTAATCTAATTCCTTCAGCATCACCTGATTTTCTTAGACTGCACTCCATTGCCCTTTTTTTGCTCTTGTTAATGTTCATCTTATATGCACCTTTCAGCACACTGTCCATTCCGTTCAATTCGCTCTTCCAGGTACTTTGCTGTATCTGCCAGAATTACTGTTGATCATTCTATACGCTTTATTTATTTCAGAATGCAAATTTATCGTGTGCTCGTATGCATATTGAGATTCGCATTAGGTATGTGGTGCCCTACTCTTCCACCGTGTGAATCACTATAGTTGACTCTATCATAGTTGTTCACTGTACGGTGTACATCACACCATTTTAGTCTTTCATTTTTCTGGGTACTGTAGTCATCATTGGGGATTGTGACTGCAGTGTGCAAACTGAGTTGGTGACTAATCACTCCCAGCTTCAGTCAGATCTTACCTCGGTTGCACATCTGGAGGCTGGAGCTTAAGAGTACCGTTGTTGTGGACGCCGTGGGGACCGAATGCTCATCTGTCCGGCATGTCCCCGATTGGCCCGAGGCTGCGGTGGGCCATGTTACTGCAAGCAATGAGGCAGACACCCCAGCCGTGATCACGTCGGACGTCGCCCCAGGGAGTGGCAGGTAGCGACGAATTCCTGAGGGATCGAGTGCCATCCCAGATGCGTCTTACCAACAGGTTTCAGGCGTTATCTGTGCTGTAGGTTGTTTCTGAGCCATATGGTGTTCCTTATCCATAGCTCACCTCTAAGCCTGCCAGATCCGGGCTATCACAGAGGATAGGCAGCTCCAATGTTCGGCGAGTAAGGGGGCTATCAGATACATTGCTGCAAGATAGGGGACGAAGGCCAATGTGAACAAGTTGTGCATTCAGATGAAGTCATTCCAGATGTGGAACGTGTACTTCCGGATGCCATGAAGAGAACAGGGTGCAGCCAACTGCAGGTGGTTGCTCATGTCGATACCAACGATGTGTGTCGGTTTGAATCAGAAGAGATATTTCCGATTTTGGACGGCTATCTGAAGTGGTAAAGACTGATTGTAAGATGAATTAAGAGCTCTCCATCTGCAGAATGGTTAGCAGGACCGACTGCAGACCATTTGTACAGAGCTTAGGGACGGTCTGAATCAGAGGCACAGATGGGTCTGCGACTGTTTAGCCTGCAGATATGTCGAGTAGCGACGTAGGGTGGTGGGGCTCTGGGTTCATGTGAATAGGTCAGGCGTTCACTAAACACGTGGAGAGGCTACAGGAGTGGCGCAGCCAGTGTGGACTGAGCGGTTTCTCAGGAAAGAGGGCCTTGGGAACATACAGTCTCAAAGTGTACAGCTCACAGATCGGACAGACACAGGTCAGAGAACCATCGGTCTAAGAATTGCAAACTGTCGTAGCTGTGTACGGAAAGTTGCAGAGCTCGAAGCGTTAATAGGAAGTACTGATACACAAGTCATTATAGGTGGCGAAAGTTGGCTAAAGCGGAAATTATTATCAAGTTACAAATGGTGTTCAGAAAGGATAGACTGAATAAAATAAGTGGTAGTGTATTTCTTGCTGTCACAAACGGTTTATCCTGTAACAAAATTGAAATTTCTATGAGTTCGTACGAGTAGATATTATTTCTGACACCCAGAATAAATTAATAACAGGTTCTTTCGACCGACTCCCTGACTCAGACGATTAGATGGCACAAATATACAAAGATACCTCGAATCAGATTTCAAGAACGAATCCGATCTTTAAATTGTAATTTGTGGTAACTATAACATACTCACGATATCTTGGCAAAATTACATGTTCAAAGCCGGCGGCAAGCATAGAACACCGTCCGAAATTGTACTCCGAAAACTATCCTGAGCAGTTGGTTCATGAACCCACTAAATAGCAAATGGTTATGTAAACATATTTGACTTCTTAGCAACAGCCGCGTTGGAGGCGCCTGGCTACGGAGGGCACTGTCGCTCGCCGTCGGAGGTTCGAGTCGTCCCCGGGCGTTGGTCAGTGTGGTGTCCTTAGATTAGTTTAGTTTAAGTAGGTTATCAGTCTAGGGACTGATGATCATAGCAGTTTGGCCCAATAGGTTTACAAACATTTGAACATTTTCCTTTGAACAAATAATCCAGAGCTAATAAGGAGCATCAAAACAGATGAGGAAGCGTGTTCGCATGGAGAGACTAAATATTAAAATTCCCACATCCTGCAAAATTAAACGGAATATATATTTATTAAAAAAGCAGATAAAAATTCGCTTAACTGTTACTTGAATGAGTCAGCTGTCTTTCGAAACTATCAATGTGAGCCTATTTCAGATGTGGCTTATATTCTAAGGAACAGTATGACAGCTATTGAGAGAAAGGACCGACCCCCGTGGTACACAAAAGAACGTTAGATCGCTGTTGCAGAAGCAAATTAAGCAGCATGCCAAATGTAAATAGACACAGAATCCCCAAGACTGGGAAACGTTTACGAAAACTCTATATGTGTGTGCTGTCTTCAATGCGAGATTGTTGTAACAATTTCGTAATGCAGTAGAAAATCCAAAGAAATTCTCGTCATACGTAAAGTACACAAGCGGTAAAGCACAATCAATACCTTTGCTGCGTGATAGCAATGGTGATGAAAGTGATGACAATGCTTCAAAAACAGATTCGTAAAACAGAGTTAGGAAAATTCCTTCACCGAACAAGACGAAGCACATACCCCAGCATTCTAATCAAAAACATCTTTCAGTATGGGTAATTTAGAAGTAGATGTCTTTGGAGCCGTAAAGCATCAAAAATCACTTAACGGAAGCAAGTCTTCCACTCCAGAATGTATACCAGTCAGGTTCCATTCAAACTGTGCAGTAGCAGTAGTTCCTTACTTAGTTATCATATATACAGGTTGTTGCAAAAAGGTACGGCCAAACTTCCAGGAAACATTCCTCACACACAAATAAAGAAAATATGTTATGTGGACATATGTCCGGAAACGCTTAATTTCCATGTTAGAGCTCATTTTAGTATTTCTCTTTAAATATAAATTGAAATAATTCGTGCAGACAATTGTCAAAATACCCAATTGTTTCGTTAGTATGTACTATACTTCCTCGATTCACGTCATCAGCACAGATTTTCTGTGAACGTTTGGGCAGGAATTGTTGGTGATGTCTTGATTGGGCCTTATGTTCTTCCACCTACGATCACTGGAGCAGGTTATCATGATTTCATGCGGGATACTCTACCTGTGCTGCTAGAACATGTGCCTTTACAAGTACGACACTACATGTGGTTCATGCACGATGGAGCTCCTGCACATTTCAGTCGACGTGTTCGTATGCTTCTCAACAACAGATTCGGTGACCGATGGATTGGTAGAGGCGGACCAATTCCATGGCCTCTACGCTCTCCCGATCACAACCCTCTTGACTTTCATTATTGGGGGCATTTGAAAGCTCTTGTCTACGCAACCCAGGTACCAAATGTAGCGACTCAGCCGGCCGCGGTGGCCGAGGGGACTGAGGCGCTCCAGTCACGGTCTGCGCGGCCACTACGGTCGGGGGTTCGAATCCCACCTCGGGCATGGATATTTGTTCCGTCCTTAGTCTTAGCTAGTTCATAAGTAGTTTGTAAGCTTAGGGACTGATGACCCCGTAGTTAAGTCCTATAAGTTCTACAAACATTTGAACATTTGTAGAGACTCTTCGTGCTCGTATTGTGGACGGCTGTGATACAATAAGCCATTCTCCAGGGCTGCATCAGCGCATCACGGATTCTATGCGACGGAGGATGGATTCATGTATTCTCGCTAACGGAGGACATTTTGAACATTGCCTGTAACAAAGTTTTAAAGTCACGCTGGTGCGTTCTGTTGCTGTGTGTTTCCATTCCATGATTAATGTGAGTTAAAGAGAAGTAATAATGAGCTCTAACATGGAAATTAAGCGTTTCCGGAGAGATGTCCACTTAACATATTTTCTTTATTTGTGTTTCCTGAAAGTTTGGCCCTACTTTTTGTAACACCCTGTATATAATCGATCCCTCAGCGGAAGATCAATACACAAATACTGGAAACTTGCACAAGTCTCTGGAATATTCAAGAAGGGTAGTAGGAGTGACCCACAAAATTATAGGCCCATATCATTGACGTCGGATTTTCGATTCCTCAAACATTATGAACTACCACGAACAGAAAGACCTATTTATCCATTATCATAACGGATTCGGAAAGTCTCGTTCTTGTGAAACACTGCTACTCTTTCCCACATGGCGCGATAAATGCTGTGGTGAGGGTATCTTAAATATTTCCTGAATGCTTTTGACAAAGTACCTCACAAGTGTCTTCTAGTCAAACTGCGTACTTATAGAATACCGCCACAGTTGAGAAATTGGATTCGTGATAACCTGTCAGAAAGAAAACAGTACGTAGTAATTGACGAAAAGTCATGGAGTAAGACAGAAGTTATATATCTGAATAGTGCAAAAATTGGCAATTGATCCTACATAATGATAAGTATGAATTCATTCATATGAGCTTTAAAAGAAGTTTGTTGGACTGCATTTACACGGTAAATGTTTCAAATATAAAGGTTGACAATTCGACTAAGTACTCAGGAATTACAATTACGAACAACTTTAATTAGCGAGAACACATAGAAAATATGATGTGGTAGGCGAACCAGAGGCTATGTTTCAGTGGCAGAACATTTAGAATATGCAATAGTTCTACTAAAGAAACCACCTCCACTACATTTGTCCGTCCTATTTTGGAGTACTGCTGCACATTATGGAATCCTCGCCAGTTGGGACTGACGGAGAACGTGGAAAAGGTTCAGAGAAGAGCAGGCCGTTTTATATGTCCGCGATAAGAGACAGAGACTGTCACAGAAATGATGCATGAGTTTGGGTTGAAATCGTTTAAAGAAATGCGTTATTCGTCACGGCAAAATATGATTATGAAATTTCTCTCAACAACGTCCTCCTCCAAAGGGGAACATATTTTATTAGCCTCCAACTGCATAGGAACACACGACTATAATAAGAAAAATGAGAAGTCATCTAAAAAAGGAATGATGTATAGGTATTCCTTTTTACCTCGCGCTATTGGAGAATGGAAAGGTAGAGAAAAATTATGAAAGTGGTTCGATAAATCCTCTACCTGCCACTTTAATGTGCTTTGCAGAATATACATTTAGATTTAGATCATTTGTATGTTCTGCCTAAAGGAAGGTTTTTACATGATAAGTCTCCATCTGTCCTGCCTTCTGCCACTTCCTTTGCAATTTTCCATTCCCTTTATGTCGTCTATCAACTTATACCTCCTTCATCACAATCTGCTCCCACAAATTGGTCCTTCTAAAGCATCTGTTGCTAAACACTTTCTTAGCAATAAATGTCACATCCAGTTCTTCTTCCTTTCTCTTATAACCTGCAGCAATCTTCCCCTCTGACCATCCCTGTACAACGCTCTTTCGTCGCTCATTCTTTCTATCTTGCTTATTTTCTCCATTCTCCTCCAGATCCACATCTCAAATGTATATAGCCTTTTTCATTCTCTCGACTCAGTGTGCATATTTCTGATTCATACGGTGCCACACTCCAAACAAAACACTTTTCAAGCCTTTTCGTCGTGTCTTTATGTAATTTGCCACATAATAATCTTCTCTCTCTGTTGAATACCTCTTTCGCTATTACAATGCAGGTTTTGATTTCCTGATGACATCTCAGATTTTCAGTTATCCTATTGCTAATATATTTAAATATTCTGACTGAGTTTACGGCAATCTGATCGATGTTAATATTTACCAATCCCTTTCTTTTGTCGGTCACCACAGTCTTAATTTTTTTCTGTGTTGATCCTCATTCCATATTCAAGACAAGCCTCACTAAGATCATTTCTCTCATTCCTGTCCATAATACCATGTCATCAGCATATTATATGCGTTCGACTTTCTTCCCATTAATACATACTCTTATTTTCCTTCGTAGCATTTAGCAGTTCTCTCTTCCAAATATATTTTAACAACAAAATGGAGAGGCAACAACCGTGGCTAACACCCCTTCCAATGCTGATTCGTTCCGACATTTCATTTCAAATCCTTACTCTTACTTTCTGTTGTAAATACAGTCTGTATCAGTCATCTCTGCTCCCAATGTACTCCGTTCTTCTTCAACATTTTTTTTTTTTTTTTTTTTTTTTTTTTTTTAATACAAACAGAATAAATTTCTCCGTGTGTCTCAATATACCTTTACCCTATGAATCATGTTCCTTTTCCTCTTCTAAATTCGAACTGTTCCTCCCCGATTCATCTATCCAGTTTGTCATATAGACTTCTGTTAAGCACTGTCAGAAATACTTAAGCTGCATGAGACATTAGAATAATAGTCCTATGCTCTTCGCAGATGACTTTCGACCCTTCGTCTCTTCAACGCCTTTTCTACTTCTGCTTCTCAAACATTTCATCCATTTCCATCTTCCGACACATATTCCTCCTCTTCAACCTTGATTTGACTTGTTGTTTGAACCATATTATAGAGACATCTTCCATTGCTCGAAACCTCTTGTGGTTCTTTAGCTAACGTGTCATGTTAGTCCACTTCCTTTTGCTTTCAAAAACTATATCACTATTCATTCCTTACATCATATTTTCTCTCCTTCCCCATTCTTCCTACTTCTTCACATTTCTCTATCGTCTATCTTTCTCTTACTTTTTTACGGTTTCTCTCCTTATTTCGTCATTTAGTTTCATGTACCTCCTTTTTCCGTCTTCATTTTTCACATTTTTCCACTTTCTCCGTTCATCCGATTCCGTATTTTTTCTGTTATCCATTTACTCTTATTCCTAGTATTTGTTTCGAAGATTCCATGAGTCCTTTCTTCATTTTTATCCATTTACACATTCTTCAACTGTACGTCTTTTCCATTCTTTCACGAACCTATCACCCAAACCAGACGCATTAACTCCCTGTTTGAGTGGCTCCAAGTTTAAACTTTCGTTTGCTTTGCCTCTGCACACTTTCTTCAGCTTCACTTGTATCACACCCACTTTGAGGTTGTGACAAGACTTCATGTCTGCTCCTGGGAAAGCTTTATCATTCCCTAGGCAGTTCCTATTAACCTTTTCTGTAGCATTATGAAGTACAGCTGATACCTTTATTCACATTACATATCCATATACAACATCCTATTTTGTGCTACCAAGTATTACAGATTTTTTTCTGAAAATGCTCATTAGAAATTCCCCTCACTCATTTATTATCCCTAATTCCGATAACACTACTATACCTTCGTCTCCTCCTTCATTTTCTATGGCGTCACCCATAATGATAACGCAAGCATTTATACTTTCTTTCTCAATAAGTTCTTGAATCTTATCATATTTTTACCTCATAATCTTTCTGCTTACTGGTTGGCTTGTATACCCGTATTAATACCACATACTTCTGCCTACATCGCAGTCGTATCAGCATCAATTTACCATCAATAAATTGTACCTTCTTTCTCTTAGATTTCAACTTCTATAAGTGTTCCAACTCCGTTTTCACTATTATTGATTTCCTCTGAGTAAAAGTTCTTATAATATGTACTTTCAACTTCTCAGTTTCCTACACCATTTCATTTCACTCATTCGAAGCACATCTAATCTGTTTCATTTCATCTTCTGCATAGCTTTTTATAGCTTCCCTTCTTTCAGCAATGTGCGGATTATTCCATGTTGCAATCCTTAACTTTGCTTCCGTCACTCACATCCTCTTTCATCGTTTCATGTAGTACGGTTCCTCTCAATGTGCTCCCGTCCCTGAGGTGCGAATGAGGGAAGTTTTGACCATGGACCCCGTCACATGGAGAGACACAACATGTACTGTTTGGAAAATTAATGTAGTAGTATCCTGTTACTTTGCACATAGACAGTAGTTTTCCCAACTTAAAATCTTGTAATGCCGCTTAGTATAAGTCAGACGCTGTATGTACTCTCCTCTCTAGGGTACAGTAGATACTGGTACTCTTTATGCACCCAAATAGGAAATGTGTCTCTAACGTCAGTTTCACGGTTGCGAAAGACATTACTCCGCTGCCAGTGAGGTCATCACTGTTATCCTTTAAAGTTTTTTTTTTGTTTTTTTGTTGTTTTTTTTGTTTTTTTTTTGTTTGTTTTTTTTGTTGTTTTTTTTTTTAATGAAGGCATTTAAACAATCTACTTATGTGCCACAGTCGATATATTTATTTTGTACAACTAGGTTCAGTGAAGCTATGTCACCATTTTCAAGTTCTTCTGTATCACTAGAGACATCATTCATCCTCATAAAAGTAATTATAAAAAATTAAAAAGTAAAATATCCTGTCTACAATAATGGATTCCTACATGAGGTTGATACATCTTTCCTGTAATAAGAGAACAGGTCTGGGCTGAATAATTATAAGCTTTGTTCAAATGTTCAAATGTTTGTAGAGTCTATGGGACTTAACTACGGGGTCATCAGTCCATAAACTTACAAACTACTTGTTGTTGTTGTTGTGGTCTTCAGTCCAGAGACTGGTTTGATGCAGCTCTCCACCCTACTCTATCCTGAGCAAGCCTTTTCATCTCCTCATAAGAACGACAACCCACATCCACTTGAATCTGCTTACTATACGCGTCTCTTGGTCTCCCTCTGCGATTTTTACCCCACACACTTCCCTCCAACGCTAAATTCACAATTCGTTGATGTCTAAGAATGTGTCCTACCAATCTATCCCTTCTTTTAGTCAAGGTATGCTAGAAATTTCTTTTCTCCCCAATTCGGTGCAGTACCTCCTCATTAGTTACGCGATCCACCCACCGAATCTTCAGCATTCTTCTGTAGCACCACATTTCAAAAGCCTCTATCCTCTTTCTGTCCACACTGCTTATCGTCCATGTTTCACTCCCATACAAGGCAACACTCCATACAAATGCCTTCAGAAAGGACTTCCTTAGGCTTAAATCAATATTCGATGTTAACAAATTTCTCTTTTTCAAAAACGCCTTTCAACCCATTGCCATTCTGCATTTTATATCATCTGTACTGCGACCATCATTTGTTATTTTACTGCCCAAGTAACAAAACTCATCTACCTCCTTTATTGTTTCGTTACCTAATCTAATTCCTTCAGCATCACCTGATTTTCTTACACTGCACTCCATTACCCTAGTTTTGCTCTTGTTAATGTTCATCTTATATGCACCTTTCAGCACACTGTCCATTCCGTTCAATTGCTCTTCCAGGTCCTTTGCTGTATCTGACAGAATTACTATGTCGTCGGCAAAACGCAATGTTTTTAATTCTTCACCCTGAACTTTAATTCCTTCTCCAAATTTCTCCTTGCTTTCCTTTATAGCTTGCTCAATGTACAAATTGAACAACATTGGGGAAAGGCTACAACCCTGTCTTACTCCCTTTCCAACCAATGCATTCCTTTCATGCCCTTCAACTCTGACAACCGCTGTCTGGTTTTTGTACAAGTTGTAAATAACCTTACGTTCCCTATATTTTACTCCTGCTTGCTTCAGAACTTGAAAGAGTTTATTCCAATCAACATTGTCAAAAGCCTTCTCCAAATCTACAAAAGCTAGAAATGTTGGTTTGCCTTTTCTTAATCTATCTTCTAGGATAAGCCGTAAAGTGAGTATTGCCTCCCGTGTTCCTACATTTCTCCTGAACCCAAACTGATCTTCCCCGAGGTCGGCTTCTACCAGCTTTTCCATCCTTCTGTATATAATTCGTGTTAATATTTTGCAACCATGACTTATTAAACTAATGGTTCTGTAGTTTTCACACCTGTCTGCACCCGCTTTCTTTGGAATGGGGATTATTACATTTTTCTTAAAGTCTGAGGGTACTTCACCTGTCTCATACATCTTACACACAATGTGAAACAATTTTGTCATGGCTGGTTCTCCCAGAGACTTCAGTAGCTCTGACCGGATATCATCTACTCCAGGGGCCTTGTTTCGACTTAGATCATTCAGTGCTCTGTCAAATTCATCTCTCAGTATAGTATCTCCTATTTCATCATCATCTACATCCTCTTCCCTTCCTACAATAGTGTCTCGAAGTTCATTTCCTTTGTAGAGCCCCTCTATATACTCTTTCCACCTTTCAGCTTTCCCTTCTTTGCTGAGAACTGGTTTTCCATCAGTGTCCTTGATATTCATAGAGCTGTTTTTCTTAACTTGCTAATCCTAAGGACGACACAAATATCCATGCCAGAGGGGGGATTCGAACCCCCGACCGTAGTAAGCTTTGTTCCTATGAGCACTTGTTTGTTCTCGTGACTGGAAATCTGTTTGTTCTCATGACACTGTCAAATGCAACCTTTCAAAACGATTTCACCAACTTTGTAATTATTACAGAAGATTGTAGGTTAACATTATGAACGTTTTCCTGTACAGGGTTCCCCATGTGACTGTCTGGCCATGTGGGGGCACCTTTGTCAACTAGAGTAAAAAAATGTCTCTGGTGAAACGGACGTACTTCAGAATGGTGACACAGCATCACTGAAACTAGTTGTACAAAATAAAGAAATGTTATAAGTAGTATAGCGACTGTGAAAGGATCGCTAAAATGGTACAATCAATCGGAGCAAGGCGCTTTAGTGCGTATGTTTAGTCCGCCTTGGCCAGCGATGACGGAGATTTGATGTTTTACCCGATTCCCGAGATTCGCAGTGCACTCCTGAAATGGTCGTACAGGAAAATGTTCTTCTCATCCCTACGTCTGACTTAACGGCAATGCCGCGTTGGATACACCGGTCCCCACTACATCACCGAAGTTAAGCACCGTCGGGAGTGGCCACCACTTGGAGGGGTAACCGTCCGGGTACTTCAGCACTGTTGAATATTTTGCCTTTGCCTTACGGCAGAGGGGACATGAGGGTTGGTGGTACGAAGTCCCTGATCACCAGCCTTTGCACCAATGTCTTGGATTAAATTCCAAACACCTCCACTGTATCTCATGCAGAGAGGGCATGGGACACAGTAGATGGTGGTCCTTCCGTCGGATGGGGACGTTTAGCATGGTGGACCATTCGATGCACCGGGCTTTACCCTCACCTTTCCCCATCATCTCCGACACGGCACTACACTACACACGCAATTACAGTCACCTACATTTAACAAAGACACTTCAACACACAGTTCTCACACTTCACGAAGGAAAGGTGTTTGCGTGCGCGAAGGATAGGGAAAACCTCTCCAATTAGGCGGCTAAACCTGCCCTTCGGTTTCTGCCAGCCATTCATGCCTCTTATGACTTTACTTTTTTTTATCCCACCTCGGAGATGCTGCATCCCATTTACATGCGCTGACTGTAGCACCATGTTAAAACTCACTTAAATCGTGATAAGCAACTAGCTATCGCAGCAGCAGTAACAGATCTAATGCTTTCGCCAGACATCTACTGTCTTATACACGCGTTTCCAACGCACCGCCTTCCTCTGAGAGTTACATACGTCTGTCTTTGTATACACATGCCTATATCATTTTCTTTGACCCTTAAGTATATATAAATGATTTCAATGAAGAAAATAGTTCACCACAACTACGTACAGCTACAGGCGTATACTTTAAGAATCTTACCGCCGTACATTCAAAATTGTCTAAAATGTAACGAATATAAACTAAACAAGAAATGGTTGTACGAAAAAAGGTGTGATGTTGATGTAAATTAATCTTTTATTTAAATAATTGTAATCTTTTTTTTTTACCTGATGATGGCGTAACAGCCGAAGGCTAGTTTGTTGAAGTCAATAAATATTGTAGAATATTACACCAGGGTCGTGTATGTTTTAGTGATCATGTATCAAATATTCTACCAAGCACCGAAGAAACAGTCATCAATGAAAAACAATTTTTTGTACTAATAACTATGCCCGGTCCGAGGTGGAGTAGCCGAGCGGTCTAAAGCGTCTCGCTGCGGAGCGCGCGGTTGCTCGCCGTGGAGGTTCGAGTCCTCCCTGGGGCATGGGTGTGTGTGTGTTGTCCTTAGGTTAGTTTACCTAGGTTTAAGTAGTTTGTAAGCTACGGAGTGATGACCACGCAGTTTCGTCCGATAGATTTAGAAACATTTGAACTTTGCCCGGCCACGCTTTGCTGTGGCTTGTGTCAGTTGAAATTGAAAAGTAAGGAAAGAGGAAGCACGCAGTAGTAATAGTGTGATTTCACAATGCTTTGTTAATCGGAATTTGATATATTTCCTTCACTTCCTGCTTGCCTTATCTCTGTCCTCCTCCCTCTGTCCCCTCTCCTCCTTCCTATCTCAACGTCTATCCCCCAATCTCTCTCTCCTCTCTCTCTCTCTCTCTCTCTCTCTCTCTCTCTCTCTCTCTCTCTGTGTGTGTGTGTGTGTGTGTGTGTGTGTGTGTCTGTCTGTGTGTTTGTGTGTGTGTGTTTTTTTATTTCATCCCCCTTCCTCTTCTTTGCCGCTGTGGAGTAGCCGAGCGGTCTAAAGCGTCTCGCTGCGGAGCGCGCGGTTGCTCGCCGTGGAGGTTCGAGGCCTCCCTGGGGCATGGGTGTGTGTGTTGTCCTTAGGTTACTTTACCTAGGTTTAAGTAGTTTGTAAGCTACGGACTATTGACCACGCAGTTTGGTCCGATAGATTTACAAACATTTGAACATTTTTTTTTCTCTTCTTCCTGCCAGTTTCCTCTTCCACCTCCCCACATTCTCGTAGTTCTTTGTCCAAGTACTTCTCCTTTCTTCATTTTTGCAACACACCCTCCCTCTTCCTATGTCCAAATCACCATCACCCTGTCTAACTAATCTTCCCGCCCCGTTATGTCTATTTACTTTTCTTTTCTCTCACCTAACAATTCTGTATAACCTATAATTTTGTTTAGTGCTTTGTTAAGAATATTATATCTATTGAATATCTTGATTAAATGCTTTGAAACTTTCACAGGAAATTCCTTTGGAGTAAACCCGCGTTTCTGTACATCTAATTGTTTTATATATGCCCCATAAATTTATATATCTAAATCTAAATGGGTTACTCTGCAAATCACATTTAAGTTCCGGGAAGAGGGTTCATCGAACGACCTTTATACTATTTATCTCCCATTCCATTCTCGAATAGCGCACTGGAAGAAAGACCACCTGAATCTCTCCGTTGGAGCTTTGATTTCTGGTATTTTGTGCTGATGGTCTTTTCTACCTATTTAAGTGGCAGTCAACAATATATTTTCGCATTCGGACGAGAAAGTTGGCAATTAGAGTTTCGTAAGTAGCCCACGCCGCAGCGATAATCGCCGTTGTTGTCATGATTCCCATCTCAGATCTTGTATCATTTTCGTAACGCTGTCTCCCCTGAATCGTGAAAATACGAAACGACCTGCCCTTCTTTGGACTCTTTCGATGTCCTCCGTCAAACTCACCTGATAAGGATCCCACACTGGGCAGAAATAATCCAAAAAAGGACGGACTAGCGTAGAGTATGCAGTTCCTTTAGTAGTTCTATTGCATCTTTCAAGGGTTCTGCCAATAAAACGTAGTCTTTCTTTCGCCTTTCCCACGACATTATCTACGTGTTCGTTCCAGTTTAAGTCTGAAGTAATAATAATTTCTAAGTATTTTGTAGAGTTTACGGCCTTCGCTTTTGATTGATTCTTCTTGTAAACAATGTTTGACGGATTTCTTTTCATAGTCATGTGGACGGCTTCACACTTTTCATTATTTAGAATAAAATTCAATGTAAATTTTGTCGTCGTTATAAACATAGAAACAAGTGTCACATATATACATTTCATATATATATTACATTATTAATGTATATATATGACATAGACTTGTAAGAACCTTGCTGTACGTTAGAATGAAATATTGTGTTAAGACTTGAAAAGATATCGGTGAAGAATTTTCGGAGATTTGCGCTTTTAACAAACGAAAAGTCATATTTTTATGAATATCGATTAGATTAAAAGACAGAAATAATAACTGTATATATAAAGAGCGAGAAATTTCTGTTCACATTCGAATCGCAGCCTGGAAGGTAATCTGAATATCATACTTACTCGAAACTTTAGTGCGTGACTCATAATGGACTCCTGAAAGATTCGTGTGAACAATTCTCCTTTTTTCCCTTGTACGTGAGAAATGTAGACGTAAACAAATGCGACTGTGAGTGTTGGTACTTTCCTGCGACAGGATAATTGACTGCATGCGTGTGTATGTGTTCTGTGGCCGTGGCCGGTACACGCGCGTCTCATTAAAGAAGTGAGTTACTGCCCAGAATACTCATTACTTCAAAGAAACGTCCGTATCAGTTTGCGGAATCGTTACTGCATAGAGCCGTAAAGGAAACCGTTGCTTTCCGAAGAATAGACACTAAACGTGATTCACCGGACAGTATAGTTTTTAGTAGAAGACGCTACCAACGAGGCAATCTATTACTGTACATACATCTCTCTGACAAGTAGACTACAGCTTTTCAAGGCAAAAGTATGTACTGAAGCAGTGACATGTAAGTTGGAAGGGAACGGAGTCAGTCATTATCATTCCTTAGCGCTACTCCACACCGTAGGAGGAAAAGAAATTTTGTTATTTTTTTTTTTTTTTTTTTTTTTTTTTTTTTTTTTTTTTTTTTTTACGTCTTATCTGCATCAAGGCATACACATCGAGGACGCGAAAACTTAGTGTAATGCAATGTGTCTGGAAAACATGCAACCGATTATGCTAGCCTATAGTTGCTACATGAGCGAAGATAGAAACTTGGAGTACATTTTACTCTAATGTAGTATTATAAATTATTTTAAACATTTATCCGTTTTCACATGTGTAAATGCTTCACTTACATGGTGGTCTTTTGTTTAGTTAAGTTTAGAATCAAAGGTTTTATTCAGCTTTCACATATGTTCAATGTGCTCTCCACGACACATACAGCTGTGAGTTAGACACGTATGAATATTCACAGAATATATGACATTAACTGCGAATGGGTAAATCTGAAAATTTGTACCCAGCCGGAATTCGAAGCCGGTTTTCTGCTTTCTAGTCAGTTGCGCTGACCCCTACACCACTGAGGACACAGTGATCATCGTACCTGCAAGGACTACCTAAGTACGCCTCCCGTCAGATACAAATTCCCAGCTTCACCCTGCACAGTACTCAAACTTGTAGTTATGAAACTAATTCCCGTAAGAGTAAGGGCCACAAACTTTCCCACCCCTCTTGAATATATCTGAAATTACAACACTACTGTGTGCCCTTCCATGAAAAGTTGGTGGAAGGGGAGGCAGGTGGTAAAAATCTGAAACAATGCACCATTAAAAAAGAATACTATAATATCACGTGTTCTTGGTGACATGGTTCTAAATGAAGCTGCCAGTGCGTTGCTGATCCATCGTGATGAATTTAACATGTCTTCACAATTCTGTAAAACGCCAGAACTCTTGATTCTTGTAGCTTTTTCCACATTGAATTTTGGAAGACGCAAAACCCATGAAGTTTTCAGTAGCGTCTCGTTTGTTCGATTATAAAGTTCTAAGGCGTTTCATTATACGTGCCGCCAGCCTGTCTTGAAAAACTGGACAGACGATTTCTTCTACGTTGCACTGATTTTTTTTTTAACCGTAAACGGTGGCTCTGCAGGATCGTGGCTCTGTACGTCTCAATCGAAGACAGGTAACAGATTCTTCACTGTACTCAGAATAAACCGAACGACCATTTCTGTAAGTAGAAGAATAAATAATCACTGCTAAATGACCTTCACCTGGTACAGGAAAGTGGTATTAAGCAACGTCTCAGTAAAATGCTGTACTACTGAGAGCTAAAATATTTAGTTTATTATCTTAAAATTTTGTAAACCAAAGGCAAGTGCAATAGGAATAAATTAATATAATGTAATTATAAAAAAAGGACAGGATTCGACCGGTAATGGTATCGTTTTGATAACCCTAACGTCAAATATAAACGAAAACGATTATCAATATAAAACAGATGTCGAAGAGGGGCTGAGGCCACAAAAAACTTGCCTGTACAATTGAAAAATGAACTAACGTAGGAGGGACTTCTGATTTAGAAGATGCAGTGTTTGCCGGAGAGAATGAGGTGTGTGCAATTAGAACTGAATAAGCTTCCCTTGTGTGAACGGTTCAAAGATTACTGTGTGGCGAGTATTACAGGCAACACATCTATACTGATATCACAACAGAAAGTGAATGCTTTGACACCTGGTGCTTACTACCCCCATGCCGTATGCTGGCAGTGGGCCTGTAGAACCCAGAATTGCATCCCCACCTCCATGTGTTGATGCTTATCACGGATTAATTCTGTTTCTGCAAAGAAGAAATGCCAAGTAGTCACGACAACGATCTTAAAGTATATAAGAACACCTATACTACAGTTGTGAAGAGTCAACCTGTGGGCAGGTATTGTTTGTTAGTACGTACTTCTGGCCATTTCTTTTCCTCCTCGCTTAAATGCAACAATTGTTCAAAATGGTTTTTACCATCGTCGTTCAAGGTTCTGACGTCCTCGTTCTACTCCTAATATTTCCGGATCGTGTGAAGAGTGTCACAGACAGTGGGAATTCTTATGAAGAGATCGTCTTCTGCCCTGACAGGAGTTTCGTACGCAAGATTTCTCACGTGGGTCCATAAAAGTAATTTAGCTTTCTACTCGATTTGTTATGCAGGGAGTGGACAAAATAATATGAACAGCGTGGAGTATGATACTCAGGTTGCAAGCTAGTAGCACCATAGTGGAAGTATAAACACCACGAAGTGGCCACAGTGTATAAATAACAGTCTTGGAAATTACCCTGAAGTATATTATATGTTTCGTTCTGCGACGGTCAGCACAAATTCTCAATGAAATACGCGACGTCTCAGGCTTCAAAAGAGAGCAATATCTGGTACGCAGTGAGTGGGATCATCTGTGACGAAAACGACAGCCCCATTTATAGTTTCACTAGCGACAGTATCGACCCTAATAATAGTGTACAGATAACAGAGTAACACATCATCAGCTCCTACATGAAAAGTATCTTCATAATCGCACTTCGTCATTGCTGTCAGACAGCTGAACAATTTTGGTGATAACGTCTAAATGGAAACGACCACTCGATGCAGGCGAAACGACCACTCGATACAGGCGAGACGCAGTTCGGAAATAACACGCCAGTCGTAATGTGTCCAGGTTTTATGATAGTGGCATCCGTCCTTCGCAGGTTTGCGTTGGATTCATTTATTAAGGATTTATAAACTGCAACCCTTCCACGAATGTTTGGCTGCAGACGTTCTATTTTTATCAAAACAGTGTTACTCCGGAGAGTGCTATACTTTGCAGCCACGTTTAGCGTGGTGGTTTCATGTTGTCCGATTACGATCGTTTTTAATGCTCGTCTGCTGTTGTCAGTTCGTGTTTCAATGTACGATTATGAAGATACTTTTCATGTAGGAGCTGAACAACTGAGTTTATTAGTGACGAAATGGTAATATATTGGTAATATAATATATTTGTAGTTGATATTCCCGTCACATTTGATGTATTAAATTCTGTACACTATTGAGAATCTAAAAAAAAAAAAAAAAAAAAAAAAAAAAAAAAAAAAAAAAAAAAAAAAAAAAAAAAAAAAAAATAAGAAAAGTATTGTCCAGTCTTTCCAAAAATTAAAGATTTATTCGCCGAAGAAACACGCCTGTTGAATTACGTTTTCGTGTCTTGCTTCTTTTTAAAGTGAAAGCGTCACTGAAATTCTCCCTGGGGGGTACTTGAAAGCCTAGTATTCTATTTCCTACTACCGTTCTTTTATAAAGTGATAAAATGTCAACAAACGGATAAATATTTTCGTCCACACTATGTACAAATACGAATTTAAGTCTATAAACGTGTTTTAATGAAATTTATTTCAACAGTGAAAGAGTAAGAATTATTAGACGACAAAAGTGATTTTCGACGTTACTTGGGGGTTGGGGATCGTTTGGTTAGGATAGTGGGACTACACTACTGAGGTTATCAGTCCCCCGGTGTGGAGGGGAAGGAGTGAGGATAGGAAAGGAGGGGAGGGGGAGATGAAATGCAGTCCAGGAAGTGAAGAAGGAAGGAAGACTGCATTAGCTCGGGGCCCCGTGCTCGCCACACACGTTCTCAATAAAGAAACGCGAGTCCCCTGGAAGCGACGTTACTTGACCGTTAAAACTAAGCAAGACACGAAAACGTAATTTAACAGGCGTGTTTCTTCAGTGAAAAAATCTGTAAGTTTTGAAAAGAATGGACAATATTTGTCTTACTTTTTTAGGTTCTCAAAAGTGTGCAGAATTTAACACATCAAATTTGACGGGAATATCAACTATGCGTTAACATTTCGTCATTAATAAACTTAGTTGTTCAGCTCCCACGTGAAAAGTATCTTCGCAGTACGGAAATAACACGCCAAGGGCGCTGCAGTAGACTAACTTCTCGCGATAAGTCGACTGAGACAAGAAAGTCGATGGTGTAAAGGAAGCTTAAATGCGAACAGGCCGATCTTACAGCTTGAAATTTCAGTACCGCGTTAGAGCTCTCAGCAAGTTTCAACACAGTATTGACACCCTGCGCTATCTTATTTCAGGTATCTTCGTTCTCTCTCTTTTTTCAGTCTTTATTTAATATGAAATATGGTGCTGCAACTACGCCTCAGTATAATGACCTAATCCAGGTTCATCTCCAACCAGAACAGTATCTCTGCACGAATACATCTCGCCGGTAATTAAACTGTCAACTTGTTACTCGTCCAAAGTTTTCGCCGGTCGCTTGCCGATTAGGAAATACAGAACGAAAAGTAATAATTCAAGGCATAAAACTGGCATTAGAATCTACAGTTGTATGATTGTACATGTCACACAATAAAACAATGAAAGTGTAGGAAATATCTTCAAAACTATTAAACTATACTTTATATCCTGAGCAACGGTCACGTGGATTTATGTTGTTACGACGCCATTTTTCTACCTGCCTTCAACCATATACGGTTAAAGATAGATGCTTTGCGATCTACTGTTTGCCCCGTGATCTCTGTGCAACCTGGATGAATACTTCTAGCTTCTGATCTCAGAAATTCAGCGTGCCTGCACATTCACGTGTTTTAGTCATAGTATTGGATGCCTCGCCATGTTTTAGTTTGGCAAAAAATTGACCTCTACCTGTACGTTAAAAGGAACTTATTTCTTATTTTGAACTGTATGTCAATATGCGATGTAATAGGCTGGCAGGGGATAAGAATCGAAAACATTTCGTGGTACTGATATGTTAATTTGGCAGAAATAAAATTTAAACATCAATGACTGCCAAGGTCAGAAAACAAGATATAGATTGTTGCTTTACCCCATTGATCTCTGTACTACCTGTATATTGAACTTCAGCTGCCTGAGCTTGCCAGCAATAGATGTTCATGTTTAGTTTATTGCCAAATTAAAATATGGTTGCTACGAAATGTTTTTAGAAGAAGATATGAAAATACGTTTTGAATCCATTGCCAAACCAGCCTACTATATCGTATATATGCACAAAGTTCAAAACAAGAAGTATGCAAGCAATTTTTGTCACGCGGAAACTGATTGAAATTCTCTGCCATATTTGAGCACGATCGACAACGCGAAACCTAGTGCAGAACATATTACTGTGGAGGAACGAAGCAGATATATGCTGAGAGACCAGAGTTATACATCCAGCTTGTATAGGAATCCCTGGTTTACTCGGTCTATTTTTCTCTATGGTCAAAGAGTAAAGACGTAGGCCTACGGCAATTGAAACTAAGAGAACAGAAATATATCCGCTGTTAGTATTCAGTAGACATGAGAAAACTGAAATTTCTGACCGTCTCAGAAGAAATGAAACCGTACACTGTAAGGTATCGAAACACTGTTTCTAAACCATGAAACAATGTGTTTTGTAATATTATGGGTCTGTTTATTGCACCATCGTCAATGTGTACTGTATAAATGTTCCTATAGAACCACAAACACACTGCGAGGACAGCAACTATAGTAGAAAAAATTAAACTAGAAAAAATTAAACTTTTATATAGATGCCACAGCAGTTTAATATTTCCTGCACCAGTTATATTTTACTTACTGTCCTAGTGGCCTCGTGTGATAATGTTGGCAGTCATGTGACGTTGGCATTAGCCAATCGCGTGACAACATTCCGCCGATGACAACCCAAATGTTTTGTGATGAAATCTTCGTTTTAAAAGTACAATTACTTTTACTGAGAGGATAAGGTACATACAAGAACTTGTCAACCGTAGAGCACGAACAGCACTATTTATTTACTTTATGGTCGGTACGATACACCAATCAAGTCATTCTACGTGGATTTCTAAGAATATTAACATCTTGGCAACGATTTTCTGCCGTTTTGTTTATGTTGCCAACATTATCAAGCTAGGCCACCGCGATGGTAGGTAGAATTTTACCCCTGCACCATATGTACCGCTTTCTCAAAAATTGACGTTTTTGCTAACATAGCTGAAGACTAATGTTTTTATGTTTAAAATATTGGTTTTTATAAAAGTAACTGTAATTAATACATTTTGCTTTGCTAGTGCCTAATTTCGATAGGTGTTGTGTGTGCTAATCTACACTTGGTATTGAAAAGGCATATTATCATATTAAATTCATTGAGCTAACATTTTGGGAAGGGTTAAGATTTTACATATCTTTATCGCACTGGTGCATATCAATTGTTCAAATGTTTGTAGAGCTTATGGGTCTTAACTACGGGGTCATCAGTCCCTAAACTTACAAACTACTTATGAATTAGCTAATACTAAGGACGGCACAAATATCCATGCCCGAGAGGGCATTCGAACCCCCGACCGTAGTGGCCGTGCTGAACGTGACTGGCGCGCCGCAGACAGCTCGGCCACCGCGGCCGGCACTGGTGCATATTTTGCTAAAATAAACCTGATCTTAAAATTCGAGTTTTGGAAATATCTTTCATACCCGGTTTCATTTACCGTACAAATTTTCCTAATATTTAAATATAAAAACGAAATTCGTCAAATACGGCGCATTATGTTAGATTTGTTATGTCATTTCGGCTTTATGTTGTTTCTCATTTAATAATGTTCTAGGTTTAATCGTATGTTTTTAATATGATTACCGTAAATGGATAGATGAACATAGAATTCTACTTCATATTTCAACGCAACTAGTGAGCGTTATTTGAAGTTTGCGTTTATAAAGCGGACATTATGTCATTTCGGAAAATAGCAGTCACTTTAGAAACGAATCATGGTGTCAGTAATCTCAAGTTGCAGACTCGAGTCCGTCCATTAGTCTCTGACACCCTTTAAACTGTTCATATGCTAGTAAGTCAATGTCTGTGCCGAGCTTCAGCAGAACAGACAATACCCACAAACACACACACACACACAAACACACACACACACACACACACACACACACACACACAGTTTCGCTTATCGAAACATTCTTTGAAAACAATGAAAAAGTAGCCAACTTTAGAATTCAGTACTGATGAACAGATTTTTTGTTCGCAACGTTATGTTGGGACTGTCAGTTGATCTCGGGAGAAATTTACTGATCACACACTTAATATTGGTCTTAGGATCACTGTAAGTCGGCTGCCTTTGTGTCGCCCCTCATCTTAGTTGTCAACCGTAGCTGCCTAACAATACAGAGCCATTTTGAATATATTGACCCGATTACGGTGTTGTGTTTAGTGATTTTTGACATTATTTACAAAAATGAGAGAAAAAGTCTGTACTTGCTGTGTCGTAACCATTTTTTACATATTTTATTTATTTATTATTGTTATTATTATTATTTTACTATTGGGGTGGAGGGATCAGACAATAAACTGCAACTGTGGATGACATATTCAGTCACGGTCTGCACGGCCACTACGGTCGGGGGTTCGAATCCCCCCTCGGGCATGGATATTTGTGCCGTCCTAGTTGTAAGTAGTTTGTAAGTTTAGGGACTGATGACACCGTAGTTAAGTCCCATAGACTTTACAAACATTTGAACATTTTTTATGACATATTCTAAGTTGTAAAGCATTACAACATAATAACTGGAGAAGCGGGAAATAAACTCTTTCAAACCCCCATAGCAACGGTTGTGTGTACTTGGTCCTGGTAGCGACTTGTCATCAACTTCTGAGACGCACTTTACTGCTAAATGTTTGTTTTCCTTGTAAGGTAGAAATCTAAAACTTCACTGCTCTGAGAAAAGGATGTTTGGCTTATTTTAGCATTTAATGTCTTAAGAGCCGATCATAAGACTTAGGTTCCAGCTTCCTCCACTCAGGGGCCAAGTAAAAGCGTGTAAACAGTAGAATTCATCCAAGTTCATGTGACATTCCCAGCTTAATGTTGAGAACATGTGCAGAACACCGTACTCACTCAAATGATTTTTCAGCTCTATGTTAAAAGCACACCTATGGTTGCGACAGCAGCGCTCCAAGCGGCCGGTAAGCAACGTTTCTGAATACGGTATTAGATGAGTGCGAATAGTATCGTTTATGTTGATTTTTACAGGCTTCTCACACTAGGGAACGTATGTAGTGCCATAAAAATAGGTAATAATTTAAAATTAGCTTAACCTTTGTCTTTATTAGGTTTACTGAGATCCCTAATTAGGTACGAAACTGTACATTGCAGGACAGTTTATTTACAATTGTCTTTTAACCTACAGGCTTTTGCTGAATAATATCATTTTTATTAAAAATAAGAAATTGCTAAGAAACACCGGAAGACCTGCCTTTGGCAAAAAGTCGTCGCTTTTCTACTCAGGAACTTTAAGGTTTCTTCACTACAATTCCAGTAAAATCGGTGAGAGTGGAACGTAGGAAACATGGAATGCAATAACTACAGTATTTAACGTACCAAAGCAGCCACCACAGCTGTAGCTGAAAGAAAAACGTCATAGACCTGGCAAGAAAACTGAAAAAGCAGTCAAACTTTTTTCAACAAAGAAGAATCCAATTCCACAATTGTTGCTAAAGCTGAAACGTAAATGGCAAGAATCTTCAACACATTGTCTTCTTAAGGCAAAGTAATGACATTCAAACGAATATACACGTATCAGAAAGACGAGAGAAGCCTAAAAATCCGCGAATCATTAGACTACACACCGAACTGATACACGTCAAAAAACTCTTGTCATAGTAAGAACAAGCCATAATAGAAATTTGTGTTTCTCTTATGTTAATGTTCTACTTACTTTCAGCGGAATAAGCTGAAAAATAACACATATTCGTAAGTATTTGTCCATGACGAAGTTCTTCATTACACCTCTGAATCAGTTAAATTCGGCTGTTTTTACATTAATGTCCGTGTTATGTATATCTCTTAATATTTCACTAATGCTTGTAACGCAAAAATTATACCAACTATTTCGTCAATTATAAACAAACATCACTCCTAAGGTGGCTTGCCCACCGCTAGGAGCGCTAGTGTCGTTGCAACTGTCAGTTGGTAACAACTTTCACAGCAGTGTGTGTCGTGACTGTATATGTTAGGCTGTGGTTGAAACTGTAAAGCACATTCACTGTTACACACATACCAACTTTAGAAAGGAATAAGCTGAGTATTAAAAGTATGAAGAAGCACTGTTTGAGATGGATACTGCACCTGATGAATGATTATTGCAGACAAAAGTGAACAAGAATTCTTTGGTGATTTATCACAAATGGTGTTAGAAAGAAACTTGGCATGATATCACCATTTGTTAATTTTCGAGAATGATTAAGAATCGAAGTGGAAGCGATATATATCGAACGAGTGAATGTCGCAGCAGCGATTTTAGATATTGTTTGGCGTGGTAACAAAGGAATGTACAACGACGTAACACATATCATTTTTCTCTTGAAAATATCATTTTTCGTTGTTATGCTTCGGTAGGCAATGTGTATCGAAAGATTTTATTAGACGTATTGCTCATTAAATGTACAAAAATATCAGTATGGTTGTTGTGGAATGTCGACGTATAATAACCTTTCGTGGCGCGTGCGGTACCCTCAGCGAAAACGATGCCATTGCCGAGCTGGGTAAGTCACAGTCAAAAATTCCTTATAAGGTATTCGACTTAAGCGTTGAATGTAGATAAAAAGAATAAGATAACGTTAGTCCGTTCGTCTTGAATTGCATACGTTCTCCATGATGCGACCGTCACTTATTCGATACTTACAGCTGGCAGTGAGAACGGTATGTATTGTTCCCCTCTCGCTTTACAAGCGTTCTTCAGATTGCCCCCGTTATATTATTTATTTATTTTATGTGTCAAATTCGTGAATGAAAAATCTTCTACCACTTAATTCAGGAAAAGAAAGAACAATTTTGCTTACGGAAGTGGCAGCATAGTGAGCTGAAGTTGGCAATGATCATTGGAAACCGAATCACATAAAATGAGAAAAACAGTATTTTGTATTGCGATATAATAAATAGTTAATGCCGTATATGCTTTATGGATGACAGTTTCTTGTATGTACATTTGCCCAGTCAGTAAATTAATTATCCTCGTAAAGTGGTCTTTTCGTTGCCAACATTAGCACCCTTTCATTTCACCGCCGCTGCTGAAAGTAAAATTTAACTCTTCAATGGTCACGCCTCTAGGAGGAATATTGGTGGTCGCGTTGTATATGTGAAAACAAAACGAGGGGGGAGCATGTAGCTATTATAACAGCAACAAATGAACATTTATTTCATGAAAATTAACAATATAATGGTTAGGTCTGCAGACACGCGGGTTGCCTATTCCGAGAATATGCATTTCGGATATCGTACGCGACCAACAAAAGAGGCATGACAACTGTGACGGAATGAGAAAATATGTGAAGTCTGTTTGATCTGTCATAAACAGCACTTGTGCAGAACACACCTTTTGACGTTGCCCCTAATATTTTCTTCGCGCTTAAAACAATTCCCATGGGAGGCACATCTACTGGAATACCTGAATCCGATTAAAAATGGTTTTAATGTACGGATTTATCATGCCAAAGCACAATAGTAATTGATTTGCCCATCTAACGGTGCAACACTCTTCTTTCGCTATGTATACATTTATTATTCAAATCATTCTTCAATTTCTTTCTTTAACAAACACTCGAATGACACATCCTCACCAGCTTTCTGTCGAAACGAATCAGAAACAAACAAATATACACTGAACTGGTCACTCTTGATATATGTCAAGTTCACACTTAACAATGAAAAGTAAATTTGAGTTCTCTCTCTCTCTCTCTGTGTCTCCGACTCACACACAAATATATATATATGACGCGCAAGCTTTCAGTCACATATGCATAAACGGAGACAATTATAAAACTACTATAGTGAAATACCGGTTTTTGCTTCACATCATGCAAAATTAATTAATGTTGTTATTGCCAGTGCAAAATTTCCAATGTGAAATCATGAAATTATTACTTTTAAACTTTAAACAATATAATGAGCAATACATGTTTCAATAACATTGAAACTGTGCTGTAAGGTAGCTATAACAACGTTACTGTTGCTTGTGGACATTTTCATTTAAGACTATACAGAGATGTTACGGAAGGAATGGTCCATATCTATTACAGTAACGAATTTTAAAAGGAAATATGTCTAGTATGTGTGCGCTTAAAAATGTATACTTTTAAAACTACGACCACTCCATCATCGATTCTATGAAATTAATCTGTTATGTTGCAAGTTGTTTGCTCCCATATTTTGAGAGGTAATAATACTGGCAGAAACAAGAAAACAGTATCCAGTAAACAAAGGCTATGAGTTGATTTAGTATTAGCTTACCCCAAAATGTGGAAAGCAAAGCGTCTACAGTAGAAGAGATAGTTTTCTTAGCTTCGAAGGAGGTGTGCTCGTAAGGCAATACGCCTTTCCGTAAGTCTTGAGGTATGCATTTTACTGCACATTATTTTTTTCTGCTTCAAATGACCATTGCTGCCATACTTCTAACTACCATGAATGTAGAACATTTAAGTGTGCTAATATATTACTATATTGATGCTATTTCACAATCCAACATCTCCAACCTAAATTATGTTATTGAGGTCACTAAACTCAATAATTAGTACTGATTCTGACTTCCCCTAAAATTTTCTTACTTTATTTAAACAGTAATATCAAATATCCGACTGTAAATGATGGACCGTATTCTGCTGTAATTCTTAAATATTCTTAACTGCTGGCAGCTGTTTCCGGATGCAAAGCATTTCCTTTAAAATATTTTCATCTAGCTGCATTGAAAATTGTCTTTATGTAATTTTAGTACCCTATTATATCGAATCTGTAGGTGACAACAAATGAAGTTTCGTACCTTGCGTTTCCGATGCTCTGCCCTCTCTGCTTAATGCGAAGATTATCGCTGGAACTCTACTTATTGTTATCTCCATGGAGGTTAAAGGATGGTTACAGGCAAGGAAGTTAAAATAAAGGGAGATGGCATTATCTAAGCCGAGCAGATACACGTCGGTTGAAACCTGCCCGCCATTTTGCCCAGTTTTGGAATGCTATTTATCTGTTAAAACTATGCGCTAAGCCGACCTTATTACTGTTAATGCATTGAACCAACAGTCAGTGCAAAGTATGTACTTTCAAACAATATAATTTCTGGAATAAATATTATTAAATAGATATAAACTTACTTTTTAACGGCTAATTTGCACTCTTTTAACACGTTGTATATCATGGCAAAACTGTTGGAAGTTTTATACCTGTTTTAAGTGACGTAAAATATTAGCTTTACAATACGAACGCTTCTCCAAAACTTAGCAAGGCTTCACTTTTTCAATGTAAGGGCGTCTCCCTGTATTCTAATCTCCTTGATTACAGGACTTAGCTTTCCTCCATGCCACTTGGAGCGTTGAAAAGTGTATTTCCGTGCTATCTCGGTCTCTTACTGTGTGATTTACATCTTTCACAATTGTTTTGAATCGTTCAAAACAAAACATGGTGTTTTAACATTGTTACTGTTTACGACTTTGAATTGCGTTGCCAAGTGTTACTTGTATTCTGCTGGACTTTCTCTTGTGTTGGTAATTACAGGTGGAGGAAAGCGATTCCATAATTGTTTATGTTTCATGTACAACCGAGGATAACTTCGTTGCCTACTGTTCTACTGATACTTGCCGCTGACAACAAAACAGTGTGTGAATTGCTTGATTTAAATGGAAATAAGTATATTGTTCGTATGATAATTTATTTTAGTTCGCATCTGTCTTTGGTAATTTCTTGCATTTAATGGAGAACTCACGTGATCAGCTATTGGCAGAATTGTTATTCAAATTCATAACGTTTTGTCAAGAAATGAATATATATTTATGCTTTCAGTGATGTTGCTGCTTACCACCAGTATGCTTTCTAGTCACGGAGCGATTAGTATTACTGTGCCCTGCGCTCAGTTTATGTAAATGGATTGCTTCCAGTTATGATTAATTGATATTCTACTCACATGGTATCGTGTTAATGCTTTCTGCGACGTGCACATATTTTTGTTAGTAAACACTGAGGCAATTCGCACAAACTTTTCCGTCATCCTGGGACATCGTAATCTGAGAGACCCTGTAGTCATTCATACCTCAAAATGTTTCATCCGCTTCCTTAATTAATATAGAAACTTAAGGCACAATTCAAGAAACTCACGGTAACTAAACGTTTATGTCGACGTCCATTATGTCAGTTCATGTGGTACCCGTAGGCGAATTACATAGTGCAGCTTACTTCCTTGTATTGGTGAACGTGTGTCATGTCGACATGACATTTCAGTTAAGAGGTTTTCTTATGCGTAGCGGAGAAAAGCATTTTCGACAGCCGCGGGGGATTAACCGTGCGCACTGGGACGCCGTGCGGCGGTGCGCGGCCGATCGTCGTCAGGGGTTCGAGTGCCCCCCTCGGGCATTGGTGTGTGTGTTGTCCTTAGGTTAGTTTACCTTAGTTTAAGTAGTTTGTAAGCTACGAACTCATAACCAAGCAGTTGATTCCGACAGATTTACAAACATTTGTACATTTCCGACACATAGCCGCTCAGAATCGACTCAAAAAGACCTCACAGGGTACAATAAATATAGCAATGGAACCACTCCGTCCATTGGTGACAGTTTGGTGTGTGACGTACAACGGAAAGACGTTCTTCACCATCTTTCCTTCTCTCAGACGATTCCACCCTTCTCTAAGGACATAGTGGGCCTGCAAATACACACTCCGTTTAGAGCAGCGGTTCCCAAACTTAAGGACAAGAGGGGTGTTTTCAAGTGGGTCCCTGAACGACTTTAAAATATATGAGAAAAATATCTTACTGACAGAAAATGTTTGAAACTCCGCTTCAAGCGCATCTGTAGAATTGTATATAAACCGGTCTAAACAAGAAACCAACGTTGCTAATAACGTCCACAGGGCGATACGACAAGAACGTAGCCGTAGCATTCTTTCACAATTGCCATGGCAATGCCTCGTTCTTTACCACCTCCGACAAATGTCATATGAGTAACATTTCATTGTTTTATTCTATTTCTGATTTCGAGAGCGTACCTGTTTTCTTGTTATTTATCGCGTGTATTAGTGTTTATAGCAGCGGTTTATACTATATTTATACTTTCTTTATATTTAACTATTGGGACGTGGATTGCCATTGGATTGACTATACCGAGTGGCGAGGCAGGGTAACTGCTGTTTACAAAGATGACAATAGAGTAATTAGTTATGTAAGCGAGAATTTTGTAGTTTGGAGATTCTTAAAGAGAGAAGTATTTGCAAGGCATATGAGATATTTCTTTTGAGAAGAAAACGTAGGTTTCTTTAAATGTTTTCTTTATCCGTTTCAAAACTCTTATTGAGGAAAGCACTTACATGTAATAATAATTCAAAGTTCCGTGTATATTTATAAGCGAAAATTATTATACAATTTATGTGGGGTCCCATTACGAGACCGCAGTTTTTGTTTTGATATACAGGACGTTTTCCTATCAATATTTAGCAGTCGCATTTGAGTCACACTTATTAGCCCTTATTTTCGTCAAGAGTACAGCACTGCACCTCCTACGGCTAGTAGCGAATATAACAAAAGAAATATTTTCGGTATGGCGAGGGGGTCGCAATAGTAATGTAAAGATAAGTAATTTTAAGCAGACAGCAGTTTTGCTGCTCATAATCAGATAATAATTTTCGCTGGAGCCCCTTTTATCTTAGCGAGATCAAGCTCTTTATTGCTGAGATTCAATCTTAAAAATACAGCTATTTCCTTAAAAACCTGGCACGAATGTCACACCACTATCGCCCCACTACCTCACCGATACTAGAAAGTACGACTGTCTACTACGGTGGTACCTTCACGCATCATTCATTAAGATAATTGACATACCTCATTTATTTATTTTCCTTTATATTCATTATTTCGCGCCACTGCGTACAACATAAGGATGAAAGGATTTCGCACGTTTTGTTGCAGTCCAAGGGTCCTTGATCTACCTGTATGTGATGTTACTGTTTGTATGGGTGAAGGGTTTTGTGGAGGTCTTTGTCTCTGTGCCCTCTCTCTAACAGATTTGTGGGAATTGTGGTGCTGTATTACAACAGCAGTGACTGAGGTAACACCAGACATTCTCGTTAAACTATGATAAGGGTTACAGCATTTTCAGGAAGTTTGTAGTGCGTCTGGTGGATAATATAATTCAACTTTAATCCTGAATCTAATTTATTAAATACATCCAGTTTGTATGTACAAGCAAGTAAAAAGTAGAAAACTGATAGTTCGTAGTCCTATTCATGAGCTACAATTTACCACAAGTTCATATATCCATCTTTAGAAGATCTATTGCAACATCGGGGAAAAGTTTGTTTTTTAAGAAATTTTTATTTTGTTGTTTTTCCATTAGATAGTACGTTATTACAGAGATAATTGCAACGTATGCAAAAATTTTTGAGCTATGTCTGATATATTATTGAACGATATTAATGTACAACGTGAACACCAAGGTTCCCAACAGTCTTATTCGAATTACACCTGAAGTTACTTGACACTTCTCCAACGATCCCTACTAAGAAACTCTTGATATGGGCATAAATATAAGGCACAGGTTGTACGCTGGCTGATGGTTTAGTAAATGAAGAACTGCTGAAATTAGAATTATCTAGCGCTCAATTCCGAAATGAAAAAGGAATGAAATGAGCAGCTCACGCTTACATAAATCACTCACCTAAATGAATGACAGGTAGAGAGTGAATAATTGAACGTCAATGTTTATGAAAATCGCTCTTATGATCTTATCGAAATTAATGAATTGTAATAGTGATAAACTTACAGTAAATCTCTATTACGAAAAAGTTCAAATGTTTGTAGAGTCTATGGGACTTAACTACGGGGTCATCAGTCCCTAAACTTACAAACTACTTATGAACTACTTACAACTAAGGACAGCACAAATATCCACGCCCGAGGGGAGATTCGAACCCCCGATCGTAGTGGCCGTGCAGACCGTGACTGGAGCGCCTCAATCCCCTCGGCCACCGCGGCCGGCAAATATCCATGCCCGAGGGGGATTCGAACCCCCGACCCTAGTGGCTGTGCAGAACGTGACGGGAGCGCCTCAATCTCCTCGGCCACCGCGGCCGGCTCTCTATTACGTTTGTAATTACAAGAATCAAGTATGAGAAGCGATTATCTCCTCGTGGTACGTATCCAGGTCATTTGAAAGATGTTGCAGTTCGAAATATCGTAATAATCGTGAATTACCAGGGAATGCAAGTCACATTGAAATAATACTTTTTGTAATTTTTGTAACATGAACAAAATACACTTTAACAAGTTACACAAGGCATACAGTGACCACTGTTAATAGCTGAAATTAACATAAAAGTATGGTTTATGCATTGTCAAGAATAGGAAACTATTTGGGAGACGGAATACTTCGTGAAATGTCATGTGCGACTTTGTCTAAACATGACACCTTGTATCGAGTGAACAAGATGTGGCGGTAGACAAAGCACAGTGCAGTATGTACGTAAATATTCATTTAATGACTCAGGAAGGCGAAAAGGGAAAAGAAGTGTTTGAAACTAGACTAGCTTCTATGACTGGTTCCAAGTGAAGTGAATATGTACGTAAATGAATTGACATTTGTAATAGACATCCATGTCCGTCTAAAGTACCAGCAGCGACATGGACACGTGGGATAAGAACACCACGCGAATGATTTAACAGGAAACCTTGCACATAAGCAATCACTTTCAACAAGCGCAAATAAAAGAAAAGCTCTCAATAACGACGCAGAGTCGCTGCCGTGGCGCCTAACTCTAGCCAAGCTATCCAGCCGTACAAAGCCGGCGCGAACAAGTGTATGTTTCACAGCTATTCACAAGCAGACAAGCAGAGTCAGTTATCAAACAGCCGCTGACTGGGCAATCGCGCAGACACTCGCTACTACAAGCTTCCGCTCAGCCTCCCGGGGAGACAACTCCAAGAATTTGCTGTATATATCGATACTCGTCACAAAGATCCCTTTCCAATGTACCGGAAAATACAAGTTCGCTAGTTACAAAAAGAAAAAAATATAGAAAAATTAAAAGCGGTTGTTTAACAGGCAATTTCCAAGGGGAACTGATAGGTTCTGTCTGCAATTTCTTAAAAGCACCGTTCCACACTCGACACTACTGAAAGATACAGTTATACGATATTTCTTCATAAATGCGTGACTGGCCGGAAGTAGTTGACTGTAAGAACACAATATACTGCACTGCACTGAAAGTGTACAAGGAGAATAAAAGTAACATCTGGTGCGTTGTAAGAAAAGGTAGCAGGTCCGCAGGTGTTTACAGTGCACGCCAGCTATTAGAGTGGGAGTGACGTAATTCTACCAGAGATTGAAGGATTTACGAGTAACTTTGCCCCAATGACAGTTTTATGTAGCCTGTACCAAAACATGACGAAGGTTATCAGGGAACTTTCATGACAGGGTTTGAAAGAATCGACCATATCAAGTAACATTCATCTTACATTACACGCTACTTTAACCTGACCATAGTGGTGATGAAAACATAATGGAGACTCATTGGTGAAAACAATGTCGTTGCAAACTCGATGCTGCTTGCATTACCAATCTAGTCGTATAGATGAAATTAAAATTGAAAACAGTCCAGATCGCAGAATTGTTGTTTATATTTTATGACCGGTTTCAGTCAATGTAGACTATCTCCGAATGGCTAGCATCATGATAGCAGGTGTTGGCGGTGCACAACAGCAATTCTACGATCTGGACTGTTTTAACTTTAATTTTAACCATTAATTTAAGATCGCTGTTCCATTATATATCGCTGTTCCATTATATTTTAGAAAATTAGTAGTTGGATAGTGTCTGCAGACGGCGTAGAGAAGCTGTTGAATTGGTGCCTTATCCATTTCCATACTGGTCCTGCAACAAAAACATGTTAGCGGTTTGCAGCGAGACACCCCAGTACTAATGCCTGTACACTAACCTGCCAGCGTTACACGGCTGAAGTGAAGGAGCTTGTTGTCTTACTGTACCTTCAGAGCAACACAATAAAGCGCAACCACCCGTGGCAGGCAGTGTTCCAGACTTCCTCATCCCTAACCAGATGACACTGCTTCCTTGTCCTTTCTCTTCTCCCCATCTCTCGCCTATTAAAACGTCTGGTCGATGATTGCTGAACTCCTGGCCCGGGATAGCCCTCCCGCTCCTACACCGCTCTTTGGCCATACTTAGCATCAGTATAGACTGCTCACCCCAAAACACATCCAGAGCTTTCTTGGTTCAACACCGAGGCGTGTGCGCCAACACTGAGTACTGATTTCATGACCTTCCTCACTTCACGACAGGCTGTATTGACAATCATGTCCTCTGTGTAAAATGTGTTATCTTCCAAATAAATATAGGAGAAACACAATGCAATCTTGTGTGTTTTCGGCTATGTGGTGCCTGGTGGTTACTCTTATTTCATAGCTCTGAATGCACGCTTCTCCCCCTTCACCTACCTCCTCCCCTTCTGCCCACCGCCTTTTCCCTCACCTGGATTCAGTAAACTGATTATGAATTTGGTGTTCCACAGCAGTGTTTCATTTAATATTATCTGGTCTGAAATATGTAAAACTGAAATGTATCAGAATAAATATGTAATAATGCAGGAAACAGCTTTGGTGGTACGAAATCTTTATTACTTGAGCTACTGTTTATCGATTTCGGTCATGGAGTGGGAATATTCAGTGCTAGAAAGGAATCCCTGAGGGCCCACAGTTACAGTCCCATGTTAAGATGAAATTTGCTAGTCTATGTGGGACCACAAGGCTTCTTTTCTAGCACTGAAGATGGCCACTCGATATGCAATAGTTCAAATAATAAAAATTTCGTGCCACCATATCTGTTTCCTGCATTATTAATGTTATTAATGTGGTCGCTTTGCACGTGGCTTTAGAAGGAGGCGTCTGTATGTATAGAAAAAATAATAATAATAAAAAAAAACACAAAGACACAGACACAAACACAAGGAGAGAGAGAGAGAGAGAGAGAGAGAGAGAGGAGCATAGAGACAATAACGCCATCTGGCGGAGGTTCCACATAGTTACCTGACGGTCATGCAGACGTCAGGGTGGACTTGACGTATCTACAGAGAGGTGGTCTGGGCATGAATTTCAAACTTCAGTTTCATATATGACATATGTGTGAGAAACAAATCTTTTTAAGAGGATTTTTTAAAACGGCTTTGGTGAGTGAATGGTTATTGGGTTATTGTTGGTTGTTATGTTTTAGCAAAATGTGGGATAGAATATTAACACCAATGTCTTTTTATAGCCTTTGATAAAAACGTAATGTCGAAAAGCGTAAGGCTTTAATCAAGTTTCAAGTGTGGTCAAGACAATTTATTTCCAAGTGCATCCAAATGCCACTGCATCTCACCAGCGTCTAATGTAGACAGCAAAGAAATATAGGTATATTATGTCCGATCTTCCTTGGTATTGCATTTTAAAAGGTTGGCAGTGTACTACTGCTTCTGCTGCTGCTACCACCACCCCAACTACTACTACTATTACTATTACTACTAATAATAATAATGATGAAATTATAATAAAAATCAATGTTTATTACTAAATACCACAACGTCTACTACTAGTAAAATTCCGTTATTTTCCATTACAGTCAATAAAGTACCCTCCATAGTTCTGGAGCCGGTAGGTATGTCCTACAGGTCCCTTGAGCGCTGGGATGGCCATTATGGTTTCAGCTATCTCGTATTTAGTTGTATGTCGGCCGGCTCTCTGGTTGAATAGAGTGTACCTGCTATAGAAATGTTTGGTACGGGTCACTAACCTGGAATGAGACTATTAAGAACTTGAGTAACTTATAAATTATCTACGTATACGGTCTAAGACTTGTGCCTTACATGTTTGGCACAAACTTAATACTGTAGTGTGACAGTTAATGTACGAGGTATGTCCGCAAAGTAAGTTCCGCTTGGTTACATAAAACAAAAGTGTACAGATACAGAAAAAAATATTTATTGCACAAATGTCTATAACTGTTAAACTACTTTTATACATAGCTTCCGAAATTATGTAGGCACCTGTCATAGCTTGACACAGGTTTTTGTATATCTTCTTCACAGAAGGTTGCCACCTGTGTATTCAGCCATGCATTCTTAGCATATTGTCCATCAACCTCGCAAATTTCCCGATGAATTTCCTTTGGTTTAATTTTCTTTGCATGTGGGAAATGTATCACAGATCTGATTTCACACGCGGGGCCTTTTTCAATTATGGCTGACATTATAAATAAGCACTACAAAGCACACGTCGGCAGCAGCTGCCTGAAAATGGCGTACATGCCTTATCCTCGAGTGAGAGTAACTGCCGTTCATGCTCGGGACTGCGATCGTAGCGCTGCCGCGGATAGAAATAGAAACGGAACTTACTTTGTGGACGACCCTCGTATATGTGCTGATGTGAGAGTATGCGAACATCAGTATATGTGATAGAATAGCCAAATGTTTTGGCCGGATTGACTATGAGGCTTTTGCTCCGCCAATGGATCGTGGCTCTCAGCAATCTCGAATTTCAACTTGATATTTTAAATTTTTTTCTTATTTATGTATTTTTTCTGGTGGCATCTACTAGATGTTGCAAAAAATCCATGCCCGAGGGGGGATTCGAACACCCGACGGGGATCGGTCTCGCGCATCGTAGCATAGCGTCTCAATGCGCTCGGCCGGTCCGCTTCGGCGTTTTGCAAAAGTTTCCTTCAACATGCAGGTACGCGAGTGAGACACGCCTTCTGCTGCTACTAATCATTCACGCTAGTTACAGAGCTTCTGCTACTGTGCGTAGCACACGCTTTTCCATTTCAGATGTGTGAACTGAGAGAGGCCTTCCATTGTCAGACTTCTGAGATGCTCGGGTATCCGTGAATCTAATACTGAAAAAGTCTGCCAAGAAGCTTATTAGGGGGCATTCTGCGCTGTGGATATTTTTAACCACAGAGAGCACGAGATCATAAGCTACGTCCTGGTATGTACAGTGCTAGCGTGTGACATTACAACAGATGTCAACACGAGAGAGTCAGAGTATCGACGCAGCCACCTGAAAAATATCTACCCATGATTACAACGCACTAGTCCACGCCTCTGCATAGTTCTATGCGTCTCCGCATCGCCAGGTTTCTGAGACAAAAATGTGCAACAATCAGTCTCTTTTCTGTGCTCATTATGCTGTGATATAATCTAGGACAAGCACGTAGTACATAACAGTATTCATGATAGTCTGAGGCGTGGCAGGCTATACATACAATCGTGTATTATAGTCGTACATATTTTATTCCTGTCTACTGTTCAACTATTCCGTAAATAAATTATTTATATTTTGCTATTTAATGAGTGTTGACCTGTTGCATATTATTTGGCCACCTTTGTCCTATTTCATCGTGACTCCGATTTCTGAAGCAGTCTACAAGTCAATTTGCAAAACCATAGGAGAATACCACATCCACCATTTCACTTGCCGAGTAGTAGGCTTTCTGTGCTAACATATGGTGGAAGAGAGAAGATGTAAGTGTGCTACACCATTCGTACGTACAAACAGCACAATAAAGTTAAAGAAAAGTGAATACATTTTTGCAAGAAGGGAAACACACTGATACCTTCCCACAGTTGACAGTACTTTACAATAAGGCACAAAAGGATGACTAAAATCGTATAGTCTACAACACGACTCGAACTATAAAACTGACTACAGAATACCTAATAGTAGGAAGAATACTGTGTGCAAGACATCATAGTAGCGTAGTTAGACGTTTGATGATGCGCTATTGGAACGAAAGTACTAGTATCCCCAACCAACCGGACGCAACTCTGCCTAGAAACATGTGCTTATGTCAGAAAGTATGCGTCTTATATGTATAGAGATTTCAATCGAAGGCTGTAAGTAAAGTACCCTCCACCATGAACTGAACAAAATTTTATGTAGACAGTGCCCTTCCTCTTGTTTTGAAGGTCAATTGTGCAAAATTTCATCAAGATCAGTGCGAATACAGATCTACGCGGACACGTTAAAAACGCACTTTCACTTTTCTCAAATTTTCCGGGCAGCTTTCCAAAAGTTGGAACGAAACCTGTTTCAGAACTTTCCCCATGTAATTTTGTGTACGTGTACCAAATTTCACGTTATTTGGTTGTCTGGATCTTGAGTTATAACAGAACAGACAGAGAGACAACAAATGCGTCTTATAACTATAGAGATTTGTCTTGAAACACTCTGTAGATGTAAATGTAGGTCCAAGGTTTGCGTTTTTCTGAATGCACTACGGAACTCTAAAACGATGAGTGCATAGTTTTTAATTGGCAGGGCAGTTCTTTTCTGTTTGTGTATTTAGAAGTAGAACGTTTCCTGCTAGAAGATCACTCCAAAGGGGTATTTATTTTCTCATCGATGAGTTGTGTGGAAGGTTTTTAGTAACTTGCAGTAGACGCGGTGGAGCAGTGATCGGACATTAGTTACACCGGCATCTGGCGGCGATTGCGTAGGTTGTGAGGAAACGGAAGAACACAGCCTTGCTGTACGTGACAAGCTTGTAGACTGCGTCTGGGACACAGTAACGGCAGCGCTCCTGGTGGCGGGGAGGGGAGAACAGAGAGAGAGACACCGCGGCGCAACCGGATCTGCAGAAACGCGTCTGATCGCGGCCGTTACGTGTGAAGGACAATAGCGGCGGCGTATATCTGTCCCATTGTGGCGCGGCCGGCACGCACGCGCGCCATTGTGCGCGGGATTCCGCGCGGGGTAATTAACTCGTGCGGCCGGAGACAACTCAATAACTCAGCGATAGCCATCTCGGCATCTGGGCGCGCATCTGCCCGCCAGCACGTGCCGTCCCCAGGCCTCAGAGGCTCAGCTGCGCAAGCGCGGGCGCACTTGCACGACTCGTAAAGGCTTGCTGTAAATCGTGACTGCCACAACTTCTACATATTTAGTCCGCAACGATAACGATCAGCGAAAATATTTTGCGAGTTTTTCTCTTCCTTGTTGAGATCAGTCTTCCAACATGTTGATATTCGAATAATACTTGAAGTTTAGCCTACAGTTACTGCTGCCTGTAGCGATGTCCTCAAGTTACTTCCTGCTGTAGTAAAAAAATGTATGTCATTCTTCTCATTCTTTTAATAAATGTTTTTCACATAATCATTTTGTCGCATCCTAATACAGGAAAGAGGACAAGGGGTTGTCGGTCACTCTGCGAGCCTCAAGCGGAAAGGAATGACTAGAGAAAGACACGTAATAGGCATCTACGAGAGATGCCGATTTCGGGATTGGAGAGGATATTTGCTCCGGATATTTAGGGAACTCACATTTAAATGGAACTATATTTAATGCATTCCAACTTCTATCACTACTACAGTGATGCCAATCAATTAGAAAAGCGAAATGATACTTCTGTTGCCACAACAAAAGTCGGTGTTTACGTTCCCGGGGGAAAAGCCTGATACAGCTACCCTTTCACCATTTCATGAAAGACGTACTTCCTGCGAGAAACAGACTGTCGTGGAGTTTACCCAAGGCTGGCGGCGAACGACACGGATCCAGCGCCCAGCTCGTCTGACAGAGAGCCTCCTGCTCGATCGAAAAAAGGCGGTTTTAAAGGCCAGTGTGGGAACACTGTCTTTCCCCACTTTCTGGTACCTGACCATTTCCTATTGGCCACTGCTATGTTCAACCAGTCTAACTTGTGGCTTGCCACCTCCCCGAGTCCTCTAGCGAACCGCGTTTCAGCCCTGACCCCGCTGCCATTCCCTGCGTGGGGATGTGACTTGATTGTGCATTAACGAACTCCATACTTGGTAGCAACATTGTTCAGCTGAAAGGCAAACGTCACGGTGCTACCCAGTGTGGTCAGCAACAACAATGTTTTACGTCAGTTGACCACGCCTTACGCCCTCTCCATAGTGGGGAGCTGCTAATTAGCAGTTTTCATCATTTACCCTCTCACTCTAGCTTCGTGAAACCACTGACGTTACTGTTCCCAGAAACTGGTATCAAATTTGCTACGTACATGAGACGTGCCTGGTGGCAACCAAGTACTAATGTAACATCTTACAACAGCGTCTAGACGCCGTATGAAATTACCTTGCTATTCTCCGAAATGAAACCCTCTACCCTTAGACGGTGGCTGAGGACATCTGCAGTTCACAAGAAGATTTCTTTGCCGCCTACATCCCGTAAGCTATATGGGTCCATTTTAGCCTGTTATCTACGGTGGTCTCTATTTCTCAGCACGCAGTGCGTCCCTTTGGCTTCGCAATAGCGACAGTGATAATCAATATTTGACAACATTTGCATCTGTTACTGTCCTCGAAAGTAGTCACCAGCGTTATGTAGAACCCGTTGCCAGCGACGTGGAAGACGTAGTGTACCGTTAGCAGAGACCGTTCTATTGATGGTGCGCATGGAGCGTTCTACTGCCTGTCGAATCTCTGGAACAGTTCTGAAACGAATACCACGGAGTGGTTCCTTAGCAATCAATCTAAAGTCACAACGACTTAGGTTCGGAGAGTGTGGTGGACGGAACAGTACTTCCCAATCCCTTCGACCGAACGGAGAAAAATGATGGTGGGTTGCACAGAAAGTGTTGCCACTTCTTTCGCAAAGATGGCCGCCGGTGATGTTCCAAAGACGATCAGTAATACTGTGCACTGACGGTCTGCCATGGAGGAACGTAATGCGAAAGATAACACCATCAACAACCATAACTTTCATTATACTGGGGCTCTGACGCGCTTTCTTGAGGACCTTGATGACAATGTCAAGCTGACAGATATGGATAAACTACCTGATCAGCGTCTATAAAAGACTTAATTGTTTGTAGTTCGGGGCTTGATTGATCTGGTATGTTTTATAATTTCTGGATTAGGATCCTCCTGTTGACACGGTCGAAAGCTTTAGAATAATCTATAAAACGCATACCATTTTAAGACAACACATTTCTTATCTATTTATTTAATTTTCTGCATCACTCTACAGCATACTTTCAATTCTTTCTTGGTTAACCATCGTTCATACTTTACTTCCACTCAATTCGGCTTACTAGAAGAACGTTCTCAGTTGTTTCTGGCACGTTCAATATTTTTCCAACTTCGTTGTTCCTGATTCGAAAACATAGTGACACCGTTACGTTAGACTGCTCTCTCCCAAGTGACAGTGTTTCCCTCGATTGTGCGCACGCCGGTGACTTGCGACTGGCGAGTCCATTTGCTCGGAGGTAAGGTAGGTATGTCAACAACGTGTGCTATCAGCGACAATAGTAGATTCCACTGTATAGTGTCTCCACAGTAGAGTTGCCACTATTTAAGGTCCTACTCTCGTAGTCATTAAACACATGTTTGCATGTTGAGTTACGTTTAAATTACAGTAATTATGATATTTTTGCTTTTCATCAGTCTTTTGCGAATGTGCTGAGTGGTTGGCGTCTACTCTTACAATTAAGTAGATGGTATCTAGGGCATAGCTCGTTGTACAGTTTGCAGATACAGTCTTCCTTAGGGTCATCGTATGCTCCTTTCTGGCATATCTTTCCGTGGAAACCATGGACAGCAAAACGCGTGTAGCCCTTTCAGACCCAAGGCTGTAGGTGATGTAACATTAATATATATAGGGACGTTTCAGATACAAAATACATACAGTAATACATTACAAAAAAGAAAATAAATTTATTTTCAAAAATTTCGTACCCACACAGTTGTCTGTTTTGGGCCTTCACTACAAATTTTATGATCTGCACCATCTTACAGTAACATCCCTTTGAAAGAAATGACATAATAACATCACGGGATCATATAAATCCACTGGCTGTCAGATATGATAGCTTAACATGTAAAAACAAGGGTATCAACATCTTGTCAACAAGTCTTTCTTGGCGCCATTGTAAGTATACTGGGAGTTTGCCGACTTCACCAACTGCTAGTGTCAGACATTGTAGAAACATGCATGTAAAACACGTTGCGCAAGTTACCACAGTCCATCCCCTATTGTGTGATGCAGGCCCGAACTTCCTACCGTAAATCGTAAAAAAAAGAACAGCACAATTGTCCGTGCAGGGCCTGAAAGGCGTAGAGGTGCCGGAATTGGAAGTTCGATCCTTTCCACACATCTAATTTAATGGCTTCTGTTGCCATTAGTTCCCTTGCCTTGTTTTGTCTCTCCTTGATGACACATTAGTGAGCAAAATTGAAGCATTGCTTGAGATTTTGTAAGAAAAAATGTTCCTGTGCTAGTATGTATGTGTAGCAGTTTTTCGTAAACTTCGAAAGTGAGAATTCCCTTTCTAGGAATCTGGCTTTTACATTCTTCAATTTGGTCAGATTTTTCGCTGTCAAGTAGGGCCAGAATGGCTGAAAGCCCTATGTGGCCGCAGTCACAACCTTCAGCTAGAACAGCTTCATCAGTGTTGACAAGGATAGGTTTTGTATGTTTGTTTATATCATAAGTTGTTTTTGTTCCGGCTGCTACTCGATATTGTAGCATATATACAGAGAGAACGTGGTTACAGTTGTTTGTAGTGTCGTTCACAAGCATTTGAAACTTGATAAGATGTCTACTGTTATTCCGCTCCACTTCACAGATCGATTTTGGATATCTTTCTTCATTTCTGAACTTCATTACTTTCGTTTTTGTGTTTTTATTTCCATTGAGTTTACTAGAGCCCAATTTCTGATCGCGTTCTTGGCTGTTTGCAAACGTCTTAGGCTCCTCCAGGGTATAAATGTTCAAATGTTTATAATTCTTATGTGACCAAACGTCCAAGGTATAACGAAGTCATCTGCACACATAAGTTTTGGATTACGTGAGTCTCTACTACGCCGTTGTAAGACTAGGGACTGATGACCAACGTAGTTTGGTCCCATAGAATTACTAATATTTGAACATTTTTTTATACTACGCCCAATATCTGCCCTCATTACAATAACAAGTATTGAACTCATTGTATCTCGTTACAGAAGTCCTCTTGTTTGGATCAGTCTTCAGATATGGATAAACTACCTGATCAGCGTCTATAAAAGACTTAATTGTTTGTAGTTCGGGGCTTGATTGATCTGGTATGCTTTATAATTTCTGGATTAGGATCCTCCTGTTGACACGGTCGAAAGCTTTAGAATAATCTATAAAAAACGCATACCATTTTAAGACAACACATTTATTATCTATTTATTTAATTTTCTGCATCACTCTACAGCATACTTTCAATTCTTTCTTGGTTAACCATCGTTCATACTTTACTTCCACTCAATTCGGCTTACTTGAAGAACGTTCTCAGTTGTTTCTTCCTAAATGTGGATCCTATATTTGACACTACGTTTTCAGTGAGAAATGTACTCAGTCTACTTATTACGTCTTCCATATATCTTCCGTGATTCGTTGTTTCACTTCCAAGGAATCAGATCTCCTTTTCAAATAAAATCATAAAGTTCTTGAGAAATTATCAAGTTTCAAATGTGTATACTGCAATATGCAAACTGAACTGACGTACACTATGTGATGTGATATCTGGCTGAAAGTGACTTAAAAGTTCGTGGCGGCCTCAATCGGTAATGCTGGAATTCAAAATGGTGTTGGCCTTCCAATCTCGCAAGCATAAGTTCCATCAGGTGCTGGAAGTTTTCTTTGGGAATAGCAGCCCATTCTTCACGGAGTGTTGCCACTGAAGTGAGGTACCGATGTAGGTCCTGTGAGGCCTGTAAAGAAGTCGGAGTTCCAAAATACCCCAAAGGTGTCCTACAGGATTCAAGTCAGGATTCTGTGCAAGCAAGTCCATTACAGGGATGTTATTGTCGAGTAACCACTCTGCCACAGGCCCTTCATTATGAACAGGTGCTTGATCATGTTGAATGATGCAGTCGCCATCCCCGAATTGCTCTTCAACAGTGTGAAGCAATAAAGTGCTTAAAATAGGAATGTAGGCCTGTGCTGTGAAAGTTCCACATTAAACAACAAGGGGTGCAAGCCCCATGAAAAACACGACCACGCCATAACATCACCGACACCGAATTCTGTTGGCACTATACACCCTGCAGATTACGTTCACCGGCCATCGGCTCGACACTTCGTGATTCGCCACTGCACACAACATTTCTCCACTGTTCAGTCGTCCAATGTTTACGCTCCTTACACCAAGCGAGGCAACGTTTGTCATTGACTAGCGTGATGTGTGGCTTACGAAATCCAAGTTATCTCACCTCCAGCCTAACTGCTAATAGTTCTTGGTTTGGATCCTGATGCAGTATGGAATTCTTGAATGATGGTCTGGATAGAGGCCTACATTTTACATTCTACGACACTCATCACATGAGTCGGCATGTTGACATGTCGGCAGACTCTGTGTCAAACAGACGAGGTCGGTCCGTATGCTTTAGTGCCTTACGCGTCCCTCACATTTCCACTTGAATATCACATCAAAAACAGTGGACTTAGCCGATGTTTAGACTTCTGCAACGTGACAATCAATCACCTGATCACGTTCCAAGTCTGTGGGTTCCGCCCAGCGCTCCATTCAGCTCTTTCACCCTAATTATTGTGGTCGCTGATAAGGAGTAACTCGTAGTAGCTGACAGCAATATGCACCTAATATGTAAAACACATTTTTTTTCTGTCCGGATACTTTTGATCACGTAGTGTATGACAATCTGTACGAAGGCCACAATTTCGTTCTCTTGTTCACTCGATAGGCGCATTAACTGCTCAGTCACTATGGCACGTGGGTCTGCGCAACCACACGGCCTTAACCTTGCTCGCCTCCCTCCTCGATGAAGATTCTCAATTCCGCACATTTTGGAGGAACACCAGGTCCGCTAAAGCGGAAATGTATACTTGGATTTCGGAGGGATGCGTTAAAGATTAAGACGGATCAGTTGTGCCAAGTACGGTAGGGGGGAAGAAAAATAGCTAATTAATGCAAGAGTGGTAACTGATTGAAAGTCTATCCCTCTTTTTTTTTCCTTTACCTCCTCCCTGTTCCTATAGATGACGAGTAACTGAATTCCATTGTAACAAATGCGCATGACTAGCGAGGTGCCTAACTGCTTTCACTACTCTGATTGAAATGCACAGTCTATAGAAAATGTGCATCAACAGTTTAGCTTTTCACGTTATGTCCCCAACGCAGAATGCGGCGCGCAGGTCGTTGGTTATTCATCTCGATATTGTTTGGTTAATGAGCGAAGAACTAGTTTGGTGAAAATAATGATGTACTCAAGATCTTTGTAAAGCGATCCGTTTTGTATTTTTTTTTTTTTTTTTTTTTTTTTTTTTTTTTTTTTACGCAGGAAAGGAGAAACTGCACAGCCATAAATATCACACAAACCCCTCTCCTGCCGTGGCAGAATGATTAACGCATATACGTAGTGAACAGGAATCCCGGGCTCGACTCCTTGCCTTGGTATAAAATTTCCGTTCTTCGCTTCAATCTGCGTATTCTTTTACTTTGTGGTATGAGGCTTATAGCTGATTTTACTTGTGCTACATATCATTACTTCGTCTTTCTTCCGTTTACTGTAAGTTGCATTCTCTCTGGAGAGTTCTTCCCATTCATTTCTCCATGTCGGCCTCCATCGCTTTAACTGTTGATAGGAGTTTCCACATAGGTAAAACATTCATTTCCTTTCACTCTTTAATTATCGTCCTGAACCTTCCTTTCGTTTGCCTCAACGCTTCTTTCAGGTATATACTGTACAATACGTAGCACATATGTATTGGTTCTGATTATACTCTGGATGTCACAACCTGTTTCCTTCAATCGTGCTTAGGAGGTTTCTCCAGGTTGAACGTGATTCACTGTATTGATGGGGCCCACTAGCGATCCAACCTCGCTATTCCAGAGTAGACTTTCTCCCAGCGTCCTCACTGACTTGTTAGATGTGCTCTAATTGTTCTCTTTATCTTCAGCTCTTACCCACTCCAGCTGCCTCTACTAACATGGAAGTTTTAACGCAAGACCCAAGACCCATCACCTTCCTCCTTATCCATTCCACCGTTTCCCACATGTCCTATTCTTTTCCGAAAGCCACCAGTTCACCTATTAATCCACATTTTTCCTGTAGAATCATCTCAAATTCTCCATTCTCGGAATTTTCTTCCTCAAATTACGGTCTATGTTCTACTTGACTTACTTTAGTCATGAATGCACGCTTAGCCTCTGCTAGACTGCTTTTTGCGCCCTCCTTTTTCACCGATTACGAGATATATAGGATGTTTCACTAAGTGTGTTTGCCTCTGTAACTTATAAAATAATAGGTGACGGGAAATTTTAATGTGGTAGGTCAACACAAGAAATGTTACACTTTCTGCGGAGCTATGAACATAGTTCATTGAATCATTTTCCAAAGAGTTACACCACAAAGATATAATTTTTTAAATGTAACAATAGTTTTTTCTAACGTGTACTGGCTTCGTTTAAACCAGCTGCGTCCAAATCAATTTAAACTACATTCCTACCACTGTTAGTTTGGAAGCGACAACCCCTCAAAGTTCCGGGTGTGGAGGCTGCGATAGCGTAGATGACTGGCCGTGTGGCTATCCCCTGGGGCACGGCACACTGTCTCATGACCACCAGCCAGTCAGCTACGCTGTCGTAGCCTCCGCCCCCTAAATTTTGAAGGGTTGTAGCTCCCAAACTAACAGTGATAGGAATGTAGTTTAAATTTATTTGGACGCACCTGGTTTCAATGAATCCAATGCACGATAGAAAAAACTATTGTTCCATTTAAAAAATTATATCTTTGTGGTGTAACTCTTTGGAAAATGATTCAATGAACTATGTTCATAGCTCCGCAGAAAGTGTAACATTTCTTGTGTTGACCTACCGCATTAAAATTTCCCGTCACCTATTATTTTATAAGTTACAGAGGCAAACACACTTAGTGAAACACCCTGTATATAGTGCCTGTTCTGTCATACACGTCCAAAAGAAGTGACCCCAGTTTTGATCACGAGCCCATTTATTGTAGCTGCCAGTCTGCACTGAATTAAATCAATGGAAGTAGTTGAAAATCTGTGTCCGGGTGGTATTCAAACTAAGGGTTTTCGTGCATACTAGGCAGTTGTAACGTCCGCTACAGCAACCATACCCAGTCGTCACTACACCTGCGCGGACTACCTGACACGCCTTCCGTCAGACGTAAATTTTCATTTTATGCACACTACCCGCTTTACTCATTAACCACAAATTAAAGGGAAGACGGCCAATGGCGCTTTCTTCAGGGCGGATGGTGCAGGTGCCCACCATGCTCCGACTCTTACGGGAATGGTGAAACGCATGACGATTTTTCAGTTATGTGTGAAGAAACTGAGTTTGGTCCTGATGGGAGACATGCAGCTGGTGAAGATGCAGTGTATATCTTGTCCAGGTGGTAAGGTGGACAGCGAACGTTCCTAGTCAGCAGGAATTCCAGGTTCCAATCCAGTCTGGCACAAATTTTCAATTTTCCCCATTGGTTTAATTGAATATCCACCGGCAGAAAAAGTCGTAAATTCCATCCTGGCTTTGGGTTACATTGCCTGAAACGTAACAGAATTATTTTAAAAATTATAATTCTTCGGATATTGAAATAAATTTAATGAGAAATTGAAAAACTGTGCTCTGCCAGATTTTGAACCGGAATTTCCCGCTTCGGGCCAGGTGTCGCATTAACCGATTAAGCTACCCAGGCACGCTGCCCATGCTGCCAAATTCTCAGCTTACCGCACACTGCAACGTAGTGCACCCTGCCGATTACTTCCTTTTGCTCGCAGCTTTAACTGCGAGCCCGCAAGGAGTCGGGTGTATTTGTGCATCCAAACAGAAATTGCCCTTTTTGAATGTCGGGGGTATATAACATACGTACATGTCCGAAAGAACAGACAACATGCACACAATTAATGTGATGACCAATTTCTCCGTTTTTACTACTTATCATTACTTTTCCTTTCTTTGTTCGTGACAATTCTACAACGCAAAGTGTGTATCGTGATGGAGGCTACTATTATCAACCCCCGGCTTTCCTGTTTCAGTCACTAGTGACTAGGGGGAGGAACCATTGCTGGTAAGGACGATGTTAGATTCAACTAACTACAGCGCCGTGAATTCAAATGTTCTAACGTTTATAAAGCTAAGGATCTTTTTTTTTTTTTTTTTTTTTTTTTTTTATGGGACTTAACTACGGGGTCCTCAGTCCCTAAACTTACAAACTACTTATCAACTACCTTATACTAAGGACGGCACAAATATCCATGTCCGAGGGGGGGATTCGAACTCCCGACCGTAGTGGCCGTGCAGACCGTGACTGAAGCGCCTCAGTCCCCTCGGCCACCGCGGCCGGCAGCTAAGGATCTAACTGCGGTGGTCATCAATCCCTAGACTTACAAACCGCTTCAACAAACTTATGCTAAGAACAACAAACACACCAATACCCGAGGGAGGACTCGGAACTACTAACGGATGAGCACTATGCAGCAAGTCGCCTTACAGCTCACTGCCGTGCGCGCTAGGCGACGTTTCTAGAATTTTTTTTTTTTTTTTTTTTTTTTTTTTTTTTTTTTTTTTTTTTTTTTTTATGAAACGAGTCGAAGGTAGAAAGAACACGGGCGTGGAGTACACGGAAACTACTTCCGCATCGGTGTCAGCATAATCCGCGCACACACAACAAAGCTAGAGACATAAATCGACGTGCAATACCGGATTAAACCTGCAGTGCCACTTGTAAATCGTTTACACTGTAACAGCCCAGGTGCAGCATCGAGGGATTTTTATTTATTTATTAACTTTTTTTCCTTCGTTGCGCCGATTCGAAATAGCAGACCATTGGAACGCCGCAGAACGCGAATAAGTCAGAAGCGGTGCGCTATTTCGCGTTCCTGCTGTCTGTGGCGGTAGAGCAGAAAAAGTGGCGCCGGTCTCGAGAAATTCCTGGTGGTCAATAGCGCGAGCCGCGGGTAATTCACGGCAGCGCTAGCGCTGTCTGGCGGACGCGGGAGGAACGACCCGCGCCGGGCGCATCCGCGCTTTTTCCGCGCGGCCTGATTGCTTGCGTCAGCGGTGCCATCAATTACGTGATGGAAGCCGCAGCCGGCAGCCGCCAGCCAGCAGGTAAGCGCCGCCGGAGCCGCGGCATCAATTTTAATCGCGGAGCCGCAGCTGCAGGCCGATGCTTGTGTCCGCCACGTCCAGCGCCTCCGACAAGTGGCTCACAACGCCACCAGTCGGTTCCGTAAGTGTAGGAGATGTTGAGCGGGGCTACATTCGGGCAAATCCTCTTTGTTAAGGGTGCTGACAACATTGCGGTCAAAAACTGTGGAATTCTTGTGGAACGGTTCCTCTACGTCACCCATAAATATCGGTTAGTAGAGACAGAAGGAAGATTTGTGTTTAACGCCCCATCGACAGCGTGGTCATTAGAGGCGGAGCTTGCGCTCTGGTTGTTTGGGTATGGATGGGGGAAGGAAATCTGTCGTGCCCTGTGCAAGGAACCGTCCGGGGATTTGCCTGTAGTGATTTAGGGAAATCACGGAAAATCTAAATCTGGATGGCTGGAGGTGGATTTGAACCACCGTTCTCCCGAATTTTAGTCCAATGTCTTACCACTGCGCCACCTCGCTCGGTTTCCGGGTAGTGATCGTATGATGGATGTTACTAGTCGGCCCGATCAGTGTAGTACATGTTGAGCGCGGCTACATCCGGGAAAATCCTCTTGGTTGAGGGTGCTGACGACATTGCGGCTAAAAACTGCGGAATGCTTGTGAAACGGTTCTGCTACGTCTGTCGTAAATTTCGGGTAATGATCATATGGTATCTGAGATTGTAGTGATTGCCGAGGTAAGCAATGCGACTGTGAGACGTACTCTACCACCGTCTAGGTACCACACACACACACTCGTAATGGGGGTACTGGAAACGTAATAGTGTGTTCTGAGCTTGCGTACTACAACCGTCAACTGTGCAACCAAACATACAACTACCTGACACAATTGTGCACGATCTGAGAAATTCTGATGAAAGTAAAACTATAGGGCAACACGATGTTGTGCGTCTCCGTAGGAATTCCTGAAAGGAATTCAGGTTAGGTGATGTCGCAAGCCTTCCTTTGCAACCTTCCCTTGCAATCCAGCAACTAAAACCTGAATCATTACTTTCTAGTAATTAGGGTAGTTCTTCTTGTTTCAAAAATTGTTCCAATGTTTGTAAATCTTGTAATCTTGGTTATTATTCCCTAGCTTACAAACTACTTAATCTAAGGTAAATTAAACTAAGGACAACACACACACCAATGACCGAGGGGGACTCGAACCCCCGACGGCGGATGGCCGCGCGCACCGCAAAACAGTGCTCCAGTACGCGTGGCTAATCCGCTGCGGCTCTTCTTGTTTCCTAGGAGGCACTAAAGACAATACATTTAAATAAACAGCACAGTATGTGTAAACTCGTACAAATGCTAGTTGAAAATAACCTAACAACAGTATGCAGCATGGTCAGCTTCATATGCCACCCGTCTGACTCTGTAAGTGGACAGATGAATTCTTCTTTTATAAGCGTAAGGACTGATTCTTAATGGTTTGTACACTAAATCAGTTGACTCTGTGGGTTTAACAAAAATACCATGACATGCTACTAGGCCACTTGGAAAAACCACAGTGAGCCAGTAATTATGCTCTTTGAAGCATATCAGCGCCTCCAAAGAGGCAGACAGAGAGTGATGTCGCCAGAGTGATACTTATGACAACTACACTGTCGGCAGAGTGTTTCCGTCCACCTTCTGCACTGTAAAAGGGAACAAATCGAAAGGAATTATGTATAAATCTCTCGTGCCCTCGTGGAAATTATATCCAATCATAATTTTTCTGTTTTTCTATTACCAGGACCAATTCTTTGATCAAGGCACCTACGGTAAGTTATAGTAAAAGGGGGGGGGGAGGACTAAATCCGGCGGAAAGGCTGCAACCCTGTCGACCCTGCCGCTCCATTGTACTTTGAAGATTTTAACTGTTCCTCAACAGCACTATTAGTAATTACAATGTCAGCCATATATTACAATGCCAGTCTGCAATATATCTTGATGTTCCAATGTAAACGAATCAACGTTCAGTCTCGTCAATGCGTATCTGCACGCGTACTTTTTGACATTAAGCGCTTTTGATTATAGCAAAAATTTCAGTTAGGGAGTGCTCCTCTGATAATATTTAAGAAATTATTGAAAGCATGAAACTCTGCCTTTCTGATTGCGATCCATCTTTAGATCTGCATTTGTCTATCTTCATCACATGATTTTGCCTTTGTTTCAACTTTGAAGAACATTAATTGTAACTCTTCAGGCTTTCCCAGCGATCTAGTGAAAAGGTGGGTAATCGGGTGTCTGCCAGATGTCAGTGTCTACTCTGCACAATATTTCGGCCACGTAACTCGTAACTTTCATCAAGAGTGATCTGAGACTGCCTTCAGAGTGGACCAGGTCCAGTATTTATGTCTGTGGCCTTCCCCCTCCTCTGGCGGTTGTAGGCGCTCCCTCTATGGTCCGCGCCCGTCAGACCCGCCTATGAGGGTTTCATCTGCCGTCTGACGCTCCGTTTGCGTCCCACGCCCGCTCGCTGCGGTATTCTGGGCCCTAATGTTAGTAGTGCTCCCTCTGTGGTACGTGCTCGCCAAACCCGTCTCTGATGGTGCACTCCACGTGTTCTGGGACGTTGATGTTCTGTTTTCCGTCCTCTGCAGGCCTGGATGGTCTCTCTGTGCCAGCTCCTGGACACTGTATCTTTAGTTCCGTCCTCTTGGTGCTCTGCCTGGGGAATGTTCTGCATGTCCATGCCTCCAGCACTTGTGTCTGTGTTATACTGATGCAGTCCTCATTGCTTATTTAATAGTTCCTTAGCAGGGTCCCAGGCTCTGCTTAGTTGGTAGCCTGTGTCTCAGTTTATGAAATTGTCAGCCAGTTTGATCTCTATTGATTCCTTAATAACACTAACACGGCTAACAAGATATAACATGGTACTGGTGAGAGAGAGGATCCGAGACAATCGCCACAGATTAGCGACACCTGCTACACCTTCCTCTGGACATGGCAGCTTTCTTAACATGGGAAGATTGGAACTGGCGAGACCATGCCTCCTGGTCTTTAGCAGAGTGTTCCAGAAGGGACGCCTCTTCCTCTCAATCTGCAAAGTTGACCGCATGAGCAAGAAGAAACAACAGAAATTGAGCACATTAAGACAATGTTCTACAAAATTTAATTTACGATGAGCAAATTGAAAGGGCATTCCAACCAGTCCCCAGACCAGAGGTTCCAGAAGCAGAGGAAGACGAAGCAAAGAAGACAGCGTATCTGCTCTATGATAGTTCTATTTCTGCCAGAATCAGAAGGATTCTACGTAAACACAACATCAAGTATGTTACCTGTCCAGCCAGCAAAATCAGAGGCTTGGTGGGAAATGTTAAAACCGACGTGGGGTTACGGAAACCAGGGATTTATGGCATCCCTTGTCAACTTGGACTGTCCTACATTGGCCAGACCCCAAAACAGTGGTCATCAGGTGCAAGGAGCATAAAAGACACACCTGATTAAGTGACAAAATTAGCCATTGCTGAACATTGTATGGAGCTGGATCATGTCATGAACTATGATGACACCAAGGTTCTGGCGCAGACACCCAGATTTTGGGACAGTGTTATTAAGGAGTCGATAGGGATCAAAGTGGCTGACAATTTCATGAACCGAGACACAGGCTACCAACTAAGTAGAGCGTGGGGCCCTGCTCTGGAACTATTAAGTAAGCAATGAGGACAGCACCAGTAAAACACATATACAAGCGCTGGCGGCATGGACCTGCAACACATTCCCCAAGCAGGTCACCAGGAGGACGGAACTGAAGATACAATGTCCAGGAGCGGGCACATGGGCACGGAGCACAGAGGGAGCTCCAGACCAAAGATAAGCTCTCAGAGGCGGGTACGACGGGCGCAGACTATAGAGAGAGCACGCAGGGCTACAGGGATGGAAAACACAGAACAACAGCGCCACAGAACACTGCAGCGAGCTGGCACGGAGCACAAACTGAATTCCAGACTGCAGATGGCATGATCGGAGGGGGGTCTGATGGGAGTGGACCAAGGATGAAGCTCCTACAGCCGCCAGTAGAGGGGGAACGTCACAGACATAAATACTGTACCCGGTACACTCTTGAAGCTGTCTCAGGTCGCACATGATGAAGGGTACGAGTTACGTGGCCGATATACCCATTATAACATATTTATTTTTATAATGCATAGTAATTTGGTTTCTATACCACGATGACTCTTGTATACGGCCCTTCAGTATGAAATATACGAAGTATTAGTACCGTTTGCATTCCTATTAACACTAGAAGTACCAGACTTTTCCGTACCCCTAGTAGTACCATGTGGGTCATTTTTTATCCAAAGTAGGAAACTACCCTTTTATTGGAATTTTTTGGCTTTTTGGTTTCATCATGTTGATATTTTAATCAAGAAGAGTCTTAGGTGCAAGACAATTGTAATTTGTTCTCTATCATGCATAAATTACAATCAAGAGAAAATTTGGTGGATTAAAAGTTATTTTATTTAAATTTTAAAGAAGCAATTCCACAGTCTTTCACCAAACATCAATAAAACATGCATGTAAAATAAATTTACACATATGCAAGTGCCGATTATTTGTAAACATTCAACGTCCTTTTTTCTTTATATATATATATATATATATATATATATATATATATATATATATATATATATATATATATATATATATAACAATCTCAGCCTATTCCTGTAAGTGTTTAAGTTTTTGCAAATATTTATGAACAAATATTTGACAGAATTGTCTATGTTGGGGTGGGTTTACAGTTGAGATGTTACACAAGTGTGTGTGTGTGCTTGGCAGCTTTATCACACATACTTGTTGAACTTGAACCATAGGTTTGGTGTTTCATTTCCCTTTTGTTGTTTGTAGGAATCCTGCATTTGAAAATGCCTTCTATTTCCATATTAGTCAGCGACACAGGTGAGTGCTAACAAGGGGTTCCTCTTTGCAGTTTGTAGGGGACACCAAGCTCACCTGCTACTCTGACAACACATTGTGGCCTTGCCATCTTCTTACAAGTACATGCCATAAAAATTGTGTGAGTACTGATCACTGCAAGGTCAAGAATGTTGTGAAAGTCATCCACAGGCCAGTAGTGGGTGCCAGCTGGGACACTGTAATGTCTTATCATTTGGTCAACTACATCGACTCCATCTTTCGTTTCATTATAAAACTTCACAGTTTCATAGGGTTTCCTCTCAATGTAGTCTTTGACCTGACATCCAGTAGGAGCGTTACCTATAATACAGTTATCCATAAGCAAGACACCTAAATAACAGAACAAAGAAAGACATACAGCGGTCTGCACGCTTATTGGTTCAAAATCTTAGGTAGAATGGTACATGCTTACGTTGTGCAAGAGATGAATCATCGTCAGACCTTTCACTTGATGGATCTAAATACTTGATCAGCAGGTTCCACTGTAACAAAATAGTGGGCACTTGTCTCACTACCGGATTCGTCACTTGATTGCGTCGGTCAAATGCAGACAGCAAACAATTTCAATGTATGTAAGACTGCGTCGTCTTGTCATCGTAGCTTCAATGACGCGAAATCACCAAGATAAATCTCAAGCTGACGTCGCTGCTACCACGAATTCCTCAACACACACGGCTTGACTAAAGAGAAAGATACGCAGAGAGGAAACGTGTGGAAGGTAAAGCCCTGTATAGAGAAAGTAGCGACAACCTTTTATGTGAGGGTTCCCGACAATCGCGTCTTACCATTGGTCAGTTGCACGTCACGTGGTACGCGGAAGCCATTCCTGGGCCAACCTGAGCATGTACGTATATTGTAAAACTGTAGTGATTGAAAGTTTATTCCCTTATACGAAGCTTCTGTGTTGTACAAGAGCGGTTCGTATTAACTAAAGAACTTACTGAACTATTTTTGTGATGTATAAATCGAGGCTACATACAATAATGTTTTATTGAAATTACTTTGTCGGACTAAGTGATATCGTTCGTACTTCTCTATCTGTGTAAAATTTTAGATAAGTCACGTATATCTAATGTTTCAAATAATATTTTTGAACTACCGTTTGTATAAGTAAGGGATAACTGCGCAATTCTAACATGTAAAAAAATAATGTGCATACAAATCCGTTTGGTCATTCCGTACTAGCATTGTGTAAAAGCCCCATTGAACCGTCGGTTGTTGTAGCGTAATGGCCAGAGTAATTGTTTACGGAACAACGTATTTGCGGTAGGTTGGGTTCGAAACCCGCCATTTTCAACTTTTTTATTTATTTATTTATTTATTTTGGATCGGAGGTATAACAGTGCAAACGAGAAATACTTGTTTTCATTTTATGAGATTATAACAGGAAAATTTGGATTCACTGCCTCTGAGAGACGGTTACTCACTGTCATTACTTTATCAGGAATAATGCCGCACTGTTTTGCCGTGAATTATAGTTCAAGGCCAGATCGTGGCTACAAGCTCTTCAAAATCCCACAAGGGGAAAGATATGTGGAACGTCGCAGTATGTGGTTACATAGAATAGGGAGACAGGGCCAGTTTTATTATGAATCAGAGAAGCTGTGCGAGGTAGGAAACCACACCCAGGCCTACGTAAAACTGTTGTATCGCATCACGGAATGCCACAAAAAATTCTAAATAAAGGCTTTCCTATGTGCCTACTACATTCAATTACATTTTTTTCCTTAGCTTCACTTTACACCCGATCAATTCGAAAATAATCGAAAGGATGGTGTTAGAAAGTTAAATTCCAATGCTTTACCAACAATTTTTAGCCATCGTCCTGCAAAGAAGGAAAGAAAACCACCGAAAAGTAGGAATTTACAAGATGATTTGGATGGTACTTTAAATGATGATGATGGCACTCTAAATACAGATCTCACCCCAAGTAATCTTTAAAAGTACATAACAACAGTACATTTTCTGTGGTGTCGCACAAGTACAAAGTGCGCGCCACCTACTTTCGCCGCGCGCCGCCATGCACGCACGGCGCGGCGTTCTCACGACGACAGCCACGAGCGCCCTCTGCGACAACTCCGCTCGTGGCCACCACTGAACGACATCGTCACTGGCCACTTCGGACGGAGATAGCAACCAGTTAGGACCTTCGTAATCAGATAGGCACCAGTGAAGACTTTGCTATCATACAGGCACTAGGCAGGCCTCTAACAACTATGTATCAACATTCTGCAGTACTATGTAAAAGTTAAGTATTGTTACATTCTGTGCAATATATATCTCTTTCTAATTTACTCTAGTGTTTATAGTTTCTGGCTGCTCCCCTCCGTACCTGCACCAGCGTGCTATTTTTGTTCCTGTGTCGGTCTCATTCCACTCGGCCACCGACACCTACGACGAGGCTGGGACACAAAAGCGGCGACGAAGTTGGGACACAAAATTTTCCCCCTTCTTACATTTTTAGTAAAATGTTACACTGTAGATCACAAACATTTTTTTTCTTTTTTTTAGTGAATGAAGTAGATGATGTGTTCGACCAGATGGTTCATCAGATGGTAGTGGGACAAACTTGCAAGGACCTATTGAAAACCCCTTACATTCGAAAATTGAAAATTTACAGCGGAAACTCCAATTATGTCAGAAGAAATTGTACAGTGCAAATGAGCAGATTGAAAATATGCCTGCCTCTATGAAGCATTTTCTGAATGAAGATCAGATAGCAGCACTGGAAAGAATTAAATGGTCATCAGAAACTATTAAAAAAGCGTTGACGATAGGTTTGGCTTGTGGAAGCAGAGTCTACAATACAGTCAAGGAATTTGGACAACCATTAACAAGTGAGCGTACGCTGTAAAGAAATTTGGAACTACTGTTATTCAAACCAGGAATTTTAGATGAGATGATATCTGCATTGAAAGTTAAAATGGACACACTGAAGCCCCAAGAAAAAATATGCAGCCCTTATGCTAGAAGGGATGAGCATAACGCCAGGACTACAATACGATGTTTCGTCTAAAGTCGTCAATGGACACCCAACACTTCCTGGAGCTAATGGTGCATTTGAAACACATGCTTCACATGCACTGGTGTTCATGCTAGGTGGACTAAGTACACGATGGAAGCAAGTTGTTGGTTATCACTTCACGCGGAAGTCTATTTCATATGTGGCTCTCAAGTCATTTTTGTGGGACCTCATTAAGAAGTGTGTAGGTATTAACGTAACAATCAATGTGATTGTAACTGATATGGGTGGTCAAAATCAAGCCCTATGGCGTGAATGTGACATTGTGGCTGGTAGGTATCAAGAAACAAAAAACTCCTGCCAACACCCTTCTTCTCCGGAAAGAAAGTTGTATTTTATGTCTGATGCACCTCACATTTTGAAGAACTTGAGAAATCATCTCACAAATTTAGTTGAGATATTACTTCCAAACGATATAGTAAAGTTTAAAAAACTTCCAGTCCCAGTCGTTTCAGTTAAACCAGTCCTTAAATTGTTTGATGCTGATGTGAAGAACAAACATTACGTGAAGATGAAGATTGGCCTTGCTTATGCACTCCTGAATCATAGCGTTGCGGCCGCACTGAAGTATGCAGTTGAACAGAAAATACTTGAAGATTCTGCCATGACGACAGCATATTTCATAGAAACCATCTTCCGTTGGTTCAAATTAATGACGTCGAGAAGTAGAAAAACTGCTATGTGCAATACAGCATAGGATCAACACGTCGATGCTGTCCAGTTCTTGAAAGATGTTATTGTTTTATTTGAGAATATAAAAATAGTCAAAAGAGGTGCCTGGAATCCAGTCAGTCTGCAGTCATTCTGGCAACCATCACTGCACTTAATGTCCAGAAATATCTTTTAAATGAGAAGGGTTTCTTATGCGTTTTACTGTGCAGAGTGTGACAAGATGCACTGGAAAATCTTTTCAGTACAGTTCGCACAAACAGTCCTGTCCCAGATACTTTATCATTTAAAAGCACTTTACATCTTGTAGCGGTTTCGCAATATTTTCTCCCTTCTCAGTATGGTAATTACCAGAAAGCAGATGCTGAATTCCTAGCAGATTACCTGGAATATAGACGTGCTTCTGATGATACGGAATGTGCAAATGATGTTCTTCAGGTTGAAACCACATACATGAGTCACATGGATGACTTTCTGCCAGAGGAAAAGCAGTCGCTGTATTATCTAGCTGGGAGAACTATTCAGCAAATTAAAAGAAGGTATGTCATTTGCGAGGAATGTGAAAGACCACTTTTTGCAAAAAATTCAGAATGTGAAGAACTTCGGAGATTAACCGACCTTAAAAACTACACTGACATTGATCATTTAGTGTATGCATTAAAAAGAAGTTTACAGTGTGTTGAAAGTGGTGGAAAACATTTTTCGTGTGAATGAAGAACTTCTTCTTGCTTCCCAAATTCCGACAAAAGATTTAGCAACCGACAAGTCTCAGCAGCAGAGAACTTAGCAAACACTATACCATTCTGTCACTCTGTTGTTGAGAAACTTATTCACGCATTCATTAGAACAAGAATGTATATCCTTCTGAAGAGCATAATCCGGCTTCTTCAGGTGACAACCAAAACACAGTACAGCAGCAAAAGTATGAGAAAAACAAAATGACTGTTGATATTGTAACATGATAAGAGTCATAACATTAAATAATTATTTGGTAATTTAGTTAATCCATTTTCATTAGTTTATTACTAAAATAAAATGTAAATGTTAACGTAATTGTAATTTTAAACTTCATTCTAATCCAGCTGTTACGTATTCCTCAAAAGCTTAACTGTTTCTCGTTATACTGGTGCAAAATATTTCAAAGAAATTGTAAATGCTTATCATAAAAATGTTTGACATACTCTAAAGGAAAGTATTTATCATTCATTTTCACAGAAATTTGTGGTTGTTGTTGTGGTCTTCAGTCCGGAGACTGGTTTGATGCAGCTATCCACAATACCCTACCCTGAGCAAGCCTCTTCATCTCCACATAAGAACGGCAACCTACATATGTCTGAATCTGCTTACTGTATCCATCTCTTGGTCTTCCTCTGCGGTTTTTACCCCACAAACTTCCCTCCAACGCTAAATTTACAATCCCTTGATGTCTAAGAATGTGCCCTACCAATCTATCCCTTCTTTTAGTCAAGGTATGCCAGAAATTTCTTCTCTCCCCAATTCTGTTCAGTACCTCCTCATTAGTTACGCGATCCACCCACCTAATCTTCGCATTCTTCTGTAGCACCACATTTCAAAAGCCTCAATCCTCTTCCTGTCCGCACTGTTTATCGTCCATGTTTCACTCACATACAAGGCAACACTCCATACAAATGCCTTCAGAAAGGTCTTCCTTAGCCTTAAATCAATATTCGATGTTAACAAATTTCTCTTTTTCCAGAACGCTTTTCTACCCATTGCCACTTTGCATTTTATATCCTCTGTACTGCCACCATCATTTGATATTTTACTGTCCAAGTAACAAAACTCATCTACTTTCTTTATTGCTTCGTTACCTAATCTGATTCCTTCAGTATCACCTGATTTTCTTAGACTGCACTCCATTACCCTAGTTTTGCTCTTGTTAATGTTCATTTTATATACACCTTTCAGCACACTGTTCATTCCGTTCAACTGCTCTTCCAGGTCCTTTGCTGTCTCTGCCAGAATTACTATGTCGTCGGCAAAACGCAATGTTTTTAATTCTTCCCCCTGAACTTTAATTCCTTCACCAAATTTCTCCTTGCTTTCCTTTATAACTTGCTCAATGTACAAATTGAACAACAATGGAGAAAGGCTACAACCCTGTCTTACCCCCTTTCCAACCACTGCGTCCCTTTCATGCCCTTCAACTCTGTCAACCGCAGTCTGGTTTTTGTACAAGTTGTAAATAACCTTACGCTACCTATATTTTACTCCTGCTTGCTTCAGAACTTGAAAGAGTTTATTCCAATCAACATTGTCAAAAGCCTTCTCCAATTTTACAAAAGCTAGATATGTTGGTTTGCCTTTTCTTAATCTATCTTCTAGGATAAGCCGTAAAGTGAGTATTGCCTCCCGTGTTCCTACATTTCTCCTGAACCCAAACTGATCTTCCCCGAGGTCGGCTTCTACCAGCTTTTCCATCCTTCTGTAAATAATTCGTGTTAGAATTTTGCAACCATGACTTATTAAACTGATGGTTCTGTAGTTTTCACACCTGCCTGCACCCGCATTCTTTGGAATGGGGATTATAACATTTTTCTTAAAGTCTGAGGGTACTTCACCTGTCTCATACATCTTACACACAATGTGAAACAATTTTGTCATGGCTGGTTCTCCCAGAGACTTCAGTAGCTCTGACGGGATATCATCTACTCCAGGGGCCTTGTTTCGACTTAGGTCTTTCAGTGCTTTGTCAAATTCATCTCTCAGTATAGTATGTCCTATTTCATCCTCATCTACTTCTTCTCAGCTTTCTACAATATTGCCGCTAAGTTAATTTCCTTCATAGAGCCTCTCTATATACTCTTTCCACTTTTCAGCTTTCCCTTCTTCGCTGAGAACTGGTTTTCCATCAGAGTCCTTGATATTCATAGAGCTGTTTTTCTTATCTCCAAATTTATTACTGTTTTATTCCTACAAATATGGAAATGAAATTTTACATGTCAGGAACCTGCTGGAGCGGAGGATTTACAAATCCTATCGTATTAACTGTTTCTATCGCTAGTTGTGTCATTCATTCATGAAAAACTGTATGGCAGTGTATATTTGTATTACTACGCTATCATTTGTGCTTTTTCTTCGTGCGAAAAGTGCTTTTAAACACATTTTAAGGCAGCGTGCCCGTGTTACGCTATGGGAGCGCGCCAGCTGCATGGCCCAACAATGGCGGCCGCCGCTCATTTGTTGCAACTTTCCTTATACAGGGCTTTAGTAGAAGGGCGACGCGCCTGACATCTGCTGTCGTCTCATTGAACTATTAGTAGTGCCTCAGACAGGGATGCGATTATTTTGTGGCTCCTGAGTATCACACCATAGGTCTGAATGTCGCCAGTCTACAGAAAGCCGAGAGCCGCGCTACACATACGCACACAATTTTATTACAGTTATTGTCACATATAACTGCTATAGAAAACACACAAAATATGTTTCAAAACTGCAGTCGCATCTTAGAAAAAACTTTTTAATTTACTTCCATCTAACTACCAATGCACTATTAGTTTCTGTGCACTATGGCGTCATTTTCAAATGCCTATGATCACAAAAATATTACAATGATTCAATCACATTAAAGTGTTAATTTTCTAAATTTACCACCAAAAAATGCGAATCACTATACAGAAGAAGCCATGCGAAATTGGCATAGGTTTCTCTACATATTTACAACTTTGGAATAATTGGACTATAAAACTGAATAAAACTGACCACTTGAAAATTCAAATTGTACACTTGTTCAATATGGTCAATTAATGTTTTTTACATATTAAATGAGCCAAATTCTAAGAGACCAAACTGCTAAGGTCATGTGTCACTAGTCTTAGAATCTACTTTAAATTATTCTAAGGTCAATCCACACACCCATGTCCGAGAGATGACTCTAAACTCTGCTGAGAGTGGCGCCCAGATCACACGGCCATTACCGTGCGGCGCACATGGTTTGATAAAATATTAAACTTCTCACTGTTTCATGTGGTTGAATCATTGTAATATTTTTTAATCATAGTAACTTAAGAAGGACGCCATAGTGCTTCGAAACTACTAGTGCTCTGGTAATTAGTTGGAAGTATATTAATTTGACAAGTGAAGCCGATTTTACCTGGTGATACCAGCAGCACAAAACATCTGCACTACTTGAAGGACACCAGTTTATTTGGGATTGCTGTCAACGTTACACTGCCCCTAGACGTGTAATATTACTGCACTCATTGTTACGGGTAAAGTTTCCAACACTGCGACGCTGCCTTCTGCTCGCTCGCTCCCCGGCAGCCATGGTACACGCCTCCTGCTGCTGCTAACAGCCAGCGCACGAATCGTCAACTTACTGTGGATGAACAGTACAGTAACCAAAGTAGCTGTGTCATTACCAAACAATGCAGAAATTCCAGAATGAAACTTTCACTCTGCAGTGGAGTGACGGCTGATATGAAACTTCCTGGCATATTAAACACACTCCGCTGCAGAGAGAAAGTTTCATTCTGGAAACATTCCTTAGGCTGCGGCTAAGCCATGTCTCCATCATATCCTTTTTTCCAAGAGTGCTAGTCTAGCAAGTCTCGCAGTAGAACCTCTGTGAAGTTTGGAAATTAGGAGGCGAGGTACTGGCAGAATTGAAGATGTGGGACGGCACAGTGAGTCGTGTCGGGATAGCTCAGTGGTAGAGCGCTAGCCAGCGAAAGGCAAAGGTCCCAGGTTCGAGTTCCGGTTCCGGCCCACAATTTTAATCTGCCAGGAAATTTCAATGCAGAAATTGTAATAATAGCGTATCCCAAAAGGGCGCCTATTTACGTGTCAGAAATCAACAGCCAGTATGTCGCGCTAAGTTTGGTATTGCCCCAAAACCTAAAATCAGATTTCCTATGTTTGCGTTGTTCAGAACCAATTTCTACTTCATTCTTTGTGAAGTTGCTATGCTAAACGAGATAAAGTTTCAAGAATTCTTCCGCGATCAACAAAATTATGTGTGACTTTTCAAGCTTTCACGGCGGATCTGCTGCAAATACACTTGAAACTTCCTCGCAGATTAAAATTGTGGGCCAGAAAAGGGATTCGAATCTGAGACCTTTGCCTTTTGCTGGCAAGCGCTCTACCATCTGAGATATTCGGGCACGATTCATGGTCCGTCCATAAAACTTCACTTCTGCCAGTACCTCGCCTCCTACTTTCCTAACTTCACAGAAGTTCTCCTTTGAACCTTTTAGGACTAGCACTCGTTATTATGAAAACATCCCTTAGGCTGTGGCTAAGCCATGTCTCCAGCACATCCTTTCTTCCACGAGTGCTAGTCCTGCAAGGTTGGAAGGAGGACTTCTGTGAAGTTTGGAAAGTAGGAGGTGAGGAACAGGCAGAAGCAAAGTTGTGACGATGGACTTAGAAGCGTGTCGGGACAGTTTCGTAGAGCGCTTGCCCGCGGAAATCACAGGTCGCAGTTTCGAATCCCGGGTACAGCACACAATTTTAACCTGCCAGGAAGTTACAAATTAGCGCAGAATACGCTGCAGTGTGAAAATTTTTATTCTAAAAAATACAAGAAAAATTTCTACTACCATGAAAACACTTTGTATCGGTGGAAAAATGCCGTGGAAATTTCTAATTTGCTCCGTTGAGTGTAAAATCGAAACGTGGAGCTTCAACTAAGCCAGCCTCAACGCAGCCCTTGAAATTCAAGGTGGTTTTTTTTTTTTTTTTTTTTTTTTTTTTTGTGAAATCCGCTGCGGCGGAGTGGCTAAGTGCATTGAGGCACCATGCTACGATGCGCGAGGCCGCTCCCCATCGGTGGTTCGAATCCCCCGTCGGACATGGATGTTTGTGTCGGCTTTAGTATAAGGTATTTCATAATTAGTTTGTAAGTTTAGGGACTGATGACCTCGCAGTTGTGGCCCATAAGCTTAATAAATATTTGAACATTTTTTAGTCAAATCCCTTAACTTAATTTTTCGTATGAGTAAAACATACACAATAGCTCATTCACCTCCAAAGTAATCACGAAACAGTAAACAACTTTTATTTATTTTTATCGTAAATTACTGACGATGAAGAGCAAGAAGCAATTTAATGAAAGCATAACATAAAAATTCAAATTACGTTATGTTAATTATAGGGATTTTTCATTTTTAAACTCACAAATACATGCTGCCCGTAAGTAAAAGTTAATTCTTCTAATGCTAAAATTCTTTCCTTCGCTCCTTTTCTGATCATCTCTCTCTCTCTCCTCCCTTCTCTCTCTCTCCCTCCCCCTTCCTTCTCTCTCGCTTTAATTTTTCGTTTGGCCGTCTGGGGGGGGGGGGGGCGCATGGGTTCCTTTCCTCCTCCCCCCCCCCCCCCCGTAATCCGCCACCAGATGTTATTTCATGTCTAAAAGGTGGTGTTACAGGCTTAAAATTGTGTTAAAGTGTTTTGAATAAAACAATTCTGGGTATTAGGCTGCGTCATTTTGTAAACAATTAGCAAATGACGTCGGTATTTGATAGTTGCTGATTGGCTGTTGCCTTCCAATCACTTAACAAAGGTAAGGGCCTACTGATACGCTACTGCCAGCCAATCACCATCTTAGATGTATGACGTCGGTATAAGATAACCGAGAAAATTCACAGTATATAAGGGTGTACATTTAGCAGCATCCGACAGTTAACCGCCCTGAAGAGGACCTCTGCACAGTAGTCGAAACGTCGACAATTCATTTGCAAAGTATCTAAAAAATGACGCGCACTATTACCCAGCATTGTTTTATTCACCGGCCGTGGAAGCCTACGAACTTATATCATATGTTAAACTATTTTTGGGTCACAAATTACCCACATGATACTAATGGTACAACAGAACAATTTTTCGTATTTCTGGTTGGTCTAGGGGAATGAAATTTTGTTGAGTTCTACAACTCCATAAATGATTAAAAGTCACGAGAGGGTTTGGTACTACGATGAATATGGAGGCCGGTAGGGTATTCGAAACACGCCCATAGGTCAAAAATGACCCAAGTGGTACTTCTAGTGTTAAGATTACGTGTTGTAGCATTGTCCATTCACTGCAAATCCCTGACCGCGTTGAAATGGTTGAATGCTCTAAGGCGCCTTGCTCCGAAGCGCGTGTTTGCTAGTCGTCGGGGGTTCGAGTCCTCCAAACTTCAAATGTTTGTAAATCTATCGGACCAAACCTTGTTGTCATCGGTCCGTAGCTTACAAACTACTTAAACCTAGGTAAAGTAACCTAAGGGCAACACACACACACACACACACACACACACACACACATGCCCCAGGGAGGACTAGAACCTCCGACGGTGAGCAACCGCGCGCTCCGCAGCGAGGCGCCTTAGACCGCTCGGCTACTCCACCGCGGCTCGAGTCCACCCTCCGGCATTGGTCTGTGTTTTGTTCTTAGGTTAGCTTAAGTACTTTGTAAGCCGAGGGACCGATAATCACAGTAGTTAAGTCCCCTAGCGAAAACAACATATCCTGGCTACGTCTACGGAAGCTCTTAATAATTTTTATGGCGGTAGTCGAGGCGACCTTTCGTGAAGCAGAGTGGCAGTTTGCCGGTGTTTGTTAGCTAGTCAGCCTCATCGGCGCGGAGAGCGACAGCGGTCACGTGGTTCGCACGTGCAGCGAGGGCAGTGGCAGGCTATCGCGGGCGGCAATCAGCGCCGCTCCCAGAAATACCGCGGCCGCCTGTTGTCTTTGGACGGGGCGGCCCCGCAGGCGAGAACACGCGGCGTGCGCGCCAGCCGCAGACACCTTAACGCGACACACGCAGGCGCACCTGTCCCCGCCCAGGCGGCCGTATAAATCACGAGCGCGACAGGGGAGCGTCACCGGCCACACGACTGGGCCCGAGCGTGAGGAAAGTTCGCGGCGTGTCTGGCAAGTAACGACTACGACTGCCCGAAAGCAACGCACAGTAAGAGACACCTGCCGAGGTCACTAACCGATGACAGTTCGAACAAAGAACCCGTTGAGTACGAGGCTGTAAGTTTCTAGAAAGGTTCAATTGAGAGTATAATGACAACAACCGTCTAAGAAAAAAAATATTAGCTGCAATGACTCACCATGAACATCAGGAGGGTAAGAAAAAACGAGGCATGGGAAGAGAACACACGGCATCGCATAATGTTCAGTGATGGGTTCCGCTTCTCTGTAACTTCCAGTAACCGTCGTGTTAGGGTTTGGCGGCATCACGGGCAGAGGACGCATCTTGCCAATATTGAAGAAAGACAAACAGTTACAACGCCTGGCATCATGGTGTGCGGAGACATCGGAAATACACTACTGGCCATTGAAATTGCTACACCGAGAAGAAATGCAGATGATAAACGTGTATTCATTGGACAAATATATGACATATGATTACATTTTCACGCAATTTCGGTGCATAGATCCTGAGAAATCAATACCCAGAACAACCACCTCTGACCGTAATAACAGCCTTGATACGCCTGGGCATTGAGTCAAACGGAGCTTGGATGGCGTGTACAGGTACAGACGCCCATGCAGCTTCAACACGATACCACGGTTCATCAAGAGTAGTGACTCGCGTAATGTGACGAGCCAGTTACTCGGCCACCAGTGACCAGACGTTTTCAATTGGTGAGAATGTGCTGGCCAGGGTAGCAGTCGAACATTTTCCGTATCCAGAAGGCCCGTACAGGACCTGCAACATGCTGGCGTGCATTATCCTGCTGTAATATAGAGTTTCGCAGGGATCGAATGAAGTGTTGAGCCACGGGTCGTAACACATCTGAAATGTAACGGCCACTGTTCAAAGTGCTGTTCATGTGAACAAGAGGTGACCGAGACGTGTAACCAATGGCACCCCATAATATCACGCCGGGTGATACGCTTCCAACGTGCGTTCACCGCGATGTCGCCACACACGGATGCGACCATCATGATGCTGTACACAGAACCTGGATTCAACCGAAAACATGACATTCTGCCTTTCGTGCACCCAGGTTCGTGGTTGCGTACACCATCGCAGGCGCTCCTGTCTGTGATGAAGTGTGAAGGGTAACCGCAGCCATGGTCTCCGAGCTGATAGTCCATGCTGTTGAAAACGTCGTCGAACTGTTCGTGCATTTGGTTGTTGTCTTGCTAACGACCCCATCTTTTGATTCAGGAATCGAGACGTGGTTGCACGATCCGTTACAGCCATGCCTATAAGATGCCTGTCACATCGACTGCTAGTGATACGAGGCCGTTAGGATCCAGCACGGCGTTCCGTATTGCCCTCCCTGAACCCACCGATTCCATTTTGTGCTAACAGTCATTGGATCGCGACCAACACGAACAGCATTGTCGCGATACGGTAAACCGCAATCGCGATAGGCTACAATCCGACCTTTATTAAAGTCGGAAACGTGAGGTACGCATTTCTCCTCTTTACACGAGGCATCACAACAACTTTCAACCAGGCAACGCTTGTCAGCTGCTTCTTGTGTATGAGAAATCGGTTGGAAACTGTCCTCATGTCAGCACGTTATAGGTGTCGCCACTGGAGCCAACCTTGTGTAAATGCTGTGAAAAGCTAATTTGCATATCTCAGCATCTTCTTCCTGTCGGCTAAATTTCTCATTTGTAGCACGTCATCTTCGTGGTGTAGCAATTTTAACGGCCAGGAGTGTACTTTCAGGTCACCAGTAATGATGCCGATCCAAGGGCACAGCGATAAGGCACAGATTTTCTGCATACGAACCTCCTGCTCCTGACTGCACATCACAAAAGGACAGAGTTTAACAAAGTGGGTTGGCTACAGTGTGGTGAAGTCCTGCCGTGGAGAAGAAGATGACTGGACATTTCTATTACTGAGCATATGTCTGATGACCCGCGAAACCCGGCAGGAACTGCTGCAACAACTACGGACAGACTTTCCCATGGGGAGGTGAAGAGTGCAACTATCTATGGGACGCGTGAATTACAATTTACAAAATTGATATCGTCATTTAAAATGAAATTTTCAAAACAAATGAGTAAGTTGCATCATGAACAACTGATGAAAAATGACGTTTGACAGTGATAACAAGAATACGGAACTTCATTATTGAAGGCGAACTCTTCGGAGTTATAAACAGTGGAAGACGATCAGCTACGTATCCACTTTTGTGAATGCAAATATAATCATTTTGGTGTATCTGTTTCAGAACCAACATGGCAGACAAGCCAGAGGGCATGGCTAATATTATGTAAAGAAAATTTACGTAAGCAGGCAAACAAATGTTGCTTATTAAATAACAATAATAATAATAAATTAGTGTGTCTCTCTGGTCTTTGAGGTTTTGTATTCTATTTGTAATTTACACGGAATTTTTAAGTATTAGCTAGTAATGCTTAGTCATTTTCAAACTACAGACATACTTATGGCAAACTCAAGATTGTAATTAGAACGTGACGAAATTTTACTGTTTATATTTAAGTATTAAGCACTCGGCGGTGATAGTAGTATAGTGTACCGACTGTGTGTCGCATTTCAAGGTTATTCCAGGAATGCTGGTTCATCAAGGGCCGCCGCGGATTAGCCGTGCGCACTGAGGCGCCGTGCTGCGGTTCGCGTGGCTTTTCGCCATCGGGGGTTCGAGCCTCCCGTCGGACATGGTTTTCTTTTGTGTTGTCCTTAGGTTAGTTTAACTAAGTTTACGAAGTTTGTAAGCTACGGGCTGATAACCCAGCAGTTGAGTCCGACAGACTTACAAAAATTTAATTTCGTTCTGTTCATCAAGCTCACCGGTCTCCATGTGTCAAGGGGAGGGGAGGGATTTCCCCCCTCTCTGCTTGGTAATATATTACACAATTACACTAAATCGCTGACAAGATCATGGGTCTTCACGTATGAAGGGCAGGAGAGGGGAGATTCCTACCAACCTTCTGAGTTGTGTTTCACAATACACAAGTACACTACATCCAACCAGGGCACCCTGACAAGGTCATAGGTGTCACGCTGTCCCTGCCCCTCCCCATGCCCGAAATGTTACATTTTTGCCACCTCACATCATCTATGTTTATTTCATTATTGGCCACCAAAAATCGTTTATAGCTGGGAACATGTGCACTCATCCCCCCTCCCCCCAAGACCATATCGCAAGGCTTTGAGGCTGGGGAAATAAATAATTTCCATTTCTAGTTATATAAGGGTTCTGTGAATGCTAATTAATATGTATGAAACTGTTTACAAATAATTAATCACTAATATTTTATTATGAAATGTAAATAATTAAATGCTAATATGCAGCTGCTGTCAAGTGATTTACCTTAAATTATATAGCACTAGCTTAAACCCGCGGCTCCGCTCGCGAGTTGGTTCATTACGATGGATACGCTATCTTTCAGTAGTGTGCTATGACACTGATTTTAAAGGATAAAATGAAATACAATACCTTCTTCAGAAACAAACATTTTTAATCAACATTCAAATAAAAAAAAATTATGTGAAGTGCTTAATGATTTACAATAAATGATACATACATTATTCCTTATAGCCTGTGTTGCAATATCTCAACACGTATGGTGAGAGTAATGTCCAAATTCATTTTAATTTCATTTTAGGGCATTCTGGTAAACTACGTTATTTGTAGTATGGTTTGGAGCGTAAATGTAGATATTTTTTGGGTTACCCACCCTTGAGTAAGAGACGTATAATTGACCATGAGAAAAACACGAGGGCTGTAAATGATTCCTGCGGCGTTTAATGATTGTAATAATATCACAGATCGATCACTTGATGTAATCCGCGAAACGTCAAATCGATTTTATTTATTCTTATATTTCCTTATTCGTATGCTTATCCTTATAGAGAAAGAGCCGAAGACATTGTAGCACGCATAGACCAAAGATATGGTCTGTGGCATTACGTCTCGCTGTATGTAACCCCCTTCCTATAGAGTCGCAACGTCATCGCTGGCCTTCAGTCCGAATTTTTCTATAATTTGACGACTTTCAACCACCATATCTTCCACCCACTTACAGCTATCGGCATGGAACTGCTATGGTGTACAACGGGAGACTTCGGACAACAATTACACATAGGCCATTCGTTTGCGTTCTGTAGTTTTCGCTGAAGAGCGAAATATTAACACATGCACACGTAGACTTTTATATACACTGATAACATTCCATCCCAATATGCTCCACCCTCTTATGATTATCAACCGTCAAGCAAAAATGCAACCAATAAAACCATTTTCAAAGAGTAAATATAATTTTCAAAGAGTAATTTTTGTTCCGCATTTCGCGTTATATTCTTCAAATTACTAAATATCTATCAGATCGCTATAAAACTGTGCCTAAAATCATCCTCAGGTATAAATCAGTAACTGTACAAATATTTAAGTCTCTGCGTGTTGTCGTTCGGACGTGATAAGCGTACACTGAACAGACATTCATATATATATATATATATATATATATATATATATATATATATATATATATATATATAGTTATGTGAGCACCATAAAACCGTGCCTAAAGCCTTCCTCGCGTAGAAAGTAGTAACTGTACAAATTTTTACCTCTCTATGTCTTGTGGTTCAGACGTGAGAAACGTACACCGAACACACATTCACATATATAGATTAATCCAGAAAAACGCAATAAAAATATCGGGCTTTGTAGCCTAACCTTCCATTCGTTCACTTCTAACAGCAAGTTGCAACACCGATGTCCTAGCTTCCCACACCCGTCAACAAACGTCAATTGTGGTCAAACATTTAAATCAAATACTGTTGTTATTGTAACATTAAATTCTAAAACACAAATTGCTTGTTGCTATTACAAGCTAAATAACAGCTCAAATATTTACAAAAAAGTTAAAAACAAATAACCTGAAATCCTAATTTTGCCTTCAATTATGTGAGCACTAGTATTGTATGAAATTAATGCCACAGTTTATTTAAGAAAACTCGTAATCCCTATTAACTCCACAAAGGAATTTCTTTGATGGCATTCCCTCCTTGAATAACAGGTGAAATGCAACAAATTAGTCCGAAAATAAATCATTGTCATTAAAATGGTTTCCAGTCTGAGCTTAACCACGCCTTTCGATTGATGTCAGTACTGACTTAGTGTGAAGACCGTATTCTGTCAAGTTTAATCACACTGGCACCCACACATGGCAACACTGACGTGGCATGTAAAAAAAATCGTATTTTGTCCTCCATGTATGCTGCATGTCTTAACTCAGTTGTTACCCACATTTGTGATGATAGTATAGCATTTACAAAAGGTTGCTGACTTTTTTAAATCACTGTAGTTACCTAACTTACAAAAAACGCGCACCTAGTACTTCTATGTACCACTCATTTACACTTGCATATTTTTACTGTATGGTTTAAGACCCAGAAATAACCCAAATGAATAAGTTCTTTCAATCCAAATGCCTACCAGTATAGAATATATGGATAAAAAAACGATATTTACGTCAAGCAACGGAATTTTATGTTAAAAAAGGGAAACTCTACAAATCATGATATTTTCATCGAATTTCACAGATTAATAATATAAAATAATCTGTGGAATTAATTTCTTATAAATCTAGTGCTGCCCACGCTTGAAGATAAAATTAGGGTTTCAGGCTACGGTAATGGAAACCATTTGTTTTTAGATAGTTGAGCTGTTATTTAGCTTCGAAATACCGTCAGACAACTTACGTTTCAGAGATAAATGTTACAATACTATTACAGTATTTCATTTTTTGACAGGTGTGGCAAGATGAACCTTGGTTTTATCAATGCTGTGAGAGATGAGAGGTTAGACTACAAAGACTGACATATATTTTCCGTTTTTTAGAATTAGTACTATATAATTTAAGGTAACTCATTTGACAGCATCTACATAGTACTCTTTCAATACTTACTTTTACAAGCAAATATTGGTATTAAATTATTTATACACAGTTTCAAATGTATTCATTGCAGCATTCTAGCCGGCCGCGGTGGCCGAGGGGACTGAGGCGCTTCAGTCACGGTCTGCACAGCAACTACGGTCGGGGGTTCGAATCCCCCCTCGGGCATGGATATTTGTGCCGTCCTTAGTCTTAGCTAGTTCATAAGTAGTTTGTAAGCTTAAGGACTGATGACCCCGTAGTTAAGTCCCATAAGTTCTACAAACATTTGAACATTTGAGCAGCATTCTAAAGGACTTAATGACATTTGCCCAGCCCAATGGCGAATCCAGGGAGGTATGAGCTATGGAGCTGTAGCCACTCCCTCTCCCCCTCCAGAGCACGAAACAAATGAGCTTCTTTCGCCCCCACCTTTTTTGTTTCTTCTTAGAAATCCGATCAATAATTTTACACATGTTCTGCAAACAGCATAACCAAGCATGGATTATGAGATGCAACAGACCTTTTGGACTTAAGATCCAGGTACGAAATTTCTACGGGCCCAACTGTCGCCGGCCGCGGTGGCCGAGGGGACTGAGGCGCTCCAGTCACGGTCTGCACGGCCACTACGATGGGGGGTTTGAATCCCCCCTCAGGCATGGATATTTCTGCCGACCTTAGTCTTAGTTAGTTCATTAGTAGTTTGTAAGTTTAGGGCCTCATGACCCCATAAGCTATACAAACATTTGAATTACACTCAGACCATTCGTTTGCGTTCTGTAGTTAACACACACGGGTGAAGTTTTATATACGCCGATAACTTTCCATCCCAATATCCTAAAACAATAATACAATCAATAAAACCATTTTCAAAGAGTAAATATAATATTCAAAGAGTAATTATTGTACCGCATTTCGCGTTATATTCTTCAAATTACTAAATATTTATCAGATCGCTATAAAACCGTGCCTAAAACCTTCCTACGGTATAAATTAATAACTGTACAAATATGTAAGTCCCTGCGTCTTGTCGTTCGGACGTGATAACAGACATTCGCATTAATTTATATATATATATATATATATATATATATATATATATATATATATATTTATACCCGATCGCCTCAAAACCATGCCCAAAGCCTTCCCCGGGTAGACATTAGTAACTGTACAAATTTTTAGCTCTTTATGTCTTGTGGTTCAGATGTGATAAACGTACACCGAACAGACATTCACACACACACACACACACACACACACACACACACATATATATATATATATATATATATATATATATATATATATATATATATATATATATATTCGCGAAGAATGCGAAATAAAGTCTGAGGCATCTGCCTTTCCATTTTTTGCCAATGTCTTTTAAAAAATATATATAAATTCGCTTTTCTTGTCCTCAAACAGCAGCTTTCTCAGCTGGTTTCCTTCGAATGATTGATTCAGGGGTAAGCAGCTTATATAAGAGGAATTCTGCAAGTCAGTAGAGTTCTTATACTTTATTTATATACACAATTATGTAGAGTGTTTGACGAATAACCGAAATATATTCAGTTCATCATCGAACAAATATATCAGACTGTGCTATGTACAAAATATATTGTTTTTCAACGAATACTTTTCTTAAGATGGAGAAATTAGTATTTCACAACAGCTACGAAGGTACATATGGATATGAGGAAAAAATGGCCAGTGTCACCCATCGGAATGAGATAAATAAATCGAGAAAATTTCAGAGTCTTGACAAAATTTAACACTCTGTGTCGTATGAGCTAAATTCAGATATAGCTAATGTGTTTTTACCTCAGCAGACTCTTCAAAATGTCACGTAATAGTTTTCATAACTTGGTTTTAAACATAGTAACTGTGACGGGTTATCATTGCAGGAGTGATGAGGCTATCACTACTTTTTGCCAGAATTCCATCCACTCTTCAACCGCCAGGGCAACGAGGAGGCAACGTAACAATGACGTCATCAAAGATGGTGTCCACCTGGTATTGGTCCTATGTTACCGACAGATGGGAACATTGAAATTTTTGCAGGATTTTCTAATTAACAATTCTTCTTGACTGCTATTGGCTAACTCCGACCCCTCCCTCTGTTTTTCTGGGGGAAATTTCTCTACTAGATTTCGCCACAACCCCAAACTAACCCCTCCACCACCCACACTGAACTTAGCTGGAAACCTCATCACTCTGTGTCAAGACACTTCAATGTGAACACGTCTTCAGCAGTCTCTGCTGGACTTATGTATTGTTTATAATCGTTGAACCTTTTTATGTAAACAATGATCTCCTATGTCGCACATCAGGAAAAATGTTTGCATTAATTAATTCCAAAAATTTCTGTTTTCAGAAATTGTTTGTGACCCTATCACTGACAAGGCTTCATGTAATACGTCCATACAGCCAGTTCAACAAATATTATTTGAAGTCTCGTTGTATACACCATTGCTTGGGTCTCTTAGATTGTTCTGTTTTTTGAGTGTAGAAAGTTTAAGTTCGCACTACTAATGTTTGCTGTCATGTTTTTCCTCCTCTACTTCTGTTGCCATGGTGTTACTTTGAAATACGTCAACAATATTACCACCCTATCAATAATCAATATCTCTTTTGCTGTATGGTTCTCACACCGTTTACAAACCTTTTTGCTCAAAAACGATGATGTAAACTTAATCGTTAACACAATGGCGGATTTATTTTGTTTCATGCGATCTCACTTTGTATAAACAGTTTTTACTTTGTGAGCCATACAGTGTCTACTCGTAATTACTCAACCGGCACACACAACTAAGGCAGTGAGTTGAGACTCATCGGCGTGAGCGAGACAGAAAATACACACTCGTAACACAATGAATGTATATACACAATTCACAACTCCTCAAAAACTATTCGATCGATTCGCAGCACTCGCAGCCAGTCAGACATCGATTATTTCGCACACTAAACATACAGACGTTAATACACAGGCGAACTCAACTGTGTGTCATGGTCAGTAACAGTAGTAGATACTGCAAACACGTCAATTCACTTTCTGTTTTGTAATGAATCTTTCTCCTATGTTGTAATTGTCAAACACCCAATTAAACGTTGGCACCATGTAACCGAAGTATTATGACTGTCTTCTCTTATTGTAACTTCCGATAATACTCTAATCCTCTGTTCCTATTGCAGCTATACACTCTTACTCCAGCCCATCGTGACTTGAAGATCAAGATCAATCCTGTTCCTCAAATTCCCTCCATAGCTAGAACTGTCACATAGATCGATGACTGATGCAGTAAACAAACAGGCACCCTGTTCTTCATTAAAGAGACAAACCTACTTCGACAGATTAAGTTTTGAGTTGCTGGCCTTTCTCAAAATGTTCAAATGTTTGTAAAGCTTATGGGACTTAACTAGGGGGTCATCAGTCCCTGAACTTACAAACTACTTATGAACTACTTACGAACTAGGAAGGCACAAATATCCATGCCCGAGGGGGGATTCGAACCGCCGACCGTAGTGGCCGTGCAGACCGTGACGGAAGCGCCTCAGTCCCCTCGGCCACCGCGGCCGGCTGGCCTTTCTCTACCAGCGACTGCTAATTGGCATAATCTCCGTGACGCATACGAATTTACTAAATTAATCTGTAACGAAGTGTGCTGCTCTCCTTTCGGCGTCTACCACATTTATCAACTGTAACTGCTACGATTTCCAGACTCATGAGCAATATTAAAATATTGGTGCAATGAGTGTGTCGTAAGATACATCAGTTTTTGTTGAAATACAGATCCTGAGAATTCTTCCAACGAATGTGTCTTATCCACGATTATTATTTTTGTTTTCGTTCGACTTCAAATCCTTCCTTATGCATACTCCCTTGTAGTTTATGTAACTACTTCCTGACATTGTTCTGCAGGGGAATTGTAGTATAAAAAACGTCACCTTCCCTCCGGCGACTTCCATTTGAGTTCCCAAGCACATTAGTAACACTTCCGCATTTTTAGAACCTGTCAGGAACAAACCTATTGGCCCCTCTCTGAACTGCCTCTGTGTCCTCCTTTGGTGGGGATCAGAAACACTTGCGCAGTACTCAAGACGGGGACGTAGAATCGTTCTGTATGCTCTCTCCTTTACAAACGTATCACACCTTTTCAGAATTCTCCCAATAAGCCAGCCGCGGTGGCCGAGAGGACTGCGGCGCGCCAGTCACGGTCTGCACGGCCACTACGAAAATCAAATGTTTGTATAAATTAAGGAACTTAACTACGGGGTCATCAGTCCCTAAACTTACAAACTACTTATGAACTAGCTAACACTAAGGACGGCACAAATATCCATGCCCGAAGGGGGATTCGAACCCCCGATCGTAGTGGCCGTGCAGACCGTGACTGGAGCGCCTCAGTCCCTTCGGCCACCGCGGCCGGCACGGCCACTACGGTCGGGGCTTCGAATCCCCCCCTCAGGCATGGATATTTGTGCCGTCCTACGTATTAACTAGTTCATAAGTAGTTTGTAAGTTTAGTTAAGTCCCATAAGCTCTACAAACATTTGAACTTGTTTTCCCAATAAACAGAAGTCGAGCATCCGCCTGCCCCACGACTGTCTTTATATGCCCGTTCAATTTTTATATCACTGTGCAGCGTTACACCTTGATATTTAATTGACGCGACTCTGTCAAGCAGCACACTACTAATGCTGTTTTCGAACATTACGGGATTGTTTCTTCTACTCATGTACATTACCTTACTTTTTTCTGCATCTAATTTGGCCCAAGTCATCCTGCAGCCTACTACAGTCATTGAATGATGGCACCCTCGCTCGTCGATTTAGGAAAGGTACTACAGTGTGGTCTTCCTCTGTGAAACCAGTTGGTAAAAGACACTTAGTATGTTGGCCTTGAGTGTGACTGCCCCTGCTTGAACACCACTCTGGTCACAGTCGACCGGCCGCGCTACGCCTCGCTGTTGCACGCTGTGACGGGTCCGTCCGGTTGTTGCAGACGTTCTTGCAGCAGAATACCACGCCTGAGGGTTGCCACTAATTCAATTACTGCGCGGCGCATTAACAGCGGACTGTGTTCTGCCGTAGCTGCGTAATAAATCAACTGGCTGCGACATATGTGCTTGTTAATTCCAGCGCAATCGTTAATGGGCCTCCGAGCATGTCTTATTGTTCTAGCAGCAATCCCCTGTACCCTCCAAGTTGCGAAGCGAGGTGGTCGAGCGGAAAAGCAGTGAGCTCACACGCTGGAGGAATTCCTATTCTGCATGCAGTTTTAGGATTCCCTCTGTTCCTCTGCCTTTAAAGTAGCAGATTTTTTTTTTTTCTGTGGATGAACATAAATCAGTTTCTGGTGAATATGTAATACTGGCGGAAACAGAATTTTTTTTGTGTGTGTGGAGTTGACAACGAGGCAGTAAGTACCCTATTGAATATTCGGTTGGAGAAGAGAATTCGTAGGTGGATAGGGTTTCTACCCATAAAAGTTGAAAGGAGCAATGGCGAGTAGATAATGAGAAAAACAGATAAAGTTATCTGCACAACTTATATTCTTCTAACTTCGTGCTCTGTGCAACATACGCTTGTCACAGGAGCGCTATATGATCAAACCTACCCCCTAGTACCTTTTAATCCCTTTTTCCATTGTTTTATAATTACAATGACTTTTAAATAATGTTAGTGGTAGTACATATCATAGTTTAAATCATAAAGATCTTTACAACCTCTGACTATAAATTTCGGTGAATAGTCCTGTAACATTAACGTAGGTAAACTGTGATCTACAGTCACTTTACTGTCCTTCAAAACAGTCATCTAACATAAATTTCCAGTGCTGAAATCTGCAAAACGTGTCCCGGAAAGTTTGCACGAATTCTTCCTTTTGGATGGAATTCAGAAGCCTCGTCACGTTTCGTTGGATCTCTTTCCTTTCAAAGTGAGTTTGGGTTGAAGGATGATGATAACTGGAGGATTGAGATCGGCGAATGTGGGGGATATTCAAGCTGCACGACGAAGCTCGCCCAAACTTAGAAAATATCTTCAAACAATTCATAGAAAGAAGGGGGTGTCGAATCTGAACATCCACAGTGCTTTAGTTGAAAAAAAATATTTAGGCGGTACTCTGTTCGGCGGAAAAAATTTTTAGGCGATATTCTGCTCATTCCGCATGAAATGAGTCAAATGGACATTTTTAGAAAATCAAGCATGTAAATATTTAGGCAAGTGAATACAGTAACAAAATATAGGAATCATTTATACATTCGAAACTCATTTTAAATGTATTCAAGGGTTTATTGTATGAGGATACCATCAATCAACTTTGGACAACATCTTATCGTAGCTAATCAGGAGTGGCGTTCCAGAAGACGCGTGTTGCTGCCGGGAATTAAAAGCAGACTTCCATCACACAAAAACATTACAAAATTCAGACAACGAAACTGTGTGGAAATTCTAAAGACGCAACCAAGCGTTTACCGCAAGAAGCAAAACTGGCATCGTTACCAACAGTTGAACATGTACACATCCAGCCGGTTGAAAAATCATTGGTAAAATACGTTAAAATTCGCTTCTATTTTAGTTCCTACGAGTGCTACGACACAGTATTTTATAATCTTAAACTGACTACAGTGCGAAAAGACTCTAATAAAAAAAAGAATGGTAAATATTTTATCTTGACAGTGAGTCGTTCTCAAAACGTATCGTGCTAGGCATGAAAACATACATAACTTGTGCAGTGTTTCATGATTTGATCAATGGAAATTAAGTCAAAAGGTTGCTCTTTGGAGCAAGGTTCTTAAATGCTTTGGAGTCGGTAAGAAGCATTTCCTCTGTCTCGGTTCAGACTACTCGGAATTGGCTAATTCGAACATTTGACCGCCAGTCAGATTCCATTCTAATTGTGCGAAAGTGCAATTTGAACGCTTCGACGGTTATGATCGCAATTCCAACGAACCTAAGCCTTCCCAATTTTTCTTTCCGAAGTCCATTCGACAGTTTACAGTTGGTCTACATTTTACAGATTTAAGAAAGAATTTTAGCCGGTATGCTGACAGCGAGTTTGAATTTTAGGCGGTACGCAGCACCGCTCCGTACCGGCCCAACTGAAGCACTGAACAGCCACAATAGTCGCCGGATCTCAATCCTACAGACTACTCCCTATACCCTCGAATCAAACTCGCTTTGAAAGAAAAGAGATTTCACGATATTCCTGACATCCAACGAAACGTGACGAGGGTTTTTAAATACCATTCCAAAGGAAGAATTCGTACAAAGTGTTCAGGACATGTATTGCAAACAGTTCTGGAAGATTACTACTTGGAAGAACACACTTTACAAAATTAGTCACCGAAATTTAGAGGTTGTATTTTATTTATGAAAACACAGTTATGTTGTTGTTGTGGTCTTCAGTCTGGAGACTGCTTTGATGCAGCTCTCCACAATACCCTATCATGAGCAAGCCTCTTCATATGCACATAAGAACGGCAACCTACATCTGTCTGAATCTGCTTACTGTATCCATCTCTTGGTCTTCCTCTGCGGTTTTTACCCCACACACTTCCCTCCAACGCTAAATTCACAATTCCTTTATGTCTAAGAATGTGCCCTACCAATCTATCCCTTCTTTTAGTCAAGGTATGCCAAAAATTTCTTTTCTCCCCAATTCTGTTCAGTACCTCCTCATTAGTTACGCGATCCACCCACCTAATCTTCAGCATTCTTCTGTTGCACCACATTTCAAAAGCCTCAAGCCTCTTCCTGTCCGCACTGTTTATCGTCCATGTTTCACTCCCATAAAAGGCAGAAATCCATACAAATGCCTTCAGAAAGGACTTCCTTAGCCTTAAATCAATATTCGATGTTAACAAATTTCTCTTTTTCAAGAACGCTTTTCTACCCATTGCCACTTTGCATTTTATATCCTCTGTACTGCCACCATCATTTGATATTTTACTGTCCAAGTAACAGAACTCATCTACTTTCTTTATTGCTTCGTTACCTAATCTGATTCCTTCAGTATCACCTGATTTTCTTAGACTGCACTCCATTACCCTAGTTTTGCTCTTGTTAATGTTCATCTTCTATGCACCTTTAAGCACACTGTTCATTCTGTTCAATTGCTCTTCCAGGTCCTTTGCTGGATCTGACAGAATTACTATGTAGTCGGCAAAACGCAATGTTTTTAATTCTTCCCCCTGAACTTTAATTCCTTCACCAAATTTCTCCTTGCTTTCCTATATAGCTTGCTCCATGTACAAATTGAATAACATTGGAGAAAGGCTACAACCCTGTCTTACTCCCTTTCCAACCACTGCATCCCTTTCATGCCCTTCAACTCTGACAACCGCTGTCTGGCTTTTGGACAAGTTGTAAATAACCTTACGCTCCCTATATTTTATTCCTGCTTGCTTCAGAACTTGAAAGAGTTTATTCCAATCAACATTGTCAAAAGCCTTCTCCAAATCTACAAAAGCTAGAAATGTAGGTTGGCCTTTTCTTAATCTATCTTCTAGGATAAGCCGTATAGTGAGTATTGCCTCCCGGGTTCCTACATTTCTCCTGAACCCAAACTAATCTTTCCCGAGGTCGTCTTCTACCAGCTTTTCCATTCTTCTGTAAATAATTCCTGTTAATATTTTGCAACCATGACTTATTAAACTGATGGTTCTGTAGTTTTCACACCTGACTGCACCTGCTTTCTTTGGAATGGGGATTATAACATTTTTCTTAAAGTCTGAGGGTACTTCACCTGTCTCATACATCTTATACACCACGTGAAACAATTTTGTCATGGCTGCTTCTCCCAGAGACTTCAGTAGCTCTGAGGGATACCATCTACTCCAGGGGCCTTGTTTCGACTTAGGTCTTTCAGGGTTCTGTCAAATTCATCTCTCAGTATAGTATCTCCTATTTCATCCCCAACTACTTCTTCTCCCCTTTCCACAATATTGCCGCTAAGTTCATTTCCTTCATAGAGTCTCTCTATATACTCTTTCCACCTTTAAGCTTTCCCTTCTTTGCTGAGAACTGGTTTTCCATCAGAATCCTTGATATTCATAGAGCTGTTTTTCTTATCTCCAAATGTATCTTTTATTTTCCTGTAGGCTGTATCTATTTTTCCCCTATTTATACATTCTTCTACATCCTTGCATTTTCCTTGTAGCCACTCCTGCTTAGCCATTTTGCACTTCCTGTGAATCTCATTTCTTAGTCGTCTACTCCATTTTGGCTGTTTCTTTACTGCATTTTTATATTTTCTCCTTTCATCGATTAAATTTAGTATCTCCTGTGATATCCAAGGATTTTTTGTAAGTCTTGCCTTCCTACCTATTTTGTCCTCTGCTGCCTTCACTATTTCATCTGTCAATGCTACCCATTCCTCCTCTACTGTTTTATTTTCCCCCGTTTCTGTCAATTGTTGCCTAAAGCTCCCTCTGAAATTCTTAAGAACTTCAGGTTCCTTCAATTTATACAGGTCCCATCTCCTTATTTTCCTACCTTTTTGTAATTTCTTCAGTTTCAGCCTACAGCTCATAAGTTATGGTCAGAATCTACATCTGCCCCTGGGTATGTTTTACAGTTTAAAACCTGGTTCCGGAATCTATGTCTTACCATTATAAAATCTATCTGGTATCTCCCGGTGTCTCTTAGTCTCTTCCACGTATACAACCTTCTTTTGTCATTCTTAAACCAGGTGTTTGTTATAACTAAATTATGTTCCGTGCTAAATTCTACCAGGCGGCTTCCTCTTTCATTCCTTTTGCCCAGACCATATTCACCCACTATCTTCCCTTCCCTTCCTTGTCCTACCACCGAATTCCAGTCTCCCATAACAATTAAGTTTCCTCTCCCTTAATTGTCTGAATAATTTCCTGTAGCTCCTCATATATTTCTTCGATCTCCTCATCATCGGCAGAGCTAGTTAGCATATAAACCTGTACTACTGTTGTCGGTGTTGGCTTCGTATCTATCTTGACTACGATAATGCGATCACTCTGTTGCTCATAATAGTTTACCCGCATTCCTATTTTCTTATTCATTATCAATCCTACTCCAGCAATACCCCCAACTGATTTTGTATTTATAATCCTGTACTCGCCTGACCAGAAATCCTGTTCCTCTTTCCACCGAACTTCACTAATTCCCACTAGATCTAACTTCAACCTATCCATTTCCCTTTTTAAATTTTCTAGCTTCCCTACCCGATTAAGGGATCTAACATTCCACGCTCTGATCCGCAGAATGCCAGTGTTGTCTTTCCTGATGATCACATCCTCCTGAGTAGTCCCCGCCCGGAGATCCGAATGGGGGACTATTTTACCTACGGAATATTTTACCCGAGAGGATGCCATCATCATATGTTCATACAGTAGAGCTGCATGTCCTCGGGAAAGGTAACGGCTGTAGTTTCCCCTTGCTTTCAGCCGTTCGCAGTAGCTGCGTGGCAAAGCCACATTAGCTGATATTACAAGGCCAGCTCAGTCAATCATCAAGACTGTTGCCCCTGTAACTACTGAAAAGGCTGCTGCCCCTCTTCAGGAAGCACACGTTTGTCTGGCCTCTCCACAGATACCCCTCCGCTGTGGTTGCATCTACGGTACGGCTAGCTGTATCGTTGAGGCACGCAAGCCACCCCACCTCGGCAATGTCTGTGGTTCATGGGAGTGCGAATTATAATCTGAACTTTATTTCCTCAATTCTGTTAGAAAAGTTGCAAAATTTCAAAATTATTTTAATCTAGTTAATGTAAAGCTTTAGTTTACAATGTAGCATAATTTAGGGCTGTGCGGAAATGGCTGCACGGTATGAATCGCCATCTCACGGATTGCTATGTCGCTCTTGCAGTGGTTTCGAGTTCTCTTGTGGGGATGTGCGTGTGTGTGCGCGCGCGCGCGTCTGTATATGTATGTATGTATGCATGTAGGTGTATGTGTGTGTGTGTGTGTGTGTGTGTGTGTGTGTGTGTGTGTGACTGTTGACCTTAGTGTAAATTAAAATTAATATTATGGCCTCAGCAGTTTGGTCCATTACGTTGACGAAATTTCCAAGCCGCGACGGGGCGGCCGAACGCATTGAGGCGGTATGTTCCGATGCGTGCGGCCGTTCTCCGTCGGGGGTTCGAATCCCCCCTCGGGCATTGGCTGTTTGTGCTGTCTTTAGTACAAGGTAGTTCATAATTAGTTTGTAAGTTTAGGGACTGATGATCCCGCAATTAAGTCCCTTGAGCATAACAAACATACGAACATTTTTTGGAAGTGGAACTAAGGGAAATATAAAAGCCGTCCGATGAACTCTCTACCGTGCACTTCAATGTGGCTGCAGGGTATCTATGTTGATGTAGACGTAGACACATTAATACGTTGCGGGAATCCAGTGTATGTTGCGGGGAATGGGAACTAGACTAGTGGTCAGGGGGCAGTAGCATCGTAGTGTGCTGTAGGTTCAGAATTTGGGTCGGAAGGGGAGCGTGTCTCGATAGCCCAATTGGTAAAATAAGAAAATAAAGAAAAATATAAAAAAATAAAAAAGAAGAAGGTTATGGCGACCGCTGGATCGGAGCGGGAGATCATGGTTCAAATCCCGTCCTGCACAAACTTTCAACTTTGCCGTTGGGTTTTTTAAGTGCCCTGGAACTGTCGAAATGTTTAAATATTTTGAAATGGTAAATTTGCAGCCTTTAATCGGTCATGTCCGGAAAGAACAGACTCAATCTCAATAACAATCAATCTCTTTGCTAAGTATGTCTCTCACTGTCCAATGATAAATGGACTTCCATCTCTTCATCCATTTGGTTACTTCGACATCTTTTGGCGTCTGAAACTGACGTACTTGATGTCAGTATGAAGTCATGTCTTGATCGTTATTGATGTCTGATCACGAATCAGTAGAAGCATCGTATAATAAAACAATAAAAGCGTTTTCACAAGTACGATGAAGTTTATAAGTAACAGAATGAATATTTTTATATGCATGTGGGGTTTTCCTTATCTTGGTGCTTCTGGTCATCATCAGTGAAGGGTGATTGAGGAGAACGCCCTGAGATATTGAAAACTGATGTACGTGACGTCAATATTACATTTCTTCATGACTTTAACATTATAACAGTTTAAACGACGAAACTGTGCAATCGTTGCTTAATGAAACAAACGGTAGAATGAAGAGCGATTACGTTCCTTTGGTGATAACATGCAGAGCTTGAAGCTAAAGGCCCATGGTTTTGTACCCAAAAGAAGGATTTCTCCTTTACAAGCCAGTGTGCATATTGTCATCTTTACTTAACTCCATTAGATTATCAGTCACATCGGAGTCTGTACTTCGATATGACGTACATTTCTAATATTGCAAGTACAATTCGTAATTTGCTGTCAGGTGGGACAAGTTCCCTCAAGTGCCACTATTCAATTTGTTAAGAAAATTCTAATGTAAAGACGTGCCAAAACGATGTACAAGCGTAGACTATCATGTCGTATCTTGAAGTGGGAAACACTAGGTAGAGGTAGGAAGACAATAGGGAGACCGTCAGCGTTGGGGATATAAGGAATTCAGACATTAAATAGAATACGTAATAGCGAAGAAAATTTATGGACCGACAGGCATAATTGAGAATGGAAATTAAATTTGATGTTTAATCTTGGATTGACGGAGAATGTAAATAAGCAGTAAAACGTGGAATAATAGACATTTTATGGCCATTCCAGCCGTCTTCAGGTAGTAAGAGTTTTGCTGTTAATCGTACTCTCTGCCTGCCTGGACTCCAACCAGGGTATGCGCTGTTGTTTGCGCCGCTTCGCTGTTTATGTTCTAGTTTGACCCCCGACACCCCCTACGACCATTGATATTCGTTTTTAGAGCATGTAGTGTTGTTCCGTGAAACGCATCGTCTGTCTCCATTTTACGTCTCTGGGAGGGCCGCTGATTTTTCATGAACTCTGTGCCAAGGCATTTAAACTGAAAACTCTGTCCCGTTTCACTAATTACTTATTCGTTAATTGCTTAGTTAAACTGTTGCCGAACCCTCTACATTTGTACGACATGTTGGTCTATTCCTGTTTCTTTTAATGAATATATTTGTTGTAATGCTCGGCAATATCTACTAAGCTAAGTTGTTTTAGGTGTGTGTGTCGCTAATGTTAGTCTACCGTCGACCATGAGGCTATTAGCGACAGACAGGGAACGAATGGTGACGGAAATGGTAACATATTTTAATTGGTTACAGTTGAACTCTGTGATACTGTACGATAGTTTGTTCTTTCAACTCTTTACTAGAGATTTATGTGTTGTTTACTTAGAGCGAGACACCATGGGTACACCATAGTAGTAAAAGAAATCATTCTCGTGCAGATCACCTCGGACGACCTGTACAGTAGCATACGTTCGTGGCATGGACAGTACGAGGTTATGAAACAGCTCTTGCGGAGTATTTGGCCATTCTTCCAAGAGTGCAATAACCGGCTTGGAAACCGTTGTGGGAGGTGCTGGTCTGGCTGCAATGGATCTGTCAACTGCAACTCAGACTTTTTTAGCTCTGGTGAACAAGGTGGCTACTAATTCTTTCCATTCCTTTATCCTGAAGCATGTTGTCCATCAGTGCAGCTCTGTGAGGACGAGAATTATAGTCTACCAGACGGAAACCATCTATTATGGCACCAGCGTAAGGCACAACAAAAGGACGAAGGATCTCGTCTCTGTACCTCTTAGCAGTAAAGGCGTCGCCGGCCGCGGTGACCGAGGGGACTGAGGCGCTCCAGTCGCGGTCTGCACGGCCACTACGGTCGGGAGTTCGAATACCCCCTCTAGCATGGATATTTGTGCCGTCCTTAGTCTTAGCTAGTTCATAAGTAGTTTGTAAGCTTAGTGACTGATGACCCCGTAGTTAAGTCCCATAAGTTCTACAAACATTTGAACATTTTTTGCAGTAAAGGCGTCATTCTGAACGACACAGAGGTACGTCCGTTCCGTCTGCACACACTCCTGCTCGCAACATGCGTCCACCACTAGAATATGGTGATGTTTCCTGCACATGAGCAGGATTGTTCCGAGTTCCACGTCCTCTCCAGAAGAGGGAACGACGATTGTCTGACTGAACAAAACATCATGTCCATTTGTGAACAGAACCCGGCGCCATTCTTTACGACTCTAATCCTGATGCTCCTCCGGCCAGTTTCTGCTAGCTAAACGGTGTTGTGGGTTTAATTGGACATACACGATAGGCCTTCGTGTGTGTTGGCCATATTCCCGGAGGTGATTTCGGTCTGTTTGTGTTGATATTATGCGTCGTGTAGCTGCCTGGAGGGTGCGATGCAGCTGAGTTGCATTCAGCCCCATGCCTCGACCGGCTGTTAACCGGAGATAACGGTCATCTCTTGCTGATATTAGCAGTGGACGACCTTGACCTTGTCTTCTTTGAAATGCTCCTGGAAATTACACTTTGGAGCGCTCAAAAAGTTGCTTTGTCTGTCCCTCTTCCAACTTTCCTGGGCCACTACAGTTCAGGGTTTGAATCCCACTATGACATTACAGATACAGGAGGAAGCTGATTGTTTCCTTGTGAAAGGCGGGTTTAGCCTGGAATTTAGTTTCCCCAGCCGGCCAGCTAACAGTTTGAACCTAGTGAATGGACAGGGAGTCAGGGTTTCCCTAATGTGCTCGGAAACAGGAAGCGACTGTCTTTGATGAGCGAGGGCGGCTAACCCAGATTTCAACTGAAATACAATATAGCCACAAACATTATTCTAAAAATCCATATAAAATCAGGGAGTGATCATATGGCAAATATAATTATATGAAGCGATTCAGGAGACTTGGGAGAATCAAGCGCCGTAATTACAATTTCAATATCACTTACAGATAAAAAGCCGATAAAATTCAGTTTTAATAATATTATAAAACTTATATTTAGAAATATTTATACATACTGTTTATAGTAACATATTAAGAAGCAAATGAGCTGCATTGCACCATCAGAAACACAAAACATGAACCCAGCAAAGCTCATTACATTTATATATGTATTTTATTATATTTAAAATTATCTTAGTAAATTTTGTTTTTTATGTTGTAGACTGCCACTTAAATATTTCATGGTTGACTAAAAATGGTAGATATGCAGCACATAATTTATATATAAACAGTTATAAATATTTGTGGACAATAACTGATTATATTTGTTTAAAAAGCCATGATAAATTAAATATTAATTGTGTAACTATATTTCGACGGCGGCAGTATATTTGAACAGTGAGATGCCACGCTTAATGGCTATCTGAGCAAAGAGCTTCAGTCTGAACCATTTTTAGTATTCTTAAAAATATATTTGTTTCTTAAATGGAAACAACATTTTTAGAGAGATGGTCAAAGCATTTAATTCTGTAATATTCAAATGTATAATATTTTGGAAGGAAAATTGTATTTTAAAGATGAGGCGTTAGGATACGTGGAAGGATACAATTTTGGGAACAGGGAGAGCACGCATTTCAAATGCTTGGGAAGGGACTCGTAACTTGGATGTTGTGGTGAAAGGTTGTGACGCTTAGCGGTCTGAAGCCGCGTTACGAACTTGTGATTTGAAGAGATAAGCATGTGTGGACTTAGAAAATTTACGGGACTGTGATTGCAGAACTTAGTATCTGGTGAAAAGTGATGAACTATGCTCGGTAGTAGGGCGGTGGAACAGTGATAATTTAGCAATCATCTATTCGTGTGATGAAAAACTGTGTTTATAACAAATACTATAATTAATCGCGGATTAATTACGAATGATAATTTGGAAGTTTTTACTCTCGAGTGCGTGATACTTATTGTGCCTCTAATGAACAATATTTGGAGAAATATTCACTCATTTACTGATGTATAAAGTAGGACGACCTCCACATTTCATGTCCGATAAGAGTAATAAACTCCATTTTTAAAGAATTACTTCGTGAGTGAATCACTTATCTTAGAATCCATTTTGTTGGTAACTCAGAGGTTAAATTTATGTTTCAAAAATGTTCAAATGTTTGTTAAGCTTATGTAACTTAACTACGGGGTCATCAGTCCCTAAACTTACAAACTACTTATGAACTACTTACGAACTAGGACGGCACAAATATCCATGCCTGAGGGGGGATTCGAACCCCCAACCGTAGTGGCCGTGCAGACCGTGACTGGAGCACCTCAGTCCCCTCGGCCACCGCGGCCGGCAAATTTATGTTTGTTAAATATATTTTCACGTCATCATATGCAGAGTGATTGACTGAACTACAGATTGATTATTGATCTTCTTTAAACAGACTGTGTAGCTGTTTAGGGCATAGAAGCTGCCATACATAACTCACCCCTAGGAACAGAGACAACGAGCCATAAACTTTTACTACCCTGTGTTATGTATGGCCCAATTCGTATTGGTGAATACCTATAGGAAGGTCGCACTCCCTCGGGCTTGGATATTTGTGCTGTCTTTAGTATAAGGTAGTTTATAAGTAGTTTGTAAGTTTATGGACAGATGACCCCGTAGTTTAGTGCCGTAAGCTCTACAAACATTTGAACAACTTTCCTGTGTCTCTCCATGCAATAGCTTCGGGTAGGTGGCGTTTTCGTTGCATTGCACACAAGTCAATACCAACCCCTCTGCAGCAACTTTCTTTCATTATCACTATGAACTTTACTATAATGCTGTTGTCTCCACTACGTAAACCAATCAAAACACCTCGAACGATTTTAGTTCAACGTCTGATGATAGTATAAGAGTACACCTGTCGCTGTATCTTACAGTTTGATTTAACGTAATGTATATATTGTCTTAAATTTATTTCATGTATTTTTCATTTCTGGTATGCTAGATATATTTCTTATGTAACGTCATTTTCTATATTGAATCATTTAGTGTAAACATGTACTATATGTGTAAACCCGCATGAATGCACGAACATTCTTATGCTGTAAGTTAGCAATGCGCCAGAGAAAATGTTGAACCTGTTGTAAAGACTGTCTTTGGTACAGAAGTAGTAGCTGTGAGTGTCGCGCTGCTGAAGCAGTCGCACGGTAGGCGCAGTATGGCGCGAGTTTAATGCAATTGCAATAAGCCTGAGAGACGTACTGTTTAATGTATCGAAGGAAGTGCGAAATAAGTTTATTTATACTCGAAAGTGATCAATGTAATCTTTTTTCATGTGTGCAAGAAAAGTAACTGTTTGGTTATCAAGTCTATTGTCACCGAGAGTGATCGTTGTTGTAATCGCGGAGATTAGAAGGTATATCGAGGTGATATCAATGCATGGAGATTTCAGCCAGACGAGCTGAACAAAGAGTTGTCGATAAAAATAATTTGAACCAGCAGTAAGAGTACCTATTGTAATCATATCTGTCTTGTATGGACTTCACGACGAAGACGACGAAAGCAGATGAGTACTTTTGTAACATTTTATTTTGTATGCATGTAAATGTAATGTCAACCCAATCAGAACTTTGGTTCAATTATACATGACTTATTTTGAAACCAGTCTTAATTTTGTAAGTAGCTGTAGTCACCCCATTATCACCATTATTAGATTATGTTGATTATGCAAGCCTGTACATTGACTAACAAGTTCAATCGTTTTCAAAGTAATTACGATCAGTTTTAAAGAAATTGGTAGACGAGTTAAAGAATTGCTAAACGTGTTACAACACAGAGACTAGTAATTAAAGTGCAGTGCTGTTCTAAGTTTTGCAATCAATGATTAAGCAAAAGATTTTAACTTGCAAGAGAGTTTGCACGTAAAGTAAAGTTGGTTTCATTTATGTAGAAAGTAACCAGGCTAACAGTAGTCAAAGTATTATAGTTGATTAACCAGTTTTGACGGAAGTAATTTTTTTCATGAAATACGTTAAATGCCAGACTCTGCTCAGCCAGTTACACGCGTACGCTACCCAGGCCCTGGAACCAATAAAAAAAAAAAAAAAAAAAAAAAAAAAAAAAAAAAAAAAAAAAAAAAAAAAAAATTCACGTGAACATTTATAAGGAACTTGAATGCTTTAAAGAATATTATCAAAATTATTGGGAACATTGACTGTAGTATTTGTGAAGCTCATTGCACCACGGAGTTTCACTGTACTGAGCTATTATCATTGCAATCAGAGTCTACTATCTGCTATTACAATTTTGATTGTAACACGAACACGCCATCACCACTACATGAATTCTGACACATTTATTAGTGAAGTTGTGCTGTTCGTGAATCGTAAGAGGTGCTAGTTGGAGGCTGTAGTCAATGCTAAGTTAGATAGGGCCAAGCTTAATTAATTACCACAGTGACTGTTCCAAGTTAATTAATATCTTTTTTTATTCGAAATTTTAACTTTCACTGCGAAAGTGTTTTTGCGACCCATTAGTTGTGATTTGCTGCAACATTCAATAACGAAATTATTATTACTAGAGTATATTATTACGCAACCTGAATTTTGAGATTTTTTGACGACCTCCAACAGGCAATCTTCTTAAATAGTATTTCAAATCTTTGATATCTCAACTGATGCCCTAATTGTTTTGCCAGTTTACAAGCGAAACAGTTTTAAGGACAAATAAAGCATTATGTGCTCACATGTATTACTAAGTTTCACTATACTACAAAAACCGTACTTAAAATGACGCCTATTTGGAAAATTAAATGTTTGTTGAGCTTAAGGGACTTAACTGCTGGGTCATCAGTCTCTAAACTTACAAACTACTTATAAACTAGCAAATACTAAAGACGACACAAACATCCATGCCCAATGGGGGATTCGAACCTCTGACCGTAGCGGCCGTGCAGACTGTGACTTGCGCGCCTCAGACCGCTCGGCCAATGCGGCCGGCGCCTATTTGGATAGATGTTATATGCGGTGAGCAACTGAAACGGCATTTTTAATACATAGATAAACAAAAACAACAACTTCGACAATAGCTTTTGCAACCTTGAAATATAGGTGGTGGCTTTTGGTTTTGGTTCTGAGTAATGTGACATCACAAAGTTACAATCATTTTAACTCTCAGGAAAATGAGTGGTTGCTGAATGGCGCCAAGGGAATTTGAATGTTTACATACGCAACTTAGTTGACGAAAGTCGAACAGCGAGAAAGTAGCGTAGGTTTTGTTGCACGTGTAAACCCGGTATTAAGCTGAAGCCGTGTGTAAAAATTTATGACTTAAACTGTTGTGGTATTGCGTTGAACAATGAACCTGGGAAAGTTTTAGCAGTGTAAGCTTTTAAAGATATTCATCACTCTACGTCATTAGACAAAAAGTCCAATCCACTTCGTTAATTACTTGCTGCAATGTCAAAGACAAATTACTCCCATTGTACTGAAAGATATCCGTATTAGACGAATGTATGCCTTGAGGTTCCCCACGCCAAATGAGAGATCGTTCTTCATATTTAAATACGGACCTATGTACGACTTGGTTCATCAATTAGTCCATTCATAGGATGGGTTGTGACAAAATGGTGTTTATTTGGCATCGAAACAGGCCATACAGATCTAATGGGAGGTGGGGTTCTAACAGATTTTACAACTGAGAAACAGATTCTCTGTTTACCTACCCATTTTCCAAGGAACTTCTTGAAGGACGTTAAAATATTGTAACAGGAAATCAACACACATTCACAATATGTGTGGCAAAGTTATTCGTCTACTGACTAAAAATAGCTGATTTTCGCATAAAAATGTGCTGCAATAGGGGATAATGACAGCTCTGGGCCTATCGGATTCTGCCACTATCGTATGAATTATCTCATTGCACGCAACTGCAGTATCGCAAAGACACGAGCGATACATTTGGCACAAATTAGAAACAGTACTAAATTAAACACAAGCCGTGTTTCAACGTCTATCTCTGCACTAGGAGTACCTATACCAAAATTCGTCACGCGAAATGCAGTCAGGAGTGAGCCTTTAGCTCCGAAGCCTTTTTCGATGTTGTTTCGTTTAATGGTTCGCAGGGATACACTTGTTAAGAGTCCAGCATTTAAATTTTGCACTTGGGTCATGTTGAAAGATTCTCTTCAATCATCGTTGGTCCCGTAGTTGCTGGAAGTTTTCGCAGGCGCAAAACGACGGGGAATTGATGTATTAAAAACAATTAAACTACAGTAACTTACACTAAGCATACCACACACATACTGATGTCCAAGATTGGAGTCGAACCTCCGGCAGGAATGTCCGCCTAGTCCATAGATTGACGCCTCAGACCACGCTGCCATTCCGCGTTGCTATAACAACGGCTACACCGTGAACCCAATAATTCATTTGGGACTATGTTTATTTTTTATAATCCCTCGTAAAATTTAACCATTTAATGCATAGTGTAGCTGATCAGCTACATACTTCATTTTATTTCCGTTTTCTCTTAAACAGGTCAACATTTTACCACAAATTCATTTGTAGCTGTTTGTGTACATAGTGTTACATATGTTAACACCTCGTCCTAGAAATTATAAATTGCAGAGTGCTACTGAATCAGTTCGTCAGTTAGCTGCAATGAATTACTCCTAACATGTGTGTTTGTTTACTTTAGTATTCCTCCTTTGCCGTGTAAAAGTAGTCAATCAAATACTAGTGATGGAATATGAGTTATTTTCTGAAAAGATGAGAGGGACAATAGTGACATTTACTGCATCGGGTACATCGTGAAACACTATATAACTGACGAGGTATGAACTTTCTGTTGCTAGTAGTGCATAATAATTCTAAGGATTTTTTTGTCTATTTTTGTCACTATACGTTAATAGTGGTAGCTTTTATAGCTTCAAATAAAAAGTCATGAATTATTGGGTAAATCACGTACATTTACTGTTTTTTTCTTTTGTTCTTGGTTAACATTGAAAACTTATGTGGTAATTATTCAGCAATTAGTCATCTTAAATATAAATTCTTTATTTGTTGGCAAATCCGGATTTCGACCACTGTGTGTGCTAAAATAAATACAACAGGGCCGGTTACAATAACATGCATGTCAGATTATAAGCTAATTGTACAAGTTTCAGTTATAGTCAATGAAAAAAATACATACCTTAAAATAAATTAAAATACTTAAAATATCTCGACCTCCATGTAGGAGGTTGCGTTTGTACTGACGCAGCTGTTACAATCTTTACACAGTTGACGTCAGCATGGTTGATTTGTGACTAAGGCGCCGTCTTTAAAGTTTCATATAAATAACAAATTTATATGATGCATATTTATGGTAGAGAAAGTTACATTTTATTGTAATTTTAGTAGGCATTTTAACTTTAAACTGTTCCTTATTAATGAGTCTCGTTTACTGTTTATATATAATTGGTAGTAAAAATGTGTACTAATTGGTGTCTTACAATATATATATATATATATATATATATATATATATATATATATATATATATATATATATATATATATATATACAGCAACTCTTAAAATATTTTATATAAAACTGAAGATCTGTTGATAATTTGTTCACAGTCAAAATCATAAAATCAAATGATGTCAATTTTAAAAATCAAATGATGTCAATTTTAAAAAGTAGCTGTAGTAGTAAGTACAGTCGTCAGATGGTGCTAACCAACGTCTATCAAAAACTGTCTTAGAGCGTTTATATTATAAAACATGCTTGTCTGTTAAGGTTTTCATTAAAACATGTAACAGATGTTGTAGTCTAGTGCTAAAAGTACTGTATATTCCTATTGTATACATAAAAATACTTGATGGGTACAATATTTGTCACTGTATGAAAGGTACTCGCATGTGAGAGGTGGGAAGTTTAGATGTAAATATCGGCCGACCAGTGCATGTGTTGGTTTCAGCTGGACCCAACTGATTTTTGAATAGCTCCCAGAAATGGAAACTTTTCGATATCGTTTGCTCATTGAGCAGTGTCATTTTATTAGAGATCTGATGGCGATAGATTTTGAATTCTTCCCACAGGTCCATGCGTTTACCTTTTTCATATGTATGGAGCAACTGCATGTGGGTTGTTATAACTGGTGGCTTATGTTTACTTGCTATTAGGTGGGCCGCGAAATTTGATTTTTCTGCCGCACTGTGCCGATCTACCGCGATGTGTTCACTGAATCTGGTTTCCAGCCGTCTGCCTGTTTGCCCAACATAACAGGAATTGCATTCACGACAGTTGATTCTATACATACCTGATCTTTGGTAAACGTTATTTGCCTCGACACTGTTTTTCAAGATTTTACCTAAGTTACTGGTGGTGGAAAATGCCACTTTAATTTTTTGTTTTCTAAAGACTGCTGTAATTCTGTCACTAACTTTTCCGTAGTATGGTAAACAGATAAATTTATTATGCATGTCGTTTACAACAGGCGATCTACTTTCATTCTGTTCCTTGCTCAGTATTTTATTATACATGCTGTCAACAAAATTGGGCGGGTAATTGTTGACCTTGGCAATATATTTGATTGTATTAAGCTCTGTTTCAAAACTTGTCTTTGGAAGTGGGATTTTTAGTATACGATTAATAGCAAAATTGAAGTAGGGTTTCTTGTGTTGGCTGGGATGGTTAGAATTGTAATCTATAACACAATCTGTGCACATGTTTTTCCGATAAATTCCGAATGAATGTTTCCTATTTACACGCGCAATGTTCAAATCAAGGAAATTGATGGACCTATTTTTCTCGACTTCGCACGTGAACTTTATTTTATGATGAAGGTCATTGAACTTGTTAACAATTGCTGTAATTTCTTCATCATTCCCTTTAATTAATAACAGAGTGTCATCAACATATCTGAAATAGTAGATTAATCTCTTAGTTAGTTCTGAGTTGTCTTGAAAAAATTTTGTTTCCAAATGATTGATAAAAATGTCAGCTAAAAGTCCTGATAGGGCGCTACCCATACTTAAACCATCTTTCTGTAAAAACATACTACCATTGAATTTAAAATAATTGTATTCTAGGATTAGAGTAAGAACCTCCATGTATTCGGTGATTTCCCCATTGGACAATGTCTTTTGCATTAAGAGGTTTTGCTTAACAATTTCAAGGGTTTCATTAACTGGTATGTTGGTATATAAATTCGTAATATCTAAGGAAACCAATTTCATGTCGTCTGTTACTGGCACGTCTTTAATTTTGTCAACTAGTTCATAACTGTTTTTCACTGAATACTGCTGGTTGAAAATAAAGTGCTTTTTTAAAAATTCAAAACATTTTTTTGCTACTTTACTAAAGGGGGCACCTCTACTGTTAACGATTGGCCTAATAGGCATGTTTTCTTTGTGGACCTGTATTTGGGCTCTAAGTGTAGGGGTATGTGGGTTCATTACTCTTAAGTTGTGAACATCTTTGGGCGAAAAGATTTCACTACATTCTTTTAATTTTTGATTTATTTTCTTATGTGACTCTGTAGTTAAATCTTTATTGATCTTTGTGATGTAATTTTCATCAAGGAATTGTTCAGTTTTTGTAATATTTTCGTTTTCATTTATTATTACTACTGACCCTCCCTTATCTGCTTTGGTAACTATAGCACCTTCTTGCAGTAACTTAGTATTAATACGATCAATCATTCTCTTTTCATTATTGTTCCTTATACAACTTTTGTTAGTTTCCCTTTCGACTATCTTATTGACTGATACAGCTATCTTACTTTGTTCAAGCTTGGTAGTTTTCAAACTGTCAATTGCTGCCTTAACCTGTACAACAGTATCATTAACCTTCTTAGCATCTAGGTTTGAATGGATATTGTATTATAATCCTTTAGATAACAACGCTTCTTTACGTTCGTCGAAAGTAATGTTAGTTAGATTTAAAACTCTGGGATAAAATTCGACACTTACACTGTTATTACTATGAACGCTTACAGTATGGCCTACCAGGTTATCTATTTTCTTACTGTGTCTAAGTCTAGTTTCATTTGCAACTTTCTCTACTGTATCTAGCACAAAAACAGACACTAGATCAAACATTAAAGTACTTATAATTGCGGATAATTCTAAATGTAACCTGTGCAATTCATGGTTTACAGTTTCTTTTTTGCAGTACAACTCCCTGATTTCACTTTTGTAATAGTCACTTCACATTTCCGTCTGCATTTCAACACATTCCTCTTGCTGTGGTAGTTGTTGTTGAAGTGAGCTTGTACATACCTTGGTGTTACGTTTCTTGAGAGGCACGTCTTGTTGAAGTTGATGTGCTGGTTCAAAACAGCGAGTTTCACACGCGTATTTTTGTATTTATAATATGTAGCACTTGCCCAGCTAGGTAATAATTTTATCAGGCTTGATTCCATATTGGAATGCATGCTCCACGACTGTATTTGATTAGTGGTAATTATTCAGCAATCAGTCGTCTTAAATATAAATTCTTTATTTGTTGGCAAATCCGGATTTCGACCACTGTGTGGTCATTATCAATGCTAAAATAAATACAACAGGGCCGGTTACAATAACATGCATGTCAGATTATAAGCTAATTGTACAAGTTTCAGTTATAGTCAATGATAAAAATACATACGTTAAAATAAATTAAAATACTTAAAATATCTCGACCTCCATGTAGGAGGTTGCGTTTGTACTGACGCAGCTGTTACAATCCTTACACAGTTGACGTCAACATGGGTCATTTGTGACTAAGGCGCCCTCTTATACAATTGTTACAGTTAGTGAGGCTTACATCTTACCTAAATGTTGCATAACTGAACTAGTTTTGTGTGTTGGTGATAACACTGAAAATGGTCGTACACTGATGAAATCTGAATTTTCCATCAAAACTATTTTCCACCGATGCCGTATACTTTACCACTTGGCAATGATAAATATGGTAATTGCCCCGAACGTAGCCTTCGTAAATGCACTTTCGTGCCATTTGTATGCAGCGGCGCTCATTCCCTTATCCAACAAATTGGCTCCCAAAAAATAAAACAGCTAGTACACGTTACTCGTTACGAGAAACAAATGGCCAACCGGCAGCAAAACGGTGCTAATCAACTCGTTAAGCCCCGCGAGAAACTTAATGGCGGCGCAATAAATCGTGAGCATCTTTTAATTCCGTATTAGGTGGCGCGCGGTTTCCCCTTTCCGTCGATAGAAACGAATCCGCCGGCCCGTCCTAATAAGTCACGCGGCGGCTAAGTGGGACGCACTTAACCCCGGCCGCGCGGCCACCCTCGCACTTTCACCGTGACGCAATGATAAACACGCGCGCGACTATTGAATTGGAGCCGGCGTTGTGCAACAAATGAGCAGCGGATAAACATCGCGGCGGCAGAGCCCAGCGCGGCGCGGCGCGGCGCCTTCCGCAGCTCGGCAATTACGCGACCCGCGCGCTGGTACCTGCGTGCAGCGCCGCCGCGCCGCACGACCGCGGCCCGGGACACGCCGGCTTTCAGGACACGGCGAGTCCTCCGCGCCGATTGCTGCCGGCGATAGCGGCCGCGTGCGTGGCGCGGCTCCGCTCTAATGAGTAATCAGCGCGCCAGACAATGCGCGCATTAATCAACATCAGGCCGGCAACGGCGTGTCAAAGCAGCCCGCAATTAGCGGAAAGTCGCTATCTGGGGCGACCGCTGTGCGCGAACTCACCGGCTGCGGCCCTGCACTCGAACCACTCTGGGCCGCCCAACTCTCTCCCTAAGCTGCCAGTTTTAATCACAATTCCGTGTCGCAGAACACCTTACAGTAATTATTGTAGGTACGATGGATCAACCATAACCGTTTCAGGTCATGCACGCACAATTGTGCGGTTCTGGTTTGCCTCCCTTTATTTGTTTGTGATTCATGCTACGAAGTTCGGTCCTGCTTCAGATAATCGTGGATGGACTGCGGTGCAGTGCACGCAGGATAAATTGGCTGGTGGATGCGCAGACGCCTGGGCAACCCTGGGGATAGCGGAGGTGGTGGGGGTACCAGTGGGCGAGTGCTGGGGGGAGGGGAGGGGGGAGTGCCCAGCTCACTAGCAGGCAGGTGGGAGTGGACTGACATCGCCTCCCCTGCCGAACCAAGAAATGAACTCACGGAAACTCGTCTCTGCGCATCGTCCACCTTATCCTGTGCGGACTCTATTGTGCAAAACGTGTTATATTTCCATGTTTCTACACTTTGTGGTACCAGCAATCGTCAAACTCTCAGTACACTTATAATTGCGGCAAGAATATTAACACGTACGAATCCGTGTTTAACTCAGGGCTACCCTGCATGAGTACGGGAAAAGGACCAAAGAGAAAGACAGACAGACAATTGTGGCAAAAAACACTTGTTGACAAGGTGTTGATATCCTTGTTTTGACATGTCAATCTACCATATCTGACAGCCAGTTGATATTATATGATCATGTTCCGTTATTATGTCATTTCTTTCAAAGGCACGTCACTGTAAGACATCCTAGACAATAAAAATTTGTAGTGAAAGCCCAAAACAGATATTTCTGTAGGTACAAAATTTTTGAAATGAAATTTACCTTCTTTTTTTAAACGTCCCTCTCTATATTAATGTTACATCACCTACAACCTTCCTTCTGAAAAAGATAAACTCATAAGCCATTTCAATTCCAGTCAGGGTATGACCATTTTCATCAAACGATTGTCATACTACAGTGTTCAATCAGGGGATCAAGATAGGTATCAGACACGTACAAAACTACGCAACTATCAGTTTAACAAGTCGTGGTTGCAAAATACTAATGTGAATTTATTTACAGACAAATGGAAAGAATGGTAGTATCTGACCTTGGGGTAGATCAGTTTTGATTTAGGAGGAATGTAGGAACACGCGAGGCAATACTCACATTACGACTTATCTTATAAGATAGGTTAAGGAAAGGGAATCCTACGTTTTTAGCATTCTGGAGAAAGCTTTGACAATGTTGACTGGAATACACTCCTTCAAATTCTGAAGGTAGCAGGGGTAAAATATCGGGAGCGATGAGTTACATTCAACTTGTACAAAAACCAGACAGCAATTATTAGAGTCGAAGGGCATGGAAGGGTCACAATGCTGGGGAAGGGAGTAAGACAGCCGGCTGCGGTGGCCGAGGGGACTGCGGCGCGCCGGTCACGGTCTGCACGGCCACTACGGTCGGCTGTTCGATTCCCCCCTCGGGCATGGATATTTGTGCCGTCCTTAGTGTTAGCTAGTTCATAAGTTTGTAAGTTTAGGGACTGATGACTCCGTATTTAAATCCCATAAGCTATACAAACATTTGAACATTTTGGAGTAAGACAGGGTTGTAGCCTTTCTCCAGTGTTGTTCATACTGTACATTAATCAAGCAAGGAGAGGGAATCAAAGTCCAGAGAGAGGGAATAGAAACCTTTCAGTATGCTGATGACATAGTAATTCTGTCAGAGACAGTAAAGGATCTGAAAAGCAATTAAATGGAATTGACAGTGTATTAAAAGGTAGATGTAAGATGAACATTAACAAGAATAAAACGAGGGTAATGGAGTGTAGTGTCAGAAAGTCAAGAGTTGCTGAAGGAATTAGGTTAGGCAATCAGACGATAAACGTAGTAAATGAGTTTTGTCATTTAGGTAGCAAGATAAATTCTGATGACCGATGTAAAGAAGCCATAAAATTCACAATGGCTATGGGAAGAAAACCGTTTCTGAAGAACCAAAATTTCTTGACATCCAATATTAATTTAAATACCAGGAAGTCCTTTCTGAAATCATTTGTCTGGAGTGTTGCATTTTATGGGAGTGTAATGTGGATGATAAGGAGTTCAGACAAAAAGATGATCGAAGCTTTTGAAATGTGGTGCTACATACGAATGGTAATTAGATGGGTAGATCACGTAACTAATAACGAGGTCCTTAACCGAACTGGGGAGAATTTTATTACGCAAGCCCCTTCCCACTAAAAATACTTTCGCGATCCCACACCCCCACCCCATCCCGTGACCAAACCATAACACAACCATGTGTGAAATTTCAAAGGGAAATAATTCAATTTTCTTTCATTGAAACAACTATCTTGTAAGAAAGAACAAAAAAGTACGGTATTGTACATTAAGGGATGAAGTTTTAGTACATTGTTCTGAACGTAAGATATCCACTACGGTCAGGGGTTCGAATCCCCCCTCGGGCATGAACGTTTGTGTCGTCTTTAGTGTAAGGCAGTTCATAACTAGTTTGTAAGTTTAGGTACTGATAACCCCGCCGTTAAGTCCCTTAAGCGTAACAAACATTTGAACATTTTGTACGGGGTTGTTTTATGGGGCGACTACTGCCTCCTGTAACGCGACCTCCCTAACAAGGCTTTGCGACCGACAGATTGAAAAACACTGCCCTCTGGTGTGTGTTCAACTGGGGCGGCCAGTACATTTGCACACCAGAGTGGCATGGGCAGTATGAGATATATTTTGCAATTCTTCCATGAGCGCAATATCCAGCTCTGCAGCTGTTGTAGGGTGCTCATCCGGCTGCAATATGTCAGCCAAGTTCATTCCAGACATGCTGGATCCGGTTTAAGTCCGATGAACAAGGAATGTGGAACAAGAGAGGCGAGTGCCCTTCGCATCTTGCATCGACTCATATTCCACCCCTGTCATGTCACTACATCAGATACTCGGCGGCCCTGATTTCGAAGATCGTACAGAATTTTGTCGGTTTGCCCTTACGCAGCTGAGAGACGACACTACGTACTTCCTACGTGTGATATTTGATAATGAAACAACGTTTTCTAACCCCGGCAATGTAAATGTGTATAAGTTGCACTAACACAGCCAAAAATTCACATTGGCTTCGTCAAGTGCAACTTAAATGTACGTGGCGCTTAAATGTATGGTGCGGCATCAGAGGTAATTTCATTGTGGGACGTCACTTCATCCCCGGAGTGCTGAATACACCTTCGTATTGATACTTTCTTACGTACATTCTGCCACTTCTTGTATGTGGCTAGCGGTGGCCGCGGGGACTGAGGCGCTTCAGTCACGGTCCGCACGGCCACTACGGTCAGGGGTTCGAATCCCCCCTCGGGCCTAGTTCGTAAGTAAGTTCATAAGTAGTTTGTAAGTTTAGGGACTGATGACCCCGTAGTTAAGTCCCATAAGCTTTACAAACATTTGAACATTTGTATGTGGCTACATCAAGACGGGTATCCAGCTCACTCGTCTCAAGTTACAACGTTACGACCCCTTAATCTCTTTCTTTGGGGGGGGGGGGGGGGGGGGGGGTGACACTAAGAAATGCAGTCTATGGCGAAACTCAAACTACGCTAGATTCTATGCGTCGTCGAATTGCAAGTGCACGCTCCAACATATTACAATTAAATCTGTTGATCGTTCTTTCGAATGGCGAATGCAAATGTGCCATTAAGTCCACGGTCAACATTTTAAACACATGTTGAAGTAATGGATAATGTTTTGTTTATGTAAGATAAACGTAATGTTACGTGCTTTGGGTGGTTACCAAAGAATTCTTAGTAAATTATTTGCTGCGTTACTTGTCGACAAGGTAGCTGCTAACACTGTCATTACGCCCTTACGTTCAACGTGAAACGACGTTTGGGCAAGAAGAATGTTTATTTTGCATTGTACAGGTGGTCACCGCATTATTTTTAGTTAAATGTTTACTTCAATGGATGTTCCCAATACAGTGAAGGTTGAGACAGTTGACTGACTGCATGTATTGTACCCATCAGAAGCATAGAACCACGTACAGGAAAAGATACGTCAATTATTTCTTCTATGATTTAGATATTTCATACAGTAGGTTTTTTTTTTTTTTTTTTTTTTTTTTTTTTTTTTTTTTTTTTTTTTTTTTTTTAATTTTGTAGCTGATAAGACCTTTTCATTTTCAAAGAATAAACAGCTCACGTACATCCGGGAAGTTAAACAAAATGCAAGTAGTTTTCCTAAGCCCTTTGTGATACGGTACATTCTTGCCTACGTCATATGTCTGTAACAATATTCGTAGAAGGTAGGTTGGTTCAAAGCGCTGTTGTAGTCGCGCAGGTCCACTTCACAGAATACATTAACGCAGCTTGGTCCAGGACGCCTGCTGGCAGACCACCGTGCCCAGAATTTCTGGAATATTTCTGGTATTGTTTACTGCAGGTTTCAACAGCAACATTAACAAACGCTGTATCATTGCACTTGTCTCCTGCAGAGCTATCGCCGGCCGCGGTGGCCGAGGAGACTGAGGCGCTCCAGTCACGGTCTGCACGGCCACTACGGTCGGGGGTTCGAATCCCCCTTCGGGCATGGATATTTGTGCCGTCCTTAGTATTAGTTAGTTTATAAGTAGTTTGTAAGTTTAGGGACTGATGACCACGTAGTTAAGTCGCATAAGCTCTACAAACATTTGAAACATTTTTGGACAGCTATCGAATGCAGTTATAAAACGTAAGCGGTTCACTTACAGAAACGTTCTTGCATCAGTGTCTCATATGATACCCGTGCTAAAACCGATCACAAAAAACGAGTGCCAAATCAAGTGTTGAAATGTTTGTTAAGCTTAAGGGACTTAACTGCGGGGTCATCAGTCCCTAAACTTACAAACTACAAACTTACAAACTGCCTTATACTAAAGACAGCACAAACATCCATGCCCGAGGGAGGATTCGAACCCGGGACGAGGAACGGCTTTGCGCATCGGGGCATAGCGCCTCAATGCGCTCCGACAATCCACGCGGATAAAACAGGTGTCCCTCAACGCTCTATTATGTACCGAAAACTGCGTTTCTATATGTGCAACCGTCCACGAAATGTAAGGGGTGTTACGTCTTACGTACGGATTAGGGCTCTTGCGGATGCATACAAGTATTCACTTTACCTTCGTTATATATGGGAGTGGAAGAGAAGATCAAGTAACTAGTAATGATACTGAGTGCCCTCTGCCACGCACCTTTGGATGGACTGGAGAGTATGTATGTAGATGTTACGTGATTCACCCTGTATAATTACACTTATGACGGCGGGAGAACCATTTACTGCAAATGCACAGCATGCTGGATCTCTTTACTGGAATTGTCTGAATGCCGCGATTAATGAGGATATCGACCAGATACGTGTGAATAAATTGAGAATTGGATACTACGGGGGACGTGCTAGGATAGTCCGCGCCGTTTTATCATCAATGTGCCCGGGTGGCGTAGTGGTCAGTGCATCTACCGTGATAGAGGCAAACAGAAAATAGCATTCCTGTACGACAGGAAGTTCCAACTTTTCCCTTTGACGTAACTGAATGCGATCTACTATCTGTTCACTTTGTCATTCTTGGCTTATTTTCATTGTGGCAAGTAACTGTGCTGTAGAACTGTTTCTATGTACTGTAGAACAATGCAATGCGCAACTGTGTTATGTAAACACTGGCTGTTCCAGGCATCGCCCCCGACTGCCGAACGCTCTTCCGCCGAAACGAGACGACCGCCGCATCGCCGTGGCCACACGTAGCGCGCGCCATGTTTTCGGCGTGTTGGTGCGGTTGCGGCGGAAAATGGACCCGTGTTTTGCGCCCACAACGAGGTATTCATTTCGCGGTAAGACGTGCGAAGGCAGCGGGCCCGTGTTCATCAGGCCAGAAAATTGCTTGCCTTGTCCAAGTACGAAACTAATTTAACGAAAAAAAAAAAAAAAAAAAAAAAAAAAAAAAGATGAGAATGCGGACGCCAATGTGGTCCAGCATACACAGGTAGGAGGCCTGAGGTACGGCCATCTGACCCGTGCTCTAGGAGAGCTACCTACCAAACATGCGTGTGTTCACGTGCCAAATGCTGTGCGTGATACTGACCACATCTAGCTAACAGCGTATTACGATGCAGGTAGAAAGTAAAACTAGGATTTAGGGTCCCGTCAACAGTTCTCATTCGAGCCGGAGAACAAACTCGTACTTTTTTCTTTTTCTTTTTTATTTATTTATTCATTTAGTTTTAGAGTGGGGAAAAAGCCTGGAACGAAAGCCCTAATCTGCATACTGGGAGGTGTATTTGAACCGTCACGATCGTAGGATATAGATCACAATGTAGGCTTTTTGTATCAAGGGTAGCACAAGGATTAGTACTAGGAATGATGTAGCAACTACTGTGTCGCACTGCAATTATTACCTACCCGCTGAAGACCTTTAATTAATACCTACCTGCAACTGCTGCTTTACTTACGGACACTACGCTGTTACTTTCCTCCTCAAAACGATACGTCAGTATGAAATTTTGTCTTTTTTATTTTTGCTACTCACCAAAATTTTACCATCTCTTCCTTCAGAACTACGTCCATCTCTAACGACAAGGAAATAAGAATCGAAATTTGATAGAAGCCGACTTCACGTAAGATCAGTTTGGGTTCCAGAGATTCGAGTGCAGTACTGATTATACCACCGTCTCAGAACAGAGGAAAGGGGAACCTATGTTTAAAGTATATCCAGATTTAGACCCGAGGTGGAGAGTCGAGCGGTCTGAGGCGCCTCGCTGCGGAGCGCACCGTTGCTCGCCTTCGGAGGTTCGAGTCTTCCCTGGGGTGTATGTTTCTCGATCTTAGGTTAGTTTAATTTAGTTTAAGTAATTTGTTAGCCTAGGGACTAATAACCAACCCAGTTAAGTCCCACAGATTAACAAACAAACCAAACAAACGAAGCAGATTTAGAGAATTTGACAGTCTTCGAAACCCGAAAGAAGTTGGGGTAATATACGGGGAACGAACGGTTATGTTGTACAGAAACCAGACGACAGTAGTTGCAGTTCAGGGGCATGAAAAGGATGGTGTGAGTACTGATTGAATATTCGGTGTTACTTAACGTTTTTTTTTAACGTTTGTATAGTCTATGGGACTTAACTACGGGGTCATCAGTCCCTAAACTTACAAAATACTTATGAACTACTTAGAACTAGGACGGCACAAATATCCATGGCCGAGGGGGGATTCGAACCCCCGACCGTAGTGGCCGTGCAGACCGTGACTGGAGCGCCTTAGTCCCCTCGGCCAATGCGGACGGCCTCGGTGTTACTGCTGGTATTTAATGTGTTTTGCGCAAAGAGTCTAAAGAAATTGCTGCGAAGGAGTTCAGACAGGCGATGGAGAAATAAAAAGTTTTAAGTTTCGCTGATGGTAGTGTAATTCGGTTAGAGAGAATGAAAGAGTTGGAAGAGCAGTTGGAAAAAAAAAATCAGTAGCAGAAATTCCGTTTTAATGGATATCTAAATAGATTTCAACTTTTACACAATCATCAGTACATTATATGCATTCCTATATATCGGAGGGATGAAAATTAATGAAAACTATTATTTTTCTATGAAATGACTGTATTAGAGGTTCCTTCAACGTATCACCCGAATTATTTATAAGTACGCTGGATTTTCCAGAATCTCTCATTGCTAGTGACGCAAAGCAGTAGACGCCTTCCGAACATTTGGAAAAAGGTCATAAATAACGGGATGACTGTAGAGAGAATAATTATAGTTTTCAGTACTTTTCATCCAGACGTTGTGTGAACTAGTAACAGAGGATACTAAATTCAGAGCATCATACTATAAGCGTACTGTATATGTAAAGTATCATATCTAACTCAGTATTGAATATCCTCTACTGTGCTTACTCACATAGATATGTGTTATGCACTATTGACGGTTGCGTAACAGTTGAAATACCGACATAGATATTCTAAGTATACCAATTTCAGATACTTGAAATCTATAGAGAACTGCATTAATACAGAATTTGAATACTTGAATTTCAAACAGTTAGAATTTCCAAGGTTCTCCATTAAAACGGAGTCTTCACGACTGACTGCAACCCTTCATTGACTTCGGTATGATCTGTGTCGCGAAAGGAGTTTCTATGATGGACAGTGGCAAATTCAAAGGAATGGTATTCTGACGTATACGAATTACATCAGATGTTAATTAGGGAATTAGAATAGCAGCCAAGACACTGAGTGTTGTAGGTCATGTTTGTAATTTGGGAAGCAATGTGTCTGAAGATCGCCTAAGAAGGGCGGATATAAAACGTAGTTTGGCAATTTCTAGGAAGAAAAAAAACTTAACTTCATCCCACAAGTCTCGAGAGGACAAACAGGTACCGACCGGCCGCCGTGTCCTTCTCCGCGCTCAGGTGTTACGCAGGGGGACATCAGTGCTCCAAACTGCCGGCAGTTTCGTGACCAGAGCCGCTAATTCTGAATCAAGTCACAACGGCTGAGTGTACCCCGCCTGTCAACAACATTAGACAGTGCTTAACTGGGGTGATCTAGCGGGAAACGGTGTACTGGGCGGCATGGCCGTTGGTGATTGCAAGTCAAGCGATTAAAGAGCAGAGAAATTGATGGAATATATATTTAAGTGTTAAGACATATTTTTATAAAGAGATTTGTCTACAATGTAACGATGTATGAGATTGAAATTTTGATAATGAACACTTTAGATACGAAGGAAGATAAGTTTTTGAAATATGGTACAGAGAATAATGCTGAATAACAGTTGGGTAGATCGCAAAACTAAGGAGGACGTGAAGAGTTGAATTGCGGAGGAAATAAAATTATCGTATAATTTGTCTAAATGAATGATGCGAAGTGTGAGAGGTAATGATTGTAGAAGAAGACGGAGAGAAAATGCAACAAGCAGGTTTAGAAGGATTTTGTATGCAGTTCTTATTATGGGATGAAGTAGTCTATTAATTATAGAGCAATGCAGGGAGCTGGAAACCACAACAATGGCTTCTGATGGAAGAGATGATCTGAGGCACCTAATAAGCTTATAAAGAAACGAAATAAATCGAATGTAATGTTAACTCAGCGTTCAGTATAGTTTTCTTATTGAGTAAACGACAATAGCGTAGCTCAGAAGACAGTGGATCCTAATGGAAACGTGCAGCATCAGTTAAACATAGTGAGGTAACAAGAGTCATCAGATACCTCGTAATACCCTCTCGTGCCGCATTTCTCCCTTCTAAGTGCAGAAATCGAAGTGTCAAGCACCAAACAAGTCGCTGGACATGCCCAGCAGGATTTTTGAGTCTTTTGCTTCTAAAGCCGTCCGTAATTCCGAAAGTGTTGCCTGTGTTTGATTGTGTGCACGAACTGACCTCTCGATTTTATCCCATAAATGCTGGATGGGATTTATGTCGGGCGATCATGATGGCCAAATCTTTCGTTAAATTTATCCGTAATCTTCTTCAAACTGCGAACAATAGTGACCGTGTGACATGGTAGACAGTTATCCATAGAAATTGCATCGTAGTTTGAACACAAAATCTAACAAATAGTTATAATATTAGAATTTCCAGTCAGTCGCTTCAGTTGGGCTATAAAGACCCACTCCATGCCTTACGAAAACAGCCCACACAGTTATGTAGGCAACACAGTTTACATTTTGTCTTCTTGATGACGTGGATGTCAACGACATCCTGCATTATTTGGCACACTCGAATCGTACCATGAACTCTTACCAACCAAAGTCGGAACTCAAGGGTGTACAGTCGATATGGTCACTAATCCAGGAGAAGCACTGTAGGTGATATAGTGCTGTTAGCACAGGCCCATGCGTCGGCCGTCTGCAGCCATAACCCAATGAAACCAAATAACGCCGTACTGCCCAAAAGGACAGTACAGCTTGCCTGTTGGTGCCATCTACAGAATACACAAACGCGGTGTGAGGTAATACCTGAAATGTGGTATTCTCGGCACACTATAGGCGCTATGGATATGGGAATATTGAATTCCCTAATGATTTCCGAAATGGAATGTCCCATTCGTCTCGCTCTACCTACCATTCCGCCTTCGAAAGTTTGTTAATTCCCGTCCAACGGCCTTAATCACTTCGAAAATCTCTTCAGACGAATCACAGCTCTGTCGACGCATCACCCTTTTTATAACTTGTGTAAGCGAAACTACCGCCACCTGTACCTGCGCATATCGCCTTACCGTGACTTCTCTCATCTCTGTGTATAATTTGAGTTACAGCACGAAAACAATCTGACTTGCGAATAGTGCCCCTCGTGTCAGACAGGTAAACATTGCCACAGCAGGGGTTGTGTGTGACGCAGTCTCGGGGTCGGTGACCTGCGTGCGGCGGCTTACCTGAGATTAGAAGCGGGCAGCCTGTGCCCACGCTGTAGCACCCTGCGCCTCTTAACTCGCGCTTCTCTACGCCTCTCCTCTACGCTTCGTTATCGTTGGGCTCACACGCGGCGCTGGCCTCTCCGATATATGTGACGGCCTGTGATAGGCGCACCGCCCCCCGCCGCTGCCTCTAATGAGTATTTATCTGACGGCGGCGTCGCGCTGTCTCAGCGCCTTACTGGACCTGCTCAAAGCGCCGCGGGGGGCGGACCTTGTGACTCGAGAATGTTTACCTGCGATTGAGTGGAGAGGGCACCTGACTCAAAGTGTTTCCGATACTGCCTTCTACAACCGCTGCTCCGCACCTCAACATTTAAACCAACAGGCTCTGGATGTGTTGTTGAGGTGTAGCATTCTATGGTTCTGCCACGTATTGCCAAAGTTGACCTAGTGTGGCAGAGGGAGGTTCATTACTAGCCAGACATCCCGCAATTATCTAAGTTTTCTATAGGCAACAGATCGGGATAATAGACAGGTCAAGTCAGCACTGTAATCCGACGAATGACGAAGAAGTCTTAGAAGTAAACTTACGGAAGTGTTACTCCACTTTTTTTCCTTGAAATATAGGTACTACAGAGTTCATGGTTAACTGAGGAACACGTATTTAGTTTTAGCGGCGGTAAAACATTTAAGCGTGGTAACGATTCCTAAAAAATTGGAGCTAAAATGGAAAAATTTTGATTACTTAGAGAGGAGTGAAGCAATTTTAATGTTTTCTGTTATGAAAGTACATTTTGATAAAACACGAAACTCGGTGTAGGTATATAGGACGGGGAGTGAAAATTAGGGACCGATTTTTCTACAATATTTAGTTTTGATTTAATAAAGCAGACTATAAAAACGTCAAAATCAACGCTAATTTGGTTTTACATGTAATGTAACATATCCAAATTTCAGAAAAATCGGAGAGCGACACTTCCGAGCCGGCCGCGGTGGCCGAGGGGACTGAGGCGCTCTAGTCACGGTCTGCACGGCCACTGCGGTCGGGGGTTGGAATCCCCCCTCTGGAATGGATATTTGAGCCGTCCTAGTTTGTAAGTAGTTCATAAGTACTTTGTAAGTTTAGGGACTGATGACCCCGTAGTTAAGTCCCATAAGCTTTACAAACATTTGATTTGATTTGACACTTCCGAAGGTTTACTTGTAAAAATTGCGTGACACTCGTGGTCATGCATTATCCTGTTGCAAAGTAGTCGGAACAAGTCTTTTTACACTTCAGAGACGTAATGTTGGCAGCTTAGTCTACACACAAAGAGTAATTAGTGGGTGCAGGAGTGGAGTGGATTTACGTACCATACCAAAAACGTAGTACTGGGTGCAAGACCGCAAGACGAGCATCAGATAAAGATATGTTTGCATGGTCCTCCAGTGTGAATGATTTCTTAAAAGTTAAATTGAAAACTTCGGCCCTCGTTTTGCTGTGTTCTGGAATCTTCCTTGAATCCGCGGTGATGCATAGACAGAAGTTTTACATCTCAAGGATAATTACTATATTAGAACTGAGAGAGCCGGCCGCGGTGGCCGAGGTGACTGAGGCGCTCCAGTCACGGTCACCACGGCCACTACGGTCGGGGGTTCGAACCCCCCTCGGGCATGGATATTTGTGTCGTCCTAGTTCGTAAGTAGTTCATAAGTAGTTTGTAAGTTTAGGGATTGATGACCCCGTAGTTAAGTCCCATAAGCTTAACAAACATTTGAACAACATTTAGAACTGAGAATGTCCTAAAAACTACATCAATTTTATGTTAATGATACTTGGTTGTAATTATATTCTTATCTCTTTCTTATATAATATCACTGTTTTATTTATTCGCGATGAATGCAAACTAAGTAAGGGGCCAATGCCGCAGATCTTTCTTTGTAAAACCCGATTGCTGCCCCCATCTGGATCTGGTGATTTGTTTGTTTCCAACTGTCTGTGTTGTTTCTCTACACCGGCTATACCTGTTACTATGTCCTCCATTTGGAATTTAATGCAATTATCAGATAAAGGTGTCTGCATTGTCCTCTCGTGTGATGGATTCCTTAACTGTTACATTTCAAACTTCGGCCATCATTCTACTGTCTTCTGTCATCACCCCAGAGTGATCAACGAGCAAGTGAGCAGAGGCACTTTATCCGCTTTAGATTTTACTTTGGACCTGAATTTTTTCGGGATCTCGGCAAGATCGTTTGCTAAGGTACGACGGTGGTAGTTATTGTACGCTTTCTGCATTGCTCATTTTATAGACGCGTGAATCTCTAGTAACTTTAGGCTGATTTGCTTGACCTTTCTTGAACCTAGAGTGCAACTGCCTTTGCTCTCAGCATTTTTCGAACATTATTATTAAACTACGGCGGATCTTTTTCATCCTTAAACCTCTTCGTCCTTACATATTTCGCTAGCGCTTCATTTACGGTGCATTTAAACTTTGCCCATTATTCCTCTACGTCCACCGTAACGGAACTAAACGTTGTCCATGCATTCCATGCATTCCTTAAGAGGGTTGTTAACAATTGCTTATCTCCTTTTTCTAGCGAGAAAGCCCTCCTAGTCTTGTTGAATGATTTATCAACCTTGGTTGTCATTGTCGCTATGACGACGTCATGATAACTAACTCCTGTCTTTACAGTCACATCACTAACAAGGTCTGTCCTTCCTCGGTTGAACTCTGAAATGTGCTCGCGAGACGCCCTACTGCCTGATTTGTATGCTTTACTTCAAGGTGCCGCTTTTTCATTTGCCAGCAGCGTAAAAATGAGTAAAACTAGACGTATTATTCCAGAAATCATTCTTGTTGTAAACATAACGTACTCACTAACACAAATTGTGGTCTTGTGCACAAAGCAAATTGCTGGCGCTGGAATTCTACATCGCAAATGATGCAGTCAAAAATATTGACGCAGCCACACCTCGGAGAGCTTGTAGGCCATGCTGGTACCCTCCAGCTCCTGTAAACAATCTCTTCGGACGTGTTGGTTATTCTGTTGTCTTCTGAGGTTGAGATCCTGTGCGAGTTAGTCTTCGTATGATGTAATCTGTCGTATCAAGAAACAGTCTACGCCGAACCCTGCATGGGTATACTTCGTTTTTCTTCTGTAAGATACCGCAGCATAAACGAGGTCAAAATATGACCTATTTAATGTAAGTCTACATCTACATCATCAACATCTACATCCATACTCCGACGGTGTGTGGCGAAGGGTACCTTGAGTACAAATATCTGTTCTCCCTCCCATTCCAGTCATGTATTGTTCGCGGAAAGAAATATTGACGGTATGCCTCTGTGTGGGCTCTAATCTCTCTGATTTTATTTTCATGATCTCTTCGCGAGATATACGTAGGAGTGTGCAATATACTGCTAGACTCCTCGGTAAAGGTATGTTCTCGAAACTTCGATAAAAGAAATTTCAGTAACAGCTGAACTTCATCCTGTAGGTCATAAATTTCTGAGGATAGCCTTCAACTGGTCGACACCGCTTATATAAAGAATTTGTTTGCGGTCTTATCCAATACAATTTATATCATATCGCTTCCCCACCTACGGCCAATGTAGTGCAAATACATGAACGACAAGAGCTGAAGATTTGATGATACCTATCAGAGAACCCATGTTGAAGTTATTCAGAAGCTAGGTTTCCTTGGTTATCTTTTGGTTTAATCCGTCACTAAGGTTTTGGCGTGGTTAGATTTTAGGAGGTGCCCAATGGCGTTCCTGCTGCCATCCCATTACACCTATGCCAGCCTCCCTCCCTCCACCTCTCTTTCCATCTTCAGAACACATGCATTCCACACTGTCTGCACATCGTGTTGAAATGTGTGAAATTTGGTTAAATCTAATAATGGAAAGTCCAGTTGGAATTAACAATATAGTAATAGGACAGTTTACAACTCACCGCAAAGACGTGACAACCAGCTGCGATAGGTCCATAAAAAAGACACATGTTCAGATATTGGCCATGGCCTTCTTCTGAAATAGGAACATCCACTCAATCACGGAACACAACCTTGGTGTTTTTATTTTGTGTCCTCATGCCCAGAAATGAGAGACATCGTGGCCAAGATCCTTCCCACCTCTCCTAAAGTGGTATTCCGTCTCCCTCCCATCCTCCATAACATTCTAGTCCATCCCTATGCCACCTCGAAATCCAGCCTACTGCCACAGGGATCATATCCCTGTGAGAGACCCCGCTGCAAGACCTGCCCAATCCATCCATCCAGCACGTCCTATTCCAGTCCTGTCACAGGCTTATCCTACCCTATCAGAGACCGGGCCACCTGTGAAAGCAGCCATTGAAATCAAACATATGCTCCGCTGCTTGCCGTGCCACAGGGTTGTCCACCTTGTTTTTGGCTGCAGTTTTGCGGTAGCCATTCATTCTAATGGACAGCTGGTAAGTCATACCAATATAGAAAGATACGCAGTAACCATCTGTCCCTGTGGTACAGCATGCAGCGAAGCACATGTTTGACTTCAATGGCTGCGTCACAACCCGGGCCACCTGGATCCTCCCATCCACCACCAGCTTTTCTGATCTTCACACACGTGAGTTATTCCTACAATACATTTTCCGATCCCAAAATTATCTAGGCCCCCCACATACTATAACTTCCCTTTTCCCCCGCACCCAACAGTTCCTATTTATCTACACTGAACCTACCCTATTTTTCGTGCTGTGTGTGTGTGGGGAGGGGGCGGGGGCGTGCGTTACTTTTATTTTATATTTTATTTTAGTTTTATTTCATTTTCCTTCACTCGCCCGCCTCCCACCCACACTCACAAGGTATCCTACATACTCCAGATGCTCTGAGACCTGCTGCAACTGGCCTCAGTAGATGACGAATTTTTGCCGGAGGTCTGAAAACCGATTTGATTTTGTGTCTTTTCAGCAGGCGGCTTATCAAGCCTGGCACAGAGCAGGAGAATGACAAGAAAGTAAGCTTCTTTCCCTATTCCTCGTCCGTCCTCTTACTGTGATTTTTATCTGAAATTGCGTCATTTATTTCTTCGTGACTGTATCCATTGGTCCTGAACACTTTGTGTAGGTGGTTCAATTCGTGGGGCGGGTTGTTGGCAGCTGATATTTTTCTTGCACAATGCTCGCTTCTGTGCCGGGTGATGATGGCTGTTGGAGTGGAATTACAGATCTGTGTGCCGTAGATTTTCTGTAGACGCGTGACTGAGGCATCCATTTGCTTTCCGACGAATAATGTAACTGAGGCGGGCTTGGGTACCAGTCCGATATTGACCTAGTAGGATGTGGAGAACTCCCAAGAAATCACATCTCGGTTGGCTGGCATACCCATCCTCTTCGTTGATCCGTCGAGTGAATTCGTATTGGATCCGACATATCTCACCGTCCCTGAAGCGAGCGATTTAACATACTCGGGTAACTGGAGCGTCATATACAGGAGAGAACGTAGAGAGATGTAAGTAAGCAGATAATCTGGCGAAACAAATGGAGAAAGGAACGGAACTGGACAAGCAAAGCCTCGCGCGGTGGGGCAGGTTGCGGCGCTGCTATCCGCAGATCGGAGCCGCCCGCTCCGCCACCCGGGCGCAGTTCCCCGAAGCGGCGCTATCACCCGGCTGATGAACGGGCCGCCACGCCACGCGCGCGCTCAGATCGCACGCCCAGATGTGACCGCCACCGCCGCCTCCTAATGGCCGTTTAACTGCGCGTAGCACCTGATAGCGCCAGAATTATGAGCCGCGTCTACAGCGCGACGTATTTAATTCCGTACTAAGAGCTGTAATTGCTGTTTTCTGGCTCTTATTAATTAAGACACTATCTGACCGTCAACGCTCTTCTTGAATATGTGAGAACTGCAGGGAGATAATTATACGCTACAGTCGTTAGCTCTCGGTGCTAAACACATCAGAACTTCACACACTATAGCAAGAATTAAATGTAACCGATTACGCAGGTAGAGTGATCAACAGGTGAACGAATATTCCTGGAAGACTTAGGAAATATACGGTGGCGAGTTAGAAAGATTTGTTTAAGTCAGCCAAGATGTGTAGGTTCAAATATTATTTAAGTAATCGATTATTGACTGAAGAAGAAAAGACTTTTTCTCCTTAAGGACTGGCAGAATTTGAAAACACAAAAACCACAGATCTGATAGACTAGGAAACAGGATCAAAATACGTAAAGATCTTGCGATGGATAAACTGCAAGACTTGAAAATCTATACAGAGAAGAAAATAAGTACGAGACATATTAAATAAACAAAATTTAAAAACAAAGACATTTAATTGTACTATTAGTCCAATAAAGAGAATAGAAAGGAAATAAAATATAAGGCAACAAAGATAATCGTTTCAAAAGTAAGTCAATAAAGTAATACCGATTTACCAATAAAGTAACACCGGATTTTATCCGACATGACGCGGCTAGTAAACCAAGATTTTTTTATAATACCGATTTCTCTATCTGATCTTTGCAAACATAAAATGTTGTAAGAGTTCAACTTTCTAACTACAATTAATGCATTAATTTTAACATTTAATAACATCAAAACAATAGATTGACAGTTAAGACAGTTGACTAACGACGTAATATGGATAGCATTTCAATCTCTATAGGTACAATACAGGCGGTTCAATATAAATAAAATTCAAATCTACTTTCACATCTATGTAATAAATAACTCACCAAATATGTAATACCAGTTTCTGAAAATAGCAACAGTCGTTCTTTGGAGATGTCGATCCGAACATGTATCAACAAATTCTACAATTATAACCTATCTTCATATTTCGTAAATCAGTTTTTGGTACACAGAAGACAAGTTTCTAATCTCAACGTAAGTTTTCTTATATTTGTTGAGTTCATACGCACCAAAGAAACCTTCTGAAACTGTATTTTCAGATTCCATAATCAATCAACATTTCGAAAGGTGAAACCAGATACACCAGTACCGTACATTTTTCTACAGTGGACTGGGGGTCTATAACAACAATGCCTTGCGATATAATTGTGTATTTAATTGAAGGACTACTTTACTGACTTGCTTTATTTATTTAATGTCATCATATTTTGTCTCACGTCTTCTGGCGCGCACCTCCGAGAATTCTCCTGCAGCATCGCTCTCTTTATTTCAGAGTAGCGTTCACGACAGAGAAACCTCCATGCAAAGCTCTGCTCAAAACCTTCTCAGAAATTTCTCCATCACATTCAGACCAATGTTTTATACCAGGAGTCTCTTCTTGGCCATTAATGACGTCTTAACCTGTGCCTGTCTACGTTTGCTGTCCTTCTTGCTTCGTCTGTCACAGATTGTTTTACTTCCAATGTAACAGAATTTCTTAACGCCGCGATAGACAATACTGATGCTAATTTAATTATCTTTTCAATTTCGCTTCTTCTAATCCTCATGACTTTTATCTTTTTCTGTCTACTCTCAGTCCATATTCTGTGCTCAGTAGATTAATCATTTCGTTCAATTCATTCTGTAAATCTTGTTTACTTTCACTCAGCATTGTAATGTTCAGCAGAGAATTCACCACTGATATACTTTCACACTGAATTTACTAAGATTTCGAACCTTTCTTTTATTTTCGTTATTGCGTCTTTGGCGTATATATTGACCAGTAGGGACTAAAAACTACATTCTCGTCTTTCACCCATTTCAATACGAACACTTAGTTCTTGGTCTTCCAATATTTCATTCCTTCTTTTGATGATATTCGTATATCATCCGTCTGCCCTACAGCATCGTCCTACTTCTCTCAGAATTAAGAACATCCTTGGCCACTTTACATTGTCGAACGCTTTTCCAAGCCGACATATCCTATGGACTTGTCTTGGCTTTTCTTCAGTCTTGATTCCATTATCAGACACATTGCTGAGACTGTCCTCTGATGCATTCACCTTTAGTAAAGTCACCGTCTTATAACAAATTGTCATTTTCCTTTCCTTTTCTCTGTTCGTTATTATCTTGGATGCTTGAGTTTTTAAGCTGATTGTGCGGTATTTCTCCCATTTATCTGCTCTTGATAACCTCATAATTGTGGGATGACGTTTTAATCAACGTGAATATCGAAGTGCCTGTGTTACAATATTCATCTCATCGTTGATGAATTAAATCAATAAGTTCCAAATAATATTCCACTACAGCTACATTGAAGCCTGTTTGAGTTTCATTTGCCATTGGTGCTGCTTACACCTGTTACCGACGATAGTGCTGATCTGTCCTTTGTATGACATAACACACTTATGTGATATATGGGCAGATTATTTAGCCCTAGATAATCCTAACGGAGATTTAATCTTCTCGGTGCATAGGAAATGTTCTAGGCATTGTGTTTGAGAACTGCTGATTTTGGCTAATACAGGCCCATAATATGGCAGAGAAACAATTCTCTCGGTTTCTTTTAGTATTAATACTCTACCCAATTGTGGATTGTGGGAAAGCTAGCAGCAATGCCTTCGATATACACTATTAAAAACTGGGGGATCAGGTGGACACCCTGCACAATACGCATGTGATAACTCATTGTATTCAGATATTGGTTACAATTGTAATTTGTTTGTGTTACAATTGTGTTACAATATGACCTTTTGCTGTCGCACCTCTTTACTTGACGTTTACGTAGCGTTTACTTAGAGCCAGCACAATGGGGCTATCACAATACCGTAGAAGTCAAAGTCAATCTTGTTCCCCTCTGATGTGGTGTGTGGTCACCCCGGACAGCCAGTACAGTTCTGCACCTACGTGGCATGGACGAGATTATCAATCAGCTCATGAGAAATATTTGGCCATTCATCGATGTGTGGACGGCAAACGTCGTTGGAGGTGCTGGTCTAACTGCAATGCGTCTGCCAAGCGCATCCCAGATATGGACAGTCGGGTTTAAGTCCGGTGAACAACCTGACCCCTCCATTCGCTCTATTCCCTCAGCTTCAAGCATGTTGTTCACCTGTGCTACTCTGTTGAGGCGAGTGTTATCGACCATCAGAAGAAAAACCATCCCCTATGGCACCAGCGTAGGGCACAACAAGAGGTCGAACGATCTCATCTCTACTTGTGGGAAGTCGAAACGCCATTCTGAACATTATAGAGGTCCGTACGTCTGACTCTTACTACCAATCGTCCACCGCCTATGATATGGTGATGCTTCCTGTAAGTAAGAAGGATTATTCCTAGTTCTCCGTTCTCTTCTGACGATGGGACGACGATTTTCCAGATGAACAGAAAACCCTGAACATGTGAACAGAACGCGGCGCCATTCGTTACTATTCTAATCCTAGGCCGCGGTGGTGTGGCCGAGCGCTCGAAAGCGCCTTGTAGCGGTGCGCGCGGTTGTTCACCGTCGGAGGTTCGAGTCCTCCTCGGGCATGGGTGTGTGTGTGTGTGTGTGTGTGTGTGTGTGTTGCCCTTAGCATAAGTTAGTTCAAGTTAGTTCAAGTAGTTTGTAAGCCTATCGACTGATAACCGCAGCAGTTAAGTATCTTAGATTTACAAACGTTCCTCCGGCAAGTTTCTGTAGGCTAAACGGTGTCGTGTTTTTAATGGGACACACATTACAGGCTTCTGTGCGTAGGAAAAACATTTACGAAGGCGATCTCGGAGTGTTCGTGTTAATGTTGCGCGTTCTGTTGCTGTCTGAAGGGTCCATTGCACCTAAGTTGCATTCAGCCTCCAGTCTCAAAGGCTATTAACCAGAGATAACATCAGTCTCTTGCTTGGCCTACTTTAAATGGTTCTTGCTGTCTGAAATCGCGTATAGGCCATGTAAATTACACTTCAGTACACTCCAGTGGGTGAGAGCACCTCTCTATGTGTTTGTGCTGCCTCCCACCTTCCTACTGCTTTCCATGCATAAGTCACGTTGCTGCTGCGTTGCAGTACCCCCTCACTACGCTATCTGAACTCGTTGTGTAATTCGTTCGGTATGGTAAACACATGTCAACACCAATCTCCTTTGCATCAACTTTCTGTTATTACCACTATCTTGTTTGCCGCAATGGTGCTGTCATCAGCCGCGGCGGAGCGGCCCAGCGTATTGAGGCGCTGTGCTCCGATGCGCGAGGACGTTCCCCGTCGGGGATTCGAATACTTCCTCGGGCATGGGTGTTTGTCCCGTCTTTAGTATAAGCTAGTAAATAAGTAGTTTGTAAGTTAAGGAACTGACGACCCCGCAAGTTAAGTACCATAAGCTCTACAAACATTTGAACATTTCCTGTCACCACTCCGTGGAACCAACAAAAATACGTCGAACCATTGTAGTTTATTATGTCGATGACAGTACTTCTGAACTTAAATATCTCAACTGATCCACTAATTGATTTGACCAGTGTATATCTAGAGTAGTAACCATTTCTTTAGAACACAGGCTGCAGGTGTTATAACTTCACCGTCATAAAATTGTCTGGATCCGAAATAGTTCGTGCCCCTTGAACACGAGTTCCTAGTACACGGTTTTTCTGTGCCCAGTGGCAGCTGCTTCTGGCTTGGAGGTAGAGATCGGTGTGAGACTGATTTAGGCAAATCATATTGAAACAAAACACTAAGTTACGTGACGCTTTCATGAGAATTATGAACTTCAGGACTGACTGACATTATCGTGATAGGCAAGATTAAAGCCTAATTTCGTGAATAATTACCTTACAGGCCTATAATTTATTAACTTAATTCATTCAGTGTAGATAATAATTGCTAGTTCTGCCACTAATGCAATATGTATTTATCAATATTATTAATGTTAATTTGTTGCGAGGTGGTAGTTTCATGTGCTATGTGCAATGTGCGTCGTGTTCGCAATACTTCACTTGGTTGGAAGTGTGGTCTTATCTCGATACTGTGATCTACAGTACAAGCGAGCTTAGAAGGATTCATTAACATATCCTGACTGCAACTTTACCAGATTGCAATGATTGTACTTATCCGACGCCCAAAGATTCCTGTGTTTGTAATAATTTCTTGTTCTGGGATCTTTCTGTTAAAGTGTACCTAGGGGCTGCGGTGGAGTAGCCGAGCGGTCTAAGACGCCTCGCTGCGGAGCGCGCGGCTGCTCGCCGTTGGAGGTTCGAGTCCTTCCTAGGACATGGGTGTGTGTGTTGTCCTTAGGTTAGTTTATCTTAGTTTAAGTAGTATGTAAGCTACGGACTGATGACCACGCAGTTTGGTCCGATAGAATTACAAACATTTGAGCTTTTTTTTTTTTTTTTTTTTTTTTTTTTTTTTTTTTTTTTTTTTTTTTTTTTGTAGAGCTTTTCGGACTTCGCCGAACCTAAGTTCGCCTGGCGCGGGACGGAATGACGACAGAACACATAGGCAAGCACAGGCGTAAACACTTGACCCACTATACCTTGTATTGAATTTCAGGATGCAACTGATGAAGATTTGGAGTCACGTGATCGAAGTACTGTGCAAGTACGACGCGGATTACCTGCAGAAAACATTACTTTACAACATGATAACATTTATCAGGAAAGGCCTGAAGATGTGCATTGTTATTAATCATTGCAATAGATGACATTCATTACCGTATATGAATTTGTGTAATCATTTATGAAGACAAAGATAACTTATTAAATGATTATTAACATCCAGTGTTAGCGATTAGAAAATTTTAAATAACTAGGGGAAAACCCGGCTTTGACAGGTATTTACTGATTGTATTCTCTCGCCGTTTATCTTCCCTTCCTCTCTATCTCTCAGTTCCTTTTATCCTCTCCTATATTCTTTTTTTTTTCCGTGGAGATCAGTGAAACAAAAACTTTACAAAGTACCCGACATGCAGCATTCAAAATTTTATGTAGAAAGTAAATTTTGTTTTGGTTTGATGATCAAGTGTACAAAATTTCACCAAATCGGATCAAATCTGTGGATTGTGTCGAATTCCGTACGTAAAGTACTCTCCGCCATGAACAGAGAGAAATTTTACGTATGCTGTGACCATCTTCCCTAATTTCAACAAAGCTATGTAATATAAATTCACGGACACGTTGAATACACACAATTTTTCTCTTATTTTCCAAATTTCAGGTAGATTTTCTAGACATATTTTTTATTTACTAACCTTGTCCCGAGAATTACGAACACAAAAATAAAAAATTCAGCCAAATTGGTCGAGACGTTCTCGAGTTATGACGTGCCCAAGGGAAATATCGATTCATTTTATATACATACAAATCAGTATATATTGAACCGATAATTACGAAGTATGTAAGTATGTCGAGACAATATATCAGTATTCGGATATATCAGTCGATTTATGCAAAATTTATAGGTCTTTGTATGTTGCTCGAAGCCACAATATTACAAAATATTTAAAAACTGAAAAGTATTTTTATTTTTTCTAACATTAATAAAAGACAAATATTGTAGCAGCAAATAAATTATTGACAAATTAATCAGTCCAGTGACGCCATTAATGGAATTCCTTGTTTAACATGTTTTTAGGTCTACCTTCTTTTGTTATCTACAACAATCATGTTCATTAAGAAAGCCACTCTTTTGGACGAAACAGAAGATTCTTTGTATATTAAATATAATGAGCAATTTCTTAAAAAAGAAAATTGGTGTGAATTGGCGATTATGAATTGTGAACTTTTCAAAGGTTTACAGTTGCGTCGTAAATAATGTCGATGGTATCGTTTTGACTCTTTGGGCATAGAATCAGTTTATTCATGTCGTATTGTTCTCGTAATCCACGGCTCATCTAATGGACAGTATTGATGCCTCCATATTTGGAATCACGAATTCGGTTCGCACCTGGGTAGGATATTTCCTCTGCTCGAGGACTGGATATTGTGGTCTCCTTATCACGATTCATTTTCCTCGAAACGCTAATTGCTAAAGGGGCGTCATTTAACAGTACTTGCACCAGGTAAATGGCATCTCCCGGCCAATAGTATGGTACACCAATTACATTTCGGTACGTCGGTAAATAGGAGAGTCAATTATAGCACTGCGTAAATGACTTTAAATAAATCACTAACTTGTGTGCAGCGGAAACGAAGACAGTCCCTAAAAATGACTGCAACTCTCTTCTTGTCGTCAGAGCGGCAGCATAAACCTGGTGGCAGTTTTTCTCTTTTTTAAGTCATCCGTCTTCTCAGCGGTTTTTTGCGGCCTGTCACGAGTAATTTTCCTGTGGCAGTCTCTTCAACTCAGAGAAGAACCTGAACCTAACTTTCTCCACTGTTTGCTGCATATCTTCCAGTCCGGCTTTTCCGTCAACTTTCCCGTCTAACAATGCACGCTTTACTACTATAAATGCAGCATTTAGTATCACATAAATTATTCTTAACTTTGTGCTATCGTCCTGCCCTTCTCAAAGTTTCAAAAATGTTCTCCCCGTGCCCGTCCTGAGGAAGATGAAAGAGTGCATAATTAATACATCGATAGTCCATGTGAGACAGAAGAATAATTTCGAAGCTATATGAAAATGTATGAACTTCTTTGAATGAAATAGACTTGGTGATTCTATGGTATGAAAGAGCATCACAGGATTCAGCTGACAGAAAATTGTAAATTGCTATCAGGCAGCTCACGACGTAAGAAAAGTGCACATATTTCATTATTTAATTAAAAAGTCAACAACTGAAAACGCAAAAAATAGTTTCACACTTTGAAAAGACGTAATAACACATAATCACACCAGTTGATAAAAGTTACTGCGATTGCGCCATAGGCAGGGCACATTGATTTCTGATCTGTCAGTTGGAGGTGTGCAGAAGACTAGCAAGATAAAACAAACAATGTGATGATTAATAATGATAATTTTAAAAAGTATTAGAGAGAGGATTGGAAAGTACTGCACGCATATATTTTCTCTCCTTGCACTGTAGTTGGGGTGTGAAAATTTCTCGTCGACATGGTCTGAATTTTGCGTTACAGGGTGTTTCATTTCCATGTGCAGCTGTAGCGAGAGAAGCCTGAACGATGAAAGAAAAACGCCGTTCTTGGTACCATCGTCAGCTTCTGAATAGCAGCCACAGGCACATGTGCGGCGTCTGTGGCGGTGAATATATAATCACCGTCACACACGCCGCACATATGCCTGTCATATATATCCTTATTTTTTGTCTGTAGTTATGAGTTTTTTTTTTTTTTTTTTTTTTTTTTTTTTTTTTTTTTTTTTTTTGGCGCCCTTGGTTTCTTGTTTTGGTGTCTCCAAATCTAGAAAGCTTTTATTTTTTTATTTTTTTTTGAGACTTTACAATGTCTCTCGTCCTGGGGATCTCCAAATCCCAGCAGTTACTTTTATTCATTGTGAAACATGTATTTCCAAGTGGACGGGGGGCCTCATTTTGTTTCGCCGCCGCCCCGGGCATCGGACAACAGCCTTAGTCCACTACTGCAAGAGGGTCGTTTGAAACTCGGTATCTGGCAGTAGGTAACAGCTGCTATCCCGCAGAATGTGGGAGCTTATGTGATAGCCACTTTGAACGACCGAAGTGTGCAGCGGAGAACCTTATCGCAGTAGTTCAACTCTTCCAGTGTTCATGACAACTTGAAATTTTGTGTAGTTAGTACGCCTGTTCGTGGTGTGATCTTAAGATTTGTGTGGGAGGTGTTCCAGCGTCCACTACGCAGTCCGGAACTCCCACCGTCGGCCTTTCTTCTATTTGGTATCTCTAAGGAATCCCTGACTTAGCAGTGGCTATTCAAATTTTGTCGCCCCTACCGACCTCTACAATTTCACAATCATACTAATCACAATTTTCTGTCAATGGAATTGTAACTTTATATTATGTGCACTGTCATCCTTATTATATCATATTTTCCGTAATTAATATGTCTGTAAACTAGGGAATCGAAGTGTCACATCCTAGATTACTTTTACAATGCTTCTATTTGGTACGATTGCAGTAGAAATAGTTTTTGTGAATATTTTTGAGCTACTAAAAGCACAGTCATATGCCACTAATAATGTGGAGGTGAAGTATACCTTAATACTTCTTACACGATAATGTTCATTCGGTAAACGTAATTAAATTTCTTTTATTAAGCGTATTAACGTTTTAAAAATTTTGGGCTCAAATTTGCCTATCCTAAAAAGTGCCGCCCTAAGATCCAGACTACTGGTAAATCTGCCACTCCCTTGCTGGCCACCGTTTGCTTCTGATCGGGAAGTGAAATCAGCAGTCCTTGGACTGAAATAATTCAAAAAACTTAATACTGTCAAATAAAAAGTTGGAACATGACACATTGGTTCCCAGATGGGAGGAATGAATTGGAACCTTGGTGACTACCATTGATTACATTTTTGTTTCGTTACCTTTTTCATTGTAATAAAAGTTATGTGCGTTAATTTCCAATTCCACATCATAAAGGAACAATAATTACGACTTTGAGCAAGCACTTTACAGTGTTTCAAACTGATAATGGGAAATCATTCATTAATGTAAAGTACAGGAAGGTACGTAAAACTTGTTTAAAAGATCGTGTCCCTTAATTATAAATAACCATTTTATAAAATACACAAAATATGTTCGAAAGCCATAGTCGCTCTTTAGAAGTTTTTTTTAAATATAATTTTATATAACTACCAAATCACTACCAGTTTCGGCGCACAAGACATCATTTCAAGTGTCTATGATTACAAAAATATTACAATCGTTCAACCACATAAATAGTGAAAAATATTCAAAATTTTCCACATAAAAGACTATCTGAAGAATAGAACACCACGTTTATCAAATTGATCAAACTATGTGCCTATGTTGTACAAAAATCTAGGGAACATGATATGATTTTCATTTTGATCAAAGTAATAAATTTAGTGTTCCACACTTCGTTTACTAACTTTTGTGGTATATTTTGAGGATGTTTTTACTGTCTAATGTGGTTGAACTATTGTAATATTTTTGTAATCATAGGAACTTGAGAATGACGCAATAGTGTTGAGAAAATAGTAATGTATTGGTAGTTATATAGGACTATATTAAAAATATTTTTATAAGAAGCAACGTTGGCCTTGGAATATATCGTGTGAGTTTTCTGAACCAGTTATCTATAAACCAGTTGCACTCCAAACCGAGCATACGTCGGATTACAATATAATTTTATTTATAACTTACAATTGCATATAAACATTACGCATCCGGCAGAGTTAGGAAACAATGAAAAGTTTCATCAAACATCAGTGCATACCTTATACGGAAGCATTAATCAGGTCTTCCTTGTTGCAACTAGCAGTCAGCCGTACTAATGTCTTTTAGAAAGAACAACGTTCAACACGAAATACCTATTCTTATAAAAATCTAGTTTATAAATATTAGTTGCCGACGGAAGTAAATTGCTGGTCACCAAAAATGCAACAACCTGATGGAAGTTTAGAAATAAAGTGAAACTTTGAGCTCCTGTTTACGGTGCATATGATAGCATTTAAGCGCAGTCGCACGTAGCGTCAAATAAAAAGCGGGAATTACTGAATGTCCCGGGATTTTTCTTCCGGGTTGTTTTTTAGCTCAAGCACCTTTTACATGCCTCGTAGAAGAAAGCCAGCGTCTTTCGAGCTCGTTTCGGAGTTCGTCGAGAAAGAATAATTGCTTATAGCGACTGGGGATTATCCTTCAGAGAAATCAGTGATCGTGTCGGAGGTAAGCCAGCAGCTGCGGGGCGGCTCTGCAATCGCCGGTTGCAGAAGGAGAAACCGACTGACGGCTCTGATCGCGCCCCTTCATTGTAGCTCTGCAAGTGATGAATGGCGTTTTGTGGCAGCGACGGATCTCCACATCACGAACAAATTTGCAATGTTGCGCAACGTGCAGGCCCCGCGCACCATTAAACGTCTTACGAGGCGACCATTGCTGCGTTTCCCTATCGACGCCACTGGTGTTCGGGCTGAAAATGGTCTGATGAGTTTTGGACATGGACAACCGAATGAAACTGTATTGTTATTACTGCCAGCGCCAAAACTGTGGGCGGATTCAGGGCTTGTCTTGGGCTTGAGAAAATGGTACAGTCGCACAGGTTTCCGCGTAAACCATAATAACGTAACTTGAAGACTGTCATCCGTAATTTTGTTTCTGTAATGTATTGTAACTCAAGTGTATACTAATTGAGACACGATTGTGGCCCCTGTAGCACGTCACAGTTTTAGAAAATAATGCCTTTATCGGAGTCGAAGGAACCACGGGTTACGATACTGATGCGCTATACTAATATCCAGTGTCAACAAATGACTATTGCTCATACAGAGACACGCGCCCATTCAACTAATTGTTGTGACTGATAATGAGGCACTACACTCGTCCGATATCAGATGTCTCCAGAAGACAGGCTGTTTGTTCCGTCTTCAGCTTCCTGTTCCGCTCGCAGTGAACAGTCGGATGGGCCGGCGAGGCCCTCGGCACGAGACCTCAGTTGGCGCGGCGAATTTTCTCGCCTGTCTGCTGTGCCTTAGTGCCGAACTCCTGCTGGTAACTACTATGGCGTAGCGACATGCTACCTCAGCGAAACAGGAAATGAAATAATGATCCGATGGCTCTTATTGACCGGGATATCAACATCAGGGTTCGGCCGCCTGCTGCGAGTCTATTTCTTGACGACACTGTTGCGTGTCGATGATGACGAAAGTGGTGATGACGACAAACACACAAGATGCAGGCGGATTAGCCGTGCGTACTGCAGCGCCGTGCTGCGGTGCGCGCGGCCTTTCGCCGTCGGGGTTTCGAGCCCCCCCTCGGGCATGGGTTTGTGTTTTGTCCTTAGGTTAGTTTACGTTAGTTTGAGTAGTTTGTAAGCTACGGACTAATGAGCACGAGTTAAGTCCGATAGATTAACAAACATTTGAACTTTTTTGACTGTACATATAAAATCAAATTGAACTCATTAAGTCCCATAGGAATGGCCGTGCGCTCTAATGCTCCTTGCTGTTGAGTGCGCGGCTGCTCCCCGCCACTGCTCCGAGTCAACCCTCGGGCATGTGTGTGTGTTTGGGGGGGGGGGGAGGGGGAGGGGTGCTATATGTGACAATAATTCATTATTTAGTAGCTCCTGAAGTAAAACTTCTATAATCTCATAAGTCGTATCAGTTTTCTCTCTTGTTGTGTAGGTCACGCTTGAGATCCAGTTTCGTCGCTGGGCGATCCTAGTTTTTACCGAGCGCATTGAGGCGCTATGCTCCAAAGCGCGAGACTGTTCCCCGATTCCCCGCCGGGGGTTCGAATCCTCCCCGGGCATGTTTGTGTTGTCTTAAGTATGAGTTACTTTATAAGCAGTTTGTAAATTTAGGGACTGATGACCCCGCAGTTAAGTCCCATAAGCGTAAAAAATATTTGAACTTCTTTTTTGTCCTAGTTTTCTGATAACTGTTTTTTACACTACTTTTCAAAGCAATATTTATTACTAAAAGTCCTGTCTTCGATTCCATGAAAGAGATATAGTGGTGGTATTATTTCTTGAATCTTATTGTTATTTTTTCACACTGATTCATTGCATTGCTGTGTTAGTTCTTTCAAAGCCACAATGGGAAATCTCAGACATGGTTTTCGACTATTATGTTGTTTCACTGTATTCTAGTTTATTTCTATTGTAAAAGAATAGTATAGTAGATATATTGCAAAACCTATTACTAGTTTTTTTATGTAATGGGGAGCCTGAAGGTACCCATTTCTCTTAAGAAATCAACGTCCGTAAATGCATCGTTTTGAACTTATAATGATGTGAAATAAGCTTTTAGTGTAAACAAAGGGCTCAAAGGACTTCATTGTAAAACTAGTATGAAATTTAGAGAATGATCTGCAAAGCCAGATCAGCGTTGGTAAGAAGTAGAAGCAGCATGGACTGTTGTACCACAACACCACATCCAGAACCTGTTTGACCTAATGTCGAGCCGTGTAACGGTACCGTAGCTATTCTCTAGACTGATTTTATCACCTTTCGCACTTCACATTGGTCTGTTAGTTTTGTGCGACGTTGTTACGTCCCAAATCAGTTTGTCTGTGATGTTTACGGTCTTTTTTGGTGTTGCATTTTGCATTTCCAGCATAGCAGTCACGAAAAAGTAAGCCCACTATACGAAGTGTGTGAGTAGGCGAATAAAAGACAACCCCACTTCTTTAGACGCTGTAAGTAAAAGGATAATTTTGTACGGATGCCAGCAATTCTTGCGCAGTCACCTTCAGGCGCTACTTTTTTGTGAATGGAATGAGGTACGGCGTATTACGGAGGTTACTTCACCCGGTTGCGTCCGAGGTCAGCGAAGAGTTTCCCATTCCCGCTGCCGCTGGCGGCTCGCAAATTGCGTGCGGTACGCGGTACAGGGTGCTGTAGGTGCCTCATATATGCGAGCATGCTGATGAGCGACTTTTCGGAATTGCCTCTGACTGCGCCCAACGGCCAACAAACTCCGCCTGATTACGGTTATAAACCCGACTGGGTGAGGGCGTTAGGGTCGCGGGGTGCCTGTTGTGCTCTCCGGACGAGACGGTGGCGGAAAGGCATTCAGAACGGGCTCCAAAACGAATCGTAAATCACGCTAGTAGCTGGAGATGCGCCTGCGACGCCGCTGACGTAAGGGAAAGCGGCGGCTAATCCCGCGGTTTATACGGCCGCCCGTTGCGAAATCCGCCGCGATGAGGACTTATTATCGCCGCTGCCCACGCGGGATCGATCTGCTCGACCGAAGCGGTCGCCGTGGGAATCGAGTAACGAGCGTTGGGTAACTCCGCTGCGTCTGAAATGCACTCACCCTGCCGCGCGCGGCCCGACGGCGGCTATCGCGCAGAGGGGGACCAGGTTGCTGCTGAGACTGTAGGTTTCCAGTACATCTTCTTCTTGCCTCTGAAACTTATAAAATAATAGCTGACGGGAAATTTTAATGCGGTAGGTCAACACAAGAAATGTTACACTTTCTGCGGAGCTATGAACATAGTTTATTGTATCATTTTCCAAACAGTTACAGCACAATGAGATAACTTTTTTAATGGAACAATATTTTTTTTTTCTATCGTGCATTGGAATCGTTCTCACCAGCTGCGTCCAAATCAATTTAAACTAAATTCCTATCACTGTTAGTTTGGTAGCTACAGCACTTAAAAGTTTCAGAGGCAGATATCACAAACGCTACGCATAATACATGGCTGTGTGGTGGGTGATGGATTTTGTGGCGGTGGGAAGTTGATTTACATGAGATTTTCAAATGTGTGTCCATGTTCCTCAATGCATAATGCAATGCGCCGTCGAAAGGATCTGCGGACGAGATGTAACATCGCCGGTGTGACGAAGCGACATGCGTCCTCGATGCGCCATTTTAGATCATCTGGGAATGTGGGCTCAGTGACATAAACACTATCCTTTAGATATCCCCACAAAAAGAAATCTACTGGTGTTAAATCGGGCGACCTAGCGGGCCATGAATGACGACAATGGCGTCCCAACCATCTTCCTGGAAACCTGTTGTATAGTTCTTCCACAACAGCACGCGCAGAATGGGCTGGGTGTCCATCGTGCTGCATCCACATATGGACTCTCGTATGTAGACACACATATTCAAGGAGACCATCCAAACTATCGGCTATAAAAGCGCGATATAACTCACCTGTCAGTGTACCTGGGAAGTAGTGTGGACCGATGATTTCATCCCCAAGGATTCCACACCACACGTTAATAGACCACCTACGTTAACGGTCGACAAGTCCTATCCACCGAGGAGTGTCTGCGGCCCAGTAGTCCATGTTATGGCGATTCACTGCACCATAATTTGTGAACGTGGACTCATCAGAGAACATAATACTTTGCAAAGATTCCAGCGTGACATTACGCATGGCTCACTCACAGAATGTCACTCTTGCACGGAAATCGTTCCCATGCAGCTCCTGGGTCAGTGACAGGCGGTACGGGTGAAACCTGTGGCCGTGTACTATACGCCATACAGATGTGAGACTGACACCAGCGACTGCAGCAACGGCTCGTAAGCCGACATGAGGATCGTGGTGTAGTGCAGCTAAAACAATCACCTGCGTCTCCTCATTTCTTGCAGGTCTTCGTCTGTTACCGCTGCGCATTACCAAGCTGCCTGTTTCCCAAAGTCGTTGTACGGCACGTAAGAACGAAATGGCTGCCGGGGCTCTTCGCCTAGGATATCTCACGGCATACGCCGTAGCTGCTTCAGTGGCATCGTGTCGGCACTCGCCGAGCATCAGCAACATGTCAACGTACTCGTTGTTAGTGTATGTCATCGTCATCCTATGTCAGTAACTGTGGTATATTGAGCCCTGGTTGTTTGTGTGGCTCAAACTGTCGGGTATACGGCCGTGTGCGGCGACAGTCGGCAGGCTAACAGCGCATCGAGGAAGCTTCTCACTCCGTGACACCGGCGACGTTACAACTCGGCCGCACCACATTTACAAGGCACATTGCATTCTGCGCAGCATTTGTGGTATCTGCCCCTGAAACTTTGAAGGGTTGTAGCTCCCAAACTAACAGTGATAGGAATGTAGTTTAAATTGATTTGGACGCAGCTGGTTTCAACGAATCCAATGCACGATAGACAAAAACTATTGTTCCATTTAAAAACTTATATCTTTGTGCTGTAACTGTTTGGAAAATGATACAATAAACTATGTTCATAGCTCCGCAGAAAGTGTAACATTTCTTGTGTTAACCTACCGCATAAAAATTTCCTGTCACCTATTATTTTATAAGTTACAGAGGCAAACACCCTTAGTGAAACACCCTGTATATACTCCTCAATCCACCGTAAGGTGCGTGGCGGAGGATACTACGCATTGCGCTTCCTATTCCATTCTCAAATAGAACTATGGAAAAAAAGGATTGTTTATTGGCCTCTGTACGAGCGCTAATTTCTCTTGTCTTTGTGATCTTTACGTGGAATGTAAGTAGGAGGCAGTTTCACATTCCGACCCTCTAATTTCCTCAACAGAATTTCTCGAAGAGAACGTCGCCTTTACTCCAGCGATCCCCATTAGAGTTCCCGCAGCATTTCCGTGACACTCGCGCATCGGTCGAACTTACAAGTAACGAACCTAGCTGTTGCCTCTGAAGTACTTCCATGTTTTCCTTTAAAGTGATCTGCTGCGGGTCCCAAACACTTGAGCATCACCTTACATTTTTCTACATTTTTCTACATTTAGACCTAGCTGCCATTCTTCACACCAACGTTTTGTTTAATTCATCCTATATGCCATTACAGTCAATTAATGACCACAGCATCATCAGCAAACAACCGCAAATTAAAAGTTACTCTGTCCATCAGATCATTTATATAGACAGAAAATAATAGCGGTTCTATCACACTCTCCTGGGACGCGCCTGACGATACACTCGTCTCTGATGAACACTCGCCGTCGAGTACAACGTACTGTGTTCTGTTACTTAGGAAGTATTTCAGTCACTCAAAAATCTGTCAACCTATTCCAAATGCTCGTATCTTCGTTAGTGTCTGCAGTGTGGCACCGCGTCAAATGCCCTTTTGAAATCGAAACATACATTCTTCCTCTTGCCCTTCATCCATGGCTCACAATATGTCATCTGAGAAACGGACAATCTGAGTTTCACACGAACGATGTTTCCTAAACCCGTGCTGATTCATAGAAAGAAGCTTATCCGTCTCAAGAAAATTTACTATATTTGAGCTGAGAATATGCTCCTCAATCTACAGGAAACTGACGTCAACGACATTGGCCTGTAATCTTGTGGGTCTGTTCTTTTAGCTTTGTTATAAACGTGAGTCATCTGCTCTTTTCTCCCATTCACTAGAAACTTTCCGTTGAATTAAAGATTCTTGGTGATTGCTAGCTAAGTGAGGAGCCAACGACCAAAATTGGAGCGAGAAGCGTCAAATTTTCAATGTTACTTTTACTTATCATCAAAACAGTATAAATCGGTGATAGTAAATTAAAAACGCTCTAAAGAGAAGAGAGCGGTAATAGGATGATAAAATAGGGATAGATAACATTTTTCCTGTAAATCTTGAGACTTTCCTGGCTATATGTTGACATATTCAAAATCGGATATCTGGCAGTTGTTTCCATCGTTCTGTCACAATATTTTGATAGTGTACCTCACTATCTTCATCAGATAGCAATATTGTGACAAAACGACGCAAACAACTGGCAGATACTCGATTTTGAATATGTCAACATTTTTCCAGATTTTTTTCAACTTTACGGATATGTACATGAATTACGAGAACTTTTTAAAGCGCCCATTATGAGGCCAAACCACCTATTTCAGCAATAAATGCCTAATAATGTAAGAACATGCGGATGATGTCACCAGTCTCATATGGAAACAGTAACGCCCATAACAAGTCTTAGGGATTTGTTGGTGTATGATTACATGGTGCAGCAAGTTTCTCTCATCCATCGCAGATCAGCTTTATGAGATTCTAATCGACAGAACGAGTAGGTCACGAAATGCGTGCAGTATCTATCAATTGTTAAAAAAATCAGCCTTCCGTGCTCTACGAAGTCCAGCAATACCGTCCATAAATACGACTTCTTGGCCCAGATTACAGAAGATTTACAACATCCGCATATGAGGACCAGAAATCTCGCATCGATACCTGATAGCAGTTAAACCTTGCCAATTTTCCCTTGCAATTTCATTAAGTTGTGTTCGAGCGCTCAATATAATTCTTGACCGCAGCTTTTTTCCCCAGAATGTTTGGGTCTGAATTCCTGTTCCAATTTCCACCGTATGCAGGACCGTCCAGAGTCACTCCCCAAACCACATCGGAACCATCTGTGAAAAAAATTTTGGCTGACAGTTCGAGCATCCATGTGGTAAATTAACGACTCCACTTAAGATTATCGTTCTGCAAAGATGCATCATGAATAAGCATACACCAGCTGTCCGACAATAAAAGGTACTCTGCCGAAGCGGTTTGTACACTGTTTACCTCGATATAACTCTTGTAGTGGATGATGCGAAGTTATGTTTAAAAATTCAAACTTTCCACGCGTTACACAGCCAACTATCTAGTCCACCACCATCTTGTGAAGATTCAAATTTCCACCTGATTGCATAGCTGTCTAACCCACCCGCAAACCTAATTTCACAATTAATAAACAGTGACAGTCAAAATTGAAATAGTGCAGTCTACTTCCCCATTCCGTCAATTAAGACACAACTCATGTAAGATGAATATAGTTCATAAGCAACCAAATCAACACACACACACACAAATGTTTCTCACACAAAATTAAATAGTATTAGACCTAACCATAAAAATGAAACAACAATCAGATCACATATTTCGATATAAAACAGATTTAAGTGCCACATTGTTGCAGATTAAAAACTCTCAAGGAAAACTTTAACTACTACAACATGTAAAAACGAGATATATGTGCATTTATAAAATTCTTGTATGGATTTTCTAATTGACAATACGTACTTAAAATAACATGTGCCTTTACAGATAAGTATATTTTCTTATGTAGAGTATAAAGGAATAAAAAGACCTACCGAAGATGATACAGCTGTAGGGAAACATGTTTGGGCATAAAAATAAAACCACTAATTTGCTCAAGGCAGATACTTCTAAAGAGAAAATAACTAATTATTTCTTAAGAAAACCAGCATCAAAATAGCTTCAGCATCAAGGTGATTATGTAATGGTATAAAATCTTAAATTTCGCCCAACAATGATTTTGTTATTCAATTAGAATATAGCCAATGCTTGTCTTAGTCTGTATGGTCAGTTATGTAAGAATCAAAAAGGAAAAACTAACAGCATTGTTTATCAAGAATTTACGGCTGATTACTTAATAAATACGTAGTTACGCTTGATTTCTTGAGAAAACTTCATCCCATATACACTGTGTAAATAATCAGTGGTTTGCAGTGAATAGTTTACTGACGCAGATTATGAATTCCTAAAGAAAGATTCGCAGTATAGGCAGCATTCCCTAAATATTTCCAAATTATCCTCTCCTTAAAAGACCAGTACCAGGTGTACTGAGGAAATCACACACCAGGTAACCAGGTGTGTCGTAAACGTAAAAGATGTGCTAACTATAAGGAAGGAACCCATACAAATGTGCCATTAAATGCAGTTACGGGAGATGGAGTTTAAATATAAGGCGAGATGTTTTCGAAACTAACAAGGGGAACACCAAGTATGGTACAAATGGATTTTTATGGGTCGCAGGTATGTTATGAGGGAATTCATCCAGACCACCAGGCTAAAAGGTTGTGTTCCATTGCGCCTAGGCTTCCACGAAAATGGAGACAAAAGTCCTGCGCCTAATTCCTAAGTGTACCATAGTCTATCACAGACAGTCGCGAAACTCTCTAGGGAAAAATTGCAACTGAAGCGATACTAGCGTTCCAAGCGGCCAGTTAGGAGTAACAGAGGAGTGGCACATTCCCCCACAATATATCTGCGACCCATCGAAATCCGTTTGTTACAATCCTGGTGTTCCTCTTGTAAGAGCCTTAGAAAAAACTCTCAGAAAACTAAAACATCGAGATTCAACAAGAAACTAAAGTGCCAAGGAGGTAAAATTCACTTGCTGTCAGAGTGACCTAAATGTCCATTAATGCCGAAAGATAGTAAGAAACCTAAAACGGAATTCTTGCTGAAGCAAATACAAAATTCTAATAAAAAAATCACCACTCTGAAGTAAGCAATAAAACAGTGCGTCCTTCAGTAATGCCGCTTACGTAAACGAATACGTTACGAATACGCCAGAGATTTTATTTTAAAATCGCCCAATAGCTGTACTCATCCACGTATTGTTGGTGATATTCAAAAAAAGGCAGAGTACCGACTTCGTTGAAGTCAAGATTGGAAGAAGAAGCTACGTGTCCAAACAAGGCGGAATTATTATGTAGCTTAATAATTGATAAGGTGTCAATTAAGCTACAACGACAGCATTTTCAGCAATATACGTTGTGGGAAAAAGCTCTTACGTGAAAATGTTTCTTACCAGATAGCTTCCTTGACTTAAGCTTACAAATTACCCAAGTTGTTGAGCTCCAAAAAGCTGAATGTACACATTTGAGTCTCTTGGGGGGATTTGGTTCAGGTATTTATCACCGTAGTAGTGAGATAAAGTTTCAAAACCTGGCCTTAGGATTTCTTCCACCTGTAAAGTTATTAGCTGGGCAGGAACTACTATATAATTATGGAATGTTACAGCATGTATGTATTCGTGGAGTTCTGAGAGAAGTCAGCTGTCTCATTGCGTATGCTCGTGAGTTGTTCGACATCAGGACCCTACAGTAGGGGTGAACAGAGTGAAAACTGGATTAAAATATGAAAATTACGTTAATATTCTTGTATCTATCGTAGTGAATTAATGAGATACTTCTTTGTGCTGTTACAGAGCCAGAAAATATTGAAAATACCATAAACGGGACATCAGGCATGTGAACACACCAGTAAAATATACATTTCAGTATCTTTGTAACAAATGTACCGGATCTTGAGAATTCACACATTATCATGCACCGCATTTTTCACGGCTAAGATTGAAGCAAGTGTGACTATACAGTGTAAGAACCGGCGTATTGGGCTATATACGATTCTGATTTAGGAGTTTGGCTCGATGTTATGTTGGGTTCGAACCGTACATGTCTGCTTTCATGCCCCATCAACTACTTGAGTTGCAGATGTTATCTTTTACCCCTGATCCTGTAGTTAAAAACACTCTATGCATACAATTTGCATAGGTTGCAGTTTGAGAAACAAATAAGAAATATTACATAAAATTACTACTTCATTAATAAAAAGAGTTTTATTCTAATGTTTGCAAATGATGCAAATTACTTGAATTAGGTTTACACAAATAAATTGGTTCGTTATTGGAAGTTTTCATATGAATTATGAAGCTTAAATAGATTAAAATGGTTACAGTTGCATTGTCTGTTATAAGAAATTGATGGCACTTTCCCCCAACTAAGTAATCATAACATTAAGAAACACAGAAACTATATTTCGCGAGCACTCAACATGAAATTGTCAACAGTTCAAAATAGTTTGCGTTTCCCGAACACCAGTTCTACACTCTTCATTTCTTGTGTATAACCATGCACACGTACCAGCTGCAATGGCGTTCACTTGTTCCCGCCAAATTTAAGAGTCCTGAGAAGTGACCGTTGGCTGCCATAGAATTGTGACTTTACTGCAATATTTATTATTTGACTAACTGATTTTCAGCCGTTACCCCATCTTCAGGTAGAAACTGCAGAGATATAAACATGAGTCTGTGAAAGTTTAGTTTCCGTATACTGTTTCTGATGATGGTGTAACTGCCGGAAACCAGTTAAACAAATAATAAATATTGTAAAATACTCCTCAGCTGTCTTATGTGCTTAATTCAAAAGGGGTAACTACCGCAATACACCAAAAATACATTAACATTTAAGACAAAGATATTGTGGTTTACAAGTGAGAGAAAATTGTGAAAAGAAAACAGGAATGAATTATACGCGAGAACTGAAAAGCGATAACAAAAATAGTTGGTATAAGTGGATAATCACCTTGTGTTTAATATTACAAAAAAACAGTCTTGATCGCAAAAAATTGACCGCTTTCGACGTGATGTAGGTCATCTTCGGAAGAAAATGTAGCCCATGTGACGCGTGCTGGACTCGGCTGGGCTGGGGTGTGTTTGGTTGGTGCTTCTTACGAAGTACTTACCTGGCAGAGTTGGAGGTCTGCCCATGATTACCACGTCTGTCAGAGAATTGGTAGCGCTCACGATAAACATGACCATGGTGGACTAAGTATGGGATGAACAGTCGGAGTGGTACGAAGTCTTGCTAATTAAACCACTTTTATAGTGTTACCTCAGTTACCAGATGTGTGCATGCATGAATACAGAAACGAATTAAAGCATACGATGTGCTGAAAATGTTTGTAATGTAAAATTTCATAGACGTAATTTAAAATTTTTTGGATTTTAAACACTTTTCAACACGAAATATGGGTGTCATCGTCAGAATTTTAATAATTACCTAAAATAGGGTTATATCATACAGTTTAGGCCAAATTCCCTCAATGTAGAAGCAAAGTAGACTGCGACATTTATTAACAAAACTTAGTTACAGCTGCATGACATTGAAAATTTCTTATGATGGTTGACTGTATAACATTATGTATTAGTGCAATTGTATGATAAAACACTTTTTTTCATTTGAACATTTAGAAGTGTAAATTTTGACTTTACGGAAGTAATGTTCGTAGAGTCACGCAATTATTATTAGTAATGGAATTTTGTGGAAAGACGATCAAATCAAAGTCACAAGGACTTACTTCGGGGGAGGATAGTGGATGGTACAGTACTTCCCAGTCATATCGACCGAACAGAGTAGCCACAGCTTGCGCTGTACGCGGCCGCGCATTTTCGTGGAAAATGATGCGTGGGTTGCGCAGAAAGTGTTGCTACTTCTTTCGAAAAGCTTAAGTCCTAGTGATTTTGATTTGATTCCGAAGATGAAGGAACCACTTCGTAGCATTCGCTTCAGAACTGTACCAGAGATTCGACAGGCAGTAGACCGCTCCATTCGCACTATCAGCAGAACAGACTCTGCTGGCAACTAGTTCTACACAACGCTGGTGATTGCTTTGAAGGACAGTAACAGGCACAAACATGATTTTGTATGGGTTGTGAATAAATAGTTGCCACTATTTAAGTTCCAACCGTCGTAGTAAATTCAAGCTTATTACAACTTTTGAATGTGTCATGAAATTTCAACAAACTCTGGTTTAGATGATAGCTAATTGTCCCTAGCTATAATGTTGAAAGTGTCACTCTTGTATATATTTAATTAATGAATGATTTCAACTGGTATACGTTTACAATGGAAACATAAACATATCATCATATTCTCCACAGTAACAGTGAAAATACAAGCAGCATGGTTTACCTCTCGTATATTTCGTCTAGTGTGTCGATTTATTGTACATTTTGCCAGTAATTTACGTAAATATTGTGTGGCAAGAGTGTTGAAGGTCATTGAAGCTGATTTGCCTATTTATTTATTTCAGACTTTATGTAATACTAATTATCTATAGTTATTTATATTGACATAATACTATATTAGTAAGGAAGTACTTTTAGATGGTCAGTTTTTACTTAAAGAAATATCCCATGTTGTAAACGATTTTGGAAGGGATAACGATCGGCCAAAGACAAAGTGGCCAAGGGTGAGAACTGGTGGGAAGTGTGTGTTTGAGAGCAGGGAGATGGGCGAAGGATGTGGCGGAAAAAGAACTCCATTAGCCTTGGCAGAAGAAGGACTCTTCTGGATGACAGAAGCGATTCGATCGAGCAGAGTGTTCAGATTACTTTTAATTCAAACTGTATCAAATAATCTATCAAGGACTGACAGAACCGACAGTTAATGCTAGTTCTGTCGGATTTGCAAAAAGACAGCTCTCACTATTGCCTCGTGCTACTATTCCGCCTCCCTGAGTGGTCATCTAAAGAGGATCTGTGGGATCCGTTATCTGCAAACGATGCCGCTATTTAGCTGCACGTGGGGGACACAGAAAGAGCCTCCACGAAGAGAGAAATTTCCACTCGGGCGTCCCCTGGGCAACGGCAGCCTGTCGGCTAATCCTTCTACCCATCGACTACAAACCTCTTGACTGTGCGGAAAATGAGAGAACACATAAGGATCTTTTCAGAACCAACATTGACTATTATGTCATTCAATACAGAAGGTTTGTCCAATGCAAAACAAGAGCTCATTTGAAATAAGTGCAAGGATTATAGGTGCGATGTTCTGTGCCTTCAGGATACGCACAGAGGCCAAGAGTACCTGGTATGCAGCTAATTAAAGAGATTCCTCATAACCAATATGGAAGTGCAATTTTCGTGAAGAATGAAATGAAAGTAACAGAAGGTAGAACTAGTTATCAGAATGGTGCTGAAATTGTTTTCGTACGTCTGGGTAACATAAACATCCACTCTGTATATAAGACCCCCAGCATACCATATCAGTTCAGTGCACCTCTGGGGAAGAGGAAGGAGATACCAGAAATAATAATCGGAGACTTCAACAGTCACAATGTGGACTGATGATATAAGCAAACTAATAGCGATGGAGAACTAGTGGAACAGTGATCTGAAAACAACAAGCTTCATCTGATACACGATCCGGAACAGCCTCCATCGTTTAACAGTGGCAGATGGAAAAGTGGCTATAATCCAGATCTATGTTTCACAGCATCAGCCTCACAAACATAAGCCAAAACCTCGTCTTGAATCCCATCCCTAAGTCCCAGCACCGACCAATACCTTGCAAAATGAACCCCGTGATTCAACCAACAGAATTTTCTCTCTGAAACAGATTTAATTTCCAAAAAGCTAACTGTGAAGAGTTCTCGAAAGGAATTGACAACAAACTTTCATCACTACAGTGGTTTTGTTAATGTTTTAAAATACTGTGCACGGCGGAGTATACCGAGAGGAAGCAGAAAATCATATGTCCCAGGCTACAACAAAGATACAAAAGAGAAGTACAAAATGTATTGTGATCTTTATGATGCAACCTGTTCACCCCAGAAACAATTGAGGCCGGTGAAGAAGTCATAACAACAATGATTGAAAATAGAAGACAGAAGTGGCAACACACTGTAGAAAACATCAACATGACCCACAGCAGCAGGAGAGCATGGAGACTACTCAAAAAGCTAGATGGTACATCTACACGTACACCAGACTTTGTAGCCATTACAGCAAACCAAATAGCCTCCCAGTTGATGAAAAACGGTAAAATAGAACACAAATTAAAGAGGGGAGTAGGGGAGAAGAAAATAATAAATCACAAGATTACCCATTTACATTATCAGAACTGGACGAAGCAATTAAAAGTCTGAAGATCGAGAAGTATAGACGATATTAAAAATGAACAGCTAAGAAATCTTGGTGTTCACCCTAAATAATGGTTTCTGGAGTTTATGAACAGCTGTTGGGCAACTGGTCAAATCTCTAAGATCTGGAGGCAGGCAAAAGTAATTGCAATTCTTAAGCCTGGTAAGGACCCAGAAGATCCTAAGAGATACAGGCCGATCTCTCTGTTGTGTACAACCTATAAGCTGTTTGAAAGACTGATACTAAACATATTCAGTGACCTGATTGAGGGCACCCTAATAAAAGAGCAAGCAGGAATTCGACCTGGCAAATCTTGTACCAGCCAAGCTCTCAACCAATCTCTGTTCATGGAAGAAGGGTTTGAGGAACGAATAGCAACAGGGGTTCTGTTTATAGTCTTCACGGCGGCCTGTGATACCAGCAACCTCAGAAATCTTATTAGGAAGGTGCAAAGAACAACAAAAAGCCCTCGACTCACTGCAGTACTCAAACCAGTTCTGTTTAACAGTAGATATTTTGTTGAATTCCAAGGTAACAAGAGCAGATGGCGTCTACAGAAAATTGGACTTCCCCAGGGCAGTGTCCTTTCCCCAGTTCTATTCAATATCTACACGAATGACCAGCCTATCAGTCCGCGTTCAAGATCTTTCATATATGCTGACAATAGGGCAATAGCTGTTCAGGCATCAAACTACGAGGATATTGAGGAAACACTAAATGAAAACCTAGAAAATCTAACAAACTATTATAATAAAAATCAGCTAAAGCCCAATCCAAGTAATACCTAGACTTGCCTAGTCCATCTTAACAATAGAAAGGCAAAGAGGGAACTGAATGTTTGGTGGAATGGTACAAGATTAGAACACTGCCCTTCCCCAGTGTACTTGGGAGTTACCCTTGATAGTACACTATCATTTACGCGAAACATTGAGAAGAGAAGAGCAAAATTCCAAACACGGAATAGCTTACTTGGCAAACTAACAACGTCAAAATGGGGAGCTAATGCAAAAGTTTTACGTACGACAGCAATGGCGCTCTGTTACTCTGCTGCTGAGTTTGCAAGTCCTGTGTGGGAACGGCCATGTCATGCAAACAAACTGGACCCTGTCCTGAATCAGACCTGTAGGCTTATCACTGGCTGTCTTAAACCTACAACAGTTGAACACCTATACTCATTATCAGGAATCGCTCCAGCAAAGGTCCGACGCTACCCATTACATGGGCTACAAACTGTACCAAAACGCCTTAAGTCAAGAAGCAGCTTTCTACATTCAACGTAACCACTCACAGACCCACCAAGAACTACCAGAATAAAACTGTGGCGGGAGCAACAAGGACATGCCAACTACGCTGAGGAGGCGCTGCCACCAGACGCAGAACTTGACTGGCAGAGATGGAAGACTGAACAGACGGCGGTCGGGAATGGGCAGGTGCAACAAGAATTTACACAAGTGGGGAATCTGTGAAAGTGTTTTGTGTTCGTGCGGGAACATACAGACCATGGACCATCTGCTGGAATATTCGGAAGTAAATTATCCAAGAGCGTGCACAGCCCAAGACCTGATGACCTGCAGCGGTACAGCAGTGGCATATATAGACGTCTGGAAGAATAAGATATGAAGTTGATCATACTATTTTTGTACATAATGTTTCATATATTATATGTTATTGTAAAAATTTGTAGACATTATTATTTTACTATTTGTGAATTTATTATATACTGTTTGTAGCTCGCATACGTGTTCTGGACGTAACTTAAAGCCAGACGTTAAAGGTGTAACGTTTTTATTTTTGGAGTAGTTGAGCGATATGATTCTATTGCAGCAACAGGAACGGTAAGTCACTGTATCAGATCGAATGCAGTAACGGTTGAAAGGCAGTCCCGCGTCGTGATCTCCTTTGTGTACACCTCGCATCTAAGCTATGCGCAAGTCACTTTTCAACTGTCACTTTCAGGGCGTCCATTTCTCTTTGCGAAGGAACAGGTATCATTGTCTGGCCGTGTTGGTCATTCAGAGTGCTAGTCCATAGCTTTTCATTTCTATTCTTTAATTTAACATTTCTAATTACATTTTACTTCATAAGTTCTCGAAGCTATACATTCCGAAACTGTATCTAACACGAGGTGTACAACTTTGCTTCCGCCGTTTTCCCCCCCAAAATTGAGCCTTTAATGAAACAAATTGGTTAAACATGTATCACTCAAAGTATTTTACAACGCTGGCCACTAATTTCTGCTATTATTGGGCAGTGTACGAATCCCGCGTAGAAAAAATTGTTCCTCTTTTGAAGCAATCCACGAATCTTGAAGGAAGCCGACGACGCAGCTGTTAAAGTATGGGTTTAAACAAGGTGGAGCAGCGAAGCAAGAGTCAAGCGTCAAGCTGCACGTTTTATGAACAGAGATTGCGGCGGCCTATCACATGCACATGGTGGAACGGCGAGGATAATAGCATCAGCCAGAGAAACCAACACAAAAATCATTTATGAAATTAGCTACCAGTGGCTTTGAAGCAAAGAAAACATCTCGCCAGCCCGTGTTCTATCCAAGCTTTCTCGCGTACTAGGCAGTCGGCCTGACCACTTCGCCGCTGGTTACCACGACCGCGCGGGCTGCGTCAGCAGCCACATGACGGTGTGTGGCCGAGGGTATTTCATGTACCATTTCCACTCCCTCCTCCTGCACCAGTCGCGCGGAAAAATAGATGGCCGCTATGACGCCGTGTGAGCTGTAAGCTCTCTACTATTATCCCTTAGGACTCTTCGAGAGCTATGCGTGGGAGAAAGCAATATATTTGTTGAGAAACCTTTGCTTTCGGAGATTCATCACAAGACCGTACCGCGATAAAGAACCATCGGCCACTGTTGTTCCCTAACCACTTCTGTGACGTTTTCGCAATTACTAATTAATAAGCCTATAATGAAACGTACTGCTCTCTTTAGATCTTAACTATGTCTTCTAATCATTCTATGAGGTACGGATCCCACACGGTTGAGCGATAAGCGTTGGTTGGTTTCGTAGCTTACTTCCTTCGTAAAGGGACTGCAATTCCTGCGGATTGTACCAATGAATCTCAGTCTGGTATCCACCTTGCCCACGATTAATTTTACATGATCAATCCTTTCAAAATCGTTCCCTCTGTCAAGCTCCAAATATTTAATGTTACTAAAATATTTTGTTAACACCCACCTATATAATCATCAAAATAAAATAAGACGAATCAGATCGCAAACGGAAAGAGTTAGGTGTTCCTTTTTTCCGCGACCTATTAGACAACTAAACTGTGGACAAACATCATAAAAGCGGTTCGATGAACCCTCTGCCATGCACTTCAATGTGACTTGCAGAGTATTTATGTAGATGTAAATGCTTCCAGATTCTCTCCTGTAAAAAATTCCGGAGGTAAAATAGTCCGCCATTCGCATCTCCGGGCAGGAACAACTTAGGAGGATGCGATCATCAGGAAAGACAATACTGGAATTCTACGGATCGGAGCGTATTAGATCACTTAATCGGATAGAGAGTTTAAAAATTTAAAAAGAGAAATGGATACGTTAAAGTTAGATACAGTGGGAATTAGTGAAGTTCGTTGGAAAGAGGAACAGGATTCTCGTCAGGTGAGTACAGGATTATACAGGAAATCAGTTCGGGATATTACGAGAGTAGGTCTTATAATGGATAAGAAAATAGGAATTCGGGTAAACTACTATGAGCAGCGCAGTGATAGCATTATCGTAGTCAAGACAGATACGAAACCAACATCGACCACAATAGTACAGGTTTATATGCCAATTAGCTCTGCCGACGACGAGGAGATCGAAGAAATATATGAGAAGCTAAAGGAAATTATTCATACAATTAAGGGAGAGGAAAACTTAATTGTCATGGGAGACTGGCATTCGGTAGTAGGAAGAGGAAGAGAAGAAATATAGTAAGTGAATATGGACTGGGTAAAAGGAATGAAAGAGGATAAAGCCTGGTAGAAAATTGCACGGAACATAATTTAATCATAACAAACACCTGGTTTAAGAATCACGAAAGAAGGTTGTATAAGCGGAAGAGACCAGGAGACACTGGAAGGTACCAAATGGATTTTATGATGGTAAGACATAGATTTCGGAACCAGGTTTTAAAGTGTAAGACATAACCAGAGGCATATCTTATTGGTAATGAACTGTAGGCTTAAACTGAAAAACTGTAGAAAGGTAGGCAGTTAAGAAGTTGGGACCTGAATAAATTGAAAGAACCTGAAGTTCTTGAGAATTTCAGAGGGAGCTTTAGGCAACAACTGACTGAAACGTGAAGTAAATAAAACAGTAGAAGATGAACGGCTAGTATTGAGAGACGCAGAAGTGATGGCAGCTGAGGTCCAAATAGGTAGGAAGGCAAGACCTACAAAAAATCCTTGGATATCACAGGAAATACTAAATTTAACTGATGAAAGGAGAAAATATAAAAATGCACTAAATGAAACAGATAAAATGCAGTACAGACGACTAAGAAATGAGATTCACAGGAAGTACAAATTAGCTAAGGAGAAATGGCTAGAAGGCAAATACAAGTCAGTAGAAGAATGTTTAAATAGGGGAAAAATAGGTACCACATACAGGAAAATAAAAGAAAAAAAGCAGCTGTATGAAATAAAGAACTCAGATGGGAAACCAGTTCTCAACAAAGAAGGTAAAGCTGAAAGATGGAAAGAGTACATAAAGGGGCTCTACAAAGCAAATGAACTAAGAGACAATGTTGTAGGAAGGGAAGGGGAAGTAAATGAACATGAAAAAAATCTATTTCATCTCGTGTGTAAGATGTATAAGATAGAGGAAATACCCTTAGACTTTAAGAAAAATGTAATAACACACATTCCAAAAAGAGCAGTCGCAGACAGATGTAAAAACTACAGAACTATCAGCTTAATAAGTCATGGTTGAAAAATTTTAACACACATTATTTACAGAAGGGTGGAAAAGCTGGTAGAAGCTGACCTCGGGGAATATCAGTTTGGATCCAGAAGAAATTGTAGGAACATGGTAGGCAACACTTACTTTACGGCTTATCTAAGAAGATTAAGGAAAGGCAAACCTACATTTCTAGCTTTTGTGGATTTGGAAAGAGCTTTTGTCAATGTGGATTGGAATACTCATTCAAATTACGAAATCAGCAGGAGTAAAACATAGGGAACGGCGGGTTATTTACAACTTGCACAATAACCAGACAGCAGTTGTTAGACTCGAAGGGCATGAAAGGGAAGCATTGGTTGGAAAGGGAGTAAGACAGGGTTGTAGTCTTTCTCCAATGTTATTCAATGAGTACATTGAGCAGGCTATAAAGGAAAGCAAGGAGAAATCTGGAGAAGGAATTAAAGTTCAGGGTGAAGAGTTGAAGACATTCCTTTTTGCCGATGACATTGTAATTCAGTCAGAGACAGCATAGGACCTGGAAGAGCAATTGAATGGAATAAACAGTGTATTGAAAGGGGCGTATAAGATGAACATTAACAAGAGCAAAACAAAGGTAATGGAATGCAGTCTTAGAAAATCAGGCGATGCTGAAGGAATTAGATTAGTTAACGAAACAATAAAGGTGGTAGGTGAGTTTTGTTACTTGGGCAGTAAAATAACGCACGATTGTCGCGGTAAAGAGGATATAAAATGCAGAATGGCAATGGGAAGAAAAGCGTTTTTGAAACAGAGAAATTTGTTAACATTCAATATTAATTTAAGCATAAGGCAATCCATTTTAAAAGCATTTGTGTGGATTGTTGGCTTTGTCTGGGAGAGTAACAGCCGGCCGTGGTGGCCGAGGGGACTGAGGCGCTTCAGTCACGGTCTGCACGGCCACTACGGTCGGGGGTTCGAATCCCCCCTCGGGCATGGATATTTGTGCCATCCTTAGGATTAGCTAGTTCATAAGTAGGCCTAGTTTGTAAGTTTAGGGACTGATGACCCCGTAGTTAAGTCCCATAAGCTATACAAACATTTGAACATTTTTTTGGAGAGTAACATGGACGATAAACAATGCGAACAGGAAGAGAACAGAGGCTTTTGTAATGTGGTGCTACAGAAGAATGCTGAAGATTAGGTGGGTGGAGGTACTGAACAGAATTGGAGAGAAAAGGAATTTCTGGTATACTTTGACTAAAATAAGGGATCGATTGGTAGGACACATTGTTATACATCAAGAAATCGTGAATTTAGCATTGGAGAAAAGTGTGTGGGGAAAAAATTGCAGGGGGAGATCAAGAGATGAATACAGTCAGCAGATTCAAATGGATAGAGGGTGCATTCTTATGATGAGATGAAAAGGCTTGCTCCGGATAGGGTAGGATGGAGAGCTGCATTAAACCAGTCTCCGGACTGAAGACCGCAACAACATAAATAAGAATACTGCCTCCAGTGTTACTACTGCATAATTAAATAATAAAGGATCTTTCTTTTAATTTAAACGCAGCACTTTACATTTATGTTCAAGGTTAGTCATTACCTGCAACATACGTCGATAGGCTTAAAAATTAAAAAAAAAAAAAAAGTCAAAATGTTTCTAAAGTTAAGGGACCAAACCGCGGATGTCATCCGTAGCTAGTCTTACAAATTACTGTAACTCACGCTAAGAATATTATACACACCTATGCCCGAGGGACGGGCAGCGGCCACGCAATCCGTGACAAGACACATTAAAACGTGGAAAGTTTCGCGCGGGAATCGCGGCGTGCACTAAGCCATAATGCTACGCACTGCTCGGCCGCTCCCGTCGGAAGTTCGAGTCCTCCTTCTGGAATGTATGTGTGTGTGTGTGTGTGTGTGTGTGTGTGTGTGTGTGTGTGTGTGTGTGTGTTGTCTGTGTGTGTTGTCTTTCATGTTACTAAGTTTGTTTGTAGGTCTAGGGTCTGATGACCATAGTAGTTCAGTCCAAGATGTTTCCAAATATTTGAACATTTTAAACCTTGCGGCCGTGCTGTATCTCCTCTTGAAATTCGTTACCCTTTTCCAAGTGTTGCGACTTCTCGACTTACTACAGCAACATCCGCAAAAAATGTCATTGAACATTCGGTGTTTTCTACAATCAACACTTTATTAAATGCGTTTAGACTATCAGTCTAAGCATTGTTAGAATGGGAGGTTGCCGGTTATCTACAACTACGAAAGGGCTGGCGTAAATACTTTGATTTATACTCTTTATAGCACTGGGATTTTCTGTATGAAGGCATGTTGTTCGTTATTGTTATGTTTGATGGAGCCAATAGCTTAGTTATTTGCTTTAAAGGGTGTGAGAACTGGTGGAAGTGTGTGTCAGGTGGACCGCATACTTGCTGCAGAGGTCATTGTCTGCATTAATGTCCTTGCATCCAGTGTACTGAGCGATCATTGTTTCTTAGATAGTTTGGTGGCAGAGGCGAGTTATTTACTTCCATAAACTGTTTCATCTGAGTATAATTCGGTGTGGGCTCTCATGACGCGGAAGGACGCTGGTTTTTTTCCCTACGCAATGCTGAGATTCAGCAAGCTGTCAGAATGAAATAAAATTTGCGTCTCGCTAGACTCTACGAAACCCGAAATTGATCGAAGTATTGTGATCTGGGCTTGTGTGTGGGTGATTGGGTCTAACTGAAATCAGAATCGTTTCTCAAAAGTAACGATTGATGTGCAAGATGAAACACCGATGAATGAAACAGACGTTTTAATACTCCAGCAAGTGTGCAGTTAGCGAAGCGGTACAGGGTATGTCCATTCCGATATGTATGACCTTGTTGACGAACAGGCTAGTTTCGAAAGGAGTGGGCAGACTTGTAGTTACAATGCGAGCTGAAAGCTTCTCCTGCGCCCGCCGTCCGCGCGGACATCAGTTGGCGTGGCGGAGTGTTTGGGCAGCTGGTAGAGGCGGCCTCCTTATTAGGCGCGCACCTGGCACAGACGCCGGCGTCGGCGTCGCGTCGGCGTCGCGGCGCGCCTCGCCACCTCGTGACTGGCGGGGGCGTCTCTAAACATAGCCGGCCGGAGATTGTGAGCGCCGCGGACGCGGGCAGCGCACAAAAACGCAATTAGCGGTAGCTGGCGTCAGGCGCCGCGGAGCAGGGCCGGAGATTGCCGCCCGCTTTCCGGCAGGCGGGTCTCCTTCCTTCCTTCCTTCCGCAGCTGCGGAAACATCACGTCCACACAGGAAACCAAGCAGCCGTGGTTAGCCGCGGTGGAGTAGCCGAGCGGTCTAAAGCGTCTCGCTGCGGAGCGCGCGGTTGCTCGCCGTGGAGGTTCGAGTACTCCCTGGGGCATGGGTGTGTGTGTTGTCCTTAGGTTAGTTTACCTAGGTTTAAGTAGTTTGTAAGCTACGGAGTGCTGACCACGCAGTTTGGTCCGACAGATTTACAAGCATTTGAGCATTTATTTTATTTTATTTTTTATTATTATTTTTTTTTATCAGCCGTGGTTACCCGGCCCAGTCACTAGTGTTATAACTCAAGACTTGGACAAAATTTCCACATGTTCTAACGAGCCGGCAGCGGTGGCCGAGAGATCTGCGGCGTGCCAGTCACAGTCTGCACGGTCGCTACGGTCGGGGGTTCGAATCCTCCCTCGGGCATGGATATTTCCGTCGTCTTTAGTATAAGGTAGTTCATAACGATCTATTGACACAAGGTCAACACAGATTTAGAAAATATCGTTCATGCGAAACACAACTAGCTCTTTACTCACACGAAGTGATGTGTGCTACAGACAAGGGTTAGCAAATCGATTCCGTATTTCTCGATTTCCAGAAGGCTTTTGACACCGTAGCTCACAAACGGCTTTTAATCAAATTGCGTGGTTATGGTATATCGCCCCAAATTTGCGACTGGATAGCAGATTTCCTGTCAGAGAGGACACAGTTCGTAGTAATCGACGGTAAGGCATCGACTAAAACAGAGGTGATATCGGGCGTTCCACACGGTAGTGTTATTCATCCTCTGCTCTTTCTTATTTACATAAACGATTTAGGCGAAAATCTAAGTACCTCTCTTAGCTTGTTTGCAGATGACGCCGTCGTTTACCGTCTAGTAAATTCATCTGTTGCTCAAAACCAACTGCAGAACGATCTGAATATCAGTATGGTGTAAAAATTGGCAACTGACTATATAATGGGAAGTGTGAAGTCGTCCACATGAGTACGAAAAGAAATCCCTTAAACTTTGTTTACAAGGTAAATCACTCAAAAGTGAAGGCCGTAAACTCCACAAAATACCTAGGAGTTACTATTACTTCACACTTAAACTGGAAAGAACACTTAGATAATGCCGTGGGAAAGGCGAACGAGAGACTGCGTTTTAATGGCAGAACCGTTAAAAGATGCAACAGAAGAACCTAACAGACTGCATACACTACACTTGTATGGAGTATTGCTGCCCAGTGTGGGATCCTTATCAGGTGCGTTTGACGGAAGACGTCGAAAGAGTCCAGAGAAGGGCAGCTCGTTTCGTATTGTCACGATACAGGCGACACAGCTTTACGAAAATGATACAAGGATCTGATATCGGAATCACTACAACAACGACGCTTATCGCTGCGGCGTGGTCTATTTACGAAACTCCAATCGTCTACATTCTCCTCCGAATGCGAAAATATATTGTTGACTCCCACTTACATAGGAAGAAATGATCATCAGAATAAAATACGAGAAATCAGAGCTCGAACGGAGAGATTCAAGTGTTCTTTCTTCCCGCGCGCTATTAGAGAATGGAATGGGAGATAAATAGTATAATGGTGGTTTGATGAACCCTCTAAAATGTTCAGATGTTTGTAATTCTATCGGACCAAACTGCGTGGTCATCAGTCCGTAGCTTACAAACTACTCAAGCCTAGGTAAACTAACCTAAGGACAACACACACACACCCATGCCCCAGGGAGCAGGGAGGACTCGAACCTCCACGGCGAGCAACCGCGCGCTCCGCAGCGAGACGCTTTAGACCGCTCGGCTACTCCACCGCGGCGATGAATCCTCTGCCAGGCACTTAAATGTGATTTGCAGAGTATCCCATCTAGATGTAAATGTAGATAAGTAGTTTGGGTACTGATGACCCCGCAGTTAAGTCCCTTAAGCTTAACAAACATTTGAACATTTTGTTCTATCGAATACCCATATATGCCTAGAACTTACTTAACGCTCCTTTTTCATGGCAGATATGGACTTACACTATTATGGAACAGAAAAAGAAGAAATAGACATAATTATACTGCACGGTATATATGTCAAAGTACACCTCATAAACCGCTGAGCCAATTTTGATGAAATTTTGTATGTCTCCGTTGATGGATAATAGCCACTTCTGGACAGAGTAGGTGTAGCCAAAACAAACAAATAATAATAATAATTGAAACGTGTAATTTATATGGGCACCAACACATCGGATTTTGTGCACTGCCATACCGTTCATCGGATTCCTTTAAAAATTTTGGACGCTTCACAAAATCAAATGTTCAAATGTTTGTAAATTTATGGGACTTAACTGAGCTCATCAGTCCCTAGGCTTACAAACTACTTAAACTAACGAATACTCTTATACTAATGACAACAAATACACACACCTCCGATGGCGAGCAGCAGTGTGGGCGTCAACTAGGTTCCTTGGAACTCTCGGACACTCCACCGCTGCTGCACGCTTGATCCTCGAAATAAGAGTAAAGATTTGATAATACAAAATTATATAATCTTCGGTAAACTCCTCTTGAGAGACATCCGTAGGCATTTAATTGATCTGACACAAATATTTATAGAAACTTCACCATATAGATTTTAACTGGTGTTTTGGAGCCCCAGTTGCTAGTAGGTGTAGTAATGATAGGACATGGATATAAGAAAAAATTTGCAGATTCGTAGATTAGATCCTTTCTCAACAAAGTTTTATTTATTTATAAATTTTTACAAATTAATTTGACGTTAAAAGTTATTTATTTTCCAATGTGAATCGTTTACATCGTAATAGCATTTTCAGAAGTTTCCTACATTTTTTGTTATCAGATCTGTTTATATTATTTCTTTTATGTAAAGGAGAAGAAAAAAATTAATTTTTAACGACTTAAGTCCATTATCAATAGTTATTTTCTCTGAACACATGGAAAATAATGGTGGAGAAAGTTTTGTTCTATATATGTCTACAGATTATAAGGAGTCAAAACAAATTTAAGGAGTTGCAATCATATTTTAATAAATGATGCTTAGCACATTTTGTTGGCCATTTGTCTTTCGAATACAAGTGACAGAAACACGCGGCAGAAATCTGGACAAGAAATATGGAGCAAATGCATTAGCTGTATACATAAAATATATTAGAAATTTGTGACAATACAATCTAGATCTACCAACAATAAATCACAGGAACCAGCATAAGAAATAGGAGAAAAACAGAAATGCTCCCTAAGAATTTGGAGAAGACAATTTAAACAAGAAATGGGGTGCATACTGTTAGTCTGCGAACTGTGGAACGAAGGATGAGACTTGAGGAACACTTTTATCCGCATTTTTTCACTCCAAGTCGCTTTCACCGCACAGTACTGTTCCTTCTATTTGCGACGAGAGTGGTTTGGCCTGTGTGTGTGTGGGGGGGGGGGGGGGGGGCTACGTCGCAGTTGCCGCTGGTCGTACGGTCAGGTGAACACAACTGACGCGGTCTGCACTGGGATGCCAAGGAAGCCCCGCGCTACTGTGCTCTCCTGTTTCCCTTCTGGAAGTGACCCAGGAATTCCAGCTGGTCTGTCGTATTTCTCGACGGCGTGGCCAATCATGGCGAGGATCCAGATTGTGAACCTGTGAATCTGGGCCAGATAGGGTACATACTTGGATAGACGTTGCAGGTGTTTTAAGCCCATTTTCCTGGGGTGATGCTGGCTCTAACCGCAACTGCCTGATAAAAGGACCTTGGTTTGAATCCCGGGCCCAACACAATTTTTTTCTCAGTGTTTTGTAACCCCTACTAACAGCTGATACTCCAAACCCAAGTTAAAATCTATACTGAGAACAGCTACAGCATCATACAGTGACGTTTGTTATTTCCGTCATGTATCTAAGTAACAGACGTCGCAATTCTCAATTGTAATACACCACATGGTATAAATCCAAAGAAGAAAAGCAGTACAAGGAACAGTAAAATTAGGACTAAGACAGAGCTGCAGGTTTTCGCTTACCCTTTGTAACCTGTACGCTGACGTCCATATAGAAGCTGTGGTGGACGCATGTCATTAATACGCACGGAATGGTAAAAAGTCTGGAATAAAGGAAGAGCATTTTCTCAGCAATGTTCCTGATGCAGCTTTCTTCTCATTTCAAATTTGATACTCACAGTCTGAAACACTGAATTGTGGCATTCCTTTAAGCACAAAATAGTCTCCTGGGCTCTGATGTTGCGTGCAGACATAGTAGAATTCATGGGGATCCAGAATGGGTTCTATTGCAGCCGTCCACCACAATCAGCTACCTAGCATTGCAGAAACGCCTGCAAGAGTTGTTGTGAATGCCGTCCAACAGAGAAGAAGACGCAGGCTACGAAATTTTAAGAGGAGGTGCGACAGTATTCAGTAACGCCGTATACCCGTTTTTCGAGTCCAAACCATATACAATCGCGACGAGCTAGCAATGTGGTCTTGATCAGAACCCATTCATTACCCATTAGAGTTGGATTAAAGCAGAAGCTTGACACCTCGAGGAATAATGACTTAGGGCTAGTCTGGCGAATGTACGGAATCCTTCCTGGAGCAAATCGAGATGTTGCGGTTAGAAATGTAGGACTCCTTTATCTGTAGTCTGATAGTTGGAAAGCTGTGTCAGTTCGGAATCGCCTGCGAAGGCAGAAGCATTAATAAACGCATCCACTGCATAAGATTGAAAAATCCTTCCAGATTTGAAATCCACTTGTCAACAACAGACGTCCGATAAATGTAAAGCCGAATCCATGGTGATAGGTGGGTGTGACAGAGTATCTGCGTTTTCACGCTTAGTAGTGGATCTGTAAACAATATCACAAATGTATTTCAAGAGTTGAAATTGAAATCATTGTATTTTCGGAGTCGTCAGGTAGGGAGAAATATAGATGCCAATGGCTTTTGATCTATGATCTGCATCAACTGTCAGCCGTGAATGTATTGGTGAAACTCTGTGTCACCATAAGCAATGAGAAAAACCTCTTTTTCAATCGGGGTGCAATGATGTTGAGTCGCTTTAAGTAGGCCTAGTTTGGATGCAGATGTCCCAACTTTGTGCGACGAAACTGCACTGATACACGAGAAGAGTCCCTAGTACGTATCAGTGGCTTTTTAGAATCGAAAGGCATGAGATATGTTTCATTCTCAAGTGCATCTTTAAGTTTTGAAAAAAAAAAAAAAAATACATTGACATTAATGTATATGCAGGTATTTATTTTTAAGAACAGACCATGCAAATGAAATAAAACAAGTTGATTTGCTTCTCAAGTTTCGCCTTGATTTGCAAGGCATTTTCTGTAGCCAGGAATATTTACATGATTATGTTTCCGAGGATTTCTTCCGTTACGTTTCTGGCATTTCAACATAGAAAGAGTTCTGGAGTTTTTCCTATATATAACTGTATTTTCTATATATCATCAGTGTTCTGCCAAACGGCAGGTTTTCATATGATAGTTCTCCACGCTGTCCGATATTCTGCAGTCCTCTTCAGGTCCGCGTGTTTTCCTCTTCTCTTTATGTCATTGCCTTCTACCTCTCAGTCTTGTCCCAGAAACCAGTCCTTCCAAGACATCTGTTTTTGCACTCCCTTCTCAACCAATGTCCCACCAGCTTTTTCCTTTCTCTTAGAACCTTCAGCAGACATCTTCTCTCCCCAACCATTTCCAACACACTTTCATTAATCACTCTTTCTATCCAGCTTACCCTCTCCATTCTATTCCACATCCTACTCTCAAATGGTTCTAACCTTTTTTCATCCTTTCGTCTAAGCGTCCATGTTTCTACACATTCCAGAGGAAACATTTGCCTTTCCCTTAGACCTATATCTAATTTGCCACATAAGTCTCCTCTTTCTGTTGGATGCCTCCTTTGCTATAGCAGTTTCAGTTTTCACCTCATGGTGGCATCTCAGGTCTTTGGTTATTGTGCTTCCAAGATATTCAAATGCACTTACTTGGCTAATGGTAGTTTCTCCTATTTTAATATCGGCCAGTCTGCGTCTTGTACTGATGACCATAGTCTTTGTTTTTGCTGTGTTTATTCTCATCCCATATTCCACACAAGAGTCATTCAGATCATTCAGCATGTTGTTCGCTGTCCGCTCACTTTCTGCCACTAATACCATGTCATAAGCAAATCCAATGCATTCTATTCTCTTTCCACCGATACGTAACCTCTTTTCCCACGTAAGCCTTTCGCAATGATATCTTCAACGTATACTTTAAATAGTAACGGGGAAAGGCAACAACCTTGTCTAACCCCTCGCCCAATTCTGGTTCCTTCTGATATTTCATTTCCAATCCTTATCTACACTTATGAAGTAAATATAGGTTCTGTATAAGTCGTCTCTCTTTCCAGTCGTCTCCGCCCCCCCCCCCCTTTTCAATATGTCCATCAGCTTCTTCCACTGAACTCTGTCAAAAGCTTTTTTTAAATCTATAAAACAGCAAAGATTTCTCTACCTTTTTCCGTATATCTTTGCCCTCTAGTTCTAAACAGGCCATTAGCATCTCTTATTCCTTTTCCTCTTCTAAATCCGACCTGTTCCTCTGCAATCCATCCATCCATCTTGCCATTTAGTATTCTATTCAACACTCTCAGCAACACTTTAGCTGCATGAGAAATTAGACTGATGATCCTATGCTCTTCACATTTTTTAGTGTTTCCCTTTTTCTCTATTGGTATCATAACTGTTGCAAGGAAGTCCTCAGCCCATTCCCCTTTGTAATATATCTAATAACAGAGGTAGACTAGTTCTTTTCTAGTTGTGCTGGTACACAATCATTTCCACATGCCTTCCTATTTTTCATCTTCTTCATCGCCTTTTCTACTTCTTCTTGCAATATGGTGTATCCCATTGCATCTTACGGCACATATTGCTCCTCTTCAACCTTACTTTCGCTTTGTATTTCATCCCCCTTATACCGACGTTCAGTATTTTCTTGCCATCTGTTCAAAACCACCAGAGGTTCCTCTGCTAGAGTACCATCCGCTCTTTCTATTTCCATGTTATTTCTTCTTTCTTTTACGTTCAAAACTATATCACTACCCAGAGTACCATCCGCTCTATTCCAATCTTATTTCTTCTTTCGTTTACGTTCAATCCTATATCACTAGCCAATCTATACGCCATTTCGTACTTTACCTCTTTCTCCATTTTCTATCTTTCGTCGCATTTCTGCTTCATCCATATTTCTCTTGCTTCTTCAGTTTGTCTTCTTAATTCAGTATTCAGTTTCCTGTACCTCTTTTTGCCTTCTTCAGTTTCTATATTGTTCTACTTTCTCTGTTCTTCCATCTTTTTCAACATGTTTTTGCTATCCATTCTTTCTTGATACCTTGGGATGCTCTAATTCCTAATAGTTCTTTGGCAGAGTCCATGAGTCCTTTCCTCATTTTTATGCATTCTTCAAACTGTTCCTAAAGCATTTTTGTATTAGGATGTAGTCCAACTGATATCTTTCCCTGGTCAAATTTGATATCCTCGTGTATCGTCTTCTTCAAATAATGTGTTGCCCACTGTTAATGAATTTTCTTTACCGAAACTAATTAGTCGTTCACCTCTCTCATTTTTTATTCCTAATCCAAATTTTCCTGCTGTCTCTTTATCTCTTCCTTCACCGATCACTGAATTGCAGTCTCCCATGATGATAATACACGCATTTCTGTTTTCTTTCTCGATGAGGTCTTGTATTTTCTCCTAATATTATTCCACTTCTTCACCTCTATGCTGGCTGGTTGGCTTATATATATGTATTAACATCAAATCTTTTGAACTACCCTTGCGTCGTATCATCATCAGTCATCCATCAATGTATTGTACCTTCATTACCTTATTTTTCAGCTTTTGCCATATCAATATTCCAACTCTGTTTTCACCACTTTGATTTCCCCTAAGTATAGTAGCTTATAATCTCCACTATCTATCTCCCCATTCTCTCTCGTCTCATTTCACACAAACCAAGAGCATCTAGTCTGCTCCTTTTCATCCCCTGTTTCGCATTGCCTAGCTTTCCTGCTCGCAGTACCGTCCTCACAATTCATGTTCCAATCTTTATCTTTCATTCCTTAACTGCCCTTTCTTCCTTTCAAATATGTCAACTCTCAATGTGTTCACCTCCCGGAAATCCGACTGAGAGGAAGTTTTAACTCCGGAATCTTTCACACGGAGGGACATACCATGTACTACTTGGCAGTGTCGCGGCATTTATCTTTTCATTACTCGTAGCAATCTTTGAGAAATGACTCAATTTTCTAGCACTTCCCGTTGATTGTCATATCTTGCATTCAAGAAATGTGACATCGTGAAGCTCACTGATTGCTACGACTTAGGTTATACATTGTTGCAAATGAAATGTACCTCAAAGTGCAAAAGAGTTTTCTAAATGGTACTGAACCTGGTATGTGTAGTTCTTCATAACTAAACAAGTGTTATACACTTGTGTTAAATCCCGAGTTCGCGAATCATTACTCTAGATCGCCTCCCTGAGTAGCTCCAGACAATTTTGGAGAAGACCTTTAAAAATCGAAATAATTTGAAAAATACCAGATAGTTTTAATTTTTTATATCAAGGACTTTTGTGTATTTTCTCGTGCCATATATACAGCCTATAGTAAGTTTGTATTCGTGAATGTTGACGAGTTATAAAGAATTGAGTCGTTAATGGTCTCAAAATAATTTTTCTATATATCTCGAAACGTAACAAAGAAATAGATACGTACAAAAAAGCAGTCGATAGATTATCTCACGGCCTCTAACTTACTAATTTAACATTTTCCCGTCGGAGTTTTATTTATTTAAGGAAAGTAGATTTTGCAATTTCTAAAAATTCGTTGTGTTTGACCATAACCTGTTTATAGTTAGCCCGATGCTACCGGTGTCGGTTGGTCAAGCGCCAGCAGAACATTAATAGATGATTGAAAATAATTTTGATAATCCAACGACCGAAAGCAGTAGTATTTGGATAAAATAATAAATAGCTTATGGTCGAACACAGCGAATTTTAAAAAATATCTAATAGCTGTGAAACCCCACCTAATCACTTATTTTACAGCGTTTTCCAACTTCGCGAATAATTTCGGCTAATTTTGCCATCTTCGATCGAGTTTCATCAAACAGAAACTCTAGCCGCGTTGGAGTGACCGAGCGTTCTGAAGCGCTTTGCTGCGGAGCGCGAGGTTGTTTCGCCGTCGGGGGTTCGCGTTCTCCCTCGGACATGGACGATTGTTTTATTCCTAGCATAAGTTATTTTAGTTAGTTCAAGTAGTTTGTAAGCCTAGGGACTGATGATCAAGGTAATTAAGTCCCTTCGATTTACGAACATTTGAACAGAAACTCTATTTAAAATTTAAATTTAATTGGGACGAGCTTAGCTTGTAGTATCGAACATTGAAGAAGAGTAAAAAAATTACTACTAGCACGAGACATGGAATCAGAGCATGGTATTGTTTTAAGCGTCCAGGTTCAGTAATCTCTAAATACATGAGAATTTTTCTGGGGACGACAGATTGTAATGGATATTCATATACTTCCGACAGCACTTGCCTATATCATAGAATATATTTTTAGGCTTTTTATATCGATGCGAAAAGAGACACACCTAATCGCGTATCATTTTCTGTGACGTTTCTTTCTGGATTCCTAAGTGCAGTAACGTCGTTCATAACACGTTGAATATTTTAGTGTGCTTGAGGACTATACAATTTCATTTCTGATTGGTCGAATAGCCTTATATTTGTTTCATTTCATTTCTTCCTTTCATCCTGCAGGTTATATTGCATGAATTTATGTGAAGGCATGTCTGCAAAAGTTTGAAAATGTTTGAAAGTGTCTTATTTTGCATAAAGTTGCATGCAGCAGTGAACTAGCGTGGCGATTTTAGATAACAACTAAGGTGATCTCCTAAACTTTCGATTGACTGATTTATAGTATTTTATTATTATTTTTATAATACGCCTGGATATTCGAGTAGGGCACAGGTAATGGGATGTGAGTACTGATCCGTCAGCTGGTGGGAACACAGTGTATCATCATCAGCCGTCGATCACACAGAGCTGCTGTGACGTCACAGCAGCAGGGCGGCGAGCGCACCAGGCGGCGTGCTGTCTGTCCTCGCCGCCTCCACACAGTTGCAACCGTCAGCCAGGACTGAGCGCGGCGCACTCGACGGGGAACAGCGAGCACGGCAGCCAATACGCAGACCTCTGCATCTGGCGGAGAGGCTGACTGACTTGAATTGCCGCAACTTCTGGTCTAACACCGAGCTGTCCGTGGATGCCCGGCCTTGTTACATGTTCTGCGGCTAGCTGCTTGTCAGGGCAGAGGTTTGTTTCAGTAAGGCCAAAGACATAAAAAAAAAAAAAAAAAAAAAAGTATCTCTTACTTCACAGTCATAACTTTTACACGTATACAGGAAAACTGAAAAAATTCATTCTAGTATTATTTTCACTACAAGGCCAATTAAAATTGCACAATACTTACCTAAATGTGTGCAGTAGAATAAAATAATGCGGGTACATCTAAATCTGCACGGTATACTCTGCAAATCACATTTAAGTGCCTGGCAGGGGGTTCATCGAACCACCTTTATACTATTTATCTCTCATTCCATTCTCGAATAGCGCGCGGGGAGAAAGAACACCTGAGTCTCTCCGTTCGAGCTCTCATTTCTCTTATTTTATTCTGATGATCATTTATACCTATGCAAGAGAGAGTGAGCAATATATTTTCGCATTAGGAGGAGAATGTTGGCGATTGGAGTTTCGTAAGTAGCCCACGCCGCAACGATAACCGCCGTTGTTGTAATGATTCCCATCCCAGATCCTGTATCATTTCCGTAACGCTGTCTCCCCTGTATCGTGACAATACGAAACGATCTGCCCTTCTCTGGACTCTTTCGATGTTCTCTGTCAAACCCACCTGTTAACGATCCCACACTGGGCAGCAATACTCCAAAAAAAGGACAGCCAAGCGTAGTGTATGCAGTTTCTTTTGTAGTTCTGTTGCATCTTTTAAAGGTTCTGCCAATAAAACACAGTCTCTGGTTCGCCTTTCCCACGACATTATCTACGTGTTCTTTCCAGTTTAAGTGTGAAGTAATAGTAATTCCTGGGTATTCAGTGGAGTTTACGAAAATGTTCAAATGTTTGTACAACTTATGGGATTTAATTACGGGGTCATCAGTACCTACGCTTACAAACTACTTATGAACTAGCTAAGACTAACGACGGCACAAATATCCATGCCCGAGGGCAGATTCGAACCCCCGACCGTAGTGGTCGTGCTGACCGTGACTGGAGCGCCTCAGTCACCTCGGCCACCGCGGCCGGCAGTGGAGTTTACGGCCTTCAATTTTGATTGATTTATCTTGTAAACAAAGCTTAACAGATTTCTTTTCGTACTCATGTAGACAACTTCACACTTCTCATTATTTAGAGTCAATTGCCAATTTTTACACCATAGTGCAGGGCCGGCGCAAGGCACGTGCGAAACGTGCGGCCGCACGGGGCGGCATTTTCCGAGTGGCGGCAAATCTGACGCCCCCATTTTTTAAAGGACAAGCTCAACATTCATGCCCAAGAGGGGATGAGGGGATTCGAAACCAAACCTCGGAGGGAGGGGCTTAGGAAACTGTGGTATGGCGCCTCGACTACCTGCTGACCGCCCCTGAACAAGGGGAGGGTGGAGGACTAATTTCTCCCTCGCCACTGTGACAGCACCGTCGCGTTTACGCCGGAGGAACAGAGAGATGGAAGCAGTAATTTTGTAATTTCGAATGCAATGTTCGATACTGCGGATACATGTTAAGCCTGAAACAATTTAGCTAAGCCCACAATGGCACTTTCCGAGTGTTTCACTCTTTCCGCATTACGAAAAAAAAAAAAAAAAATGATTCAACATTACTACAGTCAAACATGTCCAACATCTATAATGGCTAGAAGTATTTCGAATGGGTAAATAGGCTGCGAGTAATTACAAGGGTTAAAGAGATTGGTAGTAATCCTGGCATAAGATGGGTTTCGAGGTATTTTTTTTTTTTAAATTTTTGCTATCCATTTCTGACTGATAGTCAGATGTTTTGATTTTTGGGCCATGAAACACCTATCTCTGCCTGTATCAACAACAATTAAACTCTGACCGGCACTTTTGTTTGACAATACTACTCGCACACTCACTTTGCCAACATTTATTTACTGTATAATGCGAGTGAATTCATGTTTCATCTAAGTAAACTACTGTTCGCTTTGATTCTGATAATAATATTAATTTCGTGTGGTTCATTGGCTTCGTGCAAGCCGTTCAATTGGACGCCACATCGACGACCTGCGTGTCTATAGCCTAGCGCAGTTATCCAACCGGGGAAAGCAAGGGGACCTACAGCGTAACTTGGAATCCAAACCACGTGTGGTTTCTGGCGACTCCTCACATCGTTGAGAGGTGGAGGATGGGTTAAAACGCAGACAGAAAAAATCCGAGGTTCGACCGGGTTTCGAAACCGCGACCCTAAGGATTCCAGTCGAGTGCTTTACCCCAAGAGGGCCGGGCCTGACTTTGATTCTGATGAAAATCTGTGAAAGTATGGTTGTTTAGCAACAATGTCCTCTCGTCCGCACAAAACAAAACGTTAATTTTGACACCTTCTAAAACGAAATCCATAGACAAAGAGCTTTTCATATAATGTACAATTAGTATTGCGGACTAGGAAAATTTATTTTTCTTACGATCTGTTACTTCAAAAATTGGCAAGTCGGCAAATTATCATGCGTCGTCGCAATAGCTAGAATGAAAATAAAACGAAGAAAAGTGAAGTGATACTGCGATGACTAATTTGTTAACCCTTATTCCATAAACAGACACGAAAGAACTGAGACATGGAAATTACGACAGAGGTCGAGTGTCAGTTTTGTGAAATGAACAACCGCAGTTCAGTGAGTTAATATATTTCAACTAGCATTAGTACCCTTGATGTCCGGGTGTGTATTTATTGCATTATATGTTACTCCATCTCTTTATTCTTCCTCTCTCCATTGTCTTCCGTCCCACTCTTTGACCGTTTCACCTGTGTCTGTAGTGAAATTCGGTCTGAAATTCAATTTCACGCGGCTCAATTATTATGACTTCATCTACTGAACAATATATCCTACAACAATATAGGATTTCACACTCATTTGAACATTTTTTTTAAATTCACAAGGCTTATTAAAATTATCTAGATTCTTTCAATCAGGTTTGACTCCATTTTTGAGCAGGTGCTCAGCGACTGTTTTGTACATATCTGTAGAGAATGTCACAAATCTGTAGCAAGTTTTGTTTATTTTTTACGATCTAAAATGATTTCGGGCACAGTGTGACTATTGTCAATGCTTTGAGTTATGTTTACATCTATATCGACATGCTGAATGTATCTGACAACATGACGGTTTAGATGTAAGCACATACTAAAAGCTTTGAGACTGGCCACTAGGTAGATATGAAAAGTAAAAACAAAAATTGGGATTGGTTTCTGACGTTTCCTACATATTTGTTTAAATTAAATTTCACAAACGTTTTGTGAAAAAAAAAGTATAGGGGGTGGGGGGCAGCAATTTAGCAGCTCGCACGGAGCAGCACTTGGGCTTGCGCCGGCCCTGCATAGTGATATCTCATTTAGACCGTTGTGCAGTTGGTTTTAATCTTCAGATGATTTTACTAGACGGTAAATGACGGCGTCATATGCAAACAACCTAAGAGAGCTACTTCGATTTTCCCCTAAATCGTTTATGTAAATAAGGAACAGCAAAGGACCAAAAACACTACCCTGTGGATCGCCCGATATCACCTCTGTTTTAGTCGATGCTATACCATCGATTACTACGAACTGTGTCCTGACAGGAAATCCCTTATTCATTCGCAGATTTGGGACGATATACCATAACCACGCAATTTTATTAAAAGCCGTTTGTGAGGTACGGTGTCGAAAGTCTTTTGGAAATCTAGAAATACGGAATAAATCTGAGAACCCTTGTCGATAGCACTCATCACTTCGTGTTAGTGAAGAGCTAGTTGTGTTCGCATGAACGATATTTTCTAAATCCGTGTTGACCTCGGGTCAATAGATTGTTCTGTTCCAGGTAATTCATAATATTTCAATTCAGGATATGTTCCAAAACCCTGCTGCAAATCGACGTCAATGAAATAGGCCTGTAGTTTAGTGGATTACTCCTACTGCCTTTCTTGAATACAGGTGTGTCCTGTGCAACTTTCCAATCGTTTGGTACAGACCTTTCTTTGAGAGAGCGGTTGTATATCGCTGTTAAGTAAGGAGCTATCTCTTCAGCATAATCAGATAGACATTTATTGGGTATACAGTCCGGACTTGAAGACTTGTTCTTGTTTAGCGATTTAAGTTGCTTCACTACTCGGAGGATATCTAATTCTGCGTTACTCATTACGGCATCTATTTGTAATTCGAAATCTGTAATATTGAATTAGTCTTCTTTGGTGAATGAGTTTCTAAAAGATATGTTTAGTAACTCTGCTTTAGTAGCGCTGTCATCGGCAGGATCGCCATTACTATCACGTAGTGAGGGTATTTTTTGTGTTTTGCCCCTAGTATATTTAACATATGAGTAAAATCTATTAGGTTTTTCAGGAGGTAATAGGAAGCAGATGCTTTCATAAATACAACTCTGATGGTGCCTTCTCCACTAGACTTTTAAATCGTTAGTTTTCATAATAATAACTGTAAGTGTGCATAACTACTCATCAGGTTCTATGAGAGAACAGAAGCACAAAAGTAGCAACGTTTGTTGGGATCGTATTCTAAGGACGTTGATGTTTAACACATTTATTTGAGGTAAGACACGCACGCCGAACAGCCACTCTGCCATAACTACCAGGTAGATATTCTGAGTAGTGAACATCAAGAGATCGTAGTAACACAGTCAATAACGTTATTTATCGTCGTCATCATTACCTTTACTCTTTTGTAAAAATAACTTTGTGGTTATTTGAAGTAAGATCCTTATTTTTCATTTCTTCATTTTGAGTAGATACCACGAAGCACCATGAACTCAGACATTGACGACGTGGGGTGCCTTGCGTGCCTCAAAGATAAGGATAGCCGTCCCGTAAATGAAACCATAGCGTAGAGGTATCTGTGGAGAGGCCAGACAAACGCGTGGTTCCTGAAGAGGGACAGCAGCATTTTCAGCAGCAGCAGAAGTAACTTTCTGGATGATTGACCGAGCTGGCCTTGTAACATCAGCTAATGTGGCTTTGCCACACAGTTACTACTAACGGCTGAAAGCAAAGGGAAACTACTACCGATACTTTTCCCGAGGACATGCAGCTTACTGGCAATGGGAAGAAAAGCGTTTTTATAAAAGAGAAATTTGCTAACATCAAATATTAATTTAAGTGTAAGGAAGTCTTTTCAGAAGGCATTTGTGTGGATTGTACGGGAGTGAAACTTGGACGATAAATGTGGTTGAGACAGGAAGAGGTTAGTGGCTTTTGAAATGTCGTGCTACAGAAGAATGCTGAAAATTAGGTGGGTAGATGACGTAACTGATGGAGAGGTACTGATCAGAATTGGGGAGAGCTGGAGGGTTTGGCATAACTCGAGTAAAAGAACGATTCGATTGATAAGACACATTCTTATACACCAAGGAATAAATTTAGCACTGAAGGAAAGGTTGTCAGGGGTGGAGAAATTGTATAGGAAGATCAACAGATTCAAATGGATGTAGGTTGCCGTTCTTATGAGGAGATGAAGAGGCTTGCTCAGGACAGAGTATGGTGGAGAGCTGCATCGAACAAATCAAACAAGTCTCTGGACTGAAGACCACAACAACAACAACAACCATGAAAGAAATAGGAAATGGCAGAGAAAGTTAGCAGTCGGACATGCACAGAAATATGACAGAGAAGGAGGATGTCGAAGAGAAGGGAGGAAGAGATGGAAACAAGCGGGGGATTAATAGAGGAAGGAGGAGGAAGAAGAAGAGATAGAGGAAGAGTTAGATAGTCGGGGAGTAAGAGATGGACAGAAAGAGGGCATGGGAAGCACAGTAAGATAATGTAGAAAACCATTGCTTGTCTCAATTGTTGTGGGCAATTATACGCCGCGTGTTGCAGAATTGGTAAATTGTCTGATGTTTATCTTTGTGCTGAAGACGGACAAACAAAAAAATTTTTCAGTTCGTGAGTTATACCAGTAAATAATAATTTTCTGACAAAATATCTTTTTCTATCATTCTTACTTGCCAATCATTCCACAAAACCACAGGAAACCAAAACAGGTTACTTATCGATCTATTTTGTTCCTAAGAACACATTTTCAGGAATTCAATCATTATTTCGCATTCGTTCAGACTAAGAAGTAGTTAGGTAGTAATAATGTTTGCACAAATAAACACACAATCCAAAAATTATAGCTAAATATACACACATGATCCAAAATAAATAGTTCACTACACAGAAGTTAACTTTGTGCCATGTAATGTCCCGTTTAACCTGACAATGCGAAATAACTCTTAAATACGCATCGTACCAAAAAATGTCCTAGACATATGCTACAAAGCCGTTAAAATAAAAACATGTTCACTTACTTGAAATGCCGCTAGTATGGGTTACATAGGGGTGTTCACACGACATTTCTCATGAAAGCCATATTTCATGCGGCCATATCTAATGAAGAAAGGCAGCGTAACGCCGTTGGACTCCACGAACTCAACATCACTTATGGGTGGAGGTTTCACTGGTACAGTTAGGTACATTTGTTAAGACTCATTGAACAGGTGTTTCTTTATTATTCAATCTGCAGAGTAATTTCTCGAGAATAACATGAAACGTCACTGTTTTTGCGAACACAGCGCCATCTTCCACGGATGGAAAATAATTTGTCGAACAGATCCTGGGTAGTTTTTGACGAAGAATCCGAATTTGTAATCTGTATCTACCTCTAGCTAACAATCCCCATTCAAAGTGTGTTGATTCCCGTCTTGTACAACAATCACATCAGAAACGTTTCCACATGAAGCACGGAAGGACAACTGACAGCTTGCGACGTAACCGCTCGACTTGGATTAGACCACAAAAGTTTACACTTCTCCACAATATTGTGAACGGTTCATTTAAAGTGTCAGCTCGTTATTTCGGTGTATGCTGTAACTTCTGGTAACCCAACTTTTGGAATCGCAATAATAGAACTACCTCTGGATTAGGTCGACTCAAGTCTACTCTTCTGGTTTGAAATTATGCAGAGCAAAACAAAGTAAATTTGAATCAGTGCTTTAATACAACACTTTAAATCAATTGGCAAGATAACGTTCGTACATTACTAACTTTTAATAACAAAAAATCAGTTACTGACGAGCAAAATGAATGCTTCGAAATCTGGTCAAAAATTACGCTCGTATGAATATGAGCACTAGTTCAGAAAAGGATGAACTTCTACTTCTCATTCCGCTTGCTTCAAAGAAGCAAATAAAATGGGTTCATGAAAGTAATAAGAAACAAGAAGAATTCGGTGAATTACATCGCCTTTGCGAAGAGTTTTGTTTGTGTGAAGACCGTTTTTTCACGCATTTTCGAATGTCTCGCTAACTACTTTGGCAGTCACATAGAAAGCCAACTAAGGAGTGACTAAAGTTATTATTGTTATGTTGTTGTTGTTGTGGTCTTCAGTCCGGAGACTGGTTTGATGCAGCTCTCCAAAATACCCTATCCTGAGCAAGCCTCTTCATCTCCACATAAGAACGGCAACCTACATCTGTCTGAATCTGCTTATTGTATCCATCTCTTGGTCTCCCTCTGCGGTTTTTACCCCACACACTTCCCTCCAACGCTAAATTCACAATTCCTTGATGTCTAAGAATGTGTCCTACCAATCTATCTCTTCTTTTAGTCAAGGTATGCCAGAAATTTCTTTTCTCCCCAATTCTGTTCAGTACCTCGTCATTAGTTACGCGATCCACCCGCCTAATCTTCAGCATTCTTCTGTAGCACCATATTTCAAAAGCCTCACTCTTCTTCCTGTCCGCACTGTTTATCGTCCATGTCTCACTCCCATACAAGGCAACACTCCATACAAATGCCTTCAGAAAGAACTTCCTTAGGCTTAAATCAATATTCGATGTTAACAAATTTCTCTTTTTCAAGAACGCTTTTCTACCCATTGCCATTCTGCACTTTATATCCTCTGTACTGCGACCATCATTTGTTATTTTACTGCCCAAGTAACAAAACTCATCTACCTCCTTTATTGCTTCGTTTCCCAATTTAATTCCTTCAGCATCACCTGATTTTCTTACACTGCACTCCATTACCCTAGTTTTGCTCTTGTTAATGTTCATCTTATATGCACCTTTCAGCACACTGTCCATTCCGTTCAATTGCTCTTCCAGGTCCTTTTCTGTATCTGACAGAATTACTGTGTCATCGGCAAAACGCAATGTTCCTTCTCCAAATTTCTCCTTGCTTTCCTTTATAGCTTGCTCAATGTACAAATTGAATAACAATGGAGAAAGACTACAACCCTGTCTTACTCCCTTTCCAACCACTGTATCCATTTCATGCCCTTCAACTCTGATAACCTCTGTCTGGTTTTTGTACAAGTTGTAAATAACCTTACGCTCCCTATATTTTACTCCTGCTTGCTTCAGAACTTGAAAGAGTTTATTCCAATCAACATTGTCAAAAGCCTTCTCCAAATCTACAAAAGCTAGAAATGTAGGTTTGCCTTTTCTTAATCTATCTTCTAGGATAAGCCGTAAAGTGAGTATTGCCTCCCGTGTTCCTACTTTTCTCCTGAACCCAAACTCATCTTCCCCGAGGTCGGCTTCTACCAGCTTTTCCATCCTTCTGTATATAATTCGTGTTAATATTTTGCAACCATGACTAATTAAACTGATGGTTCTGTAGTTTTCACACCTGTCTGCACCTGCTTTCTTTGGAATGGGGATTAGAACATTTATTGTTATAAGAAAATAAAATCTGCTGTCTCTCTTCGAGTTGTTGATCATGATTACGACTTTGTGATTGCTGATGTGGTCAGCTATAGCAGCCACTGCAATAGTTTATTTTTTTTTGTTTTTTTTTTGTTTTTTTTTTTTTTTTTTTTTTTAGAACACTGCATGTTTCCACGAATTAATACAAGGAGAAAATATTTTGCCTCCAAAGCACTCGGGTGCTACACGTGTAAATAGGTAACGGTTTAACTTGCAGAATTATTTAATATGTCCCTTTCCTAAAGGTGCAGCGTTGCAATATGTTCATAAGGCCATTTATAATAAATGCCTCCACAAAACACGCTATTTGGTGGAAATTATTGTTCTAGTGTGCCATGTGGTTTGACGAGTAATAGACCTCGAAACTGATGCTGTAAATGATGGAGTGGAAGCAGCGTACTGTCTACATAATTTCCTCCGCAGCAATGCAAGCTACGTGCTTACTTAGCAAGAAGATCAGATTGATAATCTACAGCATAAAGTATTTTCTTTCACAATGAGAGAATTTATGACATCAACTGCGAATGGGCAATGCTGAATATTTGTACCCAGCCGGGTTTCGAATCCGGATCTTCTTCTTTCTAGGCAGCTGCTCTGACCCCTTTAGCACTGGGAACACAGTGATCACCGCACCGGCAAGATCTACCTAAGCACGCCTCCTGTCAGATAAAAATTCCCAGCTCTACTCTGCCCACAGTAGTCAAACTCGTAGTTTTGAAACTAATGCTCGTAAGAGTAAGGGCCCCAAACGTGCTCACCCCTCCCCACTAAAGAAAAGATCATGCATTTTCGAATACGCCAAGACTGAACGTGAGGTTGACTACTTCTGATTGTGCTGTGGCAAACCAATTTCTCGCGTATTTTGTTAATAAGCAGTAACAAGGAAACAGCAACAAGTTCTCTGTGCAGTTTTAAGCCAACTGTTACCATCTGCAGCGTGTCTGCGTTAATGTTTGTCCAACGACATTGTTTTTCTAACACAACGCAACGAGAAAAGTACAGTAATTTTCATATTTTGCTTACATTTATTTTCATGTAGTATTTTGGATTAGGCAAATAGGTATACATTGGTTTGTAATTATGAAAAATAAAGTAATACCTGTTTCATTCAGACTTCTGCCTATCTCCTTTCTAGTCTCAGCCTTCTTAGACGCATTTTCGTATTCACGTGTCGTACAGCAATGGCTTTGGACGCACCAGATCGATCAGTTCCTCTGTTTCTTCCGCCACTCTGCTCCCGCTTGCCCGCCGCGGTCACTGTAGAAAACAGCCTGCCTGCTGAACTCGGCGGCCAGCGCGCGCGACCACTCCCAGTTTGACCGAGGCGGTCAGGCAAAATGCAATACAGTGTACAACGGGAAAAAATGTCCACAGGGGTTGTGATAAACCGATCATATATCATTTTCGTTCCTACTGCATGTTGCCATGGATGACGCACAACAGTTTGCGTTTGTACCGCAATGACAGTGTACGCGTGGGTTGTAGTAACTCCTCACTGTACTGTGTGAAGAGTAGAAACTCTGACGTCTTCTATAGATGTCCCCATGTAGATGATAGCACGCAGGTCGGAGTTCTTGATTGAGTCTGAAATTGTTAAACTATTGGTAGGAACTGATGTAATTACGGAATAAAACTGAGGTCCTTCGGATGCCAGCTGATTTATTTAAAGAAAGCAGAAAACCATCAAACCGCGTAATACCACCCACTTGACACATATTGTCTTAACTGAAAGTAAATATTAAGTCATTTCGCCTTGTTCTACGACGATTAAACAATTTCTTCTGACCGACTATGTATGAGGTGTGTTACTCCTCAGAGTGCGAGTTCTGGACTCACATGTTACTCCTCCTGCGTGTACTGAACTGAAGTGTGGCGGCTCGATGCAAGGCTGCCTTCGCTTTGCGATTTGGCGCGCAAACATGGCTGCCGTGCATCGTCCGTCTTAAATTACTTATTTTGTTTATTGAATTAGCAATTGTTGATATGTTTTACCTACTTAGGGCATAGCTTAGCTATAAGAGGTTTTTCTAAATTGAATTTGCCATTGAATAAATTGTTAGTTTACTAAGTTTTAACAAAAATGTGATTGCATTTTGGCGCGTAACCGCCAATAATACCGCCAATCGGCGTCCGTTGCTTGCAGCTCGTGGACTTCCCTAGAATTCGGGGAGATTTGGCAGTGCTCTTTCCCATGCGAACCCGACCTATTGTACCACCTGTCGTGGTTCTCACCAGCTTTTACCATCTGTCTCCTACTGGTCCTAACCGGGTTTTTGAAAATTTGCAGATTTAAAGGTTCCTTTCCCGCCAGGTCCTAGGTTTTTTATCTGTCACTTTCCATTTCTTTCACCTCTGTCAGTATTGATGATGTGAAAAATACCGAGTAGCACCGTGGTTCGGGATCCACGTTAAACGGTAGGTCCCCCTATAACTGGCTGGGTAAGTCAGTTCGAAGGTCGTAGGAAGGCAACGGCACAACACCTCCAAATAGGACAATGCCTAGTAAAGCACTGTGGTATCCAAACCAGTCTTCGGATTGTTAACTGCTTTACCTTTTTTACCAATTCAAAGGCTACTTCATATTTGTTATTTCTTTTTGAATGTAATGCACTGTATAGTCATATATGTCACTTGCACCTTTGTATATGTTTCCGATGCTATATCAAATTCATTACATACAAGAAATATATTCGCAATTTCGAGTGTTAATCAGCGTCATCAGTATGTTGTAATGGTGACACATGAAAATGTGTGCCGGGGCGGGATTCGAATCCGGAGCGGTCGCGTTACCATTATGCTACCCGCGCACGCTACCCGGTACGACCCAAACCTTCATATGCCACACATTGTCTACTGCCCATGAGTGCTCGTACATTCTATGATGTAATTCCCGCACAGGGTTAGACTTTTTAGTACATTTGTCGCAAGCCTTGCTATGACTGATTTTAAATATGATGTACAGTGTCCGTGTTTATTGATAGAACTAAGCAAATGTCCTTCAGACATATTTAAAATCAGTCATAGCAAGGCTTGCGACAAATGTACTAAAAAGTCTCAGCCTGTGCGGAACTCACATCATAGAATGTACGAGCACTCATGGGCAGTAGACAATGTGTGGCATATGAGGGTTTGGGTCGTTCAGGGAAGCGTGCGCGGGTAGCGTAATGGCAACGCGACCGCTCGCGGTAAGCGGGAAATCCGGGTTCGAGTCCCGGCCCGGCACAAATTTTCATTTGTCACCAGTACACCATACAGCTGATGCTGATTAATATTGGCAATTACGTATACATTTCTTGTATTTACATTAGCAGCTGTAGTCGTCGCAGTCCATTAGTACTATCAATAAACACGGACACTGCATATCGTATTTAAAATCATTACAGTTTCAATTTTCGTTCTCTGGGGCCCGCAGTGTGGAGTATGTCTTTGATTGACATGTTCAATACCACAATAATTATAAAATATTTTAACACTGCTTTAAACTTTATTAACTCACTATAAGCTTATTTCGGCCTTAGGCCATCATCAGGTCTTATTACTTATAATATCGTTGTTGTTTGTTTGCTGCCCAATTGATTATAGAAGCTGATGTAATGCTTATCTGTATATGTGCAGCAGCACTGGTTATATGATTAGATTTTTTATCGGTTTGTGATTTTGCAGCCACAAATAAAGTTTAAAGCAGTGTTAAAATAATTTATAATTATTGTGTTATTGAATATTACAGTTTCAATTTAGTATCTCTAGTTCAGAAGATGGGGTAGTAGCTTTGCTTAAATATTGCTGTAGGTCTCGTCTGTCATTTTGCAGACGATGCTATCTGCTCCTGTACGTGTGCTTGTCACCGTGTCGCGTGACTGCTGTCACTTTGGTGTAATCGATATTGCTCGCAGGGAAGCGCCAGACGCCTCACTTGGCGCTGGACACGGCTCTCGGCAGAGGAAGTTTCCGACGTCGGGCTCTGGAGAGAAAAGAAAGCGGCTGACAGGTGAGGAGCCGTTGGCGACGGGACACAGACGCAGTGGGTGACGCATCGCGCGCACGTGACCCACCTGTCTATATGTGGCGGCTGGCAGCGCGCGCGGACGCAAATAGCGGCCGATAATAACCGCGCCGCGCGAAGCGGAGCGGTGCCGCTCATTCACGCCGGCGCGGCTCGCCTGTCAAACACTGGCCGCCCTGCAGGTAACAGAAAAACTAATCTAAAGAGTCGCCTACTAAGGAACGTGAATATACCTCCTCGCTCCCGGCTCTTTCCGACAAAGATGCATCGATTGAAACATGCTTGGTCACGTAAAATGCCATCATCCAGTAGATGTTTTCGGTAGGCTAGAGATCGGAAGAACAGGGAGGCCAAGATAGCCGCGTAATAACATTTGATCATTCCGTGCCCTATCCTGTTTCAATGTGCCTGTCAATCAAGTTTCTTTGTAAATCTAAGGGACTTAACTACTGCTGTTATCAGTCCCTTGGCTTATAAACTACGTAAACTAATTGATACTAAGTTATTCTACCAACGTCACACACACTCAAGCCCAAGGAAGGATTCGAACCTCGGACGGCGAGCTCCGCAGCAAGGCGCCTGAGAGCCCTCGGCCAGTGTACACGGAATGGTGGCCATCGTCGAGCTCCGTGTCTGTCGGTGGACATCAGGCACCAAAACTTCACAGATGTAACGCTGCCTGGTTACTGTTCTGGCAGTGCGCACTAAATCAGTACAGGAGTGCAATCAGATACGAACCGAAAAAAGTAATACCTAGTGCAAGGCTAGCATGGCGCAGCATTGCACAAGCAATCCATCACTCTCCTTTCGAGGTATCTCCAGACTCTACGCCGACTTTCGTGGTGATGCAGTCAGTATCGGCATTCGTTAGTAAAACAATGTCAAATGTTCAAATGATTGTTAAGCTGATGGGACTTAACTACGGGGTCATCAGTCCCTAAACTTACAAACTACTTATGAACTACTTACGAACTAGGACGGCACAAATATCCATGCCCGAGGGGGGATTCGAACCCCCGACCGTAGTGGCCGTGCGGGCCGTGACTGGAGCGCCTCAGTCCCCTCGACCACCGCGGCCGGCAAACAATGTCATTCTAACCGGTTGTCCATATCTGTAGGTCATCGCTCAGTAAACTCAGTAAAGAACATCTTGGGACAGTAGTCGATTCTGCTGCAATGGGTCATTAGTCGACACTGCTGCAAATAGCACCCAATGGTACTCATAGACACAGCTTGTTTTGCAGCAGATCGAATTTCCTTTGATACGCTTCCTAATGTCGCAAAGCGATTCATCACTGCCACGCGCCTTTGAGCACGTTTAATGGTACAACCATATGAGTGAAATCGTTTCCGTCTGTCGCCCCCTTCCCGCATTCTCTGCCTGAAAATCCGCATCAGAAATTGCATGGTTACGACCGACACTATCACCGAGTCTTTGACAGTTAATTACTTTTCAGGGCGAACTGTTTAATAACTTTCGCTTGCATAACTTGCTACTTTTGGATCAGTTATTGATGTTATTTACGTAACAGGCTACTGGTGTCAAGGCCTTTACCATGCTGAATGTCTAGTAGTTTACCAAGAAGGACTGAAGGTGGTACAGCTAAATTAATGTGAGACATACCACGTTACACAAACATCACATGATCGAAAACACAGCCCAGTGTAAAATGACTAAGATGTTCAAATCAGCTTTTAGTGTTATTGGTTGCTATAATCACTGCTACACGCTGCGGCAAAGGAACCCTTAACGTGTATTACAGTACAGGCTGCTTCTACATATTGCAGACATTTTTCTGCCGTATGAATAGGTGTTGTATCCCTTGCCAGGCGTTTCGCAATCATCGACTGGACGTTTTTCGGTAGGCCAGACGTCGGGAGAACAGGGAGGCCACGCCGGCCGCGGTGGCCGAGGAGACTGAGGCGCTCCAGTCACGGTCTGCATGGCCACCACGGCCACCAGGCGAAGGGTGTGCGCAGATGATTAATAAGTTGTAACTCAATTTGAGTAATTTACGACCGTGTGGCAGCAGGCTCGAATTTCAGAAGAGGCAGCTCCCGTCGAATACCTCACCATCAACTAATTTTCAGTAAAACACACATCAATAACTGATGACTTACATTGTAATTCATCTTATTATTTTCTTCAATCGTCAATCAAATCCGATATACTCCCTAGACAAACTCTAATCTCGCTCGATAGCATCCAGAATCAAGATGGCACAGTACAACAGTGACTTCGTATTTCTACATCTACATCTACATAGATACTCTGCAAATCACATTTAAGTGCCTGGCAGAGGGTTCATTAACCACTTTCATAACTTTTCTCTACCGTTCCATTCTCTAACAGCACGCGGGAAGAAAGAACACCTAAATCGTTGCGTTTTCGATCTGATTTCTCTTATTTTATTGGGATGGTCATGTCTCCCTAAGTAGGTGGGTGCTAGCAAAATATTTTCACATTCATAAGTAAAAGCCGGTGATTGAAACTTCGCAAACAGATCACAGATACCTAATACGTGACCGCCCCCTTTCCTAAATCTCATAGACATATTCACTCAGACCATGAAGAATTTCGTCTCCGGAGATATATATATATATATATATATATATATATATATATATATATATATATATATATATATATATATATATAAAGCAATTTAATTAATTATTATTTTGCTGCAGCACCTTCCCGCTCGTTACGACGCTCACATAAATTTGATTACGTATCCATTGGTAACTGATTGTATGATTCTTTGAAAGTGTCAATGAAAGTGAAGGAGTAGTACCTTCAGAAAAAAATTACAGAATTTTTGTATTATTTGAGGCATCAAATTTACGGATAAATTACTTTTAAAGTTATAATTGTCTGAGGTTATTAGAGTATTGCGGTTATTGCTTTTACGTATGTTGAGGAATTCCCGCATCTCACACAGAGATCCGAGGATGATTGATTTAGTTTCAGAGAAGGAACAAAAATCACAGAAATACTTACGGAAACAACCACGGCTCTAGGCGGGATATTACAACGCCACAGGTACGGTATAAAATGTTCAAATGTTTGTAGAACTTATGGGACTTAACTATGGGGTCATCAGTCCCTAAGCTTACAAACTACTTATGAACTACATAAGACTAAGGACGGCACAAATATCCATGCCGGAGCTGGGATTCTAACCCCCGACCGTAGTGGCCGTGCAGACCGTGACTGGAGCGCCTCAGTCCCTTCGGCCACCGCGGCCGGCGGTACGGTATAGTCAGAATCACAGATTGCACATTAATTTTGAAATGAACGTACAGTTGTCCTCAGGTGCTCGTGTAGAGCACAGGGATAGGATTGCCGCAACTACGAGTTACACGTCGTAACTGAGGCAGTAGAGCGGCCCACATCCCCCATCAACATCGTCGACGTTGCGCACCTTGGCAGCATAACGGTGCGGCAGAACCTGATGGGCAGTGGACCGTGTCGGGACTCGGGCTTCCTGCAGGCTGAATGGTTTCATTGACGGAGGCGGGTGAAAGGTGATCTGCGGACACTGGCGGATGTGGGCCGCTCTGAGATTTGTGGTCGGAGGCGACATTCCACCGCAGATAGCGGCCCAGCACGCCAGCTCCGTGCCTGCGGCTGCGGCAGGTGCCGCGATGCCGGGCTCGATCAATTAATCGCCGGGCAGCCTCCACCTGGAAAGCCTTTGTTTCTGGGAGCCGCCATGGAGGCGAACAATCGCACCGCGAGCGGCGCCTGGCAACAGGACGTCGAACAATGCAGCACAGTTCCCGCTCTGGCCGCGGTGTAAGTAATGCACGTACCTCGTTACTGTCACCTGCAGATTATCCGGAGTGCAGTGGAATTACAGTCGATGTAATATGGCCGGGTAGCGTTACGCTTACAATTAATTTCTTCTGCGGAGTGTAGTGCCTATTCGACATATTTATTCGACGTTCCAGGGCAATTTACATTGAACGCAGTGTGTGGCTGATCTACCTTTTCATTGAATCTTGATAACCCGAAACGGAACACTTTGTTTTTGCTCAGTAGCCTTGACATATGGACAACGATTAAAATGCATCGCAACAATCGACTAAGTCGACAATGGAATGAAAGTATTTACTAGGGAACTGCAACTAAGCTGAACCTGTCTGTTAAAAATTTGACTTAACACCATACCTAATTAACCACATCTACATCCATACTCCGAAATCCACCGTAAGGTGTATGGCGGAGGGTACACTGTACCACTACCAGGCATTTCCTTTCCTGTTCCACACCAAAATAGAACGACGAAAAAAAAGAATGCCTATAAGCCTCCGTACGAGCCCTAATTTCTCTTAACATGTCTTTGTGATCACTACGCGAAATGTAAGTAGGCGGCAGCAAAATCGTACTACACTCAGCTTCAAATTCCGGTCCTCTAAATTTACTCAACAGAAATTCACGAAAAGAACGCCGTCTTTCTTCCAGCGATCCCCAATTGAGTTGCCGGAGCATTTCCGTGCCATTCGCGTATTGGTCGAACCTACCGGTAACAAATCTAGCTGCTCGCCTCTGAACCGCCTCTATGTCTTCCTTTAAACTGATCTGCTGTGGGTCCCAAACACTTGAGCAATACTCAAGACGTGGTCGTACAAGCGTTTTATATGCGGTCTCCTTTACGGGTGAAGTACATGTTCCCAAAATTTTCCCATTAAACTGAAGTCGGCTGTCCGCCTTTCTCACAACTGTCCTTAAATGTTCGTTCCATTTCATATCGCTCTGCAATGTTACGCGACAGCATCAAGAAGCTCACTAGTAATGCTGTATTCGAATATTGTGGCATTGTTTTTCCTACCCAGGCGCATCAGCTTACATTCTAGCTAGCTGCCATTCTTCGCACCAACTAGAAATTTTGTCTAAGTCATCCGGTATGCTATTATAGTCAGTTAAAGATACACCACAGCATCATCAGCAAACAGCCGCTAATTACAATTTACTCTGTCCATCAGATCATTTATATAGATAGAAAATAATAGCGGTTGGGACGGATTACCACCTTTTTTTACGCCAAATAGGATTTGATGGTGGAAGGGGAAGCCCACAATAGCTGGTTGCTGTCTTTATCTTTATTAACAAATACTCAATTGTGAAAATCAATTGCTACTTCAAATAACAATAAAGAATGATCGCCAGGTTTTCATAGACAAAATATATTTAAATAACTTGAAGCTCAAATGCGACATGAGTAAGAGCAACAACTTACAATTCTCTGTTAATTACAGTAAGCAAAGTAACCGAAACTAGTTAAAATATTTAAATGTTTTAAGCTCAAATGTGACATGAGTACGGTAAGGCAAATTACAACATGAATTCTCAATTACCTGGTCCATCAGAACCACTTAACTAACAGTAAGGATTAGCCACATGAAATATCGGTGACTACAGAGTTTAAAACAGATTCAAGGAAACAAAAAAGTTTCAAAATTTTATGTTGCAAAATTCTACAAACTAAGTCTCTTTCACTGTGACCAGTGAGGGGAAAGGGGCTATCGGACCTTGGCGGAAGACCGCCGCCTTGCGTGAAATAATTAACTCAAGGTGCACGGCCGAGTAACGGTGGGCCGACTGGACACAAACAGCGACATCGGCAACGCTCCGCCAAGGTTCCCAACCCCGCGCCATCGCTTTTAATCCAGACCCCGTGCCAAACAACAGGCTGGAACAACAAGGCCAGAGGTAATATCTCGCGCAATGTACAAGTTTCATCAAACACGAACTAGTGTACTATCAATAAGTAATGCAAGTTCTTAAAATATTAAAGTCCCCTTAAAACACCAAAAATATTAAATCCCCCCCCCCCACGCCCCCACAGTCGCTCCAGTTCATGAACAATTCAATAAACAAGAAACAAGGACAGGTGGAATCTCACCCGCAGTGGTTTTTGAACATCAAATATCCTTAAAACGTTAAACAGCTATTTAAATAACAATTTTATAACATCCACCCATGGTGGTTCCAATCAATAAACAAGGTGAGACAAACATCTTCCGCCAAATTTAGGGTAACAAGTTTTAGGACTGCAATTAAATATTTTAAGTAATCTTTCAGCGATGATAACATTCAAACCAAGCGTCAAATAAATAGTAAATAACCAGACAACTTATTAATAGACAATAAGTCTTATTCAGTAGCACACATCCAAGCACTATTACAACCTGATACACTCGCCACTGGTACAGGTACCATTCAACAACAACATACAACAAGCTCTCAATGCGGTCCCATAGTGCTTTCAGTCAGGGCCTTCCCACTCCAGGGCTCATTTCCTCTCCAACATCAAGCAACAACTACTCCTTTTAACAAACAAGAAATCACAAATTAACATAAGACAATGACGCTGCCTGAATACATTGGCTGTAGGTAAAGTCCTTGAAATGTCATATAAACACCAACTGGTGGAGATAAGCAAGCAAGAAACACCAGTACAGTAATACACTTCACAGTTCATTACCTATAGATTAGTTCTTAAACGAATAATTAAAATACAGTCTACAAGCAACTTCTCAAAATGTGGAATACCGGCCGCGGTGGCGGAGGGGACTGAGGCGCTCCTGTCACGGTCTGCACGGCCACTACGGTCGGGGTTTCGAATCCCCCCTCGAGCATGGATATTTGTGCCGCCCTTAATCTTAGTTAGTTCATAAGTAGTTTGTAGGTTTACGGAGTGATGACCCCGTATTTAAGTCCCATAAGCTATACGATCATTTGAACATTTTTGAAAATGTGTCGTAATTTCAGCAGTACCCCCGATGGTCACTCGGTATTGCAAAGCGGGAATACCCACTGGAGGCCATCCACAGCACGGCACCTTGGAGCCCTCCAGTAGACGCTACTTGTGGAAACATGGCCGCATTGCCTGCCCGGCCACCAGCTCCGCCGCCAGTGCTCACGTGTCTCCGCTTCCTCCTCGCTGTCTCGTCCCCGACTGCCTGCCCGCGTTCTTTTTCTCCTCCAGAGGGGTTCTCTCTCCAGAAAGAGACCGACCCACCAACGGTGGAGTTTCGATACCGCGCCACTGCTCAGCGGTCCTATCACACTCCCCTGTGGCACGCCTGACGATACACTCGTGTCTGATGAACACTCGCCGTCGAGAACAACGTGCTGCGTTCTATTACTTAGGAAGTCTTCCAGCCAGTCACAAATCTGTGAACCTATTCCATAAGCTCGTATCTTCGTTAGCAGTCTGCAGTGTGGCACCGCGTCGAACGCCTTTTTGAAGTCGAGAAAAACACAATCCGCCTTTTGCCCTTCATCTGTGGCTCGCAAGATGTCATGTGAGAAAAGCGCAAGCTGGGTTTCACATGAACGATGTTTCCTAAACTCGTGGTGATTCATAGAAAGAAGCTTTTCCGTCTCAAGGAAATTTACTATATTTGAACTGAGAACATGCTCCAAAATTCTACTGCAAACTGATGTCAACGATATTGTCCTTTAATTATGTGGATCCGTTCTCTTTCCTTTCTTATAAACGGGAGTCACGTGCTCTTTTTTCCAATCACTACGAACTTTGCACTGATTTAAAGATTCGCGAAAAATGTAAGCTAAGTAAGGGGCCAGTGCCGCAGAATAGTCTTTGTAAAATCGAACTGGTATTCCATCCGGACCAGCAGACTTTTTCTTATTTAGCTCTCTCAGCTGCTTCTCTACACCGGAAATACCTATTTCTATGTTCCCCATTTCGGAATTAGTACGTTGATGAAATGATGCTACATTTGTGCGGTCCTCCTGCGTGAAAGATTTCTTAAAGGTTAAATTTAGAACGTCAGATTTTCGTTTTCTTTCTTCTATTACTGCCCCGTAATGATCAACGAGTGACTGTATAATAAGAATGTTGCTCATCACTTGTGATTAAATATCAGCATGGTAAAATAAGCGTAAGCTATGTTCTTCAGTGTGATTTCGACAACGCTGTTGTGTACGTTCATCTGTTGTGCACCCGTTACCTAAATCCTTGCTGAAGGCTTTGAAAATTAAGATAGAATAAATTTTCATTTAATGTTGTATATTTTTTCTTATAATTAACAATCAATTTCTTAAATAACATTTCCTTAGCAAGTAATACACTAAAAACACTGTAGGTTTTCTCGATACAGCAAATATCGAAAATAGTGGCTTTAAATCAAAGGGAATGACATAAGTTACTGAAACAGAATTACACCTACGAAAAGCGAATGATTATCTGAACTGTAAGGAAGAGGAGCCGCGGTGGAATGGCCGAGCGCTGTGACGCGCGTTTGCTACCCGTAGGAGGGTTCAGTCTCCCCTCGGCCATTGGTGTGTGCGTTGTCCTTATGTTCGTTTAAGTAGTTTGTAAGCCTAGGGACTGATAACCAGAGTAATTAAGTCCCTTAGATGAACAAACACTTTTGTATGGAATAAAGGTGTCTGTATTATGTTAAACGTGACACCAGTATTACAATGCTGCAACTCCTCAATCACTTTATTTCAAACACTTCCAGGTAAAAGGCACGGACTAATTGCTTCTTCTAATTTCATTTTTGACAAATTTAAATGTGATTCAACCTGACTGCGTGATATACTGCTCAAAAAGGCTTCCTTATCGTCTTTTATTGTCACACCTATATACAATGGAAATACATTGGTACCATTAAGTGTATATGTAGTTGCAAGCCTCATTGCAAACTCCCTATACCACGCTGCCACTAGATGCTGCCCTAAACGTGTATATAATCAAATTAGAAATGTATTCTACTCGACGAAAATATTAAAACATTGACGTAGTAAGTGGGCTTATGGTGCTTGGGTTTCTGATGAAATAACTAAAATACGTTCTCCTAGTATCAGTTTATTGTTGTTCATTATTATTTAGCAAAGAGTTATCCGACTACAACAATCAGATTTCCTCTAACAATCAAACCATATTAAGTTAAGACTATCTTCAGAAAAATTGTTCTGAATACACCGCATCATTGTCCTGATCAAATTGTAAGTTGTATAATTACAATCTTGCCGGCCGTGGTGGCCGAGGGGACTAAGGCGCTCCAGTGACGGTCTGCACGGCCACTACGGTCGGGGGTTCGAATCCCCCCTCGGGCATGGATATTTGTGGCATCCTTAGTATTAGGTAGTTCATAAGTAGTTTGTAAGTTTAGGGACTGATGACCCCGTAGTTAAGTCCTATAAGCTCTACAAACATTTGAACATTTTATTAATATGATTCCTTGAAAGCGAGGGGCTTTAGGTAACATTGATGATGTGGTGCCTCACGAGGCTCCATGTTACGGACTGCGCGGCTGCTCCAGTCGGAGGGTCGAGTCCTCCCTCCTCCCTCGGTCATGGGTGTCTATGTTGTCCTTAGCGTAAGTTAGATTAAGTAGTTTGTAAGTCTAGGGACCGATTACCTAAGCATTTAGGTCTCATAAGAACTCACACCCTATTGAACATTCTTTGATGATGTGGTACAGAGCTTTCCTAGTTCAATTTGCGTAAATTTACACTGACAATAATCATACTGTTAGTCGGAACTGTGTTTTTATTTTTCTAAATACTTCTGCATCACTGACTGAAGTTTATTTACTGACTGTTATTTATATATGTTGTGTGTATAGCGAGATATTCGTATGCTCTGGCTCACAAGTCCAACTTACGGAGTGGTTGGCTCAATATTCGCAACTGCCGGATGGAAATACGAGGCCAGTAAATCTGTATGCTTCGTATATCGTTTTCTACGGACTTCTGACTAGGCATACACACACTCAAGAAGGCGTAGTATTGGGAGGGGATCTTGCAAAATATGGAAAGACTAGCGATTTGTCGTATAACGTAAATTTACCTAAATTTTAACTAAATTTCGTAAGTTTCGGTTTCGGCCGAAACTAGAAGAACCGACGATTACGGTTTCTGTTTCGGCCGCAAATCATGTTTCGTTCGAACTCTGTTGGAAATAATAGCAATAAAAACCGAAAACCGGTTATTTAAAAAAACCGGTTATCTTGAGCAGTTTTTACGGTGCGGTTAAACTGGAGATGAAAAGAACCGGTATAACCGAGAACCGGTTGTTTCAGCGATAACCGCCATCCCAAGTCACTTGAGAGGTGCTCCTTATTCATTATAACGACTGCGTACTGACACACTCACTGTCACTGGGGTAAGCCATTTTCAGGAGTACGCGTCCAGAGATGGTTGTTGAAATCGCTAATGATTTAGGAAAACGAAAGTTAGACTACGGACTGAAGAAAAGGTGTGCACTTTCACTGTAAATGCGCTAGGAATGGGGTCACGTGGTGTCGGTGTGGGCGTCCTGCACCTGCAGTGGAGCGCTGGGCTGGTGGCGCCCGCGGGCAGAAAGCAGCCGGCGCAGACCCCGCCCTGCGGCGGCGGCGGCCAATGCGCGCAGGCGGCCGCTGCATTTCCATACAATGGCCCGCCGGCGCACTGGCACACCCCCCAGCCGCGCGCCTGCCGCGCTGCCGGAAGCGCCGCGCGCCGAACACCACTGGCTGCCCGCCGGCCAACGCCGCTTCTTCCGACCTGCCGGCTGTCAGTCGCGTGGCGGCGGCGGGCCCACGCGCACGTGGCTCTGCAAGGCCGCTGTGGGGGAGGTCCATGTATCAGCAGCGGCGGTGCGTGTTGATTTTTTCTAGAGGTGCAAAGGAAGAAAAATCCAAACAGAGAAAAATAATATTCCGTTCGAAATTCTGAAAAGTCCCCAGCAATCCCGTATACGCAAAAAAAAAAAAAAAAAAAAAAAAAAAAAAAAAAAAAAAAAAAAAAAAAAATTTGTTCCGCTTATGGGAAACAGCACTCTTATTTAAATCTAATTGGATAAGGTGGTACAAATTCGATATAGGTACAATTCTGATCAACATAAATTTCCACGCCATTTGTCAGACTCGTAGTGTCTCGTTGGTGGCATTGTAGCGTAGCAGGTTTCCACAGCTCCTCCTGTCTTGGCCGGCCGCGGTGGCCGAGGTGACTTGGGCGCCGTGGCTCAGCGCGCCCGGTCAGGGGGCTCAACGCCCTCTGTAATAAAAAAGCTGAGCCAAGAACACTTTGAACATCAACGAACAAAAAAAAGGGTGCCGGGCGCCGTGGCTCAGCGCGCCCGGTCAGAGGGCTCCACGCCCTCTGTAATAAAAAAGCTGAGCCAAACATTCAACGAACAACCTCGAACAAAAACGATCAGCGTCCGCAACGAAGAGAACTACCCAGAAAAAAAAAAAAAAAAAAAAAAAAAAAGGTGACTGAGGCGCTCCAGTCAAGGCCAGCACGGTCACTACGGTCGGGGGTTCGAATCCCCCTCGGGCATGAATATTTGTGCCGTCCTAGTTCGTAAGTAGTTCATAACTAGTTTGTAAGTTTAGGGACTGATGACCCCGTAGTTAAGCCCCGTAAGCTTAACAAACATTTTTTTCCTCCTGTCTTTTCCAAGAATACACCCCTTTGTGCTAAGGAGAGATAATTTTTTTCCCGTTAGGAGGTAAGTGAAGCTACTTAGTCTAACGAGCTCTTATAGCTTTTCTATTTAAGGCTGACTAGATTCTCTATCCAAAATGCAATGTTTGGTACCACGAAGTATGCGTTGGTGCCTGACGGAAAAAGTGCTTTTTATGCCCTTAGTCAAAATTCTACTAGCAAATGATCACAATTGTACCAAGTGTGGTACATTTTCGATCGATTTTTCTCAATTCTGTAACTTTTTTGTGTGCCTATACCTACATTTGTAATTGTCTAATATTTGTGTTACATATTAGTTAAACATCCAAGCACAAGTGCTATAATTAAAATTACATCTTTTCTCAATATATTTCCAGTTACAATAACATTTGTCCGAAATGATCGAAATTGTACCACCTTACCTATATAAAGCGGAGTGCCCGTATATTTGTACGTGTTGCATACGAATCTACAGTTTTGTTCCAATCTTTATAAAATTTTGTATATGTAAGCTTCAATCGACGAGGACGGTCGCCGTAAGTGTAAGAATCGCGTACGATACATAGTTCACGAGATACGAAGTAATAAACAATGAGATGCGCGGAAAACTGCTACATTACGCGACAATGCGGCTCATTTTCTTCCAAACCACTGGACCGATTTCAAACAAATTTGGTGCACACATTCCTTACCATGAGGTAACAATTGCTGCGAGGTTAAAAAGCACATACGACACATGGTTCAAGAGATATGACATCATAAACAATAGGAATCGCAAAAAAAAAATATGCAACTTATGCTTCGAGATTTTACAAATACGCTATATGAGAATCAGAGCACTTAGCGACTTGCAACAAACTTTAAACATACTTTCAAACCGTTATTAAACTTTTTCTCGCTGACAACCATAGCAAAATGATGAAAGGAAAAAAGTTTCTCGCTTACTACTTTTCCGCTGTTTATGGACTAAAACTACGGCATTCGGCGTGACGTTACTATTTATAATTTTTACACTACAAATTGTAGCCGCAGGAAATTTTACTGTCGGTATACACATATACAGCTGAATTTACCTGCGAAATTGTATCACAGTACGACACGTGGTTCATGAGACATGAGCAAATAAACAGTAACGTTCAAGGAAAGCCGCCCCATCATGCACCATGTTTTAATCTATTACTTCTTTACTACTAATTGTATTCCCGAGAAATTTTACAGACATACAGTATTTTTACAAATGAATATAACATGAAAAATTATATAATTGTACGACATATAATTCAATATATGTGAGGTCGTACGAATTTTATAACGTCATTTGTATTCTGACTACTACCTTTCTTTATCTGGATACTGCACTTATAATTATGTACATTAGGCAAGACAGCTTTATTGGTTATATACTCTCCGATAATGATTTTAGCAGAAAGGAGATGGGCAGAGAGAGGAGGCATAGAAGTACTAAGTCAAGGCAGGAATAAATCAATAAATAAATACCCGGGCAACGCCAGGTTTTCAGCTAGTTTATATATAAAGAACAGTCTAGAGCGCAAAAAAAAAAAAAAAAAAGAAAAAAAAATTGACTAGTTTCGGTCTTATTTAAACCATCTTCAGGAAATTAAGCTCCATTGATGTTATGGAGCAGGCTAATATTTACCGTTCTCAGAAAAAGCTGTTTTAGGGTTACAGTCTGTTATATGCACTCCTTTCCACGCCACCTGTGAGGTACTGTACTTAGTGGCTGCAAAGCGGTCGCCAGGGGTGCAGAACCCGATTTTGCGCCAAGCCCGAAGCAAGCCCGATGGAGCTGACCACCAGTTTCCAACTTCACTGCAGACGTCGGTAGGGAGGGAGGAAGTCGGGAGAGAAGAATTTTTAAAGTTTAACAGCGTTGTATACTGTAAAGTTGTCTCACAGGCTAATATCTGTGTGGAGGTTAATGCTTAGTTTCGTCATAGGACGAACCGCCTCTGTGTATCAGTAAAGTTCATTCAGATTAGTATCTAAAATTGCACTGCAAGGGCAAAGAAATTGCTGTAGGCACACTTCTGTAACCACAGAGACATGTAAACAGTGGTAGCGCTGCAGTCAGAAACGCCGGCCGCGGTGGCCGAGGTGACTGAGGCGCTCCAGTCACGGTCAGCACGGCCACTACGGTCGGGGGTTCGAATCCCCCCTCGGGCATGGATATTTGTGCCGTCCTTAGTATTAGGTAGTTCATAAGTAGTTTGTAAGTTTAGGGATGATGACCCCGTAGTTAAGTCCCATAAGCTTAACAAACATTGGAACATTTTTGAACATTTGAGCAGTCAGAAACACCTGTATAGGACAACAAGTACCTGGTGCAGTCGCAAAATCGGTTACTGCTGCTACAAACACAGGTCATCGTTATTCAAGTGTGCTTGAAAGTGACGTTAGCTGCGCGGGATTGCCGTGTGGTCTGGAACGCCACGTTACGGATCGCGTGGCCTCTCGCGTCGGAGGTTCGAGTCCTCCATCGGACATGTCTGTTGTCGACAGCTTAGATAAAGTAGTTTGCAAGTTTAGGCACCTATGACTACAGCATTTTTGTCCCATAGAATCATAAAAATTTGTAGATTTCAACGTCATGTTATAGTCGCTGTACGAGATATGGAACACAGCATCTACAAGCTAACGATAAGGTGAGGATTTTTCCGTGTGACGGTTTCACGAGTCCAGAAGAAGGTATAAAACATCAAATCTCCGACATCGTTGCGGCCGGAATAAGATCCTGCGAGAACGGGACTACCGACGACTGAACAGAATCGTTCAACGTGGCAGAAACGCGACCCTTCCCTAAGTGGTTACGGATTCCAATTCTGGGCATTCAACAAGTATCAGCGTGCGAACCATTCAATGAAACATCATCGATATGGGGTTTCGGAGCCGAAGACTCAGTAGTGTATGCTAACTGTCTGCGCGACTCAAAACCTTACGCCTCGCCTGGGCGCGAATAACCTGACATTGGACTGTTGATGTCTGCAAACAAGTTCCCAGGTGTGACGAGTCACGTTTCTAATTGTATGGAGCAGGCGGGTGTGTACGGGTGTCGACCGAAACTGATAAATCTATGAATTCTGTACGTCAGCAGCAACTGCTCAGCCGCGCGGGAGCGGCCGAGCGCTCTAAGGCACCTTGCTCCGTTGTGTGCTGCTGCTCCTCATCTGAGGTTCGAGACCTCCGTCGGGCATTAGTGTGTATGTTGTTCTTATCACAAGTTAGTTTAACGCTTTAATGCATGACTTTTTATTTGAAACCACGATTAATTTATAGTGCGTACATACTGAGAAAAATATTGAAAAAGTATTCCTTAAAATTATTATGCACAACTAACAACAAAACGTTCTTAGCTGATCAGGTATATAGAGCTTCCATGTTGTACTCGATGCAGTAAATGTAACTTATAATGCAACAGTAGTATGTGATTGACTACTTTTACAAGGCAAAGGATGAATACCAAAGTAAACAAACGCACATTTTAGGAGTAACTCAATGCAGATATCTGTCGAACTGATTCAGTAGCACTCTGCAATTTATAATTTCTTGGACGAGCTACTGGCATATGTAACACTATGTACAGAAGCAGCTACAATTGCATTTGTGATAAAATTTTGATCAGTTTGAGAGATAATGGGAAGAACAAAACAAACACCCATGCCCGAGGTATCTTCAGACGTCAGTTGATTCCATGGCACCTTGCGTTGCGCAACTTCTGCTTGCTCGGTGTGGGGGCGACTACACGACATTAGGCAGGTGCAAATGTTCAAATGTTTGTAAAGCTTATGGGACTTAACTGCGGGGTCATCAGTCCCTAAACTTACAAACTACTTATTAACAACCGTATACTGAAGACGACGCAAACATCCATGCCCGAGGGGGGATTCGAACCCCCAACGGCGGACGGCCGCGCGCACCTCAACACGGCACTCGAGCACGCGCGGCTAATCCGCCGCGGCTAGGCAGGTGCACTTGTTTGCTTGGCTCTACGGCGTATGTGCACTCGCTTCAACGTTTAAAACTGGAGAACGGATGGCACTGTGAGCGAAACTAAACCAAAGATTATGGGTATGGTTCGGGGGGGAGGGAAGGGTGGATGTCATGGCCGCTCATTCCCGCCCCTCCTGACGTCATTATGGCTGCACAACGGGAATCCGCGAAATAGTTCAAATGTTCAAATGTCTGTAAATCTATCGGACCAAACTGCGTGGTCAGCAGTCCGTAGCTTACAAACTACTTAAACCTAGGTAAACTGACCTAAGGACAACACACACACCCATGGCCCAGGGAGGACTCGAACCTCCACGGCGAGCAACCGCGCGCTCCGCAGCGAGACGCTTTAGACCGCTCGGCTACTACACCGCGGCCAGCGAAACAGTTGCTGTTACGGAATTCAAAATTCTGATATTCACAGTGTCAAGAAAGCGTGCCGAGATTACCACACTTATGGCTCTCACTCTGACAGAACAATGGCCGACGGCCTGCAGTTAATGACCAGGAGGAAAGTCGTTTTCGCAGAGTTGGCACTGCTGGCCAACAACAAATAAATCATAAAAATAAATTATAGTTCGTTGCTGATGCATTTTACAGTGGAATGATGCCTTCGTCGATTGTGACTGCAGAAATGTATGTAGGTATGTGCGGATCTTTATCAAAATCTTTACGCTAACCTTTGCAGCGTCATCCAATCAAACAACAATTAAATAAATGAATGGCTGCTGAGTAGTTTTTCATTGTGAAAGGAATGGTATCTGATCGTTAAACACGTCGTCAGATTAAAAAATGAAGGCGAGAAGAGTTCAACGTTCCGTCGTTATCGTGTTCATTAGTGACAGACCATAACAGGATAGTTTTGTTATAGATCTGACGGGTTCTTTGAAAGGAACGATCCAGGCATTGCCTGCAGTGGTTTACGGTAATCACGAAAAGCTTGAAATATAATTGCCGATGGCGAGTTTGAACCGCCGTCTTCCCGAGTGAGAGTCCTGTGTGTTACCTCGCTGTGCTATCTCATACACAGTCGGTATGAATCAGCTGAATCTCTCGTTAACTAATTTATTCTGACTGCTAGGAACAAATCTGTATGTTATTAAAATTGGTATTACAGGCTAATTATTTGTAAGTTTTAGACCGTGCCGGCCGCAGTGGCCGAGCGGTCTGCGACGCGCCAGTCACAGTCCTCACGGCCGCTACGGTCGGGGGTTCGAATCTCCCCTCGGGCATGGATGTTTGTGTCGTCTTAAGTATAAGGTAGTTCATAAGTAGTTTGTAAGTTTAGGGACTGATAACCCCGCAGGTATGTCCCTTAAGCTCAACAAACATATGAACATTTTTAGACCTTCGTATGTGGAATGGATTACGTATTTACGACACTGCTTCCGAACTAATGCCGAAACTACAATGCAGATATCGCTTTAGTACAATAAGGATCCGTTAGCTATCAAAATACGAGGTTTGTTACTTAAATAGAGGCAAATATTTATTCACAAACCATACAAAAGCGTTACATATTTGCATCTGTTACTGTCCTTCGAAGTAGTCACCAGTGTTGCGTAGTACCGTTGCCAGCGATGAGCAAGATGTAGTACACCGTTAGGAGAGCCTGTTGTGTTCATGGTGGGAATGGATCGTTCTACTGCAAAAAAAAAAAAAAAAAAAAAAAAAAAAAAAAAAAAAAAAAAAGGTTCAAATGTTTGTTAAGCTTACGGGGTCATCAGTCCCTAAACTTACAAACTACTTATGAACTACTTACGAACTAGAACGGCACAAATATCCATGCCCCAGGTGGGATTCGAACCCCCGACCGTAGTGGCCGTGTAGACCGTGACTGGAGCGCCTCAGTCCCCTCGGCTGGCGCGTTCTACTGCCTGTCGAATTTATGGAACAGTTCTGAATCGAATGACACGTAGTGGTTCCTTCATCTTTGGAATTACATCGACGTCACAAGGCCGTAAGATCATGGAGTATGGTGGATGTACAGTACTTCCCAGTCCCCTCGACCTAACAGAGCAGCCACAGCTTGCGCTGTATGCACTCTCGCATTGTAGTGCAAAGTCCTTGTGACTTAGATTTCATTCCGAAGATGAAGGAACCACTTCGCGGCATTCTCTTAGAACTGTTCCAGAGATTCGACAGGTAGTAGACTGTTTCATTCCCACCATCAACAGAACAGGCTCTGCTCACGGTATACTAAGCTTTCCACATCGCTGGTAACAAGTTCTACACAACGCTGGTGACTACTTTGAAGGACAGTAACGGATACAAACATGTAATGCTTTAGCATCTGTTGTCAATAAATAGTTGCTACTATTTAAGTTCAAACCCTGGTATTTACTGTTTCCATATTGGTTCGATTAATCAAATGTCAAATGAGAGATCTGTTGTGAATAGGAAGAGTATTAAATTTCAAGATTCACAGTGAAATTTAATTAAAATTCATTTCGTCTTCTTTTGAAGGAATATTTGATTCATTACATCAACTGATCAGTTAACATTTTCGTGTATAACACAAAATTTTTTATATTTTCATAGTTTAAATTTCCGTGAGTAAATTGCCTGCCTTACAACAATTCTGCGACCGTGTAGGCTGCAGATTCCTTGACTTGCGCCATCGGGTGGTGGGTTTCCGGGTTCCGCTGAATAGGTCAGGAGTCCACTACACGCAGGAAGCGGCTACACGGGTAGCGGGGGCTGTGTGGCGTGGACTGGGCGGTTTTTTAGGATAAAGAGCTTCGGGGAAATAGAAAATGGGCAATCTCAAAGGGTTCAGGTGGATCACAGGAGAAATGTAGATCCGGAAACTATCGGTATAACAGTTGTAAATTGTCGTAGCTGTGTCGGGAAAGTTCCAGAACTGCAAGCGTTAATAGAAAGCACCGAAACACACATCATTATAGGCAGCGAAAGTTGGCTCAAGCCGGAAATAAGTTCAGAAGAAGTATTTTCAAAAGATCTAACGGTATTCAGAAAGGATAGATTAAACAAAATAGGTGGGGGCGTGTTTGTCGCCGTCAAAAGTAGTATTTCATGTAGCGAAGTTGAAGTTGATAGTTCGTGCGAGCTATTATGGGTAGAGGTTGTACCCGAAAATCGTAAGAAGTTAATAATCGGTTCCTTTTACCGGCCTCCCGACTCTGACGATACAATAGCAGAAAGGTTCAAAGAAAACCTGAGTCTAATTACAAAAACGTACCCGACTCACACGATAATAGTAGGTGGTGATTTTAATTTACCCTCGATCTGTTGGCGAAATTATATTTTCAAATCAGGAGGTAGGCATAAAACATCGTCCGAAATTGTACTCAACGCATTCTCTGAGAATTACTTCGAACAATTAGTTCATGAGCCAACTAGAATTGTAAATGGATGTGAAAACACACTTGATCTCTTAGCAACAAATAATCCTGAGCTCATAACGAGCATCAAAACGGATACAGGTATTAGTGAACACAGAGCTGTAGTAGCGAAATTGAATATCGAAAGTCCCAAAGTTACCAAAAATAAACGCAAAGTATTTTTGTTCAGAAAAGCAGATAGAAAAAAAAAATACATTGCTTCTTGAAAGACAGCTTCCACTCGTTTATAACACTAAACGTAGGTGTAGACCAGATGTGGCTCAAATTCAAAGAAGTGGTATCGACAGCAATTGAAAGTTTTATACCTAATAAATTAATAAAAGAAGGAGGCGATCCCCCTTGGTACACAAAACAGGTTAGGACACTGTTGCAAAAGCAAAGGAAAAGGCATACTAAATTTAAACGAACACGAAATCCCCAGGATTTGCGATTGTACTCAGAAACTCGAAATTTAGCGAGGATTTCAATGCGAGATGCCTACAACATTTATCACAACGAAACTCCCGTAATTTGACGGAAAACCCAAAGAGATTTTGGTCATATGTTAAATATACTCGGGGAAAGTCACAAACAATACCTTCACTACGTGATAGTAATGGCGATCCTGCCGATGACAGCGCTACTAAAGCAGAGTTACTAAACTTAGCTTTTAGAAACTCATTCACTAAAGAAGACGAAACCAATATTCCAGATTTCGAATTACGAACAGATGCCGTAATGAGTAACATAGAAGTAGATATCATCGGAGTAGTGCAGCAACTAAAATCACTTAATAAGAACAAGTCTTCTGGTCCGGATTGTATACCCATTAGATTTCTATCTGATTATGCTGAAGCGATAGCTCCTTACTTAACAGTCATATACAACCGCTCTCTCATAGAAGGATCTGTACCAAAAGATTGGAAAGTTGCACAGGTCACACCTATATTCAAGAAAGGCAGTAGGAGTAACCCACTAAACTACAGGCCTATTTCATTGACGTCAATTTGCAGCAGGGTTTTGGAACATATCCTGTATTCAAATATTATGAATTATCTCGAACAGAACGATCTATTGACCCAAGGTCAACACGGATTTAGAAAATATCGTTCATGCGAAACACAACTAGCTCTATATTCACACGAAGTGATGGGTGCTATCGACAAAGGTTCGCAAATCGATTCCGTATTTCTTGATTTCCAGAAAGCTTTTGACACCGTACCTCACAAACGGCTTTTAATCAAATTGCGTGGTTATGGTATATCGCCCCAAATTTGCAATTGGATAGGGGATTTCTTGTCAGAGAGGACACAGTTCGTAGTAATCGATGGTAAGGCATCGACTAAAACAGAGGTGATATCGGGCGTTCCACAAGGTAGTGTTATTGGTCCTCTGCTATTCCTTATTTACATAAACGATTTAGGGGAAAATCTAAGTAGCTCTCTTAGGTTGTTTGCAGATGACGCCGTCATTTACCGTCTAGTAAAATCATCTGAAGATCAAAACCAACTGCAGAACGATCTGAATAAGATATCAGTATGGTGTAAAAATTGGCAATTGACTCTAAATAATGAGAAGTGTGAAGTCGTCCACATGAGTACGAAAAGAAATCCGTTAAACTTTGTTTACAACATAAATCAATCAAATGTGAAGGCCGTAAACTCCACAAAATACCTAGGAATCACTATTACTTCAGACTTAAACTGGAAAGAACACGTAGATAATATCGTGGGAAAGGCGAACCAGAGACTGCGTTTTATTGGCAGAATCCTTAAAAGATGCAACAGAACTACTAAAGAAACTGCATACACTGCGCTTGTCCGTCCATTTTTGGAGTATTGCAGCCCAGTGTGGGATCCTTATCAGGTGGGTTTGACGGAGGACATCGAAAGTGTCCAAAGAAGGGCAGCTCGTTTCGTATTGTCACGATACAGGGGAGACAGCGTTACGGAAATGATACAGGATCTGGGATGGGAATCATTACAACAACGGCGCTTATCGCTGAGGCGTGGGTTACTTGCGAAACTCCAATCGCCAACATTCTCCTCCGAATGCGAAAATATATTGTTGACTCCCACTTACATAGGTAGAATTGATCATCAGAATAAAATACGAGAAATCAGAGCTCGAACAGAGAGATTCAGGTGTTCTTTCTTCCCGCGCGCTATTCGAGAAGGGAATGGGAGATAAATAGTATAATTGTGGTTCGATGAACCCTCTGCCAGGCACTTAAATGTGATTTGCAGAGTATCCCATGTAGATGTAGATGTAGATGTAGATGTAGAATGTAATTAAAAATTAAAGGAAGAACATTCTCAAACCATTGAGTACCAAACTTTCCCTGGATTGAATGCCTGTTTCAACAAAAATCGACGAAATTACGTGAAACAGCCAACAAAAGGATATAAAATCAGTGCTGCGTACCTCAGCGGACTGAGTCTTCCACCACCACGCAGGGGGCCTTGTGGGGAGCGGGCGGGGTATTGTGTGTTGGCCGCATTATCGTTTTTACGAGCGTCGCCCAGCCGACGTCTAATGATAATACTTGCAACAAGATGGCCGAACTACCCCAGACGAGGTCTCTTGGCCAACAAAATCGTACGATCGTTTCTTTCGAAAGAAAATAAGCATTACCGTATCATCCTCTACACATGTCAAGTTTAAAGTTTTTGCTTTACAATCATTATTAAAATATCCTTTCTATGAAATCCTCCAGTATTTTTAATTTATATGGAATAAAATGTCAACTCTGCCGTCCTAACAACTTTGACTTCACTCACGGCCTCCTGTTCAAATACTACTCCTCTGTTTTCTACTGGCTCACAAAAATTAATAATACAGTAAGTAGCGCAGCATCTCCGGCGGTATGTGTGCACATACCAAGCAACGTAAATATTTCCGAAGCAAGCTCGCAGAACTCTAGAATGACTGGAACAATCGACATTTTCTTTCTCCTAAATATTTTTTGAAGTCCGATGTAGGTTCTTAAGAAAAGAAAATCTGAAATAATTGTACGGAAAAACGTAGAAACTACCATTTTACTCATTCAAGCTTCTGTACGCGTGTATCTCACTGAATTCATGCACCACTGTAATTATTTTGTGTGTTACTTTGAGTGGGGCCCTGGATGCTTTACGCACACTTTTGATCCCGGTAGGTGAGGTTAAAAATCGAAAAAAATTAATCTGGTGATTGTCTATGGATGTCACCACTTCGGATTAGTATTTTATTCGCTGCCATACAGGTCATCAGTTTGCGATAAAATGAGGACAATCACTGTGTTCATAACTTTTCGTATTGTGCATAGTGAAGGGTACATTGCTTACGGTTCGCATTTCGACAGAAAACACAGTTTTCTTCCGATGTTGATGAAAGATTCAATGTTCAAATGTTTGTAGAGCTTATGGGACTTAACTACGGGGTCAACAGTCCCTCAACTGTATAACTACTTATGAACTAGCTAATACTAAGGACGGCACAAATATCCATGCCCGAGGGGGGGGGGATTCAAACCCCCGACCGTAGTGTCCATGCAGAACGTGACTGGCGCGCCGCAGACCGCTCGGCCACCGCGGCCGTCGATGAAAGATTGACCACTTTGAAAACGAGAGGAAGATCTATGCCCACATAAAATTTCGTATGCAGCTTGGCAGAGGGAATTTTACGTATATAATTATATGGCACCAATCTATAGCTTTATTCCATTTTGAAGGAATTTTGCACAATTGACATTCAAAACGAGAGTTAGCTCACTGTCTACTTAACATTTCATATAGTGTGTGACAGAGAGTGCTTAATTAACAGACTTTGACATATACCTAGAACCTTACACCGATTTTTAAGACATTTTACACACTTGACTTTGAACACAAGAGGAATATCACTATCTATATATGATGTCCCATTTATATTGACCACCGAAAATATCTCTGGAATAACAACTGATATTGTAAACCGACTTTCACCGATATCAATGTCAGCCAGGGGATCATGAATGTAAATCATTTGAAACAGTCTAAAACGAAATCGTATGTGTTTTTTAAGACAAACTTATGTGTTTTGTTTGTAAATAGACACCCTATATTATTTCATCAGCAATCTGTAGCATGACAATTTACATAAACAATGGCTAATATTGTATCCGGAGATACTGCGAAGCGAAGTTGAAATTCCCTGCTAGCGCACATCCTGACCAACATGGGTTCTCGCCCGAGACTCAGGTCCTGCGTTAGCTGCGCATTTCGCGTATTTCAAGCGTCAGATTCTTCTACATCTACATTTCGCTTCGAAATATGTCGGGAGGTAATTGGCGTATTGCAATGCAATCAACGCCATTGCTTGTGTGATTCGTCATGCTATAGATTGTTGGTGAAATAATACAGGGCGTCCATTTAAGGACACATAATTTTGTTTTGAAAAACACATGCTTTCGTTCTACACTGTTCCAAAATTTTTACAATCATCAGCCCCTGCCTTACATTGATACCTGCGAAAGTAGTTTTACAACGGCTGTTATTGTTCCAGAGGTAATTAGGGTCTCAAGACCAATTGGATAACCTGTATAATGATGCATGGTAGAGAGTACCTGACAACAGTCATTGATTCCGTTTTATGGATTACCATGAAAGTTAGATCCTGATCGTGTATTTCCTTGGAGAGGGTTTTTAGAATCCACAAGACGTTTTGTGCTCAATGGGTAAATTGCAGGAAACGCTCACTATGTTTCAGTAATCACCACGGAAGTTAACAGAAACATATGACCAGGGCCGAGGAAAGATTGGGGGGGGGGGGGGGGGCAGGGGGGACAAAATCCCCGGGACCTTGTGAGGGCCCAGGCTTCCGAAATGGCGAATATCAGACAACTGTTGAAAATGAATTTTGTAACATATTGAGTTTTAAAATAACTACACAGATGGAAACATTTATCACTTGTTTGTGGATGACGAACGTCCGTGTTGTGAAGTAAGCGATATTGTATGATAACCACACTAACATAAAGTTCAACGTGGCAGTTTATAGTTTTAGATGGGGTGTTGTCGAATGAATAAAAAAAATAGTGCTATAATTCTTACTGTTTCTAGCGTTATGTGACTATTGCTCGGTGCTGTTGCTAAAGGGACACTGCTTTTCGCGAAATTTCCCGACGTCTGCTGCTCCTGTAAGATGGACAAACGATCTGCAACATTTGAAAATTTGTGTCGGACCTGGACTCGAACCCGGATCTACCGCTATTCGCGGGCGGTCGCCTTATCCACTCGGCCACCCGTGGACGTTCCCCGGCTAGAACCAAATTGCCATGTGTTGCAGTTGTATCTTTCCCTCACATGCTCGCACGCGTTATAGTGTGAGTCCCGCAAGAGGAAATTTCGCGATTTGCGAAGTACATAGATGGATATATTTATCTTTGCTGCGGATCACCGCCATCGTCTGTTCCCTTGGAACAGACATAATAATAAACATTAACGCCTGACAAGGTTACGGTGGTAGAATTGTGTCTCTCCCTCTTGCGGGACTCACACTATAACGTGTGCAAGCATGTGAGGGAAAGAGGCAAGTGCAACACATGGATGTTTGGGTCTGGCCGGAGAACGTGCACGGGTGGCCGTGTGGTTAAGGCGACCGCTCGCGAAAAGCGGGAGACCCGGGTTCGAATCCCGGTCCGGCACAAATGTTCAAGTGTTGCAGATCGTTTGTCAACTTACAGGAGCAGCAGAAGTCAGGAAATTTCGCGATTTGCGAAGTATATAGATGAATATACTGCATTGGGTTGGACAGGTTGGACCTGCCGTCGACCCTGGTGTCCTGCGGCAGTGGCTGCCAGCTGTGGTTCCTCGTCTACTGCCGCGGTAGAGTCCAGTACTCGGTATCCGGAAGACATCTTTCTCCAATGCGGAAAATTCTCGAGTTCCGCGTGTCATCGAATCAAAATCCACTGAATCAGCAGACGGCCGATCAGTGTCTATTCCAACCCAACCGTTCTCTTACCAAGATTAAAAGTCTGCTATTCTATCTGCTCTCCCAAAACCTCGCTGCCTCTTTCTACCAAATGGTCCACTAGGCCTAACTATTTCCTCCAATAGAAAACGATAACTAGTTCCCTAGGTCTGGGCCTGAACAGGAGAGAGATTAGACTCATAGTTGGATTGCTGACAGGCCACGGGAATTTCAAAAAACACCTACATACAATGGGAATAACAGAAGAGGACCCTAAATGTAGGATCTGTCATGACGGTGATGAAACTGCATCGCATCTAATCTTCGAATGCATTGCATTGGAGAGTAAAAGGCACAGAACATTTGGGACAACCAGACCCGAAGAAATTGTGTCTAATAAAGAATTGGTAAAGGGTCTCCTTGCACTGTTCAAGGGCAGTAGTTGGCTTTACTAGATATACAGGGAGCGATACCGCACAATAAACTTAGTTTCGGTGCGGCCAGCGGCGGGTTCGACCAAGACTGTTTTGGCTTCCCTGGAAAAATCAAATCAATCCCTAGGTCTGACCAATAACTTAGGTGCCTATCTGTCAATGGAAGACTGGCTCATGGAGAAGAAACAAGTTTGTCTACGTTGTCACGCTCTGGCATGGCCGGTTCGTAGATGTCGGAAAAAACCTGTCGCCTCGATAAAACAGAATTTTGGGAAGTTTGCCAATACGAGGGCCTAATCGAGCTGTGTTTGGAAACATGAAATTGTTGCCTCCCGTCCACCATGTCTTCCGTACCGAGAGAGAATACAGCAGGTGAATGGCGACTGGCGACTGGCGACTGGCAGTCGGCACTTCCTTCCGTCGAACTCGTCCAGCCTCGTTGTTCACCAGCAACCTGAACGTGATCGCTTGCCTCTGGCTGTCTGCCGCTTAAGGTACCGCCAGGCTCTCCAGACTCTCGGCCGCTCGTCATGCCGCGAGGAAACGGCCAAACGTTTCCTTTCCACATAACCGGGAATTACTGGCGTATGCTGTGCTAACAGCAACATCTACAATGGAAATCGAGTAATGTAATGAGGAATATCGTCGTGTTAAATACAAAACTACTATAACCCTCTTGACCACTCTTGAGATATCTGTGCAATGCCATTCACTCACTGCAGATAATAGGGTTAAAATGGAGTTCTCCCATACAAATAAGATTAATATGCAGAGCATATTGTAACTGGGATAAAAATGCGAGTAAGCAAAGCCTATAAGCCTCTCTCAATAACTTTTTATCCAACGGAGTTATCAAGTTGCTATAAACTGAGGTATCATATGAAAACCTTAACCAATGTGGGGACTTGGGCCCGAGTGACTTGCTGACCAGGCAATGTCGCTTACCACTCTGCCAACCTAGTTCTGCGGCTTCGCACAACCAACCACACGGACTTACCCTGGCAAGCCTCTCTAGTTTGTGCAAATTCTTACCTGTGCCTCAGTTTACATTATGTTCCCCTTAAACATCAAGAATTTAAAACAATCTCCAGATCAAACCGAAAAGCAACTCCATACCTCTTTAGTCATCGCAGATGTTTGTGATTCGTAAAAGTCTTTGTATCAATGCCTTTAATTTGAATATAGTGTATCAGACTGATCACCCATCCGATAAAATATTTAAAAAATTTCCATTACAACTCAGTTCACCTGCAAAGTAGAGCTATTAGTCTTTGCAGTTCCATTAACTGCCATGGAGAGTATCAATTTAATACAAACAAACAATTCCTGAGTCAGAAAACCATAGTTACATGTCGCTTACTGTTAAGTCCAATACATCGGTGATGTTGCATATTGTGAAGAAAGAAAAGCAATTGGTGTAGCTTTCCTATCTTTGTGATTTCATGGCAACAGAAAAATCACTTCAAATCGCATAGTGTATGAGAAGACCTTTAACTAGATTCTTGTAGTTGCATGTTCTCTATGACAACACAGTAATGCGTTCCTACAAACATACGAATTTCTACGATGATGCAAAGCATATGCCAGCGCTACATTCTTCTCAAACCATCGAGTAACGAACTGTCATTCATTCCTTTGAGGTCTCAGTATTCATCACATGATTTTTTATAAAAACCATGACATGTCGTAAATCAGAATACTCGTGCAGGACTATCACCCTTTAGCTCACATACACAACATATCATACTGTATCACCTTAGACTGGCTCTATAGACATCTTTCTGTTGGTTAATTTGTTTGAAGCAATTAGTTGCATTTTGTGCTGAGAATCTATGCATTGTGAACATTTTAGTGTTTTCTGACAAGGAGTATCTTTGATATTGATGTTCGGAATAACACAAGACCATCATTAGAAACAGACTCGATCATAAAAAAGGCAGTGGTCAGTGACATTTCCATGTAATATGTTGTATTGTACAATAAGGGACATTTTAATAGAAACGAAGTAACAGTAACATGGAAGAGAAATTGCTCACAATTCATGGAAGTCAGTTTATTTATCAGTTAAAAGTGAGCTATAGTAAAGCAGAAACAGTGCAAATAATTCCGAACGGAAACAAATGCAACACGCATAACGGTAGACAACAATGTTTTCTTCGTTCCTTTCCCTACTAAATGATTTTCATACACTATCCTACAACTTGTTAAGGAGCTAAGTATTGGGTTTGACCACTTCAGGAAGCATTACAGGACTGATAACTACGGAGAATACTGCAAATGATGTAATTAATGTCATGTTAAGGCAATAACGTCCATTCTTTGTACAGAGCTTTTCGCAAGTCTTTGAGAGTGGTGAGTGGATCCAGACGTGATAGAACACGTCTCCCTACAGCATCGCATACGTGCTCTATGGGATCGGGAGAGTGATCAGGCCACACACGCTTGCATTATCTTTGGTCTCCAAGACGAAACCAGTTCTCTATATAGTCGAGCGAACTGATGGAACATAAAACAAGCCTCATAGCTCCTCGCGGCAAACGCACATCAGGTCCCAAGATCGCATCACAAAACTTGAGAATGATTACTCCTTACCAGTTCATTCTCATAATTTCACGAAGGGGAGTCTGTATGGTCAATATACCTCCAGCCAACACCATAAGAATCATCCTCAATATCGATATTTTTTCACAATAATTCATTCAGAAAATGGAATTCCATGTTCCCTCCAGATGCTAATGTGTCGAAAATCACTCTACAGACCAGATAGAGACACATGTGTGATAAAGAACATAGTTCCACTGTTTGACTGTCCATGTGGTATGATGACAAATATTTTACGTAATTATACAAGGGAGTATTCAAATGAAAATGTACGAAACGTCGTAGCAACGAAACCGTTAGAAATTTGAGTATGCCACTTTAGGATAACGTAATGCGACAACTAGGCACGTGAAGCATGTGGTGTCACCTGCCCCTAAACACGTCAAGGTTGCCCCCTCAACAAGAAATGCTAGCAGTCTCTAATTCTTCGAGCACGGAAAAACCGCCGCGCGGGAGTAGCCGAGCGGTCGGGAGCGCCACATTCCGGATCGCGCCGTCTCCCACGTCGGAGCTTAGAATCCTCCCTCGATCATGGATGTTTGCGTTGTCTTTAGTAATTTTTAGTTCATAAGTGGATTGTAAGTATAGGGACTGACAACCCCGAAGTTAAGTCTCATAAGCTCAACAAACATTTAAACGTAAAAAGCGTTAACAGTGAGACTCCATAGCCTACGCAAGTTGATCAAGAGCAAACGGTCTGGGCTGCTTACGGAGGGAGTGATTCTGCTCAGTGATAACGCGCGTCCATACTTCTCCAGAGTCACACAAAAAGTACTGGCCAAGTTCAAGTGAAAGCAGCTTGAGCATCCGCCCTGTGATCTCCATCTGTTTAGTCCACTAAAAAACATCTCTAAGGGAAGCGATTCAATTCGGACGTGACGGTAGAGGACTGCCTCTTGTCGCAGCCACAGGGAATTCTGGTAACAGGGAATCCTTCGGCTCTTTAAACGGTGGGATTGGTTTGTTCAGGCCTCTGATGATTACTTTTGAATATGTTGTTGTTGCCGTCTTCAGTCCGCAGACTGGTTTGATGCTGCTCTCCGCGCTACCTTATCCTGTGCAAGTCTCTTCATCTGAGAATACGTTCGGCAACCTACATCGTGTCTGACAAAATCATTATGTCATCGGCAAACCGCAATGTTTTCATTTCTTCACCCTGAACTTTAATTCACACTCCAAATTCCTCCTTCCATTCCTTCACTGCTTGCTCAATGTAAATGCTCCAATTATACCCACAATGTCGTTTCGTACCTTTTCTCCCCTCATAAAAGGTGTAAGCAGATTATTTTCGGCACCGTTGTTTGAAAATGTAATGGTACAATGATGTTAATAAATTACTTATAATTTACCTCCTATGGTACCGATGTCTTTTTGTTTCTTTCCATTAAAATGTCATTTGAGGTAGATTGTGAAATTATTATGGAACTGACAAAAACCAGTTCTTTTCCTTGAAAGGGTAGCATTTCCTTTTAGACAGAATATGACTTGATTACTACGCATATCACGTTGAAAATGTAAAGTGTGTGGATAAACGTCTTAGAAACGTATAGTACATCAACCAGCCTAATCTAAACAAAACGTGGACTGAAAGATTTGTGTAACAAACATCGTACGTTTTTCTACTTCATTATGTCCAGTTTATTGAGACAGAGGGCAGATGGTTATTGAGTGAAGTATACAGCCATGAGTCTACAGAAAGCAGGAGGAATTTCTAATTGGCCGTGTATCTCTGGTGGCGAAAATGCTGTTGAAAGTGTAAACATGCATTCTCGAAGATGGGGTTTGGGAAATCCAGCAAATTATGTAATCTCGTTGCGTATTCCGGTTACGAGACGTCTGTTGCTTCAGACCGGCCGCAGGCACCCAGAGGAGCGAGAGATCCTTGACCCGGGCGCAGTCCGTCCACACGCACGCACTGTACACGCCCAGACAGGCGCGCAACGCACGCATCCACGCAACGGCGTGCGCTGGGCAGGGATTGAATTCTCGTGCACTTCTCTTCTATACGGCTTTATTCGGCTTCCTTGAAGGCAAAATCTCGGAAAAAAGGGACACGGCTGTCAGAGCGAGATGCGAAGTGGTACCGTTCACTTGAAGTCATTTTATTTGCTCCTTTGTTTTATATCCGAGGAACAGTAATGCCAACTGAATATCGAATTTTGGCCCACTTTAGGTTACGGCAGTAACACTAAAAGTGGGCCTTTGCGATCGTCTTTTGACAGCTCAAAATTTAAATGAAAATAACGGCTTAACCATTCATCTGACACGAAAATTGAATAACCGAATTTGTAGAGAAAAATTCTCTACAACTTTGCCCCCTTAGGTTCTTTTTTTTTTATTTTTTTTATTTTTTTATTTTATTTATTTTTTTTTTTTTTCATTTCTCTTATCGTTCCAGAGATATTTGCAAAAATAACGGCGATTTTGGAATGTCTGTCTGTCCGTAACGTGTTCCCTGTTTTCAAGACGAACCGTTCACCGTTCAACCAATCAGCACCAAATTTTACAGACATAATTGCAGGCCGCCAGCAGAACCTCCCATTTTTAAATTTTTCGGACAAAAATACGGTAGTAATACCAAAAAATGCCGTTTGTAATATAATTGTAATTGCAAACGAACCGTTCATCTGACACGAAAATTAAATAGCCTAATTGGTAGAGCGAATAATTCTCTATAACTTCGCTCTGTTATGTTATTTTCATATCTTGCATCGTTGCAGAGATATTTGCAAAAATAACGGCGATTTGACGATGTCTGTCTGGCTGTAACGTGTTCGCACTCTTTAGATCGAACCGTTCAACCGATCTGCACCAAATTTTACAGACATAAATGTTGGCTACCAGAGACCAGAACTTCGCTTTTTGAAATATTTCGGGCAAGAAATACGTTAGTAATACAAAAAAAGCCGTTTGTAATGTAATTTTAATTGCAAATAAACCGTTCATTTGACGCGAAAATTGAATAAACGAATTTGTAGAGGAGAAAATTTTCTACAACTTTGTTCCCTAATATTTTTTTCATATCTCGTACCGTTTGAGAGATATTTTCAAAAATAACGGAGTTTTGACACCCTCCGTTGAATTAACGAAAATCAGCCGTTCGCAGATGTCACGTGACATTCCTCGCCCAGAACTGTCTCTGGCATACGCCATCTTGCGTTGCGTATTTGATGATTTTCTTATTGTAACTTACACGTTGTCATTTCGAAGAAATGGCGCACTGAAGAATTAACAAAAACACGTCCTTAACAACAGTCATCAATAGTATGAGATTAAAGAACATAACTCCTAGATGTTAGCTGTAGCGTAGTGGGCAATGGCTGGAACTGTGACGCTAAAGGTCACCATTACTTAAAGTGTTTTTTCCTAAAAGTGTTTCAGACAGTCTTATTAATTAATGTTTTATTATTTAGATTATTATTTTGATCCTAATTGTTTGCAAAAACTTATAAAACTACAAATCCAAAGTGGGCCGTAAAACACGCCAGTGTGATTTTTTTTCACAGCAGAGCCACAGACATGAACAATATCCCCGCTTTGACGGTTGCTATCGCTCCTACATCAAACGCTCTCCTTCCTTCAGGCTAGTTTCCCTGATAAACGCATCTGCTCCGATAACAAGTCGCTCAACACCTACACGTACACCAATAACCAGGTCTGAGAGTTTCGTGCAAAGTTTACCCATATACATATCTCCCGAGCGGTCCGTTAATACATTTCGTCCACAATAACCTCCCACACCATCTAGACGGGTCTCTAACCGTCCATCTGGCCTCCGTATCGATATTGTCAAGCTTACGTAAACTCAACACAGCACATTGGACTATGGAGTGGACTGACTGACCCGACAATTTGTTGAATTAAATAGTACAGCGGTACAACGAATTACAGAACTCTCGTTCACGAGTGAAAGAGTCTCAAGAATCTTTTTTAATTCTTCTACTAGCAACAAATTAACATACACTAGCACAGTCAGTAAACCTGTTTTCTTTTAAAAATTAAGTGTTTATTCACAAATAGAACAAACGAAAACACATTTACTGAAATTATTACAGGGAACAATGGAGCTGCAAAGTTACCCTCGTTTTACAATGATTTTAATTTGATCTTTTTATATATGTGATTTGCCAGTTAATAACGCTGACTGTTATGGGCATTGCTAATTCAAGTAAATGGTTCACGCTCTGACCGAATGCTGTTACACCTGACTGCCAGATTTCTTTATTTATATATATAAATTAATCAAAGGCCTCAAACCAAAAAAAAAAAATGTTATAAACTAGATTGCGCAACGGATAAAACGACCCCCGGTATTAAATCAATTGTCACAACCTTCGATACAGAGTTGGGGTAAACTATGACAACTGCCCAGAATTTAGTTCTTACCTGCATCCTAATCACTCATCTGATATTAGTTACTTTATTTAATTCCTGTTATTAGGATTCCAGCTTTCTCTGTTGAATTTAAACGGGTGGAGGAAAATCTCTTCGTAATAAAGTCCGACTAATTCAGGACAAGATTTTTTTTAATTTTTAAAAATTTTCTGATAGTATGCAAATAAAACCATACCCTTAGACAAATGAAATATACAAAGAAACAAAAAAATGGATTGTGAACACTCGTTGCCGAGGCTCTAAGATTAATTAACAAATAGACTTGCTGGTCTCCTAAACATATAAATTATCTACATGTTTCACGCCACAATGCATGGAAAACGAGACATAAAAAGGATTTATTGGACTCGTAAGGCTATCCTTCTTCACAGACGCACTCGCGCATCAACCACGTTTACACTGCATGCACTAACCACTCAATTTTTAAGCTAGCAAAAGGAAATGAAAATGGTTCAACAAAAGGGTTGCCGTTATTAAATTGCTGATTTTAATGCAAGACATGAGACACGCAACGGTATCTACCGCTCAAATCTTACAGAATCCCAAAAACTCACACACACCATATAAAAAAATTACAAAGGAAATCTACACGTGGAGCTTAGTTGCACAACAAGCATAACTGGCGCTCCTTCTTTATCATACTGAACCACGCAACAAGATTTACGGCGGGAAGTACATGGCTCTGCGATTTCCACAAAATTAAGTACCCTCCAGGAAAGAAAAACAAATAATATTAGAAATTTCATCTGTTCCTAGAATTCCACTGTACGATAAGACGCCACTCCACCCCACTCTGCTCAATTACCACCATGCCCCGCCACGTGGCCTCCGTGGCTCATGCTGCCCTTGGTCTGGTTACGAAGAAACTACAAAATCAATGAAATACTGGGCAACCCGCGGTAGAAAATGAGATGTTGCTTGTTCCCGTGGCTGCTATCGATCACTGGAGGTGGAGTCTTACTTTGAAATTGCCAGACTATGGGCCTATTGTGTAATGGCGCGAAAGTGTGCCTGAGTCCCATTACACAAAGAAACTCCGTAAATCCCTGTACGATTTTCTCCGCACAAACTTTGAAATAGGGGTTTTCAAAAGCAAACGTCGCGAAATCTCAAAGTGTGACGTAGCAAGCGGATACTAAGTCCCAACCGTTACCGTTGGTATCAAACTTTCTTTATGTACTCAAAATGACCAAAAAACAAGCAAAATCGCTAAATTTTCTGCCATATTAACACAAGTCTACTTCAACTACTGCGTTGTGAGTCAGATTCAGTACAATAAGACACATTTTTACAAACTTGCTTACCACATTTGCAGCAGTCGAGCACGGTACGTCCGTCCCCTCGGGACCCCAAGCTAACAGTGCCAAACAGGGCGTCTCCTGAGCCCAACGAACTGCTGCTTTTTAAACCCGCGGAAGATACCTGCCATTGGCCGGTCCCTGCCTGCCTCTCAAGACAAGCGACACCCGGGAAAGCCACTGCCAACCTCCCTCTTTGCCTCACTTAAGCCAAAGATTTCGCAACTACTCCACCACCTCGAAACTATCTTTTGTTAGTAATTACTGAAAATAATCTACTCAAAAAACATTCACACACGCTTATTTACATGGGGGGGGGGGGAAGGAAGTTTGGCAAATTATAAATAAAACAAGTAACCTATTTCCAGATCTAACTGGCCAGAGAAGTTAATCAGCGTTACAGTTCGTAATTATTCTCCATGAAACTGTCATTATAGTTTGATTTACTGTGAAGCAATCCTTAGAAAATGCGTGGTTCACTAATAACAATTAACACGAACTCAATGAAAGTGCTTTAAATAGAACACTAAAGCGATTTTAACAAATCTTCGTTCAGTAACAGAACAAGCCAAAATTTAATTAAGCAATTTAAAGTGACATTTGTGACGATCCATAATTATGTTGCCGACCATTTTTATTACTTTTTTTAAAATATTTAATACTATAAACAAGTAAGATACACTTGTACTTAGCGATTTCTTAAGATTCATGCCAGGTGTTTTATGAAATCTTGTGTACAGATGTAAATTTCTGGCCAGAGCCCACCCATGCTGTTAATGTTTACATGTGAAACTCAAAGAACCTGGGAAAATATTACAGTTGGTGATAATATGCCGCCGCGGCGGAGTGGCCAAGCACACTGAGGCGCTATGCTTCGACGCGCAAGGCCGTTTCCCTTCGGGGGTTCGACTCTCCCCTCGGGCATGGATGTTTGTATCGTCTTTAGTATAAGTTAGTTCATAAATAGTTTGTAAGTTTAGGGACTGATGACCCCGCAGTTTAGTTCCTTAAACTTGACAAACATTTGATCATATGTCAACCGATCGTCAACTTAGACTTAGATTGTTTTTATTTAAAAATTTATTATTATTATTAATCATATATTGAAAGAATATTAACATTAAAGTTATGTGACATGTTAGTTGTTCTAAGACTTTACGATGAAGAGGTCACATGACCGACCTGTAACGTTATAAATGTGTATGCCAGTACAGGAGACGGCAGTCAGGCATTTATCGTACCTCAGTCTGCCTGTCTTGTTTCGTCCATCTGTGTTCTGCCGCAAGCTATGGAAATAAATTATGTTGTTTTTGCATAAATAAATTCTGTTTTCGATCATCAAATAGTGACTTGATTCAAACTTGAAAACCTAGGAATTTTTCCGTTATTAATATCAATGTAAATGAAGTCTGCAATAGGCTGTATAGGTCGCTGTATCGATTAGAATCATAAAGTGGATAAAATATGACTTTATTTGACGCGTTTCGGCCTGGGACATCATCAGAATCCTGCATACATAGATTGCAAGTATGTCAGTACAAATGGATACATGTTGTTCGTGTAACATTATGGAGCAGACAATATTAATGTTTTATGTGTGCCTGAAGTTGAAAGTACGCGAAGTGGCCGATAATTACACAGGTACAATTACTGAAAACTGGCCCGTCAACAATATTGCCGTTAACTTGAGCGTTTAAGGCTTAATAAGGGCCGATAGCAAATACTTGATTAATCAGCTGGACAAGATTCAAACTTATAATTTCTAAAGAAAATAATGCTAGATTAAACAGGTAGAAGGAAAATACACTACTCGCCATTAAAATTGCTACACCAAGAAGAAATGGAGACGATGAACGGATATTGACTAATTTATTATTCTAGAACTGAGATGTGATCACATTTTCACGCAGTTTGGTTGCATAGATCCTAAGAAATCAGTACCCAGAAGAACCACATCTGGACTAATAACGGCCTTCATACGCCTGGGCATTCAGTCGAACAGAGTTTGGATGGCGTGTACAGGTACAGATGCTCATGCAGTTTAAACACGATACCACAGTCAATCAAGAGTAGTGACTGGCGTATTGTGACGAGCCAGTTGCTCGGCCACCACTGAGCAGACGTTTTCAATTGGTGAGAGGTCTGGAGAATGTGTTGGCCAGGGCAGCAGTCGAAGATTTTCCGAATCCAGAAATGCCCGTACAGGACCTGCAACATGCAGTCGTGCATTATCCTGCTGAAATGTAGGGTTTCGCAGGGATCGAATGAAGGGTAGAGCCACAGGTCGTAACACCTCTGAAATGTAATGGCCACTTTTCAAAGTGCCGTCGATGCGAACAAGAGGTGGCCGAATCGTGTAACCAATGGCTCCCCATACCATCACGCCGGGTGAGACCCCAGTATGGCGATGACGAGTACACGCTTGCATTTTCATCGCGATGTCGTCGAACACGTTTACGACCATCTTGATGCTGTAAACAGAACCTGAAATCATTAGAAAAAATGACGTCTTGCCATTCGTTTACCCAGGTTCGTCGTGGCGTACACTATCATAGGCTTCCCTGTCTGTGAAGCAGCGTCAAGGGTAACCACAGCCATGGTCTCCGAGCTGAGAGGCCATGCTGCTGCAAAAGTCGTCGAACTGTTCGTGCAGATGATTGTTGTCTTGCAAACGTCGCCGTCTGTTGACTCAGGGATCGAGACGTGGCTGCACGACCCGTTACAGCCATGCGGATAAGATGCCTGTTATCTCATCTGCCAGTGATAGAGGCCGTTTGGATCCAGCACGGAATTCCGTATTGGCCTCCTGAACCAATCGATTCCATATTCTGATAAAAGTCATTGGATAGCGACCAACGCGAGCAGCAGTGTCGCGATACAATAAATCATAATCGTGATAGGCTAAAAGCCGACCTTTATCAAGGAAACGTGACGGTCGCATTTCTCCTCCTTACACGAGGCATCACAACAACGTTTCACCAGGCAACGCCGGTCAACTGCTGTTTGTGTATGAGAAATCGATTGTAAACTTTCCTCATGTCAACACGTTGTAGAAGTCGTCACCGGCGCCAAACATGTGTGAATGCTCTGAAGAGCTAATCATGTGCATATCACAGCATCTTCTTCCTGTCGGTTAAATTTCGCGTCTGTAGCACGTCATCTCCGTGGTGTAGCAATTTTAATGGCTAGGAATGTACAACCCAGTTTACTGCATATTTTGTCGCCGTTACTACTGACGATCACGCAGTGTCAAGAGGAAGTTAACAGTTGTCACGGCTAGGACAAGATACAAGAGTCTATAACAAACTAGAGGTAACCACCAGACTTCACCGATATTGGTAGATTAACGCATGCCAAACATAGAGCCTCAAACGAGGGAACAAGTCAGACCAGCAGCAAAGAATTTCGTTTTCAGACAAGCGGTTCCAATCTAGTGGTGAATGGACAAACGCCGGCAAATGAAAACGTGTAAAATTTCATTGACACAGTTGCATCAAGCTTCTGTCTAGTTCCTTAGCGAACAATTTTTAAAATAAGGATACATCACGTAACACTTGGCTGCCGCTAAGTTTAACGACAGCTTCTCGTTTCGAAGTACAAATACAGTCACATGAAGCGACTTTAGGAAAAGTTACTACTGAATCATCAAAAATCAATTAATCATGTGAATTCCAAAATACGTCAAATACAAGACTACTCATCGTGTGAATCAGAACATTACAGAGGAATGTCCAAGTACAGATAATTCCATTTCCTAGAACAATTACCGGCTAGATATCATCTTCCCGTTTTGTTTACAAAAAACTTCAGACAAAAATGTGCTTAGGCTGCCTGTACCAGACAACAAACTTTATACAGATATTGGTAGCTTGCGAGTACTTCTTTAAACACGGCAGTCATCCTGAATAAGATACATCTACCTACCTTCAGACAATTTTATTATTTATTTATGTACTTATTTCTTATTTAGAGTCCTGCTACCTTTTAATATAAAGCAGGACATACTTTTGTAGTTTTACATGTTATATTATACTTTAGTTCATTGATGCTAAATATTTTAAGCATTTGAAATAGGTGGATATATATATATACACAATTACTTACTTTTTTTGCTACAATTATAATGTAACAAATTACAATTAATGCGTATTACGTTAAATTGGTTGTAGTGGAGAACTTAAAAACATGAATGTTACATGGTTGTAATAGACATGTCAAAATTCAATGTATTTTGAAATTGCGGTTGCCCGCCGCGGTGGCCGAGCGTTCTGTGGCGCGCCAGTCACAGTCTGCTCGGCCACTACGGTCGGGGGTTCGAATCCCCCCTCTGGCATGAATATTTGTGCCGTCCTTAATATTAGCTAGTTCATAATTAGTTTGTAAGTTTAGGGACTGATGACCCCGTAGTTAAGTCCCATAAGCTCTACAAACATTAAAAAAATAAGAGAAATGTGGTTAATTGTAACTATGGGATAAAACAATGTAATAGAAAAGAAAGGAAATGTTTCTTGAAATAAAGGGGTTTTCTGTCCTGGTGGCTAGCTACATTGTACTGTGCCAAACGTTGCGTGTGTTGGAATGTTTCCCTCAATCCAGCAATGGACCGGCACAGTTTCAATGGTTTTGGTTACATTAGTTCTTTTCTCTATATTGTTTATTCTTTACTGTGTCACAGGTGTTTAGTTTCCATATTAATTTCAGGTACGTCTGGTTTGGGATGATGGCAGTGGGGGATTTCTCCCCTGTCAATGCTGAGTCTGAACGGTGTCACTTCATTAATTTATGGAAATATAATAATAGTAATAATTTCGTGTGGCTCACTGGCCTGGTGCAACTCTTTCAAATCAAATGTTTGTAGAGTCTATGGGACTTAACTAAGGGGTCATCAGTCCCTAAACTTACAAACTACTTATGAACTAGCTACAACTAAGGACGGCACAAATATCCATGCCCGAAGGGGGATTCGAACACCCGACCGTAGTGGCCGTGCAGACCGTGACTCGGCCACCGCGGCCCCCGCGGCCTGCGCAACTCTTTCAATTGGACGCTATTTCTGCGTCTTGCGCGTCCCTAGCCTACCCCAGTTATCCAACCGGGGAAAGGGGACCTACGAACCAAGTGTCGTTTCTAGCGACTCCTCACATCGTTGAGAGGTGAACTAGGGGTTAAAGTGCAGACTGAAAAAATCCGAGGTTTCCAGTCGAGGGCTTTACCCGAAGACCGCCTTCTTCCTCGTCTGTTTGTTTCCAATTATACCTATCCACTCTCAGGGGCATACGGGCACGCCTCCTATAGGGCCTTGTCCTTTTTTATTCTTCATAGGTCGCGATGGATATCTTGCCTGTTACTGGGTTGTGTTCACTTTTGTTCGTTTCTTATATCATATATCGTATCGTCTGTTGTAAAGTCACCCTAATGTGTGTCTCTGACGTGTGTGTATCGTCTGCATAGTAAGACGATGTGTTCAGGGGAGCCTTCGGTGTTTCGGCAGGTGCAAGTGTTGGTGTCACCCAGTCCCATTCGGAACAGGTGAGTGGGATATGGACCGTGTCCTGTAAGGAAGTGAACCATACCGCGGCTGGGGTCGATATGCTTCATCCTTTTTCTTTCTCTAATGTCTGGTAGTAGTGTGTGTAGTCTACGTCCCTTGTCGCATGCCTCCCATTACTACTGCCATGTGTCCGTTCGCCATGTTCTCAGTAGGCGGTTTGTGCTAGTTATTTCGTGCACTTTGTCTAGATTCCCAATTGTAAACCAGTACGCTGCAGCTCTATATCTTATTGTAATATCATCTGGACAGATTGCGAGAAGGACGCATAGCGTTTCTGTCGGTGTTGATTTGAATCCTCTGGTAAGTGGTAATAATACACTTCTCTGCCCACGTCTCACTACTGCTTTATTGGTTACTAGGCTCAGTCTTTGATTATAAGTACTAGCTGCAAAACATAATACTGACTCGATGAGAGCAGAGTGATATGTTCGTTTCGTTGACGGAAGCAGTCTGTAAGTGGTCTATCTTTATGTGTTCACGGAACTTTTGTCAATCATTCTGACATGGGCCTCCACTACTACACGATGACAGAAGAGGCAGAGACTGGTCGCAGGCGGTGTTCAGTGAGCAGTGTTGCCCATCACGGAAGTTCTCAGTGGGGCTCCGTAGCCGCAGCTAGAACAAACTGTTCCCCAACATGTGCATTGAGGCGCTGTGCTGCGATGCGCGATGCCGTTCCCCGTCGGAGGTTCGAACCCCCCCTCCTAGGGCATGGATGTTTGTGCCGTCTTTAGTGTAAGGTAGTTCATTAGTAGTTTGTAAGTTTAGGGACTGATGACCCCTAAGTTAAGTCCGTTAAGCTGAACAAACATTTGAACATTTTTTTATTTTTATTTATTTATTTATTTATTTATTTATTTTTTTATTTATTTATTTTTTTTTTTTTTTTTTTTTTGTGTTTGCCTTTGCTGATGCCGAACGAGTAAATATATACGTAGGCGTCTGATATGCGCTGGCTAAAGGAGTGTTTTGTAACCTACTTCCTTTATTGGCAGACCACATTTTCTGTAGCTTCTCAGTCTGGCATCTGCTTTACCCAACATTTATGTTTTATGGTCATTACACTTTTAATCGCTCCCACAGATTTTAAGGAAGTAAAAGATTTCAGTGTTTCTTCTGCTATTGCATAGTTACATTATAAACTATAGCATATTTTCCTTTATGCAAGCGCAGAACTTTCCACTTGTACATGTTAACGGTCAACTGCTGTTCGACGCGCCGTTGCGCTGCTTATCCTCCCACGTATCGCTGTCCTTTTTCAGTGTTGCGTCCTCTCGATACGAGTGTTTTTAACCTGTGGATTGCGACCCCAGGAGGACGTAATTGCACCATAAAGTAAATAGGGGCTCAGTAATACAAAAACGTATGCCGAAGTGAAATATTCAATGTTAAAATTATCGAGTTCCTCGGGTAACATTCATAATGAATTGAATAGCTCACAGATTGTTTTATAATACAGTGTGCTAATGGTAAATTATGAAGGTCTGAAAACCACTTTCAGGAACCAATCGATACGTAAAAGAACTTGATACAATAAGTAATTCTGGAAAATTCGAAAAAAAACCTACTTCTTTACAAATTGTCTGTGTAGTGGGACCATTCTTAATGAGTATAATTCGTTTCTGAGTCTTGCCTGAAAAGCGAAATTATCATTGAGCCAAATATATTTTTTCTGTCAGAAATCATGTAAGAATTTGATATGTTCCCTACCAAAAAGTGAAAAATAAAACTTCAAATTAAAAGAAAGCTGAAGTAAAAGAAAGAAGATTAAATTTCTTTCCTTGCGGTTGACGAGACGGGAGGGGTGAGGTTGAGGGGAGAGGGCAGGTTAGGCGAGATATGTTTCTGTCGCGCGGGAGTAGCCGAGCGGTCTGGAGCGCCACGTTACAAATCACGAGTCCTCTCGCGTCGGAGGTTTGAATCCTCCCTCGAGCATGGACTGTTGACCAACGTAGTTTGGTCCCATAGGATTACAAACACTTGAACATTTTTTGACATGTATCTTGGAAGGGAATCACACATCTGAAAACATTAAAAACACTATACTACTTCATCAGTCGCAAAAAGCTTCATTCAACTCCCTATGTGATCTACTTAGGCCTCACAAAGTGACAATAATATAACACTATCCTAGGGCACGCCATAAATCACTTTCCTATATAAAGACATTTTCCATTGAAAATTATATGCTGCGCTGTGTTAGGAAGAAACGCCTCAATCCAGTCACATAATTGGTTTGTTATTCCACATGCTCTTTCTTTGCTCAGCAGGATCGGTGTGGACTGATATCGAATGCTTTGCGGACACATGAAGGCACCAGGATAAAACTTGTTAGAGAAAGAATCCGCAGTTTTATGAAAAAACGTACAACTGCCGTACTCGGCTTGTGGGGAAACTGTACGACACGGTGACGTTGCGGGAGTCAGCCCCTTGCAGAAAATCCAAGAGGCACCAACATCACATCACCACACTGCAATCCTCAAGGGCCGGCCGCGGTGGCCGAGGTGACTGAGGCGCTCCAGTCACGGTCAGCACGGCCACTACGGTCGGGGGTTCGAATCCCCTCTCGGGCATGGATATTTGTGCCGTCCTAGTTCGTAAGTAGTTCATAAGTAGTTTGTGACTGATGACCCCGTAGTTAAGTCCTATAAGCTTAACAAACATTTGAACATTTTGAACAATCCTCAAGGACAGGTTTCCCAGTCCACATGGTAAGATCAGCAGGAATAGCTTATTATGCTTAAGGTGCACAACAGCTAGCTAGCGAACGCTCGTGAGTTAGTGGCAGCTGCGTTCTCGCCTTCTCCGCCGACGCCAGCCAAGCCCACAGCGCAGTTGGCGTCCCACTAGCCGCTTTGCCATCCGGCCGTGACACGGCGTCTTTTTGCGGCCTCTCAGTTTAAGAACGCCTCTTAGATTTGGTATTGAGGGGATATTACGCTACGCCAGGTGGACGCCATGCTCAATTAGCAGAGACTGCTGATTTCACGGAATCCGAAGCACGCCGCGGCGGGCGCCCAGGGAATCGCTAAGCAGCGGCCCATTACACTGCCGGCTCCAGCTGGGATTCCTCGGCAGTCTACTGCAGCGGCAGGCCTTGATCGACGTCCAAACTAATTACGATCGTCCCGAGCTGTCGCATTAACTTCAGCGCATGATGCAGTCTTCTCTTTCCGCGAAAGGAATACGGCGCACAGGTAGGCAAGACTAAACGGTTACCTTGCCGGGAAGTCCTTTTCTGTCTGCTTTCATTTTCTCGGAACCTCGACCAAATACACTGCGAATAATGTGGAGCGATTGTGAAGGAACTAGTTTTAATGCCGTTGCGGTGGAAAACTGCATCGTTTACTCTGATCTGATCAGATAACGATACGCATCTCATTTTAAAATCAGTTAGGTGCAATCCATTTCCAGCAAACTATGCAGTGTTTTGACTTTTTTTGCAAGCATATATATTAGACGCCAGATTACTTCCTAGAGTTTTGCAACGTCGTAAGACATTGTCGGTTCGTAAGTGGTGGAGCAGAAATCGCGACAAAAAATACGTTGAAAAGTGGAAACTCCCAGTTAACAGGAAAACACTCTATGTCAACCAAAACAAATAAAATATACTGGTAGAGTGTAAAAGAATTCCTAAATATTAAAAAGACATATTGTGTTTTTCCCTTTATTGACATAATACGGCTAATTGGTAGACTGACACAATTGAAGCATACTTGAAGAACTTGTAGAGCCAAATACATCGATATAGCAGGGTGAGTATGTTTACTCACGTTGCATTAATCGTAGTCCATGTCCTATGTACACATGCCATGGTTTACAGTCTCACTTCAGTGGAATGCCGTCATTGTCCGTCAATGTCGAACTGATCCACTTTACATGCAGTTCTGATGTCCTAAACGTTCTCTAAATATACCCCACTTTTTTTTTGCTTTTCATTTATTACATGTTTGTTCCCAACCGGCTTAAGAGATATAATTTGTGTAATTGTATTCTTTTATTAGTAAATTTTTCATTGCCATGTACTAAGTGATATTTTGAACGAAAATCAGGAAGTCATTCTGCAATTATAACAATATTCTGGTGGCATCGGATCTGTGCCGAACCAATTAAAGGGGACTGAACTATAGAGTCGTATTTTAAACTAAGTGGAACCATCTAAGGTTAAATAAGTCAATGAACAGAAAAATTCGAAAAAAAATAATTTTTAAATAATGGTAAGTGTTTCAGATATTCATCTGCAAGTATTGAGCATTGGGGAAAACCACTCGAGTGTTCGATGTCCAATGCAGGGAAAGATATGAAAGTCTGGAACTGTGATACAAATAATTCCACCACCTAGAGAAGGAGGTATGAATGTAATTAGCATAAGCAGTAAAAGAAAATATCTAATCTTGAAAAAATTATTATCAAACACAAAAAGTTAGTAGTGGCGTTCCACAGCAGCGAGAATAAATCCGTAAATATGGTAACTACACCAATAAAATATCATGACGTGAACTTTTCCGACATTCGTTACGCGAAGTGGCAGTTTGACGTATAGTCTGTCACCAAATGAAAGGAAAGACAGGTTCCTGCCGTAACAAGAATATCTGTAATTAATGATGAGTTCATGCAAACATTATCATGTGGACTGTTCGTGCAATCTCTAATTAAAGCAATAAAAATAGAACCATTTTTCCAGATTAAATTAACCGAAGATGACTTTATTTTAAAGTTAAATATCGTTTGCGGCTTTAAAAAGATTGACTGCAGCAACAGAAAGGCGTTTCCATTCATGTCGTTCAAATAGCTTCGTTGGTCTAAAGTTTTAAACCACTGGATAATATGTTAGTTTATCTGTAAACGAAACGAACTGTTGAAAAGCATCTAGCCTAGGCTCTATTCGTTGCGGCGAGATCTGTTTGACAAATTTCTTTCACCAAATTTCTCTTGCGAATGCGAACATGTGTTGTTAGCATCCATCTACATAGGAAGACATGGTCACCATAATAAAAGAAGAGAAACCAGATCGAAAACCTAATCCTTTAGGTGTTCTTTTTTCCCGCGAGCTGTTAGATAAATATCATAAAAGCGTTTCGATGAACGCTCTGCCATTCACTTCATTGCGACTAGCAGAGCATTTTTGTACATGTAGATGTAGATAATGCCGTTTCGCTATCTTCGTGTGTCACTTCTACCGTAGCACCTCAACAGTACGCAGGGCAGCACCTCAAATTTCGATATTCACTTATTATGACAGTTAAAGATTTTAATGGGCGACAGAAAATGTAACTTGAGAGCTACAGGGACGAAAACATCTAATGATTTTGTCACTCTTGGCCAATCTAACACGCAAGATTATTGTGTTTTGCACATATATGACAAAGTATTTTCCGAATTATATAAGTTACATTAGTTTCCTTGAATAATTAACATAAACAATTGGTACTTTAATTTCTGTGTTCACGTTTTAATATTATGATTAGACATACATAAATTATAAAGTAAAATGTGTAAATTATTGTTGCTAAAACATATGACCCCTTAAAGGAAAAAAAATTTTATTAGTAAAGTATTATTTCTTAATTTTTATTCCTAATCAGGTATCATTGTAAATTAACATTTTTATAAGCGTTAATAAAATATGAATAAGGGTGTTTTATCCGTAATGGATGCAATAAAACTGCATGATGTGTCCTTTATGGGGCACCAGTGAACCTGGCCATGCTTTGCACTTGCTAATCTAATATGTATGGCAATCAGGTAATACCTCCTGATCTTCTTCCCCTCCCCTCTCTTTACCTCTGTCCTTTCCCCCTCCCTTTATCTCTCTCCTCCGCCCCTTTCCTCTGTCTCTCTCCTTCTCCTCCCCTCTGCCCTCCCCGCCATTTGTCAGTCTCCTCCTGCCTCTTATCTCTGTCCATCACCTTCACTGCACTCCCTAAACATCTCTTGTCCCCACTAAGTCCATCTACTCCTCTCTGCGCCTATATCCTCCCTTCCTTTCTTCATATCCATTTATTTAATCCTCATCATCTCCCAGTCACTCCTCCCTATCCACCTGTGCCTCCTACTACACCCCCTCCCCTTTACATACACCAAACCATCCCCATGTTGGGTTGGGGGGCTGAGTTGTTGAGTTGGGATAGAGGGACTAAATTGCTAAGTTTGCCAGTCCCCCAGTGGGGGGAAGGAGGGGGAGGGGAAGGAGTGAGGATAGGAAGGAGGAGGGGAAGGGAATGCAGTCTGGAAAGTAAAGAAGGAAGGAAAACTGCATTAGCTCGGGACCCCGTGCTCGCCACGCACGTACTCATGAAAGAACCGTGAGTCCCCTAAGGGGCAGAGGGGGTCGACATTTCCCTGTCTCTGTCATTACGTGCCCCGTTCTCTGTCCACCTCCTCACTCCCTTGTAAATGAAAAATTACACATCTGTCAAATTTTATGGTAGCGAAGTGTTGTGTTGAAGGTCAAAAGTGCGTCCTATTTTGGAGTACTGCTGCGCATTGTGGGATCCACAGCAGGCGGAGGAGCAAATGGGTAAGGAGAGTAGGGGGGAGGAGTGAGACTAGTGTAACAAAGATTTGCTCTTCACAAGAGCTTGGTCGATTTTGCTTATTTAGTAGTTGTTGTGTTCGGAAAAAACAAAGAAACAAAACAAAAAAAAATGTTCAAATGTTTGTTAAGCTTATGGGACTTAACTACGGGGTCATCAGTCCCTAAACTTACAAACTACTTAACAACTACCTTATACTATAGACGGCACAAATATCCATGCCCGAGGGGGGGATGCGAACCCCCGACCGTAGTGGCCGCGCAGACCGTGACTGGAGCGCCTCAGTCTCCTCGGCCATCGCGGCCAGCAAAAAGCAACAATTTTACCCTTTGTAGATTTGGAGAAATATTTCAATGTTGACTGGAAAACACTTTTTCAAAGTTCGAAGTCATATAAGAAATGTACAAAAACCAGAAAGCTGTTATTAGCGAAGAGGGACAAGAAAGAAAAGCATTGGTTGGAAAAGGAATAAGACAGTGTCGTAGCCTTCCCGCAATACTACTGCGTTTGTACAATGACGACCAGTTAAGGGTACTACGGATGCGGTAGTATTCGCGGCCGTTAAGTCAGTTTTCGTGACCGGACTTCTCCATCAAGCAGCTCCTCAGTCGGCCTCACAAGGGCCGAGTGCACTCCGCTCGCCAACAGCACTCAGCATACCTGAACGGTTACCCGTCCAAGTACTAGCCCAGCCCGACAATGCTTAACTTCGGTGATCAAACGGGAACAGCTGTATCCATTGCGACACTGCCGTTGGCCAAACAGTGAAATATAGAAAAGAGTAATTTGGAGAAGGAACTAAAGTTCACGGTGAAGGTATAAAAACTTTGCGTTTTCCTGATGACATTGTAATTCTGTCAGAGACAGCAAAGGACATGGGAGAGAAATTGAATGGAATGGACATTATCTTGAACGCAGTTTGTAAGATGAATAGTAACAAGAGTAAAACAAGGGCAATGAAATTTAATCTAAGAAAATCAGACGATGTTAAATGAATTAAATCAGGTAACTAAACAATAAAGGTGGTAGATCAGTTTCGTTTCTTCGGTGGGGAAATAAGAATCGATAGTCGCTGTACGGATATAAAATGTTCAAATGTCTGTAAATCTATCAGACCAAACTACGTGGCCATCAGTCCGTAGCTTACAAACTACTTAAACCTAGGTAAACTAACCTAAGGACAACACACACACACACACCCATGTCCCAGGAAGGACTCGAACCTCCACGGCGAGAAACCGCACGCTCCGCAGCAAGTTACTTTAAACCGCTCGGCTACTCCACCGCGGCGATATAAAATGCATAATAGGAATCAGAAGAAAAGAGTCTTTTAATAAGAGCAGTTCAAAAATCAAATATTTGTATAGCTCATGGGACTTAACTGCGGGGTCATCAGTCCCTAAACTTACAAACTACTTACGAACTACCTTATACTAAGGACGGCACAAATATCCATGCCCGAGGGGGGATTCGAAACCCCGACCGTAGTGGCCGTGCAGACCGTGACTAGAGCGCCTCAGTCCCCTCGGCCACCCCGGCCGGCAAAACAGCAGTTACTTAACATTGAATATTAATTTAAGTGTTACTATTTTCTAAAAGCATTTTTGTGGAGTTTTGCTTCAAATGTTAGTGAAACATAGACAATAAATCGTTCATACATAAAGAGGATAGAGATTTCTGAAATGTGGCGCTACAGAAGAGAAGGTGAGTAGATCGCTTAACTAATAAAGCGCTATTGAACATGATCGGGGAGAAAAGAAATGTTTGGTTTACCTTGACTAAAAGAAGGGATCGATTGGTGGGATACATTCTTAGACATCAAGAAATCGTGAATTTAGCATTGGAGATAAATGTATGGGGTAAGATTCACAAGGTGAGACCGATAGTCGAATACTGAAAGCAGGTTTAAATAGATGAGGGTTGTCGTTCTTAAGAGGAGATGAATAAGCTTGCTCGTGATAGAGTAGGCTGGAGAGCTGCATCCAACTAGTCTCCGGAGTAAATATCACAAGAAAAACATGATCGTAATTTTCAGGACCAGAGCTGTGTAAAAGAACATTTTTCAGTTAACTAATACCGAGAGATGTCTAAATGGACCAGCATAAAGGTAAGAAATAGACATAGAGAAAGTGAGTGTGATGCGCAGAGAAATTAGAGTATATCCAGTTTTAATCGTATTTAGCAGTTGTTAAGCATTGACGGAACCGTTAGTTAATTATATACATACCTTTCCTGGTGAATGAATTAGTGGAAACAGTATAAAAATCAGAACAGCAGAGTCAGTGAAAATACTTCACACATTGATCCAGAGTAATTTTGTGAAAAACTATCATTGCCATCGTACATTTATATCTTCTCTACTTCATAATAATTTATTTTACTACCCAAATAACAATAGCCATCTATTACCTTTACTGTCTCGTTTTCTAATCTAAACCCCTCGGCGTTGCCTGTTTTTAACCGACTATATTCCGTTATACTCGTTTTGCTCTTGTTAACGTTAATCCTCCTTCCACGACATAGTCGATTTCACCCGAATGGTCTTCCAGGTCCTTGCTAACTCTGACAGAATTACAAAATCATGGGCTGAACTTTAAGTCCGTTTCCTCATATCTCATTGCTTTTCTTCGAAATATGTTCAAATGTTTGTAGAGCTTATGGGACTTAACTACGGGGTCATCAGTCCCTAAACTTACAAACTACTTATGAGCTACCTAATACTAAGGACAGCACAAATATCCATGCCCGAGGGGAGATTCGAACCCCCGACCGTAGTGGCCGTGCAGACTGAGACTGGCGCGCCTCAGTCCCCTCGGCCACCGCGGCCGGCTGCTTTCCCTTCACAGCTCACTTCATCTACAGGTCGAATATCGTTGGTGAAATGCTACAAGCCTGTCTTACTCCCTTCCCGACCGCCATGTCCTTTTCATGCTCTTTGACTATTGTAGGTGTGTGGTTTCTGTACAATTTGTATATATTTTTTTGTTCTCAATATTTTACCACTGCAAACTTCCTAATTTTGAAGACTGTATCCAGCAAAAATTTTGTGAAGCTTTCCCAAAATCTATAGAACCTATAAATGCAATTTTCCTTTCCTTAACCAATCTTTTAAGATAAGTCGTTAGCTCAATATTGTTTCAAGTGTTCCTAAATTTCTCCTAAATCTCAACTGATCCTACCAGAAGTCGAATTCTACCGTTTTTCCATTCTTAAGGAAGTGATTCGCGTTAGCATTTTCCAACATGGACTTATTAAACTGATAATTTCTGTAATTTTCACATCTATCTCCTTTTTCTTCCTCTGAAAGTAGAATCTTTATATACTTCTTAAAGTCTCAAGATATTTAAACTTGTTCCTATACCTTGCACACTAGATGGAATATTTTCGTCATGGCTGGTTTTCCAAATCATATAAGCAGTTCAGTGGAAATATAGCCTACTCTAAGAACCTTTTTTCTAATCCTACATTTCACTACTCGTCAAATTCTTCTCACTGTATCGTATCCCCTATCTTATGTTCATCTACTTCCTCTCTCTTTTCTGCAATACTACCTTCCTATTAACATAGCTGTTGATATTCATTCTGTTACCTTCCTTACTGCCAAACAGCTCTTTTATTTTTCTGTAGGCCGTATCTATAACTCCCCTAGTTATATATTTTATTAATAACTTGTATATTCTCTCGATGCATGAATTTAATACCTCTTTGTTGTCGAGGGAATTCTACTAGGCTTAGTACAAAATCCCAGTCCCATACCATAATCATGTTTTCCTCTGCATCAGCTATCTGGAAAACTTCATTTATCTCATCATACATTTCTTCAATGTTCTCATCACCGACAAAGCTAGTGTGGTAGGTGGTGGGTTCGTGCCTTTCTTATTTACAGAATACCATCACTATGCTTTTCATAGACAAGCCTAAGAAATTATGGTCATAGGTAAAGGATACGAGCTATAAAACACAATCAATCCCTTCACTAAGCGATAGTAATGATGATGCTACTGATGACAATTCTTTTAAACGTGAATTGCTTAACACAACTTTCCGAAATTAATTCACGAAAGAAGACGAAGCAGATACTCCAGAATTCATACGAAGAACAGCGAGTTTGTGACACTTGCGGGGAGTGACACTTGCGCGGAAAGGGAATTTGTAGACACTTGCGCGGAGACCCGGACGCTGCAGGTAGTGAACAGGGTGTTCCAGAAGTAGAGATACACCACCCCTATTCCACGCCCTCCAGCCGCTACCTGTGCCGTATTCAGGGAAAGGCCCACCGAGCGAGGTGGAGCTGTAGTAACGGCCCGGAGATATCACAGCCTCATTCAACAGGGAGATAACACGTCATACAAATGTCAGTCGATTTACAATACAGCACCATGTGAAGAGGAATGTGATGAAATCGGAATTGAGCGCAACCGTTGCTAACTACAATTTCGGATTTACTGCATTTTGAGTCAGAATTCGCATCTATATTCGCATTTATCGCAAATGCGAATTTTTCCTGTCCCTAGTAATACCTCTCAAAATAAACAGCTGATCAAGGCACTAAAAGCAAGGGCAGATCTTTGGGTATATTACTACAAATAACTAAAACACAATTTGATCGTGGAATTATATACAATCTCATTATAAAGGTTTTTTGTAGGTGGTTTTCAGCAGCTTTTAAATATGTTAGGAATAGCATTATGAAATATAAACAGCTACACCTTATGTTTATTATGAGATAACGATTTCGGCTAATTTCAGGTCATCTTCAAGTCTCAAACAACAGGTGTTACTTATGCATTTTTCCAGTGGCAGTCATAACCTTCAACTATTTACACACGAGGTCTAACGTTGTTAGTCGCGTTAGCGATGAAAACAGAACCCAGAATCTTTGCGTCTAAATGATACATATATTGGTGTGATGTCTTAATTCGAAAGAACAAACATCACACCAATACATACATAGCTCTCGGTAAAGTGGAACGGTACGATGTCGTTACGTAGCACAGCACGGCGACTGGAAACGCAGGAGAAGTGCAAACAACGTTCTCTCCTCAGAGGTATGATTAGGTTCGATGTAGACTTCTACAACATACAGTCTACACGGCGAAGATTACACCAAAAAATTTAACGTTTCGTCTACTTTGGCGATAGCAACCAAATTTTAAAATCGTGTCAACTATGTAAAGATTTAGCAACACAAAACGCTTCAAGTCCATAACTTCACTGGTTTTCGAGTTCTCAATATTTAATATGTTTTTAATGTTATTACATAAAAAACAAATTTGGGACGCACACTACAATTTTCATATGGCAGATTTTGTAGGTAGATTCACAAGACATAATTAAACGGTTCTGCATTCATTTTATGAGAAATACCAATCATTTGTTTTCAGTGTTTATTTCAAATTTCTACATTTAAGTTTCTTTAATTATTAGTACTTAAATGTGGTGATGAAATAAATAAATTACGTGTATATGTGTAGTCTTATGCGGCCAAACTACTTGGGTCATCGGTCGCTAGACTTAGACTACTTAATCTTACTTAAAATAACGTAGGCAAAGTACAAACAAACATACCCATGCCCGAGGAAGGACTCGAACATCCGAACGGACCGGCCGCGCAATTTGTGACACAAATTACATGTTTGATAATATTAATGCATAGAAGTATGAAATCACGTCAACACTACTTCCTGCAAAAAGTTCGACAAAAAAGTTGGCACTGAGTTTAGAAAAACAAAATTCTGGTATATTGGATTTTAACATTTTATCAAAAAATGCATGTTACTACAAGAGATACAGCCATTCAAATTTACGGGCACCATAACGTTTTCCCTTCCTGAGTAAATGAGCTGTTTCTTGTAGTTTCAACACCACAGTAGCCTTTTCCTTGAATGTTCTGAATATAAATATTCACACAGACTTCTTGAGGAGGAGAGTGATACGGATATGTGATTGTAAACCACTGCCTATTACCTTAGACCTTTTTGACTGTACTGAACAGGAGTTCCGCGTATTCCGTAATTTATATTTATACAGTTAACAGACAATGTAATTTATAACCAACTATTGGCTGTCAATTTCGCTTCATTTTTCCTGGAAGTCTTGCAACTTGTTTCTCCCTGTTGGTTTATGCCAAGTTTGGAGTAAAAATGGTTCTATATGACGGTGATGGAAAATAGAATTTATCTTTAGCATTTTTCGGTGTGTGACATTTCCTTACACATTCCGTATTTCATACATTCCTTAGATGTATTTCTAATTGGAATACAGCCAAATCGTTTTGGGGTCTACGAATAAACGCTTCAAGTATGTAAAATACTCATTGACTTATTATTAACGTTTTTTAATTGAAGGTTTAAGGTTGCGTCTCCTATTAAAAAGCATAGTAGCTATTTTTAAAGAGATGGAAGTTGCGTGATAGTGGGGTTAACTACATAGCGGTCAATTACATCAACGTATCTGTGCAGGATGCCTAATATGTTTATTGCTTGCGCAGGTGTCTTGATATGCTTAGTGTTCTGAATAATATGCTTTTAGGAGGTATGACTGTGGAAAGTCATCGTCTTGTAGTAGCAGAGACTAACTCTCCAAACATTATCACTATTAAAATACCTTTTCGTTTACAGGAGGAACACTCAACGGATTAATATGTAGTTAGAACAAGTGACTATATTGCTCTTCAGCTTGCAAAGGGTTGTGCAATTTCACTGATTTTCGTGTTTTGCTGACAGTGTGGAAACTTGACAACAGCAGTGCCAGACTTGTTGGTGTGCCTGTACCCAGGAAAAGCTATTAGCCGCCCCAAGGGTCCCGGGTTCCGCGCAAGTGTCACTGCGCGCAAGTGTCACTCCGCGCAAGTGTTCCAACCCCAGAACAGCTGCCAGCATGCGTAATTTAGAAGTGGATACCCGTGGTGTATTAAAGCAACTTAACAAAAGTAAGTCTCTCGGTTCCGACTGTATACTAATTGGGTTTCTTTCAGAGTATGCTGATGCAATACCTAGTTATACAACCGCTCGATCAGCAAACATTCCATACCCAAAGAATGGAAAGTTGCACCGTTCTCTCCAATATTCAAGAGAGGCAATAATGGTTATCCGCAAAATGTACGGGCCTATATCATTGACGTCGATTTGCAGGAGGATCTTATAACATATACTTTGCTCGAATATTATGAGGTACCTCGAAGCCGGCCGCGGTGGCCGAGGGGACTGAGGCGCTCCAGTCACGGTCTGCACGGCCACTACGGTCGGGGGTTCGAATCCCCCCTCGGGCATGGATATTTGTGCCGTCCTAGTCCGTAAGTAGTTGATAAGTAGTTTGTACGTTTAGGGACTGATGACCCCGTAGTTAAGTCCCATAAACTATACAAACATTTGAACATTTGGTACCTCGAAGAGAACGACCTATTGACCCATAGTCAACACGGATTCAGAGTGTAGTTCTTGTGAAAAAGAGCTAGCTGTTTACTCAAATTTTGTGATGAGTGCCATCGACAAGGGATGTCAGATAGATACTGTATTTGTAGATTTTCGGAAGGCTTTTGACACTGTACCTCACAAGCGTCTTCTAAGTGTCTGTTTAGTCTATGGGACTTAACTACGGGGCCATCAGTACCTAAACTTACAAACTACTTATGAACTACTTACGAACTAGGACGTCACATATATCCATGCCCGAGGGGTTATTCGAACCCCCGGCCGTAGTGGCCGTGCAGACCGTGACTGGAGTGCCTTAGTCTCCTCGGCCACCGCGGCCGGCCAAGCGTCTTCTAATCAAGTTGCGTGCTTATGGAATATCACCGCAGTTGTGAAATTGGATTCGTGATTTCTTGTCAGAAAGGACACAGTAGGTTGTAATTGACGGTTCCCCAGGGAAGAGTTAGAGGCCCCTTCTGTTCATTATTTTTATAAACAATTTATCTGACAATCTGAGTAGATCTCTTAGACTCTTCCCTGATTATGATGTAGTTTATCGGTTAGTAAAGTATCAGAAGATCAAGAGCGACTGCAAAATGCTCTAGATGAGCTATCAGCATGGTGAAAAAATGTCAATTGACCTTTAATAATGAGTAGTGTGAAGTCATTCACATAACCACTAAAAGAATTACGTTAAACGTCATTTACACGATAAATGAGACAAAACTACAGGCCGTAAATTCAACTAAATGCCCGAATTCCTAATTTGTTATTCATTATTAGACCTACTCCTTCGTCACCCCAACTGATTTTTTATATATAGCTCTGTCCTCATCTGAACATAATTTCTGTTCAGCCTTCAACAGAAATTCATTAATCCCCCACCATAAGTAACTTTAATGTAAGCATATCCATTTTTAAGTTTTCTAACATACTTGAGGGTACAACACTTCACACTTCGATTCATAGAATTCCAGTGTTGTCTTTCCTGATAATGACATCCTCCTGAATATTCTCCTCGCGGCTTTTTTAATGTGGACTATTTTACCTTTGGAATGTTCCACCCAAGAAGACGCCACCAATAAGTATCCATATGGCAGAGCTTTATGTTCTCTTGTAAATTAACGACTGTAGTTGCTTTCATCCGTTCGCAGTACCTTTATTGCTATGCCTCATTAGACGAGGTCAGGTCAGACACTTGCCGCTCTTCAGGAACTACACTTCTGTTATGCCTCTCCTCTCTGCTGTGACTGCATCTATAGTACGGTTGGCTATCTGTATTGTTGAGGCACGAAAGCCAGGCTACCTCGCTAGTGTCTGTGGCTGACGCGGGTGGGTCATTTATGATAAACTTTTATTAGTTAGTATTTCCTCTGCATTGTGGTAGGGAAAATATCACTCAAAAACTCAGAGTCTTATTGATTTCTCTCAGCTTATCCACATTAAAATATAAACTTCAATGAGTGGAAATATGCAATATGTGTTAGAATACTTACTTTTTAATGTGCCGCTATTGGCTCAAATTTTCGTAAATATATCATTGATAGTGTATGTAATCGAACTACTACAATAGATATGTACTTCATAGCGAAATACCGAATAGGGAAATTATCATAACCTAGGTAAGCAAGGTAAACATATGTAGTAGATAGAAGTACTACCTACAAGTAAATGGAAGATATATTCAAAATTTGATGGAAGTGAAACAAATCTGTGTTCAGCCGCACTGGATTTCTTTTTCATTTGTTGCACTTAGCATCAAATGTTTAATGTTTGTAAACCTATTTGACCGAACTGCTTATTCTCTAAACTTACAAACTACTGAAACTAATCTAAGGACAAAACACTCACGCCCATGCCCCAAGGAGAACTCGCATCTTCGACGGCGAGCAACCGCGCACTCAGCAGCAAGGCACCTTGGAGTAACCTCGACTCCAATTAGCTCACAATAAACTAAATCCGTAGAAACATAGTTTACATCAGCACTTTATTTCAGACAACGTTCGTTGAAGATAGTGAGTAAAGAAAAATGATATTGTCACAAGGAAAAATTTAACACTTTTAGTAGTCAGCCAAATAGATACCGTGATTAACTATATTTATAACAGAGTATTAAAGTATTGAAAGCTTTGAATAAGACGATGGGTAGGGAAGAGAAGGAAATTGGGATGCACTCTGACCTCTTGATTATCCATAATAATATTATAAAAGCGAATGGAGCTCTGTCTGTTACGCTTTCACTACTAAACTGCTTAACCGATTTTCATAAAATTGGGTATGGATATAGCATGAACGCTAAAGAACAACACGTGCTTCTTTAGAACGTGTGTAATTCAAGATATTTATTGATTTTAAGTACATAACTCGAAATAAGGAACAGTTAAGCGAAAACGTTTCTCGCATACCTCCTGAGCCGCTTCCAAGCCTTCATGGAAACTATTTATTCTTTGTCGTTTGAAATTCATCATATTTATTAAAGTATTTTAATGGTTTATATGTTGTACGTAATACAATTGAACATAGTCAACGTCTTCAAACCGATGAAACGTTTTCGATGACATTTTAATCCTCCAAACGCTGCGACAAAAAGAATTTCATTTTTTGTTATATATATATAAATAAATAAATAAATAAATATAAATATATATATATATATATTTTCATCTCGATAAAGGACATTAATTACCGCCATTCAACGCACGGTTTATATTTAAACCGGAAAACTGGAAACTTTCCTTTTATCCTGATGATCCTGGTCATAACTTAAAAAGAAATTTGGAAAGTCATTGTACTTTAGATGGTCTTTGAGAAGCAGGCGTCGCGCAGAATGGCCTCTTGGTCTACTTCGTCATGCTGCGGACTGGGCGACCGTTCCCGCCGGAGGTTTGATTCCTCCATCAGGCATGAGTAAGTGTGTTGTCCTTAGTGTATGTTATTTTAAGTAGTTTGTAAGTCTGGAGTCTGGGGATTGATGACGTTAGCAGTTGGGTCAAATAGGTTTGCAAACATTTCAACATTTTGACAAGTATCCGAGGACATAACGCGAGTTATGCTGCTGGTAAAAGCCAGTCCAGTATAAATATTCCCAGAGAGTGGCAACACGTATATGAGACACGAATCGTGAAAATAGTCTGTAGCAACATTCTCTTTTTGTGTGTCATAATTTAGACATTTGAATGCAAAATTAACGTTTTCACTCGTGTACTACAGAAAAACTCAAATATTTTCAGTGTATAAGAGTAAGGTTCGAGCGATAAGGGAGATGTTCTTTTTAATGACTCGCCGTTTTTGATAGCTCTAGACTGCCAGCTGATCTCCGATGCAAGGCTGCAGCCAGCTTGTTGGAATTCATAAGCGTCGATCTGTGCTCATCTGCATAATTGTTCCGGTTTAAGAGGGCAGTTAGCGGCAGTAAAGATCGGCGCCGCCCAACAGCAGTTCTATGTTGAATCTAACAGCGCCATTTCTGGCGCTGAGGCCGGAGTGTATCACATCTGCGCACAAATTCACGGTCGTTCTTTTTTTTTTATTGTGGTAGCAAGCTTTTGTAGCCATATTACCTTCATGTTTGTAAAACGTGGAAGTAAATCTTATTTCAGCAGTTTACTTCCCAAACTAGTTTAGCTGGAATTTTTTCTGGGCGTCGAAGCTTTAGAGAACCTGCAGCATGTGGCACTCAGGCCTGGCATTGACAGAGCAATCGGATACATCGTTAGGGGCAGCGTTCCAGGTTCTGTCCAACTCAACTGACGCATTATATCGCGCAACTCGAAGCTGGCTGTAAGGCCGTCCCTACAGTGCTACAGACGATGTCATTTAGGAAGAGATGCATCGATATTGCTGAGAAACGAAGAGTTTGACAAGCACGGAGACAAGCACTGCAGACACGAAAACGGACAACATCCAGGAGGCATTACCGTGCCGAAATGTAATTCCAGAATGGTTTGCCCCTGAAGGGCAACAGAATGATGCGTACAATACCGTTGACGTTCTGCCATTCTGTAGGCCTGGCATGGATTCCAACCAAATGGAATGACATCTCAGACCAGCACTCACGGTCTTCAGGACTTACCACTATGCCATTTTTGGTCATCGGGGCACAACTGAAAGCGGGACTCGTTACTGAAGACAAGTAATTCTACCGCACTGAGAATACAGGACGAGTGTGCCCGACACCGTTGAAACGTGCTTGTTAGTGGACAATCGCTACAAGGAGCGTCTCAGCTCAGTCCACTAATGGTCACTGAAGGACCAGCTGCTCAATGATAACGATCAATAAGGGCCAGTGGGCGCCTATCTGACGACTGCTCGGTAACCATGTCTTGTCCTAGGCCGACCGCTTCCTCTAGGACGCTGAGTTCTGCCATGATTCATCCGTTCCCGCTGACAGCGCTGGCATCATTGCTTCTGAGACGTCAAGCGAATCGTCGATTATTGGAAACTAATTCTCTGAGCCCAACTAGACGACCTCACTCTGATGCTGACATCTACGTATACTCTTCCCACGTGTTTCTGCAAGGGATAATTAAAAAAAAAAAAAAAAAAAAAAAAGTTCAAATGTTTGTAGAACTTATGGGACTCAACTACGGGGTCATCAGTCCCTAAGCTTACAAACTACTTATCAACTAGCTTATCGTAAGGACGGCACAAATATCCATGCCCGAGGGGGGATTCGAACCCCCGACCGTAGTGGCTGTGCAGACCGTGACTGGAGCGCCTCAGTCCCCTCGGCCACCGCGGCCGGCAAGGGATAATTTATATGCGCCTGAGTACAGGGAATAAAATCCGAAAAGACTGTATGCCATCGTGTTGACGCGTTCCGTGTTAACTATCCGTACTTTTTTTAGAACATTTGTTCAAATCGTTTATTTACTATGGTACGTCCGTTCTAAAAGAACAGAGGTTGACGATGGCCCGCAGCTGTGTATATATTAAACAGATGTTAATTCGCTCTTTGCAAAAACTACCCATTTACCTGCCTACTAAGGCATACTAAATATGTACGACCAGTACGGGATGAAGGCTGGTGTAACATATAGATGTTGGGGGGGGGGGGGTGGCCGGGGAGCGTGCTCGGATGGCCGTGAGGTTGCGGCGACAGCTCGCAAAAAGCGGGAGATCTGGGTTCGAGTCCCGGTCTGTCACAAATTTTCATATGTTACATAATCATAGACCACAAGAGTAGCTAATGTGGGTAGTTTTCGAAATAGCTAATTAACATCTGTTTATCAAACCATTTCCTACTCCAGTGTTCTATTGCCAGTATTAGAGGCGGTGCTTGGCACATGGCGTCTTGGGATGTATTCGATGCATGAATGGATTTAAAACTGTTGATCAGTAAACAGTGGAGTCGTCTGCCTCCTTCAAATGACATGACACTGGTAACGAGCGTGACTGGGTGTACTAAAGCTGGCAAGGACCACGTTTAACTTGCAAAGAAGAGTCGAGAAGTTATGATTCCGTTGGCTATGACCTCATTAAATACAGAGCATAAGCAGGGACGGGAAAATATGGGCAAACAGGAAAGTGTGATAGGACCGCTATTATTTTCTATCTATAAAGGGTGAAAAGTATTTAAACCGATAAACTCTGGGATGTTGTAAAGGACATCAAAACAACTACTTTCCCTAATGCCATTTTTTCCCATTAGAAGTATTTAAACCAGTAGAGGAAGATTTCTCTGGTGGAAAATTAATTAAATCAACAAAAGCTTTTACATTTTTTTTTATTACCAGGAGACAATACATTAACACAGCCCAATTTCAATTACAGTAGATTTTAAAAAATGCCTCCATTGACACGTAAACAAAGGTTACAACCTGTGATCATGTTCTTTCTGACATGGGCAAAAATCCCAGGAGTATCCTGAATTGTTCCTGCTGCTGCTACAATCCGGGCAACCAGATCCTCTTCTGATGCAACAGGAGTTGCGTAAACAAGTATGTGCATCTCTCCCTACACAGAGGGGACATAACTGGGGATCGAGCAGCCACGGTACGGGACCACCTCTGCCAATCCACGTTTCTGGGAACCGTCGGTCCAGGAATCGACGCACACGACAAATGAAATGTGCCGGCGCCCCGTCATGTTGGAACCACATGCGTTGTCTTGTAGGGAGCGGCACGTCTTCCAGCAATTCTGGCAATGTTCTGGCGAGAAAATTGTAATAATGCCTACCATTTAATACGGCATCCATCGGTTTAAATACTCCTCATAGGAAAAAATGACATTAGGGGAAAATATTTTTTTTGGTGTCCCCTATAACCTCCCAGAGTTTGTCGGTTTAAATACTTTTCACCGTGTATAAATGATCTGATGGACAAAGTGCGTTGCAATCCGCGGCTGTTTGCTGATGATGCTGTGATGTACAAGAAGGTGTCGTCATTGAATAATGACTGTAGTAAGATACAAGATGACTTGGGTCAGATTTCTAAGTGGTGCGAGGAATGGCAACTAGCACTAAATGTAGAAAAATGTAAAGTGATGCAGATGAATAGGAGAAATAATCCCGTAATGTTCGAATACAGCATTAGTGGGAGAATTTTGGGAAGGTGTGATTCGTCTGTAAAGGAGGCGCATCGAAAACGCTTGTACAACCCCGTCTTGAGTATTGCTGAAGTGTTTGGGATCCCCACTAGTTCAGTTTAAAGGAGGACATAGAGGCAGTTCAGATGAGGGTGGCGAGGTTTGTAGCTGGTAGATTCGATCAATACGCGAGTGTTACAGAAACAGTTTGGGAACTCAAATGAGAGTCGCTGAAGGAGAGGTGACGTTCTTTTCGAGAAGCACTGTCGAAGAAATTCAGAGAGGCGGAATTTGAGGCGGACTACAGAACGATTCTACTGCTGCCAACCTACATTTCGCGTGAAGACGGTAAGGGTAAGCCGACCGCAGTGGCCGAGCGGTCTGCGGCGTGCCAGTCACGGTCTGCACGGCCGCTGCTGTCGGGGCTTCGAATCCCCCCTCGGGCATGGATGTTTGTGTCCTCTTTAAGATAAGATAGTTCATAAGTATTTAGTAAGTTTAGGGACTGATGACCCCGTAGTTAAGTCCCATAAGCTCTACAAACATTTGAATTTTTGACAAGGGTAAAATTAGTGAGATTATGGTTAGTACAGGTACATACAAATATTTGTTTTCCCTCGTTGTATATGGAAGTGAAAAAGGAAAGCAAGAAACTAGTACTGGTACTGAGTACATTTCGCCTCACAGCTTTTGGTGGATTGCGAAGTATGTATGTAGATGTAGAAACAGCTGAATGGTGAGAGGGGGAGGTGAACCGCCGTCCTCCTAGGTGACGTAGCCACCTGTCTTAGACCTGAAACTTTGAATTCAGTGCTGAATATTGCATACACAGTAGAACATTCAGCTTTAAATACAATCTTCAAAAAAATGTTCAAATGTTTGTATAGCTTATGGGACTTAACTACGGGGTCATCAGTCCCAGAAGTACCAACTACTTATGAACTAACTAATACTAAGGACGGCACAAATATCCATGCCGGAGGGGGGATTCGAACCCCCGACCGTAGTGGCCGTGCAAACCGTGACTGGAGTGCCTCAGTCCCCTCGGCCACCGCAGCAGGCAATACAATCTTTATCCTGTGGTTTCGAGTGCGTCATGTAAAGGAAAACGTATGTGTTGAAAGAGTTTAATAATATGTTCTATGATTACGCCAAAAATGTCGTAAGTTTTGGTGCAGAATTGGAAACAGGGCGTAGGTACGAAACGAAAGAAGACTTTGGGAGACAGAGGATCTGATTATACGCTACACGGAGCAGTATGAAATCTAATATGTTGCAGGAACTTCTTTTGCTCGATGAAGTAGAAATCAGAGGAGATACTCAAAATGTAGGTCGCCCTATAACTGGCTGGGTAAGTCAGTTCGAAGGTCGGAGGAAGGCAACGGCATACCACCTCTAAACAGGACCATGCCTAGTAAAGCACTGTGGTGTTCAACCAATCTTCGGATTGTTAACTGCTTTTTTTTTCTCAAAATTACGCTTTTGATTTCGCTATATTTATCCACTGTAGTGGATGGTGTGGTATTCAGTGGGTGTACGCTATCCAATAGCTTTGGAAGGCACTGACCATAGCATACAGTATAGTGGACGTGGCATCTACAACTCTGCATTACAGTGCCATGTTAACCAGTGCTCGAACTTCCAAAGCTTGTCCAAACTGTCGCCCCCGCAAAGATTGTGCTTAACTGCAGCTACTTATCTTTCTAAATTCAACATAATTCATTCTATACATTCCATGAAGCTCAATTATGTTTCTGTTCAATGACATGTCGATAACTTGAAAAAAAAAGTTAGAATCATAAATTATCAGTGGTACTGTTGACAAAGCGCAGTTCTAAGTTTTATGAGTGGGAAAAGTATCGATAGCCAACCGCAGTTTTGTTTTCCTGGAACAGTTCACATTTTTTCTGTTGTGTTTCTTTACTTTTATGACCATTTTTGATCATATTTATGCGCAATAAAACAAAAACAAACAACAACAAAAAAGCAATGAGGATGGGATTTAGAAATTGTGGGAGACATTGTTACATTTGATGCAAATTGGAGCCCATACAGGACATTCGATAGACTCTGCAGAGGAATTCTCATGCTGCGGTCAACATAAATCTGCTTCAGGATGCAGAAATACCGAGTAAAAATCTGAATTGGAAATGCATTGTGCCGAAAGCAAGATCGATCTGTGCATAGTAAGAGGGCACAACTGCTTAGTACAGTTCAATGAATAGTAACTTTTTCATGCAGATAAGCGTCAGTTGTATTGTACACTTTTGTAAAGCTTATTGCAATATATTGTCATAAATATCTTAAAATCACATTCAAATGTTTGTAAAGCTGTGGCATCACACCGCAATGCTCATCCGTCCCTAGACTTACAAACAACTTAAACCATGTTATGACAAGGAGAACACACACACACACACACACACAAACACACACACACACACACACGCACACACACACATGCGGATGGAGGGCTCGGACATCCGACGGGGAGCAGCCGCGCTCGCCGTAGAAAGGCGCCTTAGCGCGCGCAGCGTCACCGACGCCACTTGAAAATACTGACCTAAGAGCTATATCAGAGATCGAAACTAAATAATAAATGTGGTAAATATATAGTTAAAAAATAATGGCTCCTTTAACGAAAATACTGCATGTGGATCATGCGCAGGACGTTTGTAAGTCAACATCACGTGTTATGTGGTCAGGTACTCCTGTATCTACGGACATTGAAACTACTAAAGAAGCTAAGATTTCATGCTTCTGTTATTGCATTTAGTTTCCATGTGTGACATTTTAATGAATAGGAATGAATGACATCTACTGGCTAGTTTGCGCACGGGCCATGGTCTTACAAGAAGTAGGTTGATGTTACATTAATGGGGCTCTCAGGCTAGAGAACTATATCTTAGTTTTGTACGTGACAAGTATAAGCTAGCTAGGGCAGAAAATCAGTATTCTTAATTCGACAACGGAGTTAATGTTGCCTTAAGTGAACACCTGGACTCTGCGGGGTTTTTCAAACGCCGGCATCCTTGTGCTCTGCCGATGACTGTCGCACCGGTAATGGGCAGGCAGGTGATATTAGACGAGGCCGTAACAGCTTAGAAATTTCGTCCACGTGTTGAGCGAAAAGCCGACTGTGAAAGCGCGTGTTCTATGATCAGATTTTGCGTCACTCAGGGCCCTACATATGTCAGTCGCCGATAGAGGGCGCTTTCGGAGTCGGCGTTGTAGCTGTGTCATTATCAATCAAACACCTTTCACCCGGCTGCACGAGGGGCCGCACGTAGCCGCGAATAGGACCCCCGCCTGCGTGGACCACCTGGGCGGCAGCCGCAGCTCTACTCGCTGGCCTGTAACGAGTGTCAGGTTGCTACCTCCACCAGCCGTAACCACGAGATTTACACTAGCGGCGCGTTTATCTAGCAAGGCAATGAAGTGTCGCAGTAAACCGATGGCCGGCTGCGGTGGCCGAAAGGACTGAGGCGCTCCAGTCACGGTCTGCACGGCCACTACGGTCGGGGGTTCGAATCCCCCCTCGGGCATGGATATTTGTGCCGTCCTTAGTTGTAAGTAGTTCATAAGTAGTTTGTAAGTTTAGGGACTGATGACCCCGTAGTTAAGTCCCATAAGCTATTCAAACATTTTTTTAAACCGATGGTCAACACTAGAGAGTCAGCAGTTGTATTGTTTAAAAATATCTGCTGTCAAGGAAGGAATCTTAGGGTTTAACGTCCCGTCGACAGCTTGGTCATTAGAGACGGAGCTCACGCTCGGATGTTTGGGTAAGGGTGGGGGAAGGAAATCGGCCGTGCCCTTTGTAAGGAACCATTCCGGCATTTGCCTGGTGATTTAGAGAAATCACGGAAAACCTAAATCTGGATGGCCGGAGGTGGATTTGAACCATCGTCCTTCCGAATACGAGTCCAGTGTGTCACCACTGCGCTACCTCGCTCGATGTATCTGCTGTCAGTCTCACAAGGAGACCACAAGGATATCGGATTTTAGAATTTCTTGATAGTTATGGTACGTGACATCCAGAACTCAAACATCAATCAGCCAAAGCAATTCGACACAACTCTCAAAAATTCTCGAGAATATCGACTTTGAAGTTTTGGAAAGTACACGTAAGTAGCAATAATTTGTCCCTGCACCTCTAGATGTAGCTCATATGAGCCGGGCGCCGTGGCTCAGTCCGCCCAGTCAGAGGGCTAAACGCCCTCTGTAATAAAAAAGCTGAGCCAAATATTCAACGAACCGAAACAACGATCGCAAAGCATAGATCTATCTGAAAAAATGGAAGCATTCTGGCCTCACAGCAGTAGAGTCCCGTGTTCTAATCCCACTGTGATGGAATATTTTCAATTTTAAAATTGAGTTTTATAAAACGACTTGGGGTCTGTAGAGCTACGAGTGCATATCTTGTTGTTGTTGTTTTATTTTTTTATTTTTATTTTTTTATTATTGAAACCATAATTATTAACGACCTACTATAAAATATAGAAAATTACTAATAAACGAAAATACGTGCACTTTTCGTAAAAATTATCATTAGATATTGAAATTATGTAAGTATTCGAACACAGTGAAAAAAATTAAAAAGAAAATGGCCTCCATCGGATTCGAACCACCTACCCTATCATTGTAAGGCCAGAACGCTACAACCTCAGCTACACGGATAGATACTGCAAGTCATTTAGTGATTTGTACTTACCTACCCTTACTTGCACAACTTCAGAGTCAATTTTTTTTAAGAATATTGGAAAGTTGGGTCCTATGACTTTGGCTGATTGTTGTTTCAGTTCTGAACTTCACGTACCATAAATATCAAAAAAATTCTAAAATCCGATACCCATGTGGTCTCCTTGTTAGTTGGAGATGTTTCTCTTAGAAAACCTGTTTCGATCACTCGGATATCTTAAGAAACAAACATTTACGTCCGCAGTGCATCTCGTCCTTATCTCCTCTAGTATGGCGTTATGCAGACGATACGATGTCTGTCACCTGCAGGAAGACCCCCATAATCCGCCACATGATAATCGGCTAGACTCGTTATTTTAACTCACAAGTACCTTCTGAAGTGTCACTCTCGGAATTTTCTGAATTTTGGATATGTTGTAATACATGAAAAACTAATCGACACTTTCTTTTAGCGGCGCTAAAACTTAATTAAGAATGGAACGGTCTCTCCAAAATGGGGGCTAAAATGAAAAGAAATTGCGATAACTTAGAGAACAGGCAAGCGATTTTAATGATTTTCTTTATGAAATTATCTTTTGGTAAAAGACAAAAACCGGACAGGGTGTACTGGACTGGGAGTGAAAATTAGGGGAATAACTACCCGGAAGTTACCAATTTCTTTTCTACAAATATGTTTTGATTTAATGGAAGTAGAATTCACAAGGTGTGTCTGAATATTTCGGTGAATGGTCTCAGAATATATACGAAACAAGAGTTACAACAAAATACCATTAGTACTCCTCAGAGTAATAGCCATTGCCAACAATACAGTACTGAAATCGGTTTACAGCTATTGGCAACTGCCATAAAACGCTTTTTGTGGACCCGCTCGGTTGGCCGTGTGGTCTAACGCACCGCTTCCCGAGGCGGGGAGGCGTGCTGGCCCCGGTTCGAATTCGCCCGGAGGATTAACGAAGGGGGTCGGAGTGCCGCCAGCCTGGATGTGGTTTTTAGGCGGTTTTCCACATCCCCCTAAGTGAATACCAGGCTGGTACCAGTCCCGCCTCAGTTACACGATTCGCAAACATTTCGTAACACATTAAACTTTCACTCATATAACACTTTACGCAGACATTTGGGGTACACATTTCCTCCCGGGGGAACATCCGGCCACCTTGTAAATATTAACAAGCTAAATCCGGATTTAACAAAGGAGACCCTGCATATGTGGGAACAAGGCCAAAGAGAAAGATCAAACGCTTCTTGTGGAATTGAAGTCACGCGTTGTTGGATCTTCGCAACCGTTGCGAAGAGTAACCCCTTCACGGATAATTTAAGGCGGGAAATCAGAAAGAAGTCTGGCGATCGTCCGCAAGCAGCCGTCGCACTCGTTCGATGATGTCTGGCACCGAGGTTGTGGACGGTCGACCCAACGTGGCTCACCCTCGACGCCTTCCCTTCCACCTCTGAAGCGTCTAAACCAGTCAGTTACATACTACTTCAACACCATACCCTTGAATTAACACCTTTTGGGTCTCCGTCGCTGTTTTGCCCAATTTTAAACAAAACTTTATTTGGCAATGTTGTTCTCAAGCAACATCAAACTTGCGCGTGGTTTTCTGAAACATTTTCCAGGTTTCATCCTTGTATGGGCAACAGTGCTTGAAACTAACACTTAAGCTCTCAAATAAAATGATGTTTCGATGTCTTTTGCGAAAAGTTTAGGAATAAACTGATTCTTTAGCGGACACTCCAAGAATAAGTTACCTAGGTACATGTTTGTTTCAATTTTGTGACGATATTTTTCGTGATACATGGAAAACTGCTTATATAAGCGAAAGAGGAAGCCTTGAAGTTGATTTATTATAGAAAATTGTGGACGAGTTCTTACACGGAAGACTTAAAATGGACTTACATTTATTGGGAAGAGGAGAAAATGGGCAAGTCAGAAGTTCGAAACCTCCCTCGGGCATGGATGTTTTTGTTGTCTTTAGTATAAGTTAGTTCATAAGTAGTTTGTAAGTTTAGGGACTGATGACCGTGCAGTTAAGTCCCAGAAGCTCTACAAACATTTGAACATTGTGATGTACGGGAAGACAGATATGACAATATGTTGTCAGTTGACAGATCACGGGTCAAAAGGAATTTGCAAGTTTTCAGAGGTATTTGACTGTAAAATGTTGAAATCATGGGATTGTTCTGAACTTTGCACCGAAAATGACGTGTTTTATCACATTTCACATGAAATAGTCCAAGATACAATAATTTCTGCAGTCATAAGAACAACACTGTAGTATTTATACTGTACTACTATGTGACGGTTTTGGGCAATGTTACTGGCAAAACCGGAAACAATATTTTGAAAAATTCTTAAAGATCTGTTCTCATGGTCATACCCATTTAATTTAAGTAATTTAAGTAACATAATACGTTTTGTTCTTATGATTTCTGTGTGCGCCAAACAAAGGGTTCCTATCGATGTTGCAATACACCATTTCTCACACTGACCCTGTTAGTGGGGTCCACTGCAGTATTTTGCACGATGAGTGGCGCTTGTTTTCATGACGGTGGACGTCCATGCGTGGAAACCTCATCTTCGCCAAGCTCGGTTCGTAAAATATGGGACCATTCAACGAACTTTTCAGCCACCGACCGTGCCGCAGTGAATACGCCGCTTCCCATTAGCACTGTCGGGTTTCTGGGGCACTTGGGTGGGTCACCGTCAGGTTCAGCGGGGTGTACTTACCCCTTGAGAAAACCACTGAGGAGCTACTTGATTAAGATGTAGCGTCTCCGGTAGCGAAAACCTACATAACGGCGATGACCACTTCTCCTCAACCTGCATCCGATGACGCCTGCGGGGGAAGATGACACGGCAGCCTGTCGGTATCCGATGGTCTAGTCAAGGCCTGTGTGGAACGAAGCGTAGTTTACAATTTATTAAAATTTAAAAAATGAAGACTAACAGTGAAACATGTATTTTTGTTTTGTTTTATGTTCATATTAAAATTTGAGGAGTGAACAACCCTTATACTTCTGCACTTGTTTAATACTGCCCATGAAACACCTTAAGAAACTACATTTTGCAACTGTTTCGTCTGTTTAATATATCGGTATTTAAAATCACTGATTCCGAATATGATATCAGATTCTCAAAATTCAATATAGTTGATGCAGCATAGCGGGCGAAACTTGAGAAATGCTTAAATAGGTTGTAATTCGACATGCGACTTTCAAAATACTGTAAAATCTACTTTTCAAATGCTAGAGTTTCTCACTAGCTTTCTTTTCGAAGTTTTAATAGATTCTAATTCGTTTAAATCAAAGGCAAATTCTGCAGCTGACAATTGCTCCTTTTCGGGGTAGTTAGCCTCCTAGTTTTTACTACCCCTCCAATATACTTAGGCCGATTTTCGTCTAAACAAAAGATATTTTCATAACAAACATCGCTCCACTAATCTCTGAGTTCACCCCTTAAATATGTTATACCGCCGCTAAACAAAATACGTGTCCGTTGTTTTTTTCATATATTGTAAAATATCCAAATTTTAGAAAAATCGGAGAGTGACAATTCTGTAGGTTTATTTCTCAGTGTCAGTACTTGCCAGTACTGTAGGTCCTCTTAAACCGTTCGGCGCGGCGCTTCATGAGCAACACTGTTTTCCCCAGTGAGCTATAATATTCTCGTCACCATAATCCTGATACATAGTCAGGTTTGTACTAGACCGACGATTTTTCGCCCACAGACTCCAATGTACAGTAGTGGAAGGAAGGATAGGTTAACGACAGTGAGATTTCTAATATAGTTTTCCCCCTTATTTGGGACCTGACGCCTGCATAAATTAGACTGCAACAATTAGACTTTTGTTTCCAACTACAGATTTCGTAATTTCTCTAAATGTACTATTCATGACAATTACTTCGACATATTTCAAAACGTTCAAATGTTTGTTAAGCTTAAGGGACTGAACTGCGGAGTCATCAGTCCCAAAAGTTACAAACTACTTATGAACTACCTTATACTAAAGACGACGGAAACATCCATGTCCGAGGAGGGATTCGAACCCCGACCGTAGCGGCCGTGCAGACTGTGACTGGCGCGCCGCAGACCGATCGGCCACCGCGGCCGGTCTCTATATTTTTCACGTAATGCAGCTCTACTGTATGAAAACATGATGATGGCATCCTCTCGGGTAAAATATTCCGGAGGTAAAATAGTCCCCCATTCGGATCTCCGGGCGGGGACTACTCAGGAGGATGTTATCATCAGGAAAGACAATACTGGCATTCTACGGATCGGAGCGTGGAATGTTAGATCCCTTAATCGGGTAGGAAAATTAGAAAATTTAAAAAGGGAAATGGATAGGTTGAAGTTAGATATAGTGGGGATTAGTGAAGTTCGGTGGCAGGATGAACAGGATTTCTGGTCAGGTGAGTACAGGATTATAAATACAAAAGCAGTTGGGGGTATCACAGGAGTAGGACTGATAATGAATAAGAAAATAGGAATGCGGGTAAACTACTATAAGCAGCACAGTGATCGCATTATCATTGTCAAGATAGATACGAAGCCAACAGCGACAACAGTAGTACAGGTTTATATGCCAACTAGCTCTGCCGATGATGAGGAGATCGAAGAAATATATGAGGAGCTAAAGGAAATTATTCAGACAGTTAAGGGAGAGGAAAACTTAATTGTGATGGGAGACTGGAATTCAGTAGTAGGAAAAGGAAGAGAAGGAAAAATAGTAGGTGAATATGGACTGGGCAGAAGGAATGAAAGAGGAAGTCGCCTGGTAGAATTTTGCACGGAACATGATTTAATCGTAACAAACAGCTGGTTTAAGAATCACAAAAGAAGGTTGTATACTTGGAAGAGACCAGGAGACACCGGAAGGTATCAGATAGATTTTATAATGGTAAAACATAGATTCCGGAACCAGGTTATAAACTGCAAGACATACCCAGGGGCAGATATAGACTCTGACCATTACTTGTTAGTCATGAACTGTAGGCTGAAACTGAAAAAACTGCAGAAAGGTAGGAAAATGAGATGGGACCTAGATAAATTGAAGGAACGGGAAGTTCTGGTGAATTTCAGAGGGAGCTTTAGGCAAGAATTGACAGAAACAGGGGGAAATAAAACAGTAGAAGAGGAATGGGTAGCATTGAGAGATGAAATAGTGAAGGCAGCGGAGGACAAAATAGGTAGAAAGGCAAGACCAACAAAAAATCCTTGGATAACACAGGAAATACTAAATTTAATTGATGAAAGGAGAAAATATAAAAATGCAGTAAATGAAACAGGCAAAATGGACTACAGACGACTAAAAAATGAGATTGACAGGAAATGCAAAATGGCTAAGCAGGAGTGGCTAGAAGCCAAATGCAAATCTGTAGAAGAATGTATAAGAAGGGGGAAAATAGATACCGCCTACAGAAAAATAAAAGACACATTTGGGGACAAGAAAAGTAATTCTACGAATATCAAGAACTCAGATGGGAAACCAGTTCTCAGCAAAGAAGGGAAAGCTGAAAGGTGGAAAGAGTACATAGAGCAGCTCTACAAAGGAAATGAACTTAGAGACGATGTTGTAGGAAGGGAAGAGGAAGTAGATCAAGATGAAATAGGAGATGCTATACTGAGAGATGAATTTGACAGAGCCTTGAAAGACCTTGGTCGGAACAAGGCCCCAGGAGTAGATGACATACCCGCAGAGCTATTAAAGTCTCTGGGAGAGTCAGCCATGACAAAACTATTTGAACTTGTGTGTAGGATGTATGAGACAGGCGAAATACCCTCAGACTTTAAGAAAAATGTAATAATCCCCATTCCAAAGAAATCAGGCGCAGACAGGTGTGAAAATTACAGAACCATCAGTTTGATCAGTCATGGTTGCAAAATTTTAACACGAATTATCTACAGGAGAATGGAAAAGCTGGTAGAAACTGACCTCAGGGAAGATCAGTTTGGATTCAGGAGGAACGTAGGAACCCGGGAGGCAATACTTACCTTACGTCTTATCTTAGAAGATAGATTAAGGAAAGGCAAACCTACATTTTTAGCTTTTGTAGATTTGGAGAAAGCATTTGACAATGTTGACTGGACTACACTCTTTCAAATTCTGAAGTCAGCAGGGGTAAAATACAGGGAAAGGAGAGTTATTTACAATTTGTACAAAAGCCAGACCGCAGTTATTAGACTTGAAGGGCATGAAAGGGAAGCATCAGTTGGGAAGGGAGTAAGACAGGGTTGTAGCCTTTCTCCGATGTTATTCAATTTGTACATTGAGCAGGCGGTGAAGGAAAGCAAGGAAAATTTTGGAATAGGCATTAAAGTTCAGGAGGAAGAAATAAAAACATTGCGTTTTGCTGATGACATTGTAATTCTGTCAGAGACAGCGAACGACCTGGAAGAGCAGTTGAATGGAATGGATAGTGTGTTGAAGAGAGCGTATAAAATGAACATAAACAAGAGCAAAACAAAAATAATGGAATGTAGTCTTAGAAAATCAGGCGATGCCGAAGGAATTAGTCTAGGTAATGAGACAATGAAGGTGGTAGATGAGTTTTGTTACTTGGGTAGTAAAATAACATGCGATGGTCGCAGTACAGAGGATATAAAATGCAGAATGGCAATGGGAAGAAAAGCATTTTTGAAAAAGAGAAATTTGCTAACATCGAATATTAATTTAAGTGTAAGGAAGTCTTTTCTGAAGGCATTTGTGTGGAGTGTTGCCTTGTACGGGAGTGAAACATGGACGATAAGCAGTGCGGACAGGAAGAGAATAGAGGCTTTTGAAATGTGGTGTTACAGAAGAATGCTGAAGATTAGGTGGGTAGATCACATAACTAATGAAGAGGTACTGAACAAAATTGGCGAGAAAAGGAATTTTTGGCATACCCTGACTAAAAGAAGGGATCGCTTGGTAGGACATATTCTTAGACATCGAGGATTCGTAAATTTAGCATTGGAGGGAAGTGTGTGGGGTAAAAATCGCAGAGGGAGACCAAGAGACGCGTATAGTAAGCAGATTCAAGTGGATGTGGGTTGCCGTTCTTATGAGGAGATGAAAAGGCTTGCTCAGGATAGAGTAGGGTGGAGAGCTGCATCAAACCAGTCTCCGGACTGAAGACCATAACAACAACAATGTCAAATTACTCATATTCTCCTCGTTTTAAGGTAAGATGACGAATGAAGGATTCTAATTCAACGAGGGAAAAGACAATTCTGTATTTATAAAAAGTAATTTCGTTTTAAGCACAAAAATGGCATATATTTGTGTCGTGCTTCGTACCTGCCTCAGTGAGCTCGGTACAAGCAGCAGGGGCCTGTTTACGACAGCAAGAAGAAGCATCCCAGGTCCCCAATGTACGACTGTCATGGCTGATTTCAAAAAGTTCTGCTCTAACCAAATAATGATCGTCACTGTCTTCAGGGACTGATGACCCCGTAGTTAAGTCCCTTAAGCTCTACATTTTTTGAAGCACCAGCCGCCACTAGTGTCCACGCATGTGATCACATACCTGTGGAACCATCGTAGGCCAACTACTGTGAACGTGCATTGCTTGTATGTACACGACGTATTCCTAGTTTGTCCGCTATATAAAATATGTTAATCAAATGTTGAAATCTACACTTCATTGCGCCCATGACACGTATTCCCCCCGACACGCGTAGTAATACCGGCATGCTGTCGACGTGCCCCACCACACACAACTGCGCGAGCTCGCGGTGGGTTCACGAGCTAACAGTTATCAAACTGATGGCTAGGTGGCGGACAGGGGTCGTGGTATTTCTCTTAATTACTCGTATAGTTCTGCCCTCTGCTATAGTAGCTTACGAGAGGCAGGGGGATTGCGGATGTTATAGTACATCATCGAAAATTCTATAGGAATTATCTACTGTCAATAACATTCATACTCGGATATTCTGAAGGTTTTTACAGTTGATGCTTGTTTAATTTACAAGATATTTGCCAAATATGACGCGTTTTTGATTAGATTAGATTCGTACTTGTTCCATAGGTCATAAATACGACATTTCGTAATGATGTGGAACGTGCCAGTTTAATAAATGTTGTCTACAATTGACAATCAATATTTTAAGGATTTTTTATTAAATTTTTTTTTTATTTTTTATTTTTTTACTTTTTATCCAAAAATTCATCAAATGAATCTTCAATGCACGAAAACAAACATTAAGGGACGATGTTGGCTTAATGGAGTAGTTTCCGATTCTAAAGGCGAGGGCGAGATAGATCCACTCGGGACAATTTCTTCGTAACATTCAGAGTTCGAGTAGCCAGGAGGTGACGTTTCTACCAGCTCGAACGGCAATGTTAAAAGTGGCGATTTCCCTTGCCCATCCCAGTCGCGGGAGCGCCCATAAGCTACCTCCAGGGGGTTCAGGAGAGAATTTGAACCTAAGCCGCGCATGCGCATCGCAACGCTGCGGTCACAGCCCCCTATATTAAGTAGCCGCGCTACGAATCGTATTCGTATTGTCTCCTCGACGTAAAACTTTTCTCATGTGATTAGAATGCATTGAATATGCGTATAAAATGATCTGATAGAAGAACGAAGCGAATAATGATAGTTTAAAAACACTTTTTATTTTATTTGTTTATTTACTTTTATTTCACGACGAGTTTTTTTTAACTGAACCAGTTAAAACATAGGACGCGTCCCCAATGGTTGACACATTAGGATTTTTATTGTTTTCTGACATTAGCGATGCAGATGCATTCATTGGTTCTCCATTTTGGGTTTTCTAATTCTGATGATGACAGCAAGATGCACTGAAACCTGTAAAAACAAGTGACGTAGCTAACAGATCCCCCAAGAATATGTATAAATTGTTCTATTCGTGAACAAAGTTGGTGGCTGTGTTCATATTATTTTGCCCACCCGCTGTATGAAGCAAAATACGAGGCGCGTCCAGAAAGTAAGATCCGTTTCAATTTATCTCCGCTGCGGCACTGCGATTGCAGTTCCGCACATGCGCTGTAGACGATGTGTATAGTGTGTATAGTGCGCCATTTGGAGATCGCTGTCAGTTACGTACGCTTTGTTGTGCTTGTTGAAATGTCGGCGTTGATTGAAAATCCCGCCGCCTGTGAACTCAGGTCGGTGATTCAATTTCTGAATGCGAGGCAAGTGGAACCAAATAAAATTTATCGGCAAATTTGCTATGTTTACGGACCAAATGCGATGAGTGATTCGATGGTGAGAAGATGGGTCCGACAGTTCAATGGCGGGCGTAGTGATGTGCACGATGAAAAACGAAGCGGGCGTCCACCTTTGGTTACAGAAGAACTGGTTCACGCGTTTGATGACAAGATCCAGGAAAATCCTAGGTTTACAATTTAGTGCTCACGCTATGGACTTCCCCCAAATTTCACGATCACTGATGCATGAAATTATTACCAAATGACTGAAATTCCGTAAACTTTGCTCACGTTGGGTACCAAAGATTCTCATTGAGCAACACAAAACACAACGGATGGGCAGTGCACATGGGTTTTGACCCGTTATCCTGAAAGCGGCGAAGAATTTCTGAGACGGATAGTCACAGGAGATGAAACGTGGGTTTCTTACGACACCCCTGAGAGTAAGCAGCAATCACTGGAATGGAGGCACACTTCATCGCCACCAAAGGTAAAGCCGAAGCAAATCATGACACCTCGGAAAATTATGTGCACAGTGTTCTGGGACTGGCAGGGCATCCTACTCATTGACTTCTTACCGCGTGGTCAATAAAAGCAGATGCTTATTGCAAGACACTTCGGAAATTGCACCGTGCAATTCAGAATAAGCGCTGGGGGACTGCTGTCAAAATGTTTTTTTTTTTTTGCTTCACGACAACGCTCGACCACACACTGCAAATGTGACGAAAAACCTCCTACAGGGATTTGGCTGGGACGTGTTTGACCATCCTCCGTACAGCCCTGACTTCGCTCCTAGCGACTTTGATCTGTTCTTACATCTCAAGTCTAAAGCGTCTCGCTGTGGAGCGCGCGGTTGCTCGCCGTGGAGGTTCGAGTCCTCCCTGGGGCATGGGTGTGTGCGTTTGTCCTTAGGTTAGGTTACCTAGGTTTAAGTAGTTTGTAAGCTACGGACTGATGACCACGCAGTTTGGTCCGATACGTACGTTTACAGACTTTTTTTTTTTTTTTTTTTTTTTTTTTTTTGGCTGTCATTTTTGTGTCCCAGCCTCGTCGCCGCTTTTGTGTCTCGTTTCCGTCGTAGGTGTCGGTGGCCGAGTGGAATGAGACCGACAGAGGAATAAAGATAGCACGCTGGTGCAGGTACGGAGAGGAGCAGCCAGAAAGTAGAAACACTAAAGTAAATTAGAATGAGATATATATTGCACAGAATTTATACAATACTTAACTTTTACATAGTACTGCAGAATGTTGACACATAGTTGAGCTAGAGTCCTGCCTAGTGCCTAACTGATAGCCAAGTCTTCACTGGTGCCTATCGGATTCCGAAGTCTTTACTGGTTCCTAACTCAGTCCCAAGTGACGATGACGTTCAGTGGTAGCCACGAGCGGTGTTGTCGCAGAGGGCGCTCGTGGCTGTCGTCGTGAGAACGCCGCGCCGTGCGTGCATGGCGGCGCGCGGCGAAAGTAGGTGGCGCGCACTTTGTACTTGTGCGACACCACAGTCATCACTTCACCAATGACGACGAGCTGAAAGAAATTGTTTCCAACTGGTTGAAGACACAGGTGGCAGATTTCTACGAAGAAAGTATACAAAACCTGGTTCCACGCTATGACAAATGCCTGCAAAATTTCGGAAGTTATGTGGAAAAGTAGTTTAAGAAAATTCAAATGTTCAAATGTTTGTTAAGCTTATGGGACCTGACTACGGGGTCATCAGTCCCTAAACTTACAAACTACTTATGAACTACCTTATACTAAAGACGGCACAAATATCCATGCCCGAGGGGGGATTCGAACCCCCGACCGTAGTGGCCTTGGAGACCGTGACTGAAGCGCCTCAGTCTCCTCGGCCACCGCGGCCAGCTGTGGTTTAAGAGATGTATAATTTTGTGCTATAAAAATTTCTTCTGTATCTGTGTACAATTTCATTTTATTACCAAACGGAACTTTCTTTCTGGACGCGACTCGTATTCCTCTGGTCCGTTGTGCCTGTTGAGTCGCATGCCTACAGCAGAGCCCGTGAATGCGTGTTGGCAAGCACTTGCAGTGCGCAACCGGGGCGGCAGATTGCGTGTCGCGGCGGAGGCGGCAGACCGAGTGTCGCCCTGCGCCGACTATTAGCGGCATTCCGCGGCCGGGATGAATAATACATCGGCGCAAATGTGCGGCCGCGGAAGCGCGCTCAGCGCTTATTACCGCACGGTAGCCTGGGTAATGTATGCGCGATGCAGCGGTATCCGGCGAGCATCGCAGCCGCCGACGTGACGGCCGGATAAATCACGCCGGCGCTCGTAATTAAAGCGGCCGACTGCATTTTCATATTTTTGCAAGCATTTCCATCGCCAATACGCGCCGCCACGCCGCGAGACACTTGTTGCTGCTGTCGGCCGGCGGCCGCGGGGGGGGGGGGGGGGGGGGGGGGAATCTGGACCGATCCCGGTTGCCGGCGAACGAGCCGCGCCGAGCGCCAGCTCGCTAGTAGCGGGCGATGAAACACCGACATACGACGCTGCTCACTCGAGGCTCACCACTGCAAGACTAGCCAGGCGACGTGGCCGACGCTTGGATATGCAAATCACTGGAACTTCAGCTCCGCCAAATACAGGTGGATAAGCACCTCTAGTTTGATAAGTCATGGCTGCAAAATTTTAACACGGATTATCTACAGGAGAATGGAAAAGCTGGTAGAAACTGACCTCGGGGAAGATCAGTTTGGATTCAGGAGGAACGTAGGAACCCGGGAGGTAATACTCACTTTACGTCTTATCTTAGCAGATAGATTAAGGAAAGGCAAACCAACATTTTTAGCTTTTGTAGATTTAGAGAAAGCTTTTGACAATGTTGACTGGAATACACTCTTTCAAATTCTGAAGTCAGCAGGGGTAAAATACAGGGAAAGGAGAGTTATTTACAACTTGTACAAAGGCCAGACCGCAGTTATTAGACTCGAAAGGGCATGAAAGGGAAGCATCAGTTGGGAAGGGATTAAGACAGGTTTGCAGCCTTTCTCCGATGTTATTCAATTTGTACATCGAGCAGGCGGTGAAGGAAAGCAAGGAAAAATCTTGAATAGGGATTAAAGTTCAGGGGGAAGAAATAAATACATTGCGTTTTGCTGATGACATTGTAATTCTGTCCGAGACAGCAAAGGACCTGGAAGAGCAGTTGAATGTAATGGACAGTGTGCTGAAGAGAGCGTATAATATGTACATTAACAAGAGCAAAACAAAAATAATGTAATGCGGTCTTAGAAAATCAGGTGATGCTGAAGAAATTAGATTAGGTAACGAAACAATGAAGGTGGTAGATGAGTTTTGTTACTTGGGTAGTAAAATAACATGCGATGGTCGCAGTACAGAGGATATAAAATGCAGAATGGCAATGGGAAGGAAAGAATTTTTGAAAAAGAGAAATTTGCTAACATCGAATATTAATTTAAGTGTAAAGAAGTCTTTTCTGAAGACATTTGTGTGGAGTGTTGTCTTGTACGGGAGTGAAATATGGACGATAAGCAGTGCGGACAGGAAAAGGATAGAGGCTTTTGAAATGTGGTGCTACAGAAGAATGCTGAAGATTAGGTGGATAGATCGCATAACTAATGAAGAGGAACTTAACAGAATGGGTTAGACAAGGAATTTTTGGAACACCCTGACTAAAAGAAGGGATCGCTTGGTAGGACACATTCTTAGACATCGAGGAATCGTAAATTTAGCATTGGAAGAAGTGTATGGGGTAAAAATCGCAGAGGGAGACCAAGAGACGCGTATAGTAAGCAGATTCAAGTGGATGTGGGTTGTCGTTCTTATGAGGAGATGAAAAGGCTTGCTCAGGATAGAGTAGGGTGGAGAGCTGCATCAAACCAGTCTCCGGACTGAAGACCATAACAACAACAACAACAACAACAAGGTGCCTGGGAAAAATAAATGTATCTCTTGGCACAGACGATGCTTGCAACAGCCGACGAACGTGTTAAAAAAAAAATAGCGCACGTTAGACAATAAACGGAATTAATTTTCTGATAGGATTTCAGAATCGCGGATTCGTCTGCTGCCAACTTAGGAAATAGTTATTGTTCATGCGTAGCAAATTTTTGTTTCTGCAAGGTCACTTCTGTGCAATGGCATCGACACCAGCACAAAATTACTCGCCACATGTACTACGAAAGCCTCATCTGTCTCCATTCTATTGTAAACACAAGTGTAGGTCCCATATCTCAGCCACCCTCTGATAGATGTTTTTCTTCTGATAAGTATTTTGTTTACATTTGTGGACTGGATTATCCAAATGATCTCATTATTGGTTGACTATTGTCTTTTATTATTATCTTTCATATTCAATTGATTATAATTTTATTTGCTTTTGTTTTCCCGGATTTTAATGACAATAAACTAAATTGTTAGCTCTCAGTAGAGCAGCACTTTCCATTTTACTGAGACACTGCTTAAACCACATGCCTGTACCTGGTGACGTCTTTTAGCAATTAATATTTTACTTTCTACTTGCAGGAGTAGTCGTCACGTCCAGTCTGAGCACAGTTGAGAACCTCTTACCTGTCTTGGATTGTGCACTGCTTTCTGATGTCTGGCCTGTGTGTTACGGTAGATTTGTTAAGTCTGATGAGCCAACTGTTCTATGTTGCGAAACGTTGCGGATCAATCCTTGCACGTAATACAAGGTGGAAGGAATCGTCTGTCAAATTTTTGAAACAAGATGGCTGCACGTAAATTCGAACTTGCTGCACTATAATTGTTAATAATGATAATACTCTCTAACAATATTATTGTTATTGCACATCAAGTGCAAAAGTAAATAGGTTGAGAAACAGCAGAGGAAGTGGGACGTAACTATTATGTAGTTTCAACTCTTGTGAAGCAGAGCAGATGGTGAAGAGCTGAATAACATTTCTACATCTGTATTTCTACGTACCTTTCCTTGTACCTGTGTATGGATCATCCGAGGAGAGGTTTGAGCTAATTAGCTTAGGCTTTGCCATATTTAACATTCAAAGCTGTGATTTAGGTACAATAAGGATGTATTTGGGCTACTTTGAAACAAAAAAGGAAACTCTCAAGGTTTGTTGTTGTTGTTATGGTCTTCAGTCCGGAGACTGGTTTGATGCAGCTCTCCACCCTACTCTATCCTGAGCAAGCCTTTTCATCTCCTCATAAGAACGACAACCCACGTCCACTTGAATCTGCTTACTATACGCGTCTCTTGGTCTCCCTCTGCGATTTTTACCCCACACACTTCCCTCCAATGCAAAATTTACGATTCCTCGATGTCTAAGAATGTGTCCTACCAAGCGATCCCTTCTTTTGGTCAGGGTAAGCCAAAAATTCCTTTTCTCACCAATTCTGTTCAGTACCTCTTCATTAGTTATGCGATCTACCCACCTAATCTTCAGCATTCTTCTGTAGCACCACATTTCAAAAGCCTCTATTCTCTTCCTGTCCGCACTGCTTATCGTCCATGTTTCACTCCCGTACAAGGCAACACTCCACACAAATGCCTTCAGAAAAGACTTCCTTACACTTAAATTAATATTCGATGTTAGCAAGGTTAGTACTTTGTACATAAACTTGTGAAATTACATAGATCCTTTCAGATAAAATAAATAAACAATAAAATAATAAAAAATTAAAAAAAAAAACATCGAATGACTTTAGCAGGATGGGTGAGAGTGGAGTTAGTAGATCCAGGGTCGGTTTAAGGATTTTAAAAGAACAGGAGCTGCAGGGGGGCATCAAGACTGCGAGAGGGGAAGCCAAACTGAGGGGGGGGGGGGGAGCGAAAACTGAGGGGAATCCGAAATCGATCAATGCCGACATTTGACGTTGCAATATCTGTAATAATCAGTTTTCTCTCAATTTTAAATAATTTTTTTATTCATTACAAAACCAGAACATGATTGTTTGCCGTTAAATTTGCGACTTAAAAACATTATACTAGTCGTTATGAGTCCCGACATATTTTTCGATTATCATTTTGCAATCGACCGTTCAAGAATATAGTTATGCTTCACAACCTAATGTGAGGGATATGGAATTTTTTTTAAATGTGCGAACTATTTTGAAAGATGTAAGGAAGGCCTATCTGAAAGATTCGAAAAAGTATTTATTAATTTTGTGTAATAGACGAAAAAATCTGCAAATGGTTTGGTATTATTGTAATGTTAGAAAGGCATAATAAAATGTCACATTAATATTTTTTTACTATTTTATTTGGTGTTGATGCATTCCTGTTGCTACAATTCTATTTTGACTTGTTTTAAGGTACAGTTTCATTGATTTTAAATGCACTTCCTATATTTTTATTACGCGTTAGTGTAGGCGTATATTTCCTGTATAGTACATTTGTGGACATTTTAATGCACATATTTAAGGTGGCTAAAACAAATGGCAACGCTGGCACCACCTTCGTTTTCAGATTAGAATAAATAAATTAATCATATACAATAAAAAATGGTGGTATGAGACCTAAGCTATCTAGTGTTCCTACCACTCGACCTTATCACATTAGAAATTGCTATCTAGACTGCCTTGCTACATGTATTAATAATTACTTGTAAGATCGCTGTTATCCATAATGTCCTCAAAAATAATTAACACATTATATACCATAATAATCACTGAATTAAATATTAACAGAATCGAAAGTGGCAGACAATGTCTAATGACATGCTTAGTTTGTTTTGTCGAGCTGTGCTGTAGTTATTTTACTGCACTGTCTTCAAAGGCATTGAACTGGCGCCAACAACCTGTTTAAACAAGATCAATAATTAATCTGTAGTTAGCCAGTCTATCTATCTGCATATGATGACGTGAAATTTATTAAAAAAAAAAAAAAAAAAAAAAAAAAAAAAAAAGGTAAAGCAATCAATAATACAAAGATTAGTTTGAACACCACAGTGCTTTACTAGGCATGGTCCTGTTTAGAGGTGGTATGCTGTTGCCTTCCTCCGACCTTCGAACTGACTTACCCAGCCAGTTATAGGGGAACCTACAGTTTAACGTGGGTTCCGAACCACGGTGCTACTCGGTATATTTCACATGAACAATAAAGCCAGAGGTGAAAGAAGTGGAAAGTGACAGATAAAAATCCTAGGACCTAATAAACATAAATTAAACTTCTGAATACCAACAAAATGGATTTTAAGGTAAAGAAGTGATTCACTCACGAAGTAATTCTTTATAAATGGAGTTTATTACTCTTATTAGACATGAAACGCGGAGGTGGTCCTACTTTATACATTGGTAAATAGCTAAATATTTTCCCGACTATTGTTCATGAGAGGCACAATAAGAATCACACGCACTCGAGAGTAAAAGTTCCAAATTATCACTCTTGATTAAAGTATCTAATATATAAAGCAGAGTGTCCGTATATTTGTACGTGTTGCATACAAATCTACAGTTTTGTTGCAATCTTTATGAAATGTTGTACACGTAAGCTTCAATCCATGAGGACGGTCGCCGTAAGTGTAAGAATCACGTACGATATATAGTTCACGAGATATGACGTCATAAACAATGAGATGCACCGAAAACTGTTGCATTTAGCGACAATGCTACTCATTTTCTAATAAACCACTGGACCGATTTCAACTAAATTTAGTACACATACTTCTTACGTCAGATAACAATTGCTGTAAGAGTACGAACCACATACGACACATGGTTCAGGAGTTATAACGTCATAAACAACAGGAATCGCAGAAAACTGACGTATAATGCGGCGAGACTTTATAAATACGCTATATGAGAATAAGAGTACTTAGAGACTTGCAACAAACTTTAAAAATAATTTCAAACCATTACTAATCTTTTTCTCGCTGACACCCATAGCAAAATGATGAAAGGAAAAAAGTTTCTCGCTTACTACTTTTCCGCTGTTTATGGAGTAAAACTACGGCATTCGGTATGACATTACAATTTATAAGTTGTACACTACAAATTGTAGCCGCAGGAAATTTTACAGATAGAATACACACATATAGTTGAATGAACCTTCTAAACTGTATCACATTACAACATGTAGTTCATGAGATATATGCACATAAACAGTAACGTTCATGGAAAACCGCCCCATCACGCATCAGGTTTTAATGTATTACTTCTTTTCTATTAACTCTGTTCCCAACGGATTTTACCGACATACAGCACTTATACAAATCACTATACAACTGCAAAATTATTCAATTGTACAACACATAATTCAATATATAGCAGAGTGTCCGCATATTTGTACGTGTTCCATACAAATCTACAGTTTTCTTTCAATATTTATGAAATTTTATACACGTAAGCTACCGTCCATAAGGACGGTCGCCGTAAGTGTAAGAATCACATACAACAAAGAGTTCACGAGATATGACATCATAAACAATGAGATGCGCAAAAAAATGCTGCGTTTAGAGAAAATGCTGCTTATTTTCTCCTAAACCACTGGACCGATTTCAACCAAATTTGGTACACACATTCCGTACCGTGAGGAAACAATTGCTGCATGGTTAAGAATCACATACGGCACATGGTTCAAAAGATATTACGTCATAAACAATAGGAATCGCAGAAAACTGTCACATAATGCGGCGAGACTTCATGGATACGCTATATGAGAAAGAGACTACTTAGCGACTTGCAACAAACTTTATACATAATTTCAAACCTTTATTAATCTTTTTCTCGTTAACAACCATGTCAAAATGATAAAAGCAAAAACGTTTCTCGCTTACTACTTTTCCGCTGTTTATGGAGTGAAACTACGGAATTCGGTATGACGTTACAATTTATAATTTGTACAATACAAATTGTAGCCGCAGAAAATTTTACAGACAGTATACGCATATGTAGTTGGCTGTACCTTCTGAATTGCATCACAGTATGATACATAGTTCATGATATATGAGCACATAAACAGTAACGTTCCGCTGTTCATGGACTAAAACTACGGCATACGGTATAACTTTATAATTTCTACAGTACAAATTGTAGACGCAGAAAATTTTACAAACAGCAGTTTACGTACATATATTCGAGTGTACCTTCTAAATTGTATTACAGTACGACACGTAGTTGATGAGATATGAGCACATAAACAGTAATGTTCATGGAGAACCACCCCATCATGCACTAAGTATTAATATATTACTTATTTCCAACTAATTGCATTCCCAACATATTTTACAGATGAAAAACCATTATACCTGAAAAATGGTAGGAATAAATAAATAAATACCCGGCAACACCGGGTTTTCAGTTAGTTTGTTATAAAAAACAGTTTGTAATCACACGAGTACATGGTTGCTGAATTATCACAGTTTCACAGCCCTACTACAGTGCGTAGTTTATCAGTTTTCAAGCAGAGACTAACTTCTGCAGTCACAGTCCCGTAAATCTTCTAAGTCCACACATGCCTGTCACTTCAAACCACAAGTTCCTAACGCGGCTTGCCATAAAACTTGGCGTCTCACTGTTTAAATATACTGCCGCCGTCGAAATATAGTTACATAATTAATATTAAATTTATCATGGCTTTATATTCAGTTATTGTCCACAAATACTTTTAATTGTTTATATATAAATTATCTGGTGCATATCTACTATTTTTAGTCGGCCATGAAATATTTAAGTGGCAGTCTGTAGACATAAAACGAACGTTACTAAGAATAATATTAAATATAATAAAATACATATGTAAATGTAATGCGTTTTGCTGGGTTCATGTTTTGTGTTTCTGTGGTGGAATCTATGTTCTGACACAAGAATATTACTACCTCAACGAAAAGCAGAACAATAGAGTAAAACAAAGTTTATTGAGAGAATACGGAATTAACATGGTACATCTTTTAAGATACAATGCTGCCAATTTGCTTCTTATATTGTTACTGATAAACACTACGTATCAATAATTGTAAATATAAGTCCTATAATATTATTATTTTAGTACTGCAATTTATCGGCTTTTTACCTGTAAGGGATATTTAAATTGTAATTACTGGTTTGATACTCACAATTCTCCTGAATCCATTTATATAATTATATTTGGCGCATGATCACTTCCTGATTTTATGCGGATTTCTAGAATAATGTGTGTGGCTATATTGTATTTCAGTTGCATTCTGGGTTAGCCGCCCTCGCTAATTCAAAAGCGTTGCTTCCGGTTCCGAGCACATTAGGAAAAACCTGGCTACCTGCTCTATCCCATTCACTAGGTTGAAAGTGTTAGCTGTCTGTCTGGGGAACCCAACATCCTGGGAAAACCCGCCTTTCACATGAAAAAACAATCAGCTTCCTCCTGTATCTGTAACATGACAATATCATAATAGGAAACATATTTCTGGGAAGAAATGAAATTTCTGAAATTCCACCCCAAAACTCATGAGGTTGTAATTTATTATCGCCAACTTCATGAAATTTCTGAAATTCCACCCCAGAACGCATGAGGTTGTAATTTATTATCGCCAAATTCATGAAATTTCTGAAATTCCACCCCCAAAACGCATGAGGTTGTAATTTATTATCGCCAACTTCATTTGCATCTATTTCGCAGACTGTTTAGTAATATTCCACTTTACGAACCGGGATAATTGTGTGATAGGAAAATGTATTTTACTTGACGATTGTTTCGCATTTCAGGCAAGACTCAGAAACGAGCTATACATATAAAGAACGGTCCCACTGTACAGAGAATTTCTAAAGAAGAAGATTTTTTTCCGAATTTTTCAGATTAACTTACTGTATCATGCAGTTTTACCTATCGTTTGGTTCCTGTAAACAGATTTCAGACCTTTCGCTTATTCATCTTAACACACGGTATTATAAAACAAACTGTGATCTATCAATTCATAATGAATGTTACACAAGGAATTCCGCAAATTTAACATTATTATTTCACTTACGCACTTGTACCGTGGTTATCTTAAGGTGCAAGTACTTCCTCCTGGGGGTAGCAACCCACAGGTTTAAAAATTCCGGATTAAAGTAATAAAGGGTTAAATACAAACTGGGAACTAATGTTAGTTACTTATAACTTCACTCTTGTTACTTTGTTACTCTCCATTAAGATGTTACTTGTGGTAGAGTGCGTGGAAATGATAAGGACCACTGTTTTGTTATTACGAACTAGTGTATTCTAGGTGTGATTTCTTGCGGTTTCTGGAGTTGGGGGCCAAAGTTGTTACATGCCAGTCTGTAACAAGTATTTCTTCCTGTTATAGTGTACGTTCGAGGGGCCTCGGTATCGAATACTAACCTTTGGAAATGTTGTATAGATCTGGGCAATTAGAGTGTACTGTATTAATGTATACTGTCTATATAACGGAATCATTGAAGGTGAGATGCAAAATTGTGATCTGGTTTTGCGTGAAGCTAACAAATTTGACTGGTGGGAAAGGCAGCAGATAGGAGAGTTCAGTGAAATCGATCGAGGTCGCTGAGACGCTGGGTGGCGGCGCGAAAAGGAATAGGAAAGTAATAGCCGAGGCAATATTTCTCTGACTGGCGTCGCCCGCGGAGACAACGCCGCTATCGCCGTGCTACGGGCAGACTGGGCCCTGACTTATGCAGACAACACAGCGGACAGCTGTCGGCTGCCTTCGGTGTGGCAACCGCGGTCCGGGAATCCGTCCTATCGGCGTCGCTATAAAAATCGCCGCAACAATACCCGCGTCCGACGGAGAGTGTACCGGGCAGGCCTTCTGGCGAAACACGTAATGGGTTTATCTGGCGCGGCCGTACGTGCTAACGGCGATACGGCCGTTTCAATTAGCAGATAGCGTCTGGGCCTGATTCACCGCCGCCTGCCCCGCCTAGCCCCGCCTCGGCCGCATTCCTCAGCCCGCCTCGCCTCAGCTCAGCTCAGCCGTCTCCTGCGGCGAACGCCCTCATCCGCCACGGATGACGCACACCTCAACACGGATGTCTCACACCTGATACTCTCTGGTGGTCGCGATGCGACCTAGCCGCCGCCGAAACACCATATTTCCGATTCCATTGTCGAGTCCGGTGGTGTCGGGGTAAAGCGCACGACTGGAAACCGAATGGTCGCGGGTTCGAAACCCGGTCGGAATTTGGAGTTTTAAGTCTGTGTCTTAACCCATCCTTCACCTCCTCGATATAAGGAGTCGCCAGAGAGTTTGTGACACTTGCGGGGAGTGACACTTGCGCGGAAAGGGAATGTGTAGACACATGCGGGTAGACCCGGACGCTGCAGGTAGTGAACAGGGTGTTCCAGAAGTAGCGATACACAACCCCTACTCCGCGCCCTCCAGCCGCTACCTGTGCCGTATTCAGGGAAATGCCCACCGGACCGGCCGCGCAATTTGTGACACAAATTACATGTTTGATAATATCAATTTAATGCATAGACGTATGAAATCACATGAAGACTACTTCCTGCAAACATTTCGACAAAAAAAGTTGGCACTGAGTTTAGAAAAACAAAATTCTGGTATATTGGATTTTAACATTTTATCAAAAAAATGAATGTTACTACAAGAGATACAGCCATTCAAATTTACGGGCACCATAACGTTTTCCTTTCCTGAGTAAATGAGCTGCTTCTTGTAGTTTGAACATCACAGTAGCCTTTTTCTTGAATGTTCTGAATATAAATCTTCACACAGACTTCTTGAGGAGGAGAGTGATACGGATATCTGATTGTAAACCACTGCCTATTACCTTAGACCTTTTTGACTGTACTGAACAGGAGTTCCGCGTATTCCGTAATTTATATTTATACAGGCAAAGCAATTTATAACCAACTATTGGCTGCCAATTTCGCTTCATTTTTCCTGGAAGTCTTGCAACTTGTTTCTCCCTGTTGGTTTTTGCCAAGTTCGGAGTAAAAATGGTTCTATATGACGATGATAGAAAATAGAATTTATCTTTAGCATTTTTCGGCGTGTGACATTCCCTTACACATTCCGTATTTCATACATTTATTAGGTGTATTTGTAATTCGAATACAGCGAAATTGTTTTGGGGTCTCGAATAAACGCATAAAGTATGTAAAATACTCATTGACTTATTATTAACGGTTTTAATTGAAGGTTTAAGGTTGCATCTCCTATTAAAAAGCATAGTAGCTATTTTTAAAGAGATGGAAGTTGCGTGATAGTGGGGTTAACTACATAGCAGTCAATTACATCAACGTGTCTGTGCAGGATGCCTAATATATTTATTGCTTACGCAGGTGTCTTGATATGCTTAGTGTTCTGAATAATATGCTTTTAGGAGGTATGACTGTTGAAAGTCATCGTCTTGTAGTAGCAGAGAATGTCTTAATAACTCTCCAAACGTTATCACTGTTAAAATACCGTTTTGTTTTCAGGAGGAACACTCAACATTAGAACAAGTTTCGTGTTATGTTGACAGTGCTAGACTTCTTGGTGTGCCTGTACCCAGGAAAAGCTATTAGCCGCCCCAAGGGCCCCGGGTTCCGCGCAAGTGTCACTCCCTGCAAGTGTCATTCCCCGCAAGTGTTCCCACCCCGTCGCCAGGAACGACACGTGGTTCGGATTTCACGTTAATCTCTAGGTCCCATTTCCCCGATTGGACAACTGGGGTAGGCTAGGGACACGCAAATCGCCGAAGTGTCGTCCAATTGAAAGACTTGCACCAGTCTATTGAGCCACACGAAATCATTATTATTATTCTGATTACACTGAACTTTCTGAACATCAAGGAATAGCCACATAAAATCGTGTGGGGCTTCCTGACCGTGAGCACTGACTAATAGTCGCAGTGAGACACTAATTCTACAAGTCCCTGGTGCTCCTCTGGACGCAGCTGATTACCAAATCGTAATCAGAACGGCGGCCAATCGCGGTGTGTTCGTGGCTGCGAGAACCGTGGTCATCTCAGTCCGTCGGCCTCCTCTGCGTGTTCCTCTGCTTGGGAGCAGAGTTGTCAGTATGGTTACAACTGGGTGGAAACGGTCACCAAATCAGCATATTGCGGATCACTCACTGCCACTTCCAGAACAACTAGGAACCCATACCACATCACGAAAATTCCCTCACGATCATAACACGGAACCGCCGTCTAAGACCACATTCTCTTGACAGGCGGAATTTACCGGTTCCTTTGCCCATCGCCACACACGGCATCTCCAATCGGCAGTTCGTTATCATCCACCCATATCACATACTGCCATTGTTCCATTGCCCATTCTCAATGATTGCCAAAAATTTCAAGTCATTGGGACCGATGACGTTAACAGTGTCACCAGTGTGGGGCAAGAGCTCCTATCAGCACGGAATCCATTTTCGTACATTGTTCACTGGGAGACAAGGTTAGCTTGCGTTGAACTGAGCCGTGAATTGTTCCACTGTAGTCCCTTTGTCACTACTAGAGGCCCGTCTTACATGTCTCCAGTCAGTGTCATAATTGTGTACCACCACGAGGAGCGGAGCGGGCGTTTTGAGATCCGGACCATAAAGTGTCGCGGTTCTGTTCAGCCAGTTATCAGACTAGCTGCTATTGGGACAACGTGGGTCCCAGTTGTGAATGAGTGGGAGGGGCTTACCAGTCCCGGCATGCTCCTTAACCAAGGAAAATCTCCAGGAAACCTTGGTCGGAACTTCAAGATTGGGGCCAATTTAGTTTGTCCCAAGACAAAAAAATTGATCATCAAGAGAGCAGGAGTGTACTCCCGACAACCAAAAATTGGACGCGCTAGCTACTCTCGTAAACTCGCAGAAATTAGCTCGACCAAATTGCAATGGATAAACGTCTCCCTAGGGAAGCCGGACCCCGTAGCGTTTGTACTCTGCGACAGTCGGTAGTTCGTCTGTTGTGAACTATGACACCCTCATTCAACTAAGAGTATTAATCGTTCATCCTGAACACAGTTGAACGAGTGAAATCGAATTCCTGCACCACTGACGGAACCAAACTTCTCAACCGGCATCCATCGGCCCATTTGTAACGGCGTCAACTCACGACGACGTTGCATATTGGAAAAGTCACTGGCTCCTAAAACTGAACTGTATACTTTCGGATGGTACGGGAGGATTGTGGTGCGCAAAAATATACCTCCCACCTTTTTCCCCAATCCCATCATACTAACTAAGGCAGTGTGGATAAGCGGTGTTTTCGTAAGAGAGGGCAAACATTTAACAACATGTACAGATGCTGCATTGAGTTATTTGAGGCAGGACACCGATACCGGAGAAGTCACTTGAAGAAAATAATAAGTATACGATGAGATTAATGTGTATATTTTTATTTACACTCCTCTGCGTACACATAGGCCTCGAAAGGCCCATCGGGAACCGACCGGCCGCCGTGTCATCCTCAGCCCATAGACGTGTGGAGGGGGGCGTGGCCAGCGCCCCGCCTATCACTCCCGGCCGTTGTGTTGGTTTCCCAGACCGCAGCCGCTACTCCTCGGCCGAGTAATTGCTCAGCTGTCCTCACGTAGACTGAGTGTACCCCACATGTCAACAGTTCTTTGCAGACTCGCGTGGTTACCTATCCAACTGCTAGCTAAAGTCAAACAATGCCTAATATCAGTGATCTAAAGGGAACAGGCGCATTCACTAAGGCACAGCCGTTGGCTTTTATTTACACTAGTTCCAGTTAATTGCAAATACCGAATTTGACACAATGAAAGTACCATTTGTACTTTATCGTATACAATGTGCTCAAACATACAGCCATCAACCTCAAGCATGACATCTGGGAACAAGATGCACCCTGACAAATATCCCTGGGGAGATCGAATCACATCACATTCAGCTACAATTCTGACATATGCGAGAGATAGGTAATTCCGTAGCATATACTGAAGAGGATTCTGGTCAGGTGACATCACAGATCATGTAATCGGACCTTACCTTCCAAACTACGGAAGGAAATAGAGGAGTCACATGGATGCGGATAACCACACTGAAGTGAGGGGGTGTGCCGTCTGGTATCCACATCCTCCACGAACATCCAAGGGTACGTTCTGCTACAACTCCGGTACAACACTGTGCAAGAACCTCAAGGGCAGGCTGCCAGGTAGAAGATGGGGTCCAGTGAGACTGTCGTCTGCAGCGGCGGTCCAGACATTCACTGAAAAACGTACCAGATGGTGCGATACTGTTACTACTTCAGAGCTTGCCTCATTCCAAACAAAACTATTAGAAATACCATCAAGATCAAATGTGGCATCGTCAGTAAGCAGCACAATCTGTAATAAATCCAGGCAATCCGTTGTTGGAAAACCACTGATACAGTGAGATCGTTGATGCAGGCAGTCACAAGCAATGCATAGACTCATAGTGGTTAACATGGGTGAAATTGTTCTTCGCCACATATTCGGCCGACGTTAGCATGTGTAGCGCCCATGTGCAGTGTGAGAAGTACTTGTTGTAGGGCCTGTTTTGCAAGTGGTCCTCATGTTGCCAGCTCCATCGTTTCTTCTTTCCAGTGAATTCGTCAATCGAAAGATATAAACACTCTTCGTGAAGTGTGATGCCTGTCAGCAAATCGCTAACTGTACAGCTTTCCAGCTGCGATAGCGTCGCAACGTGCTTGCCCGTAAGCAAGTTGCACGGCAGTGAGTTCTGCGCAACTGAGCCGGTACCGCTGCATTGTATTGTATTGTACTTTTATGAATAGCTCTGAGTAAGAGCCAACTGATGGACAACAAAATTAAATAAATGCTGCACAATGATTTCCTAATAACCATTCTCCTCCTCCTTGATTTCTGCACGAAATAAATAATGCACATATCAAGTACGAGAAAAAATGTAGCCATGTTAGTTACAAATAAGCTGGAAAACAGTGAAGCGAGGAAAAGCGACAGCCGGCAGGCCTGTTCAGTAAAGTCGATCGCGGCTTCTCCGATCCCGGTTCCACTGCCTCATAATGTTTAGAGAACCATTCTCTATGTCCTGTTAAATTTTTGCACGCATTTACGTAAAAACCTTTTTTAGAATGGATCACCTAGACCTTGTACCACAAACACATCTTTGAACTGATTACGCAAGATCGCCTACTGGCACGCAAAACACACGGAGACGTTTCTGATAAAAGTGCAGTTATGTACAGCAATTAAAAATTTTCAAATAGGGCAGTGCCTATTGACGGTACCACAATGAATGTGTTGTAAATGAGAAGGCCAGTAGTACTTGTTGCAATAACTAGCGCATCTGGTTTGTCAGTTATATCGAAGATTGAACATCGACAGTTGTTTGTTTCCTGTGGCAGCACATACAGATGCAAAGTAGATGTGAGTCCTTTTGTGTAGCTGCACGCAGATGTTAATGCGTCCTCGGATGTGTCGTATTGTCAAATGGGGCACTACCTAGTATGAACGAAGATAAACGGAAGTGAGTACAGTAGCTTTGTAGGGTCAGAAACATAAACAACCACTGTATCCTCAAATATAGAGCTTACAATGGCCACCACGAACGTCACCACTTGACATGCAGCGATTACTGCACACGCTGTAATAGTTAAGCGGGAATGTAGTGCAGGTGCCAGTAAAATACGCTCACAGTCCGTCTATAACTGTATACCTACCTCAAACAGGCAAATGACTATTTCATTGCGGATGAACAGTAAACTCCAGTTATTTGCGGGGATACAGGTTAAGCTGCGAGCACGTGGTAGAAGGGCCGAAGGACACGTCAGCAGCAATTAGCGAAACGTTAAGGGTTTATGCAGAACGAGAAAAGTGTGCGGTTAGTTCAAGGGTTAAGGTGACCGCTGGTCCGTAACGTGAAATCCCTGTTCGAGTCCAGGTCCGGAACAATTTTTCAGTTCCTTAGTCAAATTTAATGAAACCCTGAGAAACAACCTGCGTTTAAATGTATCTTATATAAAAACACTTGAAAACGCTTTCGATTAGCTAGATCGACAAGCGAAGACACACACAGTTCTTAAAATGCAGCACCTGCTCGTAGTTAGGACCTCCAACGTTAGGCGGGAATGGAGCCCCTTAGAGAGATGGCTTCCAAGGAGGGGAAGAAGGCCAACGTGCACTCCGTGTGCATACCGGGTGGAGTCATTCCAGATGTGGAACGAGTCCTTCCGGATGCCATGAAGGGTACGGGGTGCAGCCAACTGCAGCTGGTGGCTCACGTCGCGTCGGTACCAAAGATGTGTGTCGCTTCGGATCTGAAGAGATCCTCTCAGGTTTTGAGCGGCTATCTGAAGTGGTGAAGACTGCCAGTCTTGCTTGCAAGATGAAAGCAGAGCTCACCATCTGCGGCATAGTTAACAGGACCGAATGTTGACCTCTGGTACAGAGCCGAGTGGAGGGACGGAATCATAGGCTCAGACGGTTCTGCGACCGTGAAGGCTGCAGATTCCTAGACTTACGCCATCCGGTGGTGGGGTTCCGAGTCCACTACACGCAGGAAGCGGTTACACGGGTAGCGGTAGCTATGTGGTGTGAACTGGGTGGTTTTGTAGGTTAGAGGTTCTCTGGAACACACAGAGTCTAAATCTCAGGGGATACAGGTCAAAGATAGGACGAACACAGATCTAAAAACCATTGGCTTAACAGTTGTAAATTGTATCAGCTGTGTGGGGATTGTACCAGACCTCCAGGCACTAACAGAAAATACTGAATCTCAACCCATTATCGATTCTGAAACCTGGCTAAAGCCTGAGATGAGTTCAGCTGAAATTTTTACAAATAGGAAATGGTGTTCAGAAAAGGTAGATTGAATAATATAGGTGGTGGCGTATATATTGCTGCCACAGTTATAGCGAAACTGAAGTAGGTTGCTCCTGTGAGTTGGTATGGGTAGAGGTTATACCTGATAACCCATGACTCAGACGATTCGATTGCAGATTGCAGATTTACCGTCAATATGTTGGCAGAAATACAGGTTCAAAACTGGAGGAAAACATAAAACACCGTCCGAAATTGTACAGAATACATTCTCTGAAAATTATCTCGAGCAATTAGTTCACGAACGCACTAGAATAGTAAATGGTTGTGAGAACATACTTGACCTCCAAGCAACATATAATCTGGAGCTAATAAAGAGCATCAACACAGACACAGCGATTAGTGAACACAGAGTTGTCGTAGCGAGACTGAATATCGGACTTTCCAAATCCACCAAAATTAAAAGAAAATTATATTTATTCAAAAAAGTAGATATAAATAAGATTAACGCTTTCCTGAGTGAAAATACCCAGTCTTTCGAAACTAATAATGTGAGTGTAGATCGGATCTGGGTTACATTCAAAAATATTATATCGACAAGCATTGACAGATTCATACCAAAAAAATTAACAAAAGAGGGGCTGACCCGCCGTGGTACACAAAACAGGTTAGATAACTGTTACAACTGCAAGGAAAAAAGCGTGCAAAACTAAAACGCAGAAAAAATCCCCAAGAATTGCTATCTTTTACTGAAACTAGAAATTTAGCTCGAATTTCAATGAGAGCAGCTTACATTAGTTACCACAATGAAACCCTGTCACGTAATTTGGTAGAAAATCCTAAGATATTCTGGTCGTACGTAAAGTATACTTGCGGCAGAAAAGAAATAATACCTTCATTACACGATATAAGTGGTGATGCTACTAATGATAGTTCCGCTAGAGCAGAATTTCTTAACACAGCTTTCTGACATTCCTTCACTAGAGAAGACGAAGCAAATACTCCAGAATTCCTATAAAAACAACTTACACCATGCGTATTTTAGAAGTAAATAGCACTAGAATATTAAAACAACTTAAATCACTTAACAAAAGTATGTCACCCCATTGTCACTGTATACTAATTAGGTTCCTTTCAGAGTAAGCTGATGCAATAGCCTCATACATATCATATACCACCGCTCGATTAGGGAACGTTGCGTACCCAAAGAGTGGAAACTTGCACAGGTCACTCCAATAGTCAAGAAAGGCAATGGGCAATGGGAGTGACCCGCAAAATTACAGGACTGTATCACTGACATCGGTTTGCAGCAGTGTTTTAGATCATATACTTTTCTCAAATATTATGAACTCATTCCAAGATATCGACCTATTGTCCCATAGTCAACAGGAATTAAGAAAGTATCGTTCTTGTGAAACACAGCTAGTTGTTTACTCACATGATGTGATGATGTTGATCGTGTGGCATTTATGACCGTTAGACCCCAACTGGGGTCGTGTTCAGCCCGCCTGGTGCAAGTCTCTTTATCTGACGCCACTTCGGCGACTTGCATGTCAATGATGATGGGGACGACACAACACCCAGTCCCCGAGCGGAGAAAATCTCCTACCCGACCGGGAATCGAACCTGGGCCCCCAGCGTGGCAACCAACCACGCTGTCCACTGGACTACGGAGGCGGATGTGATGAGTGCCATCGATAAGGGATGTCAAATAGATTCCGTATTTCCTGATTTCCTGTTTTGGAGTATTGCTGCACATTGTGGTATCGACACCAGGTGGAACTGACGAAGGATTTAGAGAAAATTCAGAGAAGAGCAGCTCGTTTTGTATTATCGCGATATAGGGGAGAGAGTATCGTGGAAATGATGAACGACTTGGGGTGGAAATCATTAAAAGTAAGGCGTTATTTATTGCTGCGAGATCTATTTTCGAAATTACTTTCAACAACTTTCTCTTCAGAATGCGAATAAATATTGTTAGCACACACTTACATAGGGAGACATGACCATCATAGTAAAATCAGAGAAATCAGTTCGAAAACAGAAAGATTTGTGTGTTGTTTTCTTCCCGCGAGCTATTAGTAGAACTATAGAGAAATATCATAAAATTGGTTCGATGAACCCTCTGCCATGTACTTCAATTTGATTTGCAGAGTATCAATATGTTCAAATGTTCAAATGTTTGTAGAGTCTATGGGACTTAACTACGGGGTCATCAGTCCCTAAACTTACAAACTACTTGTGAACTACTTACAACTAAGGACGGCACAAATATCCATGCCCGAGGGGGGATTCGAACCCCCGACCGCAGTGGCCGTGCAGACCGTGACTGGAGCGCCTCAGTCCCCTCGGCCACCGCGGCCGGCGGTATCAATATAGATGTAGATGTAGATAAGTGGAAAGGATCTCCTTTGGGATAATAAAATATTTATGAGAAGGAAGATGGTTGTGAAAGGCATTAGGAAAGTAATGATTAGGACAAGAGTATGACGATGGGGTGTTGATGGACGTTGTAGGAAATTGAGGAGGCAATGTATGTTATTGGATATATAAATTTGAAATGAAAAACACATATTTTGGGTGTAATGAATAGAGTGGTTGTAATGTGTCTAGAGGACGAGAGTGAGTCCTGTTGTAGGGATTCGGGTGGGGGGGGGGGAGGGAAGCGATTACAGCGGGGGTAAGCCAATCACGCCTGATATGATGGGTAAATGTGGGACCAGGTCTCATCAAATATGCTGTAAATAAAACACGTGGAAAGAACCGAAGAATTTTTATTAATCATTTTCAAAAGTAAAACGTCAAGATCGCAATATGATTATTTAATTTACTGACAACCGGTTTCAATGCACTATGGCACCTTCATCTGGTCGTAGAAATTGTGCAATGTGGTCATCTTACGTTATTTAAAAACAGAACGTGGAAGAGAGAACTCACTCAAAACACATATTATCGACCGCTCGTAAGAGAGTCTTACAAGCAATTGATAATATAACTTACGTATTTTATATTTTGACTAAATGCTATCTAATTGGTATTCGTAAAGATCTGATTGTAGGTCTTAACTATGCCGATTAAGTAATCTTCCGGAAAAACTTCTCTCACTGATGTACAATTACCTGACAGTACCTCTATTGATTCTTTGGTGTAAGAGATTACACTGCTTAGCAGAGCAGACACTTAAACACTTACTTACTTACGGTATACTTTTGTTACATTCTTGTGATGTGATCAAGCCTGTACCATAACTTACGCTATTCTGAATTCCCCTCAGAAAATATCATGTAAATTTTATTACCGTATTCAGCAAAGTTTTGGGTAAAACAGTAAATTACGATATATTTTATTTCCCTGGTCACATTTTGATGAAATACAGCCTATACGCTCCAAGGTAAGCGTACGTTGCCTGTGAAAACGTCGTGCCAACTTGTTTAGTAGTTCTGGAAATTATTGTGTTCAAATACACAACATGCACGACAGCTGCATAAAAGACTTTAAAGTGTTCTACGGCAGGTTCTTGACGACATAATGCCTTAATGTCACCTCAAACTAGTGTCCAGGTTCCTGTGAAAACCCATCGGCAGTTAGTCGACTAGTTTCAATATATATGAGGATTCATGCAGACTAGCGATAGAAATGACGGTTTTACAGCTTATCAACAGCGATGATCGAATAGAGACAACGTATCATAATCTACAGTCATTTCTCATGTTAGTACTTGATGTATACAGTGTGCGTTTTTCTGGAAGTAAATTATTTATCCGACATGACAATTTCAGTTATCGTCAGTGTTGTTCGACCTGGCTCTCTAACACCATTTACGAATGCAAGTCCAATGTATTTGATTACGTATAACCGTTGGAGGACAGAAATACATGCACCTTCTTCAGATGGAAAAATATTCTCTATTTGCAGTCAATAGCACCTTTTACTACTTTGCTGAACTGTCGGTACAAGCATGCGGACAAAGTGTCGGTACCTCCTCATTTAGAGTGTAGTACCCAGTCCTTTCTGAATATGGCCCCATTATATTCCTTTAACTGAAACACGGATCACCGTCATAACTCTGAAACCTGACGGGGTCCAGTGTGTCGGTTTGCCAGACTCTTTTCGGAGAGAACAATGACTGCAGCCCCTTCGGTATCGCTTACGCGCTGTCATTGCGGCCTTTGTGTGCGTCACGGTGTGCTGACATTTTATTTCACGGTTACTCTTCAGCAGACAACTCGTCATTTCCGGAACTTGACGTGACATAGACACGTAGAAACACCAGACAAAGCGCTGCTAGGTCTATGTGGACGCCTCCTCTGTGACGTTAACAGTCAACTGTTACTGGCGCACAATGCGGCCTCTCTGTTTTGTTTCCTCAGGACCAGCTGTTTGACGGGAATTTTCATACATTTTTATCGCGAATGCTTTATGGCTATTAAGAAAGCTTTCGCGTTCTGTGTAGCTGCGTCACTTCGTATGTCTTTCGCGCTTGCTATCGACAACACAGAGAGGCTATAAAGGGATCAGGGTGGCACAGTCTGGTAGGTACAGCAATGACCACTGGAATACAGTAATATTGTTCATTGTAACTATCGAATAACTTTCAGCAATTCGATTACATGGGAAATGTGTAAATAAACACGCCACGGACTGTTCCAGAAAAGAATGGGAACTCAGATGTTACTGTCATGGGAAACAGTTTATTATCCAAATGGGTGTTTTGCAGCACTCAGACGTTATTCGTAAGAAACTGCTTTGTTTTTCAGATTTAGATTTCGGCAAGTGACTTGCCATTATCAATGCTAAATTGCCACAGCGGAGCGGCCGAGCGCATTGAGGCGGTATGCTCGAATGCCCCCCTCGGGCATGGAAGTTTGTGCCGTCTTTAGTATAAGCTAATTCATAAGTGGTTTGTAAGTTAAGTCCCATAAGCTTTACAAACATCAATGCTAAATTAAGAAGAATTGATTGTCTGTATACATACATTACATGAAATATAACATTGACAAATTAGAAAAGAGTCGACAAAATGTAGTTTACACGTCATACATTTTTATATTAGTATTTTATGCATGTGCATTGTGTAATCCTTATAGATGGTCTGTAATACATTGTTTTCAACAGTTAGATCTGATACTATTGCTAGTAATGCGGGTTATATATTGTCATATGGAACTGTATGCAACAATGAATAGTATGCAACAATGTAAAGATTTAAATTCACGGTTTGTTTACGATTGTTTTTTTTTAACTAAAAATGAAAAAAGAAAAAAAATGTAAATTATTAATATCTTGCCAAAGTTTATAATGTAAATCTGTTAGCTACATATGGATGTTTTAATTTGTAGTTATGGTATTCATACAGGGCTATGTCAATGGCTGCTACATATTGGTAAGGAAAGCAGATCTATTGCGTCACTCCTGGGTCGAATTTTTGTTTATTGTTACACAAACAATTCTCAAATAATTCCCAAAAGGTTGTATTTTTCATAGTAACTTGGTCATTAAGTAGGTTACGTCCCACGGATCTTTGGTGGCAAAAGATCTCAAGCTGTTCGCGTAGATCAAAAAATCTTCCATTCTCACCCCAATGCAGCAACCTCACAATATTTGTTATGCTTGGTATCTGGTGCTTTGTTTCAAGTAGATGAGCTGCCATGCTTGATATCTCGGTTATTATATATGCAGTATTAAAATTTTCTTATATTTCTTTATTTATTCACTGAGAGACCAATATTCCGCTTTGTTACTTCGTACGTTTTTATTTAAATAATCGCACATCTTTTTCCTGAAAAAAAAAAAAGAACTCTGTTATCTGATTAATTTTATGAATCTTTCCGCCCTGTGTATTTCATGTGGTTGTCGGAGGTTCCGAAGCAGCTTGCGTGCACGCGTGTTTGCGTCTGTGTGCGTGTATATATATATATATATATATATATATATATATATATATATATATATATATGTGTGTGTGTGTGTGTGTGTGTGTGTGTGTGTGTGTGTTGTCCTTATAGTAAGTTAGTTTAAGTAGTTTGTAAGCCAACGGACTGATGACCACAGTAGTTAAGTCCCATAGATTTAAACACATTTTGTATTTCATGTTAGCACTACAGATTGTGCTGTAATGGAATGTCGTTTTAAAAATCCTTTTTATGATAACTTGTAAACCGTCTTTCAATGTGCCTAAACTACATAGAGCGACATGATCATCAGAATAAGTTCAGAAAAATCATGTAAAACAAAAAGATCTTAGCATTCTTTTACTCACGATCTGATGGAGAATGGAAGGGTAGAGAAATAGCCTGAAAATGATTCTATAAACGCTGTGCCAGGCACTGATTGCAGATGTAAACTTTTTGCATTCAGTATAAAGGTCTGACTAGATACATAGGTGTAAAATACAAGTACAAAGACGAGGCTCTGTTACGAATTCGTTTACGTTGTACTTCAGTCAGGAGAACTGACACATATCATGGTGAAATATTTTTCTTGTTAAGTCATGTCAGCCACTATAGATGATTACTTTTTTCAGTAAACAACATGTTATTATTTTGTAATATCACAGGAAAGGTAAGACAGTTTGCTGTTTGCTGGCAGAGCGCGTTTTGCAAACACCTCTGGGGATATTGTTTTTCCCGGCGCGCTATCTGCGCTGACCGTCTGCCGCGGGGTCAAATGACACCCGAATTTATTGGAGCCGCCGGCAGGTGGCGGCCGATAGCATCCGAAAAGCAAAATATTCCGCGCGCAGCGACGACCCTGATAGCGCGCCCGCCTTTCACGTTCTGTTGCAAGCTGCCGCCTCGCCGTCGCCGCCCTATCTGCCTCCTAGCATCTTTCGCTGCACAGTACTGTCGAAACGTCGGTTCGAGATAATGTGGAATTTACGCTTCACCGAGCTTTTGGTGTCGATACGGTGACCGAAACACCCTGCTGACACAACTACACTGCCCTCCTGAACAGAGTGACGTCACCTATTCACATCCTCAAATGGAGGTTGCTCGGTACGCGTCACCGAGATTCGGAGTTACTGAAGCTAGGTGTAAAGTTTTTTATTAAAAATGTTCAAATGTTTGTAGAGCTTATGGGACTTAACTACGGGGTTATCAGTTCCTAAACTTACAAACTACTTATCAACTACCTTATACTAAGGACGACACAAATATCCATGCCCGAGGGGGGATTCGATCCCCCGACCCTAGTGGCCGTGCAGACCGTGACTGGCGCGCCGCAGTCAGCTTGGCCACCGCGGCCGGCGTTTTTTATTAGTTCAGAGGGTGGGAAACTAGACCTACAGAGCACGTTAAACGCCGCCCTCCCTCGAACTAAACCCACAAGTGTCTCCTTACTAATACTTGCAGGAAACATAAAAAAATTCCATATTAAATTAAAATTAAGATTCTCTTGCAATAATAATATCTGCCTGTAATTCTCTGTTTGTTTCTGAACACATGTAAAACACAGTTTGCAGTCACACTATGGCAGTGACGCGTTTTATGGGCGTTTTTCATCTTTACATCACATTAAAGTTTCTCCCTTTCCTGTTCTCTTGCAATTTCTGTCCTTGTAAATTTTGAGTTGACGATATTTATTACAAAATAAACAAGTTATATTCTTCAAAGAGTCGAAGGTATGTCTTACAGTATGTATCCAACGTATTTGAGGGCCTTTAATCCTAATATGGTCCAAGTAAACAATAAACAACGAAATAAATTGAACGACATCTATCATCTTCCACTGAACAACAAATGTTACACACGTCATTTGAAACTTGTTTTCAATTGTAAATTTCGTGTTGGCCATTTCTCCCTAACAGCATATGAAATACTTTTGGCTTTATTTGGTTAGAAATAATTATCTAAAGAACGAGAATGGCATGAACATTTTTTAAACTTCTTACAAATTGCAACTCTGTGTCGGGCCACAGCTCGCAACCGAAACCATCCGTGTCGTGGAAATTATTTCTGCCAGCTAAGCATCCGACATTCTCGGCTTTCACGCACAACAAAGCTCACTAAGTGTTGTGAAGTATGGGCGTCTTCATCCTGTTTAAGGCAATGTACACTATGTCCCGAAATTTCGTCTGCAGTAAATACAGATACCATCTAATCGCATTTGAGGTTTTCGGTTTAAGTACTACTAATGAATTTTAAGGCGTGAATTCATATTATTTTCATTCCCAGTTTCTCGGCGACTGTAATATTACATAAAACTGCCGAAGGATTTTAATGTTGAAAATGTGAAATACATGACCATTATTTAACTAAAACTTAATTACCTCAAAATTATAATTTTGTTTGTGTAAGTCCGGATTACCTTAAGTCCGGATTGATTCCCATTGAGAAATTCCATCGTGAGCTTCACTGTATGCCATTTAAATTTACCCGGGGTGCCCCACCTGGAGGCGGCATACGTTACCAATCTTAAAACCAAAGAAATCAGGAAACTCTTTTGCTAATTTTGACATGTTCCTGTCACTTCAACTCTCTCCAAGACAATAATGATCAATAACAGACTTTCATACTATCTGGAAACTCATGTGACTGACTTCCGCAAACATCGGTCAACAAATCAACAACTGCTCCGCCTCAGTCAGGAAGTTAAAGATGCCTTGTATAGCAGCAATACAACTTTGGCCGTCTTTGTTGATTTTAAGGGTGTTTATGACACTGTGTGGGGTCTAAATTATTAGATAAATTGCGAAATTATGGTGTTACTGGTAATATGCTGAAATGGCTGTATTTGTTTATCCACCAGCGATACTGTGCTAGTAGGGTTAATAATGTTATGTCAGGTTTTAAACAACTGAAAAATGGAGTACCCCAAGGAGATGTTATCAGCCCAACACGACTTAATATCATGATTTATGACTTACCTTATGAGAGATAGAAAAAGTCGAGGACATTAAACGCCCCCCAGTGGCTAATGCAGTCTTCCTTCCTTCTTTACTTTCCGGACTGCATTTCCTTTCCCCCTCTACTCCTTTCCTATCCTCACTCCTTCCCCTTCCCATCGGGGGACTGATAACCTCAGTAGTTTAGCCTCCCTATCCCAACCAAACAACCCAACCCATTAAAACGGCTCTTTCTGCGGACGATTCAGTCATGTGGATCTCACTACCAAAGAGAAAAATTGGCCAACTTAAGGCGAAAATGAATGAAGCCTTGACTATGCTGGTCAAAAAAAATTTTTGATGACAGTTAACACCGAAAAGATATTCTTTCGAGTTTTCTTGATAGCTCATTCAGTCCCTAATATCAATTTACATGTATCAGAATAAACAAATAACTCAGTGCAACGACACAAAGTTCCTTGGCATCTGTCTGGACCGAAATATGTCATGGGTAACCATATAAAACATACTGCTGAAAAGATCAAGAAAAATTGGACATTCTTAAGAGATTAGGTAGAAAAATGTGGGTATGCTTCCTGGCAGTTCTAAACTCTACTTATTTATATGGAAACCAGTATTCTCTATGGTTGTGAAGTATTACGCCCAGCGAACGTATCTAAATTAGAGGTTCTTCAAAATCAAACTCTACGTCTGATTACAGGAGCAGTAAAAACAACACCATTCTTGGCTCTTCAAGCAGCGACTGGCATTCTACCTCTAAAATCATAAATTGAGACTGGCACTACTCCAAAATGAAAAATTAGTCAGATTACCCAATGCCACATATTTTAATAACTACCAACGTCATGCTAGCCAGCTGAAAACACAGAAAGGCTTTATGCAACGTATTGATGCCACTGTCCAAGAAAAGAAGACGGTAAAGAAGACTTTGCTCCACCAGTCAGTCCTCTTAAACTATGCCCAGTCATATTTAGACTTTAACTGAATTAAAATCTTCTTAAAACAGAAATGAATAAAGAACGTCTTAAAAATATGGCTCTAGAAAATGATACTAACTACACGCAAACGAATGGCTACTGATGTATACAGATGGATCCTTGACTGAAGCAAATGGTATCGCTCGTGCTAGAGTGTACAGTGAAATATTTTGTTTTTACAAATCTGTAGGACAGTATTTTACTCCAATTTTGATGGACAGATGGAGGCGATAAGCCAGGCACTAAAACAATTTTTGCCCGTTACCAAAGGTCACAAGAAGGTTGTTATATTTTGTCATTCAACTTCTGCAGAACAGGCAATTGCATCCTTCCAACCACCTCTAAGTGCTTACATAAGTGAAATAAAACCCTATATTTCCTCAATCACCAAAGCTGGAACTGAAATAGTTTTTCAGAGAATACCAGCACATACAGGTATATATGTGAATGAAATGGCAGACTTTTTAACCAAAAACGGAACAAAGATCTCTCAAACAAATAGCCAAAAATTATCGTGCATCTCCATTAAAAGACTTTTAATAACAGTTTCAAGAAGAAGTTTTATGACCACTTGACAACACAAGGGCAAAGAAATACATGGCTTCTACTGTTAGAAGAGAAGAACGCCCATGAAGGGAAACTGTGGCAGCATTTCGAAGAATTACTGGCCACGACTGCCTTGCGGAACACCTGCACAGGATTTGAATCTTCCTCTCACCGAAGTGTGTTATATGTGAAATAGAAGACACCATTATGAATTGGGAAGTTAGAAGACTAATGACTGTGTATCAAATGTCTGAGCATTAAATAAATAGTTTGAGGAAGTTTGACTTTAAAAGTGTCTGTTAGATTTCTTAATACAAAATAAACTTCTGAACTAATTGTGAGTTTTCTACTTGCATTTTTAGTGCCTGAAACTAGCAAGCATTTATTTTTGAAACTACCAGGTAGTCTGCACCATCGCACCTACATCTGTCACAAGTGCACTAGTAGCTGTTGCTCACAAAACTGATGAATATTTGATGATGGAAAAAATTCCGAAACGCGTCACAGTAAGGTCGTGCTGCGCCTGAATTGTAACCTCCTGACCTCCTGTTACTGCGGCCTGTTCACTTTCTTCGCAGTACCACAGATTAATTTGGATATGGTTGACTGCCTCCGACGTGACTTCATGTCGCATTTACAAATCTACTGCAGCGCAACTCCGAATAAGAGTCGAGATTCCTCCATGCCCGTAAGGACAGAAACTAAGCTCCACTGTTCAGCCGTAAAGAACTTCAATCTGTCAGACTCCAAAAGGAAGCACGGAATCGTTACTCTGTCCACAGAGGAACTATGTGTGTTACTCCCAGTGGCGAAATGGACAGTTCATAAAATCTAACAGCAAAGCTCTTCACTGGCATTCTCTAAACTAGTTTCTACTAAATCCAGTCATAGCTTTCCATATGTTTGTTGCATATTAAAACCGCACGCGTGGGAATGGCCGTGGGATCTGGAGCGCCATGTTACGAATTGCGCGGCTGCTCTCGTCGGAGGTTCGAGTCACCCTATGGCATCAGTGCATGTGTTGATCTTATGATGTTAGTTAGAGTAGTTTGTGAGTTTGGGGACCGATGACCTTAGCAGTTTGGTCCCTTAGGATGACAAACATGTGTAATTTGATTGTAATAAATTTGGACGTGATTCGTAAGTCTTAAGTACGAGATGCGATCAGTTGCTGCAGTTGAGGGGCGAGAAATGAACATTCCCAGAGACTTTTTTTTTTATTTTTATTTTTTTTTTTTTTTTTTTTTTTTTTTTTTTATGAGGAAAAGATGAAGAAGATTGCTGGTATGCCTCTATGTCAACTTTAATCTCTATGGGAACCTCTGACAGAATGAATGGCGTATCCCGATTCAGAAGGTGTTGCACATCTGTCACTGGCGTTTCCCTATCGTCTCTGTGACACTTCCACATCTGCTACATGTACCTGTAATGATGCGCGCCACTCTCCGTCGGATGGTACGGTCCCCATACTGTCTAATATTATTGACGGAGCGAGTCTTTTGTAATCTACTTTTAATGTTGAAGTTCTACACTTCGTGAGAATCTTAGTGGAGCTACTGCCTTGCCGACGATCAACTTTATTTGTTCGTTCCAATGAAGCCTGCATATTGCGCGGTATGCTGCCTACGAATTAATTTAACTATTTCTAGTCCAATTCATCCTGTTCTTCAACGGCGATCCTATTCGATTCCCGTAAGTTCGTAGTTGTGAGGGCTCTTCAATTTATCCCAAGCATGTGCAAATGAATCCATATCGGGGAAAATGCCACCCAATCCAATCGTCTGATACGGCACGGTTAATGAAGATTTTATCTATGCCCGCACGATGGGAATAACCCTTGGCCTTGTGAACATTTGTATAAGTATTACAAGGTTGGTAAAATTGTAGTTACCCTATTGTAAAGCGTCGAAGTATGAATATTACAATTTCCTGGAGCCCAGCCAACTTGAACAAATAGTTTGGTGTTTGCACATTACCTGTACCTTAAGGTGGGCTTGATACGACTTACAAAAGCTTCATTTACTCATCGACGTTTGCTGTAAACATCATGACAAATCATGATTTTCGGGTACCAACCATGAATTGTGAGCGGTTTGACTAGCAGAATTGCGCCATTATTTCTATTATTATTATTATTATTTTCATCACACAGATAGACTTTACCGTTCCATGAAGGGGTGATTTTATTTTCGTTATTGATCACAGTTAATGTACTGCATCAAGTTCAGTCAAGTATGTAAACACATTTTCAAGAGTTTCCAGAGGTAAAACCGCAACGCCTAGACATTACATATTGTTGATTTTGACTTATATATGGCGGCGTACCAAATGCAGAGAACAACCGAAATTTTATTGAAATCTGAGAGCACAGGAATATCTCACTGCATTCTCGAGATACTGGTTTCATATCTGGAGGATGAGCCAGCGTGCGATGCACTGGGTGGCCGTTCCTGTCGGAGGCTCGAGTCCTCCGTCTGGCATATGTGTGTGTGTGTGTGTGTGTGTGTGTGTGTGTGTGTGTATTGTCCTTAGTGTAAGTTAGCTTAAGTAGTTTGTGAGTGTAGGGATTGATGGCCATACAAGTTCGGTCTAGAAGGTTTACGAACATTTTGAACTCACGTGGCGTGACCACTTCAGACTAATGTGAAATCATTCTATTTCAAGAAAAGTAATCTGTGGGAAATTTTATTCAGACCCGTTCTGAAATCTCTCGGTAACTAACTGAATTTATTTTTATTGTCTGTCAAATCCTGCACTGAAATGTATCAAGAAAAAAAAGCAAATGTCACATCGTGAGTGATATCCAGAATTTGTTTTACATGAGCAGCATACCTTGCTGTCCCAAAGGAAAAGAATGGAACAAGCTGAAGGAAATTCAAATTTGTTCTTGTTTAAACAACACTGACAGAAAGGTGGAGAATCAGCTGCCTCAGTCATCATTCCTCTTTTCGCAACAAACATTTTGGCACGCGAAGATCTTTGCGTTTTGTTTTTCTGAAACAGATCAGCGTGTTGGTGGAGGAAAGAAAAGTGAGTAGGAGAGAAAGACAAGACAAATAGTCAGTATGGGAGAGAGGCAGTGGCAATAAAAATGATAATGATGGAGACAGTAACAGTGAGACAACAAATATAGAAGACAGTGATAATGGAAAAGATGAATCTAGAATGCATATACGCTTTGGGGATCTGGATCAACCAAACCAGCAAACTTCAACAACAAAAATTTTGGCCGCCTTCCTCTCTACGTGTTAGTTTCTCGGTTACGCAATTAGAAGCTCGTGCAAATAATCTACAGAGAACGTGTGAAGAGGAGATAATCGTGAATGAAGAAACAGAGAGCAGTCTTTAAGAAGGAAAGAGGGAGTAGCAATGTAACAGAAAAATAATCGCACATATACGAAGGTTGGAACTTAAATAGTAGCAAGTATTTGCACACAACCTATACAAAAGCGTTACAAGTTAGCACCTGTTGCTGTTTACTGTCCTTCAGAGTAGTCTCCTTTGCCAGTCATGTGGAAGTCGTAGTATACCTTTAGCAGTACTTGTTCTGTTGTCTTGATTGTGCGATGGAGCGGTCTACTGCCTGTCGAATCTCTGGAACAGTTGGTAAGCGAATGCCACGAAGTGGTTCCTCCATCTTCGGAATCAAATAGAAGGCACAAGGACTTAGGGGAGTATAGTGAATGGTACAGTACTTCGCATACCTAGGCTTTCCTTTACGATGTGAAGCACGGTCGTATAAGCTAGTCCGCCGGCCGCGGTGGCCGAGGTGACTGAGGCGCTCCAGTCATGGTCAGCACGGCCACTACGGTCGGGGGTTCGAATCCCCCCTCGGGCATGGATATTTGTGCCGTCCTAGTTCGTAAGTAGTTCATAAGTAGTTTGTAAGTTTAGGGACTGATGACCCCGTAGTTAAGTCCCATAAGCTTAACAAACATTTGAACATTTTGAATAAGCTAGTCCGGTTCCTTGGGCGACTTCAAGAATCGTCTGGCGTCGATCACTGTCCAGTTAGCCGGCAACAGTGTGCACTTCTTCTTCTGAGACACTAGGACGACCTGCCCGATGAATGTATGCCACAGTTTGCCGACTTTCTTTGAAGGCTTTTACCCAACGCGCCATTGTTCTGTACGGCAATGCCGATTCCCCGTACGCCTCTTCAAGACGTTGATGCCACTGTCGTGCTGTACGACCTCTGGCACATTCAATCTTGATCCAACTCCATTGTTCCTGTTTCGAAAACACAGTGACGCCGTTACGTTAGACCGGTCGCTCACAAGTGACTGTTTTTCCCTCCACTGTGCGCACGCCGGTGACGTGTGTCGGGCGAGTCCATTTGCTCGGAGCTCGGAGGTAAGGTAGGTATGTCAACAACGTGTGCTATCAGCAACAATAGTAGATTCAGTTTCATAGTGTCTCCACAGCGGTGCTGCCTTTATTTAAGTTCCAACCCTCGTACAAGCACAGAAGAAATGGAGAGAAATGAGTGAAGGAAATAATAGCGGGAGACACGAACAGAACAAGGTGCCAATGGGAGAAAAACGAAGCAATGGGTGACGGACATATCTAGAGAGTGGCTGTGAAGGGTGGATGTTGTGTGTGGAACCTTCTTTACGATGAGAGACTGGGTGCAGGGATTTAGCATGTCGTTTGTTAAAATATCGCGAATTTGTTCGAATGATAAACTGTTTGATGCGAAATTTGGAATTTCGACGCCCACTTTTATGTCTGTGTTGTTTAAACAGGAACATAACAGCTCTTTTTCAGCTTTTCTCAGCTGGTATTTGTTGCATCTCATTTCTAGAGTACGGGGCAATCAGTACAGAGACCGCTTTCACATACATCTTGAATAGAAGGAAGTCTGCTAGGGAAAAAAGTCCCCTTGTTTCATTGCCAATGTTTTATAATTTAATGACTAAACAATCTGCAAAATCTCCAATGTAAAACTTCAGGTCACATAATTACAAAAATAACAAGCAGAGAGCGTACTGAAGTAGTCCCATGCGCGAATGTGAAAGGTATCCGTTTCTGGTACGTAAGCGCGAGTTCACGGGTGTTCACAGCTCATCTCTATTCCAGTGCGCGGATAATGCTTCCGCTGATTTTGTTAATTCCAGCCGTTCTGCTGCTGGATGGCTATAACGACAGACCAGTGCAGACCGTCGTGTAATGCCCCCGTTTAACGGTTGCCAGTTCCTCACTGAGGTTAGTTGACAGCCAGGCAAGGCTCCGAAAGGCAGCGGCGGCCAGTGAGTGAGTGCCGGGTAGCTGACTCTCCACACCCCAGGCGCCGCCTTACGCTGCAACATGCAGGGTCTCGAAGCGCGTCTTAACCCTCAGTTACTGACATCTGGTTTTAACGCTCGCTTCTAACACCTGTCTTTCAGGGCGTTTTGAACTTTTGTTAGCAACACCCGTCAACTCGGCGAGTGTGATTCCAAACCAACATTCTAACTGTCTACACTTGTTCATCAATTGTTCCTCAAAACGTCACAGCTTGAGCGCAGCCATCATTTTGACGGATGTTACTAAGCTAGGGTTAAAGATAGGCCTAAACGTCCTAGCTCACTCAGCCATTCTGTTGGGTGTTCAGGTGTGTACGTGGTTTTCAAGTAACTACTACAACAATAGCAACTAGGGGATTCAAACTATACAAATTAATAAGAGACGGGAATGATACCCGATGGTACACCGAACAGATCAAAGGACTGTTGGAAAAAAATAATAGGAGGCCAAATTTAGAACAATGGAACATTCGAAACACTGCCTCATCTACGTAATCTAACGATTTAGCACGGAATTAGGTGGAAGATGCTTTTAATACTTTTCATAAAGGAACACTGTCTGGCAATGTACTTCAGATCTCAAGAGATTCTGCTCATATGTAAAGTACACAAGCAGTAAAACTGTTCACTGCGTGATAACGATGACAATGTTACCGCATATAGTGGAGCAATAGCGTAGTTATCAAGTACATTTGTTCGTAATTCCCCCAAAGAGAAATGAAATGTTTTAGAATTTGAAAAAATTAAAAAAAAATTATTAAAAAGAATATCAGCTTGACTTTCTCTGTTTATATTGTAAGGTGGCTATTCAGTATTATGATAGGTTCCAAAAAGGATAAAGACAAGACCGCTGGTACATAAATTTATTTCGACGCTCGGTTTCGATGCTCTCTGCCATCATCTGGTAAAAAAAAAAAAATGTTTTACACAGCCGTCATCTTGTGATTTCAGTGTCGCGGTGGAGTAGCCGAGCGGTCTGAAGCGTCTCGCTGCGGAGCGCGCGGTTGCTCGCCGTGGAGGTTCGAGTCCTCCCTGGGGCATGGCTGTGTGTGTTGTCCTTAGGTTAGTTTACCTAGGATTACGTAGTTTGTAAGCTACGGACTGATGACCACGCAGTTTGGTCCGGTAGATTTACAGACTTTTTTTTGTGATTTCAGCAGTTGTTGTATAAAATAGTTTGAAGTGGATAGATGCACTATGTCATTGGAGTAAAAGTTTACATATCATTATGAGTGACAGTAGGATACTGGCATATTAAACAAGTCAAAGATATGAGAAAACTGTTACTACAATGATATACTGCATATATGCACTTTAAATTATTTTATATAACATCTGTTAACATCACAAGATGACGGCTGTGTAAATCATTTTTTGATCAGATGATGATGGCTGAGACCATCGAAAACGGTCGTCCAAATAAAATTATATACCAGCGGTCAGGGCTTTATACTTTTTGGAACCTGTAAGAAGGATTAGCCGTTACCTGGCGACAACATTCGATTTGTAACAGCCAGGGGCTTTGCAATCAGTTCAGTAAACCCACTTGGTCTTTCATCAAATGAAGTTTCATTCAATTGTGACCACTCCTTCTGAGTCCATCAACTTTCCTTTTATTAGTCAGAGTATATTTGGTAACATTACAAAAGAGATACTTATTAAATTTATTTCAATTTTCTTCACATTTCCATAAACATTAATATCATGTTTTGTCCAGTACATGTGGGTTCCAAAAACACAATGACACAAAACTGTAGAGATATTTGAGGACACACGGAGGCTAAAGAGCGGCTCTGTACATACAGATAAGGTGTGTGTAGCGATTAATAGAACGGCCAGAATTGCGTCGCGATGTCGAAGCCAACACCAGAAGAGAACTTATCGCGCTTCATTGTTAGCAACACCACTGCATATCCGTAGGGAGATCAAAACATGCCTCCTAGAAGTACATAATAAAAAACGAGACAGACCGCGTGATACAATGTCTGAACACCAGCACACTCCAACCTACGTAAAACGCTTCAGTGCTGGGACTTATTAATTTGCGAGTATGTAACCGTACATATTCCGTCAGTTCTGAGTTGTTTAATCCAATTATGCCCAGTTTGAAGCTGTAATTTCGCTCTCTCTGGCATCCAGTCGCTGAGCTCAACACATTAATATAGAACAGACGTTTTGCTGTTTTGCGAACTGACTACGCCACTCATCAGACTTGATCAGAATCGTTTGCAAGATGAGATTACTGAAGTTGTCAGTGAAGTTCCACGTTCCTTACTTCTAATCTCTTTTTTAGATTTCAACTCAGATTTTTGTGTCTCAATTGCCGGTGTTGTAATGAGAGAACATAAAAAAAAGTAAACTAAACTCCGTCTGACTGTGTGCTGACCGGCCGCCGTGCCATCCTTCTCCCGACATCCGTGGATGCGGTATGGATTGGGGCGTGGTCAGCGCCCCGCACTTCCGGCCGTTATGTCAGCTGTCGTGCCCGGAGCCGCCAGTCCTCGGTCAAGCAGCTCCTCAGTTGTCCTCACAGCGGCTGAGTGCTACTCGCTCGCCAACATCGCTCGGCCAGCCTGGACGGTTACCCATACAAGAGCTACCCAACCCCCAAAAATGCTTCACTGAGCTAACGGGAACCGGTGTACCCACTATGGCACGGCCGTTGGCTGATGATAGAACACATGGATGAAAATTTGTGCTGTGGCCGGGATTCGAGCCCGGAACCTCCTGCTTACTAGGCAGTTGCGCTAAGATTCTGCGTTACCACGAGCTAACACGCTTAATAAACCTGCAAGAACTACCCAAGCACGCACCCCAAATGTTCAAATGTTTGTTAAGCTTATGGAACTTAACTACGGGGTCATCAGTCCCTAAACTTAGAAACTACCTATGAACTACTTACGAACTAGGACGGCACAAATATCCATGCCCGAGGGGGGATTCGAACCCCCGACCGTAGTGGCCGTGCTGACCGTGACTGGAGCGCCTCAGTCACCTCGGCCACCGCGGCCGGCCACGCACCCCACCCTGCCCAAACTTCCATTAGGCCCCCAGTTGGCCTGTGTTTCCGCCAGCAGCCCGTTCCTCGAGTTTATCCGCACTGAAATAAGGAGCAAATCTCGACACGTCGATTGCAATTAAGAACTGCGACGTCCGTCACACGCAAGACCCCTTCGTTGCGCGCTCGGTCTGGTCTTGTAACCGTGTACAGGGACGGTGTATACTCTGTTCTGCTACAAGGCTTTCAGAATAGAGTAGCGCATCGTATAGCGTGGTTGCATCAAACGACGTAGCAAGTGGCAGACCCTGCTGAAATGCGGCGGATTAGATGTGCGCAGTGAAGCCCCGTGCTACGGTGCGCGCGGCCTTTCGCCGTCGAAGGTTCGAAGGAAGGAAGGAAGCTTGGAGTTTAACGTCCGGTCGACAGCATGGTCATTAGAGTCGGATCGGGGGTTCGAGTCCCCCCTCGAGCTTGGGTGTATCTGTTGTCCTTAGGTTAGTTTACCTTAGTTTAAGTAGTTTGTACGCTATGGATTAATAGCCAAGGAAATGAGTCCGATAGATTTACAAACAAAACAAACATTTTAAAGTGGAATGTTCTTATGGCACGAATGACCGAGAGATCCCATCTGCGGTCGTTCTGCCGCTTAGAGAAAGTCTTTTCATGTGACGCGATGTGAGCAACTAGCCTGCTGATGTTGGCGATGATAACACAGTACACCTGGTCCCCTGTCGGGAAACGGACCTAGAGACCCTGCTTGGTTAATTATTCAAATGTTTGTTCAGTTATGAGACCCAAATTCAGTAACCATCGGTCCCTAAACTTAAAAACAAATGTTCAAATGTTTGTTAAGCTTATGGGACTTAACTACGGGAACATCAGTCCCTAAACTTACAAACTACTTATGAACTACTTACGAACTAGGACGGCACAAATATCCATGCCCGAGGGGGGATTCGAACCCCCGACCGTAGTGGCCGTGCTGACCGTGACTAGAGCGCCTTAGTCACCTTCTTTTTTTTTGTTTTGTTTTAACAGAAACAAAAGTATTCTTCTTTAAAAGGAAACCAACGCCTGACCGCGTTTGAGCAGTGTACTCACACTACTACAGATTAACGAAAGCAAACAAAACTTGTAGAGAGGCGGGAGCTGCGCGTGCCGCGGCTACAGGAGGCCGGCGGCAGGCGTCTGGCCGCCCACACAACCCACCGTTACCATATGCACTACACTGCTTTTATTTCGTCAAAAGCAAACTGTTTACAAAAATCTTGGAATAAAGTCAGAGGTGATTCTACTGATGTTCAGGGTTACAACTTTATATGCCTGCATCTATCTAGTCCAGAAAAGCACTACTTTTTAACTTTCCCCCCTCCTGCGTCCGCGTCCCAATCCTTTGATGCTTTGCCACTTGTTTTCTTAGTATCAGTCTTGTATTGAGAGTCAGAGTTTTTATTTTTCTTTCGCGCAGCGTTCATTTTCGGCTGTACTTTACTCCTACGTCTGCCACTGCTGGTGAAACCCACAGCAGAAGGCGAGTGGGCGGCTCGCTGCAGACGTCCAGCTCCATATCAGAGTGCGACAGTTGGCGTGCTGCGGCCTTGCCGGCTCGCCACTTCCTGCTTCGCTTTCCATTTCTGCGTCACTGTTTATGTTTACGTCTGCTCTGTTTTGGACGCTGCTCTGACTTTGCGCGGTTTCTGTATTGACAACAGGATCACAGTCCGGGTTGTTTACTATCAGAGGTTCGGTTTGATGATGTCCACTAACACCTGGGTCGGGTTTGCCTGCTGTCCCTAGGTCTACGTGTTGTACTTCCTCCACTGATGTTTGCACCATGGGTTCCCGTTGCTGCGGTTCGGATTCTATATTAGAACTGTTTGAAATGTCTATGGGATTTCTTTCAATTATTGTATCCGTAACGGGTGTAGGAACGTTAGTTTCTAACACGGTGTTAACGGTGTTTTTGCTGTTATCCTGTGACGAACGTTCGAATTTGTCATCCGCACTACTTTCATCAGAGGTTCGTCTCCGTTTATTAGCTACAACTGGGGTAACGACTTTAGTGGGCACCTGATCTAAGTTCACTTTTGCTGGCAGTGGTGGAAATTCAGCCGGGACCAGAGATGGTTGCTCAGAAAAACTGCTACTGGGTGTTGGGTCATCAACTTCCCGAGTGGGTGCTACCAATTCAGCTAACGTCAGTTTTTTGCGTTGTTGTAAGTTATTTCTTAATACAACCGGTTTTTTCGGGCAATCCTGACGCATATGTCCGCTTTCGTTACAGATGTAACACGTTTCTTCCTGACCAGAATATGTCACATGAGCCCTGTACCCACAGACAGTTATATGAGAGGGAATATTAGTTCTAACGTGCATTTCTACTGATCTTATACCACTGAAACACTGAAGTTTATGTTGCTTCGACCAGCGCTCGTTTCTAATTTGTTTAATATCGCCATAACATGATAACACCTCTCTAAGATAACAATTTTCTACTTCTGGCTGCAAATTGAAAACACGAACATTCTTATATTCAATACCGGCATTAATGTACTCACCGTTGAGTCTCGATGTCGAAATTGAGCAGATGTTCCGTGTTTCATCAGGATTTTGTCTAGTTGAACGGGTTCCAGTAACTTGACGTAAAAGCAGTATTCATCCAAATCGTAATAAGCGGTATGTATTTGTTCAGAGACGATTCCAAAAACGCTGTCGTTCCAATCATGAATTTCTACCGAACTCGGTTGCTTATTCCTGGTTGCCTTATCAAACTCGAAACGCAGAGTGCACTTCTTGGGGACCTACTTTTCCATATTTACGGCTTTAGCGGCCGAGACCGCTAACATTTAAACAATACACGCACCAGAACTCTAAGTGACGATACTGCACAACAAGTTAACACTTAACACGAAAGAAAGCTGTTCGCGACTTGTGGTCACCTCGGTCACCGCGGCCGGCAACTTACAAACTACTTAAACTAACTTAAAGTAACGTATCCTAATAACAATACTCACACCCATGCCCGAGGGAGGACTCGAACCTCCGCCGTTGTGCACACGGTCATTACGTCGCGTCATAATTTATTGACACCTGTACTTTGCTTACGTGGGATCTTTTTTGCTCTGTATTGACCAAAGAGTTGTTATATCAGTGTTTTTCATTACAACGGGTGGCCGGCCGTCTTACCCCTGACCTGCGGAGCCGCGGCGGAGTGGCCGAGCGCATTGAGGCGCTATACTACGATGCGCGAGGCCGTTACCCGTCAGGGGTTCGAATCCCCCTCGGGCATGGATGTTTGTGGCATTTTTAGTATAAGTTAGTTCACAAGTAGTTTGTCCGTTTAAGAACTGATGACCCCGTAGTTAAGCCCCATAATCTCTACAAACATTTGAACATTTCTGACTTGCGGAGACCAACATTTACCCTTCTGCTGAGCTTACAAACCGCATAGCAAGGACCAGATATACGAATCTGTCTGAGAGATAGCTCGCTGCAAAGATTACACGACTGAAAATACAACCGTATGCGCAGGATGACGGAAACACTATTGAGTATTCCCGCCCTTGTTGGCTAAATCCGCCGCTACAGGCTTTGACAGAGAATCAAAGATGCTGTTCATGTGATGTAGGAGTAGAGCATATTGCCGAAGTTCATCTGGCGTAGCTGTCAGAGGTGTATCTCGAGCCAGTTGTTCCGCAATCATCGATGTTTTTGATAGTTGATTAATTGGGAGAATGGTGAGTCCAAGGAAGGAATGAAAGCAAATTGGCAACGATGAAGCTCCAAAACTGCATGTCACGTGGATGTTCTTTTATCATTCCGTTGCAATGTGACCTTCAGAATGCTTCAAACGACAACAGACACCAACACTTCAGAGATGTAACGTTGGCTGGTTAGTGACCCGACAATGCTACTAGGAAAGTGCTGAATGGAATGCAGTAACGTCCCAAACCCTAATAGCGGGTGCGGGAACAGTATGGTGATGCATGGGCCAACAATTTCACATGAGACCTGGAGTCTTAAATGCGAACGGCGTAATGGTGCAGGAAGAATCGGATACTTCGGTAGAAACAATGCCGTTCCAGTACCGATTCATTTTGCATTATCACGATGGTAGAATTACAGCCTGAGGTCACTAGATTAGATTAGATTACTTACTTAGTTCCATAGATCCGTGTTGAGGTGATCCTCGTGGATGTGGAACATGACAACACTTTTTTTACAAGTTGATAATATAATGTTACTAATACAGGTACATACACGTTCGCAAACTGATAATATAATAATACTAACAGTATGGATATAGATACATGCATCATTTGTTTCTGTTTAAGAATTCGTCAGTGGAGTAGAAGGAGTTGGCCACTAGAAAGTCTTTCAGGCGCCTGTTAAACTGATCTTTATTTCCAGCTAAATTTTTATGGTTGTTGGTAAATTATTGAAAATATGTGTTCCTGAGTAGTGGATCCCTTTTTGAACTAAAGAAAGTGCCTTTAAGTCAGTGTGTAGATCATTATTGTTCCTAGTATTGTAGGTATGACATGAGCTCTTTGTTGTGAAAAGGGCTATATTATTTATGACAAATTTCATTAAGGAATAAGTATACTGAGAGGCAGTAGTTAACGTAAGCAGTTTTTTAAATAGGCTTCTGCAGGATATCCGTGAATGTACACCACAAATAATACGTATTACACGATTTTGGACTCTGAAAATATGTGCTTGACTTCAAGAGTTACCCCAAAATATTACCACATATGACATTATGGAATGTGGTAAGAGACTCCATGGTGTACTGATCTTGCAACGCTATTACGTTTTGGTGTGGTATTGGATTCTACCCTCCCCCTTCCGTCCCCCATTACCCTCCCTAGTATGATTTGTCAAATATTCAAATGTTTAAATGTCTGTAAATCTATCGGACCAAACTGCGTGGTCATCAGTCCGTAGCTTACAAACTACTTAAACCTAGGTAAACTAACCTACGGATGCCCCAGGGAGGACTCGAACCTCCACGGCGAGCAACCGCGCGCTTCGTCGCGAGATCGCGAGATATGATTTGTCACTGGAGTGTTGGAGCCTGTTGCCCACTCATAGCTTATCAGACTGAATTTGTGTGGTGGACGTCCTGTTCTTCCAATCTCTCGCGTATCGAGGGTTGTGGAACGACTACACAAAGATATCAGCAGACAGTTTAACTGTGCGACTTTCGCTACTCATCAAAGTACAAAGTCGTTGAAATTAATAAACCAGCCTAAATTCTGCTCTACAAGTAACAGGTAGGCTTATCTGCTATTACATATTCTCTTTCCTAAATGGGGTTTTCCTTAGTTATTAATTGGATGAAAATGATATCAATAGGGAAAGATTACAGACCAGACATCGGACAGTTCAGTTCCAATAAATGTTCATTATATTCTGAAACTGACACATCGAAAGAGGTGTGGTAGACAGTTACCTTTTTACATCAAACTCAACTTGACACTGAGAACGTCTTGAAGATGTGGCCAAGTTCATGGCTCCTGCAGGGAGTCGGCACCAGGACCTACTACAACGGCAACGACATTCATCCACACAAGAGCAGTCCGTTGACAGATGTCTTTCAGGATAGGAAGCAAGTGAGAACGAGAGGGCTTCTCTCGTTGGCTTTGGTTACCTCGTACGTCAAACCGCAGTATTCCACTACCGGTAAAATTACAAACTTGTACCCAACCTCTCAAAAAGGAACCGCCAACACTGGTTCCGGCCCTTGGGGTCTGGTTTCACGCTGCTTAGGTTGCTGTCCTGCAGAGACGGTAAATGGTTCAAGTAAGGGCGGTCAAGTGTTGTTCTTTCGCCGGGAAGTAGTTGTGTCTGATCGTTCAAAATAACGGGTCGAACGCCTCTTGTTGCTGATGGCCGTACTGCGAATTTATAATGGTAATTAAATTGGGACGCGAAAAAATACTCCGCCTCACCGAGACGACAGTCCTCTAGTTGGGAAAACATCATGTTACATAAGATTCACGGGTAAAGTTAGTTTTATGTGGTTTAATTGCGGATTAATTTTATCGAGTTCCACTATTTTAAAAGGGCCGGATATATCAATCTAGTCGTAAGTTTGCACAGTATTCGAATCCATAATCGGAAAGTTAGCAACTGCTTCATTAATGCATAATCTCTTTGAAACTCCCTCGTGGATTAAAAGTGTGTGCCCGAACTGGGATTCAAACCTGGGACCATTGCCTTTCGCGGGCAAGCGCTCTACCGACTGAGTTATCCTGGCACGCTTCACGGACCATCCTCACAACTTTACTTCCTCGCCACCTACTTTCCAGATTTCACAGAAGTTCTACTGCGAACCTTGTAGGACTAGTACTCCTGGAAGTAAATGTATGGTGGGTACATGGCTTAGCCACAGACTAGGAGCTGTGAGGACGGACCATGGAGCGTTCCGGGATAACTCAGTCGATAGAGCGCTTACAAGAGATATGCAGAGTCCCCAAGATCGAATCCCTGTTACGGAACATAATTTTAATCCGTTAGGAAGCTTCGTGTCAACGCACACTCCACAGCACAGTGAAAATGTTATTCTGGTACACTCCCTTAGTGATAAATACTGACCATGGTGTCACACTAGCAGTTTTGTGTTCAGCCGAGAAAAGTTTCAGCTGCACACCACCACCTGCTCCTACACCCGGAGATTCTCTGGCGGCATAAGGAAGCAGCATGCACTGATCGTTTACGCCCCCCCCCCCCCCAATCCATCCAGAGCCTCTTTCAGTGAACAGGCATATGGAACCGGCTATAGTTAGCAATGGCGCCAAGACCAAATGCTGATTCCATAACTCCCCTCACTTTTCTGAATCAATGTTAAATATACACATATTAATTCACAATTTGCGAGAATTTCTGACTTTAGCTGTTTCTCTTTAGTTGTTCTACCATTTTGCAACAAATGGAAATTTGTGCCGGACCGTGACTCGAACCCGGGTCTCCCGATTATAGCGAGCAGTCGGCTCAACTACTCGGCCACCCAAACACGCTCCCCGGCCAGACCCAAACTTCCATGTGTTGCTCCTGCCTACTTCCTCTGGTGCTCGCACGCCTTTAGCGTACTTCTCGCGAAGGGCAGACACACACTTACACCATCTTTAGCCAGTCTAGGCTCTGCAATGATACTTCTGTTCTAAGGGAGCAGAATTCCTGAGGTACCGCAGCTATTAAAGTTAAATATACAGATATTAATTCGCGATTTGCGAGAATTTCCGAGTTTAGCGGCCCTTCTTTAGTTGCTGTACCATTTTGCAACATATAAAATTTTTTTTCCGGTTGGTAGATCAAGGAAAGAAGAACAGATAAAATCGGAAATTTTTGCACACTGCGAACTAATATCTGCATATTTAGCATTATTACTTGCGGACCATTAGCAATGCTGTTCCTTTAGAGCGTTATTTGTAGAGCAACCACAGTCAAAAGATTCCATAATTAAAAAAAAAAAAAAAAAAAAAAAAACTGCTCTGCTGCGACTGTTAAATACCATTATTGAAGAACACACACGACCGATTTCACAACTTAAAGTTGCATCCTCAGGTGTGATCTGTTTACGAATGAATGAGAACTGTCTGAATTTTTAAGCATTGTTAACATCAATGTAAGGTCGCAATAGTCATTGTCTACTTACATTAAATCATTACAGAGAACTGGTGAATCTCATTCCCTGTCATTTGATTTCGGGCTACTAATATTTATATGTGGCGATATTTGAAGCCATACCCGTATCTAAAACGCAGTAAGAAGGAAAAATTAAAAAAAATTAGGGAATGGAGTTGAACTACGTAAATATATTATTTCTAAAAATAAGTAGTCTCAATATAGCCGCGCCTGAAGGGTTAAACCCGTAATCGGGAAGCTGTTGTACTTGCCTCCTTTGCAGATGATCCGGGCAGTCAGTCGGTGTTAACGGTCTTCCCTGGCCACTGGTCAAAGGCCGTAGCGAAAAACAAACGAGGGAAGTCGCGCATGCGCATTGTCCAGCTACTAGACATGCAGCGTCTCGATTTAAATGATGGATGTATACTTTTATAATACACAGTTGAAAAATAGAATCAAACGTTCACATTTATAAGGTTTCTTTCATTATTTTATTTTATTAGTATTATTTTTTTACCTACTCCAGTTTCCATTTTCATGTAAATACATTGTAATCGAACAAAACACCATTTACATGAAAGGTAAGTCGTTTACAAATTAAAACACTTTTAATCTTGTAAATAATCAAAATTAGCCAGGGCGTTTCTATGGCGTAGATCAGTCTGGCAGTTAAGGGTATTTTCAGGAGATCTCTTAATATTCTGACAGTTCTCATTCATTTGTAAACAGGTAAGACCTGAAGATGCAACTTTAAGTTGTGAAATCGGTCGTGTGTGTCCTTCAGTAACAGTCGCAGCGGACCCGTTCTTTTAAAATATTATAGAAGTACGTGACTACGTAAGCTCCCGGCATAATATTTCGGCGGTCCACCTGGCCGCCATCCTCAGGTGACAGTGCTGGTACACCGACTCGCCGAGACTGAGTACAAGCCGCCAGCGGCGGCCCCTATATACGCTGCGGAAGGCCGAGGGCGCGTGCGCAAGAGTGGACAGTTCTGCCCTCTACGTTTCAGCGCAGCCAGTGGTAGAAGCCGGCGTAAACGATAGATCGCTATTCAGCAGAGACCGTTGTGTTTTGATGTCAAATAATAGAGGGTTCCACATTCTACTCAAAGGAAAACCCTTATCTCTGTTTATAACATTGTCAGAAAGACGAATTGCGATTCATTCTCTTAAAATGCAGTCCCAATAGCGAGACGCAGTGGCAAGCACTTGTGTTTCATCATACTTCATTTTATGTCACTCAGTAAGACAGTGCTCAGCTACTGCAGATTTCTCTGGCTGAAGCAATCTTGTGTGTCGATGGTGTTCAGTACATCGATCTTGAATTATTCGGATTGTCTGACCGATGTAAACTTTCTCACCTGAATTTTGTATACGCCGGGTTTCCTCAATCCTAAGTCATTCTTTACGGAGCCCAGGAGCGCTCTAACCTTGGCAGGTGGACGAAATATACATTGGATGTCATGTCTTTTCAAAATTATTCCTATTTTTTAAGAAATGCTTCCACCAAACGGCCGCAAAGCCAGCGACTTGCAAATTTCTTCTTGTGGTTCCCGCGACGGTCCAAACTGGGAAGCACGGTGTAACCATTCTTCTTGAATACCGTTTTCAGATGGTCCATCTCTTTCAGTCAGACTTTCAGCGTCTGAAATAGCAAAATCTCTTTTTTTCAGCGTACGTAGGACACCAGTGCGCTGGTAAGGTGTATAACAACTTGTTGCATGTAATTAGCGGTCCGTGTGCGTGGGCTTTCTGTAAACACTATGTCCCAATGTTCCGTCACCCTTTCTGTACAACATGACATCTAAAAATGGAAGTTTTCCATGTCTCCACCTCTATAGTGAACTTATTGCTGGGATGGAGGCAGTTAATATGGTCCATAAAACGGTTCAGAGCATCTCTTCCATGTGGCCATACCATGAAAGTATCGTCAACTTACCTCCAGAAACATATAGGTTTTAAAAACGACGTTTTGAACAGCGTGCCGTCAAAATCTTCCATAAATAAATTGGCGACTTTGGGAGATAATGGGCTCCACATAGCAACTCCATGAGATTGTTCAAAATATTGTTGCTGAATAGTGATCTATCGTTTACGCCGATTTCTACCACTGGCGGCGCTATTCCTAAGTCAGTTGTAGAGTTGTAAAGTTAGTATCACTTTGTCAGTCAGTATGGAAGTTAGTCTTGGACCAGTTTTGAATGTATTACTTCTGGTTTGTGTACTTCAAGAATAATATAAATAAATATGCTTAAAATGAAACGTGTCACATTTATGGTTCATTCCATAAGACGCCTTAAGGACCCGACGTCCTATTATTTTCATGATGTTTTAAAGTCAGGCGAGCAATTTGAAACATCTACCACTGAACAACCGAAGGCGAGCTACGAGATCTACGAGACCAATGAACATCTAAAAAAGATGATGTATTTATAATGTGGCTTTAGTGTCGTGTATAAAAAGCGCCACATATGGTGCAGAATTGCCTATGCTTGCGCACGCGCCCTCGGCCTTCCGCAGCGTATATAGGGGCCTCCGCTCCCGGCTTGTACTCAGTCTCGGCGAGTCGGTGTACCAGCACTGTCACCTGAGTATGGCGGCTAGGTGGACCGCCGAAATGTTGTGTCAAGATATTTATCCGGCAGGAAACCCGAGAAGAATATTACCATTATAGAAGTATCATTGTATGAATCTCTGAAAGGAGACACAGTGAGATGCACTCGGAATTTCAAAGTGTTGACGAGAAGTTGTAGAGTGGGTAGTACGGCCTGCCGGGTACTGGTGGAGCCAAACGGATTCCCCGGCAGCTGAGCAGCCGTGAACACGCGTCAGCCGCCGCCGTTCCTCAGGCGCGGCACACGGCTGTTTGTCACAGGCGGTGCGATTAACGGCAGTCGAAGCCGGGCCCTTTGAGTGTCGCCGCGCCGCGCGCTGCCTCTCAGTCTCTTATTTATCCGCTACGTGTGAGGCGAGCTGCGGGATAGGCGTGTGTCTGCAGCGCGAGGTGTGGATGGACATAACTAGCGATCTCTGCCCGACTGCCATCTCAGGCCTCCTACAAGGCAGCAGCTGTAAATTCAGGACCAGAAACTATGAAGCAACAGCTGCTGTAATGTCAAATCATGCATTGTTTCCCAAAATCATGACGCTGTTGCACAAATGAAATGAAATAGATAAAAATTCCTGTAATTCGGTGAAAAAGTACAGAAGATCTAATATATAACGCAGAGTGTCCGTATATTTGTACGTGTTGCATACAAATCTACAGTTTTGTTCCAATCTTTATGAAAATTTTGTACACGTATGCTTAAATCCATGAGGACGGTCGCCGTAAGTGTAAGAATCACATACGATATATAGTTCACGAGATATGACGTCATAAACAATGAGATACGCGGAAAACTGCTGCCATAAGCGATAATGCTGCTCATTTTCTCCTAAACCACTGCACCGATTTCAATCAAATTTGGTACACATATTCCTTACGTGAGATAACATCTTCTGTAGGAGTACGAACCACATACGACCCATGGTTCAAGAGACATTACTCGATAAGCGATAAGAGTTGCAAGAAACTGCCATAATGCGATGAGACTTTACAAAAACACTATATGAGTATGAGAGTACTTACCGACTTGTAACAAACTTTAAACATAATTTCAAACCTTTATTAAAATTTTTCTCGCTGACATCTCAAGCAAAATCATGAAAGGAAAAAAGTTTCTCGCTTACTATTTATCCGCTGTTTATGGAGTACAACTACGGCTCCCGGTATGACGATACAATTTATAATTTCAACACTACAAATTGTAGAGACAGGAAATTTTACAGACAGTATAGACATATATAGTTGAATGTAGTTCTAAATTGCATCACATTCCGACACGTAGTTCATGAGATTTGAGCACGTAAACAGTAACATTCACTGAAAACCGCTCCGTCACGCTCCAAGTTTCAAGTTTTCATCTATTAATTCTTTGCTACTAATTGTATTCCCAAGATATTTTACAGACGTACAGCCCTTAAACAAATCAATATGTACCCGAAAACTGGCAGGAATAAGTATATAAATACCAGGTCAACGCCGGATTTCAGCTGCTATATTAAAAATTTTAATTATTTATCTTATGTTAATATATAATAATTTGTTAAGAGTATAAATGCAAAGAATAATTTATCTCTACTTATATTCTGAGAAAACGTGTTTCTTGTTTTAAGAAGAGTCTTCTGTTGTTTTTGTGATATTGGTGTGCAAAAGTTTAGGTTTTAATAGTGTGGTGATTCAAAATAAACTTAGAGATTCTTAAAGTTTTGCATAGTGCTTCATTCAGTATTAAGGAGCTTATATTTATTAGGATAAATACTGAAATGGAAGAGTGCTGTCCAGAGAAGCAACAATATTCCATGGTGCAAAACCAGCATTTTCCAAATATTTATTACAAAATTATAATTTACAGTCTAAATATAATATGACGGAATAAAAAGTAGTCTGACAGAACAAACAGTTCATAATCATAATCTCTGGATTTTGCTAAAAATAACAAAAACTAGTCAGTAGCATAGAAGCAGTTCAAAATTGAGTGTCATGCTAAGAAAATCAAAACAAAGGACATTAAATCACTACTGCTGCTGTGATCGGGTACGGACGAATAAAACAATTATTAACTTATCCAATATTAATCACAAATATATGTTGCAGAGACGATGTATTTCTTCCTACCGACTTCTTGTGCTTGAATCGTCGCAACATTTCATTCTTTTAAAGTGTGTGCTGTGTGTGTATGCGATTTTTTTAAGATCTGTGCAATTAGGAGTGTTTACACCCACCCATGCCCCAGAGAGGACTCGAACCTCTACGGCGAGCAACCGCGCGGTCCGCAGCGAGACGCTTTAGACCGCTCGGCTACTCCACCGCGGTTTGGTTAAATTCAATACCACCTCCAAACAGGACCATGCCTAGTAAAGCACTGTCATGTTCAAACCAATCTTCGGATTGTTGACTGCTTTACCAACTAACTTAAAATGGAATAACATGAAAGATCGCAAGGTTACGACAACATATTCGACCCTCTAAAACTCAAACCGCTGGGTACTAATCATATAATAGTGACTTTGGTCACTAAATAAGCAGTAGAGTTCGATTATGTAAACTTGAAAGAATCAGCGCTAACTGAAACTCTGACCATCCAGTCCGATAAGTTGTGTTCCGCCGCTTATCCACCTATAACACAACGATACGCTTTAAGTGCTTGGCAGCCACAATACCGGGTGATCAAAAAGTCATTATAAATTTGAAAACTTAATAAAACACAGAATAATATAGATAGAGAGGTAAAAATTGACACACAGGCTTGGAATGAGATGGGGTTTTATTACAAGGAAAAAGAAAAAAGTTCAAAAAATGTCTGATTGATGTCGCTTCATCTTATTAGAAAAGCAATAATTAGCATAACAAATTAAGACAAAGAAAACATGATGTTCTTTACAGGAAATGCTCAATATGTTCACCATCATTCCTCAACAATAGCTGTAGTCGAGGAATAATGTTGTGAACAGCACTGTAAAGCATGTCTGGAGTTATGGTGAGGCATTGGCGTCGGATGTCTTTCAGCATCCCTAGAGATGTCGGTCGATCACGATACACTTGCGACTTCAGGTAATCCCAAAGCCAATAATACCACGGACTGAGGTCTGGGGACCTGGGAGGCCAAACATGACGAAAGTGGCTGCTGAGCACACGATCACCACCAAACGACGTGCGCGAGAGATCTTACACGTGTCTAGCAATATGATGTGGAGCGACATCCTGCATAAAAGTCGTACGTTCCAGCAGGTGTTTATCAGTCAGGCTGGGGATGATGCGATTCTGTAACATTTCGGCGTACCTATCACCTGTCACGGTAGCAGTTACAAAACCAGAATCACGCAGTCCCTCGAAGAAAAAGGCCCGATAACGGTAGATGTGGTTCTAATAAAACCCCATGTCATTTCAAGCATGTGTGTCAATTTTTCCTCTGTATCTACATTATTCCTTGGTTTATTAACTTTTCAAACTTATACTTTTTGATCAACCGGTAATTAGAATCAAGTCTGTCACTGGTCCCAGCATGCAAAGCAATCTGTCAGGGCATATGAACTGCGATAGTTTAGTGTTGTTGAGGTAGATTTCCATGCAACCGATCTACACAGTAACGGCTACGAAGAACCCGTCTTGCTTCCGACTAAGCCCGATTTCGACGGCTCTCGAGTCGTGAGGATAGCGGAAACTGCTACAGCACCTCCACCAGCCCCTGTGAGCAGCGAGTTTCCTCGTCGAAACATCACTGGTATCCAGAGGTAAGACCGTGACCTCCCTCTCTGACAAAGCAAAGACCGTAGCAGGACAGGGTCCCGTGTCGATTTTAGTGAGGATCGATGGCTGAAACAGGCGCCAACAAGAAAGTGTGAAGGGGAACATGGCCGCAACGGCTAAAACATGCCTACCCACATTGCTGAAAAGCTTTTTTACTTCTTTTATTTTATTGATTTTTTTAGAGTCTGCTTTTTCATTTGGCCGTTGTATATACTTTGTGTTCCTTCAGAACAGTGTTTACACAGCAAAATGTCATGTTGGAATATCGAGTTACGACCCATCTTTTGTCTTCCGTGTGGTATCACATGGCCTTTTTTTAATATTTAAAAACACTTCACAGAACCAACTACCACATAAATTTAGACGAGAAATGGACCTAAGCCAAGAAACTTTCTCTTTCGTGCTTCCTACTTTCCGTCTTCTTTGAGACATCGAATGTATAGTACCCCATCTCAGGAGGTAAGACTGATCGTGCCTTCAAAACTCCGTAGAATTTTTGACAATTCGTTAGTGGCACACGACGTGTACTCCTTCAATAAACTGTTATCATAGGAGTTCGACGTGGTAGCCTGTCACATATCGCTACAGCGTACACACGTACAGCTACAGAGGAATGTTTAGCAGTAAAATTATCTCACTTAATCTGTGCTTTTGCTGGAGATCATCACGTATGTCATGGGCAGAATTTTTAGTTTATTTTTACTTACACTTCACAGAACCAACTACCACATAAATTTAGACGAGAAATGGACCTAAGCCAAAAAACTTTCTCTTTCGTGCTTCCTACTTTCCGTCTTCTTTGAGACATCGAATGTATAGTACCCCGTCTCAGGAGGTAAGACTGATCGTGCCTTCAAAACTCTGTAGAATTTTTGACAATTCGTTAGTGGCACACGACGTGTACTCCTTCAATAAACTGTTATCATAGGAGTTCGACGTGGTAGCCTGCCACATATCGCTACAGCGTACACACGTACAGCTACACAGGAATTGTTAGCAGTAAAATTATCTCACTTAATCTGTGCTTTTGCTGGAGATCATCACGTATGTCAAGGGTAGAATTTTTAGTTTATTTTTACTTGTTTATTTATTTTTTTCAAGCATCGTTAGTTATCGGATCATTCTGCCTTCATCTTCTCCAACATTCCTATCTGTTTCTAAAGCTGCACCCGAACACACAAACATTCAAAATCAAATGTTTTAAATCTATCGGACTCATCTGCTTGTTTATTAGTCCGTAGCTTAAAGACTACATAATCTAACGCAAACTAACCTAAGCACAAAACAAACACCCTATTCGTTGGGGGACTCGAACCCCCGAAGACGCGCACCGCAGCACGGCACCTCAATGCGCTCGGCTAATCCTCCGCAGCTCTAAAAGTTTCTTGGAACATTCCAAACACCTTCGCAGCGAGGGACAAAGTTTCGCCGGCCGCGGTTGCCGAGGGGACTGAGGCGCTCCAGTCACGGTCTGCACGGCCACTACGGTCGGGGGTTCGAATCCCCCCCTCGGGCATGGATATTTGTGCCGTCCTTAGTCTTAGCTAGTTCATAAGTAGTTTCTAAGCTTAGGAACTGATGACTCCGTAGTTAAGTCCCATAAGTTCTACAGACTATTGAACATTTGAATTTTTGACAAAGTTTCGGGTTGACTTATTGGATATAAGACAGCGTTTCTTAAACCACCGAATACTCTTTTGGTTTACAGATTGCTGTAAGTGGCCGGGCGCGGTGGCCGAGCGGTCTGCGGCGCGCCAGTCAAAGTCTGCAAGGCCACTGCGGGCGGGGGTTTGTGTCGTCTTTAGTATAAGCTAGTTCTTTAGTAGTTTCTAAGTTTCGGGACTCTTGACCCCGCAGTTAAGTTCCTTAAGCTTGACAAACATTTGAACATTTATTTGCTGTAAATTACACCTAGATTTATGTAGTTATTATTATTGCAGTCTCATATTTATAGATCCCTCGGAAACAACGTTTATACGCAACGGTCATCTGCGATTAGCATGCAGTACAAGTAATTGCGGCTAGGTCTAGACGTCTGCTGTCTGAAGACAGAACCGGTTTGTTTTGATGCTGCGCGTAGATAAACTCACCCACCGACGTCCTAGTTCAACTAGAATATTCTTCTGAGCGATACTGAATGCAGATGCAGACACCGAGTCGGTTTTTACGGAGTTCCCTACTCGATACGGGCAATTACCGGATCGTCGAGACCAAGGGCGAAGAACGGCACCGGTGTGGCGGTGGGGCGGCTCGGTCTCCGGGGGACAGGCAGCCCGGAGCCGCCTCCGTGACCCAGATGCCGGTTGCTAGGCAGCCGCCAATCGGCGGCCGTGAGAAAGAAGACGCTCAGCGCGGACGCAGGCGAGCGCGCAGAATTCCCACGGCGCGCCACGCCGCTCGCCTAATTGCCGGCCGGCCAGGCCTCCCCGCGGCCAGCGAGGGCGCGCGTTGGGCAACCGCGCCGCTGGACGGCTGACCACCGCGTGACGTAACGGCGCGCCGGTCGTGAGGCCCGGCGCTGCGGACGGCCGACTCCATTGTTCCCGCATGACCAGGGCGGCCGCGGAATCTGCAAACACTCCCACGCGTGTCCACTGCGGCAACTTCGTCACTCCATATAACGCCGACCTTGAGGAAGCCAGGGGAGGTTTCTGATTTATGTAGCAGGTGTGATATACGTAGCTGGCCACCGAAATGAAACACCCTGAATCAACCATTCCATTTAGGTAAAATCTGCAGCATACGTTTGTGTGAGACAGATGCACATGATTAGCATTTCAGCAGAGGTACACCTCACGAGCACCAGTAGCGCCATCTGCAAATGCTGCGTAAAGACGTGGGAGACGGCCGAGTGGACGTATTGGAATTGTTCTTTAGTGCGGTTGATTTACGTAAGAAGTTTAGTATGCCTCGTTCACTACTGGCCATTAAAATTGCTACACCAAGAAGAAATAGCAGATGATAAACGGGTATTCATTGGACAAATATATTATACTAGAACTGACGTGTGATTACATTTTCACACAGTTTGGTTGCATAGATCCTGAAAAGTCACTACGACGAAAAACCACCTCTGGCCGTAATAACGGCCTTGATACGCCTGGGCATTGAGTCAAACAGAGCTTGCATGGCGTGTACAGCTACAGATGCCCATGCAGCTTCAACACGATACAAAAGTTCATCAAGACTAGTGACAAGCGTATTGTGACGAGCCATTTGCTCGGTCACCATTGACCAGACATTTTCAATTGCTGAGAGATCTGCAGAACGTGTGGCCAGGGCAGCAGTCGAACGTTCTTAGTATCCAGAAAGGCCCGTACAGGACCTGCAACATGCGGTCGTGCATTATTCCGCTGAAATCTAGGGTTTCGCAGGGGTCGAATGAAGGGTAGAGCCACGAATATTAACACATCTGGAATGTAACGGCCACTGTTCAAGGTGCCGTCGATGCAAATAAGAGGTGACCGAGACGTGTAACCATACCATCAAAGCCGGATCATTCGGCAATATGTCGATGACGAATACACGCCTTCCATGTGCGTTCACCGCCATGTCGCCAAACACGGATGCGACCATCATGATGCTGTAAACAGATCCTGGATTCATAAAAAAATGACGTTTTGCCATTCGTGCATCCAGGTTCGTCATTGCGTACACCATGACAGGCGCTCCTGTCGGTGATGCAGCGTCAAGGGCAACCGCAGCAATGGTCTCCGAGCTGATAGTCCATGCTGCTGCAAACGTCGTCGAACTGTTCGTGCAGATGGTTGTTGTCTTGCAAATGTCCCCATCTATTGCCTCAGGGATGGAGACATGGCTGCACGATCCGCTACAGCCATACGGATAAGATGCCTGTCATTTCGACTGCTAGTGAGACGAGGCCGTTGAGATCCAACATGGCGTTCCGTATTGCCCTCCTGAACCCTTGTATCGCGACCAACTCGATCAGCATTGTCGCAATACGATAAACCACAATCGCGATAGGCTACAATTCGACCATTATCAAAGTCGGAAACGTGATGGTACGCATTTCTCCTCCTTGCACGTGATACCACAACAACGTTTCGCCAGACAACGCCGGTCAACTGCTTTTTGTGTATGAGAAATTGGTTGGAAACTTTCCTCATGTGAGCACATTGTAGGTGTCGAAGAATTGACAGAACCCAGACATCAACCACAAGCCAGACTGACGGTCACGTGGGGTACGCTGGGCCGGAACCTGAACGGCAGACCGTTATACGGATGCACTCTTGCGCCCAGGCCTCCCACCTGATTAGATCTGTTCCGTTGCGATCTGGTGATATCTTTGCCTGTCATTCGAAAATGTACCTTTAGGGGCGCGCAACTTCCCCTTGCAGCCCTCCCCGGGTCCCGTCTAGTACCACGTAACCGTCTCCTACAGTAAAACCAATTTATGAACTCTCATTAACTTCACGCCTTCTCATTTAAACTCCTTGCCCATTCCTTCGCTCGGGCATCCTCGCACAATGTAATCCACGATTCAAATGATCAATCAACAGATAATAGTTATAATAATAAGTAGTATGGAAGGCCGGTTTCAGGCGGGGCGGGGGGGGGGGGGCTTAACAGGGGCACGTGCCGCCACCCCCGCCCCAGACGGCCAGAAGAAAAATGAGAGAGAGAGATAGGAGAAAGGGGGAGAAATCGAGGGAGAGAAAGGGAGGGTGAGAGATGCCAGTACTGCCACGTTGCCTTCCAACAGTAAAAGGACAACGCAACCTTGTTAATTTTATTAGATTATTCGTAGGTTATCGATTTAATAACTTGTGGCGAAAGAGAAATATTCTGTTACTCGGTTGTGTGAGGCCTGTAGCAGGGGGGAAAACACGCATTCAGAGTTAACGACGACCGGTGACGAGCACGAGGGTGGCTCTGTTATTCTGAGGGTCAGCGGTTCGCGAAAGACACCTTACGGCGAAGGCCACAGCAGGTAGGACTGAAGCACGAGCCTTCCAAGTATCTGGCTGGCGCCACCGACGCTGGCGTCGTCTAGACGGGAGAATCTAGAGCAATACAATACATCTCCAGAGGCAGTGTACGGTGCTTTTTGAAGGGAGAGCTGAGACGTCTGGCGTCGAGTTGACGAACGCCAGGGTCGCATCTGCTAGGACATTGTACGCCTCTGACGCCAAGCTGGCGGGCGCCGCAATTATACAATGGCGAGGGAGTTTGGCCGTTTGCTGGGAATAACTTGCTGGCCGTGTTTTCGAAGGTGCCTGAAGGCCATCCGCCGCTACCGTGAGTACGCTGGACAAGGGCGAGGCCCGACCGGTGGAAACCCAAGCAGTGATTGTACTTTGGCGCCTAGCTGTGGATTGGCGTTTCAGTATAGATAGGCTGATCCTAGAGGCTTTTAAGAGAGGAGACGGAGATTTTAGAAGTAGAGAGAAAGGAGACTGGTGTTGGGGCAGCTGAGGAGAGCAGATGCTTCTGTTCTGCTCTCATTTGATATTTGTCGTTGAGCAGCTATACTTAGAGTTGTGGTACAAATTTTGGAGTTGCTCCAAAACTTGTGCTTATAGCGCTGAGTATTGGCAAGCCGAGAGCAAGATCAGCCTGCCAGATATTAGACGCACCGACGCGCTCAATTGCGATTGTCACAGTTCTGGTGTCACCTCTGCCTACAGTATATTCGTGTATCACACGTAAATTGTCTCTAGTGGCACGACCTAGCCGAACGAGTGAGATCGTAGGCACTGAGATCCGCCTGGGTCGAAGTTGACTGATATTAGTTAAATATCTCTTCTGGAATAAGAAGCTGAATTATCTCCGGGTCCATGACTTGCAACTATCGACACTCGTAGCCGCTGCCCAGGCGTCGTGTTGCTGACATCGCCAGCCAGCACAGTTCTGGTACAGTATCGCGTGCATTTGCTAGTGTTTCAAGGGGTATTCACGTTTTCGGACTGTTGAAATCGTTAGGTAAACTCACGGAAATCTGGTATCGGAATATTCCTCTCGATTACACCAAGGTTTCCAGTTAAGTATCGGTTGTCACAAGTGTTTATAATGAAATACAGTTATCTTCGACTTACGAATTACTTGCTGTAGGAGTGTATATTATGTTTTGTAAATTCGTATAATTTATTCTGTGTTCAATTGTATGTGTATCTTGCTTTCAACCCTGACGTTCATTTGACTTTAGAGAATAAAAGGAGTCAAAACAAATTTCTTTACTTAAATTATTCAAATTATTCGCAATTTTAGATGGGTTTTATTACTTGGAAACTAGAGGATAAATTAATTAAATGTTCGATGGTGGGTCAGCGACGCCTATCCTTTAAATCAAGTGAACAAACCATTTGCATACTCCATTTGCATACCGTCCTTTCTCCCCCTACCTTAAACTTTATTTTCAACACACCCACATAAATATACCTTTCAAGGGAAAGAAAATCAACATTAGAATAATTAACTTTTGCTTAAAGATGACATGTAATTGTGAGGTTAAAAATGCAAAATCCCTGCTATTAACAACGTAATTTAAATTTTTGTGTTATGATTTCATTTAACTGATTTCTTTTGTCAGTAATTTACGATAAAAATAAATAAAGGTTGTTTATTGTTTCGTGATTGCTTGGGAGATAAATGAGCTATTGTGTATGTTTTACTCATATGTAAATAAAGGATTCAACTATGTGAAGAAACCGTGAATTTGAAGAGCTGCGTTGAAGTTTGCACAGTTTGTTGTTTTCGGTAAACAGTATATCCCACTGTGTTCTTTTCCTAGACACTAAGAGTCAGTACTGCCACCCATTAAAAAAGCTTTATTTGATGCTACACATTTCCATTTTCCAGTTATTGAAGCAAATTAGAAATTTCAATGGCATTTTTTCACACATCGGATGCAAAGGATTTCGATCCTAGTAGAAATTCTTCTTAAAACAAAGTGAAATATAATTTCGATAATGAAATTCTTGTTTTTATTAGTAGTTCTCCGGATTATTTTCACATTAAATTTCTTTACTACTGATTGCTAACAAATTACATAGAACTTATTTACGGGTTATAAATCATTAGAGTCTCGATAATATGGAGAAATTTTTATTTCATTGTTTCTTTTTAGCAAGTGTAAACGAAAAAACTGTAACGATAATTGGATGTAGTACTGTCCGACCCACGTTACATCTCAAGACGGTTGGTTCTTCGGCACAGTGAATGTACCCACCTGGCTGCTCCTCTACAAGTGATGATAGGCGTCATCACAAACCGTACAGGGCCGGCGCAAGCCCAAGTGCCGCCCCGTGCGAGCTGCTTAATTGCGGCCCCACAACCCGTTTTTTTTCTTTTTCTTTACAGAAGTTTGTGGAATTTTATTTAAACAAACCTATAGGAAATGTCAGCAATCAATCGTAATTTTTGTTTTTACTTTTCAGATCTACCCATATGTTTCGGCCACTGAATGACCAGTCTCAAAGCTTTTAAAATGTGCTTCCATCTAAACCGTCATGTCGACAGCTACGTTCAGCATGACGGTATTGATGTAAACATTGAAAATAGCCACACTGTGCCCGAAATCTATGTAGATCCGGAAAATAAAAACAAAAATCTCGACTGATTCGTTCTTTACTGTCATATTATTGATGGCCGTTGTTAACTGATGCTAATATGGCAATTGTAGACACTAGATTATCATTTATCGTACGAAGAACGACGTCTTACGTTAATTCTTCAGTGCGTCATTGCTTTGAAATGACAACGTGTAAGTTACAATAAGAAAATTATCAAATATGCAACGCGAGATGGCGTATGCCAGAGACAGTTCTGGGCGAGGAATGTCACGTGACATCTGCGAACGGCTGTTTTTTTGTTAATTTAATGTAGGGTGTGAAAACTACGTTATTTTTGCAAATATCTCTCAAACGAAATGAGATATAAAAAAAAATTATAACGGAACAAACTTGTAGAGAATTTTCTCCTCTACAAATTCGTTTATTCAATTTTCGCGGCTGATGAACGTTTTATTTGCAATTATAATTACATTACAAACGGCTTTTTTGGTATTACTACCGTATTTTTTGTCCGAAAAATTTGAAAAAGGGAGGTTCTGGTCTCTGGCGGCCTACAATTATGTGTGAAAAATTTGGTGCTGATCGGTTGAACGGTTCGTTTTAAAAACAGGGAACACGTTACGGACAGACAGACAGACAGACATCCCAAAATCGCCGTTATTTTTGCAAATATCTCTGAAACGATACAAGATATGAAAAAACATATAAGAGCAAAGTTGTAGAGAATTTTCTCCTCTACAATTCTCTTATTCAATTTTCGTGTCAGATGCACGGTTAAGCCGTTATTTTCATTTAAATTTCGAGCTGTCAAAAGACGATCGCAAATGCCCACTTTTAGTATTACTACCGTAACCTAAAGTGGGCCAATACTGGCGTGTACGACAGATGCTTCCTCCTCTTTCCTCCGGCGTAAACACGACGGTGCCGCCACACTGGAGACGAAGAAATCAGTCCTCCTCCATCCCTTTGTTCAACAGGGGCGGCCGGCAGGTAGTCAGGAGCCATGCCACAGTTCCTGAAGCCGCTCCCTCCGAGGTTTGGTTTCGAATCCACTCTTGGGCATAAATGTTCAGTTTGTCCTAAAAAAAAAAAAAAAAAAAAAAAAATACTAGGGGGGAGGCGGCAGATTTGCCGCCCCGTGCGGCCGCACGTTTCGCACGTGCCTTGCGCCGACCGTGAAACCGTATCAGAATAAACTTCCTGTATTGCGCAACAATCTGTGGGCATGCGTACCATTCGGCGTCGTTAGTCTCAGAGGGCACTGTCCTGAAAGCATGAATTGCTGTGTTTACCTCTGACGCTACAGCCTGTTGGGCTGGCACTGGTGCTATGAGAGACGGACATCCGAATGGAGCGACACAACTTTTACTACGAAGCTCCGTTATACCACATATCACAGTCTGGACACAGTAGTGAGAAGCTGCTGAATCGTCCAGCACTGTACTGGTCGTACACCTGGTATTATAGTTGCGGCTACTGGAGTGCTCTCTCGCAAGCCCTCGCACGCTTAGCCGGTGTACAAGCCTTCCGTGTTCCGTCTCCGAAGTCTTGGAATCTTTTGTCCTCCCACTCCCAAGAAAGTGCGCTATCATATGCAATAACTTCTTCATTGGCAATAGAATTGCAATGCTGACTTGGCATCTCTTTTTTTCGTGATCTATCGCCTCTCGGAAACGTCTGGTCGATAACTACGGAATTATTGCCCCTCAGGATATACCACCCTCTGCTATACTAGATCAAATTCTTTTTTTTTTTTTTTTAATACCTGCAAACCAGGCGTTTCACGGGTATTTATTTATTTATTCCTGCCTTGAGTTAGTACTTCTCATATCCTTTCTCTCTCTGTCCATCTCCTCTTTTCTAAACTCATATTTATCGGAGAACATATAAGAACGCTGTCTTCCATAATATACAACACTGTAAGTGCAGTATCGAAACAATGATAGGTAGGATTCAATATATAAATGACGTATGAAGTTCGTACGATTTCATACTTATTGAATTGTATGTTGTGCAATTGTATAATTTGCCAGGTATATATTCATTTGTATAAGAGCTGTATGTCTGTAAAATCTCTTTGGAATACAATTAATAGTAAAGATGTATTATATTAACACTTGGTGCGTGATGGGGCGGTTTTCCATGAAAGTTACTGTCTATGTCCTCATACCTCATGAGCTTGGTCCCGTACTGTGATACAATTTAGCAGGTACATTCAATGCATGTGTGTATACTGTCAGTAAAATTTCCTGCAGCTACAAATTGTAGCGTAGAAAATATAAAATGTAACTTCATACCCAATGCCGTAATTTTAGTCCATAAACAGCGGAAAAGTAGTAAGCCAAAAACTTTTTTCCATTCATAATTTTTCTGTGGTTTTCAGTGAGGAAAAGTTCAATAAAGGTTTGAAATTATGTTTAAAGTTTGTTGCAGTCGTTAAGTACTGTCATTTTCATATAGTGTATTTACAAAGTTTCGTCGCATGATGTATTAGTTTCTTTCATCTCTTATTGTTTTTCGACGTTATGTCTCGTGTGTGGTTTGTACTCCTACAGCAATTGTTATCTCACGTAAGAAATATGTGTACCAAATTTGGTTGAGATAAGTGCAGTGGCTTAGGAGAAAATGAGCAGCATTTTCGCTTAATGCAGCAGTTTTCTGCGCATCTCACTGTTGTGTACGTAATTCTTACACTTACGGCGACAGTCGTCATAGATTGAAGCTTACGTGTAAAAAAATTTGAAAAAGATTGGAACAAAACTATAGATTTGTATGCAATACGTAGACACATAATACGGACACTCTGCTTCATTTACAAAGAGATTTAGTTTTGTTATTAATTTATTTCGTCTGATAGTTCTGATTTAAACGAACAGATATTTTCGATGGTTCGGAGCTATAAATGTTAAATATACTGATATTAATTTGAAATTAGCAAAAAATTTCCGACTTTAGCTGCTCTTGTTTAGTGGTCTATATTTTTGTAACACACAAAAATTTGTGCCGGACCGGGACTCGAACCAGGGTCTCCCACTTTTCTCGAACAACTGCTTTAACCACTCGACCACCCTAAAACGCTCACCGCAAATTGCGAATTAATATCTGTATACCTCAACTTGGTTATCTACGGTGGCAGGATGGACTGGTACATCCCAACAAGACATGTAGAGACAGTTTGATTCAATGGCCATGCGTGTAGCAGCGGTTATAGCCAGCAATGGCGACAATATTCAGTACTTATTTCATCATTTCTCTCACTTTACGTTGTGCTATATTTTCAGTCAATAGGTATTTATACAACTTGGTGTGTCTCAAATGAGATATTTGTCGTGCATCTTGGTGTTGAATTTTGGATGGCCAGCACTGTATTTCCCACTCTGCAGAATGTGGGAATATAAGGCTCGTAGATACTATTACTTTTGCAAATTTGACGTGGTAATAACATTAACGAATTACTGAAGCTATCTGTCTCCTGATTCTTAGTCAACTGGAACATTTGGTCTCATCTGGTAATTCGCAGTCGTCCCGACCATAGCAGGCAGAGGACGATACTCTAGCATGCTTCCCTGATGTTTTAAAAGGATGCCCACAGGGGAAAATGGGGGAATTCGACACGTCATATAACAGTTAGCCATTACTTTTTAAGCGTCATTTGTGCCGTACTTGTCTGAGGCTACTCTTGTAGACATACGAAACCAGTCAGCAAGAAATAAACGAATACGTTCTAGACTGATCATTTTAATCAGATGATTGTGAAATGTAACTGCATTGTTCCAGAAATGCACTGAAATGTGAGGTTGCATGTTACTATACAGGAAGAGCCATATTTTCACTTTCCTCAGAGCAAATCAGAACAGAGCTGTCTTGAGCTCACGCCGGGTGGTGTTAGGTACCAGCAACATGTGGTAGAGTCGGTACTACTCGCGTGTGAAAGGCCGCCCAAATTTCTAGTACTTTGCTGTGATTTGCCAGGGCATTGGCAGGCTGTATGCCAAAATTAATTTCTTCTTTAGTCGAAATTAGATATGTTTATTATTAAATTTACTTGAGTTTCATAAGACGTCATCCGCGAAAATCAATCTACCATTATGTTTTTTGACATCAGTTAATGTCATGTAAATTAATAAACAAAAGTAATAGGAAAAGGCAAGGGAAATGCTTTAGCCCTGTTTTGACGCGAGTTCATAAGGTTGTAGACTGAAGTGTAACACGCGGCCTTCTCACTCCGGTTTCGCACCCCATGTGCGATGCGGTCGCTCAAGGCTAGGTATTATTTATATAAAAGTGCATTGCAACATTGGACAGGCAACATAAATTCTCAGTGTTAATTAGACACAGCTGAAATGAAAAGACAGTTTGTTAATTGTTTAGGTTCTTTGTTTCTGTGTGAATGAACGAAGTAGCATCCTTTACGTAATTTGTTTTGCCAGACTACTTCGTCGCTATTAACGTAACAGCCTCGGGGTCATGAACCAACGACCTCCGCTCCGTCTTATGCACTGGGGGAACAACTTTTGAAGACAACAGGCTGGTTAAGATTTTATTCAGAGACTAGCTGAAAACCCGGCGTTGCACGGGTATTTATTTATTTAATCAAGCTTTGAGTTAGTACTTCACATATCCCTTCATCTCAGTCCCTTCTTTTAATATCATGTCACATTTATGGGAGAGTATGCAAGAAATAAAGCCGTCTTGCATAATGTACAAAATAATAACTGCAATATTCAAAGAAAGAAAGTTAGTCATCACGATGCAAATGATATGTAATCTTAATAATTCATTTAATTCAAAACTTGATTGTTAACACTATTTTTCGTTACTTGTCCAAAATCTAATATTAATAGATTCTTTGGGGAAGCCTACCCCTGAGCAAGCGACATGTAGCTGTCCGTGTGAGAAACATGCAGATGTAAAAACCACTCTGCAGTATTTAATAGGTTGCCCTGTAATATATGAAACGTAATAGAAAATGGTAAGTGTTACTGGAAACTACAGTCTCCTGAAGTTAAAAGTTATATATGCCGGAAATAACTGGTGTTCGTTGGATGTACACCGTTGTATTCTCTTCCTTTCCCTGTAGCTCTATAGATGTGAAAGGTTTTTACCCATCACCGTATATGCGATCTCATATTTATTGAATTACAAGGTCAATCCTGATGCGTCAGTTTCATGGCATCTACAGCGAAACTGTTGTGAGCGGCAGACTTATTTTCATCACTTAGTGGGGGGACGACAATGTCAGTTACGAAACGTCCGAAATTACATGCAAACATTGTTGCAGGTCCCTAATACCTCCATTTTCCAATAATTGACGCATGAAGATGGGTATTTTCACGCGGTGGCCTCTTATTATTTATGACATCATATCTCCTGAGCTATGTGTCGTGCTCTTTTGTTTTTGGTGAGGATCCTTCGTGGGTGTACGGTGAACAATTCACCAAAGTTTCATTGCAATCGAATGAATCGTTTATGAACACATAGAGAATATACTGATATGTATACATATATGATTGTGCATTTGATTCAGGGTAGTGAAACCATCATATAGGGGCGTCACGAGTAACGCATATGCGCTCCCACCGGAATCAGATATTGGAAATCCAAGGGGAACCTGGAAGAGGCAAAGGAAAGAAGAAAACATGTGGGATAAGCTTTCAAACGACTTCCCCGACTTTACTATTTTTCTTCCCCTGTTCCGTACGTTGTTCGCCCCTAATTTAAACTACTCCTGACGTGACAATGTCTTAAAGTCAAGGTGAAACAATTAACTCAAAATGAAAGGAGTCCCTGCCTAATGAGGCAGCACCCAAGACCACGACTCACGCCCAGGCAGGGCGCAGCGCAAATTATCTGCAGCAAATTTTTGAAATGGATATTTCCTGTTATTTTGGCCGTAATAAAAGGCACCATACTTGTAAATTTATAAACACTGGGAGAGTGATATATACTGATAAAGATGGAGGTAATCTCGTGTGCACAACGTTTAAAAGGGCTGTGCATTAAAAGAGCGGCGGCGGAGCGGCCGAGCGCATTGAGGCGCTATGCTACGATGCGTGAGGCCGTTCCCTGTCGGGGGTTGCAACCTCCCCTCGGGCATGGATGTTTGGGCCGTCTTTAGTATAAGGTAGTTCATAAGTAGTTTGTAAGTTTAGGGGCTGATGAAAAAAATGTTCAAATGTTTGTATAGCTTAAGGGACTTAACTACGGGGTCATCAGTCCCTAAACTTTGTGAGATTACCGCCCAATAGAAATATTGGTAATTAATAGCATTTGATAATTAAACAGTATGAAGTTCACTGCAAACATTGACCATGCTAATACACTAAATGTTACACAATTTTAATCTTATTAATTATGGTAGCAATGTATGTACACAGTTGGGTGACAACATTTATAGTTAGGCCATAGGTAGAAATTCTCCACGGTGAGATTTCCTGTGTGCTTGTAGCTGACGGGAGGCCAGCGAGCAGGCCGACGTTGGTGGCTTGTTCCAGCTTAGGATTTTCCAGTTTTCGTTTCCGGTGAGGGGAGAGAGGGACAATGGCGAGTGCCAGGCACAGTGCAGTGCACAGAGTGAAATAAAATATTCTAATAATACAGGCATTTGAAGTAATATGATGCAGTTAGGAACCTTTAAGGCCCTCATTACAAAATAGTCTGTTGATAAATAAACAATACATCAGCTGATATAGTCACATCTGGCGTAATATGTTTAATTGACAATGAAAAGTAATAAATTACCAATGAATACAAGACTGTTACACAACTAGCATGGCAATGTTTGTTTATAAAAATAATATATTAACTCTTTCTCATTTTATTTTCAATTAATCTTGTGTATTTTATCTTGAAGTATTCAGTTAAATCACTTATCAGTGATATAAGAAATAGCACGATTATGATAAATAGTACAAAGGATGTTTATACCAATATAAAAACATTTATTTAATGTGTAGTGTAATTATTTTGATTTTAAGTAAAGTTTTAGAAATGTATTGGCTGAGCGCTGTACGTTGGCAAATCGGTTAGAATAGCTCACATGGGGAAGTTGATGACGTAGGGAAAAAACCCCAGCAGTTGGACTTTTGGCGCACACGCGCGCGAGGGCAGGAAGTGACAAGTCGGGAGCAAGTGGGTTAGCTGGCCGGGCGGCGTCGATCTACATCAGTCGGCATGTGGATCTCGAGGTGGAGGTTATAGATTTGAGTGTGGCAATCGCCACGTGTGGTTACTCGTCGTAGACTGCACCAAGTTGAATCGAGTGCTACTGTGTGTTTGTGAATATTTAGCCGGTGGAACAAGGTGTTCATCGCATTGAATTAAAGTGACTGTGATTTGTTAATGCAACACGTGTCGTCGCATAGGCATGAACATAAACGGTGTTTGAGAGAGCCACATGGTGTGAAAACAATTTGCGACAAATATCCATTTTGTCTGGGGGCTCATGAGCTATAACTTTATTTGTTAAATGTGTCGACGTACAGACGTATCAGCCACAGGTTTCTAATATTTTGAAATAAACAACATAAAGTGAACTTTTACGTGTTTTCAAAAATAGTAGTTAGTACACCCTTTTCTCTCATGAACTTGACTTTATTATGAATTTTTTTTTGTTAATCATATGCAGGGAAGGAAAGCTGCGAATGTGTGATATCATCCCCTAGAAAACGAGTCAAACAGTAGCAATCACAGAGCCAGTGTTTTTGCATGTTTAGGAATTTGGTTCGCAGTTGGTGGTTGTGAGTTTTAAACATTAATCTTTCCCTATTTAAACTCTCATCCTGACCTTCACTCTCGCAACTTACAAACTACTTATGAACTAACTAAGACTAAGGACGGCACAAATATCCATGCCCGAGTGGGAATTCGAACCCCCGACCGTAGTGGCCGTGTAGACCGTGACTGGAGCGCCTCAGTCCCCTCGGCCACCATGGCCGGAAGGGACTGATGACTCTGCAGTTAAGTCCCATAAGCTTAACAAACATTTGAACATTAAAAGAGCTGTCACTTGTATTCATGTTATTCATGTGAAACGTTTCCGACGTTGTTATGGCCGCACGTCCGTAGTTAACTGACAGTGGACGTGGTATACCAGTTGTACGCAGTTCGACACATGAGACGTTCTGTTTCGAAAAGCGTTAGGGAATTCGATATTCCGAGATGTACAGCGTCACGAGTGTGCCGATAGTATCAGATTGCTGTCAGTAGCTATCGCCACTGACAGTGCAGTCGCCGGCGACCTGCGGTTAATTATGACAGCAGCGGCGCTTGTCAGCGCTGAAACAGAAGCCACACTGCGAGTAATTATCGCAGAAATCAGTGTCGGACGTAGACAAAGTTCTGTGTAACTGTAACCGACTCCAGCGAGCGCCTTTGTTAACACCACGATATTGGCTATAGCACCTATTATGGTCTCGTGACCACATCGTTTTGCCCCAAGACGACTAGAAAAATGTGTCATGGTCAGAATTCATTTGGTGAAAAGTGAAGCAGACCGCACGGAGCCTTAGACTCAAGTTTCCAGCTAGATGTTATTGAATCTAGTGGTGGCTTCATTAGGGTGAGTGCTACTTTTGAATGTAATGGACTGGATCCTGTGGTCCAACTGAACCGATCACTGAGTGGGAAAGGTTACGTTAGGCTACTTTGAGTTCATTATCAGTAAATTCATTGACTTCATATTGTGAAGAAAACGTTGGATCTTTAATGGATGACACTGCATCATGCTACTAGGTTACAATTGTTCGCGATTGGTTTGGCGGACATTCTGAACAATTACAACTAATCATAAGGCCACCCACATCACTCGTGAATCCTATAGAAAATCGATGGAGCATAAAATATAGTTCAGTCAGTTTATGCACGAAATCCTGCTTTGGAAACAATTTGGAAACACACCAAGTTTCTGCACCTCGACGGACCAGAGGAGTTCGGACACGGTATTTGGAGACGTCCCGCAGCTCTTGCTACCTTATTGCAGGGCTGTACAGCAGTCGACCACGTCAGTGTAGATTACAGATTATGGTTACGAACTAACGCCTCAGACGAGGAACATAGCTGGGTACCCTAGGTAGGCGGTTCCCAAACTTTTTGCTCTGCGGTCCAGACATGGTATAAAAACATCCGGAAGGCCCAGTAACTAAATAAAAAGTAGAAATCTCCAACACACAAATATAAGTGCGTGCCCCCCCCCCCCACACACACAGTACGCAATGTTAAAAAAAACCAGGTGTTTTTTTTTAATCCACTGTATTTCACCCTAAGTTTTAGGAAAGTAGCCTCTGAAAGAAACATGAGAATACTTACACACCGCTAGCTACAGTGTGTAGTCAGCAGGGATACCCAAACTTTTTGTCACCGTGTACTATTGACTTTTTTTTTTGAAATTTTATGGTCTACCATTAGAACTTGTTCAATTGTTGACAAACCCTGAGGTAGTAAAGGGAAGGTAGGATGCGGAAGGTTGACTGATGAAAGGTGCACGAGTGAGGTAGAAAGTGAAATTAATTACTCAATAAGGTTTCTTTGGTCACACTGTGTAATTGGGAACTCGGACGTTTTCCAGCACAATATTCAAACATAAGAAAAATCCTTAGTTCGGCACGGAGTTCAAACAGTCTTGACAATACTTTACCTCTCGACAGCTACCGAAATTCGGAGCAAAGTAGAATCTCTTTGTGTTCACTCCCCATTTCATCGCGCAAAACACTAAACAGTCTCGAATTTGATGACCTTGGTTTAATAAAATTGGCGATTTTTACTGCATCGCCAAGAGTGTTTTTGAGATATTCCTCTTTATGTATGTTGCAATGTGTCCTTTGAACCAAGGGAGCGACTGATGTAACTGATGACTTTGATACAGCATCTAAAGGACATTTAAATCTTATTTCATATTTTTACTCGGTGATCTTGACAACTGACGAATGAAACGCCTGAATCTACCGATAAATTTTATCTCGTCTTCGACTCCCGACAAGCGTTCGCGGCCCAGTACAAGACTGCCCGCTACCCACTTATGACCCATAGGTTGGGAACCGCTGCCCTACGTGGCTAAGGACACCGCTCGCTTCATGCGCGAAACCGGCTTCGAGACCCGGTCCAACATAAATTGTCAGTTATCATCACTGATGTATTTCAACGCATCGCAGCAACTACTACGGAAAACATCCCTTTCTTTCTTCTATAGTGAAATATAAATTTCTATCACGCTTGTTGTCTGCGAAAGCAGAATGAAAGTACTCGCAGCTTTACTGCCGCTAAAAGCCTCACTGGCACGGTTTGCGTTGCCAGTTCTGCTGTGCCTAGAAATCGACGTGGAACTGACCGTTTCAGCATCTGTTCTATTAATGAGTTTCTCCAGTCGAAAATACCGATGAAGGCGGCAAACCTCTCTCAACTTTACAGATAAATGGGATACCGTTGCTTAGTATGCAGGAAGAAGACCTCGTGCCAAACCTAATCAGGATGGCATTAACGACGCGTTCCAGGTAGTAAAGCCAGATACCAGGGCTCTGAATTTGTGACACCAGAGTGACGGCAGTTCTGAGAAAGACGGGACGATCCAGTGCGCCTCCGCCGTGAAGCAGTCGTGGTGTGAATTACAAACGAATCACCAGAAATTAGACATCTAGCTGAATTACAACGATAACTAATCAAGGCTTAGGAAAATTACCTCACCAATAGCAAACGAGGGTCCTTGAAAAGACTTACGATGGTTTGTAATTACCGAGAAACATTGCATTGATAACTTTCATTTAAAGATTAACCCTGTATACTAGAGCAAACGCAACCGTTGCATTGCTCTGCAAAGGGATTGAGTTTGGTTGCAACACAGCGGTGTTGTAAAAGAAGAGCTGAATCGTCCAGGAGATGCCGAATGTAGTCAATGACGTCATCCTGTTACTCACCCTCCGAGACTTCCTCGCGAGATTTCCACGCTGAGCATCGTGATTCTGACCCTCCACCGTATTCTAAAGAGGGTGTGATGTAGGCAGGAGGGGGTTCAGTGATCTTTCCATCGATTGTCACGCCCTCGGCTGTGTTGGGACGATAACTGCCGCGAAATTTGATGGTAATGTTACGTCATTAACTCATTGAATATCACATCTCTGACTTCATTTTTGCAAGTGTGAGCAACTTGATCGTTTACAGCGTCGGCGAGCTCAAATGAAACCTGGATGGACGCCGTGGTGTTGGTAGGTTCTAAGGCGTCTATGCGTTAATTTCAGACTCGTGTATCGCAGTGGTAGAGAATTACGGGGTGTCGAAGAAGGGACTCCTTCATAAACTCCTACATAAACTCCGGGAACACTTTCAATTATTTATTGCACAAGTAATTAAACATTGTACAGATGCCATACACACTGCATTTTGAAGAGAAACTCGAAATATTTTTTTAATACAAATATTCGACATGCGATCCATGAGCTATCCAGCAGACATCAATACGGTAGTCAAATTCTTGTCCCAGCCGTCCCAGCAGGGCAACATCGATTGTGGCTGTCCCTTACCGTATTCTCGCCCGGAGCTCTGCTACATCACGTGGTAGAGGCCTAACACACTCCAAATATTTAATATGTCCCCATAGAAAAAGTCACACAGGGTGAGATCTGGTGATTTGGAAAGACATTTCATGGATCAAATGTCCCCTTCTGTAGCACAGATGATCCATCGATGCGGCAGCTCCTTATTCAGGTACCCAGCAACTTAACAATGAAAATCTGACTAACCCCGGCCTGTTGAAAAAAGAACGGAGTGCGATAGCATTTGAGGCAGCAACCATTGCTCCAACATATCCAAGTAGGAATATCCAGTGACAGTGCTCTCTAAGAGAAGAATGACCCGTATAGTTTTTGACTAGACAACATTTACCTTTGGTGAATCATGCTGAAATTCAGTGTATTCGTGTGGATGATTTGTACCCAATATTCAACAATTATGTCTGTTCACTTTGCCATTAGTGTGAAGAGTGGCACTGTCGCTAAAAATTAACAGTGTCATCGCCATCTTCATTCAATTGCTGCAACTGCGAACAAAACTCCAAAAACTTGTCTTTGTCGTCGTCATTGAGCTTCTGCATTAGCACCAGTTTGAATGGTTATATAGATAGTTTCTGTTTTTCTGTTGCAGGAGTTTCTACTCTGTCATTGGAGACACTTCGAGTGCACGGGATACACGACACACCGATTTCATTGGACTCCTTACGAATGTCTCTCGTACACTCTTCACATTCTCTTCACTCACACTGGAACGTCCGCTTCTCTTTTCCGGGCGCAAGCAACTACGCAACTCGTCGCAACCCATTTGTAGTGCCAGTGGTAAAGGCCTTCCTTGTTGATGGCTTCTTACCGCACTTGGTTCTAAACATCCGTTGAACAGCTGTAGCACACAAGTATTTGTCCAACTTCAACACACAGAAAGCTCACTCCACAAATGAACTCGCCATATTTGTGACTAGCTCTGACTATCAGCAAATTACCAAACTACGGCATTACATTAAAAAAAAAATTCAAGGTTCCTCTTCAATATGAAATATTTATAATATTTCTACAATGTTTGGTTCTTGTGCAATGAATAATTCAAAGTGTTCCCTGTATTGTTATGTATTGTATAAAACTATTCTCTGGAGTGAAGAAAACATGTTCCATGTACAATAGTAACTGTTCGCCATTACTTCGAATATATTTCAACTTTAGAAACAAATCGCCATGAAATAGTTTCATGTATCGTGAACGATATCTTACTCGGAAAGTAAAGGAAACAGTTATCCTGAATTTATGAATTAATAGTGATAAAACAAATGCAGCTACAAGGAACTGGACCCAAGAGTACTTGCCGTCCGTCGGTATGAATCATACACTAGGAACACTTCAGGATGAATATTGGTGTCTTAAATCCTTGTAGCGGGTTTTTACTTTAAATTTAATACATACAATGAAGAAGCCATTGCGTGCCAATTTTGTAAATGAATTGTACAACGATCAATATTTACTGGATTGTTTCGTCTTCAGTGGTGTCATTACGCGTACATGATAGTGTGAACTCACACGACGTGAACATCTAGTGGTCAGCAAATCCCTATAACGTTGTTCAGGTGCAAAAGGACTCAAAATTACTTATTTATTTATTTCATTTTTGGTGCCGTATTACGACGGAAATTTATGGACGTTTCTTTTTTCTGGAAGTCATCTGTAGTTGCAGTTTCTTATCATGATGTGCTACTAATAATGATGTTTCCACAACTAATACCTTATTTGGCAAGGAGACAAATCACCGTCTCACCCAGTACAGACTGGTTAAACGACATATCAGGTCGCAGGATGGGCCGTGGCGGTAGAGGACCCAAATTAATCTGTTCCCCTGACGTCTCTACTGGCAGCAGGGCGTTTGTAGACGAATGTTTCTCAGAGTGAAGCCTAAGGTTATATCTCGGAGGTCGCGACGGGAACTGTTCGTAGACTGGAGAAGACGGTGTACCCAAAGGGAGGCACTGATGCACAACGCATGAGAGATTCGTCCTATTGGCGTCTGCCTTGAACTGAGGTAATTATAGTTTTGTGCTCAGAATACATCTGGCTATCCAGTTCCTAAGTAGTATATGTGCGATTGATGAGGTAATATCACAAACTTCCGAAGATAGCAAGGGTAGGTAATTATTAGAATTACCGACAGGTCAGCTTTACAGTTCATGCATCCAAGATACTAACGATGATAATATGCAGAAGGGTGGAAAGGAAGAGTGAGGCTGTCTTGGCTCTAGGAAAAAATGTATGCAACAGAGAGTCAGTCCTGACAGTTCGCTTTATAATAGAAAAAAAGACTGAAGATAAATCAAGACAATAATACATGGTGTTAGAAGTTCCAAATTCTTAGAAATTCAGGAATAAGCTATAGCAGCAGAACATTAATATATACAGGTAGTTAGAACAAGAGGCAACAGGTAATAATAACACTGCAAGACTATAAACAAAAGACTCAGATTGAAAGATTGAAAGATTAGTATGTAGTGTTTCATCTCTAATGTTCAATACATGTATACATAGAAAAAGCAATGACAGCAATAAAAGATAATTGCCATACGGGTAGAATAACTCAAGGTGAAGGAATATCAAAGATTCCTTGATGACATTACTAACCTCAGTGAAAGTGAAGGAGGAAACAGGATATATTGAAAGGAGTGAAGAGTGTAATGAGTGCTGAATGTGTTCAAATGTTCAAATGTTTGTCAATCTGAGGAACCAAAGTATTTGGGTCAACGGCTCCTAAGCTTACAATCTGCTTAAATGAATTTTAGCACACACATCCATAGCTGATGGAGGACTCATACTTCAGACGGGGAGCGACTAAGCAATCCGCTGTACATTCCCGCGCAACGTGCTGAAAATGGATTGAGATAAAACAGCAAAAGGACAAAATGTATTCAGGAATGAAAGTAGCGAGAAAGTTAATGTAAAAATCAATGACCACATGTTAGATGAAGTTAACGTATTCTGCTGCGTAGATAGCAAAATAAACCACGACGAACGTGGAAAGGAGGATGTAGAATGTGAAATTACTCAGGAGTATATGGAATTCATGACTAATAAGAATCTACTGGTATCAAATGATGACCTTAATGTAAAGACGAACGTGGAAAGAGGGATATAGAATGTGAAATTACTCAGGAGTATATGGAATTCATGACTAATAAGAATCTACTGGTATCAAATGATGACCTTAATGTAAAGAAGAAATTTGTAGTAATGTACTTTCGGAGAAAACGTTGTTTGGAAGTGGCAATCGGAAGATAACAGAAACGAATCATTTGAGGTAGCGTGCTACAAGAGAATGATGAAAATTGAGATAATTGGCGAAAGAAAGAGTATGTGCAAACACTGAAAAGGGGAATAGGTAGCATCACGGAAAACGTTAGGAAACAATTTCCATGTTACAAAAGTGAACTGTGTAGGGAAAAAATTGTAGGGGAAGGAAAATATTGGAGCTCATCAAGCAAATAACTGATTAGTGGGGTCCAAATACAACTGTGAAATGAGGAGACTGGCGTATGAGAGAATTTCGCGGCGGGCCTCATAAACCAGTAATAAGTCTGTTGACATGAAAAATGAATCTAATCGACACTTACGCACTGAGGGATAAGCCCACAGAGTGGCATAGGCGAGATCCTTCTAGGTTGTGTCCTTTCAACTCAGTTTCGCTAAGAGTGTAGGTTTCATTTTGGGTTTCAATGGAAAAACTGCCTTCAAAAATTTGAAAAGATAGTGGAGAGATTTCAACTTTTGATGATATCCTCTCTTTTCTTTACCCTCCTTGACTGTATATGATTGACTTAGGGATTGGCTTTCGCTAGAGATAATTATCAAGTTTTAGTGACCCACAGAGGGCGACAAGAATTAGGGATTTGTGCGGTAGTACTTACGAATATCCATGTATTTCAGCATGGTGGCAGCAATGCACTGCTTTTCACAGCATGTGGCCATTGAAGAAGAGAGCAGAATATTTTGTCGAAAGGAATACATTGTCAGACATTATGGAAAAATCGATCAGAAGCCGAGAACTTTATCTATGAAATAAATATTCTGTGCTTCGTCAGAAGCGACGACCAAAAAGGAGACACTGGGTGGGTCTTCTGTACTCCACATCTATTTCTTCAATAATGGGAATAATTTTCGTTTTATTTCAGAACATAAATGCACTAAATTACATAGACAGTCAACAGGAGTCTATTAGAGTTTTGAAAAACGGTTCGAGATCCTTACCAGGTAAAATTTACAGAGTATTTTAAAAAGAAAACCAGAGACAGCGACGCGGTTAAGACACGTGGCCTGAGGTGGTTTTCATTGAAACGAAGAGATTTTTTTGTTGCAGCAAGACCTTACTCGGAAATTTCGATCACTATCTTTCTAATCTGTCTATGAAAATTATTTAACTCACCTACATAGAGAGAAATGAGTATTGTAATAAAATAACAGGTACCCGAGCTCACACGGAAAGGCTCAGGCGTTCATTTTGTACTATTCGGGAGATGAACGGTCGACAAGTAGTCTCAAAGCGGTTTTGTTAACTCTCTGTCAATCAAGTAACTGTGAACTGCATAGTAGTGACATAGAATGAACGGAGCCATTGTGCGGTGGATTCGATTGTTGGTGCACTAACGTTTCCATACGCTGGTAAGTTGATTAACTACACAATATCACCTGTGAGAAGCTGAAATTGAACTAGAGTCTCGATAGATATAGGTGGAGTAGACTCTGATTAGGCCTTTCCTTGAGCTGAGTGATGAGTAAAAATAACTTGTTGACAGGCGTTGGGTATCTGCGCCCTCGGCTGTTGCTGCTGAATGTGAACAGACCGTAACGAGGTTGCGGCAGCCGATGAGACATGCAACGAAATCCATCAGCCCTGCGTCCGACTTTGCAACAGCGACCGCAGTCCTCGTCTCATGAACTACACCAAGCACTTTGTGACAACGGCACCCCGAAATTCTCCACACTAAGAAAACAAGTAAAAATTATAAATTTGCATTATTGGTATAAGGTGTAAAAATTCGTCCAAAAATGACGATTCTCGTGCACACAAATGTTCAAATGTTTGTATCCCAAACCGCCAGGGTCATCGATCTATAGAAACAGCTGAGAGAGCTAAACCTGTAAAAGTCTCCTGGTCCGATTGAAATACCATTTCGGTTTTTCAAAGAGTAATCTGCGAAATTAGCCCCTTACTTAGCTTGAATTTATACCGAATCTTTAGTTCAGCACAAAGCTCCTAGTGATTGGAAAAAAGCGCAGGTGACTCCCGTTTATAAGAAAGGAAAGAGAACTGAACCACATAATTACAGACTAATATCGTTGACATCAGTTTCCTGTAGAATAATGGAGCATAGTCTCAGTTCGAATATAGTAAAATTTCCTTGAGACGGAAAAGCTTTTTTCTATGAATCAGCACGGGTTTAGGGAACATCGTTCATGTGAAACTCAGCTTTCCCTTTTCCCACATGACACCTTGCGAGCCATGAATGAAGGCAAGAGGCAGTTTGTGTTTTTCTCGATTTCAAAAAGGCGTTTGACGCGCTGCCACACTACAGACTGCTAACGAAGATACGAGCTTATGGAATAGGTTCACAAATTTGTGACTGTCTGGAACACTTCCTAAGTAATAGAACACAGTACGTTGTTCTCGACGGCGAGGGTTAATCAGAGACGAGTGTATCGTCAGACGTACCTGAGGGGTGTGTGATAGGACCGCTATTATTTTCTATCTATATAAATGATCTGATGCACAGAGTAAAGTTGTAATTTGCGGATGTTCGCTGATGATGCTGTTGTGTATGGGAGGGTGTCGCCTCTAACTGTCTGAAACAGCATACAGGATGACATGGAGCAAATTTCTAGTAGGTGCGAAAATGGCAGAAAAAAATGGAGAAAAATCTAAGGCGATGCACATGAGTAGGAAAAACAACCCCATTATGTTCGCATACAGCATTAGTAGTGAGCTTCTTGATGCAGTCTCGTCGTTCAAATATCCAGGTCTAACATTGCAGAGCGATGTGAAATGGAACGTTCATGTAAGGACAGTTGTGAGAAAGGCGGCAGTCGACTTCGGTTTATTGGGAGAATTTTGGGAAGATGTACTTCACCTGTAAAGGAGACCGCGTATAAAACGCTTGTACGACCACGTCTTGAGTATTGCTCAAGTGTTTGGGACCCACAGCAGATCAGTTTAAAGGAAGACATAGAGACAGTTCAGAGGTGAGCAGCTAGGTTTGTTACTGGTAGGTTCGACCAATGCGCTAGTATCACGGAAATGCTCCGGGAACTCGATGGGGGTCGCTCGATGAAAGACGACGTTCTTTCCGAGAAATTCTGTTGAGGAAATTTAGAGGGCCGGAATTTGAAGCTGAGAGTAGAAAGATCTTCCTTCCGCCTACTTACATTTCGCGTAACGATCGCAAAAACAAGATAAGAGAAACTAGGGCTCGTACAGAGGCATATCTGAATTTTTTTCCTCGTTCTATTTGGGAGTGGAATAGGGCAGGAAATGCATATTAGTGTATTGCGGAGTATGTATATAGATGTGGAGTTAGAAACTACTAAAACTAACTTCTACTAAGGACAATACTAACACCCATGCCCTAGGCAGGACTCGAACCGTTTTGCACACTAGGCTGTTGTGCTCACCACAAAACCACCCTAGTACAGTGACCTCGCGGAACTGGAGGGGTCAACCCTAGCTCGCTTTCCTTCTCAGCCAAAATTATCGTCTCCGCCTAAGTCTACATGAAGTTCTCCTAAATCACGAACAATATTGTAAAAGCTCTCCAAATCAAGTGGAGTAGCACTTTATGAACATTATTTAGACTTAGACAGGGGTGAGAGGAATGTGTGTCAAGTAAATCCGTACAATTATGAGACGCCGTTGTGCCACGTATGCGCAGATGTGAACGCCGCAGTCTAGTTAGCAGGAGACCCGGGATGGAATCCTGGACGTGATATTAATTTTCACACGATTCTTCAGTCTCAATATATCTACATCTACATCTACATACATACTCCGCAATTCACCGTAAGGTGCGTGGCGGAGGGTACACTGTACCACTACTAGGCATTTCCTTTCCTATTCCACTCCCAAATTGAACGAGGAAAAAAAGAATGCCTATATGCCTCCGTACGAGCCCTAATTTCTCTTATCTTGTCTTTGTGATCTTTACGCGAAATGTAAGTAGGCGGCAGCAAGATCGTACTACACTCAGCTTCAAATTCCGGCCCTCTAAATTTACTTAACAGAAATTCACGAGAAGAACGTCGTCTTTCTTCCAGCGATCCCCAATTGAGTTGCCGGAGCATTTCCGTGACCCTCGCGCATTGGTCGAACCTACCGGAAACAAATCTAGCTGCTCGCCTCTGAACCGCCTCTATGTCTTCCTTCAAACCGATCTGCTGCGGGTCCCAAATACTTGAGCAATACTCAAGACGTGGTCGTACAAGCGTTTTATACGCGATCTCCTTTACAGGTGAAGTACATCTTCCCAAAATTCTCCCAATAAACCGAAGTCGGCTGTCTGCCTTACTCACAACTGTCCTTACATGCTCGTTCCATTTCATATCGCTCTGCAATGTTACGCCTAGATATTTGAACGACGCGACCGCATCAAGAAGATCACTACTGATGCTGTATTCGAACATTATAGGACTGTTTTTTCTACTCATGCGCATCACCTTACATTTTTCTACATTGAGAGCTAGCTGCCATTCTTCGCACCAACTAGAAATTTTGTCTAAGTCAACCTGTATGCTATTACAGTCAGTTACAGACGACACCCTCCCATACACCACAGCATCATCAGCAAACAGCCGCAAATTACAACTTACTCTGTCCATCAGATCATTTATATAGATAGAAAATAATAGCGGTCCTATCACACTCCCCTGGGGCACGCCTGACGATACACTCGTCTCTGATGAACACTCGCCGTCGAGAACAACGTACTGCGTTCTATTACTTAGGAAGTCTTCCAGCCAGTCACAAATCTGTGAACCTATTCCATAAGCTCGTATCTTCGTTAGCAGTCTGCAGTGTGGCACCGTGTCGAACGCCTTTTTGAAGTCGAGAAAAACACAATCCGCCTGTTGCCCTTCGTCCATGGCTCGCAAGATGTCATGTGAGAAAAGGGCAAGCTGAGTTTCACATGAACGATGTTTCCTAAACCCGTGCTGATTCATGGAAAGAAGCTTTTCCGTTTCAAGGAAATTTACTATATTCGAACTGAGAATATGCTCCAAAACTCTACATGAAACCGATGTCAACGATATTGGCCTGTAATTGTATGGGTCAGTTCTCTTTCCTTTCTTATACACGGGAGTCACCTGCGCTTTTTTCCAATCACTAGGAACTTTGCGCTGAATTAAAGATTCGCTATAAATGCAAGCTAAGTAGGGGGCCAATGCCGCAGAATAGTCTTTGTAAAACCGAACTGGTATACCATCCGGACCAGCAGACTTTTTCGTATTTAGCTCTCTCAGCTGCTTCTCTACACCGGAAATACCTATTGCTATGTCCCCCATTTCGGAATTAGTACGTTGATCAAATGATGGTATATTTTTGCGGTCCTCCTGCGTGAAAGATTTCTTAAAGGTTAAATTTAGAACTTCAGCTTTCCGTTTGCTTTCTTCTATTACTGCCCCGGAATGATCAACTAGTGACTGGACAGTGGGCTTTGACCCGCTTATCGATTTTACATAGGACCAGAATTTTTTCGGGTTCTCGGAAAGATCTTTTGCTAAGGTATGGCTGTGATAATTATTGTATGCTTCACGCATCGATCTTTTTATAGACGCACGAATCTCTACTAACTTTTGCCTGTCATCATTTGCGTGTTCTTTTTTGAATCGAGAGTGCAACAGCCTTTGCTTTCTCAGCAGCTTTCTAACATTATTATTATACCACGGTGGATCTTTTCCATCCTTAATCGTCTTTACTGGCACATATTTCTCTAACCCTTCATTAACAATGCATTTAAATTTAGTCCACAATTCCTCTACATCCATAGTCCCAGAATTAAACGATGCCCATTCATTTTCTAAGTGCGATCGTAACATTTGCTTGTCGGCTTTTCCCAACAAAAACACGCTCCTAGCCTTCTTGACTGGTTTATGAACTTTGGTCACCATCGACGCTATGACGATATCGTGATCACTAATTCCTGTCTCTACACAGACATCGTTAATAAGGTCAGGCCTGTTTGTGGCTATAAGGTCTAGAATATTTCCATTGCGCGTGGGTTGCCGGTTTAACTGCTCAAGACAGTTTTCGGAGAATGTGTCCAAAAGTAGCTCGCAAGACTGCTTGTCTGTACCGCCTGAAATGTAACTAGCGAGGTCCCAATCTATACTCTTAAGGTTGAAGTCACCTCCGACTAATATTACATGGCCCGGATACCTATGCACTACCTGGTGTAGACTTTCCTTGAATGATTCTAAAACTGCTACAGCAGCACTGGGGGGCCGGTAAAAACACCCAACTATTAATTTTACTTCTTTTAGACCTGTTATGCGTGCCCAGATAACTTCACAGTTACTTTCAACCTCGATCTCAGTAGAAACAATATCTTTGTCCACAGCGATGAACACTCCTCCTCCAGTTGTATCAGATCTATCTTTCCGATATACATTCCACGCTTCGCTAAATATTTCTGAACTTGCCACATCATCATTTAGCCAGATTTCGGTGCCTAAAACTATCAGAGCGCAATAACTTCCATGCAGCGCTGCAAATTCGGGAACTTTGTTTCTAATACTCTGTAAGTTCGCGGCTAATATTTTTATGTTCGAATTTTTGTTCCGAACGTGGCCTGAATTCGCTGTTTGAATGCTGACAGGCGAGTGCTCATCAGAGTTAGCGCCTAGCCTAAAAAACCCCCATGTGCACTCCACAAGTACTCTGCTACCCGAGTAGCCGCTTCCTTAGTGTAGTGCACCCCTGATCTATCTAGGGGCACCCTACAATTCCCCACCCGATAACGCAGATCCAGAAATCTGCAGCCATGACTGTCACAGAGTCGGCGAAGCCTCTGGTTCAGACCCTCCACTCGGTTCCAAACCAAAGGACCCCGATCAACCCTGGGAACAATGCTGCAAATCGACAGCTCTGCTTGCACCCCGCGTGCGAAGGCAGCAGCCTTCACCAATTCCGCCAGCCGCTCGTAGGACCTGAGGATGTCCTCAGAACCCAAGCGACAAGCGTCATTGGTGCCGACGTGAGCTACGACTTGCAGTCGACTGCACCCCGCACTCTCGATAGCCGCCGGCAAGGCCGCCTCCACATCTCGGATGAGGCCCCCCGGCAAACACACCGAGTGCACGTTGGAATTCCTTCCAGATCTGGACGCTATCTGCCTAAGGGGCTCCATCACGCGCCTGACATTGGAGCTCCCAATAACTAATAATCCCCTCCCCCCGTGCACCTGCTCGGACCCTGCTGAAGGAGTGGCCACACTTTCACTCACAGGACGAACGGGCGCGGACGGACGTCCAGCCTCCACATTGGCCTTCCGCCTCGAGCGACGCGAACGCCGTACAACCCGCCACTCCCCTTGCGGAGAAGGCGGCTCGACGACGTCCGGTACACCTGAAGGTGCCTCGGTAGCAGGGACAGAGAGCGTAGCGTGAGACACCTGAGGTGTCCCACTCGACGCACCAGATTCCCCACCATCGCTGCACCCCGAGACAGCAGCCTGAAGACGGCTGACCGTAGCCAACAGCACGCTCAGCTGTTCGCGAACCGCGGCCAACTCCTCCTGCGTCCGCACACAGCAGGCACACATCCTATCCATCCTATCGATACAATTAACAGCAATTAACAACTTTAAAGAAGCCTAGTACTCTAATGAAGGCGGCTGGCTGCTGACTTAACTGTCGTCAGTGGTAACTACACTGTCGAATCAACAAAACTGAGTCCGGCACTCGTGGCAGCTGGCACTGGACTGACTGATAACGAGCTTAGTAACGGTCTCTGACTTGTTTTGAAATACACCGGTTAAAGACGAAGACTAAACAACGGTATTTATCAAATAGGATAGAATAAACTATTAAAACAGTAGTACAAACGAAATCTGCAAGTACGCGGGAATAAACCTCTTAAAACAGTACTACCGAAAATGAACTAGACAGGCAAATTAAATTTGACACAAATTAAATTCAGATACTTAGCGCTGTTAACGCAGCGACACTGGTGACAGCTGGCACTGGACTGACTGATAACGAGCTTAGTAACGGTCTCTGACTTGTTTTGAAATACACCGGTCAAAGACGAAGACTAAACACAACGGTATTTATCAAATACGATAGAATAAACTATTAAAACAGTAGTACAAACGAAATCTGCAAGTACGCGGGAATAAACCTCTTAAGACAGTACTACCGAAAATGAACTAGACAGGCAAATTAAATTTGACACAAATTAAATTCAGATACTTAGCGCTGTTAACGCAGCGACACTGGTGACAGCTGGCACTGGACTGACTGATAACGAGCTTAGTAACGGTCTCACTGATGCTTCTGACTTAAAGAAGTCTGTGAATCGCTTCGTTTCGTTTGCATACGACATTTTGGTAACAAAGAATCGTGCGGCTATCATCATATGAACTTTGTCACAACAAACCAGAACGAATGAGAAGCAGATTAAGAAATTAAATGCAATTGCAAAGTAACATTCAAATCACATAATTTTTATACTGAAACCGTTCTATTTTATTGTTCGGTCTCTGTTGTAGACTTCATTTGTATGGTAACGTCTTTTGATCACTTGGATGATATTCCGATATTATAGTGTCCGCAAGCACTCTGGTGTGTTTCAATGCAGACAACATGAACTGCGGATGCATGTCTACATATATCAAAATGACCCAAGTGTATGATTCATCAAACAAAAAAATGTGTCCAACGTACAGGGAATAATAAATGAAATTTTTTCTAAAGAGAACAGTTGCTGACCCCCTCGTGTCGAATATTACGACTGCTGTGGGAATTTTGTATTTGGCTGAAAGAATATTTATAGATCACTGAAATATGGTTAACTTTTTCATGACCAACATGAAGTACTAAATTTATCTTATATAACTATCAACTACTAACTGTACTGTTGTGTACTACAAACGTTTAAGCTTAAATATTTAGTTTCCGTCACATTCTGAGATGAAAAAACTTCCATTATAAAGTAAGAGATGTATTAATATCTCTGTGCAATCCTTTTCTTTGCTACACCCAACGATATAGGAGTAAAGAAAACAGGTGTGGACACACTTGTCCACCAACCTTTTAAATTTGGAAAATACCAATGAAGCAAGTTAACCTTTGATCTGGTATGTGGGATGTATAACCCTTGCATATAATGTAAAAACTCTTACAAACCACAAAAATCAATGGTAGAATTAAATTAGAAAGATTTTACGAGAAGTATTCGCTGCCTGCTGACTATCAACCTAGAACTCAAATTAGTTACAGAGGAATAATTTATTGACTAAAAACAATACGGCTGGTTGCATTTTGCACCCTCACTGATAAAACAGTAGAAATATACCCTGGAAGAATAAGGCCAGTATACATTAATTTCTATAAATAAAAGTAAATTACATCTTCACCGAAACAATTAGATCCATTATATATTGTACTTCCTGAGCAGACCAGAAACCACTACATAGTTTCGGTTGCTGCACATGCCTTTGTTCTTGTATCATACAATCAGCTTTTCTTCCCTCAAGGCATTTCACTCTGTACTGAAATTTACGTTCGAAAATAAATCTTTCTCTATCTTTATCTACTTTTTAATGGAAAAGTTTTCTAGTATTTTTTTTTCTTTTCTGATCAAGCATATTGTTGATTCCTTTTCACAGAGTTAATTCAAGACACTTATCGTCAGCCAACTATCACTAATCCAGCATAAATATTATATAATTTCAGTTTCCCCTCTGCTTATTATTTCTTTTTCTCTATACTTTTACACGTTTCAATATTGCCTAATAGTTTACAGTTTTTCTTTACTTCGTATTGCACATAAAGTTTTCTTTGTTCTTGGATCTGTTACCTGTTTTAATTCGAATGCTATATTCACGTGCGTAGAGACATTACGATTTTATTATATATATATTTTTACAACTTTTTCATTTATTGACAGTTAATAAAATACTACATCGTTATTCAACACTCTCTTTCCGCTTCCTCTTTTATACTGTGTATGACATATTTAAGCAGCTCACTTTTATTTAATTATCACTCCGAGATACATTTCTATTTAACGAGCTAAACCTGCAAAGATTTATTACATTTTTTTTCAATTGGGAATAAATTTGGTTTTCTTTTGAGGTGCAGTTGTGAACCTGCATCTGTAGCTTTTCATAGATTTCAGCAAAACCGCCAACAAATGCCAGACAGTTACCGCCCAAAACGTTCATTTTTTCTCCCATTGTATTATTTACGGTTTACAGTTATGAAAATTCGAATAGTGTTTTTTTACATTGTACACATGCCTGCAAAGAGGTAACGTTTTGTACTTGCCTCCATTTTAAAGTGTTCCAAAAATGGACCATGAAATATTTCTTTTGAAACTTTGTTAGAGTAACAGGGATAAGATGCCCTCATTTACTTACTTTCTAGTTTTTCAACGCCTTTTCCCAAGCATCTCTTTAGTTTAAAAACGTATCTAGCTAACAGGAGTTGCGGATCGGTTGCTGTCCGCTGTGAATTTCTCTTTTATGCCAGCCCGCCAGTGGCATGATTCACAACAGAATCTGGACACTGGAGGGAAGTCAGTCTACCACCACTTGACGTTATAGCATGCGTACCAATCACAGGTGTTTTTTGAAGAATGATTGGCATTCCACGCAGAGAATGTGAAAAGCCACAGCGTCCATCCACCAGGATGGAATGGAGAGGAATTTCACCTCCTCGAAACACTCTTCTTAGATACCGCCAGTGCCGTACCACGCCCGATACCCGTCGACAGTCACAATAAAAAAGCTCATCTCGTCTTCTGCACGTCCCAAGAGTGGTGCGAAGGAGAAGGTGCAGCTTCACGTCTGCCATTTTCCAAACATGTATTCAACGGGCTTCTGGCGATAGAGCGGATTCAATTCGCTGCTACATGTCCGAGGTTGTACATTTTCCAAAACTTCCGTACACATTTTGCTAGTCTTCCAACATTTTATACTGGCTACTGAGCCATGCTATATTTATTCAGAAGACACTGATATCTAGAATTATGTGGCAACGCGAATTATGCACACTAATAAAGCTTTATTATACATTAAAGAACAGTTAACCACTAGTCTTAGTTAAATGTTAGTGCTACAAAAATACCAAGGAAAAACTAAAGTAATAATGAATGCGGATTGATTTGCTACTCCTATTATTGCTGCAGATATGCCCTAATTTATAGGCATAATATAAAAGACTGAATAATTATGAAGAACATCACAATACGTTTTTCGGTGAAAATTTTTCTGGTCAGAGCAGCTGGTGTAGGAAGAGCATCGTAACAGCCATATATGTTTAGGACGCACATCATCGTCGTCATCCAGCAGTAGAAATGGCAGTAGTAGAGGGGATAAAACTGTGGCCACTGATCACTTCAGCCTGCAGAATCACCGATCTGTCCGCGGCTGTTGGCGCTCCACTCATAGAGCAAGGGATGGGATGTATGTGTCATGGGCAAACGGAATAGGATGGTCACAAGGTTTACGCCAAACGTGTACACGCCCATCGCTCGCTTACAGACTGAACTCTTCCTCATCGCTGAAGTCAAGAGCCTTTTTCCGTACCCAAATCAACTCTGTGGCGACCCCGAAAAAGCCAGTTTGGTAGTACTGCAACAATCACTCGTATTCTAAGTCCTGTAGCAAGCAGACCATTCCCACTCGTGCTTGTTAGCACCATAACTGAAAAATGAGATCATATCTAGTACACAGATTGTTTTCCGTCGATCAGAGCTGCTGGCACTACACGCGAATCCTGCCACATATCTGTACTACGGCCGACGTCCATAACTTTACTAATAGGTGTGAGAATATTCTAGATTGATTAAAACAGCAACACACAACTGTTAGATTATTCGCAACATCTGCAGCAATCCTCTGGTACGTACATCAGGTTTCAAGGTGGTCTCCAATTGTGACCCCATTCATGAAGCCGAAGCCGTTCAGCAAGAATATTCACCCATTCAGTAGGGCACGGTTGTACCCCAGAATTAATGTTACAAACATGTTACCTTTCTAAACCTAGAAAATTGACTACCTGCAGGCTGAAATCGCAGCGTATACATACAGGTCTCCTGAGTGCCTTTGATTGTGCAAATGGTTCACCAGCACACTAACCATTAAAGTATGCACTGAACACAACCTATTATTATTATTATTAGATGTATAACAAACATCACCTCGCAAAGTTTTAATTTTTCTATTTTTTCTACATGTCCATTTCTATGTACGACTGATTCGGAACCAGGTCGTTCACTAACAACTAATAATAAATCAACATGTACTATTAATATGTAATGGGCCATGTCAAATAATAAATAAAACACACGAAAAAACTAATAATAAATGCAACACATTTTTCTACAGTTTGTAATTTAATTTATTCATTCATAAAACCAGTTTAGAAACTTTTTTTTTTTATCTTAAGGCCCCTAACAAATGGTCAATGAATTTATGTTTCGCATCAGAATAGGCAAGCCGTCAACACTTGCGTCTGTATATCTCTCGAAAGAATGACCAAAACTTTCTCATCTGTTAAGATCTAATACAGATCAGGAAGGGAGTGATGTGTACAAAACGCACAGGACGTTACTGCTTGAGCCACCACTTGAGAACACAAAGTCAGGATGTCTCTGTATACATTTCTCTTATTATTCCTCAGTGGTCACTGTGCCAATGGAATGTTGAGTGGTTTCTGTCAACTTGTGGTTGAAGTAGTAACATTATGTGCCGCTAGCACACATCATTCACTTCCTGAAGTGAACGCAGGAAGTAATAAATGGGAAGGATAACGTCGTTCTTAAGAAGATCGAATGTAGCGCCTTACTTCGCGTCGCTCACATAAGAACATTACAGCAGACCAACCGGTATGACTCAAGTAGAGCAGACGGTTTGTGATGGACTTCGGAGCTTGGCAGCTACAGGCAGTGGCGGTACTGCCCGCCAGGTGCTACAAGCATGCAACTAGTGGAATTTCCTCTAAATCAGATTCACGTTTTATAAGTTAAATTTCATTTTCTGCAAATTTTCCGTATTTTATTAATTATTCCTGATTTAATGTGCAAGTTATTAGTGTGATCAGATGTTGAGTTAAAAAAAAATTAGTTCATTGACTCGTAATGTTATTGGTTTTAAGAAAGCTGTAAATTATATTTCGCCAGTTTATGGTACTGCGGCAACAGTCAGTGTTCATAAATATTACACTTAGTTAACGTGGGGGTGTTCACAAAGTTTTTTTTTTTTTTTTTTTTTTTTTTTTTTTTTTTTTTTTTTTTTTTTTTTTTTTTTTTTTTGGAAAATTTGTTATTCCAACGATCGTTCTGTAAATGTGACTGATCGTTGAAAGTACGAGAGGTCACGGAGCACTTGGTCTGGAAATGTTTGGTAATCAGACGATAATGTGTAAGTTAGTAAATGGCGTTGGGTTGATAAAGATGGTTTGGTGATTATGGAGTGTGGAAAGTAAGAAATCCAATTTTTTTTATTTTTTATATTGATCATCTAATATATAAAATTAAAGTCTGTTTGTTTGATGGATGTTCCTATTTTATGTGGTGTCGTATCGTTCATCCGAGTACGATGACACATATCACACTTGATCTTCAAATCAAGAGAACTTCGATGAATCTCCTTTTTTATTCTGATCTTGATGAAATTTTACAAACTTAACTTTCAAAACAAGAGAAACATGACCGTTTACGAATGATTTAATACGATACAGAGCAGAAAGTACCTTGCAGTGAAATTAGACACCACTTTAGTGATCAACATGGAAGCTAATAGAGTTATATAACTTGTAACAGATGGAGGAGACAATGGACTGAGGAAGTGGAGGAAGAGTTCGACAAAGAAACGAGGTGGTGATTGACAGGGAAAGGGGAAGCTAAAGGTGGGCAAAGACAGAGGTAGGAGAGGATGAAAGGAGAGAGGGGAGTTAAGGAACAGAGGGAGAGAGAGGGGGCAGGATATGGGCAGGGAAAGAAGGAAACAGAAGTCAGACAGCCGGAAAAAAGGAAGGAGAGATGCATGACCTTACGAGTGGAATAAATAAACACCCGGTCAAAGTGGAATATTTAGTGAGTTAAACACAAAAAAGGAGGTGGGGGGGGGGAAGCATGTTGTGAAATTCGTTATCTAGAACTGAATATTCAAAATGACCGATTTACATAATAATTGAGCGTGTATTTGATGGCTGACAATCCATGCAACGGGTTAGTTATTACGGTATTGGTTCAATTTACCATCAACTGGTTATAAGTCGAACTACGGTGGCGAAACATAAACAGTACTATTAAAAATGTATTAATAAAAGGACTTAAAACGCCGTAGACCGCAATAAAAGTCAAAATTTGCAACATGTTAAGAAGTTTCGATTGTGCCCCTCTGACCACTAAAAACATGAGCTCCCAGATGCTTCAGTTAAAACATTTGGCCGGTGAATATACATAAAATGTTAAAACTGGTGATATAAAGTATAGTCTCCTTGTAATGTCTATAAAAATTATTAAAATATCGTTGTGTCTAAATCGGCACACTATCTTGTACATTGTTAAACTTTACGCTACGTGCGTTCATATATATAGTACACACGAGACGAATTCCGGTGTCACATTTACTGTTTGTCCAATATTACTCATATTTACCTTATCATTGGACAATAGTTGTCAGAAGATGATTATTATTATTGACAATCAGAACTGCTTACAATGTATATTTCAACTTATACTGTGGTCTAGGTGATTTTCAGATTTATCATAAATAATAGGGGAGAGTTACCAAAGATGTAGCGCCTACGTATTTCACTGTGTGTTGGTAACTTAAAGTTTTAAGTTGGCTCAAATGATGATAAATATTGTCATGGTCACGTGTTTCAGTCGCCAGACGACAATAGTCATTGGAGTGAGGGGAGTTTCAATTATAGCGTTTTCGTTGCTGTCGCTGCAACTTTTTTGCTACAAAAAATGTTCAAATGTCTGTAAATCTATCGGACCAAACTGCGTGGTCATCAGTCCGTAGCTTACAAACTACTTAAACCTAGGTAAACTAACCTACGGACAAACACACACACCCATGCCCCAGGGAGGACTCGAACCTCCACGGCGAGCAACCGCGCGCTCCGCAGCGAGGCGCTTTAGACCGCTCGGCTACTCCACTGCGGCTTTTTTGCTACAAATCACAAGCTTTCCTCTGCTGTAAAATTCATCAGCACTATAGTTCATAAGTGCCATTTGTTAGCTAATAATTCAATATTTCAAACCTAAAGTTTAGCATTGTGCCTTCCTGAAACGTTATTCGGAGGACAAACAATCTTTACCACTCGGATGGTGAAAAAAAGTCGCAGTGCACCTTTTATTTGGAGAAGAGTTTTTTTGGATTCACATTCGAAGATGTGCGTAAACCTCCGTCCGACATAGCAAAGAAATATGACCTAACTCATTCTTTCAACAGAGAAAAGAAAATGGCGGGTAAGAAGTGTTTTTATTCATTTATGAGACGACATCTGCAGCTTTCCCTCCGTCAGTCAGAAGTAACATTAACGGCCAGAGGTTGAAATGAAGGTTTTCTTAAAAAAAATGTTACTGGTCTTATTTCCTCTTTAGTCACTGTTTTACCATGTGGTTCAATTTAAGCAACATATTTTTAAATAATATCCATTTATGCTCTGTGTTTATTCAAACTATAATACTAGCAGATGAAAGTATACAACCTGTAGCTTCTTTTATAGTATATTTTGTTTCGATTAGATAGATAACGTAGGCTTAGGATACCAAAATAACAGAGTGGTCCAATATCGGCAACCTTCTCCTGTTATTAAAAAATTATTTGGAGGATCGTCCGCTCCTTCCTTACAATGTAACTTAATGGTTAACAAATACCGTAGTTGCTCGGGCTTGGCAGGAAGTCATTTGCCAAGCTGGATTGGCAGCGTGGTCTAAGGTGTCTTGCCGGGGTTGGGTGACCGCTCCCGTCGGAGGTTCGAGTCCTCTCTCAGGCATGGGTGTTAGTGTTGCTCTTTGCGTAAGTTAGTTGTCTGACGACAAACTTATGAATATTTAGAAGTCTTGTAGTGTACTGCTGGAACCATTAGCAACCAACTCCATTCGCAAACCTCTTCCATTGTACCGTGTCTTGCTCACAAAATGTTACAGAAAGCAGTATTTTAGCCATCTGGATAGGTGTGTAGTGCTGCTAAATTTTCCATTCAGCAATTAACACACTTTAGCTTAGTAACACCAAGACTAATCAGTTTACGATGGCCTTTTGTGAGCTCGAAATTTAATTGTAAATAACGCTTTAATTGGTTACCTGAGACGAAATTTTGAATGAACATAGGTATAGAGGAACAAACTATTTACGAATTTGCCCTGTTATGTTTTTCCGTATCTCAAACAGTTTCACAGATATTTGCAAAAGTAACGGGGATGTGTCATTGTCTGTATGTCTGTCTCTAATATGTTCCACTGTTTAGGTCACAAGTTTTAGGCCAAAACGACCAGAACCTTCCTCTGTCGCCATTACCTGACGTCGCTAGAGGGCGGCATTATGCATCATCTGGGCTATTATGCGTCGGATCGGGAAAATTTTCTAGCAAACGTTGCTCAGAATTGAATATATAGTGTGTTTCGTTTGAAAAGATTCGATATTTTGCCCTGAATGTTGGTACAAACGTAGAAAGATATAAGTCTTCTCATGTTGGTACGGTCGTATTATTTTGGTTTAAGTCTATTGGGGGATCTAAAAATGATATGAGGTTGGTATTTAAACTAGGGAAGAATATACTGGAAGAATACGTACTTACAGAGAAATGGAAAAAAATTATAAGAAAAGTTAGGAAGAGAGCAATCTCGAAAATCGTTTTAAGATGACTTCTCTCTCTCTCTCTCTCTCTCTCTCTCTCTCCTTCTCTCCCTCTGTCCCTCTCTTTGTCTGTTTCCCTCTCACTTTGACACTCTTTTATACTAGTATCGCAACTGATCCACTTCAAGAAATACATGGGGCCCTATGCCTTCGACGGGCTATCATGCTTTGGGGGCACTGCGTCCCCAAAGAGGACTGAGGCGCTCCAGTCACGGTCTGCACGGCCTCTACGGTCGGGGGTTCGAATCCCCCCTCTGGCATGGATATTTGTGCCGTCCTAGTTCGTAAGTAGTTCATAAGTAGTTTGTAAGTTTAGGGACTGATGACCCGTAGTTAAGTCCCATAAACAATACAAACATTTTTTTGATAACTGGGTAAGGTTAGTGACGCGCAAATCGACGAACTGGCGTCTAATTGAAAGACTTGCACCAGGCCAATGAGCCACACGAAATTATTATCATTTACGTTGGGTAAGGCTCCCCGCTTACGCAACCAGACGCGCACCTGCAGAGCGCTGAGTTTTCCCGGTGAACGGGACCGGACGGAGATGCGTAGCGGCCTCCGTGAGAACAGAACAGAGCAGTAGGGGCTCGCCTTGGCCGGTCACGACGCGGCTCCCCGTCTGCCAAATTAGCGCCATTAGCGAGGCCGCCAGGACCTGCCCCACGCCCTCGCCAGCGAACGGCGGTCTGGGCTAGGCGTCCGCACGCAAGCGACCCACCGCGCTGACCACTGAGAACCGACCAGCAGCCTCCTCTTCCAGTAATACAGAGCCCGTCTCACAAGATCGAATTCAAAGTAAATGCACACCCCTTCACACCGCAAATTAATATCTAATAAAACAATGCTGTTGCCTCTCTGAGACTGGTTTTATGTGTGCTCGAGCTGGTTCTCGGCTGTCGCTCCAGTCCAGTGCAAATAAATTTCGTTTCACGTTTACTGTAATACCTGGTTAGGGATCATCATATTTATTCGTTGCTCTTTTTGTGGTCTTCAGTCCATAGACTGGTTTGATGCAACTCTCCATGCTACTCTGTCCTGTACAAGTCTGTGTTATATGCGGGTAAAGAGCGAGGTATGTGCCCAGTACGTCTGTCGAAATGTTAGCTGAAAAATTCAAGCCTGCGGACATTCTTAGAATCCTTGCAAGGCCCAGGTAGAGCGGAAGTCTGTTGTCCTCACCCCCTGGCCACAGCGGAAGTAGCTGTACCCGAACACATTTGTCTGTGACCCGAGGTATCTGAGCGTAATCCATTTACGTGACCGTGTCTTACCTGTGGTCTGTCAAGTGCTTTCTGGGTGGCAAACCGGCCCACTGCCCGCCAGAGGTGCCATGCCAAATTTCCGCTGCCTTCAGTTAACCATTTGTAGTGACCAGTGACTACGATACGGAAGTGAATACAGAGACAAATGAATACATCAATTGATTCTATGTCGTCTAAAGTGAAAAGAGGTTATTGGACATTAGTGAAGAAAAACAAACTGAAATCGTTATTTCGAAAAAATTTGGATACGTATTTGATACAAGAGAAAGATAATGATACAGTGGTCTGTCATGTGTGTAGAAAAGTATATTCTTGCACTGTTTCGTCACAACCGAATGAACGGCACAGCCGCGCATAAAATACGAGCAAACATACAAACAAACGTTCGTGTTTATGTATTAGATAAATGGTGCGTTTGGAGGTTCGAGTCCCCCCACCCCCCCGGGCATGGATATTTGTGCCGTCCTTAGTATTTGTTAGTTCATAAGTAGTTTCTAAGTTTAGGGACTGATGACCCCGTAGTTAAGTCCCATAGGCTATACAAACATTTGAACTTTATATATATATATATATATATATATATATATATATATATATATATATATATATATATATATATATATGGTGACGGAAGTAATAAACACTGACAATAGCATTTTGTAGCAACTTTCATATACGGTGTGCAGTGAAAGAAACGTATTTAGGAAGGTACAAAATTTTGATTGTATAGGCTAGCCGTATCTGCTGCCGACGTTGTCCTGTTTTGCTGACAGTTACCAATTAGATGTAGACGGCAGTTTTAACACTTGAAATGACATGCCTTGCTTTGTATCAAATAACCTATTGCGCTTTAATATGGGGAAAACAATGTCTCCCTTTTGTAAAACTACGAAAGAACCGTTTCTTTTTTTGAATGTAAACATAGTAAAATCTTCTCTATGCCAATCAATTATAACCACTTAAATTAAAGAAGACGCCTGTATTAAACAGCTGACGTAGTGCTCCGACCACACGGGCTCCGAAGCGCTACTGTGTGTGTCGGGAGCGCCAATGTTTTCCTGTTTGTAATAGCCTGTTTTGGAGTAGGTATAGAACAGTTACCGTGATTCAAGAAGTCAAAAGTAGTTGTCGCAGAAATGACACTTTGACAATAATTATATCTTTACACATCACGGTATTACATTCTGGTATCTATTGCAATTACCCATTGAAAACCTGTAATATCTGCTGATGAGGATAACGAACATGCGGATACGGATAAAGGGCCGCGGATACGGATGCGGTTACGGATATGGGCATTGCGGATTTGGTGCGGATGCGCGTACATTAGTACTGATCCCCGTTACGTGTGTATAAAGTTACTCATTACACTTATTACTCGCAAGCACCCGACCGGGACAGTAACACAAAGCCCTTTCCACACGATCGACTTCGTGGCCAATATTTCCTCGAAGTGAATTCGCTTTCCGTGCCTGCGTGGAAAGTCAGCATCCAACCCCATCGTGAGTGCTTCTATGACGTCAATGATCCACAGATCGTGCCGAGTGTGGAGTTCTAAATGTCCTAATGTGCCGCAGAATGCCTATAAGCAGATGCAAGCTTTTTTAGTTGTGTTTGCTAAATTCGGAAGTTAACCTAACCTAGTCATGATCATTCATATTTTACACTAATAATTTCGCATCTTCTTAATCCTTTATTCGACAGTAGTGCTCTCCAGCAACATCAAAATCGTCCATTGTTTTGTTCAGCACGTTTCACGTTTCATCGCTGAATGGGCAGTGGTGTTTGGAACCGACATTTAATCTCTCATATACCGCTATATACTGTTGTCTCAAGAAAATAGTTCAGGACTAGTGTTAGCAGACACTGAATAGCGATATGTGAGCTTAAATTATTTGTGGAGACGTTTCTTTCCTTTTCTCCGTCATATAGTGAAAATTTCTCATTAGAGAAAATAGGAAACCCTGAAAACGAAATATATTGAAAAATATTTACCGAATGCTGATCTGGGACGTTTCAAATGGACTGAGTTACTGGGAGCAAGAGTCCTGACAGCCCACCGCTGAATGGCCAACCAGACAAGCAGAAGAAGCAAACAGCAGCTCCTGTGCCACTGGATAATGTGGAATGTGAGGGATTTGGGCACTGGGCAGAAGATGGACGAAAAGGGAAGTGTAGCCTTCGGCGTCATAGGCACTTCAATGTGAAACGTGGAAAGTGTGGGACTGTTCTGTGGTTCATACCAAAAAGGGACTGATTTCAGACATTTCATATCAAACAAGGTAATTGCACTATTTTTGACTCACAGATACAACACAATGGTATTTATCTTGTAACATCCATGCGCTCGTAATGGACGATGGGGGGACTAATGACCTTGCAGTTCTGTCCCCCTAAAACATCCAAACAACAACAACAACAACATGGACAATGATACGGGCAAGATACTCCGTATTTGAGAGTAAAATTCATATAAAATTGTTCAGATCATCAGACACATCTAATTTAACTACATTAAAATTGTAATTTCATGCCATTTTTGCGTCTGCCAAGTATAGGTTTAAACTTAAAACGGTAGTTGCCCTGATTTTACCATCGTAACAAAGATCTGAGAATCCTCTCATTCGACAACTGGGACGAACATATGCCCTAGATGACCGATAAAAGCGGCCAGTTGCCGTTTTGGATGGACGAGAGAGGCGACGCAGTATGAAAATAAAATAGTTTTGTATGTCCTATGTAGAAGAAAGTATTATGTCACTTTATCATCTTCAAAGTAATATAAACTAGTTATTACCATATATTGCACATAGCACACAGACGTATCATTTTAATGTTCATAAACCACAGCGGAAACATAGTAAAATATATCTGTGAACAAAAACCTGTGACTCAACAATATAGCGGATAGTAAAGTGACTACGTACAAATCACGAGATACAAAAGCGTTTGTGCTATAACGTCAAATAGAGAGACCAGGAACTAACATACAGAGAAGACTGAAGTTACTGTCCAGTACAGCATTTAGTAAAATTAAACGCGCGAAATCGAAGAAAAATATTCTTTGTTACGCACAGACCATTTGAAGCTTCCATCTGATGTTGACTTCTGCATATGAAACAACACTGTAATTACGCCAAGTAAAAATGTTCAAATGTTTGTACAGCTTATGGGACTTAACTACGGGGTCATCAGTCCCTAAACTTACAAACTACTTATGAACTACTTACGAACTAGGACGTCACAAATATCCATGTCCGAGGGGGGATTCGAACCCCCGACCGTAGTGGCCGTGCAGACCGTGAGTGGAGCGCCTCAGTCCCCTCGGCCACCGCGGCCGGCCGCCAAGTAAAGATGGGTGGAAATCGGAAACGCGTCTTGGCTGAATAAATCATATTAATTAGTGGCTGACTGTTGAATTTATTTAAATAAAATAATGAAATATAGCCCGCAGCCACGGAGCTCAACTACCCAGTAATAAAAATGGATATATTATTGTCTGGCGGCTTGATGAGCCGTGCGTGGTTCGAGCCACGAGAGTCGGAAGTGATGACTTTTATGATGCTGCATGCACGTTGATAGTTTCGACGTTAACATGTCTTTATAAGTAATTGTTCATCTGCGACTAATATCGCAGGGTGCATCTAGAATGTTAGTAAAACCGGTCAGCATATTTAACCGTGGCCTGTTGTAGAGGTTGTCACAGCGCCCCTGCTACCTCAGCAGCCAGTAGTATTTCTCTTTTCAATTACACGGTTGTAGTTGCCAGGTTTCATGGCTTCTTCATCTTAATTCAGTGCCGACTGAGCCGTCTTGTTTTCACCACTGAGAGGCTCCAACGCATTATTACCTCACAACCACCTATCCAAACACTTTTTCATAGCATGCCACTGCAACATTGTCTCTACAATATCCGTTACAATTCTCTTTCTCTCTCTCTTCTAACTGTCTCTCCTTTGCTTCTGGCTTTTCCATTCCATCCCATCTCTTCTTCACTCCAAAACAGCGTCTCTAACAATGCACATTCATTGCTATTTTTAAAATTCCTGTTTTTATTTTCCCGTTTATCTGTCCAATAAGATACTTATATTTTCATATATTTTTGTACGTACTCGTCTTAATCCAAATCAAGCTGTGTAAATGTTTCATTGATGATTGTGCAGAAACATCCTGTTCACAATTACTGTTTCCCATTCTTCTTATGCGGTCGTTGTTTACACACCCACCTTTTGTATAATTAAATGTTTATACTTTCTTTCTCATGTACGCTTTTAATTTTCATAATATATAATGCCAATCCACCCCCATGAACCACATACAGTGCCGAGGTGGGGTGGCTTGCGTGCCTCAACGATACGGGTAGCCGTACCGTAGGTACAACCACAACGGAGGGATATCTGTGGAGAGGCCAGACTAACGTGTGGTTCCTGAAGATGGGCAGCAGCCTTTTCAGTAGTTACAAGGCAACAGCCTGGATTATTGACTGAGCTGGGCCTATAATTTCAGCTAATGTGGCTTTGCCACAAAGCTGCTGCGAATAGCTGAAAGCAAGGGGAAACTATAGCCGTTACTTTTCGGGCTGACATACAGCTCTGCTATATGAATATATGATGATGGAATCCTCTCGAGTAAAATATTCAGGAGGTAAAATAGTCCCTCATTCGGATATCCGGGTGGGGACTACTCAGGGCCGACCGAGGTGGCCGAGGAGACTGAGGCGCTTCAGTCACGGTCTGCACGGCCACTACGGTCGGGGTTTCGAATCCCCCCTCGGGCATGGATATTTGTGCCGTCCTAGTTCGTAAGTAGTTCATAAGTAGTTTGTAAGTTTAGGGACTGATGACCCCGTAGTTAAGTCCCATAAGCTTTACAAACATTTGAACATTTTTGACTACTCATGAAGATGTGGCCATCAGGAAAGACAACAATCGCATTCTGCAGGTCGGAGCGTGGAATATTAGATCCCTTAATCGGGTAGGGAAGTTAGAAAATTTAAACAGGTGAATGGATAAGCTGATGTTAGATAGTGGGGATTAGTGAAATTCGGTTGGAAAAGGAACACGATTTCTGGTCAGGCGATTACAGGATTATAAATACAAAATCAGTGGGGGGTATTACAGGAGTAGGTCTGATAATGAATAACAAAATAGGATTGCGGGTAAACTACTATGAGCAGCGCAGTGATCGCATTATCGTAGTCAAGATAGATACAAATCCAACACTTACCACAGCAGTACAAGTTTATATGCCCACTAGCTGTACCGATGATGAGGAGATGGAATAAATGTATGAGGTCAAGGAAATTATTCAGGGAGGGAAAAATAGTGATGGGAGACTGGGATTCGGTAGTAGGAAAAGGATTAATAGGTGATTACGGACTAGGAAAATGATTGACAGAGGAAGCGGCCTGGTAGAATTTCGCACGGAACATAATTTAATCATAACAAAGGTTTATGAATCATGAAAGAAGGTTGTATATTTGGAAGAAACCAGGAGACACCGGAAGGTACCCACATAGATTGTATAATGGTAAGACATAGATTTTGGAACCAGGTTTTAAACTCTAAGACATACACAGAAGCAGTTGTAGACTCTGGCCATATCTTATTGGTCATGAACTGAAGGCTGAAACTGAAAAAACTGCAAAAAGGATGAGATGGGGGAAATAAAACAGTAGAAGAAGAATGGGTAGCACTGAGAGATGAAATAGTGAAAGCAACAGAGGACAAAATAGGTAGAATGGGAAGACCTACAAAATATTCTTGGATATCACAGGAAATACTAAATTTAATTGATGAGAGGAGAAAATATAAAAATGCAGTAAATAAAACCGGCAAAATGGAGCACAGACGACTAAGAAATGAGATTGATAGGAAGTGCAAAATAGCTAGGCAGGAATCGCTAGAAGGCAAAGGCAAGTCTGCAGAAGAATGTATAAATAGGGAAAAAATAGATACCGCTTACAGGAAAACAAAATAAACATGAATATAAGGAACTCAGATGGAAAACTAGTTCTCGGCAAAGAAGGGAAAGCTGAAAGGTGGAAAGAGTATATAGAAGGGCTCTAGAAAGTAAATGAAAATAGAGACAATATTGTAGGAAGAGAAGAGGCTGTAGACGAAGATGAAATAAGAGACACAATATTGCGAGAAGGATTTAACAGAGCACTGAAAGACCTAAGTCGAAACAAGGCGCCTGGAGTGGACGACATTGCCTCAGAGCTACTGAAGTCTCTGGGAGACCCAGCCCTAAGAAAACTATTACACCTGGTGCGTAACATGTATGAGACGGGGGAAATATCCTCAGATTTTAAGAAAAAATTAATAATCCCCATTTCAAAGAAATCAGGTAGAGACAGGCGTGAAAATTACAGAACCACCAGTTTAATAAGTCATGGTTGCAAAATTTCAACACGAATTATTTGTAGAAGGATGGAAAAGCTGAAAGAAGCCGACCTTGGGGAAGACTTGTTTGGATTCAGGAAAAATGTAGGAACACGGAAGACAATACTCAACTTACGGCTTATGTTAGAAGATAGATTGAAAAAGGCAAACCTACATTTCTAGCTTTTGTAGATTTGGAGAAAGCGTTTGACAATGTTGATTGGAATACACTCTTTCAAATTCTGAAATCAGCAGGAGTACAATATTGGGAACGGAAGGCTATTTACAACTTGTACAAAAATCAGGCAGCGGAACTGAAGGGCATGAAAGGGATGCAGTGGTTGGGAAAGGAGTAAGACAGGGTTATAGCCTTTCTCCGATGTTGTTCAATTTGTATAATGAGTGAGCTATGAAGGAAAGTAAGGACAAATTTGGAGAAGGAATTAAAGTTCAGGGTGAAGAAATAAAAACATTGCATTTTGCTGATGACATTGTAATTCTGTCAGGGACAGCAAATGACTTAAAGGAACAATTGAACGGAGTGGACTGTGTGTTGAAAGGAGCATATAAGATGAACATTAACAAGAACAAGCCAAGGGGAATGGAATGCAGTCTTGGAAAATCAGGGGATGCTGAAGGAATTAGATTAGGTAACGAATCAATTAAAGTGCTAGATGAGTTTTGTTACTTTGTAAGAGTACACCTGTCGCTGTATCTTACAGTTTGATTTAACGGATATATATATTGTCTTAAATTTGTTGATTTCATGTATTTTTCATTTCTTGTATGCTAGATATATTTCTTATGTAACGACATTTCCTATATTGATTCATTTAGTGTAAACATGTACTGTATGTGTAAACCCGCATGAATGCACGGACATTCTTATGCTGTAAGTTGGCAATGCACCAGAGAAGATGTTGAACCTGTTGTAAAGACTGTCTTTGGTACAGAAGTAGTAGCTGTGAGTGTCGCGCTGCTGAAGCAGTCGCGGAGCGGACTCGCTATGGTAAACACACAAATGTTTTGTTGATGGTGCAGAGGCACGGTAGGCGCAGTGTGGCGCGAGTTTAATGCAATTGCAATAAGCCTGAGAGGCGTACTGTTTAATGTATTGAAGGAAGTGCGAAATAAGTTTATTTATACTCGAAAGTGATCAGAGTAATGTTTATTCATGTGTGCAAGAAAAGTAAATTGTTTGGTTATCAAGTCTATTGTCACCGAGTGTGATCGTTGTTGTAATTACGGAGACTAGAAGGTGTATCGAGGTGATATCAATGCATGGAGATTTCAGCCAGACGAGCTGAACAAAGAGTTGTCGATAAAAATATTTTGAAGCTGCAGTAAGAGTATATATTGTAATCATATCTGTCCTGTATGGACTTCACGACGAAGGCGACGAAAACAGATGAGTACTATTGTAACATTATATTTTGTGTGCATGTAATTGTAGTGTCAACCCAAACAGAATTTTGGTTCAATTATACATGACTTATTTTGAAACCAGTCTTAATTTTGTAAGTACTTATAGTCACCACATTATCACCATTATTAGATTATGTTGATTATGCAAGCCTGTACATTGACTAACAAGTTCAATCATTTTCAAAGTAATTCCGATCAGTTTTAAAGAAATTGCTAGACGAGTTACAACACAGAGACTAGTAATTAAAGTGCAGTGCTGTTCTAAGTTTTGCAATCAATGATTAAGCAAAATATTTTAACTTGCAAGAGAGTTTGTACGTAAAGTTGGTTTCATTTATGTAGAAAGTAACCAGGCTAACAGTAGTCAAAGTATTATAGTTGATTAACCAGACTTAACGGAAGTAATTTTTTTTTTAATGAAATACGTTAAATGCCAGACTCTGCTCAGCCAGTTACACGCGTACGCTACCCAGTCCCTGGAACCAATTAATCAAAAATAGTTCACGTAAAGTTTTATAAGGAACTTGAATGCTTTAAAGAATATTACCAAAATTATTGGGAACTTTGACTGTAGTATTTGTGAAGCTCATTGCACCACGGAGTTTCACTGTACTGAGCTATTATCATTGCAATCAGAGTATATCTGCTATTACAATTTGGATTATAACACGAACACGCCATCACCACTACATGAATTCTGACACATTTATTAGTGAAGTTGTGCTGTTCGTGAATCGTAAGAGGTGCTAGTTGGAGGCTGTAGTCAATGCTAAGTCCGATAGGGCCCAGCTTAATTAATTACCACAGTGACTGTTTCAAGTAAATTAATATCTTTTTTTTAATTCAAAATTTTAACTTTCACTGCGAAAGTGTTGTTGCGACCCATTAGTTGTGATTTGCTGCAATATTCAATAACGAAATTATTATTACTAGAGTATATTATTACGCATTCTAAATTTTGAGATTATTTGACGACCTCCAACAGGCAATTTTCTTACAACTTGGGCAGTAAAATTACATATGATCGTCGCAGTACAGAGGATATAAAATGCAGAAAGGCAGTAGGAAGTAAAGCGTTTTCGAAGAAATAGAAATTTTTTAACATCGAATATTAATTTAGCATAAGGAAGTCCTTTTTGAAGACATTTAACGGAGTGTTGCCTTGTATGGGAGTGAAACATGGACGATACGCAGTGCGAACAGAAAGAGGATAGAGCCATTTGAAATGCGGTACTACAGAAGCATGCTGAAGATTAGGTAGGTGGATCACGTAGCTAATGAGGAAGTATTGATCAGAATTTGGGAGAAAAGGAATTTCTGGCACACCTTGACCCAAAAGATGGATCGATTGATAGGACACATTCTTTCACGGAATTGTGAATTTTGCGTTGGAGGAAAGTGTGTGGGGTAAAAGTCGCAGAGGGAGACCAAGATATGAATTCAGTAAGCAGATTCAAATAGATGTAGGTTGCCGTTCTTGTGGGGAGATGAAGAGGCTTGCTCAGAATAGAGTGGAGAGCTGCGTCAAACCAGTCTCCGGACTGAAGACCACAACCACAACAACAACATGATGTCAATCATTTTCACCTACCGATTTTTTCACCTTTTTCTCTGCGAACTCAGTGTGATCTCTGTATCAGTATCTCTTGAAGATTTGGTAGGTGCAATCAAAAGGCATCTTCGAAATGTAAAATTAATTTCTCCAATATATGCAATGGGCAGTACCATTTTCCTATGATACATATGAGTGTTGCTCTGTGAATTGCTATCTGTTATTGGGAACTCAATGTATTTACGAGTTACTTGACTACAAGAAATATGTTGTATCATTTCAGGCAGAAATAATATCTCATTTATGCACCATATAATGCATCAGCATCACATAGGTTGATGTAAATAGTAGGTTTTATATTCAAAATCGTATGGTAATGTCCATTTCGGTGGCTGGAAGGGTTTCTGCAATTCGTTAAATTAGTTTTAATTTCCGTGACTTTGGTATCTCTAACCTTCCACGGTAATCCCAGACTAAAAATTATTCTGGGTCCGGCCTGAATATTGTCTCCAACTTCTCTTCTCGGTTTTCCGACTTGCTCTCTGGTGCTAGACCATCATGCTATTTTAATTCCTGAAGACAAACTTGTCTACTGCGTAGCGAAGGACACTTACGTACTTCCGGCCGAAACTAGAGTTTTGATTTTTGTGACGCCCCGTGGCAGAACAGCAGCTATCGGACAAGAGGGTAGACTGTGACATCAAAAGTAGAAGTTATCCATCCGTGGTTTGTAATGTCAGAAGGATTCTAGTGAAAATACTATTGCATTCCAACGGCAGTAGAGGGTGTTTCTACGGCTCAGAGGAGTGTATAATATACGTAGAAAACAAACTCTGTGCAGTCTTAAAACTGTTCATGTTGACCGTTACTTGTATAATTACAACTCTTTACTGCTGCTATAATTACGTTTAACAGGCCAAGTGCTGAAAGCTTTCTCACGAGTCAACTCTAATTCCCCACCGCATTAAATATTTACATAACTTTAAGAATACACGAATACAAGAATAAATTATTTACATGCAATCAGAGTAAAACTGAAACCAATTTGCAATCATTAACTAATTTTATTGTCTCTAAAGTGTGTTGTTATTCTTCTAGACCACGTTTTGTAACAGCGTACAGTTAAAATTTCTGGAAGAAATAAAATCAGTTAGAGAATTATTATGTATATAAATCGTAACGGTACAACGTATCAGTGTGATATGCCAATGATGTTGACGATATACTTCGCTTTTATTAAGTTTTCAATGTCCAATGATGATAGTATCATCAGCCGAAACCGGAAAAGTTAATAAAAAAGAATTAGCGATCTTTGCGGTTGTTTCGTGTATTAAATTCCTATATCTGATCACTCCCACCTCAAACTGACAAATTTCTATAACTGAACAAGATGGTAAATGGGAAAAGGATAGTATGTCATACAAGAATGTGTTCAGAGAAGATAACACTTGAATGTGAACGTCACATAATCAGCAGTAAGTTCCACAAACTTATATCTTTATACGACGATCGTTTGACGGCAGTGTGGTTAGTCCCAGACAAGTAGTTGATACAAGAGGGTTTTTGTAGTGTAGAAAGATTACGCGAAGACAGAGAGAGCGCTGGAGAGATGATATAAACAGTAAAAAGTAAAAAAGAATAAAGTAAATATAAGGACTACTGTTGACAGAGGAAAAAGAAAGTTGACGAAACAATTATGACGCAGTAATTACTGTTCCAAGAGGGAATGAAAGGAGCGAAATAGTCGAGTCTTGTAATAACGGCAGAGTCATCGTTACACACGTAAGGCAGTGGACTAACACTGACACAAACACACGTACACATACAATGCTTTTTTGCCTGGTGGGAAGGACTACAAAGAAATAAACTATGATTATCCCTAAACGCAGATTCCGAACAACGTTTTCTGGAGCTTTCTCTTGGCTATAACTTCAGTGTCAGAACACCTTCGCTCCCCCTCCTCCCAATTATTTCTAATTAGCTTTCCCTCTGCCCCATTCATCCAAGGACCGGGTTTCACACTGACCGTTTTGTCCTTTGGAGAATGAAAAGCGCAAAATAAGAAAGAGAGTCGTCAAAAGGTTTCTGTCGGATGGCGTCCTAGCACAGTATTTTCAACATAGCACAAATACGAGCGGGTTTATAAACATCGACGTAACCAAGGGATTTGTGTGTCATTCGTGCCTTTCCTGCTTGGTAAATGTATTAAAGTGATTTGTAGAGATATTATAAATGTTGACACCAAGTGAATTGATTGTAAAAAGATATAAATAATTGATTGTCTTTTTTTAAATTTCCGGCGATGATAACGCTTGTCTGTATGTCGCAAATATCGTTAAGCAGCAGTAATACCAACTGAGATGGGAGACGCCTGAGCACACGCCCACTGCGATTGTCACACCTCGGTCCCTGAAAAGAGGCTTGAAGGATCGACGATTCCTGTCGGATGACGATGTCTAACAGGCAGCTACCGTCGTCTTTACACAGTTTCATAGTGAATTTTACTAAACGGATATCTCCAACCTGGTGCGGCATTGGCATGATTACCTTCAATCTCACAACGAGATTTTGTGATTAGCGTGCCTATTCTGAAACATAGTGTCCTTGAACGGAAATTATTTTATCGCCTGTTACAAGTGGTTTGCCTATACAGATCAGTTCATTATAACTTTTTCTTAACTTACATACACGCAATGTGGGGATCACATCAATCGCGACCTCGGGCTTTCATAACAGTTGCTAATAACGACCGTAAGGAAATAGATTTTTCCATGCAGCTAAATTGTACTGTAATCCAGTGTCACAGAATAGGGACCTAATATGTTGCGACGCCTCCTCTTGTCCTGCGAACAGCAGCGGGGCACAGCGGAAGTGAGATTACACCTGGCTGGTAGGCCTCACTTAGCAGTTGACACCATATCGTTTGCAGAGCGGCAGCCAAATCTGGTCTATTCGTGGGCGCAGGCTATACGACACGCAGCCTTAGTTCAAAATGATCTTGGATGCATCAGACGGGTTCAAATCTGGGTTCCGTGGGTGTCCATATCTATGGAATTCCCTTCCATGGTCCTGGAACCAATTACTGGAGTGACTAGAGCGATGTGGCGGCGCGTCATCATCTGGAAACAGCGCAGAACCTGCAGCTCGTAGGAAGGCCGAAAATTGATGTAAGTCAGTGTTTCCTCATCATTTTTCTGTACATATTTTCACGATCTACACAGCGAATCCGCATAATTTTAGTATAAAGTTATATGTAATGTGGTACTGAAGTTACTATTATAAAATCAAATGCTTTGCTGAGCAAGACATTTGAAGAAGATGAATGGAACTTCATTAAAGAAAGACACCATATACACAACATTAATAAATTTATTTCATAAAAAAATAACTAGTAAACTCAGTGTGATTTATAGCAATGTTTATTTTTGGAGTTGATATAAATGATACTTTCTATATCTAGACAGAAGTCTGTTTGATGCGCAAACAGTTTACCACGCAAAGATTGTTTCTATAAAATCTAGGTACAACTTGCTCTTCTAAGTTATTGGTTGTGATTCGTCTTACTTCATTCACAGCTGTTTTCACAAGTATTCGATGGTCTCCTTTTATTTTGATCAAGAAGGAGATTACGATTGAGTCTTTAAAGAAACGTTTTCAAAGAAAGCTCCATTAGATAGTCTTCCTTAGATGCTGACAGTTTTTATCTTGTAAGGTTGTCCTTAGCAAATTGATTTTTTTTTCATATAGGTAACAATTCATCAAGAATTCTTAGGAAGTAAGATCTGAAACAACAAGTAATACTCTTGCATTGACAAAAAGCTTTTAGTTAGTAAAAAGCTGAAACTCAAAATAACAACCTAACCACAATTTTAAATTACAAAAAAGAAGAGGTAGCACATATTTCTTATTTTCCTGCAGTGGATGAGAAACATTATGATAATAATGAGAATGATGAAAATATACTTCCTCATTTTGATTCAGTCGGTAGGGTATTTTATTGAGAGATTTCTAAATTGTTTGGCGACCCAACTAAATATATTCCGCGGCCTAGTAGTGGGTCGGGACCCATACTTCGTGCACTTCTGGACCAGTATACCGCAGACCATTCACACTTCCTTCCAAAAGAACTGGGAACGGTGCTTTCAAGCGGCTTCCATCGATTTGAGTTGCTAGCGCGGCACACGAAGCCTCCGATTGGAACAGTGCAGTTTAAACCTTGATTTGTCAGACCATATTACGTTTCACCATTCTCATAGCATTCATTCATGGTGACTAGCGTGTAATGACGCTCATATGCCAGGTGACGTCGGGTTGCCACAGACACTCTTCCCATACGCCATAATCCATGTCCCTAGTGACTGCTGTGTCCCTGGCATATCTTAGGTTGATTTAGCAGTGATTTGTGCCGTTCTGTCTTGATTGACGATCCGTCTTAGATGTCATATATTACATATATAGTGCTTAAGCCATGGTCACAAGAAAAAATAAATAAATAAACCTTATATTCAAATAACGTAACTAGTTTCGATGATCTTTGTCATTATCAAACTTAAGAATATGCTCAATTTCTTGCGATATTCTTGCGTTTAATAATGATGACAAAGATCATAGAAACTTGTAACGTTATTTGAATATAATGTTCATTTTTGGTGACTATGGCTTAATCACTATATATGTGGTACATAATAAAATTTACACAATTAATTTTGAAATCACTATACACAACTAATGATACTTATTGAAAGTGAACGTAGAGCCCTCTCCATTTTGAGTAGAAATGTTTTAAAATTAGAGTCAGGGGATCTATAAATAACACTATTTGGAAGTTTAGTCTCTCTACATTCAATCACACCAGCACAGTATTCAAATGTTTGTAGTGAAATGTTCAGAAACATCGATGGATTCAACTGTAATAACATGGAAGAACAATCTGCGGCGAAAAGAGTGATTCAGGAACAGACTAGAACTGGAATTTTGGTGCAAGGGGTGCTTTCTAGAGAGGAATGCTTCCAAACTGGGAAACCAGTTTGCAGACAACAAACCGGTAAACACGACTATTCCAAGGCGGCGTCTCGGCCTGCACTTTTCTCGAGGCCGGCTGTGTTCGTCTGCTAAGCGGCGCTATCATTACTGCAGATCCTCAGGAAAATAAGGAAGAGCCTCGACGAGTAACGGCCCGAACGAGGCCGTGGTAGACAGCCAAGGATCAGGTTGACTGCACGGGCTGCGCGGCCGTTCAGCTGCTGGTGGAAACAGGCTGCACCAGAGCCTCTCCATGAGAAAGTGCGCCGGTTCTGCAAGACGCCATGTTAGTGAGTATAGGCGACCAACTTTCGTTATTAATACTTTCTAAATCATAAATTCTTTCCAGGTTCTTTTGGTATTGAAATAACCTCTCTATAACAGCTAAATTTCCGATTTTTTTTATTGTATAGTTTTAGTTTTTTATAAACAAAATGAGTTAACGTGCCTGGAGAACTCTCTTTCCCTTCAAAAGCGCGCATAGAAGCTTCTTACTGATAGCGCATTTAAGTAACTCTTGTCTCGGATATTACGACGGCCGAAGTATGGAGGAAGTATGGAAGCGGCGTTTGGCCGCTCGTACAACAATGTAGCGTGCCGTAATTGTTTAACAAAGCGATTTTTACCTTGTGTGCAATTTGGTGAATATTTTATTTTTCTGTGTGAAGTTGTGTATCGTTTTTTACTTTACTGCGACAGGATTGTAGTAGCTGGCATCCCTAAAACCATATTGAGTTATCTGTCTACATCAGAGCCCACGAAACCACACGCCACAGCCTCACTACCAGACAAAGAATCTGCGACCTGGACGTCATCCGTCTGCCCTGAGACAACATCTGATATATTAGTACAAAACTCTATGAAGAAATATCTTGCTTCTGACGCGATAGAAAGCAATTACGCCCCCTTACATTGCATTCTGAATTATTAGTACAAAGCCGGCCGCGGTGGCCGAGGAGACTAAGGCTCTCCAGTCGCGGTCTGCCACTACGGTCGGGGGTTCGAATCCCCCCTCGGGCATGGATATTTGCGCCGTCCTAGTTCGTAAGTAGTTCATAAGTAGTTTGTAAGTTTAGGGACTGATGACCATGTAGTTAAGTCCCATAGACTATACAAACATTTGAACATTTGTTAGTACAAAAAGCGACAGGTACACGTAGGTTGCGCTAACGCGATTGAGGGAAAAGGGGCAGAGAAGGGAAGAAAGTGATACTTCATTTGGTAACTAAAATTTTAAATAAAACGACGTCACATAACACCTCCTCGCACCAGCTGCCATGAACTTTGTTCCACCAAGCATCTCACTCGTGACTCAACAACCCCAGTAAAGCCCAAAGTTCACACTAACTCAGAACGTAAGAAATATTGTGAATCATACGCAGAAAAATTAGAACATAAACCTTGATAAAACATATCACAGCTACTTTTAGTTTATTTTGGCCTCCGGCATCACACAACACCTCCGACGTACCAGCTGCCAACAACTTTGTTCCATCAAGCACCACACTCCTTATTCAACTACCCCAGTAAAGTCCTAAATTCACACCATCTCAATACGTAAGGACTAATGGCAATCATATGCACATGCATTGGAACAACAATGAGCCGTGTTGGCTCGTTTCGAGCGGTAAACATAATCTTCAACTTGTAATGTAAAAAGCTCCACTGTATGTCTCAAGCTCGAATCAAGATAATCAAATCATTCTTTAATGCTAGAAACTACCCAGGGAACTCTGTCTTCACAGGTTCCGCGCAAACGCAAGTTGTTTGAGCTGCTACATCTAAAAATCTCTAGGACGCACCATGGCGGAAAAAACAAAAGATATATTGTTTAAGCTATGTGTTCTGCATGAGAATTCTGTATTATCACTTTCACATTTGTCTTCAGAGTGCAAAGTCAGTTAATATTCCATACTTACCGTTGTAATAACATGGAATAAAACATTGTAATGAATTCAAGATTACAAAGTAGTTATTTATGATGTGAGATGGAAGTAAAACTATAAGATGATACAATAACTAAATCTTCGGAAGAGTGAACTCCAATAATAGGTGTTGCAGAAATATCATTACGGAAACAGACTAGCTGCTTCCGCCATAAATAAAAACATTTTGGCTGCTAAGTTTGAACAAGAAATCTTTTCATAATAAACATCATTTGTGGTGTCTAAGCAAACTTCACGGTCGAGACATCACAAACTTGAAAATTGAAAAGAATTATATTGGTTTTCTAAACACAATTTATTGGTATTGAGCTGGGTCGGCGCGTTTCTGTTAAATAAATAAATAACAGGAAGAGGTTGCACCGTGCCGGCGCCCTGAGCGCGTGGAGTTGATTGGGATACTGGAATCAGAAGCCGGAACAATGGGGTGACAGTCTCAGCATGTTTTAGTTTATCGTCTGCTAGTGCGAGCGTGTCATTTTCTTGATCGGTGTGCTGTCCGAAACGGCATAACTGGAGTTAAGTATTACGCCTTGTGTTGTCTCGTAACGTGCGCGGAGTCTTCAGGCGGTAGTCAAAATGTTCAAATGTTTGTAAATATATCGGACCAAACTGCGTGATCATCAGTCCTCACCTTACAAACTACTTAAACTCAGGTAAACTAACCTAAGGACTAAACACACACACACATACACACACACACGCCCCAGGGGGGACTCGAACCTCCGACGGCAAGCAACCGTGCGCTCCGTAGCGAGGCACCTTAGACCGCTCGGCTACTCCACCGCGGCCACGCGGTAGTCCTTTCATCCTGGCATCCTGGACACTGTAGCAAAAGATCAAGTGAAACTTACAGCAATCCTATGTGCACGGCAGGCGTTAGTATAAGTAAAAATAACCTACAATATATCACAGCAATAGGAATATTTTTCTTTAATATTTCCAGTAATTCCTCGATAGAATAGAAAGAGTGAGCGTTGAGGAGCCCTTTCAATTTAGGGTTACTACTAACATTTTGAATTATTGTGGCAATGTATTAAAAATGAATGAGGCAGAATACCGTACACGTTTCTGCAAAATGGTCACGAAACTGTGAACCAATTACAGATGCGATTTCTGTATGTTATTAACTGTGTGAAAGCTGCTAATTCTTGGGAGCAACTTGATATTACTAAAAACAAACAACATTGTAAGAAATATGTGCTGATAGGCGAATGTCAGAGTTCGCAGGCTACTAAACAGGCGTCGATAAAAAGTACGCCAGCTTATTGCCCAAATTGCACGAACCTCCCGTTTCCACGAATAAATATCATTTTTGAAACAGAGGAGTTACCCCAAAAAATGAACTCCATACGTCATAAGAGAAAGAAAAAAAAAACAAAAAACAAAAAAAAATTGTAGTACTTTTCGTGTAGAAGTAAGTATCAGTTATTTCAGAAACTGTTCGACTGGCAAACAACGCAGCGTTTAGTTTTTTAAGAATGTCATGATCATTACTCCATTTTTGTTACTGATTGGATCAGTATAAAGGGACACCAGCAAAAATAATGTTTTACATGTTAATTAAATTTAGTCTTTAGTTTTGACACGCTGATGGTCCTAGAATTCTACTATTTTAATCCATGGCCAATGCTGACATGAGAATCATGTTCAATCAACTATGTACATTTTACGACGGCAGCTTACCGAAATAGTAAGAATAAATATTTTTTTAAAGCGATCATGGGCAACATATCGTAGTTTGCATGATTGAAAAACTGTGTAGACCGCCCACAGCGGCAGAATGTCAGAAATACACTACCATCAATAGTACGTGTGTGTCGTTACCGCATTATGCCCTTGACTAATCACAACAGCTTACACACTGTTGGCTGTGTGGTCTGTTCAAATGTTTGTAAAGCTTATGTGACATAACTGCTGAGTCATCAGTCCCTAAACTTACAAACTACTTTTGAACGAACTTATACTAAAGACAACACAAACATCCATGCCCGAGAGGGAATTCGAACTCCCGTCGCGGAAGACCGCGCGATCCGCAACATGGCGCTCCAGACCGCTCGGGTACGCTCGCGCGGCTGTGTGGTCTGTAGTGAGGTCGCCAACCTATTCGCCTATTTGTCACAGATAACCCAAATACATTGTTGCCAAGAGCCTTGTTCCACACAGTTGTAACCAATGGCTAAGATATAAAAACCCTGGGGACCGTGAATTTGGTGCCTTTACTTTATGTTGAGAGTAACATGCTCTAAAGCAGTGGTTCCCAAATCATTTCTGTAGTGTGACCCATAATCGTGCAGAAAATGTTTCGCCACCCAAACTGCATATATGCACGGCAATGAAAAGAAGTATACAATTATATGTAATATGAAACTTGTTATTATATGCAACTGATAGGTTGAGCTAGGCTTCTGAAATTGGCGAAGGAAACATCTGCATACGTAAAAAATAAATAAATAAAAAGTGAAATAAAAAATAAAACATACAACGCTCTTTTCCCACAAAAAATTATTTGATACAAATAAAACTGTAAACTCAATTTGATTTGTTGTAGTGTTTAGTTTTTAGCCATTAATGGTACCTTCTATGACTGACCTGAAACTTGTTAGTTTTATGGGTAAATCGTTTACCTCAGAAAATTTGCTTGTTTATTGGGGGATAAAAAGACTAGCAAATGCGCCCTCCCATAATAAGTACATGCAAATACGATAAATTTCGCCATACCTCTGTTTGTAAAATTTCGATACTCTCTCTCCCAACTCGATATGGGATAATGCGGTCTTATTCAGCATTCTCATAGCGAAAATAAATGTAAAATAGGAATAGTAAAAATTAAAACAAACCGCTTCTACAAACGATAATATACAGACACAGCAACCGCCTGAGCTACGATTTGGCAGTGACAGTAAGAATAAATCAGTGGAAGAGACGTGGCGTAGACACGTCGCAATTATGACAAACGCTACGCTTGCATTGTCAACTATCGCCCTCAGCACGTTATAAACCTAATTGGTTTCTTGTTTAGAACGTGTTTTGTACATTTCAAATGATAAGACGTTCCTCTGGAAATGATATATCACATTATTCTTCAGTAGTAAGATATTTTACGTCGATATTTCGGTAGCCACTGCACTAAAGTACCTAAACAGTCCGTGAAGTGAGAGTCTTTGTAGTTAGGTCTGTATAACGTCGTAAGATAATATACGCGCAGAGTACCGAAACGATCTCTTAACTGATGAAATAGTAAGTACAATTACCACAATAAGATTGAGTGCCATCTGCAGTATATCTTATCAAAATTGAAAACCAAAGCGACTGAATCTTTCATTATCTGGCTATTTTACAAATTTCATTAAAGTTTTTACAGGTAAGTGAGAAAACATTTGGCTCAACATAGGCCTTTATTTGATCACAATCGGATCATGGAAACAAAAGATATCGCAATTCACGAAATTTCTTCTCATCTTTCAGTTGTTTTAATTTTTATTTGACTTTTTGACTAAGGAAAACGGATTTATTGACTGAGAGATGCTACAAGGTTTTCGTATTTTTCCTACTAACTTACAAGAAAGCTACAGTATGTGATTACCATTGTTTAACTTCCTTTGTGGAGGTCAGGCGTATAGCGAGTCCTCCTTAAAAGTGATAGAATTATAATAATTAACAGCTCACTCTGAAAAAACGATTTGACGCACTGCAAATACGAGCAAACACGTCGGAAACGCGGTGCATTGTCTTAGTCACAAAAATTTGTCCGACAGCACAATAGTACCAGCTTCAGTACAGTGTTTAAAATTATATTACATAAGTACTTGGCAAATTACAGTTCCACACAACAAAAATTTTCTGTCGTAAGGACATGATTAGTTCCAACTGAACGCACTCAGTTACACAGGTCACTGCTTTTATTGCGACTTACACCTTCATCTTATTGAGAACAATACTGATCATTTATAACAATGTAACTTGGGGATTTGATTTGATTCTGCTCTTACACAAAAAAAAAAAAAAAAAAAAAAAAAAAAAAAATGCAGGAATGCTTGCTATTTTTGGATACCTGTCGTTGTTTTGAGTTGTGACGTTAGTCACACGGTTTAGTGAGCTGACGGAAAAGTATTTTTGAGAATGTCTTTAGCGGGTTCTGTCAACCTGCGTGATGCCCAAGTATCGAGACGACTGTGATGAACACAAAAACACAAGGTGGGGAGAAATGGAAAGCACTGAATGAAAATAGCAGTAAATTACTGTACGGATACTTGTGACAAACGATTTACGACTTCGACCCTTGTCCCTGTAGGCAGCCCTTGGGCAGTTGGAGACGGAGTGACAGCAGCTCAGACGCTGATCATTCGCCGGAATCGCCTCCCGCTGAAAGCGTCCACCTTGGGGCGTTTGGCAGGGGTGTCACCGCACGCGCAAGGCACGGCCGCTCTCTCCGCCGCGAAAGCCGCCGGCACGCCACTTTGCGCACCTCGGACGTCTCGCGCATGCGCTATCGGTGCATCCTAATGGGAGGAGCGCCGACTCGGCAATTACTGCGGCGTTAGCGCTGTTCACACCTTTCACTTGCATCCCGCGGGACGCCATGCGTTTCGAAAGGCGGAGTGACAGCACTATGTCTCTCTCTTCCTGCTGTCATATCTATCAACCCTCTACACGTGGGGATTCCAGGCATCACACAAAGTTACGTGACAGAGAGTAATATTTTTTCTACGGTATACGTTTTCATAAATATCTTCCCTGATTAGAGGCAGGAAGAAATCCTTTTAATTTATGGCCAAACGTATATTATTACACCAAGTTTACTCGACTGGTTACCTGTAATTTTATTCAATGTCTATGCTAGTTATTGTCGATATTTGTATTACCTTTTACCAAATTTAATGTTACTCATCATCATCGTTAGAGACTGATTATCCCTTTCAGCGTTAAGTCTGGAGCATAGTACCTCTAATAAAATTCCTCCATGATTCCCTATTCAATGCTAACATTGATGCCTCGTCTGATGTTATGCCTTTTACTTCAAAATCATTCTGCACCGAATTTAAGTACTTTCTTCTTGGTCTACCTCAACTCCTCTTACCCTCCGCTACCGAGCTCATGAGTCTGTTAGGTAACGTTGCTTCTCCCATGCGCGTAACATGACCCCACCATCTCAGTCTGTTTGCTCTAACTGCTTCATCTATGGTGTTCATTCCCAATTTTTCTTTGATTTCCTCATTATGGACACCCTCCTCCTATTGTTCCCATCTATTAGTGCCGGCTATCATTCTTGCTTCTTTCATATCTGTAACCTCTACCTTATGAATAAGGTAACCTGTATCCACCCAACTTTCACTCCCATACAACAAAGTTGGTCGAAGGATAGAGCGGTGCACTGCTAACTTAGTCTTGGTACTTACTTCCTTCTTGCAGAAGAAGTAGGCCTTAGCTGAGCACTCACTGCATTAGCTTTGCTGCACCTCGATTCCAGTTCTTTTGCTACGTTGCCATCCTGTCAGAAAATACATCCCAGGTACTTGAAACTGTCTACCTGTTCTAACTTTGTTCCTCCTATTTGGCACTCAATCTGTTTGAATCTCTTTCCCACAGACATTACATTCGTTTTGGAGATGATGATCTTCATGTCATAATCCTTGCACTTTTGATCGATCTCTGAAATATTAGTTTGCAAACTTTCAATCGAATCGGCCATATCAACTAAGTCATCCGCATACGCGAGACTGCTTATTTTGTTTTGACCTACTTTAATCCCGCCCTGCCAGTCTACTGTTTTCAGCATATGATCCATGAATAGTATGAACAACAGTGGTGACAGGTTACAGCCTTGTCTTACCCCTGAAACTACCCTGAACCATGAGCTTAATTTGCCATCTCCTCTAACTGCTGCCTGACAGTCTACGTAATGCCCTTTAATTGCCTGCAGAAGTTTGCCTCCTATACCATAATCTCGAAGAACTGACTGTAGCTTCCTCCTAAGAACACGGTCATAAGACTTTTCCATATCTATGAAACATAGATACAATTCCCTGTTCCACTCATAGCACTGCCGGCCGCGGTGGCCGAGGTGACTGAGGCGCTCCAGTCACGGTCAGCACGGCCACTACGGTCGGGGGTTCGAATCCCCCCTCGGGCATGGATATTTGTGCCGTCTTAGTTCGTAAGTAGTTCATAAGTAGTTTGTAAGTTTAGAGACTGATGACCCCGTAGTTAAGTCCCATAAGCTTAACAAACATTTGAATTTGAACATTCATAGCACTTTTCCATTACCTGCCGTAAGCTAAAGATCTGGTCCTGACTACCTCTAAGAGGCCTAAACGCACACTGATTTTCATCTAACTTGTCCTCAATTAGTACTCGCACTCTCCTTTCAACAATACCTGAGAAAATTTCGCCTACGACGCTAATTAAAGAGATGCCTCGATAGTAGTTGCATTCTTTTCTGTTTCCATGTTTGAAAATTGGCGTGATTACCGCTTTCGTCCAGTCTGACGGAACCTGTCCCAAATCGATGTCACATTTTTTTCAGTTTGTTATTTTTCAAAAATATGGCTATTATTTTTCCATATTTAGTGTTACTTTTTGCCAAATTTGGTCCTTTTCTTATTTTTGCTGTATCTTCTTCTTGGTGTTACCAACTTCATATTACGATATTACGTATTTTGAATTTGTTATTCCATTTACGCAATTCGGTTTCGTGTTCTCGAATTTCCGCATTTTGTGGGAATTGCCATGTTATTCTTTCTCGAACTCGGTTTAGTTTCTCTGCCAAGATTTAATATCACGTTAAAAAAAGTAAGAAAATTTAAAAAAAGTAATAAGTTGCCTTACTTGCCAGATTTTGCCTGTCTGGTTTGGTGTATCTTCTGCCAAATTAAGTGTTTTTTTTTTTTTTTTTTTTTTTTTTTTGCATGTTAAGTGTAACATTTTGCCCTATTCGGGGTTGGTTTTGCCAATTCCCTGTTTTCTGCCAATTATTTTGGTTTTTAATGCCAATTTTGGTTTGTTTATTGCCAACTTAGGCGTCTTTATTGTCCATTTCGGTGCGTTTATTGCCACATTCTGTATTTTCGACATTTTCTCTGCTGGTTCATTACGCAGGAAATGATCACTCATTTTAAGTCAGCACAAAGACCTTAACCTTGAAGAAAAATTAAATCAAAATGTAATTTCGACATTCATTGTGTACCACTTACGAATGTTAGATAACTTCCTTCCTGGATTTTACAACAATTTTGTATGGAAAAAGATCACATATCCAATTTCGCGATATTTTGCTATAAACGTTAATTTCAAGTTTTTGACGGATTTTTCGTGTTCGTAAATTTTTCCCGGTTGTCACGGTTTATGACTTACGCGCATGAACGTGGCGTTTTGGGGACCGTACACGGCCCAGCGCGTTCTAACATCACATGCATCCGGTGCAGATATTAAAAAATAAATCAAAATGTTATGTGATCTTATTATTTGCGTTTGGTTGTTTATGTAGCGACCCAACAGTGCCACTTCTAGATCGAAGACTCCAAAAAATCCCTGAAGGCACTACAAGTTTGGGTATGCTGACGACAGAGCACTTGTAACAGAATATAAACATCTAGAAGCTACCAACGTCACTTTGTCCACAAATCTTTCCATAAATTGATATTGTAGCTATGTGCTGATAAGACAGAAGTTTAAACGTTCTACCTAAGCGACAAGCTGACCAACAGTGCATATTGAAGGAAGAGTACTGAAACGTAGCAGAAACCCAAAATATCAGGGGTAAAAAATGTATTCCTCTGGCTTGTAATACTGCATTTTGAGTATGACTTTGTGCGTAGTTGCAGATCCGAAAATGGCAGTAATCTTAATAAAAATAAAAAATGAAAAGCGATCTTGGCTCTTGTATGCTATAATTTGATTAAAAGATCGGCCCAAACATTACAAACCTTTATTTATTTACGCGTTTCAAAATAATCACCCTAATATAGGCCTGGGGTAGAGGTTTATACTAATCGTATATCGCAGTGGCCCTGCTGAACTGTACTAAAAATATATTAGTTGGCACCAGTTATAATACTGATGATTCTAGAGACGAACATGGCAAATGAATGCAACACTGCACACTACTGAGCCACATTGTTTTGAAGTACCACGTAAGGACTGGTCGGTTCTTCACCGCATAAGAACCAACACTGAAGATGCGCCGACCTGCTGTACAAACGGAAGAAAACAGCTTCTGCAAGCTGTGACTGTGGCGCTGAAAAGCAGGCTGTCTGCCACGTACTCCAAGAATGTCTGCAGCAAGCATTCACTGATGACCAAACAGAGTTCCTCCTGATGACGGAGCAATCACGACTATATTCATGACTGAATAACAGTTTGTAGTCTGTTATCCCTTATATATACGTGTTGCATTAGTTTTGTGGTGTAACCATACGCTAAATAAATACAGTGAAATAAACACACGTAAGAATTACGTTTCATCTACACAAAATACTTTCCCACATAATCTCAGTTCCGTTCTGCGTTCTGCGCCGAGTAAGGACGTGTATAACCTGTTCTGGGCATAGAGCCATTTTTCTTCGGGTTCAAAATGGTGAACCCAGGTAACAGTACGTGTCACGACTTGGTAGAAGAAGATCTCTCCGTCAGCTTCAAAACTCCTGCGAGAGTTGTGAGCCATTGTTGAATACTGCGGGACCCATATTGCACACACGTTTGAGTATGAAAGAGTGTAATTGCATCTGCACCTCCCTCTGACAGATTCAACGCAGACTGCCGAGTCTAGTGTGTGTCCTGGTGAATCGTAGCTGAAATCCACTGCCAAAAAGTCAGGTGTGATTGGCAGTAGTGCGGGAGACCATCCACACCAATCTTGAAGCTATTCACGCTTTAAATACCGTTTCTAAGGTTTTGTCTATGCATGAAGTAAAATATTATCCGTCTACACCCATACTTCGCAAACCACTTTACCGTTTGTGGTGGAGGGTACTTTTGTGTACCATTGTCACGTGACTTCTTCTATTCCAGCCGCGTACGGTTTGCGGCAAAAGCGGTTGCCGGTATGTGTCCGTGTAGGCTCCAAACTCTTTAATGTGATCCTTGTCCTCTTTTTACGAGATAGACTAAGAGGAATCAATACATTGGTTGAGTCCTCGAGGAACGTATGCTACGCACTACGTTTACATGCGTCACATCTTCCTGAAGACGAAGACCGTATTTCGTAAACTGTTTTTGGCTGTCCTGTTTATATGGTATAGCGTGAAGCGGATTTCATAACCCACTTAACATGGCGGCTGAAAAACAGCTGATTCAGCTCCTGATTTAAGGCAGCACAATCGCTATTTTTCGATACTTAAATACATAGATTTAGTGCTCATTCTAATATTTATACATCTCTTTCACTGAATAAATGTTACTTTATCCATTTGAGCCGAAAATTCTTAACGAGAAAACACAATCTGACAAACCAAGAACGTTTCAAAAACGGTTGCGTTTACATGCGCACGAAAATCTATTGTGGAACTGGAAAACTGCTTTACAGAAGTGGATTTCCAGAATCGATTTTGGAGTGTTTACATGACCAATTAAAAGCAGATTTGGGAAATCGGTTTACGAAATCCGGTTTTGGGAGCCCATGTAAACGGGTGACAAAAACTTTCACAAGAGCCCGTACCGCGGTACAGGACGCCTCTCTTGGAGCTTATGCCACTGGAGTTTGCTGATCATCTCTGTGATGTGTTCTATTAACCATACCGGGTACGGATCTCATACTGACGGGCAATAGTCGATCGCCTAAAAATTACCTATTATGGACGGACTACATTTCCTGGGCATTCTTCCGATGAAAATATGACATCTGGCTTACGCACGATAAATTTTGTACGGTCATTCCGTTTCAAACTGCTCCTTACGTGTTTTGCGGAAGTAACTGCCTCCAGTGTTTGTTCACATTTGTTAATGTTGAGGCTCAACTGCCATTCCTCGCACCATGCGCCGATATGCTGTAGATCCTCCTACATTTCGCTTCTCTTTTCCAGTGTTGCGACTTCTCGATACTACTGCATCATCCGCAAACGTACTCTTTGAAAAACGTTCAAATGTTTGTAGAACTTATGGGACTTAACTACGGGGTATCAGTCCCTAAGCTTACAAACTACTTATGAACTAGCTAAGACTAAGGACGGCACAAACATCCATGCCCGAGGGGGGATTCGAACCACCGACCGCAGTGGCTGTGCAGACCGTGACTGGAGCGCCTCAGTTCTCTCGGCCACCGCGGCCGGCCGTACTCATTGAACTTTCGATGTTATCTACTGCATGATTTATATATATCGTGAAACGCAGCCCTCTTATAACACTCGCCTGAATTACGAAGCCGCGGTGGAGTCGCCGAGCGGTCTAAGGCGCCTTGCTGCGGAGCGCACGGTTGCTCGCCGTCGGAGGTTCGAGTCCTCCCTGGGACATGGGTGTGTGTGTGTGTGTGTGTGTGTGTGTGTGTGTGTTTCTCCTTCGGTTAGTTTACCTTAGTTTAAGTAGTTTGTAAGCTACGGACTGATGATCACGCAGTTTGGTCCGATAGATTTACAAACATTTGAACCTTTTTGATTACGCCAGAATTCACTTTGACATCTGAAGACTTGACTCCTGTGAGAATGATATTCAGCGTTATGTTCGCTAGAAACTCTTCAGTCCAGTCCCATAATTAGTCTGGTATTCCACACGCTCGCACTTCATTCATCAAGCGATGGTTTGTAACCGTGTCGGAAGCCTGCCAGAAGTGAAGAGACAGGGAGTGAAATTGTTACCTGGCATGCTAGGCCAGTGGACAGCGATCTGTTAAAATGTTAATAAAAGTACACTTTCTTTAGGATGTTGCCTCAAGATTGCTGATAAAATATATTTATTTTCCTTGGCCGGTTTCAATGGTTTATATCATCATCTTCAGAAAGAACATGTCAAATAAAGAGTTTCTCGTCGAAATATAAAATGAATAGAAAAACATGGTCAACATGATGAAATATAGGTCATGGAAATGGATCGTCATATTAGATTAAAAAGTAAAATGTGACTATTTCTGACGTAAGTATAAGAGAGACTGACAGGAAATAAATGTTCCCTCCTATTAGTACGAAAACTGGTAAAGATTTTGGCGTAACAACCTAAAGAAGGTGTTTTCTATTGAATGAGTAAAATATTTCGCACATAATCTCGGCTATAAGACAATGAGACAAAAATGTTCAAATGTTTGTAAATCTGATGAACTTAACTACTGAAGTAATCAGTCTCTAGGCTTACAAAATATTTACACTAATATTACCTGGCATTGTCGGTTTAGGGGGCGATCTGATTGTTTCATATTCTTCAAAATGAAACGCCAAGATCGCGAATTAATAATTTGTTTAATGATTACCGGTTTCGGAGGACTGTGCCACCATCACCTGGTCACATATATTTTATAATCTGGTGATCTTATTTTTTTTTTAAAATGGATATAAAATAATAAGTGGAACATAGCACTTATTATTTTATATCCATTAAAAAAAATAAGATCACCAGATTATAAAATATATGTGACCAGGTGATGGTGGCACAGTCCTCCGAAACCGGTAATCATTAAACAAATTATTAATTCGCGATCTTGGCGTTTCATTTTGGAAATATATTTACACTAAATTAAACAAACCTAAGGACAACACAAACACACGCTGATAACCGAGGGAGGACTCGAACCTCCGATGGGAGCAACCGCGTCCTCCGCAACAAGGCGCCTTGGAGCGCTAGGCCATTCCACCGCAGCTAATCAGACATTAAAAATAGTTCTATTCACGCGAAAACTATTATATTTAGAATCGGAATTTTGCTATTCGTTTACCAAACCGTTATTTCTGATATAATAGTGCACTCACAGAGGTAAGTCAGACGTAAGCTAAATCAAATGTTGAAATGTTTGTTAAGCTTATGGGAGTTAACTACGAGGTCATCAGTCCCTAAACTTACAAACTACTTATCAACTACCTTATACTAAGGACGGCACAAATATCCATGCGCGAGGGGGGATTCGAACCCCCGACCGTAGTGGCCGTGCAGACCGTGACTGGAGCGCCTCAGTCCCCTCGGCCACCGCGGCCGGCAGACGTAAGCACGAGGTTTCGCAAATTCAGCCTAGTAATAAGCAGAAATGATAAATCCGAAAAGCAAAGAAGGCAGGTTTGAGTGAACGCCGGCCGGTAAATGATTTACAGCGTGTACCGTTTGCTCAGTGGGAACTCGCGGCTGCACACGGAGGTAGCTGTCCATCGCGAGGCGGCGATAAATTACCCGTTCTGCGGGCTGGACGCCGCACAGCCGCAGGTTGCGACATCGCAGCCGCAGCCTACCGCGGCCGCAGCCACTTCCGGTTGCGGTGAGGACGTTTCCAGCAAACGGAGAACGGGCGCTCCAGCGACCGCGCCTACCTGGCACAGCAGTAGGAGGACGCCCCTCTGCTCTACAGCCAGCGAACCCTGCACTGCTCTCAGTCCCAAGAGGTCGGGCATTATCGTGCTGAATATTCAACACACTATGTGATACATACGTTTCTCATATTATGTGGATTGTGCGGCCACTTACTGTCAGGTAATCCATATCAGTACTCAAAATTGCCTGTGATGCATAATGTTTGCCACACAAAGTGACTGGCCTGAGTATGTATTTATTCCAGTCTTCCGTCTCCTGAGTTTCCCTCTGTGCATCTAATCCTCACGCCACTCTCTGTCCATATCCTTCATCTCTCTTTCTCTGTTCCAACTCCTCGCTTTTCTCTGTTCATGTCCACCTTCCCCTTTCTATCTTCCCTCGCCTCACTCTATCGATCACCTTCTCTTCACTTTCTTACATTCTTCTGTCTCTCTCTCTCTCTCTTTCAATCTGGCGCTCCTCCTACTTGTGTCTGTTTCCTTCCTTCCCCTCTCCGTCTGTCCACATGCTCTCTTAATTCTCCACATTACAATACCGTATGTATCTCGTTGTGAGCTAGTTTCGTTTTACACATCTGAGTGGTTCTGATATCATATCTGTTAAATAACATACTGTACAACGAAACAATGCTGCGGACCCTTTCAGTGATATATTTGAATATTATCTACGAAATGTACTGCGCACAGATTTAGTAGCAGAGACTGATGCAATTGGTCATCCATGATACAGTTTTTTTTTAACTTATCTTAAGTTTCCGGAATTGAGTCTAACACAGTGATACAATTTTCTACGTATATTGGGCGTCATATGTGTATAACGGCTGCAAAATTTATTGTGAATAGCGCTTGTGATTCATGTTTTCATTCATCTAAGATATAACGATTTATCTCCTGAACTATATCTTGCAACGATGTAAATTTAGTGATTCATATGCATACTGTCTGTAAAACATGTTATGAATGCTGTTAGTAATAAGGAAGTAATCAATAAAAAAACGCCATATGAACGAACCAAAATGTTGGAATAGGGTATAATTTTCCATTATAATACTTCGTCCACCCCTATTACCACCCTCTCTACACACCATGACAAACTACTCTGGTACACAATGCAAGACTTAAGGCTACTCTCGTGCATAAAGGTAATTTTTCTTCAGTGAAATGTTTTGAGCTCAAAGTGAAGTATACGCACACAGGTCCTGTACATACAAACACATATTAAGTATAAAATAAGAGATTCCGGCAGACCATCACTAGATTTGACCCTTGCCTCTGGGAGTCAAAGAGACCGCCAGGAGGTATTCTTGATCCCACCTTTGCATTATGCAGCTGCTTGTGTGTCCATACTTGGAACCAGTGGAGTCTGATGCCGTTGTGACAGACGAGTTCTTGGTACCAGCTAGCAGGGATAGCACCAAATTGATAGCGCGTCGACAGGATCATTGGGTTTTATGGGACCAACCAGTGATGTCTGAGCTGGCCTCAGGCAGAGTCCATACTCAGCGTTCTAAAGACGGTAGTACTTCATTCTCCCTTCTTTCCAGGATGACAAGTTCGAAGTTTAGTACTTCGTGGACTCCATTTCATAACTTCGACTAGTGACAACTATCCTGTACTGGTTTATTGAAGACATATGCTGATTACTGTGATTAGATCATCGGATCAACCAGTACTCTCCTAAGCGTCATCGATCCCAATGACCACGTAACCACTACTTGAAAATGCGGGAGTGTATATACAGTAAATGGCTGGAAATATTCTGGAAGGGTCGGTTCCTAAGGACCGAATGTGTCCCACGTGTTTGTACAGTTTTACACTGAATACGCCTTTTAACCGTTGACTTATCACCTGGCTCTCGACTCTTGTGAAAGAATTAGTTGTGGTTATGGAATGCTTACAAGCTAACGGGTATGCCCTCTCACTTCTCTTGCCTTCTTTTGTAGTCAACAAAACTGCTGAATAGGCTTTCGACTCGCAGACGCAGCGACTGATGTCTTCACGACAGTCAATGACGTTGCACTTACGACGCAACCGATGGCCTGCTTCCGCATAGCTTGGCAGTTCATTGCTTGCGCAAAAGAAGATTCCAGCAAGTTAGTCTGTGACTAATTTGCGTCGTAACAACATTGAAGTCTTCATCTCCCTTCTCAGCTTGGCGACCCAAGCGGACGCTTTTGTCACGTATGCCTTAATATACATCTACATATACATAGATACTCTGCAAATCACATTTAAGCGCCTGGCAGAGGGTTCATTAACCACTTTCATAACCTTTCTCTACCGTTCCATTCTTTAATATCGCGCGGGAAGAAAGAACACCTAAATCGTTCCGTTTTCTACCTGATTTCTCTTATTTTACTGGGATAGTCATGTCTCCCTATATAGGCGGGTACTAGTAAAATATTTTCACATTCAGAAGTAAAAGTCGGTGATTGAAATTTCGTAAATAGATCTCGCCGAAACGAATAACGTCTTTCTTTTAATGATTTCCACCTCAAATCGTGCAAAATTTCCGTGTCGCTTTCCCCCCTGAACGTAATAAAACGAGCTGCCCTTCTCTGAACCTTCTCAATGTCTTCCGTCGGTCCCACCTGGTGAGGGTCCCACAAGGGGCAACAGTACTCCAGGAGAGGACGCACAAGTGTGATGTAGGCAGTCTCTTTGGTGGAGCTGGTGCATCTTCGAAGCGTTCTGGCAATGAAACGTAACCTTTGGTTCGCGTTCCTCACAATATTTTCTATATTTTCTCTCTAAGTTGTTCGTAATTGTAACTCCTAGGTATTTGTTTGGATTTACGACCTTAAGGTTTGACTGATTTATCGCGTAATGGAAGTTCTGCGGATTCCTTTTAGTGATCGTGTGTATTACTTCACACTTTTCTTTATTTAGTGTCAATTGCCAATTTTCGCACCATTTAGAAATTTGCCTAAATCGCTTTGCAGTTGCTTTTGATCCTCTGTTGACTTCACTAACCGATAAACGACAGCATCATCCGGGAATTGTCTATGGGAGCTATGCAGATTGTCTCCTAAATCGTTTATAAACACAAAGAAGATTAGGGGAGACCCATAACGCCCCCCTGTGGCACGCCAGATATCACTTCTGTTTTACTCGATGACTTACCGTCAATTACTACGAACTGTGTCCTTTCTGATAGGAAATCATGAATCTAATCGCACAATTGGGGTGATATTCCGTAAGCACGCAATTTCATTAGAAGCCACTTGTGAGGTATAGTGTCAAAATATTTCTGGAAATCGAGAAATATGGAATCGATTTGAGATCCCTTGTCGATGGCACTTATCACTTCATGTGAATAAAGGGCAAGCTGTGTTTCGCAAGTGCGATACTTTCTGAATCCGTGTTGACTATTGGTTCATAGGTCGTTCTCTACGTGGTAGTGTTCGAACAAAGTATATATTCCAAAATCGACGTCAATGAGATTAGCCTTTAATTTTGAGGATCGCTCTTATTGTCTTTCTTCAATATTGGAGTGACTCGGGCAACTTTCCAGTCTTTCGGTAGGGCCTACGGATCTTTCGCTGAGTAATCGGTTGTATATGATACTTAAGTATGGAGCTATTACATCAGCACACTCTGGGAGGAATCTAGTTGGTATACAATCTGGCCCGGAAGATTTGTTTTTGTTTAGTGACTTAAGTTGTTTTACTACTCATACTTTAAACCGATCCTAGCAAAAACATACAGAAGGGCACCTTATCTTATGTGGTAAATCTAGCAGTCACTATTACTCCCTACGTTCCTCAGTGTAGAACAAAAAAGTATCTTCCTCTAGGTCATTTTCTGCTAGTTATGCCAGTATCCTGATAAGAACTTTTCTTGATTGATTAATTTTGAAAACACTTCTAAAACCTCAACTGTACTGATAAATAATTAATATATACTTAAAACCATTCATTATTATATTTCTTTCTTCCTTAATGATAAGGTGAAGCATTGAATTAAAATTTGTGTTGCGGCTGGGAATCGAACACCGACCTCCATGCTTACTAGGCAGACGTCTTACCGCTAGACCACCGCATCAATGCTTCACCTTTATCATTAATATCTGTTACATTATCGAGGCGAAAAACAGTCTCAGGTTGTATAAATTTCTATTTATAATGATATTTTGTCTTCCTTGGTTACCAGTTTTTGACCTTTATATAAGATCATTTTCAGATCATCCTAGAGCATCAAACTCTGTAACTTCGATGATCAATTTCTCTTATAAAAAGGTCAGACCGGTAACCAAAAATAAATAAATGAGATCTAGACTAGTTGTAAATTAATTTTAACCGTCATAATATTAAACAATTATACATCGACCTAGGTGACGCAGTGGTTAACACAATGGACTTGCATTTGGGAGGACGGAAATTGAAGCCCGGCTCAGGCAATCTAGATCAAGTTTTTCCAAAATCACTGCAGACACATGCCACGATGACTTCTCTGCCTACTTCTGTCGCTATTTTAATAAGGCCAAAAGAGCCTGCGTTCTGTCTCCGAAGGCCACGCTGTCGACAAGACGTTAAATCCTGATATTCCTTCCTTATTTCATTAATGAATCATTTTATCTATCATTTTATCTATCGAAATAGACTAGAAAAGCAACTGTGTGAATATCAAGATCTCAGATGGAAAAACAGTTCTGAGAGAAGAAAGGAAATCTGAAAGATGGATAGAATATACAGAGGGTCTCTACAGAGGCAATGAACTTCAAGACAATATTGTAGAAAGGGAAGGGGATGTAGATGAAATAGGAGATACTATACTGAGAGAAAAATTTGATAGAGCGCTGAAAGACCTGAAGCGAAACAATACCTCTGGAGCAGACGACGGTTCCCAAGAGCTACTTAAGTCTCTGGGAATGACAGACATGACAAAACTATTTTACCTTGTGTGTAAGATATATGAGATAGGCGAAATACCCCCAGACATTAAGATAAATGTAAGAATACACATTCCAAACAAATCTGGGGCAGAAGCGTCTGAAAATTATAAAACCAATAGCTTAATAAGTCATGGCTACAAATTTGTAACTCGAATTATTTAGAAAAGAATGGAAAATGTGGTAATAACTGACCTCGAGGATGTACAGTTTGGATTTAGGAGAAATGTAGGTTGGTTGGTTGGTTTGGTTTTAAAGGGACTAAACGATTATGGTTATCAGTCCCTTGTTCCAGCCGTAGAGATTAGAATAAAAAGCACTACAATGTAGCATAAAACGATGTGTTAAGACTCGCCAAGCAAAGAAATGTAAGTACACGGGAGGCAATTCTCACCTTACGACTCATCTTAGAAGATAGGCTAAATAAAGGCAAACCCACGTAGATTTGGAGAAACCTCTTGACAATCTCGATTGAAATACCTTCTTTAAATTATGAAGTAAGCAGTAGTAAAATATAGATAACGGGAAGTTATTCAAAACATGTACAGAAACCAAACAGCAGTTATTACAGCGAAAGGGCATGAAAGGTAAGCATTAGTTGGAAAGGGAAAGAGACAAATTTGTAGCCTTTCTCCAATTTTATTCAATCTGTACATTTGAGAAAACTGCGAAGAAAAGCAAGAAGAAATTTGGAGAAGTAATTAAAGGTCTGGGTGAAGAAATAAAGACATTGCCTTTTTGCTGATACATCATAATTCTGTCAGAGACAAGAGAGCAATTGAACGGATTGGACAGAATCTCGAAAGGAGGGTATGAGATGAACATGAACAAGAACATAACACGAGTAATGGAATGTAGTGGAAGAAAATCAGGTGATGCTGAAGGAAATAGAATAAGAAAACAACAAAGATGGTAAATGAGTTTTGGTATTTGGGCAGTAAAATAACATATGATGGTCGCAGCCCAGAGGATATAAAATGCAGAGTGGAAATGGGAAGGAAAGCGTTTCCGAAGAAGAGAAACTTGTTACTATCTAATCTTAATTTAAGTGAAATTAAGTCTTTTCTGAAGGCATTTTGCCTTGTATAGGAGTGAAACTTGGACTATAAATAGTTTAGATAGGAAGGGGATAGACTGTTTTGAAATGTGGTGCTACAGAATAATGTTGAAGATTAGTTGGATAGATCGCGTAACTAATGAAAAGGTACTGAACACAATTGCGGAGAAAAGAAATTTCCGATTTGACTAAAAGAAGGGATTGACTGATAGTACACATTCTTGGACATCAAGGGATCGTTAATTTAGTATTGGAGGTTAGTGTGAGGGGTAAAGCTCTCAGAGGGAAACCAAGAGAGGAATACAGTAAGCAGGTTTAAATTCACTCATGGAGAATGTAAAAAGAACACCATGAATTCTTCGACTCAGCAGAGGGATATTTTACTGTAACATTATTCAGGATATATACAACACATCATCAGACAGAGAGAGTCGCACGCACTTGAGTACAGCCACCAGAGCGAGCGCAATATAGACGTTAGTACCCTGTATACCCTCCTTGCAGCATTTCAAACTAGTCTTGCGTAATGGCCTGCCATGCAGTTTTGACCTTGTGCTTCAGTTGGGCCAGTTATAATAACGGTTGTGCAGGCCGTGCAAAATGACGTTTAATACGGTCCCAAACGTGTGCATTGGGGAACAGATTTGGGATCGTGCTGGCCAAGGTAGTTAATGTACACCTTGAAGAGTACGCTGGAAGACACAGGATACATGTAGACGCGCATTGTCCTGTTGGAAAAGCATATTGCCTTCTTGGTGCATGAACAGGAGCAAGAGAGGTTAGAAAGGTTGAATTATGGTTTAATTGTACCGTGCACTCTTTAAATTTCCCACAACGATTACCAGAGGAGAACGGCCTGTGTGGGATATGTGGGATATGGTTCCCCAAACCATGATGCCGCATGTCGGGCCCGTGTACATCCGTCGTATACATTTCAGATTAGTCGCTTGCCTACATGCACGACCATCATTGGCACCAACACAGAAACGACTCTCATCAATGAACGCGACACTCCTCCATTTGTTCTTACATAAGCGCCTGTAGCGACACCACTGGAGATGGTCTAACCGATGTTGGCGCGTCAGCAGAAGACGCCATAACGGTACGTATGATCTTGCATCATGGTGTGGGGGCCAATATCGTAAAATATCTTTTCTCTGGTGATCGTCTAGGGAACATTTAACCATGCAGTACACTGAAACTATTCATTGAACTCGTCTTGCTACCGTTCATACACCAAAAAGGCCATATTCTCTTCCAAGCGGACAATGCATGTCCCGTACTATCAGACGTGCTGTTCGAGGTATACGTCAAATACCAGGACCTGCCCGATGCCCAGATCTATCCGCCATTCAGCATGTTTGGGACGGATGAAACGTCGTCTGGCCCAACTGAGGCACCAGTTGGAAGCAGCATGGCAGGCCATTCCGCAAGTTTAGATTCAGCACTTCTATTTTATTCTCAGTGGGAGAAATGTAGCTTGTATTGCTGCGAAACGCTATACACGGTACTAACATCAATATTGGGCAAGCTCTGATGACTGTACTCATGTACTTGTGGCAGTGTCCGTGTGATGGTGTGTTGCTTACATCAATGAAATTTCCAACTGTTGGGTCAATCAATTTACGCTGTTTTGTTTATTTATCATTATTATTATTTTCAGAAGTGTAGATCTGTGTTGCCTTTCTTATGAGGAGTTGAAGAGGGTACAGTACTAGACGGATATATAATAAAAAGTGGGGGCACCTATTTAAAAACATGCAGTTGATATCCGTTTGATCTGCGACAGCGCCGTCTAGTATGCCAACCATAGCGCCATCTTTTTTCCCCCTTCAAGTTAGAAAAGTTATGTTCTCTGTAGTTTTATCGTTTGATGCTTATCTCATGAGATATTTGACCCAGTCACTATCCATACCAGTTTTTTTAGATGTTGAATGTGAATAACCTTCAGACTATCTTCTGCTGGGAATTCTGAGTATATTCGCAAGAGCCGATTAGTACGAGGGCTGGAACTTAAGTAGTGACAACCATTTATTCACAACAATAAAAAAGCGTTACTTGTTTGCACCTGTTACTTTACTTCAGAGTAGTCACCAGCGTTATTTATAACCCGTTGCCAGCGGTGTGGAAGACGTGGTACACCGTTATCAGAGACTGTTCTGTCGATGGCGCGAATGGAGGTGTCTACTGCTTCTCGAATCTGTGGTACAGTTCGGAAGCGAATGCCACGAAGTAGTTTCTTCATCTTTGGAATCAAATCAAAGTCACAAGAAGTCCGGGGAGTATGGTGGACGGTACAGTAGTTCCCAGTTCCACCGACCAAACAGAGGGGCCAGAGCTTGCGCTGTATGCACCCACTCATAGTCGTGCAAAACGATGGGTAGGTTCCGTAGAAATTGTTACATCTTCTTTCGCAAATGTTAAGTCCTTGTGACATTGATTTTATTCCGAAGATAAAGAAACCAGTTCGCGGCATTCACTTCCGAACTGTTGCAGAGATTCGACAAGCAGTAGAATGCTCCATTCGCACCATCAACAGGACAGGCTACGCTAACGATTACGCCTTCGACATCTTTGGCAACGGGTTCTACACAACGCTGGGAACTACTTTGAAGAAAGTAACAGGTGCAATGATGCAACGCTTTTTATATCGGTTGTGAATAAATAGTGTCATTATTGAATTTCCAGCCCTCGTATATAATGTGACTAATGTTCAAACGTTTGTAAATCTATCGGACCAAACTGCGTGGTCATCAGTACGTAGCTTACAAACTACTTAAACTAAGGTAAACTAACCTAAGGACAAACACACACACCCATGCTCTAGGGAGGAGTCGAACCTCCACGACGAGCAACCGCGCGCTCCGCAGCGAGAAGCTTTAGACCGCTCGGCTACTCCACCGCGGCTATAATGTGACTGTCACTAGAAATTTTGTGTTGTAGTGTCGGTATTCGCCACAACGCTGGCTGTCACACTGGTCGGCGCGCCACTTGAAGAAGACGAGCGATAGCTTGCTTCGCAGTACTTTGGCCGCCGAGGGCGCCCGCAGTGTCGTTACCTCTCTGACTGCTTCCCACGCCGGCCAGTCGGAAGACAGGTCCTCGCCTTGATGCGTCGGCGTACTACAGCCACGACACTCAGTATAGCAGGCAGTAAGAGGCAGCCGAGGTGTACGGTTCCAGACGTTCATCGCAGCGAGCCAGCAGTCTACGTTAGCACAAGCCGGAACACTATTACTGACTGATGTAGAAGAGTAATCGCAGAACTGTTTTGTAGCTAGGAGGAAATTGTACCACAAACACAACACCAAAGTAGAGTATTCTTTTCATCCGTAATAAAAGTATGTGTGATCTAATCACTTCCTTTAGTTGTAGACCTTGTCCACATACTTCCTAGTCACGGACCACCTCATTCTTTTGCCGCATCTGGGAGATATAAAATTTTGCTCTGCTGATTCATGGTTCGCTGGATAAATCGTCTTGTGGTCTCTAATACACGTTTGGGTTTGCTAATCCGCGATTAAGCGAAACAACTCTCTTGACACCCTGTACCGTGTGTTATCCTCCCAATTAAGGGAGCTGTAATATATTCATTGACTATTTATTCGTATCAGCTGACATCAAACCGATTGAGACTAAACGAGATTCCTGAGAGTTTCTCAGATCCAATTTGCCGTCCCCGCGTTTCTGACGAGTTCCAGCTCGGCCGGTGAGGAATTCCCGAGCGTCGTCGTTTGCACAGACTCCCCACAGCGGACAGGGTTCTGCACTCGGCCGCTGGGTCCCCCCTGGCCTGATGAACCCGTCCGCCGCGACTAACGACGGCCTCTCACGTCGCGCTTCTAATGCCATTAGGCGGACAGCGCAGAACGACGTGCGGGATGAGCAAAGTGATGTCTGCGGGGTTAATGAGATGCGCCGCGCGGCTAAACGCCGGTAATGCTTGTATGTGTTAGGATAAGCCCCGCCGGACTGCAGTTAAGCCGAGTTAATGAGGACAGCCTGCAGAGCGCGGGGGGACAGCAGAAAAAAACTGGTCGCAGTTTCCTTTCCTCTTACGAGCGGTGGAGTCACGAAGCGCGTCTCGAATGGGCGCTGAAAGAATTTTTAAATGCTTCTGCGTGACTAAGGCAGTAAAAACAGGAGACGGGCAGGGTATATTCCTAATGTTCTTTTCCTCTGGCTGGTGTTCCGTTAAATCAATAGTATCCAGGAGGTTCCCTGCAACTTGTATTTGTAAAACAGCTAATGGGACATTTTTTTTCGGTTAGTTATAAGACGTTACTCTTTATTCCAGGTGAGATTAGTCTAAGTTATATTTTATTACCAAAATTAATTTAGTTTCAATCCGGTGTTAACGACACCTGATGTATATCACGATATTAAATAAATAATAAAAAATAATAATAACTAATTCTTTAGTTAACGGTCTTCAGAGTTTGTGGAATAGAAAAGAAATGTGTGCTTGTGTGTGTGTCTGTTTGTTTGTATGTTTTTATAAGCATCCGTAGCGGTGTTATTTGTGTTAATATGAAGTCCAATTACAAGACAGTTGACTCAGTAACCTTAGATGACGTTCAATAGGTTATGAAAACTGTGAATATATTCCTAGAGCTGTGATACAGATTAAGTAATTGCTGGAGTTAGCAAATATGGAGAAACAGTGTCCGAAGTAAACTTTTACGTCTCTTTAATGAATTCCAGCGGAGTTGTAACATCTCTTATGGTTTGGAAACCTCCGAAATAACTTAAATTTTTTAAAAGGGCCAAATAAATACCATGTGACGCTTATACAAACAATTTACAATGTTTACTCCAAAATCATAAACAGATCTTCAAAGTATGTATAGTAACTAATTCTTGATTTGGAGAAGAGCAAAATATGGTTCAGGGGAGGTCGGTAGTACTGCGAGAATATTTTTATCACCACGAGAATTTCAGAAAAATGACATGTGTTCAATTTAGATTTTGTCTCCGTCATTAGGACTAAGCTATTGACAATAATACAAAAGCGAGAATACCCGACATATCTTATACAGGTAATCAAAAGCCCATAAGTAGACACTAAAATAATTATAAATAATATGAATGAAGGTGTAGACAGGAATGGAGCATGTCATCAACACTTTTTAACATCTAAAATGTAGACCTCATAAGAAATTGAAAGAATGAAATGAAAGCTACAAGTCTGAAAGGAAACTATAATCTAAATATTGTTATGCTGTTTGCAGATGAAATAAAAAAAAAATAAATAAAATAAAAAAATAAAAAAAAAACGGTGCTACAATGTTCTGTGACTGATTTTCACGTGTTGGGAAGAAAACAAAACAATACAAAAATATTCGCTAATGAAGCAAAAGTTATGGTCCATTCTGGTCAATGTCAATAATTTAATAACTCTGAAAACAGGTTACCACACTGTCTTATTCCCTTCCCACGCAAACATGTCCCCAGTTTCAATTATTTAGGCAGTAATACACAGAGATATAGAAAATAAATAAATAAGAATAAAAAATATTAAAAATCTACGTTTATGAGGAACTATAAACAATACACAGCTAAGATTGAAATTGTATAAAACAATGACCGTGGCTCCGCTCCTTCATGGCAGTAGATTCTTGATTGACAGAAAAGGAGGAAAAATAACATATAGTCAGAAGCACAAATGTGATTTTTGAAAAACGGTTTATGAAAGCTGTTGCTCCGAGAGTGACAACATAAAAATGAGTTTCTAGTGTAAATTGCAAGATTAAAGAATAAAAGGATGGATGAAGAGAAACTGACAGTGGTTGCAAACAGTACAAGCCATTGTGGAGAAGACATGTAGGACATCCCGAGCAGGAGATGAAGTTAACCCTGTGAAGCAGGAGGAGGCGTACTGCCTGATCCTCAAAGTGAGGTGAACCACCTTTCATCGCCTGCCACAGAATAGATTTAGCATGAAAGACTACGATATGCTATCTGGCGCCAAATATTGAAGCATATATATTCGCAGAATATAGAAATTTGGTGATAAGTTAGAAACAACCTGAAACGCATATGTGTCAAATACAATTTGCCCATAGCTCAGACTGCATTTACGCTGCGTTGTGTGTTGTTAATTACAACGTAATGCTTCGTACTTGGAAGGATATGCATAGTTCGGAAAAAAGCCTTGACCGAAGATGAGTTGCACTGTAATATTCAGTTGCACAGTACCAGTATTTGTTTGAGGAACTATGATTTTGTATTATTACATTACGTGCTCCAATCACTAGTGTATTGGTGTTTATTCTTAAAAAACTGCAAGTCATATATGCTACGGTAAGGTAAGCCTGGAAAAAAGAAAAAAAAAAAAGGTTATTTCGTAAGTAACTTATCTTACTTCTAGACCTACATCAGTATTTCAGGATTTTAGATTGCTCTTTTCAGTGGTACACTACTTACTAGATTTACGAGACATTTTACAGTCATTAAATACAGCTAAATTTCTCTTTGAAATTATAGAATTACATTATATAATAGTACGTTTGAAGGTGTGAGGCAATACAATTTCAGGCGCAGGAAAAACCGCCCTGTCAGGCATGAGGTTTTAATTTACTACACCTTTACACCTAACTCTACACGTGTCAAAAAATGTTCAAATGTTTGTAAATCTTATGGGACTTAACTACGGGGTCATCAGTCCCTAGACTTACAAACTACTTATGAACTACTTACGAACTAGGACGGCACAAATATCCATGCCCGAGGGGGGATTCGAACCCCCGACCGTAGTGGCCGTGCAGACAGTGACTGGAGCGCCTCAGTCTCCTCGACCACCACGGCCGGCTCTACACGTGTCACTTTTGCAGACAGTTTACTCACACAACCTCACTGAGATAGTCGATAAAATCTCATACGACACTTGATCTACCTGTATGTATTAACTCATCGTTTGAGAATGGTAGTACTTATCGATAATCAGCAAACTTTGAACCCATTTGTAAATCTATACGAAACATTTTGTCACTGATAGTCCCTAAAAGGGATAAATGGAAATGACTTTCTCGTTTAGTATATTCCCCCACGATTCACAGATAGTTTGGAACATCATGCAGTTGTAGGAGAGAGTGTTCAGATATTGATGTCGTGATCGTCAGTCTATGGACTGGTTCGTTGCAGCTCTCCGCGTTAGGCTCTCTTGCGCAAGCCTCTTCACCTCTGAAGAAGAACGGCAACCTGCATCCTTTTAACCTGCTCACTATAATCGTCTCTCGATCTCCCTCTACGATTTTTACCCCACTAACGTCCCTCCAATGCCAAACTCAGGATTTTTCAATGTCTCTGAATGTTTCAAATGTATAGCTTATGGGACTTCTCTACGGGGCCATCAGTTCCTAAACTTACAAACTACTTATGAACTAACTAATCTTAAGGACGACACAAATATCCATGCCCGAGGGGCGATTCGAACCCCCGACCGTAGTGGCCTTGGAGACCGTGACTGGAGCGCCTCAGTCTCCTCGGCCACCGCGGCCGGCTCTCTGTATGTCTTCCAGCAATCTATCCCTTCTCTTAAGACATGCCAGAAATTTCTATACTCCAAAATTCTGTTCAGCACCTCGTCATTAGTAAAGCGATATATCCATATAATGTTTAACATTCGTCTGTAGCACATTTCAAAGCTTCTTTCATCTTTATTTATGAACTCTTTATCGTGCAAGTTTTACTTCCGTACAATGCTGCATTCCAGACAACGTATTTCATAAAAGAGTTTTTCACATTTAAATTAATTTGAATGTCAAGAATTTTCGATTCGTCAGAAATGCTCTTCTTTCCGTAGCCATTCTGGATTTAATATCTTCTTCACTTCGACCATCATAATGTAATTTGCTACACAAATAAGAAAACACATCTACTAATTTTATTGTATGATATAATGTCTTCAGCATCTCCTGTTATTCTAAAAATAAATTCCATTACCCTTGTTTAAAAAATTCTCAAATGTTTGTAAACTTACTGGACTTTAATGATATTGCCATCAGTCCATAGACGTACAAACTACTTAAACTAACTTACATTAACGATAACAGACACATATACGCCCTATGCCTCTCCCTCGAGGCACAGTTGAATGACTATTGTTAATATCCATCGTATACCCTCCCTTCAAGCACTTCCACCCACTTCGGCCAATCCTAGCCTAATGCTCAACTCCGAGACTCTCAACAACCTACCGTTCCTTCAGTTTATCCACCTTCAGCTTCATTACTTTTCTACGTTTCTCCGGTTTGTTAGGTTATAATCTACAATTCATGACCAACAAGTTATAGTCAGAGTTCATGTATATGTCTTACACTTTAAAATCTGGTATCAAAATCTATGAGTTACCATTATAAGGTCAATTTAGTTCAGGAGATATTACCTTGTTAGAGATGTGAGAAAACGAAAGAAGAGGCCGAACTTCAGTATAGGTACAAGTCCTATGACGGAGTGTAAGGTGTGAGGTAGAAGAGTATGGGAAAATGTAGAAGAATATGGACTAACATATGAAGGGAAATTACGTGCATAGCCTGGCAACGCTGTATACTGAGATAAACCTATTTCGATAGGTTCATCATATTCATAAAAAAGAAAAAAAAATGTAAAGCAGTCAACAGTCGTATGATTGGTTTGTCAACCAGATTCAGCTGCTTGGTTATTAGTCCCTAGATTACAAACTACTTAAACTAAGGTAAACTAACATAATGACAACACAAACACCCAGGCTCGAGTAGGACTGGAACCTCCGAAGATTAACGACTGCGTGCACCGCAGCACGGCGGCGCAGTGCGCACGGCTAATCCGCTGAGTCACCCTTTGAACTGAATTAGCAAGCCAGTTATAGGGGGACCTACAGTTTTACCTGGATTCCGAACCGCGGTGCTACTCGATATTTTTAATATCCGCAACATTGCCTGAAGTGAATCAGCAACATTGCCTGAGGTGAAGAAGTGAAAAGTGACAAATAAAACACTAGGGCCTATCGGGGATCAAGCCTGCGACCTATAGGTTCATAGTCTGGCACTCTACCACTTTGAACTATATTTATTCCTTTGCTAAATTTGAAATGACAAATACAATGAACACATAAAATATATAATGAACAAATATACTATTTACATTTTAACTTTTAAATCGAAAGTTCATTCGAGTTTTGTAGCTGATGTAGAGGGAGATGATGAAGATGATGATGGCGTGTCTCCATCCTTTTTCCCCGTTTCGTGAACAGCTTTTCCTTTCTGTCCCTTGGCTCTCTGATCTTGAAATTCTGTCCATGCAGCAGTTGTCTCGTGCTTGCCACATGATTTCCTATTTTATTCTCTCTCTCTAATTTGAGCATCATTGTTTACAACCAGCAGCTGCGACGTATTTTCAGAGCTCTGCCTGGGCCTTGACGGCTACCGTAGCGGCCGCGGGGCCCTCGAGGTCCCCACCGTACTGCACCCCATGCAGCAGCCCCCTGTGTCTGCTCACCAGCTGCCACAGAACTTTCTCTGATTGCAGCTAGCTTGGCACTAAGTGAAAAAAAAAAAAGAAAAAAAAATCCTCTTCTCTGATTTAAAGAAAGTTTGAACTGCTCTCTTAACCAATGCCCAGGCGTTCGAGTACAATTTTTATCATGTTGCCGTAGGAATATTTATGGTCTTGATATTTCATACATTTATAAAATGCACCCTCATCTATATGTGGAACTTAGTTGCACCGAGCCGCACTTCAACATTATCTGTTGTTGTTCTGGTCTTCAGTCCGCAGACTGGTTTCATGCAGCTCTACGCGCTACCCTCTCCTGTGTAAGTCTCTTCATTTGACAATACAAACGGCACCCAACTTCGATTTGAATCTGCTTACTGTATTCGTCCCTCGGTCTCCCTCTACGATTTTTACCGCACACACTCCCTTCTAATGCTCAGTTCACAATTCCTTGATATCTCAGAAAGTGCCCCACCAACGCGTCCGGTTTCTCAGACAGGATACGCCAGAAACTCCTTTTCTCCCCAATTCTGTTGAACACCTCATTAGTTACGTGATCTACCCATCTTCATCATTCGTCTGTAACACCACATTTCGAAAGCTTCTATCACTTCGTGTCTGAACTCCACGTTTCACTTCCATAAAATGCTACACTCTAGACAAATACTTTCAGAAAGGATTTCGTAACATTTAAATTAATTTTGGATGTCAACAAATTTCGCATTCAGAAACGCTTTTCTTTCCATAGCCATTCTGCATCGACCATCAGAAGTTATCTTGCTACCCAAATGACAATACTGATCTATTACTTTTATTTTATGATTTCCTAATCTAATCTCTTCAGCATCGCCTCAGTTTCTGACACTACATTCCATTATCCTTGTTTTAGTATCGTTAATGTTCATCTTATATCTTCCTTTCAAGACACTGTATATTCCATTCAATTGCTCTTCCAGATCTTATGCGGTCACTGACAGAATTACTATGTCATCGGTAAACCGCTATGCTTTTATTTCTTTCTCCCTGAACTGTAATTCCCACTCCAAATTCTTACTGCCATTACTTCACTGCTTGCTCAATGCACAAATTGAATAACATTGGAGAAAGGTTTCAACCCTGTTTAACTCTCTTCCCAACCTTTGCGTCCCTTTCTTGCTCTTCGACTCTAATAACCGCTCTCTGGTTTTTGTATAGGTTGAATAAAACTCCTACGTTCAGAATTTGGAAGAGTGTATTCCAGTCGTCATTGTGAAAAGGTTTCTCCAAATCTACAAACGCTAAAAACGTAGGTTTGCCTTTCCTTAGCCTATCTTCTAAGGTAAGCCGTAATGTGAGTATTGCCTAAAACAACATGAAACCGGTCATGTTTTAGAAAATAAAAGCGATCTGGAGACGGATATTCAAGAATTTTATTCATATAACGATCGCAGAAACTCCTTGAAGACCGATAGGTCTTGCTTTGATAAACTAAATTATGAACGAGAAAAGGGCGAAAATTTTATAATTGAAAATTACATTCCTAATTATTATATAGAGAAAGCCGCGGCAAGAGGCCGAGCGCATTGAGGCGCTATGATACGATGCGTGAGGTCGTTCGCCGTCGGGGGCTCGAATCCCACCTCAGGCATGGATGTTTGTATTGTCTTTAGTATAAGGCAGTTCGTAAGTAGTTTGTAAGTTTAGGGACTGATGACTCCGCAGTTAAGTCTCTTAAGCTTTACAAACATTGTTTATGAAGCGAAAAGCAGTTTTTCGCTGACGGCAACCGCACCTCTTTTTATTTGTGCAGTTCGAGTGTAAAGAACGAGCTACGTTAGCAATGCCGTTTCGCAGCGGCAGCACTTAAGGCGATATATCACGGCATTCGGCGTTATCTTTAGCTCCATCGCCGCAAAAACTTGTCGGGTAATTGCTCTTCCGCACACAGTTTTAATTCGGCCGCTCCCTGGGCCGGTACGGTGCGGGTCAGGCAGTGGAGATGGCGACGTTCGGATAAGGGCGCCCTGCCCTCCGTCTTGCAGCCGCCGCGCCGTGTGTGCGTTTATTCAGTTAAGGCGGACTTAATGAGCGGCCTGGCGGCCTCCGCCGGCTCGGCTGGGGCGTCGCTGGCGCCGAACCCGGGTCTCCTGCTGACCTCCGGTAGGAGCGCGGCCGCCGCCCACCCAGTGACGAATGGCCGCGGATGCGCCGCAGTCGCAGCCGCAGCCGCTTCCGACTGCCCGCGATTTATTAGGGGCGGGGGGCGCGCCGCCAACTAACCCCAACTAACCGTGTCGCCGGGGAAACCGTTATATACGTCCCAGGCGGTCGCAAATGAGTCACCCGCGCACTACAGACAGTGCTTCTTTCTCCACATATGTAGGTTGGCCTACTTTGCACCTTGTAAAATGCTAATACGTCCTTAGGCGTAGCCAGGACACGAGTTCGGGAGGGGTTGAAGAAGAATGGTCACTGTAATAACAGAACGGCAAACAGCACTAATATTGTATATAGTACTGTGTCGTACCTGCTCGTAGTTCGATTATTCTCGAAGTTCTTGACGATCGGCTCTCGGTACCATGTAGCTGGAATTTCATGGGACGAGAACTACAAATGTTCAAATGTTTGATGAGCTTACTAGCTTAAACCCACGGCTCCGCTCGCTTGTTTGTAGATATGATAGATAATGTGCGAAACGTCAAATCGATTTTTTTAATAGAGATGTATTAAAAGGAATTTCTTTCTTACTGCTTTATTTATTTATTCTTATATTTCCTTATTCGTATGCTTATCCTTATAGAGAAAGAGCTTAAGACATTGTAGCACGCATAGACCACAGATATGGTCTGTGGCATCACGTTACGCTGTATGTAACATCCTTGCAATAGAGTCGCAAACGTCATCGCTGGCCTTCAGTCCGAATTATTTCATAATTTGACGACTTTCAACCACCATATCTTCCACCCCCTTATAGCTATCGGCATCGAACTGCTATGGTGTCCAACGGGAGACTTCGGACAACAATTACACACAGCCCATTCGTTTTCGTTCTGTAGTTTTCGCTGCAGAGCGAAATATTAACACACACACACGTAGAATTTTATATACACCGATAACTTTCCATCCCAATATACTCCACCTTTTTATCATTATCAACCCTCAAGCAACAATGCAACCAATAAAACCATTTTCAAAAAGTAAATATAATTTTGAAAGAGTAATTATTGTTCCGTATTTCGCGTTATGTTCAGCAAATTACTAAATAGCTATCAGATTGCTTTAAAACCATGCCAAAACCTTCCTCAGATATAAATTAGTAACTGTACAAATATTTAAGTCTCTGTGTTTTGTCGTTCAGACGTGATAAGTGTACACCGAACAGACATTCACATTAATACATATATAGGTATCCGATCTCCATAAAACCGTGCCTATAGCCTTCCCCGGATAGACATTAGTAACCGTACAAATTTTTAGCTCTTTATGTCTTGTGGTTCACACGTGATAAACGTACACCGAACAGACATTCACATTTATAGATATAGATGGGACTTAACTACGGGGTCATCAGTCCCTAAACTTACAAACTACTTACGAACTAGCTAAAACTAAGGACGGCACAAATATCCATGCCCGAGGGGGGATTCGAATCCCCGACCGTAGTGGCCGTGCAGACCGTGACTGGCGCGCCTCAGTCCCATCGGCCACCGCGGCCGGCGGGCGAGAACTAATTCACTAAAAATGAGGAAGGCAACACACAGAACTGCAGTTCTTTGTCACTTTTAATTATTTATTATTATTTCCTACTGGTCCCCATTCATGGCCAGCTTACAAGTCTCATTAATTACAGCCATTTATACCAGGCACGCACATTCCGCGCACCAGTAATACCAGTCAACACTGTCCGTATGTGGAACACAAAAGGTGTACATTGTAATGTGGCACAAATATTAATTAATCACTGTAGATACACTTTCCACACTAACCACACCGACTATCTTTTGTAATTGTTCAAATTTAAAGTTCGTGGCTTGTGGTTCAGATCGCTGCCGGAGCAATAAACAGTACTCCCAACTAGCGTGGATTCTGTATCAGGCAACGGATGAAACAATACTCTGATACATGCGCATCGTATTTATATCACCCAAACAATGTCACTGAAAATTGTGTATTGTTAATTATGTACATCAAATTAATTATAATGGAAAAATAAACAATTAAATACAAGTAGCTATAGTAAAAGTTAGCGTAAATTATACTGAATAAATTAATATACAGATCTCGGTCAAATAAATAGTATTTCCTTCACATATCTAACATAATAGATTCATCAACAATATTTTCGTAATTAACAGTAATTACACAAAACCTAAACAGGGCAAAACTTTCCTAATATTACTTGTGAAACATAGTAATTCCCACTTTAATATTATGAGAAAAGAATTTACCTAGTTTTAATAGAAACACTAACTAGCACACTTTCTGAAATTTAACAATATACTTCTGGCACGAATTAATTAGTATTTACTAATTGATAAAACTTCTCCGGCGTCAGGTAATAGAAAATGACTTCATCCAGTTACGTTATAAAAAAAGAATATCAAAAGTTTTCCAAAAGAAAGTAATTCTATTCATATCTATTATTATTCAGCAGTGGTATCGGGAGGTTAAGTAATATAAGCAGATGGAAATAAATCCCAACATTCTTCGTTACACTATATTATTTTTCATTATAATGAATTGGATGCTGCAAAGAATCTACGTATTCTCGAAACAGGCAAGGCAAATCATATCATGATGACAGGCAAATGTGGATTGAAACATAGTTCGTGAAGCTTTCGATAATAGCTGACGCATTAGCACAGAAATATTTCCAGACTAAAATTTTTACGGTGCGTGAATGCCGTCAGTGACAAAAAATAACTGTATAGACACTCTTCGACTAGACGAGAATTTTGATTCGTTTACATAGGAAAATAAAGAAATATTGATGACTCATATTGCAATCACTGACAGTAGTGTTGAAAAACATCTCAGATCTCTAAAGTACACCGAGGCTCCAGGGCTCAGCAGTTTATATACAGGATCTCCGCCGGAGTTAGTCCCCGTCTTTACCATAATGTACCGTGGGTAACGTCGAAAGGAATTGTCCCTAGTGATTGCAAAACATGCAAGTCACATTAATTTATAAAGAGCAGACATGGCAAAAGAAGACACCTAGGAAAAAAACTAAGTAAAGTGGTCAATATTTCAGTAATAATCACAGTAACCGTTAACACACTGTGCGACAAAACGGTCAGTTATTAGTTTCTCCATCGTTAAATTAAAAACGGTCAGTCCCTCGATGTTTTCACCTAGCTACAGGATAAGATGTGTACTTCTTCGTCCGAAATATACTGATGGCCATGAATGTCTTTCTTAAGCGCTACAGAAAGTATGGGAATTGCAACCAAAAAAAAAAAAATGTTCAAATGTTTGTTAAGCTTATGGGACTTAACTACGGGGTCATCAGTCCCTAAACTTACAAACTACTTACGAACTAGGACGGCACAAATATCCATGCCCGATGGGGGATTCGAACCCCCGACCGTAGTGGCCGTGCTGACCGTGACTGGAGCGCCTCAGTCACCTCGGCCACCGCGGCCGGCTGGGAATTGCATGGAGAGTAACAGGAACTGTATGGAGCACGTATAACGGCTTCCCAGCCGTGGCCGAATGTAAGCGTGCTCTATCCTGATACAGTGAGATGTCCGTTGTTTTAGCTTTGTCCTATTTACGGGAGGGGTCTGAACCCCAGAAACCACCTCCACGCCCACCCCCGACTACGCCCATGAAAACATCCTTAATCAGAAATGCGGTTGAGTGAAAACCAAATTCAATGGATAGTAAGGAAACACTGCTAACACGCAAACCTTCAGATGTCAGGTAGATAGATCCCAAACGCTTTATGCTGATAGTGAATCAACTAAAACTACGATACAATTCGTGCTATTTGCTACACTCCAGGAGAACGTGCGTAGACGGGAAGCAATAACTAATACCTGCCCTACGGAGTACATATCTGTGAGAGTGCGTCGTGTTGATCTCCCTTGTGTAAGTCGATAGAATGTACGTGTGTCGTTTCAAGGGTCCTGGGTTCAAGCGTTGGTGATGCTAATTGTTATTCTGTAATACGGTGGAAACTTATACATTTATATACACCGAGTATTATATGGGACAACATGCTCCTGACATATACTTTCGCACGTCAGGCGCAATAGTTTGTTTATTCTAATGTTCCGATTGCTTCTGTTTATTTTCTGAAACTACGAATATACTCTACAGGATTGCTACTTTCAAATAAACGAAACACAAAACAGTGTCGATAACACTGTTATAAAATCCGACGAGTCCTTTTACATGTCAGGAACCTTTTGCCGGAGCGGCCGAGCGCATTGAGGCGCTTGGCTACGATGCGCGAGGCCGTTTCCCGTCAGTGGTTCGAATTCCTCCCACCTAGGGCATGGATGTTTGTGTCGTCATTAGAATAAGGTAGTTCATAAGTAGTTAATAAATTTAGGTTCTGATGACCCCGCAGTTAAGTATCTAAAGCTTAACAAACATTTGAATATTTTGAACACTTTGCCCCATACAACCATTGCCAATGTACTCCAGTAAAAAAAGTACCATAAGTGGCGCTAAAACGCAGGGCCCTCAGTATAGTTTTTGTACGTTCTGCTGGATGGCAGCGCACAACACAAATTCTATGGAAATTTTCGTTAAAACTAGATCGATATACAACGTTTGTTGGCAACCTGACTATGCGACATCTGCAAGTTTGGGTTTAAGTGTGATTAACATCGAGAATAGAGGTTTGCATATAGAATCTACAGTCCCTCAAAATGGAGGAGGTACGTAGTTCCATGAAATTCCGGCATATGTACACTCCTGTCCATTAAAATTGCTACACCCCGATAATGCCTTGTTACAGTCGCGAAATTTAACCGACGGGAAGAAGATGCTGTGATATGCAAATGGTTCGTTTTTCTCAGTATTCACTCAAGGTTAGCGCCGGTGCCGACACCTACAACGTGCTGACATTAGGAAAGTTTCCAACCGATTTGTCATACACAAACAGCAGTTGACCGGTGTTGCCTCATGAAACGTTGTTCTGGTGCGTCGTGTAAGGAGGAGAAATGCGTACAATTACGTTTCCGACTTTGATAAAGGTCGAATTGTAGCCTATCACGATTGCGGTTTATCGTATCGTGACATAGCTGCTCGCGTTGGTAGCAATCCAATGACTGTTAGCAGAATATGGAATCGGTGGGTTCAGGAGGGCAATACGGAACGCCGTGCTGGATCCCAACGGCCTCGTATTACTAGCAGTCGACATGACAGGCAACTTATCAGCATGGCTCTAACGAATCGTGCAACCACGTCTCGACTCCTAAGTCAACAGATTGGGACGTTTGCAAGACAACAACTATCTGGACGAACAGTTCGACGGTATTTGCAGCAGCATGAACTATCAGCTCGGGGACCATGGCTGCGGTTATTCTTGACGCTGCATCACAGACAGGAGCACCTGCATATGGTGTACACAACGGCGAACCTGGGTGCACGAATGGCCAAACGTAGTTTTTTTAGTTATTTATTTATTTATTTTTGATGAATCTAGGTTCTGTTTACAGCATCCGTGTTTGGCGACATCGCGGTGAACGCACATTGGATGCGTGTATACTGGCTATCACCCGGCTTCATTGTATGGGGTGCCATTGGTTACTCGTCTCAGTCACCTCTTGTTCGCATCGACGGCACTTTGAACAGTGGCCGTTACATTTCAGATGTTTTACGAGCCGTGGCCCTACCCTTCATTCGATCGCTGCGAAACCCTACATTTCAAGTGTTCAAGTGTTTGTAGAGCTTATGGGACTTAACTACGGGATCATCAGTCCCTAATCTTACAAACTACTTATGAACTAGCTACAACTAAGGACGGCACAAATATCCATGCCCGAGGGGGTATTCGAACCCCCGACCGTAGTGGCCGTGCAGACCGTGACTGAAGCGCCGCAGTCCCCTCGGCCACCGCGGCCGGCCACCCTACATTTCAGCAGGACAATGCACGGCCGCATGTTGCAGGTCCTGTGCGGATCTTTCTGAATACGCAAGATTTTCGACTGCTGCCCTGGACAGTATATTCTCCAGATCTCTCACCAACTGAAAACGATTGATTAAAAAAAAAAAAAAAAAAAAAAAAAAAAATTGTTCAAATGTTTGTATAGCTTATGGGATAACTACGGGGTCATCAGTCCCTAAACTTACAAACTACTTATAAATTAGCCAACACTAAGGACGGCACAAATATCCATGCCCGAGGGGGGATTCGAACCCCCGACCGTAGTGGCCGTGCAGACCGTGACTTGCGCGCCGCAGTCCCCGCGGCCACCGCGGCCGGCGAAATCGTCTGGTCAATGGTGGCCGAGCAACTGGATTCTCACTATACGCCAGTCACTACTCTTGATGAACTGTGGTACCGTGTTGAAGCTGCATGGGTATCTGTACCTGTACACGCCATCCAAACTCTGACTCAATGCCCAGGCGTGTCTAGGCCGTTATTACGGCCAGAGGTGATTGTTTTGGGTACTGATTTCTCAGGATCTATGCAGCCAAACTGCGTGAAAATGTTATCACATGTCAGTCCTAGTATAATATATTTGTCCAATGAATACCCGTTTATCATTTGCATTTCTCCTTGGTGTAGCAATTTTAATGGCCAGTAGTGTATATGTAGTCACTTTCTGACACAACTATACAGTGACCAATGCCATTTCTCAGGCATATATATATAGATAGAACGTAAGAGTACTTTTTCTTCTCTTTTTTTTATAATACTTGTGATTTATGCTGTATGTATTATCTTTAACTTTTTTCTTCCGTTTTAAGGGAACTGTAAACCCGCATTTAATTTATTCATGTGTCTGAAATATTTTTTATACGAAGTAGACAGGCTGGTTTATTCAGGACTCTTTGTATAGAATCATCTGTGAAGTAGGTAAATCGCCGGTAGCGCGGAGGCACGGAGCGAGTAGTTAGACTGCATTCTCGAAGCTAGCTCACATAAAGAAGAATGCCGTTGGCCCAAATTTTCTGTTGTTATTTCTTCGCCAAGAAGAGCCGGCGTCCGCCAACTGTTAGGTGAAAACATTCAGAACATTCTTCTGCAACAGCACATTATCAGAATTATCTTGTATAGCTAACCAGCATATTACGGGAACAATTTTCCATACTGAAAATGTTAATTTAGAACCAGTGTACATCACAGGTTACTTCCTGCTCCTTTATTTTACCGGGAATAATTCAAAATAAGAAAACACTAGTCATCTGTCTGCTTAATTTTGTTAGTTGAATAATTATTAATTTGTCCGTTACAGTGCTACAACAAAATTCAGTTTGCAGTACAAGTTTTGCTAGTTGTAGAATTTCTTAAGTCTTGCTAGTGCGTTAAAGTACAACCAATAATGGCCAAAGTTTTCTTCGAATTATATTAAAGCCATATTTAATGGACTTTTCTAAAGTACAATTTTTTTAATTTTTATTTTTAATGTTTGTTAAGCTTAAGGGACTTAACTACGGGGTCATCAGTCCCTAAACTTACAAACTACTTATGAACTACCTACAACTAAGGACGGCTCAAATATCCATGCCCGAGGGGGGATTCGAACCCCCGACCGTAGTGGCCGTGCAGTCCGGGACTGAAGCGCCTCAATCCCTTCGGCCACCTCGGCCGGCGTGCAAATATTATTTTGCAAACCATTGACAAGAGGTGCAGTGAGTAATTATTTGAGAGTTGTATTTCATGGCAGTGATTTATTATTTTTGTGCCCAGGAAAGAACACCATCTGAATACCCTAACTATTTTTTCCACCTAACTAAAATCATTTACGTCAATAATTATTATCACATATTCACTAACAATGCAAAACCTATCAGCACAGTTTGTTGTTAAATTAGAATCAGTCTGCCACAAAATTAATTCTCAAACTATTAAACGATCAGCTACTTGTTTATTTTGTTCACTTGAAAGCAGGGTCGGCGCAAGGCACGTGCGAAACGTGCGGCCGTACAGGGCGGCACTTTCCGAGGGGCGGCGAATCTGCCGCCTCCTGTTTTCAATTTATTTTATTTTTGTAAGGACAAACTCAACATTCATGCTCAAGAGGGGATTCGAAATCAAAACTTGGGGGAAGCGCCTTCGGGAACTGTGGCATGGCGCCCGCCTCGACTACCTGCCGGCCGCCCCTGTTGAACAAGGGGAGGGAGGAGGACTAATTTCTTCCTTGCCACTGTGGCAGCACCGACGGAGGAACAGAGAGGGGGAAGCAGTCTGGCGTACACGGCTACACACCAGCACAGACAAATATATATGTTACTCTGTGACGCCAGTATCCTTTATGAGTGGAGCTCTGCTAGCCTGTTACGTGCCGTGCGTTTACTCACAAGTAATTTTGCAGAAGACGAAATCTAATTTGAAAATTTGAATGCAATGTTCGATACTGCGGTTATGTGTTAAGCCTGAAGCAATTTTCCTAAGCCCTTCAATGGCAGTTTCCGAATGTTTTATTCTTCCCGCAATATGGAAAAAAATCGTTGAGCTTTACTACAGTGAAACATGTGCAACACCTACAATGGCTAGAAGTATTCCAAATGGGTAAGTACTCTGCAAGTAATTACAAGGGATAAAGATATTGATAGTAAGCCTGGCATAAGTTGGGTTTCTACGTATTTTTCAAAATTTTTGGTCGTCCGCGGTGGCCGAGGGGACTGCGGCGCTCCAGTCACGGTCTGCACGGCCACTACGGTCGGGGGTTCGAATCCCCCCTCGGGCATGGATATTTGTGCCGTCCTTACGATAAACTAGTTGATAAGTAGTTTGTAAGTTTAGGGACTGATGACCCCGTAGTTAAGTCTCATAAGCTATACAAACATTTGAACACAATTTTTGCTATCCGTTTCTAAGTGATAGTCGGACGTTTTCATTTTGAGCCATGATACACTTGTCTCAGCCTGCACGAACAACAATTAAACTTTGACCGGCACTTTTGTTTGACAATACTACTCGCACACGATCACTTTGCCAACATTTATTTACTGCATACAGTTTTCCGTTGAATACATTATCTGTTCACAATCACTGAAAAATGTTTATTTACGTTAACTTACTGTAAGTTCATGCCGCGAGGGATTAGCCGAGCGATCATAAGGCGCTGCGGTCATGGACTATGAGGCTGGTCCCGGCAGAGGTTGGAGTCGTCCCTCGGCCATGGGCGTGTATATTTGTCCTTAGGATGATTTAGTTTGAATAGTTTGTAAGCTTAGGGACTGATGACCTTGCAGTTAAGTCCCATAAGATTTTACACACATTTGAACATTATTGCAAATTAACAAGGCTTATTAAAATTAGCTAGATTTCTTCAATCAGGTTTGACTCCATTTTTGAGCTGGTGCCCAGCGACTGTTTTGTACAAATCTGTAGACTCTGTAACCAATCAGTCGCAATTTTTGTTTTTATTTTCCAGAACTAGATAGATTTTGGCGCAGTGTGGCTATTCTCAATGCTTTGAGTTCTGTTTACATCCATACCGTCATGCTGAAAGTAACTGTCAACATGACAGTTTAGATGTAAGCGGATATTAAAAGCTTTGAGACTGGCCACTCAGTGGCCGAAACGTAGGTAGATCTGAAAAGTGGAAATAAAATTTTCGATTGATTGCTGACATTTCCTACAGATTTGTTTAAACAAGATTCCACAAACGTTCTGTAAAAACATAAAAAATAAAAGAAAATAAAAAATAAACGGGGGGAGGGGCGGCACTTTAGCAGCTCGCACGGGGCGGCACTTAGGCTTGCGCCGGCCCTGCTTGAAAGCAATGCGTGATAAGTAATAAGCTGAGATGTGCATCTTCGGTGCATATTACAATTGCTTTGGCGCTGTTTGCATATTGTTATCTTGTGTGTTTCAGCTATTGTGCTGTTTTACTTGTGTGAGCAAATTCCGTGCAAATCCTGTGCTCTCCCTTTCGTAATTTTCAGGTCACTAATTAACTTTGGTTTAATTAACTTTTCATTATATTCGTTGCTCGTGTATCGAGCTGGGGACCGTAAAACCATTAGTTTTCCATAATTATTTATTGCATATTGTTTGTGCTGCATATATTAAATACAAATCACTTTGTTACAAGTTTTTCGCTGTCACCAATCTATCGTTGTTGCGAAGTATAAAGGTGCAGCAACGTTCCGGTTATAACTTCCACTACATCGTCGGCTCACTTAACGATAGCCATTACCTTCTGATTAAGAACATTAGGTACACGGATCAATATTTTAAATGTTATATCTTATCGGTGATCTACGAGTGGGAGGTTATAAATCAAGCAACTGCAATCGAGTTTCCTTGTGCTCATTGGAGCATGCCGTGCTCGAAATTCCCGGCCTTATTCCCTGAGAAAGGCGGTAAATCTACTTCCCTTATTTACATGTTTCAAAAATACTTGAAGGTACAGAAGACGTATTGTCTTACATTACTCTTTAAAAGGCGTTTAACTCAGCAATATTTCTTATTTCATGGTTGTATTGGTTGGTTTATGGGAGTAAGGGAATAAATAGCTAGATCATCAGACACTTTCTCAGAAAGTAGAAGGTAGCATTACAAACCGCTGATTTTTTTCACATGTTTTACTATGAAATATTAGCTCTTCACTAAACCATTTATCTTTTCATAACACATAGAATTGGGAAATGACATTATTTGTCTAGTACATGCGCTTGGTAGTTATTTTTTCTATGGATAAAGTGTGCCAGCGTGTAGCTTACTGTTCGCTACTATGTTGGTTATACATTATTGCAACTCAAATGTAATTATAGGCCGGCCGCGGTGGCCGAGGGGACTGAGGCGCTCCAGTCACGGTCTGCACGGCCACTACAGTCGGGGGTTCGAATCCCCCCTCGGGCATGGATATTTGTGCTGTCCTTAGTCTTAGTAAGTTCATAAGTAGTTTGTAAGTTTAGAAACTGATGACCCCGTAGTTAAGTTCCATAAGCTTAACAGACATTTGAATACTGTAGCTATAGTTACGTGTTTTCAAAATGGCACTGACCCTTATATCTGACGGTTTTTTCAATTGTTTTAATGACGGGTTCGAGAGCCAAAGACATTCTTGGGAGATTAGCTTATAATCTCATACGTTGATAGAGACTGAAACGGAATATCAGTATGGGACATGGTATCGTCCATGGTATCATAATCTTGTGTGATGTTAAGCGTCCAAATTCAGGAAACTTTAAATGACACACATTTTTCCTTTGCGATGACCGATTGCAGTGGAGAATCAGTTACTTATAATAGCTCACAGCACAGCTTATATCATAAAATTAATTAATTATTAGCCATTTCTTATGAATTTGCGAATGAAGGTCCACGTAACGGCTTACAGTTATTAGACATTATCTGTTGAACAAACTTCAGGCTCCCTTCTTGCGTGAAACATTGATCTTTACACGTTAAATATTTTCGTGTATTTCAGTGACTACATAGTTTAATTTCGTACTGGTCTAATCGCCCTTATTTCTTTCGTTCCGTTTATTCCGTACACCCTGCGGGTTATATTGTATGATTGCATCCTCACAGAAATCTGAAGGTATTTAAAATATACCGTAATTAATGTTACCTAAAATCACACGCAATAGTGAAATGACGTGGAGGTTTCATATAACAAGTAATGTGAACTTTGAAACTTCCAAATGGTTTCATTTTTTATTTTCTTTTTACTTATTTACAACATTACACACTACCATGCATCAATATTCGGGTATGGCGTAACTAAATAGCTATATTAGCTGGTAGAAGTAGAGTGTATCAAAGGGAGCACCAGTCTGCAGGTGCACAGAAGTGCTGTGGCTCAACACACCTCGATCGTGGCCACTTTGTCCGCTCTGAGCATCCGTACTGTATCAAGCCAAACCAGAGTGCTGCGCACTCGATACAGTGTGAGCGAACATAATCCTCAATCCTTCGCTCTTGGAGTGAAAAAAGACTGATGGGAGACATTTTACCGAAGATACCTTCCGATCTGTTAGGTGTAGTACTTAAGAGAGACCGTTAAATGAAACTACATACCCTACATTTTACAGAGGGAGGGAAGGGGATGACATGTAAAATGGTAAAAAGTTCAAAAACATTCCGGTTATATTGCTGTATACTAGCGGCAAAACGCAATCAATACCTTCACTATGCGCTACTACGTCGTACCACCGATGACAGTTCTTCTGAAGAAGAATCGCTAAACACAGCTTTCCAAAATCCCCCAAAGGAGACAAGAAATACTGCATAATTCGAATCAAGTACAGCTGCCAGCATGCGTAATATATAAGTAGATATCCCTGGAGTATTAAAGCAACTTAAATCACTAAACTAAACCAAGTCTCTCGGTCCAGAAAATATTCCAATCAGGTTCATTTCAAAGTATGCCGATGTAGTAGCCCCCGTACCTAAGTAACATTTACAACTCGCTCAGCGAAACATCCGTACCCAAATACTGGAAAGATGCATCGACACTCCAGTATTTAAGAAAGGCAATAGGAGTGATCTGCAAAATTAATTACCTATATCAATGATGTCGGTTTGCAGAAGTATTTTATATCATATACTTGTCTGAAGCATTATACACTACCTCGAAGAGAACTATCTATTGACCCTCAGTCAACACATATTCAGAAAATACCGTTCCTGTGAAAAACAGCTAGCTCTTTTCTCACAAAATGTGATGAGTGCTAAATTTCTATAGATCCGGAAGGTTTTAAAACTTGACCTCACAAGTGTCTTGTAATCAAATTGCGCGCTTATCGAATATCACGATAGTTGTGCGATTGCATTCGCGATTTCCTGTCAGAAAGGACTAAGTACGTAGCAATCGATGGAAACTGAATAAGTTAAACGGAAGTCATATCTGGCGTTCTCCAGGGTAGTATTTTAGCTTCCCACTGTTTCTTATCTTTATAAGCGATTTAGCAGACAAATGTCACCAGCGGATAGTGATTACTCGATAGGAAATCGTTGTCACTTTCACCAGCTATCTGACTCCGTACAAATTTTCAAGGAATTCGTACAAGTTGGAAGTTCAGAAATGACGCGCTTTAAAATATTCCCTTAGGAACAATTTTTGAGCGCGTAAAATGACTTAAGAAATATTTGAACACTAATTGCAACACCATGAACATCTTTTACGAAAGGAACTAATTGATTCGCACAATTCGCATGACCGCCAGCTCTGTTCATCGTTTGAGGAAGACGTACTAAATTTAACCTGACTTAATCATATATTCACCACAGATTTTGATTCTTAGATAAAAACTTTAATTCAAGTAATATTAAAAAAAGATACGAACTCTGCACGTTAAAATCTAACTCTGGATTAGCTTCAGCCCAGTTGATGTATTTTGTAGAAGGAATTAATCGATTCATGTGATGTGCATTAGGGGCAACTCCGCTTCGTCATTGAAACGTTATGTGTGTACTGTAACATAGCTACAGTAGGACAGATGACCTAGTGACCGTATCGCTGGGCCCGTGACTGGGCTAAACCAAAAACGTTTTCGTCCATGATTTTATCTCAAACCTCGGAAAATCGCAATTCTACACTCGGTCTTTTCAAACGTATTTACCAAGTGGCCCTCGGACGCGGTCCTTTTTTGACGTTAGTTAATCCTGGACACCACTGGCGCTCAGGTAAGTACAGGGGACTTCAAATCAACAGGAAGGAGACCTTTCTAAACCTATTACTGGCGCTTGAAAACACATAATTTACAGCTGTGTTTTCTACTACAGTTCGTCTCTAGACAACATACTTGCTGCAGGAGGGGTGCTACTTTATAAACACTAATTTATAACCAACATATGATACAACGATTCGTTATTCGCAATGGGCAACATGAAATAAATGGTATTCTGTCTTTAATTGCAAGAAATAGTAATGAATATAATGCATGATGTAATAAAACTATGTCATAGACTGACACATTTTCATTATTATATTAGTCATAATAGAAATATTCAAATGAATGCCACCTTGTTGCATAAATTGGCATGAGTGCCTCCCGGTGTTAGTATGGACAGCTCTTAACATTTCTGCTGGTACTGAAGCGCAAGCATGACTTATTTGTTCTTTCAACACATTTGGTTTTTCCGGTTCCGTGTCGTAAATTCTTGAATTGATGTGTCCCCATAAGAAAGAATCCTTAAATCAGGCGATCTCGCTGGCTATTGAATGAAGCCACAACAACCTATCCACCGTTCGGGGTACATATTGTTCAGATATTCCCTAACCCCAATAAAATAATGGGGTGCTGCAAATAAACTGATCCAATGATGTGGTCTCCTGGAATCCCGCACCATACAGTAACACCCTAGTGCACGTGCATGTGATGTGGTTGTAACCAGTGAGGATTTGCAAGATTGTAGATTATGTCTATTTTCAGTGGCGTCATTGGCGAAATAGCATTCATCTCCACAAAAAATGTGCCTAAGTATCGTCGTGGTATACCTGCTAATACAAGGAAGTGTTGAATAAAAAAATTTAAGTTTATTCCAATAAATATAAAGGTGAATTGAATTTTTAGTCATTTATTATTTATTGTTATTCCCGTAAATAAAGGATATAATTGAATAGTTCTTCCTATAATTGCGAATACTGCTCCTACAGATCACACATAATGAAAATGTGCTAAGTTCGGATTTATGCCTGCTTTTTTTAACAGAAGTCTGCAGGACGGTACCCGATTTTGGAAATCGTTTCGACACAGCTGTTGGTGTAGATGCACATTAAAGGGATGCCATTTTTGTTCCTTCAGTATCTTTTGTACCGCAGACCTCGAAGCCCCAGTTCTGCTGCAGCTCTTCTTTGTCCTAAATACGATAGGATAGGTATTAGTGGGTGATTGCTAACGATTTGCGTAATATTAAGAACAATGTTCATACTACTATTGCCGCGGTGAAGTAGTCGAACGGGCTAAAGCGTCTCGCTGCGGAGAGCGCGGTTGCTCGCCGTCGGAGGTTCGAGTCCTTCCTGGGGCATGGGTGTGTGTGTTTGTCCTTAGGTTAGTTTACCTAGTTTTAAGTAGTTTGTAAGCTACGGACTGATGACCAAGCAGTTTGGTCCGATAGATTTACAAACATTTTAACACTTATTAATATTGTAATTAGGAGTACAAACAATACAGTACACTAAATTAAATAGTATGATAACATTTTTGTTTATACTACGTAGTATTTTCATTTAAGGTATGTTTACCTCGTTTAGGCTGTTCTCGAAAATATACAATAACTTTCTGGGAAACTTCAGGTGCCTCGCGCATTGTTCTTTCCACGACGCGCTGGACCTGGAAAGCACCCTCGGTTCCTAAACGCATCTTTGTACGTCTGAAAACGTGCGCAGAAAGTAGACTTAGCGGTGTAAAACGTTGTGAGTACAACCTTCGTGCCGCGGATGCATGGCAGTGCGTCTACCCATATATCAGTATCATACCTGTGTAGTCTTCGCTGGAATAAGTTGCAGTAGTTACCTGTTTGACTGTAAGACCTCACTGGAACTACTACCGGACGGCCACGCGACTTTGTCAGAGAGAAAGCAGGAGTAAAACGTACAAAGATTGCGGCACACCCCAGTGGAGATTCGCTTTGTAAGTGCATTTCCTTTTGGACAAGGCAACACAACTGGCAATATCATAAAAAACGACGGCGCCCGTAGGCCACCTGGTATTTGGTAACGGTTGCACTGGTGGTGGAGAAAAAAGCAAATGTAACAGTTTTCTTGTGCCTCGCTTCAAAATTGCTGCAATGTGTGGAAATACAGTATCCTGTTGGAGTAACTGTCGTGGAGAGTAATGCGTGTATTGCCTCCAGCAGACAGTTGAATATTACACGTATAGCGTTTAACGCTCGTTAATGCAGCAGATACGGATTAAGAAGGAAGGCATTTGTGCGAAAAATAAGAGTGAGGAACTGGTGGGGCTTCGTGGAGCGGATACAGCGATTACGCTTGCTGTAGCGGCCTGCAAAGTGACAGCTGCAATTCGCTTTCGCACTGAGATTGAATGGCTTTTACAGAGTGCTTGCCATTTACAGACCCCATCGAGTTTTTTCCTTGAATAATGTTCATTAATCAAAAGCCAGTACACAGTCCGTGAAATGACAAATGTCACAGCCGTATACCTAACAAAAAGTGTTGTTCGTAAACAGATGTGTCGAGAAATCATCAGCTGAGGAAAGGCAATTTATCAACCGTGAGGACACTTACTAGTAACTCTGGCTCCGCAACTGGGATAAATCTATGGCCATAACGTTCAAATAGCCCCTTGCGTAACGATCATGACAGTAAAATTGGACGCACATCATATAAGGAGGGCTATGCCAGTTAGGATTCTCACGCGTCGACAGCAAGGGAACAAAAGGTTTTCTAAGGTACTGTTGTATAACAAGGACCATCCAAGAAGAACTGACAGTATTGGGACACAGATGCATAATTGTGGATTGTTTGGGAGACCGGAAAATATATAATTCGGATGTTGTCATTATATCGTCAGCATAAATTGAAAACCACGTATCTCAGAAACGTTATTCATGTTTTTCTCGCGTAAAATAGTTCCTCAACAGCTGCGGAGGATTAGCCGTGCGCACTGGAGCGCCGTGCTAGGTGCGCGCGGCCGTTTACCGTGGGGGGTTCGAGTCCGCCCTCGGGTATGGGTGTGTCTGTTGTCATTCATTTAATTTACTTTAAATAGTTTGTAAGTTACGGACTAAATACCACGCAGTTGAGTCCGATAGATACACAAAAATTTGAACATTTGAGTTCCTTAACAAAATGTATGATACCTTTTTCCCCCACCAGAGCGTAGTTATAGATCATTACGTCTCACTGGCATACAAATAATTGAGAAACCAAGTTTTGTATCTAATAATGCAATGAAAATATTCGTGAATCTATTTTAAGGTATAATATTGTAATATATGATAAAGACTTCGAAATTAGACATCGAGGTACACGAGGTCTTGTATGTCCTTTATCAGAAAAGTGTTTGACTTTTTCTTTTAATTTATGTGTTTTCAAAACTTAAAAGTAAACATTTTTTATGTGTTACGTGGCATTTGTGCGTCCTTGAAACGACCGCGGCCATGTTTCCACGAAAGCTCACTACGTAGGAGTTGGAGTGTACACAGCGTACACTACGGGCTCTAGGTTTCAATGGCGAAAAGGGAAAGGTACTGTGTGTTGGCATATGTCTGCAGGACATTCATCGCATATGTGCAGTGGTGGTTCCGAGTCGCAGACACTCGCTGTAAAGGCAACAAGGAATAAGCATGCAGACCAGCAGAAGTTCTCAGAAGTGTGTCTGTGTGTGTGGGGGGGGGGGGGGGGAGGGGGGGGGGGACAAGACTAATGTAAAGATAAACATGACGAAAACCTAACATATTTTTTTTATAAATTAGGTAAATAATTTTTTCCTTAAAGTAAACGTCTTAACCAAGCATGGATCAGGACATCTTTATATTAATTTTTTTAGGTATCAGTTTGAGGTACGCCGCCACAAAATTTTATCATCCCTATTTTTCGTTCTTTACATTCATTATTTCGGAGTGTGGCAGGCCGCCTAGGCCCCTCGCTCTTACATAAGCTGCTGCGTCAGTTATTGGTCTCGCTACAGAGTACATGCAATAACCCAAAACAACAAAGATGACTTGTTATTCAAGCAAATATACGTATATTCTCTATAAGAAAGTATTCAAAGTCTCAGGTACGTCCTAAGAAGAAGTGTTTTATTTATGGACATGTCAGTTTGGGCAACCGATTATCGGTTTTCCGAAATTGATCGATTTACTTATGAATATTTGTGGTGATATAGTTCCAAAACACTGTCGCACTACACAGGGTAGTTTTCAGCAACACAGTGTTGGTTAGGTTCTTGACGCATTATTTACGGTGACACGGTGGATGTTGACTGTGAGCAAAGAGTGAACATTAAGATCTGCGTAAAGGTGGGCAAAACCCACAATTAAACCTGAACAATGACTAAAAAAGCATATGCAGGAAAGGTACTTTCGAGTAGTTGTGTTTTGATGTGGCACAAAAGTTTTGATGAAGGGTGAGATTCAGAGCTGCTCGCTTGTGTACGGCGCATACCGATGCAAATTTGGAGCGTGTTAGGTAGTTAATGTTAGAAGACGGCCATTAACTGTGACTGCCTCTGTTCAAACCGAGTTATGTGTATTAAGATTTTAAAAAAAAGTTCAAATATTTGTAATTCTTGGGACCAAAATACTTTGGTTATAAGTCCCTAGACTTACAAACTACTTAAACTAAGTTACACTAATCTAAGGACAAACACACATCCATGCACGAGGAGGGTTCGAACCTCCGACGCGGGAGGCCTCGCGATCTCCAACGTGACGCTCCACACATCTCGGCTACTAAAGCGCAGCGTTAAGATTATACGTGAAGATTCAATGAATTAGAAACTGGATTCAAAACTCGTCCGTTAAGCAATAGTAGACAAACAGGAAAGACGTTAAGATTTGTGTTGAATTACTGGACGGAGCCATACGTAAGCCTATAATCATGTCAGTGATTATTGCTGTACGTGAGTGTTGGTGCTACCAGTATGACCCTCACACGAAGCGTCTAAGAGCCGAATGGCTGAGTAGTGGATCTACTGGTTCGAAAAATGTTAAATAACAACTTAAAAAAATAGACCTTGTTGAAGAATTCTTTGACAGTATATTTATTTGTTTATTTGGTTATTTAACCTCGCTAGATTAGGGCCATATTGCCCTCTCTTAAATCTGACCAGGAACAAAATAAACAAAGGATTTAAAAACAGAAAACGCAGTATTAATAATTTTAATAATAACAATATATGCTAATTCTAATAATAATAATAATAATAATAACGATAATAATAACACAAAAATCACATTAATACTAATAATAACAAGAGATATTTACATTGAGATAGATATTTAACACATTTGAATTAAGTTTAATATAAACAGAAGGGAAAAATTATTAATCAAAGGAAAGGAGATTGAAAAATGACAGTGCCAGTGGACCTGCTGACGAAAGGAAAGGGAAACATTTGTGGGGGGAGGAGGAATTGACAAAATTTAGCTGCAGACTGGTAAGTGGAGAAAAAGATGGCTATTGTGACAGAAGGTCGACCCTTAGCTGTATTTTGAAGCTTGGAATTGATTTTATCTCTCTTAACTTTTAAGGAAGAGTTCGCCATAAATGTATCCTTCCACGTACAACAGTGAAACAAACTCTTTACTTCGAAGATTTTCTTACGACGAGGAATTGGACGTCGCCATCCTGATTTCTGGCATTGATGTCTTTGTTGGACTTAGCGTAAGTTAGTTTCAGTGGTTTGTAAATCTGGGGACCGCTGACCACTGAAGTTTGGTGCCAAAGCTTTTCAAACATTTGAAAATTTTTTGTGGCATTCCCTGGGCTTGTTCCTACTGCATGACTATGCCGGACCTTATACTTCTTTAACTGTTGTGGAGTATCTTGCCAGACATTCTGTTATTTCCTTTCTGCATCCGCCATATTCGTTCGACCTTTGACCTGGCCTTTTTTTCTTGTTTCCGTAAGAGAATAGGTGACCGAAAGATCAAGATATCGCAGACACAACAGGCTGTGACAAATGAGCTCACGAGCATCGAACCGGAAAATATTCCTGCTTGTTTCATCGCAATCGGATGAACGGCGGTGCAGCGCATAAAATACGAAGAAACATACCAACAAACCTTCAAACATTTTTATATATTAGATATATGAATAGTGTCTGTAACTGGCTACTTTTGCATTTAGTTTTTTAATCCGTATAGAATATATGAGCTCTAAATTTTACTTGGGTTGCCTATTCGAATGGTAGGTTGGTACTCCTGCTTATTTATTTAATTTATTTCTTTATTTATTTTCCGTAATAAATTGCTGTCCTCTATTTCGGATGAGAAACAGCACAGTTTTTAATTTTATTATAGCCTGTTTATGAAACTTACACTTTTGTAAAGGCCGAGCATTAAATTCCTTTTTCTCAGGGGTTTGATATTTGATGTAACAATAATTGAAGCTTTCATCTTTTCCCGGTTGGTTAATTTAAATTGGAGCCAGTTACAAAAACACAATCTATCTCATAGTTTATAATGATATTGTCCTTGCACTTAAAATTTTACGTTGGGTCTCTTTCGCCTCGTAGCTAATAATTTATTCGTTCCACACAAAGGATTTATTTATGAATCAAAGATATACTTTACAGTCATTACAGTCATTTTAATACTATTCCACAGATGCAGCTAAGGTTTATAATTACGAATAAACTTGTAAAGACACATTTTATAGATTACTTTTCTACATATTTTCCTAAAGCTCTGTTCACATACATAACACTTGAAAAAGACACACGTAGTATGATTAACAGTACGGGATTTCAATTCATCACAATTATAGATTTCTTGCATGATACCTTTTCTTCAACTTACAGTTCGTACCAATACCGATTTGTCCTATAATAATGTTCATAATCTCATTATCAATTATTCTTGACAAAATTGCTGTTCAAATCTGACATAGTCCATACTAATCGGGAGGCAGAATTTTTAACACTATCTCCTGTCGCCGAACCCAGGTCTAAAATTCATAGGTGTTATTTTCATGTTTTGATTGGTGTTTGCATTGGTGTTTCTGATAGGTGGAAATAGGTAAGGACAGTACACGCTTTATAAGACCAGCACAAGGAGGTAACAAGTCAGTACTCCCTGAGGAAGGATCCTGCAACGGATCCGAAACGTTGGAAAGCTTTTATTATCATGACGCGGCATATAGCTCAGAATTTTAACGTTAACAATAATGCCGCGAAAGCCTACGTTTGTACATAGAAATCTATAGTTTTGCTCCAATCGTTATGAATTTTTGCACCCATTACCTTGAATCCAAAAGGATGATCACTGGGTAGATAAATGGTTGTATGGTACATGGCAGAGGGTAACTTGTAGGAAACTTTGCCGAGAAAGGGCAAGGTGGAAACATAAAGACCTGCGCAACGCCGTGTTTACAGGTAGTACGTAATAAATAATCTGTTTTTTACCAGGGTTTTCTCAGCCTCAGTGCCCTAGCACTGACATCCAGAGTGTAGGTATTTCTTAAAAAATTCCACGATGATTCATTGGCGCAGGAAGCAAGAGTGTGACGGCGAGAGACGCAAAGTGAAGAGCGGCAGACGCGTGGGCAGGAGCGCTTCGCAGGCCGGGTGATGCGGCCAGGCCGGCTCGCCACGGCGCTAATTAAGAACCGGACCAACGGCTCAATCAGACGGCTCGTTACCCAGCCGGCAGCTGCGGTCTCCGTTACCGGCCGGGCGTCAGCAGCGATACATCATCCGCAACGGCGCCCGCTGCCCGCTGCCCGCTCCCAGCTACCGGATACGCCGGGCTCAAATTGCCTCACATTGAGCTGTAACTTTTTTCTCGACGAAGCTGTATTTTTCATGTACTCTCCCCTTCATTAAGATGTTTGCATTACGGAAACGTTTGAAAAATGTGTTGCAGAAGTAGCTGACTGCAATTGACGTCACTCAAAGACGCAGGAGAAAGAAATAGTAACTAAGCGTCATAGTACACTGCTATAAATAATTGAAGCGGAAGCTACGATTCTGTGCAATGTCTTTGACAACACTTTCTTTTGCATTTTCAGGAAATTTTGCACATCAATCATAAATATTTCAAAAACTCCACACCTTTTGGGCCACTTAGGTTACGGTAGTAACGCTAAAATTGGGCCTTTGCGATCGTCTTTTGACAGCTCGAAATTTAAATGAAAATAACGGCTTAACTATTCATCTGACGCGAAAATTGAATAACCGAATTTATAGAGGAGAAAATTCTCTACAATTTTGCTCTGTTATGCTTTTTTCATATCTCGTAACGTTTCAAAGATATTTGCAAAAATAGCGGCGATTTTGGGATGTATGTCTGTCTGTCTGTCCGTCTGTCTGTCCGTAACGTGTTCCCTGTTTTTAAGACGAACCGTTCAACTGATCAGCACCAAATTTTACAGACATGATGGTAGGCCGCCAGATACCAGAACCTCCCTTTTTCAAAGTTTTCGAACATAAAATACGATAGTAATAAAGAAAAGGCGCTGTAATATAATTGTAAATTCAAACGAACCGTACATCTGACACGAAAATTTAATAACCTAATTGGTACAGGAGAAAATTCTCTACAACATAGCTCCCTTGTGTTTTTTTTTTTTTTTTTTTTTTTGTTTTTTTTTTTGTTTTTTTTGTTTTTTTTTTTTTCCGTATCTTGTATCGTTTGAGCCATATTTGCAAAAATAACGGAGATTTGACACCCTCCATTGAATTAATGAAAACCAGCCGTTCGGAAATGTCACGTGACATTCCTCGCCCAGAACTCTCTCTGGCTTACGCCATCTTGCGTTGTGTATTTGATGATTTTCTTATTGTAACTTATACGTTGTCATTTCGAAGCAATGGCGCACTGAAGAATTAACAAAACCACATTGTTCTTCGTACGATAAATGATAATCTAGTGTCTACAAATGCCATATTTGCGTCAGTTAACGGCCAACAATAGTATGAGATTAAAGAAGCCCTGTTTTTGATACATATCCGTAGCATAGTTGGCAAGGCGCTGGACTATAACGCTAACGGTCGGTGGTTCGGAACACGCCACTACCTAATTTTGTTTTTCCTAAAAGAGTTTCAGACGCTCTTATTAATTAATTTGTTATTATTTACATTAATATTTTGCTCCAAATAGTTTGCAAAAACTTATAAAACTACACATCTAAGGTGGGCCGTAAAACACTTCAGTGCGATTTTTCTAAATAACCAGTTTCATTCCACTGATCATCAGCAGTATGTTAAGTATTCACAGCATCCTATTAGAAAAAATATGAAAGAATTATTTTCGGATGATGAAACCATAAATTACTGCTTTCATATCGTAATATAAATTATACAGGCGTTATCATCTGATAATCATGATTTCATATACCCCCCAACACAAGACTCTGAAAACACTGAATAATCTAATGATAATAGCTAGACAGGACTGGTTATCTAAACGTGTAGAATTTTATCACCACATCAAGGCGATAAGATTATATTGTAAAAGATTCGTTTGCAATGCGATCAGATTCAGTAGTTGAGCCATTGCACCACTTTTCATAAGTTACTTCACACCGCCTTTCATTACTTTGTATTGCTGCTTTCTGTAATTATCGCGGAGACAGAATCTCAACATCTGTTTCAGCTAACTGAGTGTGAAGCATAGTACATGGTGACAGGTGCAACTAATCTTGCAGTCTCTCATTAAATACATACCTAACCCAATTCACCCCCTTGCAGCATCTAAATAAATTTATATGATTATTCTGAGAGATGAAGTGTACAATATTAGTTAATCAGAATATCGGATAAACTTTGGTATGAGGAGACGCTTCCTGGTCGGCAACTTGATTTTCGCTTCTGAAAAGCAAAGCTAGAGGCAACGTCGACATAGTTTTGTGCAGCTTAACAGACAGTGAGCAAAGGCATCCTTGCTACGAGGAGGGACTCTGAAACTAGCAGTTTACTCTGTGAACACCCCCCCCCCTCCCTTTCTGTGTCCATTGTGACGAGAAGCTCATGGAGTCGTTCTGCATCTGGTGCTGAGTGATAGGTCCATTCCTTTAACGTCATCGGCGGCCATATCACATTCGCCCGAGTTAGAACGGAGTGGGCATCCTACTTACTTGGGTGGAGATGGAGCCACAGAACTATTTAAAGCTGTGCCTCCATCAACACTCAAGTAAGTTCTGACTTTTCAAAATTTCCTCACTTTAGCCATATCAGATTCGCTTTCCGCCAGGTTCACTGACTGTAATGGTGATGCGCTAACAGCGCGAAACGCATTATTGGATATAATAAAGAATATTGCAACAGAGACTGCGAATTACTTAATTATTCACCACTGTTGTGCACCAGCCGCTACCACCATCATGGAATGAAATGAACTGGTATATAGAAATTTGCAGTAAGCTATCCAGCGTCAAAGATATTCCAATGCAAGTTACGGATTCTTCAATCGTTGGAGAGTTTACACTACTCCTCGTGTACACGAGCCTGATGTGATGCAAAAGTGAACACTAGAAATCTTATGAAATTACCATCTTAAGTTGACCTCGTTAACTTCTTTCAGAATCGCAGCGTCCTGTGATTCTACATCAATCAGGGCCTGCAATACTTGGAAAGACACTCGGTTAATTTATCTTCTCCGGGACGGTAGACAGCTTCACGATTTTCTCTACCTATAAACAAGGATGAGATTTACAACAACATTCTTGGCACAAGCGAGGCGCCTAGTCCTACAGTATGCCTCCTGGTAAGAGGTACGCCTTAAATACTTCTTACGTGGCGTGGAGCCAGGTAGGTGTTTGTTTTTGCTACAGGCAGATACATTTAGCTTCTCCATGACATGTAAGCAATCCTCATTAATGACTCTGACACATGAGATTCCCCGTCTAGTATTCACTAAATATATGTGCCCCGTAATTGGTGGTATCACATGCTCTGGGCGTGTTCAATGCATATTTCACTATGTACCCTATTAAGAGAATTGGTTTACTTGTACTGTGTCTTCAACAGTCACGTGGCTTCAAGTATTGGCTTCACCATCTCAACCTTTTTTATACTATAGACCTGTGTTCAGCACGTTATTAGTTTTACATCTTGTAGTAAATTTTAGAGACAGAAATAATTTCTTTCTATAGGAATGGCATGTATTAATGCTCATGCTAACGTGTTACCACCAGTACTAAAACGTCACTGCAAACAGACTGCATTCTGTTTTGGATCACTAATCCCTATAAACAACTAATGTCCTGATATGTACTGTGTAAGTTTGAGATAGTACAGCTGAAGCTTCGCAGTTAATTCTTACGATTGTTTTTTCTTAAACTGTATTTGATTTTCTGCTTGCATATATATTGAAAGACGACTGTCTGCCGTCTTCCCTAGGTTTTTAACTTTGTAAATTATCTAACTTCACTATACGGGCTTTTTTGCTAAACGAGTACCCCTTCCGTTCGGAGGCATGAGGAATAGCATTTCATTTGATGTTTTTAAATGTCTGTTTCTGTAATATTGCTGGGATTTTATTATGCTAATAATTTATCATTGTGTCTATGAATGTGGCAATATGAACGGTTTCTCCGGAACGCCAATGTCCCTGTGAGAATGTGCACTTGCTTTATTCTGTATATGATTGTATGAGAATCTTCTAGCATGGCAGTCTGAGTGTTACGTATGAGAATCTTCGTCGTCGGCTACTGGCTGCTCGGTACTAGTGTTTCTCTGGCTTAATATCGATAGGTACTCGTTACCAACCTCTGCTTTTCATGCTGCCAAAGAGGTTCCTCCACCCTTTGGTTACAAGTTGGGTTGACAATGCCCAGTAGTGAGCCTCGGTACGACGCGCGAGTCTAAGCTCTCCCACCACCTCGTTTTTCTTGGGTTTTTACCGATTTCCGGTGGTGGCGGGGACTGGCTGACCGTCTAGTCACTCTGTGGCTGCGCTTCGACCTGGTAAGATGTTCTGATTTTCTTTTCTTCCTTGAGATGGTAGCGATTCTTTGTCTGGTGTTCAAGTTAGACTTCAGAACTTAGTTTCATTTTTCGGAATAACTTTCTCCGGTCATGTACGGAATTTATTCAATTTTATTTCGGTGATTTTGCATAGGTAAATGTGCTGAATAGGTAACTAATTCGGTTTGATAACGGGTGGCAATTGGTAACCTTTGTGAGACTAGCTAGTGGTGTACGAACTCTATTTAACTTCTTTCTAGCTTTGTGTGATGCGACTAATGTGCAGGAAAATTTTTATTCTGTATAGTGCATGTGAAAATTACTTTCCTCTTCCTTCTTCCACGAGTGATATGTACTCCACATGATGTGTTTTTAGAACAAAGCCTTCAGCTACCCCTGTGTCTGTTTCTAGGCCCTTCAGGCAAGAAATCATATCTTTCTGATTTCCGTTATTACATCACGATATCCTCTCCGTCTATTTCAAATTGCTGTTTCCTTTGCAAACTTGTACTTTGCTTCTGGACTCCGTCAGTAAATTCTCTTCTAGCCTTGTATTACCCCCTTTATTAGCTTGCTTTTGAAACACTACGTATTTCTAGGGGCTGCATGCCGTATATCTTAGTTGATTTACTTCGACTTTGAATTTATTTCACGTTTCTGATTTTTGAAACTGGACTTTGTCTATCCGTATAAAACCTTCAGAATCGAGTCTAACTGTATTTCTTTAGCTTCCTTATGATATCCTACGCATTTCTAAGGGTTGCATGCCGTAGCTATTTTTCTTTATTTTTCGGAAATTTAATTTTGTATTTTTTACTGGTTTTCGAAACCACGTGGTTCCGAACTCCGACTTCAAGGGTTTATAACTAGTCATTTTAGTTCTCGCCATTGGTCACATACCAGTGACTTACTATTGTGTATTCTTGATTCGTAATCTATGATTCCGTTGGTGTTTGTTGAAATGAATACGATCTTTAAGCACTTCACCTACAGCGGGGTGCAAATATGTAATGTAGCAGACACGTACCGTGTGTCCCGGTAAGTCTGCATGTTCACGGTTTGAGTTAAATGGAAATTAATCTCGCTATTATCGCGAGAAAGACAGACCAGTGCCACCTACGAAGTTTATTTTCCTTGTGTTGTGTCATACATCCTGATTTGCTGAATATCGCCTACGATAGCGGCGCCTGCTTCTGCTTCGCGTCAGCACGCTGAGTGGGATGGGTTTCGCTTTGCTTCGCCCGTGTGAGTGGCTGAATACTTGTTGATTGTAAATTCCTCCTACGACGATGTTCAGTTCAGTTTAATTTAAGTTTATTTTAAATGGGATGCATTTTTATTGTTTAACAAAATTGGTTCCCCCATTTGCTCATGTTTGAAGTGAATATATGATTTGTTGTCAGTTAAATTTGATCCTTTTTATGAATATTATTTTACGAATACCCTCCCTTTTATTTAATGTTGTTTTTCACCAGTGCTGAGAACCAACTCAGATGCAAATGATCATGTTTTAATTCCGCTGCGCCATAAATGTTCTCACAGCTACCTTCATGAAACGGTTTAGTTCGGGGTGGCTTTATATTAATGATTGTGTGTAATTCTCGTGATCTACGGCGTATGTTGGCCACCGTCTCTTTGTCTTCCTGCTGCTAAAGTAAAGTTTGAGTCAGTTCTAAATTCTGGGCCAGGGAACAAGATTCTATTGAACGAAGTAGTACACACGAATCCTTTAGGTGGTTTTACGGCCAGAGTTATATGCTTAAAGTAAACTTTTAACTGGTTCCTTTCACCTAGAATTAATTTTACAATTAACGGTGGTCTTACAACATCAGGTATGGAGCATATGAACATACCAAAAAGAAATAAAGCTTAGAATTTCTTCTTTTATTGTAGGTCACCTCTACTACCATAATAAACGTGTAAATAAGCTATTAGTGAAGCAAAAAAGTAAACTTCAAACAAAAATTAGTTAACAAATGATTTATTTCACAAATCTGTATTTAATGTGTTGAGAGCTCCGTCAGCTATTACCCTGTCTTAAAAATGAAGCCAATTACGTCGACTGATATTTGACTCAGAGTATATATAGGTAGTAGATTCACTCACTGCAATTAGCTGCGAAATGTATAGACAATTAGAAACATGTGTAGCTAATATTTTGTAGATTAATACGTCCGAGTATGGCCTCAGTACATTGTATTCCAAATTATGAGCTGACCAATCAGCAGACACGTGTAAGTTTTCTGGATACGTTACAGCCTGGAAGTGAAGTGCACGTTTCGTTACATTCGCCATAATGCCCTAGCTGGTATAGATGTGGCATCTTCCGACTTACCCTATCGTCATAAAAACTGTGAATCCCAAGATGCATTCCACAACGCGGCCTCCCTGATACAGTCTTATATCTTTCGTTGGTTCCAATGACAACTGAATACGGTGTTTATGTTCCGTCGTCATATAAAAATGATTTTAGCCTCTGAAATTAAGTGTGTAACCTGAGACGTTGTGTCGCAAGCCATGTCGAGATATTACCAGGATCTGCGGTACACAGAGGACCCCTGCGGTTTTCCGACATATGAAATACTGTTAGTTTTCTTATGCCTCTTCCCATCCATTTCACATCTGTGAAGCATGTTGTAACAACGTGAAGACTAACTTTGAGGTGGAAGGCTGAAAGTTAAGGAAATATATCTGACACTTCAATGGCTGACCTATCGTAGAGTACCCTTTTCAACTCATTGAAGTCCATCTCCGTGATGTTATGCACTATAACACCGCATTCTTTCTTTAAATGAGTCTACCTCAGTTTCACATTCAGCGACATTTCCTTCAGGTTTTAATATTTTCTTACATGGCTTTTTTTTCGCAGTATCTGCGTATTCCCTACATTACTCTACTGCGTCCTTTTTACACAAAATTCCCACCCTCCGTCGTCCACTACAGAAAAGCATTACTGACGTATTTTCGTATTGTGCATAGTCCTTTTATTAAAGCATTCTAAGACTTTTTCTCCTCCTGTGGGAGGCTAGTAGTGACTGTTTCCTTTTCGGAAGAATCAAAAGCAATTGTAGAGCGCATGTTTAATCTTCAAGGAATAATTGAAATCGAACATGTGGAGGATGCGGATTTACTTCGAACTATAGTATGTATTTATGTGTCTTCATTTGATCAAAGGTGTGAGCAATAACCACCTCTCACCTTCGAGAACAACTATTACAATGTGCTATTTCAACAATTTACCTAAAGGTGTCAGACAATGACGTGTCCTTTCTTTCGAAGAGTATCAAATGTATGCTTGTCATTAATAACACTTATGACGGTCGGACTGAAGCCGACTCAATTGATGAAACGATTCATATGCTATCTTTTGCCTGTGACGTCGTGATATAAGTCACCAGTGAAAATGTACTTTCTGCCTAAAACACAATGTTTGTCATATGGATTATCAATCAGTATTCAGTCCAAATCACTAATAACGTTTCGAGTAGCATGGTTTCAACTCACAACTTTATTAAAAGGACTGAAATTCTTGAATTACTTTATCTCCGTTGGGTCATGAAGTCAGTATGTGATAAAAGTACCACCTCTCTTACATGTCCCTCTTGGGAATGCAAATTTTCTCTCATGTAAGTTCTATCACACACCCCTCCCCCCCCCCCTCACACACACACACACACACACACACTCACACACACACGATCAAGATACAGTGATATTGTACCCGCATGAAGTTAAGAGGCTCTTTGTGAAACGACAGTGGCGTATATATACTGAAGAGCCAATGAACATTGTATGGGCATGCTTATAGAAGCGCAGATATATTAGTACACAGTAAGAGGATCGCGCTGCCTTTATAAGACAACAGGTGTCTGGCGTGTGTGTTAGGTCGGTTATAGCTGCTAGAATGGCAGGTTCTAACGACTTTAGTGAGTTTGAAAGTAGCAATATAGTCGGAGCATGGGAGACTGGACACAGCATCTCCGAAGGAGATATCACTAGTCGAATCCATGCCACGCAGTGTTGCAGCACTTCTGCGTTCTAGGGACATCCTACACAATAGTATGCTGGGGTCATAGTTTCTTTCGCTCTTCGGGGTAGTATAACGTTAAATATCGGTTGTTAATGATTGACTCAGTTTCCTCGACTGTACCTTATATGCAAGGATTTGGGCAATACTATTTCTATCACAAAGTCGTCATCCTCACTGCAAAAACAGGAACACTACTGATGTTAGGGAAAATATTTTTTACTTGACAACTAAGAATCGAACTGAGCCACTCGATAATATGGTTTATTTTATCGTATATCATATGACAGAAGCAAACCGGGTGATCAAAAAGTCAGTACAAATTTTAAAACTTAATAAATCACGGAATAATGTAGATAGAGAGGTAAAAATTGCCACACATATTTGGAATGACATGGGGTTTTATGCGACAAAAAAGTTAGAAAAAAGATCTCTTGCGCGTTTAGTTTGTTGACGATCGTGTGGTCAGCCGCCACTTTCATCATGCTTGGCCTCCCAGGTCCCCAGACCTCAGTCCGTGCGATTATTGGCTTTGGGGTTACCTGAAGTCGCAAGTATATCGTGATCGACCGACATCTCTAGGGATGCTGAAAGACAACATCCGACGCCAAAGCCTCACCATAACTCCGGACATGCCTTACAGTGCTGTTCACAACATTATTCATCGACTACAGCTATTGTTGAGAAATGATGGTGAACATATTGATTATTTCCTGTAAAGAACATCATCTTTGCTTTGTCTTAATTTGTTATGCTAATTATGCTTTTCTGATCAGATGAATGACATTTCTGAACTTCTTTTTCTTGTTCTAATAAAACCTTATGTCATTCCAAGAATGTTTGTCAGTTTTTACCTCCCTATCTACATTATTCCGTGATTTATTAAGTTTTCAAATTTATACTGTAATTTTGTTCGCCCAGTATATACAAATATAATTACAAAAAGAACAAGAATATATGTATAAGTAAAAGATCGTAAAGAGCACATTTTCAGTACATGCGAGTGAGCAATGTTGTACATGAAATTAGGACATATATCATGCGAGACATGCTGTTGGCTACACGTCAATGCACAAATCTTGAACCCACTTCATAGCCTGAAGTGTGTCTTCGATAAAGTCCTCAGCAGAGCCACTATATTTTCTTCTTGGGCAAGGTCTTATGATGAGGTCCAGCGTATGCTCAGGTGCTCCACAATCACAATTTGGGCTGTCCACGACTCCCCACATATAAAATATGGCCTTGCACCATCTACGGCCACTTCGGATACGATTGCGCTTAGTCCAGTCTTTTCTTGAGAAGTTGAACCCTTTTCGTGCTTTTGGAAGATCACTTACGAGGTGATGACTACTGACAATTCTTCCATTCCGCTTTCCAGTTCTCTTTTATGTCAAAGGTGACGTCTCGTCTTATATGGCAGTTATTCCGTATCGGCATTCGTGATTCAAGCGGTAATTTTGAAAAAAAAAAAAAGAAAAAAAAAGTAGATCTTGCATAGGCAAAAATTTTTCTTTATATGTTTCTACTATTTTTCCCATTCTTTAATAGATGCGTTTTGCCTTCCTATTTTTGGTGAAGGAATATTAGCGATCATGGAGAGCCACGGTGTAGGAGTATACTTTAATGTGCCGGTGATTATAAGCATGGTTTCGTGGAACTGCACTTACTGTACTTTTTCGAGTCCGGACTCTCCGCCAACCTAAATTATTGGCCGAATATCGGATTACGGCAACTGGGCAACTGCCCCATCGCTGACCAGTCATAGATCGTCAAAGATACAGGTCTGTGGGCAACTAGAACATTGAAGCAGACGTGTCATGTCCTGTGTTTCTCGACATTCGCACAGAAGATCGTCAGCTTCCGCCATTCTCCACTTAGCTTTAACGATTTTCACAGGTAAAACTCCAGTTCTCAACCTATTCAGGGTTCGCCAGGTCTTCCAGTCGAATTCGCTTCCAGTGGGCGTGCTTGATGCACTGGGTAGTTCTTGGATGACCAGTTGCTACAGTCCTCAAAAAGCTTTTCCTTGATTTGAGTCTTCCTCGTGGAACTTGGGCGATGAAGAGAACGTCGTGCTCGTCGAACGTTTGCTTGAATCGCTCTGTGTACTCTAGGGGGCTGTTCGTGTACCTTGATGGTGTGGTCGCTTCTCCACCAGACCGGAGCACAGTGTTCTGCAGTGGTGTAGACTATCGACGTTGCTGCTGTTCGCGGTGTGGATGCATCTCCACTCCAAGAACTTCCTGCCAGTTTCCTAACAAAATTATTTCGTGTAGCTTACATGTAATAACATTCATCACTTTTGCTCGCGCAGAACCATTTTATATGCCAGGTACGAATCAAACGATTGTTGCGATGAATTACTCCATAACTGCATAAGTATATATTCAGTATTAAAAACAGATACATTAAAATTGGATTAAATACGTAACTGACTACTTCAAATTATATTTAGATTGAATGGAGATGACATGGATGAAGTCGACACTTTGTGAAACAACAAAGAATTCACGTTCGCATGACACAGTGAACAGTTGATAAACATAACCCATGCCGCAAATTCTGTCAGTATCTTGAAAAATCCTTAAAATTTAATCATACAGTGAAGTAATTGATATCCGTACGTAAAAGAGATAAAGCATCTTCTTAACACTCAAATTAACCCTTTCATTACCAGTGTTGTTCCTGGACAACAACGTATTAAAAGTTGATTTATACCATATTTTGTTCGTCAATCCTTAAAGTTGGGGGACTGACGACCTAGCTGTTTAGTCCCCTTAAAACCAACAACAACAATTTAAAGTTACACTTTTGTTGATGAACAACATGCTTCTAGAACGACATTTTGCCGCTTGGTACGGCGTGTAGCCACTTCTGAGTCATTAATCTGTCCATCTTGGAGGTTGTGTTGCGTTGCCGTCTGTACGTGGCTGAGAGTGTGAGCGTGAGTGTGGTTCCTTTTATTTTATTCCTGTAGTGAATTGCTTTTTCTTTGGTGCTGTGGCGAAGATTATTCTAGCATTATTGATCTGGCTGTGTTAACTATCAAGAAATTAACGTCCAAGTAATAAAATACCTCGATTCCATCGTCCGTGTTCTGCATGAAATACATGGCGTAAAAAATCAACAGTTCGGCCAAAATTTTGAAACACACACACACAAAAATTCAAATGATTGTATAGCTTATGGGACTTAACTACGGGGTCATCAGTCCCTAAACTTACAAACTGCTTAGAAGCTAGCTAATACTAAGGACGGCACAAATATCCTTGCCCGAGGGGGGATTCGAACCCCCGACCGTAGTGGCCGTACAGACCGTGACTGGAGCGCCTCAGTCCCCTCGGCCACCGCGGCTGGCACACACACACACACACACACACGCACACACACAGTTTGGTCCGATAGATTTACAAATATATATATATATATATATATATATATATTTGTAAATCTGTCGGACCAAACTGCGTGGTCATCAGTCCGTAGCCTACAAACTACTTAAACTAAGGTAAACTAACATAACGACAACACACACACACACACACACACACACACACACACACACACACACACATACACACACACACACACACACACACACACACATGCCCCAGGGAGGACGTGAACCTCCGACGGCGAGCAACCGCGCGCTCTGCAGCGAGGCGTTAAACCGCTTGGCTATCCCACCGCGGCTTCACTTGAAACACATATTTCGACGTTTACTGCACTGTATTAATACAGAAAATACTTAGTTTTAATTGTTACAAATCTGATTTCATAATGTGGGACTGAAAGGGTTAACAGAAACACTGCGGACTCGGTAAACCTAGTATAAATGTTACTCCCCACCAACAAGTAACGTAGTCCAGGAGAACGCGATACTGTGGGCTGGCAACAGTCAACGCGAGTCAGATTTACCGCAGCCTCAGCAAACGCACCCAAGATCAGTCGCCCTCCTGACGACATTTACACGAGACCTGGGAGCTAAAGCGGCGAAGACACTCTTCTTCTTGCTTCACTGCCCAGAAAGGCCGAAATCGCCAATATCAGACTTCGCCCAGTGTCAGGAAAGAAAAAAAAATCCCTGGTAAATTCCAAGAATATCTCCATTCAGCGCACACTGTGATCCCAGAGTTTATTACAGGAAATTCCCGTCTAATTTCAGATGGCAATCGACAAATACGATTATCGTTTAACGAATCCTATTCTCACTCTCGGCGTGTGATTGCAAGCAAGCCGGCCGCGGTGGCCGAGGGGACTGAGGCGCTTCAGTCACGGTCTGCGCGGTCACTGCGGTCGGGGGTTCGAATCCCCCCTCGGGCATGGATATTTGTGCCGTCCTTAGTCATAGTTAGTTCATAAGTAGTTTGTAAGTTTAGGGACTGATAACCCCGTAGTTAAGTCCCATAGACTTTACAAACATTTGAACATTGCAAGCAAAAAATCATGTTTTCGTGTCAGATTCCCATACAAAAGCAGCAGGGTGTCCTCCAGGAACATCAACACTGACAGGCCGTTACTGAGAAGCGTAATTATCGGTGGTCCTGTAAGTCCAGTTTTCGACAAATCTCCCCATCACAGCCCAGGGACATCAGATATTTCTCTCTGGGTAGTTTCTCTCTTCATGTAGGCAGGCTATATCCAAACAGAAAAATCATAGCTGAGTTAATCAAATCACACTGAAGTCGCAATCAAATGAAGTAATTTAGTCGAGCCATCTCATTGCTCCAATCGTGAAAAGGTGCAGACGTGATGGGCGGTTTGTAACCTTTCGAGTGCACACGCTGCAGCAGAGTATATTTTCTATTGCAGTTTCCCTCAGTTTACTCGAATTGTGATGAATCTCTCACAGCTCTGTCTATACTAATTGATACCAACCAGGAGACCACATGGATAACGGATTTTTGAGCTTTTTTCTATGTTACGAGACGTTCAAAATGCATTTAGCATTCGCAAGGAACCACACGTGTATCGGATTCTAGAATTCCTTTATATTTATGGCACGTGAAGTTCAGAACTCAAATAACAATCAGCCAAGGCCATTCGACGCACCTCTCAGAAATTATCAAGATAATCAACTTTAAAGTTTTACAAAGTGCATGTAAGTACAAATGATTGCAACAACTGTAGCATCTGTCTAAGTAGCTCAGATGGTAGCGTTCATGCATCACAACCATGCAGTCGTTGGTTCAAATCCCTTCGTGGCAAGTATTTTTTTTCTTGCTTTTCTAATTCAGTTATATAAAACATTTTTGGATCTATAACTCCAAGTGTCGTGTCAGTTTTTTTATGTGCATGTAGAAGAGCTGAAAACCTTGTCGTCACGTAAAAAAATGGTTGAGTAGGTTAGCTGCTTGGACAGCCAGTTGCAGCTATGGAGATGACTTTCCAAAAGCAGCTTCGTAGCTCTTCACAAACTGAACAATCAAAGACTTCCGTCGTCAACTAATAATGAAGCCAACACTATTATTATTATTGAAACCATCATTATCAAGAAACTTCTATAAAATATAGAAAATTACGAATAACCAAAAATAAGTACACTTTACGTAAAATTACCATTATATATATCACCGCAGGATTTGAAACACCAACACTAGAGTTGTAAGGCCACAATGCTACTACCTGAGCTACGCCTATAGATGAGGGGACAGATGACCAAGCAGTCTAGTCCCCTCTAAACAACAGCAACCTACAGATGCTTCAAGTCATTTAATTATTGGTACTTACGCTTACTTGCAAAACTTCAGTGTCGATTTGCTATGAGAATTTTTGAGAGTTGCGTCGAATTGCTTAGGCTGGCTGTTATTTGAGTTCTGAACTTCACGTAGCAAAAATATCAAAAAATTCTCCTTGTCAGACCCTGCCCATCCCTGCTACTCTCAAAATTTCTCCAGGAAATCGACTTTGAATTTTTTAAGGCCTTAAATGTAGTTTGACAAGGTTTAAACACCTACACGATTTAATAAATGTTCGAATGTTTATAAAGCTTATGGGACTTAACTGCGGGGTCATCAGTCCCTAAACTTATGAACTATTTATGATCAAACTTACACTAAAGACAGCACAAACATCCATGTCCTAGGGAGGACTCGAACCCCCGACGGGGAGCGGCGTCGCTCATCGTAACATAGCGCCTAAATGCGCTCGGCCACACCGCCGTGGCCTAAGCGATTTAATTTTACAAATCATTTAATATACAGTAATTAAAAATATTTAATCGAAATAATTTCCTGAGAAAAGTACATCATTGGTTTATTCGTAATTTTCTATACATTATAAAAGGGCGTTAATGGTTGTCATTTACATTTAACGAAAAATATCGAGAACTGTATTTCACAGTATGCACTTCACTATTAATTGACAACGGCTGCCTCTTGCTTGGAAAGAGTTGTACAATAATGCCCGAAAAATATAATTTGTCATGATTATTTCATTCAAACCATTATTAACAACAATCATTCATAATGGACAGAAAATTAACAATATACGAAGGACGAACATTGTTCATATGAATTAAGATTAGATAAATTGATGATTTTTGTTTTTGAAAATTACATTAGAAGAAAGTAATAGCGGTATATGAAACGTTGACGCTGCAATATTTTTATTTCCCATTAAAAACGCTACGGATGAGCTACGGCAACAGTCGGAATCTTTAGGAATATTACATGTTATTAAAGGACCTAAAGAAGTTCGGAAGACAGTTTTTCCTGGAATATTTGAGTGTTTTTCGGAGGACCTTGACTGATGGCAATTTGAGTTCTGAACTTCACTAACTATGAAAATAAAAAATTACAAGTACATGATGTCCAGTGGTCTCTTTCTATGTACCTAACTATAAATTATACGAAACATGTGACTGATAGTAACCTGAATGAAAATAGTTATGTACCACTTACTTCCTGCTACTGTAGTTCTAAATTGACGACTCAAATATGTGTGCTAAAACTGAGGAACTATCTTACGTATGATGTAATTTGCACCAAAGTGTATTCAACGTATGTAATTTCATTTGAGTTTGTGTACTTATTACGTTCGTGTTGTTTCGGGTTACGGTCAGACGACTAAAGTGTCCGTGTTAGTCCACACATAGTTACAACGCCAACTACATAGCAGTGTAAATGAAATGGTGGTAGCGTTGTAACGAACCGCGTCCATCTAAAAGGAGCCATTCGAGATTTAACCTTAGATTGATTATATACAAGAGAATAATCTTATTTATGGATGGTCGAACCAGTATCTGAACTCAAACGTGAGTCAAATGACTCAAACATAATGTGCATTCAATCGCTTTCTCGTGAAACAACTCTGGCGGGACTTGCACTCTGTCCGTAGTTATGTAACATAGCAACTTATTAGACCAGTGGGGACAGAGAAGCGCCTTTGCATAGAGTTTATGCAGTCTTAACTGTGTGTCAGCACAGCCTGTAGGCCAATCCGAAGCAAAGAACTGTAAATGACTACTTGGTGCTTGAAATCTAGTAAATGAAGTGTTAAGCAATACTACGAAAGTGATGAGTCGATACGTCTTGCAGTACACGTGCGAAAATTGTCTGTCTGGATAGAACTGTTGCGTAATTATGTTGCCTCCCAGCCACCACTCGACACCCGACCAGCACGCTCCCTGGGTACAAGTCAAGGGTAAAGTAGGAGAAGATTTATCAGCGAGATGACGGAGATATTGGCGTTCCTACTTCATAACTTGCACGAGAGAGCAGTCTTCCTGTTTGTATTTAATGAAGCTGTGACTTGTCAAACAACAGTCCGAAGAAGTACGTTATGCAACTTCACGCACAGATGCATAAATCCATCACTACAAATGATATTTCCTTTTTTCTTATACTAATTCCTGTTAGAACTAGACGACCTTAAAAGAGACACTCTTATCTTTTTGCTTAATTTCCATGCATTCCCCCTTCAATAGGCATGACTAGCTAGGGATACAAAAAATTACAGTAACTGAATAGAATATCAAACGAACGCATGGCAGGTCTCGATGACACGATTGCTACTTTTAAACAAATTTCACAGTAACAATCTTTCATACGAAGTCTGACGTATTAAAAAGTGATAGAAAGGCGCGTCCGTACTCCAGCGCTACGAAACAAGAAGTCCCCCTTCTAACACCGCGTCTCCGTGCAAGGACCCCCCCCCCCCCCCCCCGAGAAACGCCGTTTTTTACGTAAAGCCAATCAGTGTCAAGTTCTCGAACTCCAGCCAGTAAAATCTCACAATACGACCGTTTTTTCGAAAAGCTGGCGCTCTGAACATCAGCCAATCAAAGACGGCATCCCTTACACACACACTTTTGGCGAGAATCTCACCAAACGGCTCTAACGATCGCCCATGGGAGCGGCCGCCTAGCCTCCAGCAAACATTCCGTCGCCTTCCGTAGTCCTGTGAAGTTGGCACCCCTTTTTTGGAAAATGTACTTTTTTTTCATTGTTCTAGACAGGTATGCAATAGTTCTGGAGTTCTCTGTACAAAATTTAAATAGTTCTGCAGAATTTCGCCGAAAAAATAGTACAAATCACCACAAACTTGAGTTTTTTCAGTTTTTTCAAAATAATTATTTGCCTATTAGCACAAACATAGTTCTGATCACAGTTCTAAATAGTTCTCAAAGAGTTCTACAGGAAATCCTAATGACATTTTTCTGTGCAGATTATACTTTATCAGATAAATGCAGTAATGTGGAATTCATTTTCACGTTACTGTAAAGTGACACCATTTTTTCGAGACATACACATTGTTTTTTGGGGTTCTGTGTAAATATACTATAGTTATAGAGGTCATGTGAATATTTCTATGTAATTGCCCGAAAAAAAATTATGTTCACAATTTTTAATATCTGATAAGCTGTCTTATTTGTGCCCCTTATTCGAGAAATATACATTTTTCTTAGGTCTTGAGAGATATTCTATCCGCTGCACATTCAGTTTGTTGTTTTTACGTCCGAGTGATTACTGCTTATCGTAAACAAGAACTATTGCGCATGTCACTAAAACTCTGGAAAAAGGCTAATTTTTTGAAAAAAAAAAAAAAAAAAAAATAAACGGTGCAAATGCCACAGTAGCATGTAAATGGATACTCCATTATTGTAATTATCTCATAAAGTATAATATGCACAGAAAAATGCTACTAAGATTTCCTGTAGAACTCTTTGACAGCTATTTAGAACTGTGATCAGAACTATGTTTGTGATAATAGGCAAATAATTATATTGAAAAAACTTAAAAAACTCAATTTGGTGGCAATTTTTACTATTTTTCGGCGAAATTCCGCAGAACTGTTTAAATTTTGTACAGAGAACTCCAGAACTAATATCTGTCTAGAACTCTGAAAAAAATTTACATTTTTGAAAAAAGGGGTGCCAACTTCACACGACTCTGGCGCAATTTTGTGTAGTTTATGTCCCTCATGTACGCAATTAGCTCATGAACTATTATCTGAGCAAAATATATCATTAGGATTTTCTGCAGAACTCTTTGAGAGCTATTTAGAGTTGTGATCAGAACTATGTTTACGCTTGTAGGCAAATAATTATTTGGAAAAAACTAAAATTTGTTATAATTTTTTGTAATTTTTTCGCTAATTTGTGCAGAACTATTTACATTTTGTGCAGAGAACTCCAGAACTATTGCATATCTGCCTGGAACTCTGAAAAAAATGCACATTTTTGAGAAAAGGGGTGCCAACTTCACAGTAGCGTGTAAATGGATTCCCCATTATTGCAATTATCTCATGAAGTATAATCTGCACAGAAAAATGTCATTAGGATTTCCTGTAGAACTCTTTGAGAGCTATTTAGAACTGTGATCAGAACTATGTTTGTACAATTAGGCAAAAAATTATTTTGAAAAAACTAAATTTTGTGGTAATTTTTCGTACTTTTTCGGCGAAATTTTGCAGAACTATTTAAATTTTGTACAGAGAACTCCAGAACTATTGCATATCTGTCTAGAACTCTGAAAAAATGTACATTTTCCAAAAAAAGGGGTGCCAACTTCACAGGACTGCCTTCCGTTTCGAACCCTCGGTCACAGTCATGGGCCCTGCTATCTTGTTCTAAAATGCGCAGACGATGCCACTCCCTCACAGTTGGGGACACAAGGCTACATTTTTACGACCTACCGCCCTGTCAGTGTGCCACCCAAGGCCAGCGCGCCCGGCCTCCTCCGGCGCCGCAGGGCGCAGGTCGGAAGGAATTTCACTCGCCCCCTCAGGGCCAAGTCAGCTCTGCATCTCGCCTTAGCAATATCTTCCCCGCATCGCATTCCCGACAGCAATAGAAAATTGTATGTACAGGACTCATTACAATACGTCAACAATAAACATCGACAATAAAGATGAGAGATGGGCTGCCATCTCTCAATAGAAATGGTAAATAGTAACTATAAGTTGAAAATTCGATTGGGAAATACAGATTAATTTCCTTGGTTTCTAACTTTTAGACGAGAAGAATACTTACTCGTAACTCCTTTGACATCTTCCATGTCGTTCATTTAGAGGGTGTTTCCATAATGTGACTGTTTTGTTCCTTTGGCATATGGAAACTGGTTTCACCTATGAAACACTTTTGTTATGTAATCAATTTTCAGTTCACAAGGTATTCAAGGCATAATAGAATAGTACACAATATCTATCAGTAGTCACTGAGTAACAAGCACAAGGAAAGTTTAAAAATTATGTCGGACCTGGATTCGGAATAGAGATGCTTTTCTCTACGACATCCGGACACCATGTTGCCACAACTGCAGGTGCTATTGTAGCACGTCTCCTGTCAGAACCAAATCTTCAACCTCTCCACTCACACACCGCTTTCGTACTTTTCCTGGCGTTTTCACTCATTACTCGCGCTATTTCGCAGATTGCCGAGAGAGATAGAACATGGTGTGCACCCGCACGGGACGAATCATTGGGTGGTGTTAGCTATATCCTACATGTGGTGTCTGTTGTTTGGGTTATATCGGAAATGACAGGCATCTCACATACATATCACAAGGTATTTCTCATTTAAGAATGCACTGTCATAATTTTTATAAATATGTCACTTTACCCTTAAGGTATAAATGGAAATGATCATGACAACTGCCTTTCATAAACAGCCCTCAGTGTCAAAGAGGACTCACTAAGTTATTGGTCTACAGCCACAACCTTCTTCATATACTGAAGATGAATTTGCGGTACCTCATTTCTCTTAGGTAGTGTCAGAGAATATCAGACAGTATAGCATTATATATCACTCACGATTTTTTTTAAATCGTCTAAGACGTTAAACCGAATCCAAAGTTTCTTCTTTTCGCCAACAGTAGTCTTGGGTTGAACAACAAGGGGGAACCTGAAATTACTTACAATAGAAAAACACGACAGCTGAGTTATGTCCGCACCTACTTAATGAGTGTGCGAGGTGACTCAATCAGTGTAGCGACAATAATTCTTATGAACTGATAACAGGGTCAGAACTACGTAAATATTGTCGTGACGAATCAACACGGTATAACTACTTTCTTCTGATGACAATGCATGGAATAGTATCGTAAGTTGATCTCTTCCGTATACTCAGTTCAATTTGTTTATGATTAGTTAACTGAACCGATAAATATAATGTTGCACAGCAATTAGGCTTACTGTGCTTCAAACTGAGGATTACCTACACAGAACACTCAAATTGACAATTAATGTACGTAAGAGTTACTTTCATTGAAAACGTACAGCTGGTTTTAACTATCTGGATAGTGAACAATATACAAATTAAAATCTGAATACTACTTTCACTGGATCATAGTCACGTTCAGAACACTCCTCGTAATATTTTCTGTCATCGTGTGGAATACGTATGAAACACATCTTCTACATGAACTTGAGACTTATTTATATGAGAGAAAAATTTCATTATTTGCTGCAACAAGCAACTAAACTTGGACATAAAATTGTAATTGTGTACATTTTTTGCTCTCTACAAGTTAAAAAACACTCTTTTTATAGTGAGTTTAAGAAATATGTAACGACCTTTTCATGTGTTTGATAGTCTGACGTATTTTCTTCCCTTAATTCATATTTATTCAAGCATACAGTTGGTGCGTTGGCGCAGAATGCTCCAAAGTTGAAAATGAATGTCGTCATGTTGGTAACAGTGGAGACGTTTGAAGCTTTGACTAATCCGTCATCATTATCCTGGCTATTGCTCTATTGTTGAGTGCAGACTAGTTATTCTGAGGACTAACGAATCTGCTTAAGAGGAAATTTCTGTAGCGTTGTGCCTCGTCATGTGCGTCTCACTTTCTCGAGCGCAGCACTTTGTTTCAGTTGCATTATTCCTACGACCTATATTGTTTAGAATTTACTTTTTACCTTAGGGCATGAAAGCCTGTAACCAACAACTTCTGGATGACGGTCCAGATTTAATGAAAGACGTAGGCAGTACAAAGGATGATGATACTGTTGAAGAATGTAACTGAACAAGGGTATGAGTCGGATGAAAATTGAGAAAATAATTGTGAGTCAGGTTCTACTAGCGATTAGTTACTGGAAAACTGCCGAACTTCTAAACGGAAGAAATTTATTTGTTACAGTCAAGATATGGTAGAAGTATCAGAATACTGTGCGCAAGTAAACATGCAATGGAAATTACTAATATAATTTAAGGTGCAAATCACAATTTTTGTAAAAATGAAAATGGAGTACGGATATAAAATTCCTCATTCGGCTATTATTCGGCTATTTGTAGGACACCTTTAGCTTTGCTTTTCAAGTTTTCGAATAAAGAATAAAATAAGGTGGTATGTTACTTTTAAAACTAAATATTGTATACCGAATAACGTACAGTGACTGGTGTCCTAATCCTGAACCATGATTACACTCAGTTTAGTGGATAAATGTGTAATTGAAATCACCCAGAGGGTGGAAATGAAGATAGGTGAACGTTGATGACTAGCAGGTGAATAGAGAAGGAACAGGCACTCAGCTGTAGGACGAAGTCTTGAACAAATGAAGGGACAAATGGATAGAGTTGGAAGCAGCGATCGAAAAATTAGAAATGTTTTTCATACAAACCTTTTTCTATACATTTAATATCAGAATGACAAATGCCTCTCTCGCACCACATCAAAACGTGTTTCTGTTTGTATCCCCATTCGGGGATATCTAATATTATAAATGGACTCCTGCAAAGGTCACTGTGAAGGCGAGTCAGAGGTAATTCGTGAGAAAGCGTGAATATCTCAAGATTTTTTTAATGAAAAAAAGAATAGGTTGCTCGACACCACTTTAAAATATTTTTATTTTTTCACCGATTTCGATTGATCTGCCATCATGAGGTGTTTAATGGTATTAAGAGAACGTGATACTTATTGGTGTAGGATTAAAATACGAGAATACTGGGAACAACATCTTGTCAAGACTAAAATGTACATCATAGTACCTTATGTGCCGGCCGCGGTGGCCGAGGAGACTGAGGCGCTTCAGTCACGGTCTGCACGGCCACTACGGTCGGGGGTTTGAATCTCCCCTCGGGCATGGATATTTGTGCCGTCTTTAGTATAAGGTAGTTGATAAGCAGTTTGTAAGTTTAGGGACTGATGACCCCGTAGTTAAGTCCCATAAGCTTAACAAACATTTGAACATTTTAGTACCTTGTCTACGTGGAAGAGACCAGGAGACACCGGGGGATACCAGATAGATTTTATAATGGTAAGACATAGATTTCGGAACCAGGTTTTGAAGTGTAGGACATACCCAGGGGCAGACATAGACTCTGACCATAACTTGTTGGTTATGAACTGTAGGCTGAAACTGAAGAAACTACAGAAAGGTAGGAAAATAAGGAGATGGGACCTGGATAAATTGAAGGAACCTGAAGTTCTTAAGAATTTCAGAGGGAGCTTCAGGCAACAATTGACAGAAACAGGGGAAAATAAAACAGTTGAGGAGGAATGGGTAAAATTGAGAGATGAAATAGTGAAGGCAGCAGAGGAAAAAATAGGTAGGAAGGCAAGACCTACAAAAAATCCTTGGATATCACAGGAGATACTAAATTTAATCGATGAAAGGAGAAAATATAAAAATGCAGTAAATGAAACAGGCAAAATGGAGTACAGACGACTAAGAAATGAGATTGACAGGAAGTGCAAAATGGCTAAGCAGGAATGGCTAGAAGGCGAATGCAAGGATGTAGAAGAATGTATAAATAGGGGAAAAATAGATACAGCCTACCGGAAAATAAAAGAAACATTTGGCGATAGGAAGGGCAGCTCTATGAATGTCAGGGACACTGATGGAAAGCCGGTTCTCAGCAAAGAAGGGAAAGCTGAAAGGTGGAAAGAGTATATAGAGGGGCTCTACAAAGGAAATGAACTTCGAGACACTATTGTAGGAAGGGAAGAGGATGTAGATGATGATGAAATAGGAGATATTATACTGAGAGATGAATTTGACAGAGCACTGAAAGATCTAAGTCGAAACAAGGCCCCTGGAGTAGATGATATCCCGTCAGAGTTACTGAAGTCTCTGGGAGAACCAGCCATGACAAAATTGTTTCACATTGTGCGTAAGATGTATGAGACAGGTGAAGTACCCTCAGACTTTAAGAAAAATGTAATAATCCCCATTCCAAAGAAAGCGGGTGCAGACAGGTGTGAAAACTACAGAACCATCAGTTTAATAAGTCATGGTTGCAAAATATTAACACGAATTATATAAAGAAGGATGGAAAAGCTGGTAGAAGCCGACCTCGGGGAAGATCAGTTTGGGTTCAGGAGAAATGTAGGAACACGGGAGGCAATACTCACTTTACGGCTTATCCTAGAAGATAGATTAAGAAAAGGCAAACCAACATTTCTAGCTTTTGTAGATTTGGAGAAGGCTTTTGCTAATGTTGATTGGAACAAACTATTTCAAGTTCTGAAGCAAGCAGGAGTAAAATATAGGGAGCGTAAGGTTATTTACAACTTGTACAAAAACCAGACAGCGGTTGTCAGAGTTGAAGGGCATGAAAGGGATGCAGTGGTTGGAAAGGGAGTAAGACAGGGTTGTAGCCTTTCCCCAATGTTGTTTAATTTGTACATTGAGCAAGCTATAAAGGAAAGCAAGGAGAAATTTGGAGAAGGAATTAAAGTTCAGGGTGAAGAATTGAAAACATTGCGTTTTGCCGACGACATAGTAATTCTGTCAGAGACAGCGAACGACCTGGAAGAGCAGTTGAATGGAATGGATAGTGTGTTGAAGAGAGCGTATAAAATGAACATTAACAAGAGCAAAACAAAAATAATGGAATGTAGTCTTAGAAAAGCAGGCGATGCTGAAGGAATTAGATTAGGTAATGAGACAGTGAAGGAGGTAGATGAGTTTTGTTACTTGGGCAGTAAAATAACAAATGATGGTCGCAGTACAGAGGATATAAAATGCAGAATGGCAATGGGTAGAAAGGCGTTTTTGAAAAAGAGAAATTTGTTAACATCTAATATTGATTTAAGCCTAAGGAAGTCCTTTCTGAAGGCATATGTATGGAGTGTTGCCTTGTATGGGAGTGAAACATGGACGATAAGCAGTGTGGACAGAAAGAGGATAGAGGCTTTTGAAATGTGGTGCTACAGAAGAATGCTGAAGATTAGGTGGGTAGATCGCGTAACTAATGAGGAGGTACTGAACCGAATTGGGGAGAAAAGAAATTTCTGGCATACCTTGACTAAAAGAAGGGATAGATTGGTAGGACACATTCTTAGACATCAAGGAATTGTGAATTTAGCATTGGAGGGAAGTGTGTGGGGTAAAAATCGCAGAGGGAGACCAAGAGACGCGTATAATAAGCAGATTCAAGTGGATGTGGGTTGTCGTTCTTATGAGGAGATGAAAAGGCTTGCTCAGGATAGAGTAGGGTGGAGAGTTGCATCAAACCAGTCTCTGGACTGAAGACCACAACAACATGTCTTGACATGCTGATGTTCGCAGCATCTTCCTATTTTAGTCCAAAGCCAGTGTTGGCATGCGTATAATGTTCTCTCAATAATATACAACAGCTTATGACGACAGCTGAGATCAGCTGAAACCAGTCAAATTAAAAATACTTCAAAGGTATCGTGAACTATCTATGATTTTTTTTTTTTTGCAAGAAAGTTAGATCACTCACAAAGGCAGAAATGTCAAATATATTTTAATATTTGTTTAATTTAAATGCTTTTGAAGCTACTAGGTGGTTGAGATAAAAGTTCTCCTCTTTGGTGCTGGTCAGTACTCATTCGCCATTTGTTGTGCCATGGCAGGAGAATTTTCCTTAAATGTTCAAAACTTTTACTCTATCAGAGATGATTAGCTGTTGCAGTCGGCAGATATTGTGAATTACGTCTTCAAAAATTATTCACAAAAATTAAATCTGCGAGGACATACTATAATTTCATTGCAATTGCTTAAAACTCACTAAAATTAACGTATAAGAATTTAACAATAATATGCTAAAAAAAAATATTATGAACTTTTAAGTATATCGATGTCTGAACATCACACAATCTTAGAATGTGACTATAGACCATGATATCTCGAAAACGGATAATGATTATTTGATGAAAATAGTAGTGACTGTAGTCATTTATCTGCTTTCCTGCAGGGTTCAAACTGTTTCGTGCAAATTTCAAATGTAGAGGGCAGCCATTCAATGGAGAAAAAATTTCAGGTTATACGTTGTATATAGGTGGTGTCGGTTCTTTCTTACATATCCGAAATAACCAACACCACACCTCGAAAAATTAGTGAGAATGAGTAGGGGCACAGCGTTGGTAGTGTGTGGATGAGATGAAGGTTTGCGGAGACAGGTCTGTCCCTAGTGGCGTAGTGTCAGCGCGACGTCCTAGTAATCTGGAGGACCCGGGTTCGAATCACTGTTAGGGAAACTAACTTATACCTTTTGTGTTCCGACTTCGTCGCCACTTTTGTGTCCCGACTTCGTCGCCGCTTTTGTGTCCCAGCCTCGTCGTAGGTGTCGGTGGCCGAGTGGAACGAGACCGACACAGGAACAAAGACAGCACGCTGGTGCAGGTACGGAGGGGAGCAGCCAGAAACTATAAACACTAGAGTGAATTAGAAAGAGATATATATTGCACAGAATGTAACAATACTTAACTTTTACATAGTACTGCAGAATGTTGATACATAGTTGTTGGAGGCCTGCCTAGTGCCTGTACGATAGCTAAGTCTTCAATGGTGCCTATCTGATTACGAAGGTCCTAACTGGTTGCTATCTCCGTCCGAAGTGACCGGTGTCTTTCCGTGGTGGCCACGAGCGGGGTTCCAGCAGAGGGCGCTCGTGGCTGTCGTCGTAAGATCGCCGCGCCGTGCGTGCATGGCGGCGCGCGGCGAAAGTAGGTGGCGCGCACTTTGTACTTGTGCGACACCACAATACCCTCTTTTCAAGACACTGTCCATTCCATTCAATTGCTCTTCTAGATCCTTTGGAGTCTCTGACAAAAGCAAAGTTTTTTTTCTTTTCCCTGGACTTTAATTCCCTCTGCAAATATCTCCTTGCATTCCTTCACTGCTTGCCCAATGTACAGATTGAACAACATTGGGGAAAGGCTACAACCCTGTCTTACTCCCTTCGATTTGAGTGGGAAAAAGATTCGTCAGACAAGGCAACATGTTTCCAATCATCAACAATTCAATATCGGTGTTGACGGGCTCAGGCGACGCATTAAGCTTGTGTCGTGCTGTCAGGAATGGCCTTGTCGATCATGTTTCGCTGAATGGTTCTCACGCTGTCAGTTTTTAATGGTCCAATATTGAAATCCGCAGCTATTAGCGTGTGTCACGTTGAAGGATTCGTTCCGTCGTCGTGAAACGGTCGTACGGGTAAATCCCGCCTAATCGTCACCTCAGAGATGCTGTACCCCACATCTCAGGTACCGACTATAACACGACGGCGAAACTCACTGAAAACGCGATAAGCTGTCATTGTAGCAGCAGTAACTGAAGAAACACCTCGACCAGACACCCGTAGTCTTTTATAGGCGTTGCTGACCGCAGTGCCGTTCTTTGAGTGATTACAAATATCTGTATCTGCATACCCATGTCTATACAACTTTCTATAGCTCTTCAGTGTATTACTATGTAATTTTTAACTATTGAAAGATTTGGAGACTGTCTGCCGAAACCGGTATCAATAAACGAATTTCAGAGGAGCGATCTTGGCTTGTCTTCACCAGCGTCGGCTGGAGCTTCATATAACTGGGGGTTCACTTCTTTCAGTGCCAGATGTTGATACTGCCGCCCCCCCCCCCCCCTCACCACCCCCCGCTCGGCGGCATGTTCATGTTTCGGCGCCCCCACCCCACTTAGATATATTTTCGTTACAAAATCTGCAGAATGTCTTACCTCAAACTGAGGCGTCCACCTACCAAGGTTCGTTAATCCACACTGCTCAAAGCTTAAAGCTGAGTAATTTGTTTCTAAAACATGCTAAACGTTGTTCATTTATCTTTCATAATAAACACCAAGAAAATATGAATGTGCGCATGAACACTAAAACACAGCAAGTAACTGGTTACTCAGTTAAGTGACTGTAACAAAATAAGTCTGTTACGATGAAGAGAGAAACTACTTTCGGGTGTCACGTGACTCTGTAATCAACACCCCCTCCTAACCTTACGCATGCGAAAAGGCTGCTCTGCCCCACGTCTTTTCAAACAGTTAAATATTTATTGATAAATATGAAGCATTGAATTAAAATTTGTGGTGCGGCCGGGAATCGAACCCGGACCTCCATGCTTACTAGGCAGACGTCTTAACCGTTAAATATTTGTTACAGCGAAGAGTACAAATGTCATTTACCCTCAAAATCGCGACTAATTTTTAAAAAATGTCCGAATTATATGTGGCAAGTAACAATACAAAAGTCATTATTGCTGTATTGGTTTAAAAGAAGATTGGGTTTAAAAAGGTTGCTTACAGTGGGTCTCGAACCCAATACCCAGAACAGGCTACTAACCACATGGCTATTTTTGCTAGGTGCGTAGCAGTGACTTCATTATTATTCATGTTCGTATCTTCTGAAGGGTTTTACAGATGATGCGTCTTTAATTTATAGTTACAAGATATTTTACCAAATATGACGCGTTTTTGATAAAGCTTTAATGCGTCAAAAACAAATATGAAGGGCGGACGTTGCCTTCATGGAGGATTTACGCATGCGCAAAGCGAGGTGCGCAGTAGCTCCATTGTTTTGCTTCGGGACCATTCGTGCGAACCGCCAGAGCTCGAGTAGCCAGGAGCTGGCTTCTCTACCAGCTCCAACGCCAGTGTTAAAGGCGGCGTTTCCCCTCACCCATCCATGCCGCGGGAGTGCCGATATGCTGCCTGCAGGGTAGAGAATTTGAACTTCAGCCGCGCATGCGCATTGCAACGCTGCGGCCACTGCCGCCTATATTAAGCGGCCGCATTACGATTTGTATACGTGCTGTCTCCGCGACGTAAAACGTTTCTCATGCAATAAAAATACTTTGAATGTTTATACAAAATGATCTGATGGAAGAACGAAACGAAGAATGATAGTTTAAGAACAATTATTGTTTATTTATTTATTTACTTGTTTCACGATGAGCTCTTTTTTGTGGGTTCTCACTGATACTCGGAGAGGTGTTTCTTATTACCTTGCCCTCTCGTTAGGAGCTGAGATTGAAATTTCCTCGACTTTAATGGCGCTACCGCGCTACGCTTCTAGTGAGCTGTCAACAGACCCGAAGTGGGTGGGACCACTCGAGGCGACGGCCGCGCTCATTTGGAGACGCCTGCAGAAACAAACGAGCGGCGGGTGCCTGGCGACAGACGCCGGCAGGCAGATAGCCATCTGGCGGCCGCAGCCGAAAAGCGCGCCGCGCCGCTGCTGTGTTTGGCGACGTTCCGCCGGTGATTGGCGGCGGCGTTTTCAGGGGCCGCGCCGCGCCGCGCCTAACGAGGACGTATCAATTGGCGCGCGGCCGCCATCGCACCAGCCCTGCTGCCGTAAAAGGAGTGCCGGCCGCCCGGCGTAACGAGCCAATCGCAGGCCAGATAAAGCGCGCTGCGACCTCCCTAACGAGTCGACTGGCCGCCACCGGGGATGGGCGCACGCGTCCACTTCTGGAAACAAGTCGCCCCTTTCTGGGAACTTTTGTTGCTACTCGTTTACAGTTCCTTTTTATCCATATTCAAATGTTTGTGAAGGTACTGGCGGAAGTAAAGTTGTGGGGCGGCATCGTGAGTCGTGTCGGGATAGCACAGTCGGTAGTGCGCTTGCCCGCGAAAGGCAAAGGTCCCAGGTTCGAGTCCCGCTTCCGGCACATAACTTCAATCTGCCAGGAAGTTTCAAACCGTGAGATATTTTTCAAATTTATCATGGCGGGTTTTCATTCATTTATCATCCTGCTGTTTCATACTGGCTTGAAAAAATTCCGCCCATTCAAATTGTGTGATGGGTTTGGACGCCATTAAGGCTGACGAGATTTCGTGAAGTGATTGTTGCAAATTTTATTAATTTTGAAACCGTATCATTTCCCACAAAAATTAATTGGCTTTTAGAAACTGCAATCGTGTTTCATTTTGTTAATGATAAATTTCGAAGTCTGATAATTTTCGGCTTAAGATTTTTCGCCGCAATTTTGACTGGACACAGGAGCAAAATTTAACGCACGGTACACTGCACGAACAAACCACGTAACTAGTCCAGCCCCATATCACGACTGTGTTTAACTTAATGAACATAAATTCTTATTACAGCCACCAACACAACGAGCTGACGTATGTTTATAAAAGGTAAACTCCGTCTCTTTTTATATGGTAACTGCCACCAACATCTACCATTCTATTTTCCAAATTATTTAAAGAATCAAAATTATTTCCACCGTTACTTCATAAATTCCGACACGTGAAAGTATTATTAACGAAATTTGGCCATTTTCAACCCAATTCTAGCTTACGAACTATTTACGAAATTTATTATGAACTGAAATTTAAACTACTTCATAAACCTTAACCTCCAGAGCAGTTACATTATAAGGTGGGACGAGAAGGTAGCGCCAAGAAACAACCAAACTTGAAAATTTGCAACTCTCCTGTGTGTCATGTTTTATTCAGCGAGGAAACATAACAACGATGATTTTATGGGAACTTTCATTCACGCTGTTTAAGGATATGTCTAACAGTTACGTTCTGTACTTGACATTAAAGGGAACTGTAAAAATCTATAACTGTGCGATTAATTATAAAAAAACTTGATTTGCGACAATTAAGTCTTCTGCCGTTGATAAAACGTAGAATAAATAAGGATATTTGCACTAGTTTTGCATGTAAAGTGTACGCATTATAGAGAACGTAACGAGTTCTTTGAGACCGCAATGAGTCCGGCTGCGTGGTCTTCCTGGACCTGGAACGAGAACTGCCACGTTGCAGTTCCTGGAACTAGTCGCAAACATTTCACCATTCCGGACTGACTAACGGGAGCGACTAAGAGGATCGAGGTGAACTACGAACTGTCATTCCTTTTAAGTAATTCCTAGGTCTTTCCGTTACGTTTTCTGAACCATTCCTTAGTACCCGTTTGTTCGCGAACGACCCATCACTAATGGCGACTTATCAACACGGCATCTGCATCGAGCGCCACGCAAGGTGCCTCACAGTGAAGCTATTTCGCGAGTCGAAAATATGAGGGAGGATCAGAAAGGAACGCACAGTAAAGTTCTTCTCCCCTTGTAATGTAGCTCTAATGCTGAAATTTTACGATATTCGATGTTTTCGCTGTTATTGTGGTCTTCAGTCCAAAGACTTGTTTGCTAAATCTCTCTATAATACCCCGTCCTGTGCAACCATCTCTCAATAAGGACAGCAAACAAAATCCTTTTGATTCTGCTTACTGTATTCGTCCCTAGGTCTCCCCCTGCTATTTGTACCCCACACACTTCCCTCCAATGCTAAACTCTCGATTTCTTGATGCCTCAGAAAGTGTCCCACAAATAAATTCCTTATCTTAGAAAAGATATCCGAGAAATGTCTTTCTAGTTCTTTTCAGTACCTACACATTTGTTGCGTGATTTACCAATCTAATCTCCCACGTCCTTCTGTAATACCACATTTCAAACGGTTCTGTCACCTTTCTGTCTTTACTACTTATTGTCCACCTACATACAGTTCTAAACTCCAGGCAAATCCTTTCAGAAAGGACTTCCTAACATTTAATTTTGGATATAAAAAGTTCTCTCCTTTGGGAATACTATTCGTCCATTACCAATTCTGGATTTTGTATCTTCTTTACTTCTGCCATCAAGAAGTTATTTTGGTACAGAAATAACAAAACACATCTCCTACTTTCATTGTCTCGTTACCTAATTTAATTTCTCCAGCATCGCCTGATTTTTAGACTACATTCCATTAGCCATGCTTTGCTCTAATTAATGTTGATCGCGTAACATTCTTTTAAGACACTGTCCATTCCGTTCAGTTGCTCTTCAAGGTCTTGTGCTGCCTCTGAGAGAATTACAATGTTATCCGTAAGGAGCAAAGCTTTCATTTCTTATCGCTGGACTTTAATCCCTTCTTCCAATTTCTCTTTGAATTCCTACACAGCGTGTTCAATGTACAGACTGAAAAATATTGCGGTAAGGCGACAACCCTGTATTACTGTCTTCCCAGTCAAGGCGTCCCTTTCCTGTCCTTTGAATCTTGTAACTGCTTTTTGGTTTTTATACAAGTTGAATATAACTTAACGTTTCCTGTATTTTAACTTTAGCACCTTCAGAATTTGAAAGATAGTGTTCCAGTCAACATTTTCCAAAGCTTCCTCCAAATCTAAAAAAGCTGAAGATATTGATCTGCCTTTCTGTAGCCTATCTTCTAAGGTAAGTCGTAACGTATTGCGTCGTGTGTTCCTCTAAAATACGAGGAATGGACATATAATACGAACACCTTACATACCTTACATTAGTACTAATTTTATTTAATACTGTCGGCTTTGCACAAGTGGAACTTATATTCTACATCTGTAAAAATCGATTTATGTGTATATTTTATTGGTTGCTATGTTCTATGTAGTATGATGAAACACAATGTATACAATTACTATAAAATCCTTTAATCCATACTTATACATTAATATCAGAGTTTAGCGTACATGTAAATATTTACGTCTGACAAGGCACTGGCACCTAAAACAACTGATTGTGCTAAATACCTTGGAAACACTGCAATATCGAATTCTTTTCTTAAGATTTACACACTTACCATGTGATACTGACTGTTTCTTGAGAGTATTATCTTCACGATTGTTGAAACTTCGCTTTCTGGACGCTGGTAATAAGGTTTCAATCTTTTTTTTTTTTTTTTTTTTTTTTTTTTTTTTTTTTTTTTTTTTTTTTTTTTTTTTTGTGTAAATGGTCTGGTAAAATAAAGACAGCTGGAATTAATTTGGACAAAATACACTTATCTTCGTTTTTATAGTACATATATTTATATTTATTCCTAGTTGAACGGGTGTAGGAGACTGTAGTCGTAAATCGGTTTTCCTCTTTCATATATGCTATGCATTTGTTCGTCAGCTTCTTATCTCTAAGAGGAAAACTGTAATCCTTTCATAGCTAATTGCTAATAAAAATTGAAAGACAGCATTAGTATCCTTAAGAGTCTTCCTCTCATCTGCTTTTTAATAAGTAATATTTAATGTTTTGTCAGCTCAGTTCGTCCATTTCAAAGCTTAACGCCGTTATACATATTTAATTTACCCTTTGCTAAACAAACTACACAGAAAAATAAGTGTTTCAGAAATCAAATTACAGCACTATTTACACTAACATATCATATACTGATTACTCTCAGTAATTTGACAACTGTTAATATAGCGGCCGAATTAATGTTGGTTGCCGCAAGGAGCGCTATAACTCGGTCGTTAACTTCTCCATGAAATTTAAGTACGTTAGTGACAGTACAGCTATCCCTGGAACTTCGTTACAAACGTGTAACATATTTTCAGACAATTATGAACATATTCACATGTACATAAAGTTGCTGAATCAGGGATTACACAACTGTTCCAAAGCGTATTTATTGCTGCATATTCGCGGACTTTTGCTCGCCCTACTCACTCACTGCCACGCACCGCGAATAAAACCCTACAGCACGAGACCAAGGGATATCTGCCAGAACAACCACGAGATGGAGGGCGGTCTGACACAGATGACAGTGGAACCAGAAAAATGCAAAGTTTTTTAAGAAAACAGTGGAACCTTTCGACCTGGTTGCCAGTAAGAGACTGATGTGGAGTAGCAAGTGCTGACACCCACTGATGATGCCTTGTGACATAGGCAAACGCGTATGGGTGACTTATAAAAATAAAAATAAATGTTCAAATGTTTGTAAATCTATCAGACCAAACTGCGTGGTCATCAGTCTGTAGCTTACAAACTACTTAAACCTAGGTAAACTAACACATACACCCGTGCCCCAGGGAGGACTCGAACCTCCACGGCGAGCAACCACGCGCTCCGCAGCGAGCCGCTTTAGGCCGCTCGGCTACTCCACCTCGGCTATAAAAATAAAAACCTTCATTGCAGTAGCAAAAGGCGTTTCCTTTAAAATCATTACAGTGAAATACATAATATTCAGCTGCTGCTCTAATGGCCACTGCAAGCAACGTATTTCCTTAACAGTTTGCACAGTTTCCGGGTTCCACACACTGTTTGTATTGATGAATACTCTTACTGTAGCAGCGTTAGTACCAGGTACAGTAGCACAAAAGCAGTAATTAGCTTCAAATATATTGCACCAGATGTCTTTAGATGCAAATAATTTGAAATTGAGAGACCAGTTTCATTAAATCTTTTGACAGTTCTCGAATAATGAGTTTTCTCTTCAGCTATATTTTTAGCGTGATTCACTTACTCGAAAATCTGATCTTCACAACCATCTTTCAAAATATTTGCGCCGTGGTGGAGTAGCCGAGCGGTCTAAGTTGCCTCACTGCGGATCGCGCGATTGCTCGCCGTCGGAGGTTCGACCCTCCCTGGGCCATGGGTGTGTCTGTTGTCCTTAGGTTAGTTTACCTTAGTTTGTAAGCTACCGACTGATGACTACGCAGTTTGGTCCGATAGATATACAAATATTTGAACATTTTGAACAAAATATTTGCATCGAACTCCGATAAGCAAATCTGCTGAACAAACTTTCGAAGAAGATGATATATGAGCTTAATCCAGCTGAATGGTTTCGCACATGAAATAAGTAAGCTCATTCCGCGATATAGACAATTAACAAATCGTGAATTGAACTTGAAATGTCCAAGAAATCATTCTTTCAGAAAGCAATCTTCTAGTAATGAATTGATTAATGTCCGAATATTTATGTTTGCAAAAACTGTACATTTCGTGTGAAACCATTTCGTAGTATCAACTAAAGAAATACAGAAATGGTGCCTTGTCGACTTTTAGTAAAGCCTATTTTATTTTTATTTTTGTCCACATATCTCCTCCATTTGGTAACTCTGTATATAACCGTACTTAAAAACACTTAACTTCAAAATACATGGCCGGTTGGTAAAAAAACGGGACAATATAAGTGCCGCATTTATTTTTTCGGGATAACGAAACTTACTCTGTAAGTAAAGTATCCTCTGCCATCCACCACACGAAGTTTTTTGTAGACAGTGACCTTCCTTTTGATTTGAAAGTGAAGTGAGAAAAATTTCAAGATCGGAATAAAACTCAAGATTTGCATGAATTGCAACGGACAAAGAGACACTATTCTTTATACAGGGTGTCCCAGCTATCTTGTCCACCATAAATATCCCTGGAACAATAACAGCTATTGGAAAACGACTTTCACCGGTATCAATGAACGGCTGGGTCCCATGAATGTACATATTTGGAGACATCCTAAAACGAAAGCAAATGTGTTTTTTAATACAAACTTATGTTTTCTTTTTTTTAAAAGGACACCCTATATTTTTTCTTCTGCAATCCATAGCATGATAAATCACATATTGCAACGCTAAGTTGACGCTTGAAAAACCTGAAATGCGCTGCTAGCGCACGTCCTGAGGCTCAGGCGTGGACCCAACGACTTTAATGCAGGATGGTAGCAGACCGTATTATTCCTTTCGGACCTCTTGGTAAGTATGGAAGTGCGATTACGCATGTCAGTCACATTGCGATTACGGGCAGCATGGGGTTCACGCCTGAGCCTCAGGACGTGCGCTAAAAGCGCATTTCGGGTTTTTCAAGCGTCAACTTCGCGTCGCAATATCTCGGGATGTAATTGGAATATTGCGATGTAGTCAACGCCATTGTTTATGTTATTTGTCATGCTCAGGATTGCTGAAGGAAAAATATAGGGCGTCCATTTATAGAAAACATAAGTTTGAGTTAAAAAAACACATTTGCTTTCGTTTTAGAATGTTTCCAAATATGTACATTCATGGGATCCAGCCGTTCATTGACACCGATGAAAGTCGTTCTCCAATAGCTGTTATTGTTCCAGATACTTTGGGTGGACAAGATAGCTGGGACACGCTGTATATAAGAAAGGTAAGATTAAAAATCTCTACTTCAATGTTCGTGTGGTATCGGTGTGTCCATTTTTCTTCCCACAGCTATAGCTCCCAAACACTTGCGTATGTCAGTTTGCCTTTCGAATGGTAATAGGCATTCGATTTCAAATTTATTATTGTTGGTATTTTCGAACTGTTCCTTTGGGTTTTCCCTGTTACTTTTTCACTAAATCACTCCCGTATGAAAGTGAACGGAGCAAAACAAAACGTTATTGAAATCGGCCACTCCATTTCGTAGCCTTAGCGATTCTATCTCACAGATATTAATTTACATGAAGATATAAATACAGGTTGGGTGGAGCATTCGATGGTACGCAATGGGCCCATCCGTGTTTGCCCGGTGACTGAATGCTAAAACTTACATTTTACAAGAAACTCTGCGAGTTATTGGAACATGTTCCACCCATAAATTGGGTACCAAGACGATGGTGCATCTGCATACTTAGCACATGCAGTGCGAATGCTTTTGGATGAAATCTTTGGTGATAACCGGATAGGGCGTAGTGTGCCGGCGGCTTGGCCTGCACGTTTCCCCTACTTGACGCCAACTGATTTCTTTTTCTGGGACCACCTAAAATCTGTTGTCTACCAGACACCATTGATACTGATGAAGAGCTAACAGTGCGAAATAATGCAACATCCAATGAAATACAAGGCGCGTCCAGAAAGTAAGTTCCGTTTCAATTTATCTTCGCTGCAGCGCTGCGATTACAGTTCCGCACATGCGCTGTAGACGATGTGTATCAAGGAGAAGAACGTGCGCCATTTGGAGATCGCAGTCAGTTACGTACGCTTTGTTGTGCTTGTTTGAAATGTCGGCGTTGATTGAAAATCAGGCCGCCTGTGAAATTAGGTTGGTGATTCGGTTTCTGAATGCGAGGAAAGTGAAACCAAGTGAAATTAATCGGCAAATTTGCTATGTTTACGGACCAAATGCGATGAGTGATTCGATGGTGAGAAGATGGGTCCGACAGTTCAATGGCGGGCGTACAGGAATTTGTCTGGGACGTGTTTGACCATCCTCCGTACAGCCCTGACTTCGCTCCTAGCGACTTTCATCTGTTCTTATATCTCAAGTCTTTCCTTGGCGGTCATCACTTCACCAATGACGACGAGCTGAAAGAAACTGTTTCCAACTGGTTGAAGACAAAGGCGGCAGATTTCTATGAAGAAGGTATACAAAACCTGGTGCCAAGCTATGACAAATGCCTGCAAAATTTCGGCAGTTACATGGAAAAGTAGTTTAAGAGTTGTAGAATTTTGTGCAATAAAAATTTCTTCCATATCTGCGTACAGTTTCATTTTATTACCAAACGGAACTTACTTTCTGGACGCGCCTCATATTCACTTTGCGAGGAGTGTTTCAAAAAGTGCTACTCTATTACTTTAGCGTCGTTGCACGGCGAGCATTCAAGCAGGAGGGCGTACTTTCGAGGCATAGTTGTAACTCGTCAAATAACGGTTATAACACTTCAACCCGACTTCTCATTTACTCTGCTGCTACAAATACAATGAATACGTTGCCTTGCAAAACCGCTACTGAGACTACTCGAATCACATGTTGTGTGGCTACCCTCTTCGCACCGCCCAACTCTATTCAATGACACCTAGCGCAGTACATCGAGTGTTATGGAAATGGGTTGTTACGTAAAATATGGTTCTTGTAACCGACTCTGCAAGGCATCTGATTTTGTATATTCATTTCAGATACACCCTGTATTATTTGACATACGAGGTTTTCGTTACCCACCATAGTTATATTGAAAGCATTATCGTGTGGGAGGAACGGTCCAGTAAACTCACTTGTTATTTCATATTCTTCAAAACGAAACGCTAAGATCGCAAATTAATAATTTAGTGAATGACGACCGTTTTCGGAGGACTGAGCCACCATCATCTGGTCATATACATTTTACAAGCTGGTCATCTTAGTTTAAAATGGAGATAAAGTAATAAGTGCAACATAGCACTTAGTCATCATATACACTCCTGCAAAATGAAGAAAGAACTCCATGAATTCGTCAACTCAGCAGAGCGATATTTTATTGATACATTGTTGAGGATGTTCAAAATCAAATGTTTGTTAAGCTTATGGGACTTAACTACGGGGTCATCAGTCCCTAAACTTACAAACTACTTATGAACTACTTACGAACTAGGACGGCACAAATATCCATGCCCGAGGGGGGATTCGAACCCCCGACCGTAGTGGCCGTGCAGACCGTGACTGGAGTGCCTCAGTCTCCTCGGCCACCGCGGCCGGCTGTTGAGGATGTATACAAGACACGATCACGCAGTCAGAACCACACGTACGTCAGTACAGTCACAAGAGCTTGCACAATGCCGACGCTAGTATAGTGTATGCCATCCTTTTGCAGCAATTCAGGGTGCAACGTTCTCATAAAGACGATTGTATAGGTGCCGAATGAAGTCTTACGGTATGGTCTACCATGCAATTTCCATCTGATGCCTCATTTGGAAGAGATCTCTTGCCGGTCATGTAGACCGCGCCAAGATGAAATTTCACCCGGCCCCAGACTTGCTCAATGGGGGACAGATCTGGGGATAATGATGGGCAGGGTATATCTAAAAGAGCACGTTGGGTTGTATGGGATACGTGTGGACGTGCATTGTCCTGTTGGAAAAGCACATCGCCTAGTTGGTGGCAAGACGGGTTGCATGATGGTTTTAATGTACCGTGTACTATTAAATTTTCCCACAACGAACACCAGACGAGAACGGCCAGTGCATGATGTGGCTCCCCACGCCATGATGCCAGGTGTCGGCCCCGTTTGCCTTTGTCACGTACACTCCAGATTTTCGCACTCCTCTGCAGAGGAGCGTACGACCGTCATTGGCACCGAAGCAGAGACGACTCTCATCACTGAAGACGACACGTCTCCATTCGTCCCTTCATAAGCACCTACCATGACACCATTGGAGGCGGGCAGAACGATGTTGGGGCGTGAGCGAAAGACACTAACGGCACACATGATCGTGCATTATTGTGAGGGGAGTCATATCCTACGCTCGCTATTGTCCTTTAGTGATCGTCTAGAGAACACTGAACAGCGCACGGTAGACTGAAACCATAATTTAACCCATCTTGCTACCAATCATGCACCAACAAGGTAATATGCTTTTCCAGCAAGACAATGCAGACCCACATGTATTCCATTCCACCCAACGTACTGTTCAAGGTGTATATCAACTAGCCTGGTCAGCACGATCATCAGATCTCTCCCCCATTGAGCACGTTTGGGACTGCATGAAACGTCATGGCGGTTTGCATGAGCGACACGAAATCTGTTCCAACTGAGGCTTCCAGGTGGAAACTGCATGGCAGGCCATTCCACATAAATACATTCGTCACCTCTACGATCGTCTTCATGAGAAAGTTGCACCTTGTATTGCTGCGAAAGGAGGGTACACGCGGTACTAACACCAACACTGCAGACGCTCTGGTGTCTGTACTCACGTGCCTACCGCTCTGCCTGTATGATCGCGTGTTGTATACAACCTCAAGATTGTGTCATTAAAATTTGCCGCTCTTGGGTCGACGTATTCATGGTGTTCTTTTTTCATTTAGTTAAAACATGACAGCTTAGAAGATACTGACAGTATCAAATCGCCTCCAAAACGTGGAGTGTCAAGTAATATTATCACTTGTTGTTTCAAAAGATGCACATTGCCAACCATCAGCTGTCTATTATGTTTATAACTTTACCGGTTTCTGTTATGAACCGTCATCAGAAAAGTAAATTAAACCAGCTGATTACTTTTGTACATCGTGTGTCACTTTATCAATGTCAGTCAGTAAATCATACGTAAGATGTCGCTTGTCATTAGGTCTCGTTTTTTATTTATTATGAAAACCTAACGTTAAGTGGCATTTTACGTATGATTTATTGCTTTCAGGAAGGCTTTTGACACTGTACCCCACAAGCGGCTGCTTATGAATTTGCATGCTTATGGAATATCTCCCGAATTGTGCGATTGGATTCACGATTTCCTATCAGAAAGGACACAGTTCGTTGTAATTGACGGTAAGTCATCGAGTAAAACAGAAGTGATATCTGGCGTTCCACAGGCGAGCGTTATAGCTCCCCTACTCTTCCTCGTGTTTATAAACGATTTAGGAGACAATCTGAATAGCTCCCTTAGACTGTTCGCGGATGATGCTGTCGTTTATCGGTTAGTGAATTCAACAGAGGATCAAAAGCAACTGCAAAGCGATTTAGACAAAATTTCTACATGGTGCGAAAATTGGCAATTGACACTAAGTAATGAAAAGTGTGAAGTGATACAGATGACCACTAAAAGAAATCCGCTGAACTTCAATTACGCGATAAATCAGTCAAACCTTAAGGTCGTAAATTCTACCAAATACCAACGAGATACAATTACGAACAACTTTGACTGGAGAGAACACACAGAAAATATTGTGGGGAAAGCGAACCAAAGATTACGTTTCATTGGCAGAACGCTTCGAAGATGCACGAGCTCCACCAAAGAGACTGCCTACATCACACTTGTGCGTCCTCTCCTGGAGTGCTGTTGCCTCTTGTGGGACCCTCACCATGTGGGACTGACGGAAGACATTGAGAAGGTTCAGAGAAGGGCAGCTCGTTTTGTTTTATCACGTTACGGGGGGAGGGGGAGAAGCATCACGGAAATATTGAACGAATTGGGGTGGAAATAATTAAAATAAAGACGTTATTCATTGTGGCGTGATCTGTTTGCGACAGTATTTTGCCGGCCGCGGTGGCCGAGGGGACTAAGGCGCTCCAGTCACGGTCTGCACGGCCACTACGGTCGGGGGTTCGAATCCCCCCTCGGGCATGGATATTTGTGCCGTCCTAGTCCGTAAGTAGTTCATAAGTAGTTTGTAAGTTTAGGGACTGATGACCCCGTAGTTAAGTCCCATAGACTATACAAACATTTGAACATTTTTTTGACCGTATTTTACTTCTGAATGTGAAAATATTTTGCTAGCACCCACCTACTTAGGGAGGCATACCATCCCAATAAAATAAGAGAAATCAGATCGAAAACGGAACGATTTAGGTGTTCTTTCTTCCCGCGCGCTGTTAGAGAATGGAACGGTAGAGAAAAGTTATGAAAGTGGTTAATGAACCCTCTGCCAGGCACTTAAAGGTGATTTGCAGAGTATCTATGTAGATGTAGATGTAGATTGACATGGATAAGGTGATAGTCGATGTACCAATGTAATCAGTTTGTTTATGTACTTTACTGATGATGGTTCATGACCAAAACCGTTATCACCATCAACATCATCATCATCATTAGAGACAGATTATGCCTTTCAGCGTTCAGTCTGGAGCATAGTACCTCTGATAAAATTACTCCATGATCCCCTATTCAATGCTAACATTGATGTCTCGTCTGATGTTATGCCTTTTATTTCAAAATCATTCTTCACCGAATCTAAGTACTTTCTTCTTGGTCTACCTCGACTCCTTTTACCCTCCACTACCGAGCTCATGAGTCTCTTAGGTAACCTAGCTTCTCTCATGCGTGTAACATGACCCCACCATCTCAGTCTGTTCGTTCTGAGTGCTTCATCTATGGTGTTCATTCCCAGTTTTTCTTTGATTTCCTCATTATGGACACCCTCCTGCCATTGTTCCCATATATTAGTACCTGCAATCATTCTTGCTACTTTCATATCTGTAACCTCTACCTTATGAGTAAGGCAATCTGTATCCACCCAACTTTCACTCCCATACAACAAAGTTGGTCGAAAGAGCGGTGCACTGCTAACTTGGTCTTGGTACTTACTTCCTTCTTGCAGAAGAAAGTAGATCTCAGCTGAGCACTCACTGCATTAGCTTTGCTGCACCTTGATTCCAGTTCGTTCACTATGTTGCCATCCTGTGAGAAAATACATTCTAGGTACTTGAAAGTGTCTACCTGTTCTATGTTTGTTCCTCCTATTTGGCAGTCAATCTGCTCAAATCTCTTTCCCACAGGCATTACTTTCGTTTTGGAGATGCTGATATTCATATCATAAATTCACCTCTGATCGAGCTCTGAAATATTAGTCTGCAACCTTTCAATCGAATCGGCCATTACAACTAAGTCATCCGCATATGCGAGACTGCTTATATCGTTTTCATCTATTTTAATATTGCCCTGCCAGTCTACTGTTTTCATCATATGATCCATGAATAGTATTAACAACAGTGGTGACAGGTTACAGCCTTGACTTACCGCTGAAACTACCCTGAACCATGAGCTTAATTTGCCATCTACTCTAACTGCTGTCTGACAGTATAAGTAAAGCCCTTTATTTTCCTGCAGAAATTTGCCTCCTATAGCATAATCTTGAGAACTGACAGTAGCTTCCTCCTAGGGACACGATCATAAGCCTTTTCTATATCTATGAGAAATAGATACAATTCCCCCTTCCACTCATAGCACTTTTCCATTACCTGCCGTAAGCTAAAGATCTGGTCCTGACAGCCTCTAAGAGGCCTAAATCAACACTGATTTTCATCTAACTTGTCCTCAATTAATACTCGCACTCTCCTTTCCACAATACCTGAGAATATTTTGCCTACAACGATAATTAAACGTTAAAGTTATAAATATAATAAACAGCTGACGGTTGGCAATATGCGATTTTTAAAGTATATTACGTCTGTTGCGACAGGTGCCAGTAAAAATTTGATTCGTTGTTGTAATTTAGAGGGGAGTAAACTGCGAGGTCACGAGTCCCGACACGACTCGAAGACAGAGACAAAGGCCCCTGGTGTAGAAGGGCCGGAGCACGGCACAGGGTGTGCAGCCTCGCCGGCGACGCCCAGAGTGCGGAAGACAAAAGCGAGTGGAGTGGAGGTGCGGCCGGCTAGGCGAGGAGCAGAGCGTGACTGGGGGTCAGGGGGCCCGGGCGCTCCAGCCAGTTCCGGGTCGTCTGCCGGCCCTGGAGCTGCAGCTGTGCCTGGAGCCAGCGCTGGAGCTGGAGCTGGAGATGCGACGGCGCGGCACGGGGCGGCCCAGCGCCAAGGCGAGCCTCCTAGCCTGCCGGCGAAAGTGAAAGCGAGGCGCCTAGCAGGCAGGCGGCCAGCGAGCGACGAGCAGCCTCCCTCCCTCCGCTAAATTGAGTCGGCGTGAGCGCTTAGCTTACTCTGGAATCTTCCCGCGGCCCCGTCCTGTGGCAGGGAGCCCGGCGTGGCGGCGGCCCACACACGTCTGCGCAGAGCTGTAGTCTGCGCTGCCGCGGGGTTTCGTTTGGAGGCGCCGCGGGTCGGGCCACGGCACAGTGGAGCGGCCACGCCTGCCCAGCTGCCGCGATTAATTGGCCAGGGCGGCGCGGCGTACCGGAGAAAGCGGCGGCTGCTCTGCCTGCACCCGGCCACCTCTCAACAGCCGACTGCCGTCACTCCAGTTAAAACTGCCTCGAAGAGAACGACCTATCAACCAATAGTCAACACGGATTCAGAAAGTATCGCTATTGCGAAACACAGCTTGCCCTTTATTCACATGAAGTTTAAGTGCCATCGACAAGGGATCTCAAATCGATTCCATATTTCTGGATTTCCGGAACGCTTTTGATACTGTACCCCACAAGCGGCTTCTAATGAAATTGCATGCTTATGGAATATCTTCCCAATTGTGCGATTGGATTCACGATTTCCTATCAGAAAGGACACAGTTCGTTGTAATTGACGGTAAGTCATCGAGTAAAACAGAAGTTATATCTAGCGTTCCACAAGGAAGCGTTATAGGTCCCCTACTCTTCCTCGTGTTTATAAACGATTTAGGAGACAATCTGAATAGCTCCCTTAGACTGTTCGTGGATGATGCTGTCGTTTATCGGTTAGTGAAGTCAACAGAGGATCAAAAGAAACTGCAAAGCGATTTAGACAAAATTTCTACTTGGTGCGAAAATTGGCAATTGACACTAAATAAAGAAAAGTGTAAAGAAATACACATGACCACTAAAAGAAATCCACTGAACTTCAATTACGTGATAAATCAGTCAAACCTTAAGGTCGTAAATTCTACCAAATACCTAGGAGTTACAATTACGATCAACTTTGACTGGAGAGAACACATAGAAAATATTGTGGGGAAGGCGAATCAAAGGTTACGTTTCATTGACAGAACGCTTCGAAGATGCACCAGCTCCACCAAAGAAACTGCCTACATCACACTTGTGCGTCCTCTCCTGGAGTACTGTTGCCCCTTGTGGGACCCTCACCAGGTGGGACTGACGGAAGATATTGAGAAGATCCAGAGTAGGGCAGCTCGTTTTGTTTTATCACGTTACGGGGGGGAAAGCGTCACGGAAATGTTGCACGAATTGGGGTGGAAATCATTAAAAGAAAGACGTTATTCTTTGCGGCGTGATCTGTTTGCGAAGTTTCAATCACCGACTTTTACTTAAGAATGTGAAAATATTTTGCTAGCACCCACCTACTTAGGGAGACATGACCATCCCAATAAAATAAGAGAAATCAGATCGAAAACGGAACGATGTGTTCTTTCTTCCCGCGCGCTATTAGAGAATGGAACGGTAGAGAAAAGTTATGAAAGTGGTTAATGAACCCTCTGCCAGGCACTTAAATGTGATTTGCAGATTATCTATGTAGGTGTAGATGTAGATATATGTTGGCTGTCAGTAGGCAGGGTGTTCAAAATTGTACATCTACATACATACTCCGCAGTCCACCCAAAGGTGTGGCGGAGGGTACTCAGTACCACTTCTAGTTACTTGCTTTCCTGTTCCACTCCCACATAGAACGAGGGTAAAGATAATATTTGTATGCATCCGCACTATTTTAATTTCAAGATATCCATGTTGGACACGAACTGCAGCTGTAGCGTAAATTGACGGGTTATTTTCCTTAAAAGAATTGCAACCAGCTGCCTTTTTGGATGTTTCTTTATTTAATCCAGAACTAGTTTTCGAACCATTGCAGGCTCATCTTCAGTGGATACTTTACAGGGACATTTCCGCTAAGTGTAGGTTATGCTGTTGCATGTTGGATTGTGTTCTTATTGTAGGTGTACGTGAAACCAAGTTATGCATTGGGCACTGACCTTTTTTAACACATGAGAGAATTTTTGCTACACTTGGTTTCACGTACATCTATAATAAGAACACAAACCTACATCACAGCATAACCTACACTTAGTGGAAATGTTCCTGTAAAGTATCCATTGAAGATGAGCCTGCAGTGGCTCGAAAACTAGTTCTGGATTAAATAAAAAGCATCTAAAAAGGCTGCTGGTTGCAATTCTTTTCACGAAAATAAACCGTCAAAAAATCTCTGATGTTATCCTTGTGGTTTCTACGCGGAAAGTAGGTTGACGGCAGTTGTATCGTTCTGCAGTTCGCCTCAGATTCTACCTCTCTAAATTTCTTCAACAGTGCTTCTCGAAACGAACGTCGTCTATCCTCCGGCGACTCCCAGTTGAGTTCCAGAAACATTTCGTTATCACTCACGGATTGGAAACTTTGAATTACAAAACTCTCAGGCCACCCCTGAATTTCTTCTATGTATTCCTTTAACCCTTCATATGATGCCAGTTAATACATTGGCCAACTGAAATAAGTGCGAAACAGTGTATGTTCTAAAGTTGCTTTTTGCCCTCCTTGTTTTCAACCGTTTCATGAGAAATATCAAGTTTACTTCTCGAAATTGTAATATTTCATACTGTTCAGTAATGTTTTATTGTTTGAATACTGTATTGTGTTCAAATTTTGTAATTCAATAAATTAGTTAATAAATTATATGTTCTTTGCATTCCAAATGCCATTCTTTAGTTATCTATTACAGATATAACAAGACGATCTTTTAAATGACCATCATCCACAATAGTCTAAGCCCCAAACAACTTGGATAGTAGTCTGTACATCAGCCACCTATTTCTTCCTTTCACTTTCAAGTTAAATGAACATAAAATAATTATGAGTATGTTACATGCCTATGTACGTCAAATAGGATGCAATAAAAATATTAACTTTCAAATTGTCAGAAAAAAGTTTTGTCGTATAAAGGGTTAAACCGATCTGGTGGGGATCCCAAACACTTGAGCAGTAGTCAAGACAGGGCAGTATAAGCGTTATATACACCGTCTCCTTTACAAAAGAAACATACACATCCAAATACTCGCAATAAAGTGAAGTCGACCATTTGTCTTCCTCACGACTGACCTTGTATGTTCGTTCCACTTTATATCGCTCTGCAACGATACGCCTAGGTACTTAAATGGCGCGGGTGTATCAAGCAGCGCACTAGTAATGCTGTAATCGAACATCATGGACTTTTTCCTCCTACTCATCTCCATTACCTCACATTTTTTTACATTTAGCTCTAGTTACCATTCCTCACACCAACTAGCATCCTACTACAGTCACTCAATGACGACACCCTCCTATACACCACAGCATCATCAGCAAACAGCCGCAGATCGAGACTCACTTTAACCGTCAGATGAGCTATGGATAGAAAATAATAGCGGTCCTATCAAACCTTTCTGAGGCGCCCATGACGATACCCCAGTCTCTGGCGTACAATCACCATCGAGCACAACCTACAGGTTTCTATTATTTAAGTAACCTTCGAGACACTCACATATTTGAGCACCTATTCCAGACTCAGGCGAAAACCCCATGCTGCTCAGGAGAGATTCTGTGAAGTTTGGAAAGTAGGAGGCGAGATACTGGCGGAAGTAAAGTTGTGAGGCGGCATCGTGAGTCGTGTCGGGGTAGCTCAGTGGTAGAGCGCTTGCCCGCGAAAGGCAAAGGTCCCAGGTTCGAGTTCCGGTTCCGACACACAATTTTAAACTGCCAGGAAGTTTCATATCAGCGCACACTCCGCTGCAGAGTGAAAGTTTCATTCTGGACATATGCTTTCGTTCAGAATGTTTCAAAATATTTACCTGTGTGAGCCCCTGCCTTACAATGATACCGTTGAATGTCGTTTTAGAATAGCTGTTGTGGCGCCAGAGATATTTTGGGTAATCAAGATAAATGGGACACCCTATATATTAATGATTTGACATTTTATATTCACAATGGTGCAAATCTAGTTCTTTCGGCTCATGGTAAAAGTATAGTAATCACACACAATAAACAAGAATTAACTAATGAAATTGTAAATAATGTCTTTCAGAAAATTATTAAGTGATTCTCTACAAAAATGGACTCTTACTAAATTTCGATAAAACACAGTATGTATATATGCGATTGTAGACTTTCTCGGTGCATTCCATTAATGAAATCTTCTGGGATAATCAGCCACATGGCTGATTACCCGAGAAGACTTCATTAATAGTATGTATAGTTCCATACGGTAAGTGGCATAATACCATTAATGAATATACTCTCAGAACGGAAGTCTGTTGCAAAGGTAGAAGATTAAAAGTTTTTAGGTGTGTGAATTGATGATAAATTGAATTGGAAGCGACACATTTATGATCTAATGAAACGTTTGAGTTCAGAAACTGGTGCAATTCTTGTTATAGCAAATTTTGGTGACAATCATCTCAGTAAATTAGCTTACTATGCCTATTTTGATTCACTGCTTTCATATGGTGTCATATTTGGGGTAATTCATCACTGAACAATAAAGTATTCATTGCCAAAAGCGTGCTTTTAGAATGATTTCTGGAGCTCACTCAAGATTTTCTATTAGTTATCTATTCCAGATATAACAAGACGATCTTTTAAATGACCACCATCCACAATGGTCTAAGCCCCAACCAACGTGGATAGTAGTCTGTACATCAGCTACCTATTTCTTCCTTTCACTCACAGAATGGCAACATAGCGAAAGAACTGGAATCGAGGTGCAGCAAAGCTAATGCAGTGAGTGCTCAGCTAAGATCCACTCTCTTCTGCAAGAAGGAAGTAAGTACGAAGACTAAGTTAGCAGTGCACCGCTCTATCTTTCGACCACCTTTGTTGTATGGGAGTGAAAGTTGGGTGGATACAGGTTACCTTATTCATAAGGTAGAGGTTACAGATACGAAAGTAGCAAGAATGATTGCAGGTACTAATAGATGGGAACAATGGCAGGACGGTGTCCATAATGAGGAAATCAAGGAAAAGCGGAGAATGAACACCATAGGTGAAGCAGTTAGAGCGAACAGACTGAGATGGTGGGGTCATGTTACACGCATGGGAGAAGCAAGGTTACCTAAGAGAATCATGAGCTCGGCAGCGGAGGGTAAGAGGAGTCGAGGGAGACCAAGAAGAAAGTACTTAGATTCGGCGCAGAATGATTTTGAAGTAAAAGGCATAACATCAGACGAGGCATCAATGTTAGCATTGAATAGGGGATCATGGAGGAATTTTATTAGAGGTACTATGTTCCAGACTGAACGCTGAAAGGCATATCAGTCTCTAATGATGATGATGATGATGATGATGATGACTTCCAGGTTAAATGAACATAAAATAATTCTGAGTATGTTACATGCCTATTTAAGGATTTACGGATATTCACAGTGGCTTCACAATATATATGTATATTCTCTTATAAATTTGTTATTAACAGTACAAACCAATTTAAAATTAACTGCAATGCGCATGGCTACAACATTAGGAGTAAAGATGCTCTGCCGGCCGCGGTGGCCGAGGTGACTGAGGCGCTCCAGTCACGATCAGCACGGCCACTACGGCCGGGGGTTCGAATCCCCCCTCGGGCATGGATATTTGTGCTGTCTTAGTTCGTAAGTAGTTCATAAGTAGTTTGTAAGTTTAGGGACTGATGACCCCGTAGTTAAGTCCCATAAGCTTAACAAACATTTGAACATTTGAAAGATGATCTACATCAGGGGTGGCTGCATGCATACTGTACAGAGATTCGTAAGTGCTGCACATGTGCTCACATGTGCTCACATCTGAGGCAGCGAGTAACAACATCTGTTATTATACGTAGAAGCAGTTCAGAGGCGAGCAGCTAGGTTTGTTATTGCTAGGCTCAACCAATGTGCGAGTGTCACGGAAATGCTTCGTGAACTCAAATGGGGATCGCTGGAGGAAAGACGACGTTCTTTTCGTGAATTTCTGTTGAGGAAATTTAGAGGGCCGGAATTTGAAGCTGAGTGTAGTACGACCTTCCTGCCGCCTACTTACATTTCGCGTACTGATCACAAAGACAAGATAAGAGAAATTAGGGCTCGTACGGAGACTTATAGCCTTATAGGCATTCTTTTTTTCCCTGTTCTATTTGGGAGTAAAATAGGAAAGAAAATGCCTAGTAGTGGTACAGTGTACCCTCCCCCACCCACCTGACGGTGGATTGCGGAGCATGCATGTAGATGTAGATGTAGATGTAGACACGAGTGCATTACAAACGGCGACAGCTTCACTTCCTGGTCTATGCGGTACAAGCAGGAGTGCAACACACCTTGTCTCGTTTACCGCTGGCGACCCCTGTGGGCAGAAACATGCACTACACGAGCGGACATGGCTGAGGCACGCACGCCGTGACCCGGAAGTTGTACATCTGCAACAGCACCGCACTTGTGCTCAATTTCGAGCCGTCCCCAATCTACACTATTCAAGGTTATGCCAATAAAACGCCCTCTGCCACACCCACTGTTCGCGCATACGTCTGCAACGCATCATGCGCGTCTGCTCAAGTAACTCTGTCGCATTACCTTGTGTTTATAGCAACAACGAAATCTGCAGGCACATTTTGCCGTTATGTGGTGCTCCGACGTGATATATTTGTTGAGCATGAAGCTACGGCTCGAAATGAGTCAAAAACCAATCATTTCTGCAGAACTTACCATTGGATATATTTTGCCAATATGAACTTCCAGTCAGTCTGCACGGCCGCTACGGTCAGGGGTTCGAATCCCCCGTCGGGCATAGATGTTTGTGACGTCTTTAGTATAAGGTAGTTCATAAGTAGTTTGTAAGTTTAGGGACTGATAACCCCACAGTTAAGTCCCTTAAAGTTAACAAACATAACGACATATCAACTTCCTGAGAATTTCAAGACAGTCTTTTTTTATTCCTTTTATTTTTAAAATGAATGTATTTCGTACGGCAACCAGGTCTCGCAAACTGCGCTAGCACTGAGCATGCGGTAGTAATGCACAAGTAGGGTAACTAAATCCTCCTTTGTTTAATTCACTTGTATGGCAGTATGGAAATCACGTATTGCAGTTATGGGAGGAGACCAGAGATATTCTGCAGTAAACTTGTGTGCCGGTATCGTGGGCGACTACTTACTTCGGCCTTACCGTTTCCAGCACGACGCAGGAGGCAAATGTTCTTGGAAGCTCACCTGCCGTTGTATTTGAAGGACACACCCCTTCACAACAAAAGGACGGAGTGGCTCCAGCACTTCGTAGAATCAGTCCGAGCAGCAATAAGCAGTTCTTTTAGCAGTCGGTAGATAAGCCTGGTGGGATATTGGCCTCCAAGCTTCCCCGACCTCGCCCATTCCTCTCTTTCTCTGAGGCTCTGCCAAGGTTATTGGTGATTATTTGGAACCTTTATTGTAATGTAAAAGCAAATGAAACTATGAAAAACATCCATGTCTGAAGGGAAGTTGCATTGGTTGCATCGATAAACACGGAAACTGCAGAGCCTAATTATAAGTGGTGAATAAAGATTTCAAGTAAGTGGTCATTAGCGTTTCCAGTTTTCTACTAACAAAGTTTCCCATTTACAAGTGATGTACGTTTTCATCTATACCTATAAAAATTGATGTATGTGTGTATGTTCCCTATAGACACCAAGACTACTGGAGCAATTTTGATTAAATCTGCAAGAAATCCTAAGATTAGACCTGTGGGTGATTCTATTAAGTTTGGTAGTGATTGAATCAAAATACTTATTGATGTACACATATAAGTTTTCGCCTGACACATCGAAGCGCTAGTGTCACATCCGAGACTTCATGTTCATACTGCTGCTACTGCTGCTATCGTTGCTAGTGCCAGGCTTAAACTTTTAAATATATGTTACACTGTGATATTAGTATGTCATCATGGACGCTGAGGGCTGTATAAGCATGCTTGCATTGTGTTTAATTATGTTACGTACATCATAGTAAGCAACAAAATACACACAATCATCAAATTTGGTAGATACAGAACACAAATAATATAATATAATATAGTTTCAATAACCTATAATAGCGACCATCAGACGGATACAATTTATATTCTGTATCTACAAAACTGATAAGTGTTTGTATTTTGTTGCTTACTATATTCTATGTAACATAATTAAACACAATACATGCATGCTTATACAGTCCTCAGTGTCCATATTTACATACTAATATCGCAGTGTAACTTATGGAGGGTGCGGCCGATCCCACCGGAGGTTCGAGTCGTCTCTTGGACATGGGTGTTTGTGTCGTCTGTATAATAAGAAAATGTAATCCAGTGTAAGTAGTTTGCAAGATTATTGTTCCATAACTACTCACACATACTTCGCCTGGCGAGCCCCTTATACCATGAGAAATCTGCCAGTTTTGAGAATTACTGAACAAACATTCATTATACCTGTAAATATTTTGGCGCCAATATTGTTTACAATTACGCCTCATAGAGTTTTGGCAAAGCTTCCGCTTCCTACGTGGTACAGACACACACACACACACACACACACACACACACACACACATACACACACACAGACAGACGGACACACACACACAAAAAAAACCACATGTGTTGTTATGGTCTTCAGTCCGGAGACTGGTTTGATGCAGCTCTCCACAATACCCTATACTGAGCAAGCCTCTTCATCTCCACATAAGAACGGCAACCTACATCTGTCTGAATCTGCTTACTGTATCCATCTCTTGGTCTTCCTCTGCGGATTTTACCCCACACACTTCCCTCCAATGCTAAATTCACAATTCCTTGATGTCTAAGAATGTGTCCTACCAATCTATCCCTTCTTTTAGTCAAGGTATGCCAGAAATTTCTTTTCTCCCCAGTTCTGTTCAGTACCTCCTCATTAGTTACGCGATCCACCCACCTAATCTTCAGCATTCTTCTGTAGCACCACATTTCAAAAGCCTCTATTCTCTTTCTGTCCACACTGTTTATCGTCCATGTATCACTCCCATACAAGGCAACACTCCATACAAATGCTTCCAGAAAGGACTTCCTTACGCTTAAATCAATATTCGCTGTTAACAAATTTCTCTTTTTCAAGAACGCCTTTCTCCCCATTGCCATTCTGCATTTTATATCCTCTGTACTGCGACCATAATTTGTTATTTTACTGCCCAAGTAACAAAACTCATCTACCTCTTTTATTGTTTCGTTACCTAATCTAATTCCTTCAGCATCACCTGATTTTTTTACACTGCACTCCATTACCCTAGTTTTACTCTTGTTAATGTTCATCTTATATGCACCTTTCAGCACACTGTCCATTCCGTTCAATTGCTCTTCCAGGTCCTTTGCTGTATCTGACAGAATTACTATGTCGTCGGCAAAACGCAATGTTTTTAATTCTTCACCCTATACTTTAATTCTTTCTCCAAATTTCTCTTTGCTTTCCTTTATAGCTTGCTCAAATTGAACAACATTGGGGAAAGGCTACAACCCTGTCTTACTCCCTTTCCAACCACTGCATCCCTTTGCACTTCCTGTCAATCTCATTTCTTAGTCGTCTGTTCTCCATTTTGCCTGTTTCATTTACTGCATTTTTATATTTTTTCTTTTCATCGATTAAATTTAGTATCTCCTGTGATATCCAAGAATTCTTTGTAGGTGTTGCCTTCCTACCTATTTTGTCCTCTGCTGCCTTCACTATTTCATCTCTCAATTTTACCCATTCCTCGTCAACTGTTTTATTTTCCCCTGTTTCTGTCAATTGTTGCCTGAAGCTCCCTCTGAAATTCTTAAGAACTTCAGGTTCCTTCAATTTATCCAGGTCCCATCTCCTTATTTTCCTACCTTTTTGTAGTTTCTTCAGTTTCAGCCTACAGTTCATAACCAACAAGTTATGGTCAGAGTCTATATATGCCCCTGGGTATGTCTTACACTTTAAAACTTGGTTCCGAAATCTATGTCTTACGATTATAAAATCTATCTGGTATCTGCCGGTGTCTGCTGGTCTCTTCCATGTATACAACCTTCTTTTGTGATTCTTAAACCAGGTGTTTGTTATAACTAAATTATGTTCTGTGCAAAATTCTATAAGGCGGCTTCCTCTTTCATTCCTTTTGCCCAGACCATATTCACCTACTATCTTCCCTTCCCTTCCTTTTCCTACTACCGAATTCCAGTCCCCCATAACAATTAAGTTTTCCTCCCCCTTAACTGTCTGAATAATTTCCTTTAGCTCCTCATATAGTTCTTCTCTTTCCTCATCATCGGCAGAGCTAGTTGGCATATAAACCTGTACTACTGTTACAGTTAAAAGTTACTAAATAACGAATTTATTCGTCGTGATTAGCTTGTTTATTAAAAAAAACACGTATTCACTATTTTGTTCCCACAGCAAGCTTTTTAATGAAAATGTCACTGGTTTTAATGGTCAGATTGGTTGTAAAGACTGGAGGCATTTGTTGAGAAATTTAGAAAGGCATCAAAAGAGTTCAGGGCACATACGTTCTTTAACAAAAGTACTCAGATCTAAAACATGACTTAGTAAAAGATCGAAAGTAGACTCTGAAAATCAGATTCGAATAGACAGTTATTTGACTTTGATACTGTACTATGAAAACACATTGCAGGAATTCAAAGTGTTCAGCATCGCATGCCCTATTATCTTGGATATAACATTAAAAAAAATTAATTTAATTTCTGAAAAAAATAAAAATACTGTAATTTACTTTTTAAAACAATCTAAAATTACGTAACTCTAGGTTGCGCACCTGATATTTCACACGTAGAACAACTTACTTTAATGTAGGGTTTGTTTATTTTAACCCGTCAATATAACTTTCATGCAATATTGAACCCCATGTGCAGTTCATACTCTAAATTTAGTAGTACATGATGCTGCTAGAAGTTCCTTGGAAATCCTTTTCTATTGCTCAGGAAATACATGATTTTTTTCGGCATCCGCTTCACGTTAGGATACCATTACGAATCAGATACCTACTTTTACACTAAAGCTTCTTTCAAATACGAGAATACGAGTGTTGATGTTTTAAAAGAACTTCACTTTAATATGGAAAAAATTTACTATGCATTGTACTCTATTTTTATATGAGAAAAGTATGACAGTGACGGAAGAAACATGGTGGGTTCATTAATGTCAAAATTAAAGTCTTACATTTGTAATATTATACATTTACCAAAAATTAACACTGTCAATTCTGCAAATGTCTGACGTTATTCTTTCAGAGGCGGTCAAATGATATACCTGGTCAGAAACTATTTAGGTGTAAACCACACAGACAGTGCCTTTGAACGTATGTCAGTTGATTCAAAATTTCTTGTTGAAGATTTAGAATGTGAACCTGAATTCAAAGAAACTGCTCATCCACGTCCTTCAAAACGACATGTTGATTATAAAACTTCATATGAGCCCATATTGCACCCAAAATCTAAGTTTTTCTATTTTTATTTTTCTTTTTTTACGTGACACGGCGATCTTACATTTACATGAATGATTCCGTTTGTTGATAGATCAACAATAGCTTTTCATTCTTGTAAAACTTTGAAAAATGGAGGGAATTGGATAGAAACCAAATAAAAACACAATGTCTCAACTTGATCAAACGTTAACACATGATAACAGGCCGAATATTGATGAGGAAGAGCTGTTTAATGCGTTTGAATTGCTTCCTTTATTTTTTGGAAAGAAACACAATTCCACTTGATGTGTTAAATTTTTCTTTATTCCAATAATTTAATGTCTGTATTCGCAAATATTTATTATTTTTTCGCATATATATAACACTTCCTGGGACAGCAACATATGGCGAAACGTCATTTTCCAAAGAGAATATAATAAGAAAAAACTATTTACAAGGAACCATGGCACAAGTTAGGCTTACAAATATGACCATCGTAAATTTCTAATCAAAAGTATATTTCAGAACAGGTAATATCACAAACTTTTTTGCCGATTTAAAAGCCAGAAAAATATAATTCAGTATCTGAAAATGTTTCTGTATTTTTATGTAAGTGTTAAACAATAGGAATGGAACATAAAAATTAAGTTTCGTGTTTTCTCCCATTTTGGTGGCAGTAGGGAGGGGGAGCGCTAGCTGATTTTTCGTACCCCGGCGCCCAGTATCATTAAGATGGTCCTGGTTGTTTGTTGCAGGTATCCTAAGTCCATTTTGGTTGAAACATGAAGCAGGAAGTTAAAGATAATGCCATGCTACGCCTTAGTCGTAGCTCAGATGCCATGTTTTCAACGTAAAAAGTGACTCCATTTGTAGTAACAAAATAGTTGTGTCTCGCATATGCTGTCAGTTTCCTCCCCCTACCGCTCCCCCCCCCCCCCCGATCAGCAGTTATACTTATCACTTTGATTTTAAGGACGACTGCCGACCCCAGTCACAATTTTACACTGAAGTTCTAACAAATAGACTACCGTGAGTGGCAACAACATTTGGTTTTCTTCGTTGCACCTTCGAACCTGTAATTACTTTTCTCATGACGTTGCAGTGATTTTCATCTGTACCCACGTTTCTACTTATTTGTCAAGTACCACAAGTTTCTTAAAAAGGGGTCTCTACTTTTTTTAAATTTATATTTAATTTTTTTAAATCTTTTAATATTGTATTTTGAATAGATTAGAGATTCACCTACATTTTAACACAGTTTTTGGTAGCTATTCACCTCAATATGTGTCTTAAGGATTTGAAACCTGTCGTGCAACCCTTTAGGATAATGTACACCTTCAGCGGAATATCGGACTCTCAACGAGTTTTGTTAAATTTTTCAACACCTATATAATTTTAACTGTTCGTGTGTACCCTTTGAAACGGATTAAAAGCTTTTAGTTGGATGGTAATTAGTTGCAAAAGTATTGCGTGAAACTGAGAACAGCAACACAGCAACCACTTCTCTACATAATAGTCCTCATTTAGTCGTCCAGATTAGGTCCGTTAAGTAACAATGTCCACTTTGATCTGTATTTATTGTATTGTATTGGTGTGTTGTCTGTTCTTTTGGACGTCCGAAAGAGCAGACACCACACCTGCTTAGCAGCCAAATAGAATTTGCAAATGATTGTTAAAGGAAGGGAAGGAAGAAGGATAGGAAAGAAATGATTGACAGTGGCCGCATTTGGGCAGTGCTTAATATCAATGCCCAAATGCAGCCACTGTCATCCCTTTCTTTCCTATCCTTGTTCCTTCGCTTCCTTTAACAATCATTTGCTCGAGCTGTATTAGTACGCAGCTTCTGTATCGCGTTCACTCGGTTTCAATATGGCGTCCAGCGCAATGGCCAGAACGCAGTAATTGCTTCCTCTTGTGTGTCCTCTACTTTGAGGCCGCACTGGAATAGCCGAGCATTACAATGCGCGTTCCTGCGGAGCGGTTGGTTACTCGCCGTCAGAGGTTCGAGTCCTCCCTGACGCACTGGTGTATGTTCTGACCTTTGGTTGGGTTACATTAGTTTATAGACTTTGTGAGCCTAGGGACTTATAACCAAAGCAGTCCCACAGATTTAAAAAAATTGACCACTTTTGAATCTACTCTGTGGCTACGCCGCGTTCTGGTGTGAAGTCCGCAGGCCTTCCTGAGAGTTCCCCGGGGCCCGCGTGTTGCAGATCGCAGCTCCCCAAGGCCGCACGCCACGCCAGAGAGGAGAGGCCATCTGAGCCACTCCGCGCGATGCGATCTGCCACGCCGGCCGCCTATAATTAGCCTCTAATAAGCAGCCCGGCCGGCGCGGCAGGCCAGCGAAGCTTTTAAATCGCGTTCCCAGTCACCCAGGCACCGCTGCCACTTGCGCGAAACGCCCGCCCCTTCGAGCTTTAACACTTCTGCAGCCCACGCGGAGGACGCCGCATTGTGGGCTTACACGCGAGCGCCACTGCTAGGACATAACTGCTAAATGGGACAGCTGTACTCTGCCACGCCTTAGACCAGGACTGAGAATAACTGGGGCGAGGGCGCTCGGTTGTGCCTGTGGGCAAAGTCGTACGCCCCCCCCCCCCCAAAAAAAAAGAAAAACTACTGATGTCATAGATGTCATAGGTCCCTTAACATTCCCACTGAAGGGTAGCAGCACTACACTTGTATCTAAATGATGTCTGTGTCCACAGACTTTATATTACGAGGCGCGTCCAGAAAGTAAGTTCCATTTGGTTATATAAAACGTACGGGTACAGATACAGAAAAAAATATTGATTGTACAAAAATCTACAACTGTTAAACTACTTTTCTACATAGCTTCCGAAATTTTGTAGGCAATTGTCATAGCATGGCACAAGGTTTTGTGTGCCTTTTTCATAGATTGTTGCCGCCTGTGTATTCAACCATGTGGTAACATGTTCTTTCAGCACGTCATCATCGTTGAAGTGCTGTCCACCAAGGACAGATTTTAGGTGTAAGAAGAGGATTTCTGTCAAAAGATTTTTTTTCCACGTTAATGCCTGACCTCACACACCGAATGTGACCAAACAATTTGCTACGGAAATTTCAATGGGACCTGTTTGATCATCCTCCATACAGCTCGGACCTCTCTCCTAGCGACTTTCATCTCTTCTTACACCTAAAATCTGTCCTTGGTGGTCAACACTTCAACGATGATGAAGAGCTGTTACCACATGGTTGAATACACAGGCGGCAATCTTCTGTGAAGGATGCATGCAAAAACATGTGGCACGCTATGACAAGTGCTTACAAAATTTCGACAGTTATGTGGAAAAGTAGTTTAAGAGTTGTAGAACTTTGTGCAATAAAAATTTTTTCTATATTTGTGTACAATTTCATTTTATTACCAAACGGTACATACTTTCTGCACGCGCATCGTATATTAGATTTTCGACATTTCATAATGATGTGGAACGTTTCAGTTTAGTAAATGGTGTCTATAAATGACAATATTTCAAGGATTTATTAATTTTCATTTTTTAAATTTATTTTATTATTTATTCATTTGTTTATTTTTTAAACTTTTATCTACAGTGTAGAAGGAGTTGCCATTCAGAAATTCCTTTAATTTCCTTTAGTTGAATATCTGTCAGATTTTCAGATTTTTAATGCTACTTGGCAAGTGACCGAAGACTTTCGAGGCAGCATAATTCACCTCTTTCTTGCCAAAGTTAGTTGTTAAGCTTGAATTGTGAATATCCCCTTTCGCCTAGTGTTGTTTCTAAGCACACTGCTATTGGGTCGGATATATATGAGTGAATATATATATATTGTGAAGCTACAGTGGCATAAATGGATACTTAGATAGACGGTGATGCTCCTTTTGGATTTCATCAACATCGGAATAAGAGGGTAGATTTTGTCGAATTTCATACGGCAAGTACCGTCTGCCATGCACCATATTAAATTTTAGTGAGATTGTGACTTTCTTACTGTTTTAAAGATGAAGTATGTGAGGTTTCATCGCAATTTGATGAACGGCACGGCAGCGCGTAAAATAGGAACAAACATTATGTGGCAGATTTGCTCGCATCTCAGTGTTTATGACGTCATATCTCCTAAGCTATAAGTCGTACAATGAAATAATTTTCAAGGTGCATTCATTGGTATAAATGGATACTCTTCAGAGAAAATTTCCCGGCTGAGAGGCCGTGGTCCATGCATTAAATTACTTGTCCTGACGTTTCGTATCAGTCTGCGGGCGACATCTTCTGACGTCTTCCGGCTACTGTCCGCCCACAGATGGAGGAAAAAGGTCAGGAAAAAGAAGTTTTATGCGTGGACCACGGCCTCTGAGCCCGGGAATTTTATCAGAAGGAAACGCCGGCCGAGAAAGTTTACATTGTATGATAAATGGGTACCATCTACAAAAATACGTTGTCAATGTATTTAGTATTCAAGAAACGATAAATGTAAACGCCATTCATAATGTCACAGGTTTTCACGCATCCCGGTGTTTGTGACGTCATATATCTTTTACTATATGTCGTACACTGATATGATCATGTTTTACAGCCTAATAATTAATATGCAAAGCCTTGAGTAAAGAGATGGAACTTGAAACCTTGCAGTCTAAAAGAATGCATTTATTTTCTTCATGACGTAATTATTATAAGTTGTTATTTCTTTTTCATTCGATAGCCTTTCTCTACACCGTGAGATTGGTCATATGCCGCGGTGGAGTAGCCGAGCGGTCTAAAGCACCTCGCTGCGGAGCGCGCGGTTGCTCGCCGTGGAGGTTCGAGTCCTCCCTAGGGCATGGGTGTGTGTGTTTGTCCGTAGGTTAGTTTACCTAGGTTTAAGTAGTTTGTAAGCTACGGACTGATGACCACGCAGTTTGGTCCGATAGATTTACAGACATTTGAACATTTTTGAGATTGGTCATAAGGGCTACACTTCCTCCAATGCTACATACATGTTGCACGTATTTCATCGTTAGTATTCATTGTGCTATCTTACTGTGATTATTAAAATGCACTTCAACGTGGCTCCAGACTCAAAATTCAGTTGTGGAACTTCACTGCTGTTCCCCAGAAAGAGAATGAAAACTGCAAGTGGATCGTGCCCACAGGCAGCCTCGTGGGCAGCTAGAGTAGCCTCCAAATGTACAGTCTCTTTTTATTTCATGTGTTAACGGGTAACAAGTGCAAATAACGCTGTACTGAGGTGCGACCTAGCGGCGCTAAGTAGTGCATTTCTTGCCCCTGTCCTACGCGCGCCTGAACCGTTTAAAGCGACAGGTGTAACCGCAAGTGCCAGAGGCGGTACTTACGGAGACACCAACAGCTGCAATGCAATAGAGCTGCTGGTTTCTTGAGTGTACCCGAGTTTTTGTGGATTAGAACGCTATTAAGGCTAAGGATGGTTTACCCTTGCTACAGTCGTACGCGAGAGTGAGAATCGTCATCGTACCTGATATCGTCAGCGCGGTCGTTTGAGGTTCAGTGTGCGGCCGGACATGCTGCCTCGCCGGTGCAGGATGGAACAGCCGCAGGCCCCAACAGCCCCTCCGTTGACGACGACCACTGCTATGGAGGAAGGACCCACGAGGAGGAAGAACCCGGCCAGCATCTTCTAGAGACACGCCACACAGTGTAGGCCGCAATCGCTAGCTCAGTGGCTGGCCGCTGGGCACCACACACTCTTCGTAGTAGCCAGCCAGGTGTAGCTTCCAGCTCTTGTTGACCAACTAGGCTGTATTATTGGTTGTCTTCTAGCTAACTGAGACCTAGTCCATAAGACATCCCACAATTTAGTTGGCTGTTTAGGTGGTTACAAAAATCCTTGTGAAAATCTCTTGATATGACGTTGCGTTGTGGTCGGCAATTCTGCGATCCTTATTTGCTATAAATTTCAGGCATTGGATTCGTTTAAATGACAAATCAGATGCTTCTACATATTTTGTATTTCATTTATTGAGCACCTTTCTGTGGTTTCAGATAATTTTATTGATATTTTCTAAAAGACAACTTAAACATATCTCTTTACAGTGACTTCCGGCTAAACGGTGATTTTAACATGGCAACATTTTCATCAATATCCCCAGTACCGTAATAATCGGAGAAATATTTCTTTGCCGACCGCGGCGGCCGAGCGTTCTGCGGCGAGCCAGTCACAGTCTGCACGGCCACTACGATTGGGAGTTCGAATCCCCCCTTGGGCATGGATATTTGTGCCGTCCTTAGTGTTAGCTAGTTCATAAGTAGTTTGTAAGTTTAGGGACTAATGACCCCGTAGTTAAGTCCCATAAGCTCTACAAACGTTTGAACATTTTTCTTTTCTTTTCTTTTCTTTTCTTTTCTTTTCTTTTCTTTTCTTTTCTTTTCTTTTTTTAATATTTCATTAATGACTTTTACTTTAAACATTCTACTTCTGTTCAGAGACTGCAAAAAACTTTAACAGTTTAAGTATACAATATTTAATATTTTTAATATATTATTCATTCTGATATTAAGTATTTATTTTTAATATGTTTGATTTAAAATGTTTGTCAAGCATATGAGACTTAACTGCGGGGTCATCAGTCCCTAACCTTACAAACTGCTTATGAACTAACTTATGTTAAAGACAGCACAAACATCCATGCCCGAAGGGGCATTCAAGCCCCCGACGGGGAACGGCCTCGCGCAATGTGGTTGGTATTTCAGTATTTAATTTGACATATTTTACGGAATTTTCAAAAGAGCAATGTAAAGTTATGGTTTAACATAACTAACAGTATTACTTCAACATACGACAAATCTTGTTATAAAAATGTATTAGATATCTGAGTAAATATTTCAAAGCTTTCAAATACGAATTTACAGTAACTTATTACTGAATACTAAATTGTTTATTTTAAACTATATTTGTTTATTACGTTGTTATATGCCAAATGGATGACTGTATCGTGTTCAGTATGTTCGACTGCTGGTACGGTAACATAACTAATACTATTCATAATCATTTTTAAACATCGACCAAAATTCTTGTCTCTTTGCAAATGTTGTGCAATATGACGCGAAATATTTCGAACCTAGCAGTTTCAGCAATATTATATTTCGGTAGATATCAAGTTGTATAAACAATATTCTAAATGTTTGTTTATGTTCATGACGTTAGTTTCCTTTGTATTAGTATATTGCAATTACGTGTTAGGTTTCCGTTCAATTTCAGTTTTTTTTCTGTTAATATTACAGAGACGTATATATCCTTAGATATTCATATATAGTGAGTTTCTTCATTTATCTAGTAACGTTCAAATGAAATCTAGTATAGGCCTCTTGGAAACTTTTGTGTTATGTTGGCCTTACTGTTAATCTGCAGAAGGTGAACAACGTACATAATCGTTACACAGTCAGCTATGGATAGCGGCCTATAGGTGTCACGTGATATGTACGGTTGTGAAGCCTTGTCTCTAGAACGTGTTGGCCAGGTACCGACCCCGCGACACCGGACAAAGAGAGAACAACAACAGCGGCGCTTCAAGGCGCTCAGGGTAGGCGCGAACATCGACAACATTCAACTACAGCAGTGCCTAAGCGCTGCAGTAGAGCACTTGGCGCAGTTACAAGCTGCAACAACCAATTCTCAGATACGAATCTATGGACAACCAACATACACAAGACGTTGTTATGGGACAAAAAGAGAAGGACGCTGTTTCGCTATCTTCTCAAAGTCAGGAGTATTACCCTTCCTTTGTATTATAAATAACATTTTAAATTGTTATTTTTGGCACAATTAATTAGATCTTACAATAACGAGAAGCTGGGGATATAAACTTTTGTGGAAAATTGAAATTACAGTAGATCAAATTAATTACGGGAGATCCAGCATGCAGCGTAAATAAAATCCCATTGAAAACATAAAATGTACAAAATTGCAAGTCTCGCGACGAACTCCTTCCATCATAAAAAGTCGTGAGATCTCATGGCAAACAAAGTCGATTATTTTAGTTAGTGTTCATGGAACCACCTATTCAACCCTTTGTCATAATTTTTTATCTAATTAGTTATCTAGCAACATCTGTAGTGAATATATCAAAATTATACATTTTTATTTCTATAATAAATACAGTGACTTGACAATCGCACCATAAATATAATGATCTCGCAATTCTACAGCGTCGTAATGACATAACAACAATTTATATTCCATTATGTACCCAAACGCAATCCAAGAAGAATGAAGTACACTTAAATGTGAACAACGGTTTTTAAGTATTAGTGTTTGTTGCCATAGGCAACCAAGTCGGTTACTTTAGCTAGAGTTCATAGAAACCGGCCGGGGTGGCCAAGCGGTCTGCGGCGCTCCAGTCACGGTCTGCACGGCCACTACGGTCGGGGGTTCGAATTCCCCCTCGGCATGGATATTTGTGCCGTCCTTAGTATTAGCTAGTATGTAAGTTCTACAAACATTTGAACTTTATTTTTTGTTCATAGAACCACTTATTTGTTATCTACCACTTACTCGTTATTTACCAACATCTATAACGACTATATTAGTATTATACATCTTTATTTTTATAATACATATAATAACTTCGCAACCGCTCCATAATATATCAGAATACATATAATCATCGGGAAATTGCACATCGAAATATAAAATTAATTTATATTCCACTATGTAACCAAACGTAATCACGTAGGAATGAAATACCTCACATTTGCATAAAGTATTTTAAATATTTGTTTACGTTGCCATGCGACTGCCAAGTCATTATATTTATTATGGAAGTTGTATAACTTCGATATAGTCAATACATATGTTGGAAAAAAAATTAAATAAAAAATTGCGACAAAGTGTTGCATAGGTGGTTCCATGAACACTATCTAAAATAATCGACTTGGTTTCCCATCAGATCTCACGCCTTTTTATGGTGCATTATTGTACATTTTATGTTTTTGATGTGATATCATTTTCTTTTGTAGCTAGTCCTTTTCTGTATAATGTTTCGTACATCAGCCACGGATTTTCTTAAAACCTATTCCCTGTCTCTTTAGTTTGGTTTCCTTTCGTTTGGTTTGATGTAACAGTACTCTGGAAGTCCGGAAAGTCGATTACATTGTTATTGTTCAATGGTTTCATCATGTACAGTACTGCCACCTGTGGTGGATCACCACACAAATATCGACAAGTTAGTGTTGTATTTCGCATCAGTTTGGGAACTTCATAATACAAGGAAGTTGAGGACGAGGTATATTTTCTTGTATACAATCGAATTTTATTTACGGCGGGGGTGACGTAGTGTGCTGAAACTGGCAGTGACCGACGAATGAGACACATCGGGAAACCAGCCACATAGAATGAGGGGCATAGTCTTTCGTATTGACATGAAGTAAATAATTAATTCTGTTCCCGCTCTGTAGTTTGACAGAATCTTGTATGCACCTCTCATAAAGCGAACATCTCGATGCCAACATCTGCACACTACGCCACCGCCTTAAGTAAAATTTAGCCTTTACGTCAAAACTCGAAATGTGGTGAAATTACATCATTGTATTCCTATTTGTTACTACTGGTATATCCATATCCGTACACACATAATCGTTAATACTCTGTGGAAAGTGACATGGAGACCAATAATTCTGTATTCTGTAGTGCCAGTCTAGTAATGTGTGACTGTGGTTATGACGATGATTGTTTGTTTCGGCACCCAGAACACTGATTCTCTCGGACGTTTTCCTTTCGATGCTCATCATACATCGATTTCTTTGAATTGATGTTAACATTGATGTTCCCATAAATGTTTTTCTAATATCGATTATTCGTAGGGCAGTAGTTGGCAGCACTTCAATTTTTGACTTTCATTTTTTATTAGAGTTAAAGAATTTAAATTGTGATCCGAGCTGTAGATTTGAAAACGTCTGCTTCGTTTTACCACTCTTAAAGGCTATGTACACCCCTGATTATTGTATTGTGAACATCTACAGCAAACCATCTTTCGAATTATTTAAGTTTCATTGGCCTCCTGAAAAAATTATCGTAGAAAATCGGTACTTCAGTTTCCAAATTTATATTTATATTATGATATCACATGACAATCCTATCTTAATGTTGATAACATGAGCAAAACCAGCACCTCCCAGAGAAGACACACCGTAATACTCATTCCAAAGAGTTTCTACTCTATGGCACAGACCACAGATAACATAGACTGTGCACCTCCATAACTGTGCCATGTTGTGGTTTGAAACCAACATCTAACGTTTTTGCTTCCGGTCTAAAGTTCTTGTCCCGCGTCATGTGACGAAATTTTCGACGTTACGAGCGTCGGTTTTCTCATTTATAACTTAAATCAAGCTAAAATGTAGGCATCATTGGTACTCATTCGATTTGCAGCTTTTAAAGCTGTATCTAACAAGTTCCTCTTCATTCTCTAATCAGGTGCCTCATTTCATTTATGACGACTCTTCACTTCTTAGAAAGGTGACGGATACGTTAAAATGAAAAGTAAAAATACAAAGATTACGGCACCAGGTATCGAACCCGTGACATCTCGGACACGAACCTATCGCTCTACCACAAGACCATTACAAATAATGTCATTAAATCGTCAAGCTAGCAGATACTAATCCGTCAAGAGAAAATCATTTCGAGAACGTAATTAATATTCACAAATGTTTGAATTTTTCCTTCAATTACAGGCTGAACACTATCTAAATAAAAATTTTGACGTTTGTGTACCTGCTAGAATTACCTTAGAATTGTGATGATCAGGGAGTCAGTGAGTGACAGAATTAGCGATTTTCGACTGCTAATATTTCGTATACTATAAGGTGTAGAATAGTAAAATTTGAAAATGTATCTAGTTATAGTAGATTAGTAGATACAGTTGGTAACCTAAAATACAGGTTTCTAGATTTATCTACAGTGGAGATACAGGGAGTTCGAAAACTACCATGAACTGCTTCGAGAAAAGGATGGTACGGCCGTGCGCTCGACTTGGCGGGGGCACTGCCATGTCCCCGGATCATTGGTATTTGTTCCGTGTAACCATATAAAAGCAAACTTTCCTCATTGTTTTAATAGTCGTTTGTGTTTCATTCGGAAGGTTAGGTAAAACGTGCACAGTTTGCTTTAATTTACTCCATTATTCAATTTTAATACGATCTTAATTCCCGTAAAATAGTGTGCGTTTGGTACAACATTGAATCGAAGAAGTACGTTACAATCGATACATGTCGTTACTGGAACGCATGTGTCTCGAATTAAAAAACATATCTACTTCAAATTGACTTAAATGTATAGTGGACATTATAATTAAACCTATCACGACAATCTGAGACCCTTTCATTAAATTCATAGCATGTTGAACTGGATTTGAATAATTATACTGAGCCGGCCGCGGTGGCCGTGGAGACTGCGGCGCGCCAGTCACGGTCTGCACGGCCACTACGGTCGGGGGCTCGAATCCCCCCTCTGGCATGGATATTTGTGCCGTCCTTAGTGTTAGCTAGTTCATAAGTAGTTTGTAAGTTTAGGGACTGATGACCCCATAAGCTATAAAAACATTTGAATTATATTGACTCAGTTAAGTTTACTTGCAAGTGTATACATCATTAGATTATTATGTTTGTCCTAATAAATATCGCGTATAACGACGAAATAAATTGTTACTGTAGAGATTCGTTATTATGGGATCTATATGCAGTGATTTGGAATACACAAATTTATTAAGCGATTATCATAACCTGAACTTCAGTTAGACTTGAAAGTGAAATAATTACAGAATGTAAACTGTTTATCACGTGCGGACATATCGGTACCCAATGCGTATATATCTCCGGGCATATATATACAACTGTTAAAAAACGTGACATAGCGTTAAAATTCTGTTTCCTTTTAATAAACTGAAATGGTTAATGTGACGAAGAAATCTATATCTATAAATGTGAATGTCTATTCGGTGTACGTTTATCACGTCTGAGCTACAAGACATAAAAAGCTAAAAATTTGTACAGTTACTAAAGTCTACCAGGAGAAGGCTTTAGGCACGGTTTTATTGCGATAGGTTAACTATTTATCTATATATACATATATATTAATGTATGTTCGGTGTACGCTTTTCACGCCCGAACGACAAGACGCAGACTTCAATATTTGTACAGCTACTAATTTATACCTGAGGAAGGTTTTAGGCACGGTTTTATAGTGATCTGATAGATATTTAGTAATTTGAAGAGTTTAACGCGAAATGCGGAACAATAATTATTCTTTGAAAATTATATTTACTCTTTCAAAATGGTTTTATTGGTTGCATTGTTTCTTGATGGTTGATAATGATAAAAGGGTGGAGTATATTGGGATAGAAAGTTATCGGTGGATGTAAAATTCTACGTGCGTGTATGTCAATATTTCTCTCTGCAGCGAAAACTACAGAACGCAAACGAATGGTGTGTGTGTAATTGTTGTCCGAAGTCTCCCGTTGTACACCATAGCAGTTTCATGCCGATAGCTATAAGGGGGTGGAAGATATGGTGGTTGAAAGTCGTCAAATTAGAAAAAAAAAATCGGACTGAAGGCCAGCGAAAACGTTTGCGACTTTATAGCAAGGAGGTTACATACAGCGAAACGTGATGCCACAGACCATATCTTCGATCTATGCGTGCAACAATGTCTTCAGCTCTTTCTCTGCAAGGATAAGCTTACAAATAAGGGAAATATAAGAACAAATAAATAAAGCAGTCAAAAATAATTTTTTTAATACATCTCTTTAAAAAACCGATTAGACGTTTCGCGCATCACATCAAGTGATCGATCTGTGATATTATTACAATCATTATTGTTGAATTTCGTGATTGGATTCTTCGAAATGAGTGCATTTTTACGTGTGATTTGATCTACACTACGTACTTTCCTGATAAACGGTAAGTGCATAGACTTCTGCAATCTGATAGGAATAGTTTTCAGTTTGTTTCTAAAGAAGGTATTGTATTTCATTTCATCCTTAAAAACCAGTCTCACAGCACACTACTGAAAGATAGCTTATCTATCATAATCAATTAACACGCGAGCGGAGCCACGGGTTTAAGCTAGTTTTCAATAATTGTAGCTCCAGAGATTTTGTTTTCTAAGTCATTCCTTCCAATGAGAACATAAACTATAAAATACAAACTCTAACAGCCAGGTACATCACACTCCATGCATTAGTTTATGCGCTGCGTAACTAGAGGAATGTCATAGCTGGTGATGGATGAAGGAGAACGAAGGAGAGTTCGTGACAGTGCAATATAGACGCCGCCACACGAAACTTCTTCAGGCGGAGGAAAATCCACGCAAGATAAAGGTGGAGGTCAAGACGCGCAACCGTTACACACCGACTGACACGTCTACATTGGTACCAGGAGAGGCAGCAACTGAGGATATGGCAGCTCCCAGCTTCCCCTGAACACACACACACACACACACACAAAGGGAAGAAAAAACTGACTAGCTACAAACCAGCAGAAAGTACCATCAATCACCATCTACTCCATACACCTCAATAACATGCTGAAGCAGCACCTTCAGGGATTGTTCAAGGCAATCTGCCAAGGTGATCGATTCACACGATGATCATCAGAGGGCGATTAAAATTTGTCAGCAGTAGCAAATATAGCTCTTCATTTATCAGTCACTAGGAGCACGAGAGCTGAAAATGGTGACCAAGTGACTTCCTGCATCAGTTCCTGCAGTTAATTGACACGTTCACTCCACGAGAAGGGCTGGAGTCAAGCAAAAGTATGTCAGTGCATGGAACGAGACGAAGAGACCAAGGCAGTGATACCTAAACCAGGGTTCGAGGTTAACCTGCCGAAATGGAAAGATAACGAAAGGATCTGTGACATCCAATACCTGTTGTACACTCAGGTGCAGATAAAAGCTGTCAGAAATCGCGAGGGACCGCTGAAATGTAAAGATGCCAAAGGTTCCAGTTACTGCAAACTACTTCTCGCTACGGTGAAGATGTGTGCCGTGCGCTGGGTTTCACGGCTCCAAAGCGGCACAACAATGGACACAAAAAGCAGAATATGATACTGTGACGACGACCACCCGGCAAAATGGCGCGGTTACAAAAAATATCAAGAACTGCTATAAAACACCGAAGGAGAAGCTCAAAAATACGACGAACAATGCAGCAACGAAGTCAACCAAAGCTGGTGAATTACCGCTTCCCACCCAAAAGACCAAGTTTAACCACCTGCAGCACCACATCCGAACACTTACTTAAACTCTACAACGCTATCTTCGGCAGAGAATTATGCAGCTGTCCTCACAAGCACTTGCTGATATTGCAGCTCTACTCCCATCCGTGCAGCAACAAAATAAATAACCACCTATTTCCTCAGTCAAGTGAATGATAATCAAATCATTTGCGCCGACTTAAATCGACTAAAGGCCTCCGACACAACACTTCCGTTTCTTGAACTGGAGCGTAAGCGGGATCAGGTGAAAGAAGACGGAACTGAAGAAATTTTGTGTATAGATTGAGGATCGACGTAGCTATGGTAACAGAAACTAAACTAACGGACAAGATCACTTTTAAGCTGCGGATCATGCAGACATACGAAACTAGTAGAATTGACAGATCCAGGGGGGGATAGCAATCTTTGTTCGTAATAATACTTGAGATTACCTGGAAACTTTACCGTTAATACGAACCATGGAGGACACAGCCATAACAATCTACACGACTTTTGCCGATATCGACCAACCATAGGGCTATCACTCTGTTCCCGACTATAGGCAAAATCCTGGAACGTGTGCTGTTGCTACGGATGACGAGCTGCTTGCGCGAACATCGCGTGATCCGTTCACAGCAGTTCGGTTTTCAGCAGAAGATGTCAGCCGAACTACAACTTATCAGGATCAGTGAGGACATCAGTCACCGCTTAAACCGACAACAACCCACAGTCGGCGTGTTTTTCTATGTAGATAAGGCGTACGACAAAGTGTGGCGAGATAAGCAGATCGCCAAATTCTACTATCAACCCCACTAAAGGGCTGCTATGAAAAAATGGTGGAAAGTTTCCTGCAAGGGAGGGAGTTCTGCGCAACAGTAGACTGAAAACGATCACCAGAGAAGACCCCTGAGATAGGCATTCAACAGGGGCCGGTAATATCGTCCCTACTGTTAAGTCTGTACGTGAATGATCTACCTACGATCCCACTGATTATCTGAAGTCTATATGCAGACGACACAGTTTTCACCACATCTGGCTGCATCATTGACCAGGTGCTCACCATAGCTCAACGGCATGATCTCCATCAAACCCCAAAGACTGCAACGGAGTTATTCACCAGAAAGAGACTGCCGACCCTCCGTTTTCCGTTGAGGGTTATGGGGCAGCCGATCCCGTGGACTACGTCTACAAAATATTTGGTCATCACATTAGAGAAGGCTCTGACCTTCACTCAGCACGCCAAACAAGGCAAAAAGGACACGTTAAAGATGGTGAAAGCTCTTTCTTTCTTCACAGGTAAAAACCTCGACATGAAAACGAAATACCGGCTTTATCGGTCGACGGCGCAACCAAAGCTTCTCTACGTCTTTGCAGCATGTGTCACGACACAAATAACAAGTCTCTCCAACCGACACCTGCGGTCGACTTTAGGATAACCGCGATGGACGAAGACAAGAGAAATCAGTGCTACACTACAAGAACCTCAAGATTGAAGACTACAGCAGCAAACTATTCACTATGGTCGACATACATCGGGATGAAGTGAGGAGAATGAGCCTCCAATGGCGGCATACATATTAGGTACCCCACCCAATGAAACGATGCACCAACATTGAAGTAGCAAGAATGATTGCAGGTACTAGTAGATGGGAGCAATGGCAGGAGGGTGTCCATAATGAGGAAATCAAAGAAAAACTGGGAATGAACACCATAGATGAAGCAGTTTGAGCAAACAGACTGAGATGGTGGGGTCATGTTACATGCATGGGAGAAGCAACGTTACATAACAGACTCATGAGCTCGGTAGCGGAGGGTAAGAGGAGTCGAGGTAGATCAAGAAGAAAGTACTTAAATTCGATGCAGAATGAGTTTGGAGTAAAAGGCATAACATCAGACGAGGCATAAAAGTTAGCATTGAATAGGGAATCATGGAGGAATTTTATTAGAAGTACCATGCTCCAGACTGAACGCTGAAAGTCATAATCAGTCTCTAATGATGATGATGATGGAATAATACAAATAGATCATTTTAATGCATATTTGTAAGAAAACTTAATGTCCGAAATTTAAACATTCAAAGTTTTTCACAATTTGTAGAATAATAATCATCCCTATACCGCGAAGAGCTGCCCCTATCCTGGATAGCCTGGTACACATCTTTCAACTGGACGCCACTTCGGAGAATTGCGTGTTCCTAACCTACCCTAATTACAAATTATTTATTAAGGAAGGGAAGGAACAAATTTTAGGAAATAAAGGACAAACATTAGCTGCCTTAGGGCATTGAAATTATACAATGGTGACCACTGTAACTTCGAGCGGTGCCTGGAATCGTACCCGGGTCTTCCGCTCCGGGCAACCGGTCGACTTACACACCTGGCTACAGGCGCTCGGCTTCCGTTCGGCCGGCCGCGATGGCCGAAGGGCCTGCGGCGCGTCAGTCACGCTCTGCACTGCCACTACGGTCGGGGGTTCGAATCCCCCATCGGGCATGGATTTTTGTGCCGTCCTTAGTGTTAGCTATTTCATAAATAGTTTGTAAGAATAGGGACTGATGACCCCGTAGTTAAGTCCCGTAAGCTATAAAAACATTTGAACATTTCTCTTCTTTCGGACATGTCGTAAAGAAGACACGACACCAATATATAATAAGTACCTCAGTTATCCAACCGGGATGGGGGACCTACAGTTTAGCATGGAATCCGAACCACGTGACGTTTCTGGCTACTCCTTACCTCCTAGAGGGTTGAAGACTGGCGTAAAACACACACTAAAATATTACATGATCCTACCGGATTTCGAATCCTCGACCCTTTTGATTTTCAGTAAGAGCTTTACCCCGAGTCCACCAGGTCAGAGACGTGAATAAGCCACATTGCCAGTTAGTAAAAGTGAGTATTTGGTGCGTTCTGCCTATCTAACTTAAGTCTTACGAATGTAAGTTATTTCAAAGCAAGTCAAAGCAACTGAGTAAACTGAGGACCTCTTGAAATCAGATCACTATAAGTAATATTCGTTGTAATAAAATGACTGTAAACGTCTTATATGCACCTCACTGAAGATGCGTCACAACGAATATTGTTCATTAGACGATTTGTTGCAATTGCATGTCAATAAATGACTTATCCACGAGTAGTATAGTTAACACGGTTGTTGCGGAGCTGTCTTTCAACTGAGTGGTGCAGAGTAGAGAGAGAGGAGTGGTAGACTGTCAAGGGGACAATCACAAGTGTAAATAAAGGATTTTGATGGGTCTCGTATATATTGTAGAGGGAAATGCCCTAAGTATGAGGCTATCCGACTATTTTTTTTTTTTTTTTAAGTTCACTGTGCGATGTAAAACGCGTAACGTTAGGATTGTTCCAAAGAAGTGAGCGTGTCGATGCTATTATGATCTACACATACAACGCGGGAAGTACCATGATCGTCGCGGCGGAATGGCCGGGCGTATTGAGGCGCTATGGTCCGGTGAGTGAGGCCGTTCCCCATCGGGGGTTCGAATCCCCCTCTGGCATGAAAATTTGTATCTTCTTTAGTACAAAATACTTCATTAGTAGTTTGTAAGTTTAGGGACTGATGACCGCGCAGTTAAGTCCCTTAAGCTTCACAAATATTTGATTTGTATCGTGATATGGTTCACTTCCTGCTTTTTCTATTTTTTTCTTTTATTCAGAATAGTCCAACATTTTTCAATTTTATTTTATATTATATCAACAAATAGTATACACTGTGTGAAATAATAAGAAATATGCACTTGCTACGCCACAAGAGAAATCCGGATGATATTTGTCGTAATAGCAACCAAAACACAATAGTTTACAGGAACAGGCACATTTCAAAAAAACTACTGTCTTGCAGGCACACGGAGTGTTTAAGAGTGATACCAGAAAAAGTTTATTTCCATTAAAAAAGACTTCTCTTCCATCCGTTAACACTGATGCGAACCGTGCGTATTTGATCACTTCGACAAAGCAGGTGCCCTGAGTTGATGCAATATTAATCAGCGTAGTTTTAGGATGAATATCATTCGGATTTCTGTTGTGGTATGGCAAGCGATGCAGGCGATAGCGAGTAAGATTTTGTAATAATAACGTCAAAATTAAATTACTACGTGAAGTTGAATATTTCAAACTAATTTCATACAATGTACATTGTTTGTTGCTATTCTGTAAAATAAAGTGAAAAAAAGTCCGACTATTCATATTTTAAAAAGAAAAAAAAAACCGCAAGAACACGGAAGGGACCCAGCCTGCGTTGCCCCACGATGACTTGGTTCGAAATTGGCAAACATTACGCATCTTACAACACGCAGAAAACATCAACATAAATTTTCTCGAAAAACAAGGACCGACGATAGCCTCATACTCAGGATATCTCCCTCTACAACATATTCGAGACCCATCACAACCCGTTATTTACAGTTCTGATGTTCCCCTTGTCTTAGTTGCGCTGCCATTATTGACCTAACTGTGGTGTCGCGCAAGTCTAAAGTGCGCGCCACGTACTTTCGCCGCGGGCCGCCATGCACGCACGGTGCGGCGTTCTCAGGACGTCAGCCACGAGCGCCCTCTGCGACAACTCCGCTCGTGGCCACCACTGAACGACATCCTTCACTTGGGACTGAGATAGGAACCAGCTAACACTTCGGAATCAGATAGGCACCACTGAAGGCTTGGCTATCGGATAGGCACTAGGCAGGCCTCCAGCTCAACTATGTATCAGCATTCTGCAGTACTGAGCTATGTAAAAGTTAAGTATTACTAAGTCTCTAAGAAATGTATATCTCGTTCTAATTTACTCTAGTGTTTCTAGTTTCTGCTGTCCCACTGGCTGGTCACCTCCTACCTGCACAAGCGTGCATACTTTATTCCTGTGTCGGTCTTTCTACTCGGCCACCGACACCTACGACGGAAACGAGACACAAAAGCGGCGACGGGGCTGGGACACAAAAGTAGCGACGAGGATGGGATACAAAACTAACATCTGGCTTTCTAATGTTCATAGATACTAAATTTGTTACTTTATGTAGACCTGTATCAGAGACAGAACAACATGACTACATCTGCAAGAGAGAGGAAAAGTGCCTTTTTAAAGGAGCTAAAGCAGAATTTTCACTCCTTTCATTTCGTAAATGTTGTGATTCCAGAAGTAGATGCAGCCGACAAATGTCGCTGGAGCGCATTGCGATCGCTTGTAGGAGTTTAAGGCCGCGGCGGATTACTCGTGCGTACTGGAACGTCGTGTTGCGGTGGGCGCGGCAGTTCGCCGTCGGGGGTTCGAATCCCCCCTCGGACATACATGTTTGTGGCGTCTTTAGTATAAGGTAGTTCATAAGTAGTCTGTAAGTTTGGGGACTGATGACCCCGCAACATTTAAACATTTAGGAGTTTAAGGTACACATCTCACACGTCGCGTCGTATCCGAGCGTTCAGCCATACGGTGGACTCGGCGTGTTGGCCACACACTTTCACAAACACACTCCGTGCGCCAATGGCTTTAAATGCGAAACATACAAATACACATAATTGGACAAGTACAGTAGTTGCTCAGTAAAACTTCATTATATCTACACATGTATCTACAGTTTTTATACCATAAGAAAGTTTATTTAAAAGTACAACTTATCTTTGGGTTAAAAGAGCGACGAAGGATTTAAGAAAGTTTTCTATTATTTAAGATGGCTCACCTGATTTAACAAGACTGATTTGGAGCCCACAGAAAACTGCAAAATGTTCAAATGTTTGTAGAGTCTATGGGACTCAACTACGGGGTCATCAGTCCCTAAACTTACAAACTACTTATGAACTACTTACAACTAAGGACGGCACAAATATCCATGCCCGAGGGGGGATTCGAACCCCCGACCGTAGTGGCCGTGCAGACTGTGACTGGAGCGCCTCAGTCCCCGCGGCCACCGCGGCCGGCAGAAAACTGCGATCATTTCACATATCTGGACCTAAATCTACTGTACCAAGTTCGCTTCCTAATTCTCTATTTATCATTTCATAAACTGAGAGCAACGCCTGTTATTCGACGATTTCGTTTTCTCTTTTCTGTTGTCCGACAGTGAATTTTCGTCCGGTACAGAGAGCGCCGCGAGTGCACGCCGAAGGGAGAACTTTATTACCAGTTGTCCGACAAGCGGCCCCGCGCTGCAGACGTGAACTGTCAGCTTTTCTGAAGAACGAGCCACAGAAAGAGATGGTGCAAACATGCCGGAAACAGAGAAGATGAGAAGTCGTGCGCCCCGGCTGACAGTAAGAGGGAACTGTTTAATGGTATTTGGCAGCCAGATCTGGGAGATAGACGTATAAGGCGGCGGCTGTGGGTCACGCACGCTCCGGAGGTTAATTTAATACTGGCAGGAGGAATTAGGGGCGCGCGGACAGGCGACCCGAGGGTCGAGGGGCGGCAAGCGGGCACAACACCTGCCCTGCACGCAGGGCTTTTCATCCGGACCTTTCGACGTGGCGCCCGGCACTCTGCCGAAGACGTTAATGGTGCCCTCTGCTGGCAATGCTGATCGAGTGCCGGAGCTCTGTTACGCTGTCGCAACGCTACAATTTGGCAGGCGCTACAGCTTACCGCCTATGTTACTCGCGTTTTTGTTGCCGCTCTTCTCGCTGATGCATCTTGTGCAATACGTCCTTGGGCAACTTGTCAGTAACCCAACGAGCCACACTTCCCAATTGGCCTCTTACAGATGTTGTAATAGAAATTAAGTAAGACAAGGATGTGCTGAAATCTAGTGCATCAACTTTTTTTGTTTTGTTATCGGTATCGTTTCAGGTATAAGTGGGTGGACAGAATATTTTTACCAACTAACAGACACAGTATTTATTTATTAGTAACGAAATGATCTTGAAAACAGCTGCAAGTATTCAAGGGACAGATTGGTAAAGTGTCTTTAGACTATGCTCAAAAGAATTAAGGAATGAGGTGATATATCACAAGCCAAAAACATATGGTAACCTATTATAATATGCCCATTATACAAGAAAGGAAGCAAAATGGAATGTGGCAACTATATTGGTATCAGCCTGTTGAATGTAACTTATAAGGTACTGTCAAACATCATACTCAGAAAACTACAACCATTCATGGATACCAACATACACGAATATCAAGCTGGTTTTCGACCAAACCGATCAACAATAGACCATATTTTCACCCTAAGACAACTGTTTGAAAAACACTGGTAATATGACAAACACATATACAGTCTGTATTCAACGGGCATATGACAGTATCCACAGGAATAGCCTGTACAATGCAATGCGTGACCTCAGAATACCCGAGAAGCTAGTGAGAATGGTGCAATGGAAGGGTCAAAGGCAGCAGTACGTTTCCGAGGAGTTACATCAGAAACATTCGAGGTAGAAACAGGTCTCAGACAAGGGAACGCGCTTTCATGTGTTTTGTTCAATGTCATCTTAGAGAAAGTAATAAGAGAGTGTAGGCAACAGGGGTGGGCTGGCGTACAGATGTATGGCAACTTCAACTGTCTCGCATATTCAGATGACGTAGTTCTGCTAAGTGAATCAAAGCACGAGTTGAAAGGAATGTATCAACAAATGGACAGCTGTGCGCAGAAGGTTGGGCTTAAAGTAAACCAAGATAAAACAGAGATCATGCAATTTGGAAAAAGACAAGAGCAAGAAGAATTTTTGGAGACAAATGGCATGAGATTCAAGAGAGTACACCAATTCAAATACTTGGGATGTTGGTTTACCTCAGACAACAAAATAGAAATGGACATCAAGGAACGAATAGTAGTGGGAATGAAATGCATCCATTCCGTGAAAGACACACTCTGCTCCAAATCAGGGTCTGTGAACACTAAGATAAAAATCTGTAATACGGTGATTTGCCCAGCGGTAATATATGGTTCAGAGACATGGAGCAGGACTGAACGGGACAAGGAAAAACTATGAATATTTGAAAGAAAAGTAATTATGAAGATATGGGGACCAGTTTTAGATAACGGAGAATGGAGGAGGGCAACGACTGAAGAAATCTACCTCGTGATGTGACAGCCAAATATTTTACAGAAGATAAAGAGCAAGAGAATACAGTGGGTGGGCCATGTAGCCCGTATGCCGGAAGAAAGGCAGGCGAAGATGACACTTGAAGGCAAACCAAACACCAAACACCCCATCGGACGACCAAGGCAGCGCTGGATGGACGACCTGGCGAAGGACCTGGCAGCCCTGAGGATTGAAGACACGTGGAGGAACCGGGCGCAAAACAGGAGGGAACGCAGGCAGCGTGTGGAGGCAGCAGGGCCTGTGATCGCTGGATTTGATTTTTGTTCGTTTATTATACACATATATTGGTTACAATTGTAATCTGTATGTGATACATTAGTATTTTCCTGCCCAAATTAGAGTTTTTGATTTTTTTAATGCTGTCATGTGACACCTCCAACAATCGAATGACTGTAATCTTGCTCTCAGATTATTCATTGTACTTCAGTGATTCGGACTGGACACGTCTCTACACACTTGTTATATGGTGTTAACAGCTGCAGAGAGAGTAGGTAATCACTTCCTCGGACTTTGAGGCTCTTAGAAATGTTGAACAATCTCGTCAAAGGTGTGCTAATCTGTTCCTTGATAGGAACGTTCCTTCTGCAACGACGTTCGGCAGTACTGTGCAACTATTTATTGAAACTCATTGTGTTAAAAGCATAGAGAAAGTGTCCAATGTCTATTTGTTCGAATTATTACGGTTCTTCAATAATCTTCAGCTCATTTTTATTTTTAATGATTACAGCCATCTGCCATGAAAGAAAACAAACTGTTCCTATCAAATGTTACATTTCTGCGATGAAAATGAGGATTCCTATTTCGGATTTTAAAAGTCACCCCCTTTTCTGCCCCAGGAGGTGGTGAAGGAGGTTCAAACTTTGTGTTAATGGATATCCCACTTCGAGTTGAACAACTGTTATTACAATTTTTCTTTAATGCGATTTGTATTTTCCCAAATATTCCGGGAAACCGTTTTAAATACCTCACCCTCTATGTGAATCCTAAACAGCATCACAAAGCACACCATTTATTTTTATAAAAATATATTGTGACTGAGAATAATTTTCTTCATTTCTCTAGTAATTTTATCACAATAATTTTCAAAATTGTTGCTTATAAAAAGCAATTCCACATATAATAACTTCAGTTTCATATTACAAATAATTTATATTACTACTAATTGTTGCGTAGTCCCTGTAATGGCTTTTGAAAATGTGTCCAGAAAATTCTGGGTCAGATCACAACAAAGATTGGGTACCACCGCTCTAGAATCGTGATTGTTAAAAATAAATGGCAGATACATTGTATTTATTTATGATATGAGGTGGACTAAGTTTTCTTTTCGTTTCAAATATCTTCGTAGGTTTGTGGTACTAGGTAAGTAGTAAACGGAAAAGGTTTATAAAACCAACATGAGAGTGATATTAACATTTTCGTAATCCAAGTTGCTGGAAGATCGTCGTATGGGAGATATCAGCGGGACTGTTACAGACTCTAAAGAATAATTTTAATTTCTATTCAATAAATTTAGTATTTCGTACACAGTTTTGTTAATAAAACAAAAGCACTGCAATAGACAGAAACTCATTCACTGAATGTACATTGAAAAAAGAAATGAACTGCTGATCGTTGATAAAAGCATGAATTCAGAACGGGTGGACCAGTTTGGTAATTTATTTGTAATGTTCGTAATAGTCCGCTTAAGTATTTCACCAAAGGAAAAATATGAAAAATTTCCCAGAACAGTGAAAAACTGAAAGTGCTCGACACGTAATATTGATTTGCATAGTTTTCTTGTTCGTGATGATTCTGTAAAAGCAAATTTTCGCGGCAAGAATGAAGCGAAGCTGTAAAATTTGGACAAACTCAAAAAATAAGTTTTTGTGTATACTCTCGATCGTAATTGACGGAAGGAACAATTTATTTGTCCTGGCCACTTACCTTGAAATTTTAGTCATAAAGGTGCTTTTTCAAAGATGAAAGGTTTTACACTCTGCAAAGCACCTTGTGCATTTTGGCTGAGGGTAGAATTGTACATCGTCCGACAATTCTGGAGACTGCAACATCGTTTGATCCGTCTGACATATCTGCTTCACTGTTTTACTGATTATAATGACAGATGACACATATGTAAGTTTTCGTACAGAAGGTTTTCATACTCTGCAAGCCATCGTAGGTGTATGACGGAGGGTACTTAACAATAAACCTGTTACCGTTTTATTGATAAGCATGAAAGTTGGAACGGATACACAGAGTTAATCACGAATTTTTTATACCAGAAATATCTCCGAAAGTATGATAGAAGCTGAAACTTTTGTGGAAAAAATGTTGCATTGGTTAACAGGGGCCAAAACATGACGTGGAATTTTGTTGCTAGATGAGGTCACTTCTGAGATATTATTAACTTTTTCTCTACCCCACCTAGAAACAAGAAACGAACGTCAAATTCTGGCCACCATTGACCCATGCTACTTTTGTCCCACAAACGTTTTAGCTCCTACCACGCTTTCTAAGTTATTCTTTGCCGGCCGCGGTGGCCGAGGGGACTGAGGCGCTCCAGTCACGGTCTGCACGGCCGCTACGGTCGGGGGTTCGAATCCCCCCTCGGACATTGATATTTGTGCTGTCCTTAGGATTAGCTAGTTCATAAGTAGTTTGTAAGTTTAGGGACTGATGACCGCGTAGTTAAGTCCCATAAGCATTTGATTTAGTTATTCTTTGTGGCAATAGTGACTCACCTTGTATAATATATCACAGATAGTGAGGAGGGGGAGACGGACTGTGAGATGAGAAGACATCAATTCTAAGAGGGTGAGGATAAGACGGAGAGAGAGAGTAGGACAAGAAAGAGGAGGAGAAGGAGGAGACGGACAGAGAATGGGTGCAAAGATAAGGCCGCAAAGAGATACGAGGCAATTGACAGAGAAAGGGTTAAAGGGGAAATTAATCCAGATAGATGGAGGAAGTGATGGACAGATGTGAAGAAGTGGTGAATAGGAAGAGGAGGAGGACCGAGAAGAGGGAGATACAGGAGAGAGAGAGAAGATAAACTGTTGAAAGATTGGAATAAATATGTAAGTAAAAAAAAAAATGCTGTGACTTCTACCTACATGCAGGCATTATGCTTGGCGATATTACAATGCGGCTGCCCACATCTCATTACCACACAGCTGCATGCTAGGAGAAAGGTCCAACTGCTTGCTGCTATATAACCGGTCATAACTTGGAGATCACGTGACTTATCGCCATAAAATAAAACAGCCATCAATCTGGGAGACAGTTTGACTGCTTTCCTAGACGCGACCTTGCTCGAGACAACTCGCCTCGCCCTTGTTATCTGAGCTGGGTACTGTCTGCGCAAGCAGGCTGATGCGTTGTCCAACCGGAACCTTTCTGCACGCACTGTTCCCCAGGTATCACTAATGGAAAGCTGAAATAAGCAATTCTGTGATCAAGCATCTTATTGAATCTTGTAATCAATTGTCCATACCATCAATCGACTGAGACAGTACAACAGTTTATTATGTCAGCACGTGATTGTTATTAGTCTTCCAGTTCAAAAGTGAATGAATGAAATATGCTATTCCTACAATTAAAACATTTTAAGCATATGTTTCGGTTACAAAATTTTATAATGTGAATCTCAATCTTTGTGCCTCTCGAAATTTCATACACAATATAAATGGTAGTTTTTACCCAATATTTCACGGGAGAAATAGTAATTAATGCATGAATAAGTAGTATAGACTAATATTAATAGTAATAAAAAACATGTATTCGCGGCGGCAATGTAGGAGACTCCCCAGACAAAACATTTTACACTCCAGTTAGCTCGCACAGATGAACCTTTCAGCGTTTTCAAATGGTGCAGTGGTCAAGCAGCACGCTCAGCCGTATGTGCGCGGTCTCTTAGTGTGCGTGAGCATGAGGCAGCAGGGATCAGTGAAACTGGGGCGTTCACAGTACAGAGGAGTCCGTTTTTGGTCATATTGGTCCAATTTCGCTCTTTAAATACTATCTACCACGCCCATTTTCCGAGTATAATGTATTCATGACTTAAAAATAACGCCGGAAATTCAGCAAAGGCTTCCCACAAACATTAATAATTGAAGAAAACTACAAAATACAGAAAACAATGGCTGAAGGAAAACAAATAATAAATGAATACACAGCTCTCTGCAATGAAACTAGTATCTCTGCCCTCAAATAACTGGTAGACCATACCAATCTATAAAACACAAACACAGACACACAAAATGAAGATATAACAAATAAAGAAATAATACCCACAAGGACACCACATCTACTTACACATGAACAATCAAGAACAACAGCATGTACAAAAAGTAGATATATTCAAATAAAATACAAATAAATTGTCACTACCAAGAAGCCTACACACACGCAAACACACCGACACACACACACACACACAAACACACACACACACACACACACACACACACACACACACACACACTCATACACACACACTCAATGACACTAACACAAGGTCAAAATTCAAACATCCCGATACCAAAAATCAACAGTCAGCTCCACCAGCCACCTTGCCAAGATTCAAACTTCCCACTCGAAACACAGTCATCTGTCAACTAAGAGCGCCATATCGTTTTCACAATTCATAAATAGTGACAGTGAACACTAAAATACTACTATTCTCGTTCACTACTCCGCTAATGAAGACATCAACAAATGTCAGTTGAACAGAGTTCATTAGCAAACACAGTAACACGCACAAAGAGATGCCATTCACGTAATATTACGTAGTAGCAGGTCCAACCATAAAAATAAAATAAGAAAGGAGATCAAATATTTCACCACAAAACAGTTTTGTATATAAGTGCTTTACGGTTGCAGACGACAAAATGTCAATAAAGACCTACATAGATGATGTAGGAAAAAATGTTAACTGCTCCAACATATAAAACGAGGTATACATACACACATAAAATTCTTGTACATTTTTCTAATTAACGGTGCAAACTTGTAATAACCTGGAGAAATTTAAATAAAAAAACTGTAGCGAAACATGTATGGGTATTCAAAAGTGAAAGTCATTATTTTGCTCAATCAGATCCTTACAGAGAATAACTAAATATTTATAATCCAAACACAGATAGAAAAAAGGGCTTCAAAATAAAGATTATCATTTTTGAGGGAAATTTAATTTCACTATAATAACTTTGTACAACGAACGCTTTAGATATAAACGTTCCCTATTGGCTGAGTCCGAGTTCAAGCAGCTAAAACATGCACTTTTACGATATCCAACCCGTGGCAGTTCAGCCAGCAGCAGCAAGGTTTATGTTTACCTTTATACATAATTTTTGGCTTGCTCTTTGACTCAGTAAATATTATAACTGTCCACAGACTTGAAGATGGTCCATTAACAGGCAGAAACAAGTCTCAAATCTACTAACAAGAATGCGAACATTGAATGAGTCACAATTAGATAGAGTAGATGTCATTTCTGCTTGTGATAGTTTTAGGTTTATGTCTAATTATGTAATCTAAAATCGTGTCATCACTCAAATGAGAAATATCTGTATCATATCATATACACCACCGTAATTTATAGTGTAAGTCGAATGTTGCCACATATTACGAAATAAACAACCTAATGTTCATTTTATACCTCGTTTCGCAATCAGATGCCAATATAAATAACATGAAATACTAAAGACGATACATATCTTACACACATAAGAAAGGCTAATAATGAGATATCGTACACTACAAAAGAACAAAAATAATGTCAACAGGAAGCGAACAAACGGTCTCATAAAACGGTAGTGGTATACATTAGACTACCGAAACCACATGCGAATTCTTTCTTTTTTATGGTTATGATATTACATCGTTGATGGGTTGTTAACTGACATTAAACTGATTATTACCTTGTTTCCAATATATATTAAATGCATTGTTGCATAGAAACATTGCGTGTTCCGTTCATAATACAGCCACCGCGTTGCTTGGAATCCTTCGTAATATTTCGGCAGTGATCGTTATCATTCGGAGCGAAACCTCATTTACCTTCCTGTCACTAACGAAAATTAATACAACAATGCTCTTCTGCCGAAGCGTTTCCCCGGCAACTCGTCTTTCAGTAATTCACTTTTACCTTCAGAAGCAGCTACTTATCGTGCGAAGGTGAGTCTGAAAATTAATTATCGTAGTACAAAATTCGTGTAATTTTACTTGACAAATATGTTAGTCTCTTCAAAGAAGCACTTTTCCGTTTATATTTGAAGTGTGAAGTGCTATAAATCCGGTACACACAGAACTGTTTTCATAATTGTAAGTGAAGTGTAATAATTTAATGTGTAATATGCGTGTAATATATAAATAATTGAAAGAAAGATAGGTTCAACTTCCATCCGGTAGTGAGATGTTTATTTAATTCAGCAGTCCGACTGGCATGAACTGTAAGCAAATCAGTCGTGAATGAGTTTTAATACGAAACTGGACGTTACGTGATTCTACGAAAGGTAGCTTGTTACATTCAGTAATACTTAAGACGTGAATGTGGGGCCAACATTTTCTTATGTCCGTGATACTCGTCACTATCTGCGACTTCATGAACGTCATAACTTGATCGCGTAGAAGATCACATGATACTTCCATAACTATGCTGTTGGACCAACTTGCAAGCACACTAGAAAATACTAATAACATGTACGCACTTTTGTGTCGTGGCGGACTCACAAACTGCGTTGGAATTTATAAACTGAACAACTTGCTGTGCTTCGAAAGTGCAATATATGGCCGGCTTCATCTGATCACACAATATTCTCTTAAATTATCACTTTATAGATATACAGTCATTTGAAAATAGATATTTTCTTTGCTGCGCTCTGCCTTTTGTTTATTAAATATAATTTTATTAAACCGAAAGGTATTAAGTATATCACACTACCCAACATATTTAACAGCTTTTAAGGGTTTGTATGGTTTCATCTATATTCGAAGTAGTTACAGGAATTTCACACATGATTCTGAAAACGAAAAAAAGGAAAAGTAAAGCTTTGAAACAAGAATAACTTAATTTGAAGTTTTAAATATACACTGAGAAGGTCACGCGATGATGTGCGTGTGTCATCAATAGAATGTCTGAGTCTTTCTTGTCTGTAATTACAGATCTTTACTACGATTCTGTTGCAGTTAGTGGGCTATATGCGTACCGCTAAGTATAGGCTTCGGTTTTTGCAATACATTGTATTGCGTTAAGCCGGTTGCTCATATAGACGGCATCTTTTACAATACTCTTACACAGAGTTATTTCAGTCACCTTGGTCGGTGTTTATTTCGCCATAAACAACTGTCCTCTTCTCCATGTGTGTACTTCACGCAATTCCAGGATCCTTGAGTCTCTTTCCTCTCAATGTCCTTTCCCTCGTCAATGTCACTTTTCCTTGCACGTGGTTTCTATTCCTCTGACAAACGCTGTTGCCGTCAGACATGTTTGCTCTACACAGCGTTGTTCCAAGGATAAAATAAGCATACTATTTCGCTAAACAGCTTGTTACAGTTCATGACAAGGTAGCGTTTAACACAATTAATTTAGGTGGCTCAGTGGTTACACCACTGGACTTGCATAGGGAGGATGGTGGTACCTCCAGCCACCCAGATTATGTTTTTCCGTGATTTCTCTAAAAGGCTCCAGACAAATTCCGGGATGGTTCCTTTGTAATCCCACAGCCGATTTCCTCTCTAATTCTTATTAAAAAATTGATTACAGCCGCGGTGGAGTGGCCGCGCGTTCTAAGGCGCCTTGCTGCGGAGCGCGCGATTACTCTCCGTCGGAGGTTCGAGACCTTCCTCAGGCACAAGTGTGTGTGTTGTCCTTAGTGTACGTAAGTTAAATAGTTAGTAAGTATAGCGATTGATGACCATAGTAGTTTGGTCCAATAGGTTGCCGAACATTTGGAAGAATTCTACCTTGTGCTTCGTTTTCTATATCGAATCTGTCGACCTTACCCTTCCCTCGTTCCATCCTCGGAGGAATCCTAATGCCCACCTCTCACGCAACGTGGAAACACATGTGGACGAGGACGTGGTGCCGTTGCAGTGAGGAATTCCACGTGTCACCACCCCGCGAAGCATGGAATGAAGGATCCAGCTTCGTGGAGTGGAACGTGGCCATTGAAAAGCGACCTGGTTTTCATGTGACAAGCAGAACTTTTGATCCGCCATATTGCAAACGGAACTCCGTATTTCGTGCCTTCTTTCGTTTTAGCGTACGATGTATAAATATAATTTTTTTAAAGCGGTAGAAAATTGAAGAACTTTTGAAAACGCATCATTTTAGGTAATTTGTTACAATAAATTACCGAAAACTGCACATTCATAGTTTTAATGGATATCGTCTTTAACGTTAATCAGTGGTATAATTTGTATACCGTGAAAGAATATAGTTCCTATGCTAAGGTTCAACGCCATTCTATCAAAGGAGCGTCTTTATGATACTTTGTCATACAAAAATAAGAGATTACAACATGTTGGAGGTAAATAGTATACCTCAAATACAGGGCACACTCTTCCAAGAAGAAATAGCGTAGGTGGTAGCGCGGTGAGGTGCGGAGCAGAAATTGGAAGTAACACATGTTCTCCACCCCGCGGTTCCAAAAAATTTATATTTTGTCCTTAATGTTTCTGGTTCTTTCTTATTAATTTAAGTGTAATATCCGATACTCGTTATTATTTCTTTCTAAGACGACGTATTAGGGTGGTGGTTAGCGTTACGAAATAGGGAGGACAAGGTAAATAACAGGTTTGCATCTACAATCTGGTAGATATTTCTTAAAGATTTGGTTTAATTACGGTTTATGTAATTTAATACGATTATAATAACCAATATTTGACGTTATTTACTACAAACATGAACGAATTCTGCCCACGAGAGAAACTTGAGTGTATCGTGCAAGGGCACAGGTACCAATAAATTTCGAGACAGTACCCCACGTCATTCGGGTTTCGCCACGGTGTTTGAATTCTGTTGCAGTTCACTACAGTGCTGGAATAGTTCAGTTTCACAGTGCAGAGAGAGTGTGGTTACGGAACCAGTGGAAGTAAAGGAGCAAAAGTGTTTACGTACAATACTAAAAGCAAAAATTATCACAACAAACATTGTCGAACTGAAACGTTGTCCCGCGTGTATGAACAAGTACACTGTATCAGGCAGAACTTATTATCTTCGAAGGAATGCCAAAGTAAACACCTGGATAAGCAGAATATGTAAATCGTGAAAAATAGCAATATAAAAGAGGAAGACAAGTGGAGCTGGCGCAGATGAAGGATTTCACCGTTTACAGTGTTTTTTAATGATATTTTGCCAAAATTTGCCAAAAGCGATTTAGTCGTACATCAAAAGCTTTCAGTTAATGTGCTGTCTTGTGTGTTTCTTGAAGAAACATCTGGAATAGTATTGAATTCAACGTATGCAACGTGCAAGCATAAGAAAGCTACAGTATTCAGTTTCTTTTTTTTTTTTTTTCTGGCGTTCGCTAACACATACCGTGTAATTTTATGCACATCCACCTCTGTAAAGACAATGATCTACGCGCCAGCCTGCAACGGACACTGGGTGGAGCCATGGTTCGTAACACATCTGAAATGTAACGGCCGCTGTTCAAAGTGCCGTCGATGAGAACAAGAGGTGACCGAGACGTGTAACCAATGGCACATACCATCATGCCTGTGATACGCCAGTAAGGCGATGACGAATACACGCTTCCAATGTGCGTTCACCGTGATGTCGCCAAACACGTATGCGACCATTATGATGCTGTAAACAGAACTTTGATTCATCCGAAAACATGACGTTATGCCATTCGTGCATCCAGGTTCGTCGTTGTGTACACCATCGCAGGCGCTCCTGTCTGTGATACAGCGTCATGGGTAACCGCAGCTATGGTCTCCGATAGTCCATGCTGCTGCAAACGTCGTTGAAGTGTTCGTGGAGATGGTTATTGTCTTGGAATAGTCCCCACCTGTTGACTCAGGGATCGAGACGTTGCTGCACGATCTGTTACAGCCAAGTGGATAAGACGCCTGTCATCTCGACTACTTGTGATACGAGGCTGTTGGGATCCAGTACGGCGTTCCGTATTGCCTTCCTGAACCCACCGATTCCATATTCTGCTAACAGTCATTGGATCGCGACCAGCACGAGCAGCAGAGTCACGATACGATAAACCGCAAACGCGATAGGCTACAATCCGACCTTTATCAAAGTCGGAAACGTGATGGTACGCATTTCTCCTCCTACCACGAGGCATCAGAACATTATTTCACCAGGCACCGCCGGTCAACTGCTGTTTATGTATGAAAAATCGGTTGGAAACTTTCCTCGTGTCAGCACGTTGTAGGTGTCGCGACCGGCGCCAACCTTGGGTGAATGCTCTGAAAAGCTAATCATTTGCATATCACAGCGTCTTCTTCCTGTCGGTTAATTTCGCGTCTGTAGCACCTCATCTTCGTGGTGTAGCAATTTTAATGGCCAGGACTGTAAATGTTCAGGGCGAGCAATACTCAATCAAAGCGCATATGGGAAAGGAGCACCGTTTAGATTAGATTACATTAGATTAGATTCTTATTTTCACATTATGAATAGCAGCTGTATGCCTGGTATGCAGTGGTAAATATGTTTTAGTTCGTAACTGTTTCACTTATGTAATATGATTCGGACAGTAAGTTATGCACACCAAATGACCATTAAAAATCGTCTAACACATTTATTCAGGTAGCTCAGTTAGTATAGCTCTTTTCCGCAAAATACAAAAGGTGCTGCGTCCGAGTGTTGGTTCCCGTGAAGTTTCGCATCTGAGCACATCCCGTTGCAGAACTAAAACTTCAATCTGGACTTCCATTTGTTTTTATAAAGACCTGGTATGTCCTCATTAAAATTCTCAAGTAAGATTACAAAGTAGGTACATGTAACTCGGTGCCACTGAGAATATCTGCAGTCGAAAGGGGCAAAAATGGCTAATAGCTAGTATCCTTGAACATTTATACGCTAGTGCGCGGACAGTAATCTTCGCCCTGAGTAATGCTTAGCTTCTGCGGCGTTTACTTTCCAAAGTGAACGGTCGCGTGCACGTGGGCGTCGCACTCGGTAGCTGCACAGCTCCGATACGCACTTAGCACTAAATTAGCAATTCCCTTAAGCCAGATTTTGCACGCTTGCGGTGGGAACGCTTAAATAACAGTGATTCGTCATTTCCTGTGACCTCCGGCGTACAGGGGAAGGCTCAGCAGCCATTACGCCGCCTCTGAGGCTGTTTCAGCTTTCCACAAGAATCTAATCTACTGCCTTTAATTTTAGCTCCTAGAGAAACTGAGTTGCAAGTCTATTTGGCGGTATTAGTGTCAGGGATACCTGAAAAATGAAGTCGCCTTTCATTCACAGCCATTGCGTCTGAATTACTCAAGTTAAATACTTCCCACCAGTTCGAGACACACACGTTTGTCTGTCGTTTTCAACGTTGCGTCTTACAATAGTTTGTAAATGTAATAATGAATTATTGCAATTCAGTTCTGAAATGACGCTTTTGTTTATGCTAACATTATTAGAGTTTTAGTAAGACATGATGTGCAATGTACTAGTTGTGTAAAAGTAGGAGAAGAGAGGACGGACTGGTTTCAGCAGAACGATGGACTGAAGCAAGGAAGTGCTCTATCTCCTCCACTAGTCATTATTTTAACCGATGAAATAATGGCAGGATTCAGTCACGGTCTGCACGGCCACTACGGTCGGGCATGGATATTTGTGCCGTCTTTAGTATAAGGTAGTTCATAAGTAGTTTGTAAGTTTAGGGACTGATGATCCCGTAGTTAAGTCCCATAAGCTTAACAAACATTTGAACATTTTTGAATTGCAGGGGTTGTAACACGAATAGATGAGGATATGAAAGCCATGATTTTTGCAGATGACACAATAGTGTGGGGAAATGGAGAAGGAGAATTACAAGAACACTAAACGCACGGGAGGAGTAGTGTGGCTCAGTATGGAATGAAATTGCCGCGCGGGAGTAGCCGAGCGTTCTGGAGCGCCACGTTGCGAATCGTGCGGCTCCCGCGTCGGAGGTTCGAATTCTCCCTCGGACATGGATGTTTGTGTTGTTTTTAGTATAATTTAGTTCATATGTTGTTTGTAAATTTAGGAACTGATGAGCCCGCAGTTTAGTTCCATAAGCTTTACAAACATTTGGAATGAAATTTAATGCTAACAAGTTTGAAATGATGTACAAGTAACAAAGAAAGAGCAGCTGCAAATGTGAAGATTGGAGAGGAAGCAGTAAAGTGGGTGGGCGGTTTCACGTATCTGACTAGTGTGGTTGAAGAAAGTGGGCGGAATGGTATGGAAATCAGTGAAAGAGGAAAGCAAGGTGAGAGATACATGCAAAGTTTGCGAAGTCTTGTGTGGAGCAAACACGTACCCCAGAAATGTAACCATCTACATCTACATCTACATAGATACTCTGCAAATCACCTTTAAGTGCCTGGCAGAGGGTTCATTAACCACTTTCATAACTTTTCTCTACCGTTCCATTCTCTAATAGCGCGCGGGAAGAAAGAACACCTAAATCGTTCCGTTTTCGATCTGATTTCTCTTATTTTATTGGGATAGTCATGCCTCCCTAAGTAGGTGGGTGCTAGCAAAATATTTTCACATTCAGAAGTAAAATACGGTCGCAAACAGATCACGCCGCAATGAATAACGTCTTTATTTTAATTATTTCCACCCCAATTCGTTCAATATTTCCGTGACGCTTCTCCCCCTCCCCCCGTAACGTGATAAAACAAAACGAGCTGCCCTTCTCTGAACCTTCTCAATGTCTTCCGTCAGTCCGACCTGGTGAGGGTCCCACAATGGGCAACAGTACTCCAGGAGAGGACGCACAAGTGTGATGTAAGCAGTCTCTTTGGTGGAGCTGTTGCATCTTCGAAGCGTTCTGCCAATGAAACGTAATCTTTGGATCGCCTTCCCCCCAATAATTTCTGTGTGTTCTCTCCAGATGATATACCTACAGTGCTATGATCCAATATTCACATATGCATCAGAAACGTGGGTTACGAAGAAAAGCAGAATAGAGGCTTGTGAGATGAAATTCCGCAGAAGTAGGGTTAGGGAAACTTGAATGAGTAGAATGAGAAACTAGTAGGCGAGGGAAATTCTCATGGAGAAACCTGCACAAGAGACCATAGGGTCGTCAAGACTGAGATGGTGTCGACATGTCAAGAGAATGGAATTGGCAGTATTCCAGAGAAGACCCATAAGATGGAAATAGGAGAGAGGAGACCAAGAAGAAGACCAAGAGATAGACGGATCATATGAGTAAAGGAAGAAGTGCACAAGAGAGAAGAATGGGACAAAGGGCAGGAGGAAAAGTGGTGGGAGGATGAGGAGCAGACCCGGACAAAGGCTAGAAACTCTCGTGGATGACGATGATGGTGCGCGGTACTGACGGCATTAATGATATCTGCGTACAATAAACACAAATAACAAACTGATTAGGTAATACGAAATCGTAATGTGAAACAGTTTCCTAAGTAAGTAGCTACTATATATTTTTACAGAACTGTGTCTCATCATAATTTACAAGGAAACCCATTAAGTATTTCTCCGTGTCTGGACTGCGCTGCTTTCGCACTGTGGTCCAATTTAGGTTTAGTTGGAGAATTTTTGTCTCAGCTAGTGGTAGGTATTGTAATCAAACAACACGTGGCCGGGACTCGATCCCGGGTCTCCAGCTTACTAGGCAGTTTGCTAGTCTCAGCTCCACTCAGACACACAGGCTGCTCAAGCATGCGGTATGACTGGGACAGTGCACAAATGGTTTAAAAATACTTAACTGGAAGAGTGCAGAAGTTGAAATAAGCAGTTCACATGATGTAGATGAAACAATTAATTCCTCTAACAGTGGAGTTATCAAAAATGGGATCCCAAAAGGTTCTTTGCTGTTCTAAACATATATTAATGACTTGCCATTCTACATTCACGATTATGGTAGGCTAGTACTTTTTGCTGATGATACAAGTATAGCTATAACATCTGACAAACAGGAATTAAAAAAAAAATGTTCAAATGTTTCTATAGCTTATGGGACTTAACTACGGGGTCATCAGTCCCTAAACTTACAAACTACTTATGAACTACCTAACACTAAGGACGGCACAAATATCCATGCCCGAGGGGGAATTCGAATCCCCGACCGTAGTGGCCGTGCAGACCGAGACTGACGCGCCGCGGTCCCCTCGGCCACCGCGGCCGGCAAACAGAAATTAACTGATGAAATTTTTAATACCTTTCAGAAAGTTATTTAGTAGTTCTCTACAAATGGACTGTTATTAAACTTTTATAAAACCCAGAATACACAGTTTCATACAGTAAGTGGCATGACACCATTAATAAATCTAGACTTTGAACGGAAATCTGCAGGTTAGGTAGAATATTCAAAAAATTTAGGTGTTTGCATTGACGACGGATTGAATTGGAAGAAACATATTGAAGATCTTCTGAAACGTCTGAGTTCAGCTACTTATGCTACAAGGGTTATTGCAAAATTTGGTGATATACATCTCAGTAAATTATCTTACTACGCCTATTTTTATTCACCGCTTTCATAAGGGCTCATAATCTGCAGCAATTCAACATTGAATAAAAAAGTATTCATTGCACAAAAGCGTTTAATCAGAATAATTGCTGGAGCCCACCCAAAAGCATCCTGCAGACATTTATTTAGGGATCTAGGGATCTTCACTGTAGCTTCACAATACATACATTCACTCATAAAATTTGTTATTAACAATCCGACCCAATTCAAAAGTAATATCAGTGTGCATAGCTACAACACTAGGAAAAAGGATGACATTCACTATTCAAGGTTAAATCTGGCTTTGGAGTGAATCATGCTGCCATAAATGTCTTTCGTCACTTACCAAGTAGCATCAAAAGTCTGATAGATAGCAAACTATTATTTAAAAAGAAATTAAAGAAATTTCTGAATGTCAACTCCTTCTACAATGTAGATGAATTTTTAGATAAAACTTTAAAGAATAAATAAATAAAAAATAAAAATAAAAATTTAAAAATGTAATTAAAAATCCTTAAAATATTGATTGTCATGTATAGACGTTTACTAAACTGACATGTTCCACATCATTACGATATGTCGTATATATGATCTATGGAACAAGTATTAATCTAATATAATCTAATCTCCCACCTAAATTCCCATAAGTCGTCTAACTTTGACCGCTGGACTCCATGACGCGCCGCTATCCCTGCACTCGCGCCAGGGGCCGCTCCTGGTATGCATCCCTCTATAAGAAGCTTTAATCCTCTACGAGGTAGATCACACTTAAGAATTGCGGCGTCGAAAGAACAGACGTCGCTGTGCTATGCTGCAGCTGTCCTTATTATAGATTTCAACTGGGATGCTGGCAGGTGTTCTAATCATACCACATGGACGTATGGAAGATTGTCTGGGGCGGGGAATCTATCTCGATTCGTATCGCCGAAATATTTAATCAGTTTAATTTTAGGATCAAGCAGCAAACCCGCAGAGATTACTAAGAATTACAACGCCGGGAAAGCCTACGAAGTCACAATACACAGTTAGCTTCCAGAAATGGTCGAGGTAGGATGATTTGTATTGGAATTTTGGGCGGTCGGGATGCACGTTTGTGTAGTCACATACCTGCACCGCCTACTTGTGTATTTTCTCTGTGAGCCTGTGTTCGAAATAATTCCTTTATTTACTGCCCCCTTCAATTCACGTTAGACTGAGCTGCAGCGAAGCGTGTCTGGGATGGGCTATAGTTGAACCAGGAACAATAGCGGCCGAGTTTACAATTAGTCTGCACATATGCAAAAGCAAATAAGTGTTCAGTATTGTTCTGAACGCTCTGCTGCAACTGTCGTAGGAAGCGCCGAAAATAAACTTGATTCTAGCGAGTTATTCAGAGGGTTTTATTCTGTTTGCTGACGGTGCTGGCACCCTCTAGTATTATACTGTCGGGACACTCCCATAGGATTTCGTTATACGCTGCGACAGCAGGGCTCCAAGTGGCGGAAAGGTACATTTCTGAATTCGATATCAGATGACTGCGAATGTTATAGTTGATACTGATTTCAACATACTTTTTACATTAGGCCACTACGTAGTGCGATATAAATAGGTAATAATTTAAAAATGGCTCCATATGTATCTTTCTTAGGTTTCCAAAGATCCCTGACAAAGTACGAAACAGTACATTATAGGACAGTTAATTTACAATTATCTTGTAACACACAGGGTTTTAATGATAATTTCATCTTCTAATGAAAATAAAGAAATGGTTAGGAAGCAACAAAAGGCCTGCCCTTTAGCAGACATACATTGCTTTTCTATGCAGGAATGTTGAGATTTCTTCATTACAGTTCCAGTAAAATCGGTGGAACGTGGGAAAAGTATGCAGCATGCTGCATACATACAGTATTTAACGTACCGAATCAGCCGCCATTACTGTACGAGAAAAAACACGTTACAGAAGTGACAATAAAAAGACAAAAGCAATCGAACTATTTTTCAACAAACAACAACCCAATTCCACAATTGTTACAGGTGAACGACAAACTGCAAGTATCATCGAAACATTGGCTTTTCTAAGCTAAGGTAATTACACTCAAAAGAATATGCACGTATAAGAAAGACGTGTGAGTTGTAAAAACGTGCTAATCGTTAGACTCCACACCGAATTAATAAACGTCAAAAAACTACCTGTCATAGTAAGAACAGACCGTAATAGAAATTTAAGATTCTCTTATGTTTATATTCTACCTACTTTCAGCGGAATAAGCTGCAAAAATATACAAATATTCGTAAGTATTTGTTCTTGACAAAGTTGTTGTTTATACCACTAATCAGATGAATTCGACTCTTTTTACATTAATTTCCGTATTAAGTAAGTCTATTGATATTTTACTAATGCTTGTAACGCAAAAATTACACTAACTACTTCGTTAATTACGTAAAAATATAAATGTAAACCAATATCACTACTTCGGCGGCTTGCTCACCACTAGGAGCGCTAGTGTCGTTGCAACTGTCAGCTGTTAACAACATTCACAGCACTGAGTGTCGCTCCTGTGTATGTTAGACTGAGGTGCTGGCGTGTCAAAAATTCTATCCAAGCAAGCGAGAGCCATTACTTGCAGGCTGTAAGTTTTCTTCAAGCACAAACCACGTATGATAGGCTACTTCACTGTCGCTTGAAACCTGCAAAGTTGCTGCTGCCTAGACATTACGCGATAAGGCATCGTTCATGGGTCCACCTATAGTCACCATTCAAACTGCTAACAGATGTCTGTACAATCATGTTCCGCACGGAAGATGCATACTGAGCGGCATAAAATCGTTCAAACGGATATGTTAAAAGTTTTATGTGTGTTGTTTAATGTTGAACCTATCGTTTAATCAGACAACAAAGTAGTTTATTTTAAAGTTACTCATTCAAAACCTAGTCTGGTATTAGTTGCTGTCCAAATAGTTGTCATATATTGATGTTTAACAGTCAAGATAACACGTACATTGTTCATTAACACAGTAATTTTGTTTAATTATGGCCCTGATATTGATGTATATACTGTTAAATAAGAAACAGTGGATTAAACTGATTATGTGCGCAACGGAACTTTTAACAAGACAACTGTCACAAGTAACCTACATGAAACACACACTGACTATATTCAAAAAATTTGACTGCGAGGAAGATATTAAAAACACAAATCACTTTCTTAATGCTTGATTACGAGAAGTTTATGCAGATCAGTACCTGATTATCAAAATTCAGTATCATACTAAATTAAGTGCAGTGTTGCATAACAATCATTTACCACGATACCCATAAAGAAACCTGTTCAACATGATTACCAAAATCAATACTGCACTTTAAATCCACAAATAACTAATAATCAAATAAAGGAAGTAGGTTAATCTTCTAACTACGTAAATGAAACAGGAAAGAAAGGTCAACCTTGTTACTTATTATTAATATTCACCATTACAACACCTAAATGATACAACCTTTTATAATTGCAATTAACTTCATTCCAGTGGTGGTACAACGTGTTCACAATCATGAGAAATACAATATATTCCAAATACAATCAAATCAACCTGCTGCCACAGCAGCCTCTGCTGTACATCGGAGCCATATACACAATTCCACTGCTCTCTAAGCGAGCTGAATCACAAGTCCCTCTCTCTGTCTCTCTGCACGAGCTTCAATGCTATACGATACATAATCTTTGCCAAAGAAGAAACTTCACAGATTTATGTATACACATTGATACACACAGTAGAAGCAATTTTACACATTTTCTTGCAAGCAAGTTACTCGACACAAAACTGGAGACACAATATTAGACATTTCCTTACAAATTCAGCAATATACATTTTCTACGGACACGTTTCAACGTCAGAGCACCAATTAATAGGGGTAGTGTCAGATGTATACATCTCTGTATATACATTCACAGACGCTGCAGTATGGCACAGAGAAGACGACAACCAGACTCTCTGTTGTTGGGGACCGTACCAAGAATGGAAACAGAACAGTCTATAATCGTTGTGGCCCAATGACTAAATGTGAATCGTTATGTTCTTTCCGGGACGTGTCAACAGTGCCCGAAACTGTATCCCAAAGACAAGCATCGATAAAGAGGGAGCATTTTTTTTCGTATGTCCAGGGTGAGGATGGAAATCGGCCAAGGAAACCATCCATTTCCTGATGCTACACCACCCTGACACGAAGTCGACGCGACGTTAGACCGTATTCGTTTTTCCTTACTTCTTCAAGCCGCATCAGGGGTACGAATACAGAAGAACTTCAACAATAAACGGAAGCCATCCGCACGCCTCAGTACAACAATGCAATGGATGTTGCAAGGTCAGATGGTAGTTGCCATGCAAGTACTACGGCGGTACCAGCGTGATCTATCAGCTAAATAATGGACTTCTCTTTCTGACGTCATACGTATTGGGTCCTGTCTTGGTTATTTCTGTTTATTCCTCATGAAAACAAAGATTGACAAGTTCTATGGGAATAACACGGACTTTCTAAACTTGTGTTACCCAATGCAGCCCGCACTCAATACCAGTTGGCTCTGATTCACACCTGTATTCGTCATGGTATACTGTCCACTATATCATTAAGGTACTGTTCGTCCACATTGTCACATTCCTCAACGATGATTCCGTGTACATCTCTCAGACTGGTGGTTGGTCGTATCCTCCAAAAACAGCCCTTTTCAATGTATCGCGGTCATGTTAAATAGGATTCAAATTATGAAGCGATTGCTGGTCATTCTAATTTCCTGATGTCGTTATACAACATTAACATGAGCACAACAAGTGTAATGGAATGCAGTCTTACAAAATCAGGCGATTCCGAAAATATTATATTAGGTAATGAAAGAATAAAGGTGGTAGATGAGTTTTGTTACTTTGGTAGTAAAATAACATATTACGGTCGCAGTACAGAATATAAAATGCAGAATGGCAATGGGAAGAAAAGAGATTTTGATAAAGGGAAATTGGCTAACATCGAATATTAATTTAAGTGGAAGATCGTCCTTTGTGAGGGGATTTGTGTAAAGTGTTGCCTTGTAAGGGAGTGAAACTTGGACAATAAATAGTGTAGATAGGAAGAGGATAGAGGGTGTGCTACAGATGTGGTGCTACAGAAGAATGCTGGAAATTAGGTGGGTAGATTGCGTAACTAATGAAGAGGTAGTGAACAGAATCGAGGAGAAAAGGAATTTTAGGCATACCTTGGCTAAAAGAAGGGATCGATTGGTAGGACACATTCTTAGATCTCAAGGAATCGTAAATTTAGCATTGGAGGGAAATATGTGGGGAAAATAGCAGAGCTAAACCAAGAGAGGAAAATAGTAAACAGATTCAGATTGATGTGCGTTGCCGTTCTTATGAGGAGGTGAAGAGACTTGCTCAGGATAGAGTAGGGTGGAGAGCTGCATCAAACCAGTCTCCGGACTGAAGACCACAACAACAACGATGTTGTTAACATAAAGCCACGCATTCACAAGATGTGACCGATAAGCTCGATAACTGCTATCGATTAAGACTGATCCCTCACCGAAACGCTGCCGATATGTTTGCGTTATAAGTCGGATAATGTCATCCCATTACCGTATAGCCATTTGATTCCCTTATACGACCATCACTGCCGTACGGTATCCCCACATAATGCGACCCTAAAACATCACGGTACCACCAACTTGCTGCACTGGCTGGACGGTGTGTTTAAGACGTTCAGGCTGATCCAACTGTCTCCAAAAATATATCTGACGATTGTCTCCTTGAAGGTAGATGCGAGTCTCATTGTGAATGGCACTTGCTGCCAATTCTGAGGACTCAATTCAGTATATTGTTGGGCCCATCTGTACCGCGCGAATGGGTGTCTAGGTTCCAAAACTTGATATCGCTATGGACGTCGGTAGTGAAGTTGCATTTGATATATAGCCTGTTACGTACAGTTTGAGTAGAAACACGACGTTCTGGGGCTGCACGAAAACCATTATTCAGCATGGTGGCGTTCCTTTCGGGGTTCCTCCGAGGTGTAATCCGTAAGTAGCGGTCTTCAGCTGCTGTGGTAACCTTTGGGCGGCCAGAGCTAGGCAAGTAATCAACAGTTCCTGTGTCTCTGCACCTGCTCCACACCCGAACAACATCACTCTGGTTCACGCCGAGACGTCTAGCAACTTCCCTATTGAGAGAGCATCCTAACAGGAAGTAATCTTTTCGGATACTATCAAACGTCGGAATTGACCTTCCTTCCTAGTGTTATCACAGGAATTGATCGGCGTCTAGCCCACTACGTCGCGTTGACACTGTTGTTGCGTGGTACTTTACATCTTTCTGTTGGATTAGTGACGTTTATAGACAACTAGCTGTAGACCCGGCGGGGCCGGGTGTTTATTTGCCCTCTCTCTGCATCCACCTCTTTCTCTCCCATCTCTCTGTTCGTTTCCACCTTTCTCTCGCTCGGCAAAGGTTTCTGCTAGGTACCCTCTGTCATGTTCCATACAAACATTTAAAACATTTATGTACCCGGTGACCTTCCTATTGGTTTAAAGGTCATGTGTGCAAAAAGTCATAAAGATTGGAGCAAAACTATGCATTTTGTAAAATTCCGTAAGTTAAGTATCCTCCCCCACGCACCGCCTCAAACTTAAGGTAGACGGTGATCTTCCACTTGTTTTGAAAGTCAAGCGTGCGAAAATTCGTGAAGATCGGAATAAAACTGTAGATTTCGTGAGTCTGTAGAAGAAGTATGCTCCGCCATGCACCCATCACAAAATACTTTCTTAGCTGACGTTTTCTACCTATAAGCTACATTCCTACCAAATTTCAGCTTCATAGGTGAAGTAGTTTTCGAGATTTCGTGTTCAGTGACTGAGTGAGTGTCCTATCGCTTTTGTATGAATAGAGATTAAGAAAACAGATTGCTTAATTTTGGATGCAGGAGAATTGAGGGAGACTTGCAGACAAAAATAAATAGTAACATGCAAATCTCTAATGCTAACTTTATTTGATACAAGGTCAAACCTGATGCGACAGTTTTACGGCAGCTACAGCGAAACTGTTGTCAGTGGTAGACTTCTTTTCGTTCCATCTCTCTCTCTCTCTCTCTCTCTTTTTATTTATTTATGTATTTATTTTTTAGATGGGGGCGGATGTGGGTTTGGGGTCAGACACAGAAAGCTTCATAAAAGTCCAAAATTACATACGCATAAATCTGGTTATTATAACGCGGTGGCCTCTCATTATTTATGACGGTATGTCTTGTGCTCTTTTATTTTTGGGTCAGAAACGTTCGAGGACGCCCGGTGAACAGTTCACCATAGTTTCAATGCAACTGAATGGTTCATGAATACACAGAGGACATACAGGCAAACATTCATTTTTATGGATATAGATTGAAGGAACCGTGTCCTTTATGAAATATACACCCCCAGTGTCAGTGTTCCGAAGATCTTGGAATCAAGATTATGAAACAGCATTTCAGATGTGTGTGCTGTTTACAGAAGACTTGAAATTTCAAACACGTTAATTCAGCACATAATTTTTTACCGATTACTGGCCTTACGCAATAATTAAAGGGGGTAAGGCGGTAAGGATTCCGGTGTTACACTCTAAGGCAACTAAAGTTGAGTAAGAAATGCGTGAAAATTGGAGAACCATGAATGGATGAATTATGTTGGTTACGGAAAGTTGACTGTCACTATCCTTGGTCGCTTAAATAATGGTGTGACATCAAAGAGAACAAATTCATTGATCCCTGTAGTGTAGGCGGTACGCTGAGTGGACAAAGATATCGAACGTTTATGGAACAGGAACTAAAGGAAAGTTGCCTTGGATATTCGACAACCTATGTGGCTTAACTTGACTGTTGCCCAGTGTATTACGTAATTGAAGCAAGGGCAGTATTAGACCGTGTTTAACTGGTCGGTGGATCGGCAGTGGTGGCTGTATTAATTGGCCTGCTAGGTCGCCTGTTAGACGTCGCCGTATTTATTTATGTGTGAATGTTTTACCAGTGCCAACAGGCCGTAAAGACTTGATCGACCGCGTAAGTAACGCTAGTGCAGACAGTCTCGCAGATACGCTTCTGTCCAGTGTACGCTCATTCGAAAACCGGATCACTACGTGACTTGAAATTCACGGTTCTACGTTTGAACACTTACTCAGAAGGGTAAGGTAAAGTAGCGTTCGTCTGGATCTACGTACACGGAAAGTCGTCGGGTAGTACCCTCTTCTTTACGTTGGAAAAACACAATGTTACCAATTGGCTTTCCAGATACAAGTTATGAAATACTGGCCTGTCGGACCCTCGCTGCCTGGAGGTGTGTTTGCACATGCCATTGGAAATTCAAGGGGGGGATAGCGCGTTAACAAATTCCTATTGTGCACCCATTCTGTTTCCTCACACAACAACGACAATAATCCACACAAAATGTACATAGTTTTTGCCTTAGAATCGCAATCTATATTAATAAAAATTTAATTCTTTGTTTGCCCAAAACTGTTAATCTACGAAAAACCTTGACCGATTTCTTCGAAATTTTGACATAACGTTGCACTCTATGACAAAAAAGGTTTTTAGATACCTATTTACTTAATATATATATCAACAGAATCTATTAAACTTTACCACTTTTTATAATGATTCTCCATTATAAACCTTATGTGACTTCATATGAGCCGGCCGCGGTGGCCGAGGGGACTGAGGCGCTTCAGTCACGGTCTGCACGGCCACTACGGTCGGGGATTCGAATCCCCCCCTGGGGCATGGATATTTGTGCCGTCCTAGTTCGTAAGTAGTTCATAAGTAGTTTGTAAGTTTAGTGACTGATGACCCCGTAGTTCAGTCCCATAAGCTTTACAAACATTTGAACATTTTTGAACTTCATATGAAACACATATTAAAATTAGGTATGCGGGTATTTCAGTAGAACGTTGTGTCAAAATTTCAAAGCAATTGGTCCTGAATATTCGGAGACTTTGAATTAGGAACATCTATTTCTATATGAGTAAAAAGGTAAATATTCGTTTGTTCAAAATCCCACATCTCCCACATCTTCACAGTTTTTACACTATATTACATTCATTTCTTCATATTTGTAGTACACACTTGAAAGCCACAAGGAATATTTGTATAAGTAATAAATGAGAAAGTTTATGAGAATGTAACTGCTCGTTTGTGAAAATTATTAAGTACTGGTCTAGTCTAGTGTGTGGCTTTAAAATTTGAACATGACCTTCCATTGTTATACAGGAAGATATTTACATATCTGCCTATTTCTTTAAGACGTGATATATAAATGGATATACATAATTTTTTGAGTTATCTGTTACGTTTCGTGATTTTAAAATAAATATAAATTCTTACTTGGCGAATGTGTAAAACAGTATATAAAACCAGGCACGTTATACAATGCAACATTGCGTAAAAAGTTGGAAGCATTCGAACTAGAACGTTTGAATACAAAAAATTTTGATCATATCAATAAAACAGGATCGACGTTAGGCTGCTGGGTAAGAGGAGCAAGAGGAGGACGTGGAAGCTGACAGAGAGGAGGGAGAGGAGATGGAGGAGGAGGTAATGATGCACAGAAAAGGGTGGAATAAACGTGTGCAGGGGGACGGGGGGAGGATTAGGGAGGGCGTAGTAGGCGAACGAGAGGAGGGGGTAGAGTAGATGGGCAGTGTTGCGGCGTCGCTGTTCGCCAAAACGCCAGAGGTGTACACACATCAGAGCGCCACTTTAAGAAGATGCCATATTCGCTCTATGGTACTTCGGCCGCCGGGGGCGCTCGCAGTCTCGGTAGCTCTTTGCTTGTTTCACGAGCTGGTCAATGGAAAGAAAGGGGCATATCAAAGTTCAGTATTCATTTCTTCAGTAATAAAACTTATCGTGGCTTAATTAAATATTTTGTTACAGAGCAATGTCCACATCCTTGCTAGTCATGGCCACCTTCTGAAACTGCTACCCACGCTACGATCAGGGAGACACGGAACAGATAGAATGATTGGGGGGGGGGGGGGGAAGGAAGATTAGTATTTAACGCCTAGTCGACTTCGTGGACGGAGTACACGCTTCGATAGCTTCTTTTTGAGATGGAGAAGGAAATCGGCCATGCCCTTTGAAAGTAACCATCGCAGCATTTTCCCGCATCGATTTAGGGATACCTCACCGTGGCAGGTGGCGGGTTTGAATCCCGTCCTCACCAACGCGAGCCGAATTCGTTACCATTGCGTTGAGGTAGGAGTAGAGGTGGAGTTACAATGACAGATGAGGAAGGAGAATGTGGACAACGAAAGAGAAAGAAAAAGGAAGGGAGAGGGGAGAGGTCAGAAAGTTCAAAAAATATTCAAATGTTTGTAATTATATCGGACCAAACTGCGTGGTCATCAATCCGTAGCTTACGAACTACTTAAACCTAGGTAAACTAGCCTAAGGACAACACACACACACATGTCCCAGGGAGGACTCGAACCTCCACGGCGAGCAACCGCGCGCTCCGCAGCGAGACGCTTTAGACCGCTCGGCTACTCCTCCGCGGCGGGCAGAAAGTCTAGCAGGGAGTGTAGGATGTGTATCCACTTCCCATTCGCCAAATATTGTGAAATTACACCTATTAGAAATGTGTTTAACAATGGGGCCGATGGATGCCGCCCGCTAGTGAATATTTGACATTACGTTGCTTGCCTGCTGGAGACCGCTGGTGGGCTAATGGGGGTGCTCGGACGCTGTAAGTCGTAAATCTAGATGGTTCGGTATGGTTAGGTGTGCAGAATACACAGGCACCTTTCTGTTTCTTACAGTGCTGATTTTCTATCTTTTCGACATTCACCTTCTTTATTATGTGACTGCGTTGTGAGTGGGTATGTCGCGCACGTGTTGTCAACGGACTCTCCCGGCTGGTTGCATTCGTCAGGGATCTTCTACTCAAAATTGTTGCTTCATGTAACGGCTCTAGGGGCTCATTAAGCTCATTAACCATTTTAGTAAAGATGTTGGGTAGCCGTTTTATTGCGAGACAACGTCACTACTTTCTTTGAATATAATTTGCAGATATACCTGATGATGAGACAAAGGTCTCCAAACTCGGGTAGTGCATACATATAATAAATTTTTTTTTTTTTTTTTGAGATTTAACAACTGTTGGGGACCCATTATTAAAAATGAAGATGAACGGTTGTGGTTGTCCTGAAGGAAGAAAAGACTTTATTAGAAATGTGTGCGTTGCTTTTACTACCTTTTCCATTTGATTTGTAACAAGCCGCAGCAATGCGTCACCGGGTACAGCTAGTCTGCAAGAAAAAGAAAACAAGAAAAAGGAGGTTACCGTTGAAGAGTTCAAAGTAGCCGTTACCATCCATCGAAGGGGTGCGGTGGAGGTTCGAGTGGGGTGTCAATAAGAGAAACAATTTATAGCTATAGCTTGTGTGTAGGTTGATTTTATCCATCTTCTGCATGGACGCTGGAGCTTCAGCCTTAGATATATATTAATGAATACAATGAATAATAACATCGTCAGCTGTATTTTCATTTTCTTATTTATTGGTAACCAGTATCGATGGGCGATACCATCATCATCTTCAGGCCGTTAAAAATATGGTAAACTGTATTTTTCTGCATTAAACAAACAAAATGACTGGTGTCGCAAAATCATAGAACGTTACAGTAAGGAGGATCAACACGAACTTGTCCCTCTATTTCAAGGGCCTGATGATGATGGCGTGGCCCATCGAAACTGGTTGGCAGTAAATAAGAAAATGAAAATACAGCTGTCGGTGTTACAATTCATTGTTCAGTGTAGTTGTCGAGATCTGCACTGTGCCCTAGTTGGACACGGTCAGTGCAGGCAACGGCGAGTTTTCTCGACGGCTGTGCAGCGGCGGCGGTACCTTCACTTGTACTACTACCTCTGCAGTACCGGTACCAGTACCGGTACCAGCGCCGACAAGACCGGTGGCGGCTGCAGCTGCAGCTGAAGCGCCCGCGCCGTCCAATTAATTGCCGAAACGCGCGCTGCCGTCCGCCATATGGCGAGTGCCCGTCCCACCGGCAGAGTGGTCTGGTCCCGCCGGGTCAGCGAGGGGCACCGGCCGGGGCTTTGCATCGCGGAGTGGCCGCTGCCGGACCTGCTTTCGTGTTGCGCAAGCCGCCTAAATGCGTTGCGCCAGTGCAGGGAGAAAGAAGCTCCGATACTCACAAGTGAGCGTCAGGACCCCAGCTTTCTCCGCCACTTGTTAGTCGAGGTGACTACATTTCTTCTGACCCGCGTGCGTCATAATTGTACGGATCTGAAAAGTAATAGAACCTCACAAGCTGAATTTGAAATTATAGGAAAAGTCACGAGGAAAGGACCTCAGACACGATCAACTAGGTCGGTACATTTTTTGGAAGGTATGTTTTACGAGCTGCACTCAAGCTTCAACACCTTAGCTTGTTTTCTCGGATCTCAGTTCAGATTTGCAATTCAAGTATTTGCAATTCTATGCCGGCCGCGGTGGCCGAGGGGACTGAGACGCTTCAGTCACGATCTGCACGGCCACTAGGGTCGGGGGTTCGAATCCCCCCTCGGACATGGATATTTGTGCCGTCCTAGTTCGTAAGTACTTCATAAGTGGTTTGTAAGTTTAGGGACTGATGACCCCGTAGTTAAGTCCCATAAGATTTACAAACATTTGAACATTTTTTGCAATTGTATGGGACCAAATTACTATGGTCACCGGTCCCTAGACTTAGAAACTATTTAAACTATGTTGAACTAACCTAAAGACAACACATACACCTATGCTCTCAGTTGGACGCAAAACTCCGACGCGAGAGACCGCGCGATGCGTAACGTGACGCTCCAGACAGAAAGGCCCTTCCCACGGGGGTTTGTTTAGGACTGGCCACCGATACAACCATATGGTCAATTTATAGATATGCGCATCCTCATTGTGAATACGTAACAGATACGGCAGCACTTTTCGGCACATAGATCTCTAGCGACAGTGCAGATAATTAGAACTTTTGTGGTGCTACAGAAGAATTCAGAAGATTAGCTGTGTGACTAATGAGGAGGTACTGACCAGAATTCAAGAAAAAAGGAATTTCAAATTCAAATGTTTGTAGAAATTATGGGACTTAACTACGTGGTCATCAGTCCCTAAGCTTACAAACTACTTATGAACTACTTAAGACTAAGGACGGCACAAATATACATGCTGGAGGGGGAATTCGAACCCCCGACCGTAGTGACCGTGCAGATCGTGACTGAAGCGCCTCAGTCCCATCGGCCACCGCAGCCGCCAAAAGGAATTGCTGGCATACCTTGACTAAAAGAAGGGATCGATTGGTTGGACACGTTCTAAGACATCAAGGAATTGTGAATTTAGCATTGGAGGGAAGTGGGTGGGGTATAAAAACCGCAGAGGATACCAAGAGATGGATACAGTAAGCAGATTCAGACAGATGTAGGTTGCCGTTCTTATGTGGAGTTGAAGAGGCTTGCTCAGGAAAGCGTATTGTGGAGAGCTGCATCAAACCAGTCTCCGAACTGAAGACCACATGAACAACAACATATTGACGCTTAAAGTGGTGACGTTCTCAGTGCAAGAACAGCGTGTTATCATTCGTTTTCTCCATTTTCGTGTTGTGACTCCTACACGAGTTGAGACGGACCGGTGATGATGGTGTCATGAAATTTTCCATTGTGGGTTCGAGGGTTTTGCAGTTCAGACAATGCAGAAGGGGAAGTGATAACTCATCAAGAAAATTCGACCTTGCACCAGCCAGTATGAATGTTTGAATGTTTGTAAATCATATGGGACTTAACTACGGGGTCATCAGTCCCTAAACTTACAAACTACTTATGAACTACTTACGAACTATGACGGCACAAATATCCATGCCCGAGGGGCGATTCGAACCCCCGACCGTAGTGGCCGTGCAGACCGTGACTGAAGCGCCTCAGTCCACTCGGCCACCGCGGCCGGTTCTTCGCTCAGAAGAAACACCATTGCTTGACGCGGCCGGCCAGCCAGTATGACTAAATGATCAAGCGAGTGGAAAAATGGTTTTCGAGGCTCGGCGAAGTGTTTGAAATGAAATATTTGTAAATCTATCGGACCAAACTGCATGGTCATCAGTCAGTAGCTTACAAACTACTTAAACTAAGGTAAACTAACCTAAAGAGAAACACACACACATACACACACACACACACACACACACACACACACACACATGCCCCAGGGAGGACTCGAACCTCCGACAGCGAGCAACCGCGCGCTCCGCAGCGAAGCGCCTTTGACCGCTCGGCTACTCCACCGCGGCGGCGAAGTGTTGGACACTCCGCCTCCAAAGTCGAAATTTCCTTGGAATCCTTGAAGACAATCCTGCATGAAGGCCAACGTACGACCGCAAATATTCGCGCGTGGCATCAATCAGGCGTGTTGATATGTGATAACAGCCTGAATGGAACTTTCTGTTCATCGATCGTGACAATGTATGAGACACGGATGTCATTTTTTAGTCCTGAAATTGTTTTTCAGCTCACTCGAAGATCTCGAGCTCACCACCGCCAGAGTAAATTTGAGTATGCCTGAGTCCTGAAAAAATTATGGTGTGAATATTCCAGGACAGCGATGGTGCAATCCATTCTTAATGCGATCCGAAGGAAACCACAGTGTTACGTTCTTCCTACTGACTTGTTCATGAAAAGCTCTTTCCAACATAGCGTGCAAAATAATCGGTGAAGACTGCACATGTCCTCTTTCGTCAAGAAATCCCAGAAATTGTCTACCTGCTCTCCATCTCGTCTAGGTTTTGTGGCAACACATTACTTTTTGGTGTTACAGACAAACATGGCTCAATGGAAGGCTGTAAGGGGAACGGCATAGTTAAATCATCACCACCACTGAGAGCAGCGATGCTTATTATGAACTGCGTGCCCCGGCATCCTGCCAGTAGCAGATGTGGGGTCATTAGTCTTTGCTGGCAACAGCGGAAATGATGCGCGGTGCTGCTGGAAGCTTCGTCTGATCACCAGCAACGAGAGAAGAAGTAGCCTCAAGTCGTTAACCTATGACGTTCTTCATAAGAAGACAGTAAAAAAAAAAAAAAAAAAAAAAAAAAAAAAAAAAAAAAAAAAAAAAAAAAAGAGAGAGAGAAAAGAAGATCACCTTGACGCAGGCATTTATTTCCAAATGGCCACTGAAGTTGCACAGAAATCGTGTTCCCTCTTGTCCACTATACGTGACAGAATATGATACCCGCAAACCTGAAAATGGGATGGAATGCTCTATTTCATATGCACTTCCCCTAAGACATTGGAGCCTGTGTTGACTCGATAGGCGTTCACGGTGAATGCCTCTTATGGCACCATATTGAACCAAAATTTCGTTAAGATAAAAATCCTCTAGCGCCGGACGAAGATTGTGTATTTGACCATTGTTATATTCATTGCCCGTATTCGTAAGGCGCACCGAACAATCTTTATCCCAGAAAGGAAACCGATTACCATAATATATTATTTTAATAGCAACATTTCTACTTGAATCAGATACAAAAATTTTATGAAGAACACGTGAATATCGATATCATAATACACAGCATGCATTTGGTACCAGTTGACATGAAAGGTATCAACTAACCAGTTACGTGGGGCAGACCTGCACGCCATTATAAACAAACGGAAGCGAACTAAGCCGCTGTCAGACACACAATCAACGAAGAACAAGGCGAGGCGAGACAACGGCAAAGCACAAACACCACTGAAGTTAACAAGCTCGCAAACACTTACGACGCTTCGGCGGAGTGGATGAGTAAACAACAACCTGCTCGCTCATCGCACATGGCGGAACCGTGTCCAGTAGACTAGGCAGGCGGACACCAGGAGCGATGAATGTCCGGGTGCTTTATGGTGACGCGGGAGCCACGAATCGTCTCGTCATCAGAACACGATACAACTGAAATTGTTACATTCTTCTGCAATCTCTTCGAGAGGCAGTCTTCAATTCGGGCATATAATTTCGTTGAAATTCTTGACATAAATATCGTTCTTAGACGTCGAGGAGTATCCTGAACAAAGTCATCTGTAATTTCTGCCCGTCTCTTCTCTAACCGCGTTAACTATCCGTAACAATAAGTACGACTTAGCCACTCATCACAGAACGCTTTCTGCATAATTCAAGTGTCTTTGTAAAGATTTTCTTGAGTTTCACGTAAGATGCAATTCAGAAGTTTTGAGCCTCTAACTATTCCATCTCGAAATTGCCTACATGTGCGCCATAACGCTTTACTCGATACACCACTGAACCATAACCATCAGACTTACTAAAATGAAACTGCCGGCAGTTACACAACCAACATAGTTTTGTGCAAGGATGTCAACAGTATTTCGCTACTGCACTCCATTAACGCAAAATTACGAATATACTTCAATGTTTTTAACATATCTCGTACATAATGATGAAAATTACTCAGTTTACATTATGTGTATGCCTAGTTAATTTTTAGATTTTATATATATATATATATATATATATATATATATATATATATATATATATATATATATATATATATATATATGAATGTTTGTCTGTATATCCTCTGTGTGTTCATAACCAATTCATTCGATTTCAATGAAACTTTGGTGAACTGTTAACCGTACGCCCACCAAGGTTCCTGACTCAAAAACAAAACAGCACGACACATAGCTCAGGAGATACGACGTCATAGATAATAAGATGCCACCGCGCAAGAATACCCAGAGTTAAGCGTCAATTATTGGAAAATGGGAGTAGTTAGGGGCCTGCAACCAAGTTTGCATGTAATTTCGGACGTTTATGAAGCATTTTGTAACTGATTCCCCCCCCTCCCCCCAACTAAATGATGAAACGAAAAGAAGTCTACCGCTCACAACAGTTTCGCTGTAGATGCCGTAAAACTGTCGCATCAGGCATGACCATGTAATGTTTTACTTGATTACCGCTGACTGTCTTCGCAACATATTTTGCATACAGTATCGATATCTATCACGAATTGGGCCATCAGATTTATATCACAGTACGACACATATTTCAGGACATATGTAATATATAAAAATTATTTTTTTTTTTTTTTTTTTTTTTTTTTTTTTTTTTTTTTTTTTTTTTTTTTGTTCGTATTCTATGCACGGCCATGCCGTACATCCGATTGCGACAAAAGTTTGTTAACTGCCGGCCGCGGTGGCCGAGGGAACTGAGGCGCTCCAGTCACTGTCTGCACGGCCACTACGGTCGGAGGTTCGAATCCCCCCTCGGGCATGGATATTTGTGCCGTCCTTAGGATTGGCTAGATCATAAATAGGTTGTAAGTTAAGGGACTGATTACCCCGTAGATAAGTCCCATAAGCTATACAAACATTTGAACATTTTCGAACTTTGTTAACTCATTGCTTGCACTCGCACGAAGGTTATACGCATACTAAAATTAAATTCGTATGGTGCATGACGGAGGATGCTTTACAATTATCTAATTCGTTTCTAATGCCTTGACTCTGAAATGGCTGGACGGATATGAATTAAATTTCGAACAGAGGTAGATTATACCCTTATTAATACGTGGGCTATCTTCCGTAAGCCACCGTACGGTGCATGGCGGACGGTACGTTACAACAAACATCCAAATTGTTTCACTGGTCATGCATGTCAGCACATAAATATATGTTTTGAAGAAGGAGATTTTTATAATCGGCAAGCCAGGGAATTTAGCGTGGCGGAGGGTACCTTGCAACTTCGACAGCACTTGATTGATCACCATGAAACCTGGCGCATATATGTATGTTTCCATGTATAGGAGGAGAGGAGTAGGTGGAGGAGGAGACGGACAGAAAGGGGAGGGAGGAGACGGACAGACAGAGAGGAGAGGGTAGAATGAGAGGGGAGATGGTGACAGACAGGTGAAAGCAGATGAACAGAGGGAGAGGGAGGAGGAAATGGGCAGAGAAAGGGAGAGGAGGAGTATGTGAACAGAGAGAAGGGATAGGACGAGATGGACTAATGAAAGATTGGAAAACTCATATATTTACTTTCAAATTACAAACGTTATTTGCACAATTATTTCTTCTGTAGCAGCAACGCGCCGGGTACCAAAATGTTTTGCCGTAATTCACTTCTCATAGTATAGAAGCAACCTGTCAAAACTGAACCGAACAGGTTGGCCGTTTCTGAGGTGCTGCCCTTGTCAGTGGCAGACGTGTGGTTTAAATCTCTCAAGTAGTACCGCGCTGGCCGTTGTGCGTGTCGTGTTGACAGATAATTATATCAATATGTCGACAAACGCTGCGAGGAAAGACAAACTATTTGGCGGACTCACATGTCGGGTTCTGTTGATAACAGAGATAAGGGGTCAAATGCTTTGCATAGCAGTTTACCAACCCTGAATAAACAAATGTTCCAAATATGGGCCCTTTTTCATACTTTAGCACTGCAAATTATTGCATATTCTACAATATGTATTAATTCCTGTCACAATTACTTTGTGCCGTTCCGTTTTGGCTTTCATCGTCACCCTGTATTACCACTGTGTGCTGTGCCGTAACTCATACTTCTAGCGTTAGTCTGATTAGGCGGAACGAAAATTAAGGCAGCCGCATTCTGATTAGGAAAAACATGAAAATGGCAACGTGACTCGCAATGCGGCGCCGTTTTCGACATTTTTTGTTTTTCTTTGTAGAGAATAGATAGCTATGTAGTTATCGTATAGATATTATTTCACCACATTGATTAATAGATTTAGTAATTTCGGTCCAGAAAGCACATTTGAGAAATATATAGAAGAGTTAACAGTTGATCAGTATGATTTTTTTCATATACGCGAGATACACTATCCCAGATGAAATAAAAATGAGTTACGTGTAAATGAGATAAATACGAGAGACTTGGCACCCTCAGGGTTGGAGAGTCAGAGAGGGGTGGGGGAGTATGGTATGACAAGTTTCAGCTGTAGGCACCGTAGATCGAGAGTGAATGTTTCCTTCCGCAGTGATTAAAGAGCCGTATTTCTAAACAAATACCATATTTATAAAAATCCCTCTCAATGCATTTTGGAGTACTATTCCTCTAAACTCGATCACAAAAATTACATATCGGGTTACTTCTAGAATTGACAACCGAGGACTCTAGTTCTTCAAATGGACATCAGTTGGAAAAAAGAGTCAAATGTGATCAGATTAAAGAAACGTTAGCATCCGCCTAGCCTCTTACGAAACAACCGATGAATAGCCAGGAATTTCATCTCCGTTTCTATAACATACGAATACTATGGCATATCTATTTCTCGATTTCCTTTAATACCCGTGTTTGCGTCCTCTTTTATTACTTCTGACTAGTAACAGGCATTCCTAGGTACACAATTAAGAGAAATTCTCGTGGAATACTGAGGCTTTCGACATCGGTCAGGCGCGCAGAGTGACTTGTCCGCGAACTGCGTCCTGACAGGCGCTATCGTAGGCAGTAAAACTGGGAGAGTGTGACGTAATGCAGGCTCGGTACCAGACAACAAACCCAGCTGACAGCTTATGCTCGCGCAGTCCATTAGTAACGGCGCCTTCCTTTCACATTCCGCTTTCTGCTCCACCCAGCCACTCCGCCGAGCCATATGACGAGAAATGCCTCTATACAGACACTGTCAGCGGCGGAATAGAACCAGCAAGCAGCCAAAGGGGGCCACGACAAGCTTTCCTCTTACCGGCCAAAGTACGTTCCTAAGAGTTACCTGCATCTTAAGTCCCTTCAAATGTTCAAATGTTTGTAAATCTATCGGACCAAACTGCGTGGTCATCAGTCTGTAGCTTACAAAATACCTAAACTAAGTTAAACTAACTTAAGCACAACACAAACACCCATGCCTGAGGGAGGAAACTAACCTCCGACGGCGAGCAACTGAGCGCTCCGCATCGATGCGCCTTAGACCGCTCGGCTACTCCACCGCGGCTAAGTTCCTTGAGACAACCAGTAAGAGCCAAAATATTCCTAACTACCATTAGATTTTCAAAAAATTCACAACATCTACCTTTCTGTAGGTTTTCGTACCACTTTTGACAGACATCATATCCCAATGCTCTTTCTCTCCCTCTTTTATTATTATTATTGGCGAATTCTCCACAGAAATGGAAGACGTTCAGAAATAACTCCATAAATTTTTCTCTGAAGTCTTCTTGTTCTTCCAGTAGGCATTCATTCTTTCCGAAAAGATTTGTTTACGCTTATCTGACCTCTTTGGTCTGTGCAGTGTTTCTTCTGGTTGCTTTCATATAACTTCCCATTCGTCTGCTTTGTGTCTGAAGTGTCTGTAGAACGTCGGCTGGTCTTACGTTTGCATTTTATAGGTTATTTCGAAATCCATCTAGCCAAGGTGTGGAATTCTTAAGTGAGGTTACATAATCTATTATTCTCTTCGTCAATCGATTTTCTGGTAGCTGGCTGAGGTGACCAAAGAATTTCACTCCCCTTTTGCTAATATCAGTTTCGATGTTTCAAAACTCTTTTGTTGTTTTAATTGATTATAGTCTATAACCGTCTTGGGTATATATTCCTCCTAGAATTTTCCTGATGGTCTTCCTCTCATCTTGCAAGTTGTTGTGTTCTCTTAAAGGTTAGTTTTTCATTTTTGTGATGTGGAAATGTTAATGTAATAACTTCAATTTCGCCACACCTACTGCAGCGCAGATAGAAACGCGGCTTCAGTGTGGTATCTCATGGTAATTCAGGAACGCCTTTTAATTGCATCGTTATAGAATAAAGCCTCAGATATGTATTTCAATTCAAGATTTTCTGTAAGATTGCACGCAGTTTGCACTGGTTGATGGGAAGGCGTCGCCTAAGACGGAGATGATATCTGGCGTTGCCCAGGGTAGTGTTACAGGTCCCCTGCTGTTCCCTGTCTATATAATCAGTTTGGGAGAAAAGATGAGCAGCTCTCATAGATTGATCGCAGATTAAAACAAACAATATATGATGCACATAAGGTATCGTTATGGTGTAAAAAATTGGCAATTGTCCCTAAAAAATGGAAACTGTGAATTCCTCCACAAAAGAACTAAAAGCAATCTGTTAAAACTCCGCTTCTAAGTACAACAATCAATTATAGATACAGTCTTCGTTCAGAAGAAACACCATTGCTTGACGTTGTTAGGAATTATAAATAATGAAGTGTTTAGATCGTTACAGGGCACTGAAGTAAACTGAATGGTGAAGTTGAAAATTTGTTCTGGACCGAGATTCAAACCCAGATTACCTGCTTCGCCAAGAGTCGGCCTTAACATTATACATACCGCGCCGGCCACACTTAGTCAGATTCTGAACATATTGCACAAAATGATGGTGGTGACAGTTACCCATTACTTCCTCTTTCCCGAAACGTTCACCTCATTTTCGCAAGGGATCCTCCTTGTTTGTGTACCCGCATAAAAGCTTTTATTTGCCTGTTGGAGACATACGTATGATATCCGTAGGAACAGATAACATATCTGTGAATAACATAAATGTGGGTATAAAAATCACTTAAGCTACAATGCGTGCACTGCGCGTGAAAATTCTTTCTGTCGCTCTCTTCGGGCAAACTTTATAGCCCTTGACAAATAATGAACGAGAGTTCTTTCGCAGGAAATGTGACGTAGTTTAACAATGGATACGTTTTCGATATAATGGAGCGAATAAAAGCATTGTAAAATGTCTTAAACGCTCCATAATATCTTGGCGAGTTGTGGACAGATATTTGATAAACTGTAATAAAAATAAAATACGAGTGACGAAAATTAATTCAGTTACGTCAGGTGATGTTTTAGGTATAAAACTACGAACTGTTAGCATAAATATAGTGCACAAATTTTAATACCTAGACACGAAAATTACTGGTGTGAGAGAAGTAAATAAAAGGCTGACAATAGTAATAAACATTTTGTAGATCAAGAGAAATGTTTGTTAAAGTGATTGCCATGAATATTATAAAAATGTTGTTCAAATATTTGTAAATCTACGGCATCAAACTACAATGGCCATCTGTCCCGAGACCTACAAAGTACTGGAACTATCTTTAAGTAATCTAAGGACACTACACACACCAATACCCGAGGGTGGACTCGAACCTCCGGTGGTAGCAGCCTTGCGGTCCCTGACAACAAAGTGCTTCAACAAGTAGACCATCTGAAATATCTGGGCGTTATAATCGACAGTAAGTTTACATTCAACAATCACGTTGAACATATTAGAGATAAATGCACGGTCTTAATTAACGCTCTTTCCAGATCAGCTAGACTCAACTGGGTCTGCGGGCTACAGCACTGCAAACTATTTATAAAGGAGCAATACTGCCTATATTATCGTACGGCTCACCGATGTCGATAGATGCACTGGAGCGACAATACAACCGTACCAAAATTAATAGAGTCCAACGGTTAATCAATTTAAAAATGGTCAAAGCTTACAGAACGACATCCAGCGAAGCACTCTGTGTTTTATCAAGTCTCATGCCCATAACTCTTAAGATACAGGAAATAGCCAAATATTATAACCTGGTCAAAACCAAAGACGCCAAACAGACAATCGACATCACCCTAGAGTACAGAAGCCGAGCACACCCGGCAGACTTTACGAGGATAAATGAGAAGGACGCCAGCAAGAGCTACGCTGTTGAAGTATACACAGATGGAAGCAAGTCAGACGACGGAGTGGGTTTGGAGATAGCAATATTTGTGAATAAGAGGCTTATTTACCAGATACAGCTAAAACTGTCTAATGAATGCTCAAAGAATCAAGCGAAACAATTAGCCATCCTCAATGCTCTTGAGTTCATAAACAATCTCTCGAACATTGATAGAGCTGCAGTAATTCACACCGATCTTCTTGATTGAAGAAATAAGATGTAAAATCAGAAGATTGCAGACACACAACTGGTTGGTGCATTTCGAATGGTTTAAGGCACATAAAGGGATATGGGGAAATGAACTCGCTGACAACCTTGCTGAAAGAGTAGATCGATCACGACAATCAATGCGCTATAACAAAATACCTACAAGTGCCGTAAAGAAGAAACTTCGAGAAGAGTTTAGGAACAAATGGGACACTGAGTGGCAAAGAACAAAAAACGGGGGAAGCACTAAACCGTATTTTCCTACGATCCGACAACGTTTAATTATTAAACTTCCAATATCTCCGAATTTTAAGCTATGTTTACAGGTCATGGGAAACTGAAAGCCTATTATCAGCGGTTCAAAATAATTGAAGACGGAACGTACATATGTAACAGTGCTGTCCAAACTATTGACCACGTGCTTTTTGACTGCTGCAATTTATTGAAAGAGAGGGACCATCTCAGGGAAAATATTGCTGCCAAAGGAGGAAGATGGCCCATCAGTAAATATGACTTGGTACATAAATTCACTACAGACTTTTACAATTTTTGTAATTCAATAAGATTTCCTAATTGTTTGTTCCTTTGTAAACCCTGTCAACTTACGTACTGTACTTATGTTTGAAAAATATCTGATGTAACCGCCTGAATCTAACCATCAAACATGTAATATTACTATATAATGGGGCATGTTAAACAATAAATTAAAAAAAAAGGTGCCTAGGATAGCTCTGCCGTTCCACGCGCCTTGAAAAATCCCACGACATTGCATTCAACGCCTTCAGTTGTATACATTTTGCACTGAATTCGCGATAGTGCCTGTTTACGCTTGGCTTTGGCTTCTCTTCAAACAGATCAGACGGCCGACGTAGGGCATACCTCTGATCCCAAACGATCCAGAATATTTTCCAAAATCTCTGGAGTCTAGCAGCTACCTCTGTAATTAGTACTGTATAACGTACAACTAAAATAGTTAAACTATACTTACTGGACAAATTCCGCACCAAATAATTTCTTTTCTGACACACTATCGCTAACGACGTGGGAAATGTTTTGCCTCATATTTTGTTTTTCACTTATACAGTAAGAAGCGAATATGTGAAGCAGGTTTTTAAAATACGGAAAAATACTTCTGTTTTGTACAGTAAATTTTCAGCATACTAATCGAAAAACGTATGCGCTCAAAAAAAATGTATTCAGATACTTCTGTAACACATTAAATTAGGTTTATCGTTTCTGATTACTCGAAAAATTTGTTTAAAAATATATTATTTCAATAAAGTCACAAAAAGGCTTGAAAAAAGTAATTTTTCATCATGGATTTCCTACGTCCATACCTTTACTTACGTCATAAAGCTTGAAGAAAATTACTTCTGCGATTCAGTTGTCGACTAGTTAATGTACCTGGGTATGTAAACTGAAACTGTAAAACTTGTAGAGCACTAAATGTAACAACCTATAACTTAGAGTAATCCATATGTGGCCTGTATTTCTAATTGTAGGTACAAACAGTAACTTTACCTTCAAGGTATCGTGTAGAAAAATAATTCTTGTATGAATTTCACTTTTTCTTTCTTTCTTTCATTTCTCATGGCGTAAATTTCAAGATTTCCTGCTGTAATAAGTTTAATGGACAGTTAGTTGGGGGCAATATTTGTTCCAGTTTAAGATCAGTGTTACTGTTCATGACGCCAGGAGTTACATACGAAGCCTGGTATCAGTACCAGACTTTGAGAGACCATTAAGCGTAAGTATAATGTATTAAAGGAAGAGATATTGTAGATATAGTAAAAATTAGAACAAGAGACAAGTCCATGCTAGCCTCTGATCCCTGGGAGAAAGGTTACGATACATTTGCTGTAAGTATAATGGACAATTTAACTGATCAATATATAAAGCAATAGAAGCGAAAAGTCGTAGCAGTAAAAAAAGACTGTTATATTTAGTACCTATTAATGAGAAGCATGGCCGTAAGAATGAAGAATTTGGCAGTGAATAGCCAATATTACTCGTTTCACAAGTGAAGTGCTGTGTCACGCTTTCGCTTTCACTACCGTTGCAACCATCATTCCTGAGGTTTGAGACGAAGCGATACAATGTACTGAAATTGATGGCTAATCGCTTTTCTAAATCTATTTGGACAAACAAACGCCGCAAGCAACAGTTTCGTGCATAGCGGAGGGAACGTTGTGCCACTAATAGCCGTTCTCTTTCCTGTTCCTGTTACTTATTGAGAGATGAAAAAGCGATTTTCTAGATACGTCAGTGCCACCCCCAATTTATTTTGAGATCCGTACTCGAAAATTATTGATGTCGACACTAGAATCGTCCTGCAGTCAAGAAAAACTTAGGTTTCTCAAATTATTCTGCGAAAAGCGTGTCGTCCTTCTCTCAGAAATTCGCATTTTAGTTCACGGAGCATTTTCGATTCTCTTGCAAGTGGATCGAACTTACCTGAAAAATAAATCGTAGCACACTACTTCCGAACTACTTCTTTTCCTTAAATCGACCTGTCGGGGATACACAGAAGTTGTGAAATACTCATAAATGGGTCTCACTAGTGTTCTATTGTATAGATATGCTACACAATTTTGGAATTCTCCCAACAAATCGAAGTGGATCATCCACTTTCTATACTACCCACCTTCCGTGTTAGTTCCATTTCATATCGCTATGCAACGTTATGCCTACATTTTTTAATCAGTGCCTTTGTCAAGTACGACGTCACTAATACTGTATTCGAAGAATTATACGAGAGTTATCAATGGTGTCAAAGACGTTTTAGCTCCAAAACACTTACGGGTATGCAGCCAGGTATCTTTGAAAGATCGTTGCACATTGCTTCCTCACTGCAGTTTCACCTTGAAAATGACATGGTGATCTGCCGAATATCTACCGTCGTCAATTTTGATTCATGGCTGCATACCCGTAAGTTTTTCGAAGTTGTTATTTGCCAGGAGAAATTAAGAAAACACGTTTTAGCTCCTTTTTCTTGTATGCTTTGTTAAATTCAATGAGGCCGTTCAAAATTTGTAGCAAGACCGTTGATAAAATAAGTGTTTTTATTACTAGGCGGATGCTCTATCCAGTATGCCACTAGGATACGGTGGATATCGCAGCTGTGGCAACTATCCTTGCGGTCTCTCACATTTTCAACTTATATCCTACACTAACAACGTAATGTCCCTTCCCCACTGTTCTCGTTCACTAGTGGCTATAAATTAGTAGTCGCACTGAGGTATCTAGACAATCGTTTTTATGCCTCTCTATAAGCAACTGGAACAGAAAAGGGATTGACTAGTATTGGTACAACGTACTCTCCGCTGTGAACCAAATTGTGGCTTGCAGTGTGTGACTGTAGAACTAGATGCAGAAAAGCGATAAGGCAACAACTGCAGTATACTGTATCGTCTCGTCTGAAACCACAGGAACGATGGTTGCAACGATGGTGAAAGCGAATGCTTCCACACTGAAATGTAAGGATGTTTTTTGCAGGTCGACGCATTAAACATACACATTATTATGGAGTATATTCTTTCAAAATGTTCAAATGTTAGTAAATATATCGGACGAAACTGCGTGGTCATCACTCCGTAGCTTACAAACTACTTAAACTAAGCTAAACTAACCTAAGGACAGACACACACACCCATTTCCCGGGGAGGACTCGAACTACAGACGGCGAGCAACCGCTCGCTGCGCAACGAGGCGCCTTAGACCGCTCGGCTACTCCATCGCAGCTATATTCTTTCGGACGCCATACCAAACAGCGATCTTTCGTCATAATTGTAAGACACCCAACGACGGCGCCTTCCTTCAATATTTTGCGTCATGGTAAACATTCTCATCAGATGGTTTATGCATACAGAAAACAAGCGCCCTGTCACTCTAGAACAACTGTGGTTCTACTACAGTTTCCTAGCACACGCCTGAGGATACACTTCAAACCAGTCATAAATTTAAGAACTAATCTTTAATACTGCGATCCGCAATAGTTGTTAATTTAAAAAAAATCTATTTGTATGCACTACCGGAATTTCAAGACCTGTGTCTCATCATCAGGTGTATCTGCAAATTACAATCAAATAAAATAGTGACGTCTGTCACTACCCTAAAGCTTTACTAAAATGGCTTAGAACTAAGGGAGTTCTAAATCATTTTATAAAGATGTAGGGAAGCCAATTTATTACATTGTAGACTTTCCTATTTTATTTGAGTTTAAGTTTCAGATGCATGTGCTGATGATAAGTATATCTCGAAACTCGGGCGGTGCATACAAATAAAAGAAATTAAAAATAACAACTGTTACGGATCCCATTAGTAAAGATGCAGATGGACGGTTGTGGTTATCCCGAAGGAAGAAAACTTTGTCAAGTCTACGAACGTACTCCGTATGCTCAGCTCTTCGTTAATGGTTTGTAGTGAAACACCTGACGGCGGCACTTACGCCGAAAGATATCTCCTGATAAATAAATAAAATAATACATTACAGTGTTTTAGAACAAACTTTTACAATTAGGTAAATGAAGAAACGCATTCACAAGTTAACTGACGGGAGGCGTGCTTAGGTAGTCCTTGCAGGTGCGGTGATCACAGTGTCCCCAGTGGTGTAGGGAACAGCGCAACTGCCTAGAAAGCAGCCACATTGCTGCACTCGCTATACCGCGTCTCTAGGCTCGACTAGCCTGTCTCCAAAAAAAGTATGCGCCGACTGTCAGGATGAAGGCACATGCGAGTTTCACCTGCGAATAGCACTTGATGCCAATTCTGACGGGTCCGTTCAGAGTGCTGTTGGGCCCATTTGTACCGCGTTGGACCTCACCACGCACATCGGAAGTGAAGTTGCATGTTATACAGCCTACTGTGATCAGTTTGAGTCGAAACAAGACGCTCTTTGGCGGCATGAAAATTATTATTCAGCATGGTGGCGTTCTTCTCAGGGTTCGTTCGAGCTGAAGACGTCAAGTAGGGGATATCAGCTACCGTGGTAGTCTTTGAACGGGCAGAGCGAGGCAAGTTATCGAGAGTTCCTTATCTCATCAAAAACGCCATAAAGGAAGGCAAAAACGTAATGAACGAATACACAACACTTAGCAACAACACAGTCTTCGTTGCCTTAGGTGAATTAACACAGAACACAGGGCGTCAATAAGCCCCCCTCCCCCACCCAACACACACACACACACATACACACACACACAACACGAAGTATCAAAACTCGCGCCACAGATACAGCAACAGTCACGCGGTATACGACACATGTCGCTAGTAGCGACACACGTAAAAATGCCGTAAATTTAAAAAAAGGGCTAGAGGCGGAATATGTTTCCTTGTGACGTGAGTACGCTCTATCGAGCCCATTCAGAGAACCGACCAACGAACTTGAGTACGATTTCATATTGACACAGCCTACTATCGGTACCCTCACAAACAGCAATAACAGCTAAAAATAAAAACAAAAACAAAACCGAGACGTAAACACGCTAAAATGAATATACATGTGGCGTCTGTTCCGAAAGAATATATGACATCAACTGCGAATGGGCAAAGCTGAAAATGTGTACTCAGCCGGGATTCGAACGCGGGTCTCCTGCTTTCTAGGCAGTTGCGCTGTTCCCTACACCAATGGGGACACTGTGATCACCGCACCTGCAAGGACTACCTAAGCACGCCTCCCGTCAGATACAAATTCCCAGCTTCACCCTGCCCACAGTAATGAAACTCGTTGTCTAGAAATCAGGAGACGCGGGTTCGAATTTCGTCTGGGTACACATTTTCAGCTTTGCCCATTCGCAGTTGATGACATATATTCTGTGAATATGAAACGCTAAAATAAAGTTTTTCACGATTGTAACTTTTAGCAATAACAGCCGCTCATACTCTTGCTGATGACGTGCTGTAGGCCTACACCGTCTAAAAAGCAAAAAGCAGTGTGGAAGTGCAAAATAGCCCAATGATGAAAGGTACGGGAATGAATGTTTATATAGCGATACAACGAAAACGATGTGTGTACTTTATACTACAATATGTTTTACAGTTTTGTAAATATGTTCTTTTGCATTCTTTTACGTTAAATACAAAAACCAACTGAGGATGCCGGAGTTTCCGCCGAAACTAGTTTGGGTATAAAAATAACAAGTGTTTTGTATCAAGGCGGATCCACAAACCCACATTTGTACCGCAAACACGGACCAACAAAAGAGTTTCTAATGATAATGATATTTCCTCTATCTCTGTACGTACTCCAAATCTAAACAACATAGCTTTAATAATGTATTCAACGGATATAATCTGTAACCGCACTTCGTTAAATTAAAATGTATATATCACTACCTTTGAACCAAAACAGTGTACAATTATGTTTACCCAACATACACGAATATTGAATGTAATGTTATATATTTAGCAAGCTATATGATTGATTGGCATAATTTTGTTTAAAATGTACATTACGATGTAGAAGTCCATCATTTGTACTATTAACTAGGTTATGCCACTAGTGAGAATGGAATATTGTGTATCCAAATAATTGTACAGATTGTTAATGCAATATTTTGTATTTTGTATGATATGTAAAATGTGTTTTGTAAGTCATTCACACATAATGTTAACGATGTTTACATCACACAGAGATCCACCTCCAAAGATACTTAGATATCCACGTAAACGGAAATTTACAGTCATCTCCATAACATCTGTGAGCTCTGTACGTTGACTCCACTTCGATCTAAGTAATCTTTGATTTGTTTATGATTACATCTCGCTGCAGTAGAAGCACTACTTTAATTTCATGATGGAAAGTCACAAGATCATTAGAGCAATGCTCCACTTTGCTTAAATATGTGTATGTTTTGCTACTTTGACGCTTTACTTAATGATAACTTGCATCTTTATGTATATGCAAGAATATATCGAAAAAAATGACATTTTGGTCATTCACATAAATGGACTATTGTAAGTATAAGAATTTATATTGCTTTTCACATTAAATAATTTCAATGCTTTAACTTTTCACACAGTGTTGTAATGCTTATAATGTCTATTGTAATTACAGTGTACACTTGATAATAACCTAAAAGCTGATATCCGGATTGTGAAAATAAAATACCTTACAGTCAAAGGACGGTCCAATCTTTTAATCAAAATAGCTTTGGTTCACCCGGAGACATCTAAAAACTTTTGATTGTGAGGAATCCTCCTGATTAAAAGTAACAATGCGGATACGATGAATCTTCCCATTTGAACTTCTAGGCATGGCTGAACCACAGCCTACAGAAGGAGTGTACATCCTTCCCGGTGTTATGACAGAAACTGTTCGGCCGTCTTACAATTCCATCGTATCGTCATTGCTCATGTGTGGTTGTTTAAAACATTTGTACGGATTTAGTGACATCTATGGACTATCTAAAGAAATGTGTACTTGGCACAATACATCCGTTCAAAGTCTAATTGAATTGATAGGTCGTTGTTGTATGACGAAACGGAGCTGGCGCCTAGTCAGATAAGAATGGATTAAATCCTTCCCGAAATCCTTCCTAGGCTGAAAGTTATGCTAATCAAATGGCACGATTTTCATTTGCTCCGTTCGGATTTTACGTACAAAATACCTGTTTCTCTGGGGTGCTTTTGAAGCACGACATTCTTACAATTTAAATTAGTGCTAATAGGTATAAACTTTGTACGAACCAAGTAATCATTATCCGTTGTCGAGAAATGATGCTTTAAGGTCGAGCTAAATTCAGCATCTGTTCACTCTCATTGCACGTTCAAACAAATGTGGAGCTTAAAATGGTAGCATTTTGTCAGTTGACTGCCGTTTCGTTTTTCATGTACATTAGGAGCATTACGCTTTTGAACGACTGTGGTATAGTAATCGTAAAAACAGCACAGCAAAAGGCGAAATACTTTCGGTAGAGTGAAAGGTACAAAGAAGGAGAACTAGCTTCTCGACATATCTGACAGCTTAGACAACATTTAAATCAAAAGATTTTTACATATTAACTATTTATTTCATGCTGGTATAATGACCCATGTCGCATGTCAGATTGTGTCTCGTATCACATGTTATGTTGTGTCCTACAGACCGTTTATCATCATATGTGACATTACGACACTTAAGATCCATATTGTCTCATCAAGTTCTTCGTATAATCGATAACGTATGTGAGTCGGATTTGCGACATCGCGATTTACTTGTAAAATCTTTACACACTTCGATGAGCTATGGCACGTGACACATCAGCTGCCTAGTAACATCCTATATGAGACAAGTGGTTTGTTGTCATATGTAGCATATTATACCATGATACATATGAAGTCATGGCTCTTCCTGTCGTAATACGATCGATAATTTCACGTTGACATGCGACAGTAACACAATTTCATGTAATGGTTGATATTGTTAGCATAATGCATCTTTTTATGTTTAAATCAAATATTCAAATGTTTGTCAAGCTTAAGGGACGTAACTTCGGGCTCATCAGTCCCTAAACTTACAAACAACTTATGAACTAACTTAGACTAATTACAGCACAAACATCCAGGCACGAGGGGGATTCGAACCCCTGACGGGGAAATACCTCGCGAATAGTAGCATAGCGCCTCAATGCGCTCCGCCGCGGCCTTGTTTATGTTTAACTAATTGATATGTCACTTCGTTAAAAATAGTGTAGCATGATAGCATATCTGACGAGCCTCCATTTCATGTAAAATTACGTTATGTATGAAGTAAAGATAATACATCACGTCATCTCGTATAACATGACATATATGGGACAATACAATCCAACAGGGCTCTTCTAAAATGTTAAGATTAGATTAGATAGATCATTAATACGATACTTCGTAATGTTGTGGAACGTGTTAGTTAAATGAAATGTGTCTATACATAATATTACATGACACTCGATATTTGAATATTTTATTTTATTTTTTAATTTTATAATTTTATAATTTTTTTAATTTTTTTTTATATTTTTTCCTAAAGTACTAACTTTTATCTAGAAATTCATCTAATGTGTAGAAGGAATTGCCATTCAGAAATTCTCTTAATTTATTTTTAAATGCTAGTTGGCTATCTGTCAGAATTTTGATACTACTTGGTAAGTGATGAAAGACTTTTGTGGCAGAATAATTAACCCCTTTCTGTGACAGAGCTAAATGTAACCTTGAATAGTGTAGGTCACCCTTTCTCCTAGTGTTGTAGCTATGGACACTGTTGTTACATTTGAATTCAGTTGGATTGTTAATAACAAATTTCTTAAGTGAAAATATATATAGTGAAGCTACTGTGAAGATTCCCAGATCCGTAAATAAATGTCTCTTGGATGATCTTGGGTGGGCTCCAGCAATTATTCTGATGACCCGCTTTTGGCAATGAATATTTTCTTACTAAATGATGAATTACCCCAGAATATGATGCCATAAGAAAGCAGAGAATGGAAATAGGCATAGTATGCTAATTTACTGAGTTGTACATCACCAAAGTTTGCAATCACCCTAATAGCATAAGCAGCTGAGCTCAAACGTTTCAGCAGATCTTCAATGTGTTTCTTCCAATTCAATCCCTCAGCAATGCATAAACCTAAGAATTTTGAATATTCTACATTAGCCATAGATTTCGGGTTGAAGTCAATATTAATTAATGGTGTGAAACTGAATATACTGTCTTTTTTCAAAATTTAAAGAGAGTCCATTTACAGAGAACCACCTAATAATTCTCTGAAATACTTTATTGATAATTTGGCATCTTTATGAATATAGAAAGGCAAATCATTAATATACATTAACAACAACAAAGGTCCCAGTACCGAAACCTGTGGCACCCCCTGCTTGATAGTACCCCAGTTTGAGGACTCGGCTGTTTTTTTTTTTTTTTTTTTTTTTTTTTTTTTTTTTTTTTTTTTTGTCTGTTATGTGAATTACTTATATCAACTTTCTGAACTCTTCCAGTTCGGCATGATTTAAATCATTTGTGCACTTTCCCACTCATACCACAATACTTAAGCTTATCTAGAAGAATTACATGGTTAACACAATCAAAGGCCTTTGATAGATCACAAAAAATCTCAACAGGTGATTTACGGTTATCCAGAGAATTTAATATTTCATTAGTGAAAATATACATTGCATTTTTTGTAGAAAAGCCTATCTGGAAACCAAATTGACATTTTGTTAGAACTTTATTTTTATTAATATGTGAAGCTAATCTGGAATACATTACTCTTTTCAAGAATTTTTGATAGAGCGGTCAGAAGTGAGATAGGGCGGTAGTTGTTGACATCCAACGTATCACCTTTTTTATGAAGTGGTTTGACAATAGCATGTTTCAGTCTATCAGGTAAAATACCCTGCTCCAGTGAGCTATTACAAATGTGTCTAAGAATCCTACATATTTCTTGGGAACACGCTTTTAATAACCTGTTGGATATGCCATCAATGACATGAGAGCTTCTACTCTTGAGAGAGTTTATTAACTTCCTAATTTCAGATTGAGAGATGGGTGGGATTTCCATTGTATCAAACTGTCTAGGTACGCCCTGTTCCATTAACTGCTTAGCTTCTTCTAATGAACATTTGGATCCTGTATACTCCACAACATTTAAAAAATAATTATTAAAAGTGTTTTCAACTTCTGACTTTTTGTTTGTAATTTTTTCATTCACTTTGATGGTAATGCCGTCTTCCTGTGTTCTTGGTTGCCCTGTCTCCCTTGTTATAATATTCCAGATTGTTTTAATTTTATTATTGAATGTACTAATCTCAAACATGTGCACATGCTTTTGGATTTTTTAATAACTTTCCTTAATACAGAACAGTAGTTTTTATAATAGTTGAATTATTCTGGGTCACTACTCTTTCTTGATGTCAGATACAGTTCCCTTTTCCGGTTATAAGATATTTTTATACCTTTGGTGAGCCATGGTTTTTTGCTTGGTTCCTTACAATTAAATTTGACTAATTTCTTGGGAAACAGTTATCAAATACCCTTACAAATGTATCATGAAATAAGTTGTATTTTAAATTAGCATCGGGTTCGTTGTACAGTTCATCCCAATCTAACTGCTGAAGACTTTCCGTGAAATTTCTAATTGTCGAATCATTAATTGAACGAACAACTCTGGAGGACTGATTCAAATTACTGAAAGGAGCTATATCATATAATGTAACTAGCTGCGCACCATGATCAGAAAGACCATTCTCAACAGGACATGCACTAATGTTGTTAAACCCATCTTGGTCTATAAAAAATTCTCTATCAATGTGCTGCTATTCTTTACTACCCGAGTAGGAAAATCAATAACAGATGTCAAATTGAAAGAACCGAGTAAGACTTCCCGGTCATTCTACTTATTACACTCTTGCAGTGAATCAACATTGAAATCCCCACAGATAATAATTTGCTTCCCCCTATCTGACAGATAGCACAACAAGGCATCCAAGTATTCCAGGAATAAATGAAAGTTTCCTGAGGGGGGCCTATACACTGTAACAGTGATAAATGAACCACCCTTCAGTTTAAGCTCACAGGCACATGCTTCTATATGTTGCTCTATACACAAATTTTTTGTTTCTAAATTTTTTACACTGTGACAACTTTTGACGTAAATGGCAACTCCGCCCAATACCTTCTTCTCTCTAAATTATATTTTAATTATTTAATTAAATTATGTTTATTAAGTTCATGGGACTTAACTGCGGGCTCATCAGTCCCTAAACTTACAAACTACTTATGAACTAACTTAGATGAATTACAACACAAACATCCATGCCCGAAGGAGGATTCGAACCCCTGACGGGGAACGGTCTCAATGCGCTCGACCACTCTGCCGCAGCCATGGCACTCCTCATGTCGCGAAATCTGACACTATTTTGACTGAAATTTAGGATGGGTACATCCTTACATAGGGATGTTTGCTACCACAAATGCTGCACCCTCCCGACCTCCATCCCTTCTTAAGAGATCGCTGCGCTGTGGAAATAGGGTTAACTCATAATAAAACTCAGTGTGACTACATCAATACTATTTTACTTAAATGTTTTTAGTGCTTCCAGATAGTCTAAAAGTTTCTTCTCCTCTTTTACTTATTTCACTCTTCTTCTTTATCTTGGCCTTACTCCCTGCATTGGCGCGGAGTCGTCATGGTTACTAGTTATGGCATGTTGGTTTAGATTCGAAGCCTCCCCAGAAGGAAATATATACAGGTGTTTCTAAATGATGCCACCAAACTTCGTGGGGTGGTAGAGGATGGCTTGAGGAAGAAAATGAGGCAGGGAACCCATCTCCATAAACGACACCCAGCGGCGCTACAGAGCGTCAGAATTATAGACCAGGTGCTGGTGCCTGCCGCTAGGGAACCCCTGTGGCGGTGAACGCGTCGTTCTATGCGGGCAGGTCTGTAATATGTGGTTTTTGATATTCGGGGTTTTCGAGTTTTGCAATGATCGCCGGTCGAGAATACGGAGCTAACGGCTGTATGGGCAGGCCCTGTTTCCTATGAATGCTATAATGCTCTCTTGCCATGATGGCTGATGGTGACGTACTTGGGCTTCTCCCCATGGTTTATTGCATCTCAAAACCTGCAACAGAATCTCCGATGTTGTACGCTATAGCATAGTATAATGGATGTAACTGACAGAGAATGACAGCGTACTATGTTGTGTTTTGTAGTCTAACGTCGTCTTGTGGAGCAGCCATCACCAGCTACGCTGCTGGAGTGTAGAAGGTTGCGCCACATGATATGAGTAACGGTAGATTTTCGTGATGTTGACGTCTTTATTGTAATTAAAGGGTGGATACGATAAATGCAAGGAAATAACGCTACACAAACGGCTGAAGGGGCGTCATAGTGGCAAGCGCCGGCAACTATAGTTTTGACGCTCCGTAACGCCGTTGGGTGACGTATTCGGACACGGGTTTCCTACCCCATTTTGTTCCTCAAGCCATCCCCTACCACCCCCAAGAATTTTGCCGGTATCATATAGAAACACCTTGTACATTTCAAAGTGCCTGCGTGTGGTCATATTGTAAATGTTTGTGATTTGTGTAGACCTGAAGCGGGGTTTTGGTACAATCCCGGACAAGGCCTGTAAACGACATCCCGGCTGGTTGACACACCGTCCCTCACTTTTGATAGGGCAGATTGAAACCGGAGGTGGCGCTCCTGCCAGTACCGAATGCGGAAGCTATCATACGCTCAGCTACCCGGCCAAAGCTTTATACCTTTGACATCAGGAATAACATAGGGGACTATGTTGTTATTGGATATTTTTTTTATTCTGGGCAAACAAATAATCGAGGAAGGAGCATGTAAATGTAGCCGAAAGATGAAAAGACAGGAGGTCGGAAAGTGAATCCCAATAGTCAACCGGAGAGGTTGGTGAGTAGGCATACACGGGGCCCAGGTTTGCTTTCCGATCGTGTCGGGTTGTTATGCTGTCCTCCCCTGCATCTGCATCTACACCTATGTATATACTCCGCAATCCATCGTAAAGTTCGTGGCGTAATGCTACATATTTACTTTCCTATTCCACTCCCAAATAGAACTAGGGAAAAAAGAAAGTCTATATGCCTCTGTACAAGTCCTAAGTTCTCTTGTCTTTCTGATCATTACGCGAAATATAAGTAGGCGGCAGGGATATCGTTCTACACTCAGCTTCAGATTCCGGCCTTCTAAATTTCCTTAACAGAATTTCTCGAAAAGAACGTCGTCTTTCCTCCAGTGATCTCCATTCGAGTTGCCGGAGCATTTCCGTGACACTAGCCGCGTAGGTCGAATCTACCAGTAAAAAAACCTAGCTGTTCGCCTCTGAACTGCTTCTATGCCTCGCTTTAAACTAATCTGCTGTGGGTCCCAAACACTTGATTATTACTCAAGACATGGCCGTACAAGCGTTTTATAAGCGGTCTCCTTTACAGATGAAGAACATCTTCCCGAAATTCTCCCAACAAACCGAAGACGGCTCTCTGTCTTGCTCAAAACTGTCGTTGCATGCTCGTCCCATTTCATATCGCTCTGCAATGTTACGCCTAGATATTTGAACGACGCGTCTGCATCAAGACGGTCACTACAAATGCTGAATTCGAACATTACGGGATTGTATTTCCCACTCATATGCATCACGTTCCATTTTTCTACATTTAGAAGTAGCTGCCATTTTTCAAACAAAATAGAGAATTTGTCTATATCATCCTGTATGCTATTATAGTCAATTAATGACGACACTCTACCATACCCATAGCATCATCAGCAAACAGCCGCAAATTACAAGTTACTCTGTCCATCAGTTCATTTATATAGATAAAAAATAACAGCGGTCCTAACACACTCCCCTGGGGCACGACTGACGATACACTCGTCTCTGATGAACACTCATTGTCAAACGCAACGTACTGCTTTCTATTATTTATGAAGTTCAAATGTTCAAATGCTTGTTACGCTTATGGGATTTAACTACGGGGTCATCAGTCCCTAAAAGTACAAACAACTTATGAACTACCTTACACTAAAGACAGCACATACGTGCATTCCCGTGGGGGGATGTGAACCCCCGACGAGGAACGGCATCGCGAATCGTAGCACAGTGCCTAAATGCGCTCGGCCTCTGGGGGGGGGGGGGGGTACTTAGGAAGTCTTCCAGCCAGTCACAAATCTGTGAACCTATTACATATGCTCGTATCTTCGTTAGCAGTCTGCACTGTGGCGCTGCCTCAAATGCCTTTAGGATCATCGTCGTCATTAGAGACTGATTATGCTTTTCAGCGTTCAGTCTAGAGCATAGTACCTCTAATAAAATTCCTCCAATGCTAACATTGATGCCTCGTCTGATGTTATGGCTTTCACTTCAAAATCATTCTGCACCAAATCTAAGTACTTTTCTTCATGGTCTACCTCGACTCCTCTTAGCTTCCACTCCCGAACTCATGAGTCTCTTAGGTAACCTTGCTTCTTCCATGCGTGTAACATGACCCCACCATCTCAGTCTGTTCACTCTGACTGCTTCATCTATGGTGTTCATTCCCAGTTTTCCTTTGATTTCCTCATTATGGATACCCTCCTGCCATTGTTCCCATCTGTGAGTACCTCCAATCATTCCTGATACTTTCATATATGTAACCTCTACCTTAAACCTTAATGGAGATGATTGTGTGTGTGAGGTTTTTTTTTTTTTTCCGATTTCCTAAAGGCATACCGTAAGGCATGGCTTTCACTTCAAAATCATTCTGCACCAAATCTAAGTACTTTCCTTCATGGTCTACCTCGACTCCTCTTAGCTTCCACTCCCGAACTCATGAGTCTCTTAGGTAACCTTGCTTCTCCCATGCGTGTAACATGACCCCACCATTTCAGTCTGTTCACTCTGACTGCTTCATCTATGGTGTTCATTCCCAGTTTTCCTTTGATTTCCTCATTATGGATACCCTCCTGCCATTGTTCCCATCTGTGAGTACCTCCAATCATTCCCGATACTTTCATATATGTAACCTCTACCTTAAACCTTAATGGAGATGATTGTGTGTGTGAGTTTTTTTTTTTTTTTTTTTTTTTTTTTTCGATTTCCTAAAGGCCTACCGTAAGGTAGGTAAGGTATGCCTTTAGTAAATCGAGAAAAACACAATCATTTTCGTCATTCACCATTACGGAGAAGTGACGTAACCTAAAATTACTTGCACCAGCTCGGTTGTAACGACCAAACCTTCCACATGGACGGCATCATCAGGTGATTGTAGCGGGCCAGTCGCCCGGTGCCTGGGGCAGAGGTTCCCACGGGTCGCCCACCGCCCCCGCGCCGCCCCGCGTCGCCCCCACCTGCCGCCCCCACTTGTCGTCCCTTGCGCAACCGCCGGCGCTGTCGCAAGGCGCGGCGCGCGACGCCGTGAAAGCGACGCCGCGGGGGCGGGGCGGGGGCGGGGGCGGTGTCGGCCGCCGCATCAGATAGCGGCGTCGGCACTGGCGCTGGCTCTGTGGAGCTGGCGCTGGCGTCGTGGCGCAACGCGACGGCCGCGCGACCGTCGCGCCCAATCTGGAGCAGCGGCGGAGTTCCGCAACCAGGCGTTGCGGCACCGCTGATAGGCCGGCGGCGGCGACGCGAGCACGTCGATCGAATACCTGCGGCCGCCGCGCCGGAAGGTGTCGAAACGCGCCGCGCGTGTCGTGGGAAGATCTCAATTGGGCGACGGGCTATACTGTCGGCCCTGTGCAGAGAATTGCAGGCGGCGGTGTGCGGACTGAGAGGTGGGCAATTTGGAAAAGAATGGGAAAGGATACACAGCGCGCAGAGTGGTGCGGCGTAATGTCTGCGCTACACGTAAGAGAACGGTCGTGCAGAAGGAAGCGATCGACCGAAAGAAAATCGCCAGCAGGCGCCGCGCATCCTGGAGGGAGAAATCGAAGATGCGCGCCCTCTACAAGCGGCTATATCGAGGCCGACATACGTCTGGACGCCCAACAGTTACTAGTTAGAACTCGGTCACACACTAGTGAGAACTGAGTTACTAGAGTTACGAAGTCAGAAGGAGGACAGTACTGTCAGAACGCGGCTACGAACTTAGCAGTAACTATGTCACAGCGCAGCTATTATCATACGGACGACGCCGCGAGAAACAAAAACAGAGAAGAAACAGACATATGTTCTAAAGTTGAGTATTATCATTTTCAGTCAATAAAACTTGTATTATTGATCTTAATAGTTGTTACGGTTGATATCGATTCCACCAATACCTTTCCTTGCAACTAGACCGGGACGAGTATGAAGCAAAAAAGGCGACGAGGGCACAATACGGACGGCGTTCAAAAAGTCGGCGCCGTTACAGAGGACAGGAAGCGCAGTTAACAAGGGAGAAATGAATGGGATACGATAGAATTGGATACGATACGATACGATACGATAGGGTAGGAAAGGATAGGATCTAGATCTACATGGGATATTCTGCAAATCATATTCAAGTGCCTGGCAGAGGGTTCGTCGAACCACCTTTGTTCTATTTATCTCCCATGCCATTTCGAATGGCGCGCGGAAAGAAAGAAAAGTCGAACCACTCCGTTCGAGCTCTGATTTCTCATATTTTATTCTGATAATCTTTTCTACCTATGTAAATGGGAGTCAACAATTCTCCGATTCGGAGGAGAATGCTGGCGATTAGAGTTTCGTAAGTAGCCCACGCCGCAGCGATAAGCGCCGTTGTTGGAATGATTCCCATCCCATATTCTCTATTATTTCCGTTACGCTGTCTCTCCTGTATCGCGACAATACAAAACGAGCAGCTCTTCTTTGGACTCTTCGATGTCCTCCGTCAAACCCACCTGATAAGGATCCCACACTGGGCAACAATACTCCAAAAAAGAAACGAAAAGCGTAGTGTATGTAGTCTCTTTAGTAGTTCCGTTGCATCTTTTAACGGTTCTGACAATAAAACGAATTCTCTGGTTCGCTTTTTCACGCCATTATCTACGCGTTCTTTCCAGTTTAAATCTCAAGTAATAGTAATTCGTAGGTATTTTGTAGTGTTTACGGACTTCACTTTTGATTTATCTTGTAAACAAAGTTTAAAGGATTTCTTTTCGTACTCATGTGGACCACTTCACACTTCCCGTTATTTAGAGTCAATTCGCAATTTTTACACAATAGTCATATTTTATAAGATCGTTTTGCCGTTGGTTTCGATCTTCAGATGATTTTACTACACAGTAAATGACGGCGTCATCTACAAACAACCTAAGATAGCTGCTTAGATTTTATCCCAAATCGTTTATGTAAATAAGGAACAGCAGAGGACCAATAACACTACCCTGTGGAACGCCCGATATCATCTATTGTTTCAGTCGATGCTATACCATTACTACGAACTGTGTCCTCTCTGACAGGAAATCCCCTATCCATTCGCAAATTTGGGGCGTTACACTATAACCACGCAATTTGACTAAAAGACGTTTGTGAGGTGCGGTGTCAAAAGCCTTCTGGAAATCAAGAAATAAATAATCTGTTGGAGAACCCTTGTCTATAGCACTCATTACTTCGTGTGACTAAAGAGCTAGTTGTGTTTCGCATGATCGACATTTTCTAAATCCGTGTTGACCTTGGGTTAATAGATCATTCTGTTCGAGGTAATTCATAATATTTGAATACAGGATATGTCCAAAACCCTGCTGCAAATTGACGTCAATGAAATTGGCCTCTAGTTTAGTGAGTTACTCCTCTTGCCTTTCTTGAATATAGGTGTGACCTGTGGAACTTTCCAATCTTTCTGTACAGATCCTTCTTTGAGAGAGCGGTTGTATATTGCTGTTAAGTAAGATGTGGGCGCACGATTGCGAGGTCTTCAGCGCCCTTACCGGATAATTAGGCGACGAGTCTAATCTGAGTGAAAAGTGAACGAAGGAAAACAGGCAACACGAAGGTAAGTATCTAAACTAAGCAATCGGCATGGGGGACGAAGCAATCTCACAAACAAATACTTCATGTCAACAACGTAGGTTGGCCCACTAAAATACATGGCTGTAAAAGTACTCTGAACGCACTTCCAGGGTGTAGTGGCCTGATCACTGACGGAAAAGGAATGTGCCAGCCATTCTTTAACACACTCAAACCTGCAGCCTAAAATCTTAGGCCAGACTCCCGAGAGTTCACGATATTTTAAAACTTTCGTCACACTCGCCTCATTATCGCCTAAAACAGAAGGCAGAGCACCATCAAGATTTGCTGCTGCTCTCTCTGAACGATATAAAATAATTCAATTAAAATGTGACGTATAGTGGTTAGGCATCACAAAACGGGGATCTTCTCGACAGCTCTGCGTCAAATGGCAGTGTCCGATTCGGAGACGTGTCATGCTGCCTCGATGACTGACAGGAGGTGCGCCATGGTGGGACAGTTGGCTTAACCTAACCGGATTAACACTCTAGATTTTGACGAGCTCTGTACCTGAAGTACCGTCCAGCAAGCACCATACGAAAATTCTGTAAATTGAGTGTGGTAAATTTGATCAAAATTTGAACCAAACTTTAGATCTGTATGCATTAAAAATGATCTTTTCATGAGAGGGCGGTTCATCGCGCATCTGATTTCTAGTTAGAGTACATTTATTGGCTTAAATGGGCACTATCTGCAAAATATTTTTCTAATGCATAAAACGTTTGGAATGATAAAAATGATATTCGTAGTAATTGTTTATATCCTTCAAAGTATTTATGGTGGTATACTCTATTTTGTATCGTCAGGGAGGAAAGTGCAAACAATTTACGAAATCATACTGCAAGACCAAAGTGTATCTGGGCAGCTTTGAAGAATACCACAAAAATTGTCGAAAGAATTTTGACCGATGGTTTTGGCCGATCTGAGCGGTACGCTTTTTGATTAACCCTTTAATGCGTGACTTTTTATTTGAAGCTATGAAAACTACCTCGATTAATGTGTAGTGCATATGTATTGAGAAAAATGTTGAGAAGGTTCCTTAAAATTATTATGCACTACTAGCAACAAAAAGCTCATAGCTAGTCAGCTGTATAGTGCTTCCATGATGTACCCGATGCAGTAAATGTCAGTATTATGCCTCTTATCTTTCCAGAAAGTAACTCATAATGCAATAGTAGTATGTGATTGACAACTTTTACATGGCAAAGGAGGTATATTATAGCAAACAAACGCACACGTTAGAAGTAACTCAATGCAGCTAACTGGCGAGCTGATTCAGTTACACTCTGAAATTTATAATTTCTAGGACGAGCGACTAGCTTATATAACACTGTGTACAGAAGCAGCTACAAATGCCATTCTCGTGAAACGACGTCGATTTGCGCGCACGAACACTGCTTGGTCCGCAACTTTTCCAATTTGTTATGATATAATGCACAGTGTGTCGGATCGGTCCATCACTGCGATGTGCGCAGCATGCCTGTCATCGCGTGCATTGGTGCCACGAGGTGAGTGGAATGGGACTCGTAGTTCTGTTGTTCCCTCCTGCATGCAGCGGTTGCGTCACAGTAGGTTGGTTATGTCCGACACGATCACCGATTTATCCGAAGGACAACTCACAATCCGCATAAACAACGATTCTTCCTGGGACAAACTTAGAAAGACGTTCGCTGTCTTCGACAAAGCATACTAAAGCTGCTTACACAAGACAAACACAACGGAAGAAGACTCTCGGTATGTATACCGGGCCGCCTGCTCCCACTTCGTACGTCGCTTGCAGGTGGCCCTAACGGTGCTCGTGTTAACCAAGGAGTGTGTAGGAAAGGTGTGGTCACGCTACCGTGATCCTTCGCAATGGCAGCCATTTTGATTCCAATACGAGGCTGTACTAGACTGTATACGGAAAATGTTTATCACTAGAAAGTGTTAGTTCCATAAAGCAGTGAATGTGAAATTGCCATGCAGTGTGCAGGTTACAGAGAATGTTGCTATATTCAATGTCAATGCAATGTGTATCGTATAAACCATAATTGCGAGAAAACTACCCTTTTCATTGACAAAATTCCGCTTTCTCCCAAGCGTATCAATGTAACATTAGGCCGTACGTGTTTACTCCTGATATATTTTTTTTCTTTTCTTGTTAATTTTCCATTCGGTATGGCATAGACGGAGGATCAACGAAACTTTCTTGTGTTTTAACTATCCAAGAACAGAATCTTATATGGAATGTCGGCTTTAATTCATATGAAATTTTCCTCTTGTGTGCGATTCTAGTAATTCGACATTACCGAAACGGAAGACACACTCAGTGAATTTTAGCCAACAATGCCTGATTTCAGATACTTTTCGTCAAAACTTTTTAACCAACATGTGGAATGTATGTGCAACAGCCAATGTGGTTTTCTTCAAATCTTATCCCGCCTTCTGTTGGTATTTATAATTTGTATTTTAATGATTGGAAGGTCATACAGCCTTTTGGCTGATGTAACTACTGACATACACGTAAGTTGATCCAAAGTGACTCAGAAATGAGTTGAAACTGGTCATCACTATTAATAAATTTGCGGTCAAGACTATAGATATTGTATCCACTTAATCAAACACATCTAGACCACCTCCCAGACAACATAGCAAAGAACTTAATTAGATGCGGCGGCATTTATAAGACTGTTTGTTAATTGTGCTGTTCCTTAGTTTCTGCTTAAATAAACTGAGCCGTATCCTTCAAATAATTTGTTTCAGAAGACTAGTTTCTCGCTGATTAATTTGAGACCCTCATCATAAAGAACAAACGACCTGCATGCCGTCCTCTGCGCTGGGAACACAATTTGTGAAGACGGCAGTTTGGTGAACATTTTTATTCAGATACTGTGCATTTCACACGGGGAGCTTAAACCAATTACGGCACCTCGGGAGTTACAATCGAACTCATTTACTCGAAATCTATGGCATTACGGAGGAGGCTGCGAAAGCAAGATGAAGTGTGGGTCAGATTATCTGTATATATATAACAATGCCCCCCCCCCCCCCACTCCAGCCGTACAATCATTAGACAAAAACCAATCTAATAACAATTCAGTCAAGAAATCGGCCTGATGCAAAAATGTAACGGAGAGGAGGTACGTAAGAGTACATTTTATTACCAGAATCCTGCGAGGTTAAATCTAGTAAAGAGAATACATAAACTAACTTTTTCCGTCTTTTTATATGAGATTCGTGGTTTTTAACGGATACGATTGACGAAGCACAGCGAAAATGTTGAGAGCTGCAGCTTGTTTTGTAATATAGCGCAACAGATGTTACAGATATCTTCAGGTCGTTGTGGCGGCAGTCGTCAAAACATTGGTGTTTTCCGATATGGCGAAATCTCTTCACGAAATATCACTTGTCAACTTTTTCCTCTGAATGGGGAAAGTCTGTTTACGCCCTAAAACAAAGTAATACTTGATGTAAAAAGTTACCAGTATTTACAAATATAAAGCTTGTGAGAAGTCAACTTTGCATCATTCAGCTGCCTACACATAATAATTGAGATAAGGCATAATGGAATGGCAAAGTGAAATTAAGGTGAGTAAACGGAAGCTATGTGGTATTATTACTCCGTGGATTTGTAACGGGATCTGGTATAGCCGCTTAATGTCGGTAGGCTACAAATCGTTGCTGCTACACGTTGAACAGTAGCGTGTAGTGTGGGTTTCCAGTGCAGGTGCTGTGAGACGTGATTACCGGGTAATAAATTAAACAGCCCAGCAAGCGACAGGCGTTTGTGTGGGCCAGTATCTGAAAGAGCTGAGCTCGAGTGTCGGGTAAATACACGGAAACGTACTCAGCTGGGCATTGCTATGTCCGGTACGCGTACGTGCAAGGTTGCAGAAGCTGCCAATTGGAATCTGGACGCAAGTTTTCAAAGTTATTTGTAATGAGGTTCTTAAAAATGGCAGTAATTTGCATAATATAGATGGAATCGGTCAGTAATTCATGTCCATCTCTGCTTTTTTCCATAGCCCATGTTGTTAGTGTATTCCGCCTCAAGAATTTAGGACAACAAGTCGAATGGTGCTTTATGTTCTTATTACCACAAATTTACTGAATTAAAAACAATTTGTACAATTATTTTGTTGCCAGCCGTCAAAAATGACTCTACGCTACTTCACAGGTTGCACTGCTGTGTCGCGGAGGCATAGTGAATGCTGTTAAGACCTGCGTGAATTGAAGCACGTGATCGTCGGAAAAGGTCATTCGTCTTCTAACGATGAAGGTACCTTCTCCTCAACCACAACCATTCTATTGGTCATCTCGATGCACACAACGTGTATCTTCGCTTTCGTGAGTGGTTGTCTTAGTCACTGGTGCATCTTTCAATTATATGGTCATGTTCCATGGAAATCTCTCTCTCTCTCTCTCTCTCTCTCTTTATCGTGACGTTCTTAATTGCATGTTTCTTTCACAACTAGTGAATATAGCATATATATTATTTTAGGGAGGAGGGGTCATGGTTAATGTAAAGATAAATTAAGTAATTTTAAGTAGACACCCTATGATTATTTCTATCAATTGTTCTGATCATATTCAGAAAATAATTTGCATTGAAAACCCTTTTAATTTACCGAGGTCAAGCTTTTTTTATTATTGACGATAAATCAGAAAAAATGTAGCAATTATCTTTTTTTTATTCCTTATTTCGGGGTGTGTGTGGGGAGGTGGCAGGCCCTCTCCTTTCCCTTATACAGGACCCTGGCACGACCCACTCAAGTGTTTGGGACCCTCACCAGATATGTTTAAATGAGACGTACAAACAATTTCCAGGTTCGATCAACACACAGGTGTTACACACATGCGTTAGAAACTTAAATTGGAAATTTTGGAGTTAAGACGACAAATTTTAAAGAGATGACGTTTTAAGCTAACTTCGAAACGATTCTACTTACAATCCGCGTAAGGTCCATAAAAATAAGAAAAATATGGACTCGTATGGAGGGATATAAGAAGTGGTTTTTCTCTAGTTCTTTTTGGAAACTGAACAGGAAATAATGGTACAAGGTACACTCCACCACGTACCGTGTTGTTGCCAGTGTATTACGTACATAGATGAAGTATGATCGCTTCTCCTTTACTGTTACAATTGCGTTCATCCCATTAAACTTCTATAAGTTATCTGTATAGCTTTGCATACTATTTCTAATGAAAGACCGTTTTAATTCTAAACGTCATATTTCTTGATGCGTATCTCCTTTTTGGGTCAGAAACTGAAAGCTTAAAATATTGCTTTCGTATCAGTCATCTTACTGATGTATCAGTCATCTACAGTTGTAGATAATTTTCTCCTCTACAAATATGTTTATTCAATTTTCGTTTCAATGGTACCCTTAAGTCGTTACTTTCGTCTCAATTTCGAGCTGTCAAAAGGTGATCACAAAGGCCCACTTTTAGTGTTACTAATTTAAGCTGAAGTGTGCCAAAGAACCAGGGACGTAAACTTTCCTTTATATACAGGGTGTCCCAGCTATCTTGTCCACCCTAAATATCTCTGGAACAATAACAGCTATTGGATAACGACTTTCACTGGTATCAATGTACGGCTAGGGCCCATGAATCTACATATTTGGAAACATTCTAAAACGAAAGCAAATGTGTTTTTAACACAAACGTATGTTTTTTTAATGGACACCCTATATTTTTTCTTCAGCAATCCATAGCATGACAAATCACATAAACAATGACGTTGATTGCATCGCAATATTTCAATTACATCCCGAGATATTGCGATGCGAAGTTGACGCTTGAAATACGCGAAAGGCGCGGCTAGCGCACGTTCTGAGACTCAGGCGAGAACCCCATGCTCCCCAGGACGAGCGTCCCAGCCGTACATTGATACCGGTGAAAGTCCTTTTCCAGTAGCTGTTATTGTTCCAGAGATATTTTGGGTGGACAAGATAGCTGGGACATCCGATATAAGAAAGGTAACATTAAAAGTTGGTATTTCAATTTTATTGTTGACGTATTGGTATTATTATATTATTCGTTAAGAAAGTCGAAGTGTGCCGTTGTTTTTCTTCCTGCGGCTGCAGCTCATGAGAAGTTGTGTACGGCGGGTTGCCTTTCGAGAGCATAATAGGCATCGTATTTTTTTCCGATTTTTCTGCCGATCCTTTCCTTTTCTCTATTTTTTTCTAAACCACAAAATAATATATATATATATATATATATAAAGACAATAGTCAGACGCCGATTAATTAAAATACAAATATTTTCGTTAAGCTTATCAACGATTCGTCGGTCCAAAGACTGGAGCTGCCACTCTGCTGTTCATACTACACATTTGTGCGCCATTTCGAAATCCTCGACACCAATAACGAACTTGCTTGTCAGTCATTATGTTCGGTGCATCCTAAGGTGTGACATTTTGTTCTCCGGACTTTACTTTTGGAATTCGTCTCGTATACAGAATGATCCATTTATAGTGACCGGGCCAAATATCTCACGAAATAAGCATAAAAAAAAACTACAAAGAACAAAACTTTTCTAGCTTCAAGGGGGAAAACAGATGGCGGTATGGTTGGCCCGCTAGATGGCGCTGCCATAGGTCAAACAGATATCAAATAAATTTTTTTTAAATAGGTATCCCCCTTTTTTTATTACATGTTGGTGTAGTACGAAAATGAATATGAATGTTTTTTAGAACACTTTTGTCGCTTTTTGATAGATGGTATTGTAATATTCTCAAACACAGATTGAAATTGTGTTGCCCAATAGTGCATGTGAATGACGCTTCGGTACTAAACGGAACGCGTCAAAAGGATCTGTTATCGTCCCGTAATTTATTTTGTGCCCAGTGGCAAAACAGTACAGGACGTTCAAAATCTTTGCCATGCAAATCCTGGTGCATAGGAATATAGTACGGGTGAAATTTATGTCGAAGTAGAACTCTCAACACCGACGTTTTTGATATTCCCGATTCTCGCTCAGTTTGCCTCCTGCTGTCTTACTCGGTCATTGTTGTGGCGTGAAGTCAGCGCCACACGCCAGACACAAGAGAACGATCGTGGAGAAGGCAGCGAATGACGTCCGACAGCCTATCGCAAGCCGCCACCGCGCATCTTGGTGGGAGTAACCGTAGACGCGTGGCCTCTACAAGCTGCTGTATCTAGGCCGACATGCGTCTCTTCGCTCGTCAGAACGCGGCTACGAACGAAGCAGTCAATAGGCCTCAGCGCTGCTAGCATCGTACAGAAGACGACGCTGCGAGAAGAGGGAAGAACAGACAGAAGTTGAGTATTGTTTTCTCCGCTCAATAAAACTTGTAATACTAATCTCTATAGAACTGTTTTAGCTGACCAAGATCAGGCACCAAACGTTTCCTGACAACTAGACCGGGACAAGTACTCAACAAATGGTAGCGAGGATGATACAACAGGCATCATCATTTGTTGCAGGTCGTGGTTGACGTTTCACTGCCGGCCGCGGTGGCAGAGGGGACTGAGGCGCTCCAGTCACGGTCTGCACGGCCACTACGGTCGGGGGTTCGAATCCCCCGTCTGGCATGGATATTTATGCCGTCCTTAGGATTAGCTAGTTCATAAGTAGTTTGTAAGTTTAGGGACTGATGACCCCGTAGTTAAGTCCCATAAGCTATACAAACATTTGAACATTTTTTTGACGTTTCACTTGTGGCTGAACACTTCCCGTCTCTCTAAATAACGTAATTATCCGACGAAAGGTCCGAACAGTTGGATCATGTCTTCAAGGATAACGATCAACATACATAGCACAGGCCCATTGCGCATTTTGATCACAATAGCCATACATAAATAACATATCGAACTTTTCTGCAATTGGTAAAGGGTCCATTTTTTATTTATTTATTTATTTTAATCGATATATTTAGAATATTACTGGGTATCTTTTTTTTCGGACAACTACTTTTTTTTCACTTTGCACCATACTTACGGTAAATAATAAGTTTGTAAATGTGAATGTTGAGCGAGTTATAAGGAATCTGGTTTTTGAAGATTTTTTTGTATCTTTTCGATACATCTCAAAACGTATCAATGCAATCGATACGTACAAAAAAGCGACCGATAGATAATCTTAAGAGCAATAACATTTAACATCTTCCTATCGGAGTTATCGTTCTTCGTTTATTTAAGAAAAACAATTATTTTGCAACAGCGCTTTTTTTTGGCTAATTTCGCCATTTCGGCTCTTCATTAAATAGAAACGCTGCTTAAAATTGAATTGCCAATACGCTGATATGTTTTGTTTTCAGGTAATAATTTGTGCACATGTAACACTGTGCGGTGACAGAACGCGTGGCCTCCCTGGGGCGTCGCACATCGCTAGACGCGCCCGCCTGCTCCACTGCGCATGCGCCGCTGCCCACGTCCACTGTGCGGGCAGCAAAGAGCCGCAGCTGCAGACGCGCTGGCCGCCAGCTGTTCCAGAGTCCAGCCGGCCGCCGCGCTACGGCTGCACGGCTCCACGCTCGCCAGCCATTTATCGTGCCAGCGTCAGTTTGTCGCGCAGCTTCGGCACTGCGTGTGAAATAACGGAGCCGCAGTCGCTGTTCAATAACGTCAAAAAGTCCACCTCGGTAGAACAGTAGTGCCGTGGCTCAGCACCGATATTAACCCGCCGTTAGGCGCGGCCGAAAGTGTGACGATAGACACATGGACTAAAGGTGTAGACCATACTAAAAAGTTTTAATAAATTATATTTTTATTTTCTTTAAAAAATTGAAAATATTCTTCGCGACACAAGGAAAGTGTTAATTTTGTAGGTTAAAATATAATTCATTTTCAAAAGGAACTCGTTGTAAAAAACATTTTCACACATTACAAAATTTCAGTTATAAGCCGCGGCGGAGTAGCCGAGCGGTCTAAAGCATCTCGCTGCGGAGCGCGGGGTTGCTCGCCGTGGAGGTTCGAGTCCTCCCTGGGGCATGGGTGTGTGTGTTTGTTTCAAATGTTTGTGTAGCTTATGGGACTTAACTACGGGGTCATCAGTCCCTAAACTTACAAACTACTTATGAACTAGCTAATACTAAGGACGACACAAATATCCATGCCAGAGGGGGAATAGAACCCCCGACCGTGTGCGTGTTTTTCCGTAGGTTAGTTTACCTAGGTTTAAGTAGTTTGTAAGCTACGGACTGATGACCACGCAGTTTGGTCCGATAGATTTACAGACATTTGAACATTTTTTCAGTTATCTTTATCTATAAATGTGAATGTCTGTTCTGTGTACGTTTATCACATCTGAACCACAAGACATAAAGAGCTAAAAATTGTACAGTTACTAATGTCTACTCGGGGAAGGCTTCAGGCACGGTTTTCTGGCGATCGGATATATATATATATATATATATATATATATAGTGAATGTCTGTTCGGTGTACGCTTATCACGTGCAAACGACAAGACAGAGAGACGTAAATATTTGTACAGTTACTAATTTATTCTTGAGGAATGTTTTAGGCACGGTTTTATAACGATCTGATAGATATTTAGTAATTTGAAGAATATAACGCGAAATACGGAACAATAATTACTCTTTGAAAATGGTTTTATTGGTTGCATTGTTGCTTGAGGGTTGATAATGATAATAGGGTGGACTATATTGCGATGGAAAGTTATCGGTGTATATAAAATTCTACGTGTGTGTGTGTGTGTGTGTGTGTGTGTGTGTTAATATTTCGCTCTACAGCGAAAACTACACAACGCAAACGAATGATAGTGTGTAATTGTTGTCCGGAAAATATGGTGGTTGAAAGTCGTCAAATTATAAAATAATTTGGACTGAAGGCCAGCCAGCGATGACGTTTGCAACTCTATAGCAAGGACGTTACATACAGCGAAACGTGATACCACAGACCATATCTTTGTTCTATGCGTACTACAATGACTTCAGCTCTTTCTCTGTAAGGATAAGCAAACGAATAAGGAAATATAACAATATATAAATAAAGCAGTAAAAAAGAAATTTCTTTTAATACGCCTCTTTAAAATAAAATCGATTTGACGTTTCGCGAATTATCTATCATAATCAGCCAACACACGAGCGGAGCCGCGGGTTTAAGCTGGTAAACATATAAAATCAAAAACGCTCTTACTTCAGTCGCATATTTCGTGTATATAAAAGTTCGTCATTTTCGGCATTGTTTTCGAGAGTATTTATTTCTATCATTGGGGCAAATTTCGCACCTTCTTGCAACATTTAAAGACCCTTGCAGGAGTGGGGCAGGTATTTCTGGTTCAGGAATGCCCAAGAGGTCTACTGCACGGCGTCTAATGCTAGGGAGGGGGCAGTGCCGGAATAGTCGCCCTTCTCTCAATCTGAGGTTTGACAAGCTCTCAACTTATACTCTCCAAAATTACTCTCCTTTACATTTTGTCTCCATTGAAGTTATTTGATATATACGCAATTAATTAATTCCAAGAATATTTAATAAATCAAAGAAAACTACCATTAGCGAAGCATAGCGGAAAATTGCTCGTCCCAAAAATTATGAGACCGTTAGACGCGTGGACTAAATGTGTAGCGTATTTATGAAGCACAAGTTATGGGACGTGGACGTGACAATGAAAGAAAAATCGAAAAAACAGTTGCCTCCCTCTGAAAGACAAATTTCTTCCGTTACGAAAAATGTATGTTTTATTTACTTCTAATAGATGTTAGAGTTCTAAATGCTCTTTGAACAAATTTCTGCACACTGGGAACGCTGATGCTTCAGGCAACAAATATGACCATAAAAAATTCCATACCTGTCAAAGTCATGAAAAACAAGAAAGGCAATACACAGGGACATTGCAGATAAAAATTTACTTAGCAAATGTGTACATGACCATACACAAAATCCTAATGAGAATTTCAACACCTGTTATGACAGCGAGTACCGAAAAGGTGTTAGTAGTATGGATAGTACTCAAAATCGGTGTGATGGATGTTGTTATCTGTTTCAGTGATAGTGTAACTGGCAGGACGAAAGTAATGGACAAATTAGGCATCCAAGCAGGGAGTAATATGTTAGCTGCTCCGACTGCCATAGATCGTCAGTGACCACTTGAAGTTGGAAGGTCTGCGGAAGCCACAACTAAAGAGTCCAGAGTAAGAAAAAGCCTGTAGATTATAAAGTCTGCAGAGGATAAATAAGGAGCTGGCCGGCAAGATTATGCCCCTGGAATGCTCTCAAAGAGCCATACGATGACTCATAAACACTGTGAAAATTCTTTTCTCATTTTCCCGAAACTACGTTTTCAGTACAATAGGGAGATATATCTTCGTAATGGTTTTAGCAATGTTCACCAAATTTCTCCTAATTGAAGAATGGGACAGTATCTTTGAATTTTGCCAAAAACATTGCAGAAATGATCTATGTTTGTCATTTCTCTATATAATTTTAAAGGTAATTTTTAGACAAAATGATAATCAAGTGTAATAAGTGTTTTTCTATTTCTTCAGATATTCGTATTCCAAACTACAAAACAAGAGGTGTTATGTGTTCCTACGAATGTTTACAGCAGCGTGCCACAGTATTAAGGCTATTAGACTGACGATGGACCAGAAAATGGTTCCACAAAGCGAACGTGAATTATAAAAACATCTATTTGGCAAAATATTATAATTCTTAAACTGTTGTTTGTTGTTGTGGTGTTCAGTCCGGAGACTGGTTTGATGCAGCTCTCCACAATACCCTATCCGAAGCAAGCCTCTTCAACTCCACGTAAGAACAACCCCACATCTATCTGAATCTGCTTACTGTATCCATATCTTCGTCCTCCTCTGCGGTTTTTACTCCACCCACTTCTTTCCAATTCCTTGATGTGTAAGAATGTACCCTACTAATCGATATCTTCTTTAAGTCAAGGTATGCCAGAAATACCTCCCCCCCCCCCAATTCTCTTCAGTACCTCCTCATTAGTTGCGCGATCCACCCACCTAATCTTCAGCATTCTTCTGTGGCACCACATTTCAAAAGCCTCTATCCTCTTCCTGTTCGCGCTGTTTATCGTCCATGTTTCAGTCCCATACAAGGCAACACTTCACACAAATACCTTTACAAAGGAGTTCCTTAGGCTTAAATCAATATTCGACGTTAACTTTTTTTTTTGAAAAATGTTTTTTCTCCCATTTCCATTCTGCATTTTATATCCTCTGCACTGCGACCATCAATTGTTATTTTACTACCAAGTAACAAAACTCATCTACCTCCTTTACTGTTTCGTTACCTAATCTAATTCCTTCAGCATCACCTGATTTTCTTAGATTGCACACCATTACGATTGCTTCTCTCTCGTTAATGTTCATCTTACACGCACCTTGCAACACATTGTCCATTCGGTTCAATTGCTCCTCCACGTCCTTTGCTGTCTCTGATAGAATTACTAAGTCGTCTGCAAAACGCAATGTTTTTAATTCTTCACCCTGAACTTTAATACATTCTCTAAATTTCTCCTTGCTTTCCTTGATAGCTTGTCGAAACTGGTTAACATTGGAGAAAGACTACAACCCTGTTTTACTTCCTTTTCAACCACTGCATCCCTTTCATGCCCTTCAACTCTGACAACCGCTGTCTGGTATAACAGGTATTTCAATAAATTTCCTCTTATACCTTGAGTCAGTATCAGCAAATTCGTCCGCATTGTAAATCAAGAGTATGTGCACCGAAAGCAAGTTGTGAAGATGGTGCCCATTCACGTCGGGTCCCCTTAAGTGTGCACTCTCGAAATGGTCGTACAGAAAATCCCGATGTGAAGTCCACCTCGGATATGCTGCGGCCTATCTCTCGTGCGCAGACTATAACACCGCGTTCAGTCTCCTGAGATCGTGATAACCTGTCACTGCAGCGGTAGTAGCCCATCTGACTCCCGCGCCAGACCGCAACGCCGTGTCATGGCGCTTACATCTACATCTACATGGGATACTCTGCAAATCACATTTCAGTGTCTGGGAGAGGGTTCATCGAACCATCATTATACTACTTATCTCCCTTTCCATTCTCGAAAAGCGCCCGGGAAGAAAGAACACCTGAATCTCTTCGTTCGAGCTCTTATTTTCCTCTATTTCCTTCTGATGATCTTATCTACCTATGCAAGTGGCAGTCAACAATATATTTCCGCATTGGTAGGAGAATTTTGGCGATTTTGGTTCAGTAAGTAGCCGATGCCGCAGTGATAAGCGCCATTGTTGTAATGATTCCCGTCCCAGTTCCTTTATCATTTCGCTGTTTCCCCTTTATAGCGACAATACGAAACGAGCTGCCCTTCTTTGGACTCTTTCGCTGTCCTCCGTCAAACCCGGCTGATAAGGATTCCACACTGGGCAGCAGTACCCTAAAAATGGACGGACAAGCGTAGTGTAGGCAGTTTCTTTTGTAGTTCTGTTGCATCTTTCAAGGGTTCTGGCAATAAATCGCAGTCTCTGGTTCGCCTTTCCCACGACATTATCAACGTGTTCTTCCCAATTTAGGTCTGAAGTAATAGTAATTCCTAGATATTTTGTGGAGCTTACGGCCTTCACATTTGATTGATTTATCTTGTAAACAAAGTTTAACGCATTTCTTTTCGTACTCATGTGGACGAGTTCACACTTCTCATTATTTAGAGTCAATTGCCAATTATTACACCATAGTGATATCTTATTCAGATCGTTCTGCAGTTGGTTTTGATCTTCAGTTGATTTTACTAGTCGGTAAATGACGGCGTCGTTTGCAATCAACGCTAGAGAGCTGCTTAGACTTTCCCCTAAATCGTTTATGTAAATAAGGAACAGCAGAGGACCAATAACACTACGTTGTGGAACGCCCGATATAAACTCTGTTTTAGTCGATGCCTTATAATCGAATACTACGAACTCTGTCGTCTGTGACAGGAAGTCTCCTATCCAATCGCAAGTTTTGGACGATATACCGTAACCACGCAATTTGATTAAAAGCCGTTTGTTAGGTATGGTGTCAAAAGCCTTCTGGAAATCAAGAAATACGGAATCGATTTGCGAACCCTTGTCGAAAGCACCCATCACTTAGTGTGAATAAAGAGCTAGTTGTGTTTCACATGAACGATATTTTCTAAATCCGTGTTGACCTGTGTTTGCATCCGCAAGCCTATACTGATTTTATTGATTGATGACTGTATCGAGTAGCAGATCCGTGAGGCGCACAAGAGTACTGCACTGTGAACGGCAGCAGTAGCGACAGTCGCCCCATGGGGAGTGCAGTTCGTGCCGAAGCCGCCATACGGCCGGTTGCCCGCGGCGGTCCGTGCCAGCCTATACTGATTTTATTGAATGATGACTGTATCGAGTAGCAGTTCCGTGAGGCGCACACGAGTACTGCACTGTGAACGGCAGCAGTAGCGACAGTCGCCCCATGGAGAGTGCAGTTCGCGCTGCAGCCGCCATACGGCCGGGCGCCCGCGGCGGTCCGCGCCGTCCTTGCGGGCGGCGTCCTCGGCCTGGTTGCGCAGCCTCGGCGATCCTCAGGCGGCGGCGGGCCTCTCGCCGCTGCGACGCCTGCATGATCCGACACTCCGCCATCTCGGACGAGAAACCTGGCGGCCGAGCGGGGCAGTCGCGCCGCCAGACTTCTGCCACCCTAGACGGCGCGCGGAGCTCGCCGTGTCACATCTGTTCCGTCCCGTCTATACGTACTGTAAACAAATATATGTATGTATAAGTTTCTGTTAGTGGAGGTACCGGAGGTACCAGGGATCGAAAAGTCAGTATACATTTGAAAACTTAATAAAACACGGAATAATGTAGATAGAGAGGTAAATATTGACACACATGCTTGGAATGACATGGGATTTCATTAGAACCAGAAAAAAGTTCCAAAAATGTACGACAGGTGGCACTTCAATTGATTATAAAAACAATAATTTGCGTAACAAATTAAGACAAAGCAAAGATGATGCACTTTACGGGAAAGTCTCAATATGTTCACCATCATTCGTCAACAATAGATGTAGTCGAGGAATAATGTTGTGAACAGCACTGTAAAGCACGTCCGGAGTTACGGTGAGGCATTGTCGTCGGATGTTGTCTTTTAGCATCCCTAGAGTTGTCGGTCGACCACGATACACTTGCGACTCCTGGTAACCCCGAAGCCAATAATCGCACGGACTGAGGTCTGGGGACCTGGGCCTGGGAGGCCAAGCATGACGAAAGCGGCGGCTGAACGCACAATCAGCACCAAACGATGCGTGCAAGAGATCCTTCACGCGTCCAGCAATACCTTTTTTCTTTTTTTTCTTTTTTTCTATAATAAAACTCAATGTCATTCCAAGCATGTGTGTCAATTTTTACCTCTCTATCTACATTATTTCATGATTTATTAAGTTTTCAAATTTATACTGATTTTTTGATCACCCGGTATATCTAGGGAGTTCAAAGGAAAACAGGTTACAAAATTCCAAGCAGAACAAGAAAATCTGGTTGAACCTGTGCCTTTTATCTAACCGCCTGTATGCACTTTCTAGTTGTTGTCTAATATCGTGTTCCCCTAAAATTATGTGGTCTAGCTTCAGAGTCATACGTGATATAGAACGCTCAGGTTTAATTATCTTCTGTGTTAAATGTCCAAAATCGTCAACGTCTTTTAGCATCCAAGTTGTATCACACCTACAATTTTTCTTCCCACGGATGAAGGCCAACAGGCAGATTGCGTTTTTCTCGATTTCAAAAAGGCGTTTGACATGGTGCCACACTGCAGACTGCAAACGAAGATACGAGCACATGGAATATGTTCACAGACTTGTGACTGGCTGGAAGACTTCCTAAGTAATAGTACACAGTACGTTATTCTCGACCGCGAGTGTTCGTCAGACAGGAATCTATCGCTAGGCGTTCCGAGGTGGAGTGTGATAGAACCGCTATTATTTTCTGTCTATATAACTGATCGTATGGAGAGAGTAACTTGTAATTTGCGGCTGTTTGCTGATGATGATGATGTGGTGTATGGGAGGATGTCATCATTACCGAACTGTAATAGCATACAGAATGACGTAGACAAAATTTCTAGTTGGTGTGAAGAATGGCAGCTAGCCCTAAATGTAGAAAAAAGTAAGGCGATGCGCATGAATAGGAAAAAAGATCTCATAATGTTCTAATACAGCATTAGTAGTAAGCTTCTTGATGCTGTCGCGTCGTTCAAATATCTAGGCGTAACATTGCAGAGCGATATGAAGTGGGACGAACATGTAAGGACAGTTGTGAATAAGGCAGAGAGCCGACTTCGATTTGTTGGGAGAGTTTTGGGAAGATGTACTTCATCTGTAAAGGAGGCCGCGTATGAAACGCTTGTACGACCACGTCTTGAGTATTGCTCAAGTGTTCCGAACCCGCAGTAGATCAGTTTAAAGGAAGACACAGAAGCCGTTCAGAGGCGAGCAGGTAGATTCGTTACTGTTAGGTTCGACCAGTGGGCGAGTGTCACAAAAATGCTCCTGGAAGTCGAATGGAGATCAAAAATGTTCAAATGTTTGTATAGTCTATGGGACTTAACTACGGGGTTATCAGTCCCTAAACTTACAAACTACTTATTAACTAACTAAGACTAAGGACGTCACAAATATCTATGCCCGAGGGGGGATTCGAACGCCCGACCGTAGTGGCCGTGCAGACCGTGACTGGAGCGCCTCAGTCTCCTCGGCCACCGCGGCCGGTGAATGGAGATCACTGGAGGAAAGAAGACGTTCTTTTCGGGTAATTCTTTTGTAATTTATAGGGCCGGAATTTCATGCTGAGTCTAGAACGATATTCCTGCCGGCTACTTACATTTCGTATAGTGATCACAAAAACAAGAAGAGAGAAATTAGGCTTCGTATAGACATTCCTGTTTCTCTCGTTCTATTTGGGAGCGAAATACGAGAGGAAATGTCTAATATTCGTACAGTGTAGTCTTTGCTACGCCCTTTACGATGGATTGCGGAGTATATGTCTAGATGTAGATGTAGAACAATGGTTACGAAATATAGTACAACTTGTTTGTAATTTTACAACGACGTATCCAGTCCATTTTTCCATACATGTCTTGTTTGAAAGTTACAACAATTTTTTTCACGTTTATTTACTTTTACTATATAATTGAAGTCGGTCGCCCTAGGTCATTGATACGAAGCTTTTCGTGAAGTGAAAGGGGAGAGAAATTAGTTTTCCTTAGCCTCTGCACTGTATGATCGCACGAATTAACTCTACAATTAAGACACAAGAAACCTGACAAATCACGCCTTTAATCTCGCAACTGCATATCGAAATCTCGCGCCGTCGCGCGTGACCAGCTGTAAAAGCTGGCCACAGTGTTGGTTACTTCACTGCAACAAACAGCAGAACACTCTTTTCTGTCGTTACTAAGTAGATCCAGATATAATTAAAATTTAAGAAACTTAAATACTAATAGAAATCAGTGACAACGAGAGACGTTATAACGCAGATATGAATTTCGGATTCTGCTATTTGTGTGTCATGTTGGTCGAAGAAATGGGGAGGAAGAAGAACTGCACACTGGCGTGGTGCAGCAGCAGGGTGGGGGGGGGGGGGGAGTGCAGGTTTTGATGCACAACACAAGGCGGAGCGTTGCTCCAATGCCCAGGATCTGAGACATGCCTTGTGCCCGCTACCTGCTCCACCCGGCACCACGGAACGCAGTGGCTGGACTGTGCTCGCCAGGTGTGCCGAAGCACGCCCGGAAGAGCTGACTGCCATTTTCGAACTTGACTGTAGACGCCACTAGGAAGGTTCATATGTGTTACTAAATAATATTATTCGTCAAAAAGGTGGGAGACTAAGATAATTTGAAGTTAAACATCGTTGTATACTGCAAAGTTTTCTGAGAAACGAATACCTCTGTGGGGGTTCATTGCTCCATTGCGCCATAGGACGAACTGCCTCTGCTGTATATGTGGGTATGTCCACAATTCCTCCTAAACTACTGGAGCCATTTCAACCAAAACTTGTCGAACATGTGCCTTTTTATCAGGCAATAACCTCACGGATAGGGGGTGAGGCGGGTTAACGAGGACTTACGAGTGTTAAAAATAATCTGACCAGATGCATTAAATAAGTCGTGTTGAACTTCAATCAGGTTTCAGCTACATTACTCTTGATTTCTTCAGACGGTGTAGAACACGTGAAATTACATAGAATTGGTTTTAAAATAGAACCTAGAGCTCAAAGCTCTCGTTAGAGCGGAACTTGTACTCCATATCGAAAGTTATCATGTGTCCTGTGAAGCGCATACTTACTGCATCACTAATTCAGTCCGCCATCAGTCCCTTCAAGAATTCCATCAGACGCAATATTTTTTATTTGAACTGAAAAGTAGTCTCTGTTGCGAATTATAATAATTATTACTTCTAACGCGTTGGTGCTTTTGGCGCATCATCAGAAAACTGTAACAGGTGAAATATACAAAATATGACAGATTCATGCCACCAACCTATCCATTGCAATAACAACAGGAAACATTGGATGGGGGTTGGGGGAGTGAACATATCCCAGACTGCGGTCGGGGGTTCGAATCCAGCCTCGGCCATGGATGTTTGTGTCGTTTTTAGTAAAAGCTAGTTCGTAAGTAATTTGTAACTTTAGGGACTGATGACCCGTACGTAAGTCCCATAAGCTCTACAAACACTTGATTTGAACATACCTCAAAAACAGCTGGATGGCATTAGTTAGTATTAAAACACACTATGATCAGCATTTTAGACTAAAATCCGAGGATATAATCAATCCAAAAGCATCATCAAATGTTAAAAGAAGTGGAGCAAAAAGTTCCTAAAACGGAGGTTAGAGAATTAAAAACAGTCGTCAGTTGAATGGACAATGGTAAGCAGAGCGGGTGTGTAGATGTATAACTTAGCACGTCAGCAGCGTTGTGTTGGATAGGTCCGCGTTCACGGAACGAATACAGAAACATCACATGAGCATTGCTACTGCGCGGACAGCTGATAGCCAACTGACGTTAGGAACCGGAATGTAGCAAACACGGAAAGGCGGCGCTGATACTACGCCCCTACGCCACCAATTCTATGTTTCCTGTTGTTATTGTAGTAGACAGGTCCGCGGCATGAAACTGACATATCTCTATACTTATTTGACGCATTTGTTGTCTGTCTGTCTGTTCCCTTATAACTCAACATCCAGATAACCAAATAACGTGAAATTTGGTACACGTACACAAAATCACATGGGGAAGGTTCTTAAAGAGGATTCGTTCCATTTTTTGGAAAACCAATCGTAAAACGTGAGAAAAAGTGAAAGTGCGTTTTCAATGTGTTTCTGTAAATCTATATCTTCGCAGTGATCTTGAGGAAATTTTGCACAATTGACCTTAAAAACAAGAGGAAGGGCTCTGTCTACATAAAATTTCGTTCAGTGCATGGTGGCGGGTACTTATCGATTTGACCAAAATTCACAGTTTTGCTCCGATCTTGATGAAATTTTGAGATTGCTGGTATAGACTTGCAGACACCATGCTTCTCTCATGGACAGTTGCATGTGGTCTGCTCCAGAGTGGGCAAATACGAAAATCTTTTTGTACATACTCCAAATGGAACTGCCAAAAATGTTGTTTATACATTGCTATGACATAAATGTACCCTTTTATTACATGCAAAATAACGGTTTTGTACGCTTCTACAGAAAACCTTATTTCAAACCCGGGCAAAGCCGGGTACTTGCAGCTAGTTCTGTATATATCCTCTGTCACTGTTTTCTGATGATGCGCCGAAAGCGCGAAACGCGTTAGAAGTATTATAATTCGCAACAGAGACTGCTTTGCAATTCAAACATGGATTTACTGTTGCTACATCAGGCCATCGAACTTTGGAGTAACGTCTACATTTTTGAAATTGCGCTAGAGGCCGGTAGCTGAATAGTTACAGAAATTAGCGCCTGTTGATCGAATAAATTTGATCTGCTGAAGTCATACATTAGGCGACTGCACAGCCCAAAGAGTTTCATGCTTCCAGGCGCCGGCCTGCTATACGAGAGAGCGCTTTCCGCATCAAAATTGCTGGCAGGAGCGATGCAGGCCTTGATTTGTGCCCGATAATTCCCGTGGATTACGTTCGGCTGACATCTGCATCAATGCGTCGTTAATAATAGCTCAGGCCAGGCGGTGTTGGAGGCAGCTGCAAATGGAGCCTATGTATGCAGCTGCGTGTTGGACCTCGACTCACCTCCATTACTCGGTCTGCCGGCGAAGCGTGGAAAAATCCAGTCACCTGCGAATCTGTGCTGCGCTCATCTCCGAAGCGGTCACTCAGCTGCAAACGGTAATTACGTTCCCTCATCGCTTGCCAGATTACACTGCGGCCTAATAGAATACGGTGGCCCATCTACGACGCGCCAGTATGCACATATGATGCTTTCCTACAGGCGTTTGTTGTGGCTGATGCCCTCTTGCTGGAGTCAGCATACCTTTTCCTAACCCATCTCAGACGGAAGTTGAATTGGGTATTTAACTGTTTTCTGGAAATCGTCGTAAATGGTTAATTATGTCATCTTCTCCTTGCGAATTTCAGTATGGAAAAACGGAAATTAAAATCCAAACAGCTCCAATTGAGTCTACACTAGGTTGCTCCGGCTGCCGTGAAATTCGCTAACAGTGACGTAATATTTATGCATTCACGTTTCTCAAAATGGTTCACTTATGTTAAGTAATACCGCACTGCGCCAATATATCTACAGAAACAACATTTTTTTATTGTTTCAAGCGATGAGAATATGCGTTGAAAGTGATTGAAACGCGGTCCTATGGACTGAAGTGAGAAAGCCGTCACTTAGTGCGTTTATTTCTGTGAGGTTAATTTGATGTAAGCAAACACTCCATATTAGTTCGCTATTAAGTTTCATACTTTGAAACTGTAAATGTGTAAAATATTATTACGTACACCAGATACCTGAGCCGAAGTTTACAACTGCAAAACAGCTGTTAGCGAAAGTACAAATTGCATGTCGGTTGTCAGTTTTGATATTTATATCCTTAATGCAATACTTCGCAATATGACAGCAACATTAACGACCTGTGTGTCAAAAATGCTTTCTGATAAAATCCGTTAATGCAACAACGCAGCTATTAGTAATAAAATTTTAAATGCGTACTTATTTCGTTAATAGCAAAATTCTGTTTCTCAATATCACATTCTTCCACCACACCAGAGAGAGATTGAGGGAATAGTGGGCAAGAGGGGGAGGGGGAGAGAGAAAATCCTAGGAAAGGATTTGAAAAAGTTTCACAATTTTCTAAACTAAAACTACTGCTGTTGCACTATATAGAAACTTTTATACAATTTGCTTGGACACAAAAGCTACCTCATAACTTCAACCGCCGTGGAAAATATTGTGAATAATAGCTTATAACTTTAGACTGGGCTGTCGCCACAAATAAGCAACAGTAGCTCTAGATGTAGGTATATTTTGCTTAAGGAAGATACTAAAAATGTATCACTGTCATAAAGTTTCCTTTATTCTCCTTCATAAAATTGCTTTCCATTTACGTATAAATTCTAAAAGCCTTTTCATAAGAAAAAACCTAAACTGTATGTAGAAAAAGTAATGGAAAATCTAGTAACTTTTACTAACACTGCTATATGTTACGTATAGCTTCGACGTTCTTGTGTGCTATTACGTCATCAGAGCTTCAGGCAATAACAGGGCTTTTTCAATCACGTGGGCCGGCCGCGGTGGCCAAGGGGACTGAGGCGCTCCAGTCACGGTCTGCACGGCCACTACGGTCGGGGGTTCGAATCCCCCCTCGGGCATGGATATTTGTGCCGTCCTTAGTATTAGGTAGTTCACAAGTAGTTTGTAAGTTTAGGGACTGATGACCCCGTAGTTAAGTCCCATAAACTATACAAACATTTGAAACATTTCGATCAAGTAACTAATCTTCAAATTCAGTAATATTTAAGCTATAATTTGAACCATAATAGTAACACAGTACTGAGGTGTGACACCATATCACGCATCAGTAAAACACAGAGCTCTCAAAATTTAGGGTAAAATATATATAGATGACAAAGTATCCTGAACCAAATGTTCAAATGTTTGTAAATCTATCAGACCAAACTGCGTGGTCATCAGTCCGTAGCTTACAAACGACTTAAAGTAAGGTAAACTAAGGTAAACACACCCATGCCCCAGGGAGGACTCGAACCTCCGACGGCTGGCAACCGCGCGCTCCGCAGCGAGGCGTCTTAGACTGCTCGGCTACTCCATCGCGGCTGAACCAAATGTTTTAATATCATGAACCACTAACCGCAAATAACTTTGAGGAAATTGGATGTAAAATGTTAAGATTTCGCATCACATTTAAGGTCTGATGTAGATTTTTTTCAGTTAAATATGACGTCAGCGAAGCATCTGATATAGGTTCTGTTTTATTCAGCACATTCATTAAATCTTATAAATTAATCATGTGTGTCTTCTTCTTGTTTCAGCTTCCCCTTTCGCAATTGCAGTTATACTATTTGTATGTGGTAAATGACCGTCCTTTGCAACTGTAAAAATTAGTGTGATTCAGACCAGACGGGTTTCGCTTTATTTTTATAGCAGCTTCAGACTACACACGCTCTTACACTGTGAATTTGACTATTCTTTTTAATTCTGTTGTTTTTCTCATAGCTGTATGGCTGCCTTGGGCTGCGTTCACAGAGTTACATTATTTCAGACTTTATTCTTTGTGTAGTTGCAACCACCCGAAAGTTTGTGTTGTGAACTGGCTTCTTAATTTCTACGGAACTTGTAAGTAGTGTTTTGTTCAAAGTAAGGGAATAGAAACACCATTGCAACAGTACACATTAACTTATAGCTATGAATAATAGACTGTAAGACGATAAACTTCAAAAGTGTTACATAAAGTGGACGAAATATATTGCCATGGTTAAAAAGCTATGAGAAACTTATTCGTTTGAGACGCAGAGAAGTGTAAATTTAAAAGAATTCTCTATGTGGTCTACTGTTGGAATAGTGGTTTTCTCCCAGTTTATTTTTTATTATTATTTTTTTTTTTTCAAAGTTCCGTATACCTTGTTCCAGTTTTCATGCATGATCTCTGTTCTGTACTTAACGGACAGTCCATTGCGCCATCTTAACATTAGGTGGATGTCACAGGCAGTGTTTCTTCTTAGAAAAACCTGTTGCAAATTTATTTGCCCATAACATTAATGAAAATGTAACTAGTGTACAATTGTTGTAATTTATTGCACTGACGTAGAGTCGTCTCATACAAGTGGTTATTCTATGTTGAAAATGGAACGATTACGGAAATGGAGTAGGGAGTTGTTCCTTAGCGTACATGGGTGAGGTCCTGATATAACCTTTTTATCTAACTGTACGTATATAAATGCTGAAATAGGGCGTACTGTATGTACGTTGTTATACTCGCTTCTTAAGAAATATGTACTGCACACAGTTCCACGGAGTGGTAGCAAACGTTTTACACTGATATTTCTGTAATTTAATGTTAGTTTTGTTATTTGCTTTATGTTGTTTGGGTTTTAAACTACAATATAATTTCGGGAACCAGGTATAGCTAGTAATTTATGCACGGGTTATTGATTAAATATACTAAATGCTTGCATTTATCGAAAAAGTACTTCATCACTGTATTGTTTGCTACATAATAAAGAATGACGGAAAGTAAAACTTGGGCAGAAAATGTGTGAAGTAGCAATCAGGATGACGAGTCGTTCCAGACAATGCAATTAGTAATATGGTTCGCACCATCAGCTGATTATGAGACAAGCAGATAGTGGGGCAAAGAGAAAACTGCCAAGAGTTATCTTTATATTTACAGACGTGTCACATTGGTTTAGGTATAAGATTTAATATTATTCTTTTTAATGTAAATGATTGTGTGAATGTCTGTCTGTCTGTCTGTGTGTGTGTGTGTGTGTGTGTGTGTGTGTGTGTGTGTGTGTGTTCAAATGTTTCAAATGTTTGTATAGCTTATGGGACTTAACTACGGGGTCATCAGTCCCTAAACTTACAAACTACTTATGAACTAGCTAAGACTAAAGACGGCACAAATATCCATGCCCGAGGGGGGATTCGAACCCCCGACCGTAGTGGCCGTGCAGACCGTGACTGGAGCGCCTCAGTCCCCTCGGCCA